>CM065911.1:13675000-16196666 GCA_033439115.1 Firmiana major | reverse complement strand
AGCAATAGCACAGTATAATAACAAAATTCAAGCATGCAAAAGAATAATACAGATGGCCACATAACAATAATTCAAACATTGACATACAGATGATTTATCATGGGCGTACAAGCATACATTCACTCAAAAAAAAAAAATCTTACCTAATGATCCGCAGAATTGATGAAAAAGGACCTGAGCTGCTTAAAATTTATGAAGAGGAGTTATAATTATTAGTCAATATATATAGTTTGACAAAAGAATTTAAGTTGAACTCTACTTGAAGAGATGTAATTGTAATTCATCTCTTTAGTTTAATTTGTGTTGAAAATAAACACAAAATTCAATATATATATATATATATATATATATATAAATATAAAGCACAAAAAAAAAAAATTTGTGCTATTAAAAAAAAAAAAAAAATTCAAGGAATTTGTCATAGCACGCATGCTTTTGACATTGATGGACTTCAAGTTCCATACGTACTCATGCCTAGCATACGCACGCCCGTATCTTGAAGTGGGGGCATTTGTAGGCATTAAAAAATAATAATTAATTAGTATTATTAGTTAATTAAATTAAATATTTAATTTAATTAACTAATAATACTAATTAATTATTATTTTTTTAATGCCTACAAATGCCCCCACTTCAAGATACGGGCGTGCGTATGCTAGGCATGAAGTACGTATGGAACTTGAAGTCCATCAATGTCAAAAGCATGCGTGCTATGACAAATTCCTTGAATTTTTTTTTGAATAGCACAATTTTTTTTTTGTTATGAATATACATATATATTTTATTTTTTTTGATTTTTTTATGAATATACATATATATATATCCCTTTTTTTTTGATTGATTGATTGATTGATAGATATTTTTTTTTAAAGTTATTTGATCCTTTTTTTTTTTACCATGTTTTTTTTTTTAGTCATGGACGAACTTCCTTTGTATCGTCTTCCAAGGTCATCTATTGTCAAGAATTGCCAAGATGAAGTTAAGGGTAGACCTCTTTTTTCAAAGACTCAAGAGGAGTATAAAGGTCGTCTACGTGATTTTCTACTTATCCGAGACAAGCCCAATGAGGATATAAGGAAAGCTACTAGGTGTTTAATTCACACTCCAGCAATTGGTAGTAATGCAAATAACTGGGATTCCGATGTGGCAACTCTTTACCATTTCGATGTCTGGACTTCTGAAGAGGTCGATGAGGTATTTTCTTGCAATTCTCACATTGCTCAAAAGGGTGTCTTTAAGACGGTGCTGAAGTTGCAAGATAGTCACCATGAAGAGAGCGTCAAATACACTGCCCTCACCACTTTGGGTCACCGTATTTGTAGACGCGAAGTTTCTTGGCATGGCTTTCAACCACGTGGAGAATTTGTTCCTCCTCCTAGATATTGGGAATGGTCAGAGCTTATTCTGAGTCAGCACAAGCAGATTTTAGAGCAAGCGGGCGTCTATGAATTGATTTTTGCTTCGCTGTTTGTTTATGACCAAGGTCGAAATATGATTCATGCCTTGTGCGAAGCTTGGTGTCCAACCACCAATACATTTTTATCTTCTCGTGGGGAGATTTCTATTTCACTGTGGGATCTGAAGGTTTTAGGAGGCCTTCCTATTGTTGGAGAATTTTACGACGAGGTTGCCCCAGTTTAGAAGAAATAACCGGTCTTGATGAATCTTCATGTCCCATTCTTCCGGTCAGCTGTCGATACCTTTTTCTTGCATATCACCTCATCAGGTTACAGGAGGATCATGGGGCTTCGAAAAGCAATGAAGTTTCTGCTTTTGCTTGGGTGAGATTTTGGTTTCGAGGCAAAAGCAAATACAATGATCCTTATGATTTGATCACGATCAAAGGCAAGAAAAATTCTCTATATACTCCCGATGGTCGTTTCAAACACCGACTTCGTACTAGAAAGGAAAATGAAGTTTTCCTTGATCTGGGTGTTCTTGACGTTGATAGAGATGAGGTGTTCTTAGCCGCATTCTTATCAGTCTGGCTATGCTCTTTTATTCTTCCGAGTACCCGTGGTGATGTCATTCGGCCTGAGACTTTCAAAGTGGCTTCTTTCATAGCAAAAGGTACCCGATTTAGTCTTGCTATTCCTGTCTTGGCAAGCATATACAACAGACTGAATCAAATTTCTACTTGCGTTGATGGTCCTGGTCAATGCAATGTTGCTCTTCCTTGGCATTTTGTGCATGTGTGGATGGCATCTTACTTTGGGACTCATCCTGGATCAAATAGAGCACTAAGAAGACCTAAAATGTGCAAGTACGTGGGATCTTTCGGTCACAAATCTTATGGTAAGGTCAAAAGTCGAGAAATTATTCAACAATTGCTTGGCATAGATTGGCAAGCCACTAGCATATTTGACACTTGTAAGACTAAACTCTTGGACACTCCAGGGAACCGACTTAAGCTTGACGATTTTGAATACTTGGTCAGCCTTCGATCTTTATTTTTGACTTTACGAAGAGGCAATTTTCACTTGGTAGAATCATATAGTCCTCATCGCTTTGCGAGACAATTTGGATACTGTCAAGATGTTCCGGGATCTTTGACAACTGCTATTAGAACTGCCAGTTTGAGAGGGTTGTTACGCTATTGGCGATGTAGCGTGTTGAGAGGTCTAAGCTGTGAAGTGACTATTCCTAAATGGAGTAGCACTAATGAACACTTGTTTGTAACAAGAAAATTCTTTGTATGGTGGCAAGGCCAAATAGGAGATTACTATCGTACTAGTATACCCATCTTGAAGGATAGCACAAGTACTAATTTCAAACTTGCTTCTTCTAGCTCTTGTAAAGAAAGATTATCGAAGCAAGTGCAACCTTTGATTGAGACTACTGACCTTGAGGCTGAAGATATTGATGATGTTACCATGACACAACGCCTTGACATGGGGCAATTTGAACAAAGCAAAGGTTCTTTAACCCCTGCTGTGGATGGGAGAGAGGCTCTCGTTGTCAGAGATGAACAACCTCGTCAGTGTGATGATTGTAGTGATAGACCTGTGGAACCTATCAGTGATCATGATAGTGACAGATGCAATCCCAGAAGGCTTAGGAGAGGTGTGAGATCTTCTTTGAAAAGAAAAGTGATGGTCTCCGAGCAACCAAAGATTTCAAGTCAAGTAACAAGGGTTGGTTCCCCTAAGAAATCTTGTCATGGTAGGCTTCGTCTTTCCTTAAAGAGGAGATGTCCTGAAACTGATCGTGAGGAATTTGAGAAGAGGACTCCGATTGCACAGGAAGAAGTTGCTGATTTGACCGGTGATGATGCGATTCCTCTTACAGAGATGTTAAAGAAAAACACTGTTGACCAGGTTAAAAACATCATGCCCGATGATGAGCCTTCAAAAAGTGAGGAATCTGTAAGTGATGCTGGTAAAGTTCGAAACCAAGTGAAACAGTTGTCAGCTAAAATAGGCTCCACATCTTCAGCCAATGGTAGCTCTAAATCTACTTCAATCAATTCATCGACTAAAAGAGCTCGAGGTGATGACACAGTTGGGAATAAACCTCATAATCAAGATCCGCCTCAGTTGTCAATCAATCGTTCTCTTGAACGAGATACTATCTCTGTTTCGACTTATCATCCTGGCAAGTATTCTTCCAAGATTTTTGAAAAAGCCATTAAAGGGATCGGACATGATTTCTTACTTCGACTTAGAGATGCCTCTTTTTCTCAAGTTAGCAAGCTTTACGAAGATGCTTTCACTGTTTATTCAGGCATTGAAAGTTTGCATGGTGATTCGACTTCCTTAAAAAAGATTGTTGACTCCTATGTTGGGGAGGTGAAGGCATTGTTGTGCCTTGAGAAAGAACTTGATGGTCGTCTTTCTCAAAAAACTTTAGAAAGGAAGAAGGCTGAAGTAACAGAACAGCTGGAATGTGCCAAGTCTTCATTGACGTCGAAGCAACAACATTATGAAGCACAAGCCACAAAGCTTCAAGCTTTGCAAGATGAATGTGCTGCACTAGAAGAGAAGTTACATTTAATTTGAAAGGAGGAATTGAAGGTGAAGACTGATTTGGATGCTCGAGTTGTTGAAGTAAGCAAGGCCAATGATGAAGTTGCTTCCTTTGAAAAGCTGATGACTGAATTAGAAGCCACGGTTTCCATTGCTGATGAAGACATGGAGAACATTGAAGAGCTCAGGAGAGCATTGTAGACTCATCGAGACTCTTTGGTTGACAATTGGAGCACCAAGTCCTAGATATTGCTTGAGCATTTTATTTTATTTCATTTGTAATAGACATTTTTAGGATTTCATCTATGTCATATAGGACTTTAATCATTATGATGATTTTTTTTTATTTGGTGTGACTGAACTTAGGATTGGAGGGGTTTCCTAAGCTGCCTACGTACCTTCCAAGAGAAGGATCAAGTCATTACGTAGTTCATTATTTATTTTTGTTATTTTGCCTTAATTTTTGCCTAGACCACCCCAATGGGGTTTTCAATCTAGCAGGCCTTTTATTTTTTTTATTTACCTTAATTTTTGCCTAGACCGCCCCGATGGGATTTTCAATCTAGCAGGCTTTGCCTTAACTTTTGCCTAGACCGCCCCGATGGGGTTTTCAATCTAGCAGGCTTTATTTTTTTTGATGTTGTGCATAGAAATTGGAGTTTTCACGCATAATAGCGTTTCAAAAATTTCCCATTGATAGGGCCGACTCGCAATCCTTCACTGTCGACTATCTTATAAGCATTGTTTGTGTAAACTTCTTGCACAACATAAGGTCCATCCCACTTGGAGGTAAACTTATCACTAGGATGATGATGGAAGTTAATTGGCCTGCGCATGGCGAGCACTAAATCTCCTACTTGAAAGGAACGTGGGCGGACTTTCTTGTTAAAAGCTTTAGAGAGGCGTGCTTGATAACATTCAAGATGTTGTTGTGCTTGGAGACGTCTTTCATCCAACGCTTCAAGCTCTTGAAGGCACAATTGGGCATTGCTCTCTTGTGTTAAGCCTTCTTGGATGGCAATTCTTAAAGTAGGAATTTGACATTCCAATGGAAGAATGGCTTCGACACCATAAACAAGGGCATATGGAGTAGCTTGCGTGGGTGTTCGATATGTAGTACGATACGCCCAGAGTGCTTCTCCGATTCTTTCATGCCAATCTCTTTTGCTCTTCGCCACAACTTTCTTCAACAAATTACAAAGTGTCTTGTTGAATGCTTCTGCAAGGCCATTTGCTGGGGCATTATACATGGAAGAATTGTATTGTTTGAAATTGAATTTCTCGCACAATTTATCCATGAGGCTATTGTAGAATTGTTTGCCATTGTCAGTGATGATGTACCGAGGAACTCCATAGCGATAGATGATCTGCACACGAATGAATTCTACCACTTGTTCTTTCTTGACCTCTCTGAGAGGTAACGCTTCTGCCCACTTAGAGAAATAATCTGTTGCAGCCAGAATGTATAAGTGTCCTCTTGAAGACTTAGGCAATGGTCCTACAAGATCAAGACCCCATCCATCGAAAGGCTACGATGCAACTGTGGGATGAAGAGGCTCTAGTGGCTGATGTATGTAATTGGCATGGAACTAGCATGGTTGATATCTCTTTGTAAAATCTATAGCATCTTGTGCCATTGTAGGCCAATAATACCCCATTCTCTTGATCTTGTAATGCATTTTCGACCCAGATTGATGTGCACCACAGATTCCAGAATGAACCTCTTCTAACACTTGTTTGGCTTCCTCACTTCCTAGGCAATGTAAGAATTGCCCATCAAATGACCTAAGATACAAGGTATCTTTATAATTGATGAACCTTGTTGCTCTGCGTCGCACTTCAGACTTGTGACGTAAATCATTCGGAAGTTTGCCATGCTGAAGATAATCAATAATAGGCTGTCGCCAATCTTCAACTTCAATTGTGCATACCGATATCGCACTGACTTCTTCATGAACTATCTCTTGTAGAGGAACTATCCATCTGCAACATATTGGAACACTCAACTTTTCATCCTCATTGATAGCCAAAGTTGTTGCCAAGTTGGCCAAAGCATCTGCCTGCCGATTTTCACCTCTTGGGATATGCTTCAACGTTATGTAATCAAACTTATCCATTAACCGTTTAGCATATTTGAAGTATGAAATCAAATCTTCTTTCTTGACTTCGTATTCTGCCAAGAGTTGATGTATTATCAGCTTAGAGTCTCCATACACTTCAATGTCTTTAATCCCCATTTCAAGTGCCATTTCTAAGCCTAAAATAAGTGCTTGATACTCAGCAACATTGTTAGAGCATAATTCGCTCAAGATAAAAGAATATGGTAAGACTTGATTGTAAGGGCTAACGAGAATTGCCCCCGCTCTTGCTCCACTTTGTCTTGAAGCACCGTCAAAGAATAACCTCCAGCTTGGCTTTAAGTTGACAAAAAGGACTTCTTCATCAGGTAAATCATCTGACAATTTCCAATCAGACGGGATAGGATGATCTGCTAGAAAATCTGCCAAGGCTTGCCCCTTCATCACCTTTTGGGAAACATAAACAATGTCATATTGTTGAAGGATTACCGCCCACTTTGCCAATCTCCCAGAAAGAACTGGTCTGGACAAAATATATTTCACAGGATCTACTCGTGCTATTAAATGGACAGTGTATGCTTGCATGTAGTGTCTTAGTTTATCAACAGCGAAGAACAAAGCAAGACACATTTTCTCAATAGGGGAGTAATTTAATTCTGCCCCTACAAGTGTTCGGCTTAAATAGTATAAAGCCCTTTGTTTCCTTTGCTCATCTTCTTGTGCAAGTAATGCCCCCAAGGACTTGTCCTGTGCAGCAATATAAAGGACTAATGGCTTTCCATGAATTGGTGCTCCCAAAATGGAGGATTAATCAAGTATCTCTTAATCGCATTAAAAGCATTGCTATAGGATTCATCCCACTCAAATGGTATGTCCTTCTTCATTAGTCGACTGAATGGTTGGCATCTTCAAGCTAGGTTTGAAATAAACCTTCGAATGTATGCCAATTTACCTTGCAGACTTCAAAGCTCTTTTAGGTTCTTAGGCTCTGGCATATTCTGGATAGCATCTATCTTAGACTGATCTATTTCAATACCTCGGTGTCTCACGATAAAACTAAGGAATTTCCCAGATGTCACTCCAAAGGCACATTTCAGCGGGTTCATCTTCAGTTGGTACTTCCTCAGCCTATCAAACACTGAACGAAGATTTTCTAAATGGTCGTTTCTTCTCTTTGACTTGACCATAAGATCATCAACATAACATTCTACTGTTTTATGCAGTAGATCATAAAAAATTCTCTGCATAGCACGTTGATAAGTTGCACCAGCATTTTTCAAACCAAAGGGCATTACTTTATAGCAATAAATCCCCTTAGGTGTTCGAAATGCGGTTAGTTCTTCATCTTTAGGTGCCATTCGAATCTGATTATAACCAGATGATCCATCCATGAATGACAAAGCCTCATGCCCAGTAGTAGCATCAACCATTATTTCGGTGATGGGCAATGGAAAGTCATCTTTTGGGCATGCATTGTTTAGATCGCGAAAGTCGACACAGACGCGAAGTTGTCCATTCTTCTTTTTGACTGGCACTATATTAGCTATCCAAGATGGATATTTCACTTCACGTATGAATCCTGCATCGATCAACTTGTTGACTTCAGCTTCTATGAGCGGGATAAGATCAGGTCTATAGCGCCTTTGGGGCTGTTTAATTGGCTTTACTCCCTTCCGAACAACCAAGTTATGAACTGCAACTTTCGGATCAAGTCCGGCATCTCTTTATATGTCTAGGCGAAGACATCTTTATATTCTAACAATAGTGCGACATACTTTTCTTTTTCTTCTGAGCTAAGGAGTGCCCTCAAAAATATAGGGCGTGGTGCATCCGAAGTGCCAAGATTTGCCTCTTCCAGCCTGTTGACAGTTGCTTGCCCTCCATCTTCTAAAGCAGCAGGAGCTTATTCTTCTTCGATTTCAGATGGCTCTTCAGACTCATCTTCTGATGATTCATCATCTGCACTTTCTTGGATGGTTACATGATATGTTGAATAAACCTTTGTCTCATCTTCTTTGAGATGTACTGATGAACTGGTGTCCACAACAGTATGACGTCACACTTTCAATAGCCCTTCTGTCGAGATTTCAAGCTCTAAACGCCTCTTCATGCGAGATGGAATCGAGCTTCGGATTTCTTTATCATCCTTTAATTCGGTGCAGTTTTGACTTTCTTCTTGCTGCACTTCACTGCTTGAAACATTCAATCTATCAAAAACTGAATTGCGTCTTCCAGGTGCTTCACGTAACTCAGAGTGAGGGACATTGAGCCTATCAAACACTGAAATACGAGTTGCTGATGTTCCCAAACGATTGAATACTGACACACGAGTAGTGTTTTGAGGAGGATGAGTTGGAGAAGTTTTTGGCTCATCACATTCTTCAGTAACCTCCACCGAAATGTGTTGAGTACTGACTGATTTATTCTTCCTGCCAACACGAATTCGTACCGAGTTTTGGGATTCACATCCTAATCCATCTTTTGGAAAAGGTTTCCCATTCGACTTGTTTATTAGCTTTTTATGGGTTTCAATGATCCCTTGCAACTTTGCAGTCGTCTTTCCATCATGCAACTCATTCATGGACGATGACTTGGAAAAGTCGAACCTAGCCTTAGCGATCAGTTTATAAGCCTTTGGATCGTAATTTTTAGCAGTACGACCTTGAGGCAAAGTCCCATGTTCTATTGCGCCTTAGGACGGTCGAACGAACCCTTTCAACGGCTTCTTGGCTTGACTATGAGCCATCTTAGTTAGAGGCAATGTGCAAGCATCCTTCAACAGTTTTATGTCTTCTTTTATTCTGTCAGGAGAACACTCTGCTTGATTAAATTCTGAGCATTCTAAGAATGGCGATTGGCCTTCCTTGCGACGAGCCTTTGGAATATAGCGAAGAACTGGAGTTTCTTTTGCCTCTCTGGATGCAGATTCAACTGGATTGCCCCTTACGGTTTCTTCCAATGTAAGCTTGGGAACACCTTCAAGGGATGTATCTAAAGGCTCTTTCATCACATTAGGATCTATTTTCTTTTTACCCTTAATTTCAATTTTTCCGATGCTTGGCATTTGAGTGGGTAAAACTTCTTTTATATCACAGTTCTCTGAGTAGAACTTGGCATCAGCATAGTGAGATTCGACCTCATTGAATGGTTTTAAATCAGCATCAACCTTTCTCGGTCCATCTCGATAAAACTTTAAGCATTGATGCAGTGTAGAAGGCACAACGCCATTTGCATGAATCCAAGGTCGCCCGAGCAATAACTTATATGTAGTTCTGGCGTCGATGAGATGAAAGATTGTACTCGACATTAATTCACCGATCGCGACATCCACTCGTATTATTCCCAAAGCACGTTGCTCCATTTGATTGAAACCTTAGATCAAAAGTCAGCTTTTTGACAATTCATTAATTGATATGCCAAGTTCCTCCATTATTGCCTTGGGCATGATATTAACTGCAGACCCATTATCGACCAACATGCGATTCACCCTTTGTTCTCTGATGTATCCATAAACATAAAGTGGCCGATTGTGGGGTTTTGATCCTAACAACAGATCCTCATCTATGAATGCAAGAGTTGTCAAGCAGTAATCATAAAAACCATCATCTGAAGCAGGTTTCATGGGAGCTGGAAGATGTAGAGCGTAAATTTTTGGGTTTTCCAAAGCATGCGCAATCGCGTCACGTGTTGCCTTTGGATACTGCAACAGCTCGTGGATGGTAAGATGAGAAGAGATCCCTTTTAAGATCTTAAGGCATTCTTCCCGGACTATTTTCGTCTGGCCATCTCCTAGAGCCTTAATGGCCTTTGAGCTTTCTCCCTCTGACTCCTCTTTAAACGAAACCATATGAACACCAACACTCACTTGTTCTTCCTTAAGAAAACCTTTAGGAAAGAATTCTTCTAGTGTTATATGTTTTCGAGGCTTTTGTCTAAAAAAATTTTGGAATTGCAGATGCCTCATAGTTTTATTCTGTCCCCAACGTGGATGCGAGTTATTTATCTGCTGAGTTCCTTTTTGAAAAGGAAGGTTTGAGGATCGGACATATCGCTTTCGCGATCTTCGTCGCGTTACCAGTGTCCATTGTTCTTGATCATCCGCAGCAGATTCAACATCTTTAAAAGAGCTAGCAATTGAGCTTGTTACCGCAACTGGCAGGGCAACAGGTTCCAAGCAGCCAAATTGAATCAGTCGATACGTTATGCCTTTTGTAGGCAAAGAAGTGAAAGTAGCATGATTTGACTCTACTATGTCGTCCATATCAAGTTTAATCTTGCGCTCATTCACTAGCTTCATTATCAAATCTTTCAGGTCAAAACATTTTTCAGTGGGATGACCAATGATTCCATAATACTTGCAATACTTTGGATCAGTAACTTTTCCCTTTTCTCCTGGCCTTTTGGACTCTGGAAGTTCAATTAGCTTTTGCTTCAGGAGTTGATCCAGCATGTCAGGCACATCTGAATCAGGGAAAGGATATTTCTTTGCTTCTCTTTCCTCGAAGCTCAAGCATTGTATATTTCTCATTTGAGGCCGCCTGATATTTTCCTCAGCCTTCTTAGTGCCTTTGGAGGAAAATTTTAAAGGTTTAGTCTCAACGAACAGAGACTCCTTAGCAGTGCTCTTTAAAGGCCTCTCAACCTTCTTGAAATCCTTCTTGTCTCTCCTAGGATCAAGAATCGAAGAACTTTTGTTACCAGAATGAGCAATACTTAACTCCATGTCATGAGCACGGGTGGCCAATTCTTCGAAAGTATGCGGCTTTATCCCTTGGAGAATGTAAAGAAGTTCCCAATGCATACCTTGGATGCACATCTCAACAGCAA
The DNA here is from genome assembly GCA_033439115.1 of Firmiana major. Taxonomy (NCBI): domain Eukaryota; kingdom Viridiplantae; phylum Streptophyta; class Magnoliopsida; order Malvales; family Malvaceae; genus Firmiana; species Firmiana major. The sequence goes on along the minus strand of CM065911.1, from coordinate 16,185,796 downwards.
AAATTTCAGAGAGCTTATCTTTGCAATCAAGACTTAACGCTTTCCATCTATTGATGTAGTCGACGACTGGTTCGTCTTTCCTTTGTTTGGTATTGGTTAGCTCTGTCATACTCACTGTGCGACGAGTACTAAAGAAACGATTGAGAAACTCCCTCTCAAGTTGTTCCCAGCTATCAATAGACTCGGATTCCAAGTCAGTATACCATTCAAAGGCATTTCCTTTCAGCGACCTTACAAACTGCTTAACCAAAAGATCTTCGTATGTTCCTGCATTGTTACACGTCTCCACAAAATGGGCCACGTGTTGACATGGATTTCCCTTCCCATCGAAGGGCTGGAACTTAGGAGGTTGATAATTTGTCGGCATCCTTAAATCATCAATTCTCCTCGTGTACGGTTTAATGTATGCATAATAAGACTTAGATGACGATCCACCATACTGAGCCTTGATGGTATTTGCAATCATCTCTTGTAGTTGTTGAACAGACAAAGAACCAACTGATATCGGTGATGATCCATTTTTGGGGTTTTCAGCACCATGAACTGCTTTCAGTTTCCTAGTGGCTTCAGCAGTTGGTCTGTTTGGTGCTGGATTATCGTTGGATTCTTCATCGTGTTGAGCTTCCAGTTGACTCTTCAACATCGCAATTTCAACATCCTTTTCTTCGACTATCTTGTGCAGGGTCGACATCATCCTCTCCATTTCAGAGATCCTTTCCTCTAGAGTAGTCGCATTAGTAACCATCGCAGACATGGTTTGGAGAGTAGACGCTGATTGTTCTTGCGAAGCAGATTTTCTTCCTGCCAAAAGATCCATCGAGATGACAGGTTGATGAGCAAAATTGTTGATTGGCCCCATTAAGTCTTGACCTTGTGTTGCAAGATATCGTACTCTAGCACGAGTCGTCGGTCCAATGTAACCAGGTTGCACGGTCGCAGCAGGGTTGAATTTGTGACTTGGTGCAACAGTCTTCGGAGCCATAGATCTGATCAATTGGTTGATCTTGATTGATAATAGAGAGCGAGATGAGAGGCAGAGATGTCCCACTGGGTGTGCCAGAAATTTGTATACACAAATTTTCGCGTCTAAAAAATTAGAACACGAATTAGTGATAAAATTCAATTTTTGTATTTATATGTGAGTACAATTCTCTGTTTTGAATTCTTTACAAAAAGAATTATGATCCTCTAATTCGGTCTCCTGATTGCACTTGTCGAGGGCGTGACGCTTGATCCCGACGGAGTGATTGTTGAGAGAAACGACCAAGGGGCTTGTTGTTCCTCTTGAACTTGCAGCGGCGTGGCTGATCGCTGAGAGAACGGTCTGTGGTTCCTCGTGGTTTTGTAGCGGTGCGACTGATTGTTGAGAGAACGGTCTGTGACTTGTTGTTCTCTTGTAGATTTGCTGACGGCTTTGTTGAAGAAAAGACTTGACTGAAGAGAAGGCTTGATCGGAGAACGGCCAAAATTCTGCAGGCTTTCAATTCTCTGAGGGGGCTGAGACTTCTTTTCTTCAGTGCTTTCTGTTTGCTTCTTCTGAGTGCTCTGAGTCTTCTGACTATTTTCTGAGTCTTCTTTTCTGAGTGTGGAAGAGCTCTCTATTTATAATGTTTAATGATAGAGAGTTCTAAAGGGACTCGATCACTCCAGGATTTATCTCTAATTAATTTAATTTAATTAGAGATAATACAATTGGTTGATAATTTTTATTTATCACCAATTTATTAGAAATTATTTATTAATTAAATATTTAATTTAATTAACTAATAATACTAATTAATTATTATTTTTTTAATGCCTACACTTATCATAAGCTTTTTCATAATCGATTTTTAATGCAAAATATTTTACGTTTCCTTGCGATTTCCTTTTTAATGAGTGGAATAGCTCATGTGCCATTATTGAATTCTCTATCATGTGACTATAATATTACACAAACTTATTGGTCTATAGTGTGTAACATGTGTTTGGTAGGTAATTTTTGGAATTAAAACCACTATTGTTTCATTCAGTTTTAGAAGTAGATTTCCGGAGTGGAAATAGCTTTGAACAGTAGCTATTATTGAGTGTCCAACAGTATTCCAGTGATGTTTGTAAAAGTTCACGTAGGCCATCAGCACGAGGGGCTTTGTTAGTTGTCATATTCCAAATGATTTGTTTTTTGTGAGTGGGTGATATAGGTCTCGTAAGTTGTTGCCTATCTTCTGCTGTTAATCTTGGAAATCGTTGACAAAGGTTAAAACTGAAATGAGGTGGATTGGAAGTTTGGAAAAAGGTCCGTGTAGTAATTTTGAAACTCATCTGGCTCTTTGCTAAAGAGTCGGGCACAAAAATTCCTTTCTCTCAAAACATTCTAAAACATACCATTCCCTCCTTAAACTTCCGAAGGTCACCAATTAAAAACCCTCAAGTGGATGAATGATGTGAAGACACCGATTTTCTATACTGAATTTATAAATAATTGTATAGATGAAGTAAATTAAATGTTGAGGTGTAATTTGAAATTTTCACTATTGTAGAGTGGTGAAATCAAAAATTTAAGTTTGGTGCACTTGATGAGAGATAAAGGAAATATGATTAAGATTAATGTATATATAAAGAATATATATTAATCAAATAAAGAAAATACCAGTATTTGTACGTTAATTAAATAAGGAAATAATTATATATGCAAATGTACACTTACTAAACCTAATGTGTGTGTATATGTGCATATATGACTACAAGAAAACTAATGTAGAAATATAAATATGTATAAATAAATATAATGTAAATATATATCAAATAAACAAAGATATAATTAGAGGAAAATAATATATATATATATATATAGATATATATGTATGTACATATGTATGTATATATAATATAAGGATAAAGACAAATAAAAAAATAAATAGAGAGGGAGCTAAGAAACACAAAACGAGAGAGGAGGAAACTCCTCTATAGAAAACTGAAGGAAGACAAGAAGAGAGAGTGAGGATTTCTCGGGGTTTTGTTGCTGAGTGATTCGGTAAAGAGAAAACATAAATACGAGACGCAAGGGTGAAGCTGGAAGGAGAGAAAGGCGACCGTGGAAGTAAGTTGATTTTGTTGGCTATGAAGGGATTTTTCAGGGGCTGAACTGGCCTGCTTGGGGCTGCCATTGGAGCTCTGATGGACCTGGGAAGAGGCTGAAACAGTAGGCACGGTGACTGGTACATGGGAAGAACTGAAAGACATTTAGGGGGAGTGGAGAGGTTGTCACTTGAGGTTAACTCAGGCAAAAACAGAGCAGCCTTGAAGGATTTAGAGGCTGATTGATCATCGAAAGAAGTAAAGAGAGGAAGATTGAAGGGCTGAAGGAGTGAAAAGAGATTGAAGCAACGAGGGAAAAAGTACAGAGAAAAACACGAAAGGGAGGTTCTTGTTGGGAAATTATTTGTGTGGGCCTACATATATCAATTTATTGTACATTATAGGCTATCTAATTTGTTTTAGTCCATTTAAAAGTGATCAAATAAAGTTATTGGACTTCAGTGCATCTCAATTGGTATGGGCTTTACAATGTGTAGAGATCTGATATTTTATTCTATTTTAATGATGGGCCAAAATAGAATAAAAATACTTCAGTTATAAATAGGTTATGGTCCCCAGTCTAAACGTAATTTTCATCAGTGAGTGAGCTAAGGTTTTCTCTCATAAATATAAGGTTTAGACTGGAAGACTGCTAACCCCAATCAATCAATTCTATGGATCCAGGTACGCTTCCTTATTCTAATTTTCTTGATGATTGAACATGAGATCCGGGATATAATTATTATGCAATTACAGTTTTCCTAACAAGTGGTATCAAGAGCCTATTCATGTTTAATCATTAAGAATTAAAATTTTTTGTTTTAGTTAAAAGAAAATCAAGAATATAAACATTGAGTTTTAATTTTGGGATTGTTTGATCAATATTGGCTTGATTTATCCCAATTTTTTTTATGTTTTTCATCCGATTTTTACATGGGCATTGTAGAATACACATTTAATTTCAATTATGTACAGTTAATTGGTGAAAATAAGTCCGAAAATACATCAAAAATCCAGAAAATTGAAGAACAGACCCAACTGGTCTGTTCTGGGTCCAGCCGGGTTAGGTTGACCCGGCTGGTTAAGGAAGAAGAGGGGAGATCCCGAATGGGATCTCCCCTACGAGCTGAGGGTGGTGCGTGTGGTACACGCGCCACCATCCGGTGGCCTGACGGCCACCGTTTTCTCCAGTCCTAAATAAAATTTAATTTTAAAATTTTTGGTGATTTTTTTGGAATTTTTTGGAATCGTTAAATATTTATTATTTAATATTTAGCATTATTTGAATTAAAACTGTATGTTATGCACATGATTATTCTTGTTTTGCTTCATGGTGATATGTTTTATGACATTTTGAGTTGATTGACAATATGTACTCTCCCTGAAATTGTCAATAAATTTATATACTCTCACCTACAAACATGTGCATGTTTTATGAAAAATAAAGTTTCAAAATAAATTAAATTGATATAAAATTTCACCAAAGTGACCTCTTTTGTATTTATTTATTTATTTTGGAAAATAAGGTTGTCATTAAGGAATTTATATGATAGTGTTTTTTAATTTATGCGGGACATAATTGGCCCAAAGGAAGATTATTTCTTTGCCGAATTATTAACACATAAGGTAGTAAATATGTGATAAATTTTTTTCCATGCATGTACTATGTCGGTCCAAAGAAAGGCATATTATTGGCAGGATTTAGTTATCAATATTTACTAATAAAGTTTAAGAGTACCGCTTACAAATTGATATTTCTGTCCAAAGACTAAATGTCAGTGTTGTGCTTGGTATCTTATATGGCCCAAAATTATTTAGTTGTGAGCTGATTATTGTTTTTCTGCTTACAGTGAATATTTCTTCCATATCTGTCAATTTGAATAACATTCCAGTGCTTAATGGCACTGACTTTGGAAAATGGAAGGAGCACGTAACCATTGTGCTTGAGTGAAATGATCTAGACTATGCGATCAGGTCAGAACGACCTCCCGCCCCTACTGATAATAGTTCAGCTACGGAAAGGGTACTTTATGAAAAATGGGAGCGTTCAAATCGCATGAGTTTGATGATCATGAAGCACTCAATTCCAGATGCCATCAGGGGCGCAATACTTGAGGAAGAAAATGCTAAAAGTTTCCTTAAGCAGATTGCAGACAGATTTGCTGCAAATGAAAAGGTCTAAACAAGTACTATTCTAACTAAACTTGTTTCAATGCAGTATAATGGCAAAGGAAACATAAGGGAATACATTATGGAAATGTCTAATCTTGTTACAAGATTAAGGGCACTAAAGTTAGAGTTGTCTGAAGACATACTTGTGCACCTGATCTTGATATCTCTTCCTTCACAATTTAATCCCTTTAAGATAAGTTACAATACTTAAAAGGAGAAATGGACTCTTAACGAGCTCATTGCTCAGTGTGTGCAAGAGGAAGAGAGATTGAAACAAGATAAGATAGAAAATGCTCAATTAACATTTTCTTCCAAAGGTAATGTTGCCAATAAGAAAAGGAAAAGGAATAATATAGGAAAAGGCACTGCAAACATTGGAACTTCACAGCCTAAGGGGCAGCAGAAACATGATAAGGTGATCACTTGTTTCTTCTGCCGTAAGGATGGACATGTGAAGAAGGATTGTTCCAAGTACGAAAAATGGCTTGCCAAAAAGGGTAAACTTCTCAACTTTGTTTGTTTTGAAGTTAATTTGGCTTTAGTACCCAATCACACTTGGTGGATAGATACAGGTGCAACTACTCACATAAGTGCGACAATGCAGGGCTGTCTAAGGAGTAGAAAGCCAACTGATGATAAAAGTTTCATCTATGTGGGAAATGGCGAGAAAGCTCCTGTTGAGGCTATTGGTCTAATTCAAATTAAAGTTAGAATCTGGTTATTATTTAGATTTGGACGAGACTTTTAATGTACCGTCATTTAGACGGAATTTGATTTCTGTTTCTAATTTAGACAAATTGGGTTATTCTTGTTCATTTGGAAATGGAAAATTTAGTCTCTTTCAGTATTCAAATCTTATTGGTACCGGTTCTTTAGTTGACAATTTATATAAATTGGACCTACATGCCTCATATGTTAATGAATGCTTGCATATAAATAATTATGATACAAAGTGCAAATTAATTAATGAGAATTCTTCTATGTTATGGCACACGCATTTAGGGCATATTTCTGAACAAAGAATACGAGACTTGTGTCAGAAGGAATTCTCGATTCCCTTGATTTTTCAGATTTCAAAATCTGTATTGAGTGTATTAAGGGAAAACAAATAAATATGAAGAAAATAGGTGCCAAAAAGAGTTCAAATGTCTTGGAATTAATTCATACTGACATATGTGGTCCATTCCCTAAGGCTTCTTGGAATGGTCAACAGTATTTTATTACTTTCATAGACAATTATTCTCGCTATGGGTACCTATACTTAATTCATGAGAAATCTCAATCATTGGATGTTTTCAAGAAGCTTTAAAGACTGCAGTGTATATCCTTAATCGAGTTCTATGCAAAGCAGTAGCTAAAACCCCATATGAGTTATGGACAGGAAAGAATCCTAATATTAGGCACTTGCATGTTTGGGGTTGTCCAGCTGAAGCTAGGCCATACAAGCCTAACAAAAGGAAATTGGACTCAAGAACAGTAAGCTGCTACTTTGTTGGATACTCAGAAAGATCGAGGGGTTTCAAGTTTTATGATCCCTCAAGTAAATCCTTTTTCGAGACGGAAAATGCTAAGTTCATTGAGGATGTTGAATATAGTGGGAGTGTTAAACTCAGAGATCTTGTCTTTGAAGAAGAACATGTCACTGTTCCTATAGTTGCAATAGAAATTGATCAGACAATTATGTCTGGCGTTGTTCAAAATGCAAATATAGATTATCAAGATACTCCTGGTTTACCTCCTGCTTATATTGAAGAGTCAGCTCCTATTCAATTAGAGGAGCAACAACAACCTCAATTGGAAGTGCCATTAAGGAGATCCTCTAGGGAGAGGAGATCAGCGATTCCAGATGATTATATCGTTTATCTCCAAGAACATGAGTTTGATATAGGAATGAAAGATGATCCGACATCTTTCACTGAAGCCAAACAAAGTGTTCACTCCCAACATTGGATAGAGGCCATGAAAGATGAGATGAAATCAATAGAGGACAATGATGTTTGGGATCTTGTCGAATTGCCTAAAGGAGCGAAACCGATTGGTTGTAAATGGATTTTCAAAACCAAACGAGATTCGAAAGGTAATATCGGAAGATATAAAGTGCGTCTAGTCGCCAAAGGTTTCACTCAAAAGGAAGGCATTGATTATAAAGAGACTTTATCTCCAGCCTCATCGAAAGACTCTTTTAGAATCATTATGGCACTTGTAGCTCATTATAATTTAGAGCTACATGAAATGGATGTAAAGACAGCGTTTCTCAATGGAGACATTGAAGAAACAATTTATATGGTGCAACCAGAAAATTTTGTGTCGGATAATTCGAAACATCTGATATGCAAATTAAAGAAATCCATTTATGGTTTAAAGCAAGCATCCCGCCAATGGTATCAGAAATTTGATCAAGTGATTATCTCATTCGGATTTAAAGAGAACACTGTTGATCAATGTATTTATCACAAGATCAGTGGGAGTAAATTTATTCTTATGGTTCTTTATGTTGACGATATTCTGCTAGCAAGCAGTGATATAGGCTTGTTGCATGAAACCAAGAGATTTCTATCAAGTAATTTTAAAATCTTGGGGATGCATTTTTTATGTTGGGCATACATGTCACGCCCTCCTCCCACATGCGACTTTACCGAAAACCACAACAAATTTTTCACTTTTTACTTACCTTTATCTCCTCAACAGTTGGGCTGTGAATAGGTATTAGTCTCCTCATCCATACATATCTTACCGTTCTTTTTTGTATCATACATACATGACATTTATATCATAAGTAAATTCATATACTTAAATATAATTACATCCCCCATTATTAAAAACATGTACATCACTGTGTTTATGTATTGTTCAGATACAAAAGTACGCATGTGTATACCTTTTCGCTAGATGGGGAGTGGCAGCGGATCAAAGGAATGCAATACCCTAGCCGACTCGATCTACTGATGAGAATCTGTAGAGATGGGGGAAAATGAATGGGATGAGCTATCAACGCGCTCAGTAAGGAAATCAGGCAAGCAAGTAGACATCCATACTATCTACTTGAAAATAGTGCTTTGCCTTTCCTTCTCTCAATTCAAAAGCATGTTTAAAATATATATAATATAGTACAGATTTAAAATCTCATGTACTAAACACATGCTGGTTTATCAATCAGAGGCATTCATGCAAAACAGTGCATATTTAATCATTTAAGAATGCCTTTATATAAAATATGCCATTTACATTCAAAACACAGTAAATATGGCATTTCTCATCACAACACAAATAAACTGGGTTTCGACCCATCCCTTAGGTCTACCCGTATCATAAAACACATGTGATATATCATGCGAGACTCAGTGGCTAAATGCAATCTCTCTAGACTATGTAAGAGAGCCTCCCTGCCGAACAGAGCCTCCCCGCCCACTCTGGCTTAAGGATGTTGGGCTTAAGGATCTTACCGTAAGAGAGTATCTCCGGACTATGTACATATCCTAACATGTGGTGAAATCCCAGGCAGCACAGTACTCGATGTGCGGGTTATCACTGCTGTAACGGGAGGGGGTCAGTCCATCACAACCGCCAGCTATCAATAACTCTCCTCCACAACTCCACAACACAAAACACGGTACAGTGTACTCCATGCCACACGCACGGTACAACGTACACTCGTGGACCCATACATCATGGTCGGGGTGCCTGCCATAGGTCTTAGCCGCTCATACCATGGAAATACATCATAGCGGGGTGCCTGCCATAGGTCTTAGCCCTCATGCTATGGAATCAATGCCACGTCTCTAAATCCACGTGAGAACATCTCAACAGTGTGACACTCAGTCTACACGGAGGAAATCGTCACGGTTTTTCTAACATGTGTATATATCATGAAAAAATACAGTGCGCGTCTTGAGTGTGACACTCAGTCAACGCTCCGCCTCAAAACATTGTATATGCATGTAAAAATATCAACACTAGTACGAGTAAACCTCCAGCACTAGGTCATGCATAGTTCTCATTCAAATCAAGTACGAGCAAATCGCTCAAGTACGATGTCATGTACAAATCATGAAGAATCGAGTACGAGCAACGCTCCAGCACTCTGTCATGCATCTCAAATAAATGCAGTGCGAGTAAACCTCTAGCACTTATGTATGTGAAAAACATCTGAAATCAAGTGCGAGTTGTGCTCTAGCACGATTGTTTCCACATAATTCGGTAGATGGCTCTTTAAAAATAGGGATGTTTAAAATCATTAAAATCAGCACTATAAAGTGTGCTTAGTTTACATCGACCTCAAAACATTAGCTCATCCACCTACTCTTCTGCTACACCACAGTAAAAACCACTCAAAACATTATTTTCATGCTTTTTACCACTTTTCCCAAAATTTCACTTTTTGCCTAACTATGGGCAAAATCGTAATTTACCCATATCGGGTCCCTATAATTATTATAGATTTTCTCTGACCCTCAAACAATTTCAGTGAATGTAAAATCCAATGAAAATATGCATAGATATCTCTATCTACTTGCAAGAGTCCCCTACCTCGGATCACGTCGTGTGACCTCTCTTCCTCTGTGCTGTCTATCTCGCAGTTTGGTCAACTCTCAATATGACTCTGGAGCTGCATTTAATCATTCACTGAGTTAATTACACTTTTCCTACTGTATTACACATTTAATATAGTTTATTTCACTTAAATTGGCCCTTTTACGCTTAATGGGCCTTAATCACGTTAATCGGGTCTTAATCCGTATTAAGCCCGTTCATCAGGGTCTATCGACTCATTGGGCCTATCTATACCCAATGGGCTTTATTCCAAGCTCTTTGGATAGCTCGTATATCATTTACGACATTTTATTCAATTTTTCGAATATAATTCACTAAATCCGAAATTTAATCCGAAATGCGTAAATTAAATCTTAAATACGCATAAATCACATAATTTGTCGTAAATGAGCTTTACTTACCCGAGATTGTGCGATGGTACGCGAATCGAAGTTCAATCGAGCTTCCGTTCGGAATTAATCGTCGAACTGCACAATTTCGTATATTTAACTTCGGGTCAATTTTCGATTAAATATAATTTAAATAAATTTATCGAAAATTAAATTGGTCACTTTTGACCTCGTATCGACTTACCCGAAGTCTGGTGAAATCTCAAAAATTTTTCTTTCTTTTTTTCTCTTTTTCTCTCTCCTCTTTGGCTGAACCGGTCCGGTCCGGTTCAGTTTAGAAGGTTCTGCCCTGAACTGCCGATCGGTTCAGGGGTGATTTGGTCGTACCGACGTGGTCCGGCTGATTCCCGACGTGCCGCTGCCGCTGTTCGACGCGTCTTGGATAGGGGACCTCTCGGTTGGCCTCAATCGGAGCCAACTCCCGCCGGTGGCCGCCGAATGCCCTTTTTTCCTCCGCGGCTTTCTCCCTTCGATTCGTCGGATTCCAACGTCGGTGGCGCACGTCCTGGTGGCTGGGAGGTCATGGGGTGAGTGGCTTCATTTTTCGGTAGCTGGCTCGACTGCTGGTCGTCGGTGGTACCTGGTCCGGCAAGCCCTTCTCTCGTCGGTTTGTGCGTTTCTGTTTCCTTCTCTCTCCCCGAAAATTCCAAATTTCAGATTTCAATTTCGTTTCGTTTTTTTATTTATAATTAATTTTTATTATTATTTACTCATTAAAATAATAATAAAAATCCCAAAAATATCCCAAAAATTCATATTAAATTCATTTAATCCGTAAATGAATTTATCAGTCCGATTTTACCTTTTCGGTATATTTTTCCACTATTTTTGGGCTCGTTTTTTGAGATAAAAATTCCAAAAATATTAATTAAATACATATCTCAATCAATTGGACTCGAATTTCAATATTTTCCTCGTTATTGATCAAGATCTCTCGATTTCATATTTTTAATGAAAATTTCTCATCGAATTTATATCGAATTTTGGTCATTTGACCGTCTTACCCCTGTACTTGCTCGAAAATTAATTTAACCCTCATCTCGCTGTTATGTAGCTTACATGCATTTTTAATTCTCAATAAATCGATTGCATGAGAGTAAATACTCTTCTTATGATTCAACTATGAAATATAACGTTCATACACATAGGAATCATAAGGTACAAGCTACATACGTAAATCGAAAACTCGGGTCTAACAATCCTTCCCAACTAAAAGAATTTGGTCCTCCAAATTAGAACCAAATCAATCATCAAACAACTGGGGGTGCTTCTCTCGCATCAAGCTCTCTAACTCCCAAGTAGCCTCCTCGAAAGTGTGATGCTGCCATAATACCTTCACTAACCCGACAGTCTTCGATCTCAAAACCTTCTCCTTTCTATCCAATATTCGAATCGGCCTCTCAACATATGACATGTCCTCACTGAGCTCCAAAGGCTCATAACTAATCACATGTGCCGGATCCGGGTGATACTTCCTAAGCATTGAAATGTGGAAGACGTTGTGCACGCCTGACAAATCTGGTGGCAATGACAACCTATAAGCCTTATCTCTCACTCGATCGAGTATCTCAAAGGGTCCAATGTAGCGAGGACTCAGCTTACCCCTCTTCCCAAACCTCGCTATACCCTTGGAAGGAGAAACCTTCAGAAACACAGACTCACTAACTACGAACTCAAGTGGCTTATGTCTCCTGTCAGCATAACTCTTCTGTCGAATCTGAGCCGTCCTCAATCTCTCAACTATCAATCGGACATCCTCAGAAGCCTGTGTAACCATATCAGGAGCAAAAATCTTACGGTCACCCACTTCTTCTCACCCAATAGGGGAACGACATCTACGGCCATACAAGGCCTCATATGGTGCCATCCCGATACTCGAATGATAACTGTTGTTGTAGGCGAACTCGGTTAGTGGCAAATGATCATCCCAGGAGCCTCTAAAATCTAGTACACATGCTCTCAACATGTCCTCTAGAGTCTGTATCGTCCTCTCTGACTGACCATCTGTCTGAGGATGGAAAGGTGTGCTCAAACTCAACTGGGTTCCCATAGCTTCCTGAAAATGTTCCCAAAAGTGGGAAGTGAAGCGGGAATCCCTATCTGAAACAATGCTCACTGGAACACCATGCAACCTCACTACATCGTGTACATACAACCCTGCCAATGTACTCAGAGTATCGGTAGCTCTCATAGCTAGGAAGTGGGCTGACTTCATCAGTCTATCAACGATCACCCATATAGCATTGTGATTCCTTCAGGTCCTCGGTAAACCCATCACGAAATCCATGGTGATATGCTCCCATTTCCATGTCGGTATAGGTAGAGGCTGCAATAATCCTACAGGTTTCTGATGCTCTACCTTCACCTGCTGACATACGAGACATCTCGCCACAAAATCTGTCACATCTCTCTTCATACCTGACCACCAGTACACCTTTCGGAGGTTTTGATACATCTTGCCACTCCCCGGATGCAACGTGTACCTCGATAAATGAGCTTCTGATAATATCAATCTCCTGAGCTCTGGGTCCTCGGGAACACACAATCTACCTCTGTACCTCAGTAGTCTATCAGAACTTAATTCAAAATCTGTCGCTGTGCCCCTCTGCATCTGACCAATCACATCAATACACTGCTGAGCCTGTCTGATCCTATCCAACAGATCTGGCTCTAAGCGTAGACTCACAATCATACAATCCGCATCTCTGTCCGAAGGCACAACTCCCAAACTGAGGCTAGCAAACTGCTTTAGCAGCTCATGCTCCCTGACCATCATATATGATACCATCCCAAGGCTCTTCCTACTCAAAGCATCTGCTACAACATTAGCCTTACCTGGATGATAAAGTATCTCACAATCATAATCCTTCAGAAGCTCTAGCCATCTTCTCTGTCTCATGTTCAGCTCCTTCTGTGAGAATAGGTACTTGAGGCTCCTGTGGTCGGTAAAAATCTGAAACTTCTCACCATACAAGTAGTGGCGCCATACCTTCAACGCAAACACTACTGCTGCTAACTCTAAATCATGGGTCGGATAGTTCTTCTCATGGTCCTTCAACTGTCTGGATCCATAAGCAACTACCCTCCCATCCTGCATCAACACACAGCCCAATCCCTGATGCGAAACATCGGTATATACTGAAAATCCTCCTGAGCTGGTAGGAATAGTGAGGATCGGAGCGGTGGTCAATCGACTTTTCAGCTCCTGAAAACTCCTCTCACAATCCTCGTCCCACACAAATGCAACATTCTTCCGAGTGAGACGTGTCAACGGAGCAGCCAACTTCGAAAATCCCTCAACGAATCTCCGATAGTACCCTGCTAAACCCAGAAAACTCCTGATCTCGGTAACTGTCCTCGGCTATTCCCACTGAACTACAGCCTCAATCTTGGATGGATCTACTGATACACCATCCCTCGACACTATGTGTCCCAAAAACGAGATCTCTGTCAACCAAAAATCACACTTGCTGAGTTTAGCATACAACTGCTGCCCTCGTAGAGTCTGCAATACGATCCTAAGGTGCTCATCCTCGGATCTCGAATACACTAATATGTCATTGATGAAAACGATAACAAACTGATCCAGATATGGCTTGAACACATCGTTCATCAGAGCCATGAAAGCTGCGGGAGCATTCGTCAGTCTGAATGGCATAACTAGGAACTCATAGTGGCCATATCGAGTCCTAAATGCTGTCTTGGGTACATCTCCACTCCGAACTCTCAACTGATGATACCCAGACCTCAGATCAATCTTAGAAAAGACCTGCGTTCCCCGAAGCTGATCCAATAAGTCGTCAATGCGTGGAAGGGGATATCTATTCTTGATGGTAGCCTTATTCAACAATTTGTAGTCTATACACAATCGGAGGCTTCCATCCTTCTTCCTCACAAACAGAACCGGTGCTCCCCACGGTGAAACACTCGGTCTGATAAAACCCCTATCCAACAGCTCCTGCAACTGTCTCTTGGGCTCCTCTAGCTCAACTAAGGCCATGCGATACGGTGGTCTCGAAATAGGCTCAGTACCAGGCACCAAATCTATACAGAACTCCATCTCTCTGTCTAGTGGTAACCCTGACAACTCATCCGGGAAAACATCTGGGTACTCACTGACCACAGGAATATCTACCAACTCCGGATGTACCTTATCCGTATCCACTACTTACGCAATGAAACCTTCAAGATATTTATCTCTCAGTCAGCAAAATATTTTTTATTTATTAACAACATATTTATTTCTTTCATTTCTTCCCATCAAACTTTACAATAACTTTCGTAGGGTTAGGAAACATAACTGTCTTAGCATAACAATATAAAACAGCATGGTTTGCAGATAACCAATCCATACCTAATATTACATCAAAGTCACTCATACTTAGCAATATTAGATTGGCTGTCATATCCTTTTCCCCTACTCTTAACTTAGAATCGTTATACACATGCTCAACTAGCTGACTGGAATCCATAGGCGTACTAATCAAAATCATCATCTTTAAAGGAGTACGCTCTACATGCTTTTCTAACTTACATGCAAATGATGGCGATACAAATGAATGTGTGGCACCAGGATCAATTAAAACATATGCTTTTAAATCATAAATCAGGAGGTTATCTCTAATCACATCCGTAGAAGCATCAGCTGCGTCCTGGTCTAAGGCATGTACTCGCCCCCGACCCATGCTTCCCCTTCTCCTCTGCCGTCGCTCTACCTCTCTGAGCAGATGTACCAGTTGAAGCTCTATCATGCTCCCTGCCCTTCTGTGGGGCAGTCACATATGTCTCTGGGTACTCTCTAGCAATATGCCCCTGTTTCCCACATCGAAAACACACAACAGGGCTCAACGGACAAGGTCTACCACCATGATGTCTACCACGTCGGCTGCACTGATCAGTAGTAGGCCTCGGTCCTCCAATCATAATGCCCTTCGCTGGAGCTATGGCTGGGTATGTAGGAGGTCTAACTGGTCACTCTTGCACCTCTTCTATCTGTGGTCCCTTACCGAAGAGTCTCCTCCCTCCTCGATAATTGAACCCTCTATCACTAGCCGGCCTCTTCCTCTCTCTATCTCAGCTCCGACTGAACTTCCAAAACTCAGAGGCATTTCTCTCGTAATCCTGCTCACAAAGCTGCGCCCTACGCACTACCTCATCATATGTACCAATGTCCAGTGGTACCAATCTAGACCGTAACACCGATCTCAATCCGTCTACAAACCTGCGAACCTTCCTGGTCTCACTGTACATGGTATCGGGACATACCTCCCCAGGGCCAAAAATCTAGTCTCGTACTCATCCACTGTGAGACTCCCCTGGCTCAATCCCAAAAACTCAGCCTGCAGTCTACGCTGCGCTGTATCAGGAACAAACTGCCTCCTGAAGGCCTCTAGAAACATCTCCCAACTAATCTCAGCATGTCGGGCTCTCAATATCGGCCTGGTGGACTTCCACCAATGCTCTACCGTTCCTTTCAGTAGGAACGCAGCAAATACGACTCTTTCAGAAGTCGTACACTCAAAGAAATCGTACAACTTCTCCATCTCGCTAATCCACTCCTCTGCACTAGCTGGGTCCTTGACCCCTCGAAAAGATGGAGGTCCAAGCTTCTGGAACTGTCACAACCGATCCAAATCACACCTATATCTTCTACTAACCTGAACTGGTGGGGGTGTAGGAGTATCAGTAGTCTGTGGCCTCTGTACAGGCTGCGCAGGTGTATCAGGTGCAACTGCCTCCCCTGTTGCAGTCTCTGTATCTTGCCTCTGTCTACCTGACAAAGTCTGTGCCAACAACCCTACTATCACCTCCAGGCTACGCTCTATCCTCATGAAGCGTGCCTCAGTAGTATCCGGTACCTCAGTAGTACCTGGGGGTGTATGGGTAGTCGAAGAATCACCCTGGCTAGTCGGCCTACCTCTACGGCCTCTAGCCCTACCTCTCGCCCCTCTACCACGGCGGGTAATTGCCATAAAGGCTCAATTTCTGCATTCACAAACCTTAATTTGTCAACTCCTATCTTGTATACACAATTGTAACTGAACAAAACACAGTGATTTGGGGATGTACATTTTCCTAATTACTAATACTTATTCACATCAGACCAACTACGCTCTGATACCACTCTGTCATGCCCTCCTCCCACACGCGACTTTACCGAAAACCATAACAAATTTTTCACTTTTTACTTACCTTTATCTCCTCAACAGTTGGGCTGTGAATAGGTATTAGTCTCCTCATCCATACATATCTTACCGTTCTTTTTCGTATCATACATACATGACATTTATATCATAAGTAAATTCATATACTTAAATATAATTACATCCCCCATTATTAAAAACGTGTACATCACTGTGTTTATGTATTGTTCAGATACAAAAGTACGCATGTGTATACCTTTTCGCTAGATGGGGAGTGGCAGCGGATCAAAGGAATGCAATACCCTGGCCGACTCGATCTACTGATGAGAATCTGTAGAGATTGGGGAAAATGAATGGGATGAGCTATCAACGCGCTCAGTAAGGAAATCAGACAAGCAAGTAGACATCCATACTATCTACTTGAAAATAGTGCTTTACCTTTCCTTCTCTCAATTCAAAAGCATGTTTAAAATATATATAATATAGTACAAATTTAAAATCCCATGTACTAAACACATGCTGGTTTATCAATCAGAGGCATTCATGCAAAACAGTGCATATTTAATCATTTAAGAATGCCTTTATATAAAATATGCCATTTACATTCAAAACACAGTAAATATGGAATTTCTCATCACAACACAAATAAACTGGGTTTCGACCCATCCCTTAGGTCTACCCGTATCATAAAACACATGTAATATATCATGCGAGACTCAGTGGTTAAATGCAATCTCTCTAGACTATGTAAGAGAGCCTCCCCGCCGAACAGAGCCTCCCCGCCCACTCTGGCTTAAGGATGTTGGGCTTAAGAATCTTACCGTAAGAGAGTATCTGGCTTAAGGATGTTGGGCTTAAGAATCTTACCGTAAGAGAGTATCTCCGGACTATGTACATATCCTAACATGTGGTGAAATCCCAAGCAACACAGTACTCGATGTGCGGGTTATCACTGCTGTAACGGGAGGGGGGTCAGTCCATCACAACTGCCAGCTATCAACAACTCTCCTCCACAACTCCACAACACAAAACACGGTACAGTGTACTCCATGCCACACACACGGTACAACGTACACTCATGGACCCATACATCATGGTCGGGGTGCCTGCCATAGGTCTTAGCCGCTCATACCATGGAAATACATCATAGTGGGGTGCCTGCCATAGGTCTTAGCCCTCATACTATGGAATCAATGCCACGTCTCTAAATTCACGTGAGAACATCTCAACAGTGTGACACTCAGTCTACACGGAGGAAATCGTCATGGTTTTTCTAACATGTGTATATATCACGAAAAACTACAATGCGCGTCTTGAGTGTGACACTCAGTCAACGCTCCGCCTCAAAACACTGTATATGCATGTAAAAATATCAACACTAGTACGAGTAAACCTCCAGCACTAGGTCATGCATAGTTCTCATTCAAATCAAGTACGAGCAAATCGCTCAAGTACGATGTCATGTACAAATCATGAAGAATCGAGTACGAGCAACGCTCCAACACTCTGTCATGCATCTCAAATAAATGCAGTGCGAGTAAACCTCTAGCACTTATGTATGCGAAAAACATCTGAAATCAAGTGCGAGTTGTGCTCTAGCACGATTGTTTCCACATAATTCGGTAGATGGCTCTTTAAAAATAGGGATGTTTAAAATCATTAAAATCAGCACTATAAAGTGTGCTTAGTTTACATCGACCTCAAAACATTAGCTCATCCACCTACTCTTCTGCTACACAGCAGTAAAAACCACTCAAAACATTATTTTCATGCTTTTTACCACTTTTCCCAAAATTTCACTTTTTGCCTAACTAGGGGCAAAATCATAATTTACCCATATGGGGTCCCTATAATTATTATAGATTTTCTCTGACCCTCAAAACATTTCAGTGAATGTAAAATCCAACGAAAATATGCACAGATATCTCTAGCTACTTGCAAGAGTCCCCTACCTCGGATCACGTCGTGTGACCTCTCTTCCTCTGTGCTGTCTATCTCGCAGTCCGGTCAACTCTCAATATGACTCTGGAGCTGCATTTAATCATTCACTGAGTTAATTACACTTTTCCTACTGTATTACACATTTAATACAGTTCATTTCACTTAAATTGGCCCTTTTACGCTTAATGGGCCTTAATCACGTTAATCGGGCCTTAATCTATATTAAGCCCGTTCATCAGGGTCTATCGACTCATTGGGCCTATCTATAGCCATTGGGCTTTATTCCAAGCTCTTTGGATAGCCCGTATATCATTTACGACATTTTATTCAATTTTTTGAATATAATTCACTAAATCCGAAATTTAATCCGAAATGCGTAAATTAAATCTTAAATACGCATAAATCACATAATTTGTCGTAAATGAGCTTTACTTACCCGAGATTGTGCGATGGTGCGCGAATCAAAATTCAATCAGGCTTTCGTTCGGAATTAATCGTCGAACTGCACAATTTCGTATATTTAATTTCGGGTCAATTTTTGATTAAATATAATTTAAATAAATTTATCAAAAATTAAATTGGTCACTTTTGACCTCGTATCGACTTACCCGAAGTCCGGTGAAATCCCAAAAATTTTTCTTTTCCTTTTTCTTTCTTTTTTTCTCTTTTTCTCTCTCCTCCTTGGCTGAATCGATCCGATCCGGTTCAGTTTAGAAGGTTCTGCCCTGAACCGTCGACTGGTTCAGGGGTGATTTGGTCGTGCCGGCATCGTTCGATCGGTTCCCGGCGTGCCGCTGCTGCCGTTCGACGCGTCTTGGACAGGGGACCTCTCGGTTGGCCTCGATCGGAGCTAACTCCCGCCGGTGGCCGTCGAATGCCCTCTTTTCCTCCGCGGCTTTCTCCCTTCGATTCGTCAGATTTCGGCGCCGGTGGAGCGCGTCCTGGTGGCTGGGAGGTCGCGGGGTGAGTGGCTTCCTTTTCCGGTAGCTGGCTCGGCTGCTGGTCACCCGTGGTGACTGGTCCGGCAAGCCCTTCTCTCGTCGGTTTGTGCGTTTCTGTTTCCTTCTCTCTCCCCGAAAATTCCAAATTTCAGATTTCAATTTCGTTTCATTTTTTTATTTATAATTAATTATTATTATTATTTTACTCATTAAAATAATAATAAAAATCCCAAAAATATCCCAAAAATTCTTAAAAATTCATATTAAATTCATTTAATCCGTAAATGAATTTATCAGTCCGATTTTACCTTTTCGATATATTTTTTCACTATTTTTGGGCTCATTTTTCGAGATAAAAATTTTAAAAATATTAATTAAATACATATCTCGATCAATTGGACTCGAATTTCAATATTTTCCTCGTTATTGATCAAGATCTCTCGATTTCATATTTTTAATGAAATTTTCTCATCGAATTTATATCGAATTTTGGTCAATTGATCGTCTTACCCCTGTACTTGCTCGAAAATTAATTTAACCCTCATCTCGCTGTTATGTAGCTTACATGCATTTTTAATTCTCAATAAATCGATTGCATGATAGTAAATACTCTTCTTATGATTCAACTATGAAATATAACGTTTATACACATAGGAATCATAAGGTACAAGCTACATACGTAAATCGAAAACTCGGGTCTGACAATACAGATCCATCGAGATCGTTCTCGTGGAATACTTAGCTTATCACAAAAGGCATATATCGATAAGGTGCTTAGCAGATTTGACATGAAGAATTGTGCATCAGGAGATACACCCATTGCTAAAGGTGATAAATTTAGTTTGCTTCAATGCCCAAGAAATGAGATTGAAAAGAAAGAGATGCAAAAGATTCCTTATGCCTCAGCAGTAGGGAGTCTTATGTATGCTCAAGTTTGTACGCGTTCGGATATTGCGTACGCAGTTGGAATGCTTGGCAGATATTTAAGTAACCCTGGTAAGGATCATTGGAAAGCAGTAAAGAGGGTTATGCGGTATCTACAGAGAACTAAAGATTACATGCTCACATATCAGAGGTTAGATCATTTAGATATCATTGGGTATTCAGACTCCGATTTTGCTGGTTGCCTCAATAGCAGAAAATCTACTTCTGGCTATATTTTCATGTTAGCTAGAGGAGCTGTCTCATGGAAGAGTGTAAAGCAATCACTCATAGCTTCTTCCACCATGGAAGCAGAATTTATAGCCTATTATGAGGCATCAAACCAAGCAATATGGTTGCGGAATTTTATCACCAGGCTGTGTATTGTCAATGGTATTGAGAGGCCATTGAAGATTAATTGTGATAATAAAGCCGCTGAGTTATACTCTAAGAACAACAGAAGCTCGTCGATGTCAAAGCATATTGACATTAAGTTTCTTGTTGTTAAGGAGAGAGTTCAGAGTCTTCAGATTACTATTGAACATATAAATACAAACTCCACGATTGCGGATCCGCTTACAAAGGGAGTACCACCTAAGGTGTTTCATGAGCATGTAGCTCGTATAGGTGTGGTTCATCTTGATGATATACTTTTATAGTGGGAGCTTGTTTCTTGATGTTCATTAGTTATTAAGATTTTTCTGATCAGAATACAGTATTTTTGCTATTATTGAAAACTCTGAAATAAAGTAATATTCTTTCAATAGCAGTATGCATAAAGTCTTGAAAGAATGATAAAGTAGGACCAGTTGGAAATAGGCATGTTGAGGGATCACGTTTCATGTAATTTTCATGCTACACATCCATACTTGATCTATGTCATTGATTATATTAATATACATGACCATTGATGGGTCTAGTTACGGAATATATGTAACGAAGATCGCTTTGATCCTATGTTGATATAATTGATGGACCAGATTGTTTAGAGATGTTCCTTGTAAAGATAGCAAGTGTTGAGCTCATAAAGTTAACTTTAAATGTACAATAGTCAAGCGACATATGTGGCCCAAGTGGGAGATTGTTGGGAAATTATTTGTGTGGGTCTACATATATCAATTTATTGTACATTACAGGCTATCTAATTTGTTTTAGTCCATTTAAAAGTGATCAAATAAAGTTATTGGACTTCAGTGCATCTCAATTGGTATGAGCTTTACAATGTGTAGAGACCTGATATTTTATTCTATTTTAATGATGGGCCAAAATAGAATAAAATATACTTCAATTAGAAATAGGTTATGGTCCCCTAAACGTAATTTTCTCATTTTCATATCCCATCAGTGAGTAAACTAAGGTTTTCTCTCATAAATATAAGGTTTAGACTGGAAGACTGCTAACCCCAATCAATCAATTCTATGGATCCAGGTACGCTTCCTTATTCTAATTTTCTTGATGATTGAACATGAGATCCTGGATATAATTATTATGCAATTACAGTTTTCCTAATAGTCCTGTCGGCACTCACACTGATCAGCAGTGGGGTGGTTCCGTAGGGTAGTAAAGAGAGTGGTGAAGGGCTTGAGCTCTCGGTTGGAAGTGCAGTGAAGGCAGGGGAAAGCCCAGCTATTTTGGACAGTAACAATGAGAGTAAGGGCCTCTAAAACCGAATTATGTTACATTATATATATATCTATCTATCTATCTAAATATACATATACTTTCTCCACACAACAAAATCCTACACTACACAACACGACAATTCTTCCTCATCATATTCTTTTCATGTATTTATAAATATATATATATATGTCATGAATAGGATAATAATAAATTAATTTCGGTATCGGATTTAATTGGAAATTTTTTAGGAGTATAAATGATACGAATTTGGCTAAAGAAAGTTTCTCACTAATAAGAGACAATGCATTGGTTAATAATTGATGTGCAAATGTGTGTGTGAGTATATATATATATATATATATATATATATATATATAGATAAATATATATGCATGTGTATTTGTGTGTGTATGTATATATTTATATTTATATTTTTATATATACACATACACACACACACACACACATATATATATATATATACACCTATGTATTTATATATATTATTCAAATAATGAGGACAGGTTGAGATTGTGAAATAGAAATGAACTTAAATAATTTTGGTTGTAAGGTATATGCTTTACTATGTGATTAAGCATAGTGAATATAAGTTATTGAGACGTTATTAAATTGATTTATAATGATTGGAGTGGTGTAGAAGTTTTGTTTTGATATGTGAATTTGAGGAAGTAAACTATTAAGCATTGGAGTAAGTGAGTTAAGTAAATTCTTGTTAGTATCATCTTGTAGAAGATGCTTAAACTTTATTAATAGTTGATATAGCTTTTGAATTAATGGATTTAATGCTATTGACTGGGCTACTGTGGTAAATAAATGTAAGAAACAAGATAAATTTGAATTATGATTCTAGATAAGGCTTGGGCTGAAATTGAACCTTATTTTCAGCCTTGTATGTTCTGACCAGCTAAGTTTGCATATTGAGTGAAGTGAAATGTTCACGTGTTAAACGATTATATGAACTTTTTTGGTTGTGCACGTGAAAGCTAAGTGTACTTATCCATGGCCTATATTAGATTAACCTAGGCAGCCATGCAAAGTGTGAAGTGGCATACGATTAATGCCTACATGATCTTCGTGCATAGCGTGTTTGATTTAAGTTATTTTATTCATAATTTTTATAATAAATTATGTTTTATCTTGAAAAGTTTTGATTTTGAGTTGACCATTGAAATAAATCAAAAATCATGCATATTTGAAACTCAAAACTGTTTTGATCATTGCTTTAAAATTGTGGAAGCCATCACTAAATTCAAAAGGACCTACGTGCTATACGGGTACCTATAAGACTGTGAGAGTCACCTCTAGAATCCCAAGAGGCCTATTTGCTACACGAAAAATATGTTTTCAAATTCGTTGTGAGTGCAAGTATACCCTTTAATCTTTGGGCCACTTTAAGTCGAGAGAGCATCGCTCTAGGTTTTATTATCCATTTATCGAGCTTTATACTTTAGACCAATGCAGTGCAGTTTGCCTATTGAGCCTATCAAGCATCGTTCTAGGTTCTATTACTCGTTTATCAAGCTTTGTACTCTAAAACAATGCAGTGCAGTGTGCCTATTGAGCCTATTGCTAAAGGCAAATCATACTTGTCTGGAAAACCAACAAACAAGTTCCAGCTCTCGACTGATCAACAAGATTGGACTAGTGTTCTATGGCCATAGATTTTGTGTTGCCTGCGACACTTTCTCCATCGCTAGCTAGGATGGATATTGTTACCTATATCAGTGCTTAGGGATTCTTGCCTAAACTCTACATACTATTAGTTTTTTATTAGTATTAATTTTAGTGAATCGAGGCTATATACCTAATTTTATCGACAATTCGTTTATGGAAAATTGTTAGATTGATCGAAGTGTATAAGAAATTTGATTTGATCGAAATGTATAAGAATCTTATTTGAACTAACAGCATAGTTAATATGTTTTTGAACTAATTACATAGTGAATATGCTTTGAACTAAATACATAGTGAATATATTTTAAACTAAGCACATTGACCATCATAGTGCTATGTATACAATTTGCATTGTAGTGTTGTGATAAGTAACTGTGTCTTTTAAGCATCGTGTTGAGGCTCGAGGAAATGAGGTACCTAAGGTATCCTTCCGATTAATACCTCGTACAGCCTCAACCTTAAATGTGAGTCCATATTGGTACATCTGGCATTAAGACATAGCATCACACTGTAAAACCCGTATTTTTGTATGTAACCCTTATGGTTCCCTATGTATACATTTTTTATTGTATATGAATCATAAGTGATGAAAGGTTCGTAATTTCTGATGTACACACTTTTTATATGAATTCGAGATGTACACGCAAGTTTCAGTATGTACGAATGATAAGAAATGGACATTTTGAAGTGATAAAAGTGTATTGAATGCAAACTGAGTAGTGTGGTAAATGGAAATGAAGTTAACTTTGAGAATCAGAGTGAAAAATGGCTAGATCGATCTCCAATGCAAGGAAGATCGATCTTAGAGGCATTTTGAAGAAGGAAATTGATCCTCAGTCCAAGCAGATCGATCCCCTTAAGCCTCAGCCTGAAGCAGATCGATCTCATTACCTTGCCAGATCGATCTGTGAAGCTCTCGACCTGAAAGAGATCAATCTCATGTTCTTCGACAGATCGATCTCCAAAACTTAAAAAAATAGAATTCTGAAAGGCAAAATGCAGCAGCAGATCGATCTCTCACTTATGGAGATCGATCTCATCAAGGCAGTTTCTATAAAACAGGGCCTGCTAAACTGCAATTCACGGGAAAACTTAAACCTTTCCATTTTTGAAGCCAAGTGACCTAAATTCCCTCTCTAGACTATCAACACTTTCCTTAGAGATTTGAAAGAAGTTCATTTCATCAAAGTTGTTCATAGAGTGGAGAAAAACAACATAGTTGAAAACGAGAGGCTGAATCACTAAATCGAAGGTGAAAATGAGTTTTTCATCAAAGTGGTGAAAAAGGAGAAAAGCTGAGATTGGTAAGATTTCAATGCATCAATATCAAATATGTTGATCTATATACTTGTATGAGTTAAAGGTATATAGATTAATGGTTGAAATGTGATAAACATGCTTAAACAAAGATAAGACTTAGAATCGATTTAATGATAGAAAATAGAGTGGGCATGGTTTAATGGAGATTTGAGCATGTAAAGGTGTTATTGAGCATGTATATATGCTGGTGTAATAGTTTAGTGAAGTCCATGTGTTAGAAATGGAAATGGCTAAAATTGAGTATATGCCACAATGAACGAAAATGATGAACTTGAGGTATTATAAGTGTAATATCGATTTAATACGAATCGATAGACTTGAGGAGTCTAATGGATTCTTGAAAACGAGTTATATACTCGAAATGGACTTATGAAAGAGTAAAGTCCAATAATGCTATAAAGAGGTAAATGAGATATAATGGCTTAATACGTAGATTTGAAATCATTCAAGTAGAATGAAGTATATAACAATATACTGATGTGTGTAATATACAATTTCAACTCCAGAGGATATCGTTGGAGTCGATAGAGCGGATCACGAGAAGTGAGAATCCAAGAAAAGCGATTCAGGCGTGATTCGAGGTAAGGGACTTATGCGAGCTATAGAGATAGCTATACATATGTTTTCTTACCTGCTGTGTGCGAATGTATGCGATAAATACATAGATATGGATATATCTAGGTAGAAGACTACGTATGAGAATAAGTCTATAGTATGAGTTGCATGACTTCTATGATTGTTGTGAAAACAGGTTTTTGCAAACGTTTTGAGAAAGAATAACAATAGACGGGTTCTCAGTTTTGAAGAGTTGCATGAAATGCTTTTATAGAGTGATTGAAGAGAGATTGCCCTCTCACTCATGGCTAATACACGGAACCCATTCTATTTCTTTTTTGTGTGAAATCGTGTTAGAGCATGAGAGGCAGCGATAGATTGACCAGCCTTGCTTACACGTTGTTTTCAAAAGGATTTTGAGAAAATAAAAGAGTGCTCGATGCCTCGGGTGATGCTATGTGTTCCACTTGAGCTGCTCGCACTAGATTTTGGGAATCATGCTAGAGCATTCGAGTATTGATATGTGTCTTGCTCTGACTATGCTCGCATGTGAATTCTTATTATATCGTGCTCGATGCCTCAGGTATACTGTGTGTCTTACACTGAGTTGCTCGCACGAGGTTTTCTTGATTGTGCTATGTGTTGAGTAAAATCTTGTTAGAGCCATCATGTATTGCTGTGTGTTTTGCATTGACCTGCTCACACGAGGTTTGTGAATGTGATGTAATGAGTATAAACCGTGCTTGAGCCGTCGTGTACTGCTGTGTGTCTGACACTGACCTGCTCGCACGAGATTTCGAGACAACGAAAATGAGTGATAAGGATCCACGAGAGCAAGATGTACTGTGAGTGTTAGCCATGGGGTACGATATGCCGTGACTTGAGTATGAGCTGAAGGGATGATTGATCCGCCTCCCTAAGCATAGGGTTCCCGCACACCTGATCAGTGTAACCTGTAATCGACTATGGTCATAAGTCTTATATGTATCTGAGTGATACGACATTGTCACTACTGTGTGAGGTGACAGATGTCTTCCATTACTATGTGTCTGGGGATATGATAACCTATGATTTATGTCTCAACATGTATCAATTTACAAAGTATAAAGCATTTTCTATATATAAACTGTGTGAATAGATTATGCTGTACAAAGCTGTGTGCTATTGTGTGAATATGCATATACCCATCTAGCAAATTAATGGTTTCGCATTGATGGAAGTTGTTTTAAAGAACATGCATATTGTTTTATAAGGAAAACAAACATTTCCTATTTTAGCACGTAGATAGTGTAGTTATCTGCCTGCTTTCATATTTTTCTTACTGAATGCATTATGCTCACCCCCTTATTTCCTCCTCCACAGATACTACGCAGTAGTGAGTACTGTAGTCGTCCTTGCTATCGTGTTTTCTCCAGTCATCCAACAGTATAGATGGGTATACATTAGAGATGAAAAATATTGTATTCTGTAAATTAATGCATAATAAAATTTGTATTTTGTATTTTGGGGGATGTATAGAATAGAAACTGATGTAAACGCTTCCGTACTATATATATATATATATAAAAGTTCAGTTTCTATCTTACTTCAATTGTATAACTATAAATGTATGAGATTGGTTCGGATATTGACTCACAACCCAACTGTAAGTGGTAAGGTAAAGGTTATGGACTGCTATAGAGGGTCGTAACAGGAATTAATGGTATTAGAGCTGAGTTAGTCTGATGTGAGTTAGTATCCATATTTAGGAAATTATACATCCCCAAAGTACTGTGCATTATTAGGATACAAGTGTATACCAGGCTGGAAATTGTGACTAAGACACTTATTTTGAGTATACAGGATGTTTGATAGACGACGTACTCGTAGAGGAGAGAGTTCGCGTTCTCAAGGGCGTAGAGATGAGCCCGAGATATGCAGTGGGTCTAGTTCTAGTAGAGATCCACCCAGTCATAGTGAGGCCTCTGAGGAGCCCATAGCGTAGGTACAACGCAGTGTAGACATAGTTATGGAGATGTTTACACATGCTATGGCCAGATTAGAGGGTAGACAGGAGAACCCGACTGGTCAGGCTGCTGCACCTGAGAGACAAGAACTAGCATAGCTTATATCGAGAGATCGAGATGTAAAGGCAGAGATATCTGTACGCCCTCCAGTTCAGGACATTCCCCCACCGGTTTAGGATTTTGTAGCTCCATGACAGGTTGGTGGCGAAAGAGTTTACGATTGTGATCTGGGTAGATTAAGAGAGTTTCGTAAGTTCGGACCACCTTCATTTAATGGGGTGAAGAACCTAGTATCAGCTGAACATTGGATACGTAGTATGGAGAAGCTATACCAATTCTTCCATTGCTCCGACACAGAGAAGGTCACCTTTGCTGCTTTTGTGTTAGAGGATGAGGCCGAGCATTAGTGGATGGCCACACAGCCGATGTTGAGTGCACGGCACCCGGTTGTGACATGGGATATATTCTTAGATGCCTACAGAAGGCAATACATTCTAGCTACTGCTCAAAGAAAGATGCAGCTGGAATTCATGACACTGACTCAGGGGAACTGGACAGTAAATGAGTATAAGTCTGGGTTCACATCCCTGGGCAGATATGATACAGTTACTATGAGCCTTGAGGACAGAAAGGTTCAGAAATTCCTTGAGGGATTGAGACCTTCCATCAGAGCTCAACTAGCTCCATTGGACATTACCACTTATGGTGAGGCAGTACGTAGAGCTCAGTTATGTGAGAAAGATTATGAGTTGCACGCCTCTGAGTTGAGCAGGAGTGGTAAGGGTAGAGATAGAGATCGTAAGAGGCCAGTTGATGACAACGGGTTCTGAAAGGGCCGAAGGCTATTTGAAAAGGGACCTAAACTTGATGAGATGCGAGAGAGGCCTGCGAAGCCTCTAGTTCATCTAACATCGAGGGCATAGTTATTGGTGGACCTCAACCTACCACAGAGCAGTGAAAAACATGTGATAGATATCATGGGGGTAGACCTTGCCCATTATCAATGAGATCTTGTTATAAGTGTGGTAAACCAGGGCATATAGCTCGTGAATGCCCAGAGTTCATTGATACAGCCCCACAGAAGGGTGATAATTCTATTTTTAATAGAATTATTTGTGCTTAATTTCCTAATTAATTATTTAAATCCCCATATTATTTTATTAATTATCCCCTCTATTTAAATAAAATTCTTTAATGTGCAGATAAATAAAATTCGGATGAAACTCAGTCGTTTCAGTCGAAATTGGGCTGAAAATGAGCTAAAGGAGACTGGACCACTTCCAATTTGCAGACCGAGTCACCAGTCATCTGGACACGTGTGATGCCAGGTGTCCGTATTTTATTGCTCCGAAACGATAAGATCGACGGACACCGTGCCAACCCTCTGGAAGACTCACGTCGAGCCACATCGCACAACCAATTGGACAAAAAGACTGATGACGTGGAAATATCTAATCTGCAGCAAATAAAATGAAGACAAGGGGCCAAACAAATGCCAAATCATCTAGGATGAAAAAATTACCATTGTACCCCTAAGTGTGTCTATAAATAGAATATGATGGCAATTGAAAACATGAAGTAGGAAGTAGGAATAGGAAGTAGTCTAGGGTAGGAGTAGTGTAGAGTAATTTAGGAGTAGTTTTAATTTAGGGTAGAGTAGCTTTTAGGTTAATTTTAAAGCTTTCCTTATTTTAAATTTTCGAATAGTTTTCTTCCAACAAACAATTTTATTTTACTGTTCATGCAACTTTTTTAGTTTATGAAGAGTTTCATTCCTTTGCTCCTTCATTTGTAGCTCACATTTATTTCCTTTAATTTGATTCAATGAAACTTAATGGAAAACATTTGCCTCTCTTTTACTAGCTCTCGGTTTCTTAAACTTACTTATGTCTTTGTTTGATAAACCATTATTTTTTTTTACTCTCGGTTTGATCTTCTTTGGTGCATTCGGGTGACAAGAATGTTTCATTCATTCTTCTACCTTTTGGTTCTGTTGCCTTGATTTGGGTTGATGCTGAGCATTTATCCACATCAAGAGCAAAGTGGAACACGGTTGGAGAAGAAAATGAAGCAACCCGAGGATGTTGAGTTCCCTGTTTAATGGAAGAAACTCATGGGTGATGTTGTAGTTGTGATTTTTATTTCCTTTCGGGTTTAAGTTTATGTTGAGCTATGCATCATTGTTCTTTCCTCTCCTTAGTTCATTTTTATTTACATGCACTTCATGATTTGATTCTTACTTGCATTTAATCATTAGGGTCCATATTAATTGTTTCTGCATTTTCTTACTTCTGAAATCTATTTTAATTACTGCATTGTTATCTCGGTAGTTTCTGGTTACTATCACTTGATTCACTTGCAGTTTTAGGTTGGGTAGACTCATTACCGTGTAGTGAGGAGCAGATGATGGTGCCCGTGGAGCTGTGGAGAGCACCCATAATCATCCTCTGTTGTGCTCTGTTTTGGGTTATGTTTACTGTTTCTATGAGTGTTGTTCTAACTGGTTTTTGTTGCTTTGTTGTTAAGGTTGCTGAGAAGAAGTTGGGCACACGAGGAAGCTGAAGATGATGATAGACTAGGAGGCAGTTGCTGCTGTTGAAGCAGTCCTTGGGTGTCCTGCTGTTGTATAGGCGTATTGTAGGTTTGGAGCAAGTGATTGGTGGACAATTCGGACCAGCGCATGAATCAAGAGCAGGTGCTGGGCAGACCAAGGACGAGTAGCAATGGCAGAAGCAAACCTCGCCTAGAGCATTACCTGGTCATCACTCACAGCACCTGGAATTAGAAACGAACAGCAGTTGGAACAAAACCGAGAGCAGCAGGATACGCCTGGAGCTGAATGGACTGAAGCAGTACACTGCAGGACATTGCATAGTCAGTGACAGAGGCTGGTGCGCGACAGTAGGAGCTAAGTAGGTGATGTGCAGGTGTACCGTGTGGCTTGTGCAGCAACCAAGAGTGCAGGGCATGCTGGAACAAATTTTGCTGGAGAAGAAACAAACACAGTGCCTGCATGTTAGGACCACTTGGTTTAGCATTTGATTAGGGCCATGTTTGGCAAATTTGCATTTAGCTATTTAATTCATTTTGCATACATTCTTAGAATAGTCAATTCCAATTTAATTTGTTAGCATAAGAAGTTAGAATTTTAATTTTATTTGCATGATTAGCCATAGTTCAATTGATTGATTAGTCTAGAATTTAGATTTAATTATGTCATTAGTTAATTTTTATTTTTATTTTAGTAATAGGCTTTCCAATTAGAATTAATTTAGATTAAACTCATTTTATGCATTTTAAGTTTTCATTTTAATGTGAATAATCCAAAAATAGTATCTATCATGCATTAGTTAGATTTTATTGATAAGTTAGTAATTAGATATAGTTAGGATTAGTTTAGAGTTAATATTTTAGCCTTTTAGATTTGTAGTTAATTTCTTAAATTTTTCTAGGATTTTATTTCATTAAATCTTAAGTTAGCTTAATTTGCATTTTGATTAAGTAGTTTAATTGCATTTTAGATTTGTTCAATTTTAGCTTAATTAATTTTGTTTCTTTATTTTAGCATTTTATTTTAATTGCATTTTAGTTAATTAATTTTAACTGTTTTAAATTTTCTTTTGTAGCTTGTTGTTCTTAATTGTTCGGAGCTCTGTAAGTAATTTTTGCTCTGTTTAAATTTCTTTATTTTATAGTTTTATTATTTTCAGTATTGTTAGCCTTGTAGATCACCCATCAAAAATTCATAATTTGCTAGGATAAACTTAGGGTAAGATTAACCGGTAGTTAATTAGGCTGATCAACTTCTCTATGGGACGATAACTCAGGACTCAAATCCCATTATTACTTGTACAACCCGTGCACTTGCGGATAATGCGTTTAGATCATACCAAGTTTTTTGCACCGCTGCCGGGGAGGTCTTAATTAGCCATTAATTAATATCGGTGAAATTATGCTTAGGTGTAATTCTAGCTTGTAAATATTTAGGTTCTAAATATTTAAAGCTTCAATCTAGTTATTAAATTTTTCTCTCAAAAAAAATTGAAAAATTAAAAAGCTTAAAAAAAAGTTTTTGAGGACTTTGTGATGTTTGCATGCATAGAGCCAGGAGTTATGATTGCTTTCCTTTAAATCCTGAAATTGAACGAACAATTAAAAAAATTTGAAATAATTTTAGGAAATTATTAGCTCCGCTGCAAAACATCATGGCAGAAAATAGGGAAATTAGGACAGTTGGAGATTATGTAGTGTCGACGATTGGAGGATATTATTCCGGCATTAGGCCACCAGCTATCCATGCAAACAATTTCAAAATGAAGCCTTCAATTCTCCAGATGATCCAGACTTCTCCGCAGTTCAGTGGACTTCCGCATGACGACCCACATGCTCACCTCAGGCAATTCCTGGACCTGTACAACATGTTCAAGCACAATGGATTATCTGATAATGCGCTTAGGCTTAGAATTTTCGCCTTCTCGCTTAAGGGTAGGGCGTGACACTGGTTAACCTCCTTGCCTCCAGGATCCATTTCTACATGGGACGAGTTAGCCCATCAATTTCTAGTTAAGTTTTTCCCTCCATCTAAAATGGCCAGACTCCGTAGCGACATATCTTCCTTTGCCCAATTTTTGAAAACTCTTTACGAAGCATGGGAACGATATAAGGAGCTTCTTAGGAAGTGCCCTCACCATGGCCTACCTTTGTGGTTGCAAGTTCAAACCTTCTACAATGGACTTACAAGCCAAAATAGGACCATTGTTGACGCTGCTGCGGGTGAAGCCCTGATGTACAAAACAGAGGAGGAAGCTTACAAGCTCCTAGACAAGATGGCTGCTAACAACTATCTATGGTCCTCGGAGAGGCAATTGCCTAAGAAGTCGGTGGGTATCTATGAGCTCGACACGCTGTCTACCTTGACCTCTCAAATCGCTAACCTTACAAAGAAGGTAGAGTCGCTCAGTACCCAACGTAATCCTTCCTCCAGTCCTAATCCGGTTTATTCTGTACAAAGTCTTTTTCTTTTCTGTGATCAGTGTGGTGGTACACACTTTGTAGATAGGTTTTTGCTTAACCTAGAATCGGTTCAGTACGTTACCCCCCAAAGCAACAGAACAACCCTTTTTCAAACACCTATAATCCAGGGTGGAGGAACCATCCTAATTTCTCCTCGAGCCAAAACCAAGGGCAAACTTCTAGCTCTAAACCCGTAGGACCCCCTGGTTTTCAAGCTCTACTGGTTCAGGTACCACCACAGCATCCATTTCCTCATCATCCGCCTTCTCATCACCTATACCCACCTCAGCAATTTCAACATCACCCATCCCCACATCAATTTCATCTTCCACCACCACAACCTATGCAGCCCCAACATGTACTTACACTAGCAGCTGAGAAGAAGCCCTCGCTTGAGGAAATGTTCATGACTATCTTGCAAAATCAAGCTGCCTCAATTAAGAACTTAGAAGTTTAGGTTGGACAAATAGCCAATGCTCTTAGCTAGTGTCCACAAGGGACCCTTCCTAGTAGCACTAAATCTAATCCTGTTAGGCAAAGGAAGGGTAAAGAACATGTGAAATCCATCACCCTTAGGAGCGGCAGAGAGCTAGATGAGCCACAAGTTAAGTCTGGACCTGAACAGCCCATAGTTGAAAAACCCATAGGTTTTAACGAAGCAACTCAAAAAGAATAGGAACATCAGGATCGGGCTGCAAAGGAATCCAAGCTAGGCGCTTCTTTATCTATACATTTTTCTTCTTCACTGCCTTCCTCATCCTTTGATTCTACATAGGTTACCACTACATCCATTCCAGTTAGACCACCAGTACCTTTTCCTCAGAGGTTTCAAAATAAAAAACTGAAACAACAATTTGCTAAATTTCTTGAGGTTTTTAAGAAACTTCACATCAACATTCCTTCCGCAGATGCTTTAGAGCAAATGCCAAGTTATGTGAAGTTTCTAAAGGATATCCTCTCGAGGAAGAGGAGACTAGAAGATTATGAGACGGTGGCCTTAACTGAGGAATGTAGTACAATCATCCAGAGGAAATTACCCCCCAAGCTTAAGGATCCCGAGAGTTTTACCATACCCTGCACTATTGGAAATCTTTTCTTTGGTAGAGCCCTGTGTGATCTAGGAGCTCGTATAAATTTGATGCCTTGGTCAATCTACCAAAAGTTAGGAATAGGGGATGTCAAGCCTACCACAGTGACCCTTCAGCTAGCTGATCGATCCATTAAATATCCAAAGGGGGTCATTGAGGATGTCTTAGTAAATGTGGAAAAATTTATTTTCCCTACAGATTTTATTGTATTAGACATAGAGGAAGACAAGGAAGTCCCCATTATACTAGGTAGACCTTTCCTAGCGACTAGTAGAACCTTAATTGATGTACAAAAAAGGGAGTTAACAATGAGAGTCCAAGATCAAGAAGTGAAGTTTAATGTTTTCAAACCTTTAAAGCTCCCTGATGACTCTCAAGACTGTTTTAGGATGGAGGATATAAGGCTTAAGCACAAGAAATCTGAAAGAAAGAGGGAAGTAGATAGAGTTAAGGAGGATTTAATGGTCAACTTTCTGTCGCCACTCTGGCTGATCCTCCTACTCTTTGTCCTGCTGCTGAGTGTTGTGTTCTTTAGCTGCATTTGAAGTGGCTTAATTTTTCTTTTCACTTCGTATATAGTTCTTTTTGTTTTTCTTTTCCGTTGTTTCTTTCTTTATTTTGCAAATTTCCTTTACAGTATTATGCTTTCAATCAAGTTTCAGTTGTTCATCATCAATATTAGAAAGGGGAGTACTCTGTTCTTGAGCTTAAATGTTTATATTATCTGCACACTGAGGATACTGTGCACTTTAAGTTTGGGGGAGGGGATATCACTTGAGCATTTTTCAAAAATTTGGGCAAAATTAAAAAATTTCAAATTTTTTTCAAAAATATGAGCTTAAATTGTTTGATTTTGGGATGATTTAGTACTTAGCATGTAGTTTTCCCATATTTCGATGATATGACCCCATGATTAAGTCTGATTTTGATTGAATAAGAATCATGATTATAGGAAAAGCATGAAGTTGAATTCTTGAATTTGTCTTGATTCTGATTGTGATTTCCTCATTTTATGCACATGTCATGTCATGAATCTGTATATTTATTTAGAGAAAGCTTATGTGGACCTAGGATTGCATGTGCTCAATTGATTTTGTGTATCATATTCTAGAATTTGTTTGATCTGGTCACGAGATGAAATATTAGATCGCACTTAATTAGGGAGATGATTTAGGCCATCTTTGGATCATTTGAGCATTTCTAGCCATCCTTGTACATATTTTAACCTAGTCACCCATCTGGGCCAAATAAGTTTTTCTCTGTAAATACACCTGCATAATTTTCCTTAGCTTAAATGCTCTGTTCCTATCCCTTACCTCGAAAGCATAAAAAAAATCATTGGGATATGTATTGAGCTTTGTACATATGGGTATCTGGTGATAGTGAAAGTTCGAAAAAAAAAGTGATAAAAGAAAAAGAAAAAGAAAAGAAGAAAGAAGAAAAATAAAAAAAAATAGAATACAATGTTTAGTAAAAGAAATAAGTTTGGGGAAAATAAATATGAGCTCTTATATTAAAGATCCTAGCAGTAATGCATATTAAGGGGTAATTAAACCTAGATCGACTTTATCATACCTTAACCCCAGCCTTACATTACAAGCTTAATGAAGTCCTATTGATCTTTGATTAAGTGTGACTACATTAGTGGAGAGAGAAGTGAAAAGCAAACTTATGGGAATGATCACTTGTCATTGACTTGGCATTCACTGTGTTTGCATAATCTGATCTGAGTAATGTATTGTGAAGTGGCTTTGACATTTTCACACACACACAAGAGGGGTCCAATTTGGTTTAAGACTTATGATTGAATAATTCTGAATGTTGGACTTGTAATTGTGAGTCTTTGAGATCATAGACTGTACTTTTTGTTTGAGGATAATATTGGAAAAATTATTATGTTGGTACTTGTCATTCCTACATTTGTTTTATTTTGCTTGAGGACAAGCAAAAGCTCAAGTTTGGGGATGTGATAATTCTATTTTTAATAGAATTATTTGTACTTAATTTTCTAATTAATTATTTAAATCCCTATATTATTTTAAATTTTATCCTCTCTATTTAATTAAAATTCTTTAATGTGCAGATAAATTAAATTCGGATGAAACTCAGTCGTTTCAATCGAAATTGGGCTGAAAATAAGCTAAAGAAAACTGGACCACTTCCAATTTGTAGACCGAGTCACAGTCATCTGGACACGTGTGATGCCAGGTGTCCGTATTTTATTCGCTCCGAAACGATAAGATCGATAGACACCGTGCTAACCCTCTGGAAGACTCATGCTGGGCCACATCGCACAACCAATTTGATAAAAAGCTTGATGACGTGAAAATATATACTCTGCAGCAAATAAAATGAAGACAAGTGGCCAAACAATGCCAACTCATCTAGGATGGAAAAATTACCAATGTACCCCTAAGTTTGTGTATAAATAGAATATGATGGCAATTGAAAAAATGAAGTAGGAAGTAGGAGTAGGAAGTAGTCTAGGGTAGGAGTAGTGTAGAGTAATTTAGAAGTAGTTTTAATTTAGGGTAGAGTAGCTTTTAGGTTAATTTTAAAGCTTTCCTTGTTTTAAATTTCCAAATAGTTTTCTTCCAACAAACAATTTTATTTTACTGTTCATGCAACTTTCTTAGTTTATGAAGAGTTTCATTCCTTTGCTCATTCATTTATAGCTCACATTTATTTCCTTTAAATTTGATTCAATGAAACTTAATGGAAAATATTTGCCTCTTTTACTAGCTCTCGGTTTCCTAAACTTATTTATGTCTTTGTTTGATAAATCATAATTTTTTTTTACTCTCGGTTTGATCTTCTTTGGTGCATTCGGGTGACAAGAATGTTTCATTCATTCTTCTACCTTTTGGTTCTATTGCCTTGATGTGGGTTGATGCTGAGCATTTGTCCACATCAAGAGCAAAGTGGAACACGGTTGGAGAAGAAAATGAAGCAACTCGAGGATGTTGAGTTCCCTGTTTAATGGAAGAAGCTCACGGGTGATGTTATAGTTGTGATTTTTATTTCCTTTCGGGTTTAAGTTTATGTTCAACTATGCATCATTGTTCTTTCCTCTCCTTAGTTCATTTTTATTTACATGCAGTTCATGATTTGATTCTTAGTTGCATTTAATCATTAGCATCCATATTAATTGTTTCTGCTTTTTCTTACTTTTGTAATCCATTTTAATTACTGCATTGTTATCTCGACAGTTTCTGGTTACTATCACTTGATTCACTTGCAGTTTTAGGTTAGGTAGACTCATTGCCGTGTAGTGAGGAGCAGATGATGGTGCCTGTGGGAGCAGTGGAGAGCACCCATAATCATCCTCTGTTGTGCTCTGTTTCGGGTTATGTTTACTATTTCTATGAGTGTTGTGCTAACTGATTTTTGTTGCTTTGTTGTTAAGGTTGCTGAGAAGAAGATGGGCACACGAGGAGGTTGAAGATGATGATAGACTAGGAGGCAGTTGCTGCTGTTGAAGCAGTCCCTCGGTGTCCTGTTGTTGTATAGGCGTAATGGAGGTTTGCAACAAGTGATTGCTGGACAATTTCGACCAGCGCATGAACCGAGAGCAGACGCTGGGCAGACCAAGGACGAGTAGCAATGGCAGAAGCAAACCTCGCCTGGAGCAGTACCTGGTCATCACTCACAACACCTGGAATTAGAAACGGCCAGCAGCTAGAACAAAATCGAGAGCAGCAGGACACGCATGGAGCAGAATGGACTGAAGCACGTACAGTGCAAGACATTGCATAGTCAGTGACAGAGGCTGGTGCACGGCAGTAGGAGTTGAGCAGGTGATGTGCAGGTGTACCGTGTGGCTTGTGTAGCAACCAGGAGTGCAGGGCATGCTGGAACAAATTTTGCTGGAGAAGAAACAAGAACAGTGCCTGCATGTCAGGACCACTTGGTTTAGCATTTGATTTGGGCCATGTTTGGCAAATTTGCATTGTAGCTATTTAATTCATTTTGCATGCATTTTTAGAATAGTTAATTCCAATTTAATTTGTTAGCATAAGGAGTTAGAATTTTAATTTTTATTTGCATGATTAGCTATAGTTCAATTGATTGATTAGTCTAGAATTTAGATTTAATTATGTCATTAGTTAATTTTTATTTTTATTTTAGTAATTGGTTTTCCAATTAGAATTAATTTAGATTAAACTCATTTTATGCATTTTAAGTTTTCATTTTAATGTGAATAATCCAAAAATAGTATCTATCATGCATTAGTTAGATTTTATTGATAAGTTAGTAATTAGATATAGTTAGGATTAGTTTAGAGTTAATATTTTAGTCTTTTAGATTTGTAGTTAATTTCTTAAATTTTTCTAGGATTTTATTTCATTAAATCTTAAGTTAGCTTAATTTGCATTTTGATTAAGTAGTTTAATTGCATTTTTGATTTTTTCAATTTTAGCTTAATTAATTTTGTTTGTTTATTTTAGCATTTTATTTTAATTGCCTTTTAGTTAATTAATTTTAACTGTTTTAAATTTTCTTTTGTAGGCTGTTGTTTTTAATTGCTCGGAGCTCTTTAAGTAATTTTTGCTCTGTTTAAATTTCTTTATTTTATAGTTTTATTATTTTCAGTATTGTTAGCCTTGTAGATCACCCATAAAAAATTCATAATTTGATAGGATATACTTAGGGTAAGATTAACCGGTAGTTAATTAGGGTGATCAATTTCTCTGTAGGACGGTAACTCGGGACTCAAATCCCATTATTACTTGTACAACCTGTACACTTAGGGATAATACGTTTAGATCGTACCAAAGGGCAAAGAGCCAGAGAAGGCTACAGTTGAGACACCTCCACCTAAGAGGAAAGCCACAGCTGAAGAGAAAGATAAACAAGCTGTTGGTCGAGGGTGAGTGTTTGCACTGGACCAGGCATCTGCAGAGACTTCTACGGATGTGATAAAAGGTACCATCCTTGTCTTTGATATTGAAGCATTAGCATTGATTGATCCTGGTGCCACGCGTTCATTCATATCGCCTTTATTTGCATGTAAACTGTGTGAAGATGTGAAAGTTATACCCTTAGGTAGAATCTTACTTATAAGCACTCCAGTGAGAGACAATGTAATGACGGAGTATGTATGTAAGAGTTGTAAGCTAAAAGTAGAGGAAAGGAACATGTCGGCCGACCTTATTCTATTATGTCACGACCCATTTTTCCTAAAAACCCCTACAAATTTTTCGCTTTTTCATTTCCTTACCCGTCGTGAACAGTTTCACTACTATCAGTTGGGCTATGAGTTGATGTTAGTCCCTCCTGTCATGTTACTTACCTTAACATCTATTTTCCATATTTCATTTACATATCAATTTATTTTAAATAAATACATCCCTAATATTACATCCGTGCACAATACTGTGCCTCTATATGTTTAGGTACAAAAATTATATGAATGTGGATACCTGGTCTTGATAGGAAGCAACGGATAACCGAAATGCAAGACTACTGTCGTTCACTTCTACTGAATGTACCCTGTAGGGTGGAAAATGAAAGGGTGAGCGCAACTTGCTCAGTAAGGCAATAATGTAAGCAGGTAGATAACTACACTATCTACATGCTGGTAAAGGCATGACATGTAAAACATTTATATCTCGAGCATGAGGCAATTAAAACCATGCCATGTATGAGTATATCATATATCGTAAAACATGAATCGGCATGTAAAATATGAAAAACATCTCATGTAAAATCTCTCATGCTCAGTACAGTAAAACTCTTCAAAACAATCTCAGAGGGATTCAACACATCTTTAAAATTATTAATATCCTCATACAAACCCATCAATTTCTCATTTAATACCACATTTCATGAAAATCGTCACAAATCGGGGCTCGACCCCTCCTTCGGGTCTACCATGGTCTAACAAGACCAATCAAATATATATCATGTGAGACATGCAGGTTACTGTAGGGAAACAATCGAAGACTATGTCCCTGTGATCCCAGGCTATATGGATCCCGGTGTGCAGAGTATCACAACTGTAACATGAGGTGGGTCACCCTACCCGCCAAAATATCACATCAAGTGAATACAATAGTCATGACTACATGATACAGCGTACTTTGTGTGACATACACGGTACAACGTACTCCATGAACCCAATATCAAAGTCTAGGGATGCCTGTCATAGGTCTTATCCCACTCTAAACCATGTCGTTAACCAACCCATGTCTCAATCTAAATGTGCGAGCATATCTTCTCTCTGTGACACACAGTCTACAGGAGGCTCCAACACGA
This sequence comes from Firmiana major, assembly GCA_033439115.1. NCBI lineage: Eukaryota > Viridiplantae > Streptophyta > Magnoliopsida > Malvales > Malvaceae > Firmiana > Firmiana major. Next base: position 16,146,123 of record CM065911.1, on the reverse strand, counting down.
TCATATGCATGTCATAAAATTCCTGTGCGAGCGAAACTCTAACACGGCTCCATTTGTATTTATGATATCAGAAAAACCCTCGTGTGAGCGAAGCTCCACCACAGTTTCATAAAAATCAATGAAATCTGTGTACGAGCAGCGCTCCAGTACGACTTAAAAATAATTATAAATTCAATTTAAATTCACGTACGAGCAATGTTCTAGTACGGATACATAAAACCAAGTAAAATCCATGTACGATATAAAACTCATAAAAACATGATAGGCTGCTCAATTTCACTAAAACAAATCAAAATCACAACTGGACCTAATTCGTGCCCTTTCATGTAAAAACATGAAATAAACAGCCACCCTATCCATAATTTGCTTAAATTAAAGTAATATAATCATAGGAATATCAAAAACATGAAAATCATGCAATTTCATAGCCTTACTACCCTTTTTTTTGAAATTTTCCTAACTAGGGGCAAAATCGTAATTTTCACATATACCTTGATTTTCGTAAAAATTATTATTCTATTTCTAGATACCTTATGAAATTCTACGTAATGTAAATAACCCCAAAAATACGCGCAGGTATCTCTAAGCACTTACAAAATTCTCTTACCTCATTTTTCTATACGGTCTGACTTTCCCAACTCTACTGATCACCTGATCCGTTTTAGCTCCCAATATGTACTCCGGAGCTGCAGATAATCATTTATTGGGTTAAATCCAAGTATAATTATTCATATTTCACTTTTACTGGGCTTAACTTAAATCATTGGGCCCGTGTTACTTTATTAGGCCCGATTTCATCTTAATCGGTCTCGACCCATTTCCAGCCCATTTCCATTTATTTAATCCCTTCTTCGGGCCTATTGGGCTCTCAATACCCATTGGGTTTCGTTCCAAACTCTTTGGATAGCCCGTATATCATTTACGACCATTAATACAAAAATAGGAATATAATTTATTTTTACTCAGAAATTAATCTGAAATCTGCAAAGTAAATTCCAATTGCGTAATAATCAAATTGTTGTCATAAATGAGCTTTACTTACCCGAAATTATGTGATGGTGCATAAATCGAAGTTCGATCAGCTCACGTTTGGAATATATAGTCGAACTGCACAATTTTATATTTAATTTTGGATAAATTTTTTATTAAATATAATTTAAATAAATTTCTTGAAAATCAAATTGGTCACTTTTGACCTCGTATCGACTTACCCGAAGTCCGGTGTATCCCTAAAAATTATTCCCCTTTATCCATTTTTCTCTTTTTCTCCCTTTTTCCTCTCTTTCTTGGCTAAACCGGTTCGATCCAGTTCAACCCGATTCAGACCGGTCCGGTTCAGTCGGTTCAGTTAGTTCAGTCGGGTTCGGCCAATACAAGGCCTCACTGATCGATTCACCGTCGATTTTCATCGCCAGCAGCTCCACGGGGTTGTCTGATGCACGGATTTGGGGTCGATTTCGTCCGAGGTGGCCGAAAAGTGGCTGGTCCGGCTCTTCTCCTTTCCGACGTCGGTGACCTTCCTTTCTTCCTTCGTTGTCGATGTTGGCCGCCGTTCTACCGGTCGATTCAGCCGCTGATCGGCCGGTCTCCGCGTGGCGTACCTTCGACTGGCGGTGGCCGAGCCCAGATCGACGTCAACGTCGACGAAAGCTTCTTTCCTTTCTCGGCTGGGCTTCCTTGATTTTCTCGTCGTTCATCACCGTTCGTCAGTCCGTTCGGGTTGCTGGCGGCTCGGTTATGGCCACCTCTTACCTGGCTCGCCACCAGTCGCTCCTCTGGGCTAACCGGTGGCCGCTTCAGTTTCCTTTGGCAGAATCGCGATTTCGCGATTCTGCATTTTTCGTTTTTTTATTTTATTTATTTATTTATTTATAATTTATTTTTAATAATATTTTAATCAATTAAATATTAATATCTAAAAGTATTTATATTTTATTCATTTAATCTATAAATAAATTTATCGGTATTATTTTGACTTTTTGATATATTTTTTGATTATTTTCAGGATAATTTCTCGAGGTGAAAATTTCGATTAATTCCAATAAATTCATATCTTGATCAATTTAACCCAAAATTTAATTATTTCTTCTTTATTAATCAAGATTCTCAAATTCATTATTTTTAATTAAATTTTCTTATCGAATTTATATCGGCTTTCGGTCTTTTGATCGTTTTGCCCTTCAACGTGTTTGAAAATTTCGTTTTAATCCTTTGCATTTTTTTAAATGCATTCAAAAATTTTTATTCATTCCCTTTGCTCTTACGATAAAAATCAGGTCTTACATAATCTCCCCTACTTAAGAAATTTGGGCTTCCAAATTAGAACCAAGTCAAATGTGTCCATAAACAACTCCGAGTACGTCTATCGCATCATATACTGTCATTCTCAAGTGACTTTTTTCGGAGTGTAATATACTACCAAAGGACTTTAATTAGGGAGATCATCTTAAACCTCAACACTTTCTCGTTCCATCTAATACCTGAATCGATTTTTCAACATATGTTATACTTTCATTGAGCTAAGCTGTTGAAGGTCATATTCGATTACATATGCTGGGTCTGGATAGTATTTCCGAAGCATCATAAGCTAGGACACATTGTGGATGCCTGTTTATTCAAGTGGTAATGCCAACCTACAGGCCTTATCCCCCACTTTGTCCAATCTCAAAGGATTCAATCTAACGAAACTTCATTTGCCTTCTTTCCGAATCTCGTTATGTCCTTAGGACAAGTAATTTCTGACAATACTGATTCACCTTCGGTGAATTCCAATGGTTTCTGTCTCTTGTCAGCATAACTCTTCTATCTGCTCTGAGGTGTTCATAATATCTCAAAATCAACTGAACATCCTCAGAGGTTTGTCTTACCAATTCGAGAATAATTTTCTATTTATCACCCACTTCTTCTTATCCAAGTAGGGAAACAACCCCTACGGCCATACTATACCTCATCTGAAGTCATCCCGATACTCAAGTGACAAATGTCATTATTGGCGAATTCGATTAGTAACAACTGATCACCCCAGAAGCTTATAAAATCAATGGCATATGCTCTCATCATATCCCCTAGAACCTGTATAATCTTCTCTGACTGACCATCTGTCTGAGGATGAAAAGCTGTACTAACACTCAATCGGGTTCCCCTAGCTTCTTGAAAACATTCCCAGAAGTGGAAAGTGAAGTGAAAATCCCTATATGGTAGACTTAGTCAATCTATCGACTATCACCCAGATAGCCTCATGATTCATCTGGGTCCTTTGTAACCTGTCACAAAATCCATGTCAGAATTGGTAGAGGCTGCAATAACCCTGCAGACTTCTAGTACTCTACCTTAATCTGCTGACATACAAGATACTTCTCCACAATCTCTTCAATGTCTCTTTTCATATCTGACCACCAATACCCTTTTTCTAAAATTTCAATATATTTATTACTTCTCGGATGCACTGTATATACCGAAGAGTGAGCTTCTGACAAAAATTATCTCATTACTGTGGTCCTTGGGAGTCATTATTCTACCTCCAAACCTCAGTAAGTCATCACCACTCACTGTGAACTCTGTCACTGTACCCATCTGAATTTGACTCACACTATCGACACCATGCCGATCATCACGCTAAGCCTGGAAAATTCGATCACACAAATTCGATTCTAACCTTAGGCTAGCTGTCACACAATCACGATCATCATCAGAGGGGATCACATCATTACTGAGGCTTACAACTGCTATAGCAGCTCACGCTCCCTGACTATCATATGTAATACCATCCTAAGGCTCTTTCTGCTCAAGGCATTAGCCATCACATTAGCCTTTCATGGGTGGTACAATTTCCACAATCATAATCCCTCAGAAGCTCTAGCCCTCTTTGTTCTCATATCCGACTCTTTCTGTGAAAACAGATACTCGAGACTTTTATGATCAGTGCATACCTGAAATTTCTCACCGTAAAAGTAGTGGCGCCATACCCTCAGTGCATTACTACGGCTACCAACTTTAAATCATGGGCCAAATTGTCCTTTCATGGTCCTTGAACTGTCTGGATCCATATGTGACTATCATCTCATTTTGCTTTAACACACAGCCCAATCTTGGTTTCAAGACATCCATATACCCTTAAAAACCTCTTAATTTGTTGGGTATGGTGAGAATAAATGCGGTGGTCAGTTCATACTTCAATACACCAAAACTCATGTCACGTCTATCATTCCATTCAAATACAACTTTTTTTAAGATAAACGTGTCAACAGAGTAGTCCATTTCGAGAACTCTCAATAAATCATCTGTAAAAACAATTTCCAATTGTTGCTTATGATTTTCCCTGGACTTTAAATACACCCAAAATACATTAATAAGGATGATAACAAATCGGTCCAGGTAAAGTTTAAATACCTCTTCGTAGTTGAGTTCCACTAAACATTTCAACCACCCATATCCTTGACCTATGTACGCATAAACGTATAATGTCATTTTGAAATCACTTCCGTTCAAGATATTAACCCTCGTCATTTCCTTTTTCTTATTTTAACGGCTTTTATAAAATTTTAATTTTTAAACCTTCATGATTAATCGAATTCTATATTTCTTTATCGTACAAGTAAAGGTACCCTAATTTTAAATGTATATATACAACTGTCGATTTCAATTTATAGGCTATGTGTGCGCTTTTAGACGCTGTCAAGTCTTCAGGCGGGGAGGTATTTTGAAATACCTTTATTAACCCTGAGACTTGACCACATGGACTGGTTATGGATATATCCACCCCTTATCCTTGGTCGTAATTCATATCTACTACATATCGCTTAATCCAAATTATTTCACATATCAGAGATATTCATATCTTGCATACGCCTCTTATTCCAATAGATCTTGTATTCAGGATCTATCACCTCTAAAAACTTATCTCCTTTCGTATATCACTTATAACAAACTCTGTCATTACTCATTCCGTGATTACAATCATTTACTCCTTTAATTTCAATCGTTACACCCCTTTTTATTACTTGTCAAAACTTACAATATACTTTTCAGGGGTAAACATATCACTATCTTCGGATAGAAATCTGAACAACATAGTTTGCAACCGACCAATTTATTCTCAAATATTACTTCAAATTATTCATATTCCATTGAATAAAATCGGCTGACTTATACTTCTTCTCCCGTTTTCGACTTGTAATCTCTTCATAATTATTCCGTTAGTTAACCCTCCTTCATTGGGGTACTAACTATTAGTCTTGTACCCAAGGGTGTAGGCATTCATGTCTTTCACTAACTTATATACAAATGAAGGTGGTATGAATAAAAGCGTAGTACCAAGATCAAGTAACATAATTACGTCTTTATTCATAACCAGTGTGGTATCTTTCACCACATCATATGAAACATCAGTAGTGTCCTGGTCCAAGGCATACACTCGTCCTCATCCAACAACCTACTTTCCCTTTTTTCTATGGCTGTGGCCTCCCTTTTTCGGTGCAGAGATACCAACAGGGCTTTCTCTGTCTCTTTGCCCTTCTGTGGGGTAGTCTCACCCAACTCTGAGCAATCATTAAATAATTGACCCGTCTTACTACACTTAATGCCTATTTTAGTCTATAAAGTGTAGGTGTAGGCCCTACTTCCGTGATATCTAGCACACATTCTACACTGCTTACACTGCTAAGGAACAGGTCGGGGTCCTCCAATCACAATACCCCGTGACTCATCAACTCTAATCTCTTACCAATTGGTCTCTTTCCCGCTCTGACATCTCTGACATTCTCTATTCTTTTATGTCTCTATTTCTGCCCTTACTACCTTTTCTAATCTCAGAGGCGTGCAACCCATGATCTTATTCACGCAACTGTATTCTGCGCACTGCCTTGACATAGGTAGTGATATCTAATAGGGCCAATCAGACTCTAATAGATAATTTGAGTCCTTCCATGAACTTTTAGGCTTTTTGACTCTCACTGCCCATAGTGTCAGGTTCATACTTGCCCAGGGATATTAATTGAGTTTCATACTCTCAATCAACTAGTGCCTCTGGGTTAGTGTAAGAAATTTTTCCTGTAATTTCCTTTAAGCAGTGTCCGGGATATTCTATCACCGAAATACATCCAAAATTATTTCTCATGTCGGCTCTGGACGTCTAACTCTTCAGATGGATCGAGCGGACTTCCACCAGTGCTCCACCTCACCCTCCAACATAAACGTATTTAAAAGTCACTTTCTCAGTCAACATACATCGAAAGAATCCAACTTCGCTAAATACCGGAGGGTGTGGGAATCCCTATAGTCTAAGGCATCTGTTTAGGCTTTACCCTGCCTATCCTCAACTACCTATATAGATTGAGTAAACAACTCTAAAATATTTTCTACACTCCACTCTATCCTCTTGGAGCGTGTCTCAATAATGTTTGGTCTCTTTATAGGACCCTGTGGAGTATGCTCAACATCAACCTCCATCTCACTCTCATCTTGAGTCTCATGTGACGACTCATTCGACTCTCAGGCCTATCTCTACGGCCTCGAGCATGTGTACTTGCCCCTCTACCATAGCAACTATCAGTTATAAAAACTATTTTCTTGCATTCGAAACTAAATTCTTAGCTGCACTTCCACCTTGATATACATAATTGTATCTTAACAATGCACAGTACATGTGGATGTAAATTTACTTAACCACTAACACCGACTCATATCAGACTAACTCAGCTCTGATCCCACCTCTGTCACGACCCATTTTTCCTAAAAACCCCTGCAAAGTTTTCGCTTTTTCATTTTCTTACCCGTCGTGAACAGTTTCACTACTATCAGTTAGGCTATGAGTCAATGTTAGTCCTTCCTGTCATGTTACTTACCTTAACATCTATTTTCCATATTTCATTTACATATGAATTTATTTTAACTAAATACATTTCCAATATTACATTCGTGTACAATACTATGCCTCTATATGTTCAGATACAAAAATTATACGAATGTGTATACCTGATCTTGATAGGAAGCAGCGGATAATCGAAATGCAAGACTACTGTCGCTCTCTTCTACTGAATATACCCTGTAGGGTGGAAAATAAAAGGGTGAGCACAACTTGCACAGTAATACAATAATGCATGCAGGTAGATAACTGCACTATCTACATACTGGTAAAGGCATGACATGTAAAACATTTATATCTCAAGCATGAGGCAATTAAAACCATGCCATGTATGAGTATATCATATATCATAAAACATGAATTGGCATGTAAAACATGAAAAACATCTCATGTAAAACCTCGCATGCTTGGTACAGTAAAACTCTTTAAAACAATCCCAGAGGGATTCAACACATCTTTAAAATTATTAATATCCTCATAAAAACCTATTAGTTTCTCATTTAATACCACATTTCATGAAAATCGTCACAAATCGGGGCTCGACCCCTCCTTCGAGTCTACCCTAGTCTAACAAGACCAATCAAATATATATCATGTGAGACATGCAGGTTATTGTATGGAAACAATCGAGGACTATGTTCCTGTGATCCTAGGCTACACGGATCCCGATGTGCGAGGTATCACCACTTTAACCGGAGGTGGGTCACCCTACCGCCAGAATATCACATTACGTGAATACAATAGTCATGACTACATGGTACAGCGTACTCCGTGTGACATACACAGTACAATGTACTCCATGTACCCAATATCACAGTTTGGGGATGCTTGCCATAGGTATTATCCTACTCTAAACCATGTCGATAACCAACCCATGTCTCAATCTAAACGTGCGAGCATATCTTCTCACTGTGACACACAGTCTACAAGAGGCTCCAACACAGTCATATGCATGTCATAAAATTTCTGTGCGAACGAAGCTCTAGCACGACTCCATGCATATTCATGATATCAAAAAAATCCTCGTGCGAGCGAAGCTCCAGTACGATTTCATAAAAATCAATGAAATTTGCGTACGAATAGCGCTCCAATACGACTTAAAAATAATTATAAATCCAATTTAAATTCACGTATGAGCAATGCTCTAGTACGGATGCATAAAACCAAGTAAAATCCACGTACGATATAAAACTCTCAATTTCATTAAAACAAATCAAAATCACAACTGGCACCTAATTCGTGCCCTTTCATGTAAAAACATGAAATAACCAGCCAGCCTATCCATAATTTTCTTAAATTAAAGCAATATAATCATAGGAATATCAAAAACATGAAAATCATGCAATTTCATAACCTTACTACCCTTTTTTTCTGAAAATTTTCTAATTAGGGGCAAAATCATAATTTTCACATATACCTCGATTTTCATAAAAATTATTATTCTATTTCTAGATACCTTATGAAATTCTACGTAATGTAAATAACCCTAAAATTACGCACAGGTATCTCTAAGCACTTACAAAATTCCCTTACCTCATTTTTCTGTACGGTCTGACTTTCCCAACTCTACCGATCACCTGATCCATTTTAGCTCCCAATATGTACTCCAGAGCTGCAGATAATCATTTATCGGGTTAAATCCAAGCATAATTATTCATATTTCACTTTTATTGGGCTTAACTTAAATCATTAGGCCCGTTTTACTTTATTGGGCCCGATTTCATCTTAATGGGTCTCGACCCATTTTCAGCTCGTTTCCATTTATTTAATCCCTTCTTCGGGCCATTGGGTTCTCAATACCCATTGGGCTTCGTTCCAAACTCTTTCGATAGTCTGTATATCATTTACGACCATTAATTCAAAAATACGAATATAATTTATTTTTATGCAGAAATTAATCCAAAATCTGCAGAGTAAATTCCAATTGCGTAATAATCATATTGTTGTCGTAAATGAGCTTTACTTACCGAAAATTATGTGATGGTGCGCAAATTGAAGTTCGATTGGCTCACGTTCGAAATTTTTCGTCGAACTGCTCAATTTTATATTTAATTTTAGATTAATTTTTGATTAAATATAATTTAAATAAGTTTCTCGAAAATCAAATCGGTCAGTTTTGACCTCGTATCAACATACCCGAAATCCGGTGTATCCCCAAAAATTCTTCCCTTTTTTCCTTTTTCTCTTTTTCTCCCTTTTTCCCCTCTCTCTTGGTTGAATTGGTTCGGTCTGGTTCAACCCAGTTCAGACTGGTCTGGTTCAGTTGGTTCAGTCCGGTTCAGCCGGTTAAGGGCCTCGTCGATCGGTTCTCCATCGATTTTCTTCGTAAGCAGCTCTGCGGGGTCGTCCGATGTACGGATCTGAGGTTGATATCATCCGAGGTGGCCGAAAAGTGGCTGGTCCAGCTCTTCTCCTTTTCGACGTCGGTGACCTTCCTTTCTTCCTCCGTTGCCGGTGTTGGCCACCGTTCTATCGACCGATTCAGTCGCTGATTGGTCGGTGTCTGCGTGGCGCACCTTCAGCTGGCAGTGGCTGGGCCCAGATCGGCGTCAATGCTGGCGAAAGCTTCTTTCCTTTCTCGGTTGGGCTTCCTCGATTTTCTCACCGTTCATCAGTCCGTTCAAGTTGCTGGTGGCTTGGTTGTGGTCGCCTCTCGCCTGGCTCACCGCCGGTCGCTCCTCTGGGCTCGTCGATGGCCGCTTCGATTTCCTTTTGCAAAATCGTGATTTCGCGATTCTGCGTTTTTTATTTTTTTATTTTGTTTTATTTATTTATTTATTTATTTTTTATTTTTAATAATATTTTAATCAATTAAATATTATTGTTTTTGTCAAAATATCTAAAAAAATTATATTTTATTCATTTAATCTATAAATGAATTTATCGATATTATTTCGACTTTTCGGTATATTTTTTGATTATTTTTAGGATAATTTCCCAAGGTGAAAATTCTGATTAATTCCAATAAATTCATTTCTTGATCAATTTAACCCGAAATTTAATTATTTCTTCATTATTGATCAAGATTCTCAAATCCATTATTTTTAATTAAATTTTCTTATCGAATTTATACTAGCTTTCGGTCTTTTGACCGTTTTGCCCTTCAACGTGTTCAAAAATCCATTTTAATCCTTTGCATTTTCTTAAATGCATTCGAAAATTTTTATTCATTCCCTTTGCTCTTACGATAAAAATCGGGTCTTACATATTAGTTATGAAGGATTTCAATGTAATATTAGGAATGGATTGGTTGGCTGCAAACTATACTATTTTAGATTGTTATGCTAAGACAATAATGTTTTCCATCCTTGAAAAGTACATTGTAAGAATTTGCAAAGTAATGAAAGAAGTAGTAAGTTATTTTTAAATATGGATGATGTTGCTAATGAATGCAATGATAATGTGTTAAAGGTTTTATCGCATACGTGGTTGACTTGGATAAGGTGTACCTGGATATGGTAGACATCCCAGTGGTTAGAGAATTTTTCGATGTCTTTTCGAAAGAATTACCAGGGTTGTCACCAGACAGAGAAATGGAATTCTGTATTGATTTGGTGCCTAGAACTGAACCGATATCTAAGCCACCATATAAAATGGCTCCGATTGAATTGGAAGAGCTAAAGAAGCAATTGCAAGAGTTGTTAGACAAGGGGTTCATCAGACCGAGTGTATCACTGTGGGGAGCACTTGTTCTGTTTGTAAAGATGAAAGATGAGAGTCTCCAACTGTGCATAGACTACCGGTTGTTGAATAAGGCTACCATTAAGAATAAATATCCCCTTCCATGGATTGATGATTTACTGGATCAGTTGCAGGGAGTAACAAGTCTTGTCAAAGATTGATTTGAGGCCTAGGTATCATCAGTTGAGGATTCAGAGTGGAGATGTACCCAAGACAGCATTTCGGGACCGTTATGGCCATTATGAGTTTTTGGTTATGCCATTTGGGTTGACGAATGCTCCTGCAGCGTTTATGTCTTTAATGAATGACGTGTTTAAGCCATACCTGGACAGGTTCGTGGTTGTCTTTATAGATGACATATTGGTGTACTTCAAGTCCAGGGAAAAGCATGAGCATTATTTGAGAACAATGTTACAGACCCTCTGAGATCAGGAGTTGTATGTTAAACTCAACAAGTGTGATTTTTGGCTGAGTGAGATATCGTTTTTGGGTCACGTAGTCTCGAGAGACGGAGTATCAGTGGATCCGTCTAAGATAGAGGCGGTGATACAGTGGGAAAAACCCAAGACGGTTACAGAGATCCATAGTTTCCTGGGTTTAGCAGGTTATTACCGATGATTTGTCGAGGGATTCTCTAAACTGGCTGCTTCGTTGACACGTCTCACCCGAAATAATGTAAAATTTGAGTGGGATGATAAATGTGAGAAACGTTTCTGCGAATTAAAGCACAGACTGACCACCGCACCTATTCTCACCATACCCACCAGCTCAGGAAGTTATAAAGTGTATACAGATTCCTCGGGACAGGGACTGGGCTGTGTGTTGATGCAGGATGGGAAGGTAGTAGCCTATGGATCCAGACAGCTTAAGGACCATGAGAGGAACTACCTGACCCATGATTTAGAGTTGGCAGCCGTGGTATTTGCATTGAAAATATGGCACCACTACTTATACGGTGAGAAATTTCAGGTGTATACAGATCATAAGAGCCTCAGATATCTGTTTTTACAGAAAGAGTTGAATATGAGGCAGAGACAATGGATAGAGCTTCTAAAAGATTATGAGTGCGAGATATTATACCATCCAGGAAAGGCTAATGTTGTGGCTGATGCCTTGAGTAGAAAGAGCCTCAAAATGGTATCGCACATGATGATCAAGGAATATGAGCTACTCGAGCAGTTTGCTCACCTCAGGTTGGATATAAACCCTCTTGATATTGATAAAGATTGTGTGATAGCTAGCCTGCGAGTGGAACCAAATTTGATTGACCGGATATGCCAGGCTCAGCATGTCGATCTACTGTGTGAGGATCGTGCGAGTCAGATTCAGAGGGGTGATGTGGCTGACTTCTTTGTGAGTGATGATGGCCTACTCAGGTTTAGAGTAGGATTTGCGTTCCCGATGACCCAGAATTAAAGAGATTGATTTTGACAGAAACTCATTCATCGAGATACACATTGCATCCGGGAGGTAACAAGATGTACAAGAACCTCCGAAAAGTGTATTGGTGGTCAGGGATTAAAAGAGATATCACAGAGTTTATGGCAAGATGTTTGTTATGTCAGCAAGTGAAGGTAGAGCATCAGAAGCCTGCAGGGTTATTGCAGCCTCTACCAATACTAACTTGGAAATGGGAGCATGTCACCATGGATTTCATCATAGGATTACCAAGAACCAAGAGGAACCATGATGCTATATGGGTAGTGGTTGACAGATTGACGAAATCCGCCCACTTTCTTGCTATGAAAGCTACAAGTACCTTAAGTAGTTTGGCAGAATTGTATGTACGAGAGATAGTGAGGCTACATGGTGTTCCAATGAGTATTGTATCGGATAGGGATTTTCGTTTCACTTCTCGCTTTTGGAAACAATTTTAGGAAGCTATGGGAACCCGATTGAGTTTTAGTACTGCTTTCTATCCTCAGACCGATTGTCAATTAGAGAGAACCATCCAAACATTAGAGGACATGTTGAGAGCAAGTGTTATGGATTTTAAAGGCTCCTGGGATGATCACCTACCATTAGTCGAATTTGCATACAACAATAGTTATCACTCGAGTATCAGGATGAAACCATATGAGGCCTTGTATGGTAGAAGGTGACGTTCCCCAATTGGTTGGGAAGAAGTGGGTGAAAGAAAAATTTTTGCTCCTGATTTGATACAGCAAGCCTCTGAGGTTGTTCAACTGATATGTGGGAGATTGAGAACAGCTCAGAGCAGACAAAAAAGCTATGTTGACATAAGACAGAGGCCACTAGAGTTCACTGTTGGTGACTCAGTATTTTTGAAAGTTTCTCCCTCGAAAGGGATTGTGAGATTCGGTATGAAGGGTAAGTTGAGCGCTCAGTATATCGGACCGTTTGAGATACTGGAGCGTGTGAGAGATAAGGCCTACAAGCTAGCATTGCCACCGAAGCTAGCGACATACACAATGTCTTCCATGTATCGATGCTTTGAAAGTACCATCCTGATCCAACCCATGTGATCCGGTATGAGCCATTGGAGCTCAAGAATGATTTTTCATATGTAGAGAAACTGATCCGGATACTGGATAGAAAGGAAAAGGTGCTACGGAACAAGACGATTCCACTTATCAAGATTCTTTGGCAGCATCACAATTGAGAGTAAGCTACATGGGAGTTAGAGAACTCTATACGGGAGAAGTACCCCCAACTTTTTGAGGAGTAACTTGGTTCTAATTTGGAGGACCAAATTTCTTAAAGGAGGGGAGGAATGCAAGACCCGTATTTTTGTATGTAACCCTTATGGTTCCCTTTGTATACATTTGTTATTGTATATGAATCATAAGTGATAAAAGGTCCGTAATTTCTGATATACACACTTGTTATATAAATTTGAGATGTACACGCTAGTTTCATTATGTACGAATGATAAGAAATGGACCTTTTGAAGTGATAAAAGTGTATTGAATGCAAACTGAGTAGTGTGGTAAATGGAACTGAATTTACCTTTGAGAATCGGAGTGAAAAATGGCTAAGTATGGCTGCAGGACAAGGGGAGATCGATCTCCAATGCAAGGAAGATCGATCTTAGAGGCATTTTGAAGAAGGAAATCGATCCTTAGTCTAAGCAGATCGATCCCCTTAAGCCTTAGCCTGAAGCAGATCGATCTCATTACCCTGCCAGATCGATCTGTGAAGCTCTCGGCCTGAAAGAGATCGATCTCATGTTCTTCGACAGATCGGTCTCCTAAGCTTAAAAAAACAAAATTCTGAAAGGTAAAATGTATCAGCAGATCGATCTTTCACTTATGGAGATCGATCTCATCAAGGCAATTTCTATAAAACAGGGCCTACTGAACTGCAATTCACGGGAAAACATTAAACCTTTCCATTTTTGAAGCCAAGTGACCTAAATTCCCTCTCTAGACTATCAATAGTTTCCTTAGAGATTTGAAAGAAGTTTATTTCATCAAAGTTGTTCATAGAGTGGAGAAGAACAACATAGTTGGAAACAAGAGGCTGAATCACTAAATCGAATGAGAAAATGAGTTTTTCCTCAAAGTGGTGAAAAAAAAGAGAAAAGCTGAGATTGGTAAGATTTCAATGCATCAATATCAAATATGTTGATCTATATACTTGTATAAGTTGATAGATATATAGATTAATGGTTGAAATGTGATAAACATGCTTAAAGAAAGATAAGACCTAGAATCAATTTAATGATAGCAAATAGAGTAGGCATGGTTTAATGGAGATTTGAGCATGTAAAGGTGTTATGGAGAATGTATATATGCTGGTGTAATAGTTTAGTGAAGTCCATGTGTTAGAAATGGAAACGGCCAAAATTGAGTATATGTGGTGTTTGATGAAATGCCATAATGAATGAAAATGATGAACTTGAGGTTTTATAAGTGTCAAACCAGTTTAATACGAATCGACAGACTTGAGGAGTCTAATGGATTCTTGAAAACGAGTTATATACTCGAAATGGACATATGAAAGAGTAAAGTCCAATAATGCTACAAAGAGGCCAAATGAGATATAATGGCCAAACGCATAGATTTGAATATCATGCAAGTGGAATGAAGTATATGACAATATACTGATGTGTGTAATACATAATTTCAGCTCCAGAGGATATCGTTGGAGTCGATAGAGCGGATCACAAGAAGTGAGAATCGAAGAAAAGCGGTTCAGGCGTGATTCGAGGTACGAGACTTATGCGAGCTATAGAGATAGCTATACGTATGTTTTCTTACCTGCTGTGTGTGAATGTATGCGATAAATACATAGATATGGATATATCTAGGTAGAAGACTACGTATGAGAATAAGTCCATAGTATGAGTTGCATGACTTCTATGATTGTTGTGAAAAGAGGTTTTTGTAAACGTTATGAGAAAGAATAATAATAGATGGGCTCTCTATTTTGATGAGTTGCATGAAATACTTTTATACGTTTTGAGAAAGAATAATAATAGATGGGCTCTCACTCATGACTAATACATAGAGCCCATTCTATTTCTTTTCTGTGTAAAATCGTGTTAGAGCATGAGAGGTAACGGTAGATTTACCAACCCTGCTCGCACGTTGTTTTCAAAGGGATTTTGAGAAAACAAAAGAGTGCTCGAAGCCTCGGGTGATGCTGTGTGTTCCACTTGAGCTGCTCGCACTAGATTTTGGGAATCATGCTAGAGCCTTCGAGTATTGCTGTGTGTCTTGCTCTGACTATGCTCACATGTGAATTCCTATTATACAGTGCTCGATACCTTAGGTATGCTGTATGTCTTACACTGAGTTGCTCGCACGAGGTTTTCTTGATTGTGTTGTGTGTTGAGTAAAACTGTGTTAGAACCGTCATGTATTGTTGTATGTCTTGCATTGACCTGCTCACACGAGGTTTGTGAATGTGATGTAATGAGTATAAACCGTGCTTGAGTCGTCGTGTACTGCTGTGTGTCTGACACTGACCTGCTCGTACGAGATTTTGAGACAACAAAAATGGGTGATAAGGATCCATGGGAGCACGATGTACCGTGAGAGTTAGCCATGGGGTACGATGTGCCGTGACTTGAGTATGAGCTGAAGGGATGGTTGATTCACTTCCCTAAGCATAGGGTTCCCATACACCTGATCAGTGTAGCCTGGAATCCGACTATAGCCATAAGTCTTATATGTATCTGAGTGATATGACATTGTCACTACTGTGTGAGGTGACATATGTCTTCCTTTGCTGTGTGTCTGGGGATATGATAACCCATGATTTATGTCTCAACAGGTATCGATTTACAAAGTATAAAGCATTTTTTTATATGAACTGTGTGAATAGATTATACTGTATAAAGCTGTGTGCTATTGTGTGAATATTCATATACCCATGTAGCGAATTAATGGTTTCACATTGATGGAAGTTGTTTTAAAGAACATGCATATTGTTTTATAAGGAAAACGAACATATATGTATTTTTAGCACGTAGATAGTGTAGTTATCTACCTGCTTTCATATTTTTCTTACTGAGCGCGTTATGCTCACCCCCTTATTTCCTCCTCCACAAATACTACGTAGTAGTGAGTACATTGTAGTCATCCCTGCTATCGTGTTTTCTCTAGTTATCCAGCAGTGTAGAGAGGTATACATTGAGATGAAAAATATTGTATTCTGTAAATTAATGCACAGTAGAATTTTTATTTTGTATTTTGGGGGTTGTATATAATAGAAACTGATATAAACGCTTCCGTACTTATATATATAAAAGTTCAGTTTCTATCTTACTTCAATTGTATAACTATAAATGTATGAGATTGGTTCGGATGTTGATCACAGCCCAACTGTAAGTGGTAAGGTAAAGGTTACGGACTGCTATAGAGGGTCGTGACACACACATACATGTCACTTTATTTTCCCTTCATGCATTCACGTGCATGTAAATCAACATGAGCTTGACATCCATTTACTTAAACTGCTTATTGAGTTGTAAATTACTTACCCACCTTTGTACTCTTTGTAAACTATTTGAGCTAGATACTTGCTTTTGAGTTTCGTGTGGGCCAGTGAAGACTATACCTAGTCTTCGTACTTGCCTAATTCTTTTAAGCCCTATTTTTGCTGCTTTCAAGGTATTTAAAAATTTGTATATCATTGTTTAACATGTATAGACATTATACAATGCGCAGTACATATTTATTTGTAAAGTATTGGAATGTAACTTAGGATCATTCTAGATTATATTAAGAATTATATGATTATTGAGTGTGATCCTGAACTTGATTTGTAATGTGACGTAATTGATTTTGATGGATATGAAATGATGTGGATTATGATTAGTAAGTTGTTGAGTACTATAGAAATGATTTCTGTGACTAAGATATATGAAAAAAAAACGTGTTTTGCAAGTAGTTTAATATAGGGAAATCTCTTATTATAAGGGGGATATTTTCAATTTGTTTTTTAGGTAGGAAAATATTGTGGATTAAAAATGATTATTACCTACTTTATAGAGTTAATTAAATTCAACTGTATATTAAAGTTTAAGTTATTGAGGTTGGAGTATAATGAAAAGATTAGTGAGAATAATTTAGTGACTAAACTGACACCGAACACAAATCTTAAAGTGAAAAACAATTAGTTCCTTAGTTTGTAAAGTCAATTAAGTGCAAGTTCTTTAGCATCCATCACATCCTTCGAGTTATGACAAATTGTGGCATAAACTGGAAAAAGTTAAATCAATATCAATTGTTTCATCTTAGTTGCAAACTAGTTTCCTAAACCCCTCTTGGCAAGCTAGTAAAAACCAAAGTGGACTATTCGCAATTCTCTATTCGAGCAAACTACAAGATATGTTTGAAAGCCTATAATCCAATTGCATGTGAATGAATCAAACTAACCCTTTCTAAGTACTTGTATGTAACGAAGCAATCAATTTTATCTTTTAATCTACTATATCATATAATTTTAAGTGTGTTGAAAGTCTTAAAACCAGCCAACATATTGGTATTAGAGTTAAGTTATCTAAGGAAGAAGAAAGGGAATGAAGAAATGTGAAGATAAGAAGAAGGCTAAAGATATCAAACTTATGGCTAGTTTAAGCACTTTGTTAAGTTAATATATTTTGAAATGAAAAAACAGTAAATCAATAATGGACATTATAAACTTAGAAATGCTTTAAACATGTTTAGAGTTTATTTAAATACATATCTGTGCCAGAAACTAAGTATTTAAGGATGAGAGATCGATCTCATGAGATGAGAGATCGATCTCCTGGGTTTTCAAGAATGAGAGATCGATCTCATGAGAATATGAGATCGATCTGCTACAGGATTAAAAACTCAAAGAGCTATATAGGATGTTGAGGAAGCAGAGATTGATTTGTAGGGGTTATGAGATTGATCTGTAAATTACAGAATGTCTGAGAGATCAATCTGGTTTAGGAAGAGATCGATCTCCTCTAAGACAAAGGCTAAAGGTATTAGATCGATCTGTAGATCGATCTATGTTCAAACAAAGAGTTTACGAGATCGATCTCCTATGGATAGAGATCGATCTCCTCAAAGTCAGAGAGTTAAGGAGATCGATCTAGGGTGATTAGAGATCGATCTCCTCTCTACAAGAATACTTCCTAGATCGATCTGGAGATCGATCTTGCTCCAAACAGAAGATTAGAAAATCGATCTGATGGTTCGACAGATTGATCTTCACTAATATTTTTCAAATTATAAGATCAATCTCAACAAATATAAGATCGATCTCCATGCTTCAAGTTGCTTTGTAATTGCAGGAATTTAAACTAAGAGATCTATCTGGTCATGATGGGAGATCAATCTGGTACTCTACTGGAGGTTCCCAATGGCTCTTTCTGTAAAATCTTCAACGGGAAAAACAGTATTAAATGCTTTAACTACCAATCCTGTTGTATAAAATCAAGATTGAAGACACTGAAAAAGAAGACAGTATTGCTAAAAATTTTGTATATTCTCAAGAAATCTTTTTCAACATTCTCTTTATCTTCAACATCACATTATTGACATTGTTGTAAAAATCCTTGTGTAGAAGTTATTTTTCCTACCCTCAAAAGAAAGCTTCATTTTGTATTCATCCTTAATTTAAGAGAGAAGAAGAGAGTTTCTCTGTGAGATAACTTTGTAAAGGGTGAATATTTGACTTTGTAAAAAGGGTAGAGAGGTTATTCCTTAACCTGAAAAAGGGAGTTTGTATCAGCTATTGATATAGTGAAATAAAGCTCTTGACAAGGAGGTCAAGAAGAGAGGACGTAGGCAAGAGATTGGCCGAACCTCTATAAACTACTGAGTTTGCTGTTTCCTTCCCTTATCTCCTTTAATTTATTGCACTGCATTTTATTGATTATTCTTTGATTACTTGCAATTAGATTCAATTAAGTTTAAATTTACCATTATCTTTAGAAAACTGATTCACCCCCCTCTCGGTAGAGCCAACAATTGGTATCAGAGCTCGGACTCTTTGATCATAAAGGAATAACTTCCTATGAGTTAAAAACGATCTAATGGCTTATAACAATGTAGCAACCAATCTAGTAGGAGAAGGGCACTCTACAGTTAGGCTCCCATGTTCAATGGTGAAAATTATGCTTATTGAAAAACTAGGATGATGCTTTTCATTCAAGCAAATGATTATGAGGTATGGAGGATTATAACTAAAGGTCCTCAAATCCCAACTAAAAGAATAGAGGGAAGAGATATCCCTAAAGAAGAGGATGAGTGGGATTCTAATGATGTAAAATGTGCTCAGCTGAATGCAAAGGCCATGCACACCCTATTTTGTGCTTTAGGGCCCAATGAGTATAATAGAGTCTCTTTGTGACAATGCCAAACAAATTTGGGACAAATTGGTAATTACTCATGAAGGCACAACTCAAGTAAAGGAGACTAAGGTAGGAATGCTCACACATGATTATGAGCTATTTAGGATGAAAGAATGAGAATCAATTAGTGACATGTTCACTAGATTTACTGATGTAATAAATGGACTAAAGTCCTTAGGCAAAATTTATTCAAATATAGAAATGGTTAAGAAAATATTGAATAGCCTACCAAAATCATGGGAAGCTAAAGTAACTGCAATTGAGGAGTCCAAAGATCCCCACACACTATCACTAGATGAATTAATAGGGTCACTACTCACATATGAAATGAAGTTAAGGAGAAATGAAGAGGCACCCAAGAAAGTGAGAGTAACTCTGAAATCCACTACTCAAGAGGATTTGAAAGAGAATAAAAATGAGAGTGGTAATGAAGAAGATCTCGAAATGGCAATGTTTACCAAGAGATTTAACAAATTTATGAGAATAAGAGCAAATGGTAGTAGTAGGAGAAATTACAAGAAAGAACAAGAAGAACCAGGTAGAAAAGATACTATTGTATGTTATGAATGCAAAAAACCTGGACATATTAAATTTAACTGCCCTCTCCTCAAAAGATCTTGTGATAGGTATCATAAAAAGAAGGCAATGATGGAAACATGGAGCGACAATGACAGCTCCTATGATGATTCAAATAAGGATACTGCCAATCTATGCTTCATGGCTATTAAAGATGAAAAGGTAACTTCAGATCTCAATGAGTACTCTTTTGATGAACTACAAGATGCATTTGATATTAGAATATGAATGCATGAATTTGAAGTATAAAAAATTAATCTCTAAACTAAAGAAAGAAAATGAGTTAATACTAAAAGGATAAGATAGAATGTGAAAAGAGATTAGAAAATGCAAATCTTGAAATACATGACCTTAAAGAAAAGAATAGTAACTTACATAATTCATTTACTAGATTTTACATGGGTTAACAAAAACTAGATAACATGCTAGAAACTCAAAGGGCTTTTTTTGATAGGAATGGGTTAGGATATGATGGAAAAAATGGCGAAACTCACCTCAAAAGTTTCTTAGCTAGAAAGAATATGCATAAACCCTCAACTACTTGCTCACATTGTAATAAAAAAGGGCATGCATCATATAGTTGCAATGTGAAGATGACCACATTTAGAGGAAGGATAGTGAAAAGAATGTGGGTTCCAAAAGAGGTAGTTAATTCAAAAGACATTAATGTTATAGTAAAATGGATCCCAAAGGGATCAAGAATTCTATTCACTAACTCCAAAGGACCCAAGAAAATTTGGGTACCTAAGACAAAAGTTTGAATGTTGATTATAGGTGATTGAGCATTGCTACAAAGCAAAAACAAAGGAAGCTTGGTACTTGGATAGTGGATGCTCAAGACACATGACCGGTGATAGAAGTCCCTTCAACTCATTTAAATCAAAAGTTGGTTGAGAAGTCACATTTGGGGACAACTCCAAAGGCTAAGTTGAAGGAAGTGGTTCAATTGGTAATGATTATTTCTCACTAGAAAAAGTTTTACTTGTTAAGGGTCTAAAACATAATTTGCTAAGTATTAGTCAACTTTGTGACAAAGGTTACAAAGTAATTTTTAATTGCTTGAAATGTCATGTTATAGATCCTAAATCAAATAAAGTTCTTTTTTTAGGTCATAGACAAGATAACATATACATTGTTTATCTAAATGAACTTAAAAATGAAAATGTATGCCTTATGGTAGATAAAGAAAAAGAACCTTGGTTGTGGCATAGAAGACTAGGTCATGCTAGCATGCATGTATTATCTAAGTTAGCTAGAAAAGACCTTGTTATAGGATTACCTAAGTTGTCATTTGACTATGACAAAATTTGTAAAGCTTGTGTCAAAGGAAAACATAAAAGGACAATATTTAAACCTAAACATAGTGTATCAACCACTAGGCCTCTTCAATTACTTCACCTAGATCTATTTGGACTAACTAGAACTACAAGCCTAGGTGGTAAGCATTATGGGTTTGTGATTGTAGATGATTACACTAGGTTCACTTGGGTATTCTTCTTAAGAGTAAAGCATGAAGCCTTAGAAAAATTCATTGTCTATACAAAAATAGCCCAAAATGAAAAGGGTTACACTATAACTAGCATTAGAAGTGATCATGGGAAGGAATTTGAAAATATTGGATTTGATGAATATTGCAATGATCAAGGAATTAGTCATAATTTTTTAGCCCCTAGGACACCACAACAAAATGGGGTAGTTGAGAGAAGAAATAGAACATTGGAAGAAATGGCTAGAACGATGTTGTGTGAAAATAACTTACCTAAATATTTTTGGGCTGAAGCTATAAATACATCTTGCTATATCATTAATAGAGCCATGGTTAGACCAATCTTAAAGAAAACTCCTTATGAGCTTTACAAGGGAAAAAATCCTAATATTAGCTATTTTCACCCTCTTGGTTGTAGATGCTTTGTCTTAAATAATGGAAAAGACAATTTAGGAAAATTTGATGCCAAGAGTGATGAGGGAATCTTTTTAGGCTACTCCTTGAATTCAAAGGCATATAGAGTATATAAAAAAAGAACCTTGATGGTTGAAGAATCAATACATGTAATATTTGATGAGTCAAATGATATATCTAAAAGTTCAACCAATGATGAGGATATTGAAATATTTGATGAGAACTTGAAAGAAACCTCAAACATAGAGAATGATCTATTAGAAAAACTTGACATTAATAAAGAGGATGAAAAAGAACTAGAAATGTTAGAAAGAGAGTCTAGAGGACCAAGAGAATTAGGATATGTCAAAGATTGTGAAATAGTAGGTGATCCAACTCTTGGAGTTAGAACAAGGTCCTCTTTAAGAAATGTGTGTCAATATATAACCTTTGTATCTCAAATTGAACCAAGGAATGTCAATAAAGCTTTAGATGACAATAATTGGTTTTTAACCATGCAAGAAGAACTAAATCAATTTGAAATAAGCAAAGTATGGAATTTAGTCCCTAGACCTAGTGATCACTCTATAATTGGAACTAAATGGATCTTCAAGAACAAGATGGATGAAAATAGTGTGATCATAAGAAACAAGGCTAGGCTAGTTGTGTCACGACCCAAATTACCAAAAATCAGAGTAAATTTTTCGTTTTTTCGTTTATTATTTAATTCTTACCTTTCTCTCATCGTGACCATCCTACAAACAGTTGGGCTATGATTCGGTGTTAGTCACCTCATACTATTTACCATTCCATTTCCATAATCACATTCACATATCAGAGTTTACTATCCTTTGACTTTAATTAAATACATACACAATAGTATTTATAACTCTACATCCCCGATATCATATCTGTTTACAGTACTGTGCATTACATATTTAGGTACAAAACCATACAAATGTGTATACCTGACTCTCGATGGGAAGCAGTGGATACCAGGCATGCAAGTCTTCAGCCGCTCAATAACTATTACGAGTGCTCTGAAAAGATGGGAAAATAAGGGGGTGAGCAAACCACACGCTCAGTAAGGCAATTATGCAAGTAAGTAGATAGCTCCACTATCTACATGCTCATAATGCCATGCCCTTAAAATCCATTTCTTTTCATTAAAATCTCAAGTACAAAACCATGCATGTATCATGACATAGTTTATCCAAAACTATTTGTGCATATAGAAAAGTATGTAATTCATGCATCAATAGCATTTTATGTGACATCAGTAAATCATACTTAACATGAATTTAATCAAAATCATGCATTATATCATGATATGTAAGACAATTCATGAATTTTAAATGAAAGCATGGAAAACATCATCATGCTATTGCATTTAAATCATTTCATTAAAATGCAGAATAAAATAACCCCATCCAGGTCAATCATCTCATAAAACAATTCATTTAAAATTCATTATAAAAACTTCGGTTATAAAACCACCCTTCTTTCAGGGTCACATGTTATAAAATCATAAAATCGTAAAATCAGGGGCCTGACCCCTCCCTCGGGTCTACCCTGGTCTATTAGACCACAAGTTATATCATGTGAGACATGTAAGTGATTATCAGTAACATCGAGGACTATGGCCATATCCTAGTGATCCCTGGCAACACGGTACCTAGTGTGCGGGGTATCACACTTGAAACGGGAGGTGGGTCGTCCTACCCGCCAGAACAGCATAACACCAAGATTGCAAGGGCAAGGCTTGTTGCCCACGGTACAACATACTCCGTGGACCCAAGCTCAATTAGGGGTGCTGCAATAGGTCTTTTCCACCCATATCATCTCTGTCTCAGTATGCACGTGTGAGCATATGATCTCGCTGTGATACACATTCTACAGGAGGCTCCAACAGGGCTATATGCATGTAATATAAATCCTTGTGCGAGTGAAGCTCTAGCATGGCTCCATGCATATTCATGATATCAAAAAACCTCGTGCGAGCGAAGCTCTAGCACGGTTTCATAAAAATCAGTAAAATCGGCGTACGAGCAGCGCTCCAGTACGACTTAAACTGATTATAATTTCAAGTATAATCCACGTACGAGCAATGCTTTAGTACGGATATGTATAAAAACTCAGTGAAAACCTCGTACGACAAAAATCTAGTACGACATTCAAATGAATTATAAAACTATATAAAACTTTGTGCGAGCAACGCTCTAGCACAAATAAATGCTCAAGTAAATCAAATCTCGTGTGAGTTACACTTCAGCACGGCTTTATGCATAATTAAATCAAATCTTGTGCGAGTTACACTCCAGCACGGCTTCATGCATAATTAAATCAAATCTTGTGCGAGTTACACTCCAGCATGGCTTTATGCAATATCAAATCAAAACAGGATGCGAGCTAAGCTCCAACATCTCTCATGCATGTCAAATCATAAAAACTAGTACGAGCAATCGCTCCATGACGAGCCCTAAGGGTATATATCCGCAAGTGCACGGGTCGTACAAGTAATAATGGGATTTGAGTCCCGAGTTATCGTCCCACAGAGAAGTTGACTAGCCTAATTAAGTACCGGTTAATCTTACCCTAAGTATATTCTAGCAAATTATGGAATTGCAAGGGGTGATCTACTAAGGCTAATTAAAAACACTGGAAATTACTAAAATAATAAGAACTAAAGGAAATAAAACCGAGCAAGAAGTACTTACAATACTCCAAGCAATTAAAATCGAAAACCTACAAAAGAAATTAAAACAGTTAAAACTAATTAACGCAATAAAATGCAATTATAAAAATAACAAAGCAAGATAATTTAAACTAAATTAACCTACCTAAAATGCAATTAAACTACTTAATTAAAATGCAATTTAAACTAACCTAAGATTTAATGAAATAAATTTACCCTAATCTAATTCTAAATGACATTTAATTAACTATCAACCTAATTAAAACTAAGTTCTACACTATTAAGCAAGAATAATAATTATGCAATTTAATTAACAACTCTAAACTAAGCTAACAAATTAAATTGAAAATAAACTAAACTAAAATGCATGAAAATGAGTTAATGCCAAAATGCAAAAGCCAAACAAGGTCTTAGCAATTTAAATTATCCAACAACTCCCTCCAAAACACTGTTCATGCATCAATTTGCATTTCCATTTCCAGGTCACGGTCTGTCTCGGGTTGATAGCTGCTGTCCATGCCTGTTTGCTACTAACTCTGCCTCGGTTTCATCTTGCTGCCAAGCGTGTTCAGCTCCATTCCTGCAACAAATCCAACACCTCACGCCAGCCCCACGTTCCTGCCTAGCCATACCTGCTCCAAGCTTCATGCTCACGGGTTCCAGTCCTCTGCTTCTGCTGCACTGTTTCGGTTTCGTGCTGCCCCTTTCTTCATTTCCCGCTGTCCAGGTCTGCTCTTGGTATGCAGGTCACGGGTTACTGCTGCACCATTTCTGCTTTGGTTTCTGTTGTGCCTGTGTTGCTAACATCAACACAAGACTAGGGAAAATGCTCCTGCTCCAGCCCGACTCTCTGCTGCACCGGTTCTCGACAACTCTGCTCAGCTACTGCGTAGGTTGCATGTCTTTACCTACATTGCTGCCCAGACGTGTCTATCAACTGCTTCCAGCCGAGAGGAACCGAGAGCATAAAAGACCCGTTTCTTGCTATAGAATGGTGACAGAATGTTAACAGTTAAATCCTCTTGAGCCCTATCTACTTCCCTCCTTCTTTGAGATTTTATATGCTTCGGCCTTATATTTTCCTCAATCTCTATCTTAAAACACTCTTGAGAGTCATCAGGGAGCTTCAAAGGTTTGAAAACATTAAATTTCACTTCTTGATCTAGGACTCTCATAGTCAACTCTGTAGAATCAGAGGGCGAGGAAGGCGGTAAAGAAGAAGAAGGTAAAGATGAAGAAGCGCCTGGTTTTGCAGCCCGATCCTGATGTTCCTGCTCTTTCTGAGCTGCTTCGTTAGAACCTATATGTTCTTCAACTATGTGTTGTTCAGGTTGGGACTTAACTTGTGGCTCATCTAGCTCTCTGCCACTCCTAAGGGTGATAGATCTAACATGTTCCTCCCTTTGCTTAATAGTATTAACTTCAGTATTACTAGGAAGGGTCCCTTGAGGACGTTGGCTAAGAGCACTAGCTATTTGTCCCACATGAACCTCTAAGTTCTTAATTGAAGCAGCTTGATCTTGCAGGATAGTCGTGAACATCTCCTCTAATGTAGGCTTCTTCTCAGCTGCTGGTGTGTGATAGAATTGGGGCTGCATGAGTGGTGGTGGTGGTGGTGATGGATGATATTTAAATTGAGGTGGGGATGGATGATGAGGTGGATGAAATGGAAATTACGGCTGTGGTGGTACATGAACCTGTGGAGCTTGAAAACTAGGGGGTCCTACAGATATGGAATTAAAAGGTTGCCCTTGGTTTTGGCTCCAGGAGAAGTTAGGATGGTTCCTCCACCCTGAATTGTAGGTGTTTGAAAAAGGGTTGTTCTGTTGCGTTTGAGAAGGGGCAACATACTGAACCGATTCTAAGTTGAGCGGACACCTATCTACAGAGTGGGTACCACTACACAGCTCGCAGTAAAGGAAAGGACTTTGGACAGAATACATAGGGTTAGGACTATTGGGAGGATTATGTTGGGTACTTAGCGACTTCACCTTCTTTGTAAGATTGGCTATCTGAGAAGTCAAGGTGGACAGTGTGTCAAGCTCGTATATACCCGTCGATTTCCTTGGCATTGGCCTTTCCGAGGACCATTGATAGTTGTTAGCCGCCATTTTGTCTAGCAACTCATAAGCCTCCTCCTCTGTTTTGCACATCAAGGCTCCACCCGAAGCAGCGTCCACTATGGTCCTATTTTGGCTTGTAAGTCCATTGTAGAAAGTTTGGACTTGAAGCCATAGAGGTAGGCCGTGGTGAGGCCACTTCTTAAGAAGCTCCTTATATCGTTCCCATGCTTCATAAAGAGATTCAAAGTAGTACTGGGCAAAGGAAGCTATATTGCTACGGAGTTGGGCTAGTTTAGAGGGAGGAAAGAATTTGGCTAGAAATTGGTGGGCTAACTCGTCCCATGTAGAAATTGATCCTGGAGGCAGAGAGGTCAACCAGTGTCTCGCCCTATCCCTAAGTGAGAAAGGGAATAGTCTAAGTCTAAGTGCATCGTCTGATAATCCATTGTGTTTAAATGTGTTGCACAAGTCCAGGAATTGCCCAAGGTGAGCATGTGGGTCATCGTGCGGAAGCCCACTGAACTGCAATGAAGTCTGGATCATCTGGATGATTGCGGGCTTAATTTTAAAGTTGTTTGCATGGACAGCTGGGTGGCCTAATGCCGGAATAATATTCTCCAATTGTCGGCATTGCATAATCTCCAACTGTTCTAAATTCCCTATTTTCTGCCATGATGAATTGCAGCGGAGCTAATAATTTCCTAGAGTCCTTTCGAATTTTTCTAAGAGTGTGTTCGATTTTAGGATCTAGAGGAAAGCAATCAAAACTTCTGGCTCTACTCTTGCAATCATCGAAAAGTCCTTAGAATTTTTTTTTAATTTTTAAATTTTTCAATTTTTTTTATTTTAATTTTTTCAATTAACTAATCTAGATTGAACTTCTAAATATTTACAAGTTAGAATTACACCTAAGCATAATTTCACCGATATTAACTAATGGCTAATTAAGACTTCCCCGGCAATGGCGCCAAAAACTTGACGAGCCCTAAGGGTATATATCCGCAAGTGCACGGGTCGTACAAGTAATAATGGAATTTGAGTCCCTAGTTATCGTCCCACAGAGAAGTTGACTAGCCTAATTAAGTACCGGTTAATCTTACCCTAAGTATATTCTAGCAAATTATGGAATTGCAAGGGGTGATCTACTAAGGCTAATTAAAAACACTGGAAAGCACTAAAATAATAAGAACTAAAGGAAATAAAACCGAGCAAGAAGTACTTACAATACTCCAAGCAATTAAAATAGAAAACCTACAAAAGAAATTAAAACAGTTAAAACTAATTAACGCAATAAAATGCAATTATAAAAATAACAAATGAAGATAATTTAAACTAAATTAACCTACCTAAAATGCAATTAAACTACTTAATTAAAATGCAATTTAAACTAACCTAAGATTTAATGAAATAAATTTACCCTAATCTAAATGACATTTAATTAACTATCAACATAATTAAAATTAAGTTCTACACTATTAAGCAAGAATAATAATTATGCAATTTAATTAACAACTCTAAACTAAGCTAACAAATTAAATTGAAAATAAACTAAACTAAAATGCATGAAAATGAGTTAATGCCAAAATGCAAGAGCCAAACAAGGTCTTAGCAATTTAAATTACCCAACAACTCCCTCCAAAACACTGTTCATGCATCAATTTGCATTTCCATTTCCAGGTCACGGTCTGTCTCGGGTTGATAGCTGCTGTCCATGCCTGTTTGCTACCAACTCTGCCTCGGTTTCATCTTGCTGCCAGGCGTGTTCAGCTCCATTCTTGCAACAAATCCAACACCTCACGCCAGCCCCACGTTCCTGCCTAGCCATACCTGCTCCAAGCTTCATGCTCACGGGTTCCAGTCCTCTGCTTCTGCTGCACTGCTTCGGTTTCGTGCTGCCCCTTTCTTCATTTCCCGCTGTCCAGGTCTGCTCTCGGTATGCAGGTCACGGGTTGCTGCTGCACCATTTCTGCTTCGGTTTCTGTTGTGCCTGTGTTGCTAACATCAACACAAGACCAGGGAAAATGCTCCTGCTCCAGCCCGACTCTCTACTGCACCGGTTCTCGGCAACTCTGCTCAGCTACTGCGTAGGTTGCATGTCTTTACCTGCATTGCTGCCCAGACGTGTCTATCAACTGCTTCCAGCCGAGAGGAACCGAGAGCATAAAAGACCCGTTTCTTGCTATTCAGCTTCTGCCATCACCGAGAGAGAGCTCTTAAAACAGAGCAGAACAGAGGCAACACATGCTCCCGGTCTACTGTTGTGGTCTCGGTGTGCTCTGTCCTCTCGGATGCTTGCTGCCCTTACTCTTTCGGTGATGCATGAACAATGTGTGAAGAGTTAAGAAATTAAGCTCACCACAACCTTGATGACAACTAACGAAAAGAAAGACAAGAATAAAACTAAATGGAAGCAAACCGAGAATTAAAAACAAAATAAAAAAAAATTGAAAAATGAAGGAAAACCGAGAATGAATTAGTAAAAAATGAGTTATGGAAATGAAACTAAGGAAATATAACAATACTTAAGGGAAAACCGAGAGTATGAAATTGAAATGAGCTTTCATTGAAAAAGAAATTTAACAAGTTGTAAAATGAAGAACATGAAAATTAAACACAACTCTAAAAACTATTTTTCCCTAGAAATTACATTACACTACTCCTAACTACATTACACTACTCCTACTCCTAAAAATTACATAACACTTTCAATTGTCATCCTTTCCTATTTATAAACACACTAGGGGTAAAATGGTAATTTTCACATCCATGATGAGTTGGCATTTTTTTGGCCACTTGTCTTCACACCATTGGCTCCTTGAAAAGATATGTCCATGTCATCAGTCTTCTTGTCCAATTAGATGTGCTCGGTGGCATGACTTGTGTTGTCCGCGTGGCTCAATCTCGATTTTAGCTCAATTTCGGTCCATTTTCTACCGAAATACTCAAAATTCATCCGGATTAGATTTATCTGCAAATATGAGAATTTTAATTAAATAAAGGGGATAATTAACAAAATAAATTGGGGATTTAAATAAATAATTAGGAAATTAAGCACAAATAATTCTAAAAATATAGAATTATCACTCCAGCACCTTTTTATGCATATCACGTCAAAACAATTCAAAACATGTCAAAACAGAGTGCGAGCTAGGATGTCACATTTCATTTCACAATAATAAAAATCAGTGCGAACACCATGCTCTAGCACATTTCATGCATATGATGTCACACAAGTCAGTGCGAGCAACCGCTGCAGCACATTTATGCACATTCACAAACGCAGATATAGTGTGAACTACGTGTCAGCACTATCTGTTTCCATATAAACTTGATAGTTGGCCGTTTTCCAAAGAAATTTCCATTTAAATATAAATAACACTTACGTAGTGTTATCATGTGAAATTCATGCAATTACTGGCCAATCTATCGCTTTGCTTTGATTAAAACCAATAAAATCCTTAAACCATAAATTTCCTTAAATCATGCATTTCATGCATGTCATGCTTTCACCATCCTTAGGTGAACTTCCCTTAATAGGGGTAAAGTAGTCTTTTCACCTATTTCGATCTTTAAAACCATTCAAACCATTTTTTGGACCTTTATACGATATCAGTGTATACATACATATTCAGTGTACAGAAAAGCTATTAAAATATGTGTAGCTGTGAGATCTGAGAATTTCAGACATATTTTATTGATGTAATAATAATTTAAAGTGTAATTTATTGAGCTAAGTGAATTGTGGGAATGATAATTGGAGATTTATATGTTGAGCTAAGTGAATTGTGGGAATGATAATTGGAGATTTATATGTTAAGTGTTAAAATAAATGTGAAACTATGAGGACAGATCGATCTTGTAGAAGGAGAGATCGATCTGGTGAGTTAAAAATGACAAGGAAGAAGGAATTTAAGGAGCAGATCGATCTGGGAGAAGGAGAGATCGATCTGGTGAGTTAAAAATGAGAAGGAAGGAAGAATTTGAGGAGCAGATCGATCTCCAATGGAAGAGGATCGATCTCCTTATGATTCTGTTTGAGAGAAGATCGATCTCATGAGGAAGAGATCGTTCTCCAAATGATTCTATTTGGGAGAAGATCGATCTCCTCAAGGAGCAGATCGATCTCATAAAGCCATAAAGAGATCGATCTCACCCCTCGACAGATCGATCTCCTAGGCATAAATTGCCCCAAATCGTCCCAAAAATTCAAACGTAGATCGATCTCCTCAAGAGCCAGATCGATCTCCTACCTCCAGTCTATATAAGGAACCCCTGTTTTTCTCCTGCAATTTCACTTTCTCTCTCTTCCAACCCCCATTTTTACCGAAACCTAACTTTCTCACTCATCCAAAGCACCCATTTTCGGCCAAATCAGAAGTTGTGGCAAGAAGGGAAGTTGTTCCTCATCAAAAGGAGAATAACATACTTGGAAATCGAAAGACGGATCGAATCGAGGCAAGAGATAAGCTCTCCACAAGTTTTGGGTAATTTCTAAACTTCGATCCTTCTATTTGAGGTGATTTTGGTGATGTTAGTTGTTAGCATTGCGTTGAGATAGCTTAAAAATGATTAGGGATTGATGAAATTGCAATGTGGTTGGAGTGGTAATGATATTTAGAAATTTTGGCAATTTTGAGAATTTGTGCTATAAATGGAAATTTAGACAATGTGGTGAATTAGCATAGATAATTGGCATGAGAAATGAAGAACGTTGAGATGTTGTGAATGAGAGTGTAGTTTGGGGTAGAGTTACGAGAATCGAGAGATTTGTGGTGTTATGAGCAATTATGCTCGATTTTTGAGAATTGAGGTTTATGAGATAATTGAGTATTGATGTTTTAACATCGTTTGGACAGCTCGGGAGTTCCAGAGTGGAATGCGAGGCTAGTCCGTGATACGGGGGAAACGATTGCACTATACGAGGTGCAAAGAGGTAAGGAAAATCTAAACCATTTGTGTATGTGATTTGTAAACTATTTTAGCATGATTTGTGGTTTATAAAACAAGCATGTTAAGTGTTGTGTTGAGATACAATTGCACACGATTTTTATAGCCGGTTGGAGCCCAATGTTTTTATGAGTTTATAACTGGGCTCTACGTTAAGGCAATATCGAGATTTGAGAAATGTGTGCGTGCTTTGTCGATTGGAACTCGGTTTTATTATGTTTTATGTTGAGTACAAAACGATTTTCAAATGAGTTTTATGAGAGAAAAACCATTATGAGTTCTACGTGAAGGCAAACCAGTCTTGTGTGATAAGACTTAGGTGTGTAATTTTGAGTTCACACCGGGCATTGCTCTGGTAGCATGTAAGCCCGATTTCTTCTCCGTTCTGGTAACGTGAGAATAACCCATTCTGTGGCTGTGCCACGTATACTTAATGGCCGTTGCCACGTGTGAAACCCTATTTGGTGGCCGTTGCCACGTGAGAAACCCCATTGGTGGTCGTTGCCACGTGATACCCCATTTGGTGGCCGTTGCCACGTGATACCCCATTTGGTGGCCGTTGCCACGTGAGAAACCCTATTGGTGGCTGTTGCCACGTGAGAAATCGTATTGGTGGCCGTTGCCACGTGAGAACCCCTAATTAGTGGCCGTTGCTACGTGAAACCCTATCCAGTGGCTATGCCACGTGTGAGAATTTAAATCAATGGCCATGCCACGTGTGTTTAGTGGCTATGCCACGTGTGAATTTAAATCAGTGGCTATGCCACGTGTGTTTAGTGGCTGTGCCACGTGCATTACTATTTCAGCGATTTTATCACGTTCATTGAGAAAGCGTTTATCGCATTATTTCCACATGCCTTGTTATTGCTCTAGACTGAGCCTTTTTACTTCATGTTTTCACATGATTTGAGACATGAGAATGTCGTTTTGAGTACTTTCATGCTATGGTTTTTCAATGAGTTTCACATACAAATAAATATTTTGTGATGTGCATTTTGGTTTATGAAATGAGTCCCTTACCCCCCTTACTGAGCGATTTAGAAGCTCACCCTGTTTTCTTCCCCCCCCCCCCCTCAGAGTTCTTCAAGTGAAAAAGGATCTCCCTGCGACGTACGGAGTAGTAGCTAGTGGAGGACTCCAGCTCCAGGCCATATATATATTGTATTTGAGGTATATTTTATCTTTTCATGTACCCAGACAATTATTGTAATTGCAGACACTTGTTGTATATCATTGTATGTGATGTATTAGGATTAATTAACTTGAGATGGATTAATGTATTTGATATGTTATATAATTTCTAGTGATGAGATCCTGAGGTACGATAAATACGATAATGTATGACACTGCACAGGAATGCACCCTTAAATGTGAATTAATGAGTAAAAAGTTTTAAATTAGCCCTATTTTCCGCACTTCCGGGGCGTGACAGTAGCTACCTCTAGCTACTCACACAATTCCCTTACCTCATTTTTCTGTATAGTCTGACCTTTCCATTGATGTCTCGTCGCGTAGTCCGATTTGCTCCGAATCCAATCTCCGGAACTGCGGATACACATTCATCAGGTCAAATACAATACAATATAATTGTATTTCATATTTTTTGGGCTTTATTTAAATCATTGGGCCGATTTACCCATATTGGGCCCGATTGTACCTTAATGGGCCTTAATCGGCCTTAAGCCCGTTTACCACACTTTATCGAGGCCTATTGGGCTCATTGGGCCCATCAGTATTTATTTAGCCTCATTCTAAATTCTCGGATATCTCAATTTAGTATTTACGACACTTTATCCAATTTTTTAGAATTTAATTCATAAATGCGAAATTTAAATCCGTAATTTATGTGATAAATATCAATCACGCATAACGATGCAAAATTGTCATAAATAAGGGTTACTTACCCGAGATTCCATGATAATACGTAAATCGAGGCTGTCTCGAGCTCTCGGTTGATGCCAATCGTCGAGCTACACATTTAAATAATTTTTCGGGTAAACTTTCAGTCGAATATTCATCAAATTAATTATTTTAAAATTTAAATCGGTCAATTCGACCGTTTACCGACTTACTCGAAACTCGATTGCATCATTGAAAGTTTTCTCAATTTTTTCTCTTTTTCTTTTTCTCTTTTTCTTCCTTTTTTTTTCCTTTTCTTTTTGGCTGAACCGGTCTGATCTGGTTCAACCCAGTTCAAACCATCGGTTCAGTCCGATTCGGCCGGTTCAGTGCGTTGCCCACCGGTTCTCCATCGGTTTTCGTCGCCAGTGGCTCCGCTGGGTCGTCCGCATCTCGGATCTGGGGTTGGTTTCGTTCAAGGCCGTCGAAAAGTGGCCGGTTTGGCTCTTCTCTCCTCCGCCGGCGGTGGCCTTCCTTTTCTTCTCGTTTTTTGGAGATAGCCGCCGCCTCACCCGACGATGTTGCCAC
This sequence comes from Firmiana major, assembly GCA_033439115.1. Lineage (NCBI taxonomy): Eukaryota > Viridiplantae > Streptophyta > Magnoliopsida > Malvales > Malvaceae > Firmiana > Firmiana major. The sequence goes on along the minus strand of CM065911.1, from coordinate 16,112,193 downwards.
CAATCGCGTCGCCCACGCCTGGGGGATGCTCGACTGGTGGTGGCCGGCCCCAGACCGGCGCCGATCGTTGAATTTCTCCCTCTTTCTCCTCTCTCGGCTTTTCCTCTCTCTTTCGCCGGCGATCGTTGCCGTTCGTCGATCCTATAGGCTGAATTCTGCCTGGGGTTGACGTCGGCAATCTTCCCCCTCCTCGGCCGCTTGCATGAGCCGTCGCCGGTGGTCGGCCAAAGGGGCTTGATTTTCCTGCTTTGTTTTCTGTTTCAGAATCGCGTTTCTTTGCGATTTTTTTTCAGTTCAGTTTTATTATTATTATTTTTTTTTTTTTTTTATTATTTTATTTTTAATAATATTTTAATCAATTAAAATATTATTAAAATCCAAAAATATCTTTAAAAAAATATTATTTTATTCGTTCAATCCGTAAATGAATTTCTCAGTCCGATTTTATCTTTTCGGTATATTTTTTGATTATTTTCGGGATTATTTTTCTAAGTGAAAATCTCGATTTATTCCAATAAATTCATATCTTGATCAATTTAACCCTAAATTTAATTATTTCTTTGTTATTGATCAAGATTTCTCAATCCCATATTTTTAATTAAATTTTCTTGTCCCGATTAATATCGAATTTTAGTCTTTGATCGTTTTGCCCTTGCACGTGTTCGGTAATTCCATTTCAGTCCATTTGCATTTTTAAATGCACTCAAACATTTCTATTATTCCCTTTTTGCTCTTACGATAAAATCGGGTCTTACAATCTCCCCCACTTAAGAAATTTGGTCCTCCAAATTAGAACCAAGGCAAATGAATCCATAAATAACTCCGGGTACATCTATCGTATCATATATGTCATCCTCAAATGACTTTCTCCGGAGTGTAATACTACCATCATACTCAACTAGGGAGATCATCTTAAACCTCAACATTTTCTCCTTTTAATACCTGAATCAATTTCCAATTATACGTTATACTTTCATTGAGCTAAGCTGTTGGAGCTCATATCCGATCACATATATCGGGTCCGGATAATATTTTTTAAGCATCAAAAGATAGGACACATAGTGGATACCTACTAATTCAAGTGGTAATGTCAACCTACAGGTCTTATCTCCCACTTGTCCAATATCTCTTTCTAAATCTCGTTACGTCCTTAAGACAAGTAACTGCCAACAGTAATGATTCACCCTTGGTGAATTTCCAATGGTTTCTGTCTCTTATCAGCATAACTTTTCTGTCTGCTCTGAGGTGTTCTTAATCTCTCACAAATCAACTGAACATCCTCAGAGATTTGTCTTACCAATTCGGGAACTATTCGCTATCTGTCACCCACTTCTTCTTATCCAAGTCAGGGAACAACTCCCTACGACCATACAATGCCTCATATAATCTCATCCCGATACTCGAGTGACAACTGTCATTATTGACGAATTCGATTGGTAACAACTGATCATCCCAGGAGCTTATAAAATCAATGGCACACGCTCTCATCACATCCTCCAAAACTTGTACAGTTCTCTCTGGCTGACCATCTGTCTGAGGACAAAAGCTGTGCTAACACACAATTGGGTTCCCATAACTTCCTGAAAAACATTCCCAAAAGTGGGGAGTGAAGCGGGAATCCCTATCTGATATCATGCTCCCTAGAACGCTACATATTGTTCCACAATTTTCCATACATAAAAATTTGCCTACACACTCAGAGTATCTGGGGATTTCCATAACCAAAAGGTGGGTAAACTAAATCAATCTATCGACTATCACCCAGATAGCCTCGTGATTTCTCTGGGTCCTCTATAACCCATCACAATATTCATGGTAACTTGTTCCCATTTCTGTGGTAATATAGGTAGAGGCTGCAATAACCCTGTAGACTTCTCGTACTCTACCTTAATCTGCTGACATACGAGACACTTTTTCTCAATCTCTACAATGTTTCTTTTCAAACCTGACCACCAATACCCTTTTCAGATATTTCAATATATTTATTATTTCTCGAATGCACTGTATATCCCGAAGAGTGAGCTTCTGACAAAAAACTATCTCATCAACTGTGGTCCTGGAGAGCACTTATACTGTCTCCGAACATCTGTAAGTCATCATCATTCACTGTGAACTCTATCACTATACCCTTCTGAATCTGACCCGCACTATCGACATCATGTCGATTATTACGCTAAGCCTGGCAAATCCGGTCAGACAAATCTGGTTACAACCTCAGGCTAGCTGTCACAAAATCACCGTCATCATCAGAAGGGATCACATCACTACTCAGGTTCACAACTGCTCTAGCTGCTCACGCTCCCTGACCATTATATGTAATACCATCCCGAGGCTTTTTCTGCTCAAGGCATCAGCCATTACATTAGCCTTTCCTAGGTGGTAAAATGTTCATAATCATAATCTTTAGAAGCTCTAACCCTTTTGGTTATCTCATATTCGACTCTTTCTGTAAAAACAAATACTTAGGGCTTTTACGATCAGTTCATACTCGAAATTTCTTACCATTTAAGTGGTGGCGCCATACTTTCAGTGTATAAGCTACGACTGCCAACTTCAAATCATGGGTCGGATAGTTTCTCTCATGATCCTTGAACTATCTGGATCCATAAACGACTATCTTTCCATTTTACATCAATACACAGCCCAGTCATTATTTTGAGGTATCCATATACACTCAAATCTCTTGAGCTGTTAGTCATGGTGAGAATACTTACGGTGATCAGTTCATTACTTCAATATACCAAAACTCACCGAAGCTACTTACATACATATTTTATCACTCGTATGTAATCTTTTTCGAATGAGATGTGTCAACTGAGCAGCCCATTGAGAAACTCTCAACAACTCGTCAGTAAGACAACTTCCAATTGCTACTCATGCTCTTCCCTGGACTTCGAATAAATCAAAATATCATCGCTAAAGATGACAACCAATCGGTCCAGGTAAGCATTTAAATACCTCATCGTAGTTGAGTTCCACTCAATATTCAATCACTCATATCCTTGACCTATGTATGCATAAACGTACAATGTCATTTCGAAATCTTTTCCGTATTAAGATACTAACTCGCGTCATTTCCTTTTTCTTATATTAACGACTTTTATAAAATTTTAAATTTTAAACCTTCATGATTAATCGACTTCTATATTTCTTTATCGTACCAGTAAAGGTACACAAATTTTAAATGTATAAATTACGACTATCGATTTCAGTTTATAGGTTATGTGTGCGCTTCTAGACGCTGTCAAATCTTCAGGCAGGGAAATATTTTGAAATACCTTTATTAACCTTCAGACTTGACTACATTTACTTTACATATCAGTCCATGTGGTCACATTTCATACTCGCTACTAATTGCTTTATCCAAATTACTTCACGTATCATAGATATTCTTACCTTGCATACTCCTCTATTTTCAACTTATAATCTCTATACCCATATTCAGTTAGTGAAAATCAGCTAACTATCATCATCTTGCTTAAGGGTATAGGCTTTACATCTTTCACTCGCTTATAAGCAACTGAAGGTGGTATGAATAAATGTATGGCACTAGGATCAATTAAAATAATTATTTCATTATTCATAACCAGTGTGGTATCTTCCACCACATCATATGAAACATCAGTAGTATCCTGGTCCAAGGCATACACTTGCCCTCGTCCAACATCTTATTTTCATGGTAACTACCACACATCCTTCACTGCTTACACTGCTGCACTGTTATAAGGCTACGAAGCCGGTCGGGGTCCTCAAATCATAATACCCCTCTAAAGTATTGAAATTAAATACACTGGGGTTTATCAATCATCTTACCCTGTGACTCAATAGCTCTAAGCTTTTACCAAACTATTTTCTTCCCATTCTGACATCTCTGTCATTTTCTATTCTCTTTTGTCTCTTTTTCAGCCCTTACTACCTTTTCCAATCTTAGAGGCGTGCAACTCATGATCTTATTCACACAACTATAGTCTGCGTACTGCCTCGTCATAGGCAGTGATATCTAACGGCCAAATCGGACTCTAACTGACAAATCCGAGCCCTTCATGAACTTTCAAACATCTCGACTCTAACTGTTCATCGTGTCCGAGTCATATTTGCCCAGGAATATAAGTTGAGTTTCATACTCATCAATCAACATGTTCCTCTGGGTCAGAGTAATGAATATCATCTGTAATTTTCTTTAAGTAGTGTTCGAAATATTCTGCCACCAGAATACATCTAGAATTATGTTCTCATGTCCATTCTGGACGTCTAATTCTTAATATGGGTCGAGCGGACTTTCACCAATGCTCTGACTCGCCCTCAAATCTCATGCATACATCGAGCAATTAGCTCGTAAAATGTTCTCCACACTCTGCTCTAACCTCGCGAAGCGTGTCTCAATATTACCCGATCTCTCTGTTGGACTCTGTGGGGCATACTCAATACCAGCCTCCACTTTAATCTCATCTCGAGTCTCAAGTGGCGACTCAGTACGACTCTCGGGCCTATCTCTACGGTCTCGAGCTCGTGTACTCGCCTCTCAACCATAGTGGCTATCAGTTAATGAGCCTATTCTTGCATTTAAAAATCAAATTCTTGGCTGCACTTCCATCTCGATATACACAATTGTATCTAAACAATGCACAGTACATGGGGATGTAAACTTTCTTGACCACTAACACTGACTCATATCAGGCCAACTCAAGCTCTGATACCATTACCTTGTCACGACCCAAATTACCAAAAATCAGAGTAAATTTTTTGTTTTTTCGTTTATTATTTAATTCTTACATTTCTCTCATCGTGACCATCCTACAAACAGTTGGGCTATGATTCGATGTTAGTCACCTCATACTATTTACCATTCCATTTCCATAATCACATTCACATATCAAAGTTTACTATCCTTTGACTTTAATTAAATACATACACAATAGTATTTATAACTCTACATCCCCAACATCATATCTGTTTACAGTACTGTGCATTACATATTTAGGTACAAAATCATACAAATGTGTATACCTAACTCTCGATGGGAAGTAGTGGATACCAAGCATGCAAGTCTTCAGCCGCTCAATAACTATTACGAGTGCTCTGAAAAGATGGGAAAATAAGGAGGTGAGCAAACCACACGCTCAGTAAGGCAATTATGCAAGTAAGTAGATAGCTCCAATATCTACATGCTCATAATGCCATGCCCTTAAATCCATTTCTTTTCATTAAAATCTCAAGCACAAAACCATGTAAATATCCATGACATAGTTTATCAAATCTATTTGTGCATCTAGAAAGCATGTAATTCATGCATCAATAGCATTTTATGTGACATCAGTAAATCATACTTAACATGAATTTAATCAAAATCATGCATTATATCATGATATGTAAGACAATTCATCAATTTTAAATGAAATCATGGAAAACATCATCATGCTACTGCATTTAAATAATTTCATTAAAATGCAGAATAAAATAACCCCATCCAGGTCAATCATCTCATAAAACAATTCATTTAAAATTCATTATAAAAACTTCGGTTATAAAATCACCCTTCTTTCAGGGTCACATGTCATAAAATCATAAAATCGTAAAATTGATGGCCTGACCCCTCCCTCAGGTCTACCCTGGTCTATTAGACCACAAGTTATATCATGTGAGACATGTAAGTGATTATCAGTAACATTGAGGACTATGGCCATATCCTAGTGATCCCTGGCAACAAGGTACCTAGTGTGCGGGGTATCACACCTGAAACGGGAGGTGGGTCGTCCTACCCGCCAGAACAGCATAACACCAGGATTGCGAGGGCAAGGCTTGCTGCCTCATGGCTAATGCCACTCCACTCCAACAATCCCCAAAGTACAGCGTACTCCGCATAATATACACGGTACAATGTACTCCGTGGACCCAACCTCAATCAGGGGTGCCTGCAATAGGTCTTATCCACCTATATCATCCCTGCCTCAGTATGCACGTGTGAGCATATCATCTCACTGTGACACACAGTCTACAGGAGGCTCCAACACGGCTATATGCATGTAATATAAATCCCTGTACGAGTGAAGCTCTAGCATGGCTCCATGCATATTCATGATATCAGAAAACCTCGTGCGAGCGAAGCTCTAGCACGGTTTCATAAAAATTAGTAAAATCTGTGTATGAGCAGCGCTCCAGTACGACTTAAACTGATTATAATTTCAAGTATAATCCACGTACAAGCAATGCTCTAGTACGAATATGTATAAAAACTCAGTGAAAACCTCGTAAGAGAAAAATCCATTACGACATTAAAATGAATTATAAAACTATATAAAACTTTGTGTGAGCAACGCTCCAGCACAAATAAATGCTCAAGTAAATCAAATCTCGTGCGAGTTACACTACAGCACGGCTTTATGCATAATTAAATCAAATCTCGTGCGAGTTACACTCCAGCACGACTTTATGCAATATCAAATCAAAACAAGATGCGAGTTAAGCTCCAGCATCTCTCATGCATGTCAAATCATAAAAACTAGTGCGAGCAATCGCTCCAAAACCTTTTTATGCATATCACGTCAAAACAATTCAAAACATGTCAAAACAGAGTGCGAGCTAGGCTCCAGCACCTCTCATGCATTTCACAATACTAAAAATCATTGCGAGCACCATGCTCTAGCACATTTCATGCATATGATGTCACACAAGTCAGTGCGAGCAACCGCTGCAGCACATTTATGCACATTCACAAACGCAGATATAGTGCGAACTACGTGTCAGCACTATCTGTTTCCATATAAACTTGATAGTTGGCCGTTTTCGAAAGAAATTTCCATTTAAATATAAATAACACTTACGTAGTGTTATCATGTGAAATTCATGCAATTACTGGCCAATCTATCGCTTTGCTTTGATTAAAACCAATAAAATCCTTAAACCGTAAATTTCCTTAAATCATGCATTTCATGCATGTCATGCTTTCACCATCCTTAGGTGAACTTCCCTTAATAGGGGTAAAATAGTCTTTTCACCTATTTCGATCCTTAAAATCATTCAAACCATTTTTTGGACCTTTATATAATATCAGTGTATACATACATATTCAGTGTACAGAAAAGCTATTAAAATATGCATAGCTACCTCTAGCTACTCACACAATTCCCTTACCTCATTTTTCTGTACAGTCTGACCTTTCCACTAATGTCTCGTCGCGTAGTTCGATTTGCTCCGAATCCAATCTCCGGAACTGCGGATACACATTCATCAGGTCAAATACAATACAATTTAATTGTATTTCATATTTTCTGGGCTTTTAATCATTAGGCCTGTTTACCCATATTGGGCCCGATTGCACCTTAATGGGCCTTAATCGGCCTTAAGCCCATTTACCACACTTTATCGAGGCCTATTGGGCTCATTGGACCCATCAGTATTTATTTAGCCTCGTTCTAAATTCTCGGATATCTCAATTTAGTATTTACGACAATTTATCCAATTTTTCAAAATTAATTCATAAATGCGGAATTTAAATTCGTAATTTATGCGATAAATATCAATCACGCATAACGATACAAAATTATCGTAAATAAGGGTTACTTACCCGAGATTCCATGATAATACGTAAATCGAGGCTATATCGAGCTCTCGATTGATGCCAATCGTCAAGCTACACATTTAAATAATTTTTCGGATAAACTTTCAGTCGAATATTAATCAAATTAATTATTTCAAAATTTAAATCGATCAATTCGACCATTTACCGACTTACTCGAAGCTCGATTGCATCACTGAAATTTTTTCCAATTTTTTCTCTTTTTCTTTTTCCCTTTTTCTTCCTTTTTTTTCCTTTCTCTTTTTGGCTGAACCGGTTCAACCCGGTTCAGACTGTCGATTCAGTCCAGTTCGATCGGTTCAGTGCCTTGCCGACCGATTCTCCACAGGTTTTCACCGCCAGTGGCTTTGCTGGGTCATCCGCATCTCGGATCTGGGGTTAGTTTCATTCAAGGTCGCCGGAAAGTGGCCGGTTCGGCTCTTCTCTCCTCCGTCGGCGGAGGCCTTCCTTTTCTTCTCGTTTTCTGGCGATAGCCGTCGCCTCACCAGTTGGTATTGCTACCAATCGCATCGTCCGCGCCTGGGGGACGCTCGGCTGGTGGTGGCCGGCCCCAGATCGACGTTGATCATCGGATTTCTCCCTCTTTCTCCTCTCTCAGCTTTTTCTCTCTCTTTCGCTGGCGATCGTTGCCGTTCGTCGGTCCTATAGGTCGGATTCTGCCTGGGGTCGATGTCGGTAGTCTTCCCCCTCGTCGGCCGCTTGCCTGAGCTATCGTCGGTGGTCGGCCAAAGGGGCTCGGTTTTCCTGCTTTGTTTTTTGTTTCAGAATCGCGTTTCTTCGCGATTTTTTTTCCAGTTCAATTTTTTTTTATTATTATTATTTATTTTTTTATTATTTTATTTTTAATAATATTTTAATCAATTAAAATATTATTAAAATCCAAAAATATCTTAAAAAATATTATTTTATTCATTTAATCCGTAAATAAATTTCTCAGTCCGATTTTACCTTTTCGGTATATTTTTTGATTATTTTCGAGATTATTTTTCTATGTGAAAATCCTGATTTATTCTAATAAATTCATATCTTGATCAATTTAACCCGAAATTTAATTATTTCTTCATTATTGATCAAGATTTCTCAATCCCATATTTTTAATTAAATTTTCTTGTCCCGATTAATACCGAATTTCGGTCTTTTGATTGTTTTGCCCTTACATGTGTTCGGTAATTCCATTTCAGTCGTTTTGCATTTTTAAATGCACTCAAACATTTCTATTCATTCCCTTTTTGCTCTTACGATAAAATCGGGTCTTACAAGTTGCACAAGGCTATAGGCAAGAAGAAGGAATAGACTAAGATGAAACTTATGCACCGGTAGCTAGATTAAAAGCAATAAGAATGCTACTTGCCTTTGCATGCTACAAAAACTTCAAACTATATCAAATGGATGTAAAGAGTGCATTTTTAAATGGATTCATCAATGAATAAGTTTATGTTGAGAAACCTCCCGGTTTTGAAAGTCATGAATTTCCTAAACATGTATTCAAACTTTCTAAGGCAGTTTATGGTTTGAAACAAGCTCCTAGAGCATTGTATGAAAGACTGTCAAGATCCTTAATATACAAAGGATTTTCAAGAGAAAAAGTAGATACTACTTTATTTATCAAAAATAAAAATAAAGATTTACTAATTGTTCAAGTGTATGTAGATGACATTATTTTTGGATCAACTAATGAATCTTTTTTTCAAGAGTTTGCTAAGTCATGCAAGATGAATTTGAAATGAGCATGATGGGAGAGCTCACCTACTTCTTGGGACTTCAAGTGAAGCAAACTAAAGATGGAACCTTCTTCAATCAAGCTAAATATACTAAGGATTTGCTCAAACGATTTGGAATGGATAACTGCAAACCTCAAGCAACTCCAATGGGCACAACATCAAGCTTGATAAAGATGAAAGTGGTAAGTGTGTAGACACTAAACTATATAAGTCTATGATTGGTTCATTACTTTATCTTACTGCAAGTAGACCAGATATTTTGTTTAGTGTATGCCTATGTGCTATATTTCAATCTTCTCCTAGGGAGTCACACTTACTAGCCACTAAAAGGATCTTTAGGTATCTCAAAGACACTCCCTCTCTAGGAATTTGGTACCCTAAGGACTCCACCTTTGCTCTTCATACTTTTTCTGATGCAGATTTTGGAGGTTGTAAAATAGATAGAAAAAACACATCAGGAACATGCCAATTCTTAGGGAATAGATTAATCTCATGGTTCTCTAAGAAACAAAATAGTGTAGCACAATCCACAATAGAAGCAAAATATATAGCAGCAGGTAGTTGTAGTGCTCAAGTGTTGTGGATAAAATAACAAATGAAAGACTATGGTATAGACATGAAGCAAGTCTCAAACAAATGTGATAATACCAGTGCCATTAATGTCTCTAAAATTCCAATTTAACACTCTAGAACTAAACATATTGAGATTAGGCATCATTTCCTTAGAGATCATGTACAAAAAGGAGATATAATTCTAGAATGTATTGATACTTTACATCAAATAGCTGATATCTTCACCAAACCTCTTGATAGAGATATGTTTTGTGTTCTTAGAGGTGAATTAGGACTCATGAATTCTCCTTAAGATTTATTCCCTTCAAAACTTTGATTTCAAAGTGATTTTCAACTGATTTTTCAATTCATTTTCTGGGCAAAAAGTATGAGAGATCGATCTCCAATCACTATAGATCGATCTTCATGCTCCAAATTGGCCTAAAGCAGTAAGGTTTAGCCAAGCAGATCGATCTTCCATCCCATAAGATTGATCTCCTTAAGCTTCTATATTTCAAAGATCGATCTCTGCATTTGGCAGATTGATCTCCTACAGCCTCTGTAAAGTTGCAGATCGATCTCTGCATTTAGCAGATCGATCTCTTTGAGCTTCTGTATTTTGAAGATCGATCCCTTAAAACATCAGATCGATCTATTCAAGCTTTTGGATACATCAGATCAATCTGGTACCTCGATAGATCGATCTCCTTAGCCCTGGACCATAAATACTGCTTCAAAATCTCCAAATTTCAAAATCCCAAAATTTTAAATCCCTAACCCTTTGTCGCGCCTCCTCCTTCGATTTTCACTCCCAGATCGATCTCAGTAAGGTTCTTGCCCAATCTTTTCATCAATCTATGTTCTAGTAACCTACATTGTTGAATTCTCTTCAAAAATTTCTTTGTTTTTGTTGAAATCATCTTTAGGGCAATTCTTAAACTGTTTCATTGCCTAGGTTTCTAGAGAACTATTGCCTAGGGTGTGCAAAATAATCTTAGAGTGTGTCTAGCTGAAGTTTTAGTCTACAATCATGCCTCGTCTTAAGAGAGTTACAACCAAAGACCCCAAACCACCTAGACAAACATCAAATGTTGATAGAGGCTCATCCTCCCAACCTCAAACTGCTCCTCCATCTTCTGTCACCACCTTTAGTAGGTGTTTTCAAACACCTGCAAAAAGAAAATGATATGAAGAGTATTTCTCAACCATGCCAATAAAACACTGACGAACAATTGATTTTTGTTTCCTAAATCGTATAGATTTCCCCTATCTGTAAAAAATGGAAGAGTTTGGATGGCTTCCATTCCTTAAGATAACCACCCCGGCACCTCCAAACATCATTAGGGCCTTCTTCTCTAACGCAGAGCTCATATATGACCCTGACGATACCTGCAAGATTATAGGATTCAAAACATTCGTCATGCCCAAAACAATTTATGTAAACACAACCCTATTAGCTCAAGTGTTTGGTATTGAAGATGATGGGTTGACTGATGAAGAGGAGGAGGTACCCTTCGAATTTAACCTCTCCGGGGATAAGGCTAGTGACCTACCGATGCACCCTAGGTTACTTCACCTTATAATCTCGCGAAACCTCAAACCCTTTGGTACCCGCCATTCCACAGTCAGGAAACTAGACCGTTTTTGGCTCCACTACCTTCACACTTCTCAAAACCAAAAACCAAATCTAGTCCACTTCATCTACGAAGACTAGCTGAAAATCGTGCATAGACAAGCCTCCACAATACTCTTCCCACAACCGCTTGTATACCTGCTCCAACAACTCGGGGTTGATTACTCTTGTGAGACCGGTGAAGTGCCTTCTGCAAAAAGCGTCTTGAACATTGGCACACTTCACCATATGGGGTACTACAAGGACTTTCAAGGGCAATAGAGGAAGAAACGAGAAACCCATTCTGAGGCAGCCATGGAAGAAGACCTACCAGCTGAGCCTACCGCCCTGACTACTGAAGTTCCTTCTTCGTCGACTACTCAACCTACTGCACCTGCCTCATCTTCCTACGAGATGGAATCGATTATGGCCATGGTTATCGAGCTTAACAAGAAGATGGATGAAGGCTTTGCAAACCTTCATGCCACACAACAGGCCATGTTCGATGAGTTGTAGGTTACCCGCACTCGAGTCGAGAAACTTCTGGAGCGATTTCCTCCTCCACCTTAGGACATGCATGATTCAATTGTTCTAGATGTGTTGATAATTTAAGACATAATTGCTTGAATGCTTATCTTTTGAAATGACATGATTGATCATTTTGAGACATGTGTTATGCTTAGTAATTTCGTGATACATACATGGTTTTATGCCTTTATTACCATTGATATGACAAAAGGGGACAAGAATACGTTAAGAAAGAATATGTTAAGAAAACATGTTTAAAGTGAGCTTAAATTAAGGGGGAGTTAAGGGGAGCTTACATTAAGGGGGAGTTTTTGAAACCAAAGAATTAGATGCATAATGCTAAGGGGGCAACTAAACATGTTTATAAAATTAGTTTATTGAATAAGTTTTGTCATATCAAAAAGGGGGAGATTGTTAAGTTAATATATTTTGAAATGACAAAATAGTAAATCAATAATGGACATTATAAACTTAGAAATGCTTTAAACATGTTTAGAGTTTATTTAAATACATATCAGTGCCAGAAACTAAGTATTTAAGGATGAGATGTCACGCCCCGAAAGTTTACGGAAAATAGGGTAAATTTAAAACTTTTTACTCGTTAATTCACAATTAAAGGTGCATTCCTGTGCAGTGTCATACATCATCATAATTATCATGCCTCAGGATCTCATCACGACATAGTGTATATTGAATCATATACATTACTCAATTCGAAGTTAATTAATCCTAATACATCCCATATAATGATATACATCAAGTGTCTGTAATCACATTAATAGTCTGGGTACATGAAAGATAAAATATACCTCAAATACAATATATAAAGGGCCTGGAGCTCAAGTCCTCCACTAGCCACTACTTCGTACGCCGCAGGGAGATCCTTTTTCACTTGAAGAACTCTGGGGGGAAAGGAAAACAGGGTGAGCTTCTAAATCGCTCAGTAAGGGGGGTAAAGGAAATCAGTTATATAAACCATTTCACACATCACAAATATGTATTTCTTTATAAAGCTCATTTGAAATCGTAGCATGAAAGTTCTCAAAACATCATCTCATAACTCGTTAAATCATGTGAAAACATGAAGATAAAAGGCTCAACATCGAGCACTCACAAGCATGTGTAAATATATGCAATAATGGCTGTTCTCAAATACGTGATAAAAATCACCTCAGTAAATCACACGTGACAAAGTCACAAAACACAACTCATGTGTAAAACGAGACTAGGCAATAAAACTCAATTAAAACTCGTCATGGCACATCAAATATGTATCTCCTCTGGGTGCGCATCCCAGGCATCCTCGTATAGAGGGAACGTCGACAATATGGTCGTATGCAAAGTATATTGGACTTATATGTTACCAGAACAAGGCCCGGCCTTACTTGCTACCAGAGCAATGCCTCACCTAATGCACACTGACACGTGGTCCCTGGGTCGGTTCCCAGGCGGCCCACTCTCTCGGTCTTACATGCTACCAGAGCAATGCCTCCCAACGCTACCAAAGCGGAGGAATAATCGGACTTATATGTTACCAGAACAATGCCTGTGGTCCCTGGGTCGGTACCCAGGCGTCCCACTATATCGGTCTTATATGCTACCAGAGCAAGGCCCGTGGTCCCTGGGTCGGTTCCCAGGCGTCCCACTATATCGGTCTTATATGCTACCAGAGCAATGCCCGATGTGTATTCAACATGACACGCCTAAGTCTCAATCATTAGCCATTATCTTATAAAACGTTATGCCTTCACGTAGAACTCATAATGGTTTTCTCTTAAAACTCATTTAAAACATTTGTGTACTCAACACAAAACATATTAAAACCGAGTTCCAACCGGCAAAACACGCACACATTTTCTCAAATCTCAATATCGCCTTAACGTAGAGCCCAATTTACTTTTCACGCAACTCAAAGGTTTATAAAGCAATTTCACACTCAGCTTATAAACTCATAAAATAATGGGCTCCAACCGGCTATAAAACCGTGTGCAATTAATCACAACACAAAACATGCTTGTATTCTCAAATCATGGTTCATGCTAAAATAATTCATCAAAATACATACATAATTGGTTTAGTTTTCCTTACCTCTTTGCACCTCGTATAGTGCAATCGTTTCCCCCGTATCACGGACTAGTCTCGCATTCCACTCTGGAACTCCCGAGCTGTCCAAACGATGTTAAAACATCAATACTCAATTATCTCATAAATCTCAATTCTCAAAATCGAGCATCATCGCTCATAACACCTCAATTTTCTCAATTCTCGTCACTCTACCCTAAACTACAACCTCATTCACAATATCTCAACGTTCGATATCTCTAATACCAATTATCTACGCTAATTCACCACATTGTCTATATTTCCGTTTATAGCACAATTCTCAAAATTGCCACAATTTCCAAATATCAACATTAATCCATCTACATTACAATCTCATCAATCCCTAATCATTTCTCAACTATTTCATCACAATTACAACCACTAATAACATCAAAATCAGCTCAAATATCAAGATCGAGGTTTAGAAATTACCCAAAGCTTGTGAGACGCACAACTCACGCCTCGATCCGATTCGTCCTTCGATTTCCAAGTATGTTGTTCTCCCTTCGATGAGGAACAACTTTCCTTCTTACCACAATAGCTGATTCGGTCGAAAATGGGGGATTTGGAGGAGTGAGAAACTAGGTTTTCGAAAAAATGGAGGTTTTGGAAGAGAGAGAATGTGAGATTTCAGGAGAAAACGCGGGTTCCTTATATAGACTGGAGGTAGGAGATCGATCTGCCTCTTGATGAGATCGATCTGTGTTTGAAATTTGGGGACGATCTGGGCTATTTTATGCCTAGGATATCGATCTGTCGAGGGGTGAGATCGATCTCTTTATGGCTTTATGAGATCGATCTGCTCCTAAGGAGATCGATCTTCTCCCCAAACAGAAGCATTTGGAGATCGATCTCTTCCTCATGAGATCGATCCCTTCTCAAACAGATTCATAAGGAGATCGATCTCTTCCATTGGAGATCGATCTGCTCTTCAAATTTCCCCTTCCTCGTCATTTTTAACTCACCAGATCGATCTCTCCTTCTCCCAGATCGATCTGTCCTCATGCTTCATGCTCATTTTACACACTTAACATATAAATCTCTAATTATAATTCCTACAATTCACTTAGCTCAATAAATTACACTTCAATTTATTATTACATCATTAAATATGTCTGAAATTCTCAGATCTCACATGAGAGATCGATCTCATGAGATAAGAGATCGATCTCCTGGGTTTTCAAGAATGAGAGATCGATCTCATGAGAATATGAGATCAATCTGCTAAAGGATTAAAAACTCAAAGAGCTATATAGGATGTTGAGGAAGCAGAGATCGATCTATAGGGGTTATGAGATCGATCTGTAAATTACAAAATGTCTGAGAGATCAATCTGGCCTAGGAAGAGATCGATCTCCTCTAAGACAAAGGCTAAAGGTATTAGATCGATCTGTAGATTGATCTATGTTCAAACATAGAGTTTATGAGATCGATCTCCTCAAAGTCAGAGAGTTAAGGAGATCGATCTAGGGTGATTAGAGATCGATCTCCTCTCTACGAGAATACTTGCTAGATCGATCTGGAGATCGATCTTGCTCCAAAACAAAGAGATTAAAAGATCGATATGATGGTTCGACAGATCGATCTTCACTAATATTTTTCAAATTATAAGATCGATCTCAACAAATATGATATCGATCTCCATGCTTCAAGTTGCTTTGTAATTACAGGAATTTAAACTAAGAGATCGATCTGGTCATGATGGGAGATTGATCTGGTACTCTACTGGAGGTTCCCAACAGCTCTTTCTGCAAAATCTTCAATGAAAAAAATAACATTAAATGCTCTAACTACCAATACTGCTGTATAAAATCAAGCATTGAAGACACTGGAAAATAAGACATTATTACTGAAAATTTTGTATATTCTCAAGAAATCTTTTCCAACATTCTCTTTGTCTTCAACATCACATTATTGACATTGTTGTAAAAATCCTTGTGTAGAAGTTATTTTTCCTACCCTCAAAAGAAAGCTTCACTTTGTATTCATCCTTAATTCAAGAGAGAAGATGAGAGTTCCTCTGTGAGATAACTTTGTAAAGGGTGAATATTTGACTTTGTAAAAAGGGTAGAGAGGTTATTCCTTAACCTGAAAAAGGGAGTTTGTATCAGCTATTGATATAGTGAAATAAAGCTCTTGACAAGGAGGTCAAGAAGAGAGGACATAGGAAAGAGATTGGTCGAACCTCTATAAACTACTGAGTTTGTTGTTTCCTTCCCTTGTCTCCTTTAATTTATTACACTGCATTTTATTGATTATTCTTTGATTACTTGCAATTAGATTCAATTAAGTTTAAATTTACATTATCTGTAGAAAACCGATTCACCCCCCCTCTCGGTAGAGCCAACACACTTCATCAAACATTGGAAATACAATCTTTAGCAATGCTAATGTTCTTTTACTTGAAGGTGAAACATATGACTTTTGGTTTGTAAAAATGGAGACTTTGTTTCTTTCTTTGGATGTTGTAGAGCTTGTTGAAAATGGGTATGTAGAATCAGATTCAATTATGGTATTAAAGATTGCTGAAAAAGATGAGTTAAAGAAGAAGAATACCATAAATATTAGAGCTCTTGGCATGATGCAAAAAAGATTCTCAACCACCAATTTTCCAAGAATCATGAAAGTAAGGAGAGCAAAGGAAGCTTAGGGCATCTTGAAGCAAGAGTTCAATGTGACAAAAAGGTAAAAGTTGTCAAACTTCAATATTTAAGGAAAGATTTAGGAAATATGAAAATGAAGGAGAACAAGAACCTGAACAATTATTTTAGTATATTTATAGAGTTTTTAATCAAATAAAGAGTTATGATGATTCTATTGATGATGGTGAAATTGTAAAGAAAGTTCTTATTAATATACTAGCAAAATTTGATCCTATGGAGACAGTCATAGAAAATACAAAGGACCTCTCTATTTTGAGTGTTCAAAAGTTTATGGTTACATTGACATCCTATGAGCAAAGGTTGGTGGACACTCCGACAAACAAATTGAGAGTGTACTTTAATCTAAGCTCACTCTTTACTCCAAACACAAGGACAAGAGGCCATCAACACACACTTTGTCCATAGATGAATCTTTTAGAGGTGGTAGACGTGGAAAAGGAAGAGATAGAGACAACTTTGATAGGAAACCTAGTGATAAAAACTGCTTAAAATGTAATAAAAGCAACCATTATGAGATAGACTGTTGAACAAAGGAAAATCTTAATGTTACAATTACAAGAAGTTTGGCCACGTGTAGAAGGCGTGTAGATTTAAGAATGAGCAATAGGCTAGTTCTATCGAGGAAAAAGAGGATAAAAGTAACTTGTTTTTATCTTTTTCATAGAGCTAATGAAAAAGGAAAATATGTGTGATACTTGGAAAGTGGTTGTAGTAACTATATAAATTAGTGATGATAATACTTTTATGGATTTTTCTTTCGATTTAAAGGTGAAATTGATGAATAGTGAGTATGTGAAAGTAAAAATTAAAGGTAGCATTGGAGTTGAAACCAAGTCAAGAAACAAGGTCATTTATGATTGCTTTATGTACTGGAATTAGATGAAAACTGTAAGAATCCTAATATCCTGTTCATAATATTGATATAATAATATTGAAATTATAATGAGAGCACGTGAATAGTAAATTTTTTTATTTTCAATACAAGCGTGTATGTCTACCAAACAAACATATTTGTGGGGTCCACAGAAGCGTGCACTCACCTAGAATCATCCATTAATGATATATAGCTTTGGGTAAGCTTAAATGTTGCATTTAAAATTAATATCGAATTTTTATCGGTAAAGTGCGACAATTGCAAATTTACAATTTGTCTGTAGTCAAATTGCCACACTAGCTAATGGACACTGTAGATTAATTTAAGAGAATAATATATATGAAGATAGTGGAATTTTCCATATGGAAATATAAGTGGATTTAGTCAAACCCATGGAAGCCATGTGATGAAATTTAATTTAAAATAACTATTATTATTCATGATAAAAAAATAATACTTTTAGTAAATATCTCAGTGGCTTTTTATGGAAGCGTTGATTTTTGGTTTTTTAATGATTAAATATTATTATATAATAAAAGTAGAAGACAAAAATGTGAAGACACAAACCATTCTCTACAAAAACCCATGAAATCATGAAAAAAAAAAACCATTTTTTAAGAGAAAAACCCATTTTTCTTTACCTTGCTGCCACTCATTCATCATCTTCTAGCCATTTTTGGCTCTAGTTTCCTCATGAAAATTGCTCTTCTTCCTCTCCCCTTTAACATAGTGTAAATTGGTAAACTAGATCCTTTTATTTTTAAAGATATGATTTTACAAAGTTTCTCTCTCTAGTTTTAGAAATCATTAAAATTCAAAGTGTTTTTATTTCTTTCTTTTAATAAGCCTTTTATATGTGGATAGGGACTATTATGGAGTAATTGGGTGTTGCTAGATTGATGGAAAACAACCTCCAAGGGTTGGGTGAAGATTCGGTCAAGGAGAGAACTAAAAGCTAAGGCAGTTTCTTTTCATTGGTTCAACATATGTTAATCTAGGTGATATGTAAAGATTGTATATGAAGTCTGTCACGACCCTCAACTTACCAAAATACGTACAAATTTTTCGCATTTTCATGCATCAATCCTTAATCATCCTTCCTCGATCGTGAACAACCACACACTTAACAGTTGGGCTGTGTGTCGACGTCTAACTCACACCACCATACCAATTCAATTTGAAACATTATTATGAGTAAAGACTTGTATAAATGTATATATATCAGAGTTGTTACATGTGTTTACATTGTTTTACATCCCCAGTGGTTACATACAAAATGCTACTGTGCTATGTCTAGTTTAGATACAAAATAATCCAAGTGTGTATACCTTTAGCGATGGGATGCAGCGGATTACCAAAAAGGGAACGCCCCCAGTCACGTCCAATCTATACTCAAATTTCTGTAGAGAGGGGAAAATAAGGGGGGTGAGCAAACCACATGCTCAGTAAGGCAATCATGCGAACAGGTAGATACTGCACTATCTACGTGATTGTGATGCCATGCTCAAAAGCATTTAATTCATTGTTTATCTCCAAACATGAGTGTATGATTGTGTTAATGGTATGTAAAGCATTCATGCTATTAAAATTCAGTGCACATTTCAACTCAAAGCATGGTATATATCATCATGCATAATTCACAATAAAAGCATGGCATTAAACATCATGCATTTTCACAATAAAGCATGGCATTAAAAATCATGCATTCGTGCACTTTAAAAACCATTAACAAATCAATTCATCACTGGTCAGGTCTCGGCCTATCCCTCGGGCTTTCCTGACCCACAATCATTTCAAACATGGATTTAATCTCAAATAGCAGTAGACATGTGAGATAGGCAGTTTAACAGTAGGTAATAACCTCAAGGCCTATGTACATAACCTGTGATACCGGCTACACGGATCAGGTGTGCGGGATATCACCACTATCTGCTTCCACACGGGAGGTGGGTCAAATCCTACCCGCCGGTCCATAGCAGATCTCGTCTGAAGACGGCACATCACAACTCAACACGGTACAACGTACTCCATGCTACATGCACGGTACGACGTACTCCGTGGACCCAATCAACACATCATATCACGCCACATCTCAAACGCACGTGTGAGCCTATTTAATCGAGGCGACCTCTGTCTATCCGAAGCTCCTAACACGGCTAATTAATCATGTCAAAACAATGCACGTGTGAGCCTATTTAATCGATGTGACACCCAATCTACTCGAAGCTCCAAACACGGTAACATACAAGGTGGGCATCCAGTGCGAGACAAACTCGAGCACAATGCCAAAACAATTATAAAATCCATGTGAAAACTAGTGCCTTTTGCACTCTTTCATACTCACGAAATCATGTAGGTGGCTCAAAACTTGCAAAGTATGATTAACAAAACCAAAACACACTCATCTCTTTTGCAAATCATTTCA
The DNA here is from genome assembly GCA_033439115.1 of Firmiana major. Classification (NCBI taxonomy): domain Eukaryota; kingdom Viridiplantae; phylum Streptophyta; class Magnoliopsida; order Malvales; family Malvaceae; genus Firmiana; species Firmiana major. Next base: position 16,092,139 of record CM065911.1, on the reverse strand, counting down.
ATGTTAGCCAACCTACCAATCATTTACTAAAAAGCAATTAAAATATGATTTTCAAAGCAATATGCTTTTGTTTTCATGCACATTTCTCAAACTCCCAACTTTTACCCTTCAGTCACCCAACAATATTTCCTAGTCTCATGCATTCTAGCAAAACATTTAAGCGCCCAAATCGCGCACAGATATCTCTAAGAGTCCACACAATTTCCTTACCTCGATTTACTTGGTGTGACTCCTTTCCTTTTAGCTTCTCACGCTCTTGGCTCAACTCACCTCGGCGTATCCTCGGAAGCTGCGATTCATTCATTAAATCGATTGAGTTAATGTATTTAACCCATAATTGACCTCACTAGTCAATATTATCCACTTATGCATTTTACAAATGCCTTAATCCACATTTTACCTCCTTTAGGTAAATCTCACAATTTATCCACTAACCACATTTTAAAATCATACCACAACACTATAAATAACTTTTACATATCTCATTCATCATTAATCTCCATACATTCCACTTTCTCACTCTAGACCATTTCTAGGTCATAATCATTCCAATGTATTGAGATAGTTTCTAACCATCCATACATGCCAAACAACTCCAAAATCAATTAAATAAACAATGTAGCATAGTTGGAGTGTTAGAATCTTACCCAATTGATTTCTCCTCTTGCTCCAAATGGCAATGCCCTTAACTTCTTCAATATCAACAATGGGAAAATGCCTTCCAACTATGTTGTTCTTCTCTTTGATAGGAACAACTTTGCCTCTAATGGTCTCTCTTCAAACCTCACTGAAAATGGCTGATTTTAGAGAGAGAAAGTTAGGTTTTTGGGTTGAAAGTGGAAGATTTGTGTTTTTCCCGAAATTTTTTGATTTTCAGCACTCATTATATAGAATTAGCTTGAGGAGATCGATCTGGTCCAAGAGGAGATCGATCTGGTCCCTTAAAATCCCTCTTTTTCACGGCATTTTTAAGCTTGAGATCGATCTGTCGAAGCATGAGATCGATCTGTTGAGGCATGAGATCGATCTGTCGAGGCATGAGATCGATCTGCTCCCAAACAGAGAGCTAAGGAGATCGATCTGGTCCATTGGAGATCGATCTGCTCTATTCTTTTGCCCAAATAAGAGCATTCTGGCTCTTCCAGATCGATCTCTCATCCCATGAGATCGATCTGCCCTTCAAAATTTCCAGATTTCCTGCAGTTCCTCTGCAACAACACTTACCAAACATCCTTAATTTGCTACCATGATCTTTTCCTCATTTATTCATCTTTGAGGCTTGAAAATGGCATCCATCCTCGCTTCATACACATTAAAACTTGTGTAGGATCTTTGTATTACCAATGGTACTTAATATAAACAAAAATGGAAGTGCACATCTTATGCAATTCTACTTCCATTTTACCAAACTACTCATAATCCATTCTACACACATTCTCCACATGTTTAAGTCCATTTCTACACATTCATACATAATGAAACTTGTATGTACGATTACCACTCTCATTACAAGTGTGTACATTACTTATGGACTTACATCACATATACTTCACTCATGAATTCATAGTACAACTCTATTTACACTTCTATGTACATATATACCCTTATACATATACGGGGTCTCACAAAGTCAATTTAATGAAATAATGACTATATGATGATATAGTGAATTCGGCATAAAGGTTTTTACAAAGGAATTAATTTAATTTCATATGGCTTTTGTAAATTGGTTCTTAATTAATGTAATTAAGCATAAATAAAGGGAATTAGTGAAAGAAAATTGAACATTGGAATTATATATGAAAAGTTATGTATTGGGTCACAAGAGAAGTAAAATGGTAATTTTACACCCAAGGTCTAAATTTAGTATTATTTGATGGATGGTCAAGTAATGATGTTGATACTACAATTAAAACGATCGAATTGTACTTCACTTTTGTCACTCGTTGGCAATAATAGCCTAGTTGAAGAACACTTAGATTCTATGTGTTCTTAAGGTAGAATAATGTGTAATTGGTATAAGGTGGTGAGTAATGTGATTGTGTGTATATTTGTAGTTAGAACAAGTTGCATTGGTGGTGTGGTGTACGTGATCCGCAAGCTTGAACAAGTGTTTCTCAAGTTTGCTCTTTGGTAAGTTTGCTATCTCAATATGCTGGTTGGTGTCTATAATGTGAGTATAAGGCATATGAAGCAAATGAAATTAATTTGCATGAAATTGTGATTTATATAAGTGATATTGTCAAGTTGTGTAACATTACACCTTTGTGTCTTAAAGGGCTAAGATAATTAAACTAGCCTATATGTGAGGAAATGATGAAGTAAAGAAGAGTGTGATTTTAGTTGTGTGTTGAGTGATGAGTAACGAGAAGGTATATGTATTGAATAATATGATAAGAAATTGAGATGCACTGCTATTGGGTATACAAAATGTATTTGCCTTGTGGGCGAGGTATAGAACATATAGTCTTGTTATGCTGCCAAAATTTTTATAAAAAAGAAAGTACATACGAGAAGTCAAGTGTAGGCCCTTAGGTCTGCATAAGCATATTGCATCTCTATACTTTTATATACTTATTAAGATTTTAAACTTACACGAGATTTATACTGCATGTATAAAAGCTTTTGAAATCTGATGGATAATATGTTTTGAAATCTCTTTTCATGTGTATAAGTTTCGGATATTGCATGAATTTGCTTAAATATCCATTTTTACACTAATTTTAAAACGCTATGATATTGTTTTCATAATTTTAAGGCACTTCGTACTATTATGAGACTGATTGAGCGTTATGGAAACAACTATTGCATAACAGTTTATATCTTATATAACTACTACGAGGCTCGCCCGACTAATTGTCATTGTTGGGTTTCAGTTCTAGTAGATCCTTATGATTGGAGATGATAAGGATCTATAGTCATAAGTAATACCTTCGTTTCCAAAGCATATGAGAACCGCTTATTGATAGCTACAATAGGCCCGTTCATAATAGTGATTTACTAAGGTGTTAGCCTTACGAGAAACATATGTTTTCTTCCAGATTTATGAGAAGTATATGTTTACTACAAAGCTCTTGAGAAACATATGTTTTTTACAAGATTTACAAGAAGTACATGTTTACTACGAGATTTACGAGAATTATGTGCATATGACGAGCTTTAACGAGAAATATGTGTTTATTACGAGATTTATGAGAAATTGCATAACACTGTTTTATGTGTTTACGAGACTTTTACTGAGCACTATTATCTTTAATGTGCTACGAGATATGTTTTCATGAAACTGCATTACGAGTTTTATAATCGTAATTGCATCATTTTACGTGCATAACATGGTTTTATTACACTTGCATTCATTATACAAGATGTGATTGTAAAAGTGACATGATGTATAGGACAAGCTAGAGTAATGTCAGGTGCCTGGGGAAATAATGTAGTTCTAAGTATCCTTTTATTCAATGCCTCGAAAGCCTTTGACAGTGTCACCAGAGTCCTAGCATAGTCATACAAGAACTAGAAATTGTTATACGAGATTATAAAATGAGAAAACGAGATATTGATATAAATTGAAATGAGAAATAGTGTTGCATGCATTACTTGAACAACTTCCCTATATTTACTATCTCTGCTATTGTGTAGTGACTTACTAGGTTTTCCCCAAAACTTACCCCCTTTCTCCTCACAGGTTAGTTAAGATAGTTTTGCAGCTTGAGATAACACTGGCTTCACAAGTTCAAGCTTCGAGTAACTGTGCAGTTTATACTTCGTTATACTATTCCTTAGTTAAATGATGTTATTTATAGACAGTTTAGTACAGTATTATGAGGTGGGATGTGTAAAACATATTTATGAACTTGGATTATTAATTCTGACTAAACCAAGATGTAAACCTATGATTTTTGGGAAATAAGTCCTAATCAAGGAAATATTTTAATATTCAGTTTGACAATATTTTGGAGATCGAGATGAGCTCAAAAAATCATGAAAATATTATGGGATATAGATAATATAGTGATACAGATGACTAGGTATTGAGATTTGGATTTTAACTATTGTGGAATATTTAAATACTATCGGTTGATATTATGTTGGCAACGAAATTACGCAATTATGTAAAACTCTACCGAAATTTCTTTTGAACTTATTTTTGAGGTTTTTTAGGCTGGGGCCTTAGGTACGGTTACTTTAAACCTTATAGAACCACAGGGCACTGATATTGACTATAGAATACTAACTCACTACACAAACATGGTAAAAGGGAAAATGAAAATTTTGCGTAGATTTTCATACTTCTGTAGTAAAGTATAAGAAAAGTCTCGTCCTTCGGGTTGTAACAAATTTGCTGATATCAGAGCCAGGTTTGTTCAGTCAAGTCAGTATGAGAAAGGTCTTAAGTAAGGTTTATATCGCGGTTCTCACATACCATAGTACTGTGATTGTTTAAAAATGAATTGCAAAGCCATGTGATGTTGTTCTAATGTGTGCACGTTTCTTTTATATAATATTATTGACGATGTGATGTGGTAGAGGGATACCTCCATGAGTCAGGCTCGAGATACCAATTCCATCTGATACGCTTCCTCCCACATTTCCTCTACCGTAGTGTCTGCCAAAGAGCTCAGACACACCGAGTAGGTTGGCAACACTAGAGCAGAGTGTTGTCGATATGGCAGCAAGTATGCAAAATTTGACGAAAGTGATTGCACAGTTGTAAAGAAATTTGAATGTACCACTGCCACCACAAGCTCCACCACCACCAATTCAACTAATACCTGGTCCCCAGCCAACACCAACTCCACCGCAGCAGCCACCTTCACCTCCTTCACAAGTTATTCCTTATCCACCCGCTGCAGTACCACAATTTGCACTCAGTGCGGATAGACTTAAGCAATTTCAAAAGATGAACCCATCGACAATCAATGGGGTAAAGGAGCCCGATGAGATAGAGACTTGGCTGATGGAAATAAAGAAGATTTTTGAATATATGGCCTATTAGCCTGAGGAGAAGGTACAACTAATAGTGTATATGTTAAAGGGCGAGGCAGAGCACTGCTGGAGATCAATTAAGATTTCTTTAAGAGGTCAGGATGCCTTTATACTTTGGGAAAGGTTTCTGACAGCTTTCTATGAGCAATATTTCCCAAAGAGTGTACAGAGGATAAAGCCGTCATAGTTCTTATCATTGACTCAAGAGAGTGTAACAGTGGGAAGTATGAGTCTCATTTTACTATGTTGAGTCGGTACGACCCACATATATCTCAAGATGAGGTCTGCAGGATAGTAAAAATTCATATATGGTTTGAGACCCATGATCAGATGTAGATTAGTGGCATTTAGAATTGTTTCCTATTTAGAGGCTACCTAGTGGGCATATTTAGTTAAGCAAGACTTTAATAAGTCGCAGACTTGGTATGAGACTTGGAGAAAGAGAAAAGGTCAAGGTAAGTGACTAGCAGAGAGTAAGCCAGATTAAGGAAAGTCTTGGAGTAAGGATAAGAGCAGAGGACTGATGCGCCTCGACCATAGGCTGGGAAGCCTAAGACAAATTAGGCATGTTTTAAGTGTGGCAGATATCATGGCAACAAACTATGCCACACTGAGATCAGCGTTTGCTTTAAGTGCTATAAAAAAGGACACTTTATCCTTGACTGTCCAGAGAAGAAAGCCTCTAAGACTCAAGTTATGAAATCACCAGCTGTAGATAAGAGTAAGGCACTGGTAGATAAAGAGAAGAAGTCAATTGCACAGGGTAGAGTGTTCGCACTCAATCAAGAGGCAGTTAACAGATTAGGCTCAATTGTTAAGGGTAAGCTTATAATCTCAAATTGTGAAGCTTTATGTTTAATAGACCCAAGCTTTACACATTCATTCATTTCTCCTTTATTTGCTAACAAACTGAACGTAGAGCTAGAGTCCTTGGGATATCCACTTAAAGAATCCCAAATGACTAAGTCAGTTATAAGAAAAATGTAAACGTTAAAGTGAGAGACAAAGAATTAGAGGTCAACTTAGTTTCACTGAACATGTATGATGTTGATGTTATTTAAGGTATGATTAGTTGGCCACCAATCGTGCTAGTATTGATTATATGAATAAAATTGTAACCTTTTCTCTCTTAAAGGAAGTTGTATTAAATTTGGAGCTTGAAATGAATGAAAAGTTTCTTTTGTTGTATATGAACTTTCATGGGAATTGTATCATTTGAATGAGGGTTGTTTGGCATTTGTAGAGGATACTAATAGGACACATTTAGAGTTAGTCAATATACTAATAGTTAGGGATTTTTCAAATGTATTCCTAAAAGACTTACCTGGTTTACCACCAAAGAGAGAGACTGAGTTTGCCATAGACTTGTTGTCAGGTACTTATCCTATCTCGAAGCCCCTATAAAAGATGGTAGTAGTTAAGTTAGATAAGCTAAGGAAGCAGTTACAAAAACTACTTTATAAGGGGTTTATCACACCTAGTGTATCTCCTTTGGGTGGTCTAGTATTATTTGTGCGTAAGAAAGATAGGAGTCTTCGGTTGTGCATTGATTATAAATTACCAAATCGGGTTACAGTGAAGAATAAGTATCCTTTACGTGGATAAATAATTTTTTTGACCAATTGCATGGTGCACAGGTATTTTTAAAGATTTATTTACAATATGGGTACTACAAGTTATGGATCAGAGGTAACGATGCATCTAAGGCAGCCTTCAAGACCCGATATGGGCACTTTGAGTTCCTAGTCATGCTTTTTGGGTTAACTAATGCACCAGTAGTATTTATGAGCCTTATGAATGAGATCTTCTTGTCATGACCCAAATTACCTAAAAATCACTACAAAATTTTTTTTCATTTTTCGTTTATTATTTAATTCTTACCTTCCTCTCATTGTGACCATCCTACTAACAGTTAGCCTATGATTCGGTGTTAGTCCCCTCACACTACTTCCCATTCCATTTCCATGTTACATTTACACATTAGGATTTTTCTATCCTTTGATTTTAACTAATACATTCTCAATTGGATTAACATAACCTTACATCCCCGACATCATATACGTTTACAGTACTGTGCATTTACATTTTTAGATACAAAACCATACAAATGTGTATACCTGACTCTCGATGAGACGCAGTAGATACCAAGAATGCAAGTCCTCAGCCGCTCACTAACTACTGCGAGTACTCTAAAAAATAGGGATAATAAGGGGGTGAGCACACCACGCGCTCAATAAGTCAATCATGCAAGTAAGTAGATAGCTCCACTATCTAAATGCTCATAATGTCATGCCCTTAAATCCATTTCTTTTCATTTAAAGCTCACGCACGAAATCATGCACACATCAATGCCATAGTTTATAAAAGCTGTTCGTGCTTATGGAAATCATGCAACTCATGCCTCAATGGCATATCATGTAAAATCATACAACACATGAATTAAATCAAAATCATGCATTTGCAATTAAAGCATGGATAACCTCCTCATGCTAAAACATTTCATTTCATGAATAATAAACAAGCATGGAAAATACATCATGTTGAGTTTCCACAAAACTGTAGAAAACATTTTAATTCATTTCCTGAATCCACATCCATCACACTCATCAGGACTCAACCCCTCCCTCGGGTGATCCTGATCCACATAAAATCATTTATTTCTATGCATTTTCGAAAACATTGAAAATTCCATTTATTCACAACAAAACCAATATCATCAGTCAGGATCCAACTCCTCCCTTGGGTGGTCCAAACTCACACAAAATCCACGCATTTTCAAGCTTTCAAAACATCCGATAGTAACATGTGAGACTAGGCAATATATATCAATATCTCAGGCAAATAACAAGTAGTATGGCCATATACTCGTGATCCCACTGCTATACGGATCCTGTGTGCGAGGTCTCACCACTATGGAAAATCACCCTGGGAGGTGGGTCAGTCCATCCCGTCGGTCCTGCCCGATATCTCGCATCTGAAGATGCCACTCACATCCGAAGATGCCACTTGCATCCAAAGATACCACATAATCCATCCCAGCACGGTACAGCGTACTCCATGTTACTTGCACGGTACAACGTACTCCATGTTACTTGCACGGTACAACGTACTCCGTGAACCCACATCTCATATCAATAGTCATGCCTGTCTCAAAACGTACGTGTGAGCATATTTAATCAGCCAGACACACAGTCTACCCGACGCTCCAAGCATGGCTCATCGCATGTCTCATAAAATCAGTGCGAGCGATACTCCAGCACTCTCATAAAATCAAGGAAAATCTCGTATGAGCAAAACTCTAGCACGCGTTTCATAAAATCTCATAAGATCTAGTGCGAGCTAAGCTCCAGCACTCTGTCAAAATCATGTAAAACTAGTGCGAGCTAGGCTCCAGCACTATGTCATAAAAATCAAGTGAAAATCTGGCACGAGTTAGACTCTAGCACCCTGTCACAAAAATCATATGAAAATCTGGTGCGAGTTAGACTCCAGCACTTATTCATGTAAAACTCTAGTGCGAGCCCTTTCTCCAGCACTAATGCATGCATCACACAAATCAAAACTCATGCGAGCTAAGCTCTAGCACGTCGCATGCATGTCAAATCATTAAAACTAGTGCGAGCAATCACTCCAGTACCTTTTTATGCATATCATGTCACACAAATAGGTTCAAGCAACCGCTCCAGCACCATTATGCACACTCACAAACTCAGATATAGTGCGAGCTAGGCTCCGACACCATCTGTTTCCTTATAAACTTGATAGTTGGCCCTTTTTTCAAAGAATTTCATTTAAATTATAAATAACACTTACGTAGTGTTATCTTGTGAAATTTATGTAATTACTGGCCAATATACCAATTTGCTTTGCTAAAATTTCACGAAAATCTTTCAAATCATGCATTTCATGCATGTCATGTTTTCACCATCCTTAGGTGAATTTTCCCTCAGTATGGGTAAAATAGTCTTTTACCCATTCCGGGTCCTTAAAATTTTTAATCCATTTCTAGGATCTTTATATAGTTTCAGTGTATGTAAAAGTTGTTAAAAATACGCGTAGCTACCTCTAGCTACTCGCAAAATTCCCTTACCTCATTTTTCTGTACAATCTAACTTTTCCACTGATATCTCGTCACGCAATCCGATTTGCTCCCAATCAAATCTCCGGAACTGCATATAAATATTCATCAGGTCAAATACAATATAATTAATTGTATTTCATATTTTCTGGGCTTAATTTAAATCATTGGGCCCGTTTACCCCTATTGGGCCAAGTTGCACCATAATGGGCCTTAACCGGCCTTAAGCCCGTTTTCCACTTACTATTCACATCATCAAGGCCTATTGGGCTCACTGGGCCCATCAGTACTTATTGGGCCTTTTTTCTAGACTCTTTGAATAGCCCATATATCATTTACGACAATTTAATTAAAAATCCCAATATAATCCACTAAATGCGAAATTTAATCCGTAACTCATAAAATAAATCTTTAATACGGGAAAATTACATAAATTGTCGTAAATGGGCTTTACTTATCCAAGATTATGCGATGGTATGCAAATCGAAGTTCAATCGGGCTCACGTACGCGATTTATCGTCGAACTGCACAATTTTATATTTAATTCCAGTAAATTTTTGATTACATATAATTTAAATAAATTTTTCGAAAATCAAATCGGTCACTTTTGACCTCTTACCGACTTACCCAAAGTCCGGTGTATCTCCAAAAATCTTCCTCTTTTTTCCTTTTTCTCTTTTTCTTTCTTTTTCTCCCTTTTTCCTCTCTTTCTTGATATGGTTCAGCCCGGTTCAGACCGGTCGGTTCAGCCCGGTTCTCTTCTTACTGAACCTGTCCATATCGGTTCAGGCTTCCCCGTCGCCGTTCATCTCTTTTTCGGTAGGTTCTCGGGCCGTTTCTGGCGCCAATCGGTGCGCTTGGACTGGGGGAGCGCTCGGCTACGGTCGGTTGGGGTCGATCGCAGACGAAATGGTCGGATTTTCTCTTCTCCCTCTCGACCTTCTCTCCCTCAATCCGTCGAAATTCGGCGTTGGTGCGGCGCGTAGTGGCTGTTGGTGGTTCGCGCGGGTGTCGGCTCCTCTCACCGGTCGTCGTCTGCCGCTCTGCCTCGCCGGTGGCTTACCAGATGGAAGGAACCGACTCCCTCAGTTGTCTTCCCCCCTTTCGCCTCCTTTGTTTTCTTTCAGAAATCGCGTTTCGCGATTTTCAGTTTTTTTCTTTATTTATTTATTTATAATTTATTTTATTATTATTTTATTCATTAAAATATTATAAAAATCTCAAAATATCTAAAAAAATCTTATTTAATTCATTTAATCAATAAAGGAATTTATCTGTCTTATTTAGTCTTTTCGGTATATTTTTTCAATATTTTTGGGATAATTTTTCGAAGTGAAAATTCTGATTAATTCCAATAAATTCATATCTTTATCAATTGGATTCGAAATTTAATTATTTTCCTCATTATTGATCAAGATTTCTCAATTCCATATTTTTAATGAAAATTTTCTTATCGAATTTATACCGGATTTCAGTCTTTTGACCGTTTTACCCCTACACATGTTCGGGACCAAATCAACACAACTTCCCTTCACGAACCCTTTCTCATTTCAGGTTTTAAATCCTTTTCTCCAACCCGAATGTTCTGAATCTCATTCATTTAATTTGTGGTCATTTCAATCCTTCATTTGATCTTTAAATGCATTCGAAAATTTTTATTCATTCATTTTGCATTTTTCATTCACGTACAACTCTTCTTATGATTCAATTTACATCCAACCATGTTTACATCATATGAATGATAAGAAATTTTGATAAAAACTGGGTCTTACACTTCTAGCCCTATTTGGATTAGTTTGTTATAGTATTTATAGACGACATCTAGGTTTATTTTAAGTCCTAGGAATAGTATGAGGAACATTTGGGGATAGGTTTTGAAACTATCTAAGATAGGCAACCTTATGCCAAGTTTAGTAAGTGTGAGCTTTGGTTAGAACAGATTTCTTTCCTTGGTCACGTGGTGACTAATAATAAGGTTTTAGTTGATCCGTCCAAGATAAAGGCCATATTGAGATAGGAAAGGCCAAAGTCGATCACCAAGTTATATAGTTTCTTGGGATTAGCCGAATATTACTACAGATTTATTAAGGGCTTCTTGAAGATTGTTGCTCTGTTGATGCGTCGCACACAAAGGAATGTGAGATTTGAGTGGGTTAAGGAGTGTGAGTGCAGTTTTGAGAAGCCCAAGCAAATATTGACATAAACAACTGTGCTTACCATGCTGAGTGGTTTTAAAGGTTTTGTAGTGTATAGTGATGCTTTTCTCTAGGTTCTAGGTTGCGTACTGATGGAGCAAGGTAAGGTTGTGGCTTATGGATTTAGACAGCTGAAACATCTTGAGAAGAACTACCTCATACATGATCTCGAGCTAGCTGTAGTGGTTTTTACAATTAAGATATGACTCCACTATTTTTATGGTGAAAAGTTTCAGATCTTCACTGCCCATAAAAGCCTTAAGTACTTATTTTCACAAAACTACCTCATCTGCAAATGGATAGAACTTTCAAAGGACTATTTTACGAGATTTCGTATCATTAGAGGAAAGCGAACGCAGTTGTCGATGCTCTTAGCCGGAAGAGTGTTGGTATGGTTTCTTATATGGCAGTACAGAAGTGGAATTTGATAGATAAGTTCTCAGAGATGAGTCTGCGCGTTGAACCTTCTAATGATTGTCTAATATCCAGTTTAAAGATCGAGCCAAAATTTAGTTAATCAAATCAGACAAGCTTAGAGATAGGATCCGGATATGATTGAGTTGGCTAGTCAAGTAGAGCAGGGCTAAGTGCAAATTATAGAGTCAGTAAGGATGGTATTTTGAGATATAAAGATCGTAGATGTATCCTAAGAGATGATACCCTCCAGAGACAAATACTAGATAAGGCTCATAATACAGGTAAACTTTGCACCTGGGTAGTAATAAGATATGTCAGAATCTTCAAGGAGTGTACCATTAAATAGGAATAAAGGGAGACATTGCTGAGTTTGTGTCGAAATGTCTTACATGTCGACAGATCAAGGTTGAGCACAAGACACCAATAGGTTTGCTCAAACCTTACCAGTTTTGACATGAAAACAAGAGCACATCACCATTGATTTCATTATAAAACTCCTAGAACTAGGCGAGGTCATGATAGCATATGGGTGATAATTGATAGACTAACGAAGTCTGCCCACTTCCTGCTAATGAGAGCCATGGATTCATTAAGCCATTTAGCAGAGCTGTATGAACGAGAGATTGTTAGGTTGCACAAGGTACCAATGGGCATCGTATCTGATAGGGATTCCAAGTTTACTTTACGCATTTGGGAATAGTATTAGGAAGCCATGGGATTTAGATTGCAATTCAGCATAGCTTTTCATCTCAGACAGATGATCAGTCCGAGTGGACAATACAAACCTTAGAAGATATGGTCAAAGCTTGTGCTATTGATTTTCCAGGCTCCTAGACAAGTACCTACTATTAGCAGAGTTTGCTTGTAACAACAACTTCCATTCAAGTATTGGTATGGCTCCATAGAAAACACTGTATGAATGGAAATGTCAATCTCCTATTGCGTGGGAAGTTATTTGCTTCTGAGTTGGTTGAGAAAGCTTTTGAGATGGTAAGAGTTATATGTGATAGATTGGGGACTGCACAAAACCATCAGAAGAGTTATGCTGATATCAGGAGACAATACCTTAAGTTTCAGGTTGAGGGTAAGGTATTCTTGAATGTCTCTTCATTCAAGGGTATCATGAGATATTAGACAGAGTTGAGGACATAGCATACCATTTGGCTTTACCACCAGAGTTAGCAAGTGTGCACAATGTTTTCCACGTATCTATGCTAAGGAAGTACCATCCGAATCCTTTTCATGTCAGTGTGAGCCGTTAGAGTTATGGAAAGATATGAGCTATATTAAAAAGCCGATTCGGATATTGGGCAGCAAGGAAAAGACCTTGAGATCTAAGTCAATTCTGTTGATTAAGGTTCTCTGGCAGCATCATACTGCAAAGGAAGCTACTTGGGAGCTAGAAAACCTTATGGGAGAGAAACATCTTAACTATTTAATCATACCGAGACGAATTCAAAGGATTGAATTCCTTAAAGGTGGGGATGATGTCAAAATTCTAATTTCCTATTCATAATATTAATATAAGAATATTGGAATTATAAAAAAAAATGTGAATAGTGGAAACAAGCTAAAGTTCAATTTTTCAGTTTTCGATACAAGCGTGTATTTTGACCGAACTGATAGATTTGTGGAGTCCACGGAAGTGCGCACTCACCCAAAATTGTCCATTGTATCATGTATTAATGATATATAGCTTCGAGTAAGTTTAAATGTTGCATTTAAAATTAATTTCAAATTTTTATCGGTAAAGTGCAACAATTACGAATTTACAATTTGTCCATTGGTCAAATGCCACACTGACTATTGGACATTGTAGATTAATTAAGAGAATAATATATATGAAGATAGTGTAATTTTCTATAGAAATATAAGTAGACTTAATCAAACCCATGGAAACCATGTGATGAAATTTAACTTAAAATACTATTATTATTCATGATAAAAAAATACACTTTTAGTAAATATCTAAGTGGCTTTTTATGAAAGCCTCCACTTTGGTTTGTTAGTGATTAAATATTATTATATAATAAAAATAGAAGACAAAAATGTGAAGATAAAAACCATTCTCGGCCAAATCCTATGAAACCATGAAAAAAACCATTCTTAAGAGAAAAACCTATTTTTCTTTACCTTGATACCATTCATTCATCATTTTCTAGCCATTTTGGGCTCTAGTTTCCTTCATGAAAGTTGCTTCTCTTATGACCCTCTAAACATAGTGTAAATTGGTAAGCTAGATCATTTATTCTTCAAGATATTATTTTACAAAGTTTCTTCCTCTTATTTTGGAAATCACTAAAATTCGAAGGGTTTTCATTTCTTTCTTTTAATAAGCTTTTTATACGTGGATAGGGGACTATTATGGAGTAATTAGGTGTTGTTAGATTGAAGAAAAACAGCCTTCAAGGGTTGAGTGAAGATTCGGTGAAGGAGAGAATTACAAGCTAAGGTAGTTATCTTTTCATGGGTTCAACATATGTTAATCCAGGTGTTAAGATTATATATGAAGTCAATTTGAAGAAATAATAATTGTGTTATGATATTATGAATCCGACATAAACGTTTTTACAAAGGAAGTGATTTAATTTCATTGGGCTTTTTGCAAATTAGTGCTTAATTAATGTAATTAAGCATAAATAAGGGGAATTGGTGAAAGAAGATTTAAACATTGGAATATACATGAAAAGTTATGTACTGGGTGACAAAAATGGTAAAATGATAATTTTACACCCAAGGTCTAAACTCAATATTATTTGATGGATAGTCAAGTAAAGATGTTGATAGTATAATTAGAGCGATCGAATTGTATTGAATGGTTACTTTTGTCACTCGTTAGTAATTATAACCTAGTTGAAGAACACTAAGATTTTAGGTGTTCTGAAGGTAGAATAATGTGTAATTGGTATAAGGTGGTGAGTAATGTGATTGTGTGTATATTAGTAGTGAGAACAAGCTACATTAGTGATGTGATGTACGAGATCCACAAGCTTAAACAAGTGGTCCTCAAGCTTTGCTCTTTGGTAAGTTTACTATCTCAATATGCGGGTTGACACCGACAGCATAAGTATAAGGCATATAAGGCAAATGAAATTAATTTGCTTGAAATTATTATTTATATAAGTAATACTGTCAGTTGTGTAACATTGCACCCTCGTGTCATAAAAAGGCTAAGGTAATTAAACTAGCCTATATGTGATGAAACGATGAAGTAAAGATGAGTATGACTTAAGTTGTATGTTGTGTGATGAGTAACGAGAAAGTATATGTACTGAGTAGTATGATATTAAATTGAGATGTACTGCTCTTGGGTATACAAACTATACTTGTCTTGTAGGTGAGGTATAGAACATATAGCCTCGTTATGCTGTTGATATTTTTATAAAAACTAAGTACGTAAGAGAAATCAGGTGTGGGCCCTTAGGTCTGCATATGCATATTGCATCTCTATACTTTTATATATTTATTGAGATTTTAAGCTTACATGAGATTTATATGCATTTATAAAAGCTTTTGAAATCTGATGGATAGTATGTTTTGAAATCTCTTTTCAAATGTGCATGAGTTTTGGATATTGCATGACTTTGCTTAAATATCCATGTTTACATTAATTTCAAAACACTATGATACTGTTTTCACAATTTTCAGGCACTCCGTACTGCTATGAGATTGGTTGTGCACAATGAAAACAACAATTGCTCAATCGTTTATATCTTATATTGTAACGCTCCGAAAATGCAAAAAATCAAATTAAATATTTTTCTTTACATATTGTTATCTTCCTCTCAGTGTAGGTTAATGATTGATTTCATTATCTAGTCTTGATAATTTGTTATGAAATACTTTAGTCTGTGGTCTCAGTGAAATAATGAGTGATGTAATACCTTAATTTCCTTTGAACCTCAAAATCAATTTATCATGCCATAAAATCATATTTGCTTGTGTCTAATATCAGACGTAGGTATTGAGACATCCCTCTAATTAATAGACAATAGTTGACATCCAATATATCCTAATTACATCTCGTACCTAACATATGATATACAAACATTTTATCTATGTGTGTACTGTCTGGAAATAAACGTAAACTTGGGAGGGGTATACCTCACAAAAATTCAAAAGTGGCTTAAGAGGCTTTGCGTGTCCACCAGTCCAAAAGTGACTCTCCTCGGTATCACTGCAAATGATTCTAAGAGTGGAGGGGTGAGCTTTAGGAAAGGCCTTGTAAGAAAGACATTTAAAACAATAATAGCATTAAAACATTTAATAAAAATAATGATGTTTTGAAATCACAATGCATTTCAAATTCATATATCATATTCAGAAATTCAGGCATAAATTCGGAAGTCATAATTTTCATAATCACATTAGAATTCTTAAAAATCAATCATATTCTCAAAATCCAATTCAAAACATAATCCTAAAATTCAGAAATATTTCATGATTCAGAATCACAGAGTTCAGATTATAAAGTCATATGGAGACTAGGCAAAAACCCTATAGCTATCATGCAGTTTAGAAAATAAGTCATCCTCAACGGATGGAATAAAGTATCACCAGCCATGGTAGGTTGTAGACTAAATCAGGGTTGTACAATGGTTCAAAGTGTCACAACTAACTAGCACATAGCTAAGGTTCAGAGTATCAGACATAGCTAGCACATCACTAGGCACGGGCACCAGTAACACTCACCGTGCGGGAAATCACGTATAACCATGTTGCATGAGCATGGGTAAAAAAATCAGATGCCACAAAGGCAGTGGATGGCATACTGCTATCATATAATATAGGTATCCTAAGTCTCAAATCATTTAACATGTTCACATAATTCAAATCTCAAAGTCATGATTTTCTAAACTTTATTTTGAAATCAAGTTCAGAGTTTCAGATAATTTCAAATCACATAATTTTATTTCAAAAACATCATGCATAGTCAAAAACAAGATTTGAGTCATTAAAGTTTCAAAAGTTAGGTCTATAAGTCTGAAGATGTTATTTTTCTTAAAAGCCTATGATAAGGTTCTAAACGGAGTTATTTCCTATAATTTAAAATATTTGTAAATTCTATTGCAATAGCCGAAATAAATTAATTTTGAGCGATCAAATCATTCTTTAGATATTTATAAATATTGAAACAAGGTAAAGAATACCATTACGATCTTAAATTACATTACTTACCTACTTAGTAGAGCAGCGCTTACTCCTCTTGTCACTAAACTAGGGTAGGCAACACATTTATTACCTACACCAACCTTCTTCTAAATATCTCTTTAGCTGCAATGCCACATCAAGTATATTGTATCATTACCAAACATATTTAATTATACTTCACCAACTACAAGTCAATAGCTAGTTCACACGGCTTAAGACAAACTTCATTAAATTGTGCCATGTAGTCGAGAGCATAATCAACAATTCCATAAGTCTCATTTCACTTCTAAAGTTATATTTTAATCTAACATGGTTTACTTAACATCATAAAACTGAATTAGCCTTTTAAAGCTAGAGTAACCTCAATTTTTTTTTTTTGGTGGCCAAAATCACTAAATAACAATCCTTGTGATCTCTTTAAATTCCAACATCAATTAAATCACCCATTTTCGTATATCATTTCACAACTCAATTATTTATTTAAAGCATCTAAACGTTAACTTCTTACCACAACCGAAACTAACTCTTGTGTTTATAGCGAATCTTTCCAAAATTGTCATCTTAAACCTAATACGTTAACACATATCATTTCCCATAAAAGATACCATCAAATAACACTTATGATTACTCTTAATAATATATATATATGTAGTTGTATAATTTAATATACATATATACACCATTCCTTCTCATCTTTTAGCATTTCCATAACTACCAAAAAAAATTATTTAACTTACCTTGAAAAACTCATAAAACCGAACCTTACTCCACTTTTACCGTTACAATTTCATTTGCTGCCATATACCACCAGTGCACATTTAGCATTAGAAATATTGATATAAACATATATACACCTAAATTTTGCAATGCAATACAATGAGCTTACCGCTTTCACTGTCCGAGCTTCAACCGAACCAGCCTTACATAGCTCTCAGGTGCCCCTTCCTCAAGTGCTAGCTTCGGTTTTCTTCACTACCAGAGCCCTCTATTTCGATTAGCTTCCAAATGCCCTCCAACAGCCACCAAAAATCAGCTCTTAACAGACAGCGACTATGGCCCCTGCACACAACCGTGAATGGCCACACCAACAGCTCCCTGATGTTGCGTCTTCTCATCGAGAATGACGGCTCCCAACCAAAGCATAAATATGGCTTAATGGTTACTGCATGATCCTCCCCTGTAGCCACTTCAATTATATTCCAGCCTCACACCCCTAGTTGAACATTAACCCAACACCGTGGCTGCTGTTTCCAGTTCAGCAGCTGCCTCCCTTCGCGTGGCCTGATCTGCTTTTACTTTCCTCAGCTCTGATCAGTTTTTCTTCACTGTTCATTTTAGTTTCTCTCTTTCATCATCACCATCATCATTGGCCTCCCAAAAGAGAAACCGCAGATGCTTCAGCCCCTTATAGCTCCTTAAAATTTTAGCCAAAACCACGCCTTTGCGATTCTGTCCCTCAGACTAAGAGGTCCTTCACCGTGGCTCTTCCATGCGTAAGCCACGCCAAATGCTGCTAGTTACCGATCACTGAGTCCCTGCCTTCACTGTTTCTGTTAGAACCCAAGAGAAGCCTTCCTTCTTCCGTTTCATTTTCCAGCTTCTTACTGCTTCTCTCGTTTCTTGAACAACTTCTGCAAGCAAAAAGGGAATGTCAGTGACTCGGTTTCCCTTTCCTCTCTTCAGCAGCTCACTCTCAGTTCACTCTTCTCCCTCTTCATATACTGCCACACTCTTTTGTCTCTATTTTACTCTGCTCTCTCACGCTCATGCTCCTTAGTTTACAGAGGCTAAGTCCTCTGTTTCTTTCGTTCATATTTCAATGGGAGCATGTAGCCTCCTCCCGATTGGCTTCTATAATTGGCTTCTTGTAGAAGCCAATCAATCAGGTAGTAATTCAATATATATTTTTATACTATTATTTTATTTCTTTCAATTCTCTTATTACTGTGTAATAATATACAATATGTATATGTATAATATACATATATATATATATATATATATATATATATATATATATATATATATATGAAGGAATATACAAGTATATATATATATATATATATATATATATTTCTTTTATTTTATCGATATTTGATAATGCACAGATATTTATACCTCTATTATTTTGTTTATTTATTATTTGTAATAACATTAATTTATTACTTTTATTTATCTATATTGTAGAGTATATATATATATATATATATATATATATATATATATTGTAGAGCACATATATATATATATATATAGATAAATAAAAGTAATAAATTAATGTTATTACAAATAATAAATAAACAAAATAATAGAGGTATAGATATATGTGCATTATCAAATATCGATAAAATAAAAGAAATAAATAAATATATATATATATATATGTTCGTATAATAATTATGCATGCTTTAAGTTTTGATATTTTATTTCATTTGACATATTTGTAAATGTGTTCATATGCTTATACACATATATTTAAATACTAATTGCACTTATAAATATGTGTAAATTTATTCTTAACACTTATATTAGCTTCTAAAGTATTAAATTCACTCGCATATATTTTTAAGTATTAAGTATTTTATTTATTTGGTGTCATCTGTATATTTATTTGTAATTCAAGTTTAGAAAATTTGGGGTGTTCATATCCTTCCTACCATAGGAAATTTAGTCCTTCAAATTTTCCATGTCTGATTAGAAAAGGTGAAGGTACTTCTCATTCGTTAAACTCTATAATTATATGATAGTACTCAATTTACGCACATTTTGGTTCTCCAACTTTGTTATCCATGATCGTTAAGTATATTCATAAATCAATGTCATTCTTCAGTCTCATCATATCCGTTCATTCACTTTTCTACCAACATATCGATGTTAAACCCTGATCTTTACAATGAGTTCTCTTAACATCGGACAATCGTGTAAATAATGATTCGGTGAAAATTCCTAATACTAAGAATTATTTTAACATCACTGAATTCCTTAAGAACGTATCCCATAGCATATCTTAAGTCCATTAATTATATCATTATGATTCAGACCCATCCTTTATCACTATATGTTCATATAGTCACCATATTTCATCAATTACCATTCTAGAATTTCTACGAAGCCCTGATCACTCATGTTCACCAATTTGGAATTCACAATAAATTTAAATTCATTCAAGTGTCAAAGAATTCACTCAAAGTTTCTCCAAAGACCTTTATCGTAATCATACGTTCACAATCTCATTATCACTCATGATCAATCTATCAACAATACTATTATAATCGAACATAGATAATTATATGTTTTCTAGTTATTTCATAAACATAGATCCTCAAATAGTCGTTAAACACTCTATTCAAACTATCGAAACTTCCAATGTCAAACTTTATACGTGGTTTTTCGCTTTAATATCCTTAATTGGTAAGCGTCTCCTTTAATTGCTCATCATCAATCGAATTATACCATTATTTTATGATATAACACACATTTTGTAGATTTACTTGCTTAATACTTCATAATTTACTTCTAAATCAAGAATCAAAATCATTCCTTTCCCACAATCTTTCATGGACATAAATTATAACCCTCACATCCAAATAATACATTGTAAGTCTTACAAAATACAAACATCACTCTTTCATTTGTTGCTCGCAAAACACACATCAAACTCATCGGGTATGGAGAAGGTTATAATGTTTAGTGTAGTAGTCTAAACTTATATGATTAGTATTAACCAATCTATGAGAAAGATGACATCGAAACCATACATGTTAGGCAAAACTAGATCAGCTAACATCACCCTATCTCCCACCTTTATCTTACAATTCTTGTATACTAGGTCTATCATCTAAGATTCTCTCATCGGTGGACTGCCTATCCAATGTGCAGACACAACCTATGTCACCAGCTTCTCTCTTTTCTTTGTCGTTGTGGCCTTCCTCCACAAAACAAGCCTCTTCGGTTATTCTTGTTGTATCAAATTAACAGTATCCACACAAAACTGATCCTCTTTTTGAGCTAACCGAATCTGATTCGTCAGGTCAAGCCCAATCCTTAAATTTAAAATCATACCACCATCATCAGTCTTAGAAGGAGCGAGATCCAATTTCAAACAGCTGTCACTTATTTGATTTTTAAACATAGTCCTCATCATAACCATTTGGTACAAACCTTATTTATTACCATATAGCACACCAATCAAATGTCAATCCTTAAACCATACTTATATATCCAAATCTCTTTCAAGAGAGACTAAATAATTTCTCGTGTAGTAATGTCACGACCCAAAACTACCTAAAAATCAGAGTGAATTTTTCGCGTTTTGTTATTTTCTTTCATGCTTACCTGTCCTCTGATCGTGACCACACTCCACTAACAAATTGGGCTGTGTGTCAATGCCAGTCCCACCATTCATTTACCATATGACTTAATTCTTTCTCAGTCATTTATAAGTATTTACAATATTTATACATCCCATAGAGACACTTACAAACATGTTACTGTGCTATGCTTATTTAGATACAATACATACAAGTGTATATACCTTAAATAATGGGCAGCAGCGGATATCCGGAATGCATTACTGAGTCGCCTCAACGTCTACTGGAGATTATCTGTGGGAGAAAATGAAAGGGGTGAGCACATCAAGCTCAGTAAGGCAATCCTACGAATAAGTAGGTAACCATACTACCTACATGAACGTGGTGTCATGCATAAACCACCCTTTCTCCACACATTCCAAAACGGATGATATGAGTTATGATGTTATGTAAATCCATTCGTATGACAAAATTCAACATGCAATTATTTCAAATCATTTCTTTCTCGTTTAAAATGTCACAACAAGGCCAGGACTCAACCCATCCCTCGGGTGGTCCTGACTCACATAAAACCATAAAAATCGATTTACATTCACACATGGGTTTGAAAAGCATGGAAATAACCATCATGCACATTTAATTTAAAACCCAGTTTGATCTCATCAAAATCGTCAACATGCGAGACTAGGCAACATCTGTATATCGGTAATAACCAGGACTATGGCCGTGTGTCCTCGTGAGCCCCTCTGCTACACGGATCCTAGTGTGCGGGGTCTCACCCTGATCGAGAATCGCCCAGGAGGTGGGTCAGTCCATCTCGTCGGTCTTATCCGATCCCACGCATCCGAAGATGTCACGTATCACAAAGATACCAATGTATCACAAAGATACCACGTATCCGAAGATACCACACGGTACATCGTACTCCATGCTACTTGCATGGTACATCGTACTCCATGGACCCATATCATATCTCAATACTCATGCCATGTCTCAAAACGCACGTGCGAGCCTATTTAATCGGTGACACACAGTCTATCCGATGCTCCAAGCACGGCTCATCGCATGTTCTCATGAGGTCCGCATTACATCTCCACAAGGCCGTCCCCCTCATCCCTCACTCTCACCCCACTTAAGAGGTCTTTTGAGCCTGTTGGGCCTTTTGGGCTGACTCCAAGGGCAGACAGCGCTACTCTCAACAAATCCAGTAAAACTAGTGTGTTTTAATTGTCAGAGCCCGCATTACATCCCCAAAAGGTCGCCAACCTCATCCCTCACTCTCACCCCACTTAAGAGGTCTTTTGAGCCTGTTGGGCCTTTTGGCTGACTCTAAGGGCAGACAGCGCTACTCTCAACAAATCCAGTAAAACTAGTGCGAGCTAGGCTCTAGCACTCTATATATGAATCACATGAAAATCTTATAAAATCGGGTACGAGTTAAACTCCATCACTCTGTCTTGAAAATCATATAAAAATATGGTGCGAGTTAGACTCCAGCACCGTTCCACAAAAATCATATAAAAAACCTGGTGCGAGTTAGACTCTAGCACCGTGTCACGAAAATCATGTAGATTCAGGTGCGAGTTAGACTCCAGCACCAATGCATGTCAAACTCTAGTGCGAGCTCTCGCTCCAGCACTAATGCATGCATCACCTAAATCAAAACATCGTGCGAGCTGAGCTCTAGCACGTCACATGTCAATAAAAATACGTAGGCGGCTCTGTTTCCTCAAAACAGTTTTCAAAACAATTATATCGTTGAAAGTATGCAATGCTGTGCATTTTCTTTCAAGGTTAGCCAGCCTACTCATGCATGCATTAAAATGTCTCCAGAACGAGCAGAAACCTCTTGTTCTTGCTCATCCCAATTTTTTCTAAATTTGTAAATTTTACCCTTAACAAGGGTATTTTGGTAATTTGCCCATTTGGGGCACTAAAATTATTATTTGACCTCAGACCCTTCAGCTAATTTTTAAAGACTGCATATGAACTTGAAATTTTGTAAAATTACCTCTAGCAATCCGCAGCATTCCCTTACCTTATTTTTTTTAGAGTCTGACCTTTCCACTGATGTCACGTCGCGCAGTCCGATCTGCTCCCCCATCAAATGCCCGAAACTGTGTATAATTATTCCTCAGGTCAGATATCATACAATTTAATTGAATTTCCTATTTTCTGGGCTTAATTTAAATCATTGGGCCCATTTACCCCTATTGGGCCCGATTGCCCTTTAATGGGCCTTAAGCCCGTTCTCCACTTAATTTTCACTTTATCGAGGCCTATTAGGCTCATTGGGCCCACCAACAATTTATTGAGTCTCGTTCTAACTCTCGAATAGCTAAATTTTATTGTTTACGATAATTTACCTAAATTTCCAAAAATTTAATTTATTTATGCGGTAATTAAATCTGAAACACGCATAACGATGTAAATTGTTGTAAATAAGGGTTACTTACCCGAGATTCCATGCTAGTCCACAAATCGAGGCTATCTCGAGCTCTCGGTTGATGCCAATCATCGAGCTACACAATTAAATATATTTTTGGGTAAACTTTCAGTCGATTATTTATCAAATTAAATATTCCAAAATTTAAATCAGTCAATTCGACCGCTTACCGACTTACCAAAACTCGATTGCATCACTGAAATTTTTCTCAATTTTTCCTCTTTTTCTTTTTCCCCTTTTTTTCCTCTCTTTCTTGGCTGAATCGGTTCAGACCAGTTCGGATCGCCGGTTCACCCCGGTTCACTCCGGTTCACCGCCTTGCCGGTCGATTCTCTACCGGCTTCCATCGCCAGTGGCTCCGCAAGGTCGTCCGTAGCTCGAATCTGGCCTCAGCTTCGGTCGAGGTCGCCGGAAGTTCGTCGGTCCGGCTCTTCTCCCTTGGCCGTTGAAACCCATTTCTTCCCTTGGCCGTCGCCGGCGATTCCCGCCGTTTCGTTGGCTGGTATTGGTGCAGAAAGAACCTCCATCGCCTGGGCTTTCAGAATCGGGCCATAGTTCTACCCGAATCGCCTCCGTTCGCCGTCGGTGACCATTACTTTCTCGCGGCCTTCTCCTTCGTTTTTCGGCGTTCTCCGGCGTCCTTGGCGCGCGTCATCGGTGGCAAACGATTCGCCTGGCGTCGGGCTTCCTTCGCCGGCCCTCGCCTGGGTCCCTGGCCACCGGTGGTCACGCCGGCCTTCCTCGGTTTTTGGCTTTCGTTTTCGTTTTTCTCACTTCTTCTCTCCCCCCGATTTCTGATTCCTTTTTTTTCTTCAATTCTTCTCTTCTTCTTTTTTTTTCATTTATTTTATTAATTATTTTTATTATTATTTTAATCATTAAAATACATTAAAATACCCAAATATCCCTTAAAATATTCTTAAAATTATTATTTAATTCTAAATTCATTTATTTAATTTTATTTAATTTATTTCATTTATTTTAACCCTTTTTTTCGAGTATAATTTCTCTGTATTTTTCGGATATTGTCCCGAATGACTTTTCGGTATATTTTTTGATTATTTTTTCGAACTAAAAATTTCGATTAATCCCGATTAATTCCAATAAATTGATATCCTGATCAATTTAATCCAAAATAAATTTATTTCACCTTTATTGACCAAGATTTCTCAATCCGTTATTTTTAATTAAATTTTTCTTCTCAAATTTATAACGACTTTCAGTCTTTGACCGTTTTGCCCTTACACGTGTTCGAAATTAATTTAACCCGACTTCCCTTCACGAATACTCATTCATTTCGTATTTTAATTAAATTCGGGTCTTACAACTCGCCCCCACTTAAGGAATTTGGTCCTCCAAATTAGAACCAATTCATATGAGTCCATAGACTACTCCGGGTACATTAATCGTATCATACTTCTTTAATTCTCATGTGACCTTTTTTCGGAGTGTAACACTACCAAAGAACTTTAATTAGGGAGATCGTCTTAAACCTCAATACTTTCTCTTTCTTGTTTAATGCCCGAATCAACTTCTTCAATATACTTATATTTGCATTAAGCTGAACTGTTGGATCTCATAACCTGTCACCTATGCTGGATCTGGATAGTATTTCCGTAGCATCAAAAGATGGGACACGTTGTGGGTGCCTGCTTATTCAAGTGATAACGCCAACCTACAGGTCTTATCTCCCACTTGTCCAATTTCTCAAAAGATTCAATCCAGCGAAACTCAATTTACCTTCTTCCAAAAGTTCGCTATGTCCTTATTCTCTTAGGACAATAAACATTTCAACCATACTAATTCACCATCGGTGAATTCCAATACTTTTCTATATGCTCTGATGTGTTCTTAATCTCTCATCCTTAACTAAACATCCTCAGAGACTTATTATACTAATTCAGAAGAAATTACTATCTGTCACCCACTTTTTCTTATCCAATTTGGGGAACAACCCCTACAGCCATACACTGCCTCATATCTTGTTATCCCGATACTCAAGTGGCAACTGTCACTCCTGACGAATTCGATTTGTAATAACTGATCATCCCAGGAGCATAAAAATCAAGGGCACACGCTTTCATCGGATCCTCCAGAACCTGTACAGTCCTCTCTGACTGACCATCTGTCTGAGGACGGAAAGCTGTGCTAATACTCAGTCGGGTTCCCATAGCTTTCTGAAAATCATTCCCCGAAGTGGGAAGTGAAGCGAGAATCCTTATCTGATATCATGCTCACTGGAATGCTACTTAATGTTTCACAATCTTCCTTACACATAAATCCTCATATACACTCTGAGTATTTGGGGATTTCATAACCAGAAGGTGGGTAGACTTAGTCACTCTATCGACTATCATCCAAATAGCCTCGTAATTCACCTGGATTCTTTGTAACCCATCACGACATTCATGGAGACTTGCTCTCATTTTTCGTGCCGTGTCGATATAGGTAGAGGTTGCAATAACTCTGTAGACTTTTAATACTCTACCTTATTCTGCTGACATACTAGCACTTTTCCACAATCTCTACCATATCTCTTTTCACATCTGACCACCAGTACCTTTTTCAAAGATTTCATATATATATATATATAATCGTTACTTTTCGTATGCATTGTATATCCCGAAGAGTGAGCTTCTGACAATATCACTATCTCATCAACGGTGGTCCTGGGGAGCTCTTAGATTATTATACTATCTCTGAACCTCAGTACCATCATCACTCTCTGTGAACTCTATCACTGTACCCTTCTGAATCTGACCCAAACTATCGACATCATGCCGATAATCACACTAAGCCAGTCAAATCCGGGCACTCTCATCCGGTTCTAGTCTCAGGCTAGCTGTCACATAATCACTGTCATCATCAGAAGAGGTCACATCAATACTGAGGCTCACAACTGCTCTAGCAGCTCACGCTCCCTGACCATCATACGTGGTACCATCCCGAGGCTCTTTCTACTCAAGACATCAGCCATATTAGCCTTTCTTGGGTGGTACAATTTTTCCACAATCAAAATCTCTCAGAATCTCTAACCCACTATGTATTCTCATATTCGCCGCTTTGTGTGAAAACAGATACGTGGGGTTTTATGATCAGTGCATACCCAAAATTCCTCACCCTGTACATAATAGTACCATATCCTCGATACAAATACTACCGTTGCCAACTTAAAATCATGAGTCAGATAGTTTATTTCGTGATCAAGGAGTTGTCTGACTCCGAAATTGACTATCTTCCCATTATACATCAATACACAGCTCCTTCATTATTTTGAGTCATTCATACTCACTGAGAACCTCTTGAGCTGTTGGGTATGGTGAAATTAATCATAGTGGTCAGTTCGTACTTCACTACACCGAAATTCATGTCACATCTATCATCTTATTTATCATCTCATTCAAAGACCACGTTTTCTTAGTTAAACGTGTCAACCAAGTAGACCATATCGAGAACTCGCAACAACCATCTGTAAAAGCAATTTTCCAATTGTTGCTAATTTGCCCTGGACTTTAACTACACTCAACATATCATCAATAAAGATGATGACAAATCGGTCCAGGTAAAGTTTAAATAACTCATTGTAGTTGAGCTCCACTACATATTTCAATCATCCATATCCTTGACTTATTTATGCATAAGCGTATAAGATCCTTCAAAATCGCTTACGTTTTCAGGTACTAACCTGCGTCATTTCCTTTTCTTATCTTAATGGCTCTTATTAAATTTTTACTATGTTAACCTTTATGATTTGTCGAATTTTAATATTCTTATCGTCTTAGTAAAGATATCCTAATGCTAAAGGTATTTATTACGACGATCGATTTTACGTTATAGGTTATATATACATACTTTTAGACGCTGTCAAGTCTTCAGGCGGGGAGGTATTTTGAAATACCTTTATTAACCTTCAGACTTAATCACATATACTTTATATACCAGTCCATGTGGTCACAATTTATATTCGCTACTAATTGCTTTAATCCTAATGACTTCATATCGTAAAGATGTTCTTACCTAGCATACGCCTCTTACTCCAATACATCTTGTATTTAGGATCAAACATATCTTAAAGATTATATCCTTAGTGTATCAATTATAACGAAACCCTTGTCATTATCCATTCCGTGAGTACAATCCTTTACTCGTTTAATTTCAACTGTTACACCCCTTTTCATCACTTGTCAACACTTACAGTATACTTTTCAGTGACGTTTTCACCCCTGTTTTCAACTTAAAATCTCTATATCCATATCCCATTAATTAATCCTCCTCTATTAAGGTACTCATTTATCAGTATTGTGTCCAATGATGTAGGCATTCATGCCTTTTACTCACTTACATGCGAATGAAAGCGGTATGAATAAATACGTGGTACCAGGATCAATTAACACAATTACTTCTTTATTCATAAGCAGTGTGGTATCTTACACCACCTCCATGAAACATCAATAGTGTCCTGGTCCAAGACATCCTCTCGCCTTCGTCTATCAGCCTACTTTCCTTTTTCTCTTCGGCTATGACCTCCCTTTTCGTTACAGCTATACCAACGAAGTTTTTCTCTGTCTCTTTACCTTTCTGTGGGGCGATCTCGCCCAACTCTGTGCAATCAATATCAATGGTCCGTCTTACCATACTTAACGGCCATTTTCATCAATACAGTGTAGGTATAGACCCTCCTTCCGTGGTATCCACCACACATTCTACAGTGATCACACTGCTACTCTGTTTCGTAGCAGGTCAGGGTCCTCCAATTACAATACCCCTCAAGAGTGCCAAAATTGGATGCACTGGGGCCTTACCAATTATCTTACTCCATGACTCGTCAAATTAAATCTTTTACCAATTACCATTTTCCATTTAACATCTTTGTCATTTCTCGATTCTCTTTTCTATCTCTATTTCAGCCCTCACTACCTTTCCCAATCTCAGAGGCATGCAATTCATGTTCTTATTTACCCAACTGCAAATCTGCGCACTGCCTCGGTATAGGTAATATCTCACGGGCCAACCAGACTCCATTTGAAAAGTTGAGCCATTTCATGAACTTTTAGATATCTCGACTGTCACTTGTTCATAGTGTCGAGGTAATATCTGCCCAAGAATATAACCGAGTTTCATACTCATAAATCATACTCATCAATAAATCAATTCATTTTAAACAGTGTCCGGGATATTCTATCACCGGAATACATCCAAAATATTTCTCATATCAACTCTTAAGATGGGTCGAGCGGGTTTCCACCAATGCTCCGACTCGCGCTCAAATCTCTTGCATACTCTGAGCAATTAGCTCCCAAAATATTCTCCACACTCCTCTCCAACCTCGTGAAGCGTGTCTTAATACTATCCGATGACTCTGTCAGACTCTGAGAGGCATGTTCAATATTAACCTCTATTTCAATCTCATCCTGATTCTCACAGGTCAACTCAGCACGGCTTAGCAGACTCAGGTCTACCTCTACGACCTCTGCCTCGTGCACTATCTCATCTAACGCGACTCATATTAGGCATTCCTGCATTCTCAACCATTTCTTAGTCAAAACCCATCTCGATATACACTATTGTATCTAACCAAGCACAGTAACACAGGAATGTAATTTCCTAATTACTGACACTGACACACATCAGACCAATTGCTGCTCTGATACCACCTTTATATGTCAAGACCCAACACTACCTAAAAATCAGAGTGAATTTTTCGCGTTTTGTTATTTTCTTTCATGCTTACCTGTCCTCTGATCGTGACCACACTCCACTAACAAATTGGGCTGTGCGTCAATGCCAGTCCCACCATTCATTTACCATATGACTTAATTCTTTCTCAGTCATTTATAAGTATTTACAATATTTATACATCCCCTAGAGACACTTACAAACATGTTACTGTGCTATGCTTATTTAGATACAATACATACAAGTGTATATACCTTAAATGATGGGCAGCAGCGGATATCCGGAATACAGTACTGAGTTGCCTCAACGTCTACTGGAGATTATCTATGGGAGAAAATGAAAGGGGTGAGCACATCAAGCTCAGTAAGGCAATCCTACGAACAAGTAGGTAACCATACTACCTACATGAACGTGGTGTCATGCATAAACCACCCTTTCTCCACACATTTCAAAACGGATGATATGAGTTATGATGTTATGTAAATCCATTCGCATGACAAAATTCAACATGCAATTATTTCAAATCATTTCTTTCTCGTTTAAAATGTCACAACAAGGCCAGGACTCAACCCATCCCTCGGGTGGTCCTGACTCACATAAAACCATAAAAATCAATTTACATTCACACATGGGTTTGAAAAGCATGGAAATAACCATCATACACATTTACTTTAAAACCCAGTTTGATCTCATCAAAATCGTCGACATGCGAGACTAGGCAACATCTGTATATCGATAATAACCAGGACTATGGCCGTGTGTCCTCGTGAGCCCCTCTGTTACACGGATCCTAGTGTGTAGGGTCTCACCCTGATCGAGAACCGCTCGGGAGGTGGGTCAATCCATCTCGTCGGTCTTATCCGATCCCACGAAGATGCCACGTATCACAAAGATACCAACGTATCACAAAGATACCACGTATCCAAAGATACCACACGGTACATCGTACTTCATGCTACTTGCACGTTACATCGTACTCCATGGACCCATATCATATCTCAATACTCATGCCATGTCTCAAAACGCACGTGCGAGCCTACTTAATCGGTGACACACAGTCTACCCGATGCTCCAAGCACGGCTCATCGCATGTTCTCATGAGGTCCGCATTACATCTCCACAAGGCCGTCCCCCTCATCCCTCACTCTCACCCCACTTAAGAGGTCTTTTGAGCCTGTTGGGACTTTTGGGCTGACTCCAAGGGCAGACAGAGTTACTCTCAACAAATCCAGTAAAACTAGTGTGTTTTAATTGTCAGAGCCCGCATTACATCCCCACAAGGCCGCCAACCTCATCCTTCACTCTCACCCCACTTAAGAGGTCTTTTGAGCCTGTTGGGCCTTTTGGCTGACTCCAAGGGCAGACAGTGCTACTCTCAACAAATCCAGCAAAACTAGTGCGAGCTAGGCTCTAGCACTCTATATATGAATCACATGAAAATCTTATAAAATCGGGTGCGAGTTAAACTCCATCACTCTGTCTCGAAAATCATATAAAAATATGGTGCGAGTTAGACTCCAGCACCGTTCCACAAAAATCATATAAAAAACCTGGTGCGAGTTAGACTCTAGCACCGTGTCACGAAAATCATGTAGATTCAGGTGCGAGTTATACTCCAGCACCAATGCATGTAAAACTCTAGTGCGAGCTCTCGCTCCAGCACTAATGCATGCATCACCCAAATCAAAACATCGTGCGAGCTGAGCTCTAGCACGTCACATGTCAATAAAAACACGTAGGCGGCTCTGTTTCCTCAAAACAGTTTTCAAAACAATTATATCGTTGAAAGTATGCAATGCTGTGCATTTTCTTTCAAGGTTAGCCAGCCTACTCATGCATGCATTAAAATGTCTCCAGAACGAGCAGAAACCTCTTGTTCTTGCTCCTCCCAATTTTTCCTAAATTTGTAAATTTTACCCTTAACAAGGGTATTTTGGTAATTTGCCCATTCGGGGCACTAAAATTATTATTTGACCTCTAGACCCTTCAGATAATTTTTAAAGACTGCATATGAACTTGAAATTTCGTAAAATTACCTCTAGCAGTCCGCAGCATTCCCTTACCTTATTTTTCTGTAGAGTCTGACCTTTCCACTGATGTCACGTCGCGCAATCCGATCTGCTCCCCCATCAAATGCCCGAAACTGCGTATAATTATTGCTCAGGTCAGATATCATACAATTTAATTGAATTTCCTATTTTTTGGGCTTAATTTAAATCATTTGGCCCATTTACCCCTATTGGGCCTGATTGCACCTTAATGGGTCTTAATCGGCCTTAAGCCCGTTTTCCACTTAATTTTCACTTTATCGAGGCCTATTGGGCTCATTGGGCTCACCAACAATTTATTGAGCCTCGTTCTAACTCTCGAATAGCTAAATTTTATTGTTTACGATAATTTACCTAAATTTTCAAAAATTTAATTTATTTATGCGGTAATTAAATCTGAAACATGCATAACGATGTAAATTATCATAAATAAGAGTTACTCACCCGAGATTCCATGCTAGTTCGCAAATCGAGACTATCTCGAGCTCTCGATTGATGCCAATCGTCGAGCTACACAATTAAATATATTTTTGGGTAAACTTTCAGTCAATTATTTATCAAATTAAATATTTCAAAATTTAAATCGATCAATTCGACCACTTATGGACTTACCCGAAGCTCGATTGCATCACTGGAGTTTTCCCCAATTTTTCCTCTTTTACTTTTTCCCTTTTTCTCCTTTTTTTTCTTCTCTTTCTTGGCTGAACCTGTTCAGTCCGGTTCAGACCGGTTCTGATTGTCAGTTCACCCTGGTTCACTCCGGTTCACCGCCTTGCCGGTCGATTCTCTGTCGGCTTCCGTTGCCAGTGGCTCCGCAAGGTCGTGCGCAGCTCGAATCTGTCCTCAGCTTCGGTCGAGGTCGCCGGAAGGTCGCCGGTCCGGCTCTTCTCCCTCGGCCGTCGAAACCCATTTCTTCCCTTGGCCGTCGCCGGCGATTCTAGCCGTTTCGTTGGCTACTATTGGTGCAGAAAGAACCGCCGTCGCCTGGGCTTTCAGAATCGGGCCTTAGTTCTGCCCAAATCGCCGTCGTTCACCGTCGGTGACCATTTCTTTCCCACGACCTTCTCCTCTGTTTTTCGACGTTCTCCGGCGTCCTTGGAGCACGTCATCGGTGGCAGACGATTCACCTGGCGTCGGGCTTCCTTCGCCGGCCCTCGCCTGGGTCCCTGGCCGCCGGTGGTCACGCCGACCTTCCTCGGTTCTCGACTTTCGTTTCCGTTTTTCTCACTTCTTCTCTCTCCCCGATTTCTGATTCCTTTTTTTTCTTTAATTCTTCTCTTCTTCTTTTTTTTTCATTTATTTTATTAATTATTGTTATTATTATTTTAATCATTAAAATACATTAAAAATACCCAAATATCCCTTAAAATATCTTTAAAATTATTATTTAATTCTAAATTCATTTATTTAATTTTATTTAATTTATTTAATTTATTTTAACCCTTTTTTTCGGGTATAATTTCTCCGTATTTTTTGGATATTGTCCCGAATGACTTTTCAATATATTTTTTGATTATTTTTTCGAACTAAAAATTTCGATTAATCCCAATTAATTCCAATAAATTGATATCCTGATCAATTTAATCCAAAATAAATTTATTTCACCTTTATTGACCAAGATTTCTCAATCCGTTATTTTTAATTAAATTTTTCATCTCGAATTTATACCGGCTTTTGATCTTTGACCGTTTTGCCCTTACACATGTTCGGAATTAATTTAACCCGACTTCCCTTCACGAATACTCATTCATTTCGTATTTTAATTAAATTCGGGTCTTACAACTCTCCCCCACTTAAGAAATTTGGTCCTCCAAATTAGAACCAATTCATATGAGTCCATAGACTACTCCGGGTACATTAATCGTATCATACTTCTTTAATTCTCATGTGACCTTTTTCTGGAATGTAACACTACCAAAGGACTTTAATTAGGGAGATTGTCTTAAACCTCAATACTTTCTCTTTCCTGTTTAATGCCCGAATCAACTTCTTCAATATACTTATATTTGCATTAAGCTGAACTGTTGGATCTCATATCCTATCACCTATGCTGGATCTGGATAGTATTTTCGAAGCATCAAAAGATGGGACAAATTGTGGGTGCCTGCTTATTCAAGTGATAACGCCAACCTACAGGTCTTATCTCCCACTTGTCTAATTTCTCAAAAGATTCAATCCAGCGAAACTCAATTTACCTTCTTCCAAAAGTTCGCTATGTCCTTATTCTCTTAAGACAAGAAACATATCAACCATACTAATTCACCCTCGGTGAATTCCAATACTTTTCTATATGCTCTGAGGTGTTCTTAATCTCTCATCCTTAACTAAACATCCTCAAGGACTTATTATACTAATTCAGAAGAAATTACTATCTGTCACCCACTTTTTCTTATCCAATTTGGGGAACAACCCCTACAGCCATACACTGCCTCATATCTTATTATCCCGATACTCAAGTGCAACTGTCACTACTGACGAATTTGATTTGTAATAACTGATCATCCCAGGAGCATAAAAATCAAGGGCACACGATTTCATCGGATCCTCCAGAACCTGTACAGTCCTCTCTGACTGACCATCTGTCTGAGGACGAAAAGCTGTGCAAATACTCAGTCGGGTTCCCATAGCTTCCTGAAAATCATTCCCCGAAGTGGAAAGTGAAGCGGGAATCCTTATCTGATATCATGCTCACTGGAATGCTACTTAATGTTTCACAATCTTCCTTACACATAAATCCTCATATACACTCTGAGTATTTGAGGATTTCATAACCAGAAGGTGGGTAGACTTAGTCACTCTATCAACTATCATCCAAATAGCCTCGTAATTCACCTGGGTTCTCTGTAACCCATCACGACATTCATGGAGACTTGCTCTCTTTTTTCGTGCCGTGTTGATATAGGTAGAGGCTGCAATAACTCTGTAGACTTTTAATACTCAACCTTATTCTTCTGACATACTAGCACTTTTCCACAATCTCTACCATATCTCTTTTCACATCTGACCACCAGTACCCTTTTCAAAGATTTCATATATATATATATATATAATCGTTACTTTCCGTATGCATTGTATATCCCGAAGAGTGAGCTTCTGACAATATCACTATCTCATCAACGGTGGTCCTGGGGAGCTCTTAGATTATTATACTATCTCTGAACCTCAGTACCATCATCACTCGCTGTGAACTCTATCACTGTACCCTTCTGAATCTGACCCAAACTATCAACATCATGCCGATCATCACGCTAAGCCTGTCAAATCCGGGCACTCTCATCCGATTCTAGTCTCAGGCTAGCTGTCACATAATTACTGTCATCATCAGAAGAGGTCACATCAATACTGAGGCTCACAATTGCTCTAGCAGCTCACGCTCCCTGACCATCATACGTTGTACCATCCCGAGGCCCTTTCTACTCAAGACATCAGCCATATTAGCCTTTCCTGGGTGGTACAATTTTTTCACAATCAAAATCTCTCAGAAGCTCTAACCCACTATGTATTCTCATATTCGCCTCTTTGTGTGAAAACAGATACGTGAGGTTTTATGATCAGTGCATACCCAAAATTCCTCACCCTGTACATAATAGTACCATATCCTCGGTATAAATACTACCGTTGCCAACTTAAAATCATGAGTCAGATAGTTTATTTCGTGATCAAGGAGTTGTCCAACTCCAAAATTGACTATCTTCCCATTATACATCAACACATAGCTCCTTCATTATTTTGAGTCATTCATACTCACTGAGAACCTCTTGAGCTGTTGGGTATGGTGAAATTAATCACAGTGGTCAGTTCGTACTTCACTACACCAAAATTCATGTCACATCTATCATCTTATTTATCATCTCATTCAAAGACCACATTTTCTTAGTTAAACGTGTCAACCAAGTAGACCATATCGAGAACTCGCAACAACCATCTGTAAAAGCAATTTTCCAATTGTTGCTAATTTGCCCTAGACTTTAACTACACTCAACATATCATCAATAAGGATGATGACAAATCGGTCCAGGTAAAGTTTAAATAACTCATTGTAGTTGAGCTCCACTACATATTTCAATCATCCATATCCTTGACTTTTTTACGCATAAGCGTATAAGATCCTTCAAAATCACTTACGTTTTCAGGTACTAACCTGCGTCATTTTCTTTTCTTATCTTAACGCTCTTATTAAATTTTTACTATGTTAACCTTTATGATTTGCCGAATTTTAATATTCTTATCGTCTTAGTAAAGATATCCTAATGCTAAAGGTATTTATTACGACGATCGATTTTACGTTATAGGTTATATATACATACT
Organism: Firmiana major; assembly: GCA_033439115.1. Taxonomy (NCBI): domain Eukaryota; kingdom Viridiplantae; phylum Streptophyta; class Magnoliopsida; order Malvales; family Malvaceae; genus Firmiana; species Firmiana major. The sequence continues at coordinate 16,056,524 of CM065911.1, read as the reverse complement.
CTTAGACGCTGTCAAGTCTTCAGACGGGGAGATATTTTGAAATACCTTTATTAACCTTCAGACTTAACCACATATACTTTATATACCAGTCCATGTGGTCACAATTTATATTCGCTACTAATTGCTTTAATCCTAATGACTTCATATCGTAAAGATGTTCTTACCTAGCATACGCCTCTTACTCAAATACATCTTGTATTTAGGATCAAACATATCTTAAAGATTATCTCCTTAGTGTATCAATTATAACGAAACTCTTGTCATTATCCATTCTGTGAGTACAATCCTTTACTCCTTTAATTTCAACTGTTACACCCATTTTCATCACTTGTCAACACTTACAGTATACTTTTCAGTGACATTTTCACCCCTGTTTTCAACTTAAAATCTCTATATCCATATCCCGTTAATTAATCCTCCTCTATTAAGGTACTCATTTATCAGTATTGTGCCCAATGATGTAGGCATTCATGCCATTTACTCACTTACATGCGAATGAAAGCGGTATGAATAAATACGTGGTACCAGGATCAATTAACACAATTACTTCTTTATTCATAAGCAGTGTGGTATCTTACACCACCTCCATGAAACATCAATAGTGTCCTGGTCCAAGACATCCTCTCGCCTTCGTCTATCAACCTACTTTCCTTTTTCTCTTCGGCTATAACCTCCTTTTTCGTTGCAGCTATGCCAACGAAGTTTTTCTCTGTCTCTTTACCTTTCTGTGGGGCGATCTCGCCCAACTCTGTGCAATCAATATCAATGGTCCGTTTACCATACTTAACGGTCATTTTCATCAATACAGTGTAGGTATAGACCCTCCTTCCGTGGTATCCACCACACATTCTACAGTGATCACACTGCTACTCTGTTTCGTAGCAGGTCAGGGTCCTCCAATTACAATACCCCTCAAGAGTGCTAAAATTGGATGCACTGGGGCTTTACCAATTATCTTACTCCATGACTCGTCAAATTAAATCTTTTACCAATTACCATTTTCCCATTTAACATCTTTGTCATTTCTCGATTCTCTTTTCTGTCTATATTTCAATCCTCACTACCTTTCCCAATCTCAGAGGCATGCAATTCATGTTCTTATTTACCCAACTGCAAATCTGCGCACTGCCTCGGTATAGGTAATATATCACGGGCCAACCAGACTCCAATTGAAAAGTTGAGCCATTTCATGAACTTTTAGACATCTCGACTGTCACTTGTTCATAGTGTCGAAGTAATATCTGCCCAAGAATATAACCGAGTTTCATACTCATAAATCATACTCATCAATAAATCAATTCATTTTAAACAGTGTTCGGGATATTCTATCACCGGAATACATCCAAAATATTTCTCATATCAACTCTTAAGATGGGTCGAGCAGGTTTCCACCAATGCTCGGACTCGCCCTTAAATCTCTTGCATACTCTGAGCAATTAGCTCCCAAAATATTCTCCACACTCCGCTCCAACCTCGCGAAGCGTGTCTTAATACTATCCGATCACTCTATCGGACTCTGAGAGGCATGTTCAACATTAACCTCTATTTCAATCTCATCCTGATTCTCACAGGTCAACTCAGCACGGCTTAGCAGACTCAAGTCTACCTCTACGACCTCTGCCTCGTGCACTATCTCATCTAATGCGACTCATATTAGGCATTCCTGTATTCTCAACCATTTCTTAGTCAAAACCCATCTCGATATACACTATTGTATCTAACCAAGCACAGTAACACGGGAATGTAATTTCTTAATTACTGACACTGACACACATCAGACCAATTGCTGCTCTGATACCACCTTTATATGCCACGACCCAAAACTACCTAAAAATCAGAGTGAATTTTTCACGTTTTGTTATTTTCTTTCATGCTTACCTGTCCTCTGATCGTGACCACACTCCACTAACAAATTGGGCTGTGCGTCAGTGCCAGTCCCACCATTCATTTACCATATGTCTTAATTCTTTCGCAGTCATTTATAAGTATTTACAATATTTATACATCCCCTAGAGACACTTACAAACATATTACTGTGCTATGCTTATTTAGATACAATACATACAAGTGTATATACCTTAAATGATGGGCAGCAGCGGATATTCGGAATGCAGTACTGAGTCGCCTCAACGTCTACTGGAGATTATCTGTGGGAGAAAATGAAAGGGGTGAGCACATCAAGCTCAGTAAGGCAATCCTACGAACAAGTAGGTAACCATACTACCTACATGAACGTGGTGTCATGCATAAACCACCCTTTCTCCACACATTTCAAAACGGATGATATGAGTTATGATGTTATGTAAATCCATTCGCATGAAAAATTCAACATGCAATTATATCAAATCATTTCTTTCTGGTTTAAAATGTCACAACAAGGCCAGGACTCAACCCATCCCTCGGGTGGTCCTGACTCACATAAAACCATAAAAATCGATTTACATTCACACATGGGTTTGAAAATCATGGAAATAACCATCATGCACATTTAATTTAAAACCCAGTTTGATCTCATCAAAATCGTCGACATGCGAGACTAGGCAACATCTGTATATCGGTAATAACTAGGACTATGGCTGTATGTCCTCGTGAGCCCCTCTGCTACACGGATCCTAGTGTGCGGGGTCTCACCCTGATCAGGAACCGCCCGGGAGGTGGATCAGTCCATCTCGTCGGTCTTATCCGATCCCACGCATCTGAAGATGCCACGTATCACAAAAATACCAACGTATCACAAAGATACCACGTATCCGAAGATACCACATAGTACATCGTACTCCATGCTACTTGCACGGTACATCGTACTCCATGGACCCATATCATATCTCAATACTCATGCCATGTCTCAAAACGCACGTGAGAGCCTATTTAATCGGTGACACACAGTCTACCCGATGCTTCAAGCACGGCTCATCGCATGTTCTCATGAGGTCCGCATTACATCTCCACAAGGCTGTCCCCCTCATCCCTCACTCTCACCCCACTTAAGAGGTCTTTTGAGCCTATTGGGCCTTTTGGGCTGACTCCAAGGGCAGACAGCGCTACTCTCAACAAATCCAGTAAAACTAGTGTGTTTTAATTGTCAGAGCCCGCATTACATCCCCACAAGGTTGCCAACCTCATCCCTCACTCTCACCCCACTTAAGAGGTCTTTTGAGCCTGTTGGGCCTTTTGGCTGACTCCAAGGGCAGACAACGCTACTCTCAACAAATCCAGTAAAACTAGTGCGAGCTAGGCTCTAGCACTCTATATATGAATCACATGAAAATCTTATAAAATCGAGTGCGAGTTAAACTCCAACACTCTGTCTCAAAAATCATATAAAAATATGGTGCGAGTTAGACTCCAGCACCGTTCCACAAAAATCATATAAAAAACCTGGTGCGAGTTAGACTCTAGCACCGTGTCACGAAAATCATGTAGATTCAGGTGCGAGTTAGACTCTAGCACCAATGCATGTAAAACTCTAGTGCGAGCTCTCGCTCCAGCACTAATGCATGCATCACCCAAATCAAAACATCGTGCGAGCTGAGCTCTACCACGTCACATGTCAATAAAAACACGTAGGCGGCTCTGTTTCCTCAAAACAGTTTTCAAAACAATTATATCGTTGAAAGTATGCAATGCTGTGCATTTTCTTTCAAGGTTAGCCAGCCTACTCATGCATGCATTAAAATGTCTCCAGAACGAGCAGAAACCTCTTGTTCTTGCGCCTCCCAATTTTTCCTAAATTTGTAAATTTTACCCTTAACAAGGGTAATTTGGTAATTTGCCCATTCGGGGCACTAAAATTATTATTTGACCTCTAGAATCTTCAGATAATTTTTAAAGACTGCATATGAACTTGAAATTTCGTAAAATTATCTCTAGCAGTGCGCAGCATTCCCTTACCTTATTTTTCTGTAGAATCTGACCTTTCCACTGATGTCACGTCGCGCAGTCCGATCTGCTCCCCCATCAAATGCCCGAAACTGCGTATAATTATTCCTCAGGTCAGATATCATACAATTTAATTGAATTTCCTATTTTCTGGGCTTAATTTAACTCATTGGGCCCATTTACCCCTATTGGGCCCGATTGCAGCTTAATGGGCCTTAATCGGCCTTAAGCCCATTTTTCACTTAATTTTCACTTTATCGAGGCCTATTGGGCTCATTGGGCCAACCAACAATTTATTGAGCCTCGTTCTAACTCTCAAATAGCTAAATTTTATTGTTTACGATAATTTACCTAAATTTCCAAAAATTTAATTTATTTATGCGGTAATTAAATCTGAAACACGGATAACGATGTAAATTGTCGTAAATAAGGGTTACTTACTTGAGATTTCTTGCTACTTCGCAAATCGAGGCTATCTCGAGCTCTCGGTTGATGCCAATCGTCGAGCTACACAATTAAATATATTTTTGGGTAAACTTTCAGTCGATTATTTATCAAATTAAATATTCCAAATTTAAATCGGTCAATTCGACCGCTTACCGACTTACCCGAAACTTGATTGCATCACTGGAATTTTTTCCAATTTTTTCTCTTTTTCTTTTTCCCTTTTTCTCCTTTTTTTCCTCTCTTTCTTGGCTGAACCGATTCAGACCGGTTCGGACCGCAGGTTCACCCCGGTTCACTCCGGTTCACCGCCTTGCCGGTCGATTCTCTGCCGGCTTCCATCGCCAGTGGCTCCGCAAGGTCGTCCGCAGCTCGAATCTGGCCTCAGCTTCGGTCGAGGTCGCCGAAAGGTCGTCGGTCCGGCTCTTCTCCCTCGGCCATCGGAACCCATTTCTTCCCTTGGCCGTCGCCAGCGATTCCCGCCGTTTCGTTTGCTGCTATTGGTGCAGAAAGAACTGTCGTCGCCTGGGCTTTCAGAATCGGGCCTTAGTTCTGCCCGAATCGCCGCCGTTCGCCGTCGGTGACCATTTCTTTCCCGCGGCCTTCTCCTCCGTTTTTCGACGTTCTCTGGCGTCCTTGGCGCGTGTCATCGGTGGCAGACAATTCGCCTAGCGTCGGGCTTCCTTCGTCGGCCCTCGCCTGGGTCCCTGGCCGCCGGTGGTCACGCCGGCCTTCCTCGATTTTCGGCTTTCATTTTCGTTTTTCTCACTTCTTCTCTCTCCCCGATTTCTGATTCCTTTTTTTCTTCAATTCTTCTCTTCTTCTTTTTTTTCATTTATTTTATTAATTATTATTATTATTATTTTAATCATTAAAATACATTAAAAATACCCAAATATCCCTTAAAATATCTTTAAAATTATTATTTAATTCTAAATTCATTTATTTAATTTTATTTAATTTATTTCATTTATTTTAACCCTTTTTTTGGGTATAATTTCTCCGTATTTTTTGGATATTGTCCCGAATGACTTTTCGGTATATTTTTCGATTATTTTTTCGAACTAAAAATTTCGATTAATCTCGATTAATTTCAATAAATTGATATCCTGATCAATTTAATCCAAAATAAATTTATTTCACCTTTACTGACCAAGATTTCTCAATCCGTTATTTTTAATTAAATTTTTCTTCTTGAATTTATACGGACTTTCGATTTTTGACCGTTTTGCCCTTACACGTGTTCGAAATTAATTTAACCTGACTTCCCTTCACGAATACTCATTCATTTCGTATTTTAATTAAATTCGGGTTTTAAAAGTAATCATGCGATAAGTCCTTCAAAATCTATGGTTTTGGTCATGACCCTCATCTCATTAGTCAGGCGAATAACTGAGGAGCTATGACAGGACCAACGTTATACAACGTAAATTACATCATGCATAGCACACAACACAAAAGCTATCACGGGTAAGCGTAAATGCCACACAGATAAGTACTTAACTTGTCACGACCTATTTTTCCTAAAAATCCCTATAAATTTTTTGCTTTTTCATTTCCTTACCCGTCGTAAACAGTTTCACTACTAACAGTTGGGCTATGAGTCGATGTTAGTCCCTCTTGTCATGTTACTTACCTTAACATCTATTTTCCATATTTCATTTACATATCAATTCATTTTAACTAAATACATCCCCAATATTACATCCGTGTACAGTACTGTGCCTCTATATGTTCAGATACAAAATTATATGAATGTGTATACCTGGTCTTGATAGGAAGCAGCGGATAACCAAAATGCAAGACTATTGTTGCTCTCTTCTATTGAATGTACCCTGTAGGGAGGAAAATGAAAGGGTGAGCGAAACTTGCTCAGTAAGGCAATAATACAAGCAGGCAGATAACTACACATCTACATGCTGGTAAAGGGATGACATGTAAAACATTTATATCTCGAGCATGAGGCAATTAAAACCATGCCGTGTATGAGTATATCATATATCGTAAAACATGAAAAACATCTCATGCTCAGTACAGTAAAACTCTTTAAAAACAATCCCAGAGGGATTCAACACATCTTTAAAATCATTAATATCCTCATAAAACCCATCAATTTCTCATTTAATACCACATTTCATGAAAATCGTCACAAATCGGGGCTCGACCCCTCCCTCGGGTCTACTCTGGTCTAACAAGACCAATCAAATATATATCATGTGAGACATGCAGGTTACTGTATGAAAACAATCGATGACCATGTCCCTGTGATCCCAGGCAACATGGATCCCGATGTGCGGGGTATCACAACTGCAACGGGAGGTGGGTTAAATCCTACCCGCCAGAATATCACATCACGAGAATACAATAGTCACGACTATATGGTACAGCGTACTCTGTGTGATATACACGGTACAACGTACTCCATGAAACCAATATCACAGTCTGGGGATGCCTGCCATAGGTCTTATCCCACTCCAAACCATGTCGATAACCACCCCATGTCTCAATCTACACGTGCGAGCATATCTTCTCACTATGACACAAAGTCTACAGGAGGCTCCAGCACGGTCATATGCATGTCATAAAATTCCTGTGCGAGCGAAGCTCCAGCACGGCTCCATGCATATTCATGATATCAGAAAAACTCTCGTGCGAGAGAAGATCCAACACAGTTTCATAAAAATCAATGAAATCTGCATATGAGTAGCGCTCCAGTACGACTTAAAATAATTATAAATCTAATTTAAATTCACGTATGAGTGGCGTCCTAGCTCAGCCGGTAGCGACCCACTCAACCGTATTGTCCGCTTTGGGACCCGCCTTTACGGCCCCGCCCTCACGGTTTTATCGCGTCCTCAGAGGTTCAAACCCAAGACCTTAAAGTCTTTGTTCTGACACAGATGATACCAATTGTTCAGAACAAAGACTTTAACGTCTTGGGTTCGAACCTCTGAGGATGCGATAAAACCGTGAGGGCGGAGCCCAAAGCGGACAATACGGTTGAGTGGGTCGCTGCCGGCTGAGCTAGGACGCCACAACAAAAACAGATACATAAAACCAAGAAAAATCCACGTACGATTTAAAACTCATAAAAGTAATGATAGGCTGCTCAATTTCACTAAAACAAATCAAAATCACAACTGGCACCTAATTTGTGCCATTTCATGTAAAAACATGAAATAACCAGACAGCCTATCCATAATTTGCTTAAATTAAAGCAACATAATCATAGGAATATCAAAAGTATGAAAATCATGCAATTTCATAGCCTTACTACCCTTTTTGAAATTTTCCTAACTAGGTGCAAAATCGTAATTTTCATATATACCTCGATTTTCGTAAAAATTATTATTCTATTTCTAGATACCTTATGAAATTCTACATAATGTAAATAACCCCAAAAATATGCGCAAGTATCTCTAAGTGCTTACAAAATTTCCTTACCTGGAATCACGCGCAAGTTTATCCCGTCTCGATGGTACCAGGTCTCTCAATCCAAATACGCTCCAACCAAGTCTACGGAGTTGTATTTAACCACATATTTGGGTCAGTTCTAATATGCTTATCAGTATTTCACATATACTGATCGAATCTAAAACACTAGGCCCATTTTACTTTATTGGGCCCGATTGCATCTTAATGGGCCTCGACCCATTTTCAGCCCGTTTCAACTTATTAAATCCTCTCTTTGCGTCTATTGGGCTCTCAATACCCATTGGGCTTCGTTCCCAACTCTTTGGATAGTCCGTATATCATTTACGACAATTAATTCAAAAATACGAATATAACTTATTTTTATGCAGAACTTAATCCGAAATCTGCAAAATAAATTCCAATTGCGTAATAATCATATTGTTATCGTAAATGAGCTTTACTTACTCGAAATTATGTGATGGTGCGTAAATCAAAGTCCAATCAGGCTCACGTACACAATTTATCATCGAACCGAAGTCCCGTGTATCCCCAAAAATCTTCCTTTTTTTCCTTTTTCTCTTTTTCTCCCTTTTTTCTCTCTTTTTTGGCTGAACCGATTCGGTCCGGTTCAACCTAGTTCAGGCCGGTCCGGTTCAGCCGGTTCAGTTCGGTTCGTTTTTCTTCTTCGCCGTTTGGAGCTTTACCGACCGATTTTTCATCGGCTTTTGCCTCCAGCAGCTCCGCGGGGTAGTCCGATTCACGTATCTGGCCTTGGTTTCTCCAACGGTGGCCAAAAAGTGGCTGATCCGGCCTCTTCTCCCTCAGCATTGGTACCCTTTCTCTTTTCTACCACCGTTGACGGTGTTTCTTGCCGATCCACGCCTGGATCGACGCCGTGGTCACTCCCTCTGGTCGGTGGCGAGTCGGTTCTCCTACCTCCGGTTGCCGATCGCCTCCATCATTTCCTTGTCTCTCCTCCCTCTCGATTTTTCTCTCTTTCTCTCTCCTTCTCTCGTCGGTCACCGTTTTTCCCTCAGCTGTCGGTGCCGGCGAGCTCGGCTGCCCCTCTCGTCTGGCGTCCGGGTCACCGGAGGTCGTCGGTGATGGAGACCGACGACCTCGGTCTGCCCTCGTTTTCGTTTTTCCTTTTCAGAATCACGAGTCTGTGATTCGTTTTGTTTTTAAATTTATTTATTTATTTATTTATTTTATTAATATTTTAATCAATAAAATATATTAAAAACTCTAAAATATCTACAAAAATTATTATTTTATTCAAATTAAATTATTTAATTTATTTATTCTATTTTTTCACTTTCTCGGTATATTTTCTCCGTGTTTTCGGGATATTGTCCCGAGTGAAATTTTTGATTAATTTCAATAAATTTATATCTTGATCAATTAACCCGAAATTTAATTATTTCATCGTTATTGATCAAGATTTCTCATTTCCATATTTCTAATTAAATTTTCTTCTCGAATTTATACCGGCTTTCGATCTTTTGACTATTTTACCCTTCAACGTGTTCGAAAATTCCATTTCAATCTTTTGCATTTTTTAAATGCATTCAAAATTTTTTATTCATTCCCTTTACTCTTACGATAAAAATCGGGTCTTACATAATTGCACATCATATAAACATGAGTTTACATGATTATCACTCAAGAAAATACTCTATATGTTTCAAAGATCATTAACATTTCACATTGATCTACCATTCCCAATATCATTCTTCATGTTTCTGAATCACATCATAGGTTCTCAAATCATTCAAATCACATTGTATGCTTTCAAACGTGCTTATACTTTAATTATTCCTTCAAACGTGTTTATGCTTTTATATATTAATCGTGTATACTTTCAAAATAAACTTTCGAAATCTTAACTTCCAAAAGCTACCTATCAAATCAAATTCAGAAACATACATCATATTACATGGGAGGGACTAAGTTGGATTCCCTTTTTGCACTTTCAAATCATATACTTTACATACTAAATGTGTCATTTGAGATTCTAATAAAGAATTGCTGATATGCAGTAGGTATCCTCAAGGCTTAGACATTAATTTCGTTAAAAGGCATATCAAAAAATTTCCCTTACAACTTATGTAAGACGATTCCTCATATTAGTCTCCTACCACTTTTGTGGACAGTCTTTAATAAGGTGGCCAACTTGACCTCGATTAAAGCAGGCACTCATGACTAATGAAAAGCCTATATTTAAGAATATATAGAGGGAAGAGTGGTGGCGGTGTCCACTAGTTCCGCTCCGCTTACTTTAAGTTTCTTGATATTAAAAATGAATATTTTTCAATGTTCACAAGCACTATTCACAGTTTATATCCAGACAAGTACAAACATATGGGATGTAACTCTAATTCTAATCTACCTACACTAACATGTTCTAGACAATGCTGGCTTTGATACCAAAAACAATAAAGCTCCGAAAATGCGAAAAATTGGATTAAATTTTTCTTTTCCTTACATATCGTTGTCTTGTGCTTAGTGTAGGTTACTGATTAATTTCATTATCCAGTATTGATAATTTGTTATAAAATAGTTTAGTTTATAATCCCAGTCAAATAATGAGCGATGTAATATCGTAATTCCCCTTAAACCTCAAAATCAATTCACCATGCCATAAAATAATATTTGCTGATGTTATACCTCGATACTTGTGCAACATTAGACTTAACTATTGAGACATCCCCCTAATTAATAAACAATAATTGACATCTAATATATGCTAATTATATCATGTACCTAACATATAATATACATACATTTTATCTGTGTGTGCACTGTCTAGAAATAAATGTAAACGTGAGAGGTGTATACCTCATAGAAATTCAAAAGTGGCCTTGAAGGCTCTACACATCCACCAGTCCAAAAATGACTCTTCTCGCATCACTACATAGAATTCTAAGAGTGGATGTGGAGAGCTTTGGGGAAAGTCCAATAAGAAATGCATTTAAAACAAAATTAGCATCAAAACATTTAATAAAAATAACGATGCCTCAAAATCACAATGCATTTCAAATTCATATCTTATATTTAGAAATTTAAACATAAATTCGGAAGTCATAATTTTCCTAATCACATTAGAATTTTCAGAAATTAAATCATATTCTCAAAATCAAAATCAAAACATAATTATATAATTTAGAAATATTTCATAATTCAGAGTCACAGAGTTCTAATCAGAAAGTCATATGGAGATTAGGCAAAGACCCTATAGCTATCATGCAGTTTGGAAAATAAGTTATCCTCAACGGAGAGAATAAAGTATTGATGGCCATAGTACGCTGTAGACTTGGTCAAGTCATACAGCAGCTCAAAGTGTTAGAAATAACTAGCACATAGCTAGGGTTCAGAGTATCAAACATAGCTAGCACATAACTAGGGCATGGACACCAGTAGCACCTCACCGTGCGGGAAATCATGTATAACCATACCGCGTAAGCATTGGTTAGAAAATCAAAAGCCATAAGGGTGGTGCATGACATGCTACTAGCATACACTATAGGTGGCCTAAGTTTCATATCATTTCACTTGTTCACATTATTAAAATCTCAAAGTCATGATTTTCTAAAATTTATTTAGAAATCAAGTTCAGAGTTTGAGACAATTTCAAATTACATAATTTTATTTCAAAAACATCATGCATAGTCTAAACAAGATTTAGGCCATTAAGGTCTTAGAAGTTGGGTCTCTAAGTCCAAAGATGTTATTTTTCTTAAAAGCCTATTATACGGGCTTTGAACGGAGTTATTTCCTATAATTTAAAATATTCGTAAATTCTATTGCAATAGCCGAAACAAATTAATTTTGAGTAATCAAATAATGTTTGATATATTTATAAGTATTGAAACAAGGTAAAGAATACCATTACGGTCTTAAATTACATCCCTTACCTACTTAGCAGAGCAGCACATACTCCTCTTGTCACCAAGCTAAGCTATGCAATGCATATTTATTTCATACACCGACCTTCCTCTAAATATCTTTTTTAATTGCAATACCACATCAAGTATATTATATCATTACCAAACATATTTAATTACACTTCACTAACTACAAGTCAATAGCTAGTTCACACAGCTTAAGGCATTTTCATTAAACTGTGCCATGTAGTCGAAAGCATGATCAACACTTCCATAAGCCTCATTTCACTTCTGAAGTTATAATTTATTGTAACATAATTTACTTAACATCATAAAACTAAATTAGCCTTTTAAAGCAAGCATTACCTAAATTTCCTTTCTTTTTTTGTAGCCAAAATCACTAAATAACAATCCTTATGATCTTTTTAAATTCCAACATCACCAATTAAGTCATACATCTTCGTATATCATTTCACAACTCAATATTTTATTTTAAAACATCTAAACATTAACTTCTCAGCACAACCGAAACTAACACTTGGGTTTCTAGCGAATCTTTCCAAAATTTTCATCATTAAACCCAATATGCTAGCACATCTCATTTCCCACAAAATATACCATCAAATAACACTTATGATTACATTTAATAATATATATATATATATATACATACTTGCACAGTTCAATCCTCATCATTTTCTTCCCTTATCGTTTTCTTAGTATACACTTATTTACTTATGTATCCTTGCATGAATATCACACTAGTGACCATAGTTTGAAATAGCGGCAGCTAGCGGGTGTAAATTAGCGGCCGTGAAAAAATCCACACCCGTAATGACCGTAATTGATCCATTATGACTGCTATCAAGGGTCGTTATTACCGCTATCGACTGTTATTACCGCTATTGAGAGCCGTTATTGCCGCTAACTACTGTTATTGTCGCTATCGTCCATTAAAAAATTTATGCGATATTAAAAAAAAATCATGACCGTGATGACCGTTAAGATCGCAATAATTTTCGTTATGTCCGAAATCGCGATAAACGCAACGTGTCACGACCCAAACTACCCAAAAATCAGAGTTAATTTTTCGCGTTTTATTATTTCCTTACTTAAATTTCTTACCTGTCCTCGAATCGTGACCAACACTCCACTAATAATTGGGCTGTGCGTCAATGCCAGTCCCACCATTCCATTACCATCTAACTTATTTATTTTTTTCAGTCATTTATAATTGTTTACAATATTTATACATCCCCTAAAGTTACTTACAAACATGTTACTGTGCTATGCTTATGTAGATACAATATGTACAAGTGTATATACCTTATGTTGATGGACAGCAGCGGATATCCGGAACGCAGTACTGAGTCGTTGCAACTTCAGCTGGAGATTTTCTGTGGGAGAAAATGAAAGGGGTGAGCACATCAAGCTCAGTAAGGCAATCCTACGAACAAGTAGGTAACCATACTACCTACATGAACGTGGTGCCATGCATAAACCACCCTTTCTCCACACATTTTAAAACAAATGATATGATGTTGTGATGTTATGTAAAACAAGTTTGCACAGAAATTCAACATGCAATTATAAAAAATAATTTCTTTCTCAATTAAAATTTTCACAATAAAGTCAGGACTCGACCCCTCCTGCGGGTGATCCTGACTCACACAAAACCATGAAAATCGATTTACATTCACACATGGGTTTGAAAAGCATGGAAATACCACATGCATATTTAATTAAAAACCCAATTTAAATCATCGAAATCGTCGACATGCGAGACGAGGCAATATCTGTATAACGGCAATAACCAGGACTATGGCCATGTGTGTCCTCGGGAGTTCCTCAGCTACACGGATCCTAGTGTGCGGGTTCTCACCATGATCGGGAACCGCCCAGGAGGTGGGTCAATCCATCCCGTCAGTCTTATCCGATCCCAGGCATCCGAAGATGCTGCATCCGGAGATGCCGTATCCGAAGATACCACACGGTACATCGTACTCCATGCTACTTGCACGGTACATCGTACTCCGTGAACCCATATAATATCTCTATTCTCATGTCATGTCTCAAAATGCACGTGCGAGCCTATTAACTCAGTGACACACAGTCTACCTGATGCTCCAAGCACGGCTCATCGCATGTTCTCATAAAATCAGTGCGAGCGATGCTCAGCACTCTCATCAATTAAGTAAAACTGGCAGAGCCAGCTTTACATCCCCACAAGGCCGCCAACCTCATCCCTCACTCTCACCCCACCTAAGAGGTCTTTTGAGCCTGTTGGGCCTTTTGGTTGACTCCAAGGGCAGACAGTGCTACTCCACAAATCCAGTAAATCTAGTGCGAGCTAAGCTCAACACTTTGTATATAAATCACATGAAAATCTTATAAAATCTGGTGCGAGTTAGACTCTAGCACCGTGTCACGAAAAAGCATGTGAAATCTGGTGCGAGTTATACTCTAGCACCTATGCATGTAAAACTCTAGTGCGAGCTCTCGCTCCAGCACCAATGCATGCATCACACAAATCAAACATCGTGCGAGCTGAGCTCTAGCATGTCACATGTAAATAAAAACACGTAGGCGGCTCGGTTATCTCCAAATAGTTTTCACAGAAATTACATCGTTAAAGGTATGCAATGCTATGCATTTTTCTTTAAAAGTGAGCCAGCCTACTCATGCATGTGTTAAAATACCTCCAGAATAAGCAGGAACCTCTTGTCCTTGCTCCTCCCAATTTTTCCTAAAGTTGGAAACATTTACCCTTAACAAGGGTATTTCGGTAATTTTGCCCATACGGGGCATTAAAATTATTCTTCGACCTCTAGACCCTCCAGAACATTTTTAAGGACTGCATATGAATTTAAAATTGCGTAAAGTTTACCTCTAGCAGTCCGTAAAATTCCCTTACCTTATTTTCCTGTCGAGTCTGACCTTTTCTTTTCCACTGTTGTCTCGTCGCGCAGTCCGATATGCTCTCAATCCAATGCCCGAAACTGCGTATCAATATTCCTCAGGTCAGATAACATACAATTTAATTGTATTTCCTATTTTCTGGGCTTAATTTAAATCGTTGGGCCCATTTACCCCTATTGGGCCCGATTGCACCTTAATGGGCCTTAATCGGCCTTAAGCCCGTTTTCCACTTAATTTTCACTTTATCGATGCCTATTGGGCTCATTGGGCCCACCAATAATTTATTGGGCCTCGTTCTAATTCTCGAATAGCTAAATTTAATATTTACGACAATTTATCTAAATTTTCATAATTTAATTCAATTTATGCGGAAATTAAATCAATATCACGCATAACGAGGTAATTATCGTAAATAAGGGTCACTTACCCGAGATTCCATGCTAGTACAAAATTCGAGGCTGTCTCGAGCCCTCGGTGGATGCCAATCGTCGAGCTACATAATTTCACAATTTTTCAGGTAAGTTTTCAGCCCAAAATTAATTAAATTAAATACTCCGAAATTTAAATCGGGTCAATTCGACCACTTATCGACTTACCCGAAGCTCGATTGCATCACAAAAATTTTCTCCAATTTTTTTCTCTTTTTCTTTTTCCCTTTTTTCTTCCTTTTTCCCCTCTTTTTGGCTGAACCGGTTCAGTCCTGTTCGGACCGGTTCAGACCGCCGGTTCTCTCCGGTTCGACCGGTTCACCGTCGCTTCACCGCCTTGCCGGTCGGTTCTCCACCGGCTTCCATCGCCAATCGCTCCGCTGGGTCGTCCGCATCACGAATCTGACCTCGGTTTGGGCCAAGCTCGCCGGAACGCCGTCGGTCCGGCTGTTCTCCCTCGGCCGTCGGACCCATTTCCTTTCCTCCGCCGTTTTCGGCGTTTGCCGGCAGTTTCGCCGGTCGGGGCTACCACCAATCGACTCACCGGTGCCTGGGGAAGCTTCGGTGGTGGTCGATCGGGCCTGAATCGGCGTCGATCGCCGAAAATCTCTCTCCCCCCTCGGTCTCGATTTTCTGCCATTTTGCTCGCCGGTGGCCGCCATTCGGGTCTCCAAGGGGCCGGTGATGGGTCGGGCTGCGTCTGGCTTGCCTTCGCCAGCCTCGCCTGGTCGCCTGGCCGCCAGCAGGGGCTCGGCCTCTGCTTCCGTTTTCCGTTTCCTCTTTTCTTTCGCGTTTTCGCGATTTCTCTCTTTTTTTTTTCATTTCTTTTATTAATTATTTTTATTATTATTTTTTATTTTAATTATTACACTATTCCTTAAAATACTCTATAAAAATCCAAAATATCCCTTAAAATTATTATTTAATTCTAAATTAATTAATTTAATTTAATTTAATTTATTTATTATATTTTAACTCTTTTTCGGGTATAATTTCTCTGTATTTTTCGGGATATTGTCCCGGGTGACTTTTCGATATATTTTTTGATTATTTTCGGGATTATTCTTCCGAACTAAAAATCCCGATTAATTCCAATAAATTAATATCTTGATCAATTTAACCCAAAATAAATTTATTTCACTTTTATTGACCAAGATTTCTTAAATCCATATTTTAATTAAATTTTTCTTATCGAAATTATACCGACCTTTGGTCTTTTGACCATTTTGTCCTTACACATATTCGGGATTAATTTAACCCGACTTCCTTTCACGAAAACTCATTCATTTCGTATTTTAATTAAATTCGGGTCTTACAACTCTCCCCCACTTAAGGAATTTGGTCCTCCAAATTAGAACCAATTCACATGAGTCCATATACAACTCCGGGTACATCGATCGTATCATACTTCTTTAATTCTTACGTGACCTTCTCCGGAGTGTATTACTACCAAAGGACTTTAATTGGGGAGATCATCTTAAACCTCAATACTTTCTTTTTCCTGTTTAATGCCCGAACTTTTCAATATACTTATATTTTCATTAAACTGAACTTTTGGAGTTCATATTCGATCACCTATGCTGGATTTGGATAGTATTGCTGAAACATCAAAAGCTGAGACGCATTGTGGGTGCCTGTTAATTCAGGTGATAACACCAACCTACAGGTCTTATCTCCCACTTGTCCAATCTCTCAAAATATTCAATCCAGCGAAACTCAATTTACCTTCTTCCAAAAGCTCGCTATGTCCTTATTCCCTTAGGACGAGTAACTTTCAACCATACTAATTCACCAAAGGTGAATTCCAATACGTGTCTATCTGCTCTGAGGTGTTCTTAATCTCTCATCCTTAACTAAACATCCTCAGAGACTTATCATTCAAAGTCGAAAATAATTTCTATCTGTCACCCACTTTTTCTTATCCAATTCGGAGAACAACCCCTACAGCCATACACTGCCTCATATCTTGTTATCCCGATACTCAAGTGACAACTGTCACTATTGGCTAATTCGATTGGAAATCAACTGATTATTCCAGGAGCTTATAAAATCAATGGCACACGCTTTCATCGGATCCTCCAGAACTTATACAGTCCTCTCTGACTGACCATCTGTCTGAGGACAAAAAGCTGTGCTAATACTCAGTCGGGTTCCCATAGCTTCCTAAAATATCCTCAGAGGTGGGAAGTGAAGCGGGAATCCCTATATGATACCATGCTCACTGGAACGCTACTTAATGTTCCACAATCTTCCTTATACATAAATCCTCATACACACTCTGAGTATCTGGGGAGTTCGTAATCCAGAAGGTGGGTAGACTTAGTTACTCTATCGACTATCATCCAAATAGCCTCATAATTCACCTGGGTTCTCTGTAACCGATCATAAAATTCATGGAGACTTGCTCTCATTTTCGTGCCGTGTCAATATAGGTAGGTGCTGCAATAACTCTGCAGACTTTTAATACTCTACCTTATTCTGTTGACATACTAGGCACTTCTTCACAATCTCTACCATGTCTCTCTCCACATCTGACCACCAATACCCTTTTCGAGATTTCAATATATAATCATTACTTTTCGTATGCACTGTATATCCCAAAGAGTGAGCTTCTGACAACATTACTATCTCATCAACTGTGGTCCTGGGGAGCACTCTTACTATCTCGGAACCTCTGTAAATCATTATCATACTCTGTGAACTCTGTCACTGTACCCTTCTGAATCTGACCCAAACTATCGACATCGTGCCGATCCTCACGCTAAGCCTGTCGAATCCGGGCACTCTCATCCGGTTCTAATCTCAGGCTAGCTATCACATAATCATACCAATCACTGTCATCATCAGAAGGGATCATATCACTACCGAGGTTCACAACTGTTCTAGCAGCTCACGCTCCCTAACCATCATATGTAATACCATCCCGAGGCTCTTTATACTCAAAGCATCAGCCATCACATTAGCCTTTCCTGGGTGGTATAATTTTCACAAATCAAAACCTCTCAGAAGCTCTAACCCACTATGTATTCTCATATTCGCCTCTTTCTGTGAAAACAGATACTCGGGTTTTATGATCAGTGCATATCCAAAATTTCTCACCATGTACATAATAGTACCATATCCTTGGTACAAATACTGTTGTAACTTTAAATCATGGGTCAGATAGTTTATTTCACAATCATGGAGTTGTCTGACTCCAAAATTGACTATCTTCCCATTATACATCAATACACAGCTCCCTTATAATTTTGAGGTATCCATACTCACTGAGAACCTCTTGAGCTGTTGGGTATGGTGAAAATAATCACGGTGGTCAGTTCATACTTCACTACACCGAAATTCATGTCACATCTATCATTTTATTTATTATCTCATTCCAAGACCACGTTTTCTTAGTTAAACGTGTCAACCAAGTAAATCCTTTTAGAACTCGCAGCAACCATCTGCAAAAGCAATTTCCCAATTGTTGCTTATAAATCGCCCTAGACTTTAGCTACACCCAATATATCATCGATAATGATGATTACAAATCGATCTAATCCTTGACTTATTTATGCATAAGCATATAAGATCCTTCTCAACCGCTTATGTCTTCAGGTACTAACCTGCGTCATTTCCTTTTCTTATCTTAACCGCTCTTATTAAATTTTTACTATGTTAACCTTTATGATTTGTCGAATTTTAATATTGTTTTCGTCTTAGTAGAGGTATCCTAATGCTAAAGGTATTTATTACATCGATCGATTTCACGTTATAGGTTATATATACATACTTTTAGACGCTGTCAAGTCTTCAGGCGGGGAGGTATTTTGAAATACCTTTATTAACCTTCAGACTTAACCACAACTACGTTATATCTCAGTTTATGTGGTCACAATTTATATTCGATACTAATTGCTTAGCCTCAATTACTTCGCATATTAAGGGTATTCCTTACCTAGCATATATCTCTTACTCCAATACATATTGTATTTGGGATCAAAACACATCTCCTTCGTATATCAATCATGACAAAACTCTTGTCATTACTCATTCCGTAAGTACCATCATTTGCTCCCTTAATTTCAACTGTCGCACCCCTTTTTATTACTTAAAATCTCTATATCAGTATTCCGTTAATTAATCCTCCTCTATTGGGTACTCATTTATTAGTATTGTGCCCAATGATGTAGGCATTCATGCCTTTTACTCACTTATATGCAAATGAAGGCGGTATGAATAAATGTGTGGCACCAGGATTAATGAACATATGTACTTCATTATTCATAACAAGTGTGGTATCTTACACCACATCCATGAAACATCAATAGTGTCCTGGTCCAAAACATCCTCTCGCCTCCGTCCAACAGCCTACTTTCTTCTTTTTCTTTTTGGCTATGGTCTCCCTTTTCGTTGCAGCTATACCAATGAAGTTTTTCTCTGTCTCTTTACTTTTCTGTGGGACGATTTCGCCCAATTCTGTGCAATCAAAATCAATGGTCCGTCATACCACATTTAACGGCCATTTTCATCAATACAGTGTAAGTATAGACCCTCCTTCCTTGGTATCCACCACACATCTCACACTGCTTACAGTGCTTACACTGCTACACTGCTTCGTAGCAGGTCGGGGTCCTCCAATCACAATGCCCACAAGAGTGCCAAAATTAGATGCACTGGGGCCTTACCAATTATCTTACTCCATAACTCGTCAAATCAGATCTTTTTACCAATTTGCATTTTCCCATTTTGACATCTCTGTCATTTCTCGATTCTCTTTTCTGTCTCTATTTCAGCCCTCATTACCTTTCCCAATCTCAGAGGCGTGCAATTCATGTTCTTATTTACCCAACTGTAAATCTGCGCACTGCCTCGGTATAGGTAATATCTCACGGGCCAATCGGGCTCTAATTGAAAAGTTGAGCCATTTCATAAACTTTAGACATCTCGACTGTCACTTGTTCAAGTGTCGAGGTAATATCTGCCAAAAAAAATATAACTGAGTTTCATACTCATAATCAATTTAGTATTCCTGGGCAGTGTAAGAAATTTTTCCTTTAAATCATGTCCGGGATATCCTGTCACCGGAACACATCCAATAAGATTTCTCATATCAACTCTTAAGATGGGTCGAGCGGGTTTTCACCAATGCTCCGCTGCGCCCTCATATCTCTTACATAATCTGAGCAATTAGCTCTTCACAATAATCTCCACACTTCGCTACAACTTCGCGTAGCGTGTCTCAATACTATCCGATCTCTCTGTCGGACTCAGTGGGGCATACTCAACATTAGCCTCCATTTCAATTTCATCCTGATTGTCACAGGTCAACTCAGCACGACTTAGCAGACTCAGGTCTACCTCTACGACCTCTACCTCGTGCACTTTCTCATCTAATGCGACTCATATTAGGCATTACTGCATTCTCAACCATTTCTTAGTCAAAACCCATCTCGATATACACTATTGTATCTAACCAAGCACAGTAACACGGGGATGTAATTTCCTAATTACTGACACTGACACACATCAGACCAATTGCTGCTCTAATACCATAAAATCTGTCACGACCCAAACTACCCAAAAATCAGAGTTAATTTTTCGCGTTTTATTATTTCCTTACTTAAATTTCTTACCTGTCATCGAATCGTGACCAACACTCCACTAATAATTGGGCTGTGCGTCAATGCCAGTCCCACCATTCCATTACCATCTAACTTATTTATTTTTTTCAATCATTTATAATTGTTTACAATATTTATACATCCCCTAAAGTTACTTACAAACATGTTACTGTGCTATGCTTATGTAGATACAATATGTACAAGTGTATATACCTTATGTTGATGGGCAGCAGCGGATATCCGGAACGCAGTACTGAGTCGTCGCAACTTCAGCTGGAGATTTTCTGTGGGAGAAAATGAAAGGGGTGAGCACATCAAGCTCAGTAAGGCAATCCTACGAACAAGTAGGTAACCATACTACCTACATGAATGTGGTGCCATGCATAAACCACCCTTTCTCCACACATTTTAAAACAAATGATATGATGTTGTGATGTTATGTAAAACAAGTTTGCACGAAAATTCAACATGCAATTATAAAAAATAATTTCTTTCTCAATTAAAATTTTCACAATAAAGTCCTCGACCCCTCCTGTGGGTGATCCTGACTCACACAAAACCATGAAAATCGATTTACATTCACACATGGGTTTGAAAAGCATGGAAATACCATCATGCATATTTAATTAAAAACCCAGTTTAAATCATCTAAATCGTCGACATGCGAGACGAGGCAATATCTGTATAACGGCAATAACCAGGACTATGGCCATGTGTGTCCTCGGGAGTTCCTCAGCTACACGGATCCTAGTGTGCGGGTTCTCACCATGATCGGGAACTGCCCAGGAGGTGGGTCAATCCATCCCGTCAGTCTTATCCGATCCCAGGCATCCGAAGATGCTGCATCCGGAGATGCCGTATCCGAAGATACCACACGGTACATCGTACTCCATGCTACTTGCACGGTACATCGTACTCCGTGAACCCATATAATATCTCTATTCTCATGCCATGTCTCAAAACGCAAGTGCGAGCCTATTAACTCAGTGACACACAGTCTACCTGATGCTCCAAGCACGGCTCATCGCATGTTCTCATAAAATCAGTGCGAGCGATGCTCAGCACTCTCATCAATTAAGTAAAACTGGCAGAGCCCGCTTTACATCCCCACAAGGCCGCCAACCTCATCCCTCACTCTCACCCCACCTAAGAGGTCTTTTGAGCCTGTTGGGCCTTTTGGCTGATTCCAAGGGCAGACAGCGCTACTCCACAAATCCAGTAAATCTAGTGCGAGCTAAGCTCAACACTTTGTATATAAATTAAATGAAAATCTTATAAAATCTGGTGCGAGTTAGACTCTAGCACCGTGTCACGAAAAAGCATGTGAAATCTGGTGCGAGTTATACTCTAGCACCTATGCATGTAAAACTCTAGTGCGGGCTCTCGCTCCAGCACCAATGCATGCATCACACAAATCAAACATCGTGCGAGCTGAGCTCTAGCACGTCACATGTAAATAAAAACACGTAGGCGGCTCGGTTATCTCCAAATAGTTTTCACAGAAATTACATCGTTAAAGGTATGCAATGCTATGCATTTTTCTTTAAAAGTGAGCCAGCCTACTCATGCATGTGTTAAAATACCTCCAGAATGAGCAGGAACCTCTTGTCCTTGCTCCTCCCAATTTTTCCTAAAGTTGGAAACATTTACCCTTAACAAGGGTATTTCGGTAATTTTGCCCATACGGGGCATTAAAATTATTCTTCGACCTCTAGACCCTCCAGAACATTTTTAAGGACTGCATATGAATTTAAAATTGCGTAAAGTTTACCTCTAGCAGTCCGTAGAATTCTCTTACCTTATTTTCCTGTCGAGTCTGACCTTTTCTTTTCCACTGTTGTCTCGTCGCGCAGTCCGATATGCTCTCAATCTAATGCCCGGAACTGCGTATCAATATTCCTCAGGTCAGATAACATACAATTTAATTGTATTTCCTATTTTCTGGGCTTAATTTAAATCGTTGGGCCCATTTACCCCTATTGGGCCCGATTGCACCTTAATGGGCCTAAATCGGCCTTAAGCCCGTTTTCCACTTAATTTTCACTTTATCGATGCCTATTGGGCTCATTGGGCCCACCAATAATTTATTGGGCCTCGTTCTAATTCTCGAATAGCTAAATTTAATATTTACGACAATTTATCTAAATTTCCATAATTTAATTCAATTTATGCGGAAATTAAATCAATCACGCATAACGAGGTAATTATCGTAAATAAGGGTCACTTACCCGAGATTCCATGCTAGTACGAAATTCGAGGCTGTCTCGAGCCCTCGGTGGATGCCAATCGTCGAGCTACATAATTTCACAATTTTCCGGGTAAGTTTTCAGCCCAAAATTAATTAAATTAAATACTCCAAAATTTAAATCGGGTCAATTCGACCACTTATCGACTTACCCGAAACTCGATTGCATCACAGAAATTTTCTCCAATTTTTTTCTCTTTTTCTTTTTCCCTTTTTTCTTCCTTTTTCCCCTCTTTTTGGCTGAACCGGTTCAGTCCGGTTCGGACCGGTTCAGACCGCCGGTTCTCTCCGGTTCGACCGGTTCACCGCCGGTTCACAGCCTTGCCGGCCGGTTCTCCGCCGGCTTCCACCGCCAATCGCTCCGCTGGGTCATCCGCATCACGAATCTGACCTCGGTTTGGGTCAAGCTCGCCGGAACGCCGCCGGTCCGGCTGTTCTCCCTCGGCCGTCGGACCCATTTCCTTTCCTCCATCGTTTTCGGCGTTTGCCGGCAGTTTCGCCGATCGGGGCTACCACCAATCGACTCACCGGTGCCTGGGGAAGCTTCGGTGGTGGTCGATCGGGCCTGAATCGGCGCCGATCGCTGAAAATCTCTCTCCCCCCTCGGTCTCGGTTTTTCGCCATTTTGCTCGCCGGTGGCCGCCATTCGGGTCTCCAAGGGGCCGGTGATGGGTCGGGCTGCGTCTGGCTTGCCTTCGCCGGCCTCGCCTGGTCGCCTGGCCGCCGGCAGGGGCTCGGCCTCTGCTTCCGTTTCCGTTTCCTCTTTTCTTTCGCGTTTTCGCGATTTCTCTCTTTTTTTTTCATTTCTTTTATTAATTATTTTTATTATTATTATTTATTTTAATTATTACACTATTCCTTAAAATACTCTATAAAAATCCAAAATATCCCTTAAAATTATTATTTAATTCTAAATTAATTAATTTAATTTAATTTAATTTATTTATTATATTTTAACTCTTTTTCGGGTATAATTTCTCTGTATTTTTCGGGATATTGTCCCGGGTGACTTTTCGGTATATTTTTCGATTATTTTCGGGATTATTCTTCCGAACTAAAAATCTCGATTAATCCCGATTAATTCCAATAAATTAATATCTTGATCAATTTAACCCAAAATAAATTTATTTCACTTTTATTGACCAAGATTTCTTAAATCCATATTTTAATTAAATTTTTCTTATCGAAATTATACCGACCTTTGGTCTTTTGACCATTTTGTCCTTACACATATTCGGGATTAATTTAACCCGACTTCTTTTCACGAAAACTCATTCATTTCGTATTTTAATTAAATTCGGGTCTTACACAACGTAACCAAAAATGTGACCATAACCGCAATTTAAATCCCTGCTATAACGTGTAAGCATATATACACTTATGTATATATTTGTATAATTTAATATACATATATATACCATTCATTCTCATCTTTTAGCATTTTCATACTCTAACTTCCAAATCAAAAGTATTAAACTTACATTGAAAAACTCATAAAATCGAACCTTGCTCCACTTTCACCGTTTTAGTTTCATTTGCTGCCATATACCACCAGTGCACATTTAGCAATAGAAATATTTATATAAACATATATACATCTAGATTTCACAATGCAATACAAGGGGCTTACCCCTTTCACTGTCCAAGCTTCAACCATGCCAAATGCCGCTGTTTACCAGTCACTAAGTCCCTGTCTTCATTAATTCTGTTAGAACCCAAGAGAAGCCCCCTTTCTTCCATTTCGTTTTCCATCTTCTTACTCCTACTCTCGTTTCCTGAACAGTGACTTGATTTCTCTTTCCTCTCTTCAACAACTCACTCTCACTTTACTCTTCTCCCTCTTCATGAACTGCCACACTCGTTTGTCTCTATTTTTCTCTGCTCTCTCACGCTCTTGTTCCTTGGTTTACAGAGGCTCAGACCTCTATTTCTTTTTATCGTATTTCAATTGGAGCAGGTAGCCGCCTCCCGATTGGCTTCTTGAAGAAGCCAATCAGGTAGTAATTGAATATATATTTTCATACTATTATTTCATTTCTTTCAATTCTCTCATTACTATGTAATAATATACAAAATGTACATGTATAATATATATATATATATATATATATATGAAAGGAATATACAAGCATATAGATTTTTTATTTCTTTTATTTTATCTATTAGATAATACACATATGTCTATACCTCTATTATTTTGTTTATTTATTATTTTTAATAATATTAATTTATTACTATTATTTATCTATAAGGTATAGTGTGTGTATATATATATATATATATTCATATAATAATTACACATACTTTAAGTTTTGACATTTTATTTCGTCTGACATATGTGTATATATATTCAGATACTTATACACATGTATTTTATATATTAATTGACTTATACATATATGTAAATTTATTCTTAACCCTTAAATTAGCTTCTAAAATATTAAATTTAGTTACATATATTTTTAAATATTAAATATCTTATTTATTTGGTTTTATCTTTATATTTATTTGCAATTCAAGGGTCTTCACATATATAACTGATAATTCTATATTTTTAGAATTATTTGTGCTTAATTTCCTAATTAATTATTTAAATTCCCAATTTATTTTGTTAATTATCCCTTTTATTTAATTAAAATTCTCATGTTTGCAGATAAATTAAATCTGGATGAATTTTGAATATTTCAGTAGAAAATGAACCGGAATTGAGCTAAAATCGAGATTGGAGCAACAAGATACATGCAAAACCGAGAGCTGAGAGCAGAATACACCTGCAGCAGAGAGCAGTGCATCACTGGCAGAACCGAGAGCATGTATGGTGAATCGGGAAGTAGAAACGGACAGAGCAAGGAGCGACAGTGATGCCTGAAACAGCAGTATGCTTCTCAAACACAACAGAACAACCCTTCTCAGTACGCTTCTCAAACACAACAGAACAACTCTGTAGATAGGTGTCCGCTCAACTTAGAATTGGTTCAGTATGTTGCCCCTTCTCAAACACAATAGAACAACCCTTTTTCAAACACCTATAATCCAGGGTGGAGGAACCATCCTAACTTCTCCTGGAGCCAAAACCAAGGGCGAACTTCTAGTTTTAGACCTGTAGGACTCCCTGGTTTTCAAGCTCCACCGATTCAGGTACCACCACAGCCGCAATTTTCATTTCATCCGCCTTCTCATCACCCATGCCCACATCATCCATCACCACCACCACCACCTATCCAGCCACAACATATACTTGCACCAGTACCAGCAGCTGAGAAGAAGCTCTCGCTTGAGAAAATGTTCACGACTATCCTGCAAAATCAAGCTGCTTCAATTAAGAACTTAGAGGTTCATGTAGGATAAATAGAAAACGCTTTTAGTCAACGTCCTCAAGGGACCCTCCCCAATAACACTGAAGCTAATCCTGTTAGGAAAAGGGAGGATAAGGAACATGTTAAATCCCTTACCCTTAGGAGCGACAAAGAGCTAGAGGAACCACAAGTTAAGTCCAATCCTGTTGAGCCTATAGTTGAAGAACTCATAAGTCCCAAAGAAGCAGCTCAGAAAGAGCAAGAACATCAGGATCAAGCTACAAAGGAATCTAAGTCAGGCGCTTCTTCATCTTTACCTTCTTCTTCTTCACAACCTTCCTCTTCATCTGATGTTACAATTGTTACCACTACACTTCCTCTAGTTAGACCCCTATTACCATTTCCTCAGAGGTTCAAAAACCAGAAGCTTGATCAACAGTTTGCTAAATTTCTTGAGGCTTTTAAGAAGCTTCACATTAACATTCCTTCCTCATCCTATACACATGTCATGTCATAAATCTGTATATTTATTTAGAGAAAGCTTATGTGGACCTAGGATTGCATTTGTTTAGTTGATTTTGTGTATCATATTCTAGAATTTGTTTGATATTGTCTCGAGGTGAAATATTATATCACACTTAATTGGGGAGATGATTAGGCCATCTTTGGATCGTTTGAGCCTTTCGAGCTTTTTCTGTACATATTTTACCCCTAGTCACCCATCTAGGCCAAATAAGCTTTTCTCTGTATATACACCTGCATTATTTTCCTTAACTTAAAAACTCTTTTCCTATCCCTTATCCCGAAAGCATGAAAGTCATTGGGATATATTTTGAGCTTTGTACATATAGGTATCCGGTGATGGTGAATGTTCAAAAAAAATGAAAGAAAAAGAAAAAGAAAAAGAAGAAAAAAATACAAAAATAGAAAAAAAATGTTTAGTGAAATAAATAAGTTTGGGGGAATAAATTTAAGCTCTTACATTAAGATCCTAGAAGTAATGCATGTTAAAGGGCAATTAAACCTAAATCGACTTTATCATACCTTAACCCCAGCCTTACATAACAAGCTTAATGAAGTCTCATTGATCTTTGATTAAGTGTGACTAAATTAGTGGAGAGAGAAGTGAAAAGCAAACTTATGGGAATGATCACATGTCATTGACTTTACATTCACTGTGTTTGCATAATCTGATCAGGATAATGTACTGAGAAGTGACTTTGACATTTTTCACACACTCACGAGGAGTCCAATTTGGGTTAGGACTTATGATTGAATAATTTTGAATGTTGGACTTGTAATTGTGAATCTTTAAGATCATAGTCTGTATTTTTTCTTTGAGGATAATATTGAGAAAATTATTGTGTTTAGTTCTTGTCATTCCTACAATTATTTTGTTTTGCTTGAGGACAAGCAAAAGTTCAAGTTTGGGGGTGTGATAATTCTATATTTTTAAAATTATTTGTGCTTAATTTTCTAATTAATTATTTAAATCTCCAATTTATTTTGTTAATTATCCCCTTTATTTAATTAAAATTCTCATGTTTGCAGATAAATTAAATCCGGATGAATTTTGAATAGTTCGATAGAAAATGAATAGGAATTGAGCTAAAATCGAGATTGGACCACGCGGACAACACGAACCTAGCACATCCAATTGGACAAGAAGACAAATGACCTGGAAATATTTATCTCAAGGAGCCAATGGTGTGAAGACAAGTGGCCAAACAATGCCAACTCATCTAGGATGAAAAAAATTACAATTTTACCCCTAAATGTGTATATAAATAGAAAATGATGGCAATTGTAAAGGGGGTAGCTTTTAGTTTTTTTTTTTTTTAGGTTAAAAATTTTATTGTTAGGTTTTATTTTTTTTTTAGGTTTCCTTTGAAGTCTTCGGCTGGTGATAGCAGCTAAAGCTTCTCCCCTGTTCTTGATAAGTTGTTTTCCATTCTTCTTTGCTTTTAGTTTTTGTTTTATTTGGATTTTAATTAGCTCTTCAGTTATTGTTACGTTTACAGTTCGTTTTCAATAGAATTCAATCTCCTTTTCAGAATTTAAATTCAATGAAGTTTCGTTTTTATCGTGTCCCCTTGATTTGATTAGTAACTTACTGTTCTGGATCCTTAATTCTACACTGCATTATTTTCGTTTATTGCTTGTTTTTGGTCTCTGCAACGAGTTGGTGCGTGAAAGCAGTTTATGACAAGGCTGGTCGATGGCAGCGTTGCTGCAGTTGCATGCTGGGTTCACTGCTGTTGCTTGGCTTGGCCACGGGTTGAAGGATTAAAGATACTGCAAAAGGCAGCAGCTAGCGGCGGTATAAGTTGGAACGCTTGTTGCAGCCGATAGAAAACAACGTTTCTCCTCTGTTCTCCCCTGTTATAACTTTTGTTTACTGTTCAGTTTCAATTTTCATTTTTCTTGTCACGGGTTGAGGTTGATTGGATGTAGGTTGAAGACCTAGGAAGATCGGTTATGGTGCCATCAATAGATACATGGTACAACAGGATGACAAGCGGAACAGGACAATAATGTCGTTGTAGGCTGCAAAAGATACCAGCGGGAGTAGCACCTGGCCAACGCATGTCATGGAAGATTGGTGTTGAAGACCACATCTGAAGCAGCATTTAATTGCGCCTAGAGCAACAAGATACATGCAAAACCGAGAGCTGAGAGCAGAATACACTTGCAGCAGAGAGCAGTCCATCACTAGCAAAACTGAGAGCATGTATGGTGAATCGGGAAGTAGAAACAGACAGAGCAAGGAGCGACAGTGACGCCTGAAACAGCAGTACGCAGACAGGAGTAGTTAGCTGGGCAATCCGTGAACACCTGAAAGAAGAACAAAAATTGGAGAAAGAAGATAATTTTGGAACCGAGAGCAGGACAAAGCAATGCATGGAAATGTTTTGGTGAAGAAGGTAATAATGTTTGGAGGGACCTTTAAATGATTTAAATTGCCTAAGGCCACGTTTGGCTGCTGCTTCTTTGTAAATTGATGTCTATTGCATTTTTGATTGTTTTTATTAATATTAGTTAGGATAGTGGTAATTGATAGGTAAATTTAATATTTTAAGTTGTCAATTTAATCTTTAGTTTTAAGTCTTAGTTAATAGTTAATTTTAGTTTATACATGTTAGGATTTAATTTTTATTTTAGTATTTTATGAGTTATATTTAGAATTAATTTAGATTAAATTTATTTGCATGCATTAGTTAAATTTTGTTTTATTAGCATTTAGTAAGAGTTAAGTTTAAGAATTTCTTTAGGTAAGTAGATGTTTATCTTATTAGACTTTAAGTTAGTTTAAATTGCATTTTCTTAATTAGTTTAATTACATTCACATTTTACCTTAGGTTTGTTTAATTTTAGCTTAATTAATTTTGTTCTTTATTTTCGCATTTTATTTTGATTGCATAATTAATTGTTGTAATTTCCTTTTGTAGGTAGTTGCTTGTGTGGAGTATTGTAAGTAATTTTTAGCTCAATTTTATTTTCGCTTAGTTTTTAGTGTTATTATTTTCAGTACTTTTAAATTTTAGCCTTAGTTGATCCCCCACTTTAATTTCATAATTTGCTAGAATATACTTAGGGTAAGATTAATCTGTACTTAATTAGGCTAGTTAACTTCTCTGTGGGACGATAATTTCGGGACTCAAATCTCATTATTACTTGTACGACTCGTGCACTTGCCGACAATACCCTTAGAGCGTGTCAATAACTATTACGAGGCTCGACCGACTAATTGTCACTGATGAGTTCCGGTTCTAACTGATCCCTAAGATTGGAGATAACAATGATTTATAGCCGGTAATACCCTAGCATTCGAGGAGTTAGCCATACAAGAAACATATGTTTATTATGAGATTTATGAGAAGTATATGTTTACTACGAGACTTATGAGAAACATATGTTTTTTATGAGATTTACAAGAAGTACATGTTTACTACGAGATTCATAAGAATTATATGCATATGACGAGTTTTAACGAAAAATATATGCTTATTACGAGATTTACGAGAAATTGCGCAACACTGTTTTATATGTTTACGGGCTTTTTGCTGAGCACTATTTACTGATATAACATCTTTAATGTGCTACGAGATATGTTTTCATGAAAGTACATTGCGAGTTTTATAACCGTAATTGCATCGTTTTATGTGCATAACACGAATTTATTGCACTTGCATTCATGATACAAAATGTGATCGTAAAAGTGACATGATGTATAGGACAAGTTAGAGTGATGTCAGATGCTCGAGAAAATGAGGTACTTCTAAGTTTCCTCACATTCGATACCTCGAAAGTCTATGACAAC
Source organism: Firmiana major (assembly GCA_033439115.1). Classification (NCBI taxonomy): domain Eukaryota; kingdom Viridiplantae; phylum Streptophyta; class Magnoliopsida; order Malvales; family Malvaceae; genus Firmiana; species Firmiana major. The sequence goes on along the minus strand of CM065911.1, from coordinate 16,026,091 downwards.
GTCACCAGAGTCCTAGCATAGTCATACGAAAACTAAAAATTGTTATACAAGATTATAAAACGAGAAAACAAGATGCTGATATAAAATGATACGAGAAATGGTGTTGCATGCATTAATTGAATAGCTTACCTATATTTACTATATCTAGAATTTGTAGTGACTAACTCGACTTTCCCCAAAGCTCACCCTCTCTCTCCTCATAGGTTAGTCAAGATAGTTTCGTAGCTTAAGATATCACTCGCTTCACAAGTTCAAGCTTTAAGTTACTATGCAGTTCATACTTCTGTATACTATTCCCTAGTTAAATGATGTTATTAATAGACAGTTAGTACAATATTATAAGATGGGATGTGTACAACATATGTATGAACTTGGATTATGAATTCTGGTTAAATCAAGATGTAAACCAGAGATTTTTGGGAAATAAGTCCCAATCGAGGAAATATTTTCGTATTTAGTTTGACAATATTCTGGAGACCGAGATGAGCTCAGAAATTTATGAAAATATTATGGGAGATAGATAAAATATTGTGATATTGATGATTGGGCATTGAGATTTGGATTCTGACTACTGTGAAATATTTAAATACTATTAGTTGATATTGTGTTGGTAGGGGAAATTACGCAATTATGTGAAAACTCTGTCGATATTTTTTTTGAACTTATTATTAAGATTTATTACGCTAGGGCCTTAGGTACGATTACCTTAAACCTGTATCAGGCCACAAGGTACCAATATCGACTATAGAATACTAACTCATTACACAAACATAGTAGAAGGAAAAGTGAAAAATTTCTCCAAATTTTCGTACTTCTACAGTAAAGTATAAGAACAGTCGCATCTTTCAGGTCATAGCAAAAATGTGTTGAGTATTGGATAGCTCTAAGAGCATGAGTATGAGCTGAATTCAAGGATTGAGAATGTGGAATTTTCGACCAATTAGAAGTTGGTGGATGTTGTGAAGATGACAAAGAATAAAAGCTTTCCACTTTCTCTCAAGTATGTGAAAAACTTGAATTTGATGGCAAGACAAGTAAATTATTTGTGGTTTTGGCATACATATAAGACTTGGGAACATGAATTTCAATTTTCTAAGTTATTTTTTCAAAAGAATATGGTGTATAGACTTCCAAATATTTATGAGAAAAATTATGTGTGTGAAGGTTGTGTACTTGGAAAGCATCATTGCCAACCATTTCCTAAGGAGGCAACATGAAGAGCCAAATAAGTCCTTGAATTGGTGCATACCGATGTACATGGTCCTATGAACAATCCATCACATGCTCAAAATAGGTACTTTATCTTACCTATTGATGATTATTTTCGCATGACTTAGGTTTATTCTATGAGATAAAAATTTAAATTTTTTACTATCTTTGAGAAGTTTAAAACTCTTATTGAAAAGCAAAGTGATTATATTAAAGTGTTAAGAAATGATAGAGATAAGAAGTATACATTAAATGAATTTGATGAATTTTACAATGATGAAGGCATGGAAAGGCAATTTACGTTTGGCTATACACCACAGCAAAAAGAGGTTTCCGAAAAGAAAATCAAGTCATGATGGCAATTGCCATATCTATGTTGCTTGAGAAAGGATTATTAAGAAGTTTTTTTTTGCTAAAGCTGCGCATACAACAATTTATTTGCTAAATTGATGTCCTACAAAATTTGTGTAGAATATGACTCCAATGGAAGTTTGGAGTGTGTGTAGGCCATTAGTGAAAAGCTTGAAAGTGTTTGGTTGTGTGTGCTTTGCCTAAGTTCACAGGGAGAGGAGAGCCAAGCTTGATGAAACCAATGTGAAATGCATTTTTGTTGGTTATTGCTCAATGTTATAAAGTTATATGTTGTATAATTTGAAGATTAAAAAGATAGTAATTAGTCGAGATGAGATTTTTATGAAAAATGTGTTTGAAAATGGAATGAAGGCAAGGTTGCAGGTGAATTTGTCCCAGCCATTATTGTGCAGCAAAATCCAAGTTAAGAACTTAGAAATTATGAAAGATCAATCCCTCTTCAGCCTAGGCATCCCTATTAACAACTACACCTAGATCACCTTCTAAACCAAATTTTTATTCAAGTTTTAGCTCAACTCAAAGAAAAAATGAGAAGCTTGAGTGATATTTATACAAGATATAATTTTTATGTTGTAAAACAAAAAATTTTAAAGAATCTATGAAGGAGGAAGCTTAGAGGAAGGCTATGCAAAAAGAAATTAATACAATAAAAAGGAACACTACATAGAAGCTGGTTGATAGGCCACAAGGAAAAAAAGTAATTGGTTTGAAGTGGGTTTACAAAGTGAAACATAATTTGAAAGGTTCAGTTCAGAGAAACAGAGCAAGGTTAGTTGCAAAAGGCTACTTTCAACAGCTCGATATTAACTTTGAAGAAATATTTGCCTCGTCACCCTTTTTTTATTTGAACATTTAAGTAATGGGCGTATATGAAACAACCTCAAGGCTTTCTATATGTGAGAACAAAAGGTCTACAAGTTGGAGAAAGCTTTTTTTGGGGCTGAAGTAAACTCCAAGAGTTTGATATAGTCAAATAAATAGTTTCTATCTTTAAGAGAAGTAAAAGTGAGCCTATTTTGTATGTCAAACACCAAGGTAAGACTCATGTTCTTATTGTTGCACATTTTATGAATGCCTTGGTGTATACTAAAATGACAAAAGTTCATATACCTTTAGTGGTGAGTGAAAAGCTAAAGTGGGAAGATGGAAGAATAAATGTGGATGAGAGCCTATATAAAAGTTTGATTGAAAATCTACTTTATCTCATTGTTTCAAGGCCTGACTTGATGTTTGCGTCAAGTTTATTTTCTAGATTCATGAGTAATCCCAGCCACATCCATCTTGGTGCAGCCAAAAGAGTGCTAAGGTATGTTAAAGGGACAACAAACTATGGTTCTGAGATTAAGTTGTTTGGCTATAGTGGTACTGATTGGGCTAGTAATGTTGATGACATAAAAGAACATCAGAATAGGCATTTTCTATCGTGTCAGGAGTATTTTCTTAGTGTTTAAAAAAGCAATAAAAAATGGTGCTATCTACAATAGAAGCAAAGTATGTGGCAACAAGCTTGGCTACTCAACAAGCAATTTGGTTAAAAAGAATCATGGAAGATGTAGGTGAGAAGCTTAAAGAAGTCGCGGCAATTCATCATGACAATAAATCTGTCATAGCAATGGCCAAAAACCTAGTTCATCACAACTATACCAAACATATTTCCATCATCATCATTTCATTTGAGAAGCAACTGAATAAGGACAAGTGCATCTCATATTTTGCAAGTATAAAAAGTAAATGGCTGACATTTTCACAAAGGCATTACCAATAACAAAGTTTCAACAATAAAGATAAACTTTAGGAATTATAGAGCAGCACATTAAAAAGGAGTGTATTAAGTAATAAGTAGTAAAACTAGTAAACTATTAAAACATTGCAGTTATTTTTGTTTTGTCTTACTCATGTATATAAATGGCTCTTGATTTTAGACATTTGGATATTATAAATGCCATACATTTTAGGGTAATACTATAGACGTATATATAATGTAAAAAAAGGAAAAAATAAATATAGAAAATAAATACAGAATACAATAGACAGTTGCTACCTATGTTCACGTTTTCCCTAGTTTTGCTGCGATAATGGCAGTAGCCATATTTTTATTCAAACTACTATTTTATCTTATAATTCTAAGTGTGATGTCCTAAAACTAATAACACAAACAAGGACTAGGCATGAAGTTTAGAGCATTCCAAAAGTACTTTTGATTATGTTTTTTTTCTTTCTTTTTTTTCTTTTTTTCCATTTGGAAATGGTGTTTCCTTTTAGGATCAGAATCAAGATGTGGAGGCTCAGCTTTCAACTGAAGTTGATTATATTTCTGATGTAGTAACAATTAATCAAGTCATATGGCTTGGAAAAATTTCTGATAGATTTGGAGCAACATCATAATGAAGCTACGGTAATTTAGGTACGTAATTAATCATCTATAGCAATCACAAATAATCTTGTTTAACGTGCAAGAACCAAGCGTATGAAGGTGAAATTTCTTGTAATTAGAGAAGCATGGTGAAGTGAATGTCATGCACTACAATTGTGAAATCCAAGTCCCTAGAATAATGACGAAAGCTCTTCCAAGGCAAGGTTTTAATTTTTAAGGGCAAGACTAGAAATCTCTAAGAAAAATCTCAAGCACCAATCTTAGATTATAGGATCTTTTAGATACTCTAGTCTAGAAGCAATACTTTTTTTTGCTAATCAAATATTTTATTGATGATATGAAAATGTTAAACTGATGCTGGTAGAATTCACTAGGAATAAACATAAAGGCATCGCAAATATAAAAAAAAAAACACTAGAACAGTAGGATTGCATTGTAACAACAACATATTAGATTAACACATCTTCATATCAAAACAAGAGCATAACAAATCTTCCTAAATACCATGTACCAACAAATCTTCTTAATAGCAAACACCTCGAGTCCCTTATACTAGAAACCAAAAGAGTATGATCATCTACCGCCAAACTTCGAAAGGCTCCAATCTATCAGTGCATGTTTTAGAAAGTGTATCAACCATCTCATTAGATTCCCTGACAATCCGTAAATCAGAAAAAAGGATTATTTTCTCTCAAATAGTCAATTTTAAATAGAACGAACCATAATTTCCAAGGTATCGAGTTCTCTTGACAGCCCCACTTCGTAGCTACCATGGAGTCAAACTCAATGATCAAACTAACTTCCAAATATCTTACAGAACTCACAAACATGTCAGGAGCAAATTTGACAGCAAAAGTACTGTAGTATTAATGTCTTAAATACCGAGTGGTGCAAAGAATAACGCAATAACCTTTAAGTTTGAATCCCTCAACATTCCTCCACAATTAGCTAGCCCAGGTTTATTTTAACTGTTCTTTCCGCATTAAATTTAGCCTCTCAATAGTAGGGGATTCCAATGAACATTAGATCTGGAAATCTTACTGCAAGAGTTTGGGACTCAAGCTAAGGGATCTAACCACCACAGGGATTTGGAAATTATAATAGTAGCTTTCACCCAATATAAAGGCCAAAGCTTTACAAGAAAAAAATAATTCATCCACATTCAGTTGTTTATTATCAAACATTACTTCATTTCTCAATACCCAAATAGACCACAAAGTTGCCACAGAGAAAGCAATCCACCAAAACATTTTAACACCTGTCAGAGAAAGCTCGAAAATTGGAACCTTATATGTGTCACTTACCCTTCTATTCTTCAATGACATTCTCATTTTCAGTCGCACATTGGTGGATCATGTTTCACATCTCAGGCTAGTTTTGGATTGTTTACCTACCAACTAGCTATTAGCCAAGAGGAGTAAATGTACTTTTTGAAAGACTCACATTGAATGCCATGGACATGTAGTCAACAAAGAGGGAGTAGCACCTGATCCGACTAAGATCCAGGCCATTACTGTCTGGCCTTCTTCTAAGAATGTGAAGCAATTCCGTGGTTTCCTTGGTTTAGCAGAATATTATCGGTGATTTGTTCAAAATTATGCAACTATTGTTGCTTATTTGATTTTATTATTGTAACGAGAAGCTTTTGTATTGACAGAGCAAGCTGAGAAGGCTCTTCAGGATCCTGAAAAGGTGTTTACTAGTGCACCTATAGTTATATTACTACATTTTTCAAAACTGCTTATTGTTGAAACTGATGCGTCAAAGGCAACTATGAGAATCGTTTTGATGCAAGACTCACACCCGTTAGCATTTTTTTTTTTAACCAAGACGCTAAATCCTCAACTGTAGTGAGCTTTAACCGATGTTTGAGAGCTTTATACAATCATAGAAGCAACCACTAAGTGACTACGATATTTATTAGGCTCGAGGTTTACTTTCCCCACGAAGTAGAGAAGTATTAAAAGTTTGACGCAGCAAGTAGTGCAAATCCTAACCAGCAGAGGTTTTTTTGTGAAATTGTTGGGTTTTGAATTTGATATTTGACATAAGCTTAAGCTTGGTCCCAAGGCTAGAGGATGGGAGTGTTATTAAAAAGCTAGCAAAAGATGCCAAAAGGAAGTAGATTGGGGTAGAAAGCACACTAACAACATTAACTCATGTGGTATGAATCTTTGGAATGAAATACAAATCAAGACCAACTTATTTGGATACATGCAATAATTGGTAGCTAGTGTAAAGTAGAAACCAGCTTAATATCCCAACCATCATCTTAAGGATAGGTTGTTATTCTTTCAGGGGAGGATTGTATTAAGTTAAAAATAGAATTTCTTAGGAAATTTCATTGTACACGAAGTTCTGAACATGGTGGAAAGAAAAGATTTAGGCTCGGGTGATGGCGCAATTTTACTGGCCTCATATGAAGGAAGATATCAAACAATCTGTGAAGAGTTGTCCGATTTGTGAAGCTTCTTTGTACAAGAGAGGCGCTTGTGGGTTTTGTTCTAAAGCTACAAATTTTTTTTTTTTTTTGGTTATTGACCGCCTGTCAAAGTATGTACACTTTAGTGCTTTACCTAGCAACTTCACAGCGGTCGAGGTGGCGCAAGTCTTTGTTTTCATACATTGTTAATCTTCACAGATTATCAAATCGATTTTGAGCAATCGAGATCAACTTTTCTTAAGCATGTTTTGGTGTGACATGTTTTGTCTCAGTGGTATTTAGTTGTGTTGCAGCACAACTCACCATCCGCAAACTGACAATCAAACATAGGTGACAAATTGAGAGTTGGAATGATATCTTCGCTGCTTTGTGGTGGACAATCCATCTTATGGGTTCAATATTTGCCACGGGCGGAGTTCTCATTTAATACTTCTTGGCAGTCAGTAATTGGCTATGTCATAATTATTTTCATCTGAGGAGTCGGCTGTTAGATAATTTTTTAAAACATAAAAAAAATCACCACTAATTTTTTTCAATCAAAATATGATTAGATATCTAAAAACATCCATCTTTTTAACAAAATTTTAAAATTAATTAAGTTTTATTGAAAAGATAATTTTTTGATATGTGAAAACAAAGTTTCAGTTCGAAAATTCGATTATGTGTGAAAGGATTAAACGTCTGTTTAAAAACGATACCATTTAATCATATATTATCCTTCAATTTTAATGAAATGGTCTTAATTAAATATTTAAAAAGAATTCCTTTATTTTGAAACCATTTTTTGTTTGTTTTTATTTATATATTTTTTATTTGAAAGGTAATTTTTTGTTTTATTTTACTTATTTTTATTAAAAATTAATAAGAATCTCTAGTATTACAAATTATACCGAAAAGTACTCTAATACTCTGGTCGCACTTTCAGATAATTTTTTCACTTAAGGATTTCTTAAGAATCATTATTTGCGATTTTTATAAAATCTCATCTTTAGAAGATTCTCACTTATTTTGGAATTTCGTGAATGCATATGGTGCAAACATATAATGCATGATGCTTATGAAAAATTTATTATTATTAATTATTTTATTTATTTTTAAAAACTTCTTTATTTCAACAAGGATCCATTTTTATTAAAAAATTACACTAAATATTCCAATACATCGGTAATAATTAGTAAATTTTTACCTAGAGATCAGTTATAACTCACCATTTATGAACTCTGTAATATATCATCATCGGAAATGAAATGTATATTTTTATTTATTTATTTAATAATTTTCTTTTATATTTTAAATTGACTTATTTCAAAAAATCAATTATAAAATAATTTTTTTATCAAAATAAAATCACTTAAATATTTCAATATGTTGATAATATTCAAAGGTTTTATTCAATCTTAAGGATTATCAAGGAAACACTATTTTTGATTTCTAAGAAATATCATCCTCGAAAACTTCTCATTTATATATTTTTTAAATAATCATTAATAATAAAAAAAATTCATATTTTTACTATACATAAATGTCTTGTTTTTTAAAAAAAAGATAAGAAATGAAACACATTAAAATTTTTTATAAAAGAATGGATTAAATGATTAAATGAATTTATACATAAAAGCCAAAAGTATAATAATAATAATATAAAAAAGGAATATTCAAACTAAGAAAAAAGGTATACCACAAAAACACACCGTTTCACTTAAAATTTTCCTCCGCTTCCAGTATTACCCGAACTTTAAGGGCTCTGTTTCTCAATTTCTTGTTGCTTCACAGCAGCTGACAACGGAGCAAGGTTTCACGCAGAAAAAAGGTGACACAGGCAGCAGTGTAAGCGTGAAGCAAGGAACGGTGCGGCACCAAGGCAGGACTCTATGCAAGCTGTACAGCAAGTTCAGCAAGTGTGACGTGCGGCGGTAAGGAGCAAGGCAGTCCGGAAAAGCAGGGGCAGTGTAGCAGAGACCTATCAACGGTGTCAGCATCGATGCTGGGCTGGTTGCAGCGGATTGCTTCGGTTCAAGGAGGAACTCGACATTGAAGGTGATGATGCAAAGCAGAAACGTGCAGCGCACAGTGGGGAACTATGGCGATGAAGGCTCGGGCAGGTGCAACGGCTGGCAGTGCAAGGGAGGCGATCCAGCAGGTGTTGGGAAATTATTTATGTGGGTTTATTATATCAATTGATTATACATTATAAATTATTTAATTTATTTAATCTATTTAAAATGTGATCAAATAAAATTATTAGACTTTAGAGTATCTCAATTAGTATAGGTTTTGTTATGTGCAGAGATCAAATATTTTATTTTATTTGAATGATGGGTCAAAATAGGATAAAGTATACTACAGTTATAAATAAATTTTGGTACTCAGTCTAAACGTAACTTTTCTCATTCTCATTTCTAATCATTAAGTGAATTAGGGTTTTCTCTCATAAAGTAAAGTTTAGACGTGAAAGACTCTTAACCCTCAATCAATTAGTTCCAATAGATTCAGGTATGTTTCTATATTTTAATTTTCTTGATTGAACATGAGATCATGTGTATAAATATTATGTAATTAAATTTTACTACAAGTGGTATCAAAAGTCAATTCATGTTTAATCATTAAGAATTAAAATTATTGTTTGAAACATTAGGGCTTTTATTCTCTGTAAAATAAAGGTTAAAAAATCTGTAAACAATTTTTTTGGAGTTAGTTTCATATTTCAAGTAATCAAAGGTTTTAATCCTTTAAATCTCGAAAAGAAAATTCAAACAAAACATTTATTTTGTATATGTTTTGATTCAAATTGATGAATGATAATTGTTTCTTGTGACTTTTATGGTTGAAACATAGTTACAAGTTTAATAAATTTTCGTTTTGGTTGAAAGAAAACTAAGAACATAAAGATTGGATTTTAATGATGAAATTGTTTCATTCTTGTTGGCTTGATTTGTCTCAATTCTTTAACGTTTTCATCCGTTTTTTACATGGGTATTGTAGAATACACATTTAATTTTAATTTTGTAAAGTTAATTTAGTGAAAATAAGTCTAAAAAATTGTTAAAAGACAAAAAAAAATTGAAGAACAAATTCGAAACGGGTCTATTCTGCATCTAGCCGAGTTATGTTGACCCTACGGAGGTTAAAGAAAGTGGAAGATTTCGATTGGGATCTCCCCCAGGCGCAAAGGGCAGTGCATGGACCCCACGTGCCGCCATTCGATGGCCCAATAAACACTGTTTTCTCCAGTTTGGAATAAAAATTGATAATAAATTTTTTTGTGATTTTTTTGAAATTTTTAAAAATTGTTCAATAAGAAAATTTAATAGTTTGCATTTTTTGAATTAAAGTTGTATATTATGGAAATGATTATTATTGTTTTGCTTTATGGTTATATGTTTTATGATGTTCTAAGTTGATTCACAATATGTACTCTCCTTGAAATTGTCAATAAATTTATGTACTATCACCTATAAACATGTGTATATTTTATAAAAAATAAAATTTTAAAATAAATTAAATTAATATAAAATGCCACCAAAGTGACCTATTTTTTATTAATTATTTATTTTGAAAAATAAGGTTGTCATTAAGGAATTTATATTACAGTGTTTTTAAATTCATATGAAAAATAATTGACCCAAAAAAAGATTATGTTTTTGCTAAATTATTATATGTGATAAAAATATTTTTTACCATGCATGCGATATGTCAGTCCAAAGAAAGGCGTGTTGTTGGCAGGATTTAGTTATCAATATGTACTAATAAAGTTTAAGAATACTGCTTACAAATTGATATTTTTATCCAAAAATTAAATGTTAATGTTGTGCTTGGTATCTTATATGACCCAATATTATTTAATTGTTAGTTGATTATTATTGTTTTCTACTTATAGTGAGTGTTTCTACCATATCTGCCAATTTGAATAACATTTCAGTGCTTAACGGTACTAACTTTGAGAAATGGAAGGAGTACGTAACCATCGTGCTTGGGTGTATGGATCTGAACTATGCAATCAGGTCAGAACAACCTCCCACCCATACTGATAATAGTTCAGCTACGGAAACTATGAAAAATAGGAGTGTTCAAATCGCATGAGTCTGATGATCATGAAACACTCAATTCCGGATGCGATCGGGGGTGCAATACCTGAGGAAGAAAATGCTAAAAGTTTCCTAAAGCAGATTGCAGACAGATTCGTTGCAAATGAAAAGGTCGAAACAAGCACTATTCTGACTAAACTTATTTCAATGCGGTATAATGACAAATGAAACACAAGAGAGTACATTATGGAAATGTCTAATCTTGTTACAAGATTAAGGGCATTAAAGTTAGAGTTGTTTGAAGACATACTCGTGCACCTGGTCTTGATATCTTTTCTTGCACAATTCAATCCCTTTAAGATAAGTTATAACACTCAAAAGGAGAAATAGACTCTTAACGAGCTCATTGCTTAGTGTGTGCAAGAGGAAGAGATGCTGAAAGAAGATAAGATATAAAGTGCTCACTTAGCATTTTCTTCCAATGGTAATGTTGCCAACAAGAAAAGGAAAAGGAACAATACAGGAAAAGGCACTACAATTGTAATGCACCAGAAATGTGGAGTTTAGGGCTAATTTAAAATTTTATCTTATAATTCACTTCTTACTTAAGGTGTATTCTTGCTCAGTGTCAGTTCACATCTTATCATTTCATTATTAAACTCTTTGTGTTCGATTATACTTATATCATTTCCAAAGAAATTTCGGTAGCATAACCTTTTATCAATATCTCTATCCTCCTACAAATTTTTCAAAGCAAATACATATATCCATAACAGTTGATTTTACTTCCTTTACATATATATACAACTCTGATTACATCCCAAATGTTTACTTATACACAAATATCTGTACTACATAAATTGTCTGGATACAAAATGAATTATACCTTACACGTGTACAAGAAATAGCCTGGGGAAAGTCTCGTCCACCAGCCAATGTCATGTATGCAGCAAGCACTGGTAACTACTGTAAGTAATCTGAGAGGAAGGAAAAAATGGGGGTGAGCTTCAACTAGCCCAGTAAGGAGTGCATTTAAAACAAGAAGTAATAAATCAATTCATTCGTAAAATAATGGTACAATTCGCATCTCAAATTACGTGATAAAAATCATCTGAGTATATAAGCTCAAAACACCAACTCATTATAATAATATAGAGACTAGGCATTTACTATTCCTGTCATGAAAGAAATCACCACTCCATCCTCAAAAGAGAGCATCGTCCGAAGAGGGAATCAAGTACTTATAGCCATGGTAAGGCTATAGATTGGACCAGGGTCATTCATCATTATCTCAACGCCACATAGGTGGTATATCACATAAATAAAGGAAAACATCATGATAAACACATAGAATATGCATAACATGGTCAAGGTCTAGCTCAATCCCATACCGTCGGCTAGAATTCCATTAGGTCTCACTCAATCGACCCCTAGGTTTCCCTAACTCGCATGCTATTGAGCCTACAGTATCAAAACGTACCATTATTATACTGAAAATAGTTTTGCAATCATCTAAGAGCTCATACTAGTCTTGCTTCATAAATCTCATACATAAATAAATATATATATATATATATGTATTTGTCTGCAAAACTTTAAAATCGTACAATTGAGCTCAATTAAAACAAAACATGCACTCGGATAAGAAAACCCGGGCTATAGGTCTTTTTCGGGGTTTATGCTTATCTCATAAAATATTTTCATGCCACCAATTCTTAGTTATAGATAAGGAATTCAGGTATTGAAATCGGTTGCATCCCTTACCTAAATGAGGCCGAGGCAGCCCTAAATCGTCGAGTACCAGGTTACCTCGTTTTGTGTGTCAACTTTTTGAGCTATCCAAAACAACTTCAAAACCATCAATTGATGCTAAATTTCATCTTTAATTCATATTTATATTCATTTGAAACTCAAACGGGGTCAATCGTACCCTTTTTCGATCATTTTTTCTACTTTCTCGGTTTTAGCGATAAAGTCTCGGTTTAAGCTATTTCATTAGTTTCTTTCCATAAAATTTATAACTTATCAACCCAATAGCTTAAACATTTATTCCAAACTCCATTTAATCATTCACAACACTTCAAGTGTCAAATTTTCACACTTTTACGATTTTTAACTAAACTGAGCTATAAACCAAGTTTTTGGTATAAATTTAACTATCTACAACATCCAACATAGTTAAAATTCATCATTTCTCCATCAACCTTAGGCTATCCAAAACTACAAGTGTCCCTAGAAATTATTTCAACAATTCTTGCTTAACTAAAAATTATCCTATAACATCAAACAATCACATATATGAACATCATCATCTTCCTCGAACTTCTTGCCAACTTTGACTCAACATTTTTGCTCCAGCAAGAACCCTAAGTTATTACTCAACATGTAGACATCTTAAAATCATCCAAAACAACTAGAAAAACCAACAAAAAAATTTCAAAATCAATGCTTTCTCTCACCTTGGAATAGGGCAGTTTCTGCCTCTGTTCTTCTAACTAGATTTTTACCTAGAAAGTGACCTCCTTTTGAGCTAAATTTTTTATATGGTATAGAGGGGCTAAAGAGGAAGATTGAATCCTTTTTGACTGTTGCCTAAAAAGGTTGAAAAATTCACGTAATGCTGATTGGTCTAGAACGTGAACGACAACTTAGGGAGAGTGGTTCTCTCTTGTTTCAGAAGCTTTCGGGGTTTGCTATACCTTTTTGGAAAGCTTATCAAGTATAATTTATATATGAAAAATATAAAAAAATTTTACCTTCTTGTCGAGGATCCGGATCGGTTCTTCTACATAGCTCATGTCTCCCTGAATGCCTAAAGCTTCATACTTGATGACATGGGAGGGATCCAGATTATATTTCCTCAACATGGAAACGTGGAAGACATTATGAATCCTAGAAAGCTATGGGGGAAAAACTAACCGGTATGCGACATCTCCCACTCTCTCTAATACCCCAAACAGACTAATAAAATGAGGACTCAATTTCTCCTTTTTCCCAAAGCGCATGATACCCTTACTTGGAGACACCTTGAGAAATATGAAATCCCCAGCCTAAAACTCAAATGGTCGTCTACGCACGTCGGCATAACTCTTCTGTCGACTCTGAGCAGCCTGTAATCTTTCAAAAATGATTTGAACACCCTTAATTGCCTACTCAACAAGATCGGGAGAAAATACTTTCCTGTCAACCACTTCTTCCCAAGCTATCGGGGATCTACACCTTCTGCCATACAGAGCCTCATAAGGTGCCTTATCGATACTGGCATGATAACTATTGTTATAAGCAAACTTGGCAAGGGGCAGATGATCTTCCCATGAACCCTTAAAGTCCAATGTACATGCCCTTAACATATCCTCCAAGGTCTGTATAGTCTGCTTAGACTGATCGTCAGCCTAAGGATGATAGGCGATACTGAAATTCAACTGAAATCTCAGGGCTTCCTGAAAATGGGTCCAAAATTTGGAGGTAAACTTGGAATCTCTGTCAAACGTAATACTCACGGGGGCCCCATGCAAACTAGCTACCTCTCTGATATATAACTTTGCTAAGGTACTCAAGGAATTCGTGCCCTTAATGGTAAGGAAGTGGGCACTCTTTGTCAATCTGTCCACTATCACCCAGATTGCATCGTGACCTCTCCGAGTCCTCGGTAATCCCATGGTAAAGTCTATAGTGATATGCTCCCATTTTCATGTAGGCACGAGTAAGGATTTAAGTAATCCTTCGGGCTTTTGATGCTCAGCTTTCACCCACTGACAGACCAAAGATCTGGCAACAAATTCTGTCCCATCCCATTTCACACCATTCCACCAATACACCTTGCATAGATCCTGGTACATCTTGGAGCTGCCTGGATGCATGGTGTAACGGGAACAATGAGACTCCTTCAAAATCAGCTGCTTCAAGGTATCATCATTCGGAACGCAAATACAGGCCTTAAACCTCAGTAACCCATCATCATTGACTACAAAATCTGACTACAAGTTCTGCTCAACTTGGCTAACCATGTCCAGTAACTTTTGATTATTTCTTTATCCTACTTTGACTTAATCCAATACAATGGGCTATATTGTAGGCTAGCTATAAATCCGACCTCCGCCTCCTCAACCCTGATCCTGAGTCCGGCGAACTGTTCCAACAAATCCCATTCCATGATCATCATAGCAAAAATCATACTTTTCCTACTCAGGGCATCAACAACTACGTTTGCCTTCCCCAGATGATACAAAATCTCATAGTCGTAGTCCTTAAGGAGCTTTATCCATCGTCTTTGTCTCATATTAAGCTCATTCTGGTCGAAGATGTACTTAAGACTCTTATGGTCAGTGAAGATTTGAAACTTTTCCCCATACAGAAATGCTGCCATATCTTCAAAGCAAATACAACAGCGGCTAATTTCAAATCATGTGTGGGGTAGTTTCGCTCATGGTCCTTAATCTGGCGTGAACCATAAGCGACTACTCTCCCGTGCTGCATGAGTATGCACCCCAGACTCTGATGGAAGCATCACTGTACACTGCGAAGTCTCGAGACCCACTTGGGATAGTCAAAATGGGTGTTGTAGTCAATCTCCATTTAAGCTCCTGAAAACTCTGCTCACACTGCTCAGACCATACAAACGAGACGTCTTTGTGTGTAAGCTTAGTCAAAGGAGCTGCAATTCTGGAGAATCCCTCAACAAACCTCCTGTAATACCTTGCCAGTCCTAGAAAACTCCAAATCTCTGTAACTGTCCTCGATCTCTCCTATTGAAGTACAGCCTTTATCTTGGATGGATTAACTGATACTCCGTTCTTAGATACAATGTAACCAAGGAAAGCTAACTGGTTAAGCCAAAATTCACATTTACTGAACTTTCCATACAACTACCTATCTCGGAGTATCTGAAGCACAATCCTTAAATGTTGTTCGTGCTCCTCTCAGGACTGAGAATAGATGAGAATTTCATCGATGAAGACTATCACAAACTGATCTAGATAGTCTCAGAACACCTCATTCATCAGATTCATGAAAGCAGTAGGGGCATTCATCAAACTAAAGGGCATTACTTAAAATTCATATTGGCCGTATCTAGTTCTGAAGGCCATTTTTAGAACATCCTCCTTTTTGATTCTCAACTGATGATAACCCAATCTCAAGTCGATCTTAGAAAAGATAGAAGCCCCTCTCAGCTGATCAAACAAATCATCTATTCTTGGTAGGGGGTATTTGTTCTTCACGGTAGCTTAGTTCAATAGTATGTAATCAATACACAATCTGAGACTACCATATTTCTTCCTAACAAATAAAATCGAAGCTCCTCATGGTGACACACTGGGTCTAATGAAACCCTAGTCGAGCAACTCCTGCAACTGTTTCTTTAGCTCTTCCAGTTCAACCAATGCCATCCTATAGGGAGGTTTAGAGATCGGTTGGGTATCTGGCACTAAATCGATAGTGAACTCCAACTCTCTCTCCAGTGGTAAGCCAGGCAACTCATCTGGGAACACATCCAGAAACTCACATACCACTAGTATATCCTCTATCCTTGGATGTTCCCGACGATATTAGAGATGAGTGCAATATAACCTTAACATCAATAATTTAATCAGTAATTCCATTAAATCATAATTATATGATAAGATTTCTTACACTGAACTTCATACATTTCATTCCTTAACGGTCAAACGTACACTAAATTTTTTAGGTAGGGAGAAAGTTACAGTCTTAGTATAGTAGTTTAGACTCTCGCGATTAGTAGCTTGCCACTCCATGCCTAGTATCACATCAAAGCTCCTCATATTTAGCAAAACTAGATCTGTTGACATTACTCTGTCTCCCACCTTAATTTCACACTTTCTACATACCATATCAATCTTTTGAGACTCACGCATAGGTATACGTACATGTAAGACATGATTTAGAGGTTTAGGCTCTAAGTGCAGTTTACATGCAAAGTATGGCGAAATAAAAGAATGTGTAGGTCCTGGGTCAAATAATACATGAGCCTCATAGTTAAAGACAAGAAGTGTACCTCGAATAGCCTCAGACAAAGTGTCCGCAATCTCCTTATCAATCGTGAATGCACGTCCCTTGTGACAGGCTTCTTACCCTTATCAATGGCGATGACCCGTCTCTGGGAATCGCTCTCTGAGGCTGCTGTCGAGGAGGCTCCTAGGGGTGTGACCTCAGAGGCTGTGGGTAGTCCTTAACCTTGTGACCCATTTCTCCACATCTGAAACATCCCTGTATCATCCGATAACAAGTATCATCATGTCGTCGACCACAGTCTCTATAGATCTTAGAATCTGGTCTGACACCTCGAGGGGTCTTCGCAGTACTGGTAGGAATCTTGAGCCTATCAGTCCTCGCCCTAAACTCATCAATCCTTCGCATCTTGGGCGGACCCCTCCTGAAATCTGGTCGGGATGCTTCAGGTTTCTTGCCCTTATCTTTGACCCCTAGTCAGGACTCATACTGGGACTGTGTCAAATCTAATCCCCTATCTATCTCCTGCGCAAGAAGCAAAGCATTCGTAAATTCAATGATACATAGCTCCAACAATCTGTCTTAGATGTCTGGTCTTAGTCCGTAAATGAATCACTCGGTACAACGCTCTTCGTCACTGACAATCTCCAGGTCATATCTCAAAAAAGTGGTGAATCGGTTCTCGTACTCGTCGACTGTCATACTGGCCTAGACTAAATCGAGAAAATTTTCTTGCATCTTCCATTGGGCAGCGCGAGGGACATACTAGGTCTGAAAAGCAGACTGAAAAATATCCCAACTGATCGTCGGATGGTTGGCAGTCAGTAGGCTCTAAGTGGCACTCCACCAGTATCGGGCTGATCCCTTAAGCATATATGTACTCATGTTGACCCTTCTTGTATTAGTGCACCCTAGAAATTTAAAGATTACCCCCATCTCTGCTAACAACTCCTCTGCCTCTATGGGGTTCTTCACCCCTTTAAATGATGGCGGCTTCATCTTAAGAAAATCTCGAAACTAGCCCATATCCTTATCATCGGCCCTGGTCTGTGCCGAAGGCTGACTGGCAGGTGGTACTGGGTCAGTCTGTGGAAAAGGTGGAGGCGGATCCTGTTGTGGTGTGGGTGTAGGGGCTGGGGTAGGTGTGGTGCCTGAGGCATTAACCTTGAAATGCAGGGTAAATAATGCCGCCATCTGCTCAAACCTCTGTCTCACATCCTGCTCCAACCAGTTAATCCGAGAGTTAGGACTCTCTAACCATGGAGCAGGTGGTGGAGGTGGTTGCGCTTGCCCCCGAAGACAACCTCATCTCCCACTCATAACGTAAATCTAATGTACCTACGCATAAACATCAAACCTAGTCATAATTTTAATCGATATATACAATTCATAACTAGATAAGTATAGACATTTGGGATATAATATATTTCTAACTAACCGACACTGACAGTACTAGATACCATTCGCTCTGATACCACTAAAGCTGTAAAGCTCCGAAAATGTGGAATTTAAGGCTAATTTAAAATATTATCTTATAATTCACTTCTTATTTAAGGTGTATTCATGCTCAGTCTCAGTTCACATCTTATCATTTCATTATTAAACTCTTTGTATTCGATTATAGTTATATCATTTCCAACGAAATTTCGACAACGTAACATTTTATGTATATCACTATCCTCCTGCAAATTTTTCAAAGCAAATATAGATATCCACAACAGTTGATTTTACTTCCATATAGATATATAGACAACTTTGATTATATCCCAAACGTTTACTTATACACAACTATTTGTACTACATAAATTGTCTGGATACAAAATGAATTATACCTTACACGTGTACAAAAAATAGCCTGAGGAGAGTCTCATCCACCAGCCTATGTCATGTACGCAGCAGACACTGGAAACTACTGTAAGTAATCTGAGAGGAAGGAAAAAAACGGGGTGAGCTTCAACTAGCCCAATAAGGAGTGCATTTAAAACAAGAAGTAATAAATCAATTCATTCATAAAATAATAGTACAATTCACATCTCAAACTATGTGATAAAAATCATTCGAGTATATAAACTCAAAACATCAACTCATTTTGATAATATGGAGACTAGGCATTTACTATTCCTGTTATGAAAGAAATCACCACTCCATCCTCAAAAAAGGGCATCCTCCGAATAGGGAATCAAGTACCTATGGTCATGGAAAGGCTGTAGACTGGACTAGGGTCATTCAGCATCATCTCAACACCACACATGTGGTATACCACATAAATAAAGGAAAACATCATGACAGACACATAGAATATGCTTAACATGGTCAAGGTCTAGCCCAATCCCAGGCCATCGGCTAGAATTCCCTTAGGTCTCACTCAATCGACCCCCAGGTTTCCCTGACTCGCATGCTATTAAGCCTACAGTCTCAATACGTACCATTATTATACTGAAAATAGTTTTGCAATCATCTAAGAACTCATAATAGTTTTGCTTCATAAATCTCATACACACACACACACACACATATATATATATATATGTATATGTCCGCAAAACTTTAAAATCGCGCAATCGAGCTCAATTAAAGCAAAACATGCACTCGGGTAAGAAAACTCGGGCTATAAGTATTTGTCGGGGTTTATGCTTATTTCATAAAATATTTTCATGCCACCAATGCTTAGTTGTAGATAAGGAATTCAAGTATTGAAATCGGTTGCATCCCTTACCTTAATGAGGCCGAGGTAGCCCTGAATCGTTGGGTGTCGAGTTTGCCTCTTTTTGCATGCCAACTTCTCGAGCTATCCAAAACAATTTCAAAATCATCAATTGATGCTTAATTTCATCTTTACTTCATATTTATATTCATTTGAAACTCAAACGGGGTCAATCAGACCCTTTTTCGATCATTTTTCCTACTTTCCCGGTTTTAGCGATAAAGTCTCGGTTTAAGCTATTTCATTAGTTTCTTTCCTTAAAATTTATAACTTATCAACCCAATAGTTTAAACAATTATTCCAAACTCCATTTAACATTCACAACACCCCAATTGTCAATTTTTTACACTTTTACAGTTTTTCACTTAACTGAGCTATAAACCGAGTTTTTCGGTATAAATTTAACTGTCTACAACATCCAACATAGTTAAAATTCACCATTTCTCCATCAACCCTATGTTTCCAAAACTACAAGTGTCCATAAAAATTATTTCAACAATTCTTGCTTCACTAAAAATTATCCTATAACATCAAACAATCACATATATGAACATCATCATCTTCCTCCAACTTCTTGCCAACTTTGACCAACTTTGACTCAACATTTTTTCTCCACCAAGAACCCTAAGCTATTATTTAATGTGTAGACATCTTAAAATCATCCAAAAAAACAAGAAAAACCAATAAAAAAAATTCCAAAATCAAAGCTTTCTCTCACCTCGAAACAGGGTAGTTTCTGTCCTTATTCTTCTCACTATATTTTCTCCTAGAAAATGACCTCCTTTAGAGCTGAATTTGTTATATGTTATAGAGGGGTTAAGGAAGAAGATTTTATCTTCTTGAACATTGCCTGAAAATGGACAAAAAATGGTAAAAAAATTCACACAATGCTGACTGGTCTAGAACATGAACGACAACT
This sequence comes from Firmiana major, assembly GCA_033439115.1. Classification (NCBI taxonomy): domain Eukaryota; kingdom Viridiplantae; phylum Streptophyta; class Magnoliopsida; order Malvales; family Malvaceae; genus Firmiana; species Firmiana major. The sequence continues at coordinate 16,006,078 of CM065911.1, read as the reverse complement.
TGGGGAGAGTGGTTCTCTCTTGTTTCAGAAGCTTTTGGGGCTTGCTATTCCTTTTTGCAAAGCTTATCAAGTAAAATTTATATCTGACAAATATCAGAATTTTTTACCTTCTGTAAGGTCTCTAAATAGCAATTTCTGATGGGTTAGCAGTTTTCTAGGTTAGGGCAGCCCACTGCCCTATATTAGAAAATCCACCAAAAATATTTTGCAGCCCATTTCTTCCAATTTTCCACTTCTAAAGTGTTCTACTATGTCCCTAGTATCTCTCATAAAAATTTGGGGCCTATTTGTTTAAGAAAAGTTTTCCGTTTGAGCCTATTTTGCGCGATTAGGTCATTACCGATCAAAATCGGTTAAAGTTTTCGGTTTACTTTAAAAAATAATTCTAAGACTGAAACCTCATTATTTCCACTCCATCTTCATTACCCATGTCAATTATGCCTTATGTGAATTTCCTATGGTCTCGAAATAATTTTCATGATTTTTTAGAATTTATTTCTCTTACTAGACCTATTTGCTCGGTTTAGTGTAAACCCAAGTTTAATTAACTTTTTCACTTCTAACACCTTAGTTTCACATTCTAATCATCAAAACATGCTTTAAATCACACTGTTTGAGAAATACTTAAACTTGGGTTCTTACCTCAAAATGCGTGCCTCGAGCTTCGTGCCATTGTCCCGGACTTCTCGAGCATTCTGGACCCTACATGAATATTGACATGAGTCTTAGACTTTTGTTTTATCTTAGCATACATAGTAGTATGAAAAAACTTCGGGTTTCACATTCCTCCCCATCTTTTAGGAATTTGGTACTCTAAATTAAATCAGTTCCGTCGAATAAACGAGAGTACTTATCTTTCATCAGGCTCTCTAGTTTCCAAGTTGCTTCTGCGGTCCAATGATAGTTCCAGAGAACCTTTACCTACGAAATTTTCTTCGTCCGAAGTACCTTTCCTTTCTTGTCGAGTATCCAAATTGGTTCTTCTACATAGCTCATGTCTCCCTGAATGTCTAAAGCTTCATACTCGAAGACATGTGAGGGATCCAGATTATATTTCCTCAACATGGAGATGTGAAAAGACATTATGAATCCTAGAACGCTGTGGGGGCAAAGCTAATCGGTAGGCGACATCTTTCACTCTCTCTAATACCTCAAACAGACCAATAAAACGAGGACTCAATTTTTCTTTTTTCCCTTAAGCGCATGATACCCTTACTTGGAGACACCTTGAGAAATACAGAATCCCCAACTTGAAACTCAAGTAGCCATCTACGTACATCGGCATAACACTTTTGTCGACTCTGAGCAGCCCGTAATCTGTCACAAATGATTTGTACACCCTTAACTGTCTGCTCAACAAGATCGAGAGCAAATACTTTCCTGTCACCCATTTCTTCCTAAGTTATCGGGGATCTATGCCTTCTGCCATAAAGAGCCTCATAAGGTGCCATACCAATACTGGCATGATAACCATTGTTATAGGCAAACTCAGCAAGGGGCAAATGATCATCCCATGAACCCTTCAAGTCCAATGTACATGCCCTTAACATATCCTCTAAGGTTTGTATAGTCCGCTTAGACTGACCATCAGTCTGAGGATGAAAGGCGGTACTGAAATTCAACTGAAATCCCATGGCTTCCTAAAAATGGGTCCAAAATCTGGAGGTGAACTTGAAATCTCTATCAAACGTAATACTCAGGGGGGCCCTATGCAAACGAGCTACTTCTCTAATATATAACTCTGCCAAGGCACTTAAGGAATCTGTGTCCTTGATGGCAAGGAAGTGGGCACTCTTCGTCAATCTGTCCACTATCACCCAGATTGCATTGTGACCTCTCCGGGTCCTCGTTAATCCTATGATAAAGTTTATGGTGATATGCTCCCATTTTCATTAGGCAAGGGCAAGGACTTAAGTAATCCTCCAGTCTTCTGATGCTCAGCTTTCACCTGCTGACAGACCAAACATCTGGCCACAAATTCTGCCACATCTCATTTCATACCATTCCACTAATACACCTTGCATTGATCCTGATACATCTTGGTGCTGCCTGGGTGCATAGTGTAACGGGAACAATAAGACTCCTTCAAAATCTACTGCTTCAAGGTATTATCGCTCTGAACACAAATACGACCCTTAAACCTAAGTAACCCATCATCACTGACCACAAAATCTGACTACGAGTTCTGCTCAGCTTAGCTAACCATGCCCAATAACTTTTGATCATTTCACTGTCCTGCTCTGACCTGATCCAATACACTGGGCTCCATCTGTAGGCTAGCCATAAATTCAATCTCTACCTCCTCAACCCTGATCCTGAGTCCGACGAACTGTTCCAACAAATCCCATTCCATGATCATCATAGTAGAAATCATGCTCTTCCTACTTAGGGCATCAACAACTACATTTGCTTTCCCCGGATGATATAAAATCTCACAGTCGTAGTTCTTAAGGAGTTTCATCCATCGTCTCTATCTCATATTAAACTCCTTCTGGTCGAAGATGTACTTCAGACTCTTATGGTCAGTGAAGATTTGAAACTTTTCCCCATATAGATATTGTCGCCATATCTTCAAAGCAAATACCATAGCGGCTAATTCCAAATCATGCGTAGGGTAGTTTCGCTTATGGTACTTAAGCTGGCATGAACCATAAGCGACTACTCTCCCATGCTGCATGAGTACGCACCCTAGACCCTAATGGGAAGCATCATTGTATATTGCGAAGCCTCCAGACCCACTTGCGATAGTCAAAATGAGTGCTGTAGTCAATCTTCATTTAAGCTCCTGAAACTATGCTCACACTGCTCAGACCATACAAACGGGATGTCCTTACATGTAAGCTTTGTCAAAAGAGCTGTAATTCTGGAGAATCTATCAACAAACCTCCTGTAATACCCTGTCAGTCTCAAAAAACTTTGAATCTCTGTAACTATCATTGGTCTCTCCTATTAAAGTACAATCTCTATCTTAGACGGATCAACTGACACCCCGTCCTTAGATATAATGTGACTAAGGAAAGCTATCTGGTACAGTCAAAATTCACATTTACTGAACTTTCTATACAACTGCTTATCTCGAAGTATCTGAAGCACAATCCTCAAATGCTACTCGTGCTCCTCTCGAGAATAAGAATATATGAGAATGTCATTAATGATGACTATCACAAACTGATCTAGATAGTCCTGGAATACCTCATTCATCAGATAAATGAAAGCAGCAGGGGCATTTGTCAAACTAAAGGGCATCACGAAAAATTCATAGTGGTTGTATCTAGTTCTGAAGGCTATTTTCGAAACATCCTCATTCCTGATTCTCAACTGGTGATAGCTCGATCTCAAGTCGATATTGGAAAAGATAGTAGCCCCTCTCAGCTGATCAAACAAATCATCTATTCTTGACAGGGGGTATTTGTTCTTCACGGTAGTCTTATTCAGTAGTCTGTAATCTATACACAATCTGAGACTACCATCTTTCTTCTTAACAAATAAAATTGGAGCTCCCTATGGTGACACACTGGGTCTGATGAAACCCTAGTCGAGCAACTGTTGCAATTATTTCTTTACCTCTTCCATTTCAACCAAGGCCATCTGATAGGGAGGTTTAGAGATGGGTTGGGTATCTGGCACTAAATCGATAGTGAACTTCAGCTCTCTCTTCGGTGGTAAGCCAGGCAACTCATCTAGGAACACATCTAGAAACTCACATACCACTGGTATATCCTCTATCCTCGGATGTTCCCGACGATATCAGAGATGAGTGTGATATAACATTCACATCAATAATTTAATCAGTAATTCCATGAAATCATAATTATATGATAAGATTTCTTACACTGAACTTCATACATTTCATTCCTTAACAGTCAAACGTACACTGAATTTTTCAAGTAGGGAGAAAGTTACTGTCTTAATATAGCAATATAGACTTGCGCGATTGGTAGCTAGCCAATCTATGTCTAGTATCACATCAAAGCCGCTCATATTTAGTAAAACTAGATTTGCTAACATTACTCTGTCTCCCACATTAATTTCACACTTTCTATATACCATATCAGTCTTTTGAGACTCATGTATAGGTGTACGTATATGTAAGACATGATCTAGAGGTTTAGGCTCTAAGTGCAGTTTACATGTAAAGTGTAGCGAAATAATATAATGTGTATATCCTGGTTAAATAATACACGAGTCTCATAGTTACAGACAAGAAGTGTACCTCGAATAGCTTCAGACAACGTGTCTGCAGTCTCTTTATCAATCGTGAATACCAGTCCCTCTATGACAGGCTTCTTACCCTTATCAGCGGCGGTGGCCCGTCTCTGGGGAATCGCTCTCTGAGGTTGCTGTCAATGAGGCTCCTGGGGGTGTGGCCTCTGAGGCTGTGGGCAGTCTCTAACCTTGTGACCCATTACTCCACATCTGAAACATCCCTGTATCATCCGATAACCAACACCCTCATGTTGCTAACCATAGTCTTTACAAATCTTAGAATATGTTCTGACGCCTCAAAGGGTCTCCGCAATACTGGGAGGAATCCTGGGCCTATCGGTCCTCGCCTTAAACTCATCAATCCTCCGCCTCTTGGACGGACCCCTCCTAAAATCTGGTCGGGATGCTTCAGGCCTCTTACCCTTATCTTTAACCCCTAGTCGGGACCCATATTGAGACTGTGTCAAATCTAATCCCCTCTCTATCTCTTACGCATGAAACAAAGCATCGTAAATTCAGTGATACATAGCACCAACAATCTATCTCGGTTGTCTGGTCTCAGTTCGTAAATGAATCGGTCTATACGATGCTCTTCGTCCCTGACAGTTTTTGGGTTAGTTCTCAAAAAAGTGGTGAATCGATTCTCGTACTTGTCAACTGTCATACTACGCTTGACTAAATCCAAAAAATCTGTTTGCATCCTCCCTTGGGCAGCGCGAGGGACATACTGGGTCTGAAAAGCAGACTGAAAAATATCTCAGCTAATCACTGGGTGGCTGGCAGTCAGTAGGCTCTGAGTGGCATTCCACCAGTATTGGGCTAATCCCTTAAACATATATGTACTCATGCTGACCCTCTATGTATCAGTGCACCCTAGAAAATTAAAGATTAGCCACATCTCTACTAACCACTCCTCTGCCTCTATGGGGTTCTTCACCCCCTTAAATGACAGTGGCTTCATCTTAAAAAAATCTCGAAATCAACCCATATCCCTATCATTGGGCCTGGTCTGTACTAGAGGCTGAGTGGTGGGTGGCACTGTGTCAGTCTGTGGAGGAGGTGGAGGCGGATCCTATTGTGGTGTGGGTGTAAAGGCTAGGGTAGGTGTGGTGCCTGAGGCATTATCCCAGAAATGCTGGGTGAATTATGCCACCATCTACTCAAACCCTTGTTTCACATCCTACTCCAACCGGTTAATCCAAGAGTTAAGACTCTCTGACCATGGGGCAGGTGGTGGAGGTGGCTATGCCCACCCCTGGGGACAACCTCGTCTCCTGCTCATAATGTAAATCTAATGTACTTGCGAGTACACATCAGACTTTGTCATAATTTTAACCGATATATTCAATTCATAACTAGACAAGTACAGACACTTGGGATGTAATCTATTTCCAACTGATTGACATTGACAGTACCAGACATCATTCGCTCTGATACCACTAAAGTTGTAACGCCCTGGAAACATGTAATTTAAGGCAAACTTAAAATTTTATCTTATAATTCAATTCTTACTTAAGGTGTATTCATGCTAAGTGTCAGTTCACATCTTATCATCTCATTATTAAACTCTTTGTATTCGATTATACTTATGTCATTTCCAACAAAATTTCGGTAGCATAACCTTTTATATATATCCATATACTCCTGCAAATTTTTCAAAGCAAATACAGATATCCACAGCAGTGGATTTTACTTTCATATAAATATATATACAACTCTGATTACATCCCAAATGTTTACTTATACACAAGTATCTGTACTACATAAATTGTCTAGATACAAAATGAATTATACCTTACATGTGTATAAGAAATGGCCTGAGGAGAGTCTCGTCCACCAGCCTATGTCACGTACGCAACAAGCACTGGTAGCTACTGTAAGTAATCTGAAAGGAAGGAAAAAAAGGGGGGTGAGTTTCAACTATTCCAGTAAGGAGTGCATTTAAAACAAGAAGTAATAAAATCAATTCATTCGTAAAATAATGGTACAATTCACATCTCAAACTACGTGATAAAAATCATCTGAGTATATAAACTCAAAACATCAACTCATTATAATAATATGGAGACTAGGCATTTACTATTCCTGTCATGAAAGAAATCATCAATCCATCCTCAAAAGAGGGCATCCTCCGAAGAGGGAATCAAGTACCTATGGCCATGGTAAGGCCGTAGACTAGACCAGGGTCATTCAGTATCATCTCAATGCCACACAGGCTGTATATCACATAAATAAAGAAAAGCATCATGACAAACACATAGAATATGCATAACATGGTCAAGGTCTAGCCCGATCCTAGGTCGTCGGCTAGAATTCCCTTAGGTCTCACTCAATCGACCCCCAGGTTTCCTTGACTCACATGTTATTGAGCCTACAGTCTCAAAACATACCATTATTATACTGAAAATAGTTTTGTAACCATCTTAGAGCTCATAATAGTTTTTCTTCATAAATCTCATACATACATATATATGTATTTGTCTGCAAGACTTTAAAATCGCACAATCAAGCTCAATTAAAGCAAAACATGCACTCGGGTAAGAAAAACTCGGGCTATAGGTCTTTCTCGGGGTTTATTCTTATTTCATAAAATATTTTCATGCCACCAATGCTTAGTTATAGAGAAGGAATTCAGGTATTGAAATCAGTTGCATCCCTTACCTAAATGAGGCCGAGGTAGCCCTGTATCGTCGGGTGTCGGGTTTGCCTCGTTTTGCATGCCAACTTCTCAAGCTGTCCCAAATAATTTCAAAATAATCAATAGATACTCAATTTCATCTTTACTTCATATTGATAATCATTTGAAACTCAAACGGGGTCAATCAGACCATTTTTCAGTCATTTTTCTACTCTCTTGGTTTCAGCAATAAAGTCTCGGTTTACGCTATTTCATTAGTTTCTTTCCATAAAATTTATAACTTATCAACCTAATAGATTAAACATTTATTCCAAACTCCTTTTAATCATTCACAACACCTCAATTGTCAAATTTTCACACTTTTATAGTTTTTCACTTAATTGAGCTATAAATCGAGTTTTTCGGTATAAATTTATCTGTTTACAACATCCAACATAGTTAAAATTCACAATTTCTCCATCAAACCTAGGCTGTCCAAAACTACAAGTGTTCCTAGAAATTATTTCAACAATTCTTGCTTCACTAAAAATTATCCTATAACATCAAACAATCACATATATGAACATCATCATCTTCCTCCAACTTCTTGTCAACTTTGACCAACTTTGACTCAACATTTTTTCTCCACCAAGAACCCTAAGCTATTACTCAGCATATAGACATCTTAAAATCATCCAAAACAACAAGAAAAACCAACCAAAAAAATTCCAAAATCAAAGCTTTCTCTCACCTCGAAATAGGGCAGTTTCTGCCCCTGTTCTTCTCACTATATATTCACCTAGAAAATGACCTCCTTTAGAGTTGAATTTTTTATATGTTATAAAGGGGTTAAGAAGGAAGATTTTGGCCAGAAGATGGCCAAAAAGTTCATGTAATGCTGACTCGTCAGAACATGAACGACAACTTAGGGAGAGTTGTTCTTTCTTGTTTCAGAAGCTTTCAAGGCTTGCTATATCTTTTTGAAAAGCTTATCAAGTATAATTTATATCTGAAAAATATGAAAATTTTTTACCTTTTGGAAGGTCTTCAAATAGCAATTTTTTATGGGTCAGCAGTTTTTTGGGCCAAGGCAGCCCACTACCATGTTTTAGAAAATCCACCAAAAATATTTTCCAACCTATTTCTTCCACGTTTCCACTTCTCAAGTGTTATAATATGTCCCTAGTATCTCCCATAAAAATTTGGGGCCTACTTGTTTAAGAAACGTTCCCTGATTGAGCCCATTTTGCACGATTAGGTCATTACCGATCAAAATTGCTTAAGGTTTTCGGTTTATTTTAAAAAATAATTCTAAGATCGAAACCTCTTATTTTCGCTCTATCTTCATTCCCCATGTCAATTATGCCTTACTGAATTTCCTATGGTCTCGAAATAATATTTTTGAATTTTTAGAATTTATTTCGAATTTATTCCTCTTACTAGAATCATTTGCTCGGTTTAGTGTAAACCCGAGTTTCACTAACTTTTTCACTTCTAACACCTTAGTTTCACTTTTTAATTATCAAAACATGCTTTAAATCACACTTTTTAAGAAATACTTGAACTTGAGTTCTTACCTCGAAATACATGCCTCTAGCTTCGTGCCACTGTCCCGAGCTTCTCGAGCATTCTGGGCTCTACATGAATATTGACATGAATCTTAGACTTCTCATTTTATCTTAACATACATAGTAGTATGAAAACATTTTGGGTTTCACAACAGACACTGAAACTTCACAGTCTAAAGGGCAGCAAAAATAGGATAAGGTGATTATTTGTTTCTTCTACTGTGAAGATGAACATGTGAAGAAGGATTGTTCCAAGTATGCAAAATGGCTTGCCCGAAAGGTTAAACTTTTGAAGTTAATTTGGCTTTAGTACCAAATCACACTTGGTGGATAGATACATGTGCAACTACTCACATAAGTGTGACAATGCAAGGCTGTCTAATGCGTAAAAAGTCAACTGATACTAAAAGTTTCATCTATGTAGGAAATGGCAAGAAAGCTCTTGTTGAAGCTATTGGTCTATTCAGGTTAAAGTTAGAATCTAATTGTTATTTAGATTTGGACGAGACTTTTTATGTACTATCATTTAGACGAAACTTGATTTCTGCTTTTAATTTAGGCAAATTGGGTTATTCTTGTTCATTTGAAAATGAAAAATTTAGTCTCTTTCAGTTTCAAATCTTATTGATACCGGTTCTTTAGTTGATAATTCCTATAAATTAGACATTCATGCCTCATATGTTAATGAATGCTTGCATGTAAGTAATTGCAGTACAAAGTATAAATTAATTAATGAGAATTCTTCTACGTTATGACACAAACGTTTAGGGTATATTTCTGAACAAAGAATACAGAGACTTGTGTCAGAAGGGATTCTTGATTCTCTTGATTTCTTAGATTTCAAAATCTGTATTGAGCGTATCAAGGGAAAACAAACAAATGTCAAGAAAATAGGTGCCAAAAGGAGTTCAAATGTCTTGAAATTTATTCATACTGATATATGTGGCCCATTCCCTACAGCTTCTTAGAATAATCAACAATATTTTATTACTTTCATAGACTATTATTCTCGTTATGGGTACCTGTACTTAATTCATGAGAAGTCTCAATCGTTGGACATTTGTTGAAGTTGAAAATCAACTTGGTAGGAAAATTAAAGTCGTTAAATCTAACAGTGGTGGTGAGTAATATGGTAGAAATGATGGATCAGGTGAACAACGTCCAAGACCCTTTCTAAGGTATTTACCAAAATGTGGCATCGCTCCTCGATACACCATGCCAGAAACTCCAAGCCAAAATGGTGTAGCTGAGAGTCGAAATCAAACCCTAAAGGATATGGTGAGAAGTATGATAAATCATTCTTCTTTACCAGAATCACTTTGGGGAGAAGCCTTAAAGATTACAATGTATATCCTTAATCGAGTTTCAAGCAAAGCAGTAGCTAAAACTCCATATGAGTTATGATAGGAAAAAAGCCTAGTATTAGGCATTTGCATGTTTGGGACTGTCCAGCTGAAGCTAAACCATATAAGCCTAATGAAAAGAAATTGGACTCAAAAACAGTAAGTTGCTACTTTGTTGGATACTGAGAAAGATCGAGGGGTTTCAAATTTTATGATTCCTCAAGTAAATCCTTTTTCGAGAGGAGAAATGCTAAGTTCATTAAAGATGTTGAATATAGTGGGAGTGTCAAACCCATAAATCTTGTCTTTGAAGAAGAATATGTCACTATTCTTACAGTTGCAATTGAACATGATCGGGCAGTTATGTCTGACATTGTTCAAGATTCAAATCAAGATTATCAAGATGCTCTTGGGTTACCTCCTACTTATATTGAAGAGCCAGCTCCTATTCAATTGGAGGAGCAACAACAAACTGAATTGGAAGTGCCATTAAGGAGATCTTCTAGGGAGAGGAGATTAGCTATTTCAGATGATTATATCATTTATCTCCAAGAACATGAGTTTGATATAGGAGTGGAAGATGATCCAACATCTTTCAGTGAAGCCAAACAAAGTGTTCACCCCTAACAATGGATAGAGGCTATGAAAGATGAGATGAAATCAATGGAGGACAATGGCGTTTGAGATCTTGTTGAATCGCCTAAATGAGTGAAACCGATTAGTTGTAAATGAATTTTCAAAACCAAACGAGATTGGAAAGGCAATATCGAAAGATATTCACTCAAAAGGAAAGTATTGATTATAAGAGACTTTCTCTCTAATTTCATCGAAAGGCTCTTTTAGAATCATTATGGCATTTGTAGCTCATTATAATTTAGAGTTACATCATATGGATGTAAAGACAGTGTTTCTCAATAGAGACATTGAAGAAAAAATTTATATGATGCAACAAAAAAATTTTTGTGTTGGATAATTCGAAACATCTGGTTTGCAAATTAAAGAAATTCATCTATGGTTTAAAGCAAGCATCCCATCAATGGTACCAAAAATTTAATCAAGTGATTACCTCATTCGGCTTTAAGGAGAATATTGTTGATCAATGTATTTATCACAAGATTAGTGAAAGTAAATTTATTTTTCTGATACTGTATGTTGATGATATTCTGCTAGCAAGCAGCAATATAGGCTTGTTGCATAAAACTAAGAGATTTCTGTCAAGTAATTTTAAAATAAAAGATCTTAGGGATGTATATTTTGTGTTGGGTATACGATCTATCAGATGTTCTCATGGTATACCTGGCTTATCACAAAAGGCATATATCGATAAGGTGCTTAACATATTTGACATAAGAAAAATGTGCATCAGGAGACACACCTATTGCTAAAAGTGATAAATTTAGTTTGCTTCAATGCCTAAGAAATGAGATTAAAAAGAAAGAGATGTGAAAGATTCCTTATGCCTCAGCAGTAGGGAGTCTTATGTATGGTCAAGTTTGTACGCATCTGGATATTGCATACGTAGTTGGAATGCTTGACAGATATTTAAGTAACCCTGGTATGGATCATTGGAAAGCAGTAAAGAGGGTTATGCTGTATTTACAAAGAACTAAAGATTATATGCTCACATATCAGAGGTCATATCATTTAAAGATCGTTGGGTATTCAAACTCTGACTTTGTTAGTTGCTTTGATAGCAGAAAGTCTACTTTTGTCTATATTTTTATCTTAGCTGGAGGAACTGTCTTATGGAAGAGTGTAAAGCAGTCACTCATAGCTTCTTCCACCATAGAGGCAAAATTTATAACTTGTTATGAGGCATCGAACCAAGCAATATGGTTTCAAAATTTTATCACCGGGTTATACATTGTCGATGGTATTGTGTCACGACCCGAACTACCCAAAAATCAGAGTAAATTTTTCGTGTTTTTATTATTTTATACTTACCTCTGATCGTGACCAACCATAACCAATAATTGGGCTGTATGTCAGTGCCCACGTCTTCTCCATGCATTTACAATTAGTGCATAATTTAATTTAAATATACATTCATATGTTCTGCACTACATTCCTTTGATTTAATTACATAATTATACCCACTCTATGCATCCCAGTGTCATACAAAATATAATACTGTGCTCATGTTATTTAGATACAAGAACCATATATGTAGCGTGTATATACCTCAAAAGATAGGCAGCAGCGGACAACTAGAATGCCGTACCCAGTCGCCTCCCAATCTACTGGAAGAAATCTGTGTGAGAAAGTGAAAGGGGTGAGCACATCAAGCTCAGTAAGGCAATTCTATGAACAAGTAGATAACCCTACAACCTACATGAACGTAGTACCATGCATAAACCGCCCTTTCTCCACACATTTCCAAAACAGATGCTATGTTATGATGTCGTGCAAAATAACTCATAAAAAAAATCCCAAAAAGCATGAAAACTTAACATGCATAAATTTTAAATCATTTATTTCTAGTAAAAATTTCATATAAGGTCAGGACTCAACCCCTCCCTCGGGTAGCCCTGACTCACACAAAATCCATAAAATTGAATTTCTCGAAAGCATCGATATCCGAAAACACGTATATATATATATATATATACAAGATACGAGACTGGGCATTAACTGTATATCGGTAATAACCAGGACTGGCCAATATGTGTCCTCGTGAGTCCCTCTAGCTTCACGGATCCCAGTGTGCGAGGTCTCACCCTGATCGGGAACCGCCCGGGAGGTGGGTCAATCCAACCAGTCAGTCTTATCCGATCTCACGCATCCGAAGATGCCGTATCCGAAGATACCCCGTATCACAAAGATACCGTATCACAAAGATACCCCGTATCACAAAGATACCGTATCCGAAGATACCCCACGGTACATCGTACTCTATGCTACTTGCATTGTACATCGTACTCCATGGACCCATATCACTCTAGGTACTCCAGCCCAAATGGCCTGCTTCCCACAGAGAGGTTTTGTTTCTCAATACTCATGCCACGTCTCAAAACGCACGTGCGAGCCTATTTAATGGGTGTGACACACAGTCACCCGCTGCTCCAAGCACGGCTTATCTTATGATCTCGGAAAATATAGTGCGAGCGGTGCTCCAGCACTCTCATATAATCAAGTAACAGTAGTGCGAACTAAGCTCTAGCACTCTGTCATGAAAATCATGTATAAAAATATGGTGCGAGTTAAACTCTGGCACCGTGTCATGAAAATCATGTAAAACTCTAGTGCAAGCTCTCGCTCCAGCACTAATGAAATCATTGCACAAATCAAAACTCGTGCGAGCTGAGCTCTAGCATGTCACATTTATGAAAGACCACGTAGGCGGCTACATTTCTCAAATCGATTTCAACGACAATCCACGTTTGTTGAAAATATGAAATGTTGTGCAATTTCATTTAAAAGTTAGCTGACCTACTCATGCATGTACCAAAATACTTCAAAAACAAGCAGGAACCCTTTGTCCTTGCTTCTTACACTTTTCCTAAAATTTGGAATTTTACCCTTGACGAGGGTATTTTGGTAATTTGCCCATCCGGGGCCCTAAAAATTTTATCTCAAATCTAGACCCTTTGGACAATTTAAAGGAATGTAAATGGCGTCGAAAATTCGTAAAGCTATCTCTAGCAGTTCGTAAAATTCCTTTACCTGGAATCGCGCGCAGACTAAATCTGTCTCGATGATACCGAACCTCTCGGCCCAAGTGCGCGCCAACCAATGTACGTAACTGCATATAATCCACATAATCGAGGTTAATTCAATTATCCTGATCAGTATATTGCATTTACTGATCAACTTTAAGGTATTGGGCCTTATCTACCTTATTGGGCCTCGGCCCCCTTTTGGCCCTTTTTACATTTATTAATTCCCTTCTTCAGGTATACCGGGCTTATACAGCTTTCTAATAATTATCGGGCTTCATTCCAAATTCATTGGATAGCCCGTATACCATTTACGGCAATTATATTACGACTCAGAATAATATTCCTTCCTACGCGAAATTAATCCATAATTTCGTAAAATAATTAAAACTCGGTATTTAAAGAACTCTGATTGCCAAAATTAAATTGTACTTACCCGATACGACGCGGGGTACGAGAATTAGAGCTCGTTCGGTCTCTGTCGTGAAGCTGCACAGTTAGGTAAATCCGAATTATTTTTTATTAAAATAATATTAAATTAAATTTTTGGAATTTACCCGTAGGTCAATTTCGACCTTCGGTCAACTTACCCGAACCTCGAGTCGTCCCCGGTAAATTTCTTTCCTTTTTTTCCCCTTTTCCTTTCTTTTCTTTTCCCCTTTCCTTCCTTTTCCCTCCTTTTCCTTCCCTTTCCTTCCGGCCAAACGACACCGTTTACTGCCTATTGCTGTCGCCGGCGTTTTCGGCGGTCTCACCGGCCGAGACCGGTCTCAAAAGAACCGGCTTCTTCCCCTGAGTGCGTCGGTGCCCTCCGTTTCAGCCCAGACGCAGCGGTTCGTCGAGAATCGGCTTGTTTCTCCGGCGGTTTTCCTCAGCTCCGATCGGCCTGCTCCGGCCACCTGGCGGCGTGAATTCGGTACCCACGTGCTCGCCGGACTCCCCTCTTCCTCCTGGCAGCTTCGTCGAAGTCGTCGGTCGCCGGTGTGCGAGAATCGGCGGTGAAGGTTCCTCGGGTTGCTTCTCGGTTTCTCTCTCGTGTTTTTCTCGAGTTTTCTCTCTCCTCCCTTTTTTTTGTTTCAGTTCTCTTTTTTTTTGTTTTATTTTTATTAATTTTATTATTATTATTATTATTTTTTAATTATTTTACTATTCAATAAAATACTCCATAAAATCCCAAAATATCTACCTTATATTATTTTTTATTCTACTTTAATTTATTTAATTTAAATTTAATTTATTAATTATATTTTTCTCTAAATTTTGATATTATTTCTTCGCGTTTTTCGAGATATAGTCCCGATAATTTTTTCGGTATTTTTAAAATTTTCAAATCTTGATCAATTGACCCAAAATTTATAATTTCCTTATTGTCGATCAAGATATCTTACATCCTTATTTTTAATTAAAATTTCCTTATTGCCCTAATACCGGGTTTTGGCATTTTTACCATTTTACCCCTGCTCTTGTTTCGGAAATCAATTTAACCCGACCTTTCTTCATACATCCCCCATATTTTCTTATTTATTTTTCGTATTTTCGGTTAACTTCATTTTGATCATTTTCGTTTGATCAGTGGTCATTTCGACTCGTATTTAATTACTTCTGACTTCTACCGATATTCCATTTTATTTTGCTTCACCAATTTAATTAGTCAACGCTCTTCTTATGATTTGATGAATATATATAAGTGTACATCGCGTGAATCATAAGGAATATAGCAACAGTACATACAAAGTGGGTCTTACATAATCTCCCCCACTAAAAGAATTTGGTCCTCCAAATTGGAACCAAATCAGTCTCTAAATAACTCCGGGTAATTCTCTTTCATCTGACTCTCTAACTCCCAAGTCGCCTCCTCCGGAGTGTGATGCTGCCACAGTACCTTCACTAGAGGAATCGTCTTCGACCTCAATACCTTCTCCTTCCTATCCAAAATTCGAATCGGTCTCTCAACATAGGACATACTCTCACTGAGCTCCAGTGGCTCATATCTGATCACATGCGACGGATCCGGCTGATACTTCCGAAGCATGGAGACGTGGAAGACATTATGAACATTTGCTAGCTCTGGTGGCAATACTAGCCTGTAAGCTCGATCTCCCACTCTCTCGAGTATCTCAAAAGGTCCTATGAAGCTAGGGCTCAGCTTCCCTCTCTTCCCGAATCTCGTAATACCCTTGGAAGGAGAAACTTTCAAAAATACTGACTCCCCTGCTGTAAACTCCAACGGTCTACGTCTCCTGTCAGCATAACTCTTCTGTCGACTCTGAGCTGTCCTCAACCTCTCACAAATCAACTGGACGTCCTCAGAGGCATGACGTATCAAATCGGGAGTGAATATCTGCCTGTCACCAACCTCCTCTCATCCTATAGGAGATCGACATCTACGGCCATACAAGGCCTCATATGGTGCCATCCCGATACTCGAATGATAACTGTTATTGTAGGCGAACTCCGCGAGTGGTAGGTGATCATCCCAGGAGCCTCTAAAATCAAGTACACAAGCTCTCAACATATCCTCGAGGGTCTGTATAGTCCTCTCTGACTGCCCATCTGTCTGAGGATGGAAAGCTGTACTGAATCTCAACTGGGTCCCCATAGCTTCCTGAAAGTGTTCTCAGAAACGGGAAGGAAAGCGGGAATCCCTATCCGACACAATACTCACTGGGACACCATGTAGTCTCACAATCTCGCGCACATATAGCTCCACCAATCTGCTCAGAGTATCGGTGACCCTCATCGCTAGGAAATGTGCCGACTTCGTCAATCTGTCGACTATCACCCATATGGCATCATTCCCTCTACGAGTCCTCGGTAAGCCCATCACAAAGTCCATGGTGACATGCTCCCATTTCCAAGTCGATATAGGTAGAGGCTGCAATAACCCTGCAGGCTTCTGATGCTCTACCTTCACCTGCTGACAGACGAGACATCTCGCAACAAACTCTGCTATATCTCTCTTCATCCCCGACCACCAGTATACCTTTCAGAGATTCTGATACATCTTCGTACTACCCGGATGCAAGGTATACCTCGACGAATGAGCCTCTGTCAAGATCAACCTCCTGATCTCAGGATCATCGGGAACACATATCCTGTCTCTGAACCTCAGTAACCCATCTGAACTCAACTTAAACTCAGTCTCAATACCCCTCTGCATCTGCCTGACTATCTCAATACACTGCTGATCTTCACACTGAACCTGCCGAATCCGATCTATCAAATCTGGCTCCAATCGCAGGCTAGCAATCATATAACCACTATCCGCATCAGGCGGGGTCACATCCAAACTGAGGCTCGCAAACTGCTCCAATAACTCGTGCTCCCGTACCATCATATAAGCAACCAACCCGAGATGCTTCCTACTCAATGCATCAGCCACAACATTCGCTTTACCCGGGTGGTATAAGATCTCACAGTCGTAATCCTTCAGAGGCTCAAGCTACCTTCTCTGTCTCATGTTCAATTCCTTTTGCGAAAACAGATACTTGAGGCTTTTGTGATCGGTAAATACCTCAAATTTCTCACCATACAGATAGTGGCGCCATATCTTCAATGCAAACACTACGGCCGCCAACTCTAAGTCGTGGGTCGGGTAGTTCCTCTCATGATCCTTCAGCTGCCTGGATCCATAAGCGACTACCTTTCTGTCCTGCATCAATACACAGCCCAGTCCTTGGTAAAAAGCATCCGTGTAAACAGAAAAACCTCCTGAGCTGGTAGGAATGGTGAGAATCGGAGCAGAGGTCAGTCGACGCTTCAGCTCCTGAAAACTTTCCTCACATCTGTCGTCCCACTCAAACACAACACTCTTTCGAGTGAGACGTGTCAACGGAGCAGCCAATCTCGAAAACCCCTCCACAAACCGTCTATAATATCCAGCTAAACCCAGAAAACTCCTGATCTCCGTGACTGTCTGAGGCCTCTACCACTGTACTACTGCCTCAATCTTGGACGGGTCTACTGACACACCATCCCTCGACACAATATGTCCCAAAAAGGAGATCTGCTCAAGCCAAAAGTCACACTTACTGAGTTTAGCGTACAGCTGCTTCTCACGGAGGGTCTGCAATACAACCCTCAGATGCTGCTCATGCTCCTCTCTGGATCTCGAATAAACCAGGATATCATCAATGAAGATAATCACAAACTGATCCAGATAAGGCCAAAACACCTCATTCATCAATGACATAAAAGCTGCGGGAGCGTTCGTCAACCCGAATGGCATAACCGTAAACTCAAAGTGACCATAACGGGTGCGAAAAGCTGTCTTGGGTACATCTCCATCCCGAACTCTCAACTGATGGTACCCAGATCTCAGATCAATCTTGGAAAAGACCTGTGCTCCCCGTAGCTGATCCAGTAAATCATCAATCCTCGGAAGGGGGTACTTATTCTTGATGGTAGCCTTGTTCAATAGTTGGTAGTCGATGCACAACTGAAGGCTCCCATCCTTCTTCCTAACAAACAGGACCGGTGCTCCCCACGGTGACATACTTGGCCTGATAAACCCCTTCTCTAACAGTTCTTGCAACTGTTTCCTCAGTTCCTCTAACTCAACTGGAGCCATCCTGTACGGTGGTCTAGATATCGGCTCTGTACCGGGTGTCATATCAATACTGAACTCTGTCTCCCTCACTGGCGGTAACCCTGGTAACTCATTCGAAAAGACATCTGGAAATTCTCTGACTACTGGAATGTCTGTCAATTCCAGACGTGCCACAGCCGTATCTACCACGTATGCAATATAACCTTCACAACATTATCCACCAAATTAGTACGTCATTCATTCATACTCTTATAAAATTCTCATTCTCATTTACTTCAAGGAAATTGCACAATACATTTTTCTGGAGTATGAAACGTAACTGTCCTAGCAAAACAATCTAAAACAGCTCGATGAGCAGCCAACCAATCCATTCCTAAGATTACATCAAAATCTCTCATATGCATCAAGATTAGATTGGCTGTCATCACTCTACCACCTAATTTTAGCTCACAATCCTTCAATACATACTCCACTAATTGGCTAGTATTCATAGGTGTCATTATAGATAACTTTCTACTCAGAGGGGTAGGTTTCACGTAATTACACAATTTAAATGCAAACAATGGTGATACAAATGAATACGTAGAACCAGGATCTATTAACACATATGCTTCTAAATCATGGATCAGAATAGTACCTTTCACCACCTCTGCTGACTGATCCGCTGTATCCTGGTCAAGAGCATGCACTCGCCCTGTACCAACCGCTTGCTTCCCCTTCTCAGCCGCTGTCGCTTTCCTCCGCGGCGCAGATGTATCACCAGAAGCCCTCTCTGAAGCCTGGCCCTTCTGAGGGGCACTCTCAACTGTCTCGGGACAATCTCTGCTCATGTGTCCCGGCTTCCCGAATCTATAGCATGCTACTGGGGTACTAAAACAGGGTCTGCCACTGTGATATCTACCACACCGACCGTATCTCTCAGTCGTAGGTCGTGGCCCACCTATCACAATACCCTTCTGTGGAGCAGGAGAAATTGCCGGATAAACTGGAGGTCTAGCTGGCCTCTCTCGAATCTCCTCTATCCTCGGCCTCTTCCCAATCAACTGTCTGCCCCCCTTATGTCTAGACCCTCTATCTCCCACTGATCTCTTCCTCTCTCTCTGTCTGCTGCCAGTCTTCCCAAACTCTGAGGCAGTCCTCTTGAAATCCTGCTCAATCAGCTGTGCTCTACTCACTGCCTCCTCATAAGTCGGTATCGCCAAAGGGACTAATCTAGATCTGATCGCTGGCCTCAATCCATCTACAAATCTCCGGACCTTCTTAGTCTCACTACACATGGTGTCCGGGTCATACCTGCCCAAGGAGATAAACCTCGTCTCGTACTCGTCTACCGACCGACTCCCCTAGATCAAGTGCAAAAACTCAGACTGCAGCTTCCACTGCGCTGTATCTGGGACATACTGCCTCCGAAAGGCCTCCAAAAATATCTCCCAGCTGATCACAGTATGTCTAGCTCTGAGAATCTGCCTGGTGGACTTCCACCAATGCTCCGCTGATCCTCTAAACATAAAAACCGCGAATGCCACCATCTCTGTAGGGGAACACTCGAAGAACCCGTATAGCTTCTCCATCTCGCTCAACCAATCCTCAGCTACCACTGGGTCCTTCGCCCCGATAAATGCAGGCGGTCTGAACTTCTGGAACTGCCGCAGTCTATCCATATCACAACTGTAACCCAATCTCGGGTACTCTGATGTGGGGTGACAGGAGAATCCACGTCCTGAATCGGTGGGGGTGTAGGAGTCTCTGTATCCTGGACTGGTTGAGCAGGCGCATCAGGAGTAGCCGCCTGTCCAGCATCACCGTGTCCCCCTCTAACACCCCGTACTGACTGCGAAACCAACTCCATAAGTACATCGAGGCTCCGCTCTATCCTAGCGAAACGTGCCTCAATCGCCTCAGCAGATCTCTCTGCAGTATCTCTCTCTGCAGTACCCTGCTCTGTAGTCTCTCTCTCTGTAGGACCCTGTGGGGCATGCTCCACCCCGGTCTCTACCTCAGCCTCCTCCTGAGTCTCATGAGGTAACTCGGCACGTCTATCAGTCGCAGGCCTACCTCTACGGCCTCTGCCTCGTGCCCGACCTCCTCTACCGCGACAGGTAACAGGCATCTTGCCTATGGTCCTGCATTCACAACCATTTCTTAATTAAAACCCATCTTAATATACACGATTGTATCTAACCAAGCACAGTAACACAGGGATGTAATTCCTAATCATTGACACTGACATACATCAGACCAATTCTTACCACCTTAATTGTCACGACCCGAACTACCCAAAAATCAGAGTAAATTTTTCGTGTTTTTATTATTTTATACTTACCTCTGATCGTGACCAACCATAACCAATAATTGGGCTGTATGTCAGTGCCCACGTCTTCTCCATGCATTTACAATTAGTGCATAATTTAATTTAAATATACATTCAAATGTTCTGCACTACATTCCTTTGATTTAATTACATAATTATACCCACTCTATACATCCCAGTGTCATACAAAATATAATACTGTGCTCATGTTATTTAGATACAAGAACCATAGATGTAGCGTGTATATACCTCAAAAGATAGGCAGCAGCGGACAACTAGAATGCCGTACCCAGTCGCCTCCCAATCTACTGGAAGAAATCTGTGTGAGAAAGTGAAAGGGGTGAGCACATCAAGCTCAGTAAGGCAATTCTACGAACAAGTAGATAACCCTACAACCTACATGAACGTAGTGCCATGCATAAACCGCCCCTTCTCCACACATTTCCAAAACAGATGCTATGTTATGATGTCGTGCAAAATAACTCATAAAAAAAATCCCAAAAAGCATGAAAACTTAACATGCATAAATTTTAAATCATTTATTTCTAGTAAAAATTTCATATAAGGTCAGGACTCAACCCCTCCCTCGGGTAGCCCTGACTCACACAAAATCCATAAAATTGAATTTCTCGAAAGCATCGATATCCGAAAACACATGTATATATATATATATACAAGATACGAGACTGGGCATTAACTGTATATCGGTAATAACCAGGACTGGCCAATATGTGTCCTCGTGAGTCCCTCTAGCTTCACGGATCCCAGTGTGCGAGGTCTCACCCTGATCGGGAACCGCCCGGGAGGTGGGTCAATCCAACCCGTCAGTCTTATCCGATCTCACGCATCCGAAGATGCCGTATCCGAAGATACCCTGTATCACAAAGATACCGTATCACAAAGATACCCCGTATCACAAAGATACTGTATCCGAAGATACCCTACGATACATCGTACTCTATGCTACTTGCACTGTACATCGTACTCCATGGACCCATATCACTCTAGGTACTCCAGCCCAAATGGCCTGCTTCCCACAGAGAGGTTTTGTTTCTCAATACTCATGCCACGTCTCAAAACGTACGTGCGAGCCTATTTAATGGGTGTGACACACAGTCACCCGCTGCTCCAAGCACGGCTTATCTTATGATCTCGGAAAATATAGTGCGAGCGGTGCTCCAGCACTCTCATATAATCAAGTAACAGTAGTGCGAACTAAGCTCTAGCACTCTGTCATGAAAATCATGTATAAAAATATGGTGCGAGTTAAACTCTGGCACCGTGTCATGAAAATCATGTAAAACTCTAGTGCGAGCTCTCGCTCCAGCACTAATGAAATCATTGCACAAATCAAAACTCGTGCGAGCTGAGCTCTAGCACGTCACATTTATGAAAGATCACGTAGGCGGCTACATTTCTCAAATCGATTTCAACGACAATCCACGTTTGTTGAAAATATGAAATGTTGTGCAATTTCATTTAAAAGTTAGCCGACCTACTCATGCATGTACCAAAATACTTCAAAAACAAGCAGGAACCCTTTGTCCTTGCTTCTTACACTTTTCCTAAAATTTGGAATTTTACCCTTGACGAGGGTATTTTGGTAATTTGCCCATCCAGGGCCCTAAAAATTTTATCTCAAATCTAGACCCTTTGGACAATTTAAAGGAATGTAAATGGCGTCGAAAATTCGTAAAGCTATCTCTAGCAGTTCGTAAAATTCTCTTACCTGGAATCGCGCGCAGACTAAATCTGTCTCGATGATACCGAACCTCTCGGCCCAAGTGCGCGCCAACCAATGTACGTAACTGCATATAATCCACATAATCGAGGTTAATTCAATTATCCTGATCAGTATATTGCATTTACTGATCAACTTTAAGGTATTGGGCCTTATCTGCCTTATTGGGCCTCGACCCCCTTTTGGCCCTTTTTACATTTATTAATTCCCTTCTTCGGGTATACCGGGCTTATACAGCTTTCTAATAATTATCGAGCTTCATTCCAAATTCATTGGATAGCCCGTATACCATTTACGGCAATTATATTACGACTCAGAATAATATTCCTTCCTATGCGAAATTAATCCATAATTTCGTAAAATAATTAAAACTCGGTATTTAAAGAACTCTGATTGCCAAAATTAAATTGTACTTACCCGATACGACGCGGGGTACGAGAATTAGAGCTCGATCGGCTCTCGTTCGGTCTCTGTCGTGAAGCTGCACAGTTAGGTAAATTCGGATTATTTTCCATTAAAATAATATTAAATTAAATTTTTGGAATTTACCCGTAGGTCAATTTCGACCTTCGGTCAACTTACCCGAACCTCGAGTCGTCCCCGGTAAATTTCTTTCCTTTTTTTTCCCTTTTTCCTTCCTTTTCCTTCCTTTTCCTTTCTTTTCTTTTCCCCTCTCCTTCCTTTTCCCTCCTTTTCCTTCCCTTTCCTTCCGGCCAAACGACACCGTTTACTGCCTATTGCCGTCGCCGGCGTTTCCGGCGGTCTCACCGGCCGAGACCGGTCTCAAAAGAATCCCTTCTTCCCCTGAGTGCGTCGGTGCCCTCCGTTTCAGCCCAGACGCAGCGGTTCGCTGGGAATCGGCTTGTTTCTCCGACGATTTTCCTCAGCTCCGATCGGCCTGCTCCGGCCACCTGGCGGCGTGAATCCGGTACCCACGTGCTCGTCGGACTCCCCTCTTCCTCCTGGCAGCTTCGTCGAAGTCGTCGGTCGCCGGTGTGCGAGAATCGGCGATGAAGGTTCCTCGGGTTGCTTCTCGGTTTCTCTCTCGGGTTTTTCCTGAGTTTTCTCTCTCCTCCCTTTTTTTTGTTTCAGTTCTCTTTTTTTTTATTTTTATTAATTTTATTATTATTATTATTATTATTATTTTTTAATTATTTTACTATTCAATAAAATACTCCATAAAATCCCAAAATATCTACCTTATATTATTTTTTATTCTACTTTAATTTATTTAATTTAAATTTAATTTATTAATTATATTTTTCTCTAAATTTCGATATTATTTCTTCGCGTTTTTCGAGATATAGTCCCGATAATTTTTTCGGTATTTTTAAAATTTTTGAATCTTGATCAATTGACCCAAAATTTATAATTTCCTTATTGTCGATCAAGATATCTTACATCCTTATTTTTAATTAAAATTTCCTTATTGCCCTAATACCGGGTTTTGGCATTTTTACCATTTTACCCCTGCTCTTGTTTCGGAAATCAATTTAACCCGACCTTCCTTCATACATCCCCCATATTTTCTTATTTAATTTCCGTATTTTCGGTTAACTTCATTCTGATCATTTTCGTTTGATCAGTGGTCATTGCGACTCGTATTTAATTACTTCTGACTTCTACCGATATTCCATTTTATTTTGCTTCACCAATTTAATTAGTCAACGCTCTTCTTATGATTCGATGAATATATATATATAAGTGTACATCGCGTGAATCATAAGGAATATAGCAACAATACATACAAAGTGGGTCTTACATATTGAAAGACCACTGAAGATTAATTGTGATAATAAAACCGCTGAGTTATATTCTAAGAACAATAGAAGCTCGTTGGAGTCAAAGCATATTGACATTAAGTTTCTTATTGTTAAGGAGAGAGTTTAGAGTCTTCATATGACTATTGAACATATAAATGCAAGCTCCATGATTATGGATCTGCTTATAAAGGGAGTACAATCTAAGTTGTTTCATAAACATGTAGCTCGTATAGATGTGGCTCATCCTGATGATATGCTTGTATAGTGGAAGCTTGTTTCTTGATGTTCATTTTCTATTGAGATATTTTCTGATCAGACTTAAGTATTTTGGTTATTTTGGAAAACTCCGAAATAAAGTGACATTCTTTCAGTTGCAGTATGCATAAAGTTTTGAAAGTATGTTATTCTTTGAATTATAAAGTAGGACCAATTAGAAATATGCATGTTAAAGAATCATGTTATATGTAATTTCCATACTACACATCCATACTTGATCTACGTCGATGATTATTTTGATATATGTGACCATTGATGGGTCTAGTTACAAAATATATGTAACAAAGATCGCTCTGATCCTATGTTGATATAATTAATGGACCAGATTATTTAGACATGTTACTTTGTAAAGATAGCAAATATTGAGTTCTTAAAGTTATTTTAAAATGTACAATTGTCATGGGTTTTAGTTTAAGCTTTAGGCATGAGCAGAAGATTAACTTGCTTTCTTTTTTTTCCTTTTATTTTTTTATTTTTTTTATTTTTTAATTTTTTGATTTTTTAAATTATTTAGATAAAATTAGATGTCTACAGCTACTCTCATTGTACATTACTGAGTATCAGGAATAAAGCAAAGACAATATACAACTATTTTGTCTGAATTCATCATCCCAACATATTTACACAAATAAGAAACTTCCTAATTTTATAAAGACTAAGGAATGATACAAAATGGAATCTCCTAATATTCTTCTCCTATAAAGATTAAGGAAACAATGCAAAATCAATTTTTCAGGTCTCTTCTATCATAAGATAAAGAATAATAAAATATATGAAATTTCTTAATTTTTTCTATCCTAAGACTAAGGAAGCAATGTAGAATCAAAATTCCTAATCTTTTGTATCGTCAGATTAAGGAATGCAAAATGAAACTTCCTAATATTTTCTATCACAAGATTAAGGAACAGATGGCAAATAAATTTTTTTTTTTAACTCTTCTATCATAAGATTTAGGAACGAATGCAAATTGAAATTTCCTAGTCTGTTTTATCATAAGACTAAAGAATGGAAGATGAATTTTCCAAATCTTTTCTATCGTAAGAGTAAGGAATGAATACAAATTGAAATTTCCTAGTATTTTCTATTATAAGACTACGAAATGCAAAAATGAATATTCCTAATCTCTTCTATCATAAAATTAAGGAATGAATGTAAATTGAAATTTCCTGATATTTTCTATGATAAGACTAAGGAAATGATAAATGGATTTTCCTAATCTTTTTTATCATGAAAAAATTGAAATTTTTTACTCTTTTCTATCATAAGACTAAGGAATGAAAAATGAAAAAAAAAATGGCGTTTCCTAATCTCTTCTGTCATGAAATTTCCTAGTCTTTTCTATCATAAGACTAAAGAATGCAAAACGGATTTTCTTAATCTCTTCTATCATAAGATTAAGGAAATGCACAATGAAATTTTTTAGTCTTTTCTATCATAAGACCACAAAATTCTTAATCTTTTCCAACTATAAGGATTAAGGGATTATTTTATCTTGTATGCTAGCTAAATTGGGCTTGCTTGCCAACCTCCTTTTCAAATGTCACGTATATAATGCCAATGTCATGTTATGACCCTAAAATATTTTACTAAAGTCATTATGAATGTGTGCAATGCATGCAAATGCAATATCAAATGTGGTAATAAGATTCCCAAGCTCATCTTAGTTCCTCTCAATTTCCATCTATCAAACTTTGCTTTCAATCATCTTCTTTTTCATTGAATTTCATTATTTTTCTAATTTAGTCATGTTTGCAAATTAGCTTTAACATGCTTTTGGGTTTACATTTCCTTCACTCTTCATGTGACAGCCAGAAAATGCGAAAAATATGGCTAATTTAAAATTTTTCTTAATTGAAACTTCCTACACGATGTGCATTCTTATACAGTGTCAGTTAATCTCATATCTGTTCATTATTAAACTACTTATACTTAATTATATTTATGCCGTTTTATAATGAAAATTTGGCAGTACCTCCCCTTATATTTATCCCTATCCTCCGACAAATTTAGAAAGCAGTTCAATATCCATAATTCAATTGGTTTTACTTCTATTTCATCAACCAATATCCCTAGGATTTCTCAACATCAACATTCACTTAACCAAATAGCATGATATCCAAAGAAACACACTTTTCTAATTTATATACATATATCATCCTGATTACATCCCAACGTTACTTAAAAATAAGTGTCTGCATTACATAATTGTCTGGATACAAAATGAATTGAATTATACCTCATGCTGTACAAGCAATAGCCTGGGGAAAGTCTCATCCACCAGCCTATGTCATGTACGCAGCAGGTACTTGCGCTTATTGTAAATGAGCTGTGGGGAGAGGAAAAAGATGGGTGAGCTTCAACTAGCTCAGTAAGGAGTGCATATGAGATTTAAAAATCATCATCAAAGCATAAGTGTAATAATGTCATAATTCACATAATTGTAAACACATGATTAAAAATCACAATTCATCAAAACATTATTATCTCAAAATAGTTATAGAGACTAGGCATAATATAAATGTCATGAAAACAGCCATCACATCACATCATCCTCAACGGGGGCATCCTTAAACGAGGGAATCATCTCACATTACCAAAACGGAGGCATCTCACGTTACCGACACGGAGGCATCTCTCGTTACCAAAACGGAGACATCGATGTGTAGATATCATGATGAGTCCTTAGTCTAAAAAACATGCCATTATTATGCTGAAAATAGTTTCACCTTCATGTAGAGCTCATATTAGTTTCACTTTATAAATCTCATTCAATCATAAAGTATATTTGTTCGCAAAACATTCAAATCACGAAACCGAGCTCAAACCAGCAAAACATGCACTCAAGTAAGAAATCTCACGTTAAACGCTTTTCTAAAAACATATGTTCATTAATAAAATATTTTCATGCTATCAAAGTATTTTCATTGGTGAGGAATACATATGCACAAAACGGTTACATCTCTTACTTCGAATCACGCTCGAATCACTTTCCTTCGATTTTCAATGCTCGTGATCTGGTTTTATCTGCTCAAATTTTATCTCCAGGAGCTGCAAGCATTTGCTACTCACATTAGTATACTTTAATATACTCAATTCTCATTTGCATGAATTTCAATTCAATGCATTGGGCCATTTTACACTGAATTTGGCCTCGTTACATCTTTCTGGACCTTATATTCCCTTAAGTCCATTTCAATTGTTTTATTTATTTCTTAAGAGTCCTTTAGACTTATCAAGTCTCCTGATTCATATTGAACCGGCATTAACCTCACAATGCCTCAAATTCATCATTTCCCTCACTAAGGCAATTTATCAAACACCTCTTATGCCTATTTTCAATCATCATCTAATCCAACATATGGATTTCACAAAAGCATCTTAGAATCAGCTATACTTGCTTTATAATATCTTTACATGCTTAAATCATCATTAACTCGATGCCATTTCAACTTTCTCTCACTAAGCCCATATTAGGTCATGGTTACTTAAGCATGTACATGAACATTTCAGCCAACAATGTATACACCAAATCAACTCATCTAAATGTCTAGATTAACATATTGGAAGTTAGTGTATTGAAATCTTACTTAGCTTGACTTTTCTTATTTGTTGCAAATTTGGGAAAAATCCTTTTTCTCCTTCGATCGATCAACTCAACTTCTAGTTTTCGATTGTGTTGTTCTCCTCCTCTTAAGCAATAACTTTGCTCAAATAGCTTTTCTTCAAATCTTTTTGGAAACGCTAGTATTCGAGAGTGAGAAACTAGGTTTTCTTTACTTAAAATGGAAAGTTTTTTCAATGTCTGAAGAAGAAGGCACGAATTGTTGGGCTTTTTATAGGATTTCACATAATGAGATCGATCTCTAAGGGTGGAGATCGATCTCGCCTTGTTTGAACTCCTCCAAAATTTGATATGCTGGCTAGGGGGTCGATCTGCCTCTTGGATGGGATCGATCTGCTCAAGGGATAGGATCAATCTTTTCCTGGCAGAAAGCTTTAGAGATCGATTTAGCTTGGTGAAGAGATCGATCTTTGCTAGCTAGAATCCATCCGAGATCGATCTTCCTTTAGGGATGAGATCGATCCTTGTTAGGCAGAGGCAATTGGAGATCAATCTGCTTTGAATGAGAGATCGATCTCCGTCTTGCATAATGTTTTAGCATTGCATTTTAAGGCAATGAGATCGATCTCTCCTTACAATGAGATCGATCTCTCCTTACAATGAGATCGATCTGCCCTTCGTCTGCAGCATTCCAGCTCAATTTTTTTTTTTTTAGATTTCCAAAGGATAACTTGCATTCATTTGCTTCATCACTCATTTTGTATTTTATTCACACTTAACACTTAAAAATGTCCATTTCTTATGATTCATATAAAACGTAACTTGCGTGTACATCATAAAATCATATAACAAGTGTGCATATTGAATTCACGGACCTTACATCTCTTATGACTCATATTACATGTAACAAGTATATACTTTATGGAATCATAAGGGATACATAGGAAGGTACGGGCCTTACACTTCATTTTGCCAACATTTATTTATTATCCTTCCAACTTGACCACCAATGTAATGCACTTATGAATTTTCTCAATTTATTATGGGAGTGAAATAAATTCAAAATAATTTGAGAAGGGGAAGAAAGAAATCATGTGAAAACAAAATCAAAAGGATGGTTATTTGGGATAGGGTTGACAGCATCCAAGTAACAAACATTCTAACAAATTCAATCAAGTCAATCTAAATTTTTTTTTTTTTCCAAAAGCCCACTTCTATTGATATGGTCCTTCATGTAGGTTTACAAATCTTACCTTTATATTAAAACTTTTGATGCTGATCATTTCCTAAGTTGCTCTTTCAGGTTTTCAACTTAGATGCCCCTTCTTTGATTCAAACCACCCTTTTTAGGTTTTCGATTTGAATCTTCCTTTTTTTTTTTCATTTTTTTTTCATTTTCTTTCTTTTTTCTCTTTATTTTATTTTTTCTTTTTTTTTTCTTCTTTCAACTTCATTGACTTCAACAAATTTTAGCTTTTATGCTCAACCAACTTTATGCCCCTTTAACCGACTCTCTTGATATCTATAAAAAAGATGTCTCTCAGAGTTTATTCTTCTATTTAGGTATGTCCTTTCATTCAACTTGATCTATGTCTTTTCACATCATTCTACTAATATTTTCATTGAACCTTCAAAGGATTATCATCTTATTGTACAAGTATGCCATCACACGATACGTAATTCTTTAATTCGAGCATTTACATATGATTAAAATGGGTTTTTAAAGGCATATAATGTAGGCTTGGGTGAGGGTTTCTGAAGAAAGGATAAAATAGGCTAAAATGTGTTTAAAGGTTTACAGGCCAAAGGATCATTTTCTTATCAAGGAAGTCATTCGAGCATTTTGCCTCATTCTAATTCACTCATTTCTTTTTTCCTCTTTTTACTTTCTTTGAATTCAAACTCTTTTTTCTCTTTTTACATTTTTCACAAAATGAGGCTATTTCTTTTTCTTGTTTCTTACCCTTTGATTCATCATGAATACTTTCATCTTTTCTTCCCAAATCTTTCTCATGAATGATTTTTTCATCTTTGTTGCCCTCGATGTGGAGGGTGATCCTTGGTGGATTACATCATAAAAGAAACATAATAGACTCAAAAGGGGTAATTAAAAGATAATTTTACTTACACTTGAAGGATAGTGAAAGAATGTCATTTATCATTTCAATCGTAAATGCTCTTATCAAAGATCAATTATCGAACAAAGATGTACTTGTTAAACACTTTTGTAAGAGATTCACCTTTCTTGTACTGTTGAATGACAATTGTGAAAACTTCTCTTCTTATTCTTTCTTGCTTGAACAATCTTGGCAGACTAATCAACAAAAGTAGTTCTTTCAGAATTTAATTTTATATTTATTGACATCATTATCATCATGTGTATTATTTAGATACTTCAAAACAAAAGATATGGTGAATATGTGGGAAATGCCCAATGACCATAGAGAATGAGAAAAAGATAGTGCACCACACTAGTTGCTGGATTGAAAAGAAACTAAACAAAAGTTCACCCATGCATAATACTTTATTTCGTGCTTATGGGCTTAAACACTTTAGAAAAACTATCATGCATTACTTGAAAGAAATAAAAGATAACAAAACTAGTTCTTATAAATCTTCAAACTTGAAATGTTTGAACTCCTCATGCCCTTCAAGACTCATCCTTCATTGGCATAGTTGAGTAATGGATTTGCATTCACAGTCGGTTCCCCTTTCATTTCAAAGTTCAATATACCAGCTTTAAATAATCCTTACACTCTATACTTCAGTGCAATATAATTCCTTAAAGAGTGACCCACATTCTCGAAGTGATACTCACATCTAACATTATCATCATACCAATTTGGATACGGAGACTTTAGAGGTTCCACATAGGTAGGGGTGATGAGTTGTTCTTTGATCAATCATTGGTACAAGTCGATATAAGTTATAGGGATTGGGTCTATGGGAGTTTTTTCTCATTTTGGCCATGACCCTTTAGATTGCTCTCTTAATTGTTGGGCTGAGTGACTGGTTAGGGAGTCAGTGCATGTGTTTGAGGATAAAAGTTAGGCTAATCTTGTGAGTATGACAGGTAAGGATATTGAGCAAGATAATATGGCCATGGCATAGGATAAACTATCGTGGAGTGTACCGTTTATATTGTCCCCCATGTATAATAGGATGAGCATCATCTTTCTTCTTTTTTTAGACTCCTCCTTTCTTTTCAGCATTATTGGCAACTTCGATCTTACCATTTTTTATCACGTTCTTAATGATCTGATCAGATAATACCATACAGTAAAATTCTTTATGGCATTGCCTATCATCTTATCATAATATGGAGCCTTTAAAGTATTCACGAATAGGATGGTGAGCTCCTTTTTCAAAAGAGGAGGTTGCACTTCTACAGCCACATCACTCCACTTTTGCACATATTTCTTAAAGCTTTCATGAGCTTTCTTCTCCATACTTTGAATTGATAAATGGTCAAGGGTTGTATCAGCAATGTGTCAGTATTAGGTCATGAATGCCCTTGTTAAGTCATTCCAAGTGGTAATCCAAGTTCCATATAATTGAGTATACCACTTGGCAGCGACCCAATAGGGCTTTCTTGAAAGATGTGAATAAAGAGCTTATCATCTTGAGCAAAAGCAGCCATTTTTCGACAATATATAATAAGATGATATCTAGGGTAGGAAGTCCCATTGTACTTTTCAAACTTTAGTGTTTTGAACATAGGTGGAATGACCAAGTCCGACACTAAACACATCCCAACAGCATCCTTGGAACCATAGAAGTCTAAGCCTTCTATAGCTCGAAGCCTTTTCCTCAAATAAGTTAATCTTCTATTGTGACTTCGCCTCACTTTTCTCTCATTCTTGTTTTGCTTTCAACTTCTCGATTTTCTTCAGGTTATCTAAGTTAGGCACCTCAATGGGATCAATAGATCTTGCCCTTTGGGAAGGATGAGTGGGCCCTTGAAATTGATCTTGTCCAAACACTCGGGGCATAGCAAATGGGTATCTTCCTTCTTGGGATGTATGATTTAGACGTAGACCAAATCTGAGAGGATACATAAGATCTTCTACAACTTCCTCTACTACTTCTTTGCACTTGCTTAGGCTTTTTAACAGCTCGGTAATCTAGGCCAGTTGCTCCTCATTTCCTCTTGAGCTTTTTCCATTTTCTCCATACGAATGTTTTGTTCTTCTTCCATGATCTTAGCCTGGTAATGTCACGACCCAAATTACCTAAAATCACTACAAATTTTTTGCTTTTTCTTTCATTTCCTTACCCGTCGTGAACATTTACACTACTAACAGTTGGGCTATGATTCGGTGTTAGTCACCTCTCACCTATTTACCATTTCATTTCCATAATCACATTCATATATCAGAGTTTACTATCTGTTGACTTTGACTAAATACATACACATTGATATTTATATAACTTTACATCCCCGACATCATATCCATTTACAATACTGTGCAATTACATATTTAGATACAAAATTATACGAATGTGTATACCTGGTCTTGATAGGATGCAACGGATAACTGAAACGCAAAACTAGTGTCGCTCTCTTCTACTGAATGTACCCTGTGGGGTGAAAAATGAAAGGGTGAGCGAAACGTGCTCAGTAAGGCAATAATGTAAGCAGGTAGATAACTATACTATCTACGTGCTGATAATGTCATGATATAAAATCGTTTATATTTTGAGCATGAGGTAAAACTAAAATGATGCCACATGTATGTATATATCATATAAGAAAAATCATGAAATCGACATATAAAACCAACATGGAAAAATCATCATGTATAACATCTCATGCTCGTCACATTAAAACTTATTAGTTTCATCATAAACTCATCACTTTAAAACTCATTTGTTTAATCATAAACTCATCACGTTAAAACTTATTTGTTTCATCATAAAACAACCACATCAAGGCTAAACCCATCTCTCGGGAATACCTTGATTCATTAAATCGTATCTCATTTAAAAACATAAATCAGGACCTTACCCATCCTTCGGGTTTGTCCTGGTCTAGTCAGACCGTATGATATCATGTGAGGCATGTAGGTTACTGTATGAAAATCGAGGACTATGGACATAATTTGTCCCTGTGATCCCGGGCTACATGGATCCCGGTGTTCGGGGCATCACAACTGCAATGAGAGGTGGGGTCAAATCCTACCCGCCAGAATATCAAGCAACATCATCGAGTCATCATGACTGCACGGTATAGCATACTCCGTGTGACATACACGGTACATCGTACTCCGTAGACCCATATTATAGTCTGGGGGTGCCTGCCGTAAGTCTTACCCACCCCAATACTATGTCGATAACCAACCCATGTCTCAAAGTATACGTGCGAGCATATCAACTCTCTGCGACACACAGTCTACAGGAGACTTTCGCATGACTATATGCATGTCAACTCACGTCTAGTGCGAGCGAAGCTCCAGCACCACGCTATGCATATCTGATATCTAAAATCTTGTGCGAGCGAATCTCCAACACGGTTTTGTGCTCACACAAATTTCTCGTACGAGCAATGCTCCAGTACGGCTTTTATGAGAAATAAATCAGTAAAATTTAGTCCGAGTAAGACTCTAGCACTCTTTTTATTCATGTAAATACGATAGGTGGCTCAATCTTGATAAAACATCTTTAAAATTCTAACCGGTTCAAACCGGTACCCTTCCGTATAATTCATAAAATCAATAGCCAACCTATGCGCATATTTGTTTAAATCAAATTAATACATTCATATAAAACATTAAAACATGATAATCATGCAATTTATTTGCCTTACTACCCTTTTTGTAAATTTTACTCCCAGGGGCAAAATAGTCTTTTTCTTTATTCACTTATGCCTCGATTTTCATAAAAATTATTATTTCATTTCTAGATACTTTAAGAATTTCTAGGCCCTATAAATCCCCTCAAAAATACGTATAGAAATCTCTATGCACCTACAAAATTTCCTTACCTTGATTTACGCGTAAACTTATCTCATCTTGATAATACCCGATCTCTCAATCCAACTGCGCGTCAACCAAGTCCACGAAACTGAATATAACCACATATTTTTGATTAATTCACTTATATTTATCAGTATATCATATTTACTGATCGAATCTAACGTACTGGGATCATTTTACTTTATTGGGCCCAATGGCACCTTAATGGGCCTCGACCCATTTTCAGCCTGTTTATACTTATTAAATCCCTTTTTCGGGTTTATTGGGCTCATTCAGCATACCAATAATCATCGGACTTCGTTTCAAACTCATTGGATAGCCCGTATACTATTTACGATAATTACGTTGCAATTTCGATTAATATGTCTTTTTATACAGATTAATCCGTAAATTCTGTAAAATAATCGAAACTCTGTATTGAATGACTCATATTGCCGTAATTAAAATATACTTACCCAATATGATACGGGGTATGAAAATCGGAGCTCAATCGGCTCTCGTTCGGGCTTTGTCTTAAAACTGCACGATTATATATTTAATCTCGGGTTACTTTTCGATTAAATATAATTTAAATAAATTTCTCGAAAATCAAATCGGTCACTTTTAACCTTTTATCGACTTACCCGAAGTCCGGTGTATCCTCGAAAATTCTTCCCCTTTTTCCTTTTTCTATTTTTCTCCTTTTTCCCTTCTTTCTTGGCTGAACCGGTTCAGTCCAGTTCAACCCGATTCAGACCGGTCTGGTTCAGTCCGGTTCACTCCGATTCGACCAGTTCAAGGCCTCGCCGGCTGATTCTTTGTCGGCTTCCACCACCAGTGGGTCCGCTAGGCTGCCTGATGCACGTATCTGGGGTTGGTTTTGTTCAAGGCCACTAGAAAGTGGTCGGTCCGGCCTTTCTCCTCTTCGGCGTCGATGGTTCTCCCTCTTTCCGTAGATTTCGGCACCATCCGTCGGTTTCGCCGACAGTGGCCACCACTGATCGCGTCGCCTGGGCCTGGGGAAGCCTCGGCTGGGGTCGGTTGGGGCTAGATCGACGCCGGTTGCCGCCGATCTCTTTTTCTCCCTCCGGTTCTCTCTCCTTCGATTTTGCCGGATTTCGGCGTCGGTGGGCTGTGCCGTCGGTACCAGGGAGGTCGCGCTGGTGTCCTCTTCATTTTTTGACCCTCACTTGGCCGATTGATCGCCGGACGGTCGACAGTGGTTCGGGTCTTCCTCGATTTCGTTTTTCGTTTTTCTATGGGTTTTCTCTCTCCTTGACATTTTCGATTTCTCTTCTTCTTTTTTTTTTGAATTAATTATTTTATTTTTATTTATTATTATTTATAAATTAGTTTATTATTATTATATTCCTTATTTTATTCTAAAATCTCAAAATATCAAAATAAAATTATATTTTATTCTAATTAATTAATTAAATTTATTTAATCTATTTTTTTTCACTTTTCTTGTATATTTTCTCCGTATTTTCTGGATAGTGTCCCGAGTGAAAATTTCGATTAATTCTAATAAATTTATACCTTGATCAATTTAACCCGAAATTTAATTATTTCTTCGTTATTGATCAAGATTCTCAAATCCATTATTTTTAATTAAATTTTTTTGTCGAATTTATATCGACTTTCTATCTTTTGACTGTTTTGTCCTTCAACGTGTTCGAGAATTTCATTTCAGTCCTTTCTTTCACGAACATACTCATTTTGTGTTTTTAACTAAAATCGGGTCTTACATAATCTCCCCCACTTAATAAATTTGGTCCTCCAAATTAGAACCAAGTTATATGTATCCATAAACAACTCCGGGTACATCTATCATATCATACTTTTTAATTCCCTTGTGACTTTTTCGGAGTGTACTACTACCAAAGGACTTTAATTAGGGAGATCATCTTAAACCTCAACACTTTCTCCTTCCATCTAATACCCGAATCGATTTTCCAATCATACGTTATACTTTCTTTGAGTTAAGCTGTTGGAACTCATATCCAATCACATATGTTGGATCCTGATAGTATTTTCGAAGCATCATAAGATAGGACACATTGTGGATGCCTGCTAATTCAGGTGGTAATGCCAACCAACAAGCCTTGTCTCCCACTTTGTCCAATCTCTTTCTGAATCTCGTTACGTCCTTATGCTATGTCCTAAAGGCATGTAACTTCCAACAATACTAATTCACTCTTGGTGAATTCCAATGGTTTCTATCTCTTCTCAACATAGCTTTTCTATCTGCTCTGAGGTGTTCTTAATCCTTCACAATTAACTGAACATCCTCAGAGGTTTATCTTACCAATTTGGGAATAATTTTCTATCTGTCACCCACTTCTTCTTATCCAAATCGGGGAAACAACCCTTACGGCCATACAATGCCTCATCTGAAGTCATCTCGATACTCAAGTGACAACTGTCATTATTGGCAAATTCGATTAGTAACAATTGATCATCCCAGGAGCTTATCAGATAAATGGCACACGCTCTCATCATATCCTCCAGAACTTGTACAGTCCTCTTTGACTGACCATCTGTCTGAGGACGAAAAGCTGTGCTAACACTCAGTCGGGTTCTCATAGTTTGCTGAAAAACGTTCCCAGAAGTGGGAAGTGAAGCGGGAATACCTATATGATACAATGCTCACTGGAAAAATACTTGGTGTTCCACAATTTTCCATACACATAAATCCGCCTACACACTCAGAGTATCTGGGGATTTCCTAACTAGAAGGTGGGCAGACTTAATCAATCTATCGACTATCACCCAAATAGCCTTATGATTCATTCGGGTCCTCCGTAACCCATCACGAAATTCATAGTAACTTGTTCCCATTTTCGTGTTAATATAAGTAGAAACAGCAATAACTTTGTAACTTCTTTTGCTCTACCTTACTCTGCTGACATATAAGACACTTTTTTCACAATCTCTACCATGTCTTTTTTCATATTTGACCACCAATATCCTTTTCTAAGATTTTGATATATTTATTACTTCTCGGATGCACTGTATATCTTGAAAAGTGAGCTTCTGACAATAACTCTATCTCATCACTGTGGTCCTGGGGAGCACTTATACTGTCTCTGAACCTCAGTAAGCCATCATCACTCTTTGTGAACTCTGTCACTGTACCCATCTGAATCTGACCCACACTATCGACACCATGTCGATCATCACGCTAAGCCTGTCAAATCCGGGCACTCTCATCCGGTTCTAGTCTTAGGCTAGCTGTCACACAATCACTGTCATCATCAGAAGGGATCACATCACTACTGAGGCTCACAACTGCTCTAGAAGCTCACGCTCCCTGACCATCATATGTAATACCATCCTGAGGCTCTTTCTGCTCAAGGCATCAGCCATCACATTAGCCTTTCCTGGGTGGTACAATTTTTCACAATCATAATCCCTCAGAACCTCTAACCCTCTTTGTTCTCATATCCGACTCTTTCTATGAAAATAGATACTCGGGGCTTTTATGATCAGTGCATACCTGAAATTCCTCACCGTATACATAGTAGTGTCATATACGCAATACAACCACTATCACTGTCAACTTTAAATCATGGGCTGGATAGTCCCTTCATGATCCTTGAGTTGTCTGGATTCATAATAGACTATCTTCCCTTTTTGCATCAATACACAGCTCATTCATTATTTTGAGGTATCCATAGACTCATGAGAAACCTCTTAATCTGTTGGGTATGGTGAGAATAAATGCGGTGGTCAGTTTATTACTTCAGTACACCAAAACTCTTGTTACGTCTATCATCCCATTGAAATACAAATTTTTCTAAGTTAAACGTGTCAATAAAGTAGTCCATTTCGAGAACTCTCAACAAATCATCTGTAAAAATAATTTTCAATTGTTGCTTATAATTTTTCTTGGACTGTAAATACACCCAAAATATCATCAATATAGATGATAACAAATCGGTCCAGGTAAAGTTTAAATACCTCATTGTAGTTGTGTTCCACTAAATATTTCAATCACTCATATCCTTAACCTATGTGTGCATGAACGTATAATGTCATTTCGAAATCGCTTTCGTTCAAGATACTAATCCGCGTCTTTCCTTTTTCTTATATTAACGGTTTTTATAAATTTTAATTTTTTTAAACCTTCATGATTAATCGAATTCTATATTTCTTTATCTTACAAGTAAAGGTACCCTAATTTTAAATGTATATATTACGACTGTCAATTTCAATTTATAGGTTGTGTATACTTTTAGACGCTGTCAAGTCTTCAGGCGGGGAGGTATTTTGAAATACCTTTATTAACCCTCAGACTTGACCATAATTACTTTACATATCAGTCCATGTGATCACAATTCATATTTGCTACTAATTGCTTTAATCCAAATTACTTCACGTATCATAGATATTCTTACCTTGTATACGCCTCTTATTCTAATAGATTTTGTATTCAGGATCTATTACATCTAAAAACTTATCTCCTTTCGTATACCACTTATAACAAACTCTGTCATCACTCATTCCGTGAGTACAATCATTTACTCCTTTAATTTTAATCTCTACTCCCCTTTTATTACTTGTCAAAACTTACAGTATACTTTTCAGATGTAACTATATCACTATCTTAGAATAGAACTCTGAACATCATAATTTGCAGCCGATCAATTGAGATTTATTCTCAATATTACATCAAATTATTCATAGTCTATTGAATAAAATCGACTGACTTATACTTCTTCCCCCGTTTTCAACTTATAATTTCTTCATTATTATTTCGTTAGTTAACTCTCCTTTGTTGGGGTACTAACTATCAGCATTGTGCCCATAGGTGTAAGCATTCACGTCTTTTACTAACTTATATTCAAATGAAGGCGGTATGACTAAATACGTGGCACCGGGATTAATTAAAATAATTACTTCACTATTCTTAACTAGTGTGGTATCTTTCACCGCATCATATTAAACATCAGTAATGTCCTTATCCAAGGCATACACTCGCCCTCGTCCAACAGCCTACTTTCCCCTTTCTCTTCGGCGATGGCCTCCCTTTTTCGGTGCAGAGATATCAACATGGTTTTCTCTGTCCCTTTGCCCTTCTGTGGGGCAATCTCACCCAACTTTGAGCAATCGTAAATAAATGGTCTGTTTTACCACACTTAACTCCTACTTTCGTGGTATCTACCACACATACTACACTGCTTACACTGCTACACTGTTACACTACTACACTGCTTACACTACTTCATAGCAGGTCGGGGTTCTCAAATCACAATACCCCTCATAAGTGTTGAAATTGGATACACTGGGGTCTTACCACTCATCTTACCCCATGACTCATCAACTCTAATCTCTTACCAAATGGTCTCTTTCCCGCTCTGACATATTTGTCATTCTCAATTCTCTTTTGTCTCTATTTCGGCCCTTGCTACATTTTCCAATCTCAGAGGTGTGCAACACATGATATTATTCACGCAACTGTATTCTGCGCACTGCCTCGACATAAGTAATGAGCCAATCGGACTCTAATCGACAATTTGAGACCTTCCATGAACTTTTGGGCTTTTCAACTCTCATTGCCCATAGTGTCGAGGTCATACCTGGGCAAGTTTATAAATTGAGTTTCATACTCGTCAATCAACCAGTGTCTCTGAGTTAGTGTAAGAAATTTTACCTGTAATTTCTCTTAAGTAGTGTCCAAAATATTCTGTCACTGGAATACATCCAGAAATATTTCTCATGTCGGCTCTGGACGTCTAACTCTTCAGATGGATCGAGCGGACTTCCACCAATGCTCTGCCTCACCTCCAACATAAACGTATTTAAAAGTCACTTTCTCAGTCGACATACACCGAAAGAATCCATACTACTTCGTTATCTCATTCACCCAATCCTCAACAAGTATTGGTTTCTTTACTTCGCTATATACCGGAGGGGTGTGAAAATCTCTATAGTTTGAGGCATCAGTTTAGGCTCAACCTGCCTATCCTCAACTACCTGCATAAACTGAGTAAACAACTCCAAAATATTTTCTACACTCCACTCCATCCTCTCGGAGCGTGTCTCAATACTGTTTGGTCTCTTTATAGGACCCTGTGGAGTAAGCTCAACATCAGCCTCCACCTCACTCTCATCTTGAGTCTCATGTGATGACTCATTCGACTCTCAGGTCGATCTCTACGGCCTCGAGCATGTGTACTCGCCCCTCTACCATAGCGGCTATCAGTTATAAAAACGATATTCTTGCATTCGAAACTAAATTCTTAGCTGCAGTTTCATCTTGATATACACAATTATATCTAAACAATACACAGTACATGGGGATGTAAATTTACTTAACCACTAACACCGACTCATATCAAGCCAACTCTGCTCTGATACCACCTCTTGTCACGACCCAAATTACCTAAAATCACTATAAATTTTTCTCTTTTTCTTTCATTTCCTTACGCGTCGTGAACATTTACACTACTAACAGTTGGGCTATGATTTGGTGTTAGTCACCTCTCACCTATTTACCATTTCATTTCCATAATCACATTCACATATCAGAGTTTACTCATACACACTGATATTTATATAACCTTACATCCCCGACATCATATCCATTTACAGTACTGTGCAATTACATATTTAGATACAAAATTATACGAATGTGTATACCTGGTCTTGATAGGACACAGTTGATAACTGAAACGTAAAACTAGTGTCGCTCTCTTCTACTGAATGTACCCTGTGGGGTGGAAAATGAAAGGGTGAGCAAAACGTGCTCAGTAAGGCAATAACGTAAGCAAGTAGATAACTATACTATCTACGTGCTGGTAATGTCATGATATAAAATCGTTTATATTTTGAGCATGAGGTAAAACTAAAACGATGCGACATGTATGTATATATCATATAAGAAAAATCATGAAATCGACATATAAAACCAACATGAAAAAATCATCATGTATAACATCTCATGCTCGTCACATTAAAACTTATTAGTTTCATCATAAACTCATCACTTTAAAACTCATTTGTTTAATCATAAACTCATCACATTAAAACTTATTTGTTTCATCATAAAACAATCACATCAAGGCTAAACCCATCTCTCGGGAATACCTTGATTCATTAAATCGTATCTCATTTAAAAACATAAATCGGGACCTTACCCATCCTTCGGGTTTGTCCTGGTCTATTCAGACTGTATGATATCATGTGAGGCATGTAGGTTACTGTATGAAAATCGAGGACTATGGCCATAATTTGTCCCTGTGATCCCAGGCTACACGGATCCTGGTGTTCGGGGCATCACAACTGCAACGGGAGGTGGGGTCAAATTCTACCCGCCAGAATATCAAGTAACATCATCGAGTCATCATGACTGCACAGTACAGCGTACTCCGTTTGACATACATGGTACATCGTACTCCGTGGACCCATATCATAGTCTGGAGGTGCATGCCGTAGGTCTTACCCACCCCAATACTATGTCGATAACCAACCCATGTCTCAAAGTATACGTGCGAGCATATCAACTCTTTGCAACACAGTCTACAGGAGGCTTCCGCACGACTATATGCATATCAACTCACGTCTAGTGCGAGCGAAGCTCCAGCACTACGCTATGCATATCATGATATCTAAAATCTTGTGCGAGCGAACCTCCAGCACAATTTTGTGCACACACAAATTTCTCGTACGAGCAATGCTCCAGTACGGCTTTTATGAGAAATAAATCAGTAAAATTTAGTGCGAGTAAGACTCTAGCACTCTTTTTATTCATGTAAAGACGATAGGTGGCTCAATCTTGATAAAACATCTTTAAAATTGTAAACGGTACAAACCAGTACCCTTTCGTATAATTCATAAAATCAATAGCCAACCTATGCGCATATTTGCTTAAATCAAAGCAATACATTCATATAAAACATTAAAACATGGTAATCATGCAATTTATTTGCCTTACTACCCTTTTTGTAAATTGTACTCCCAATGGCAAAATCGTCTTTTTCTTTATTCACTTATGCCCCGATTTACGTAAAAATTATTGTTTCGTTTCTAGATACTTTAAGAATTTCTAGGCCCTATAAATCCCCTTAAAAATACATATAGAAATCTCTATGCACCTACAAAATTTCCTTACCTCGATTTACGCGTAAACTTATCTCGTCTTGATAATACTCGATCTCTCAATCTAACTGCGCGTCAACCAAGTCCACGAAACTGCATATAACCACATATTTTTGGTTAATTCACTTATCTTTATCAGTATATCATATTTACTGATCGAATCTAACGTACTGAGCTCATTTTACTTTATTGGGCCAAATTACACCTTAATGGGTCTCGACCCATTTTCAGCGTGTTTATACTTATTAAATCGCTTTTTCGAGTTTACTGGGCTCATTCAGCTTACCAATAATCATCGGGCTTCATTCCAAACTCATTGGATAGCCCGTATACTATTTACGATAATTACGTTGCAATTTCGATTAATATGTCTTTTTATACAGAATTAATCCGTAAATTTCGTAAAATAATCAAAAATCTATATTGAATTACTCATATTACCGTAATTAAAATATATTTACCCAATATGATGCGGGGTACAAAAATTAGAGCTCAATCGGCTCTCGTTTGGGCTTTGTCTTAAAACTGCACAATTATATATTTAATCTCGGGTTACTTTTCGATTAAATATAATTTAAATAAATTTTTCAAAAATCAAATCGGTCACTTTTGACCTCTTTTCGACTTACCTGTAGTCCGATGTATCCCCAAAAATTCTTCCCTTTTTTCCTTTTTCTCTTTTTCTCCTTTTTTCCCTTCCTTCTTAGCTGAACCAGTTCAGTCCGGTTCAGACTAGTCCGGTTCACTTCAGTTCACTCCAGTTCGGCCGATTCAGGGCCTCGCCGGTCGGTTCTTTGTCGGCTTTCGCCACCAGTGGGTCTGCTGGGCCGTCCGATGCACGTATCTGGGGTTGGTTTTTTTCAAGGCCACCGGAAAGTGGCCGGTCCGGCCTTTCTCCTCTTCGGCGTCAGTGGTTCTCCCTCTTTTCGTCGATTTCGGCACCGTCCGTGGCCACCACCGATCTCGTCGCCTGGGCCTGGGAAGCCTCAGCTGGGGTCGGTTGGGGCTAGATCGGCGCCGGTTGTTGCCGATCTCCTTTTCTTCCTCGAGTTCTCTCTCCTTGGATTTCGTCAGATTTCGGCGTCGGTGGGCTGTGCCGCCGGTACCAGGGAGGTCGCGTCGGTGTCCTGTTTATTTTCTGACCCTCACTTGGCCGATTGATCGTCGGACGGTCGACGTCGGTTCGGGTCTTCCTCGATTTCGTTTTCTGTTTTTCTGTGGGTTTTCTCTCTCCTCGACATTTTCGATTTCTCTTTTTTTTTGAATTAATTATTTTATTTTTATTTATTATTATTTATAAATTAGTTTATTATTATTATTATATTCCTTATTTTATTCTAAAATCTCAAAATATCTAAATAAAATTATATTTTATTCTAATTAATTAATTTAATTTATTTAATCTATTTTTTTCACTTTCCCGGTATATTTTCTCAGTATTTTCGGGATACTGTCCCGAGTGAAAATTTTGATTAATTCCAATAAATTTATATCTTGATCAATTTAACCCGAAATTTAATTATTTCTTCGTTATTGATCAAGATTCTCAAATCCATTATTTTTAATTAAATTTTTTTGTCGAATTTATACCGACTTTCGATCTTTTGACTGTTTTGCCCTTCAACGTGTTCAAGAATTTCATTTCAGTCCTTTCTTTCACGAACATACTCATTTCGTGTTTTTAACTAAAATCGGGTCTTACAGGTAACAAGTATTGTATGAACGAACTTTTGAAACTATTTCGAATCTTTAGTGCTACTATTAAAAATCTATCATTTCTCATGTGATGATGCCTGAAAGATTTTAGAAATGCTTTATACAAAAACTATGAATGAAGATAAATGGATGGACAAAATGTTACATGTGTTTAAATAGAATGAGAAAAGGAAAAAGAAAATATGGATGAAAGATGCATGGAAATGTTTCAACCAAAAGCAAACAGATATGATCAGACATGTGCCTTAAGTAAAAAGGTTTCTACATTATGGGTCAACATGGTTTTATCCTAAGATCGGTCTCCTTCAGTTCAATATATGCTTGGTTTGGGTTTTCAAAGATCTAAAGTTCCCAAATTGTTTATCACTAGCATCCTACACATGACTAGTAAGGCACCCCAATCCTCACACATCATAGGCTACAAACGAAAATGGTTCACTTTGAATGGAAGTATTTCGATTGCCATTGAGGAAGTTATTACCTCACGAAGGCAAAGGTACTCTACTCCTTCCTAAAGAGACAGAGCCTGGATATAGAGCTTATG
This sequence comes from Firmiana major, assembly GCA_033439115.1. Classification (NCBI taxonomy): domain Eukaryota; kingdom Viridiplantae; phylum Streptophyta; class Magnoliopsida; order Malvales; family Malvaceae; genus Firmiana; species Firmiana major. The sequence goes on along the minus strand of CM065911.1, from coordinate 15,962,169 downwards.
TGATGCAAATAAATGTCATGTATGTGGAGGAATAAACCAAACATAAAAGACATCGCATCTTTAATACAAAAATGCATAGGACATGAATGACAATGAATCAAAATTTCTTTTTTTTTATTTTTTTAGAAAATCTTATTAAATATTTATTAAGACCTTTAAATTTATATTTCATATAAAACATGATTAATTATAGCTCAACTCTCGAAAGTCCCTAGTGGAGTCACCAAGTTGTCATAATGATTTTCATCCCAAGACTCGACCTCCAGACAATATTTGAAAACATAAAGAGAGTTGCCACTAATCTTTTTTAACTAGGTGTGATCGGCCACCTAAAAACATTTATCCTTTTAACAAAATCTTCAATTTAATTAAGTTTTATTAAAAAGACAATTTTTGATCTACGCAAAGAAAGTTTTGGTTTGCTAGTTCAGTTACACGTGGAGAAAAATTAGCACCCCTACGATGGCCATTTAAAAACAATAACATTTAATCATGTATTATCCTTTAATTTTAATGAAATAGTCTTAATTAAATATTTAAAAAGAGTTCCTTTATTTTGAAATAATTTTTTGTCTTTTATTTATATATATACTTTTATTTGAAAGGTTAAATTTTATTTATTTATTTATAAGGAATTAATGAGAATCTCTAGTATTAAAAATTATACCAAAGGACTACAATTCTCTGGTAGCACTTCTATAATTTTCTCATTTAGGGATTTCTTAAGAATCGCTACTTGCGATTTCTATAGAATTCCATCTTCAGAAAATTCCTACTTATTTTGGAATTTCATGAATGCATATGGTACAAACATATAATGCATGATGCATATAAAAAATTTATAATTATTATTTATTTATTTTTTAAACTTCTTTATTTCAACTAGGATCCATTTTTATTAAAAAATTACACTAAATATTCCAATACTTCTGCTAATACTTAGTGAATTTCTTACTAAGAGACTAGTTAGCAGTCACTACTTGTGAATTCCGTAACATCTCATCATCAAAAATGAAATTTTTATTTTTATTTATTTATTTAATAATTTTCATTTATTTTTAAATTAATTTATTTCAGAAAATCAATTATAAAAGAACTTTTGTTATAGAAATAAAATCACTTAAATATTCCAATACGCTGGTAACATTTAAGGATTTTTATTCGATTTTAAGGATTATCAAAGAATCATTACTTGAGATTTCTAAGAAATCTAATCCTCAAAAATTTCTCATTTATATATTTTTTAATAATAGTTACTAATAAAAATTTCATATTGCTATGATACATAAATAGGTCTTTTAAAAAAAATAGATAAGAAATGAAACACATTAAAAAAATTTATAAAAGAATGGATTAAATGAATAAATGAATTTATACATAAAAGCCAAAAGTATATTAATAATATAAAAAAGGAATATTCAAACTAAGAAAAAAGTATACCTCAAAACACACCGTTTCACTTAAACTTTTCCTCCCCTTTCAATATTACACGAACTTAAAAGGGCTTTGTTTCCCAGTTTCTCGTTGCTTCACAATAGTTAACATGGAGCAAGGTTTCACGCAGAGAAAGGTGACACAGGTAGCTGTGTAAGAGTGAAGCAAGGAACGATGCGGCACCGAGGCAGGAATCTACGCAGCAGCAAGACGGAAATCTATACAGCATGTTTAGCAAGTGTGGCGTGCGGCGGTAAGGAACAAGGCAGTCCAAAAAGGTAGGGGCAGTGTAGCAGAGACATGGCAGCAGTAAGGAACAAGTAAATCTCTACATTGAAGGTGATGATGCAGGCCGGAACAATGCAGAAAGATGATGCAAAGCAAAAACGTGCTGTGCAAGCAAGGAACGATGGTGATGAAGGCTCGGGCAGCCGGGCAGGTGCAACGGCAGGCGGTGCAATGGAGGCGAGAGAGCAAGAAGTCGGAGCGGTACAACAAGAACGGAGAAATGGTGGAACATGGGCAGTAATCCGAGGTCAAAGGAACGACAGCTCGACTAAGACGCTTGCAAGGAGCTTGAAGAGCAGGAAACACGAGGTGAGGAAGCTGGAAGTGAACGGTTCAATAAGGTTGGGGCAGTGGTGAGGAAGTGGGAAAATAGAAAAGACGGTGAAGAGAAATGCAAGGTAGCGTGGAGAAATGCAAAGAAAAAAATTACTTGCAGAAATTATTTTCGCTCTTTCTTTTTCGTGTAAGTAAAACTATAATTACATAATATTTATATCCAGAATCTCATGTTCAATTATCAAGAAAATTAGAATGCGGAAGCGTACCTGGATCCATTGAAATTGATTGATTGGGGTAAGCAGTCTTCCAGTCTAAACCTTTTTATTTGTGAGAGAAAACCTTAGCTCACTCACTGATGAGATATGAGAATGAGAAAAAGTTACGTTTAGACTGTGGACCATAACCTATTTATAACTGAAGTATATTTTATTCTATTTTGACCCATCATTAAAATAGAATAAAATATCAGGTCTCTCACATTGTAAAGCCCATACCAATTGAGATACACTGAAGTCCAATAACTTTATTTGATCACTTTTAAGTGGACTAAAACAAATTAGATAGCCTGTAATGTACAATAAATTGATATATGTAGGCCCACATAAATAATTTCCCAACAATCTCCCACTTGGGCCACATATTTCGCTTGACTATTGTACATTTAAAATAACTTTCTGAGCTCAATACTTGCTATCTTTACAAAGAACATCTCTAAACAATCTGGTCCATCAATTATATCAACATAGGATCAAAGCGATCTTCGTTACATATATTCCGTAACTAGACCCATCAATGGTCACGTATATTAATATAATCAACGACATAGATCAAGTATGGATGCGTAACATGGAAATTACATGAAACATGATCCCTTAATGTGAGATCTGAGAATTTCAGGCATATTTTATTAATGTAATAATAATTTGAAGTGTAATTTATTGAGCTAAGTGAATTGTGGGAATGATAATTGGAGATTTATATGTTAAGTGTGTAAAATAAGCATGAAGTATGAGGACAGATCGATCTGGAAGAAGGAGAGATCGATCTGGTGAGTTAAAAATGAGTAGGAAGGAAGAATTTGAGGAGCAGAGCGATCTCCAATGGAAGAGATCGATCTCCAAATGATTTTGTTTGAGGAAGGATCGATCTCATGAGGAAGAGATCGATCTCCAAATGATTCTGTTTGGGAGAAGATCGATCTCATTAGGAGCAGATCGATCTCATAAAGCCATAAAGAGATTGATCTCACCCCTCGACAGATCGATCTCCTGGGCATAAAATTGCTCAGATCGTCCCCAAAATTCAAACGTAGATCGATCTCATCAAGAGGCAGATCGATCTCCTACCTCCAGTCTATATAAGGGACCCGTGTTTTTTCTCCTGCAAACTCACTTTCTCTCTCTTCCAAACCCATTTTCACCGAAAACCTAACTTTCTCACTCATCCAAATCCCCCATTCCGGTCGAATCAGCTGTTGTGGCAAGAAGGAAAGTTGTTCCTCATCAAAAGGAGAACAACATACTTGGAAATCGAAAGACGGATCGAATCGAGGCAAGAGATAAGCTCTCCACAAGCTTTAGGTAATTTCTAAACTTCGATCCTTCCATTTGAGATGATTTTGATGTTATTGGTGGTTGTCATTGTGTGAAATAGTTGAGAAAGGATTAGGGATTGATGAAATTGCAATGTAATTAGAGTAATATAGATATTTGGTAATTTTGAGAATTTGTGCTATAAATGGAAATGTAGACAATGTGATGAATTAGCATAGATAATTGGCATGAGAAATGTAGGACGTTGAGATATTGTGAATGAGGTTGTAGTTTAGGGTTGAGTTACGAGAATAAGGAGATTTGAGGAGTTATGAGCAATTATGCTCGATTTTGAGAATTGAGGTTTATGAGATAATTGAGTATTGATGTTTTAACATCGTTTGGACAGCTCGGGAGTTCCAGAGTGGAATGCGAGACTAGTCCGTGATACGGGGGAAACGATTGCACTATACGAGGTGCAAAGAGGTAAGGGAAATCTAAACCATTTGTGTATGTGAATTGTAAACTATTTTAGCATGAATTGTGGTTTATAAAACAAGCATGTTGAGTTTTGTGTTGAGATTTAATTGCACACGATTTTATAGCCAGTTGGATCCCAATGTTTTTATGAGTTTATAACTGGGCTCTACGTTAAGGCAATATTGAGATTTGAGAAATGTGTGCGTGTGCTTTGCCGGTTGGAACTCGGTTTTATTATGTTTTGTGTTGAGTACAAAACGATTTTCAAATGGGTTTTATGAGAGAAAAACCATTACGAGTTCTACGTGAAGGCAAACCAGTCTTATGTGATAAGACTTAGGTGTGTAGTTGTGAGTACACACCGGGCATTGCTCTGGTAGCATGTAAGCCCGATTTCTTCTCCGTTCTGGTAACGTGAGAATAACCCATTCGGTGGCTGTGCCACGTTATACCCCATTGGTGGCTATGCCACGTTGAGAAACCCCATTGGTGGATGTGCCACGTTATACCCCATTGGTGGCTGTGCCACGTTGAGAAACCCCATTGGTGGCTGTGCCACGTTCTACCCCATTGGTGGCTGTGCAACGTTGAGAAACCCTATTCTGCGGCTATGCCACGTGAGAAATTAAATCAGTGGCTTTGCCACGTGTGTTTTGTGGCTATGCCACGCGAGAAATTAAATCAGTGGCTTTGCCACGTGTGTTTTGTGGCTATGCCACGTGAGAAATTAAATCAGTGGCTATGCCACGTGTGTTTAGCGGCTGTGCCACATGCATTATTTTTACTGTGATTTTATCATGTTATTTGAGAAAGCGTTTAACGCGTTATTTTCACATGCTTTGTTATTGCTCTAGAGTGAGCCTTTTACTTCATGTTTTTACATGATTTGAGAAATGAGAATATCGTTTTGAGTACTTTCATGCTATGGTTTTCAAATGAGTTTCACATACAAATAAACATTTTGTGATGTGCATTTTGGTTTATGAAATGAGTTCCCTACCCCCCTTACTGAGCGATTTAGAGGCTCACCCTGTTTTCCTTTCCCCCCAGAGTTCTTCAAGTGAAAAAGGATCTCCCTGCGACGTACGGAGTAGTGGCTAGTGGAGGATTCGAGCTCCAGGCCATATAAATTGTATCTTGAGGTATATTTTATCTTTTCATGTACCCAGACTATTATTGTAATTGCAGACACTTGATGTGTATCATTGTATGGGATGTATTAGGATTAATTAACTTGAGATGGATTAATGTATTTAATATGATATATAAATCCTATTGATGAGATCCTGAGGCATAATAATTATGATGATGTATGACACTGCACAGGAATGCACCTTTAATTGTGAATTAACGAGTAAAAAGTTTTAAATTAGCCCTATTTTCCGCATTTTCGGGGCGTGACACTTAACATGCCTATTTCCAACTGGTCCTACTTTATCATTCTTTCAAGACTTTATGCATACTACTACTGAAAGAATATTACTTTATTTCAGAGTTTTCAATAATAACAAAAATATTGTATTCTGATCAGAAAAATCTCAATAACAAATGAACATCAAGAAACAAGCTCCCACTATACAAGTATATCATCAGGATGAACCACACCCATAAGAGCTACATGCTCATGAAACACTTTAGGTGGTATTCCCTTTGTAAGTGGATCCGCAATCAAGGAGTTTGTATTTATATGTTCAATAGTAATTTGAAGACTATGAACTTTCTCCTTAACAACAAGAAACTTAATATTAATATGCTTTGACTTCAACAAGTTTCTGTTGTTCTTAGAGTATAAGTCAGCGACTTTATTATCACAATTAATCTTCAATGGCCTCTCAATACCATCGACAAAGCACAGCCCGGTGATAAAATTCTCCAACCATATTGCTTGGTTTGATACTTCATAACAGGCTATAAATTCTGCCTCCATGGTGGAAGAAGCTGCTAACATGAAAATATAGCCAGAAGTAGATTTTCTGCTATCAAGGCAACCAGTAAAATCGGAGTCTGAATACCCAACGATCTCTAAATGATCTGACCTCCGATATGTGAGCATGTAATCTTTTGTTACTTAAATATCTGCTAAGCATTCCAACTGTGTATGCAATATCCGGACGCGTATAGACTTGAGCATACATAAGACTCCCTACTGCTGAGGCATAAGGAATCTTTTGCATCTCTTTCTTTTCAATCTTATTTCTTGGGCATTGAAGCAAACTAAATTTATCACCTTTAGCAATGGGTGTATCTCCTAATGCACAATTCTTCATGTCAAATCTGCTAAGCACCTTATCGATACATGCCTTTTGTGATAAGCTAAGTATTCCACGAAATCGATCTCGATGGATCTGTATGCCCAACATAAAAGATGCATCCCTAAGATCTTTCATTTTAAAATTACTTGATAGAAATCTCTTGGTTTCATGCAACAAGCCTATATCACTGCTTGCTAGCAGAATATCGTCAACATAAAGAACCATAAGAATAAACTTACTCCCACTGATCTTGTGATAAATATATTGATCAACAATGTTCTCTTTAAAACCGAATGAGGTAATCACTTGATCAAATTTTCGGTTCCATTGACGGGATGCTTGCTTTAAATCATAGATGAATTTCTTTAATTTGCATACCAGATGTTTTGAATTATCCGACACAAAATTTTTTTGTTGCACCATATAAATTGTTTCTTCAATGTCTCCATTAAGAAACGCTGTCTTTACATCCATCTGATGTAACTCTAAATTATAATGAGCTACAAGTGCCATAATGATTCTAAAAGAGTCTTTCGATGAAACTGGAGAGAAAGTCTCTTTATAATCAATGCCTTCCTTTTGAGTGAAACCTTTGGCGACTAGACGCGCTTTATATCTTTCGATATTGCCTTACGAATCTCGTTTGGTTTTGAAAATTCATTTACAACCAATCGGTTTCGCTCCTTTAGGCAATTCGACAAGATCCTAAATGCCATTGTCCTCCATTGATTTCATCTCATCTATCATGGCCTCTATCAAATGTTGGGAGTGAACACTTTGTTTGGCTTCAGTGAAAGATGTTGGATCATCTTCCATTCCTATATCAAACTCACGTTCTTGGAGATAAACGATATAATCATCTGGAATCGCTGATCTCCTCTCCCTAGAGGATCTCCTTAATGACACTTTCAATTGAGGTTGTTGTTGCTCTTCTAATTGAATAGGAGCTGGCTCTTCAATATAAGCAGGAGGTAAACTAGGAGTATCTTAATAATCTGTATTTGCATCTTGAATAACTCCAGACATAATTGTCTGATCATTTTCAATTGTAACTGTAGGAACAATGACATGTTCTTCTTCAAAGACAAGATCTCTGAGTTTAACACTCCCACTATATTCAACATCCTCAATGAACTTAGCATTTCCAGTCTCGAAAAAGGATTTACTTGAGGGATCATAAAACTTGAAACCCCTCGATCTTTCTGAGTATCCAACAAAGTAGCAGCTTACTATTCTTGAGTCCAATTTCCTTTCGTTAGGCTTGTATGGCCTAACTTCAGCTGGACAACCCCAAACATGCAAGTGCCTAATATTAGGCCTCTTTCCTGTCCATAACTCATATGGAGTTTTAGCTACTGCTTTGCTTGGAACTCGATTAAGGATATACACTGCAGTCTTTAAAGCTTCTCCCCAAAGTGACTTTGGTAAAGAAGAATGATTTATCATACTTCTCACCATATCCTTTAGGGTCCGATTTCATCTTTCAGCTACACCATTTTGACTTAGAGTCCCTGGCATGGTGTATTGAGGAATGATCCCACATTCTGCTAAATACCTTGCAAAGGGTCCTGGACGTTGTTCACTTGATCCGTCATATCGACCATAGTATTCGCCACCACTGCAGATTTAACGGCTTTAATTTTTCTACCAAGTTGATTTTCAACTCCAGCTTTATAGTTCTTGAAAACATCCAATGATTGAGACTTCTTATGAATTAATTATAGGTACCCATAGCGAGAATAATCGTTTATGAAAGTAATAAAATATTGTTGACCATTCCAAGAAGCCGTAGGGAATGGACCACATATATTAGTATGAATTAATTTCAAGACGTTTGAACTCCTTTTGGCACCTATTTTCTTGATATTTGTTTGTTTTCCCTTAATACACTCAATACAAATTTTGAAATCTGAAAAATCAAGGGAATCGAGAATTCCTTCTGACACAAGTCTCTGTATTCTTTGTTCAGAAATATGCCCTAAACGCTTGTGCCATAACATAGAAGAATTCTCATTAATTAATTTGTGCTTTGTACCATAATTATTTATATGCAAGCATTCATTAACATATGAGGCATGTAGGTCCAATTTATATAAATTGTCAACTAAAAAATCGGTACCAATAAGATTTGAATACTGAAAGAGACTAAATTTTTCATTTCCAAATAAACAAGAATAACCCAATTTGTCTAAATTAGAAACAAAAATCAAATTCTATCTAAATGACGGTACATAAAAAGTCTCATCCAAATCTAAATAATAACCAGATTCTAACTTTAATCTGAATAGACCAATAGCCTCAACAGGAGCTTTCTTGCCATTTCCCACATAGATGAAACTTTTATCATCAGTTAGCTTTCTACTCCTTAGACAGCCCTGTATTGTCACACTTATGTGAGTAGTTGCACTTGTATCTATCCACCAAGTGTGATTGGGTACTAAAGCCAAATTAACTTCAGAACAAACAAAGTTGAGAAGTTTACCCCTTTTGGCAAGCCATTTTTTGTACTTGGAACAATCCTTCTTCACATGTCCATCCTTACAGCAGAAGAAACAAGTGATCACCTTATCCTGCTTCTGCTGCCCCTTAGGCTGTGAAGTTCCAATGTTTGCAGTGCCTTTTCCTGTATTGTTCCTTTTCCTTTTCTTGTTGGCAACATTACTATTGGAAAAAATGTTAATTGAGCACTTTCTATCTTATCTTGTTTCAATCTCTCTTCCTCTTGCACACACTGAACAATGAGCTCGTTAAGAGTCCATTTCTCCTTTTGAGTATTGTAACTTATCTTAAAGGGATTAAATTGTGAAGGAAGAGATATCAAGATCAGGTGCACGAGTATGTCTTCAGACAACTCTAACTTTAGTACCCTTAATCTTGTAACAAGATTAGACATTTTCATAATGTATTCCCTTATGTTTCCTTTGCCATTATACCGCGTTGAAACAAGTTTAGCCAGAATAGTACTTGTTTCGACCTTTTCATTTGTAGCAAATCTATCTGCAATCTGCTTACGGAAACTTTTAGCATTTTCTTCATCAGGTATTGCGCCCCTGATGGCATCTGGAATTGAGTGCTATATGATCATCAAACTCATGCGATTTGAACGCTTCCATTTTCATAAGGTGCCATTTCCATAGCTGAACTATTATCAGTAGGGGTGGGAGGTCGTTCTGACATGATCGCATAATTCAGATCCATACACCCAAGCATAATGGTAACGTGCTCCTTCCATTTTCCAAAGTTAGTGCCATTAAGCACTGAAATGTTATTTAAATTGGCAGATATGGAAGAAACGTTCACTGTAAGCAGAAAAAAATAATTAGCTTACAATTAAATAATTTTGGTCCATATAAGATACCAAGCACAACACTAACATTTAGTCTTTGGATAGAAATATCAATTTGTAAGTGGCACTCTTAAACTTTATTAGTAAATATTAATAACCAAATCCTGCCAATAATATGCCTTTCTTTGGACCGACATAATACATGCATGGAAAAGAAAAAAAATTTTATCACATATTTACTACCTTATGTGTTAATAATTCGGCAAAGAAATAATTTTCCTTTGGGCCAATTATGTCCCGCATGAATTAAAAAACCCTGTCATATAAATTCCTTAATGACAACCTTATTTTCCAAAATAAATAAATTAATACAAAAGAGTTTATTTTGGTGATATTTTATATCAATTTAATTTATTTTGAAACTTTATTTTTCATAAAATATGCACATGTTTGTAGGTGAGAGTACATAAATTTATTGGCAATTTCAGGGAGAGTACATATTGCCAATCAACTCAGAATATCATGAAACATATCACCATGAAGCAAAACAAGAATAATCATGTGCATAACATACAACTTTAATTCAAATAATACAAAATATTAAATAATAAATATTTAATGATTCCAAAAAAATTTCAGAAAAATCACCAAAAATCTTAAAATTAAATTTTATCCAAGACTGGAGAAAATGGTGGCCTCCAGGCCACCGCATGGTGGCGCGTGGGTTACATGCTCCACCCTCTGAGAGTGGAGGAGATCCCTTTCGAGATCTCCCTGCTTCATCCTTAACCAGCCAGGTCGGGTTGACTCGGCTGGACCCAGAATAGACCCGTTCGGGTCTGTTCTTCAAATTTTTTATTTTTTTTAGTTATTTTTGGACTTATTTTCATCAAATTAACTGTACATAATTGAAATTAAATGTGTATTCTATAATGCCCATGCAAAAATCGAATGAAAACATAAAAAAATTGGGACAAATTAAACCAATATGGATCAAACAATCATATAATTAAAACTCAATCTTTATATTCTTGGTTTTCTTTCAACCAAAACAAAAAATTTTAATTCTTAATGCTTAAACATGAATAGGCTCTTGATACCACTTGTAAGTAAAACTATAATTACATAATATTTATATCCAGGATCTCATGTTCAATCATCAAGAAAATTAGAATGCGGAAGCGTACCTGGATCCATTGAAATTGATTGATTGGGGTAAGCAGTCTTCCAGTCTAAATCTTTTTATTTGTGAGAGAAAACCTTAGCTCACTCACTGATGGGATATGAGAATGAGAAAAAATTACGTTTAGACTAGGGACCATAACCTATTTATAACTGAAGTATATTTTATTCTATTTTGGCCCATCATTAAAATAGAATAAAATATCAGATCTCTACACATTGTAAGGCCCATACCAATTGAGATGCACTGAAGTCTAATAACTTTATTTGATCACTTTTAAGTGGACTAAAACAAATTAGATAGCATGTAATGTACAATAAATTGATATATGTAGGTCCACACAAATAATTTCCCAACATTTTAGACTCTCCTTTTTTTCTCTCTTTCTATTTTGCTCTCTCTTTCTCTCTAGCTACCTCTCGGTTCTCTCTCTATCTCTCAGTACTTGTCCTCCTCTGTCTCCATATCTTGGCTTTTTATAGCCATGCTCAAGCTTGACCAAAAGGAAAGGAACCATATCCCTTTCATTTAGGCCTTTAATAGAGGCTCACTCCATGTAATTTTTATTAACAGATTATTTACATCTTTTTGAGTTTTATGCCCTTTTATTTATCTCTCTTACTGTTTGGCAAGAAATCCCTTAATCAACTCTTTGGTTTTGGTGTAGTGTTGTATGGTTTACATGAGTCATAGAAAGGCTTGCATGGGTTTTAGTTTAAGGTTTAGGCCTGACCAAAAAATTAATTTGCTTTCATTTTTTTAATTCTTTTTTATTTTTTTGAATTTTGAATTTTTTTAAAAAATTATTTGGACAAAATTAGATGTTTACATGCTACACTTCATTTGAGGGAGTTTATGGGCGACCCCTTCCTCGAAAGATTGGGAATTCAACACCGGTTAAGGTTGTGGGGACAACTTTGTGTGACAGAGATCACATTCTTTAACACCTAAAGTCGAATATTTTGTGTTGAGAAATCGAATGGAGTCCTGAAATGCACTTGTCGAGGTCGTGACGCTTAATTTTGATGGAATGAAAAAAGTGATTATTGAGAGAAATTACCAAAGGCTTGTTGAGTTTGTAGCAGCGCTGCTGATCGTTGAGAGAACGGTCTGTGGCTTGTTGTCCTCTTCTATATCTCTTGTTGAAGAAAAAGCTTGGTTGAAGAGAAGGCTTGATCGGAGAACGGTCGGTATTCTGTAGGCTTCTAATTCTCTGAGAAAGCTGGGACTTCTCTCCTCTGTGTGTTCTGCTCTTCTTCTGTGTGTTCTCCCCCTTGGAGGAGCTCTCTATTTATAATGCTTGGGGATAGAGAGTTCCAAGGGACTCAATTACTTTAGGATTTATCTCTTATTAATTTAATTTAATTAGAGATAATATAAATGATTAATTCTTATTTTTTTAACCAATTTATTAGGAATTATTAATTAATTAAATATTTAATTTAATTAACTAATAATATTAATTAATTATTTTTTATGCCTACAAATGCCCCCACTTCAAGATACGGGCGTGCGTATGCTAGGCATGAAGTATGTACGAAACTTGAAGTCGATCGATGTCAACAGTATGTTAGCTGTGACGAAATTCCTTAAAAAAAATTTTTTGATAGCACAACACATTTTTTTTTTGTGCTTCATATTTTTTAAAAAATTTTGTGTTTAATTTCAACACAATTTGAAACTTAAGAAATAAATTACAAGTGGGCTTCCTCACTTAGAGTTCAACTTGAATTCTTCTATCAAACTATATATATTGATTGATAATCATAACCTTCTCTTTATAAATTCCAAGCAGCTCGGATCCTCCTCCACTAACTCTTTTCTGCAGAAGTGTAGAATACGATCATTATGTAAGACAATTCTCTCTCTTTATTTTTTTTTTGTATTTTGTGAATGTATGCTCGTACACCCCATCATAAGCCATCTGTACGTCAATGTTTGTTATGTCGCCTACTGTACTGCTATTCTGCATCACTTGAATTTTGCTGCCTCCTTTTTTTTTTTGCTATCGCGTCAAATACCATTGTGTTGCACTTATCGTTGCTTCATCTTTCTGATCACATGTGTGCCATCGCTGCTACCATCATTATTCTCAAATTCATGCACTGCCTCGCTTCCTTGTACATCTCTGCTAGCTGCTTTGCTTTAAGGGCTATGTTTTGCTTCGAAATTGGTTCTGTTTTCGCCTTTTACACTGGCTGCATTATTGTACTGGCCAGCAAGTCATCCAGCAAGCGTGACTCCTCCTTCCAGCAAATTTTGACTACATGATGCTGCCTTTACCTTTTGCAATTCCTTCATAGAACAACCAGTTGAGCAATAAATTTTTTTTTGGTTATCTTCAGCACAATAACCTCTGGAGATCTCCATTACAGTAGCTAGCTCTCTGCCTCATCATCTTCATCACATCTACCTCTGTCGATTTTCATCACAACAACCTTCTGTCTCATCATCTTCATCATAGCAGTCACTGTACAGTCTTTCTATTCCATCGCAGCAGCTCTATACTGTGAATCAGAGTTCTGCTGTAGCTGTCCTTGATGAAATTGATGCCCATATTTTTGCTTCGCTTCAGGGGTTCTACGGCAGATGTCATAAATTGCTTCATTGTCCAAGAGCACGCCACATCTATGTGCTTCAGGAAGGGAATGAATGGACAGAATGCTATTGTAAGGCTTTACAATTGCTGTTGAGACCTACGACGAAGGATAGACGGTGAACCCAAGCTTTGACTTCTTTCCATAATCTACAGACAAGCACTCTGTCTTATTATTTCCATAATAACAGACCCATACCGTGAGTCAGACTACTGTTGTAGAGTCACTGCTGCCACCATCATTCTCGATTTCGTGTAGCGCCCTACTCCATCGTGCTTCTCTGCTAGCTTCAGCCTGCAACGCCATCATCCTGCATCACCATTCCTGCTTTCTTTAAGTTGACAGTAGTCACTTTGGTCATCAATAACTATTATACGAGCTGCAGAGTTTCTGTCATACTCAATAGGCCTTTTTTTTCCATAAGCTTCAGCAGCTGCTTCAACATTTGATACAGGTGTGAAGCTTCCTTCCAGACTAGCATATGTGCTCCCTTCTCTAAGCACTAGTGCACTGTAGATATTGCAAGGCCCCTCTCCCTCCTGCTCACAGACTGTTTTACCACAGGAAAGATAATCATTGACCAGTCTGTGTCGACGAGCTTGGCAGGAGCATGGTTTTCCCTGTTGGAAGACAATTGACACTTTGGCAGCCTTAGCAAGTGAAACAACTTTGCCAGCTTTCTTCTTTTTAGAATTACCTTGGTTTCCTTTGTGGGTATTTCTTGAATCGCTAGCATCAATCAGGACCCTATTTTCCTGGCTGCCATAGACGGCAGTCTTTTTGGGTTCAGCTTGATAGATGGAGCTTGCTGCCTCTTTTAGAGTTTTAAATGGTTTTTTAGTCCCATTGAAAGAGCTTTCTCCTGAAGGTGGTTTGACATAGGCTTGAAATTTTGAAGTTGGGACGGCAATGACTTTCTCTTCCATAAGTATTCTTCAGTCACGCATTTCTCTGTTTCTAGGCCAATAATATTGTCAAGATATTCTTTGGCATCACGGGGCTGAGCCATCTCGCAATAAGAGACTAGACCAAATATGATTTCTTTATCCAAATCCAAACTCGTCTTTGTTTTCTTACACAATTCAACCAAAGCTTTCTTTCCAGAAGTCCAGGCAGCGAGTATCCAGGCATATCCCTACATGGATTTGAAGGGCATCCTGGTGAAGAGATAGATGGCAGGGAGCGCAGATTCAATGATAGATTTTCACATTTGTTTGGACATCAACGTAGGGGTAAAGTTGGGAGTTCTGATTATATGGCTGAGCGTTCGAGGAAGTGAACAAAAGCAAAACTGCTCGATAGCAAAGCAAATATAGTGGTATTAGGCTTACAACAACAATGATGGGCAATAGTGTAATTGATCAAGAAGCCTGCTGGAATATCGGGGTTGCTATGATGGCTGCGCCCTTTTTTTTAAGGGATGTGTCATTTGTTGATAACTCTTCAATTTGATAATGACTTTTAGCAGATCATCGTATGTTATTTTTAACACATATGTATTTTATCATTATGCATTATTATTTTGAGCATTATCTTTTATTTGAAAGTATTTGATCCTCTTTACTTACCCCTTTTTTTTGTAGCCATGGACGAATTTCCTTCCTATCGTCTTCCAAGACCATCTATTGTGAAGCATTACCAAGATGAAGTGAGGGGTAGACCATTTTTTTCAAAAAGTCAAGAGGAGTATAAAGGTCATTTACGTGACTTCCTACTTATCCGAGACAAGTCCAATGAGGATGTAAGTAAAGCTACTAGGTGTTTAATTCACACTATAGCTATTAGTAGTAATATGAATAATTGGGATTTTGATATGGCAACTTTTTATCATTTGGATGTCTAGACTTCTGAAGAGGTTGATGAGGTATTCTCTTGCAATTCTCACACTGCTCAAAAGGGTGCTTTTAAGACAGTGCTAAAGTTGCGAGACAATCACCATGAAGAGAGCGTCAAATACATTACCCTCACCACTTTGGACCATCGTATTTGTAGACGCGAAGTTTCTTGGCATGGCTTTCAATCACGCGGAGAATTTGTTCATTCTCCTGGATATTGGGAATGATCAAAGCTTATTTTGAGTTAGCACAAACAAATTTTAGAGCAAGCGGGCATCTATGAATCGATCTTCGTTTCACTATTTATTTATGATCAAGGTCGAAATATGATTCATGCCTTGTGCGAAGCTTGGTGTCCCGCCACTAATATATTCTTATCTTCTCGTGGGGAGATTCCCATTTCATTATGGGATTTGAAGATTTTAGGAGGCCTTCCTATTGTTGGAGAATTTTACGACTAGGTTGCCCCTAGCTTAGAAGAAATAACTAGTCTTGATGAATCTTCATATCCCATTCTTCCAGTCAGTTGTCGATACCTTTTTCTTGCATATCACCTCATCAGGTTGTAAGAGGATCATGAGGCTTTGAAAAGCAATGGAGTTTCTACTTTCGTTTGGGTGAGATTTTGGTTTCGAGGCAAAAGCAAATATAATGATCTTTATGATTCGATCATGATCAAAGGCTAGAAAAATTCTCTATATACTCTTGATGGTCATTTCAGACACTGCCTTCGTACTAGAAAGGAAAATGAAGTTTTCCTTGATATAGGTGTTCTTGACATTGATAGAGATGAGGTGTTCTTATCCGCATTCTTATCAATCTGGTTATGCTCTTTTATTCTTCCGAGCGCCCGTGGTGATGTCATTCATCCTGAGACTTTCAAAGTGGCTTCTTTGATAGCTAAAAGTACACGATTTAGTCTTGTTATTCTTGTCTTAGCAAGTATATACAATGGACTGAATCAAATTGCTACTTGCATGGATGGTCCTAGTCAATGCAATGTTGCTCTTCCATGGCATTTTGTGCATGCGTGGATGGCATCTTATCTTGGGACTCATCTTGGATCGAATAAAGAACCGAGAAGACCTAAATGTGCAAATATGGGGGAGCTTTTGGTCACAGATCTTATAGTGAGGTCAAAAGTCGAGAAATCATTGAATAATTGCTTGGAATAGATTGGCAAGCCACTAGGATAGTTGAAACTTATAAGACTAAACTCTTGGACACTCCAGGGAATCGACTTAAGCTCGACGATTTTGAATACTTGGTCAGTATTCGATCTTTATTTTTGACTTTACGAAGAGGCAATTTTTACTTGGTAGAATCATACAATCCTCATCGCTTTGCAAGGCAATTTGGATACTGTTAAGATGTTCCAGGATCTTTAATAATTTCTATTAGAACTGCCAGTTTGAGAGGGTTGTTACGCTATTGGTGATGTAGCGTGTTAAGAGGTCCAAGTTGTGAAGTGACTATCCCTAAATGGAGTAGCACAAATGAAAATTTGTTTGTAACGAGAAAATTTTGTGTATGGTAGCAAGGTTAAATGGGAGATTACTATCGTACCAGTATACCCATCTTGAAAGATAGCACAAGTATTGACTTCAAACTTGCTTCTTCTAGCTCTTATAAAGAAGGATTATCGAAACAAGTACAAACTTTGATTGAGACTACTGACCTTGAGGCTGAAAATATTGATGATGTTACCATGATGCATCGCCTTAATAAGGGGCAACTTGATTAAAGCAAAGGTTCTTTAACCCCTGTCGTGGATGGGAGAGAGGCTCTCGATGTAAGAGATGAACAACATCGTCAGTGTGATGATTGTAGTGATAAACTTGTGGAACCTATTGGAAGTGATCATGATAGTGATAGATGCACTCCTAGAAGGCTTGGGAGAGATGTGAAGTCTTCTTTGAAAATAAAAGTGATGGTTTTCAGACAGCCAAAGGTCTCAAATCAAGTAACAAGTCTTGGTTCCCCTAAGACATCTTGTCATGGTAGGCTTCGTTTTTCCTTAAAGAGGAGATGTCTTGAAATTGATCACAGGGAGTCTGAGAAGAGGACTACAATTGCACAGGAAGAAGTTGTTGATTCAATCGATAATGATGTGATCCCTCTTACAGAGATGTTAAAGAAAGGGACAAAGAAAAATACTGTTGACAAAGTCAAGAATATTATGTCTGGTGATGAGCCTTCAAAAAGTGAGGAATCTGTAAGTGATGCTAGTAAAGTTCAAAACCAAGTGAAATAGTTGTCTGTAAAAATAGGCTCCACATCTTCAGCCAAGGGTAGCTTTAAATCTGTTTCTATCGACTCATCGATTAAGAGAGCTCGAGGTGACGGTACAGTTAGGAATAAACCTCATAATCAAGATTTGTCACAGTTGCCAATCAATCGTTCTCTTGAACAAGATACTATTTCTGTTTCCACTTATCATCCTGGCAAGTATTCTTCCAAGATTTTTGAAAAAACCATTAAAGGGATCGAACATAATTTCTTACTTCGACTTAGAGATGCCTCTTTTTCTCAAGTTAGTAAGCTTTATGAAGATGCTTCCACAGTTTATTCAGGCATTGGAAGTTTGCATGGTGATCCAACTTCCTTAAAAAAGATTGTTGATTCCTATATTGGAGAGGTGAAGGCATTGTTGTGTCTAGAGAAAGAACCTGAGGGTCGTCTTTCTCAAAAAACTTTAGAAAGGAAGAAGGCTGAAGTAACAGAACAACCAGAATATACTAAGTCTTCATTGATGTTGAAGCAACAACATTATGAGGCACAAATCACAAAGCTTCAGACCTTGCAAGATGAACGTGCTGCACTAGAAGAGAAGCTGCATTTAATTCTGAAAGAGGAATTGAAAGTAAAGACTAAGTTGGAGGCTCGAGTTGTTGAAGTAAACAGGGCCAATGATGAAATTGCTTCCTTTAAAAAGCTCATGATTGAGTTAGAGACCATGGTTTCCATTGCTGATGAAGATATGGAGAACATTGAAGAGCTTAGGAGAGCATTGTAGACTCATCGAGACTCTTTGGTTGACTGTTGGAGCAACAAGTCTTAGATATTGCTTGAGTTTTATTCATCATTTTTTTTTTTTTGTAATAGACATTTTCAAGAATTTTTTTAGCACTTCATCTATGTCATATAAAACTTTAATCATTATAATGAGGTTTGTTTTTTTATTTGGTGTGACTGAACTTAGGATGGAGGAATTTCTTATGAGGAATTTCTTAAGCTGCCTACATACCTTTTAAGAGAAGGATCAAGTCATTACGTAGTTCCTTTGGTTTTTTTTTTTTTTTTGGCTTTAATTTTTACCTAGATCACCCCAATGGGGTTTTCAATCTAGTAGGCTCTTTTTATTTATCTTAATTTTTGTCTAGATCGCTCCAATGGGGTTTTCAATCTTGCAGGCTCTTTTTATTTACCTTAATTTTTACCTAGATCGCCTCAATGAGGTTTTCAATCTAGCAGGCTTTTTTTTAAATTTTTTTTTTATGTTGTGCATAGAAATTGGAGCTTTCATGCATAATAGCATTTCAAAAATTTCCCATTGATAGGGTCAACTCGTAATCCTTCATTGTCGACTATCTTGTAAGCATTATTTGTATAAACTTTTTGCACAGCATAAGGTCCATCCCACTTGGAAGTAAAATTATCACCAAGATGATGATGGAAGTTAATTGGTCTGGGCATAGCGAGCACTAAATCTCCTACTTGAAAGGAACATAGGCAAACTTTCTTGTTAAAGGCTTTAGAGAGGCGATCTTGATAACATTCAAGATGTTGTTGTGCTTGCAAAGGTTTTTCATCCAATGTTTCAAGCTCTTGAAGGCGCAATTGGGCATTACTCTCTTGTGTTAAGCCTTCTTGAATAGCAATTCTTAAGGTAGGAATTTGACACTCCAACGAAAGAATGGTTTCGTGTGATGCCTCGAAAACGCGAAAAAAACAGGCTAAATTTTTTTTTTATATCCTTTACTTAAGTTGTATTCCTATCAATGCCAATTTCTTAATCTTTTGTTAATGTACAGAAACGCAGTTTATAATCGAAACCAGTCGATTTCAATTTCTTTCACTTTTCGGTTTTACACTGAGTTAAGCTATATATCGGGCTTTTTCGGTATGAATTTAACCGTTAATAATATTAGATCCATCAAATTTTCACCTTAAACACATCAACACCTTGCTGTCTAGACCTCAAATCATTCATAGAAATTAAATCATCCAAGTCCACTTAACTAAAAACCTTCCAACAACACCGAAAAACAACATATATGAACTTCATCATCATCCATCAACTTTACCTCGGGTTTGACCAAGGTTGACCATGTTTTTATTCTTCCCAACTGATCCTCAACTGTAATTTAACATGTATAGAACTTAGAATCATAAAAAATTACAAGAAAATCCAACCAAAAAATCAAAAATTTCCAGTTCTTCACTTACCAAAAACAGGGCAAATCTGTCCACTATTTTTCTTTTGACTTTTTTACCTAGAAAATGAACTTCTTTGTGGCTGAATTTTTTATATGTTATAGAGAACTGGATGAGGAAGATTTTATCCTTCTTGACTGATACTTGAATCTGAACATAAGATCATCATATAAATCACGCACTGAGGACCTAGAAGTACTGCCTATAGCAAGAAAGGGAAGGGGATTTCTCTCAGCCTAGACATCCTTTAGGGTTAATTTTTATGCCCCCTGAAACCTCAATAAGTCTACTTTTAGACTTGAAAAACTTGGCTCAAATTGATTACCCTAAAGTCTCCAAATTTGACAAAAATGGAGGCTTGGTCGGCAAGCTGAAGGGGACAGATTTCTATCCTGATTTTAGAAAATCCAAAAAATCATTCTAGTCCAATTTTCTCCAAATTTTCACTTCTCAAGTGTTATACTATGTCTATAGTGTTGTCCATAAAAATTTGGAGGTCACGTGTTTAAGAAAAATTCCCCGATGGAGCCCATTTTGCGCGATTTGGTCAATACAGAGCAAAATGGCTCAAAGTTTTCAATTTACCTTAAAAATAAATTTGATCCCTGAAACCTCCATATTTCCACTTGATTTTAATTTATCAAGTAAATTTAACCTTATATTAATTTTCCATGGCCTCGTAATAATTTTTGAAAATTTCTTGAATTTAATCAGAATTTATTCTCTTTTTAGAGCCCATTTGCTCGGTTTAGTATAAAACCCAAACCTTACTAACTTTTTCACTTTCAATCCCTTAGTTTTCATTTCTAAACATCATTTCATGTTCAAACATGTAATTCTTAAGTAATTCTTGGGCTCTAAAGGACTTCTAGGCCGATACTTCTCTCTTATGTGGTACTTAAGTAATTCTTGGGCTTTAGGGACTTCTAGGTGGTTTCAGGCCTGCACAATATTATTCTGAGTTCTCAATTACTTCTTAGTTTTCCAAATAAGAAATAAAGTGAGAAAAATTTGGGTTTCACATTTCTCCCTACCTTTTAGGAATTCGGTCCTCCAAATTCAAACTAATCCATCGAATAACTGCGGATACTTCTCTCTCATATGGCTCTCTAGCTCCAACGTAGCTTCTTCTGTCGAGTGGTGTCATCAGAAACCCTTTACCAGTGGAATCATCTTAGATCAAAGTACCTTCTCTTTTCTGTCGAGGATTCAGATCGGTTGTTCAATATAACTCATGTCTTCATGAATCTCCAATGGTTTGTACTCTATGACATGAGAAGGGTCCGGATAATACTTCCTCAACATGGAAACGTAAAAGACATCATGTATGCAACGTGGGGATAGTCCAAGTCGGTATGCAACGTCTCTGACTTTCTCCAATAGTTCAAATGGACCAATGAAGCGAGGATTGAGCTTCCCTTTCTTCCTGAAACGTGTGACACCTTTTATCGGAGACACCTTTACAAATACAGAGTCCCCAACTTGAATTCCAGAGGACGTCTTCGCACATCTGCATAATTCTTTTGTCTACATTGTGCTGTCCTCAATCTATCACAGATTAACTGAACACCTTTAGCTGCCTGTTCAACTAGTTCGGGAGCAAGTATTTTCTTGTCACCCACTTCTTCCCATGCAATCGGGGACCTACATCTCCTGCCATATAGAGCTTCATAAGGAGCCATACCAATGCTAGCATGATAACTGTTATTATAAGCAAATTCAGCGAGAGGAAAATGATCATCCCATGAGCCCTTAAAATCTAGTGCACATGCCCTTAACATATCCTCTAAGGTTTGAATAGTCCGCTCGGACTAACCGTTTGTCTGAGGATGATAGGCGATGCTCAAATTCAGTCGAGATCGCATGGCTTCCTGAAAACGAGTCCAGAACCTTAAAGTGAACTGGGAATCTCTATCAGAAGTAATACTCACAGAGGCTCCATGTAATCGTGCCACCTCTCGGACATACAGTTTTGCTAGCTTATCCAGAGAATCAATGCTCTTAATGGCAAGAAAGTGGGCACTCTTTGTCAGTCTATCCACAATCACCCAGACTGCATCATTACCTCTCTGGGTCTTGGGTAACCCCATAATAAAATTCATAGTAATATGCTCCCATTTCCAAGTAGGCACTGGTAAAGACTTAAGTAGTCCTATTGGCTTCTGGTGGTCAGCCTTAATCTGTTGGCAGACTAAACTTCTAGTCACAAAATTCGTCACATCTTTCTTCATTCCTGTCCACCAATACACTTTTCGGAGATCATGGTACATCTTAGTACTACCTGGGTGCATGGTGAATCGAGAACAATGGGACTCTTTCAAAATACTCTGTCTCAGGGTGTCATCATAGGGTATACAAATACGACCTCAAAATCTCAATAACCCATCATCACTGACCAAGAATTCTGACTACGATCTCTCCTCATCCTCGCTAACCATATCTAGTAATTTCTGATCATTCCTCTGTCCAGCTCTGATTTGATCCAATATACTGGGCTCTATCTGTAGGCTAGCCATAACCCCATCCTTAACCTTATCAACACTGAGTCTGAGCTCGACGAACTATTTTAACAAGTCTCATTCTTTAATCATCATATAGGATACTATACCCTTTCTACTGAGAGCATCTGCTACCACATTCGCCTTGCCCTAATGGTACAAAATCTCACAGTCATAATCCTTCAGGAGCTCTATCCATCTTCGCTGTCTCATATTCAACTCCTTCTGATAAAAAATATACTTGAGACTCTTATGGTCAGTGAAAATTTAAAAATTTTCACCATATAAGTAATGTTGTCATATCTTCAGTGAAACAATTACTACAGCCAACTCCAAGTCATGAGTGGGATAGTTACGCTCATGGTCCTTTAGCTAGAGAGAACCATAAGCAAGCACTCTACCATTCTGCATTAGCACGTAGCCCAAACCCTGGTATGAGGCATCACTGTAAATTGCAAATCCTCTTGAACTGCTCGGAACGTTCAAGATTGGTGTTGTGGTTAATCGGTGTTTGAGCTCTTGGAAGCTCTGCTCACACTGATCAGACCACTCAAATGGGACATTCTTTCAAGTCAATTTAGTCAGTGGAGCTACAATCCGAGAAAATCCTTCAACAAACCTTCGGTAGTATCCTGCTAATCCCAAAAAACTCTAAACCTCTGTCATTGTCCTTGATCTCTCCCATTTTAATACTGCATCCACCTTGGACGGATCTACAGACACCCCGTCCTTAGATGTGTCCAAGGAAGGCAATCTGTTCCAACCAAAATGCACATTTACTGAATTTTTCATACAGTCTCTTCTCACAAAGAGTCTGAAGCACAATCCTCAAATGCTGCTCGTGCTCCTCTCGAGTCTTAGAATAGATCAATATGTCATCAATGAATACGGTCACAAACTTATCCAAATGTTCTCGAAAAACATCATTTATCAAATTCATAAAGGCAGCAGGGGCATTAGTCAGTCTAAAGGGCATCACCAAAAATTCATAGTGCCCATATCGGGTTCAAAAAGCTGTCTTTGGTGCATCAGCCTCCTTAATCCTTAACTGATGATAACCCGATCTTTAATCAATTTTGGAGAAAACTGAGGCCCCTCTTAACTGATCAAACAAGTCATCTATTCTTGGTAGAGGATACTTATTCTTTATCGTTGCCTTATTTAACAGTCTATAATCAATACATAGATGAAGACTGCCATCTTTTTTTTTTTACAAACAGTACCGGAGCGCCCTATGGAGACACACTCGGCCTAATAAATCCCTTATCAAGAAATTCTTGTAACTGTTTTTTCAATTCCTCTAATTCGACCAATGCCATTCGATAAGGTGGCTTAGAAATAGGTTGAGTGTCGGGCACCAGATCAATTGTAAATTCAACTTTTCTCTCTGGTGGTAGCCCCGATAAATCTTTTAGAAAGATATCGAGAAACTCACATACAACCGAAACATCTTGAATACTTGGCAGTTCCCGACTATTGTCAGAAATAAAGGCAATATAACCTTCATATGAATCATACTGTTAGCAACCTTTTAATTTAATACCCGATAACTTCGTAAAATTTAACACAATGCACTTTATTTATTCTTAATAAAACATATATCAAACTTTTCGTGTAAGGAGAAAGTCAGGGTCTTAGTGTAGCAGTCTAAACTTGCACGATTAGCAGCTAGCCAATTCATACCTAAAATTACATCAAAACCCGACATATTCAACAAAATTAGATCTACTACAACTTTCTACCTTCTACCACGATTTCACAATTTTTTCATATCATATCCGTCAATTGAGATTCATGCATGGGTGTACTGATACGTAACATGTGATTTAAGGACTTAGGTTCTAAATGCAATTTACATGCAAATTGTGGAGAGATAAAAGAGTGTGTAGCACTTGAATCAAATAAAACATGTGCGTAGCAATTACAGACCATAAGCATACCTTTGATAGTATCGGAGGAGATGTCCGCTGTCTCTCTGTATATTGCTCGCACATGTCTCTGTGCAATGGGCCTCTTACCCTTCTCTACAGCTGTTGCTTTCCGCTATGGGACCTATCTCAAGGGAATCTGTACTTGCCTCTCAGGTCCCGAGATTCATAAGGTCTCATTAATAGGCAATCCTTAATCATGTGTCCTGCCTCTCCACACCTGAAACAGACATTAGTAGCCCAATGACATTCACCAACATGTATCTTGCCATAGTTCTTGCACCGCGACACTATTGTCCTAGGGCTTCGAGCAGTGGCAGCACTACCCATAGGGATCTTGGGCTTCCCATCCCCTGTCTGAGGCTTCTCTGTTCTTTGCCTCTTCGGTTGGCTCTCTCTCATATCAAATCCGGATGCTTGTATCTCGTTTCCTTTATCTCAATCATTGGCTTTGTACCCATGCTCGACTCGTGTTACATCTAAGCCCCTTTCAACTTCTTGAGTCCGACTCAGAGCATCCTTAAAGTCCACAAATCAGAATCCCAATAATCTGTCCCGGATCCTTGATCTCAGACTTGCCAAGAATCTCTCAATTCGGCGCGCTAGATCCCTAAGGGTGTCAGGATCATATCTCAAAAGGATAGTGAATCGACTTTCGTACTAATCAACAATCGAACTGCCCTGAGTCAGATTCAAAAATTTTGCATGCATCTTCTTTTGTGCTGTAAGTGGAATATACTGGGCCCTAAATGCATCTAGAAATGTCTCCCATGTAATATCTGTTGGATTATCAGCTAAGGTTTTCTGTGTGGTCCTCCACCAAATTTTGGCCTCTTCCCTGAGCATATAGCTGGCCATAGTCACTTTCTCTTTATCCGTGCACCCCAAATACTGAAATACCGTATCAAGGTTTATTAACCATCCATCAGCCTTAATCGGATCCTTTACTCCTGTAAATTTTGGGGGACTCATTTTCAAAAATTCTCGCAGCCTCTGGGTGTCTCTTACATCTATAGGTTGTGGAGCTGCAGGCTGAGGTGCTGGGGCTGCTGGAGGATTCTGTGGTAGGAGAGGAGGAACCTGTGCTGGTGCAGGAGTGGCATCAGTACCAGAAGTGTTTGCCCCAAACTGTTGGGCAATAATGGTAGTCAATGCATCTAAGCCTTCCCTCATTCCTTAACTATTTCCTCGAGCCTCCTTATTCTCTCAGTGGGGCTCTCAGGTTGAGGGGGAGGTGGCGGAGCAGGTTGCGCCTATTTCCTTGGACGGCTTCTCCTACCACTCATAATTTCAGTAATCGTTTACCTGCACGTACATCAAAATTTTAGTCATGACTTAACAGATATACTTACTTTATAACTAGACAAGCATAGACAATTTGAGATGTAGTCTGACTTTTCTATTTGACACTGACAGTACTAGACAACTTTTGCTCTAATACCAAGTAAACTGTGACGCCCCGAAAACGTGGAAAAATGGGCTAAATTTTTTTTTTTTATCCTTTACTTAAGTTGTATTCCTATCAGTGTCAATTTCTTAATCTTTCGTTAATGTACAGAAACGCAGTTTATAATCGCAACCAGTCGATTTCAATTTCTTTCGTTTTTCGATTTTACATTGAGTTAAGCTATATATCGGGCTTCCTCGGTATAAATTTAACTGTTAATAACCTTAGATCCATTAAATTTTCACCATAAACACATCACCACCTTGCTGTCCAAACCTCAAATCATTCATAGAAATTAAATCATCCAAGTCCACTTAATTAAAAACCTTCCAACAATACCAAAAAATAACATTTATGAACTTCATCATCATCCATCAACTTTACCTCGGGTTTGACCAAGGTTGACCACATTTTCTTCTTCTAAACTGATCTTCAACTGTAATTTAACATGTATAGAACTTAGAATCATTAAAAACTATAAGAAAATCTAACCAAAAAATCAAAAATTTCAAGTTCTTCACTTACCAAAAACAGGGCAGATCTATCCACTACTTTTCTTTTGAGTTTTTCACCTAGAAAATGAACTTCTTTGTGGCTAAATTTTTTATATGTTATAGAGAACTGGATGAGAAATATTTGATCCTTCTTGACCAATGCCTGAATCTAGCTAGAAGGTTGTCGAAAAAATCATGTACTGAGGGTCTGGAAGTACCGCCTGCAGCAGGAAAGGGAAGGGGATTTCTCTCGACCTAGAAGTCCTTTGGGGTTGATTTTTATGCCCCATGAAAGCTCAATAAGTCTAATTACAGACTTGAAAAAATTGGCTCAAATTTATTACCCTAAAGTCTCTAAATTTGACAAAAATGGACGCTTGGTCGGCAGGCTGAAGGGTTAGATTTCTGTCCTGATTTTAGAAAATCCAAAAAATCATTCTATTCCAATTTTCTCCAAATTTCCATTTTTCAAGTGTTATATTATGCCTCTAGTGTTGTCCATAAAAATTTGGAGGTCACTTGTTTAATAAAAATTCCCCGATTGAGCCCATTTTGCACGATTTGGTCAATACCGAGCAAAATGGCTCAAAGTTTTCAATCTACCTTAAACATAAATTTGATCTCCGAAACCTCCATATTTCCACTTGATTTTAATTTATAAAGTAAATTTAACCTTATATTAATTTTATATGGTCTCAAAATGATTTTTGGGAATTTCTTGAATTTAATCCGAATTTATTCTCTTTTCCGAGCCCATTTACTTGGTTTAGTGCAAAACTCGAACCTTACTAACTTTTTCACTTTCAATCCCTTAGTTTTCATTTCTAAACATCATTTCATGCTCAAACATATAATTCTAAAGTAATTCTCGGGCTTAGAGCCTTACCTCATATTTACGTGCCAGCGGCCCCAGGTCACTAACCCAAGTGCTTCGATGGTTTCAGGCCTGCACAATATTATTCTGAGTTCTCAATTACTTCTTAGTTTTTCAAATAAGAAATAAAGTGAAAAAAATTTGGGTTTCACACTCCAACACCATAAACAAGGGCATATGGAGTAGCTTGCTTGGGTGTTCGATATGTGATGCGATACGCCCAGAGTGCTTCTCCGATTCTTTCATGCCAATCTCTCTTACTCTTCGCAACAACTTTCTTCAACAATTACAAAGTGTCTTGTTGAATGCTTCTGCGAGGCCATTTGCTGGAGCATTATACATGGAAGAATTGTATTATTTGAAATTGAATTTCTCGCACAATTTATCCATGAGGCTATTGTAGAATTGTTTGCCATTATCAGTAATGATGTATCGAGGGACTCCATAGTGATAGATGATCTACAAGCGAATGAACTCTACCACTTGTTCTTTCTTGACCTCTTTGAAAGGTAATGCTTCTGCCCATTTGGAGAAATAATCTGTTGCAGCTAGAATGTATAAGTGTCCTCGTGAAGACTTAGGCAATGGCCTTACAAGATCAAGACCCCATCCATCGAAAGGCCAAGATGCGACTGTGGCATGAAGAGGCTCTAGTGGTTGATGTATGTAATTGTTATGAAATTGGCATGGTTGACATTTCTTTGCAAAGTCTATAGCATCTTGCACCATTATAGGCCAATAGTACCTCATTCTCTTAATCTTATAATGCATTTTTAGCCCAAATTGATGTTCGTCACAAATTCTAGAATGAACCTATTCTAACACTTGTTTGGCTTCCTCACTTCCTAGGCAACGTAAGAATAGCTCATCAAATGACCTTCGATATAAGGTATCTTTATAATAGATGAACCTTGTTGCTCTGCGTCGTACTTCAAACTTGTGACGTAAATCATTCGAAAGTTTGCCATGCTGAAGATAATCAATAATAGGCTGTCACCAATTTTCAACTTCAATTGTGCATACCAACATCGCACTAACTTCTTCTTAAACTATGCCTTGTAGAGGCATTATCCATCTGCGACATATTGGAACATTCAATTTTTCATCCTCATTAATGACCAAAGTTGTTGCCAAGTTAGCCAAAGCATTTGCATGTCGATTTTCACCTATTGGGACATGTTTCAATGTTCTGTAATCAACTCATCCATCAACCGTTTAGCATATTTGAAATATGAAATCAAATCTTCTTTCTTGACTTCATATTCTGCCAAGAGTTGCTGTATTATTAGCTTAGAGTCTTCATACACTTCAATGTCCTTAATCCCCATTTCAAGTGCCATTTCTAAGCCTAAAATAAGTACTTGATATTCAGTAACATTGTTCGAGCATAATTCGCTCTAGACAAAAGATTATGGCAAGACTTGATTGTAATGGGTAATGAGAATTGCCCCCGCTCCTGCTCCATTTTGTCTTGAAGCACCGTCAAAGAATAATTTTCAACTTGGCTTCAGGTCGAAAAAGAGGACTTCTTCATCAGGTAAATCATCTGACAATTTTCAATCAGACAGGATAGGATGATTTGCTAGAAAATCTGCCAAGGCCTGCCACTTTACTGCCTTTTAAGAAACATAAACAATGTCATATTGTTGAAGGATTACCGCCCACTTTGCCAATCTCCCAGAAAGAACTGGTTTGGACAAAATATATTTCACAAGATCTGCTCATGCTATTAAATGGACTGTGTATGCTTGCATGTAATGTCTTAGTTTATCAATGGCTAAGAACAAATCAAGACACATTTTCTCAATAGGGGAGTAGTTTAATTCTGCCCCAACAAGTGTTCGACTTAAATAGTATAAAGCCCTTTGTTTCTTTTGCTCATCCTCTTGTGCAAGTAATGCCCCCAAGGACTTGTCCTGTGCAGCAATATAAAGGATAAATGGCTTTCCATGAATTGGTGCTCCCAAAACTGAAGGATTAAGCAAGTATCTTTTAATCGCATTAAAAGCGTTGCTACAGGATTCATCCCACTCGAATCACGTGTCCTTCTTCGTTAGTTGACTGAACGGTTGGCGTCTTCCAGCTAGGTTTGAAATAAACCTTCGAATGTATGTCAATTTACCCTGAAGACTTCGGAGCTCTTTTAAGTTCTTAGGCTCTGGCATATTCTGGATAACATCTATCTTTGATGGATCTATTTCAATGCCTAGGTGTCTTACAATAAAACCAAGGAACTTCCCAGATGTCACTCCAAAAACACATTTCAATGGGTTCATCTTCAGTTGGTACTTCCTCCGCTCATCAAACACTGAATGAAGATATTCTAAGTGATCATTTCTTCTTTTTGACTTGACCACAAGACCATCAACGTAACATTCTACTATTTTATGCAGCAACTTATCGAAAATTCTCTGCATAGCTCGTTGATAAGTTGCACCAGCATTTTTCAAACCAAAGGGCATTACTTTATAGCAATAAATCCCCTTAGGTGTTTGAAATGCAGTTAGCTCTTCATCATTTAGCGCCATTTGAATTTGATTATATTCAGATGATCCATCCATGAATGACAAAGCCTCATGCCCTGTAGTAGTGTCAACCATTATTTCGGTGATGGGTAGTGAAAAATCGTCTTTTGGACATGCATTGTTTAGATAGCGAAAGTCGACACAAATGCGAAGTTGTCCATTCTTCTTTTTGACTGGCACTATATTAGCTATCCAAGATGGGTATTTCACTTCTCATATGAATCCTTCCTTAATTAACTTGTTGACCTCAGCCTCTATGAGCGGGATAAGGTCCGACCTATAACGCCTTTAGGGTTGTTTAATTGGCTTTACTCCCCTTCAAACGACCAAGTTATGAACTGCAACTTTTAGATCAAGTCCAAGCATCTCTTTATATGTCCAAGCAAAGACATCTTTGTATTCTAATAATAATGTGACATATTTTTCTTTTTCTTCTGGGCTAAGGAGTGCATTCAAAAATATAAGGCGCGGTACATTTGAGGTGCTAAGATTTACCTCTTTAAGTTCATCGACAGTCGCTTGTCCCCTATCTTCTAAAGCAGTGGGAGCTTCTTCTTCTTCTTCTTCGATTTCGGATGGCTCTTCAGGCTCATCTTTTGACGATTCATCATCTGTACTTTCTTGGATGGTTACATGATATGTTGAATGAACTTTTGTCTAATCTTCATCGAGATGTACAGATGAATTGGTGTCCACAACAGTATGACGTCGCACTTTCAAGGGCCCTTCTACAGAGATTTCAAGCTCCAAACGTCTCTTCATGTGAGATGGAATCGAGCTTCGGATTTCCTTATCATCCTTCAATTTAGTGCAGTTTTGACTCTCTTTTTGATGCACTTCACTACTTGAAGCGTTTAATCTATCAAAAACTGAATTGCGCCTTCTGGATGATTGATGTAACTCAAGGTGAGGGACATTCAGTCTATCAAACACTAAAATACGGGTTGCCGACATTCCCAAATGATCAAATACTGACACACAAGTAGTGTTTTAAGAATGATGAGTTGAAGAATTTTTTGGTTCATCACATTCTTCAGTTACCTCCACCGAAATGTGTTAAGTACTGACTGATTTATTCTTTTTGCCAATATAAATTCGTACTGGGTTTCAGGATTCACGTCCTAATCTATCTTTCAAAAAAGGTTTCCCATCCGACTCATTTATCAGATTTTTATGGGTTTCAATGATCTCTTACAACTTTGCATTCGTCTTCCCATCATGTAACTCATTCATGGATGATGGCTTGGAAAAGTCAAACCCAGCCTTAGCGATCAGTTTATAAGCCTTTAGATCGTAATTTTCAGCAGTACGACCTTCAGGCAAAGTCTCATGTTCTATTGTGCCTTGGGACGGTCGAACGAACCCTTTCAATGGCTTTTTAGCTTAACTATGAGCAATGTTATTCAGAGGCAATGTGCAAGCATCCTTCAACAATTTTATGTCTTCTTTTACCTTGTCAGGAGAACACTCTGCTTGATTAAATTTCGAGTATTCCAAGAATGGCGATTGACCTTCCTTGCAACGAGCCTTTGAAATATAGTGAAGAATTAGGGTTTCTTTTACCTCACTAGGTGAAGATTTAACTGCGTTGTTCCTTACAGTATCTTTCAATGTAAGCTTAGAAGTACCCTCAAGGGATGCATTTAAAGGCTCTTTCATCACAGTAGTATCTATTTTCTTTTTACCGTTAATTTCAATTTTTTCGGTGCTTGGCATTTAAGTGGTTAAAACTTCTTTTATATCACAATTCTCTAAGTAGAACTTTGCATAAGCATAGTGAGACTCGACTTCATTAAATGGTTTTAAATCAGCATCAACCTTTCTCAGTCTGTCTCGATAAAACTTTAAGCATTGATGAAGTGTAGAAGGTACAACGCCATTTGCATGAATCCAAGGACATCCAAGCAACAACTTATATGTAGTTCTAGCATCGATGACATGGAAGATTATACTTGATGTTAATTCACCGATCGTAACATTCACCCGTATTATTCCCAAAGCACGTTGCTCCATTTGATTAAAACCTTGGATCAAAAGTCAGATTTTGAACAATTCATTAATTGTTATGCCAAGTTCCTTCATTGTTGCATTGGGCATGATATTAACTGCAAACCCATTATCAACCAACATGCGATTCACCCTTTGTTCTCGGATGTATCCATAAACATAAAGTGGTCGACTGTGTGGTTTTGATTCTAACAACAGATCTTCATCTTTGAATGCAAGAGTCGTCAAGCAGTAGTCACAAAAACTATCATCTAAAGCAGGTTTCGGAGGAGCTAGGAGATGTGCAACGTAAATTTTTGAGTTTTCCAAAGCATGTGCAATCGCATCATGGGTTGCCTTTGGATATTACAACAGCTTGTAGATGGTAAGATAAGAAGAGATCCCTTTCAAGATCTTAAGGTATTCTTCCAAGACTGTTTTTGTTTGGCTATCATCTCGAGCCTTAATAGCCTTTGAGCTTTCTCCATCTGATTCCTCTTTAAACGAAACCATATGAATGTCAACACTCATTTGCTCTTCCCTAATAAGACCTTTGGGAAAGAATTCTTATAGTGTTATTTGTTTCCGAGGCTTTTGCCTCAAGACTTCTTGATTTAAAAAAAAATGTGGGATTGGGGATGCTTCATAGCTTTCTTCTGTCCCCAATGTGGATGCGAGTTATTTATCTGTTGAATTTCCTTTTGAAAAAGAGCGTTTGCGGATCGGACATATCGCTTTCGCGATTTTTGTCACGTTACCCATGTCCATTGTTCTTCATCATCCACAGTGAATTCAACATCTTTAAGAGAGCCAGTAATTGAACTCGTTACCACAACAGGCATGACAACAGGTTCTAAATAGCCAACTTGTATCAGTTGATATGTTATATCCTTTATAGGTAAAGAAGTGAAAGTAGCATGATTTGACTCTACTATGTCGTCCATATCAAGTTCAATCTTGCGCTCATTCACTAGCTTCATTATCAAATCTTTCGGGTCAAAACATTTTTCAGTGGGGTGACTAATGATGCCATGATACTTGCAATACTTTGAATCGTTAACTTTTCCTTTTTCTCCTGGCTTTTTGGACTCTGGAAGTTCAATCAACTTCTGGTTTAGGAGTTGATCTAGCATATCAGGCACATCTGAATCAGGGAAAGGATATTTCTTTACTTCTCTTTCGTCGAAGCTCATGCATTGTTTATTTCTTACTTGAGGCCGCCTGATATTTTTTTCAGTTTTCTTAGTGTCTTTGGAGGAAAATTTTAGAGGTTTAGTCTTAACGAACATAGACTCCTTAGTAGCTCTTTAAAGGGTTCTCAACCTTCTTTAAATCCTTCTTATCTCTCATAGGATCAAGAATCGAAGAACTTTTGTTATCAGAGTGAGCAAATACTTAATTCCATGTCATGAGCATAAGTGGCCAATTCTTCGAAAGTATACGGCTTTATTCCTTAAAGGATGTAAAGAAGTTCCTAATGCATACCTTGGATGCACATCTCAACAATAGAAATTTCAGAGAGCTTATCTTTACAATCAAGACTTAACGCTCTCCATATATTGTTGTAGTCGACGACTGGTTTGTCCTTCCTTTGCTTGGTATTAGTTAACTCTGTCATACTCATTGTGTGGCAAGTACTAAAGAAAAGATTGAGGAATTCCCTCTCGAGTTGTTCCCAACTATCAAAGGACTTAGATTCCAGGTCAGTACACCATTCAAAGACATTTCCTTTAAGTGACCTTACAAACTGTTTAACCAGAAGATCTCTATATCTGCCTGCGTTGTTACATGTTTCCACAAAATGGGCCACGTGTTGACGTGAATTTTCCTTCCCATTGAATTGTTGGAACTTAAGAGGTTGATAATTTGTTGGCATCCTTAAATCATCAATTCTCCTCGTGTATGGTTTAATGTATGCATAATAGAACTTAGATGATGAGCCACCATACTACGCCTTGATGGTATTCGCAATCATCTCTTACAATTGTTGAACAGACAATGACCCGACTGATATTGAGGATGAGCCAATCGCTTCAGGATTCTCAGCATCATGAACTGCTTTCAGTTTCCTAGCGGTTTCAACAGTTGGTTTGTTTGGTGCCGGGTTATCATTGGATTCTTCATAGTATTGAACTTCCAATTGAGTCTTCAACATTGCAATTTCAGCATCCTTGTCTTCTACTATCTTGTGTAAAGTTGACATCATCCTCTCCATTTTAGTGTTCCTTTCCTCTAGAGTAGTCGCATTAGTAACCATTGCAGACATGGTTTGTAGAGAAGGGAAAATAGACGTCGATTGTTCTGTTGGTACTTGTAAAGCAGATTTTCTTCATGCCAAAAGATCCATCGAGATGAGAGGTTGATTACCAGCATTGTTTGTTGACCTAATTAAATCTTGACCTTGCGTAGCAAGATATCGTACCCTAGCACGAGTCGTTAGTCCAGTGCAGTCGGGTTGCACAGTTGCGGCAGGATTGAACTTGTGACTTGGTGCAATGGTCTTTAGAGCCATAGATCTGAATGACTGGTTGATTGATTTTGATTGCTGGTGGAGAACGAGATGAGAGGCAGAGATGTCCCACCGGGTGTGCTAGAAATTTGTATACACAAATTTTCGCGTCTAAGAATTTTAGGACACAAATTAGTGACAAAATTTATTCTTTTTATTTATGTGTGAGTACAAGTCTCTCTTTTGAATTCTTTACAAAAAGAATGATCCTCTGATTCGGTCTCCTAAAATGCACTTGTCGAGGGCGTGACGCTTAATCCCGACAGAGTGAAAAGACTGATTGTTGAAAGAAACGGCCAAAGGCTTGTTGAGTTTGTAGCAGCGCGGCTGATCGTTGAGAGAACGGTCTGTGACTTGTTGTCCTCT
Organism: Firmiana major; assembly: GCA_033439115.1. Lineage (NCBI taxonomy): Eukaryota > Viridiplantae > Streptophyta > Magnoliopsida > Malvales > Malvaceae > Firmiana > Firmiana major. Next base: position 15,927,939 of record CM065911.1, on the reverse strand, counting down.
TCTAGATCTCTTGTTGAAGAAAAAGCTTGGTTGAAGAGAAGGCTTGATCAGAGAACGGCCGGTATTCTGCGGGCTTCTAATTCTATGAGGAGACTGAGACTTCTCTTCTCTGTGTGTTCTGCTCTTCTTCTATGTGTTCTCCCCCCTGGAGGAGCTCTCTATTTATAATGCATGGGGATAGAGAGTTTCAAAGGGACTCAATTACTTTAAATTTATTTCTGATTAGTTTAATTTAGAGATAATATAAATGATTAATTCTTATTTTTTTAACCAATTCATTAGGAATTATTAATTAATTAAATATTTAATTTAATTAACTAATAATATTAATTAATTATTTTTTTATGCCTACAACGGCCACATGAAATCGTGATTGCGGTCAATAGTGGCAATGGTGGGACATTATTGTCGCTAAAACCATTCTTTCCAAAATATAATCCAAAAAGATAGGGGAAAAAAGAAAAAAAAAAAAACTCAATCTAATTAATAACTGACATTCAGCCAAATAATCAAAACCATAATTTAAATCCCTGATCTTAGTAGAACATGTCATACGCCATGGTGGCAACAGTATTTCTTGACTATCCCAGTTGGCAAGAAGAGCTGATCCTCATCATCAAGCTAAACTAGAGTTACAGATATTTCCAGAGTTGCTGATGCTCCAAAATTAAGTCTTTTTGTTTCTTTCCAATTTAGAAAGTCTGTTTGTTATGAAAGGGCACATGTAATAAGTCAATTTGTTTTTGCACTTATGTGAACTCCTTTTATTAGCATACAATTAAAAATAAAAAAGATAGAAGAGATCTCATTCAAGTTTCATCTCTTTTTTCCCCTCAAATTTTGGAGTTGTAGGGCCCTGTTTCATTCATGAACTACCGATGTTATCAGTTTAGGAGAAGGAGGCGACATAATTGCGAATTCCACCACAACCGGTACATACAGTGGCAGGAATAAAGCTCATGATTTGCTTCTTCCACAACCGGCACCAAGGACATAGGCATTTTTCCAGTGTGAAAGAAATGGCTGTGTATTTCAAGAACCCTTCGGTAGAAATTCTACAAAGAATAACCAGCCATAGAAAGCAGTGAACTTTAGAAGGAATCTTATATTTCCAAAGGTTACAAACTGAGGAATGTGTGCTTTATCAAGCATGGCAGACATCTTCTTAACAGTGAATGAACCCAACTTAACCAATTCCGAGACAATTTTGTCTGGAAACAATACCTTTGGGTAATCTGTCAATGAAGCTTTGGTAAGTAGTGAAGCTTGTTATTTCATGGGGAACTGTCTAACTAATGCAAAGATATTTTAGCTTGTTTAACTATTCTGCACCTAATGTATTCTGTATATATATCAGAAAAATGAATCAAAGTTATGTATGTGATTTTCCAGCTACATCTCCTCTGCTCTTTCATCGTATTTCCAGTTTATGATACTACAAGGTACGAATTCAAATACGTTGATATAAAAATGAAAATAAAGACATATTCTTTCATCTCGGGACTTGCATTGTTTTCTGACCTAATTCTTCGGGGAATTCTACAGTTGCCAAAAATTTTAATTATAAATTTAATGTTAATAGACGTAAAATATGTTAGAAGTTTGTAAATATATAAAAATAAATATAAACATATCATATAATAAAATATAATAAAATTATCATATATTGACCTATATTAATTTAATTTTATATTGATTCTATATTTTATACCCAACCACGTTCCAGTTACGTGTAATAATGTAAAATGTGCGCTTAGTTGACATTACAATGAAATGAGTTGCTCCTATTTCTTCACAAAATGTTTTGCTTGTAGTTTAGCAATGCAACTATAATAGCAAAAATATTTGCCTTAATTTCCTATCGACCTTGAGGATTCTTAAGCTCAGAGAACACTGCTCCAGAAATTATAACTTCGGAATCTTGGGTAGCTGAACTATGTTCATCACTTGGTGTGATATCATAGCTACTAAATCCTTCGCCGCTTTCATCTGCCAAGTCGTACTCGTGAAATCTTGGGGTATCATCCTCTGCCTCGATTTCATTTCCAGCTCCTCCAAGTTTGATCTCCTCCTCAGCACTTTCCTGCAATTGCAATGCAAATTCAAGGCCCCACACCACATCATTCATCGATGGCCGTTGGATTCCTTCATCATGCAAGCAACTTGTTGCAACAGCAGCATATTTCTTCAAACACTCAGGTGCAATCTTACCCCTCAGAAATGGATCAATGATTTGATAAAGGGTTCCACTTTGGTAGCGTTTTTGAGCCCAAATTGCTAAATTCACTTGGCTCTTTTCTGCTATCCGATTAATTGGTGGCCTAGCACATAAAACTTCGCATAACACTACCCCAAATGAATATACATCAGATTTTTCAGTCAATTGTTGACGACGATAATACTCTGGATCCAAATATCCAAAACTGCCTTTTACCAGTGTACTAACATAGGCCTTGGACATGTTGGTTGGACCGACTTTGGACAACCCAAAATCCGAAACTTTAGCCACCCATTTTTCATCCAACAGGATATTTGTTGTCTTAACATCACGGTGAATGATTGTATGCTTTGCCCCACTATGGAGATACTGCAATCCACGAGCCGCTCCAATACAAATCTCTAGTCGTTGTTTCCATGGAAGATGAGGATTTTCAGTGTTGTAAAGATGATCACGGAGGGTCCCATGAGCCATGAAATCATACACAAGGATCATCTCATTATCATCATTGCAATAACCAATTAAAGAGACTAAATGGAGGTGGCGGAGTTGGGAAAGCATCTCAATCTCTGTCCTGAATTCAAGGGCCCCTTGTTGGGAATCCGGATTTAACCTTTTGATTGCAACTGTGGTTGCACCACCATTGATAAATCCTTTGTACACGTTACCAAAACCTCCAACACCGATTATGAAAATAGTGTCGAAATTGTTGGTGGCTGCTTTGATCTCAGCTAGCGAAAAGTGGCGACAAATATCAGATGGTAGATATGAGCTATTATTGGACTTGATGGACTTGTTGGTGTTGGAAAATTGGCCCCCCCACCATGAACCTCCATCACTCGAGCCGAGATATTTGACTCTCATCCTTCGCTTGATAATAAAGAAACATAAGAGAGAGAATACAACAAATCCAGATACACCAGCCAAAACACCAACAATTGTCTTTTTGTTGTTCTCCGGCTTCCCTGGTTGACTCGAATATGGCGGACTAGTTGGCTCAGGGTCAGGGTTAAGTCCAGCAAGATTGCCATTGTTGCTCAATTTGAAGATTTCAACCCCATTGAGGATTGCATCTGCATAATCAGTCATCCAACTTGGGGCAGGGTGTAAAGCAATAGAGAGATTCTGTTTCTTTTCATTTCCTTTCCTTCCCATCCCCACTACATAATCTGCGTATGTTGGAACTCCATTTCCACCACTCCAGTATATAATATCTGCATGATTTTCTGCTGTTAGATTGGCTATGAAGATCTCAAAAACTCTTTCACCTTGCTTCGTAATCTCTATCTGGAACTCACAAAAATGTAACCTAACAAAATAATAAAAGCCAGAATCAACAGGGAAATCCCAAGTCAAGTTATGATGTTCATTTATAGACCCGTTTGTGCCCATTGTCCTAGCTGTTGTATAAACAACATCCGGTGCGGAAAACGATGGCTTATCACTGAATTTGAGATGAATGCTGACATTAACGGGAAGAACGAATGATGAGGCGTCTGTCAAGTAATTATTATCTTCAGCCCAAAAACGGTACATGCCAGTGTCTCCTGCGGGTGAGATTTGCTGTCCACCGACATTGAGTCGATACATCGTCTCCAGGGCAGTGTCGTTTCCCATAGAGTACAAGTTTCCCTGGCCAAGAAACTTGACTCCTTTATCATCCGCAGGTTTATAATAAAGATTAGTCGGCATGGAGACAATTTCAATCCCGTTGATAAAAGCATAAGAATCTGAAATATCAGTACTTGGAATGAACGTTAAGTTCAACCTCTGACCTTCATCGACGTTAACACAAAACTCCTTGATGAGCGTTTCTTTACCTTGAGCATGAAGAGTAGCGTTGAAGTTCCTGAGAAGGGTAAACTTACCAATTATAACGGAAAAAAAAGCTTTCGAAGGATCAAAGCTTGGATACGAAGTTGGATAGAAATACAAGCGAACAAATTTTTGGCCCGAAGTGAGGGGAAATACGTAGGCGAATTCAGACGTAGAAATCCGAGCAGTGATGAAGGGGACTTCACCAATACCAGAGCGGGGAGGCTTGAGTGCTCTCGAAGACACTGATTTATTGCCTTCTGATTTTATAAGGGAGAATTTAGGGGCGTTGTCTCGAGTCCAAAACCGGCCATCCAGAGCTATATTGTCGTTAGGGGAGCCAACGTCAATTGTGATGTTCTCTACGGAGATGTAAGGTGAAGGTGAGTTACCGGCGACGTTGACGGTAAGATATTCCAGGTTGATTGAAAGGTAGAGAAGAAGGAAAGGAAATAGTAGGTTTCGGTGAATCTTCATGGTCGAAAGAAGGAGAGAGAGGTAAGCTACAAAATCAAAGAGCAGCTCCGAGGGTGTCAAACCAGTAGGCTATGCCACTTGCCAAGTTCAATATTTATTTCTTTTTTTCACTGTAACTTGTGGAATTTTGCATTATAAAGATTTTTAAGCAACTAGAACAATATAATTATAATCAACATATATTAAAATTGAAAATATCAATTAGAGCTCAATTGAACTTTAATTGATACCTAATTAATAGATAATTGTTCTTTTTTTAATTTTTTACTTGATTGTTAAACGCCACGTATCTTTTTTTTCTCATCAATTATTACTCCAGTTTTTTTCTTTTTCTTTTCTCTACTTTGTATGGAAAACAGGTGTCTCATTGTAAGAAAGTTAAAAATCAGTTGTAACATTGAAAAGTGAGACGTGGTGCTTTATATTTTTATTGCATATTTGTTAGGTGTTAAGATTATTTTCTTTCAAGAAAAGTGTTTGGAGTTAGAAAGATTTTTTGTAATTTTGATTAATCTATAACTTATATATTAAAAGTAATTTTCTAAAATTTTGAGAAAATATGATTTTTTTTTAATTTAATATATCGACCATTTTGAATCTAGTTATAAATTGTTGGTCAATTTTGACTTTAATAGCTTTGAATTTGTGTTGATTTTATTGTAATATTTAAATCAATTTAGATTATTTGTGAGAAAAATGTTTATATTGAAGGGTAATTTTAGAAAATAAACACATATTTCACTTTCGTAAACATATTAGACTTTACTTTTTTGCAAGTTTCATCTCTCCTCTTTCATTTTCTCTTTTCTAAATAAATGAAACAAAATAACTTTTTCTTTTTCTCTTTTGAGTAAATGAAAATGTTTAACATAAAAAACTAAATAAATAAAAATTAAATACATAAAATATATAAAATGACATATTTATACATATTTAAATAGTAATGATGTTTATAAAATTTGACCCATGTAAAGCGGGTGCCTAAACCTAGTACTAATAACAAGTAAAATCAAATTAGGAGCATAGAGTACTAGAATTAGTGAAGTTACACCTTCGATTACTAATATGTACATTTCTAAAGAATAGTATTCTGTTGTGATTAATATGTTGAGTTCGAAAACAATTGTGGCTTTACTATTTATGGCCTTTTTAACCATTATCTGATTATTTTTACTTTTAAGTCAATAGATTTCTTAATTAAATTAATTTGTTTTCGAATACTTTAAAGAATAAATTCATATGGATCGTAGTTATTTATGTACTATCATAAAAAAATTTTGGATTATAAATGAAGCTTATGTTAAGAAAAGAAAAAATAATTATTTACGTTATTTATGTGAAGTTTTTGTGAAATTTCGTTATTTTCCATTATAAATATATGTATAAAAAAGAAAATAGAAAAATAATTATTACAATAAAAATATACTTAAGTAGGATGAGGATGCTAGCTGTAATTTAGTCTTTGTACTTATTTGCACTCCCGAATCATGGACAAGAAAGAAGAATGAGGAAAGTGTGGGGGACTGTTTATGATGGATTCCACTTAATTTTCACAGAAACTTCGACCAAGAGACAAAATGTGAATTTTAGAATTGAAAATACCAACTCTCAAAGCCGCCACCCAACTTTTGACGCAATCTCTCCGTTTCTGTCCTTGTTAATTTGATTTTTTTTTTTTTTTTGGTGTAAGTTAAATTGATATTTCATTTTATATATATATATATATATATATATATATATTTCTTTTCCACATGTGGATTTCTCAGGTTCTCTTGGCCAAACGCACTTTAAACTTTGAAGCATTGGACATGACTAAGTGGTTCCAGCCTTCTAAGAGGTGGAAACTTCCACAGGTTTGCCATCTTATAATTTTAGGTGCATCTTAAGAGGGTTATGGACGTCTTATGTGAATGTTTATTTCGGTTAATTTCAAATTAAATTTATCGAATCGAATTCAATCGAATTAATTTATTTCTTATTAACTTAATTAAAATTGTTAATTTCGAAATTAACCATATCAAATTAAATTCGATTAATTAATTAATCGAAATAGTAAAATACATCTAAGTTAAATTTATATATTTTTAATTTATCATAATTTTTAAAAAACCTAAATAATATAAACAATATATTTAAATACTAAAGTACTAAGTTAAAACTCTAACAACATTAAACTTAATATATCATCTAAATTTCAAATTTAAATATACATTAGGTTTCATATATTTTTAGTTTTATATTTAAATTTTTTTATATTTCAGTTAAAATTTCTGTTAATTCAATTAATCAGATTAAACTTAAGCATAGAAAAGAGTTTTACATGTCTCCAACCTGATTCTTTTGGATGTCCCAAAAAATGATTATTTTGAACTATGTAATATATTTATAATTTTATTTTAATAAAATATTTTGAATTTTCAATTAGTTATTTTATATTTAATTATTTTTTTTGAAAAACTGAAAACTAGAGAAAGATGTTATACTACACTAGTAAATACCCCGCAATGCATTACATTACGAGTTTGCCAATCAGTAAAAACTGGTTTTAAACCAGTGCAGTGCATGAAACTACATTAAGCAAATAATACATTGTGAGACCCGAAATTTTTCACGGTATTGTTTATTTTAAGATAAACCAAGAAGTTTAAAACTCATGTAAATATTTATGTAGGGTCCAGAAGGATCAAGAGTCCCGAGATAGTGGCACGAAGCTCGAAGCACGCGTTTGGATGTAAGATCTCAAATTGAAGTACTTTTCAAAAAAGTATGATTTTAAGTATATTATAATGATTAGAAAGTGAAACTAAGACATTAGAAGCAGAAAACTAGTTAAAGTCGGGTTTACACTAAACCGAGCAAATGGGCCCAGAAATAGAAATAAATTTAGAATAAATTTTAAAAATTCATGAAAATTATTCTGATGCTATAAGAAATTAATATAAGGCATAATTTACATGATAAATGAAAATTGAGTGGAAAAATTGAGGTTTCGATAATCGAATGAATTTTTAAAATAAACCGAAAACTTTAAGCCATTTTACTTGGTAATGATCAAATCGTGCAAAATGGGCCCAATTGGGAAAATTTTCTAAAACAAGTGGGCCAAATTTTTATGAGAGACACTAGGGACATAGTAGAACACTTGAGAAGTGGAAAATTGGAAGAAATGGGCTGGGAATATTTTTGGTGGATTTTCTAAAACAGGGCAGTGGGCTGCCCTGACCCAGTAAGCTGTATACCTGTCAGATTTGGCCCAATTTGAGGCCCATCCAAAAATCCCATGAACTTGAACCTCTCCAGAATTAAAATAAACTCTCTAAGCTTTCCGAAACACTATAGATTGTCCCTAACCGACCTAGCCTCAAAGAGAAACCCTCCCCTGAAGTTGTCGTACATGTCATTGCTAAGGGCAGATTACGTGAATTTTTCGGCCACCTTTCGACCACTTTCAGGCATGGGTCAAGAAAGATAAAATCTTCCCCTTTAATTCATCTATAACATATAAAAACTTCAGCCCTAAAAGAGTTCATTTACTAGGTGAAAATCTAGCAATAAGAACTGGGGCAGAAACTGTCCTGTTTCAAGGTGAGAGAAAGTTCAATTTTTGAAATTTTTCGGTTGGTTTTTCTTATAGTTTTTGATAATTCTAAACTATATACATGTTGAATTACAGTTGAGGTTTAGTTTGAAGGATAAAAAACATGGTCAACCTTAGTCAAAGTTGAGGTAGACTTGATGAATGATGATGAACATGAGATATGTTCTTATTTGATGTTTTTGAAGGATTTTTTGTTAAGTAGAATTTAAGGAAATAATTTTTATGGGAGTGTATAGTTCTGGCCAGCATGATTAAGTTGAGGAAATGATGAAATTTGATGAATTTAGTTGTTGGTAACTGTCAGAATTATACCGAAAAGGTTCAGTTTATAGCCTATTTCAGTGAAAAATTGAGTATTATGAAAAATGGGCAATTTGGTATGTTGACAAGCATAAATTATGAACTTGAGTGAGCATTTAGTTTGTTGAAATAATGAATTTGAAGCTAAAGGAACAAAATCGGCTTAATTAGTTTAAACTGGCCATTTTCTCGGTAAAACCGAGAAAATAGGAAAAGCCGACAAAAAAAATCAAAATTGGTCAACCTTTAAGAAGATAAATATATATTTGAGTATGTTGAGATAAAATTGAACAATATTTGATGATTTAGTATTGTTTTGGGTTGTTCGGGAAATCGGCACAAAAAAAAGGCAAACCCAGGCCTCGACGAATTAACGTTGCCTTAGCTCCGTTGAGGTAAGTGACGCAATTTAAGATAGTAATGACTTCCTATAGCCATTTACACGTCATAAAATGACTTGAAATATATATGAAAAGCTTTTGAGGAAAGAACCGAGCTTTTCCTAATAGGAAATTTTCAAAAGCCTTAACCCCGATTTATCCGAAAACTGAGTTTTCATCCATGGTATATAAGTTTTGATATATTGACATTTTATAGTCAAAACTATATGATTTTATGACTTACGTTTCGAAATGATTTTAAATGATTATGAAAGTAAGTAAAGAAATGAGATTTTGATACTAGAAGGCTACCCCATTAGCATATGCTGTGTGCATATCATGCCTACTACTTGTAGTGCTTCGGCTCCGCCACCTGTAGTGCCTAATACATAGAACCCTTGTAGTGCTTGTCTTCACCTTTGTGGTGGTTGCCTTCGCTACATGTGGTATATGTTTTCGTAGTATCTCGTGCCTGCGCAACACGCATGTACGTCTCTCGCATGGCGAGTGCCATTGGTTCCCGTACCCTAGCTGTGTGCTAGTGTAAAGTTTATTCAGATACGCATGTTTGCTGTACGACCCTAATCCCGTCTACAGCCCCTACTATGGCCATTAGTACCTTATACCCTCTATGGAGGATGACTTATGTTGCATGTTAGCTACCCGGACATAGTCTAGTCTCCATGTTTTGATGTATGATGTTTTAACGAAAGAATGTATGATGTTTTTGTAAGACCCGAATTAAATCATAATTTCTTATGAAGGATTGAAATGGCAATAAATTAAACGAATGAAATTCGGACTGGAGATGAGGATTTAAAACACGAAATGAGTGAGTGTTCGTGAAGGGAAGTTGGACTGATTTGGTCCCAAACACGTGTAAGGGTAAAACAGTCAAAAGATCGAAAGCCGGTATAAATTTGATAAGAAAATTTAATTAAAAATATGAGATTGAGAAATCCTGATCAATAACGAATAAATAATTAAATTTCGGGTTAAATTGATCAAGATATGAATTTATTGGAATTTATCGAAAATTTTACATTGAAAAATTATCCCGAAATTATTGAAAAAATTTACCAAAAAGACGAAATAAGCCAGATAAATTCAATTATTGATTAAATGAATTAAATAGAATTTTTTTAAAGACATTTTTGGATTTTAATAATATTTTAATGAATAAAATAATAATATAATAAATTATAAAAATAAATAAAATAATTTAAAAAAAACAAACAGAAAATCGCGAAACTCGATTTTCTAGAAAAGCTCGATGAAAGCCGAGGGAGCTCACAGGACGAAGCGGCCGATGGCAGCCCAGGTGAGGTACCGAGGTAGCCCAGCCGAGAGGCGGCCACCAACGGCATAACGGAACCGTCGGCGACAGCAAACACCCAGAAACGACACCGTTTGGCCGAAAGGAAAAGGAAGGAAAAGGAAGGAAAAAATGGAAGGAAATGAAAAGAAAAGAAATGAAAGAAAAGGGGAAAAAGGAAAGAAAAATTACCGAGGATGATTCGAGATTCGGGTAAGTTGACCGAGGGTCGAGATTGACCTACTGGTAAATTTCAAAAATTTATTTAATATTATATTTAATGGAAAATAACTCGGATTTACCTAATTGTGCAGTTTTACGACAAAACCTGAACGAGAGCCGATTGAGCTCCGATTTTCGTACCCCGCATAACATTGGGTAGGTACATTTTAATTCCGACAATTTGAGTCCTCAATGCAGAGTTAAGATTATTTTACGGATTAATTCTGTATAAAAAAGGAATATTATTTGAAATTTTATAGTAATTACCGTAAATAGTATACGGGCTATCCAATGAGTTTGGAATGAAGTCCGATGATTATTGATAAGCCGAATGAGCCCAGTAAACCCGAAAAAGGGATTTAAAAAGTAGAAACGGGCTGAAAATGGGTCGAGACCCACTAAGGTGTAATCGGGCCCAATAAGAGTAAACGGGCCCAACATTTTAAAATTTAAGCTCAATAAAGGTTAAATATGGATAAGTGTATTGTATTTAACCCGATAAATATTTATACGCAGTTTCGGAGATTGGATTGGGAGCAAATCGGACTGCGTGACGAGACATCAGTGGAAAATGTCACACTGTACAAAAAAATGAGGTAAGGGAATTTTGTAAGCGCTTAGAGATATCTGCGCGTATTTTTGGGGTTATTTACATTACATAGAATTTCATAAGGTATCTAGAAATAGAATAATAATTTTTACGAGAATCGTTGTATATGTGAAAATTACGATTTTTTCCCTAGTTAGGAAAATTTTAAAAAGGGTTGTAAGGCTATGAAATTGCATGATTTTCATGTTTTTGATATTTCTATGATTATGTTGCTTTAATTTAAGCAAATTATGGATAGGCTGGCTGTTTATTTCAGGTTTTTACATGAAAAGGGGCACGAGTTAGGTGCCAGTTGTGATTTTTGATTTATTTTAGTGAAATTGAGCAGCCTATCATGTTTTAATATATTTTAAATCATACTGGAGCACTGCTCGTACTTGATTTTATATTTTAACTCATATACAGAGTGTTGAAGCACTACTCGCACTGAGTTTTACAAACTTGCTTTACATGACTACTGTACTGGAGCTGTCCTCGTACGTGGATTTTACTTGGTTTTATGCATCTGTACTAGAGCATTTCTCGTACGTGAATTTAAATTGGATTTATAATTATTTTAAGTCGTACTGGAGCGCTGCTCATACGCAGATTTCATTGATTTTTGTGAAACTGTACTGGAGCTTCTCTCGCACGAGGGTTTTTCTGATATCATGAATATGCATGGAGCCGTGCTAGAGCTTCACTCGCACAGAAATTTTATGACATGCATATGACCGTGCTAGAGCCTCCTGTAGACTGTGTGTCACAGTGAAAAGATATGCTCGCACGTGTAGATTGAGACATGGGTTGGTTATCGACATAGTTTGGAGTAGGATAAGACCTATGACAAGCATCCCCAGACTGTGATATTGGGTTCATGGAGTACGTTGTACTGTGCATGTCACACGGAGTACGTTGTACCATGTAGTCATGATTATTGTATTCACGTGATGTGATATTCTGGCGGGTAGGGTGACCCACCTCCCATTACAGTTGTGTACCCTGCACACCTGGATCCGTGTAGCCTGGGATCACAGAGACATAGTCCTCGATTGTTTCCATACAGTAACCTGCATGTCTCACATGATATATATTTGATTGGTCTTATTAGACTAGGGTATACCCGAAGGAGGGGTCGAGCCCTGATTTGTGATGATTTTCATGAAATGTGAAATTAAATGAGAAATTGATAGATTTTATAAGGATATTAATGATTTTAAAGATGTGTTGAATCCCTCTGGGATTATTTTGATGAATTTACTGTACCGAGCATGAAAGGTTTTACATGAGATGCTTTTCATGTTTTACATCTCGATTCATGTTTTACGATATATGATATACTCATACATGGCATGGTTTTAATTGCCTCATGCTCGAGATATAAATGTTTTACATGTCATGCCTTTACCAGCATGTAGATAATGTAGTTATCTATCTGCTTGTATTATTACCTTACCGAGCTAGTTACGCTCACCCTTTCATTTTCCACCCTACAGGATACATTCAGTAGAAAAGAGTGACACTAGTCTTACATTTCAATTATCCGCTGCTTCCTATCAAGACCAGGTAAACACATTCGTATAATTTTTGTATCTGAACATATAGAGGCACAGTATTGTACACGGATGTAATATTGGGGATGATTTAGTTAAAATAAATTGATATGTAAATGAAATATGAAAAATAGATGTTAAGGTAAGTAACATGACTGGAGGGACTAACATCGACTCATAGCCCAACTGTTAGTAGTGAAACTGTTCACGACGGGTAAGAAAATAAAAAAGCGAAAAATAAGTAGGGGTTTTTAGGAAAAATGGGTTGTGATAGAGGTGGTATCAGAGCTGAGTTGGCCTGATATGAGTCGGTGTTAGTGGTTAAGTAAATTTACATCCTCATATACTGTGCATTGTTTAGATACAATTGTGTATATCAAGATGGAACTGCAGCTAAGAATTTAGTTTCGAATGCAAGAATATAGTTTTTATAACTGATAGCCGCTATGGTAGAGGGGCGAGTATACATGCTCGAGGTCGTAGAGATACGCCTGAGAGTCGAATGAGTCGTCACATGAGACTCAAGATGAGAGTAAGGTGGAGGCTGATGTTGAGCATACTCCACAGGGTCCTATAAAGAGACCAAACAGTATTGAGACACGCTCCAACAGGATAGAGTGGAGAGTAAAAAATATTTTGGAGTTGTTTACTCAATCTATGCCGGTAGTTGAGGATAGGCAGGGTAAAACCTAAACAGATGCCTCAGACTATAGAGATTCCCACACCCCTCTGGTATTTAGCGAAGTAAAGAGACCAATAGTTACTGAGGACTGGGTGAATGAGATAGCGAAGTTGTATGGATTCTTTCGGTGTATGTTGACTGAGAAAGTGACTTTTAAATACGTTTATGTTGGAAGGCGAGACGGAGCATTGGTGGAAGTCCGCTTGACCCATCTGAAGAGTTAAACGTCCAGAGCCGACATGAGAAATATTTCTGGATGTATTCCAGTGACAGAATATCTCAGACACTGCTTAACGAAAATTACAGGTAAAATTTCTTACACTGACCCAGAGGCACTGGTTGATTGACGAGTATGAAACTCAATTTATGTCCCAGGGCAGGTATTACCCCGACACTATGAGCAGTGAGAGTCGAAAAGCTCAAAAGTTCATGGAAGGTCTCAAAGTATCGATTAGAGTCCGATTGACTCACTATCTATGTCGAGGCAGTGCGCAGAATACAGTTGCGTGAATAAGATCATGTGTTGCATGCCTCTGAGATTGGGAAAGGTGGTAAGGGCTGAAATAGAGATAGAAGAGAATAGAGAATGACAGAGATGTCAGAGCGGGAAAGAGACCAGTTGGTAAGAGATTAGAGTTGATGAGTCACGGGGTAAGATGATTGGTAAGGCCCCAGTGTATCCAATTTCAGCACTTTTGAGGGGTATTGTGATTGGAGGACCCCGACTTGCTCCGTAGCAATGTAAGCAGTGTAGGATGTGTGGTAGATACCACGGAAGTAGGGCCTACACCTATACTTTATTGACTAAAATAGGCGTTAAGTGTGGTAAGACGGGCCAATTATTTAATGATTGCTCAGAGTTGGGTGAGAATGCCCCACAGAAGGGCAAAGAGATAGAGAAAACCCTGTTGGTATCTCTGTACCTAAAAAGGGAAAATAGGTTGTTGGACGAGGGCGAGTGTATGCCTTGGACCAGGACACTACTGATGTTTCATATGATGTGGTGAAAGATACCACACTGGTTATGAATAAAGATATAATTATGTTACTTGATCCTGGTACTACGCATTTATTCATACCGCCTTCAATTATATATAAGTTAATGAAAGACATGAATGCCTACACCCTTGGGTACAAGACTGATAGTTAGTACCCCAATGAAGGATGGTTAACTAACGGAATAATTATGAAGAGATTATAAGTCGAAAACGAGGGAAGAAGTATAAGTCAACCGATTTTATTCAATGGAATATGAATAATTTGAAGTAATATTTGAGAATAAATTGGTCGGCTGCAAACTATGCTGTTCATATTTCTATCCTAAGATAGTGATATGTTTACGTCTGAAAAGTATACTGTAAATTTTGATAAGTAATAAAAAGGGGTGTAGCGATTGAAATTAAAGGAGTAAATGATTGTACTCACGGAATGAGTAATTACAGAATTCGTTATTAATCGATATGTAGTGAATATGGATTGCGACCAAGGATAAGGAGTGGATATATCCATAACCAGTCCATGTGGTCAAGTCCGAGGGTTAATAAAGGTATTTCAAAATACCTCCCCGCCTGAAGACTTGACAGCGTCTAGAAGTACACAACCTATAAATTGAAATCGACAGTCGTAATATATACATTTAAAATTAGGGTACCTTTACTTGTACGATAAAGAAATATAGAATTCGATTAATCATGAAGGTTTAAAAATTAAAATTTTATAAAAGCCGTTAATATAAGAAAAAAGAAATGACGCGGGTTAGTATTTTGAACGGAAGCGATTTCGAAATGACGTTATATGCTTATGCGTACATAGGTCAAGGATATGGGTGGTTGAAATATTTAATGGAACTCAACTACGATGAGGTATTTAAACTTTACCTGGACCGATTTGTTGTCATCCTTATTGATGATATTTTGGGTGTATTTAAAGTCCAGGAAAAATTATAAGCAACAATTGGAAATTATTTTTACAGATGATTTGTTGAGAGTTCTCGAAATAGACAACACGTTTAACTTAGAAAAAGTTGTATTTGAATGGGATGATAGACGTGACAGGAGTTTTGGTGTACTGAAGTATGAATTGACCACTGCATTTATTTTCACCATACCCAATAGCTCAAGAGCTTTCTCATGAGTCTATGGATACCTCAAAATAATGAATGAGCTGTGTATTGATGCAAAAGGGGAAGATAGTCGATTATGAATCCAAACAACTCAAGGATCATGAAAGAAACGATCCGAACCATGATTTAAGGTTGATAGCGATAGTGATTGTACTGAGTATATGACACTACTATGTACACGGTGAGAAATTTCAGGTATGCAATGATCATAAAAGCCCCGAGTATCTGTTTTCACAAAAAGAGTGGGCTATGAGAACAAAGAGGGTTAGAGCTTCTGAGGGATTATGATTGTGAAAATTGTACCACCCAGGAAAGGCTAATGTGATGGCTAATGCCTTGAGCAAAAAGAGCCTCGGGATGGTATTACATATGATGGTCAGGGAGCGTGAGCTGCTAGAGCAGTTGTAAGCCTCAGTAGTGATGTGATCCCCTCTGATGATGACAGTGATTATGTGACAGCTAGTCTGAGATTAGAATCGGATTTGAGTGATCGGATTTGACAGGCTGAGCGTGATGATCGGCATGGTGTCGATAGTGTGGATCAGATTCAGATGGGTACAGTGATAGAGTTCCCAAAGAGTGATAATGGCTTACTGAGTTTCAGAGATAGTATAAATGCTCCCCAGGACCACAGTGATGTGATAGTGTTATTGTCAGAAGCTCACTCTTCTGGATATACAATGCATCTGAGAAGTAATAAATATATCGAAATTTTAGAAAAGGGTATTGATGGTCAGATGTGAAAAGAGACATTGGAGAGCTTATGGAGAAGTGTCTCGTATGTCAGCAGATTAAGGTAGAGTACTAGAAGTCTGCAGGGTTATTGCAACCTCTACCAATTCTGACATGGATTTTGTGACAGGTTACAGAGAACCCGGATGAATCATGAGGCTATCTGGGTGATAGTCGATAGATTGACTAAGTCTACCCACCTTCTGGTTAGGAAATCCCCAGATACTCTGAGTGTGTAGGCAGATTTATGTGTATGAAAAATTGTGGAACATTTTATAGCGTTCCAATAAGCATGGTATCAGATAGAGATTTTCGCTTCACTTCCTACTTCTGGGAACGTTTTCAGGAAGCTATGGGAACCCGACTGAGTGTTAGCACAGCTTTTCATCCTCAGACAGATGGTCAGTCAGAGAGGACTATACAGGTTCTGGAGGATATGATGAGAGCATGTGTCATTGATTTGATAAGCTCCTGGGATGATCAGTTGTTACTATTTAAATTCGTCAATAATGACAGTTGTCTCTTGAGTATCGAGATGACTTCAGATGAGGCATTGTATGGTCATAGGGGTTGTTCCCCGATTTGGATAAGAAGAAGTGGGTAACAGATATAGAGTTGTTCCCGAATTGGTAAGACAAACCTCTGAGAATGTTCAGTGGATTGTGAGAGATTAAGAACACCTCAGAGCAGACAGAAAAACTATGCTGACAAGAGATAAAAACCATTAGAATTCACCGAGGGTGAATTAGTATTGTTGGAAGTTACTTGTCCTAAGAGCATAAAGAGATTCGAAAAGAAGGCAAATTGAGTTTCGTTAGATTAAATCCTTTGAGAGATTGCACAAAGTGGGAGACAAGGCCTGTAGGTTGGCGTTACCACCTGAATTAGTAGGCATCCACAATGTATCCTATCTTATGATGATTCAGAAATACTATCTGGACCCAGCATATGTGATCGGATATGAGCTTCAACAGCTTAGCTCAATGAAAGTATAATGTATGATTGAAAAATCGATTCGGGTATTAGATGGAAGGAGAAAGTGTTGAGGTTTAAGATGATCTCCTTAGTCAAGTCCTTTGGTAGTATTACACTCTGAAAAAAAGTCACATGAGAATTAAAGAGTAAGATGCGATAGACGTACCCAGAGTTGTTTATGGACCCATTTGACTTGGTTCTAATTTGGAGGACCAAATTTCTTAAGTGGGGGAGATTATGTAAGACCCGAATTAAATCGTAATTTCTTATGAAGGATTGAAATGGCAATAAATTAAACGATTGAGATTCGGACTGGAGATGAGGATTTAAAACACGAAATGAGTGAGTGTTCATGAAGGGAAGTTGGACTGATTTTGTCCTAAACACGTGTAAGGGTAAAACGTTCAAAAGACCGAAAGCCAATATAAATTCGATAAGAAAATTTAATTAAAAATATGGGATTGAGAAATCTTGATCAATAACGAAGAAATAATTAAATTTCGGGTTAAACTGATCAAGATATGAATTTATTGGAATTTATCAAAAATTTAACATTGAAAAATTATCTCGAAATTATTGAAAAATATACCGAAAAGACGAAATAAGCCAGATAAATTCAATTATTGATTAAATGAATTAAATAAAATTTTTTAAAGATATTTTTGGATTTTAATAATATTTTAATGAATAAAGTAATAATATAATAAATTATAAAAATAAATAAAATAATTAAAAAAACAAACAGAAAATTACGAAACGCGATTTTCTAGAAAAGCTCGACTAAAGTCGAGGGAGCTCACCGGACGAAGTGGTCGGCGGCAGTCCAGGCGAGGTACTGAGGTAGCCCAGCCTAGAGGCGGCCACCACCGACCTAACGGAACCGCCGGCGACGACAAACACCCAGAAACGACACTGTTTGGCTGAAAGGAAAAGGAAGGAAAGGAAAAAGAAAAGAAAAGAAACAAAAGGGGAAAAAAGAAAGAAAAATTACCAGGAACGACTCGAGATTCGGGTAAGTTGACCAAGGGTCAAGATTGACCTACGGGAAAATTTTAAAAATTTATTTAATATTATATTTAATGGAAAATAACCTGGATTTACCTAATTTTGCAGTTTTACGACAGAGCCCGAACGAGAACCGATTGAGCTCCGATTTTTGTACCCCGCATAACATTAGATAAGTACATTTTAATTCCGAAAATTTGAGTCCTCAATGTAGAGTTAAGATTATTTTACGGATTAATTCTGTATAAAAATGAATATTATTCGAAATTTTACAATAATTATCATAAAATAGTATACGGGCTATCCAATGAGTTTGGAACGAAATCCGATGATTATTGGTAAGCCGAATGAGTCCAGTAAATCCGAAGAAGAGATTTAATAAGTAGAAACAGGCTGAAAATGGCTCGAGACCCATTAAGGTGTAATCGGGCCCAATAAGAGTAAACGGGCCCAACATTTTAAATTTAAGCTCAATAAAGGTTGAATATGGATAAGTGTATTGTATTTAACCCGATAAATATTTATACACAGTTCCGGAGATTGGAGTGAGAGTAAATCGGACTGCGTGACGAGACATCAGTGGAAAAGGTCACTGTACAGAAAAATGAGGTAAGGGAATTTTGTAAGCGCTTAGAGATATTTGAGCGTATTTTTGGGGTTATTTAAATTACATAGAATTTTATAAGGTATCTAGAAATAGAATAATAATTTTTACGAAAATCGTTGTATATGTAAAAATTACGATTTTGCCCCTAGTTAAAAAAATTTTAAAAAGGGTAGTAAGGCTATGAAATTGCATGATTTTCATGTTTTTGATATTCTTATGATTATGTTGCTTTAATTTAAGCAAATTATGGATAGGCTAGCTGTTTATTTCATGTTTTTACATGAAAAGGGGCATGAGTTAGGTGCCAGTTGTGATTTTTGATTTATTTTAGTGAAATTGAGCAGCCTATCATGTTTTAATATATTTTAAATCGTGCTGGAGCACTGCTCGTACTGGATTTTATATTTTAACTCATATACAGAGTGTTGGAGCACTACTCGCACTGAGTTTTACAAACTTGCTTTACATGACTACAGTACTAGAGGTATGCTCGTATGCGGATTTTACTTAGGTTTATGCATCCGTACTAGAGCATTTCTCATACGTGAATTTAAATTGGATTTATAATTATTTTAAGTCGTACTGGAGCGTTGTTCGTACGCAGATTTCATTGATTTTTATGAAACCGTGCTGGAGCTTCTCTTGCACGAGGGTTTTTCTAATATCATGAATATGCATGGAGCCGTGCTAGAGCTTCGCTCGCACAGGAATTTTATGACATGCATATGACCGTGCTGGAGTCTCCTGTAGACTGTGTGTCACAGTGAAAAGATATGCTCGCACGTGTAGATTGAGATATGGGTTGGTTATCGACATGGTTTGGAGTAGGATAAGACCTATGGCAGGCATCCCCAGACTGTGATATTGGGTTCATGGAGTACGTTGTACCGTGTATGTCACACAGAGTACGCTGTACCATGTAGTCATGACTATTGTATTCACGTGATGTGATATTTTGGCGGGTAGGGTGACCCATCTCCCGTTACAGTTGTGATACCCCGCACACCGGGATCCGTGTAGCCTGGGATCACAGGGACATAGTCCTTAATTGTTTCCATACAGTAACCTCCATCTCTCACATGATATATATTTGATTGGTCTTATTAGACCAGGGTAGACCCGAAGGAGGGTTCGAGCCCCGATTTGTGACGATTTTCATGAAATGTGGAATTAAATGAGAAATTGATGGGTTTTATAAGAATATTAATGATTTTAAAGATGTGTTGAATCCCTCTGGGATTGTTTTGATGAATTTTACTGTACCGAGCATGAGAGGTTTTACATGAGATGCTTTTCATGTTTTACATGCCGATTCATGTTTTGCGATATATGATATACTCATACATGGCATGGTTTTAATTGCCTCATGCTCGAGATATAAATGTTTTACATGTCATGCCTTTACCAGCATGTAGATAGTGTAGTTATCTATCTACTTGCATTATTTTCTTGCTGAGCAAGTTGCGCTCACCCTTTCATTTTTCACCCTATATGGTACATTTAGTAGAAGAGATTGACACTAGTCTTGCATTTCAATTATCCGCTGCTTCCTATCAAGACCAGGTATACACATTCGTATAATTTTTGTATCTGAACATATAGAGGCATAGTATTGTACACGGATGTAATATTGGGGATGTATTTAGTTAAAATAAATTGATATGTAAATGAAATATGGAAAATAGATGTTAAGGTAAGTAACATGACAGGAGGGACTAACATCGACTCATAGCCCAACTATTAATGGTGAAACTGTTCACGACAGGTAAGAAAATGAAAAAGCGAAAAATAAGTAGGGGTTTTTAGGAAAAATGGGTCGTGACAGTTTTAGTGTAAGAAGGTACATACAATGTTTTAATGTAAGTATGATATATTTCAAAGTAAGCATGTAAATCGATTCCATAAGTATGTTTGTACAAAAGTATGTTCACCTGATTTTTCACTTGTTTTTAAATGGTTCAAATTATTTTAAATGCCTTACTTACTGAGCTTTATCAGAAGCTCATCCATTTTTTCTCTATTTCAGAGTACCTGGAGTAAGATTACTCAGCTATTTACAAAGTACTTGAGTAGCTGGTGGATTCAGTGCCTCCCAGACTACTTTCAGTACACGCTCAGGTATATCATCAAATGTTTATTTTCAGACATGTATATTGTACAGATACTGGATTGTATATAAATATTTTTGGATGTAATCAATTGTTTTATGGATTAGTATGTAAATGATTTGAGAAGTGAATGAAATGCTGGTGATACTAAGTATAGATATGGATGTTGTAGTTGTAAAAATGTAGAGTTGAAAAATAATAAATTTAAGAAAATAAAATCAACTGCATTGCAAGTATAAAACTGTGTTTTATTACAGGAAGGTAAGCTAAAATATAAGAAGTTATGCTGCCGAAATTTTTGGCAAAACTAAATGATTAAAAGAATAAGTAAGGAAGAAAATAAGTATCCTACACTGTACCGGAATGCAACTTTAGTAGGAAAATAAGATTTAAAGAAAAAAGTTGTCTCTATTTCCATACTTCTGGGGTATCACATACACTCATTGATAATATTTATTTTTTGAAACCTTATAATATAAATTATCATGTTTATTAAAAAGACAACATTTTCATATTTAATATTCTTATTTTTAATTTATATATTACGATATATCAATATAAAAAATTATGTATTGGATATAATTATATAAAATTTGTAGAAGTTAAATAAAACTCATATTGTAATTTATTAAATGAAAATTAGTATATAAAGATAATTTAATGTCTTTAATTTGAAGAAATTGAAAGTTTTCACCTCTTAAAATCAATCCCGTTTATAAATTTTTGTAAAAAGAGATTTTTCAACAATTCTTGTTGAGCTCAAGAAGTAGCAAATAATTCTTGTATATTTCTTGTTATCTTTAAATGATGTGTCTCTTTACTTAATGGTCTAATAGATTCCACAGATGGAATAGAAGACATGGTTAAAACACTAATTTGCAATTTGATTAAATTAAGTTTAGCTATAACGTATGTTACATGAAAATATCACAAAGAAAATCATATTATATAATTATTCAAATCTATTCTAAGAATTTTTGACATTCAAGTTTAGTTATAATGTATGTTACATGAAAATATAACAAAGATAATCATATTATATAAATTATACAAATCTATTCAAAGAATTTTTGACATTCATACACCTTAGACATGATAAACTTAGTACTTGTTGTCTCAATATTATAATTTGTCGCTCTTATTTCTAATATAAAAATTTGACATATGAGATTTTCAAATATCTCTCAAATTTCATAATGTTCATTTTCTTAAATCATAATCATAAACATATCATTAAATTAAATTGAATATTGGACAATTTTAAAATTGTTAACTAATCAATACCATATATATAAAAATACACTAATAAATGAATGATTACATGCAATTTATTATTAGATAATAATGAAAACATTATAAAAATTTTAATATATATAGATGTTATGTAAATATCAAAAATTTTCAATGTACTTGGTACTGTCTATAAATAATAAATTAGGCATTTGAGATTAAATATGTGATTATGGGCAAATTAATTTAAGTATAAATGTTTGACTAATCTTACTTTTATATTATATGGAGAATTTAATTAAGTACGTAGATATATACATACATATATATATATATATATATATATATATCTAGGCAATATTTATTTATTCCCCAAGATTTATATATACATATATATTTGTATATATATAGGAATGAATGCATATATATATATATATATATATATATATACACACACGAGAGTAAATATACACATACATATGTACGGGCCGAGAGCCATTGGACAAAATAAAACACATGAGGATGATGAGATGATAGAATTGAAGTCGAAACAATAAAGGAAATTGAAAAAAAAAAAGAATGAGAGAAAAAAAAAAAAAAAGAGGAAGCCAAGAAAAAAAAAACAGTGAAAGCCTTGGGACCGAGAGGCAAAGGCATATGACCGAAGAGCCTGAACCCGATGAGGGCCTACTATGCTCTGATAATCGTAATGCCTGTGCTATTAAAGGAAATGGGGAAGAGCCACAGAAATTGACACAAGAAAGAAAAAATGAAATAAAAACTATAAATTGAACTGAAAGTGGATGGTAGTGGAGTTGTCCTATTGTCAGGACATGTGCATGTAGTAGAATTGAAATGAGAAAAAGGTCAGCCAGTGGCCGAACCACTCCCATTTCCTCTCCATTCCCTCACGCCACTTCCCATCTATCTACTTCCTTACTCCCTCACGCCATCCTCTGCACTGAAAACTAAGTCAGGAAAAAACTGAATAAGGAACAGGGAATCGAGAGCAGCTACGGTTTCAGGTTCTGTGGTATAGGAAAGAAAAGAGATATAAAGATGAATATATATAGATAGATACTGGAATCAGTAGCAACAAACATAGGGCAGAAACGTGGGAAATAGAAGCTAGAGGAGAGTTAGCATTTCAGGGTGATGAGACAGATTGAAGGGGGGGTTGAAGCTAATGGCATTTACAAGGGGGTGTGAAGGCTAGAAGTTGAGGGGTAAAGGAAGAGAAAAGAGGGAAGCATGGGGCTTTATTGGATGATTTTTCGTGCTGGAAATAAGAAGCATAACCACAAGACAAGTAGGGACGTGGACTGGGCAAGAAATTTGGCTTGGAAAGTGGCTATAACCATGGGTTATAGACAAGCAAAGAAAGGAAGGAAAGGATGAAGACTGAGTATTGGCTTCCTATTACTGTCAAGGTGGATTGAAAAAGGGCTGGAAGGAGACGTGAGATGGAACCTGAAAACCGAACCGAGAGTGATGGAAAAGAAAAGGCTTGAAATGATGAAGGATGAGAAGGGGCTCGACACAAAGCAGTGGGGGGCTGGTCTTCTTGGCAAACAAAAACCCATTTCCCTGAACCAAAATAGAATGAAAATGAAGTAAAACAGGGGAGGTTGGAGGAGGAGTTGGAAACCGAAGTTGGTGTGTTGGGAGGATGATGGCCGAATGGAGATGGAGAGAAAGATGAAGATGATGACTGTGACGGGAATGATGGAGGAGAAAGCAAGGTAGTGTTGAGAGCAATGAAGGAAGAAAAGGCAGTGTCCTCGTGTATCGGTGAAGAAGAAGAAGGAAAAAAATAGTAAGAAAGTATAATATAAATATATATATATATATAATTATATATATTAGAGAATAGAAGAAAATTGAAAAAAAAAAAGAGTGCACTAAAAATCTGAGAAAAGACCGAGGGAAAACAGTCCGAAAATATTAGTTTGAAATTTCTGGAGAAATAAATCGATTGGAGCAGACCCGTTGACCCGTACCATTGAGGTATCGAGAACTACGGGCAGTCACCGAGGTAAAAAAATTATGTGTGCTGTTAGAGATAAATTCACGTATTTTTTTGTGGATTTGTAGATATTGCATCCTTGGCCAAATATACCGAAAAATACAAATATCGAAATTTTAGAAGACATTAGATCGATTTTATAGTACCAAGAATTATAGGAAACTTTAATATCGATTACTTGGCCTATCTTCACTAAGATAAATTTAATATAATTTATTTAAATAAATATCAATATAGTTTTGATTATCAATTTTAATCGAAATCCCCTAATTTACTCACCATAGCTTAATTATTGGCATTTTTAACCGAGAAAAAAGCTAGTCAGTCTCTTTTGAATTGTTTTATGAAACGAACTGAATTTATAAGTGATTTAAAGGAAATGATTTGCTTTAAAGTTATTCTGATGATATGTGCTTGAGCGTGTACTGATTGTGTGTCATACGGTCTGACTCGCACTGATTTTGAGACAAAGACATTGGTAAGATCATGCTACACTACTATCTGTTCTGTTTCTGTTTATTGTCCACGAAGTACCATGTACTGTGCAGCATGCACGTGAGTACGATGTACCGTAATTCTAATTCTGATCTTTGGACATTTTGATGTGTAAGCCGTTTGGGTAGCTGACCACTCCCACGACAATTGACATCCCGGCACACCTGATCAGTGATTTCCCGGAGTCACCGACATTGGCCAATAGTCATTCTGATATCCAATATAGCATGTTCTGCATTGTCTCGTCTATTTGATTTTCAAAATTGACCGTTTGAACGATATCGTCTATTTGATTTTCTGATTTGACCGTATGAACTGATTTGACCATATGAACTAATTTGACCGTATGGAACTATATTATTCTATTGCATAAAGATATTTTGGGGATCACCTCTTGAATCCTGTGAGAGCAAAATGTCACACAGTTGTCACAATAAATCGCAGTATAAAGTTTTGAAATTCTTTATTTTTGAATGGAAATCGTCTACTCTGCTGCTTTAAGTTTTGAAATTTTGTATTTACTGTAGTAAACTGATTACACTGTCAATGTTGATTTTCGACTCCGATGTGTACTGTGATTTTGGAAACTGTTTATTCTGCTGATTGAAGTTCTGGGATACTGATATTTACTACAATAAACTGATTACTCTATCGATATTGATTCTGTTTCCAATTTTTCGACTCTAATTTTACTGAATTGACAGCGGCTCTATATATTTTTCCTGACAAGCATATTTTGCTGATATATATTTAGGTAGTGTATTTATCTACCTACCACATGCTTTTCTTACTGAGCACGTTGAGGTCACTCTTTTACTTTCCTCCACAGAGTCTCATCAGAAGCTAAGCTCGCTTTTAGAAGTTGAATTATTTTGTACAACCATACGTCAATAAAGTATTCCACTGTGCTAAAGGTGTCACACCCCACTTTCAGGTGTCTTTTATCCATACTTACTCTACTACGGTTGGGCTATGAGGCGATGCAATCACTTAAGTTCCTTGAATTTACATTGGAAATATTTAAAATTTAATTTACACTCCTAGGTGTGTGTAAATATACAAAACTAATTGTATAATAATATCTTTACATAACATCCCCATAAGATTGTTTACAATTTTCAAGGTATAACTGTGCGATACAAGATAATAGATATAAAATGCTCTTGTGTATACTGTTCTTATACCTTTACAATTGATAGGAGCTGTCCAACGCAAAAAGGAATCTAGAGACCACCGCTCTCTTACTTTTCAGTACCTGGAGGGGGAAAATAGTGGGATGAGCAAACCACAGCTCAGTAAGGAAATGAATGCTAGCAGGTAGATATCGTACTATCTACGTAGCCCATGCATGTATAAACTAAAACCATGTTTTCATTATAAATGGAAATATTGTACGAAAATGTTTTTAAACATACATTTCTCATTTGCATTTTCATGTAAATCATATATGTCATGCTTCCATTTTTAAAACATGATTCATAAAACAATGCCCTCACGGCACAAGTGCTTAAATCAGAGATTTATCAAAACACAAAATCTCTTTACTTTCTCAATCATATCTTTTCCTTAAATCTCTTTCTTTTCTAGAGTTGTATCTGTTTCCCGAATCTCTGAGACAGGAATAAAATTTTTTAGGCAATCAAATATCCACGACATATGGCCATAGTCAATGATCCCAAGCCTCAATGATCAGGGATGCACATGGCATCACTTCGCCTGAAGGGGGATGGGTCAGTCCTACCTTCCGGCTCATCTCAATCAACCTCATCTCCTCATATACTCACGGTATAAGGTACGCCGTGTGCCATCTACGCGATACTCGTACTCACGTGCACCCAGCACGGTACATAATATACCAACAGACAACTACACAGTACTACGTACAACCGTGGACCCAAGTCCATACTCCAACTCGGATGGACTTTTCATCCTGAACCATGTCTCATATACCAGGCGAGCAAGCAGTGTGACACACAGTCACCGCAGAGCTCCAGTGCGGTACGATTTATCGTTAAGGCCCAACCCGTTCAAATGGCCGTCGGCTGGCATCCCCTTGGGTCCAAGACCCCCAGGTTTACCTCAACTCAGTAAAAAACATGTGAGAGCTAACACTCCAACACATTATCATTATAAAACCACGTGCGAGTTACGCTCTAACACGGTTTATCAAATCATGCAGACGTATGCAAGCCAACTCCAACATAGTCCAATTCATTAAAACAGGTGTGAGCTAAAGCTCCAACACCATTTCACATCTCAAATCTGATAGGTGGCTACATTCTCTTTTAAAACTCAAAACATGTTTATTTATGAAGTATGCCCTTCTATGCTAAAACATGTAAAACTAGCCAAACTATCATTATCATTTCTCAATCACAACTCAATACAAATTTGAGAAAACATTGAAATCATGTATATCATGTTATTTCCTTACCCTATCCCATTTCTCAATACGTATATATCATAGTACATTTCATGTTTCCATATCATTACTTGGAATTGTAATATCGTATTAATTCTAGCGATATATCTACAAAATTGCCGTAAAGTATGTACGAACATCTCTATAACTAACACACAGTCCCTTACCCCGATTTACTTGTGTGCAACCGTCTTCCTTTATGCTTCTCGCGTTTTTATCTCGACTTGTTTCGGTGTATTGTCGGGAACTGCAATTCATTCATCAAGTACTTGAGTTAACGTTTCTAACTCTTATTCAACTAAGCATTTATCCAATGCCTTAAATATACATTTTACCCCTTGTGGTAAATCTCACAATTTACCCCAATATCAGCACATCCAAATCGTACCCACAACACAATCATCCTCTTAAGATAACTCATTCATCATTAATATTTCTACATTCCACTTTCTCACACTAGACTATTTCTAGATTATGGTGGATTCTTTACTTTCTAGGTAGTGCCTATCATTTCCATGCATACTAATCATTTCCCACATCTATATCCAAACAAATATACTTGGGTATCTGCAATAGAAACTCACCTACCTTGATTTCCTCCTTGATCCAATAGAAATGCACCTTGTTGCTTAAATCCAACAAATGGGAAAAATGCCTCCTAACTACGTTGATCTTCTCTTTGATGTGGACAATTTTGTCTCTAATAGCTTTTCCTCAAATCTTATTGAAAATGGTTGGATTTAAGAGTGAAAAAGCTAGGTTTTTGAGTTGAAATGAAAAGAAAGGGTTTATCCCGAAATCTGCAGATCCAACTGCTCCTATTTATAGAACTGGCTTGATGAGATCGATCTTCTCTAGGAGGAGATCGATCTGATCCCTTTAAATCCCTCTTTTTCAAGACATTTTTTAGGCAGGAGATCGATCTGTCGAGGCTTGAGATCGATCTGCTGTCAAACAGAAGCTTAAGGAGATCAATATGGTATTAGGGGAGATCGATCTGCTTCCAACCCGAGAGCTAAGGAGATCGATCTGACTCCCTTAGAGATCGATATGCTCTATTCCATTACTCAAATAAGAGCATTTTGGCTCTTCCAGATCAATCTCTCATCCTATGAGATCGATCTGACCTTTCTATTTTCAGATTTTCTACAGTTTTTCTGCAACAACTTCATTCAAAACCTCCTCAATTTGCTGCCATAATCTTTTCCTCATTCATCCCTCATTGAGACTTGAAAATAACATCCAATCACACTTAGTACATATTAAAACTTGTGTAGAATCTTTGTATAGCCAATGTTTTAAGATATAAATCAAATGGAAGTGCACAACTGATGCACATCTTCCTTCCATTTTACCACACTTCCCATATTCTATTTCAATCACATTCTTCTCATGTTTAAGTCCATTTCTTCATACTCATTCATAATGCAACTTGTACGTACATAATCTTATGGACTTACATTGCATATACTTCACATTACAAATGTATCATTATACTTTTGATTTCATTTTCATTTCTATGTACCTATATACAACTATACATATACGGGGTCTCACATTCTCCCCCACTTAGAGAATTTAGTCCTCTAAATTAGAACCAATTCAATCTGTGAATAACTCGGGATACTTCTCCCGTATCAAACTTTCCAATTCCCATGTGGCCTCTTCCACGGTGTGATGTTGCCACAAAACCTTAACCAATGAAATCGTCTTGTTCCGCAACACCTTCTCTTTTCTGTCCAATATCTGGATCGATCTCTCGACATATGACATATCCTCCTTGAGTTCCAACGGCTCATAGCTAATTACATGTGTCGGATCCGGGTAGTACTTTCGAAGCATAGAAACATGTAAGACATTGTGGACTTCTGCTAGCTCAGGTGGTAAGGCCAGCCTATATGCTCCATCTCCTACTCTATCTAAGATCTCGAAGGGACCAATGTAACGAGGACTTAGTTTCCCTTTCTTCCCAAACCTCGTTATTCCCTTAGAAGGAGATACTCTAAAACTCACCCATATCAAACTCAAGTGGTCTCCGTCTCCTGTCAGCGTAGCTCTTTTGTCAACTTTGAGCTGTTCGCAGCCTCTTGCATATTATCTGAACATCTTCGGAGGCTTGTTTAACCAAATCAGGAGCGAGCAACTGTCTGTCACCTACTTCTTCCCACCAATGGGCGATCGGCATCTACGACCGTATGGTGCCTCATAAGGGGCCATACCAATACTTGAGTGATAACTGTTATTATAGGCGAACTCGATCAATAGCAAGTGATCGTCCCATGAGCCTCTAAAATCTAGCACACATGCTCTTAACATATCCTCCAGGGTCCGTATAGTCCTCTCTGACTGACCATCTGTCTGAGGATGAAAAGCGGTGCTAAAAGTCAACTGGGTCCCTATCGCTTCTTGAAAATGTCTCCAAAAGTGGGAAGTGAAGCGGGTATCCCGATCAGAAACAACACTCACGGGACTCCATGCAATCTCACTATTTCTCACACATACAGGTTCGCCAGTGCACTCAATATATCTGTAGATCTTATGGCTAAAAAGTGCCAATTTTGTTAACCGATCTACTATCAACTATATAACATCATGGTTCTTACGGGTTCTCGGTAACCCTATTACAAAATCCATGGTGACGTGCTCCCACTTCCATGTTGGTATCGGTAGAGGTTGCAACAATCCTCCTAGTTTCTGATGCTCAACCTTTACCTGCTGACAAATGAGACATCTAACGACATACTGAGCTATGTCTCTCTTCATTCCAAACCACCAATATACCTTTCGAAGATTCTGATACATTTTATTACTCCTCTAGTGTATTGTATATCTCGATGAGTGAGCCTCTGATAATATCAACTTCCTCAGCTTTGAATCCTTAGTAACACATCTCTGAACCTTAGTACTCCATCTAAACTCAATATAAATTCTGTACCCTTCCCCTTCTGAATTTGGCTAATTACATCATTACACCATTGATCAATTTGCTGAGCTTGTCGGATTCTCTCAATCAACTCTGGTTCTAATGTCAAGCTAGCAATAATCCCATAGCTGCCAATCTCAGGTAGGGTCATATCCAGACTAAGGTTTGTGAATTGTTTCAACTACTCGTGCTCTCTAACCATCATATGTGATACCAACCCGAGACTTTTTCTGCTCAGTGCATCGACGACCACGTTTGCCTTCCTCGGGTGGTACAAGATCTCATAATCATAGTCCTTGAAGATTTCTAACCGCCTTCTCTGTCTCATGTTTAACTCTTTCTGTAAGAATAAATACTTCAGACTCTTGTGATCCGTAAAGATCTGAAATCTATCACCATACAAGTAGTGGCGCAATATCTTCAATGCGAATACTACGGCTGCTAGCTCCAAATCATGAGTGGGGTAGTTCTTTTCATGATCCTTTAGCTGTCTACATCCATAAGCTACTACCCTTCCATCTTGCATAAAAACACAACCTAGTCCTTGATGCGAAGCATCTGTATACACCAAGTAGTTCTTTGAGCTGTTAGGGATGATAAAAATTGGCACGGTGGTTAATCTACGCTTAAGTTCCTGAAAACTCCTCTCACAAGCTTCATCCCATGTAAACTCTACACTCTTCCTTGTAAGACGTGTCAATGGAGCAGCCAATCTAGAGAAACCCTCTACAAATCTCCTGTAGTATCCTGCCAATCCCAGAAAGCTTCTGATCTTTGTGACTGTCCTGGGCTGTTCCCACTGAACAATGGCCTCAATCTTGGATAGATCTACTGACATCCCATCCTTCGATATAACATGGCTTAAAAAGGAAATCTGCTCAAGCCAAAAGTCACATTTACTCAGTTTGGCATACATCCTTCTCTCTCGGAGGGTTTGCAAAACAATCCTCAAGTGCTGCTCATGATCCTCCTTAAACCTTGAGTACACCAATATATCATCAATGAAAACGATCACGAACTGGTCCAAGTATGGCTTGAATATCTCATTCATCAGAGCCATAAAAGCTGCTGGTGCATTAGTCAACCCGAAAGGCATCACCAGGAATTCGTAATGGCCATAGCGGGTGAGGAAAGCTGTCTTGGGCACATCCTCCTTTCGAATCTTCAATTGATGATACCCAGACCTCAGATCTATCTTGAAAAAGATCTGTGCTCCCCGAAGCTGATCCAATAAATCGTCAATGCGCGGCAAGGGGTACTTATTCTTGATGGTAGCCTTGTTCAACATCTGATAGTCAATACACAACCTGAGGCTTCCATCTCTCTTCTTCACAAATAATACCGGAGCTCCCCATGGTGAGATGCTCGGTCTTATAAACCCCTTGTCCAACATATCTCGTAACTATTTCCTTAATTACTCTAGCTCAACTGGAGCCATCCTATATGGTGACTTGGATATTGGCTCAGTTCTAGGCGTCAAGTCGATACCAAATTCCATTTCCCTATCTGGTGGCAATCCCGGTAGGTCATCTGGAAAGACATCTGAGAATTCTCTGACCACTGGAATGTCCTCCATATCCTGATGTGTTTTGTCCAAATCTACCACATAAGCAATAAAACCTTCAAAACAAAATTCAAGTCATTTATACCAATGTACTTTACTTATCACAAAATTCAAGATTTCATTTATTCTCTTAAAATTCTACAACACATTCTTCGAGTAGAGAAAACTTAATGGACTTAGAACGACAGTCTATGACAGCATGATTGGTAGCTAACCAATCCATTCCCAAAATTACATCAATGTCGTACATATTTAACAAAATCAGGTTGGCTGTCATGCACTTATCTCCTACCCTCACTTTACAATCTTTATACACTTGCTCGGCTAATTGGCTAACTCTCATTGGAGTACTTATTAGTAAAGTCCTACTCAAATATGTGGGTTCTACAAAACCTTTTAACTTTGATGTATATGCAGGTGATATAAAGGAATGTGTAGCACCAGAATCAAATAAAGCTATAACCTCCAAATTGAAAATCAAGATTGTACCTTTTATCACTTCAGAAGAGATATCAGCTGATGCTTGGTCTATCGCATACACCCTGCCTTGACCTACAACTTGTTTCCCCTTTTCTTCAGTCGAGGCTTTCTTTCTCTCTCCCGAGGTGTAACTGCAGGAACTCTCTCTGGCTCCTTACCCCTCTGTGGGACTACCTCAACTATCTCCAGGCACTCTTTGGCATAATGCCCAAATTTACCACATCAGAAGAATCGTGTACCCTGAAGATGACATGACCTACCACCATGATATCGACCACATGTTCTACACTGATCCGTAGTCGGTCGGGTCCACCGATCACTATGCCCCTAGCTGGTGTCTGAGTCGAAGGCATAAAAGGTCTAGCAGCCTTTTTCTGGAACTCATCTGCCTCTCTCCGACGCTTACTCATGAACTTTCGACCAAATTTGGCACCATTGCCATCTCCCAGCTTCCTCAGACCCTTGTCCTTACCCCAACTGAACTAAAAAATCTGCAGGTCATAATCCTGCTCACATAACTGGGCTCGTCGTACAACCTCTCTATATGTAGCGACATCAAACGGGACCAACTTCGCTCGAATTGAAGGCCTCAGTCCATCTACAAATCTACAGACCCTTATAACCTCAGTCCTGATCGAGTCCGGATCATATCTGTCTAGTGAAGTGAATCATGACTCGTACTCATCAACTGTTTTATTCTTTTGAGTCAGATTCAGAAATTTCATCTGCAACCTACATCGAGCGGTATCTGGGATGTATTGCTCTCTGAAGACACCCAAGAATATATCCCAAGTGATAGCCATACCTTGAGCTCTCAACATCGACCTGGTGGACTTCCACTAGTGCTCTGCTTCGCCTCTCAATACAAAGGCCGCAAGCGCTACTCTCTCCGTAGCTGAACACCTACAGAAGTCAAACAGTTTCTCCATTCGACTGATCCAGTCCTCAACCATTGCTGGATCCTTCACCCCGCTAAAAGAAGGAGGCTCAAAGTCCATAAAATGCCTTAACCTCTCCATATCACAGTCATATCCATACCCCAAATCATCATCATCATACTGCTATGGGGCTACTGGAGGAGGTACTGGTCGAATATGGGGATCTCGTGGCCTAACCGGTTCAGGTTGTGCAGGTGTAACATTCTCAGGTTCAGGTGCAGTTGCTGGGCGATTCGGTGTAGCCTATCCCGCTGTACTAGGTGTACCCTCAAACCTAGCCATAATCTGACCTATCATGGTCATCATCGTGCGCATGTCTTCCTCTAATCGGGCTATCCGAGGATTGGAAGCCTCTATCTATTCCTGGGGCTCATGATTAGAGGACGATCTACTATGCCTCTCAGTCTTGTCATTTCGCCCTTGAACTCTCGAGCTCTCTCCCCTCTTACGGTGTCTCTCAGGCATATCTCGCAAACTTAATAACTTTCCTGCATTTATAACAAATGTTTAATTCACTACCAGCTCGATATACACATTTATATCTAAATATCGCACAGTAACTTGGGGATGTATGTTTTCTTAGTCCTAAACACCGACTCACATCAGACCAACCAAGATTTGATACCAAATCTGTCACACCCCACTTTTAGGTGTCTTTTATCCATACTTACTCTACTACGGTTGGGCTGTGAGGCGATGCAATCACTTAAGTTCCTTGAATTTACAACGAAAATATTTAAAATTTAATTCACACTCCCAAGTGTGTGTAAATATACAAAACTAATTGTATAATAATATCTTTACATAACATCCCCGTAAGATTGTTTACAATTTCCAAGGTATAATTGTGCGATACAAGATAATAGATATAAAATGCTCTTATGTATACTGTTCTTATACCTTTACAATTGATAGGAGTTGTCCAACATAAAAAGGAATCTAGAGACCACCGCTCTCTTACTTCTCAGTGCCTGGAGGGGGAAAATAGTAGGATGAGCAAACCACAGCTCAGTAAGGAAATGAATGCTAGCAGGTAGATATCGTACTACCTACGTAGCCCATGCATGTATAAACCAAAACCATGTTTTCATTATAAATGGAAATATTGTACGAAAATGCTTTTAAACATACATTTCTCATTTGCATTTTCATGTAAATCATATATGTCATGCTTCC
The DNA here is from genome assembly GCA_033439115.1 of Firmiana major. Taxonomy (NCBI): domain Eukaryota; kingdom Viridiplantae; phylum Streptophyta; class Magnoliopsida; order Malvales; family Malvaceae; genus Firmiana; species Firmiana major. The sequence goes on along the minus strand of CM065911.1, from coordinate 15,893,987 downwards.
ATTTTTAAAACATAATTCATAAAACAATGCCCTCATGACACAAATGTTTAAATCAGAGATTTATCAAAACACAAAATCTCTTTACTTTCTCAATCATATCTTTTCGTTAAATCTCTTTCTTTTCTAGAGTTGTATCTGTTTCCCGAATCTCTAAGACAGGAATGAAATTTTTTAGGCAATCAAATATCCACGACATATGGCCATAGTCAGTGATCTCAGACCTAACTGATCAGGTGTGCACAGGGCATCACTTCGCCTAAAGGGGGATGGGTCAGTCCTACCCTCCAGCTAATTTCAATCAGCCTTATCTCCTCATATACTCACGGTATAAGGTACGTTGTGTGCCATCTGCGCGATACTCGTACTCATGTGCACCCAGCACGGTACATAATATACCAACAGACAACTACATAGTACTACGTACAACCGTGGACCCAAGTCCATACTCCAACTCGGATGGACTTTTCATCCTGAACCATGTCTCATATACCAGGCGAGCAAGCAGTGTGACACACAATCACCGCAGAGCTCTAGCGCGGTATGATTTATCGTTAAGGCCCAACCCGTTCAAATGGTCATTGGCTGGCATCCTCTTGGGTCCCAGACCCCCAAGTTTACCTCAACACAGTAAGAAACATGTGAGAGCTAACACTCCAACACATTATCATTATAAAACCACGTGCGAGTTACGCTCCAGCATGGTTTATCAAATCATGCAGACGTATGCGAGTCAACTCCAACATAGTCCAATTTATTAAAACAAGTGTGAGCTAAAGCTCCAACACCATTTCACATCTCAAATCCGATAGGTGGCTACATTTTCTTTTAAAACTCAAAACATGTTTATTTATGAAGCATGCCCTTCTATGCTAAAACATGTAAAACTAGCCAACATATCATTATCATTTCTCAATCACAACTCAATACAAATTTGAGAAAACATTGAAATCATGCATGTCATGTTATTTCCTTACCCTATCCCATTTCTCAATACGTATATATCATAGTACATTTCATGCTTCCATATCATTACTTGGAATTGTAATATCGTATTAATTCTAGCGATATATCTACGAAATTGTCGTAAAGTACGTACGACTATAACTAATACACAGTCCCTTACCTCGATTTACTTGTGTGCAACCGTCTTCCTTTATGCTTCTCGCGTTCTTATCTCGACTTGTTCTGGTGTATCGTCGGGAACTACAATTCATCCATCAAGTACTTGAGTTAACGTTTCTAACTCTTGTTCAACTAAGCATTTATCCAATGCCTTAAATATACATTTTACCCCTTATAGTAAATCTCACAATTTACCCAATATCAGCACATCCAAATTGTTCCCACAACACAATCATCCTCTTAAGATAACTCATTCATCATTAATATTTCTACTTTCCACTTTCTCATACTAGACTATTTCTAGGTTATGGTGGATTCTTTACTTTCTAGATAGTTTCTATCATTTCTATGCATACTAATCATTTCCCACATCTATATCCAAACAAATATACTTGGGTATCAGCATTAGAAACTCATATACCTTGATTTCCTCCTTGCTCCAATAGAAATGCACCTTGTTGCTTAAATCCAACAAATGGAAAAAATACCTCCCAACTACGTTGTTCTTCTCTTTGATGTGGACAACTTTGTCTCTAATAGCTTTCCCTCAAATCTTATTGAAAATGGCTGGATTTAAGAGTGAGAAAGCTAGGTTTTTGAGTTGAAATGAAAAGAAAGGGTTTATCCTGAAATCTGCAGATCCAACTGCTTCTATTTATAGCATTGGCTTGATGAGATCGGTCTTCTCTAGGAGGAGATCGATCTGGTCCCTTTAAATCCCTCTTTTTCAAGACGTTTTTGAGGCAGGAGATCGATCTGTCGAGGCTTGAGATCGATCTGCTGTCAAACAGAAGATTAAGGAGATCGATCTGGTATTAGGGGAGATCGATCTGCTTCCAACTCGAGAGCTAAGGAGATTGATCTGACTCCCTTGGAGATTGATCTGCTCTATTCCATTACTCAAATAAGAGCATTCTGACTTTTTCAGATCGATCTCTCATCCTATGAGATCGATCTGACCTTCCTATTTTCAGATTTTTTGTAGTTTTTCTGCAACAACTTCATTCAAAACCTCCTTAATTTGCTGCCATAGTCCTTTCCTCATTCATCCCTCATTGAGACTTGAAAATGGCATCCAATCACACTTAGTACATATTAAAACTTGTGTAGAATCTTTGTATAGCCAATGGTTTAAGATATAAATCAAATGGAAGTGCATAACTGATGCAGATCTTCCTTCCATTTTACCACACTTCTCATATTCTATTTCAATCACATTCTTCTCATGTTTAAGTCCATTTCTTCATACTCATTCATAATGCAACTTGTACGTACAATCACGACTCTTATTACAAGTGCGTACATAATCTTATGGACTTACATTGCATATACTTCACATTACAAATGTATCATCATACTTATGATTTCATTTACATTTCTATGTACCTATATACAACTATACATATACGGGGTCTCACAAAAGGTATACCCAATATAAACATTTGTTTTTGTATCTAAATTTTGTAAGTACAGTAATGTATAGAGAAATGTTTTTGGGGAATGTGAACATGAAAGAACAATTATGATGATTAATCGAAAGGTGTCTCTATTGGATTTTAGTTAAAATTTATGACCAAGAAATCAATTTATTAGATTGATTTATTGTTCTGACCTATTATCGACTCGTAGCCTAACTAAAATGTGTGAAATTTGGGTCGTTACAGAAGTGGAACAAATGGTATCATGTGTATAAGGATTAAGGACTTAAGGTCTTGGGTTCGAACCATGTGGGACGCGAGCTGGGGTATTTACCTCAATAAAACAATGCAGGTCAGTGGACCTAAAGCGGACAGTACAAATGAGTAACAATGTCATAACAGTCGATGTTGTGGGCACAAAAAGGGGTAGGCCATGACCAGCTGGGCTGGGCCATTAAAAAAACGCCTGTTTTATTGTAACGACCGTGTATCAATTTGTTCTCGCAGGATTCAAGAGGTGGTCCCCACAGTCTCACTCATCTGTACTGTCCGCTTTGAAAGCCCCACAAGCCCCTTACGATTTTGTCAAGGATTATCACCCCAATTCGCGTCCCACATGGTTCGAACCCAGGACTTTAAGTCCTTAATCCTTGCACACATGATACCAATTGATTGGAACAATTGTCAAGACCTAAAGGTTATAAACTTTCGAACACTTCGCTACGGAAGTTTGAAATTTTGGGTTAAATTTTTCACTCTTTTCCTTAGCATTTGTTTTTGTTATGAGTAATCCTACATAGTAGTGTGCAATTGATATCTACTTTAACACAATTTAGGGTAGTTTACTTATGGCCCTAGTCCAAACAAACTTATTGGCTTAATGTCATAATTTAAACTTTTCTTCCTAATACATGTTTCATTTACATCTTGATATATAAAACTTTACATAATTAATCACATTTAACATAATAGACATCCTAACTCCTGTAATGAAACTAAACTATTTGAAATAAACAAATACATACAATATAAATATATTGATTATGCACTGGGAGATCTCTGAAGCCTCAAGTTCGAAGCCGAATACTGACATCGATGCTAATGCACCTCTTATCTGAACCTGTGATGGAAAGTTTGGGGGTAGCTTTAGGGAAAGGTCAGTAGGAAACCAACACAAGTATTGAAATAATAACAAACAGATACTGAATTCTAATGCATGACTAACAATTTATGTTTACATCATCTTTTCTTACATGCGTTCATATCACTTTTTAAAGCTTATCGAACATCATAACTTTTTTGGGTTTCGACTAAAACACTATCTAGATGCTATCAAGTCTTTCAAGCATAGGGGTATTTTAGAATACCTCGATTGGCAATCAAACCCGACTCCTAAAAATAATCACACGGATATATGGGTTCGAATTTCAAACATATAACATATGCACGAAACGTAGTTTAATGCAAATCCGAAACATATAAGCTCTTTCCACAAGAAATAGCTTAAATCAAACATTCACCCTCAAAACACATAACCATTTTCCAAATTCACATCTCATAATCCAAAACATATTTCAAAGATCACGTTTCACATACTTTCATAATTTGAAACATATTTCACATAATTATCTCACATACTTCCATAATTTGAAACATATTTCATACATCAAAACACACGTTTCACACATGATCATTTCACATACTTTCAAAGTCCAAAATATATTTCACATATAGAAACATCTTTCATATGATCATTGCTAACTATTTTAACCTATTAGTAAGGACATCACTAATTATTATATCCCGTCAGTAGTGACATCGCTGACTATTATATCCCATCAACAGGGACCACATCACTAACTATTATAATCCCTGTTATTGGGGGCTACACCATATTCATATCATATCATTAGGCCACATCACTAACTATTATAATCCCTGTTATTGGGGCTACACCATATTCATATCATATGATTAGGATAATTTTGTGAACCATACTCATGTTTATAAACATATTCGAAAACATGTTTCTTTCCATAAAATCACATTTGGTAAAACCATATTTGGTAAAGCCATTTCGTATCAAAATAATCACTATTCTAACCCATGATTAAGGTTATACTGGAAATCATAGTATACATGACCATTTTTAACTATTATCAGCCGTCATTTAGGCCCTTACTACCCAAATTCGACCCTCAGCTAAGCATACATACTAAGTATTATCGACCATCAGCTAGGATATTCATAATAACTATTATCGCTTGTCTGCTAAGGCTATATATACTAACTATTATAATGCCTGTCAGCCAAGGTCATACATACTAACTATTATAATGCCAGTAAACTAGAGCCACAAACATCATGGTCATGAATAACTATTATCGCATCTCAGTTAATGCAAAAAGTAAAGCTTTAAGAAGCTATTTGTGAGCATGTTTTGAAATCACATCAAATTAGTGTGGATTCAAAGCAAAACATGCTTAATAAGAAAACTTGGAGATGTCATACACTTTCAAAACATGTTATAAGCAGATTTTAAAACCTTTTTTCATCCAGGTATAAATTAATGCCAATTTTTTAAATCCCATAAAAACTCATCTTCTGCATAAAATGCAAGTAATATAAAAACATTATTCATATGAGCACATATCCCTATCTTCTTAATCATATCACAATAAATCATATCAGATGGCTTTATTGTCTTCCATACACATATTTACATACATCAGAGGTTAGTGACATATCAATTGTAGTTTTTTTATTTGAACTATCAAACATTACCCCTAAAAGCTTTCAAACACTAGGGGATCGATCCTATCTCTCATGGAGATTGGTCCTTTACCTCCAAACTCGTGAAGACAAACCAAAACCAACGTGAGGATTGATCCAATTTTGAAGTGGATCAGTCCCTCTAAAGTGCCATAAAAGTTTTAAGGCATACTGCCTTCTAAAGATCAATCCTTTACAAAGGGAGAGTTCAATCCTCTTCACACCTTTCCTAAGCATCTTTCTTACTTCGAATTTTTCAATTTCATCTTTCACATCTCATACTTATGGTCCTTAAGCATTATTCGGTTTTTTGTTTTAGAACCCACTTTAATCCATGCGATGCTAATTTGCATCATATAGGATAACTTCACAATGTGATGCTTTTTTTACATCATAAATAGTAACTTGTTACTTTAACGACCTTATCCAAAATTAATCACGTGTTATTAGGTCATAACATGAATGATTTACGAAATTTCTGTAATAGGAACGAGTAGCACTTGGTTATTACCTAGCCAAAGCAGAAACAGTTCATAATCCCCAAAGCAGTTGATTCAGCCACATTTACTTATTATTCTTATTCCTTATTTGATTATGGTCTTATCACATGTCATAATGATCCACAATCGAACCACATTCACTTATACGGTAACCGGTTACCGTTTTCACACTTAATTTCATTTATTATGAATTTACTTTGTAGGTTATACAGTTTGGTTACTTGACATGCTATAATTACTATGGCAAGCATAATTCATTTTTTTTGTATGATACAAAACTATATCGAATGAAGGTCACTTACCTTAACACAATATAGGCACGCACTTTGAGACAAAGTTGAAAGCTGCCATGTGCCACCATAGGTTTCAACAACCTAAAATTTCGTACAAATTATTCATAAGTCATTTTCAAGGTCTTATAGCACATTCACAGTATACATTTTTAATGACTTTGCCTTAAGTCCATATAAGTAATAAAGTGACAAAAGTCATAATTTATCACTTTTTAATCATTTTGATCACAGTAAATACATTTATACATGTATCACACTTATTTCGAAACAAATTACATCGATAAAATTAAAATTACCATTTTATCCCTCACTTAAGGTCTAACTTTTCACATACACATGCTAAGACCAATTTTCTTCAAAAATATTACTTATTTCTTATCTCATTTGCACATATATCGAATTGGAGCTTTAAAATTAATTAAAACTAGGCTTACTCTTTTTGGACCCGATTTGACTAATTATGGAAGACAAGCTTAATGACCATTTTGCTCCAAACTAAAGCATAGATATGCTTCACTTTAGTCATTGTTTAACATATATAAGAGCAACAAATTGATAGAGATTAAATCTCTACAAATCTGAAGAAATCACAACTCACCTAAATTTTGCTCCCAAAGGCTTTCTCGCTCATTTCTCCGAATCCGACCACTAATTCATAGTATGTTATAGAGAATGAGGACTAAAGCAAGCTCACAAAAGGAACCAAAAGCAAAAAATGGCTAAAAATGGTGGAAATAGGCGAAAAATAGAAGAGAAACGAAGAATGCGATTTCTTTCTTTTTCCTCTATTTTTAGAAAATTTCGTGACCTATATATATATATAAAGCATTGAAGGGATTGATCTCTCTGCCTGCTGGTACAAAATTTTGCATTCTGTTTTAGGGGAGATTGATCTTGTGGCTTAAAGGATTGATTCTTAAGTCGGTTTAAACCAAATTTAACATTTTGTTAAGTAGGGATTGATGCCATTGCATAAGGATCGATCCTCAGGCTTCCTAAGACCAAAATTCACTTTATTTCTTCACATCATCAAGACCGATTCAAGGAGAATCGACCTCTATGGGGGTACCTCTACCCCGATCTACTTGAAAACTCTTCTTTTAGCCATACTCGAAACTCATTGGATGTCAAAAACTTATCTTATTTCACACTTTTTCACATATCAAACATATCTTATTTCTCACTTATTATAGACTTTTACAAGTCCAATGTGTAAAAATTTTAGTTCTTACAAACCTACTCTGATACTACATGAAATTTGTATTTTAATGATCTCATATAGACTAGAATCACAATAAATAAATAAAAGAAATCATGATTAAAACATACCTCTCGCCTTCATATTTTTGTCCTTGACAGTACATTTATAACAAACCTATGAAAAATGTACGTGAAAAATAGTCTTCCTCTCCTTCACTTTAAGCAGTTAGCGATAGGTAGAATCATTGTAAACCTCTAGTGTGGGGAGGGGATCCAATCTCTATTATTTATTTACCCTAGTTGAGTTCCCTAATTGAGTTCACCCATCATGGTCTCAGCAAACATGTTTTACACCAACAATGCCATACAGGCCAAATCACATTAATATAATATACATGAGGTAAATATAACCCATTGAGTCAGTTATATATTTTTTAAGTTACCCAAAATTGAACTATATATTTATTCCAATTAATATTGAAAAAAAAATTCCCATTAATCATAGTCCAAAATAAAGGAAAATTTTTATATCTTATTACTCATCCATTTCTTTGAAGCTATGTCTTACCGTAGCCAAAACCCAAAAGCCCATTCCGTCCACCACTCTCTTTCCTTTCGATCTCTCTCTACATTTTTTTTTTCTCGAACTAAATTGAATCAGTTGATCGCTCACAAACGATTAGACCTACTTACTTCTATTATTATTATTTTTATGCGTGCATACGTGCTTTAAATTTGTCTTCACATTTATATTTGTGTTCACACTTTGGTGTCATTTTTCCTTATTTCCCCAAGCATCTAAGCTCTTCCTATTGTAATATTTTCGTTACATTTTCTCGTTGATATTTTTCAATGACAATTCTTTTTTTTTTTTATCTTGCTTCTTGACTATAAGCTCGGTGCTGTGACCGACTTGAAGAGCACTAAAGGCCATGATCTTAGTGGAGAAAGATATTTAATTATTTATCAAATAATATACTTCCGATCTTCCACTCATATTTTAAAGATCAAAACCATTTTGAATGTAATAGTCGATAAATGCGTCCCATTTTATAATTGTTTGCTAGCTAGTTGATATATATCATCATTTCCCCCATTTCATAATAATCCATCTTTTACATCTTTTCATCATGGTGATGGAAAAGAAATACAGTTGCAATTTTCTTGTCAAGTTCCGACCACAATATTCCAATCGATATTGACATGGGCTGGTTTGGATCTCGCTGTATCATGGGGAAAAAAATTGTTACATACAATTTTTTTTTTCTCTTCATTTTAATTTTTATTATTATTTTATTAAAAATATATATTTTTTATAGTTATTTTATTTTTTTAATCTCATGAAAACTAATCTAACTGCACATCTAAAATAATCATTAAATTAAGTTCGATATTACAAAATTTGAATAAATATAGTCTAAACCTTGCAGTGACAACTATTTTTTCCATTAAAAAAATCGAGTTCAAATTAATCTTTAATCTAAACCAGTAGTTATGATTACAATATAAGGAAAATTATAAAGCATAAATTTAACAAAGATCATCCATTCTAAATTAATAATACACCACATGTGAAAACTTACAAAACCGACAATAAATCAGCCTAAGGTTATAATTACAATATTAATGGGCTTTAGACGTGTTTTTTTATCTATTCATTTTTTTTTCTTTTCAATTTTGGTTGGATTTCAGTGGCTGAGTCCGGATCAATGACTTTGAATACCTACAATGTGGTCCAAAAGGTCTCCCATCATCGCATTTTAACCCCGTCTGGACGGTCTAAATCCACTAGACCCTCGACGGAACCTTAAATGATTGCCTCCACATTCCTCCGTTTTCACTTTCTTTTCTTATTTGTTATAAATAAATAAATAAATAAAATTGTGTTTGGAATCTATCAACCTTTGAGTGCCGCAAGATTAAAATTTTTACCATACCATATTTATTTTTTTTTATTTTTTTAATTTTAATATAATAACATTAATGATAATTTTATTATTTATTTTACTGTTACTGTTATGATTAAATTCAAATGTATTAATTTGACATTAATTTTATCACTATTATTATATTTAATTTTATCGAAATTAATCATATGTTTTATTCAAACTTACCAGAGGTCTTAGTACTTAAGCTAAATACATGTGCCAATTTCCTTGAAGTTTGATACAAGATTGTACACATACATTACTAGGACCACGGTCCTAGAGTTTGAATTGAGATTTTGGTCATGTAGCATCAAATTGTTGGAAAGAGGAGTAAAGGTTGAGATTAATATATATAACTAAATTATTTTATTTAACAATGAAAAAAAAATATTATTGTACCTAACAAAGTTAAATGAAGCAATGCACCATTGCCACCAACTGTACCACTACCAACCCGCTCCCAGACAACCATATATATTCTCCAGCTTTTCCCAAAATATAGTTCAACCACATATATGAGCAAGAGAGTTGGCTGAAAAGAAAAACAAAGATATATAATATGGAAGTTTCAGTGGGAAAGGGTCTATCTCTAGGAGCTGTAATCACGCTAATGATTCTTTTGGAAGCGAGCCATGGTGGAGCAACCAATGCTTCACGGACTGAGTTTAGTGGCAGTGGCCGCTTTGCCACCATCGCTGCAAACATGGAGTTGGAATTCTTGATGGACTCTGAAATCGGAAGAATGCTTGCCACTGAAAATAGATACGTAACCGATGCTACCAACGACCGTAATAATGCTGCTGCGGATTGCGGGAGGGGACAACCCTATAGGAATTGCACACCACCTGGAAACAAAAATCCGAAAGTACCGGAAAACTGCTCTACATACAAGAGAGGATGTTGAACTCCTATTGTTTTTTTCTTTTTCTAATTAATATTTGTACCTTTTATGCTTTCATAGTAATTTTGAGCCCAATATATCACATTAAATAAAACAGATTCCTTAATTAGACCAACTTTGCCAACCCATTCTGTTTTAGTGAATGTTATCAAATTTAATTTAATTTTCATCAATTCATCTTAAACTTGATCATTAGTTGGGGCAAGTTCAGGTTTAGTTCGAACATGATATTAATAAATTTTATATGCGCCCAAACTTGACCCGGTTCAATGGTCGGGTTTGAATTTTCTATCTACACATGCTTAAATAGTTAACAAAAACCTAAGCTCGTTTAGGTCTGTCCAAATAAATTAATTTTTTCAAAAAAAAAAATTAATTCTATTATTAGCTTAGTTTCTATAATTAAGCTTTTCAATATAAGCTTTTTTAATTATTAATAGGTTGGTATATATAATGAATTTTATTGATTAGGCTCAATTTTGTTAGATTTACTTGATTTAAGTTATATTAGGATACATTTAAAAATATATAAATAATGATAGGTCAATCTAGTTTTGGGCTTTTAAATGTCTGACGAAGACTCAGCCTGAATTTTAATCCGACCTATTTTGTTTGCTCAGACTTCTTTTAATGGATTTAATATTTTATCCAAATGATCAAATATCAAATGAACTTTTAGGTTTAGGTGAATTATCGACATTTTTTTCTTTTCTATGGGGATTGAGAATAATGCTATCATAGCACCTGATGAATCTCTTGAAGCACCTCTCCAACCTACTTGACCTTTCATTCCTCTCACCAATCCATCAACATTAAATTTTCATAAATCCTGCCTTTGGAGGTGACGAAATTATTAAGTCTTTTAGTCTTGTTTGTAAAGTTGCTAGGGCACACCACAAGGTACACGTTCACCATGTTGCCTCATTTAGACATGTTTCTCTCTGAATAGCATTCATTCAATACCAGGACGTCATTGTGACCAAAGAAATCAATTCTTCCATTTCCCATTTTTTATTTTCGAATGTTATCTGGCAGGCCAAATGGACCATACAGTCGCGACAAAAAAGATGCAAGCCACCATCTTTTAATGACGTCGGTAAGTGAACCTCCAAGCTTTGTAGCAAGGACGCGTGTAGAGAAATTGGATTGCACCATTGAATGTTCCACCAAGAGAAAAAGCTGCACCAAAATAGATTAGTCCATAGGCAAAGGCAGAAAATATGATTACAATTTTCCTCCTCTACCAAACATCAAAAGCATAAGCATGGTTCAGAAAGAGATAGAACCCTTTTTGTTTCAAGAAAACATCTGTTGGTAATCTGTACATCACAAACATCCATAAGTAACACCAGACCTTTGGTGGAATTTTTAGTTTCAACCAAAATCATAATTGAAAGTCCAATGGGTCGTTATTAGACTCCTCCATTTATGACATCTTCTTTACTGAGAAATTCTCTGAACAGTCAGCGTCCCATATCAATCTATCAATTTTATTTGTCACCGAGTAGATATCACTAATATTCGAAAGCATAGACCTTGGCAACTTTGATTCCTAAATGAACAAGAATCTCTCTAAGAAGAAGACCACTTCTGATGCTGGAACTTTTTAAGCATAATCAACAACCTATGCATTTTTATTACTGGCTAAAATGAATAATCTAGGAAGACTTTTTTGAAGGATTGATCTCCGACCCACCTATCAAACTAGAACAATGGTGCATTCCCATTACTAATCACCTGTCTACAGCCTTCATTGCCAACAGTTTTAACTTTCTGATTGCTTAATAACCTCACAACTTCATTCCAAATTGAAGATATTTTCTTACGCTAAACCATACTAGGTAACCAAGTTTGGTGATCTAAATCATATTTCGTATCCATAACCTCACGCCATAATGAGTTTGGTTCCTTTGCAAATCTCTTCCACCATTTATACAGCAGGGCTAAATTTTTTGATTGAACGTTAATTATGCTAAGGCCTCCCAATTTTTTTTTCGCTTGCAGATAATCAACCGCTTCAGTTTCGCTATTTTTCTATGAGTATCTGAACCTCCTTAAAAAAAAAATGCTCTCCTTATTTAATCAATCTTTTTAATCTTAGACCTAGGTGCTTTAAACATTGACATGTAGTAGATGTGTAGAGACAATAGAATTGAGTTAATAAGAGTTACTCTCGAATGACAAGAGCTCCCCTTTCCAACATGGCTAATCTATCATTGTATCTGTCAATGATTGGTTTCCACATTGATAACCTCCTTGGTTTAGCACCAATAGATATTCAAAGATATTTAAAAGAGAGGTCCACTGTTACATTGACATTCATCTGCCAATGATTCTATAAAAGGTTCAAAGACACCAATAAAATAAAGACATGATATACTGAAGTTAATAGCCAAACCGGATATTATTTCAAAACACCTCAAAATCATCTTCATATTTCTAATGACCTCCAATCAGCATCTAGAAATAATATTGTATTGTCTACGAATTATAGTTAGGACAAGGAGAATCTGAGTTCACTAGCTGACATCCTTCTAATAAAATTTTCCCTTTTAGCCTTAACTATTAGTAAGTGGATTGCATCAGTGATCATAAGGAACAAGAATTGATATTAGGGATCACCTTGGCAAAGACCTCTTCTCAACTAAAATTTTGTCGAGGAAGAACGGTTAACCAGAGTCGAAACTCTTGCACTGGAGATTCATGCGGAGATCTATCCCTTTCATTTTAATCCAAATCCCATAAGGTCCAAAACATGATCAAGGAATTTCAGTTCACACAGTCATAGGCTATTTAGCTTCAACATTACTTTTCCTATACTCTTTGCATGTTTCTTCAATGAGTTTATGATCTCATTAGCTAACAGTATACCATCTACGATTTGTCTCCTCTAAATTAAGGAACTTTAAATATCACTAATGAAACCACCAATCACACACTTCATCTTTTTTCTGGAATTTCTCCAAGATCTTGTAATAAGAATTAATCAAACAAATCAGCCTATAATCCCTAGGACCACCCAGATTAACCACCTTCGGAATAAGAGTGAAAAAGATAAGTTCATAACCTTATCAAGCCTTACACACCTCTGAAATTCTTACAGAAATGCTAAAACATCTTATTTGACAAAACTCCAACATTTCTTATAGAATTTTTGTTTGAAGCCGTCTGGACTTGGGACCTGAGACCCATTATGGTCCCATACTGCATCCTTAGCTTCCTCTAGTGAAAGGCAACTTCAACCATTCTACTTCACTATTCGTTAGCTTTTTGAACCCTAGTTCTGATAATAAATCCCTTTCCCACTACCAAAAAACAGGCCTTTCCTGATAGATATTACAATCGATAATAATCAGGTGCCAAAAAAAAAAGTAGATGCATTTAAACATTATAATATATAACATAAACATTATTAATACCTCACATATTATAGATGAATTAAACCGTGATTTTTCTTCACTAGTTTCATTATTAAGATGTTGTTTATGTGCATTTAATTGGTTTTATTTGGCATATTATTGTTAGGGTATTTTATCTTAGATCTAGAAAGAAACTTAGATTTATAAAACGAAACTTGACCTTCATTATTTTATAGGTTATCTTGTGTAGGAGATAACTCAAATCTTCTATGAATCTATTGAAGTTCATAGTAATTTTTTTTATTACATGAACACCAATTGTTTTATTAGACATTTGAGGTCTCCTACACAAGATAACTTGAAAAATAATGAAGGTCAAGCTTAGGTTCATAAATCTAAGTTCCTTTCTAAATCTAGATAAATGACCTTAACAATGACATGCCAAATAAAACCAATTAAATACACCTGACCAACATCCTAATATATAATACAACTATATACAAGTTCTTCGACCATTTGCAAATTATTCTGGACAATCAAAGCCGAAATTTGACACTTTGTATAAAAACTTATAACCCATAAAGAAATTATCAAAAACTACTAAGTCACAATGAATAGATTACCATACTTTAACCGTATCTCAATTTCTCAAAAAAGAAAAAAAAAACAAAGTATATTGACATTTTTCCCCAAATAAAATAATAACAATAATAAATTAGAAATCGAACCTTCATCTCAACAAGAACTCGACCTCAGAGCAAACAAACAACTTTCCATTCAAATTTGCAAACACAAGTGACAAACTAAACAAACTTATGTATAAGAATAAACATCTAACAAAAATGAAGTAAAAAAATAGTAGAGAGTAAACTTTAGAAATGGGAAAGTAGGCTTTTATGCAATAAGTGGGTTTTCTTACACCAAACCTCTTTACATTGGAACTAGATAAGGAACTTGATTTTTTTTTTTTTTTTATGTTTTATAAAAGAAAAGTTACTTTGAGCTCAATGAGGAAAGGTGAGTCGAGAAAGAGGGAGGATATTTTTAACATTAGATAAGGTAAGCTCGTGAGGAAAGGCGAGTCGAGAAAGAGGGAGGATTTTTTTGACACTTGGGGTGCGTTTGGTTCAGGGGAAAAAAAATTATCTTGGAAAACAAAATTACCTTTTATCCAGGAAAAAAATTTTAAAGGGTAAATTCTAGGGAAAACAAAATTACTTTAGATCTAAAAAAAAAAATTTTGACTCAGGTAATCTAAAAATACCTCAGGATTCGAAGGTAATCATTTTACCCCAGATTTTCCCAAAATTGAACACTGTAGGTAAAATAAAATGACTGACAAGGGGGAAAATAATCGAACCAAACGGGAGAATCGAATGACGGAAAAAAAAGATTACGGGGGGAAAAAAAATTCCCCCCAATCAAACGCCCCCTTGAAGTAAGCTCAAAAGGGAAAAATAAAGCGAGAAAGAAGGAAATAGGCAAACACAAGTGAGTGAATGAGTTTAAATATTTTAATTTCATGAAATAAAAAAAGTGGTCAAAGTGAAAACTGTAATTAAAACAATAAAATGAAAAAAGATACTCATTTATTAAAAGAAACATAATCTTGAATAGTTCTATTTATTTATAAAACTAAAATATATAAATAATTTTTTTTTCAGGTAAATAGACTATGTTTTTTCCTTAAAGATAACACTATGCTTTTTATCATGAAATTGTGATGTTTAACGTATTTAGAGTACGCTTTTATCATGAATTCATCTAAACATGATAAAAGCTTGGATATTGCTTTATTTTTTGGTTCATAAGCTTAGATATTGCTTAATACTTTATTAATTGAATCATATTTTTATTTACAAAGTTGTAGTTTATTTACTTTGCATATTGCAACTTCTAATTAATACAATTATATAAGATGTGAGAGAATATCATAAAAATATAAATTAACTTCTAATTAATAATTAAATCAAAAAGTACATTAAGATATTTGGTTTTTCATATATTAAGAAAGCCGCTTCATGGTCCCAAAAGCAAAAGTTAGAACAGCTTCATGGTCCCAAAAAGTAAAAGTTAGAACAAGATTGGATGCGTAGGTTATCAACATATTTATCCTTTCCCAAGCTTTATTCGGTATTGCGTAAGCGTCATTACAAAGTTCTTTTGGCTCAACAATGATATGTACACCCACATGCAATTCAAAAACTTCTCTTTGTTTAAACAATATTTAGAAATATCAAAACTTTCTTTGCTAGAATTTGTTAGATTCAAAGAAGACAAAACTGAAGCACTAGTTCCCTTTTCTCATGTAATGACCCGATTTATGTATATTTTGGTTGGGCTACGAGTTGATAATAGGTCAGAACAGTAAATCCGTCTATTCAATTTCATTCCTTGGTAACAAATTTTAACAAAACTAATGGTAATACTTTCCAATTTAATTAGCGAAATTGTTCTTTTTTAAATATTCTTGTTCATATTCCCCAGACACATATTCATATACATCAATGTACTTACAAAATTTATATACAAAATAAATGTCTATATTGGGTATACATTTAAAACGGATGAATACTTTGCTGACGTATGACTGTGCAAAATATTTCAACTTACAAAAATTTATCCCGTTACTGATGAGGATCTGTTGAGGGAAGTAAGAGGTAAACTCAATGTGCTCAATAAGAAAAACACGCAATAGGTAGATAAAAATATATATATATATATACCAAAATCTAAATTCTCATGAAAATATACAGATAATTTGGCAATCCAATAATATCAATAAAATCATAGATAGAGATTGATAATACCAGAATCGAAATTCAAAAATAGTATCAATACCGATGGTATAAATAGTTCACTGCAGTAAATGCAGGATTCAGAAAACTTCAAACAATAAAATAAACAATTTCCATAAAATATTACAGTTCTTACGGTCAAATCCAGAATATCAAATAGACGAGACAAGGCAGAATATGCTATATCAAAATTCAGAATGACAATTGGCTAATGTCGATGACTCCGTACCTCACTCATCAAGTGTAGTAAGATGTCAATCGTCGTGGGAGTGATCAGCTACCCTAAGTGCTCACAGAACATAACAGAATGTCTGAAGACCAGAATACACGGTACATTGTACTCACGTGTGTGTCGCAAGGTACATCGTACTCTGTGGACCACAGAAACAGAAACAGACGGAAATGCAACATGATTTAACCATCGCCTTTTCTCAAAATCAGTGCGAGTCGGACCATGCGACACATAGTCAGCACGCACTCCAGCATATCCTCAGTATCACTTATAAGCAAATCACATTTCAGTAAAATCAACTGTAATTTCAGTTCGAAAAAATATCATATTCAGAAAGAGGCTAATTCGCTCTTTTTTTCGGTTAAAAATCCCAGTAGACAGTCTATGGAAATTAAATTCAGGATTTTCGATTTAAAACAACAATTGCAAACTCCAGTGATATTTATCTAAATAAACTAACTAAATTTATATTAATAAATGGGCCGATTCACTGAGGTTAAAGTTTTCCCTAATTCCAGAAGCTGTAAAATCGTCCAGGGTTTTTCTAGAATTTCGGTAACTATAAAATTTGACCTAAAACTTTACATCTACAATTCCATATAAAAATACGTGAATCTATCTCTAGCAGCACATGAAAGTTTTTCTTACCTCGGTGTCTGTTAGTAATCGTCAATGTGTGAGAACTGAGAATTTTGTATACCCCAGTTATGAGAATTGTAATTTGGTGTATGAAATTATGATGTGTTGATGTACACACAAGTTTCAAATATGATGAAGTATAAGAAGGTTTTTAAGGCTTGAATGTATATGAATTGAAATATGGACTGTGGGGTAGATTTTGGGAAGTTTTACATTGAGTTTTCTGCAAATTGATGTAGCAGCAATACAATCTGTGAAGGCCAGATCGATCTCCAAGGATGAGAGATCGATCTCATGGCTCTAGAATGCAGGAAATGTGCAAGACCTGATGAGCAGATCGATCTCATAGGCAAGCGAATCGATCTAAAAATGTTTCTATAAAGGGAAGATCGATCTCCTTAAAGAGCAGATCGATCTCATGAAGTGTTCTGTAAACAGAAGATCGATCTCCTCAAGGAGCAGATCGATCTCATGAAGCAATTATGAGATCGATCTCACCCCACGACAGATCGATCTCCTAGGCATAAAATTACCCCAAAACGTTTCCAAATTCAAATGCAGATCGATCTCATCATGGACCAGATCGATCTCCTACCCTTGGCCTATAAAAGAACCCCTACGTTTTTCCTACATTTCATCATTTCTCTCTCTAAAAATAAAAAATCCCCATTTTTGGTCGAAAACCTAGCTTTCTTTCTCCTCCAAAACCCTCATTTTCGTTCAAATCAAAGGTTGTGGCAAGAGGAAAAGTTGTTCCTCATCAAAAGGAAAACAACATACTTGGAAATCGAAGGACGAATCGAGCTAAGGTGTGAATTGAGTACTTCACAAGTTTTGGGTAAATTTCTAAGCTTTAATCTTTGATATTGAGGTGATTTTGGTGATTGTGATTATAGGTGTTGTGATAAAATAGCTAGGAAATGATTAGAGTTGATGAAATTGTGACTTTGTTGGAGTGAAGATGATATTATACGATTTGTGGTAATTTTGAAATTTTGGCTATAAATTGGAATTGAGGCAATGAGTTGATTTTGGCATGACTATTATGCATGAAAAATGTAGGATTTAAAATGTAGCGGATGAGAATATGGATTGTGATAGAATTATAAGAAAACGAGTTTGTAGTATTTAACGAGAATATGAGCAAATAGGTGCTCGATGATGTGATTGAGATAAATTATTGATGTTTTAACATCGTTTGGACGGCTCGGGAGTTTCAGAGAGGAATACGAGGCTAGTCTGTCGTTTGGGGGAACGATTGCACTATACGAGATGCAACGAGGTAAGGGAAAATTTAAAATAATTTGTGTATGCGATTTTGTGATAATATTATAGCATGAAATGTGATTTGAGAAAGCAAGCATGTTTCTATGAGTTGCGAATGAGTTGTTGCACATGATTTTATAGCCTGTTGGAGCCCAATTTTTATGAGTTGCAAACTAAATGTGAAATTGTTTTACAACCATTTGAGTTTAAAAAAAGAAAAATGATTTGGGCTCTACGTTAAGGCGTACTGAGATTTGAGAAATGTGTGCGTGGTTTTGCCGGTTTGAGCTCGATTTTGACATGTTTTGTGTTGAGTACAAAACGGTTTTGAGATGAGTTTTATGAGAAAAACCAATATATGCGCTATGTGAAGGCAAAACAGTTTTAAATGATAATGGCTATTACTGAGACTTAGGCGTGTCATGTTGAATACACATCGGGCCTTGCTCTGGTAGCATGTAAGTTCGATATTCCTCCGTTATGGTAACGAGAGATTCCTCCGTTCTGATAACGTGAGATGACCCCGCCTCTGGTAGCGCTGGGTGGCCTTACTCTTGTAGCATGTAAATCCGGGCATTGCTCTGCTAGCATATAAGTCCAATATTTTCCCCCACTTTGGTAGCGCTAGGAGGCCTTGCTGTGGTAGCATATAAGTCCGGGCCTTACTATGGTAGCATGTAAGATCGATAGTGTGCATGAGGAGAGGGTTTGCTCTGATAGCATGTAAGGCCAGACCTTGTTTTGGTAACGCGTAAGTCCAATATACCATGTACACAACCATATTGTCGACGTTTCCTTTTTTGAGGATGCCTGGGATGCGCACTCAGAGGAGAATTATATTGATGTACCATGACGAATTTTTATATGAGCCTATTTGCTTAGTCTCGTTTTACACATGAGATTGTGTTTGGTAGCTGTGCCACGTGATGATTGTGTTTGTTGGCTGCACCACGAGCCTTACTATTACGGTGATTTTTATCACGTTTTATGATAAAAGCCATTATCGCATCCTGATTTTCACATGCTTGTGACTGTGATTTGTACTGAGTCATGTACTCTCATGTTTTACATGATTTTAGAGAAATGAGATGATAATGATGTTTTACTGCTTTCATGCTACACTTTTATTGAGTTTCAACTACGAGATAAAATGATTGTGTTGTGCAAATCATTATTTTGTTAATGAATCCCTTACCCCCTTACTGAGCGATTTAGAAGTTTATCCTATTTTCTATCCCCCCAGATTTCTTCAAGTGAAGAGAGTTTTCTTGCGACGTACGGAGTAGTGGCTAGTGGAGGACTTGAGCTCCAGGCCATATATTGTACTTGAGGTATATTTAACATTTCATGTACCCAAACTTATGTTGTATTTACAGACACTTGATAAACAATGATGTATGAGATGTATTAGGATTATTTGACTATGAGTTGAGGAATGTATATGATATGATATATATAATATTAGATGATGAGATCCTGAGGTAAAAGTCTTATAATTATATATGACGATGTTTGACACTGTATAGGAATGCACCCATTAATGTGTATTGAGGTAAATAAAAGTTTCAATTTGCCCTGTTTTCCGCGCTTCTGGGGCGTCACACAGTGCCTCAACGTTGCGAGTCGGTGGTCCACTCTGTTCGGTTTAGTTCTCTAGAGCTCTTTCCCTCAGTTTTCTCAATTTTCTCTGTATCTCTATTCTATCTCTAATATTTCTATTTATATATTTTTATATATATAATCCTTTTTATATACATATATACATATATATATATATATATATTTCTTCCTTTCTTTTTTATTTGCTTCCCACCCTTTTTCTTTTCCTTCTTCTTTCACAGGCTACTGTTCATCATCTTCAAAGTTTTTCTTCTTTCCTTCCCTTAGCACTGCGACATTCTTCCATCATTTCCCCACGTTTTAGCCACCGTCTTCAACATCACCTTCATCTTCCCTACTTTCCTGCCATCTACCTCACAACGCTGCCAACCCCTATGTTTTACTGCTGTTACTGTTACCAGCACCATCTCCTCTAACTCCCTTGTTCATCGCCTTCTTCAACTCCAACCAGAGCGCCACCCGATAGCCTTCAGCCAAGTTGTCCTGTTTCTGAGTAAGGCCGAAAGGAATGCTGCTCCTTCTCGGTTTGTCCAGTTGTTCAGCACCTCAGTTTTCTCCTCCGTCTGCCTCGTTTTGCTTCAGTTTTTGTTTAATTTCTTCATAACTCTTTCTCTTATTTCTCTTCTCACTACCTCACCATTTCTAGCCAGCTCTCAGTATTCTGTTTGAATCATGGGCTATTGCGAATTTTCCAGTGCTCTCTTTCTCTCTCTATATATATACCGTCCTTGTCAATTATATATATATATATATATATATATATATATATATATATATAAACTTCAGTTTCTCTATTCCTCCTGCTTTCTTACTACTGTGCCTATGCAAGAATAGGCATCACGTTGATTTCAGCTACCGATGGCCATCTCTTCCACATTTCCCACAACTGCAGCCTCTCCTCTCTTCCCTATCTCAGACTGCCCTTACTGCCACATCTTTTCTGCCTTACGTTTGCTTTATACACATTGCCTTTTCTTTAATTTTCTTTCCTCTGATCTAGTAACTAACTCCCACTTACCACTTTTCTTCAGTTTTCTTTCCTCTGATCCAGCAACTAACACCCACTTACTATTACTGTCCTCATTTCTGTCCAGCAACTACTACTTTCATATTCACTGTTCTCTACCATTCGTCTCTCACCTCCATCCTTCCTATTGTAGTTTTACTGCAGCTCTCGGGTTTCCTCATTAAGTGTTGTCCAGTTTTCTTTTTGTTAAAGTTGTTGTATATTATAGACCTCTCTGCTCTCTCATGTTTTAATCCCTTCACCCGAGAGCCATCATAATCACTATCCTTTTATTTCCATTTTCCCTATTGCCTCTCGGCTAATAGGCATCCACGTTTTTCTCTCTTCCCTTAAGGTTTCCAGCACATATGCATTTTTTTATCCTTTCTTTTATGCCTTGAAAAAGGTTGTCTCAGGATTGTTTTTGGCTACCATTTCCCTTAGAAATGTTTTTTTGTACACTTCTCAGCATGTTGATGCATTTTTATACTTATATATATAGATATATACATACATATATATATATATATATATCTATATGTACATACATTGATATATACATATTTATATATAGGTGTACATATATATATGCATATACTCATAGTTATTTATTCTTAAGAGTAAGATATTTCATTTAATTAACTCTTCTAAGTCCCACAATGGAAAATACGATTTTAATTTAAATCTTTGACTGATGTAATGCCTCTTCAATTTCGATGGCTACATTGATATTCAGGAGTAAATCCAAGTACATAAAATTTAGGGTATTTACATTCTCCCCACCTGTGAGACCCCGTATTTGTATAACTTGTATATATGTACATAGAAATGTAAATGGAATTAATATGAATTCATAAGAGTTGTGATGTACATACAAGTTTCATTATGTATGAATATGAAGAAATGAACTTTTGTATGTAAAGAATGTGAGTGGAATGGATATGAGTAATGTGGTAAAAATGGAATGAAGTTGCATAAGAGGTGTAAATCTTTATGTTTCCATTTGGTTTTGTATTGTATACCTTTGGTTATACAATGAATGCATAGAAGTTTTAATGTGTATAAGTATGAATGGATGTCATTTTCAAGTCTTAAAGGTAACTGGATGAGAAAATGACTATGGCAGCAAATTAAAAATGTGTTGGTGCAAGTTTCAGCAGAAAAACTGCAGCAAAATCTAGAAATATGAAGGCCAGATCGATCTCATAGGATGAGAGATCGATCTGAAAGAGCCAAAATGCTCTCATTCGACCAATAGAATAGTGCAGATCGATCTCTTCTAAGACCAGATCGATCTTCTAAACATTCTGTAAAATGCATATCGATCTCCCCTAAGACCAGATCGATCTCTTTAACCTTCTGTTTGAAGCAGATCGATCTCAAGCCCTCGATAGATCGATCTCCTGCCTTCAAATGTCATGGAAAAGAGGGATTTTAGGAGGACCAGATCGATCTCCACCCAAGACAGATCGATCTCATCAAGCTAAATCTATAAATAGGAGCAGTTGGATCTGCAAATTTCGAAAAATACTCTCACTCTACCAGTCGAACATAAAACCTAGCTTTCTCACTCCTAAATCCACACATTTTCAGTAAGATTTGAGGGAAAGCTATTAGAGGCAAAGTTGTTCACATCAAAGAGAAGAACAACATAGTTTAGAGGCATTTCCCCATTAGTTGGATTTGAGGAACGAGGTGCAATTCCATTTGGAGCAAAGGGGAATCAAGCTAGGTGAGTTTCTAATGCAAATACCTAAGTGCATTTGTTTGGATATTGATGTTGGAAATGATTGGTATGTATAGAAATGATAGAAACTACCTAGAATGCAAAAGAATAATTATAACCTAGAAATGGTCTAGTGTGAGAAAGTGAAATGTATTGAGATTAATGATGAATGAGATATCTTAAGATGCTAATTGTGTTGTGGGTATGATATTGAGGTGTTGTTATGGGATAAATTTTAAGACTTATCAAAAAAGGGTAAAATGAGTAGTTAAGGCATTGAGTAAAATGCATAGTTGAATGAGAGTTAGCAACACTAACTCGAGCATTTATAAACGAATTTGCAGCTCCCGAGGATATACAAGAGTAAGTTGAGCCAAGAGCGCGAGAAGCTAAGAGGAAGAGAGTCACACCCCGAGTAAATCGAGGTAAGGGAATTGTGTGGACTCTTAGAGATATCTGTGCGCAATTTGGGCACTTAAATGTTTTGCTAGAGTGCATGTGATACTAGGAAATGATATTGAGTGATTGAAGGGTAAAGAGTTGGGTTTTTGAGAAATGTGCCTGAAAACAAAAGCATAATGCTTTGAAAATCATGTTTTATTATTTTTAAACAAGTGCTTAGTAGGTTGGCTAACATTTGAAATGTTTTACAAAAGAAATAAGTTACTTTGGTTTGTTAACTATACTTTGCAAAGAATTGAGCCACCTACATGGTTTTCGTGAGAATGAAAGAGTGCTAGAGTATGACTCGCACGAGATTTAATGTGTTTTATAGGCATGAGTGCGTGAGCTTAGCTCGCACTAGTTTTCACATGGATTTTTATACTGGTTTTGGCATGGTGCTGGAGCATAGCTCGCATTAAATGCCTACCATATTTGTTGTCGTGCTAGGAGCTTTGGGTAGACTGTGTGTCGCACCAATTAAATAGGCTCGCACGTGCATTTTTTAGAATTTGACATGTTGGTAGCCGTGCTTATAGCTTCGAGTAGACTTGGTGTCGCACCAATTAAATAGGCTCGCACATGCATTTTAAGATGTTGCGTGATATGATGTGTTGATTCGATCCATGGAGTACGATGTACCGTGTAGGTAGCATGGAGTACATTGTACCGTGTTGAGATTGTGATATGCCGTCTTCGAACGATGATTGTTCTGCTATGGACCGGCGGGTTGGACGTGACCCACCTCCCGTGCAGAAGCAAATATTGGTGATACCTCGCACACCTGATCCGTCTAGCCGATATCACAGGATATGGCCATAGTCCTAGAGGATATTTCCCTTGTTGTATTGCCTATCGCACATGTCTATTGCTTTGTGAATAAATCCATATTTGAAATGTTTTGTCGGTTAGGATAGTCCGAGGGAGGGACCGAATCCTGACAAAAGTTGAATTGTTTTTAGATGAAAGTATGTTAATGGTTTTAAAGTGCACGTACGCATAATGTGTTTTTCATTCCTTATTTGTGAAATATGCATGATGGATATTCCATGATTTGAATTGATTTATGCACTAAATTTTAATAGCATGAATTGCTTTACATACCATTAACACAAGCATGAACTCATATTTTGAGAAGATGATGAAATGTATGCTTTTGAGCATGGCATCACGATCACATAGATAGTGCAGTATCTACATGTTCGCATGATTGCCTTACTCAGCGTGTGGTTAGCTCACCCCCTTATTTTCCCCTCTCTACAGAGCACTGAGTATAGATTGTGAGCGACTGGAGGTATTCTTTGGAGGTATCCGCTGCATCCCATCGCTTAAGGTATACACACTTGGATTATTTTGTATCTAAATTGTCTATAGCACAGTAGCATTTTGTATGTAAACATTGGGGATGTAAAGCAATGTAAACACTTGTAAAAGTAACTTTGATTAATTTATAAAAGTGTTTACTTCTAAATTTTAATGTAAATCAAGTAATTATGGTTGGATGAGATGGGTATCGACACACAGCCCAACTGTTGAGAGTGTAGCTGTTCACGATCGGAGTAAGGTAAGGTCGAATAAATAGTAATGCTTTAAAAAGCGAAAAATTTGTGACGATTTTTGGTAAGTTTGAGGGTCATGACACCACCTTAGGAAATTTGGTCCCCAAATTTAGAAGTACATCAATCCTCAAATAATTGTGAGTACTTCTCTCGCATTAAACTTTCTAATTCCCACGTGGCCTTTTTTGAAGTGTGATACTACCATAAGACCTTGATTAGAGGAATCGCCTTAGACTGCAATGTTTTTTCTTTCCTATCCAAAATCCATATTGGCTTCTCCACGTATGTCATATCCTCCTTCAATTCCAGCGATTCATACTTTAGCACATTCGTGGGATCCGGATGATACTTGTGTAGCATCGAAACATGGAAGACATTGTGGATACTCAATAATTCTAGAGATAACGCCAATCTGTAAGCTTTGTCTGCCACTTGGTCTAAGATTTTGAAAGGCCCAATATAATGAGAACTCAACTGTCCATTCGTCCCAGACCTCATTATACCTTTGGAAGGAAAAACTCTCAAAAACACCAAATCTCCCAATGAAAATTCCAAAGGTCTTCATCTTTGGTCAGCATACTTTTTTGCCTACTCTGAGCTGTTCTCAACCTCTCACAAATTAATTATACATCCTCAGAAGCTTGCTTAGCCAAATCGGGAGCAAATATTTTTCTCTCACCCACTTCTTCCCATCCAATTGGCGAATGAAACCTTCGACCACACAACGTTTCATATAGTGTCATTCCGATACTTGAGTGGTAACTGTTATTATATGTAAACTCTGCTAGTGGTAAGTGGTCATCCTAATAGCCTTTAAAATCTTGAGTACAAGCTCTCAACATGTCCTCCAAAGTCTGAATAGTTCTCTCTGATTGTCTATCTGTTTAAGGGTGAAAAGCTGTGCTAAAATTTAGTTGGGTTCCTATGGTTTCTTGGAAATGTTCCCAGAAGTGTGAAGTGAACAGGGAATCCCTGTCAGATACAATGCTCACTTGTATGCCGTGAAATCTTACAATCTCCCGCACATATAGATCTAATAGAGCACTCAAAGTATCAGTAGACATCATAGCCAGGAAGTGGGCGGACTTTGTCACTCTATCAATTACTACCCAAATTGCATCATGGTTTCTATAGGTCCTTGGCAATCCCATAATGAAATCTATGGTAATATGCTCTCATTTTCATGTTAGTACTGGTAGAGGCTGTAACAACCCTGCAGGTTTTTGATGCTTTACTTTAATTTGCTGACACACCAAACATCGAGCCACAAACTCGGCCACATCTTTCTTCATCCTTGGCCACCAATATACTTTTTGTAAATTTTGGTACATCTTATTACTTCCCGGGTGTAAGGTATACCTCGAGGAATGAACTTCTGTCAATATCAGTTTCTTCAACTGTGAATCATTGGGAACACATACTCTACCTTTGAACCTCAATAAACCATCAGAGCTAATTTCAAAATCTGTCACAGTTCCCAATTGGATCTAACTAGCTATTTCTGTACAATATCGATTAGTACGTCAATATACTATTACTGACAATATCCATTATCATACATCCATGTCAATATACTATTACTGACTGTAACAGCTTTTATTATACATGTGAGATTATATAAAATCTAATACAAATACTTTCCCCATAATATATATCATATACATCACTGTGCTGTTTCTATGTTTAGATACACAACTGTACAAAATAGGTATACCTGACGATCGATAGGAACTAGCAGTGGACTCAGGAATACTATCCCTCGATAGCTCTCGCTCTACTGCTGACGCTCTGTAGAGAGATGTAAAGAAAGGGGGGTGAGCATACAACGCGCTCAGTAAGGAAATCAGGCAAGCAAGTAGATATCTACACTATCTACTCAAAATAATGCTATGCCTTGAAAACATTATTTCCTTAACTCACTTTAAAAGCATGTCTTTAAATATAATATGTATACTTGTACATATTAAATCCCATGTACAGAAATCATGCTTTCTTTCTCAAATGTAGGCATGTAGTGCAAAACAATGCATCGTATATAAATCATGCCTTTTTGTAAATCATGCCATGTGTATTTAAATCACAATAAATATGGCATTAAATAATTCGCAACATAAAATCGGAGTCCGACCCATCCCTCAGGTCTGTCCGTAATTTAAATCAGTCAATCAATGTGATATATCATGTGAGACTCGGTGGTGAAATGTAAATAGTATCCTGGACTATGTAAGAGAGCCTCCCCGCAAAACAGAGCCTCCCTGCCATTCTGGCTTAAGGATCTTACCGTCAGAGAGCCTCCCTACCAAACAGAGCCTCCCCGCCCTCTCTGGCTTAAGGATGTTGGGCTTAAGGATCTTACGTAAGAGAGCCTCCCTACCGAACAGAGCCTCCCCACCCTCTCTGGCTTAAGGATGTTGGGCTTGAGGATCTTACCATCCTCCATAGCATCGTACGTACCATAGTGTGAAAACTTGTGCGAGCTAAGCTCTAGCACGATGTCATGCATCTCATGTAAAATTTGAGTACGAGCTAATCGCTCCAGCACTCTCTCATGCATATATTATATAAAATTGAGTACGAGTAAGAACTCCAGTACTCTATCATGCATGTCATGGAAATATAGTGCGAATCAAAATCCAGCACTAATGTATGTGGAAAACATATGAAATCCAGTGCGAACGGTGCTCTAGCATGATTCATTCTCACATAATATGATAGATCGCTCATTAAAAAGGGATGTTTTACAAAATATTAAAATCAGCACTATAATGTGTGCTTAATTCACATCAACTTTAAAATCATTAGCCCATCTATTTATTTTCATGCTAAACAGCAGTTAAACACTCATAATAATTGTTTCCATGTTTTTTTGCAACTTTTCACAAAAGTTGACTTTTTGACTAACTAGGGGCAAAATCGTAATTTGCCACTATCGGGTCGCAATAATTATTATTCACTTTCTCTGACCCTCAGAGTTTTTAAGTGAATGTAAAAGCAGACGAAAATACGTGTAGGTATCTCTAACTACTCGCAAAAGTCCCTTACCTCGGATCACGTCAAGTGACCTCACTTCCTCGGTGCTGCTAAATCTCGCAGTCCGATCAGCTCTCAATGTAAACTCCTGAGCTGTAAATAACCATTCCTCAGGTTAATTATAATTTTCCTACTGTATTACACATTAATACAGTCTATTTTCCCTTAATGGGCTTTCGAGCTAAAATTTTTACTATACCTCGGGCCTTTAATTGTCTCAAAATTTGGCCAATCAATTGGTCCAACTATTCGGTCTAAAGGACCTAAGAATTTCGATATACGTTTAGTATACCTTAATGGGGTTTAAAATTTTCACCTTAGGGCCATTACGTTTTTAACCATTAAATTTATTCCGAAATCCTTCTGAATAAATTTTCCTTACTTTTGGGGATGATTATCTTGTATTCTGGGCAAGAATATTTTTTCCCAAATTTTTCTCCACACTTAGGTTAATTTTTAACCATGATTAGTCAACTATGGTAAAAGTCCACTTTCTTAACTATAGTTGACTTTTTCCTTAACCATTGACCAAGTTGACTTTTCTCAAAATTTTGAAAGTGTCATATCTTATATCTTACACTCTCGTCTTTATGTTTCAACCATTCCCGGTGGATAATTTCACCCGAAACACCTTATCTCGCCAAAAAGGTCCATTTTACCCTTTTTAGCTTTTTCTCTCGTTTTCTATGTTCGGGACTAAATCAAGTTGACTTTCCTTCATGAGCTCTCTATGCTCTCTCATTTTAAGTTCTTATTTTCAGTTAGAATGATTTAGATTTACTCGGTTTAGCCTGTGACACTCATCGCTCACATTAGGCATTTTATGTAGCTTTTACGTGTTAAATCATTTCACTGACACTTTCAGTCTAGTAAATACTCTTCTTATGATTCAACTATAATTACAGAGTGTTCATACACAGAGGAATCATAAGGTACAAGCTACAAAAATCCGGGTCTGACAATCCTCCCCCACTCAAAAAATTTGGTCCTCCAAATTAGAACCAAGTCAATCATTAAATAAGTGAGGGTACTTCTCTCGCATCAGACTCTCTAGCTCCCAATTAGCTTCCTCTGAAGTATGATGCTGCTAGAGAATCTTCACTAACCCGATGGTCTTTGATCTCAATACCTTCTCCTTCCTATCCAATATCCAAATCGGTCTCTCAACATATGACAAATCCTCTCGGAGCTCCAAAGGCTCGTAACTGATCACATGTGCCGGATCTAGGTGATACTTTCGAAGCATCGATATGTGGAAGACATTATGGACACCTGATAAGTCCGGTGGCAATGCCAACCTATAAGCCTTATCTCCCACTCGATCAAGTATCTCAAAGGGTCCAATATGGCGAGGATTTAGTTTCCCTCTCTTCCCAAATCTCGCTATGCCCTTGGAAGGAGAAACTCTCAAAAACAAGGATTCACCAACTGCAAACTCTAGTGGCCTACGTCTCCTGTCAGCGTAACTCTTCTGTCTGCTCTTAGCTGTCCTCAGTCTCTCTACTATCAAGTGGACATCCTCAGATGCTTGCGTAACCATGTCAGGAGCGAAAATCTTATGGTCACCCACTTCTTCCCATCCAATAGGGGAACGACATCTACGGCCATATAAAGCCTCATACGGTGCCATCCCAATACTCGAATGATAACTGTTGTTATAGGTGAACTCGGCTAGTGGCAGGTGATCATCCCAGGAGCCTCGATAATCTAGCACATATGCTCTCAACATATCCTCCAGAGTCTGTATAGTCCTCTCTGACTGACCATCTGTCTGAGGATGGAAAGCGGTGCTCAAACTCAACTGGGTTCCCATGGCTTCCTGAAAATGTCCCCAAAAGTAGGAAGTGAAGCGAGAATCCCTATCAGAGACTATGCTCACTGGTACACTGTGTAACCTCACTACCTCGCGTATATACAGTTCTGCTAATGAACTCAGAGTATCGGTCGCTCTCATAGCTAGGAAGTGGGCTGACTTCGTCAGTCTGTCAACGATCACCCATATAGCATCGTGATTCCTGCGGGTTCTCGGTAAACCCATCACGAAAGCCATGGTGATATGCTCCCATTTCCATGTCGGTATAGGTAGAGGCTGCAATAACTCTGTAGGTTTCTGATGCTCTACCTTCACCTGCTGACATACGAGACACTTTGCCACGAAGTCTACTACATCTCTCTTCATACCCGACCACCAGTATACCTTCCGGAGGTTCGGATACATCTTGTTACTCCCCGGATGTAACGTATACCTCGATGAATGAGCTTTCACCAATATCAATCTCCTGAGTCCTAGATCCTCGGGAACACATAATCTACCTCTGAACCTCAGTAGTCCGTCAGAACTCAACTTAAAGTCAGTCACTGTGCCCTTCTGCATCTGACAACTCACATCCACACAAAATGAATCAGTCAGCTAAGCCACTCTGATTCTGTCCAACAAATCCAGCTCCAAGCATAGACTAGCTATCACATAGCTTGTATCCATGTCAGAAGGCACAACTCCCAAACTGAGGCTAGCAAACTGCTCTAGCAAATCATGTTCCTTAACCATCATATACGATACCATCCCTAGGCTCTTCCTGCTCAAGGCATCAGCTACAACGTTAGCCTTACCCGGATGATAAAGTATCTCGTAATCGTAGTCCTTTAGAAGCTCTAACCATCTTCTCTGTCTCATGTTCAGCTCTTTTTGTGAGAACAAATACTTGAGGCTCTTGTGGTTGGTAAATATCTGGAACTTCTCGCCATATAAGTAGTGGTGCCATACCTTCAACTCAAACACTACTGCTGCTAGCTCCAAATCATGGGTCAGATAGTTCTTCTCATGATCTTTCAGTTGTCTGGACCCATAAGAAACTACCTTCCCATCCTGCATCAATACGCAGCCTAGTCCCTGAGGCGAAGCATCGGTATACACTGC
The DNA here is from genome assembly GCA_033439115.1 of Firmiana major. Classification (NCBI taxonomy): domain Eukaryota; kingdom Viridiplantae; phylum Streptophyta; class Magnoliopsida; order Malvales; family Malvaceae; genus Firmiana; species Firmiana major. The sequence goes on along the minus strand of CM065911.1, from coordinate 15,863,260 downwards.
AAATCCTCCTGAGTTGGTAGGGATAGTGAGAATCGGAGCGGTGGTCAATCGACACTTCAACTCCTCAAAACTCTTCTCACAATCCTTGCTCCATACGAACGGTGCACTTTTTTGAGGAAGACGTGTCAACGGAGTAGCCAACTTCGAAAATCCCTCAACGAATCTCCAATTGTATCCAGCTAAACCCAGAAAACTCCTGATCTCGGTAACTGTCCTCGGCTGTTCCCACTGAACTACAGCCTCTATCTTAGATGGATCAACTGATACACCATCTCTTGATACAACATGTCCCAAAAACGAGATCTGTGACAAAAAAAGTCACACTCACTGAGCTTAGCATATAACTCATGCTCTCGTAGTGTCTGCAACACGATCCTGAGGTGCTCCTCATGCTCCTCCTTGGATCTTGAATACACCAATATGTCATCGATAAAGACGATACAAACTGGTCCAAATATGGCTTGAACACATCGTTCATCAAAGCCATGAAAGCAGCTGGAGCATTCGTCAATCCGAATGGCATGACCAAGAACTCATAATGGCCATATCGGGTACGAAATGCTGTCTTGGGTACATCTCCACTCTGAACTTTCAGCTGATGATACCTAGACCTCAGGTCAATCTTGGAAAAGACCTGTGCTCCTTGAAGCTGATCTAACAAGTCATCAATGCGTGGAAGGGGGTATTTATTCTTGATGGTGGCCTTATTCAACAATCGATAATCTATACACAATCGGAGGCTCCCATCCTTCTTCCTCATAAACAAAATCGGTACTCCCCAAGATGAAACACTCGGTCGAACAAAACCCCTATCCAACAGCTCCTGTAACTGTCTCTTGAGCTCCTCTAGCTCAACTAAGGCCATGCGATATGGTGGTCTCGAAATAGGCTCCGTACCAGGTACCAAATCTATACAGAACTCCATCTCTCTGTCTGGTGGTAACCCTGGTAATTCATCCGAAAAAACATCTGGGTACTCACTGACCACAGTAATATCTGACAACTCCGGATGTGCCTTATCCATATCTACCACGTACGCAATGAAACCTTGATATGTTGAAGATTTTCTAAATCAGTAATCATGTAATAATCATAACTACTCCTTTCATTTATTCTTATTAAACTTTACAACATATCTAGTAGGGTTAGGAAACATAACTGTCTTAGCATAACAATCTAAAACAGCATGGTTTACAGATAGCCAATCTATTCCTAATATTATATCAAAGTCACTCATACTTAGTAATATTAGATTGGCTGTCATCTCCTTATCCCCTACTCTCAACTTGCAGTCATTAAATACATATTCTACCACTTGACTACTATTCATATGCGTACTAACCAATATCATCATACATAATGGTGTACGCTCTACATGTCTTGCTAATTTACATGCAAATGAAGGCGATACAAAAGAATGCGTAGCATCAAGATCAATTAAAACATATGCTTCAATATCATAAATCAGGATGTTACCTCGAATCACATCCGATGAAGCATCAGCTGTCCCCTGGTCCAAAGCATGTACTCGCCCTTGACCCATCACTTGTTTCCCCTTCTCCTCTGTCGTCGCTCTACCTCTCTGAGCCGACGTACCAGCTGGAGTTCTATCAGGCTCCCTGCCCTTCTGTGGGGCAGTTACAAATGTCTCTGGGCACTCTCTAGCAATGTGCCCTTGTTTCCCACATCGAAAACACATAATAGGAGTTAGCGGACAAGGTCTACTCCCATGTTGTTTACCGCACCATCTGCACTGCTCAACAGCAGGTCTCTGTCCTCCTATGACAATGCCCTTTGCTGGGGCTACAGTCGGATAAACAGGAGGTCTAGCATACCTCTCTCGTGCCTCCTCTACCTGTGATCTCTTACCGAAGAGTCTCTTCCCTCCTCGATAACCGAAATCTCTTGTTGGCCTCTTCTTCTGTATATCTCGGCTACGGCTAAACTTTCCAAACTCGAAAGTATTCCTCTCGTAATCTTGCTCGCATAGTTGCGCCCTACGCACTGCTTCCTCATAGGTCACTATGTCTAATGGAACCAACCTGGACCGCAACATCGGCCTCAACTCGTCGATAAACCTGTGGACCTTCCTGGTCTCACTATACATGGTATCCGGATCATATCTTCCTAGGGATAGGAATCGAGTCTCATACTCATCCACAGATAAACTCCCTTGGTTTAGTCCCAAAAACTCTGCCTGTAGTTTTCGCTGCGCGGTATCGAGAACAAATTGCCTCCTGAAGGCCTCCTGAAATATATCCCAACTAATGTCTATGTGTCGGGATCTCAATATAGGTCGAGTGGACTTCCACCAATGCTCTGCAGCTCCCTTCAGTAGGAACGCAGCAAACGCGACCATCTTCGAGGTCTTAAACTCGAAGAATCCATAAAGCTTCTCCAACTCTGCTAACCACTCCTCAGCAGCCACGGGGTCCTTGACCCCACTAAAGGATGGAGGTCTAAACTTTTGGAATTCTCGCAACCGATGCAAATCACATCCATATCCTAATCCACTACCACCCAAAATCGGTAGGGGTGTAGGAATATCTACAGTCCTCTGTGCATCAGCTGTCTGTGTAGGTGTATCAGGGGCAACTGCCTCTCATGTCATAGCTCCTGCCTCCTGTCGCTGCCTACCTGGCATTGTCTGTGTCAATATCTCGATAATAGTCTCGAGACTATGCTTTAATCTCGTGAAGCGCATCTCGACACACTCGGGTGCCTCAGTAGCACCTGGAGTCTCATGCGTAGGTAATGGTCCGGTAGCAGCTCGTCCCTCGGGTCTATCTCCCCGGCCTCGAGCCCTACCTCTCGTAACTCTACCACTACGCGTATTTGCCATATCGGCAAAGTTCCTGCATTCATAATAATGAATTAGTCCGTCTCCTATCTGGTATACACAGTTATATCTAAACATAGCACAGTACTATGGGGATGTACACTTTCCTATTTTCTAACACCGACTCACATCAGACCAACCTCTGCTCTGATACCATTCTGTCAGGACCCGTTCTCAATCCATGACTTTAACCAAAATCACTATAAATTTTTTGCATTTTTAACTTACCTTTCCTCTCTTCAATGGTTGGGCTGTGATTCGATGTCAGAGTCCTCGCTTACCATATTTTCCATTATCATACATACATGTCAATATACTATTACTGACTGTAACAGCTTTTATTATACATGTGAGATTATATAAAATCTAATACAAATACTTTCCCCATAATATATATCGTATACATCACTGTGCTAATTCTATGTTTAGATACACAACTGTACAAAATAGGAATACCTGACAATCGATAGGAACTAGCAGTGGACTCAGGAATACTATCCCTCGATAGCTCTCGCTCTACTACTGACGCTCTGTAGAGAGATGTAAAGAAAGGGGGGTGAGCATACAACGCGCTCAGTAAGGAAATCAGGCAAGCAAGTAGATATCTACACTATCTACTCAAAATAATGCTATGCCTTGAAAATATTATTTCCTCAACTCACTTTAAAAGCATGTCTTTAAATATAATATGTATACTTGTACAGATTAAATCCCATGTACAGAAATCATGCTTTCTTTCTCAAATGTGGCATGTAGTGCAAAACAATGCATCGTATATAAATCATGCCTTTATGTAAATCATGCCATGTATATTTAAATCACAATAAACATGGCATTAAATAATTCACAACACAAAATCGGAGTCCGACCCATCCCTCAAGTCTGTCTGCAATTTAAATCAGTCAATCAATGTGATATATCATGTGAGACTTTGTGGTAAAATGCAAATAGTATCCTGGACTATGTAAGAGAGCCTCCCCGCCGAACAGAGCCTCCCCGCCATTCTGGCTTAAGGATGTTGGGCTTAAGGATCTTACCGTAAGAGAGCCTCCCTACCGAACAGAGCCTCCCCGCCTTCTCTGGCTTAAGGATGTTGGGCTTAAGGATCTTACGTAAGAGAGCCTTCCTACCAAACAGAGCCTCCCCGCCCTCTCTGGCTTAAGGATGTTGGGCTTGAGGATTTTACCATCCTCCACAACATCCTACGTACTACAGTGTGAAAACTTGTGCGAGCTAAGCTCTAGCACGATGTCATGCATCTCATGTAAAATTTGAGTACGAGCTAATCGCTCCAGCACTCTCTCATGATATATTATATAAAACAGAGTACGAGTAAGAACTCCAGTACTCTATCATGCATGTCATGAAAATCTAGTGCGAATCAAAATCCAGCACTAATGTATGTGGAAAACATATGAAATCCAGTGCGAGCGGTGCTCTAGCATGATTCATTCTCACATAATATGATAGATGGCTTATTAAAAAGGGATGTTTTACAAAATATTAAAATCAGCACTATAATGTGTGCTTAATTCACATCAACTTTAAAATCATTAGCCCATCTATTTATTTTCATGCTAAACAGCAGTTAAACACTCACAATAATTGTTTCCATGTTTTTTGCAACTTTTCACAAAAGTTGACTTTTTGACTAACTAGAGGTAAAATCGTAATTTGCCACTATCGGGTCGCAATAATTATTATTCACTTTCTCTGACCCTCAGAGTTTTTAAGTGAATGTAAAAGCAGACGAAAATACGTGCAGGTATCTCTAACTACTCACAAAAGTCCCTTACCATGGATCACGTCAAGTGACCTCACTTCCTCAGTACTGCTAAATCTCGCAGTCCGATCAGCTCTCAATGTAAACTCCTGAGCTGTAAATAACCATTCCTCAGGTTAATTATAATTTTCATACTGTATTACACATTAATACAGTCTATTTTCCCTTAATGGGCTTTTGGGCTGAAATTTTTACTATACCTCGAGCCTTTAATTGTCTCAAAATTTGGCCAATCAATTGGTCCAACTATTCGGTCTAAAGGACCTAAGAATTTCGATATACGTTTAGTATACCTTAATGGGGTTTAAAATTTTCACCTTAGGGCCATTACGTTTTTAACTATTAAATTTATTCCGGAATCCTTCCAAATAAATTTTCCTTATTTTCGGGGATGATTATCTTGTATTCTGGCCAAGAATATTTTTTCCCAAATTTTTCTCCCAGGTTAATTTTTAACCATGATTAGTCAACTATTATAAAAGTCCACTTTCTTAACTATAGTTGACTTTTTACTTAACCATTGACCAAGTTGACTTTTCTCAAAATTTCGAAAGTGTCATATCTTATGTCTTACACTCTCGTCTTTATGTTTCAACCATTCTCGGTGGATAATTTCACCCGAAACACCTTATCTCGCTAAAAAGATCCATTTTACCCTTTTTAGCTTTTTCTCTCGTTTTCTATGTTCGGGACTAAATCAAGTTGACTTTCCTTCATGAGCTCTCTATGCTCTCTCATTTTAAGTTCTTATTTTTAGTCAGAATGATTTAGATTTACTCGGTTTAGCCTGTGACACTCATCACTTACATTAGGCATTTTATGTAGCTTTTGCATGTTAAATCATTTCACTGACACTTTCAGTCTAGTAAATACTCTTCTTATGATTCAACTATAATTACAGAGTGTTCATACACAGAGGTATCATAAGATACAAGCTACAAAAATTTGGGTCTGACATAGATGCTCCTTTCACATGAATCACTCCATTCAAACTTAACATTCTTCCTTGTAAGTCATGTCAAAGGAGCAGCCAACTTAGAAAAACCCTCGACAAACCTTTTGTAATATCCAACCAAACCCAGAAAACTCCAAATCTCTGTAACTGTCTTGGGTCTTTCCTATCGTACTATAGCCTCGATCATAGACAGATCCATGGACACCCTATCTTTAGACATGATGTGACCTAGAAAAGCTATCTGATCTAACCAAAATTCATACTTGTTGATCTTGGCATACAACTTCTTCTCCTTGAGGGTTTGCAGAACAATTCTCAAATGCTGCTCATGTTCTTCTCTGGACTTGAAATATATCAGAATATTATCAATAAAAAATATAACGAATCTATCCAGGTACGGCTTAAGTACTTCGTTCATCAGTGCCATGAAAGTTGCAGGAGCATTCGTCAACCCAAAAACTCATAATGTCCATTCGGGTTCTGAAAGTTGTCTTGGGTACATCCTCACTCCTGATCTTTAACTGACGGTACCTTGACCTCAGATTAATCTTGGAAAAGATCTGTCCTCTCGTAGTTGGTCAAGTAGATCATTGATACGGGGTAGGGGATATTTGTTCTTGATGGTCGCCTTGTTGAGCAATCTATAATTGATGCATAGCCTGAGACTCTCATCTTTCTTCTCTACAAACAATACCGATGCACCTCATGGTGAAACACTCGGTCTGATAAACCCCTTATCCAGCAATTCCTATAATTGCTTCCTTAATTCTTTCAACTCAACTGGAGTCATTCTATAAGGTAGTTTCGATATCAGCTCAGTATCAGGCGCTAAGTCAATACAGAACTCCATCTCCCTATTTGAAGGTAATCTTGGTAAATCGTCCGAGAATACATCGGGAAACTCCCTGACTATGGGAATATTGCTCAACTCCGAACTTGCGTTGTCTGTATCGATTACATAGGTAATGTAACCTTCAAAATAATATTCATATAGTTAGTAAGAATTTTACCATTAAACTACCAATTCTTTTTCTATTATTTTTTAGAAAAACTTACAACATAGTTTTCGGGCAAAAATGTCACTATCCTATTATGAAAATCAAGAATAGCTTGGTTTGCTGCTAACCAGTCCATGCCTAATATCACATCAAAATCATACATGTCTAATAGGATCAGGTCTGCTAACATATTTTTGTCTCCTATTTTGAGCCTACAGTCCTTATATAGTTGTTTAGTCATTCGACTATCTTTCATAGATGTCCTAATCATTAACATCATTTCTAATGGTTTAGGTTGTACATAGGAAGACAATTTATGTGCATACATGGGTGATATAAATGAATGAGTTGCACTAGAGTCAAATAAAACCAATATTTTAATATCAAAAATCAGAATGGCACCTATGAACTCTTCTGCTGGTGCATCACTCTCAATTGCCTCATGCTCAAGGGCGTACACTCGCCCCTGTCCTACAACCAGCTTGCCCTTTTCTTCCACTGTAGCCTTCCTCCTCGGTGTAGAGGTAGTAGCAGGTGTCCTCAACTATTTTATACTCTTCTACCGGGCTGAGCTGATACTCTCTGGACAAATCCTGATCAAGTGCCCTGTCTTGCCACACCTAAAACAAGCCATAATCATCCATTGTCATCCAATAGTAGGGCCCGTTACCATGATTTCCCCTACAGTGTCTACACACTTCAAAATTAGGTCGGGGTCCTCCGATCACAATCCCCTTAGCAGAAGCTGAGGCCGGATAGATAGGAGGCTTAACAATCTTACTCTATGACTCCTCATAATTCTTCTGTCGCTTAAGTAATGGCCTTCTGCCCTCTCTGCCACTCCTATCCCGGGCTGACCTCTTTCAATCTTGATCCTTACCTCTACCTACTTTGCTGAACTTGGAGGCATGCATCTTATAATCTTGTTTGTACGACTGGGCCTGGTGAACTACTTCCTCATAAATACTGAGGCTAAATAGAGCTAGTCGAGCTCGGATCGAAGGCCTTAGTCCATCCAAAAACTTTCAGACCTTCTTCACCTCATTCACTATAGTGTCCGGATCATATCTTCCCAGTGAAGTGAACTTAGACTCATATTTGTCCACGGACTTATTCCCCTGAGTTAAGTTCAAAAATTCTATCTGTAACCTCCTATAGGCAGTAACTAGAATGTGTCTCCTCCGGAAAGCATCAAGAAACAAATCCCATGTAATCACCCCATGTCTGGCTCTCAGGATCAGTCGGGTGGACTTCCACTAGTGTTCAGCTTCTCCCTTCAATACAAAAGCTGCAAAAGCTACCTTCTCAGTAGATGTACATCAGAATAATCTATAGAGCTTCTCCATCTCATTTATCCAGTCTTTTGTAACCACTAGATTCTTAACCCCACTGAAAGTCAGAGACTTAAACTTCTAAAATTACCTTAGTTTATCCAATTCACAGTCATACCCTATTTTGTTACTATGTTGTTGTGGGGCTACTAGCACCGGTGAATGAGGTACAAGTGGGGTTTGCAGTAATGTAGTAGGTAGAGATGTAGAGGGTTCTTTCGCTGTTGGCACGGGCACTGTTTCGGTTAGCGTAGGCGTACCAGGCGCGATTGCTGGAGTAGTCAATACAACTTGAGCAGCAGTGCCCGGTGTGTTATCCGATCTCGTCATCACTTGCCCAATTAGATTTAGTAATCGACTCCATGCCCCGTTCCAAACTAGTAATTTAGACTTCGGAGCTCTCAGTAGGGTTACGAGCGGGCTACTCAGCTGAGGGGTCAACTTTTCTTTCAGGCCTATCCTCATTACCTCGGGATGACCTGCCCCCTCGCTCTCTTGGTCAACCTCGCGATCTACCAACCATATCTAATCGTCTTCTTACATTCAGTAGCAATTTCTTAGCAAAACACAGCCAAGTATACCCGTTTGTATCTAAACAATGTATAGTAATGTTGGGGATGTGAACTTTCCAAAATTTCTCTTACTTCTTGTTGGCTCTACCGAGAGGGGGGGTGAATCGATTTTCTAATGTTAATGGCAAATTTAAACTAAATTAAATTTAATTAACAATTAATGAATAAACAATATAATGTAATAAAACAAATTAAAGCAAGATAAGGAAGAGAATATCAAACACAGTGAGTTATAGAGGTTTGGCCAGTCTCTTGCCTACGTCCTCTCTTCTTGACCTCCTTGTCAAGAGCTTTCTTTCTCTCTTTCAATGAAAGTTACACAATCCCTTTTTCAGGTTAAGGAATAACCTCTCTACGCTTTCTAACACAAGGATGTATTCACCCTTTTACAATGTTTATCTCACTGAGGAACAATCCTCTTCTCTCTTATGGTAAGGATGAATACAATAACAAGCCTTTTTAATGTGGGTAGGACAAATACAGCTTTTTGCACAAGCTTAAAACAACAAACTCAATAAATGAAATTGAAGACAAATAGAATGTAGGAATTTAAACTCTTGAGAATGTAAGAAATGTACAGCAATTGTGTCTAACTTCACAGTGTCTTCAATGCTTGATTATATACTGAAGGATTGGTGGTTGGAGCATTTAATGTTATTTTTCCCGTTGAGATTTTTGCAGAAATAGCCGTTGGGTACCTCCAGTAGAATGCCAGATCGATCTGCCATCTTGACCAGATCGATCTCTTAGTTATAGTTCCTACAAGATCAAGGCAAAATGAAGCAAGGAGATTGATCTCATATATGAGCAGATCGATCTCACAATTTGAAAATGTTAAAGGAGATCGATCTGTCGAACAGGCAGATCGATCTTCCAACCTCTCTGTTTGAGGCATGATCGATCTATAGATCGATCTTCCAGGTATTGTCTTAGTGAGGAGATCGATCTCTTATCAACCTAGATCGATCTCCTTAGCTCTCTGACTTTGAGGAGATCGATCTCTTCATATACCAGATCGATCTCATGAACTTTGTGTTTGCATACAGATCGATCTTACAGATCGATCTACTGCCTTTACCTTTTGTTTTAGGGGAGATCGATCTCTTGCTATACCAGATCGATCTCATCAGCATCCTGTACTAGGAAGATCGATCTTATAACCCTTATAGATCGATCTCAATCTTCCTTGATACTTTTGAACAAGTTCAAAGCTTAGCAGATCGATCTCATGAAGACATGAGATCGATCTCTCATCCAAGAAAACCCAGGAGATCGATCTCTCATAACACAGATCGATCTCTCATCTACAGGAACTTAAGTTCTGGTACTGATAACCTCTAAACATGTTTTTATATCATCTTTATATTATTGAATTTACTTGTTTTGTCATTTCAAAATATATTATCTCAACAATCTCCCCCTTTTTGATATGATAAAACCTATTCAATCAACATGTTTAGTTACCTATTTTCAGTTTGCACAAGCTCCCCCTTTTTGTGAGCTCCCCCTTACTTTTGGCTTCTGACCTCTTAACTTTGTTAACTCCCCCTCATTTTAATCATTCCTTTAAACCATTAGACATGTTTCTTTAACATATGTAAAGCCATTTAAACAAGTTTTCTTATTCTTCTCCCCCTTTTTGTCATATCAATGGTGCTAAAGGGTTAAATCAGAGTAAATACACTATTCATTTCAAAATGGTAAGTCAGAAAAAAAATAACTAACTTGTCATTCCATAAAATACTCATTCAAGCAAAGTCTGTTAAACAACAACCAGTAATTAAAAAACATAACAAAGATCGTCCTAACAAAGAAGTCCTAAGGTGGAGGAGGAAATCGATCCATGAGATCCTCAACGTGAGTGCGAGTGACCTGAAGCTCATCATACATCGCCTGCTGAGTAGCATGAAGATTTGCAAAGCCTTCATCTATTTTGCGGTTCAGCTCCATGATCATCGTCTGCTGGGTGGCATGAAGGTTTGCAAAACCTTCATCTATCTTCCTGTTCAGCGCACTCATCATTGTCACAATGGACTCCATGTCAGTGGGTGAGGGAGCAGTTGCAGTGGGCGGAGTAGTCGAAGATGATGGACCCGCAGTTGGTGCAGCAGGTGGATCCATAGGCTCATCTGAGGGATCCATAGCTGCTGCAGGCTGCTGTTCCCGCTTCTTCTTCCAATCCCCTCGGAAGTCCTTGTAGTACCCCATGTGGTGAACTGTTCCGATGTTTAAGACGCTCTTTGGGGAGGGCACTTCACACGTTTCACAACTGCAGTCCATTCCAAGTCGTTGGAGAAAGTACGCCAACAGTTGCAAAAAAACTATTGTGGTGGCTTGGCCACGTACGATCTTCAACCAATCTTCATAGATAAAATGGTCAAGGTTGGGTTTTTGACTTGTGGAGTGGATGTGGTGGATCCAAAAATGATCTAACCTCCTAACGGTGGAATGACGGGTACCGAAAGGACAAAGATTCCATGAGATAATGAGGTGGAGTAACCGTGGGTGCATTGGTAGATCACTCGCCTTATCCCCGGGAATGTCAAACTCTAAGGGAACTTCCTCATCTTCATTGGTCAAGCCTTCATTGCTTATGTGGAAAGCTTGGGCTAAGACATCAGGGTCTATTGCAATTGACTTACTCATGACAAAAGTTTTAAACCCGAGAATTTTGCAAGTATCGTCAGGATCATAGGTGAGTTCGGCATTAGAGAAGAATGCCCTGACGATGTTTGGGGGTACGGGAGTATTGATTTTGAGAAACGAAATCCAACCAAACTCTTCAAATTTGGGTAGATAAGGAAAATCAATGTGGTTTAAGAAAGAAAAATCGATGGTTCGCCAATGTTTAATTGGCATGGTGGAAAAATACTCTTCATATCTCTTCCTTTTTGCAGGTGTTTTAAAACACTTGTTAAAGGTAGTGACTGAAGGGGGAGGAATGGATTGAGAGGAGGATCCTTAATCTACACTAGGTCGATGAGGTTTTTGGCCTGCTCTCTTAAGTCTAGGCATTGTTCTAGACACTGAAATCGCTCTAGATGATTCTAAAAACTAGTTCACTAAACAACTAACCAATGAAACAGTAACTAGATTTGACCTAGAGAGAAATTGAGCACTTAGCTAAGAATTTTGAGAAAAAAATTTTGCAATGTAGGTTACTAGATTAAGAATCGAAGAAAAGATTTGACAATTTTCTTACCGAAGATCGATCTGGAGGGAGAATCGAGAGATGAGGTGCGACAAGAGGTTAGGAATTTGAGATTTTGGAGATTTGAAATTTGGGGATTTTTCGCCAGTTTTTATAGTCCAGGGCACAGAAGATCGATCTGTCGAGATGACAGATCGATCTGTCATTTCCAGAAGCTCGAAGAGATCGATCTGTGGTACCATAAGATCGATCTTCACAATACAGAAGCTTGAGGAGATTGATCTGTCGTATGCACAGATCGATCTGCTGTTTGACAGAGGCTTAGGGAGATCGATCTGCCAAATGCATAGATCGATCTGCTGTTTAAACAGAGGCTTGAGGAGATCGATCTTATGGATGAGAAGATCGATCTGCCGTGCTTAACCTTAATGCTTTAGGCTTATTTGAAGTATGGAGATCGATCTATATTGATAGGAGATCGATCTCTCATACTCTTTGCCCAAAAAAATCTTTGAAAAACTCTTTTAAAAACCAACTTAAAATCAAGATTTTGAAGCATATACATCTTAAGGGACATTCATGAGTCCTAATTCACCTCTAAGGACACAAAACCTATCTCTGTCAAGAGGTTTGGTGAATATATCAGCTATTTGATGTAAAGTGTCAATATACTCTAGAATTATATCCTCCTTTTGAACATGGTCTCTAAGGAAATGGTGCCTAATCTCAATGTGCTTAGTTCTAGAGTGTTGAATAGGATTTTTAGATAGATTGATGGCACTGGTATTATCACATTTAATAGAGACTTGTTTCATGTTAATACCATAGTCTTTCATTTGTTATTTAATCCACAACACTTGAGCACTACAACTACCTGCTGCTATGTATTCAGCTTCAGTTGTGGACTGAGCCACACTATTTTGTTTCTTAGAGAACCAGGAGATTAATCTATTCCCTAAGAATTGGCAAGTGCCTGAAGTACTTTTCCTATCTATTTTGCATCCCCCAAAGTCTACATCTGAAAATGCATGAAGTGTAAAAGTGGAGTCCTTGGGGTACCAAAGTCCTAGAGAGGGAGTGTCCTTAAGGTATCTAAAGATCCTTTTGGTTGCTAATAAGTGTGATTCCCTAGAAGAGGATTGAAATCTAGCACAAAGGCATACACTAAACAATATATCTGGTCTACTTGCAGTTAAATATAGCAATGAACCAATCATAGACATATAGAGTTTAGTGTCTACACACTTACCACTTTCATCTTTATCAAGCTTGATGTTGGTGCCCATTGGAGTTGCTTGAGGTTTGTAATTGTCCATTCCAAATCGCTTGAGCAAATCCTTAGTATACTTTGCTTGATTGATGAATGTTCCATCCTTTGTTTGCTTCACTTGAAGTCCCAAGAAGAAAGTGAGCTCTCCCATCATGCTCATTTCAAATTCACCTTGCATGATCTTAGCAAACTCTTAGAATAAAGATTCATTAGTTGATCCAAAAATAATATCATCCACATACACTTGAACAACTAGCAAATCTTTATTTTTATTTTTGATAAACAAAGTGGTATCTACTTTTCCTCTTGAAAATCCCTTTTCTATTAAGAATTTTGATAATCTTTCATACCATGCTCTAGGAGCTTGTTTCAAACCATAGAGTGCCTTAGATAATTTAAAAACATGCTTAGGAAATTCATGATTTTCAAAGCCGGGAGGTTACTCTACATACACTTCTTCATTAATGAAACCATTCAATAATGCACTCTTTACATCCATTTGATATAACTTGAAGTTTTTATAGCATGCAAAGGCAAGTAACATTCTAATAGCTTCCAATCTAGCTATCGGTGCATAAGTTTCATCATAGTCTATCCCTTCTTCTTGTCTATAGCCTTGTGCAACTAATCTAGCCTTGTTTCTTATGATCACACTATTTTCATCCATCTTGTTCTTGAATATCCATTTAGTTCTAATTATAGAGTGATCACTAGGCCTAAGAACTAGTTTCCACACTTTGCTTCTCTCAAATTGATTTAATTCTTCTTGCATTGCTAAGAACCAATTATTGTCATCTAAGGCTTCATTGACATTTCTAGGTTCTATTTGAGATACAAAGGCTATATATTGGCACACATTCCTTAGAGATGATCTAGTTCTAACTCCAAGGGTTGGATCTCCTACTATTTCACAATCTTTTACATATCCTAATTCTCTTGGTGCTCTAGACTCTCTTTCTAATATCTCTATTTCTTTTTCATCTTCTTTGTTTAAGTCAAGTTTTTCTAATAAATCTTCTTCTAAATTTGAAATTTCCTCAAATATTCCAACATCCTCATCATTGGTTGAGTCTTTAACTACATCATTTGACTCATCAAATATAACATGAATTGATTCTTCAACCATCAAAGTTCTTTTGTTATATACTCTATAAGCTTTTGAGTTCAAGGAATATCCTAGAAAGATTCCTTCATCACTCTTGGCATCAAATTTTCCTAAATTATCTTTCCCATTATTTAAGACAAAACATTTGCAGCCAAAACGATGGAAGTAGCTAATGTTAGGCTTCTTACCTTTGTAAAGATCATAAGGAGTTTTCTTTAGCATGGGTCTAATTATAGCTCTATTAATTATATAGCAATATGTGTTTATAGCTTCAGCCCAAAAATATTTTGGTAAATTATTCTCACACAACATGGTTCTAGCCATTTCTTCCAATGTTCTATTTCTTCTCTCAACTACACCATTTTGTTGTGGTGTCCTAGGGGCTGAAAAATTATGGCTAATTCCTTGATCATTGCAATACTCATCAAATCCTATATTTTCAAATTCCTTGCCATGATCACTTCTAATACTAGTTATTGTGTATCCTTTTTCATTTTGAGTCACTTTTGTATAAGTTATGAATTTTTCTAAGGCTTCATTTTTTATTCTTAAAAAGAACACCCAAGTGAACCTAGTGTAATCATCAACTATTACAAATCCATAGTGTTTCCCACCAAGGCTTGTTGTTCTAGTTGGTCCAAATAAATCTAGATGGAGTAATTGAAGAGGCCTAGTGGTAGATACACTATTCTTAAGCTTAAATGTTGTCCTTTTATGTTTTCCTTTAACACAAGCTTCACATATTTTTTCATAGTCAAAGGACATCTTGGGTAATCCTATAACTAGATCCTTTCTAGCTAACTTAGATAGTACATGCATGCTAGCATGACCTAGTCTTCTATGCCATAACCAAGATTCTTTTTCTTTATCTACCATTAGGCATATGTTTTCATTCTTAAGTTCATTAATATAGACAATGTATATATTACCTTGCCTATGACCTAGAAAAAGAACTTTATTTGACTTAGGATCTATAACATGACATTTCATGCAATCAAAGATTACTTTGTAACATTTGTCACAAAGTTGACTTATGCTTAGTAAGTTATGCTTTAGACCCCTAACAAGCAATACTTTTTCTAATGAAAAATAGTCATTACCTATTGAGCCACTTTCTTCACCTTGACCTTTCGAGTTGTCCCCAAACGTGACTTCTCCACCAACTTTTGATTTAAATGAGTTGAAGTGGCTTCTCTCACCCGTCATGTGCCTTGAGCATCCACTGTCCAAGTACCAAGCTTCCTTTGTTTTAGCTTTGTGGCAATGCTTAATCACCTACAATCAAGAATTCAAACTCATGTCTTAGGTACCCAAATTCTCTTGGGTCCTTTGAGGTTAGTGAATGTAATTCTTGATCCCTTTGGGATCCATTTTGCTAATGCATTAAAATTCTTTGAGTTAATTACTTCTTTTGGAACCCACATTCTTTTTACTATTTTTCCTTTAAGAGTGGTCATCTTCATATTGCAATTATGTGATGCATGTCCCTTTCTATTACAATATGAACAAGTAGTTGAAGGTTTATTCATGCTCTTTCTAGCAATGAAGCTTTTGAGAAGAGTCTCTCTACTTTTTGCATTATATCCTAACCCATTTTTATCAAAGAATGCTTTTTGAGTTTCTAACATGTTATCTAACTTTTGTTGTCCCATATAAAATCTATTAAAGGAATTATGTAAATTACTATTCTTTTCTTTTAGGTCACAAATTTCAAGATCAGTAATTTCTAGTTTCTTTTCACATTCTAATTTGTCCTCTAGAATTAACTCATTTTCTTTCTTCAATTTAGATATTATCTTCTTATATTTCATACTCATGCATTCATATTCCAATGCAAGATCATCAAATGCATCTTGCAATTCATCAAAAGAATATTCATTGAGGTTTGAAGTTACCTTTTCATCCTCAATAGCCATGAAGCACAAGTTGGCAATGTCCTCATTTGAGTCATCATCGGAGCAGTTACTGTCGCTTCATGTAGCCACCATTGCCTTCTTTTTGTGAAACCTATCATTGGACCTTTTAAGAAGAGGGCAGTTAAACTTAATGTGTCCTGGTTTCTTACATTCATAACACACAATTGTATCTTTTCTTCCTACCTCTTCTTGATCTTTCTTGAGGTTTCTCCTATTACTACCACTAGCTCTCATTCTCATGAACTTGTTAAATCTTTTGGCAAACATTGCCATCTCAAGATCCTCTTCACTACCACTCTCATTCTTAATCTCCACTTGAGCAGTAGATTTTAGAGCAACTCCCACTTTCTTGGGTGGCTCTTCATTTCTTTTCAACTTCATTTCATAAGTGAGTAGTGATTCTATTAATTCATCTAATGACAATGTGTGAGGATCCTTTGATTCCACAATTGCGGTCACTTTAGCTTCCCATGATTTAGGTAGGCTATTTAATATTTTCTTGACCATTTCTATATTAGAGTATATTTTTCCTAAGGACTTTAATCCATTAATTACATCAGTGAATCTAGTGAACATATCACTGATTGACTCTCCATCTTTTATCCTAAATAGCTCATAATCATGTGTGAGCATTCCTACCTTAGTCTCCTTTACTTGGGTTGTACCTTTATGAGTTATTACCAATTTATCCCAAATTTGTTTGGCATTGTCACATCCGGAGACTCTGTTGTATTCATTTGGCCCTAAAGCACAAAAGAGAGTGTGCATTGCCTTAGCATTTAGCTGAGCACATTTAACATCATTTGAATCCAATTCATCTTCTTCCTTAGGGATATCTCTTCCCTCTATTCTTTTTGTAGGGATTTGAGGTTCCTTAGTTATAATCCTCCATACCTCATAATCATTTGCTTGAATGAATAACATCATCCTAATCTTCCAATAAGCATAATGTTCCCCATTGAACATAGGAGGCCTAACCGTAGAATGCCCCTCTCCTACTAAACTAGTTGCTATATTGTTGTGAGCCATTAGATCGCTTCTAACTCTTAGAAAGTTATTCCTATGTGATTAAAGAGTCCTAGCTCTGATACCAATTGTTGGCTCTATCGAGAGGGGGGGTGAATCGGTTTTCTAATGTTAATGGCAAATTTAAACTAATTTAAATTTAATTAACAATTAATGAATAAACAATATAATGTAATGAAACAAATTAAAGCAAGATAAGGAAGAGAATATCAAACACAGTGAGTTATAGAGGTTCGGCCAGTCTCTTGCCTACGTCCTCTCTTCTTGACCTCCTTGTCAAGAGCTTTCTTTCTCTCTTTCAATGAAAGTTACACAATCCCTTTTTCAGGTTAAGGAATAACCTCTCTACCCTTTCTAACACAAGGATGTATTCACCCTTTTACAATGTTTATCTCACTGAGGAACAATCCTCTTCTCTCTTATGGTAAGGATGAATACAATAACAAGCCTTTTTAATGTGGGTAGGACAAATACAGCTTTTTGCACAAGCTTAAAACAACAAACTCAATAAATGAAATTGAAGACAAATAGAATGTAGGAATTTAAACTCTTGAGAATGTAAGAAATGTGCAGCAATTGTGTCTAACTTCTCAGTGTCTTCAATGCTTGATTATATACTGAAGGATTGGTGGTTGGAGCATTTAATGTTGTTTTTCCCGTTGAGATTTTTGCAGAAATAGCCGTTGGGTACCTCCAGTAGAATGCCAGATCGATCTGCCATCTTGACCAGATCGATCTCTTAGTTATAGTTCCTGCAAGATCAAGGCAAAATGAAGCAAGGAGATCGATCTCATATATGAGCAGATCGATCTCACAATTTGAAAATGTTAGAGGAGATCGATCTGTCGAACAGGCAGATCGATCTTCCAACCTCTCTGTTTGAGGCATGATCGATCTATAGATCGATCTTCCAGGTATTGTCTTAGTGAGGAGATTGATCTCTTATCAACCTAGATCGATCTCCTTAGCTCTCTGACTTTGAGGAGATCGATCTCTTCCTATACCAGATCGATCTCATGAACTCTCTGTTTGCGTACAGATCGATCTTACAGATCGATCTACTGCCTTTACCTTTTGTTTTAGGGGAGATCGATCTCTTGCTATACCAGATCGATCTCATCAGCATCCTGTACTAGGAAGATCGATCTTATAACCCTTATAGATCGATCTCAATCTTCCTTGATACTTTTGAACAAGTTCAAAGCTTAGCAGATCTATCTCATGTCTTCATGAGATCGATCTCTCATCCAAGAAAACCCATGAGATCGATCTCTCATAACACATATCGATCTCTCATCTACAGGAACTTAAGTTCTAGTACTGATAACCTTTAAACATGTTTTTATATCATCTTTATATTATTGAATTTACTTGTTTTGTTATTTCAAAATATATTATCTCAACACTTCTAATATTGACTCATATCATGCCAACCATGCTCTGATACCAACTTCTATAATGACCTGATTTACGTATATTTTGGTTGGGTTACGAGTCGATAATAGGTTAGAACAGTAAATCCGTCTATTTAGTAGTATTCCTTTGTAACAAATTTAAACAAAACTAATGGTAATACTTTCCAATTTAATCAGCGTAATTGTTCATTTACAAAATATTTTTGTTCACATTCCCCAGACACATATTCATATGCATCACTGTACTTACAAAATTTAGATATAAAATAAATGTTTATACTGGGTATACCTTTAACATAGACGAATACTTTGCTGACATATGGCTGTGCAAAATATTTTAACTTACAAAAGATGGTCCCGCTACTGATGAGAATATGTGAAGGGAAGTAAGGGGTGAGCTCAACGTGCTCAGTAAGAGAAACATGCAGTAGGTAGATAAATACACTACCTATATATATGCCAAAATCAGAATTCTCACGAAAATATACAAATAATTTGGCAATCTAGTAATATCAATAAAACCATAAAAAGAAATGGATAATACCAGAATCGAAATTCGAAAACAGTATCAATACCGATAGTATAAACAGTTCACTACAGTAGATGCAGGATTCTGAAAACTTCAAACAGTATAATAAACGATTTCCACAAATTATTGCAGTTCTTACAGTCAAATACAGAATATCAAATAGACGAGAAAAAGGCAGAACATGCAATATCAAAATTCAGAATGACAATTGCCCAATGTCAGTGACTCCAGGCCTTACTCAGGTGTGTTGAGATGTCAATCGCCGTGAGAGTGGTCAGCTACCCTAACGGCTCACAGAACAGAACAGAATGTCCAAAGACCAGAATACACGGTACATCGTACTTACGTGCGTGTCGCATGGTACATCGTGCTCCGTGAACCATAGAAACAGAAACAGACAGAAATGCAGTATGATTTAACCGTCGTCTTTGTCTCAAAATCAGTGCGAGTTAGACCGTACGATACACAGTCAGCACGCGCTCCAGTACATATCCTCAGTATCACTTATAAGCAAATCACATTTAAATAAAATAAACTGTAATTTCAGTTCAGAAAAATATCACATTCAGAAAGAGGGTAATTCGTCCTTTTTCGGTTAAAAATCCCAGTAGACAGTCTATGGAAGTTAAATTCGAGATTTTCGATTTAAAACAACAATTACAAACTCCAGTTATATTTATCTAAATAAACTGACTAAATTTATATCAATAAATGGGCCGATTCCTGAGGTTAAAGTTTTCCCTAATTCCAAAAGCTGTAAAATCGGGTTAGGGTTTTTCTAGAATTTCGATAACTATAAAATTTGGCCTAGAATTTTACATCTACAATTTCATATAAAATTATGTTAATCTATCTCTAGCAGCACATAGAATTTTTCCTTACCTCGGTGTTGTCAGTAATCGCCAGTGCCTCAACATTGCGAGTCGGTGGTCCACTCTGTTCGGTTTATTTCTCCAGAGCTCTTTCCCTCAGTTTTCCCAATTTTCTCTGTACCTCTATCCTATCCTTAATACTTCTATTTATATATATATATATATTTATAATCATTTATACATATATATAAATATATTTCTCCTTTTTTTTAAATTTACTTCACACCCTTTTTCTTTTCCTTCTTTTTTCACAGGCTACTGTTGATCATCTTCATCGTTTTTCTTCTTTCCTTCCCTCAGCACTGCTACTTTCTTCCATTATTTCCCCACGTTTCAGCCACCGTCTTCATCATCACCTTCATCTTTGTGAGAACTATAAATTTTATGAGAATGGTAATTTGGTGAATGTAATTATGATATGTTATGTACACACAAGTTTTGAATCTAATGAAGTATAAGGAGAAGAAGTTTTTAAGTCTTGAATGTGTGTAGATTGAAATATGGCCTATGGAGTAGATTAAGATAAGTTTTACATTGAATTTCCAGCAAATGAATACAGCAACAGTGGAAATCAAGAAGGCCAGATCGATCTCTTAGCTCCAGAATGCAGGAATTGTGCAAAAACAGGCAGGCAGATCGATCTCATGAGGAAGTAAATCGATCTCATAGGCAAGCAGATTGATCCCCCAATGCCTCTGCCTAGCATAGATCGATCTTGTCACAAGGGCAAATTGATCTCCTTAAGTCTCGACCTGTAAGAGATCGATCTCCACTTAGTTTAACGAAGAGCAGATCGATCCCTACCCAATGCCAGATGGATCTCCCCTTACTTGAACAGATCGATCTCCTCCCTCAACCAGATCGATCTTGTAGTTGTTAATGGAGCAGTTGGAGCAGTTGAATCACGCAGAGATCGATCTCCTTCAATGCCAAATCGATATCCTACGCTCTGCCTATATAAGAAACACAAAAGTTTTTCCAGAAAACTGAACCTTTCTCACTCCAAACCTTAGCCTTCACCATTTTCACCCAAACCAAGCTTTCTCTCTCTAAGATTCACCCTATTCTAGATAAAATTAGACAAAGGGGTAAGAGAAAAAGTTGTTCCTCTTGGCAAGGAGAACAACATACTAGAAAATCAAAGGTTGTCTTGAACAAAGAGAAGAGGCAAGTATCCTACAAGCTTGGTCAAGAGGGGACAAGCTATGTGAGTTCACAAGATCCTTGTTTTAAGCATTTTCATTTGGTACATTGGTGAATAAATGCACATATACATATATTTGGTTGGAAATGTCTAAGTCATGAAGGAAACAACCAATGAGCATAGTTGGAAAATGCAATGTAGACATCTTGTGGTGATTTTGAGCTAGCTAAGGTGTTGGTAGCAATGTAGGATAAGCTATGAGATAATATACATGATTAAAAGTGGTAACTTGAGATATAGTATAGGTATAGGTATAAATGAGGTGAAAAGAGAAATGGAAATGATGTGTATTGATGATTTGATGATGTGTGGACAACTCGAGAATCCAACATGGGAAATGAGGCTACTTTGAGAACCCGAGGGTATTGTACCACTCAAGGTACAAGAGGTAAGGGAAATAAACCATTTGTGCTTGTGAGTTTTCAAATGAGTGAAAACATTTTAATAACATGAAAAAGTTTTAATGAAATGAGCATGTTTATGAGATGATTTGTTGTGTTGATGAATATGTGAGTGTTTTGTCGGTTTGAGCTCGATTTTGATGAGTTTTGTGTAATTGTGAACACAAATAGGTTTATAACCGAAAAGGGTTTTGTGATAACCACTATGAGCTCTACGTAAAGGCAAAACGATTGTTTTATATAACAATGACATGTTTTTACTGAAACAATGATTTGTCATGAGATGCACATCGGGCTTTGCTCTGGTAGCATGTAAGGCCGGGTCATGCTCTAGTAGCATGTAAGACCGACGCCTCCATTCTGGTAACATGAGATGACCTCGCTCTAGTAGCGATGGATGGCCTTGCTTTGATAGCATGTAAGATCGGGCTGTACTTTGATAGCATGTAAGACTGACGGCTGTACGACTATGATCAAGTCTACAGTGAATCGTGGCCATGTGTGTATAAATGTCGACGAAATCCCTCGATTGGGGATGTCCACCTAGGGGACAAATTCAATTGATTGATGTGCTTATGACGATGAGTTTTCTTTGAGTTTTTATAAATGCCTAGTCTCGATCATTTTGATGATGATGTGATTTTATAACTGTGATTTATATCACGCATTGAGCTTTGATGTGATAGTGATTTGTGATTTTCATCATGTGAGTTATGCTAATACCATTGTGTACATAGTTATTTCTATAAAGATTTGTATGCTCATTATTTCCATCATATTGTGTTTGTGATGATGTTTTTTATAATTTCCCTTATCCTCCTTAGTAAACATTTTGAGAGCTCACCCTTTTTCCTCCCCCCTCCAGATTACTTGAAGTAAGAGAGACAGAGCCTACCGCATACGTGTAATAGGCTAGTGGACAAGATCTCCCCAGGATATTACTTGTACACGTATAAGGTATAATTCAGTTCATTTTGCATCCAGACAATGATGTAATACAGACACTTGTGATAAGTCTTTTTGGGACATAATTAGGATTATATGAAAGAAACGAATTGAGACTTATGAGTTGATTCTTTTTGGGATATTATGTATTTTGATTTCTTTAAATATGAATTGTGTGATCTTGGGTATAATGACTTGATATAGACGTAAGTGATTAAATGACACTGCACAGGAATGCACCCAGAGTTGTTAGTTTTAGTTTAAGAAAAATTTTAAATTTACCCTATTTTTCGAGCTTCTGGGCTATCACTGTGACGCCTCGGAAGTGCAGAAAACAGGACAAATTTAAAATTTATTTACATCAATACACAATTCTAGGTGCATTTCTGTGCAATGTCATGCATCATCATACATAAATTATAAAACTTTCACCTCAGGATCTCATCATCTAATATTTATATATCATACCATATACATTCCTCAATTCAGAGTTAATTAATCCTAATACATCCCATACATCATTGTTCATCAAGTGTTTGTAAATACGACTTTAGTCTGGATACATGAAATGTTAAAGTATACCTCAAAACGCAATATACGGCCTGGAGCTCAAGTCATCCACTAGCCACTACTCCATACGTCGCAAGAAACTCTCTTCACTTGAAGAAATTTGAGGAATATTAAAAATATGGTGAGCTTCTAAATCGCTCAGTAAGGGGGGTAAGGGACTCATTAACAAAATCATCAATTATACAGCACAATCATTTTTTTTTTGTAGGTGAAACTCAATAAGCTCAATAGAAAACGTAGCATGAAATCATTAAAACATCATTATCATCTCATTTCTCTAAGATCATGCAGAAACATGAGAGTAAATGGCTCAGTACAAAAACCATCGTTACAAGCATGTGGAAATCAGGATGTGATAATGGCTTTTCTTGTAAAAATGTGATAGAAATCACCTCAGTAGTAATGCACGTGGCAAAGCCAACGAAACACAATCACATGTGTAAAACAGAGACTAGGTAAATAAAACTAAGATAAAAACATCCGTCATGGCACATCAAAATAATCTCCTCTGGGTGCGCATCCCAGGCATACTCAAAAGAGGGAACGTCGACAATATGGTCGTGTACATGGTATATTGGCCTCACGTGTTACCAAAATAAGACTCGGACTTACTTGCTACCAAAGCAAGGCCTCTCCTCATGCACACTATCGGACTTACATGCTACCAAAGTAAGGCCACCCAACGCCACCAGAACGAGGGTTATCTCACGTTACCATAACGGAGGCATCTCTCTCTACCAAAGTGGAGGAATGTCGGACTTACACGCTACCAGAGCAAGGCCCAATGTGCGATCACATGACACGCCTAAGTCTCGGTAACCGCCATTATCATATAAAACTGTTTTACCTTCACGTAGAGCTCATAATGGTTTCTCTCATAAAACTCATCCGAAAACCTTTTTGCACTCATCACAAAACATGTCAAAACCGAGCTCAAACCAGCAAAACCATGCACACATTTTTGAAATCTCAGTACGCCTTAACGTAGAGCCCAAATTCCTTTTCACTTTTAAACTCAAATAGTTTGTAAAACAATTTCACACTTTGTTTACAACTCATAAAAATTGGGCCCCAATCAGCTATAAAACCGTGTACAATAAATCAATCACAGCTCACATACATAAATGAGTTTAAGTTTTCCCTTACCTCGATGTACCTCGTATAGTGCAATCGTTGCCCCAAACGATGAACTAGCCTCGCATTCTTCTCTAGAACCCCCAGGCTGTCCCAACGATGTAAAAACATATTAATACGTCATCGCCTTATCTCAAATCTCAACATCGAGCATAATTGCTCACATTCTCATTAAACATCTCTAATAACCTCATTACACTCTAAAAGTCACAATAACTTCACAAACTAAATTCTCATAATTTCTCAATACCTCAATAATTCTATCAACCCTAATCATTTTCAGCCAATTCATCACAACATCTACAGCCTCAATCGCAAAAATCTACTTCAAAATAAAGGATTAAAGCTTAGAAATTTACCCAAAACTTATGGAGTCCTCAATTCACACCTCAGCTCAAATCGTCCTTCAATTTTCAAGTATGTTGTTCCCCTTTTGATAAGGAATAACTTTCCCTCTTGCCACAACCTCTGATTCAAACAGAAATTGACGTTTTAGAGGAGAGAGAAATCTAGGGATTCGACCAAAAATGGGGATTTTTGATTTTTGGAGAGAGAAATGATGAATTCCAACAAAAACACAAGGGTCCTTTTGTAGGCAGAGGGCGGGAGATCGATCTACCTTTGAATTTGGGAACGTTTAAGGTAATTTTTATGCCTAACAGATCGATCTGTCGTGGGGCAAGATCGATCTGATAATCTTGAGGAGATCGATATGCCCTTTACAGAAACATTTGGAGATCGATATGCTCTTGTAGGAGATCGATCTGCTCTTTACAGAAACATTTGGAGATCGATCTGCTCCTATAGGAGATCGATCCCCTTAAGGCAGAATCACAAAGAGATCGATCTGCTTCCATTGGAGATCGATCTGCTCGTTTAAAAATTTCATTCCTTACCACCTCAATTTATGAGTACATCACATTTAGCTAAATCAATTACACTTCATGTTCACATTACATAATTAGATGTACATAGAATTCTCAGGTCTCACATATTCCCCACCTTTAAAGAATTTGGTCCTCCAAATTCAACTTGACTCGTCAAACTGATGGGGGTACTTTTCCTTCATGAGGCTTTCCAATTCCCAAGTTGCCTCTTTCATTGAGTGATGCTTCCATAAACTTTTCACTAATAGGATGCTTTTAGTCCGAAGTACCTTATCTTTCTTATCGAGGATTCGGACGGGTTCTTTAATGTAGCTCATATCTTATTATATGTTTATTTCTTCATACTCTATGACATGAGAAGGGTCTGAATGGTACTTCCTCAACATAGATACATGGAAGACGTTGTGTATTCCAGACATCTGTGGGGGTAATGCCAACCTGTAGGCTACCTCTCCCACTCTCTCAAGAATCTCGAATGGTCCAATGTATAGAGGACTCAATTTCCCTTTCTTTCCAAATCTCATGATACCCTGACTCGGTGATATCTTCAGAAATATTGTATCACCAACATCAAACTCGAGTGGTTGTCTACGCACATCGACGTAGCTTTTTTGTCTACTCTGTGCAGCCCATAATCTCTCACATATAAGTTTCACACTCTGTACAGCCTGTTCAACAAGCTCAGGAGCATTTATCTTTTTGTCACCCACTTCTTCCCACGCTACTGGGGATCTACACCTCCTACCATATAGAGCCTCAAAAGGTGTTGTTGGCTCTACCGAGAGGGGGGGTGAATCAGTTTTCTAACGTTAATAGCAAATTTTAATTTAATCCTATTTTAATTTGCAAATGAAAATAAGCAATATAATAAAATTAAACAATTTAATGCAAGATAGGGAAGAGAGAAACAAACACAATCGTTTATAGATGTTCGGCCAAACTCTTGCCTACGTCCTCTCTCCTTGACCTTCTTGTCAAGTGCTTTCTTACTATCCTTCAACAGAAGTTATAATGTTCCTTTTATAGGTTAAGGAATAACCTCTCTACCCTTTGCAATATGAAATGTATTCACCCTCTTACAATTTATCTCACTAAGGAACAATCCTCTTTCTCTCTCAAGATAAGGATGAATACAAAAATGAAGCTTTAATGTAGGTAGGACAAATACAGCTTTTGCACTTAAGCTTATATAATAAATCTCAATAAATGAGGAATGAAGACACCAGGAATGAAAGTGTTGAAAGCTTGAGAATGTAGAAAATGTGCAGCAATAATGTCTCTATTCTCTTTGTCTTCAATGCTTGGTTCAATACTGAAGGATTGGTAGTTGGAGCATTAAATGCTGTTTTTCCCGTTGAGATTTTGCAGAAACTAGCCGTTGGGTACCTCCAGTAGTGTGCCAGATCGATCTCTTAGTTATAAATCCTGCAAAATCAAAGCACAATAACACAAGGAGATCGATCTCATAGGTTAGCAGATCGATCTGTTAATTTGAAAATGATAGGGGAGATCGATCTGTCGAATAGGCAGATCGATCTCATGATCTCTCTGTTTGAGGCAAGATCGATCTTCAGATCGATCTGCCATGCAATCTCGTAGTGGGGAGATCGATCTCCTTAGCTCTCTGAATTTGAGGAGATCGATCTCTTCCTTACCAGATCGATCTCATAAGTTCTCTGTTTGAGTGTGGATCGATCTTTCAGATCGATCTACAGTCTATGCTTTTAAGGGAGATCGATCTCTTCCTAGATCAGATCGATCTCTAAATTCTAGTTTTAGGCAGATCGATCTCTTAACCCTTGCAGATCGATCTCACTCTTCCTTAATACCTTTGTATAGGTTCAAAGCTTGGCAGATCGATCTCATTTCTTCATGAGATCGATCTCTCATCAAGTACAGACCCAAGAGATCGATCTCTCATAAGCCAGATCGATCTCTCATCAACAGAACTCTAAGTTCTGGTACTGATAACCTCTAAACATGTTTTTATATCATCTTAATATTATTGAATTTACTTGTTTGTCATTTCAAAATATATTAACTCAACAGGTGTCATTCCAATACTCGCATGATAGCTATTATTGTACGCAAACTCTACCAGGGGCAGGTGATAATCCTATGATCCCTTAAAATCCATCGTACACGCCCTCAACATATCCTCTAGAGTCTGAATAGTCCTCTCTAACTGACCATTTGTCTGAGGATGATAGACGGTTCTAAAACTCAATCGAGATCCCATGGACTCCTAAAAATGGGTCTAAAATCTGGAGGTAAATCGAGAATCTCTATCAGAAGTAATACTCACTGGAGCCCCATGTAATCTAGCTATTTCGATGACATATAACTCAGCTAAGGCATCCACAGTAACTGTGCTCTTGATGGCAAGGAAGTGGCCACTTTTTTTCAGTCTATCCACTATGACCTATATAGCATCACAACCCCTTCGGGTCCTCGGTAAACCCATAATAAAGTCCATGGTGACATTCTCCCTTTTCCACGTAGGCACAGGTAAAGGCTGCAATAATCCTCCGAGCTTCTGATACTTAGCTTTCACTTACTGGTACACTAAACATCTGGCCACATAATCTGCCACGTCTCGCTCATATCACTCCACCAATATACCTTTTTCAAATCTTGATACATTTTAGTACTCCATGGATACATGGTGTATCGCGAGCAGTGGGATTCTCTTAGTATCTGTCTATTCAGGGTATCATCGTTCAATACACAAATTCATCCTTTGAATCTCAGTAATCCATCCTCACTAGCTATGAGATTCGACTATGAAGTTTGCTCGGCTTGGCTAACCATATCAATTAACCTATGATCATCACGCTGCCCAGTTTTAATCTGATCCATGATCCTGGGCTCTATTCGTAAGCTAACCAAAAATCTAGTCTCTACCTCTTTAACTCTAATCCGGAGTTCAGCAAACTATTCCAATAAATCTCATTCCCTGACCATCATAGCAGATATCATACTCTTCTTGCTCAGGGTATCAGCAACTACGTTCACCTTCCTCGGATGGTACAGAATCTCGCAGTCATAATCCTTAAGGAGTTCCATCCATCTCTTTTGTCTCATATTTAACTCTTTCTGATCAAACAGATACCTCAAACTCTTATGGTCAGTGAAGATCTGGAATCTTTTTCCATATAAGTAGTGCAACCAGATCTTTGAGGCAAATACCATAATGGCTAACTCTAAATCATGCGTGGGGTAATTCCGCTCATGATCCTTCAACTGTCGCGATCCATAGGCGACCACTCTTTCATACTGCATGAGCACACACCCCAATCCTTGATGGGAAGCATCATTATACACTGAAAATCCTTCTGATCCCTTAGGGAACACAGGTGCCGCTGTTAATCTCCTCTTTAATTCCTAAAAATTGAGCTTACATTGATTAGTCCATATGAACGGAGTCTCCTTGTGCGTGAGCTTGGTCAACGAAGCGGCAATCTTGGAAAATCCCTTAACAAATCCTCTGTAATACCTTCCCAAACCAAGGAAACTTCATACCCCTGTAACTGTCCTCGGTCTTTCCCAATTAAGCACATCTTGCACTTTAATTGGATCAACTGATACTCCTTCCTTTGAAACTATATGACCAAGGAAAGCTATCCGATCCAGCTAAAACTCACACTTACAAAGCTTTCCATATAATTGCTTATCTCGGAGTATTTGAAGTACTAACCACAATTGTTGTGCGTGCTCCTCATAAGACCGAGAGTACACCAAGATATCATTAATAAAGACTATCACAAACTTATCTAGATTGTCTTTGAACACCTCATTCATTGACCTTATAAATGTTGCAGGGGCGTTCGTCAATCCAAAGGGCATCACTAGAAATTCATAATGGCCATACCTTGTCCTGAAAGTCGTCTTCGAAATATCTTCCTCCTTAATCCTCAATTGGTGATAGCCCGATCTTAAATCAATCTTAGAGAAGATTGAGGCCCCTCTCAGCTGATCAAGCAGATCGTCAATCCTGGGCAATGGGTATTTATTCTTCACCGTGGTTTTATTCAACAGTCGGTAGTCTATGCATACTCTGAGACTACCATCCTTCTTCCTTACGAATAAAACTGGTGCTCCCCACAGGGTGACACTGGGCCTAATAAATCTTTGATTCAATAACTCCTGTAGTTGTTTCTTCAATTCCTCTAGTTCCACTAATGCCATCCTATACGGAGGTCTAAAGATAGGCTGAGTATCTGGTACCAAATCAATGGTAAACTCTAGCTCTCTCTGTGGTGGTAAACCAGGCAACTCATCTGGGAAGACATCCAAAAATTCACACACCACGGGTATATCCTCAGTCCTCGGATGTTCTCGGTTATCATATGAGATGAGTGCTTCATAACCTTTACATGAATAATCAAATTTAGTACCCTCAGAAGGTAACATCATAAATTTCAAATTGCTTACAAAAATTCCACACATTTATTTCCTTAATATTTCAAACGTACACTGTAAGGTTCAGGTAGGGAAAAAGTTATAATCTTAGTGTAGCAGTCTAAACTCATTCGATTGGTTGCCAGTCAATCCATTCCCAAAATTACATCAAACCCATGTATATTTAACATCATTAGATTTGCTAACATTACTCTATCTTCCACCTTTATTCCATATCCTCTAGAGATCATATCCGTTCTCTGGGACTCAGCATAGGGGTATTTACATGTAGGATATACTCTAGAGGTTCAAACTTCAAATTTAATCTATATGCAAAATGCTCAGAAATAAACAAATGCGTGGACCCCCGATCAATCAACACATGAGCCTTATGATTACAGACAGAGAGTGTACCTCTTATAGTTTCTGCCGAAGTGTCTGCTGTTTCCTTATCCAGAGAAAACACACGTCCTACTGTAATGGGTTTCTTTCATTTCTCTGTAGCAGTGGCCCATCTCGAGGGATTCACTCTCTGAGGTGACTGTCTGGTAGGCTTCGGAGCATGTGGTCTCTGAAGCTGAGGACAGTCTTTTACTCTGTGACCCATGTCTTCACATCTAAAACATCCACGGATCACCCCAGTACAACTTCCCTCATACAGTCGACTACAGTCTCTACAAACCCTTATCTCAGGCCTGATATCTCGAGGGGTCTCCTTAATGATGGGATAAGCTCTGGATTTCTCTAATTTGCCCTTCTGTACCTCAATCCTTCCTCTTCTGAAGGAACTTCTCCAAATATCTGTCAGGAAATCGCTGGCCTCTTGCCCTTATCCCTAGTCACTGTTTTGAACTCATTCTGGGATTGTACAAATTCGATTCCCCTCTCAATCTTTTGTGCTCGTCTCAGAGTATCTCCAAATTCAGTAATACGCAACCCTATCAATCGATCTCTGATGAGGGGTTTTAATCAATATACAAATCTCTCGGTGTGGAGCTCTTCATCTTTAAAGGTCTTTGGATCATATCTCAATAGGGTGGTAAATCGGCTCTCGTACTCATCCACAGACATATCGTCCTGTACCAGACTCAAAAACTCAGCCTGCATCCTTCTCTAGGCAGCTCGTGGTACATATTAGGCTCTGTAGGCCGTATGAAACTCTTCCCAACTAATCACATCCTGGCTGGATATCAGAATACTCTGGGTAGTACCCCACCAATCTCAAGCTCTCCCTTTCAACATATAAGCACCCAAATTGACCCTCTCAGCATTAGTGCATCCCAAATAGTCAAATATGACTCTCAACTCAGTCAGCCACTCATCAGCCTCTACGGGATCCTTTTTTCCCTTGAATGCGGGTGGATTTATTTTTAAAAAGTCCCTCAGTCGAACCATACTTCTGTCAGCGGGCTGAGTAGCGGGAGGCACCGCGTCCATCTATACTGGGGGCGCGGAAGGTCTTTGTGGTGGTGTAGGAGTAATACTCGAGGCATTAACTTCAAAATGCTGAGTGAATAGCGCTGTCATCTGCTCAAAATCCTGTCTTGCCCAATCTGGTTAATTTGAGAGTTAGGACTCTCCGGTTGTGTGGTAGGTGGTGGAGGTGGCTTTGCCTACCTCCTCGAACGACCTCGTCGTCCACTCATTTCCAATCTCAATACGTTCCTGTACGTACATATCAAACTTGATTGAAATCTCAATACTCAATTTCAATTCATGACCAGACTTATACAGAAACTTGGGATGTATCCTATTTCACTTGACCGAGACTGGCAGTACTAAACACCCTAGGCTCTGATACCAAATAAACTCTATGACGCCCCGAAAGCGTGAAAAACAGGGTAAATTTAAAACTTATTTACATCAATACATAATTCTAGGTGCATTCCTGTGCAGTGTCATGCATCATCATACATAAATTATAAAACTTTCACCTCAGGATCTCATCATCTAATATTTGTATATCATACCATATACATTCCTCAATTCAGAGTTAATTAATCATAATACATCCCATACATCATTGTTCATCAAGTGTCTATAAATACAACTTTAGTCTAGGTACATGAAATGTTAAAGTATACCTCAAAACACAATATACGGCATGGAGCTCAAGTCCTCCACTAGCCACTACTCCGTACGTCGCAGGAAACTCTTTTCACTTGAAGAAATTTGGGGAATATTAAAAATAGGGTGAGCTTTTAAATCGCTTAGTAAAGGGGGTAAGGGACTCATTAACAAAATCATCAGTTACACAGCACAATCATTTTGTTTTATAGGTGAAACTTAATAAGCTCAATAGAAAACGTAGCATGAAATCATTAAAACATCATTATCATCTCATTTCTCTAAGATCATGCAGAAACATGAGAGTAAATGGCGCAGTACAAAAACCATCGTTACAAGCATGTGAAAATCAGGATGTGATAATGGCTTTTCTCGTAAAAATGTAATAGAAATCACCTCAGTAGTAATGCACGTGGCAAAGCCAATGAAACATAATCACATGTGTAAAACGGAGACTAGACAAGTAAAACTAAGATAAAAACATCCGTCATGGCACATCAAAATAATCTCCTTTGGGTGTGCATCACAGGCATCTTCAAAAGAGGGAACGTCGACAATATGGTCGTGTACATGGTATATTGGTCTTACGTGTTACTAGAACAAGGCCCGAACTTATATGCTACCAGAGCAAAGCCTCTCCTCATGCACACTATCGGTCTTACATGCTACCAAAGCAAGACCCGAACTTATATGCTACCAAAGCAAGGCTACCCAACGCTACCAGAGCGGGGATCATCTCACATTACTAGAACAGAGGCATCTCTTGCTACCAAAGCGGAGGAATATCAGACTTACATGCTACCAAAGCAAGGCCCAATGTGCGATCACATGACATGCCTAAGTCTCGGTAATAACCATTATCATATAAAACTGTTTTGTCTTCACGTAGAGCTCGTAATGGTTTCTCTCATAAAACTCATCCGAAAACTTTTTTGTACTCATCACAAAATATGTCAAAACCGAACTCAAACCGGCAAAACCACGCACACATTTTTCAAATCTCAGTACGCCTTAACGTAGAGCCTAAATTCATTTTCACTTTTAAACTCAAATAGTTTGTAAAACAATTTCACACTTTATTTACAACTCATAAAATTGGGCCCCAACCGACTATAAAATTGTGTGCAATAAATCAATCACAACTCACATACACAAATGAGTTTAAGTTTTTCCTTACTTCGTTGCATCTCGTATAGTGCAATCATTCCCCCGAACGACGGACTAGCCTCATATTTCTCTCTGGAACCCTCGGGTTGTCCCAACGATGTAAAAACATCATCAGTACGTCATTGTATTATCTCAAATCTCAACATCGAGCATAATTGCTCACATTCTCATTAAACATCTCTAATAACCCTCATTACACTCTAAAAGTCACAATAACTTCACCAACCAAATTCTCATAATTTCTCAGTACCTCAATAATTCTATCAACCCTAATCATTTTCAGCCAATTCATCACAACATCTACAGCCATAATCGCAGAAATCTACTTCAAAATCAAGGATTAAAACTTAGAAATTTACCCAAAACTTGTGTAGTCCTCAATTCACGCCTCAACTTAAATCGTCCCTCGATTTTTAAGTATGTTGTTCCCCTTTTGATGAGGAACAACTTTTCCTCTTGCCACAACCTCTGATTTGAATGGAAATTGGCGTTTTGGAGGAGAGAGAAAGCTAGGGATTCAGCAAAAAATGGGGATTTTCTGTTTTTGGAGAGAGAAAGAATGAATTCCAGCAAAAACATAGGGGTCCTTTTATAGGTAGAGGGCGAGAGATCTATTTGCTTCCATTGGAGATCGATCTGCCTTTGAATTTGGGAACATTTTCGACAATTTTTATGCCTACTAGATCGATCTGTCGTAGGGCAAGATCGATCTCATAATCTTGAGGAGATCGATCTGCTCTTGTAGGAGATCGATCTGCTCTTTATAGAAACATTTGGAGATTGATCTGCTCTTGTGGGAGATCGATCTGCTCTTTACAGAAATATTTAGAGATCGATCTGCTTCCATTGGAGATCGATCTGCTCGTTTAAAAATTTCATTCCTTACCACCTCAATTTATGAGTACATCGCATTTAGCTAAATCAATTACACTTCATGTTCACATTACATAATTAGATGTACATAGAATTCTCAGGTCTCATAGTCACAATCTTCCCCACTTTCCTGCCATCTACCTCACAATGCTACCGACCCCTACGTTTTCCTACTGTCACTGTTACTAGCACCATCTCCTCTGACTCCTATGTTCATCGTCTTCTTCAACTCCAACTTGAGCGCCACTCGAGAGCCTTCAGCCAAGTCGTC
This sequence comes from Firmiana major, assembly GCA_033439115.1. Lineage (NCBI taxonomy): Eukaryota > Viridiplantae > Streptophyta > Magnoliopsida > Malvales > Malvaceae > Firmiana > Firmiana major. The sequence goes on along the minus strand of CM065911.1, from coordinate 15,829,578 downwards.
CCGTTTCTGAGTAAGGCTGAGAGGAATGCTGCTCCTTCTCGGTTTGTCTAGTAGTTCAACAAAACAGTTTCTTCCCCTGTCTCCCTCGTTTTGCTTCAGTTTTTGTTTCCTTTCTTCACAACTCTTTCTATTATTTCTCTTCTCACTGCCTCACCATTTCTGGCTAGTTCTCACTCTTCTATTTGAATCATGGGCTATTGTGAATTTTCCAGTGCTCTATATATATATGTCAATTATATATATATATATATATTTATATATATAAAACTTCAGTTTCTCTCTTTCCTTCTGCTTTCTTACTACTGTGCCTATGCAGAAATAGACATCACATTGATTTCAGCTACCGACGGCCATCTCTTCCACATTTCCCACAGCTGCAGCCTCACCTCTCTTCCCTGTCTCGGACTGCCCTTGCTGCCACATCTTTTCTGCCTTACATTTCCTCTGTACACACTGCCTTTTCTTCAGTTTTCTTTCCTCTGATCCAGCAACTAACACCCACTTACCCTTACTGTCCAGCAACTACGGTTTCCTTATTCATTGTTCTCTACCATTCGTTCCTCACCTTCATCCTTCCTACTATAGTTTTACTGCAGCTCTTGGGTTTCCTTATTAAGTGTTGTCCAGTTCTCTTTTTGTCAAAGTTGTTGTATACTGCAAACTTCCCTGCTCTCTCATGTTTTGGTCCCTTCACCCGAGAGCCATCATAATCACTATCCTTTTATTTCCATTTTTCCCTATTGCCTCTCGGTTAATAGGCATCCACGTCTTCCTCTCTTCCCTTAATGTTTCCAGCACATATGCATTTTTTATCCTTTCTTTTATGCCTTGAAAAAGGTTATCTCAGGATTGTTTTTGGCTACCATTTCCCTTAGAAATGTTTTGTTGTACACTTCTTGGCATGTTGCTGCATTTGTGTACTTATATATGTGTGTGCTTGTATATATATATATATATATATATATATATATATATACACACACACACATACATACATACATTGATATACATACATATTTATATATAGGTGTACATATATATATATATGCTTATATTCATAGTTATTTATTCTTAAGACTAGGATATTTCATTTAATCAACTCTTCCAAGTCCCACAATGGAAAATACGATTTTAATTTAAATCTTTGACTGATGTAATGCCTCTTCAATTTCGATGGCTACATTGATATTCATGGGTAAATTCAAGTACATAAAATTTAGGGTATTTACATCTCTCCCTTAAAAAAATCAGTATAATGCCATACATACACATATATGGGTTTGAGTACATGTATTTTTCAACTGCTAACTTTAAGTAGCGCAATTCTAATCGACTTTAGACTAAAATAATTTACCATTCTGTTCCTATATAATATCTCTGTATTCTAGACATCTTTGAATTTTTTTAAAAGATTTTCTCATTTTTACGCCATAATCATAAGTTGAATTCATTCAATGAAACATTATAAACAAATATCATCATATTTTAAAGCTTCATTAAAAGCTTTACAAGTCATGCTGCCATTCTTGAAATTAATAACGAAAATGGAAGCTACTTGTTTAAGAATCTCAGACAATATAACTAGTGGAAGAGATCAATAATATTGTTGCACAATGGATAGTTTTATTCTTCGTGGTTTTGAGATTAAGATTACATAGAGACAATATTTTTGGAGAATAAGATAGAGAGAAAAAGAAATTGTAGAGTAAAAGTGATGGACAATGGGTGTCTCTTTAAACTTTAAATATTACTGCATGATAGGTTTGAAATGCTACATTTGTAAATTGGCCTTTCCAATATTACTGGTATGTGAATCTTGGATGACGATGTATTAGAACAAAATATTAATTTTAAAAACCAAAACTGTGGTTTATTAATAAATAAAACTCGTAGTTTAATTTGTTCAAACAACAAAATATCTATTCATAAATGATGTTGTACTAGCCATGCCTAAAAAATTGAAATTGAAATAATTTTCAATATACTTGAATATTGAAAAACGAAACATTGAGTTGCAAAAAACTATGCTTGAAACAAAAAATCATAGTAACATACTATACAATCATTTCCATCTTCTATAAGGAATAACTTTTTTCAATTAAATTGTATTTATACAATTAATACTATTAACTATAGTTATCAATAAAATCTTATATTTTTTTTATTAATTACGTTTAAGTAAAATGTGATCTTTTTATATAAATGTAGTTAGAGTTATGATGTCAAAAACCAAGAAACACAGTAAAAATTTTAAAAGTATAGTTAAAGATATTAGACTACACGCTCCTTTTATAACTATAATAAATATTCTTACATACTCATAATCTATTACCTTTTTTATAGTAATATTCCGAGCACTAGTAAAATGGATATTTTCCTTTTCAGTCACCCATATCCATGCTGACACTTTTTCACCCTATCAAATATTAGTAAAAATCATTTTCTTGAAACATTAAAGTCTCAGGCTTAACTTCTACCGTGTGTGGGTTTCATTAAACTTTATGCTAGATCTATCTAGTTATGTACCGGTTTAATGGTTGATTTGTTTGTTTGACTAATCAAACGATTTTTTCTATATAAATGCACTACTTAATTATGATTATAATTTTTTGTACTTATAATTTCATTTATAAGAAAGAAAAGGTTTTAGAACAGGGTCGAAACAAGGCCAGTGACCGTGGGAGTTCTTAAAACTTTATGATAATTTTATGAAAATTTTATTTTTTTTAATATTTATGAGGAATTTGATTTTAGATAAGTTGAAAATTTATAATTTACACCTCAAAAGTTAAATATAAATTTTTATATCGATGCCTTGTATTATTTCTTATTAACTTTTGAAAAAATGTTCTCACAAGTTAATAGATAAATGACCAATAAAAATCTATATTAATTTTTTTGTTGGTTTTTGACTCAACAACATTAACCTATTTTACTTATGTAAAAAAACTCAAAAAAAAAAAAAAAGGTTCTCCAATGGTAGAATTAGAAACACAACTTTTAAAGAACATTCTTAAATCTTAAATTCTTAATCATGTATTCTTTAATTTTACTTCAAAGCTTCCATTAAGTAGTTTACTCTTTGCTGGTATTTTTCTCACAATTTCAATTATTTATTATTGCATCAATTCTGTGTATCTTGTTATTCAAAAGTTAGGATTCTTAACTTGTTTAGAATTAATCATAAAATTTAATTTTGAGTAAAATTAAACAAGGTACACCAAGACAAATATAAAATTGTGATAAAAATCTGTTGGGCTCAACTTAAATAAAAAAAAAAAATTATGTTAGGATTCTTTTAAAATTAGTGCTTATTGTTTTAGCTTTCGTAGCTTCCTTACTATATTCTGTTTGATTTCTATAGATATCACTATTTAGCATTAAAATAATTTTAATCCTTAATATTGCATAAGATTTTTATCCCCTAAAATTGAAAATCATGGCTTCGTCCTTTTAGAACCTTTAGCTATTAGTTCAAATACCGTGATGTACATGAGTTATCCAATTTTATATTGTTTCGCTTTGATTCATTTTCGAATTTCTTTTCCATAGATGTGTTAACATACGTTGAAAGTTTGATTGTAATCATAATATTTATTTATAAATGTAATCTTACAAAAAAATAAACTTATTTATCTTTTGACATAAAATGCTTCAAAAAATTTTTAATGCAAGAAAATAATATAATTAATGATGAATATAAACTTAATTGTTAATAGATGACACTTAGTGGTGTCGATGATCATGATCATGACACTAATCGTGATGTACATCAGTTGAGATTGTTTACCTTAATCTCATTCACACAATATCCACCACTATTTGAGGTGTGAACAATTGGGAATGCTTTTCCGATCAATAACCCAACTAAAAGAGTGCAGTCCATTATCTTTTCTGGTCAAACCGAACATCATTATTTTGTCCATTAATTTATCATCAACCAATCTTCAACTTTTATCTTTGCTTAAAGGATTAAAAATGATCTTAAAAAAATGTTTATCAATTGAGTTTTTATATTTAAATTTTCATTCAATTGAATTTTTTTATGGAAAGAAATTGTTATATTCGAACATAATTTTTATAATTAAAAGAGTTAAATTGAGTAAAAATTGAAATCCAAAAATTCAATAGATTGCGAAAAAATATAAAAGTTCAATTGTTAAACTTTTTTGTGTATGAGAGTTTTTTTTTTTTTTTACCATTTTACTCTATCTTTTCATCGCATAAAATCTAGGTGTGGAAGCGTATTTGAGAGTGGAAGAGGCAGAACTTGGTGGCATAGGACAATTATATGTCAATCACTACAAAATTTTCTCTATAAGATCTTTTCCATAATGGTTCAGATTCACCAATTCAATCTGTTTGTTAAGGAACTCTTAGTCTAAAAAGAGACATGGAAATTTCAGTGAAGAGCGCTTTCTCACTCTTTGGAATTCTGATTGCGCTCATTATTCAACTCAATACCAGCCCATGTCGAGCAACAAGCATTTTCCGGAATGAGTTCTATGGCCAGAACAATGCCACCATCGCTGACAACATGAAGCTGGAATATTTCTTACATGACTATGTTATTGGCAGAATGCTTGTTGGTGAAGTCTTTGTGTCTTTTGCTGCCCTTGATGGAAGTAAACCGGTTGCGAACTGCGGCAGGGGGAAACCGTATATCAGATGCCTTCCCCCTCCAAAGCCGAGGCCACCACAACCGCCAGCACAACCATGCGGCCCCTATAACCGAAACTGTCGTAGATAACTATGACATAACTAAGTTGTCAATGTCAAATTGTACGCAGAATTTGCAATGTTCTCTTTCTTTCTCTCGCTATATATATTATATCTGATTGAAAAACGACGCTTTATGGAATTGGGGGGCCAAAGGGCCCCAAATTTCATAAATTGCTCTCTCTCTCTCTCTCTCTCTCTCTCTCTCTCTCTCTCTCTCTCTATATATATATATATATATATATATATATATATATATGTAACAGAATAATCAAAGCTTTTTACGTATTTGTTTCTTAAAAATAATTGTATAATCTTATTTAAACTTTTTAAATTTTGTGACTCTAATTATTGATTAAAAAATAAAAAAGCCCCTTAAACTCTAAAATGATTATCATTTAAGTCTCTAATATTTCTTTGCAATCAATTAAACTTTTAAATTTCAATTTCTATCCAATTGAGTCATTTCATGGATAGATCTAATATTTTGTTAGTCAGCAATAAGTTTTTAAAGGATCTTATGAAATCTAGTTTAGGAAAATTAAATAGTGTATGTAGTGAAATTTTTATGGTATTTTTTTCAAAAATTTTCGACGTCGACAAACGTTCTTGAAAAGAATCAATTGGATAGAAATTAAAATTTAAAAACTTAATTAATTACAAAATAGTGTTAAAGACTTGTATGATAATCACATTAAAGTTCAAAAGTTTTTTTGACCCTTGAACTATAATTATTGAATAAAATAAAAACTGATAATAAAAAAGAAATTAAAATAAAAAAAATCTCAGAAGAATAATACAACATATCGATAATATTCATATTTAATATAAGATATACAATGTATTGTATAATTAGTTTTAGTAAATAATAATGTTAAATCACAATCCAACAACATATAAAATATCATAACAGTAAGCAATCAACTACGTAATAAAAATTTGATACACTAAGTCAAAGCCCTCTCTTTCTTATTTTATAATTTGATACACTAAAAGAAACGAAGGAGTGACCAACGACAGACATAATGAATTAGTCGAAAATATGTTATAAATTGGTATTTTACAAACATATTAATAACAAATTAGTGCCTCTCAAAAGAAAGAAGAAAAAAGTTGTAAAAGGAAAAAGATTCTCTATTTAAGAAATTAAATTTTTGAAAATTTATAAAAAAAATTGTAACTTTAGCACACTTATACATTTTAAAAGAATAATAATAACAAATTTGTAAAAACAAATATGTTAGTTGCATTAGTTTATCTATGAATGATCTCAAAAACTTTAGATGTCAAAGATTCGCTTCAAATATCATTACTTATTTCTTTTCGTTGCCTTTCTCATTTATTTTTTCTTTATTTTTTCTTTTTATATTTCAATCTTTCACCACAACCAACAATGTATCCAATTCGAGTTTTTTCTTTGAAAAATTTTCCCTCCATTCTATTTTTTTTTTTTAATTACCACACCTCTTTCTCACATTCTTTGACTATGTCTCTGCCAATCTTTCTTTTCTTTGCTTTTTTTTTTTTCTCTTTTTGTCAGGCTATCCAGCACAAGTCATTTTTAGCTTGACCTAAAGGAAAGAAAATAAAGTAGGAGTGCCACGGAGACATTGTGAGGGTGCAAGAGATCTTTCAAATTTTATTCTCTGCATTCAATGAAGAAAATTTTGGTCAAATTAAAGGCAAAAAGTAGAGAAAAGAAAATAAGAAAAAGTCTAGAACAAAAGGAAAAGAAGAATGAAAAGTCATATGCCACGTGGCCGAACCAGTGAATATGGTTCAATCAAGGGAATCTTGGTAAAAAGAAAGTATTAGCGAAAATAAATAATAATAATAATAATAATAATAATAATAATGAAAAGTCTAAAAGAAGTAGAAAAAGTCGTGTCACATGCAGCAACTAGTGAAAAATTGTTCTCACAAAATTTTTTGTATGAATAAATAGATAAAAAAATAATTCTTATTTTAAATATTTTTTAAAATGTAATTTACTTGAATTAAACTAATCATCTTAAATATGTCTAAAAATGAATCAGGGCATGGATGATATATAGAAAAGAGTTTGTTTGAGAAATAAAAAATAAAGGAATAAGGGAGTCAAATATGGATGCCACATAAACTCTCCAACCACTAACACTACTAGAAAAAAGCTTATAAATTACATTTAAAATGCAATGCAAAACAAAACACTAAGTTTTTTTTTTTTTAATTGTAGCTCACTCTGATGTAGTTTTTTTCAAGTAGTTTAGACTATGCTTCTTGAAACGCAATATAATATACACATATAGACCACATTTCAAGGAGAAACCATATTCAAACTTATGGAAAATTGACTATGTTTTAAATTTAAAAATAGTTTAATTTGTAAAATAAATTACGTGATTAAATTATTTCTAAATTTTGATTTATTTGAAAATAAAATCAATAATTTATGTTTCGTTGTTACCCATAGACTAATTTCAAGTAAAAAGCTGTGCATATTAGATAAACCATGGTGTTTTATTGTCATTACACAAAAATATAACAAAGTAATTATTACAAAGTATACTTACACCATATTTTAATATCAATGAACTATTTTCAAGACTTCAACACAATATATATAATGTCGATTTTTTTTCCGCAATGAGCATAATGATACAAGTCTGTTCTTTGCCAACTCCTTATTATGCATTTTTTTCTGCAAATAATTAAGATCAGCATCTGTTAACATCCTAACTTGCATCATTTTAATTGAAGATCATTTGTTAACAACCTAGCTTGCATCACTTTCATCTATCATTTTACTTGAAGGGGGTAGGTTGTCAAATTAATAGACCAAGTTCTCAATTATATTGGACACATTATACTAGGCAAGGTATTCATTGTATGACATTGTCTATGTGAATCTAATTTGCTTTATAAATGCAACATTTATTGTTTAATTGTTTTTTGTCTAGTCGGATTGTAAAAATTAGGAACTAATGAGTTAAAATGATGCAAACTAGGATGTAACAAATCATGAGCATTATTTGTGAAAGTTCTTGTGCATAGTAAATTTTAAATGACTCTAAGAACGTAGTGAAATTCATCATAATTTGATTATGATGAAATTCAATACTTTTGTGAAGACATTAAAAAAAATCCATCTACATAATAACTCTCGCAAATAATGGAAGTCAAGATCTTTTAATATCTCAGCTTACACTACTATAACTCTTGGCTCTTAATTTTTACAAACCAACTAGGCCAAAAAAAAAAAATTCATTAAACAACAATGCTTAATTTCTAAAGTGAAGTAGTTGCACATAGACAATGTCATAATATAAAATATGATAAATATCTTACCTAGTATAATACATGCATTCCACTAAGAGCTTGGTCCATTAATTAGACAACCAACCCATTCAAGTAAGATGGCAAGCACCCACTATATATAAGCTTTTTCAGCCATCCACGACTAAATTAAGATAAGATCAAAGAATCACATTAATTTTTTTGTTAAAAGAGAAATATTTGATAATTGAGGGTAGGGGTAGGTTGCTTGGATTTGAAGTCAAGTCTTACAATATGCCATAACTCTTCGTTAACCACTCGGTCAAGAGGTTGTTGGCAAAGAATCACATTTACAAAAAGCAAACTATAGTAAAATTGTTCATTTAAAAGGTCACTCACTAAACAAAAAAAAAAAAGATAATTAGAAAAAGAACCCTAACCTCATAAAACTTGAGATGTAATATTTGTAGGTTTTGGTGTCACGACCCTCAACTTACCAAAAATCTTCACAAATTTTTCTCTTTTCATACGTTATTTATTATTTGTTCTTACCTTACCTTGATCGTGATCAGCTGCACTCTCAACAGTTGGGCTGTGTGTCAATGTCTATCTCATCCAAGCACAACAAATTAATTTGTATTATAATTTAGAAGTAAACACTTGTATAAATATATCAGAGTTACTGTTTACATGTGTTTACATTGCTTTACATCCCTAAATCGTTACTTACAAAATGCTACTGTGCTATGGACAGTTTAGATACAAAATAATCCAAGTGTGTATACCTTAGATGATAGGATGCAGCGGATATCTCAAAAAGAAAACCACCAGTCGCTCTAAGCAATACTCAATGCTCTGTAAAGAGGGAAAATAAGGGGGGTGAGCAAACCATACGCTCAGTAAGGCAATTATGCGAACAAGTAGATACTGCACTATCTACGTGATCGTGATGCCATACTCAAAAGCATACATTTCATCATTTTCTTAAAATATGAGTTCATGCTTGTGTTAATGGTATGTAAAGCAATTCATGCTATTAAATTTCAGTGCACAATTCAAATACAAAGCTTGGAAAACCATCATACGGATTTCACAAATAAAGCATGGAAAACTCAACATGCGTAAGTGTACTTTAAAACCATTAACATACTTTCATCTCAAAATAATTCAACTTTTGTCAGGATTCAATCCCTCCTTCGGACTATCCTGACCCACAAAATATTTCAAACATGGATTTATTCACAAAGTAATGTACATGTAAGATAGGCTATAAGATAAAGGACAATCTCCTCAAGGACTATGGCCATATCCAGTGATCCTAGGCTACACGGATCAGGTGTACGGGACATCACCACTATCGGCTTCCACACGGGAGGTGGGTCACGTCCTACCTGCCGATCCATAGCAGATCTAAACATTGTCCGAAGATGGCATATCACAATCTCAACATGATACAACGTACTCCATGCTACCTGCACGGTACAACGTACTCCGTGGACCCATATCAACACATCATATCACGACACATCTCAAAATGCATGTGTGAGCCTATTTAATCGGTGCGACACCAAGTCTACCCGAAGCTCCTAACACGGCTATCAACATGTCAAATTCTCAAAAATGCACGTGCGATCCTATTTAATCGGTGCGACACCCAGTCTACCCGAACCTCCTAGCGCAACAACAAGTATAGTGGGCATCTACTGCGAGCCATTCTCTAGCACCATGCCAAAAACCAGTAAAAATCCATGTGAAAACTAATGCGAGCCAAGGTCCAGCACTCATGCGTATGAAACACATCAAATCTCGAGCGAGTCATACTCTAGCACGCTTTCATTCTCACGAAATCCATGTAGGTGGCTCAATTCTTTGCAAAGTATGGTTAACAAAACCAAAACAACTCATTTCTTTTGCAAATCATTTCAAATGTTAGCCAACCTACCAGTCACTTGCTAAATAGCAATAAAACATGATTTTCAAAGCATTATTCTTTTGTTTTCATGCACATTTCTCAAACCCAACTCTTTGTCCTTCAATCACCCAATATCATTTCCTAGTATCACATGCATTCTAGTAAAACATTTAAGCACCCAAATTGCGCATAGATATCTCTAAGAGTCCACACAATTCCCTTACCTCGATTTACTTGAGTGTGACTCTCTTCCTCTTAGCTTCTTGCACTTTTGGCTCACCTTGCTCCGTTGTATCCTCGGGAGCTGCAATTCATTCACCAAATCACTCGAGTTAATGTTGTTAACTCACATTTTAACATTAACTACTCAATGTAATTCATTTGAGCCTATTTCATAAATTTTGGCTCATCTTGCATTTAGCCACCATCAAGTCATTTCGAATAAAATTTATCTAGTAACTCACTTAGTTACTTGTTTAGGACTTGATGTGCAATACCCTACCCTTACTCTTTCATTCATTATGCATTTTACCAATGCCTTATTCCATATTTTACCCTATTTTGGTAATCTTACCATTTATTCCTTAACCACATCTCAAAATCATACTTATAGCACTATTATCACCTTAAGGTATCCCACATCATCATTTATTTCACCACATTTCACTTTCTCACACTAGACCATTTCTAAGTTATAATTGTTCCATTGTATTCTAGGTAGTTTCTACCATTAATATGCACACCAAGACACTCCAAAATCAATATCTAAACAATGTACATTGGTTGTTGCATTAGAAACTCACTTAGCTTGGCTTCCTCTTTGTTCCAAATGGGAATACACCTTGTTCCTCAAATCCAACAAATCGGGAAATGCCTCTAAACTATGTTGTTCTTCTCTTTGATGTGAACAACTTTATCTCTAATAGCTTTCCCTCAAATCTTACTGAAAATGTGTGGATTTAGGAGTGAGAAAGCTAGGTTTTAGATTGAAAATGGCAAAGAATGGTTTTGTCCCTTGAAATGCAGATCCAACTGCTCCATATTTATAGAATTTGCTTGATGAGATCGATCTGCCTTGGGTGGAGATTGATATGGTCCTTTTAAAATCCCTATTTTTCATACCATTGAAGGTAGGAGATCGATCTGTTGGACCTTGAGATCGATCTGTCTCAGGCAGAGAGTTGAGGAGATCGATCTGGCTTGGGAGGAGATCGATCTGCTCTAACCCGAGAGCTAAGGAAATCGATATGCTTACCTTAAAATCGATCTTCTCATTACAAAATGTTTAGCAGATCGATCTGGATCCATTGGAGATCGATCTTCCATGTTCCCATTGCTCGAATGAGAGCATTTTGGCTTTTCCAGATCGGTCTCTCATCTTATGAGATCGATCTGGTCTTCATATTTCCAGGTTTTGCTGCAGTTTTCTGCAGAAACTTACACCAAAACATCCTTAATTTGCTTCCACAATCATTTCCTCATCTAGTTACCTTTAAGACTTGAAAATGACATCCTATATAACCAAAGGTATACAATACAAATCAAATGGAAGCATAAAGATTCACACCTCTTATGCAACTTCATTCCATTTTACCACACTACTCATATTCCATTCTACTCACATTCATCACATAAAACAGTCCATTTCTTCATGTTCCTACATAATGAAACTTGTACGTACATCACAACTCTTATTACAAGTGTGTACATTAAATTTATGGACTTTACATCACTTATGAATCCATATTATAATTCCATTTACATTTCTATGTACATATATACAATTATACATATACGAGGTCTCACATTCTCCCCTTTTTAGAAAATTTGGTCCTCCAAATTGGAACCAAGTCAATCCTTGAATAACTCAGGATATTTTTCCCGTATCAAACTCTCCAATTCCCATGTGGCTTCTTCCACAGTGTGATGTTGCCAAAGGATTTTCACCAAGGGAATTGTCTCTGTTCTCAACACTTTCTCTTTTCTATCCAATATCTGAATCGGCTTCTCAACATACGTCATGCCTTCATTAAGCTCTAAAGGCTCATACCTTATTACATGCGCTGGGTTCGGGTGGTACTTCTGTAACATAGATATGTGGAAGACATTATGCACATTCGCTAGCTCAGATGGCAATGCTAGCCTATATGCCTTATCTCCCACTTTATCAAGTATCTCAAATGACCCTATATATCGAGGGCTTAGTTTCCCTTTCTTCCCAAATCTCATAATCCCCTTCGAGGGAGAAACCTTCAAAAACACTGACTCACCCACCTCAAACTCTAGTGGTCTTCGTCTCTTGTTAGCATAACTCTTTTGTCTGCTTTGAGTTATCCTTTACCTCTCACAAATCAATTGGACATCCTCAGAGGCCTGTCTAACCAAGTCAGGAGCAAAAATCTATTTGTCACCAACCTCTTCCCATCCAATATGGGAACGACATCTACGCCCATACAATGCCTCATATAGTGCCATCTTGATACTCGTATGAAAACTGTTATTATAGGCGAACTCTGCGAGTGGCAAATGGTCATCCCAGGAACCTCCAAAATCTAATGCACACGCTCTCAACATATCATCTAGGGTCTGTATAGTCCTCTTTGACTGACCATCTGTCTGAGGATGGAACGCGATGCTAAAACTCAACTGGGTCCCAATCACTTCCTGAAAATGTTCTCAGAAATGGGAAGTGAAGCGGGCATCCCTATCAGAAACAACGCTCACTAGAATTCCATGTAGCCTCACTACCTCACGCACACACAAGTTCGCTAACTGGCTTAGAGTATCGGTAGCTCTCATAGCTAGAAAATGGGTTAAATTCGTCAACCGATCCACAATCATCCATATGGCATCATGACCTCTACGGGTCCTCGGCAATCCCATCACAAAATCTATGGTGACGTGCTCCTACTTCCAAGTCGGTATCGGTAGAGGCTGTAATAACCCTACAGGCTTCTGATGCTCTACCTTCACTTGCTGACAAACGAGATATCTAGCGACATATTCAGCAATATGCTTTTTCACCCCAGACCACCAATAAACTTTTCGAAGGTTTTGATACATCTTGGTACTCCCTGGATGTATCGTATACCTCGATGAGTGAGCCTCTATCAAGATCAACCTTTTGATCTCTGTATCCTCAGGAACACATATCCTACCTCTGAACCTTAATAATCCATATGAACTCAATTCAAAATCCGTCTCTATGCCCATCTATATCTGCCCGACAATATCACTGCACTATTGATCAACCCGTTGAGCTTGTCAGATTCAATCTACCAGATCTGGTTCCAAACGCAAGCTAGCCATCATAACACCACTATCAGCACCGTGCGGGGTCACATCCAAATTGAGGTTCGAGAACTGTTTCAACAGCTCATGTTTCCTGATCATCATAAATAATACCATCCCGATATGCTTCCTACTCAATACATCAACAACCACATTTACCTTACCCGGGTGGTACAGAATTTCACAATCATAATCCTTTAAAAGCTCGAGCCATCTCCTCTATCTCATTTCAACTCTTTCTGTGAGAACAGGTACTTAAGGCTCTTATGATCTGTAAATACTTAGAATTTCTCACCATAGAGGTAGTGGCGTCATATTTTCAACGCAAACACCACCGCTGCCAACTCCAAATCATGGGTCGGGTGGTTCCTCTCATGATCCTTTAGTTGTCTAGATCCATATGCAACTACCCTCCCATCCTGCATAAGTACATAGCCCAGTCCTTGGTGTGAAACATCTGTATACATAGAGAAACCTCTTGAGCTGGTAGGAATGGTGAGAATCAGAGCTGTGGTTAATCTCATTTTCAACTCCTCAAAGCTCTCCTCACATCTATCATCCCACATAAATTTCACATTTTTTCTCATGAGACGTGTCAACGGAACAGCTAATCTAGAGAATCCCTCCACAAACTGTCTATAATATCCAGCTAAACCCAAAAAACTAATGATCTCTGTTACTGTCTGGGGTCTCTGCCACTATATCACTGCCTCAATCTTTGATGGATCCACTGCCACACCATCCTTCGATACTATCTAACCCAGAAAAGAGATATGTTCTAACCAAAAGTCGCACTTACTGAGTTTAGCGTACAACTTCTTCTTTCAGAGGGTCTGTAGCACTATCCTTAGGACACGTTCATGCTTCTCTCTAGACCTTGAGTGCACTAGTATATCATTAATAAACACAATAACAAATTGATCCAAATACTAGTGGAATACCTCATTCATCAATGACATAAAAGCTGCGAGAGCATTCATCAACCCGAATGGCATAACCATAAACTCATAAATTTGTATCGGGTGCGAAAAGCGTTATTGGGTACATCTCCATCCGAATTTGCAATTGATGATACCCAGATCTCAGATCTATCTTGGAGAAGACCGACGCTCCCTTAAGCCGATCTAACAAGCCATCGATGCGTGGAAGGGGATACTTATTCTTAATGGTGGCCTTATTCAACAACCGGTAATCAATACACAGTCGAAGGCTTCCCTCTTTCTTCCTTACAAATAGAACTGGTGCTCCCCAATGCGATACACTCGGTCAGATGAATCCCTTCTCCAACAACTCCTGCATTTGCTTCCTTAATTCTTCCACCTCAATTGGAGCCATTCTGTATGGTGGCTTGGATATTGGCTTTGTACCAGGTGCCAAGTCTATACAAAACTCCATCTCTCTATCTGGAGGTAACCTTGGTAATTCATCCGAAAAGACTTCTGAAAATTCCCTAATCACTGGAATGTCTATCAACTCCGGACGTGCCTTATCCATCTCAACCACATAAGCAATGTAACCTTCACATTATCCTTTCCACCATTAGTAATCACAAATCATAACATCCACATAATCGATAAACAAATTCATCTTTCATACATCATGTATTAAGATCATACTCTTTTATTTATAAAAGTCATACTCTTTCATTTCATTTCACAAAGTTTACAACAAGATTTCCTATCTCGGGAAACATCAGTGTTTTAGCACGATAATCCATAACAACATGATTTGCAGCCAGTCTATCCATCCCTAGGATTACATCAAAATCATTCATATTTAGTAAAATTAAATCGACTGCCATTTCTCTTCCTCCTATCTTCAATTTACAATTCCTATATACATGGTCAGTCAATTGACTATCATTCATAGGGGTAGATATCATTAGCATCTTATCAAGCAATGTGGGTTTGACATGCTTTAACAATTTATGTGTAAAGGATGACGATATAAAAGAATGCGTGGCACCAGGATCAAATAATACAAATACTTCTAAATCAAAGATTTGGATGGTACCTTTAACCACATCCAAAGACTGATCCGCAGTGTCCTGGTCTAGTGCGTGCACTCGTCCTCTGCTCACACCTACTGCCTGCTTCCACTTTTCCTCAGTTATGGCCCACCTCCTCAAAGCAGCTATCTCAACTGGAGCTCTATCTCGCTCCTGCCCCTTCTGTGGGGCTCTCTCTATCATCTCTGGGCAATCTTGGACTATATGCCCTGGTTTCCTACATCGGAAACATACTGTAGTAGGTCCATAGCATTGTCGAGTACCATGGTACCTACCACACTTGCCACACTGTTCTGGAGTAGGCCGTGGTCCTCCAATCATGATTCCTTTTGTTGGACCTAGGGCTGGATACATGGGAGGATTAATTGTCTTCTCTCGGATCTCTTCGATCCTTGGTCTCTTCCCAAAAACTCTCTTGCTTCCCTTATAACTGAAGCCTCTATCCATCAATGGTCTCTTCTTATCTCTGTCCCTCACTTTACCAACCTTTCTAAACTCTAAGGCGATTCTATCAATGTCTTATTCACACAATTGCGCTCTACACACTGCCTCCTCATAGGTCGGTATATCAAGGGGAACCAATCTAGACCTGATGGTTGGTCTCAGTCCATCTACAAACTTCTGGACCTTCTTGACCTCATTACTCATCGTCTCAGGATTATATCTGTCTAGGGAGATAAAGGTCATCTCGTACTCATCCACTGTCTTGCTCCCTTGAGTCAATCCCAAAAATGTCATCTTTAGCTTCCGCTGTGCAGTATCTGGAACATACTGTCTCCGAAAGGTCTCTAAAAACACATCCCAGCTAATCTCTATATGTCGAGCTCTCAGAATAGGCCTGGTGGATTTCCACCAATGTTCTGCTGATCCCTTCAGAATAAATGTGGCAAATACTACCATCTCGATAGTAGTGCACTCAAAGAACCCATATAACTTCTCAATCTCATTGATCTAATCCTCTGCAGCTACTGGGTCCTTAACTCCACTAAAAGACGGCGGTCTAAACTTCTGGAACTGTCGCAGTCTGTCCAAATCACAACCATATCCCCAACCTCTACTGCCTGGTGTAGCAACTGGCGTAGGCACATCCTGTATGGGTGCGGGTGTATCTGTCGTTCAAGGTCTCTGGGCTGGTTGTGCCTGTGCCTCAGGAGATACCGCCTGCTCTGCATCACCCTGCGTAGCGGGACTCTATCTGCCCCCAACTCTAGGTAAAGATTGAGTGACCAACTCCAAGAACATCTCAATCTCCGCTCAATCCTCGCAAAGCGAGCCTCATTACTCTCAGGTCTCTCCTCTGGACCCTGTGAAGCATGCTCAACCTCAGCCTCCACCTCAACCTCATCCAAAGCCTCGTGTGCTTTTAGTCAACATGACCCCCAAACCTACCTCTATGACCTCTAGTTCATCCTCTCGCCCCTCTGCCGTGACTGGTATAGGGCATAATTGCTCAATTCCTTACACTCACATAGATTTCTTAGTCAACCAATCAACACACACACAATTGTATCTAAACAAGCACAGTAACATGGGGATGTAATTTTCCAACTTATTAAGTATTTTAGACATCGACACACGTCAGACTAACTCAAACTTTGATACCAACTTCTGTCACGACCCTCAACTTACAAAAAATCGTCACAAATTTTTCATTTTTCATGCGTTATTTATTATTTGTTCTTACCTTACCTCGATCGTGATCAACTGCACTCTCAACAGTTGGGCTGTGTGCCAATGTCTATCTCATCCAATCACAACAAATTAATTTGTATTATAATTTAGAACTAAACACTTGTATAAATATATCAGAGTTACTGTTTACATGTGTTTACATTGCTTTACATCCCCAAATCATTACTTACAAAATGCTACTGTGTTATGGATTAGATAAAAAATAATCCAAGTGTGTATACCTTAGATGATGGGATGCAACGGATACCTTAAAAAGAAAACCACTAGTCGCTCTAAGCATTACTCAATGCTCTAGAAAGAGGGGAAAATAAGGGGGGTGAGCAAACCGCACGCTCAGTAAAGCAATCATGCGAACAAGTAGATACTGCACTATCTACGTGATCGTGATGCCATGTTCAAAAGCATACATTTCATCTTTTTCTCAAAATATGAGTTCATTATTGTGTTAATGGTATGTAAAGCAATTCATGCTATTAAATTTCAGTGCACAATTCAAATACAAAGCCTAGAAAATCATCATACAGATTTCACAAAAAAAGCATGGAAAACTCAACATGGATAAGTGCAATTTAAAACCATTAACATACTTTCATCTCAAAACAATTCAACTCTTGTCAGGACTCAGTCCCTTCTTCGGACTATCCTGACCCACAAAACATTTCAAACATGGATTTATTCACAAAGCAATGGACATGTGAGATAGGCTATAAGATAAAGGGAAATCTTCTCAAGGACTATGGCCATATCCAGTGATCCCAGGCTACACGGATCAGGCGTGCGAGGTATCACCACTATCTGCTTCCACACGGGAGGTGGGTCACGTCCTACTCGTCGATCCATAACAGATCTAAACATCGTCCGAAGATGGTATATCACAATCTCAACACGGTACAACGTACTCCATGCTACCTGCACGGTACAACATACTCCGTGGACCCATATCAACACATCATATCACACCACATCTCAAAATGCACGTGTGAGCCTATTTAATCAGTTCAACACCAAGTCTACCCGAAGCTCCTAACACGGGTATCAACATGTCAAATTCTCAAAAATGCACTTGCGAGCCTATTTAATCGGTGCGACACCCAGTCTACTCGAAACTCCTAGTACGACAACAAGTATAGTGAGCATCTAATGTGAGCCATGCTCCAGCACCATGCCAAAACCAGTAAAAATCCATGTGAAAACTAGTGCGAGATAAGCTCCAGCACTTATGCATATAAAACACATCAAATATCATGTGAGCCATACTCTAGCACGCTTTCATTCTCACGAAATCCATGTAGGTGGCTTAATTCTTTGCAAAGTATGGTTAACAAAACCAAAACAACTCATTTCTTTTGCAAATCATTTCAAATGTTAGCCAACCTACCAATCACTTGCTAAAAAGTAATAAAACATGATTTTCAAAGCATTATGCTTTTGTTTTCATGCACATTTCTCAAACCCAACTCTTTACCCTTCAATCACCCAATATCATTTTCTAGTATCACATGCATTCTAGCAAAATATTTAAGCGTCCAAATTATGCACAGATATCTCTAAGAGTTCACATAATTTTCTTACCTCGATTTACTTGAGTGTGACTCTCTTATTCTTAGCTTCTTGCGCTCTTGGCTTGTCTTGCTCCGGTGTATCCTCGGGAGCTGTGATTCATTCACCAAATCACTCGAGTTAATGTTGTTAACTCACATTTTGACTTTAACTACTCAATGTAATTCATTTGAGCCTATTTCATAAATTTTGGCTCATCTTGCATTTGGCCACCATCAAGTCATTTCGAATAAAATTTATCTAGTAACTCACTTAGTTACTTGTTTAGGACTTTATGTACAATGCCCTACCCTTACTCTTTCATTCATTATGCATTTTACCAATGCCTTATTCCACATTTTACCCTATTTTGGTAATCTTACCATTTATTCCTTAACCACATCTTAAAATCTTACTTATAGCACTATTATCACCTTAAGATATCTCACATCATCATTTATTTCTCCACATTTCACTTTCTCACACTAGACCATTTCTAGGTTATAATTGTTCCATTGTATTCTAGGTAGTTTCTACCATTAATATGCACATCAAGACACTCCAAAATCAATATCTAAATAATGTACATTGGTTGTTGCATTAGAAACTCACCTAGCTTGGCTTCCTCTTTGTTCCAAATGGGAATACACCTTGTTCCTCAAATCCAACAAATGGGGAAATACCTCCAAACTTTGTTGGTCTTCTCTTTGATGTGAACAACTTTGTCTCTAATAGCCTTCCATCAAATCTTACTGAAAATGTGTGGATTTAAGAGTGAGAAAGCTAGGTTTTAGATTAAAAATGGAAAGGAATAGTTTTGTCTCGTGAAATGCAGATCTAACTACTCCATATTTATAGAATTTGCTTGATGAGATCGATTTGCCTTGGGTGGAGATCGATGTGGTCCTTTTAAAATCCGTCTTTTCCACGCCATTGAAGGTAGGAGATCGATCTGTCGGACCTTAGGATCGATCTGTCTCAGGTAGAGAGTTGAGAAGATCGATCTGCTCCAACCTGAGAGCTAAGGAAATCGATCTTTTCATTACAGAATGTTTAGCAGATCGATCTGGATCTATTGGAGATCGATCTGCCCTGTTCTTATTGCTCGAATGAGAGCATTTTGGCTCTTCCAGATCGATCTCTCATCTTATGAGATCGATCTGACCTTCATATTTCCAGGTTTTACTGCAGTTTTCTGCAGAAACTTACATCAAAACATTCATAATTTGCTGTCATAGCCATTTCCTCGTCTAATTACCTTTAAGACTTGAAAATGATATCTATTCATACTTTATACACATTAAAACTTGTGTGTATTCCTTGTATAACCAAAGGTATACAATACAAATAAAATGGAAGCATAAAGATTAAAACCTCTTATGCAACTTCATTCCATTTTACCACACTACTCATATTCCATTCTACTCACATTCATCACATAAAACAATCCATTTCTTTATGTTCCTACATAATGAAACTTGTACGAACATCACAACTCTTATTACAAGTGTGTACATTGAATTTATGGACTTTACATCACTTATGAATCCATATTATAATTCCATTTACATTTCTATGTACATATATACAATTATACATATACGGGGTCTCACATTTGGCTTATGCTCAAACACATAATCAGGGTTGCACAGCGAAAAGTAAAAATAGAAAGTTTGAAACCACACAGGATCAATTTTGATAAAACCCTTCCAAAAATTGGTAACATGGTTTTCAAGCAAACAATTGAGTTCAAAATTTTTATACCATATGTACAGATATCGTAATCTTAAGACTTTGATCGCTACTTGTTCTTGTTCACCAATGCTAAGATATTGCAAACCACAGCTGTCCAATTATCTAACCTCTTATGGCATCCACACGAGTAGCTATGGACTTTTGAGAAAGGTTGAATTGTGCTATGGCTAACTCTATGCTAGTAGGTCGAGTTTCACAAACTCACCACCAAAATCCTCTAGGTATCTTCAAGCTCTCAATAATGTAGGAAACCTTTTTAAAAATGCTTTAAGAAGATCAAAATATAGGAGAAATTGGCACACAGGGAATGGTACAGTGTAACGACCCTTGACCCTTGAAAATCGAGGGATTTTTTTTTGTTTTTATCTTAATTTACCCACTTATTCCCTTATTCACTTAGGCTGTATTCCTATTTATTGTCAATCCTTAAAAATATTCTCTTTCATTTATTCTTATACAGGTTCCATCCCGACACATTACTTTCAATAGATGTCTGTGCATACAAAAGGTCTGGTAAAGAGATAAGAATGTATACCTCACGCATGTACAAAAGGTAGTCTCGGGAAGCTCATATCCACCAGCCTACGTCATCTATGCGGCATTTATTAACTGTAATCCACTGCAAAGATCTGAGAGGTAGAGGGGTAAGCTTTCTGGAAAAAGCCCAGTAAGAAAATGTATTTAAAAATGGTCCTAGCAATTCAAATATGTAGAAAACATAATAGTACGTATAAAGATTACTTTCTGAAAACTAATATAAAGGACATTCAAAGATTAAGGAACACCAGAAACATCATGATTCAAAACGTAATTCTTTAAGTACGTGAACTTAGCAGATATTACGTAAACTTTATGTATAATCAGAATTCCAAAACGGGAATATATGTCAAATCACATAATATAGAATCACATTCTGAAAACAGAGTTCAATTTTCAAAGAGAGACTACATCGACAATAACCAAATCATCCTCCGTAGAGGGAATTTAGAACCCGAAGGTGAAATTTAGAACCTATGGCCACGGCGAGACAGAACCTGAAGGTGAAATTCATAACCTATGGCAACGGCGAGACAGATTCGAATGTGAAATTCAGAACCTATGGCCACAGCGAGACAGAACCCGAAGGTGAAATTCAAAACCTATTGCCACAGCGAGACAAAACCACAAGGGCGAAGTTTCAGATGCCACACATGCGAAGTTCAAACGCCACACAGGCGAAGTTGACATGCGTTAGCATACAACATAAATGACCCTTAGTCTCAAAACATATTATATTTCTCATATGTGAAAACATCGAATTAAAACTCATCTTATTCGAAAGATTATTGCAGAAGACATGTTCTTATTTCAAAAGCACAAATACAGAAAGCATAGTCTTGATCAGAAATATAATTTAGAAACATGCATGAAAATCATACTTCATATCTTTGTAAGCTTTCCTTAATCAAAGTTCAGAAAGTAACTATTACCATTTTAAATTATATCCCCTTACCTCGATTTGTCGAAATTCCAAGTTCGAGTAAGGACGCCTCCAAGTATCTCCCTTAAATCCTTCTACGATTCTCCTATACCGAAATTTATATTCTTAGTACCCTATTCGTGCGAATTGTCCGAATTGCGTTAAAATCGTAACCTATTCGTTACTACTACGTGTGTACGTATTATTGTACGTACTTAAGTCAACACGCACGTTTATATATTTTCTCCTACCACATATTATTTTGTATGTACACTTATTGACATACACCTTATTATATACCTCTACATGTATGTACACATAAATATATACATATATATATATATATATACACTCCCATATGTATATATATATATATATATATATATATATATATATATTTATTTGTTTTCATTCTTTTCCTATCTCATATATACATTCTTTACATGTACATAAACTAGCACACATTCATCTTATATACATCCCTATGCATATACACCTAAATATATATATATATATATATATATTTATTTATTGTTTTCCATTTTTCCTTATCACATATACATACATATTCTTGTATGTACATATACTTAACATATCCATTCATTATATACACCTATATGTATATACCCAAATATATATATATATATATATATATTCACTTAAATATACATTTATCTAATTCAAACTATACTAGCATGCTTATATCTACAACCCATTTATCTACTTGTACATTGAACATACATACATGTACATACATATATACACTTTACCTCCTTATCTGTCAGACTCAAAATTTTATGTAGCTTATACCTTATGACTCCTATGTGTATGAACACTCTGTTATTATAGTTGAATCATAAGAAGAGTATTTACTAAACTTAAAGTGTTAGGGAAATGATTTAACACGCAAAAGCTACATAAAAAGCCTAATGTGAACTATAAGTGACACATGCTAAACCGAGTAAATCTAAATTATTCTGATTGAAAATAAGAACTTAAAATGAGAGAGCGTAGAGAGCTCATGAAAGAAGGTCAGCTTGATTTAGTCCCGAACATAGAAAATGAGAGTAAAAGCTAAAAAGGGTAAAATGGACCTTTTTAGCGAAATAAGGTGTTTTGGGTGAAATTATCCATCGGGAACGGTTGAAACATAAATACGAGAGTGTAAGACATAAGATGTGATACTTTCAAAATTTTGAAAAAAGTCAACTTGGTCGATGGTTAAGGAAAAAGTCAACTATAGTTAAGAAAGTGGACTTTTACCATAGTTGACTAATCATGGTTAAAAATTAACCTAAGTGTGGAGAAAAATTTGGAGAAAAATATTCTTGGCCAGAATACAAGATAATCATCCCCGAAAGTAAGGAAAATTTATTCGGAAGGATTCCGGATTAAATTTAATGGTTAAAAACGTAATGGGCCTAAGGTGAAAATTTTAAAGCCCATTAAGGTATACTAAATGTATATCGAAATTCTTAGGTCCTTTAGATCGAATTGTTGGACAAATTGATTGGCAAAATTTTGAGACGATTAAAGGCCCGAGACATAGTAAAAATTTCAGCTCGAAAGCCCATTAAGAAAGCCCAAACCGAGAAGCCCAAATGGAAAAGCCCATGAGATAAATATCTAACCATAGTTAAAGTTAACTATGACTCATAAGGTGACTCATGGCTAAGGTTTGGAAAGTCAAATATAATGGCTGAAAAGTAACGCTTAATGGATAAGTAAGTGGCTTATAAAATCAGCCACACCATTGTCATCTTCATCACACCAAATTCGGCTAGAAGAAGAAACCATTGAAACATAATATCAAAGCTTTCTCTCACTAGAAATCACTAGGAATTAGGCATATTTGGAACTTGCATTCTTCATGGAAGTTGTTCCAAATTGAAAGGAGAGTGACATATGTTGGAATTGGCTATCAAGGAGCCATAGAGTGCAAACTGAGAGCCTCTAAAGTTTCGGCCAAAGGGTGAACACAACAATTGGTATATTTTCTAATTTTCAATTTCATATATGTTAATGTATGAATGATTTTAAGACTATTGGTATATGTCTTAAGCATTGAAACATATTAAATCACCATGATGTTGGTTAGGCCGAGAGTGAGTAATGGAATAGTGATTTATGTCCATATGATTTTAAGACATAAATGGATTAATTTACATGTATTAATAATTATGGTGTAATTAGAATTAATCAATTTGATTAATAAATGCAAGTAATTAGTTGGCATTCAAGGTGTTTGATAAAATGCCTAAATGAACTATATGATATTAGGAATGTTGCCAACCAAGTGTTTGTAGAAATGCTTAAGTGAATTGGCTAGACAAATAGGCATGGATGGCATGCCATGGTATAACCGAGGCATGGGTAGCTCTCGGCCATGGCATGTGGTCAAGAGGCCCAATGGGCCAATCCCAAATATTTTAGGCCCAATATGTTGTAATGGGCCTAGAACAAACCCAATAAGAGTTGGTAGGCCCCACAAGCCCAATAGGCCCAACAAAAGTGAATAGTAAAATGAAAATGGGCTTAAGGCATAGTTAGGCCCATTAAGGATTATTAAGGCCCATTAAGGGAAATAGACTGTATTAATGTGTAATACAGTAGGAAAAGTATAATTAACCTGAGAAATGGTTATTTACAGCTCTGGAGTTTACATTGAGAGCTGATCGGACTGCGAGATTTAGCAGCACCGAGGAAGTGAGGTCACTTGACGTGATCCGAGGTAAGGGACTTTTATGAGTAGTTAGAGATACCTGCACGTATTTTTGTCTGCTTTTACATTCACTTAAAAATTCTGAGGGCCAGAGAAAGTGAATAATAATTATTGTGACTCGATAGTGGCAAATTACGATTTTACCCCTAGTTAGTCAAAAAGTCAACTTTTGTGAAAAGTTGTAAAAAGCATGGAAACCACCTTTGTGAGTGTTTAACTGCTGTTTAGCATGAAAATAAATAGATGGGGTAATGATTTTAAGGTTGATGTGAAATAAGCACACTTTATAGTGCTGATTTTGATGTTTTGTAAATCATCCATTTTTTAAAGAGCCATCTATCATATTATGTGAGAATGAATCATGCTAGAGCATAGATCGCACTGGATTTCATATATTTTCCACATACATTAGTGCTGGATTTTGATTCGCACTAGATTTCCATCACATGCATGATAGAGTATTGGAGTTCTTACTCGTACTCAGTTTTATATGATATATGCATGACAGGGTGCTGGAGCGACTAGCTCGTACTCAAGTTTTACATGAGATACATGACAAAGTACTGGAGCGTTGCTCGTACTCGATTCTTCATGATTTATACATGACATAGTACTGGAGCTATTGCTCGTACTTGATTTGATGATATTATGCATAGCATGGTACTGGAGATATTGCTCGTACTTGATTTAATACATGAACTATGCATTGACCTAGTTGCTGGAGGTTTACTCGCACTAGAGTTGAGTTTGTGATGTGAAACAGTGTTCGAGCGTAGTGTCGACTGTGTGTCACACTCAAAGGTGCGCACTGTATGTGATATATAATACATGTTACAAACCCACGCCGCATCCTCGCGTGACTGAGTGTCACATTTGTGAGAGGATGGCCGCATGAGGCTATTAGAGATGTGGTATGATATTCCATGGTTTGAGGGCTAAGACCTATGGCAAGCACCCCGACTGTGATGTAGGGTCCACGGGTGTACTTTGTACCGTGCTCGAGGAATGGGAGTACGGTGTACCGTGTGTTGTTGTATAGCTGACGGTTGTAATGGACTGACCATCCTCTCGTTGCAGCAGTGATACCCCGCGCACCGAGATCTGTGTGGCTTGGGTTCACATGTCGGATATGATCATAGTCCAGGATACTATTTGCATTTCACCACAGAGTCTCACATGATATATCATATTGATTGACTGATCTAAATTGCGGACAGACCTGAGGGATGGGTCGGACTCCGATTTTGTGTTGTGAATGATTTAAATGCCATAGTTATTGTGATTTAAATATGCATGACATGATTTACATAAAGGCATGATTTATATAAAGATGCATTGCTTTGCACTACATGCATACATTTGAGAAAGAAAGCATGATTTCTGTACATGGGATTTAATCTGTACAAGTATACATATATATATATATATTTAAAGACATGCTTTTAAA
This sequence comes from Firmiana major, assembly GCA_033439115.1. Lineage (NCBI taxonomy): Eukaryota > Viridiplantae > Streptophyta > Magnoliopsida > Malvales > Malvaceae > Firmiana > Firmiana major. The sequence continues at coordinate 15,803,779 of CM065911.1, read as the reverse complement.
GTGAGTTAAGGAAATAATGTTTTCAAGGCATAACATTATTTTGAGTAGATAGTGTAGATATCTACTTGCTTGCCTGATTTCCTTACTGAGCGCGTTGTATGCTCACCCCCCTTTCTTTACATCTCTCTACAGATCATCAGCAGTAGAGCGAGAGCTATTGAGGGATAGTATTCCTGAGTCCACTACTAGTTCCTATCGATCGACAGATATACATATTTTATACAGTTATGTATCTAAACATAGAAACAACACAGTGATGTATACGTTATATATTATGGGGAATGTATTTGTGTTAGATTTTATATAATCTTAGTTACAGTCAGTAATAGTATATTGACATGTATGTATGATAATGGAAAATGTGGTAAGCGAGGACTCTGACATCGAATTATAGCCCAACCATTGAAGAGAAGAAAGGTAAGTTAAAAATGCGAAAAATTTGTAGTGGTTTTTGGTTAAAGTCATGGATTGAGAATGGGATCCTGACATTATCATACTTATACATAATCACATATATTTATATACATGTACAATTAAATATACATAAATACATAAATACTTTACCTTTTCTTTTCTCTCCCTTTTTTTTTCTTCCTTTTCTTTTTTTTTTTCCTCGGTTCCACGTTTCCAGCCCTGTTTTTGTTTCTCCTTCTTCCTCAACCTCTCGGTTCCAGCCTTCACTATCCCCTCACCGATCCCTTCTCCTCTCCTTCACCGATCCCCTGTTTCCCTTTCAGCTCACGGTTATGCTTCCTTCAATCTCGGTCTGTCCTGTTTTCCTGGCCTGCTTCAATGAAGCCTCGGTTCCAGCCATTTCTCCCTCACGATTTCTCCTGTTTGCTCTCGGTTACAGTCTCCATTTCCAGCCCCTGTTCTGCTTCTCTTCACTCTCCTCTGCCTCGGTTCCAACTGTTGTTTCTCTTTACCCCTCTCGGTTCCTTGCTGGTTTCCTTCCTCTGTCCGACCCCCTGTTCCTAGCTTCAGTCCTCGATTTCTGCCTTCCTGCTCCTGTTGCTTTTGCTTCGATCTATTCTGTTCTGTTTTCTGCTTCCCGTCGATCTCCCCTCTTTTTTTTCTTCTCCTCTCTTCCTCACGGCCAGCAGTCCCTCTTCCTTTCTCTTTTCTCTTCTTTCCTTTCCTCTTCTCCCCAGCCGATCAGCCCCTTTTCTTCCCTTTCTTTCTTCCTCCCTCGGCTGGACAGCTTCTCTTTTCTTTCTTTCCTTTCTCTCTCTGCAGGTTCAGCTTCTTCTCATCTCCCTTCCCTTCTCTTCTTTCTCTTCCTTTCTTCTCCTTCTCCTTCTTCTCCAGTCGACCGAGCTCTTCCTTCTCTTCTCCTCTTCTGTTTCCTGCCCACTCTCCTCTGTTTTGTTTCTTCTCTTCTTTTAATTTGAAACCATGGTAGACGAAATTGGCTTTTCTAAGCCAATTTCATACATGTTAATTATATATATATATTGTATTAATATATATATATATATATATATATATATATATACATTACTTGTTTATTGTATATTTTTGTATCATTATTTTGTTTGTTTTGTATGGCTCCCATTTCAATTTTTTTTAATTGTCTTATGCTTTATTTGTTTAATACTATATATTAAATTCTATACATTAAATAATATATATGCTATATATATTATTATTCATTTATTTAAATGTCTAGTATATATGTGTATATATATATATATATATATATATATACATATTCACCTATGTATATATCTACATATATACATTTTCTTGTATAATTTATCCAAAAACATAATATCGTGCCTTCCATGAAATTTTCCTTATTTCAAAATTGAAATAGTATCGGGATTCCATTATTCTTCATAACTTCTCGATACAAGTGTTTACATCAACAATTTTCAATTAACAAATTAAAATTTTCTAATCCCTCCATCCGCCTTATCACTTCTTGTATCTTCGGGTTCCGGTCCTTCACGGGCTTCTCGGTTCCTATAGTGCTCGAGTCCTACAACGAATATTCACACTTCCATTAAAGTATAATATTTCCATTTTTATATAATCTAATTAAACGTAGGAAATTTGTGGGGTTTACATACAGGCTTGTGGATTTCTCAAAACATAGGCTTAAGGATGGTGGCCAGTCATATTAGTGTTTATATAAGATAGGTCAAATGTGTTTCGTTAATTGGTACATTTAGCTTTAAGCCATTAAACTTATTTTAAATTATAATTGAGTCTACCTTTTTATTAAATAATTTAATTTAAGAGGTAAGGTCCAAACTTAATTAATGTAGGATACCACAACTTAATTAAACATTTTTATTAAGCCCAATGTTTCCTAATTAATTATAATTTAGTCCAATAACAAGTCTTCTTAATTAAAAACATTTAATTAAGATCGATTATAATTCCATAGAAAAAAGTACTCCATGGAAAATTTCAAAATTTCCCAAGTAGCTCAGTTTAATTTAATCCAACGACTACACTTATGTGTGTAGCCCGTTAAGTTTTTAACATGTTGATAAGGAACTGGATACCATTCAATTCATGGATCAAGATAGATATCTAGAAATACGTCATGATCTCCCAAATATCAGAATGTCAAAGTGGTTTGTTTTAAACTATCTAGTGTAATTCAGTCATTTCTTCATGATATCTCAAAAATAGATAATGTATGGTGCAATGTTTACTTTATAATATTTTCATTTTTATCCTTGTATTACCAATATCAACTCAACTATTCAAATTACCCTGGCTAAGGATTTAAGAGTTAATATGAGTAAGGATGAAAGAGATAATGTCCCCTAAGTCACTCAATGTCACGACCCAAAACTACCTAAAAATCAGAGTAAAGTTTTCGCGTTTTGTTATTTTCTTTCATGCTTACCTGTCCTCTGATCGTGACCACACTCCACTAACAATTGGGCTATGCGTCAATGCCAGTCCCACCATTCATTTACCATATAACTTAATTCTTTTTCAGTCATTTATAAGTGTTTATAATATTTATACATCCCCTAAAGTTACTTACCAACATGTTACTGTGCTATGCTTATTTAGATACAATATGTACAAGTGTATATACCTTAAATGATGGGCAGCAGCGAATATCCGGAATGCAGTACTCAGTCGCCTCAACATCTACTAGAGATTATCTGTGTGAGAAAATGAAAGGGGTGAGCACATCAAGCTCAGTAAGGCAATCCTATGAACAAGTAGGTAACCATACTACCTACATGAACGTGGTGCCATGCATAAACCACCCTTTCTCCACACATTTTAAAACTGATGCTATGATTCATGATGTCATGTAAAACACGTTCGCATGGAAAATTCAACATGCAACTCTTTTTATATCATTTCTTTCTCATTTAAAAATTTCACAATAAAGTCAGGACTCAACCTCTCCCTCGGGTGGTCCTGACCCACACAAAACCATGAAAATCAGTTTACATCATACATGGGTTTAAAAAGCATGGAAATAACATCATGCAAATCTGATTTAAAGCCCAGTTTTGATCTCATCAAAATCGTCAACATGCGAGACTAGGCAACATCTGTATATTTATAATAACAAGGACTATGGCCATGTGTCCTCGTGAGCCCCTCTGCTACACGGATCCTAGTGTACGGGGTCTCACCCTGATCGAGAACCGCCCGGGAGGTGGGTCAATCCAACCCGTCAATCTTATCCGATCCCACGCATCCGAAGATGCCGTATCCGAAGATACCCCGTATCCGAAGATACCACACATCTGAAGATGCCACACGGTACATCGTACTCCATGCTACTTGCATGGTACATCGTACTCCGTGGACCCATATCATATCTCTATACTCATGCCATGTCTCAAAACGCACTTGCGAGCCTATTTAATCGGTGACACACAGTCTACCCGATGCTCCAAGCACGGCTCATCGCATGTTCTCATAAAAATCAGTGGGGGGTGCAAGCGATGCTTCAGCACTCTCGTCAATTCAAGTAAAACTAGTGCGAGCTAAGCTCTAGCACTCTCATCAAATCATGTGGAAAATCTGGTGCGAGTTACACTCTAGCACCTTGTCACAAAAATCATGTAAAATCTTGTGCGAGTTAGACTCTAGCACCGTGTCATGAAAATCATATATATATATATAAAATCTGGTGCGAGTTGGACTCCAGCACCAATGCATGTAAAACTCTAGTGCGAGCTCTCGCTCCAGCACTAATGCATGCATCACACAACTCAAAATATCGTGCGAGCTGAGCTCTAGCACGTCACATGTCAATAAAAATACGTAGGCGGCTCTGTTTCCTCAAAACAGCCTTCAAAACAATTTCTTCGTTGAAAATATGCAATGCTGTGCATTTTTCTTTCAAGGTTAGCCAACCTACTCATGCATGGGTCAAAACATCTCCAGAACGAGCAGGAACCTCTTATTCTTGCTCCTCTCAATTTTTCCTAAAATTGTAAATTTTTACCCTTAACAAGGGTATTTTGGTAATTTACCCATTCGGGGCACTAAAATTATTAACTTACTTCTAGACCCTTCAGATAATTTAAAGGACTGCATATGAACTTTGAAATTTCGTAAAGTTACCTCTAGCAGTCCGTAGAATTCCCTTACCTTATTTTTGTGTAGAGTCTGACATTTCCTTTTCCAATGCTGTCTCGTCACGCAGTCCGATTTACTCCCAATCCAATGTCCGAAACTGCGTATAAATATTCCTCAGGTCAGATATCATACAATTTAATTGTATTTCCTATTTTCTGGGCTTAATTTAAATCATTGGGCCCATTTACCCCTATTGGGCCTGATTGCACCTTAATGGCCTTAATCGACCTTAAGCCCGTTTTCCACTTAATTTTCACATTATCGAGGTCATTGGGCTCATTGGGCCCACCAACAATTTATTGGGCCTCGTTTTAACTCTCGAATAGCTCAATTTATTATTTACGACAATTTATCTAAATTTCCATAATTTAATTTAATTAATGCGGAAATTAAATCTGAAGCATGCATAACGATGTAAATTGTCGTAAATAAGGGTTACTTACCCGAGAATCCATGCTAGTATGTAAATCGAGACTATCTCGAGCTCTCGTTTGATGTCGATTGTCGAGCTACACAATTTCATAAATTTTTGGGTAAATTTCCAGTCGAAAATTAATTAAATAAAATATTCTAAAATTTAAATCAGTCAATTTCGACCGCTACTGACTTACCCGTAGCTCGATTACATCGTCGGGATTTTTCTTCAATTTTTTTCTCTTTTTCTTTTTCCCTTTTTCTCGTTTTTTCTCTTTCCTTATTGGCTGAACCGGTTCGGTTTGGTTCAGACTCCGGTTTGGTCAGTTCACGGCCTTGCTGGCCAGTTCTCCGTCTACTTTCGTCGCCAGTGGCTCCGCTGGGTTGTCCGCATCTTAAATCTGGGGTTGGCTTCGGTCGAGGTCGTCGAAAAGTGGTCGGTCCAGCCTGTTCTCTCCACCGTCGGTACCCATTTTTGGGCTTGGCCGTCGTCGACGATTCCGGCCGTTTCGCCGACAGCTATGGGTCTCAAAATGACCGGCTCTTCCTCCTGATCACGTCGGTGGCCCCCGCTCACACCCAGCTGCCGTGGATCACCGGGACCGAGCTCTTCTCTCCCGTCGATCTTTCTCTCCCCTATTCACCGGATTTCGACGTCGGTGGGTCGTGCCGCCAGTACCAGGGAGATCGCCTGAAGCTCCTCTTCCTTTTCCGGTGGTCGTGGCCCCTTATCCGGCGCCGGTGGTAGCTCGCCGGTGATGGTTCTTCCTCGATGGTTTTTGTCTTCTTCTTTTCGCGTTTTCGTTTTCTTTTTTTTTTTCGTTTCTCTCTTTCTTTCTTTCTTTGTTTTTTCTTTTATTAATTTATTTATTATTATTTTAATCAATAAAATACATTAAAAATACCCAAATATTTCTTAAAATATCCTAAAAATTATTATTTAATTCCTTTATTCAATAAATGAATTTATCAGTCTATTTTCATCTTTCCGGTATATATATATTTTTTTTCGAAATGATTTTTTGAATTAAAAATTTCGATTAATCCCTATTAATTCCAATAAATTGATATCTTGATCAGTTTAACCAAAAATAAATTTATTTCACCTTTATTAACCAAGATTTCTCAATCCATTATTTTTAATTAAATTTTTTTCTTCTCGAATTTATTTTGGCTTTCGGTCTTTTGACCATTTTGCCCTTGCACGTGTTCGAGAATTCCATTCCAATCCTTTTGCATTTTTAATTTCGTGTTTTAACTAAAATCGGGTCTTACACTCAAGCTAATGAAATCAAAGTTTGACAATTCACACATATGATGGTGACTTGGCATCTCAAGTAAAAAGATTATTTACACTATTGACAAATGAGAACATGTTCCATTGACATTTGAGTGACACTATCAAATGGAGCTATCATAGCGGGTTATCTTCAGTGAACTTATTCTCTAATAAGGGCATACATGTTATCCTCAAATATCTTTTTTTTTTTTCAACTTGTGAGATTGGTTGCTTACTTCATAAGTAAGGGCTCCGATGTATTTTATCATCAACTTGATGAATCAATTTCAAGATATAAGGTTCTCCTATTATAACAAGTTGTTCGAAAGGGTCCCTCATTCTTCCATCAAATATTTTGCTTTTTTTCTAGATACTTGGGTTTAAATACCAATGGATTCGCTGTTCACTTATTGGCTTCATATAATTCTGAAAACACTAGTTTTCTCGAAAGCCTCTTGTTCATAGCTCTCATCAAATGCTATTCAATAATGTCTATCTAAGGAGGCTTAGCATGTGCCAATCTTTAAGAACTGTCAATGCCATGTCTCGATAGTACAATGACTCAGAACTTTTTTAGGAATATAGTTTTGATGTATAGTGATCTCATAATTGTAACTTTTTACAGTTCCCTTACAAGGCTATTATGTTCTATAGGCTTTATCTTTATAAGTTTAATAATTTGGTTATTTAATAAACTTATGGATAAAGAAATACCTTGCTTTTATTAAATATCTTAATTAATAATAATAGTTCAAATAAGAATCAACTAAATAATGTCCATCACAACCAAATCTCAATTGGCTTGAAGACCTTACACTATCAATTTTCCTTTAGCACTAAAGCCAATTACCTATATATCTAATACAATAACCCTTCAAGTGGTAGCCATGCTTTTGTTGGGTCAAAAGTGTAGCAGAAGATGTAAGAATCATTATTTTTATAAGTAAGGTATCAATATGAGTTATTGATCTATGATCAGAATAAGTAAACTGCAAAAATAAGCTAAAGTGCAATTTTTTTATTTTATTTTTGGATAAAGGTTTGCATTTGGGTCGAACGGACAAGTTCGTGGGGTTCAAAAGAGTGTACACTTACCTTGAATCATCTGGCATATCATGTATTCATGATATATGACTTAAGATATGTCAAATTATCACTTTTGAAAGCTAATTCAGGCATATCTCGATAAGCATGGAACAATTGTCACAATGACGATTTTGTCCATCGGTCTAATTTTCAACTGTGACTAAATGTACACTCTGAAATAATTTGGGGCTATAAAATAAATCATGTCAAACCCTTAATTCATTATGTCAGACCTTTTTTGAGATGCCAAATGAAAATATCAAAAACACTGAATACGTGAAACCGGGTAAAATTCATGAGAATTACATGTGGACCAATAAATTGAATATTAGTGGAAAATTATGGCATAATAAGATATTTTTGAAACTTATGTTATAAGCTCTCATATTTTATTGGTAAATTTTAATAATTGGCACATAATAGGCATATGGGATGAAATGTTATCTTTTTCCATCGGTGATGATCGAGAATCACCAAAAATAAGCCAAAACCCAACCAAAAATCAAGAGAAAATGAAAATAGAGAGACAAATTACCATTTTCTTACACTGACCAAGCTTGTTGCCATTCTTTCTCCCATTTCCAGCCATTTTCGGCTCCAACGTTCTTGTACAAAGTTGTTCTACGCTATCTTATCTACAACATATACAAATTTCAGTTGTACATTCCAGGTATTGAAGGAGTTATGGCTTAAGGTACAAAATGGGTACCATTCACACTGTAATACCCACTTTTTAAGTACTTGTTGATGCATTTCCTTATGATTCATGTGATGTACACTTCCACATATTGATTAAATCATAAGAAGAGCTTTGGCTGAATTAAATTTGCAAATGGAATAAAACGAAATATCGGTGAATGTATGAAGTAGCCAAATAAGGGTCGAGATGGCCATAGGCCAAGTGAAAGGGATCGACATCAAGTTGACGGAAAATAAGAATTTAAAATAAGAATAGCACAGTAACATGTTTGTAAGTAACTTTCAGGGATGTATAGACACTGTAAACACTTGTAAATGAATGGGAAAGAATTAGTGAAAAACTCGTGTTTACCATTCCTTTAATAAGGAATTAAGTTATATGGTGAATGAATGGTGGGACTGGCATTGACGCACAGCCCAATTGTTAGTGGAGTGTGGTCACGATCAGAGGACAGGTAAGTATGAAAGAAAAACGAAAAATTTACTCTGATTTTTGGGTCGTGACACACACCAACTTCAAGATTTATCTAGATTTTGGTGTTTTGAATTTACAAACTATGTTTATAAGAGATTAATATAGTGTATTTGGGTGTTTCTAGATTGAAGGAAAACAAACTCTAAGAGTGAAGGGAGGATTCGTTCAAATTGGGATCACTAACCTAAGGTAGGTTCCAATGCTTGGTTTTGATATATGTTCATTAATATGATCTTTATAGATGATATATAAAGTTGTTTTGAATAAATGATGCATGTATGATAAAACTGTAATGTAAATCCCTAGAGTTTCATAGTAAGAAAGTGGAATTTCTATGGATTTCATGGGAATTCTTTAAATTGAAGTGTTAATCATGTAATTGAGTATGAAGTGAATCATAATGTGGCTTAAAAATGATTCTAGGGTAAATGTATACAATCGACCCAAGCAGAGGTATATTGGTAAATTTACTCTTGCAGTATAATTTTAATCTTAAACGAGTGTTAAGCTTGTATATGTATAATATGTGCAATTAAAATGATTGAAAAGTTTCAATTGATGGCTTTTGTCACTATATAACCTTAGGTGACATAAGTTAAACTGAGTTAAAATATGCCCTTTAACTAGCTTTAGGACATTTCAAGTTGCCTACTAAGCTAATTGTGTGATATTCTAGGTATTAAGCATCGATGGTGTCACGACCCTTTTTCATTATCTTTGACCAAAAATCACTATAAATTTTTCGCATTTTCATTTCCTTACCTGGTTGCGAACATTTTTACCACTACACAGTTGGGCTGTGAGTCAATAATAATCAACACTTACAATTCATTTCTAATAAATCGAAAGCCATGTCATACATTTAAAGTTAAGTTATACACTTATATAAGACATGTTTACTGACATTTACATCCCCCATATCACAATTCAAAATGACTACTGTGCCTTTACATGTTTAGATACAAAATGAATCCCTGTGTGTATACCTCTTGGTGATGGAATGCAGCGGATGTCCAAAATACCACGCGTCAGTCCTCATTGGGCTACTATATACGCTCTATATGGGGGAAAAGTAAAGAGGGATGAGCAACCACACGCTCAGTAAGGCAATAATGCAAGCATGGTAGATAACTACTCTACTACATACTAATAATGTCATGGCATAAATCATTTATAGTCAGAGCATGAGGAAATAAATCTATGCCGTATGTATATACATATATCATGTACTAAAACATGGAAAACAGGCATATAAAACATGGTACAATCATCATGTAAAACCGCTCATGCTCATCTTTATCAAAACTCAGCATAAAAAGGGAAATTCATTAAGAAACATCCTTTATGATATCTCTTTCTCAAAACACATTAAAATCTCATTCACAACCATTTCTCTGTCACAAATATAATATCATTTCTCAACAAAATCCCACAAGGCTCGACCCCTCCCTCGGGTCTACCCTGGACAAACACAATCACACTTTATGTATAAAACCATGTGGTACTATGTAATATCAAGTGAGATAGGTCACTATATCTTAAGGACAATGTTGGCTAACTATGTCATAAATCATCTCAGACCACACGGATCCCGGGGTGCTGGGCATCATGCTGACACGAAGGTGGGTTAGTTCTTCGCCAGACTTTCAAATCAATATCTCAACCATGCGGTACAACGTACTCCATATGATGTATATGGTACAACATACTCTGCGGACCCATATCATGATTGGGGGTGCCAATCGTAGGTCTTATCTACCCCATACCATGTGTAATCGATATAGTCTCAAGTGCACGTGGGAGCATGTCGTATCAATGTAAGAGAGCCTCCCCACCTAACAGAGTCTCCCCACCCCTCTGGGCTTAAGGATGTTGGGCTTAAGGATCTTACTGTAAGAGAGCCTCCTCACCAAACAGAGCCTCCCCACCCCATCAGGCTTAAGGATCTTACCCTCACCATGGCATCATACATATCACAGTGTGAAAACCTGTGCGAGGTAAGTTCTAGCATGATTCATGTATCATCAATAAATCACCTCGTACAAGCAACGCTCTAGTACAGTATTTATGCATAAAAACATGAAGAAACCACTTACGAGCATAGCTCCAGTACAGTTATATGCATAAGAAAAATCACTCGAAATCTACGTACGAGTAGAAGCTCCAATACGATTTATAAAACATCATCATAGTTTCAAATCAAGGTGCGACCTAAGCTCCAGCACGTTTCATACATGTGAAAATACCAAAATCCAATGCGAGTGATGCTCCAACACGATTTAATTCACATAAACACGATAGGCAGCTCATAATAAACTAAAACAATCTCAAAACCATGATTACCTCACATGTGCTATTTCACAAAATCATTTAAACACTAGCCAGCCTATACGTTAATTCGCTTAAAACAAAGCAATGTGTTTCGTGAAACCATTGAAAATATATGATTTATGCAATTATTAGCCTTACTATCCCCTTTTATGAAACTCACTTCGAAAACCAAATCATATATACATAATCATAGTTATTCACACATATCATCAATCACTTTTCGAGGTAATCATGTATTTTATAACGCCCTATATTTACCCACAAAATACGAGCAACTATCTCTGTATACTAACAAAATTCCCTTACCTGGATCGCGTCATGTGATTCCACTTCCTTAGAGCTGCTTATTTGTGCGGTTCGATTCGTCTCCAACGAATTCTTCGGAACTGCACAAAATCGTATATCACATCAATTTGGTCCATCACAACACAACTCTTGCGTTTACTATAGTTGACTTGCACGATAGTTTCCATTAACGCTCATAAGGCCTCGTTTTATTGCTCTCTACTCATATCTCGAGTCTATTAATTCTTTTAGGCCTATTGATTCATACTAAATCGATATTAAGCTCATAGTGTCCATATTTCATCATTTACTTCACTATGACATTTTGTCCAACACCTTATATACCCATTTTCTTAAGTAAACCAATCTAACAATGTAGCTTCATGCAACCTTCTAAAATCATACACATTATCTTATAAACACTTTAGCATACTCCATTTATCATCAGTTCATCCATATCACATTTTCTCACACTTGACTCATTCTAGGTTATTCTTGTTCCATCATATTCTAGGTAGTTTCAATCATTAATACACAACCCAATCAACTCACAATAGCAACTAAACAAACATACATTTTACTTGGTGTATTAGAAACTCACCTATTTGGATTTCCTTCTTGCTTCCAATGAAAATACTCCTTACTCCTTCAATACAATCAAGGAGACATTGGTTCCAAACTATGTTATTTTTATCTTTAATATGCACAACTTTGGTCTAATGCCTTTTTCTTAAATCTTAACCAAAATGAGATGATTTTGGAGTGAGAAAGTTAGGTTTTGGATTGAAAATGGAAGAGAATGGTTTGGTCTCATGAAATGTAGATCCAACTGCTCCATATTTATAGAATTAGCTTGATGAGATCGATTTGCATAGGGTGGAGATCGATATGGTCCTCTTAAATTCCTCATTTTCACGACATTTTGAAGGCATGAGATCGATCTATCGAAGGCTTAAGATCGATCTGCTTTAGTGAATGAGATCGATCTGCTTCAATGGAACAGGATCGATTTGCTTCAAGATGAGAGTTAAGGAGATCGATCTGGCCTTAAGGGGAGATCGATCTGCTCCAACCCGAGAGTTAGGGAGATCGATCTGCATTGTGTGAGAGATCGATCTGCCTCTTCCAACATGCTTGATTTTGCATTCTTTAGGACATGAGATCGATCTCTCCTTGCATGGGATCGATCTAGCCTTCATCTTACACCATTTTTGCTACAATCTCCTTATCCAAACTCATTCTTAATCACTTCCACATTCATTCATCATTCCAATCACACTTAGAACTTCAAAAATATATATTTCTTATGATTCATACATAATTCAACTTGTTTGTACATCATATAATTATATAAATTACATAAAAAATTAAGGGTCTTACAGATGGTGGTGTGTGGGAGCTGATTAGGTAAAGCTTAGTGAAGCTTTTGTAAGTTTAATTGCACAAGCTGCAGGTTAACCCCATACCAATCATTTTCGCATTTTGAAATAAACTCTTGAGTATCGAAAGTTTTCTGTTCGAACGAATCGTATAAGTATCTGAACCATTTGATTGATTTGAACATAAAACGTAAATAAATCAACTGCTTTGAGATTATAAATTGTTCTCTACTTTGTATACTGGATAATGACCAATTGTTGCCCAATCTTATTGCAGAAATTTCGTAAATTGTCTATATGTTATGAGTTAAGACCTTTGTGTTATCGAAAATATGATTTTAAACTGTTCTGATACTTTTTTGAACCATGCTATGATTTTTATACTTTAAAATCATTGCATGGCATTGTTTTGAGAGATTTAAAAGGTTACACTAATTTTATTAGCATGCATGTAGAGCTTTATAATCCTATTTCGAATATGTTTTGAATTGTTTGGGGCATATAGCTTATTCTACTTATACCTATTGTTTTCAAATTTAAGCATATCTTGCTTTTCATATCGATTGTTATATGAACTTTGAAATATGTTTTTGAATATTTTATCTTTTATGGGCATTCTGTTTCTTTTATTCACGATAGAGCATATGGACACAACCTTGAGTTTATTATTCTATTATAGGCATATTGGCTTGTCCGACACCATTGTGGCAGGTTTCGATTTTAGCTGATCACTGGAGAGATCAGGTCTATGCCCATAGATAACATTCTAATTTTTGGAGTAACTTTGGCTCACTGATAACTATAGTGATAAAGACTTTATATGGACTTTATAATTATTTACGCCTATATTCTTATGATCGAATCATCAAACCTTGTGATTGATTTATCAAACTAGATGATTTCAGAATTGTTTTATCGAATATGAATATGATATGATTTTATCAAGCCATATGACTTTGATTCGGTTTGTGAAAGTATAGAAAATGTGTATTGAAATGTATTTTGATACAAATATTTAGTTGAAGTGATATGATACATAAGAACTTATGTATTTTGAACTTGCATTAAACCTCGATTTTCTGCATTTGGCTATGTTATCGAATTTTGAATCCATGTGTTATTGTAATTATTTCAAGGTGGTCACGTCGAATGGTAAACCGAGGTGTTTTAAAACATCTTTCCTTCTGAAAGACCTTGACAGCGTCTAAATATTGTTCTAGTTTGAAAATTCAGAAAGATATGAATTTTTGATAAGTTTTAATTTATGATATAATCGAATTTTAGAAATTGATTTTGAAGTGTGATTTGTACAACATGCTTTATTTGAAGCAATAACCTTGTTTTGGTTAATTCTATACTTGTGTTGTTGGTTTACTGAGCTCTCCAAGTTCTCATCCTTTTCTTTTTCCATCAAAGGTTGGTTGCAGAGTTATATTTTATCGATAACAATATATGTACCAAAGTTTCTAACTTTGACAATCTCGCAACAAATTTATTAGTATACATTTTACTGCATAGTTATTTCTTTTTCAAATAGAACTATACTAGTAGATAAGTTGAGATGTGTACCAAGTTCACAAAATTTTATATTATTAAAATTTGGGTTATCGGGTTATAAATCAATCAATATTTGACAAAATGTCAAAATAGGAAAAATAATATATTATTTCGTTATGCAATATTCCAGATGATGGCTCAACCGAGAGGGGGTGAATCAATTTTCTATTAAATTTACCAAATTTAAAACTTTCTTAGGTAATATTGCACACAAATAAATTAATAACAACTATAAGATTGAGAACAAATGTGTAGTAAATAAAGAGATAAGGGAAAGAAGAAGAAAACATAATGAGTTATAGAGGTTCGGCCAAATCCTTTGCCTACGTCCTCTCTTCTTGACCTTCTTGTCATGGAGTCACTTCCACTATCAAGATGAGCTTTACAACTTCCTTTTCAAGGTTAAGGAATAACCTCTCTACCCAGTTAGCAACTATTGCTATTCAATCTCTTTTCTAACAATTCTCTCACAGAGGAACTCTCCCCTTTACTTTAAGATAAAGAGTGAATACAATCAAGGCTCTCTTAATAGGTAGGTAATGAATAGCTTAACTAAAGCTTTCAATGATAATTAAGTACACTATTGCAGAAGACAAAAGAATGTTTTCTCAAGATTTCTTAGAGATTCTCTGCTTTCTTGCTTCTTGTCTCCAATGTCTTTATGACTTGTATTTATTCACCCAATTGGTTGGTGAAGCATTTAATCCAACTTTTCCCGTTGAAACCCTGCAAAACTAGCCATTGGAGTCCTGCAGACAAATGTTAGATCGATCTTCTTACCCGAGAGGATTGATCTTTTAGTTTCAAAACCTGCAATCATAAAGGTACTCTAGGAAGGCAGATCGATCTCATCATATAGAGGGATCGATCTCTTCTTCTTGAGAAATTAGTATCACATTCCATAAAACAAGGGAGACTGATCTCTTATTCAAGGAAGATCGATCTCTTTGCTATCACTGCTTTGAACACATTGTTACTACCTAGAGGGGATCGATCTCTCTCCCAGAGGAGATCGATCCATGTTCTTCTCATTAAGGTCTGATATGATTCTACCTAAAGGAGATCGATCTCACAACCCCAGGAGATCGATCTCACAATGTTTCTGTTAAAAGGGAATCAATCTTACATCCCAGGAGATCGATCCCACAATGATTCTGCCAAATGGAGATCGATCTCATAACCCAAGAGATCGATCTCTTGGCTTAAGTTTCAATTTTTCTAGCAGGAATTTAGTTTTTCAACGATTTCTAAGTTTAGCTCTTCACAAGTTTTCTAAGTAATTTTTAGTACAATTGGCAATATATTCTTTAAGACAATTACTTAGAATTAATATTTTACAAATGATTTGAAGGTTTAAAATAAGTACATTTAAATTAATGTTTTGTCATTTCAAAATATATCATCCAAAGCTAACAATCTCCCCCTTTTTGATATGACATAACTTAATTTAATATTTTAAGATTTTGATCCTTAATATATGCATGGTTTCCAAATCATTTGTATTTAAAAATTTGTTCCCCCTTAATATATGCTTAATGTTTATGATTTGCTCCCCTTAATATATTGCTCTCCCTTAATATATTGCTCCCCCTTAATATATGCATATCATATATCTTCTCCCCCTTTTTGTCATATCAAGATTCCAAATTACCAATCAAAGATGAACATATTGCATACGATAAGTAAGCAAATATTAGCATACCAGATAACTAGGCAATTAAAGAGCATATAGCAAATGTCATTTCAAAACATAGAGTAGTATTTCAAACAATCACCACTAGAGAATTAAGTAACAAATGTCTAATGAACTCTAAGATGATGGAGGAAAATGATAAAAAAGTTTATCAACGCGAACACGAGTTGTCTACAACTCGTCAAACATTGCCTGCTGAGTTTCCTAAAGTGTGGCAACTTGAGACTCAAGCTTGGCTTGCCGTGCCACAACGTCATCAAAGCACTGATCAAGGTACTGACGAAAATACAGAATCATGATTGCAAGGGAGCCCAAGGTGACAGCAGATGAAGCAGCAGGGGGTGCTGGTTCCTCAACAAGGGGTGTTGGTGCCTCAGCGGGAGCATCGGTCTCCATATCTGCATCGTGAGAAGGAGGTCCAGTCTTTTTGCACCAATGTCCTTCACCATCTTGATAGTACCCTGCATGGGGAAGAGAGTTGATGTTGATAACATTCTTTTATGAAGGCAGTTCACCAATTTCACAAGAGCAGTCAACACCAAGTCTTTGAAGGAGGAAAGCAAGTGGTTGAGGAAAAGCAATGGTAGTGGCTTTCCCCCGAATAACTTTAAGCCAATCTTCAAAGATGAAGTGAATAAAGTTTGGCTTTTGACCGTAATGAGAATGAATGTTATGGAGCCAAAAATGATCAAATTTCCTAACGGTTGAGTGTCGAGTGCCAAAAGGATAGAGATTCCAAGAAATAATGAGATGAAGCGAGGATGCATAGGTAAGTCACTAGCTCGGTCATCGGTAATGTGAAAATCTAGTGGTACCTCTGCTTCTTCATTGGTAAGACCCGAATCGGATATACCAAAAACTCTTGCTAGAATCTCTTTGCCAATGTATAAAGATTAAGCCATGGCAAAGGTTTTAAAACATATGGTTCGACACGAATCATTATGGGAAGTGACAATTTCAACATTAGAAATGAATGTACAAACTATGTTATGAGGAACAAGACTATTGATTTTCAAAAATGGAGGCCACTCGTACTGTTGAAATTTAGAGAGATATGGAAAATCAATACGGTCAAGAAAGGAAAAGTCTATAGTTCTTCAATGTTTAATGGTCATGGTGGAAAATTGTTCATCAAATCTTTGACACTTTACCGGGGTTTGAAAACATCAACTAAACGTGGTGGGAGGAGTTAGATTAATGGCTGAAGGTTGTGAGGTGGGTGGTTTAGAAGAGGATGCACGAGATGGTCGGGAGGAGGAAGGTTTAGATGCTACTGATTTGGTATGTGGTGGTATGGTGTCTTAAGTCTATAAGGAATTTTAACAAACACTTGGTAGACAGATTTTAAGGAAATGTGGGAATGGTGAGTGTAGGAATTGGGGATTTCTAATCCTGCAAAGAGGGACCTATTCTAGACAGATAATCAGCTAATTCAATCTAACCTACTAGACAAATGAACTTATGGGTTCACTAGAACTATCAAGACATAACAGAAATCGAGTATTATACGAAAAATACAAACAACCATATCGATCTGTCGAAAAAATTGAAGAACAGAAACGTTTGAATAAAACAGAATATGTTTGGTCGATAATACTGAGAAAAATTTAAAATAAAAGATGAAACCTTACCCAAAACTTGATCCTGGGGGCGAGAGAGAGGAAGAAATGTGATTTTCGTGAGCGATTAAGGTTTTATGCTTTTGAGAAATTATGATTTTCGCGACATTATAAGTGTCAAGAGCCTAAGGAGATCGATCTGTTGAGGGTAGAGATTGATCTCAATTACCCAAAATCTTAAGAAGATCGATCTGCTAGAGTGTGAAGATCGATCTAAATTACCCAGAATGTATTTGAAAAACACGACAAAGATAAGAAGATCGATCTTATTGGATAAAAGATCGATTTTCTAGTCATGACCCGAATGCTGTAGGCTATTCTGAGTAAACAAGATCGATCGATAATGAACAGAGATGGATCTTTCTTACCATTTTGATACATCAAGCATATCAAGGTGCATTCATTAGACCTAATTCACCTCTAAGAGCATAAAATCTTTCCTTAACAAGAGGTTTGGTGAAAATATCAGCCACTTGATACATTATATCAACATATTCTAGAACTATATCTCCTTTTTTCACATGATCTCTAATAAAGTGATGTCTACTTTCAATATGTTTAGTTCTAGAGTGTTGAATTGGATTTTTGGTGAGATTAATTGCACTTGTATTATCGCATTTGATGGGAATTTGTTTCATAACTATGTCATAGTCTCTCATTTGTTGCTTAATGCATAACACTTGAGCACTACAACTACCGGTTGCTATGTATTCTGCTTTGGTTGTGGATTGAGTTACACTATTTTGTTTCTTTGAGAACCATGATATTAGTCTATTCCCTAAAAATTGACATGTACCTGAAGTGTTTTTCTTATCTATCTTACATCCTCTAAAATCTACATCGGAATAGGTATGAACTGCAAAGGTAGAATCTCTAGGGTACCATAAGCCTAGTGAAGGGGTATCTTTGAGATACCTAAAGATTTTTTTGTAGCTAGTAAGTGTGATTCTCTAGGTGAGGATTGAAATCTTGCACACAAACAAACACTAAACATAATATCAGGTCTACTTGCAGTGAGATAAAGTAACAAATCAATCATAGACCTATAAAGTTTAGTGTCTCCACACTTACTACTTTCATCCTTATCAAGCTTTATGGAAGTGTCCATTGGAGTTGCTTGAGGTTTGCATTTATCCATTCCAAATCTTTTGAACAAGTCTTTGGTGTATTTAGCTTGATTGATGAAGATGCCATCTTTAGTTTGCTTTACTTGAAGCCCTAAGAAGTATGTGAGCTCTCCCATCATGCTCATTTCAAATTCACCTTGCATAGTCTTAACAAACTCTTAATACAATGATTCATTAGTTGATCCAAATATAATATCATCTACATAGACTTGAACAACTAGTAAATCATAATTCTTAGTTTTGATGAACAATGTTGTGTCAACTTTCCCCCTTGAAAAACCTTTTTCAATTAAAAACTTTGAAAGTCTCTCATACCAAGCTCTAGGGGCTTGTTTCAAACCATACAATGCCTTTGAAAGTTTGTAAACATGATTAGGACACTTAGGATCTTCAAAACTAGGAGGTTGTTCAACATATACTTCCTCATTTATAAAACCATTCAAGAATGCACTTTTCACATCCATTTGATATAGTTTGAAGTTCTTAAAACATGCAAAAGCAAGTAACATTCTAATGGCTTCTAGTCTAGCTATCGGAGCATAAGTCTCATCATAATATATATTGTCACAGCCCAAAAGCGCGAAAAATAGGGCAAATTTAAAATTTTTCTTAAAATAAAACTACCAACTCTGGGTGCATTCTTGTACAATGTCATTTAATCACTTACGTTTATAAACAGTCGTTATCCCTAAGATCACATAACTCATACTTGATGAAATTAAACTTATAATATCCAAAAAGATAAACTACTAGTCTCAATTCATTTCTTTCACAGCGTCCTAATTACATCCCAAAATACTTATCACAAATGTCTGTATTACATCATTGTCTGGATACAAAATGAACTGAATCTATACCTTATGCGTATATAGGCGACAGCCTGGGGAGATCTTATCCACCAGCCTATTACAAGTATGCGGCAGGCTCTATCTCGATCACTGCAAGAAATTTAGAAGGGGGAGGAAAAGGGTGAGCTCTCAAAACGCTCAGTAAGGAGGATAAGGTAGGTTCATAAAATCATCATCACAAACACTGTGAGACCACGTGTACGTACAACATTATTATTTGTTAATGAAATCTTAAGATGGATGAATTTGGTCATGAAAATGTTGATGATATTGTAAAAGAATTGAATAAGTATTCATGAATGCATGTAATGACCAAATGAGGGCCGAAGTGGCCACAAACTAAGTAAATGGGATTTAAGCATTCAGAAAGAGAATAAAAACTTACAACACAAATGATGAGTAAGAATAAGGACTTATGTGTGTGATTTGTGATACCAAACGACACATATAAGTTACATCACATGTGAATTACAAGAAAACAATGTTTGTAAGTTCTAAGTGTGAATGGATTGATAAATGAGGGTTGAGGTGATTAAGTATGAGTTTGAATGAGGAAATCTGCATAAAAATGAAGTTGGATGAAGGCCAGATCGATCCCAAGCAAGGAGAGATCGATCTCATGGCCTAAAGAATGCAGAATCAAGCATTCTGGAAGAGAGAGATCGATCTCTCACACAATGCAGATCGATCTACTTAGCTCTCAGGTTAGAGCAGATCGATCTCCCCTTAAGACCATATCAATCTCCTTAGCTTTCTGCCTTAGACAGATCGATCTTGTTCCATTGAAGCAGATCGATCTCATTCACTCAAGCAGATCGATCTCATGCCTTCGATAGATCGATCTCATGCATTCAATTGGCGTGAAAATGAGGGATTTAAGAGGACCAGATCGATCTCCTTTCAGCAGATCGATCTCATCAAGCCATTTCTATAAAAAATAGCAGTTGAAATCTGTAATTCATGGGAACAAACCATTCTCTTCTATTTTCAATCCAAAAACCTAGCTTTCTCACTCCTAAATCCACCCATTTTCATTGAGATTTGAGGGGAAGCTATTAGATACGAAGTTGTTCATCTTAAAGAAGAGAACAACATAGTTTGGAATCAAAGCTACACTTGTTGGATTGAAGGAGCAATGTGTATTTCCATTTTGGAGCAAAAAGGAAATCCAAATAGTGAGTTTCTAATACACCAAGTCAAATGTATGTTTGTTTAGTTGATAGTGTGAGTTAATTGGATGGTGTATTAATGATTGAAACTACCTAGGATGTGATGGAATAGTGTGACCTAGAAAATAGAATGAATCTAGTGTGAGAAAATGTGATTTGGATGAGTTGATGATTTATGGGATTATGCTAAGTTGTTTATGAAGTATTGTGAATGATTTAAGATGACTAAATGAAGCTACATTGTGAGTTTAGAGAATTTATGAAAAGGAGCACATGTAGTGTTTGATGAAATGCCATAACGAAGTAAATGATGAAATGTGAACACTATGAGCTTAATATCGATTTAACATCGATTTAGTATGAATCAATAGGCCTAAAAGAATCAATAAACCCGAGATATGAGTAGAACAATAAAACTAGGCCTTATGAGTGTTAATGGAGGCTATAGGTTAAATCGACTATAGCAAACACAGGAGTTGTGTTGTAATGGACTAAATTGTGCGATATACGATTTTATGCAGTTTCGGAGAGTTCGTTGGAGATGAATTGAACCACACAAGTAAGCAGCTCGAAGAAAGTGGAATCACGCGACGCGATTCCAAGTAAGGAAATTCTGTGAGTATATAGAGGTAGCTGCTCATATTTTGAACTCGTGGGTGAATATAGGGCATTTATGAAATGCATGATTGTTTAAGAAAATGATTGTTGGTATGCGTGAATAGCTGCAATTATTTATATGGGATTTGGTTTTGAAGTGGATTTTATAAAAAGGGGTAGTAAGGCTAATAATTGCATAAATCACGTGTTTTGAATGTTTTCACAAAACACAATGCTTTGTTTTGAGGAAATTAATGGATAGGCTGGCTAGTGTTTGAATGATGTTGTGGAATAGCACATGTGAGGTGCTAAACATGTTTTGAGATTGTTTTGAATGTATATGAGCCGCCTATCGTGTTTATGTGACTTAAATCATGCTAGAGCATCGCTCGCACTGGATTTTGATGCTTTCACTTGTATGAAATGTGCTGGAGCTTAGCTCGCACCATGATTTGATCTGTCATCATGTTTTATAAACCATACTGGAGCTTCTGCTCATACGTGGATTTCGAGTGGTTTTCTTATGCATATAACCGTACTTGAGCTATGCTCGTACGTGATTTTCTCATGAATTTATGCATAAATGCCGTATTAGAGCATTGTTCGTATGAGGAGATTTATCTAAGATGTATGTATCGTGCTAGAGCTTAGTTCGCACCGGTTTTCACACTGTGGTATGTATGATGTCGTGGTGAGGGTAACACAGATTAATTCAGGGAACCCAATATGGGCGAGAAAGGCCCTGAGGGACTAGGACCTGACATTAAAAGGAAAATACTTCCACGTGCACTTGAGACTATATCGGTTACACTTGGTATGGGGTAGATAAGACCTACAGTTAGCACCCCAACCATGATATGGGTCCGCGGAGTACGTTGTACCGTGTATATCACATGAAGTACGCTGTACCATGTGGTTGTGATGATGATTTGAAAACTTTGGCGAAGAACTAACCCACCTTCGTTCCAGCATGATGCCAGTTACACCGGGATCTGTGTGGTCTGGGATGATTTATGATATAGTTGGCCAACATAGTCCTTGAGATATAGTGACCTGTCTCACTTGATATAACATAGTACCACATGGTTTTGATACATGAGTGTGATTGTGATTGTCTAGGGTAGACCCTAGGGAGGGGTCAGGCCTTATGGGATTTTGATTGAGAAATGATAATGATATTTGTCATAGAGAAATGATTGTGATGGGATTTTAACGTGGTTTGAGAAAGAGATGAATTTAAAAAGGGAGTTTCTTAAATGAATTTGCCTTTTCGTGATGAGATTTAATGAGATTGACATGAGATGGTTTTTACATGTTGATATTTCCATGTTTTATGCCTATATACATGATTTTCAATACATTATATATGTATATACATGTGGCATAGTTTTATTTCCTCATGCTCCGATTATAAATGATTTATGCATAACACTATCAATATGTAGATAGAGTAGTTATCTACCATGCTTGCATTATTACCTTACTGAGTGTGGTTACTCATCCCTCTCTACATAACGTGCATAGTAGCCTAGTGAGGATTGAGGCGTTACATTTTGGATATCCACTGCTTCCATCGCCAAAAGGTATACACATAAGGATTCTTTTTGTATCTAAACATGTAAAGGCACAGTAGTCATTTTGAATCATAATGTGGGGGATGTAAAAATTAAAAAATGTGTCATGTATAAGAGTATAACTTAACTTTCAAATGAATGACACTTCTTTTTATTAATTTGAGACTGAATGATGAGTGATGATTATTATTTACTCATAGCCCAACTGTGTAATAGTGAGTTTGTTCACAACTGGTTAAGGAAAGGAAAATGCAAAAAATTTATAGTGATTTTTGATTAAAGGGAATGAAAAGGGTCGTGACAGAGATTGATATCAGAGCTGAGTTAGCTTGATGTGAGTCAGTAATAAAACGTAGGAAAAGTATATCCTCATATTACTATGCTTTTATTTAGATATAACTGTGTATACCATGATGGATTGAGTCTAATAATGGTGATGGATACAAGAAGTTAGGCATTATGCTTGTTACGCCCCGAGGTAGAGGGGCGGGAGCCCGTGCTAGAGGCCATAGAGGTAGGCTTGAGAGCCGTGCTGAGCCACAGACTGACTAGGCTCCACAAAACCCTGTTGAGAGACCAGGGGATACTGAGGCACGCTTCGCTAGAATAGAGCGGAGTATTGAGGGCCTAGTGGAGATAGTCACACAAGCATTAGGTGTCGGTGATAGAGGAGGTCCCGCAATGCAGCCTACTACTAGACAGGCAGCTGCAGAGGCAGAGAGACCTCAGGCTGCAGAGACTATTACACCCCCAGTATAGGATACAACTTCACCTACCGCTCCACAGCCGAGCGAAAGTGACCTGAGGTATGATTAGGACTTGAGCAGATTAAGACAGTTTCATGAGTTGAAACCTCCAGTGTTTAGAGGGGTAAAGGACCCGAGGATTACTGAAGATTGGGTGTATGAGATGGAGAAATGATAATTCTATAAAAATAGAATTATTTATGCTTAATTTATTAATTAATTATTTTAATCCCTAAATTATTTTGTTAATTATCCCCTCATTTTGACTAAAATTCTCATGTTTACAGATAAATTAAATCTGAATGAATTTGGAAAATTTCGGTAGAAAATGAATTGGAATTAGGCTAATATCAAGATTGGACCACGCGGATAACACGAGCCATGCCACCTAGCACATCCAATTGGATAAGAAGATAGATGACATGGAAATATCTTTTTAAGGAGCCAATAGTGTGAAGACAAGTGATTAAACATGCTAATTCATCTAGGATGAAAAAAATTACAATTGTACCCCTAAGTGTGTGTATAAATAAGACATGATAGCAATTGAAGAAAAACTAAGTAATTTTAGAGTAGGAGTAATTTAGGAGTAGTGTTAGAATAGTTTAGTTTAATTTCCTTGTTTTTAGAAGCTGTTCCCGAAAACCATTTCATATTCTATTGTTCATGTTAATTCTCATTTGTCATCTTCTATGAAAAGCTTTTTATGTTTTATTGGCAGCCACCATTGTTCATTGATCTTCTCGGTTTTGTTTAAGTCATTACTCTTATTTTTTTAGTCCATTACATAGCTTCTATTTCCTAGTTGTAAGCTCTCGGTTTTGCTTCCTATTTTGTAGTTGTTTGTGTTTTGTTATTGTTCAATGAAGCTCTTAGTTTGCACCTTTAATTTTAATGCTTTCTTGCTACTGTGTTCCTCACGTTTATGCACCAGATGTTTTAATTCTTTCATGATAGCTTTTATTTTGTTGATCTCCATTTGCCAATTTTTTTAGTTCCATCTCTTGCATTTTTATTTTCTACCAGGGCTGTGTTAGTTTAATCATTTTTCTTACTGCATCAATCGGGTTATGGAGTCTGGTGGCTTTCTTCACTGTATGGAGTGTTGTTGCTATTAAGTGGAAGTGTTGGAAAGCTGGAATGCGAATTGAGGCAGCAACTAGCATCGGGACAAAACCAAGGTGTCATGAGTAGTAGCCAAAATTGAGAGCCACAAGCCTCCTCTGTTTGCCTATATTTTTCTTCCTTGTTGCTGTTCATTTTATTTGCCTTTTGTGTTATGTTAAGCTAATTGTTTTCTGTTGTTAGGCTGCTGTAGATTGATGTTTAGACTAAACTGGGAGTGCGCTGGGCATGCAAGGAATGAGCAGTAACAACAGTGCAAGACAAAGCAGACTGAGAGCAGTGTATCACTCACAGCACCTGGAAATGGATAGCAAAGCTGGAATTGATGAAGAAAGTGCAGCATTGCAGTGCAGTACCTGAGCAGTACTGGAGCAGGACCCTTGCTGGAAAGATCATGATAGCACCTGAAGCAAATCCGAAACCGAGAGCAAGTCTGGCCAAAAAAGGAAGCAGCTGGGCAAGGAATGAGCTCGGGCAGGTCCATGGTGCTGGTGCCAGCAACGTTAATGCAGAAGTTAGGAAACGTTAATGCAGAACACGCGAGCAACAGGCGTGGACAGACCAAGAGCAAGTACAGAGCAAGAGTTGGACATTGCCACAAAGAAAAAGAAGAAGGAGCAGGTCGTGTACAGGGAGCAGGAGCAAGAGCCGAACATTGCAAGGAGCAGAGGGCATGCTGGTCAGGCCGAGGACAGTACTGAAGCAGTGCATGCTGTGGACGTAAGCTGCTGAGCAGTAAGGTTCCGTGCTGTATGTTGAGTGTAGGAAATGAAGCTGTGCACGGAACCGAGGTAGAGTTGGTGAAAGTTATAGAGCAGGAGATGGACAGCAGCACCTGGAGACAACCAAAACTGAGAGCAGCAGGACACGGAAGGAGGCAGAACCAAAAACTGAGAAGAACATGAACAGTGCACAGTGCAGTTATCGAGACCACTCTCCTGGAAAAGTAGCTTAAGGCCATGTTTGGCCATGTCATTTTCTTTGTTTAATTTAATGTTTATTGCATTTTTATTTTTTTGATTGTTTTCCTTAGTTGTTAACTTAGGATAATTGTTAGTTTGTCAATTTAATCTTTAGTTTTAATTTTTAGTTAATAGTTAATTCTATATTATATGTTTTAGGATTTTATTTTAGTTAGTATTTTATGAGTTGCATTTAGAATTAATTTAGATTAAATGTGTTTCATGCATTTTTAATTTAGTCATCATTTTTATTAGATTTTAGGTTAGTTTAATTTGCAATTTTTATTAGTTTAATTAGATGCATTTTTATTTTAAGTTTGTTTAAATTTTAGTTTAATTTTATTCCTTTATTTTCATATTTGCATTTTATTTTAGTTGCGTTAATTCATTTTAACTGTTTTAATTATCTTTTGTAGGTTGTTGCTTTTAGTTGTTGGACCCTTGTAAGTAATCTTAGCTCGGTTTTATTTAGTTAGTTTTTATTATTCTATTGTTTTCCTGTAATTTTAATTAGCTTAGTAGATCACCCACTTAAATTTCATAATTTGCTAGGATATACTTAGGGCAAGATTAATCGGTAGTTAATTAGGCTGATCAACTTCTCTGTGGGACGATAATTCGGGACTCAAATCCCATTATTACTTGGACGACTCGTGCACTTATGGATTATACGTTTAGCTCGTGCCAAGAAACTGTACAGATTTTTCAAATGTACATCAGCTGAGAAGGTAGCCTTTGCCGTATTTATGTTAAAAGGCGAGGCAGAGCACTGGTGGAGATCCACCGAAGCTATTTTGAGGGCTAGACATTCTGAGATCACTTGGGAGATATTTTTGGAGGACTTTAGGAGGCAATATATTCTAGCCACCACATAAAGGAAATTGCGGATGGAATTTATGAATTTGGTTTAGGGGAACTGCACTGTGGACGAGAATGAGTCAAAGTTTATGTCTTTGGGGAGATATGACCTAGATACAATGGGTAGTGAGACTCAAAAGATGCAGAAGTTTGTTGATGGATTGAGATTGGCCATCCGGACTAAGCTAGCCCCATTTGACATACATACTTATGAGGAGGCAGTGCACAGGGCAAAGTTATGCAAGCAGGACTTTGAAAAGAATGCCTCCGAGCTTGGAAAGATTAGTGCAGGAGAGAGAGAGACCGAAAGAGATCCAGGATGGATAGAGTGGCCAAGAGAGTAGGCCAGTGATTTTTCGAGAAGAGACTTAAGATTGAGGAGGTGCAGGAGAGAGCTGCTAGACATCCCATATATCCAGCTTTGACTGTATCGTGGAGTATGGTTATTGGAGGACCACGACCTACTACCGATCAACGTAGGAGATGTGACAGATACCATGGGACTAGACCATGTCAGATACCCCCTATTTCATGTTATAGATGTGGGAGGCCAGGGCATATTTCGAGATATTGTACTGAGATGGTTGAGACTACCCCACAGAAGGGCAAGGAGCTAAAGAGAGCTTTGGTTGAGACAGCTACCCCGAGGAGGAGGGCCACGGCTGAAGAAAAAGGGAAACATGCAGTGGGTGTAAGCAGAGGAAGAGTACATGCACTGGATCAGGACATCGCAGATGCTTCGACGGATGTGATTAAAGGTACCATCCTAATCTTTGATTTAGAAGCATTGGTATTATTTGATACTGGTGCCATGCATTCCTTCATATCACCTTCCTTTGCACATAAATTGTTGAAGCATGTGAAACCTACATTGTTGGATAAAATGTTGATGATTTCCACACCCATGAATGATAGTCAATTGACTGAGCATGTATGTAGGAATTGGAAGTTTAAGATAGAGGGAAAGGAAATGGCAGTCGATTTAATTTTACTAAATATGGGTGATTTTGATGTAATATTGGGAATGGATTGGTTGGCTACCAATCATGTTGTTATGGATTGTCATGCTAAAACATTAATATTTCCAGAGATGGAAAATCTTGTTGTAAGTTTTGTGAAGTGATATGAAAGAACATAACCATGATAAATGAAAAGAGTATGATTTTATTTAATCTACTTAAGAGATGAATTTATTTGTTTATGTTAAATGTTGATGTGATGACTTGTGATACTAACGGTGGAAAGAATGATGTGAAGGGTTCATTGAGTACGTGGTTAACATAGATAAGGCACACATGGAATTGAGAGATATTTCAGTGATTGCAAAATTTCCTGATGTCTTTCCGGACGATTTACCAAGGCTACCACGTAAAAGGGAAGTGGAATTTTGTATAGAGTTAATGCCTGGTATCGAGCCGATATCTAAACCACCGTATAGAATGGCTCCGATTGAGTTGGAAGAGCTAAAGAAACAGCTGCAAGAGTTGCTAGAGAAGGGGTTTATAAGACCGGGTGTCTAACATTGGGGAGCACTAGTTCTGTTTGTAAGGAAGAAAGATGGAAGCCTCCGACTGTATTTAGATTGCCGGTTGTTGAATAAGGCCATCAACTTCGAGGAGCCCTAGTATTTTCAAAGATAGATTTGCAATCAGGGTACCATCAGTTGAGGATACGGAGTAGAGATGTACCCAAGACAGCATTTCGTATCCGTTATGGCCACTATGAGTTTTTGGTTATGCCATTCGGATTGACGAATGCCCCCACAGCATTTATGGCACTGATAAATAATGTATTTAAGTCATACTTGGATAAGTTTGTGATTGTGTTCATTAATGACATATTGGTTTATTCCAAGTCCAGGGAAGATCATAAGGAGCACTTATGATAGTTCTGCAGACCCTCCAAGAGAAAGAATTATATGCCAAACTCAGTAAGTGTAATTTTTGGTTAGAGCAGATCTCATTTTTGGGTCATGTTGTATCGAAGGATGGGGTATTAGTGGATTCATCCAAGATAGAGGCAGTTCTACAGTAGGAATAGCCCAAGACAGTTACTGAGATCAGAAGTTTTCTAGGATTGGCAGGTTATTATCAGAGATTTGTAGAGGGTTTCTCCAGACTAGCTGCTCCGTTGACACGTCTCACACGAAAGGTTGTTAAGTTTGTATGGGATGAGGCATGTGAGAGGAGTTTTGAGCAGCTTAAGCGTCGATTGACTACTGCTCCGGTTCTCACCATCCCTACCAGCTTAGGAGGTTTCTCGGTGTATACGAATGCATCACACCAGGGACTGGGCTGCGTGCTTATGCAGGATGGGAAGGTAGTTGCCTATGGATCTAGATAGTTAAAGTGTCACGACCCTTAACTTACCAAAATATGTATAAATTTTTCTCATTTCCATTCATCATTTCTTATTCATCCTTACCTCAATCGTGAACAACAACTCTCCTCAATAGTTGGGTTATGTGTCGACGTCTAACTCACTCCACCATACCAATTCAATTTGTATAATATTTATGAGTAAACACTTGTATAAATGTATATATCAGAGTTGTTACATGTGTTTACATTGTTTTACATCCCCAATAGTTACATACAAAATGCTACTGTGCTACCGTAAGTTTAGATACAAAATTACAACAGTGTGTATACCTTACGCGATGGGATGCAGCGGATTACCAAAAGGGAACGCCTCTAATCACGCTCACTCTATACTCAAATCTCTATAGAGAGGGGGAAAATAAGGGGGTGAGCAAACCACACACTCAGTAAGGCAATCATGTGAACAAGTAGATACTGTACTAGCTACGTGATCGTGATGCCATGCTCAAAAGTATTTAGTTCATCATTTTATCTCAAAACAATAGTGTATGATTGTGTTAATGGTATGTAAAGCATTCATACTATTAAAATCCGATGCACAATTCAATTCAAAGCATGGTATAAATCATCATGCATAATTCACAATAAAGCATGGCATTACCCATCATGTGTTTTCTCAAATAAGCATGACATTAACCATCATGCATTTTTCACAATAAAGCATAACATTAATCATCATGCTTCGGTGCACTTTAAACCATTAACAATCAATATCTCAAAACAATTCAACACTTGTCAGGTCTCAGCCCCTCCCTCGGACTGTCCTGACCCACAAATCATTTCAAACATGGATTTATTCACAAAGCATTAGACATGTGAGATAGGCAATTTAATAAAAGGTAATAACCTCTAGGTCTATGGCCATAACCTGTGATACCTGCTACACGGATCAGGTGTGTGGGATATCACCACTATCTGCTTCCACAAGGTAGGTGGGTCAAATCCTACCCGCCGGTCCATAGCAGATCTCGTCCGAATACGGCATATCACAATCTTAACATGGTACAACGTACTCCATGCTACATGCACGGTACAGTGTATTCCGTGGACCCAATCAAAACATCATATCACGCCACATCTCAAAATGCACGTGTGAGCCTATTTAATCGGTACGACCTCTTGTCTACCTGAAGCTCCTAACACGGCTATCAACATGTCAAAATATCACAAATGCACGTGCGAGCCATTTAATCGATGCGACACCCAGTCTGCCCTAAGCTCTAAGCACGGCAACAAATAAGGTGGGCATCTAGTGCGAGCTAAGCTCCAAGCACCATGCCAAAACCAATATAAAAATCCATGTGAAAACTAGTGCGAGCTAAGCTCTAGCACTCATGTGTATAAAACACGTCAAATCTCGTGCGAGTCATACTCTAGCACGTTTTCATTCTCATGAAAACAATGTAAGTGGCTCATTTCTTTGCAAAGTGTGGTTAACAAACCAAAACAACTCATTTCTTTTGCAATTCATATCAAATGATAGCTAACATACCAATCACTTGCTAAAAAGCAATAAAACATGATTTTCAAAGCATTATGCTTTTGTTTTCATGCACTTTTCTCAAACACCCAACTCTTTGCCCTTCAATCACCCAATTTCATTTCCAAACATCTCATGCATTCTAGCAAAACATTTAAGCGCCCAAATTATGCAGAGATATCTCTAAGAGTCCACACAATCCCTTACCTCAATTTACTTGAGTGTGACTCTTTTCCTCTTAGCTTCTTATGCTCTTAGCTTGCCTTGTTCCGGTGTATCCTCAAAAGCTGCGATTCAATCATCCAAACCACTTGAGTTAAAATTATTAACTCACATTTGACCTCATTAGTCAATATAATTCATCTTTGCATTTACCAATGCCTTAATCCACATTTTACCCATTTTTGGTAAATCTCACTATTTCTTCGCTAACATCTTAAAATCATACTTTCTCACACTAGACCATTTCTAGGTCATGGTAGATTCATTACTTCTTAGGTAGTTTCTACCCTTTCTATGCATCCCAAACAACTCCAAAGTCAATATCTAAACATTGTACTTGAGTTATTTCATTTAGAAACTCACCTAGCTTAATTTCCTCTTTGCTCAAATGGAAATGCACCTTTGATCCTTCAATCCAACAAGTGGGGAAATGCCTCCAAACTATGTTGTTCTTCTCTTTGATGTGAACAACTTTGTCTTTAATAGATTTCCCTCAAATCTTACTGAAAATGTGTGGATTTAGGAGTGAGAAAGCTAGGTTTTAGGTTGGAAATGGGAAAGATTGGTTTTTGTCTCCGAAATGCAGATCCAACTGCTCCATATTTATAGATTCAGCTTGATGAGATCGATCTGCCTTGAGTGGAGATCGATCTGGTCCTCATAACATCCCTCTCTTCCAAGACATTTTGAAGTAGGAGATCGATCTATCGAATAGGGGTGATCGATCTGCTTCAAACAGAAGGTTAAGGAGATCGATCTGGTCTTAGGGGAGATCGATCTGCTTCCAACCCGAGAGCTAAGGAGATCGATCTGTTCCATTAAGGATCGATCTGCTCTATTCCATTACTCAAATAAGAGCTTTCTGGCTCTTCCAGATGGATCTCTCATCCTATGGAATCGATCAGGCCTTCATATTTCCAGATTTTCTATAGTTTTTCTACAACAACTCATACCAAACTCCATACATTTTATTGCCATTATCATTTTCTCATCCACTCATCTTTGAGACTTGAAAATGACATCCCATAATACTTCATACACATTAAAACTTGTGTAGAATCTTTGTATATCCAAAGGTACATGATATAAACCAAATGGAAGTGCACAACTTATGTAAATCTTCCTTCCATTTTACCATACGACACATATTCCATTCTACTCATATTCATCACATGTTTAAGTCCATTTCTTCATATTCATATAAAATGTAACTTGTACGTATAATCATAACTCTTATTACAAGTGTGTACATAATTTATGGACTTTACATCATTTATACTTCACATTACAAGCACATCACTATTTACATATATATACAAGGTCATGCTTATACATATATGGGGTCTCACATTCTCCCTCACTTAGAAAATTTGGTCCTCCAAATTGGAACTAATCATTCTGTTAACAACTCAGGATACTTCTCCCGCATCAAACTTTTCAATTCCCATGTGGCCTCTTCCACAGTGTGATCTTGCCAAAGAAACTCCACCAAGGGAATTGTCTTTGTCCTCAATACTTTATCTTTTCTATCTAGTATCTAAACTGGCCTCTCAATGTATATCACACCCTCATTGAGCTCTAATGGCTCATATCTTATCACATGCGTTGGGTCCGAGTGATACTTCCTTAACATGGATACGTGGAAGACGTCATGCACACTTGCCAACTCTGATGGCAATGCCAACCTATATGCCTTATCGCCCACCTTATCAAGTATCTCAAATGGCCCTATATATCGAGGGCTCAACTCTCCCTTCTTCCTGAATCTCATAATTCCCTTTGAAGGGCAGACTTTCAAAAACACTGACTCACCCACTTCAAACTCTAGTGGTCTCTGTCTCTTATCAGCATAACTCTTTTGTCTGCTCTGAGTTATCCGTAACCTCTCATAAATCAACTGGACATCCTTAGAGGCTTGTCTAACTAAGTGGAGAGTAAAGATCTGTTTGTCACCAACCTCTTCCCATCCAATAGGGGAACGACATCTGCGTCCATACAATGCCTCATATGGTGTCATCCTAATACTCGCATGAAAACTGTTATTATATGCGAACTCTACGAGTGGCAAATGGTCATCCCAAGAACCTCTAAAATCCAATGCACACGCTCTTAACATATCCTCCATGCTCTGTATAGTCCTTTCTAAATGACCATCTGTCTGAGGATGAAACGTGGTGCTAAAACTCAACTGGGTCCCCATCACATCCTGAAAACGTTCCTAGAAGAGTGAAGCGGGCATCCCTATCAAAAACAATGCTCACTGGAATTCCATGTAGCCTCACTATCTCGTACACATATAGGTTCGCTAACTGGCTCAGAGTATCGGTAGCTCTCATAGCTAGAAAATAGGCTAATTTCATCAACCAATCCACAATCACCCATATGGCATCATGACCTCTCTGGGTCCTCGGCAATCCCATCACAAAATCCATGGTGACGTGCTCCCACTTCCATGTCTGTATCGATTTAGGCTGCAATAACTCTACAAGCTTCTGATGCTCTACCTTCACCTGCTGACAAACGAGACACTTAGCAACATATTCAGCAATGTGCTTTTTCATCCTAGACCACCAATAAACCTTTCGAAGGTTTTGATACATCCTGGTACTCGCTGGATGTATCGTATATTTGGATGAGTGAGCCTCTGTCAAGATCAACCTTCTGATCTCTGCATCATCAGGAACACATATCCTACCTCTGAACCTCAACAATCCATCTGAACTCAACTCAAAGTCCATCTTTAAACCCCTCTATATTTATCTGGCAATATCACTGCACTGCAAGTCAATTCACTGAGCCTGTCAAATTCGATCTACTAGATCCGATTCTAACTGCAGGCTAGCCATCATAAATCTACTATCAGCGTCAGGTGGGGTCATATTCAAACTGAGGTTTGTGAATTATTCCAACAGCTCGTGTTCCCTGACCATCATGAATGACACCAACCCGAGATGCTTTCTACTCAATGCATCAGCAACCACATTTGCTTTACCCGGGTGGTCCATGATCTCACAATCATAATCCTTTAAGAGCTCGAGCCATCTCCTTTGTCTCATGTTCAACTCTTTCTGCGAGAACATGTATTTAAGGCTCTTGTGATCCGTAAACACTTGAAATTTATCTCCATAAAGATAGTGGCGCCTTATCTTCAGCGCAACCACCACCCCTGTTAACTCCAAGTCATGGGTCGGGTAGTTCCTCTCATAATCCTTCAACTGTCTAGACCCATATGCAACTACCTTTCCATCCTACATCAATACATAGCCCAGTCCTAGGTGTGAAGCATCCGCATACACCGAGAAACCTCCTGAGCTGGTAGGAATGGTGAGGATCGGAGCTATGGTTAATCTCCTTTTCAACTCCTCAAAACTTTTCTCGCACTTATCGTCCCACACAAACTCCATATTCTTTCTCATGACACGTGTTAAAGGAGCAGCTAACATAAAAAATTCCTCTACAAATCTTCGATAATACCCAGCTAAACCCAAGAAACTTTTGATCTCTATCATTGTCTAGGGTCTCTGCCACTGTATCACTACCTCAATCTTAGATGGATCCACTGACACTCCATCTTTCGATACTATATGACCCATAAAAGAGATCTGTTCCAACCAAAAGTCGCACTTGCTGAGTTTAGCATACAACTTCTTCTCTCGGAGGGTCTTTAGCACTATCCTTAGATTCCTTTCATGCTCCTCTCTAGACTTTGAGTACACCAGTATATCATCAATAAACACAATTACAAATCGATCTAAATACTAGTGGAATACCTCATTCATCAACGACATAAAAGCTGTGGGAGCATTCGTCAACCCGAATGGCATAACCATAAACTCATAATGTCCATACCAGGTGCGAAAAGCGGTCTCAGGTACATCTCCACCTCGTATCTTCAACTGATGGTACCCTGATCTCAGATCTATCTTCGAAAAGATAAGATCTGTGCTCCCTTAAGCTGATCCAACAAGTCATCAATGCATGGAAGGGGATACTTATTCTTGATGGTGGCTTTATTCAACAACCGATAATTTATACACAGTCGGAGGCTTCTATCCTTCTTCCTTATAAACAGAACTGGTGCTCCCCAATGTGAGATGCTCGGTCTGATGAATCCCTTCTCTAGCAACTCTTGTAACTATTTCCTTAGTTCTTCTAACTCAACTTGAGCCATTCTATAAGGTGGCTTGGATATCAGCTCTGTACCAGGTGTCAAATCTATACCAAATTCCATCTCTCTATCTGGAGGTAACCCTGGTAACTCATCCAGAAAGACATCTGGAAATTCCTTAACCACTGGTATGTCTCCCAATTCTGGATGTGCCTTATCTATCTCAATCACATAAGCAATGAACCATTCACATTATTCTTTCCATCATTAGTAACATAAATCATCACATCACATACATAAATGATAATCAAATTTATCTCTAAATTATCATGTAACTAGGTTATACTCTTTTCAATTGCAATAACATATCATTTCTTTTCATTTCACCAAAATTTACAACAAGGTTGTCTATCTTTGGAAACATCAAAGTTTTTGCATGACAATCCATAACAACATGATTGACAGCCAACCAATCCATTCCTAGGATCACATCAAAATCACTCATATTTAATAAAATTAAATCGACTGCCATTTCTTTACCTCCTATCCTTATCTTACAATCTCTATATACATGCTCAGTCAGCTGACTATCATTCATAGGGGTAGATATCATCAACATTTTATCTAGCAGTGTGGGTTTTACATGCTTCAACAATTTACATGCAAAGGATGGTGATATAAAAGAATGCATGGCACTAGGATCAAACAGTACATAAGCTTTTAAATCAAAGATTTGGATGGTACCTTTTACCACATCCGATGATTGATCCGCAGTCTCCTGGTCCAGTGCGTGCACTCATCCTCTACTCACACCCACTACCTGCTTCCCTTTTTCCTCAACTGTAGCCCTCCTCCTTGGAGTAGTTGTTCCAACTGGAGCTCTCTTTGGCTTCTTGCCCTTCTCTGGGGCTCTCTCTGTCATCTCTGGGTGATCTCTGATTATGTGCCATAGTTTTCCACATCTAAAACACACTACCTGAGGTCCATAGCATGGTCGAGTACTATGGTACCTACCACACTTGCCGCACTGCTCTATCGTAGGTCGTGGCCCTCCAATCACAATTCCTTTAGCTAGAGCAATGGCCGGATACATGGGAGTATTAACTGTCCTCTCTAGATCTCTTTGATCCTCAGCCTCTTTCCAGAAAACCTTTTACTTCCCTTATAGCTAAAGCCTCTATCCATCATTGGTCTCTTCTTATCTCTGTCCCTCATCTTACCAACCTTTCCAAACTCTGAGGTGATTCTGTCAACATCTTGCTCACACAATTGCGCCATGTGCACTGCCTCCTCATATGTTGGTATGTCTAGAGGAACCAATCTGGACTTGATGGTCGGTCTCATCCATCCACAAACTTCTAGATTTTCTCAACCTCATTAGTCATAGTGTTGGGATTATACCTGCCCAGGGAGATAAAGGTCGTCTCATACTCATCCACTGTCCTACTCCCTTGGGTCAGTCTCAAAAATGCCATTTTCATCTTCTGTTGTGCGGTATTCTAAACGTACTGACTCTGGAAGGCCTCCAAAAATATATCCTAGCTGATCTCAGTATGTCGAGCTCTCAAGATAGGCCTGGTGGACTTCCACCAATGTTCTGCTGATCCTTTCATCATAAAAGCTGCAAATGCTACCATCTCGGTAGTAGTGCACTCAAAGAACCCATCTAATTTCTTGATCTCATTAATCCAATCCTCAGCAGCTATTGGGTCCTTAACTCCACTGAAAGACGACGGTCCAAACTTCTGAAACTGCCGTAATCTGTCCAAATCGTAACCGTAACCCCAACCTCTACCAGCCTGTTGTGTAGCAATAGGTGTAGGCATATCCTATGTGGGTGGGGTATCTGTCGTCTATGGCCTCTGGGCTTCCTTTGCCCGTGCCTCAGCAGCTGCTGCCTGCTTGGCATCACCCTGTGTAGCGGGACTCTATCTACCGCCAACTCCAGGTAAGGATTGGGTGACCAACTCCAATATCATCTCAATGTTCCGCTCAATCCTCGCGAAGCGAGCCTCAATACTCTCGGGCCTCTCCTCTGGACCCTGTTGAGCGTGCTCAACCTCAGCCTCCACTTCAATATCATCCTGAGCCTCGTGTGTTTCTGGCTCAATACAACCCCCAAACCTACCTCTACGACCTCGAGTCTACGCTCTCATCCCTCTATTGCAACTAGTATTAGGCATATTTACTCAATTCCCTACATTCACAACCAATTACTTAGTCAACCCATCGACACACACAATTGTATCTAAACAAGCACAGTAACATGGGGATGAAAATTTTCAACTTATTAAGTATTTTAGACACGACACACGTCAGACCAACTGTGGCTCTGATACCAACTTCTATCACGAGTCCCAACTTACCAAAATACGTACAATTTTTTTGCATTTTCATGCATCATTTATTATTCGTCCTTACCTCAATCATGAAGAGTAACTCTCCTCAATAGTTGGGCTGTGTGTCGACGTCTAACTCACTCCACCATACCAATTCAATTTGTATAATATTTATGAGTAAACACTTGTATAAATGTATATATCAGAGTTGTTACATGTGTTTACATTGTTTTACATCCCCAATAGTTACATACAAAATGCTACTGTGCTACCGTAAGTTTAAATACAAAATTACAACAGTGTGTATACCTTACGCGATTGGATGCAGCAGATTACCAAAAGGGAACGCCTCTAGTCACGCTCACTCTATACTCAAATCTTAGTAAAGCGGGGGAAATAAGGGGGTGAGCAAACTACACGCTCAGTAAGGCAATCATGCGAACAGGTAGATACTGCACTATCTACGTGATCATGATGCCATGCTCAAAAGCATTTAGTTCATCATTTTATCTCAAAACATGAGTGTATGAATGTGTTAATGGTATGTAAAGCATTCATGCTATTAAAATTCGGTGCACAATTCAATTCAAAGCATGGTATAAATCATCATGCATAATTTATAATAAATCATGGCATTACCCATCATGCATTTTCTCAAATAAGCATGACATTAACCATCATGCATTTTTCACAATAAAGCATAGCATTAATCATCATGCTTCTGTGCACTTTAAACCATTAACAATCGATATCTCAAAACAATTCAACACTTGTCAGGTCTCAGCCCCTCCCTCAGACTGTCCTAACCCACAAATCATTTCAAATATGGATTTATTCACAAAGCATTAGACAGGTGAGATAGGCAATTCAATAAAAGGTAATAACCTCTAGGTCTGTGGCCATAACCTCTGATACCGGCTATACGGATCAAGTGTGCGGGATATCACCACTATCTGCTTCCACACGGGAGGTGGGTCAAATCCTGCCTGTCAATCCATAGCAGATCTCGTCCGAAGACGGCATATCACAATCTCAACACGGTACAACGTACTCCATGCTACATGCACGATACAACGTACTCCGTGGACCCAATCAACACATCATATCACGCCACATCTCAAAATGCACGTGTGAGCCTATTTAATCGGTACGACCTCTTGTCTACCTGAAGCTCCTAACACGGCTCTCAACATGTCAAAATATCACAAATACACGTGCGAGCCTATTTAATCGATGAGACACCTAGTCTGCCCGAAGCTCTAAGCACGACAACAAATAAGGTGGGCATCTAGTGGGAGCTAAGCTCCAAGCACCATGCCAAAACCAGTATAAAAATCCATATGAAAACTAGTGCGAGCGAAGCTCTAGCACTCATGTGTATAAAACACGTCAAATCTCATGTGAGTCATACTCTAGCACTCTTTCATTCTCACGAAAACAATGTAAGTGGCTCATTTCTTTGCAAAGTATGGTTAACAAACCAAAACAACTCATTTCTTTTGCAATTCATTTCAAATGCTAGTCAACCTACCAATCACTTGTTAAAAAGCAATAAAACATGATTTTCAAAGTATTATGCTTTTGTTTTCATGCACTTTTCTCAAACACCCAACTCTTTGCCCTTCAATCACCCAATTTCATTTCCTAACATCTCATGCATTCTAGCAAAGCATTTAAGCGCCCAAATTGCGCACTGATATCTCTAAGAGTCCACACAATTCCGTTACCTCGATTTACTTGAGTGTGACTCTCTTCCTCTTAGCTTCTTGTGCTCTTGGCTCGTCTTGTTCCGGTGTATCCTCGAAAGCTGCGATTCAATCATCCAAACCACTTGAGTTAAAATTATTAACTCACATTTGACCTCATTAGTCAATATAATTCATCTATGCATTTACCAATGCCTTAATCCACATTTTACCCTTTTTTGGTAAATTTCACTTTTTCTTCACTAACAACATCTTAAAATCATACTTTCTCACACTAGACCATTTCTAGGTCATGGTGGATTCGTTACTTCCTAGGTAGTTTCTACCCTTTCTATGCATACCAAACAACTCTAAAATCAATATCTAAATAATGTACTTGAGTTATTTCATTTAGAAACTCACCTAGCTTGATTTCCTCTTTGCTCAAATGAAAATGCACCTTTGATCATTCAATCCAACAAGTGGGGAAATGCCTCTAAACTATGTTGTTCTTCTCTTTAATGTGAACAACTTTATCTCTAATAGCTTTCCCTCAAATCTTACTGAAAATGTGTGGATTTAGGAGTGAGAAAGCTAGGTTTTAGGTTGAAAATGGGAAAGATTGGTTTTTGTCTTGAAAATGCAAATCCAACTGCTCCATATTTATAGATTCAGCTTGATGAGATCGATCTGCCTTGGGTGGAGATCGATCTGGTCCTCTTAAAATCCCTTTCTTCCAAGACATTTTGAAGTAGGAGATCGATCTGTCGAATAAGGGAGATCGATCTGCTTCAAATAGAAGGTTAAGGAGATAGATCTGGTCTTGGGGGAGATTGATCTGCTTCCAACCTGAGAGCTAAGGAGATCGATATGTTCCATTAAGGTTCGATCTGCTCTATTCCATTGCTCAAATAATAGCTTTTTGGCTCTTCTAGATCGATCTCTCATCCTATTGGATCGATCTGGCCTTCATATTTCTAAATGTTTTGTAGTTTTTTTGCAACAGCTCATACCAAACTTCATACATTTTGTTGTCATGATCATTTTCTCATCCACTCATCTTTGAAACTTGAAAATGACATCCCATAATACTTCATACACATTAAAACTTGTGTAGAATCTTTGAATATCCAAAGGTACATGATATAAACCAAATGGAAGTACACAACTTATGCAAATCTTCCTTCCATTTTACCATACTACACATATTCCATTCTACTCATATTCATCACATGTTTAAGTCCATTTCTTCATATTCATATAAAATGTAACTTGTACGTACAATCACAACTCTTATTACAAGTGTGTACATAATTTATGGACTTTACATTATTTATACTTCACATTACAAGCACATCACTATTTACATATATATATATACAAGGTCGTGCTTATACATATATGGGGTCTCACATAAAGGATCACGAGAGGAAGTACCCGACACATGATTTGGAGTTGGCGGTCGTAGTGTTTACTTTTAAAATATGGCGCCACTATCTCTATGGCGAGAAATTTTAGGTTTTTATAGATCATAAGAGCCTTAAGTATATGTTCTCGCAGAAAGAGTTAAATATAAGACAAAGGAGATGGCTCGAACTCCTGAAGAATTACGATTGTGAATCATGTACCACCCGGGTAAGGCGAATGTAGTTACCGATGCTTTGAGCAGGAAGAACCTAGGGTTGGTGTCTTATATGATGGTACGAGAACATGAGTTGTTGGAATAATTTGTGAACCTCAATCTAGATGTAACCCCACCTGGATCAGAGAGATTGGATATCATGGCTAGTATGAGATTTGAGCCAGAGTTGATTGGTCATATTCAGCAGACTCAACAGAGTGATTGACAGTGTATCGATTGGTTGAGTCAGATACAGGCTGGTGTGGGTATTGATTTTGAGCTGAGTATAGATAGCTTATTAAAGTTTAAAGGTAGAGTATGTGTTCCCGAGGATCCTGAGATCAAGAAGTTGATATTATCAGAGGCTCACTCATCAAAGTACATGATACATCCATGGAGTACTAAGATATATCAAAACCTTCAGAAGGTTTAGTGGTGGTCTAAAATGAAAAGAGACATTGCAGAATATGTCACTAAGTGTCTCGTTTGTCAGCAGGTGAAGGTAGAGCATCAAAAGCCTGCACGATTATTGTAGCCTCTACCAATACCAACATGGAAGTGGGAACATGTCACCATGGATTTTGTGATGGGATTGTCGAGGACCCGTAGAGGTCATGATGTCATTGGGTTATTGTGGACCAGTTGACTAAGTCGGCCCATTTCTTAGCTATGAGAGCTACTGATACTCTGAGTCAGTTAGGGAATTTATATGTTCAAGAGATAGTACGACTACATGGTGTTCCAATGAGCATTGTTTCTGATAGGGATGCCCGCTTCACTTCCTATTTCTAGGAACATTTTCAGGAAATGATCGCTTTTCATCCTCAGACAGATGGGTAGTCAGATAGGACTATACAGACCCTAGAGGATATGTTGAGAGCGTGTGTGCTGGATTTTAGAGGCTCCTGGGATGATCACCTATTGTTAGCTAAGTTCACCTATAATAACAGCTATCATGCGAGAATTGGGATGACACCCTATGAGGCACTATATGGACGCAAATATCAATCCCCTATTGGATGGGAAGAGGTTAGAGATAGACAGATTTTTCCTTCGAATTTAGTACAGTAGGCCTTTGAGGACGTCCAGTTGATATGTGAGAGATTAGGGACAACTCAGAGCCGACAAAAGAGTTATGTTGACAAGAGACGGAGACCACTAGAGTTTGATGTGGGTGAGTCGGTATTTCTGAGAGTTTCTCCTTCGAAGGGAATTATGAGATTTGGTAAAAATGGTAAGTTAAGCCCTCGATATATCGGACCCTTCAAGATTTTAGAGAGAGAGGCTTATAGGTTGGCATTCCCGCCGGAATTGGAAAATGTTCATAACGTCTTCCACATCTCTATGCTTTGGAAGTATCACCTGAACCCGACACATGTGATAAGATATAAGCCATTAGAGCTTAATGAGAGTATGACATATGTTGAGAAGCTGGTTCGAATATTAGATAAGAAAGAGAAGGTGTTGAGGTCGAAGACTATTCCATTAGTGAAAGTGCTTTGGTAATATCACACTCCGGAGAAAGCTACATGGGAATTGGAAAGCATGATGCAAGAGAAGTACCCGAAGTTATTTAGAGATAACTTGGTTCTAATTTGAAGGACCAAATTCCTTGAAGGAGGGTAAATTGTGAGACCTCGTGTATGTACAACATTATTATTTGTTAATGGAATCTTAATATGGATGAATTTGGTCATGAAAATGTTGATGATATTGCAAAAAAAAAAATGAATAAGTATTCATGAATGCATGTAATGACCAAATGAGGGTTGAAGTGGCCACAAATTAAGTAAATGGGATTTAAGCATTCAGAAAGAGAATAAGAAATTAAAACACAAATGATAAGTAAGAACAAGGACTTATGTGTGTGATTTGTGATTCCAAGTGATACATACAAGTTACATCACATGTGAATTACAAGAAAACAATGTTTGTAAGTTCTAAGTGTGAATGGATTGATAAATGAGTGTTGAGGTGATTAAGTATGAGTTTGAATGAGGAAATCTGTAGAAAAAGGAAGTTGGATAAAGGCCAGATCGATCCCAAGCAAGGAGATATCGATCTCATGGCCTGAAGAATGTAAAATCAAGCATTCTGGAAGAGAGAGATTAATCCTTCACATAATGCATATCGATCTCCTTAACTCTCGGGTTGGAGCAGATCGATCTCCCCTTAAGACCAAATCGATCTCCTTAGCTCTCTGCCTGAGACAGATCGATCCTATTCCATTTAAGCAGATCGATCTCATTCACTCAAGCAGATCGATCTCATACCTTCGACAGATCAATCTCATGCATTCAATTAGCATGAAAATAAGGGATTTAAGAGGACCAGATCGATCTCCTTCCAATGCAGAAGGAGATCGATCTCATCAAGCCATTTCTATAAAAAGGAGCAGTTGAAATCTATAATTCATGGGAACAAACCATTCTCTTCCATTTTTAATGCAAAAACCTAGCTTTCTCACTCCTAAATCCACCCATTTTCACTTAGATTTGGGGGGAAGCTATTAGATATGAAGTTGTTCATCTTAAAAAAGAGAACAACATAGTTTAGAATCAAAGCTACACTTGTTGGATTGAAGGAGCAAGGTGTATTTTCATTTTGGAGCAAGAAGGAAATCTAAATAAGTGAGTTTATAATACACCAAGTCAAATGTATGTTTGTTTAGTTGATAGTGTGAGTTGATTGGGTGGTGTATTAATGATTGAAACTACCTAGGATGTGATGGAATAGTGTGACCTAGAAAATAGAATGAATCTAGTGTGAGAAAATGTGATTTGGATGAGTTAGTGATTTATGGGATTATGCTAAGTTGTTTATGAAGTATTGTGAATGATTTAAGATGACTAAATGAAGCTACATTGTGAGTTTAGAGAATTTATGAAAAGGAGCACATGTAGTGTTTAATGAAATGCCATAGCGAAGTAAATGATGAAATGTGAACACTATGAGCTTAATATTGATTTAACATCGATTTAATATGAATCAATAAGCCTAAAAGAATCAATAGACTCGAGATATGAGTAGAATAATAAAACTAGGCCTTATGAGTGTTAATAGAGGCTATAGGTTGAATCGATTATAGAAAACACAAGAATTGTGTTGTAATGGACTAAATTGGTGCGATATACGATTTTGTGCAATTCCGGAGAGTTCGTTGGAGACGAATCGAACCACACAAGTAAGCAGCTCGAAGAAAGTGGAATCACGTGACACGATTCCAGGTAAGGGAATTCTGCGAGTATATAGAGGTAGCTACTCGTACTTTGAACTCGTGGGTGAATATAGGGCGTTTATGAAATGCATGATTGTTTAAGAAAATGATTGTTGGTATGCGTGAATAGCTGCAATTATTTGTATAGGATTTGGTTTTGAAGTGGATTTTATAAAAAGGGGTAGTAAGGCTAATAATTGCATAAATCACATGTTTTGAATGTTTTCACAAAACACAATGCTTTGTTTTGAGCAAATTAATGGATAGGTTGGGTAGTGTTTAAATGATGTTATGGAATAGCACATGTGAGGTGCTAAACATGTTTTGAGATTGTTTTGAATGTATATGATCCGCCTATCGTGTTTATGTGAGTTAAATCATGCTAGAGCATCGCTCACACTGGATTTTGATGCTTTCACTTGTATGAAACGTGCTGGAGCTTAGCTCATACCATGATTTGATTTGTGATCATGTATTATAAACCGTAAAGGAGATTCTGCTCTTACGTGGATTTCGAGTGGTTTTCTTATGCATATAACCGTACTTGACCTATGCTCGTACGTGGTTTTCTCATGAATTTATGCATAAATGCCGTATTAGAGCATTGTTCATATGAGGAGATTTATCTAAGATGCATGTATCGTGCTAGAGCTTAGTTCGCACCGATTTTCACACTGTGGTATGTATGATGTCGTGGTGAGGGTAATACAGATTAATTCAGGGAACCCAATATGGGCAAGAACGGCCATGAGGGACTAAGACCTGACATTAAAAGGAAAATACTTCCACGTGCACTTGAGACTATATCAGTTACACTTGGTATGGGGTAGATAAGACCTACAATTGGCA
Source organism: Firmiana major (assembly GCA_033439115.1). NCBI lineage: Eukaryota > Viridiplantae > Streptophyta > Magnoliopsida > Malvales > Malvaceae > Firmiana > Firmiana major. The sequence goes on along the minus strand of CM065911.1, from coordinate 15,759,482 downwards.
CCCCAACCATGATATGGGTCCGCAGAGTACGTTGTACCGTGTATATCACATGGAGTACGCTGTACCATGTGGTTATGATGATGATTTGAAAACTTTGGCAAAGAACTAACCCACCTTCGTTCCAGCATGATGCCAGTTACACCGGGATCCGCGTGGTCTGGGATGATTTATGACATAGTTGGCCAACATAGTCCTTGAGATATAGTGACCTGTCTCACTTGATATAACATAGTGCCACATGGTTTTGATACATGAGTGTGATTGTGATTGTCCAGGGTAGATCCGAGGGAGGGCTCGACCCTTGTGGGATTTTGATTGAGAAATGATAATGATATTTGTGATAGAGAAATGATTGTGATGGGATTTTAACATGGTTTAAGAAGGAGATGAATTTAAAAAAAGATGTTTCTTAAATGAATTTCCCTCTTTGCGATGAGATTTAATGAGATTGAGTATGAGATGGTTTTTACATGTCGATATTTCCATGTTTTATGCCTATTTACATAATTTTCAATACATGATATATGTATATACATGTGGCATAGTTTTATTTCCTTATGCTCCGATTATAAACGATTTATGCATAACACTATCAGCATGTAGATAGAGTAGTTATCTACCATGTTACATTATTTCCTTAATGAGCGTGTGGTTGCTCATTCCTCTCTACTTTCCCCTCTCTACAGAGCGTGCATAGTAGCCTAGTGAGGACTGAGGTGTTACATTTTGGACATCCGCTGCTTCCATCGCCAAAAGGTATACACACAGAGATTCTTTTTGTATCTAAACATGTAAAGGCCTGTAGTCATTTTGAATTGTAATGTGGGGGATGTAAAAGTTAGAAAACATGTCATGTATAAGTGTATATAACTTAACTTTCAAATGAATGACACTTCTTTTGATTAATTTGAGAATGAATGATGAGTGATGATTATTATTGACTCACAGCCCAACTGTGTAGTGGTGAGTTTGTTCACGACCGGGTAAGGAAAGGAAAATGCGAAAAATTTATAATGATTTTCGGTTAAAGGGAATGAAATGGGTCGTGACAAACACAATATGATGGAAATATTTGAGCATGTAAAACGTTATGTAAATAACGATAGTAACAATGGCATCAGTTTGCATCAGCATAAATTTACGTGATAAAGATCACAATTCATCAATCGTCAAATCTCATTGCATGATATAAATCACAGTTATCAAACACGTCATCATCAAAGTAATCGAAACTAGGCATTTATAAAAACTCAGATAAAATTAACGTCATAGGCACATCACATCAAATAAAATTGTCCCCTAGGCGGACATCTTCAGAAGAGGGAAAACATCGACATTTATACACATGGCCATGATTAGCTGTAGACTTGATCAGAGTCGTACAGCTGCGGTCTTACATGCTATCAAAGTAAGGCCTGATCTTTTATGCTATCAAAGCAAGGCCACCTACCAGAGCGTGGTCATCTCACGTTACCAGAACGGAGGTATCAGTTTTACATGCTACTAGAGCAAAGCTTGGTCTTACATGCTAACAGAGCAAGGTCACTCAACGCTATTAGAGCGGAGTATCGATGTGCACATCATGACAAGCCATAGTCTCAGTAAAAATATGTCATTGTTGTATAAAAAATCATTTTACCTTCACATAGAGCTCATATTGGTTATCATAAAACTCATTTCGATTATAAACCTGGTGCTCACGATTTCACAACTCATCAAAATCGAGCTCAATCCGGTAAAACACTCACACATTCATTAAAGCAATAAAAAATTACTCATTTCTCATAAAACATGCTCATTCATCAAATCTTTTTCATGCTATTAAAGAAATTTCATCATTTGAAACTCACAAGCACAAATGGTTTATTTCCCTTACCTCTTGCACCTTGAGTGGTACTATATCCTCGGGTTCTCGGATCAGCCTCAATTCTCATTTCAAATTCTCGAGCTGTCCAAACATCATTAAATTATCAATATACATCATCCTCATGATCCATTTCTTTCTCTTACTCATTCTAACTCAACATTTCCCTTTTATCATATTTACACCTATACACCTTAAACTACAACCAAGCTACAAGTCTTAACACATACATTGTCTCATAGCTTTCCCTACATCTTTATCATCACTTTAGCTAGCTCATAATCATCACAAGATATTCACATTTCATTTACCAACTCTATTGGTTGTTTCCCTCATGACTTAGACATTTCCAACCAAATATGTGTATATATGTATTTATTCACCAATATATAAATGATAATGCTTAAAACAAGGGTCTTGTGAGCTCACCTAGTTTGTCTCGTCTTGACCAAATTTGTAGAGTGCTTGTTTTCTTCCTTTGTTCAATCCAATCTTTGATTTTCTAGTATGTTGTTCTCTTCACTAAGAGGAACAACTTTGTCTCTTACCCCAATGTCTAATTCTGTCCAAAATATGGTGCATCTTAGAGGGAAAAAGCTTAGTTTGGGTGAAAATGGTGAATGTTGAGGGTTGCAGGTGAGAGAGGCTCAGTTTCTAGGTAAATCCCATGATTCTTTTATAGGCAGAGGCTATGAGATCGATCTGGCATTGGTAGAGATCGATCTCTGCTTGATTTTAACTGCTCCAACTGCTCAGTTAACAACTACAAGATCAATCTGGTCGAGGGTGGAGATCGATCTGGCATTGGATATGGATCGATCTGCTCTTCATAAAACTAAGTGGAGATCGATCTACTAGGAGGTAGAGATCGATCTCTCCTAGGCCGAGACTTAAGGAGATCGATCTGCCCTTGTGACAAGATCGGTCTTTGCTAGGCAGAGGCAATAGGAGATCGATCTGCTTCATTATGAGATCGATCTACCTGTCTTATGAGATCAATCTGCATGTCTGCTCTTGCACATTTACTACATTTTGGAGCTATGAGATCGATCTCTCATCCTTGGAGATCGATCTTGTCACGCCCTTCTCTCACACGAGACTTATCCAAACCATCACAAAAAAAAAATTTCGCATTTTACTTACCTTTCCTTCTGTCATTACTCACTTTAAATGTTGGGCGGTGATTCGATATTAGTAACCCACTCTCATTCATTCACAACATCCATAGAATTTAATATCCTTTTATATAACATAAACTCTTATACATAATACACATACTTGTACATATACATCCCGACCCTATAATCGTTTACATAACTATGCTTTTACATTATTCAGTACAAAATGTTCAAGTATGTATACCTCTAGTAAGATGGATAGGCAGCAGATCAAAGTCTACTAGTTCTCAGCTGTGCTCACCTACTGTGGTTGCTCTGTAAAGAGGGAAATAAAAAGGGGGTGAGCTCACAGCTTAGTAAGGAAATCAGGCAAGCAAGTAGATAACCAAACTATCTACAAAATACTATGATCATGCCTTAAAATAATTTCCTTGTTTGTTCGTATCTAAAGCATGCAATCTCTCTCTTAAAGCTTGTATGCAATATATACATACATAAATACAAGTCATCGATTATAAAACTGGAAATATGCTGGTTTATCAACCTGAGCAGTTTATGCAAATATCGCATTTCTCATGTAATTTCACTCAATTCACATTTTATCATGCCATTTAATTAAATCTAAAGATGGCATATCATCATGTTTAAAAACATGAAAATCTGGGCCTCACCCATCCTTCGAGTTACCCTTTTCACAATTCACATGTTCATATTATAAAACCATGTGATATTTCATTCAAGAGATCTCAATTTACATTACATGAAATGAAAACCGAGATAGGTGACTACATGTTCCGAGTTTATGATCATAACTCATTTTTCGTGATCCCAGGCTACACAGTACTCGATGTGCGAGGTCTCACAATTGTTGTAATGGGAGGTGGGTCAAATTTATACCGTTAACTTTCAATCTGAGGACCTGATCCCGGAGTAGACCAGATCCCACTGGATCCCGCTCCCACTGCTAACCAGTCCTATCCAAGTACATTCAAGTACTCACATTATAGTGTACTCCATGTGACATACAACGTACACAGTACTCTATGAACCCAATCTCAAGGTGGGATGCTCGCCATGAGTCTTAGTCCTCATACCTTGGATATATCTCATAGTCGAGATACTTGCCATAAGTCTTAGTCTGCATACTATGGATAATAATTTCGATAGCCCTTGGCCATATCTTAAAATATTGCACGTGTGAGCATATAATATCGGTGTGACACACAGTCAACACAGACTCCCAACATGGTTGTTTCATGCTTTTTTCAAATCTAGTACGTGCGAGTAAACTCCCAACACGACTATTTCATAATGATATAACTCTAGTACGAGCAATGCTCCCAACATTATGTTATGTAAAAATATGAGTATGAGAAAAGCTCCTAATACTCTATAATGTATAATTAATGAAAACTGAGTAGAAGTTAAGCTCCCAGTACTCTATTATGTAAAACTGAGTATGAGCATAGCTCCCAATACTCTATAATGCATCAGTTAATAAAACTAAGTACGAGCTATGCTCCCAGTACGCTAACATGCATACATCGCATTTAAAAGTTAGTACGAGAATACACTCAAGCACTACGTGATGCATAACTCAAAATCAAGTGCGAGTATTCTCTAACACTTATGGTTTTCACACAAAACCCCGATAAATTGCTTATTCAAATCACAATTGACCCAATTAAAACAAATAGGCACTCAAATGTGTTGTTTTTCGCATATACATGAAAACATTAGCCATTTTATCATGCAAATCATGATATTTTAGTCATAACATGCTTCTAAGGCTTTTTCACCCTATTTTTGGATAAAACACACTAATCCTCATTAGTCCTGATCACAACAACATGCCTATTCACTGGATTTCATATAGAATACAGTATTGAAATTCTATTCGAAATATGTGTAGCCATCTCTAGCTACTCACGAAATTCTCTTACCTCGGATCACGTCACGTGACCTCACTTTCTCGGTGCTTGTGACGCCCCGAAAATGCGAAAAATATGGAAAATTTAAAACTTTTCTACTTATTAATTCACAATTAAGGTTGCATTCCTGTGCAATGTCATACATCATCATACATAATTTGTAACTTTCACCTCAGGATCTTATCATCTCATGAATAAATATTATATCATTTACATTCCTCAATTTCAAATTAATTATCCTAATACATCCCATATATCATAGTACATCAAGTGTCTGTAAATACAACCCTAGTCTGGATACATGAAATATTAAAATGTACCTCAAGTACAATATATAGCTTGGAGCTTAAATCCTCCACTAGCCACTAATCCGTACGTCGCAGGGAGCTCTCTTCACTTGAAGAAATCTAGGGGGAAGATAAAATAGGGTCAGCTTCTAAATTGCTCGGTAAGGGGGTAAGCGACTCATTTCAATTAATGATTTGCCCAGCACAATCATTTATTTTGTAGTTGAAAACTCGATAAAAATGTAGCATGACTCAATAAAACATCATTCTCATCTCATTCTCTAAAATCATGTAAAACATGAAAGTACATATCTCAGTATAAAGTATAACTACAAGCATGTGGAAATCAGTATGCAATAATGGCTTTTCTCATAAAACGTGATAAAAATTGCCTCAATAGTAATGCACGTGGCGCAGCCACAAAACACAATATCATATGTATAAAAAGGAGACTAGGCAAGAAAACTCATATAAAACTCGTCATAGCACATTAAAAAATAATCTCTTCTGGGTGCGCATCCCAAGCATCCTCAAAAGGTGGAATGTCGATAATATGGTCATGTACATGGTATATTGGACTTACGCGCTACCAAAACAAGGCCCGGCCTTACATGCTACCAAAGCAATGCCTCTCTTCATGTACACTATCGGTCTTACATGCTACCAAAGTAAGGTCCAGACTTACATGCTACCAAAGCACATGAAAGTATTAGTCTTACACGCTACCAAAGCAATGCCTCCCAACGCTACCAAAGCGGGGAATAATATTGGCCTTACATGCTACCAAAGCAATGCCCCCCAGCGCTACCAAAGCAGGGAATAATATCGATCTTACATGCTACCAAAGCAATGCTTGATGTGTATTCGACATGACACGCCTAAGTCTCAATCATTAGCCATTATCATATAAAACGTTTTACCTTCACGTGGAACTCATAGTGGTTTTCTCTCATAAATCTCATTTAAACCATTTGTGTACCCAACACAAAATATGCTAAAACCAAGTTCCAACAGGTAAAAACCACGTACACATTTCTCAATCTCAGTACGCCTTAACGTAGAGCCCAAATCTCTTTTCACGTTTAAACACAAAATGGTTGTAAAACATTTTCACGCTTAGTTTACAATTCATAAAAGTTGGGCCCCAATCGGGTATAAAATCATGTGCTATACTCATTCACAACTCATAAAACATGCTTGTTTTCTCAAATCACAATTCATGCTACAATATTGTCACAAAACACACACAAACGAGTTTAAGTTTTCCCTTACCTCGTTGCACGTCGTATAGTGCAATTATTTCCCCTTATCACGGACTAGCCTTGCATTCCTCTCTGGAACTCTTAGGCTGTCCAAACGATGTTAAAACATCAATAAGCTATCTCAATCGCATCATCGAGCACATATTTGCTCATATTCTCGTTAAATACTTAAATAACTCAATTCTCACAATTTCATCCCAATTCGTATGCTCATCCACATTATTTCAAATCCTACATTTCTCATACCATATTCCATGGTAAATTTACCTCATTGCCTCAATTCCAAATTTATAGTCAAAAATCCTAGATTACTACAAATTGTATATGTTATATTTACTCCAACAAAAATTCATAATGTCATCAATCCTTAATCATTTCCTAGCTATTTCATCACAATGCCAGCAACCATAATCACCAAAAATCACTTCAAATATCAATATCAAAGTTTAAAATTTACCCAAACTTGTGGAGTGCTCAACTCTTACCTCGATTCAATCCGTCCTTCGATTTCCAAGTATATTGTTCTCCTTTGGATGAGGAACAACTTTCCCTCTTACCACAACCTTTGATTCGAACTGAAATGAGACTTTAAAAGAGAGAGAAAGCTAGGGATCGGCTGAGATGGGGGTTTGAAAGAGAAAGAAAAGATGAAATGCAGGAAAACACAGGGGTCTTTTTATAGACGGATGGTAAGAGATCGATCTGGTCCTTGATAAGATCGATCTGCATTTGAATTTAAGAGCATTTTGGGGCAATTTTATGCCTAGGAGATCGATCTGTCATGGGGTGAGATCGATCTCTTAATGGCTTAATGAGATCGATCTGTTCTAATTATGAGATCGATCTTCTGTTTACAGAACACTTCCTGAGATCGATCTGCTCCTTGAGGAGATCGATCTTCTCCTTACAGAATGCTTCATGAGATCAATTCCTTCCTCATAAGATCAATCTCTTCATTGTAGAATCATAAGGAGATCGATCTGCTTGCTTAATTTCCTCCTTCCTTGTTATTTTGGCCTACCAGATCGATCATCTCTTCTCAAAGATCAATCTGGCCTCATAGTTTCACACTTTGGTTAAACACTTAACATAAAATCTCATTCATGGCTCATTCATCACTTAGAAATTCATTGCATACCACCTCAATGTATGAGTATATTACATTCAGCTCAATAAATTACACTTCATGTTCACATTACATAATTAGATATGTGAAATTCTCAGATCTCACATCCTCCCCACCTTAAAAAGAATTTAGTCCTCTAAATTTCAACTCAACTCGTCAAACGGATGGGGGTACTTCTCTTTCATGAGACTCTCCAATTCCCAAGTCGCCTCCTCTATTGAGTGATGTTTCCACAAAACTTTTACTAATGGGATACTCTTAGTCCAAAGTACCTTCTCTTTTCTATCGAGAATCTGGACGGGTTCTTCAGTGTAGCTCATGTCCTCTTGTATGTCCATCTCTTCATACTCTATGACATGAGAAGGTTTCGGGTGGTACTTCCTCAACATAGATATATGAAAGAAGTTATGTATTCTGGACATCTGTGGGGGTAATGCCAACCTATAGGCTACCTCTCCCACTTTCTCAAGAATCTCGAACGGTCCTATGTATCGAGGACTCAATTTCCCTTTCTTTCCAAATCTCATGATACCCTTACTCGGTGATATCTTCAGGAATACTGCATCACCAGCATCAAACTCGAGTGGCCGTCTACGCACGTCCACGTAGCTTTTCTTTCTACTCTGTACAGCCCGTAATCTTTCCCATATGAGTTTCACACTCTGTACAGCCTGTTCAACAAGTTCGGGAGCATTTATCTTTTTGTCACCCACTTCTTCCCATGCTACCGGGGATCTACACCTCCTACCATATAGAGCCTCAAAAGGTGCCATTCCAATACTCACATGATAGCTATTATTGTACGCAAACTCTGTTAGGGGAAGGTGATCATCCCATGATCCCTTAAAATCCATCGTACACGCCCTCAACATATCTTCCAGGGTATGAATAGTCCTCTCTGACTGACCATCTGTCTGAGGATGATAGGTGGTACTAAAACTCAATTGAGATCCCATGGACTCTTGAAACTGGGTCCAAAATCTGGAAGTAAATCGAGAATCTCTGTCAGAAGTAACTCTCATTGAAGCACCATGTAACCTAGCTATCTCGCTGACATACGACTCAGGTAAGGCATCCATAATATCTGTGCTCTTGATGGAAAGGAAGTGGCTACTCTTTGTCAGTCTATCCACTACGATCCATATCGCATCATGACCCCTTCGGGTCCTCGGTAAACCTATAATAAAGTCCGTGGTGACATCCTCTCATTTTCATGTAGGTACAGGTAAATGCTTCAATAATCTTGTGAGCTTCCGATGCTCAGCTTTCACTTGCTAGCATACTAAATATCTGGCCACATAATCTGCCACGTCTCGCTTCATGCCACTCCACCAGTACACCTTTCTCAAATCACGGTACATCTTAGTACTCCCTGGGTGCATGGTGTATCGCGAGTAGGTGACTCTCTCAGTATTTGTCTCTTCAGGCTATCATCATCCGGTTCACAAATTCATAATCTGAATCTCAACAATCTATCCTCACTGACTATGAGATCTGACTGCGAAGTTTGTTCAGCCTGGCTAACCATATCAATCAACCTTTGATCCTCATGCTGGCCAGTTCTAATCTGATCCATGATCCTGGGCTCTATTCACAGGCTAGCAAAAAATCCAGTCTCTACCTCTTTAACTTTGATCCGAAGTTCGGTGAATTGCTCCAACAAATCCCATTCCCTGACCATCATAGCAAATATCATACTCTTCCTGCTTAGGGCATCAGCATCTACTTTTGCCTTACTCGGATGGTATAGAATCTCACAATCATAATCCTTAAGGAGTTCCATCCATCATATTTAACTCCTTTTGATCAAAGAGATACCTCAAACTCTTGTGATCAGTGAAGATCTAGAATCTTTCCTCATATAAGTAATGCCGCCAGATCTTCTAGGCAAATACCACAGCGGCTAACTCCAAATCATGCGTAGAGTAATTCCACTCATGATCTTTCAATTGTCACGATCCATAGGCAACCACTCTTCCATGCTGTATGAGCACACACCCCAATCCTTGATGAGAAGCATCACTATACACTGAATATTCTCTTGATCCCTCAGGAATAGTCAAAACAGGTGTCGCTATTAATCTCTTCTTTAATTCCTGAAAATTAAGCTCACATTGATCAGTCCATATAAATGGAGTCTCCTTGCACGTGAGCTTGGTCAAAGGAGTGGCAATCTCGAAAAATCCCTCAACAAATCTTCTGTAATATCATGCCAAACCAAGAAAACTTCGTACCTCTGTAACTGTCTTCGGTCTTTCCCAATTAAGCACAGCCTCCACTTTAGTTGGATCAACTGATACTCCTTTCTCTGAAACTATATGACCAAGGAAAGCTATCTGATCTAACCAAAACTCACACTTACTAAGCTTTCCGCATAATTGCTTATCTCGGAGTATCTGAAGTACTAACCACAAATGTTGTACGTGTTCCTTATAAGATCGAGAGTACACCAAGATATCATCAATAAAGATTATCACAAACTTATCTAGATAGTCTCTGAACACCTCGTTCACTAACCTCGTAAAGGCTGGAGAGGCGTTCGTCAATCCAAAAGGCATCACTAGAAATTCATAATGGCCATACCTTGTCCTGAAGGCCATCTTCAAAATATCTTCCTCCTTAATCCTCAATTGGTGATAACCTGATCTTAAATCAATCTTAGAAAAGACGAGGCCCCTCTCAGCTGATCAAGTAAATCATCAATCATGGGCAATGGATATTTATTCTTCACCGTGGCTTTATTCAACAGTCGATAGTCTATACATAATCTAAGACTACCATCCTTCTTCCTCACGAATAATATTGGTGCTCCCCACGGTGAAACACTGGGTCTAATAAATCCTTGATCCAATAATTCTTGTAGTTGTTTCTTCAATTCCTCAAGTTCCACTAAGGCCATCCTATATAGAGGTCTAGAGATAGGTTGAGTATCTAGCACCAAATCAATGGTAAACTCCAGCTCTCTCTCTGGTGGTAAACCTGGCAAGTCATCTGGGAAGACATCCGAAAATTCACACACCATAGGTATATCCTCTATCCTCGGATGTTCCCAATCATCATCTAAGATGGATGTTTCATAACCTTCAAATGAATACTCAAATTTAGTACTCTCAAAAGTAATATCAAAATTTCAATTTGCCTACAAAATTCTACACATTTATTTCCTCAATATTTCAAACGTACACTGTGAGGTTCAGGTAAGGAGAAAGTTATAATCTTAGTGTAGCAGTCTAAACTCACTCGTTTGGTTGCCAACCAATCCATTCCCAAAATTACATCAAATCCATGTATATCTAACATTATTATATCTGCTAACATTACACTATCTCCCACCTTTATTTCACATCCTCTACAGATCAACTTGGTTCTCTGGGATTCACGCATAGGGGTATTTACATGTAGTATATACTCTAGAAGATCAAACTTCAAATTTAATCTACATGCAAAATGCTCAAAAATAAATTAATGCGTGGACCCTGAATCAATCAACACATGAGCCTTATGATTACAGACAGAGAGTGTACCTCTTATAGTTTCTGCCGAAGTGTCTGATGTTTCCTTGTCAGAGCAAACACACGTCCCACTGTGACAGGCTTCTTTCCTTTCTCTGTAAAAGTGGCCCGTCTCTGAGGATTTACTCTCTAAGGCTGATGTCTAGTAGGCTCCAGAGCATGTGGTTTCTGAGGTTGAGGGCAGTCTCTTAGCCTGTGACCCATGTCTCAACATTTGAAACATCCACGGATCAACCCAGTACAACTTTCCTTATGCGGTCGGCCACAATCTCTACAAACCTTTATCTCAGGCCTGACATCCCGAGGGGTCTCTCTAATGATGGGATAGGCTTTGGGTCTCTCAAATTTGCCCTTTTGTACCTCAATCCTTCCTCTTTTGAAGGAATCTCTCTAAACATCTACTTGAAAAATCGCTAGCCTCTTGCCTTTATCCCTAGTCATAGTACTGGACTCATTCTGGGATTGCACAATTTTGATTCCCCTCTCAACCTCTTGTGCTCGTCTCAGAGCATCTCCAAACTCAGTAATACATAGCCCTATCAATCGATCTCTGATGATGGACTTTAATCCATACACAAATCTCTCAGTGTGGAGCCCTTCATTTTTAAAGGTCTCTGGATCATACCTCAATAGAGCAGTAAATCGGCTCTCATAATCATCCATAGACATATCGTCCTATACCAGATTCAAAAACTCTGCTTGCTTCCATCTCTGAGCAGCTCATGGTACAAATTGGGCTCTAAAAGTCACCTGAAATTCTTCCCAGTTAATCACATCCTGGCTGGACATCAGAATACCCTGGGTAGTACCCCACCAATCTCGAGCTCTCCCTTTCAACATATAGGCACCCATAATGACCCTCTCAGCATCAGTGCATCCCAAATAGTCAAATATGACTCTCAACTCAGTCAGCCACTCTTCAGCCTCTGTAGGATCCTTTTTCCCTCTGAATGCAGGCGGATTCATTTTCAAAAAGTCCTTCAGTCGGACCATACTCCTATCATCAGGCTGAGTAACGGGAGGCACCGAGTCCATCTGTACTGGGGGTACGGGAGGTCCTTGTGGTGGTGTAGGAGTAGTACCCGAGGCATTAACTCCAAAATGTTACGCGAATAGTGCTGCCATTTGCTCAAAACCTTGCCTCACATCGATCTCAATCTGGTTAAATCGAGAGTTAGGAGTCTCAGGTTATGGGGCAGGTGGTTGAGGTGGCTTTGTCTGCCTCCTCAAACGACCTCGTTGTCCACTCATTCTCATACTCAACTCGTTTCCTGCACATACATATCAAACTTCATTGAAATCTCAATCCTCAATTTCAGTTTATGACCAGACTTATACAAACACTTGGGATGTATTCTATTTCACTTAACTGACACTAACAGTACTAAACACCCTAAGCTCTGATACTAAGAAAACTCTGTGACGCCCCAAAAACGTGAAAAATAGGGCAAATTTAAAACTTTTCTACTAATTAATTCACAATTAAGGGTGCATTCTTGTGCAGTGTCATACATCATTATACATAATTTGTAACTTTCACCTCAGGATGTTATCTTCTCATGAATAAATATTATATCATTTGCATTCCTCAATTTCGAATTAATTATCCTAATACATCCCATACATCATAGTACATCAAGTGTCTGTAAATACAACTCTAGTCTGGATACATGAAATATTAAAATGTACCTCAAGTACAATATGTAGCCTAGAGCTCAAATCCTCCACTAGCCACTAATCCGTACGTCTCAGGGAACTCTCTTCACTTGAAGAAATTTGAGGGGAAGATAAAACAGGGTCAGCTTCTAAATCACTCGGTAAAGGGGTAAGCGACTCATTTCAATTAATGATTTGCATAGTATAATAATTTGTTTTGTAGTTGAAAACTCGATAAAAATGTAGCATGACTTAATAAAATATCATTCTCATCTCATTCTCTAAAATCATGTAAAACATGAAAGTACATAACTCAGTACAAAGTATAACTACAAGCATGTGGAAATCAGTATGTGATAATGGCTTTTCTCATAAAACGTGATAAAAATCACCTCAATAGTAATGCACATGGCGCAGCCACAAAACATAATCTCATGTGTATAAAAAGGAGACTAGCCAAGAAAACTCATATAAAACTCGTCATGGCACATCAAAATAATCTCTTCTGGGTACACATCCCAGGCATCCTCAAAAGAGGGAATGTCGACAATATGGTCGTGTACATGGTATATTGGACTTACGCGTTACCAAAACAAGGCCCGGCCTTACATACTACCAAAGCAATGCCTCTCCTCATGTACATTATCAATCTTACATGCTACCAAAGCAAGGCCCGGACTTACATGCTACAAAAGTAAGGCCTCCCAACGCTACCAAAGTGGGAAAAGTATCGACCTTAGATGCTACTAAAGCAATGCCTCCCAACGCTACCAAAGCAGGGAATAATATTGGCCTTATATGCTACCAAAGCAATGCCTCCCAGCGCTACCAAAGCGGGGAATAATATTGGCCTTACATGCTACAAAAGCAATGCCTGATGTGTATTCGACATAACATGCCTAAGTCTCAATCATTAGCCATTATCATATAAAACATTTTGCCTTCACGTAGAACTCATAATGGTTTTCTCTCATAAATCTCATTTAAACCATTTGTGTACTCAACACAAAACATGTTAAAATCGAGTTCCAACCAATAAAAACCACGTACACATTTCTTAATCTCAGTACGCCTTAACATAGAGCCCAAATCTCTTTTCACATTTTAACACAAAACGGTTGTAAAACATTTTCACTCTTAGTTTACAATTCATAAAAGTTGGGCCCCAACCGGCTATAAAATCGTGTGCTATACTCATTCATAGCTCATAAAACATGCTTGTTTTCTCAAATCACAATTCATGTTATAATATTGTCACAAAACACACACACAAACGAGTTTAAGTTTTCCCTTACCTCGTTGCACCTCTTATAGTGCAATTGTTTCCCTCGTATCACGGACTAGACTCGCTTTCCTCTTTGGAACTCTTGGGCTGTCTAAACGATGTTAAAACATCAATAAGCTATCTCAATCGCATCATCGAGCACATATTTGCTCATATTCTCGTTAAATACTCAAACAACTCAATTTTCACAATTCCATCCCAATTCGCATTCTCATCCGCATTATTTCAAATCCTACATTTCCCATACCATATTCCATGCTAAATTTACCTCATTGCCTCAATTTCAAATTTATAGTCAAAATCCCAAATCACCATAAATTGTATAATGTTATCTTTACTCCAACAAAAATTCATAATTTCATTAATCTTTAATCATTTCCTAGCTATTTCATCACAATGCCAGCAACCATAATCACTAAAAATCACTTCAAATATCAAGATTGAAGTTTAGAATTTACCCAAATTTGTGGAGTGCTCAACTCTTGCCTCGATTCAATCCGTCCTTCGATTTCCAAGTATGTTGTTCTCCTTTGGATGAGGAATAACTTTCCCTCTTGCCACAACCTTTGATTCGAACTAAAATAGGGACTTTGGAAGAGAGAGAAAGCTAAGGCTCAGTTGAGATAAAGGTTTGGAAGAGAGAAAAGATGAAATACAGGAAAACATAGGGATATTTTTATAGATGGAGGGTAGGAGATTGATCTAGTCCTTGATGAGATCGATCTGTATTTGAATTTAAAAGGGTTTTGGGGTAATTTTATGCATAGGAGATCGATCTATCGTGTGGTGAGATCGATCTCTTAATGGCTTAATGAGATCGATCTGTTCCAATTATGAGATCAATCTTCTGTTTACAAAACATTTCATGAGATCGATCTGCTCCCTTAAGGAGATCGATCTTCTCCTTACAGAATGCTTCATGAGATCGATTCCTTCCTCATAAGATCGATCTCTTCATTGCAGAATCATAAGGAGATCGATCCTCTTCCATTAGAGACGATATGCTCGCTTAATTTCCTCTTTCCTTATCATTTTGGCCTACCAGATCGATCCTCTCTTCTCCAAGATCGATCTGGCCTCATAGTTTCACACTTTGGTTAAACACTTAACATAAAATCTCATTCATAACTCATTCATCACTTAGAAATTCATTCCATACCACCTCAATGTATGAGTACATTACATTTAGCTCAATAAATTGAACTTCACGTTCACATTACATAATTAGATATGCGTAAAATTCTTAGATCTCACAATGCTGCTCACTCTCGTAGTCCGATCAGTTTCCAAATGTGATTTTCGAAGCTGTTATAATTATCTCTATTAGTATATCGTAATATACTTGTTCCATTTTCCAAATCTCAATTCAATACATTAATCTCATCCTTTTCTTTCACTATGGTATTATACCCCATTTCTATGTATCTATATTCATTTCTCCCCATTTCCAATTTATGCATTTCATAAGATTAACTTAAAATCGTCTATACATGCATATTCCATCATTTAATTCATGCTAACACCACTTCCTCATCATTTTCTCACTTTCATGCCAATAGCTAGGTCATGTTCATATTTCATGATCCTTTTGTTTCCAACAATTTAAACTCATACTAATTAATTCACCAATATACCTAGATTAACATATATTAAAGTGGTGTATTAACTCTTACTTAGCTTAAACTTTTCCTTTTTTCACCAAATTTGGCAAAATCCTCCTTATCCTTTCAATCTTTGATTTCAACTTCTTATTTCCAAGTGTGTTGTTTTTCCTTTTTACCAAGAACAACTTTGCTAAACTATTTCTCACTCAAAACTGATTGCAAACTGAAGTTTTCTAGTGTTGAAAGGTTAGGTTTAGCTTTAGGTTTTGAATGGAACAGTGTTTCTCATGAAACAGAGGTTGCAGAGGTCCAGTATTTATAGGATTGACTCTTAGAGATCGATCTGCTAACTACATAAGATCGATCTCCCCTGCATTTTTATCCTCGAAACTGACCTTTCAGGCCTAATGAGATCGATCTGCCCTAAACGTGAGATAGATCTGCTTCACACAGAACCTTAAGGAGATCGATCTGGCCCTTAATGAGATCGATCTGACCTTGCTATGAGATCGATCTGTCGCAACTTAAGCCTTATGGAAATCGATCTGCTTCAGCCCAAAACTATGTCAAGATCGATCTGCCTCTTGCAAATACCCTGTGCATTGCATTTCGAGCTAGGAGATCGATCTTCCTTACCAATGAGATCGATCTGCTCCCTTCCTGAAGCAGTTCTTCTGCAACTTTCATCCCAAAATCACTGTTACATTGATATTTGATTTACTCAACCATCCATTTTACATTTCATACACATCTACAAACTTCAAACATCCATTCCTTATGATTTACATTAGTTGTGACTTACTCACACATCACAAAGTCATAAAAATTACATGTTAAATTACGGGTGTTACAATCCTCCCACCTTAAAAAATTTGGTCCTCCAAATTAGAACCAAGTTAATCTCTAAACAATTGGGGATATCTCTCTTGCATTAGACTCTCTAGCTCCCAAGTAGCTTCCTCTGAAGTGTGATGCTGCCATTGAATCTTTACTAACCCGATAGTCTTATTCCTCAAGACTTTCTCCTTTCTATCCAGTATCCATATCAGTTTCTCTACGTATGTCAAGTCATCCTTGAGCTCCAATGGCTCATACTAAATCACATGATTTGGATCTAGATGATACTTCCTCAATATCAAAATATGGAAGACATTATGCACTCTCGATAAATCTGGAGGCAAAACCAATCTATATGCCTTATCTCTCACCTTGTCCAGTGTTTCAAAGGGTCCAATGTAGCGAGGACTCAACTTTCCTCTCTTCCCAAATTTCGTTATACCTTTGGAAGGAGAAACCTTCAGAAATACTGACTCACCAACTACGAACTCAAGTGGTCTTCATCTCTTGTCAGCATAGCTCTTTTGTCTACTCTGAGCTGTCCTTAATCTCTCAACAATCAATCGGACATCCTCAGAGGCCTGTGTAACCAGGTTAGGGTAAAAATCTTTCTGTCACCCACTTCTTCCCAACCGATAGGGGAACGACACCTACAGCTATACAAAGCCTCATACGGTGCCATCCCGATACTCGCATGATAACTGTTGTTGTAGGCAAATTCGGCTAGTGGTAAATGATCATCCCAGGACCCTCTAAAATCTAGCACACACTCTCTCAACATATCCTCTAGAGTCTGTATAGTCCTCTCTGACTAATCATCTATCTGAGGATAAAAAGTGGTGCTCAAACTCAACTGGATTCCCATGGCTTCCTGAAAATATTTTCAAAAGTGGGAAGTAAAGTGGGAATCCCTATCCGAGACAATGCTCACTGGAATACCATGTAACCTCACTGTCTCGCGTACATACAGTTCTACCAATGTACTCAGAGAATCGGTAGCTCTCATAGCTAGAAAGTGGGCTGACTTCTTCAGTCTATCTACGATCACCCAAATAACATCGTGACTCCTCCGGGTCCTTAGTAAACCCATCACGAAATTCATGGTGATATGCTCTCATTTCCAAGTCGGTATAGGTAGAGGCTGTAATAACCTTGCAGGTTTCTGATGCTCTACCTTCACTTGCTGACATACGAGACATCTTACCACCAAATTCGCCACATCCTTCTTCATACCTGACCACCAATACACCTTTCGAAGATTTTGGTACATCTTATTACTCCCCGGATGTAACGTGTACCTCGATGCATAAGCTTCCATCAATATAAATCTTCTGAGCTCTGAGTCTTCGGGAATACATAATCTGCCTCTGAACCTCAGTAGTCCATCAGAACTCATCTCAAAATTAGTCAATGTGCTCTTCTATATCTGACCTCTCATGTCAATGCAATACGGATCAGTCTGCTAAGCCAGTCTGATCCTGTCCAATAGATCTAGCTCCAAGCATAGACTAATAATCATACAGTCTGTATTCATGTCAGACGACACAACTCGTAAACTGTGGCTAGCAAACTGCTCTGTAACTCATGTTCCCTAACCATCATATATGATACCATCCTAAGGCTCTTTCTACTCAAAGCATCAGCTACAACGTTAGCCTTACCCGGATGATAAAGTATCTCATAATCATAATCCTTCAAAAGATCTAGCCATCTTCTCTGTCTCATGTTCAATTCTTTTTGAGAGAACAAATACTTAAGGCTCTTGTGGTCGTTAAAGATCTAGAATCTCTCACCATACAAGTAGTGGTGCCATATCTTTAACGCAAACACTACTGCTACTAACTCTAAATCGTGGGTCGGATAGTTCTTCTCATGATCATTCAGCTGTCTGGATTCATAAGTAACTACTCTCCCATCATGCATCAAAACACAGTCCAGTCCCTGATGTGAAGCATCGATATATATAGAAAATCCCCCAAGCTAGTAGGGATAGTAAGAATCGGAGCAGTGGTCAATCGACTCTTCAACTCCTGAAAACTTCTCTCACAATCTTTATTCCACATGAATGCTACACTCTTCCGAGTAAGATGTGTCAATGGAGCAGCTAACTTCAAAAATCCCTCAACGAATCTTCGATAATATCCTGCTAAACCTAAGAAACTTCTGATCTCGGTAACTGTCCTCGACTGTTCCCAATGAACTACAGCCTCTATCTTGGATGGATCTATTGATACACCATCCCAAAAATGAGATCTACGACAACTAAAAGTCACACTTGTAGAGTTTAGCATATAACTTCTACTCCTAATGTCTGTAATACAATCCTGATGTGTTTCTCATGCTCTTCCTCGAATTTCAAATATATTCAAATGCCATCGATGAAAACAATAACAAACTGATCCAAATATGGCTTGAACACATCGTTCATCAAAGCCATGAAAGTTACAGGAGCATTCATCAATATGAATGGTATAACCAAAAATTCATAGTAGCCATATCGGGTCCTAAATGTTATCTTGGGCACATCTTCGCTTCGAACTCTCAACTGATGATACCCAGACCTCATATCAATCTTAGAAAAGACCTGCGCTCCCTGGAGCTGATCCAAAAAATCATCAACACGTGGAAGGGGATACTTATTCTTAATGGTTGCCTTATTCAACAATCTGTAATCTATACACAATAGGAGGCTTCCATATTTTTTCCTCACAAACAACACCGGTGCTTCCCGAGGTGAAACACTCGGTCTAATGAACCCCTTGTCTAACAATACCTGTAATTGTTTCTTGAGCTCCTCCAACTCAACTAAGGCCATACGATATGGTGGTTTTGATATAGGTTCAGTACCAAGCACCAAGTCTGTATAGAACTTCATCTCTCTATCTGGTGGCAACCTTGGCAATTCATCCGGAAAGACATTTGGGAACTTAATAACCACAGGCATATCTGCCAACTCCAGATGTACCTTATCCGTATCAACCACGTATGCAATGAAACCTTTAACATGTTCATTTCTCAATCAGCATAGTACATTATCCATTTCAACCATACAACTACTTTTGTTTCTTTTCACCAAACTTTACAACATATTTTTCAGGGTTAGAAAACATAACTGTCTTAGCATAACAATCTAAAATAGTGCGGTTTGCAGATAATCAATCCATTCCTAAGATTACATCGAAATCACTCATACTTAACAAGATTAGATTGGATGTCATATCCTTTTCCCCTATTTTCAGCTTATAGTCATTTAACGCATACTCGACTAGCTGACTATTATCCAAGGGCGTACTAATTAACATCATCCTACTCAAAGGAGTACACTTTACATGCTTTGCTAACTTATATGCAAATAAAGGTGATACAAATGAATACGTGGCATTGGGATCAATTAAAACATGTGTTTCTACATCATATATCAGGATGTTACCTCTAATCACATCTGATGAAGCATCCGTTGTCCCTTAGTCCAAGGCATGTACTCGCCCTCGTCCAATGACTTGCTTCCCTTTCTCCTTTGTTGTCGCTCTCCTCCTCGATGCAGACATATCATATGGAGCTCTCCCAAGCTCCTTACCCTTTCTGTGGGGAAATATCTATCACCTCTTGGCAAACTCTAGCCATGTGTCCTAGCTTCCCACATCTGAAGCATAATCTGCTAGAAACAAGACAAGGTCTACCCCCATGGAATCTACCACATCGACTACACTGCTCAATGGTAGGCCTTTATCCTCCAATCACTACTACTCTAGCTGGAGCAATAGTCGGGTATATAAGAGATCTAACAATCTTCTCCTGTACTTCTTCGATCTTTGGTCTCTTACCGAAGAGTCTCCTCTCTCCTCGATATTCGAAACCTTAAGCACTATCACTCACTGGCCTCTTCCTATCTCTGTCTCTACCCTTTTTCACTGTTCTGAACTCTGAGACATTCCTTTCAAAATCTTACTCATACAGTTGCGCCCTGTGCACTACCTCATCATAGGTAGAGATGTCGAATGGAGCCAGTTTAGATCGTAATACTGGTCTCAGTCCATCTATAAATCTACGAACCTTCTAGTCTCGCTACTCATGGTGTCATGGTCATATCTCCCAAGGGATAGAAATCTAGTCTCATACTCGCCTACTGAATGACTCCCCTGGCTTAACCCCAAGAATTCAGCTTGCAGTCTCCACTGAGCCGTATCTGGAACAAATTGCCTCCTGAAGGCATCTAAGAATATCTCCCAGCTAATCTGGTTATGTCGGGCTCTCAATATGGGTCGGGTAGACTTCCACTAATGCTCTGTCGTCCCCTTCAGTAGGAACGCAGCAAATGCAACCATCTCTGAAGTCGTACACTCAAAGAATCCGTACAACATCTTCATCTCTCCTATCCACTCCTTCATAAAAATTGGGTACTTAATCCTATAAAAAGTCAAAGGTTCAAGTTTTTAGAATTGTCGAAGTTTGTCAAGATCACAACCATACCCCAAAATATTATCGCCCTATCATAGAGCAACATGAGATGGTGTATCCTAAACTGGTGGAGGTGTAGGTGTATCAGGTGCAGCTGCCTCTCCCAATGCAGTCTCTGCATCCTGTCCCTGTCCTCCTGGCATAGTCTAAGCGAATATCTCTACTAGGGTCTCAAGGTAATGCTCTAGTCTTTTGAAACGTGCCTCGATACTCTCTGGTACCTCAGTAGGACCTGTAGTCTCATCTCAAGTCTCTGACCAACCTCGACGGCCTCGAGCCCTACCTCTAGCCCCTCTACCATGGTGAGTATTAACCATAATGGTTAAATCCCTGCATTTATAATCATAAATTAGTCTGATTTTCATCTCGGATACATAATTGTAACTGAACAAAGCACAGTACTATGAGGATGTACATTTTTCTAATTACTAATATCGATTCACATTAGACCAACTCTGCTCTGATACCATTCTGTCACGCCCTTCTCTCACACGCGACTTCTCCAAATCATCACAAAAAATTTTTTTTTCGCATTTTACTTACCTTTCCTTCTGTCATTACTCACTTTAAACGTTATGCTGTGATTCGATATTAGTCACCCACTCACATTCATTCATAACATCCATAGAATTTAATATCATTTTCTATAACATAAACTCTTATACATAATACACATACTTGTACATATGCATCTTAACCGTAAAATCGTTTACATAACTGTTCTTTTACATTGTTCAATAGAAAATATTCAAGTGTGTATACCTCTCGTAAGATGGATAGGCAGCAGATCAAAGTCTACTAGTTCTCAGCCATGTCCACCTACTATGGATGCTTTGTAAAGAGGGAAATAAAAAGGGGTGAGCTAACAGCTCAGTAAGAAAATCAAGTAAGCAAGTAGATAACTACACTATCTACAAAATACTATACTCATGCCTTGAAATCATTTCCTTGTCTGTTCGTATCTAAAGCATGTAATCTCTCACTCAGAGCTTGTATGCAGTATATACATACATAGATACAAGTCATCGGTTATAAGACTGGAAATATGTTGGTTTATCAACCTCAACAGTTTATGCAAATATTGCATTTCTCATGTAATTTCACTCAATTCACATTTTATCATGAAATTTAATTAAATCAAAAGATGGCATATCATCATGTTTAAGAACATGAAAATTTGGGCCTCACCCATCCCTCGGGTTACCTTTTTCACAATTCACATGTTTATAATATAAAACCATGTGATATTTCATTCAAGATATCTCAATTTACATTAGATGAAAAGAAAATCGAGATAGGCGACTACATGTTCCGAATTTATGACCATAACTCATTTTTCGTGATCCCAGGTGTGAGAACTATAAATTTAATGAGTTTTGCAAAGTGAGAATTGTAATTTGGTGAATGTAATTATGAAATGTTGATGTAAATGCAAGTTTTAAATCCAATGAAGTATAAGGAGATGAAGTTTTTAAGTCTTAAATGTGTATGGATTGAAATATAGCCTATGGAGTAAATTGAGATGAGTTTTTCATTGAGTTCCTGTAAAATGAATGCAGCAGAAGTGCAATCTGTGAAGGGCAGATCGATCTCCAAGGGAAGAGAGATCGATCTCCCAACTCCAGAATGGAGGAAATATGCGAGAATAGGCAGGCAAATCGATCTCATAAGGAAGAAGATCGATCTCCTAATGCCTCTGCCTAGCACAGATCGATCTTGTCACGAGGGCAGATCGATCTCCTTAACTCCCGGCCTGAAAGAGATCGATCTCCTCTTAGAAGAACAGATCGATCTTCACATCGACCAGATCGATCTTGTAATTGTTAATCGAGCAGTTGGGAGCAAGTAAATCAAGCAAAGATCGATCTCCTACACTCTGCCTATATAAAGAACACAGAATTTTCACTTGGAAATCAAGCCTTTCTCACTCCAAACCTCAACCTTCACCATTTTTACCCAAACCAAGCTTTCTCTCTCTAAGATCCACCCTATTCTAGATAAAATTAGACAAAGGGGCAAGTGGCAAAGTTGTTCCCCTAGGAAAGGAGATCAACATACTAGAAAATCAAAGGTTGGCTTGAACAAAGGGAAGAGACAAGCATTCTACAAGCTTGGTCAAAAGGAAACAAGCTAGGTAAGTTCACAAGATTCTTGTTTTACGTATTTTCAATTAGTACATTGGTGAATAAATGTACATACACATGCATTTGGTTGGAAATGTCTAAGATATGAAGGAAACAACTAATGGGTATAGTTGGAAAATGAAATGTGGATATCTTGTGATGATTTTGAGCTAGCTAAAGTGTTGGTCACAATATAGGAGAAACTATGAGACAATATACATGATTAAAAGTTGTAACTTGAGATGTAGTTTAGAGTGTACAATATAAATGAGTGAAAAGAGAAATGAAAATAAGGTGTATTGATGATTTGATGATGTGTGGACAGCTCAAGAATTTGACACGAGAAACGAGGCTAGTTCGAGAGGTTATTGTACCCCTCAAGGTACAAGAGGTAAGAGAAATAAACCATTTGTGCTTGTGAGTTTTCTAATGAATGAAACATTTTATAAGCATGAAAAAGAGTTTGATGAATGAGCATGAAAAAGATTTTGATGGATAAGCATGTTCTATGAGATGATTCAATGTGTTGATAATTGTGTGAGTGTTTTACCCATTTGAGCTCGATTTTGATGTGATTTGTGAAATTGTGAACACATGTGGTTTATAACCAAAAATGTGTTTTTGTGATAACCACCATGAGCTTTACATGAAGGTCAAACTATTTTTATATAACAATGGAATGTTTTTACTGTGTGAGTGTTTTGCTGGTTTGAGCTTGATTTTAATGTGATTATGTAATTGTGAACACATATGGTTTATAACCGAAATGAGTTTTGTGATAACCATTATGGGCTTTACGTGAAGGCAAAATGATTTTTATACAACAATGGCTATGTGTGAGTGTTTTACCGGGTTGAGCTTGATTTTGATGAGTTTTGTTTAAATGTGAATACAATATGTTCTAACCGAAATGGGTTTTGTGATAACCATTAAGAGCTTTATATGAAGGCAAAACGATTTTTACTGAGACTATGGCTTGTCATGAGATGCACATTGGGCATTGCTCTTGTAGCATGTAAGGTCGGGTCGTGCTCTAGTAGCATGTAAGATCGGTACCTCCGTTCTAGTAACATGAGATGACCCTACTCCGTGGTAACGATGGGTGACATTGCTTTGATAGCATGTAAGGTCGGTCCATGCTTTGATAGCATGTAAGACCGACGGCTATACAACTCTGATGAAGTCTACAGCGAACCATAGCCATGTGTGTGTATTATTATCGACGAAATCCCTCGATGGGGGATGTCCACCTAGGGCACATCAACTCTGATGTGCTATGACATTGATTTCATATGAGTTTTATAAATGCCTAGTCTCGATTTATGTGATGATGATGTGACTTTACCACTGTGATTTATATCACTTTTTGAGAATTGATGCAATGTGATTGGTAATTTTTATCACGCAAGTTATTATAGTGCCATTGTTTTCTACAGTTATTTCTATAACTATTGCATGCTCAAAATATTTCTATCATATTGTGTTTGTGATGATGATTTATATAACTTCCCTTATCCTCCTTACTGAGTATTTTGAGAGCTCACCCTTTTCCCTCTCCCCTCCAGAGTACTTGAAGTAAACGAGATAGAGCCTGTTGCATATGTGTAGTAGGCTGGTGGACGAGACCTCCCCAAGCTATAGCTTGTACACGCACAACGTATAATTCAATTTATTTTGTATCTAGGCAACGATGTAATACAGACACTTGTGATAAGTATTTTGGGATGTAATTAGGACGATATAAAACAAATGAGTTGAGACTTACGAGTTGATTCTTTTTAGGATATTATATATTTGAATACATTAAGTATGTGTTATATGATCTTGGGAATGATGTTCATATATAAATGTAAGCGATTAAATGACACTGCACAGGAATGCACCCAGAGTCGTTGGTTTTAATTTAAGAAAAATTTTAAATTTACCCTATTTTTTGTGCTTTCGGGCTGTCACAGATTTTCTTGGTATTAGAGCAAAGGGTATTTAGTACTGTCAGTGTCAGTCAATTGGAAATAGATTACATCCCAAGCGTCTGTATTGTGTGGTGATGAATTGAATTTAACGAGTAAAATTGTGATCAATGTTTAATGAATACGCGTAGGCACGTAAGAGATAAGTATGAGGGGGAGAAAAGGACGTTCAAAGAGGTAGGCACAACCACCTCCACCACCTGAACTATAGCCGGAGAGTCCTAACTCTCATATGAATCGCCTAGAGCACAATGCGCATAAGGGGTTCGAGCAGATGGCAGCGCTATTCATGCAGCATTTTGGGGCTAATGCCTTAGGTACCACACCAGTATCGACTCCTCCACCACCCCAGGGACCACCCGCACCCCCACTACAGATTGATCTGGTGCCTCCCGCCACACAGCCTCAGGAACAGGCCCAGCATGATGACAGAGATAAGGGCCTAATGAGAGACTTTCTGAAGATGAACCCACTGGCTTTTAGGGGGGTGAAAGATCCCGCAGAGGTTGAGGAGTGGCTGACAAAGTTACGAGTCATTTTTGACTTCTTGGGATGCACCGATGTAGAGAAGGTCAGTATGAGTGCTTACATGTTTAAGGGACAAGCTCGAGATTGGAGGAGCACCACTCAAGGTATATTGGCGGCTAGCCATGAGGTGATTAACTAGGAGGTGTTTCAATTAGCGTTTAGAACTCAGTATATGCCAAGAGTTGCCCAGAGAAGGAAACAAGCTGAATTTCTAAATTTAGCTCAGGGCAATATGACGGTTGATGATTATGAGAGCCGATTCACCACCCTCCTAAAGTATGATCCAGAAACTTTTAAGGATGAAGAGCTCCGTACAGAGCGATTTGTATATGGACTGAGACCCATTATTAGAGATTGATTGATAGGGCTCTGTATCACTGAGTTTAAGGATACTCTGAGGCAAGCACAAGAAGCAGAGAGGGGACTAGAGTTGGTACAGTCTTGTACTGAGTCCAAAATTTCAACCGGAGATAAGGGTAAGCGAATCGTGACTTCTCCCACAGACCTTCAGAGGGGTTCTTTTAAGAGGAGACAGTTTGAGGGACCGAGGGGAACAGTTGACAGACCCAAGATTCCTCCTGTTATGATGGAGACCCCTCGAGGTGCTAGACCAGACGTTAGAGTCTGCAGATATTGTGGCAGGTCACATGAGGGAAGCTATCCTAGAACTATACAAGGATGCTATAGATGCGAGGACATGGGTCACAAAGTGAGGTATTGCCCGCAACCACAGAAGCCACATTCTCAAGAGCCTCCCAGACAGTAGTCTTAGAGGATAATTCCCCAGAGACGGGCTACGACTACTGATAAGGGCAAGAAGCCAGTCACAGAGGGACGCCTGTTTGCTTTCGATAAGGAGATTGCAGACACTTCGTCAGAGACCATACGAGGTACACTTCTTATATGTAATCATGAGGCTCATGTGTTATTTGATTCAGGATCCATACATTCTTTTATTGATGTACAATTTGCATGTAAACTAAGTTTGAAGAATAAATCCTTAGATTATATTTTACATGTAAATACCCTCATGCGTGAGTCCCAGAGGACTGATATGGTGTGCAAGAGTTGTGAGGTCAAGGTGGGAGATAGGGTGATGTTAGTAGACTAGTGTTATTAAACATGTATGGTTTTGATGTGATTTTGGGGATGGATTGGTTAGTGACCAATCGCATGAGTCTAGATTGTTACACTAAGATTGTAACCTTCTCCCTACCTGAAAAGTTTAGCGTATGTTTGAATGTTAAGGAATAAAGACGTGTGAAGTTTGTGGTGTGAAATTTTAAGATATGAGTATATCGCTATAAAACATTGATTAAATTTTTGATGTGAAGGTTACATCGCACTCATCTCTTATATGAGTCAGGAGCATCCGAGGATAGAGGACATACCAGTATTATGTGAGTTTTCGGATGTATTTCCAGATGAATTACTTGGCTTACCACCGAAGAGAGAGCTGGAGTTCACTATCGAATTAGTGCTAGATACTCAATTGATCTCTAAACCTCCCTATAGGATGGCGTTGGTCGAATTGGAAGAGTTAAAGAAACAGTTGCAAGAACTGTTTGACCAAGGTTTTATTAGGCCTAGTGTGTCGCCATGGGGAGCTTCGGTGTTGTTTGTAAAGAAGAAGGATGGTAGCCTGAGATTATATATAGACTATAGATTTTCGAACAAGGTTACGGTGAAGAACAAGTATCCATTGCCAAGGATAGATGATTTGTTTGACCAGCTGAGAGGGGCTTCTATCTTTTCTAAGATTGATTTAAGATCGGGCTATCACCAGTTAAGAATCAAGAGGATATTCTAAAAATGGCCTTCAGAACTAGATATGGCCACTACGAGTTCTTAGTGATGCCCTTTGGTTTGAGGAATGTCCTAGCTGCTTTTATGAGTTTAATGAATGAGGTGTTTAGAGACTATCTAGATCAGTTTGTGATAGTCTTCATTGATAATATCTTGGTGTATTCTCATCTCATGAGGAACATGCACAGCATTTGAGGATTGTGTTGCAAGTACTCAGAGATAAGTAGCTTTATGGAAAGATCAGTAAGAGTGAATTATGGTTGGACCAAATACCTGTTCTTGGGCATCTGTATCTAAAGATGGAGTGTCAGTCAATCCGTTTAAGATAGAAGTTGTACTTAATTGGGAGAGATCGAGAACAGTTACGAGATTTAGAGTTTCCTAGGGCTGGTAGGGTATTATAAAAGGTTTGTGGAAGGATATTCCAGGATTGCTGCTCCTTTGACCAAGCTCACACGTAAGGAGATCCCTTTTCTATGGTCTGAAAAGTGTGAGTAAAGTTTCCAAGAGTTAAAAATGAGACTAACGACAGCACTTGTGTTAACTATTCTGAATGGATCGAGAGGCTTCGCAGTGTATAGTGATGCCTCTTAACAAGGACTGGGGTGAGTGCTCATGCAGCATGGAAGAGTAGTCTCTTATGGTTCACGACAGTTGAAGGATCATGAGAAGAACTACCTCATACATGACTTGGAGTTAGCCGCAGTGGTGTTTACATTAAAGATTTGGCGACATTATTTATATAGGGAAAGGTTCCAGATATTTACTGACCACAAGAGCTTAAGATATATATTTGACCAAAAGGAGTTAAACATGAGACAAAGGAGATAGATAGAACTTCTTAAAGATTATGATTGCAAGATACTCTACCATCCGTGGAAGGCGAACGTAGTGGCTGATGCCTTGAGTAAGAAAAGTATGTTATCTGCTATGATGATCAAGGAATGGGATTTGTTGGAATAGTTCATCGGACTTAAGATCAGAGTTGAAGAGGTAGAGGTCAGATTTATG
This sequence comes from Firmiana major, assembly GCA_033439115.1. Taxonomy (NCBI): domain Eukaryota; kingdom Viridiplantae; phylum Streptophyta; class Magnoliopsida; order Malvales; family Malvaceae; genus Firmiana; species Firmiana major. Next base: position 15,731,104 of record CM065911.1, on the reverse strand, counting down.
GCTATCCTACGAATAGAGCCCGATATTATAGATCAGATTAGAATCGTGCTACGAAATGACCAGAGACTATTGGATATGGTTAGCCGAGCTGAACAAACCTTGCAGTTGGATTTCATGGTCAGTGACGATGGGTTACTGAGGTTTAAAGGCCAAATTTGTGTTCCGAACGATGATACCCTGAAGCAACAAATACTGAGAGAATCCCACTGCTCGCGATACGCAATGCACTCGGGAAGTACTAAGATATACCAAGACTTGAGAAGGGTATATTGGTAGAGTGGTATGAAGCGAGAAGTGGCAGAATATGTGGCCAAATGTTTAGTATGTCAACAAGTGAAAGCTGAGCATCAGAAGCTCAGAGGATTACTTAAGCATTTGCCTGTGCCTACATGGAAATGGGAGCATATCACCATGGACTTTATCATGAGATTACCAAGGACCTGACGAGGTTATGATGTGATATGGGTGATAGTGGATAGACTAATAAAGAGTACCCATTTCCTAGCTATCGAGAGCACGGATACATTGAGTGCCTTAGTCGAGTTATATGTTAGAGAGATAGCTAGACTACATGGGGCTCTAATTAGTATTACCTCTGATAGAGATTCTCGGTTCACCTCCAGGTTTTGGACCCATTTTCAGGAGGCCATGGGATCTCGGTTGAATTTTAGTACCGCTTATCATCCTCAGACAGATGGTCAGTCCGAGCGAACTATACAGACTTTAGAGGACATGTTGAGGACGTGTACGATGAATTTTAAGGGATCATGGGATGATCACCTGCCCCTTGCTGAGTTTACGTATAACAATAGCTATAATGTGAGTATTGGTATGGCACCTTATGAGGCTCTATATGCTAGGAGGTGTAGATCCCCTATAACATGGGAAGAAGTGGGGGACATGAAAGTAATTGCTCTCGAACTAGTTGAATAGGCAGTTCAGAATGTGAAGATCGTCTGTGAGAGATTACGGGCTGCTCAAAGTCGACAGAAAAGTTACGCAAATGTGCGTAGACGGCCACTGGAGTTTCGAGTTAGAATTTTGTGTTCCTGAAGATATCTCCTAGTAAGGGTATCATGCGCTTTGGGAAGAAAGGAAAATTGAGTCCTCGATATATAAGACCATTTGAGATTTTAGAGAGAGTGGGAGATGTTGCCTATCGGTTGGCTTTACCTCCATAGTTCTCCAGGATACACAATGTCTTTCACATATCCATGTTGAGGAAATATAATCTAGATCCCTCCCATGTCATTGAGTATGAAACATTGGATATTCAAGGGGATATGAGTTATGTGGAAGAACTCATCTGAATACTTGACCGAAAAGAAAAGGTACTTCAGATAAAAAAGAATTCCATTGGTTAAAGTTTTCTGGAAGCATCATTCAATAGATGAAGCAACAAGGGAACTAAAGAGCCTTATAAAGGAGAAGTACCCTCAGCTATTTAGTGGGTCGAGTTAAATTTGGAGGACCAAATTCTCTTAAGGTGGGGAGGATGTGAGAACTGTAAATTTTATGAGTTATGCAAAGTGAGAATTGTAATTTGGTGAATGTAATTATGAAACGTTGATGTACACGCAAGTTTTAAATCCAATGAAGTATAAAGAGATGAAGTTTTTAAGTCTTAAATGTGTATGGATTGAAATATGGCCTATGGAGTAAATTGAGATGAGTTTTTCATTGAGTTCCTGCAAAATGAATGCAGCAGCAGTGCAATCTATGAAAGCCAAATCGATCTCCAAAGGAAGAGAGATCGATCTCCCAGCTCCAAAATGAAGGAAATGTGAGAGAACAGGCAAGCAGATCGATCTCATAAGGAAGAAGATCGATCTCCTAATGTCTCTGCCTAGCACAGATCGATCTTGTAATAAGGGCGGATCGATCTCCTTAAAACTCAGCCTATAAGAGATCGATCTCTACCCTCTAGCAGATCGATCTCCTCTTAGAAGAACAGATCGATCTTCACCTCGACCAGATCGATCTTGTAATTGTTAATGGAGCAGTTGGGAATAGGTAAATCAAGCAGAGATCGATCTCCTTCAATGCCAGATCGATCTCCTATGCTCTATCTATATAAAGAACATGAAATTTTCACCTGGAAATCGAGCCTTTCTCACTCCAAACCTTAACCTTCACCATTTTCACCCAAACCAAGCTTTCTCTCTCTAAGATCCACCATATTCTAGACAAAATTAGACAAAGGGGCTAGAGGCAAAGTTGTTCCCCTTGGAAAGGAGATCAACATACTAGAAAATCAAAGGTTGACTTGAATAAAGGGAAGAGACAAGCATTCTACAAGCTTAGTCAAGAGGAAACAAGCTAGGTAAGTTCATGAGATTCTTGTTTTAAGCATTTTCAATTAGTACATTGGTGAATAAATGTACATACACATGCATTTGGTTGGAAATGTCTAAGATATGAAGGAAACAACCAATGGGTATAGTTGAAAAATGAAATGTGGATATCTTGTGATGATTTTGAGCTAGCTAAAGTGTTGGTAGTAATGTAGGAGAAACTATGAGACAATATACATGATTAAAAGTCATAACTTGAGATGTAGTTTAGAGTGTACAGTATAAATAAGTGAAAAGAGAAATGAGAATAAGGTGTATTGATGATTTTATGATGTGTGCACAGCTCGAGAATCTGACACGAGAAATAAGGCTAGTTCGCTAGGTTATTGTACCCCTCAAGGTGCAAGAGGTAAGGGAAATAAACCATTTGTGCTTGTGAGTTTCTAATGAATGAAACGTTTTATGAGCATGAAAAAGATTTTGATGAATGAGCATGAAAAAGAGTTTGATGGATGAGCATGTTCTATGAGATGATTCGATATGTTGATAATTGTGTGAGTGTTTTACCAGTATGAGCTCGATTTTGATGTGATTTGTGAAATTGTGAACACATGTGGTTTATAACCAAAAATGTGTTTTAGTGATAACCACCATGAGCTCTACGTGAAGGTAAAACGATTTTTATATAACAATGGCATGTTTTTACTGTGTGAGTGTTTTACCGATTTGAGCTCGATTTTGATATGATTGTGTAATTGTGAACACATATGGTTTATAACCGAAATAAGTTTTGTGATAACCATTATGGGCTCTACATGAAGGCAAAATGATTTTTATACAACAATGGTAATGTGTGAGTGTTTTGTCAGTTTGAGCTCGATTTTAATGAGTTTTGTGTAAATGTGAATACAATGTGTTATAACCGAAATGGGTTTTGTGATAACCATTAAGAGCTCTACGTGAAGGCAAAACGATTTTTACCGAGACTATGGCTTGTTATGAGATGCACATCGGGCATTACTCTTGTAGCATGTAAGGTTGAGCCGTGCTCTAGTAGCATGTAAGACCGACGCATTCGTTCTAGTAACGTGAGATGACCCCGCTCCGCGGTAGTGATGGGTGGCATTGCTTTGATAGCATGTAAGGTAGGCCCATGCTTTGATAGCATGTAAGACCGACGGCTGTATGACTCTGATCAAGTCTACAGCGAACCATGGCCATGTGTGTGTATCATTGTCAACGAAATCCCTCGATTGGGGATGTCCGCCTAGGGGACGAGTTCAATCGTTTTGATGTGCTATGACGTTGATTTCATATGAGTTTTATAAATGCCTAGTCTCGATTTATGTGATAATGATGTAACTTTACTACTGTGATTTATATCACATTTTGAGATGCAATGTGATTGGTGATTTTTATCACGCAAGTTATTATGGTGCCATTGTTTTCTACAGTTATTTCTATAACTATTGCATGCTCAAAATATTTCCATCATATTGTGTTTGTGATGATGATTTATATAACTTTTGTTATCCTCCTTATTGAGCATTTTGAGAACTCACGCTTTTCCTCCCCCCTCAAGAGTACTTGAAGTAAACGAGATAGAGCCTGTCGGGTACGTGAAGTAGGCTAGTAGACGAGACCTCCCCAGGCTATAGCTTGTACACGCACAAGGTATAATTTAATTCATTTTGTATCCAAGCAACGATGTAATAGAGACACTTGTGATAAGTATTTTGGGATGTAATTAGGACGATATAAAAGAAATGAGTTGAGACTTACGGGTTGATTCTTTTTGGGATATTATGTATTTGAATACATTAAGTCTGTGTTATATGATCTTGGGAATGATCTTCGTATATAAATGTAAGTGATTAAATGACACTGCACAGGAATGCACCCAGAGTCGTTGGTTTTAATTTAAGAAAAAGTTTAAATTTACCCTATTTTCTACGCTTTCGGGCTGTCACACCAGGCTACATAGTACTCGGTGTGTAGGGTCTCACAATTGTTATAACGAGAGGTGGGTCAAATCTTTACCGTCAGCTTTCAATCTGAGGACCTGATCCCGGAGCACACTAGATCCCACTGGATCCCGCTCCCACTGCTAACCAGTCCTATCCAAGTACATCAAGTACTTATGGTACAACGTACTCAATGTGACATACACGGTACACAGTACTCCATGAACCCTATCTCAAGGTGGGATGCTCGACATGAGTCTTAGTCCTCATACCTTGGATATACCTCATAGTCGGGATGCTTGCCATAAGTCTTATTCCGCATACTATGGACAATAGTTTCGATAGCCCTCGGCCATATCTCAAAATATTGCACGTGTGAGCATATAATATCGGTGAGACACACAGTCAGCACAGGCTCCCAACACGGCTGTTTCATGCTCTTTTCAAATCCTATACGTGCAAATAAACTCCCAACACAACTATCTCGCAATGATATAACTCTAGTGCGAGCAATGCTCGCAACACTATGTTATGTAAAAATACGAGTATGAGTAAAGCTCTCAATACTCTATAACGTATAATTAATGAAAACTGAGTACGAGCTAAGCTCTCAGTACTCTATCATGTAAAACTGAGTATGAGCGTAGCTCCCAATACTCTATAATGCATCAGTCAATAAAACTGAGTACGCTAAGCTCTCAGTACTCTAACATGCATACATCGCATTTAAAATTTATTACGAGAATACACTCAAGAACTACGTGATGCATAACTCAAAATCAAGCGCGAGTATTCTCTAACACTTATGGTTTTCACACAAAACCCCGATAGATGGCCTATTTAAACCACAATTCACCCAATTAAAATAATTAGGCACTCAAATGTGCTATTTTCGCATATACAAGAAAACATTAGCCATTCTATCATGCAAATCATGAAATTTTAGTCATAACATGCTTCTAAGGCTTTTTCACCCTATTTTTGGATAAAACACACTTATCCTCATTAGTCCAGATCACAACAACATGCCTATTCACGGGATTTCATATAGAATATAGTATCGAAATTCTATTCAAAATACGTGTAGCCATCTCTAGCTACTCACGAATTTCCCTTATCTCGGATCACGTCACGTAACCTCACTTCCTCGGTGCTACTCACTCTCGTAGTCCGATCAGTTTTCAAATGTGATTTTTGAAACTGTTATAATTATCTCCATTAGTATATCGTAATATACTTGTTCTATTTGCCAAATCTCAATTAAATACAGTAATCTCATCCCTTTCTTTCACTATGGTATTGTGAGACCCCATATAGGTTAAACCTTGTATAAATATATGTAAATGAATTCATAAATATGGTGATATACTTGTAATGTGAAGTATATGTAATGTAAGTCCATAAGTTTAATGTACACACATGTAATAAGAGTTGTGATTGTACGTACAAGTTGCATTATGTATGAATATGAGGAAATGGACTTAAACATGTGAAGAATGGGAGTAGAATGGAAATTGAGTAGTGTGGAAAAATGGAAGGAGGATTGCATAAGTTATGCACTTTCATTTGGTCTATATTAAGTACCTTGGTTATACAAAGATTTCACACAAGTTTTAATAGGTATAAAGTAAGAATGGATGCCATTTTCAAGTATCAAAGATGATCGGATAAGAAAATGACTATGGCAACAAATTGAAGTTGTTTTGGTGTGAGTACCTGCAAAAAACTGTAGTAAACTCTGGAAATATGAAGGCCATATCGATCTCATAGGATGAGAAATCGATCTGCAATAGCCAAAATGCTCTTATTCTAAGCTATGGAACAAGACAGATCGATCTCCAATGGAGCCAAATTGATCTCTTAAACATTCTATAAAATATAGATCGATCTCCCCTAAGACCAGATCGATCTCCTTAACCTTCTGTTTGAAGTAAATTGATCACAAGCCTCGATAGATCGATCTTTTACCTTCAAATACCATGGAAAAATAGGGATTTTAAAAGGACCAGATCGATCTCTACCCAATGCAGATTGATCTCATCGAGAAAATTCTATAAATATGGAGCAGTTGGATCTGCAATTTTCCGAGACAAAACCAATCTTTTCCGTTTCCAACCTAAAACCTAGCTTTTCACTCCTACATCCACACATTTCAGTAAGATTTGAGGGAATGCTATTAGAGACAAAATTGTTCACATCAAAGAGAAGAACAACATAGTTTGAAGGCATTTCCCCACTTGTTGGATTGAATGATCAAGGTGTATTTTCATTTGGAGCAAAGAGGAAAACAAACTAGGTGTCACAACCCATTTTTTCCTAGAAACCCCTACAAACTTTTCGCTTTTTCATTTCCTTACCCGTCGTGAACAGTTTCACTACTAACAGTTGGGTTATAAGTCGATGTTAGTCCCTCCTATCATGTTACTTACCTTAACATCTATTTTTCATATTTCATTTACATATCAATTTACTTTAACTAAATACATCCCCAATATTACATCTGTGTACAATACTGTGCCTCTATATGTTCAGATACAAAAATTATACGAATGTGTATACCTGGTCTTGATAGGAAGCAGCGGATAATCGAAATGCAAAACTAGTGTCACTCTCTTCTACTGAATGTACCCTGTAGGGTGGAAAATGAAAGGGTGAGTGCAACTTGCTTAGTAAGGCAATAATGCAAGCAAGTAGATAACTACATTATTTACAAGCTGGTAAAGGCATGACATGTAAAACATTTATATCTCGAGCATGAGGCAATTAAAACCATGCCATGTATGAGTATATCATATATCATAAAACATGAATCGGCATGTAAAACATGAAAAACATCTCATGTAAAACCTTTCATGCTCGGTACAGTAAAACTCTTCAAAGCAATCCCAGAGGGATTCAACACATCTTTAAAATCATTAATATCCTCATAAAAACCCATCAATTTCTCATTTAATACCACATTTCATGAAAATCGTCACAAATCGGAGCTCCACCCCTCCCTCGGGTCTACCCTGGTCTAACAAGACCAATCAAATATGTATTAAGTGAGACATGCAGGTTATTGTATCAAAACAATCGAGGACTATGTCCCTGTGATCCCAGGCTACACGGATCCCGATGTGTGGGGTATCATAACTGTAACGGGAGGTGGGTCACCCTACCCGCCAGAATATCACATCACATGAATACAATAGTCATGACTACATGGTACAGCGTACTCAGTGTGACATACACGGTACAACGTACTCCATAAACCCAATATCACAGTCTAGGGATGCCTACCATACGTCTTATCCCACTCTAAACCATGTCGATAACCAACCCATGTCTCAATCTACACGTGCAAGCATATCTTCTCACTATGACACACAGTCTACAGGAGGCTTCCGCACGGTCATATGCATGTCATAAAATTCCTGTGCGAGTGCAGCTCCAGCACGGCTCCGTGCATATTCATGATATTAGAAAAACCCTCATGCGAGGAAGCTCCAGCACAATTTCATAAAAAATCAATGAAATCTGCGTACGAGGAGCGCTCCAGTACAACTTAAAATAATTATAAATCCAATTTAAATTCGCGTACGATAATGCTCTAGTACGGATGCATAAAACCAAGTAAAATCCACATACGAGCATAGCTCCAGTACGGTAGTCATGTAAAGCAAGTTTGTAAAACTCAGTGCAAGTAGTACTCCAGCACTCTGTATATGAGTTAAAATATAAAATCCAGTGCGAGCAGTGCTCCAGCATGATTAAAACTCATAAAAACATGATAGGCTGCTCAATTTCACTAAAACAAATCAAAAATCACAACTGGTACCTAATTCGTGCCTTTTCATGTAAAAACGTGAAATAAATAGCCTACCTATCCATAATTTACTTAAGTTAAAGCAATATAATCATAGGAATATCAAAAACATGAAAATCGTGCAATTTCATAGCCTTACAACCCTTTTTAAAATTTTCCTAACTATGGGCAAAATCATAATTTTCACATATACCTCGATTTTTGTAAAAATTATTATTATTCGATTGCTAGATACCTTATGAAATTCTAAGTAATGTATATAACCCCAAAAATATGCGCAGATATCTTTATGCACTTACAAAATTCTCTTACCTCGAATCACGTCGAGCGCGTATCTAAATTCCACTCTCGAAGGCTCATCCAATCCGATTTGCTGCTAATCTAGTCTCTGGAGCTGCAGATAATTATTTATAATGTTAATTTAACATAATAAATATAATTCTCGCATTTACTACAGTCGATTTAACTAATTGGGCCAATTTACTCTTATTGGGCCCGACTACACCTTAATGGACCTCGACCCATTTTCAGCCCGTTTTTACTTATTAAATCCCCCCTTCGGGTTTACTGGGCTAATTCGGCTTACCAATAATCATCAGGCTTCGTTTCAAACTCATTGGATAGCTCGTATACTATTTACGGTAATTACTGTAAAATTTCGAATAATATTCTTTTTTCTACATAATTAATACGTAAAATAATCTTAACTCTACATTGAGGACTCTAATTGTCGAAATTAAAATGTATTACCCAATGCTATGCGGGGTACAAAAATCGGAGCTCAATCGACTCTTGTTCGGGCTCTGTCGTAAAACTGCACAATTAGGTAAATCCGGGTTATTTTCCATTAAATATAATATTCAATAAACTTCCAGAATTTACACGTAGGTCAATCTCGACCCTCGGTCAACTTACCCGAATCTCGAGTCATCCCCAAAAATTTTTCTTTTCTTTTTCCTTTTTTTAATTTAATTTTATTTTTTATAATTTATTATATTATTATTTTATTCATTAAAATATTATTAAAATCTGAAAATACCTTTAAAAAATTCTATTTAATTCATTTAATCAATAAATGAATTTATATGGCTTATTTCATCTTTTCGGTATATTTTTCTATTATTTTCGGGATAATTTCCCGAGGTGAAAATTTTGATTTATTCCAATAAATTCATATCTTGATCAATTTAACACAAAATTTAATTATTTCTTCGTTATTGATCAAGATTTCTCAATCCCATATTTTTAATTAAATTTTCTTGTCGAAGTTATACCGACTTTCGATCTTTTGATCGTTTTGCCCTTCAACGTGTTCGGGATCAATCCAATCCAACTTCCCTTCACGAACACTCACTCATTTCGTATTTTAAATCCTTATCTCCAGTTCGAATCTCATTCGTTTAAATTTGTGACCATTTTCAATCCTTTATAAGAAATTACAATATAATTTTGGGTCTTACACTAGGTGAGTTTCTAATGCAAATACTTAAGTACATTGTTTGGATATTGATGTGGGGAATGATTTGGTATGCATAGAAATGGTAGAAACTACCTAGAGTAGAATGAATCCACCATGACCTAAAAATGGTCTAGTGTGAGAAAGTGAAATATATTGATATTAATGATGAATGGGGTATCTTGAAATGATAATAGTGTTATGAGTATGAATTTAAGATGTTGTTAGTGAATAAATAGTGAGATTTATCAAAAATGGGTAAAATGTGGATTAAGGCATTGGTAAATGCATAGATGAATTATATTGACTAGCGAAGTCAAAATGCGAGTTAACAACATTAACTCAAATGACTTGAATGAATGAATCGCAGCTCCAGAGGATACACCGGAGCAAAGCGAACCAAGAGCGCAAGAGGCCAAGAGGAAGAGAGAGTCGTACTCAAGAAAATTGAGGTAAGGGAATTTTGTGGACTCTTAGAGATATCTGTGCGCAATTTGAGCACTTAAATGCATGAGATATTAGGAAATGATATTAGGTGATTGAAGGGCAAAAAGTTGGGTGTTTGAGAAATGTGCATGAAAATAAAAGCATAATGCTCTAGAAAATCATGTTTTATTGCTTTTTAGCAAGTGATTGGTAGGTTGGCTAACATTTGAAAATGAATTGTAAAAGAAATGATTTGTTTTGGTTTGTTAACCATACTTTGCAAATAATTGAGCCACCTACATGGTTTTCGTGAGAATGAAAGCGTGTTAGAGTATGACTCGCACGTGATTTGATGTATTTTATACGCATGAGTGCTGGAGCTTAACTCGCACTAGTTTTCACATGGATTTCATACTAGTTTTGGCATGGTGCTTAGAGCTTAGCTCGCACTAGATGCCCACCTTATTTGTTACCATGCTTGGAGTTTCGGACAGACTTTGTGTCACGCCGATTAAATAGGCTCGCACGTACGTTTTGGGAATTTGACATGTTGATAGCCATGTTAGGAGCTTCGGGTAGACAAGAAGTCGTACTGATTAAATAGGCTCATACATGAGTTTTGAGATGTGGCGTGATATGATTTGTTGATGTGGGTCCACGGAGTACGTTGTACCGTGCAGGTAGCATGGAGTACGTTGTACCGTGTTGAGATTGTGATATGTCGTCTTGAAACAAGATCTGCTATAGACCGACGGATTGGATTTGACCCATCTCTCATACGAAAGTAGATAGTGGTGATATCCCGCACACCTGGTCCGTGTAGCCGGTATCACAGGTTATGGCCATAGTCCTAGAGGTTATTTCCCTTATTGAATTATCTATCTCACATGTCTATTGCTTTGTGAATAAATCCATGTTGGAAATGATTTGTGGGTCAGGATGGTCCAAGGAAGGGGCTGAGTCCTGACAAGTGATGAATTGTTTTGACACATCGATTTGTTAATGGTTTTAAAGTGCATTGATGCATGATGTTTAATGCCATGCTTTACTTACGAAATATGCATGATGATTAATGTCATGCCTTACTTAAAAAATATGCATGATGGTTAATGTCATGCTTTGAATTGAATTGTGCACTGGATTTTAATAGCATGAATGCTTTACATACCATTAACACTAGCATGAACTCATATTTTGAGAAAATGATGAAATGTATGCTTTGAGTATGGCATCACAATCATATAGATAGTGCAGTATCTACCTGTTCGCATGATTGTCTTACTGAGCATGTGGTTTGCTCACCCCCTTATTTTCCCCCTCTGTATAAAGTTTTGAGTATAGATTGAGCGTGACTGGAGGCGTCTCCCTTTTTAGTATCTGCTGCATCCCATCGTGTAAGGTAACACACTTAGATTATTTTGTATCTAAACTAGACATAGCATAGTAGCATTTTGTATGTAAACATTGGGGATGTAAAGCAATGTACACACTTGTAAATAGTAACTCTAATGTATTTATAAAAGTTTTTACTTCTAAAATGATATTGCAAATTAAATTGTTATGGATGGATAAGGTAGACATCGACACACAGCCTAACTGTTGTGAGGGTAACTGCTCACGATCGAAGTAAGGTATGGATAAATAAACAATTATATTTAAAAAGCAAAAAATTTGTATGTATTTTGGTAAATGTGAGGGTCGTGATAGAAGTTGGTATCAGAGCCAGGTTGGTCTGACGTGTGTCATGTCTAAAATACTTAATAAGTTGGAGAAATTACATCTCCATGTTACTGTGCTTGATTAGATACAAATTAGTGTATGTCGATGGGCTGACTAAGAATTTAATGTGAATGTAGAGAATTGAGAAATTATACCTAATACCAGTCGCGGTAGAGGGGCGAGGGCGCAAGTTAGAGGCTGTAGAGGTAGGCCTGGGGGTCGTGTTGAGCCAGAAACACACGAGGCTCAGGAAAAGGTTGAGGTGGAGGTTGAGGTTGAGCATGCTCCACAGGGTCCAGAGGAGAGACTCGAGAGTATTGAGGCTCGCTTCGCGAGGATTGAGCGGAGCATTGAGATGATATTGGAGTTGGTCACCCAATCTTTACCTGGAGTTGGTGGTAGACAGAGTCCCGCTACACAGGGTGATGCCAAGTAAGCGGTAGTTCTTGAGGCACGGGCTCGGCCAGCCCAGAGACCTCAGACGACATATACACCTACACCCCCACTTGCAAATGATATGCCTACACCTGTTACTAGACTACAGGCCAATAGAGGCTGAGGTTACGGTTGTGATTTGGATAGACTGCGGTAGTTCTAGAAGTTGAGACTGTCGTCTTTCAATGGAGTTAAGGACCCAGTAGCTGCTGAGGATTGGATAAATGAGATCGAGAAACTGTATGGGTTCTTTGAGTGCACTACTACCGAGATGGTAGCGTTTACCGCTTTTATGCTGAAGGAATTAGCAGAACATTGGTGGAAATCCACCAGGCCTATTTTGAGAGCCCGGCATACTGAGATCAGCTGGGATGTATTTTTGGAGGCCTTCCGGAGACAGTACATTTCGGATACCGCACTGCAGAAGATGAAAATGGCATTTTTGGGACTGACCCAAGGGAGTAGGATTGTGGATGAGTATGAGATGACTTTTATCTCCCTGGGCAGATATGATACCAACACGATGAGTAATAAGGTCGAAAAGATCCAAAAATTTATGGATGGATTGAGATCGACCATCAAGTCTAGGCTGGTTCCCCTGGATATACCGACCTACGAAGAGACAGTGCGCAGGGCGCAATTGTGTGAACAAGATGTTGATAGGATTACCTTAGAGTTTGGAAAGGTTAGTAAGATGAGGGACAGAGATAAGAAGATGCCAGTTATGGATAGAGGCTTCAGTTATAAGGGAAGCAAGAGATTTTCTAGAAAGAGACCGAGGATCGAAGAGATCTGGGAGAGGACAGTTAATACTCCTATGTATCCGGCCATTGCTCCAGCTAAGGGAATTATGATTGGAGGGCCACGGCTTACGACAGAGTAGTGCGATAAATATGGTAGGTACCATGGTACTCGACCATGCTATGGACATCTTACAATATGCTTTAGATGTGGAAAATCGGGGTACATCATTAGGGATTGCCTAGAAATGACAGAGAGAGCCCCACGGAAGGATAGGGACTCAGAGAGGGCTCCAGTTGGGATAGCTGCTTCGAGGATGAGGGCTACAGCTGGGGAAAAAGGGAAGCAGGAAGTGGGTGTAAGTAGAGGGCGAGTGTACGCGCTGGATTAGGACACTGTGGATCAATCTTCAGATGTGGTTAAAGGTACCATCCAAATCTTTGATTTAGAAGGATTTGTACTGTTTGATCCTAGTGCCACATATTCCTTCATATCGCCATCTTTTGAATGTAAATTGTTGAAGCAAGTAAAACTCACACTGCTAGATAAGATGTTAATGATATCTACCCCTATGAATGACAGTCAATTGACCGAACATGTATATAAGAATTGTAAGATAAGGATAGGAGGTAAAAAAATGGCAGCCGATTTGATCTTATTAAATATGAGTGATTTTGATGTAATCCTAGGTATAGATTGGCTGGCTGCAAACCATGTTATTATGGATTGTCGTGCTAGAACCTTGATGTTTTTAGGATTAGACAATCTTATTGTAGATTTTGATGAAAAGAAATGAAATGACATGATCTTTATAAATGAGAAGAGTATGATTTTAAATACATGATATTCACGAGATTGATTTTGTTATCAATTATACATGTGTATGTGATGAATTGTGTTACTAACGATGGAAAGGATAATGTGAAGGATACATTGCTTATGTGATTGAGACGGATAAGGCACGTCCAGAGTTGATAGACATCCCAGTGGTTAAGAAATATCCAGATGTCTTTCCGGATGAATTACCAAGGTTACCTCCAGATAGGGAAATGGAATTTGGTATAGATTTAGAACCTGGTACAGAGCTGATATCCAAGCCACCGTACAGAATGGCTCAACTTGAGTTGGAAGAATTAAGGAAGCAGTTACAAGAGTTACTGGAGAAGGGGTTTATCAGGTCGAAAGTCTCACCTTGGGGAGCACCGGTTCTATTTGTAAGGAAGAATGATGGAAGCCTCGGACTGTGTATAGATTACCGGTTGTTGAATAAGGCCACCATTAAGAATATGTATCCCCTTCCATGCATCGATGACTTGTTGGATTAGCTTAAGGGAGCGCAGGTCTTTTCTAAGATAGATTTGAGATCTGGGTACCATCAGTTGAAGATACGGAGTGGAGATGTACCCAAGACAGCTTTTCGCACCCGGTATGGACATTATGAGTTTATGGTTATGCCATTCGGGTTGACGAATGCTCCCGCAGCTTTTATATCGTTGATGAATGAGGTATTCCACCAGTATTTGGATCGATTTGTAATCGTGTTTATTGATGATATACTGGTGTACTCAAGGTCTAGAGAGGAGCATGAAAGGCATCTAAGGATAGTGCTACAAACCCTCAGGGAGAAGAAGTTGTACGCTAAACTCAGTAAGTACGACTTTTGGTTAGAACATATCTCTTTTCTGGGTCATGTAGTATCGAAGGATGGAGTGTCAGTGGATCCATCAAAGATTGAGGCAATGATATGTGGCAAAGACCCCAGACAGTTATAGAGATCATAAGTTTTCTGGGTTTAGCTGGGTAATACCGAAGGTTTGTAGAAGGATTCTCGAGATTAGTTGCTCCTTGACACGTCTCATGAGAAAGAATGTATAATTTATGTGGGATGATAAGTGTAAGGAAAATTTTCAGGAGTTGAAAATGAGATTAACCACAGCTCCGATACTCACCATTCCTACCAGCTCAGGAGGTTTCTCAGTGTATACGGATGCATCACACCAAGGACTGTGCTATGTATTAATGCAGGATGGAAAGGTAGTAGCCTATAGATCAAGACAGTTAAAGGATCATGAGAGGAACTACCCGACCCACAATTTGGAGTTAGCGATCATAGTGTTTGCATTAAAAATATGGTGCCACTATCTTTATGGTGAGAGATTTCAAATTTACACAGATCATAAGAGCCTTAAGTACCTGTTCTCACAGAAAGAGTTGAACATAAGACAGAGGAGATGGCTCGAGCTGTTAAAGGATTATGATTGTGAGATCTTATACCACCTGGGTAAAGCAAATGTAGCTACTGATGCATTAAGTAGAAAGTATCTCGGGTTGGTGTCATTCATGATGGTTAGGGAACACGAGCTGCTGGAACAGTTCATGAACCTCAGTTTGGATATGACCCCGCCTGACACTGATAGTGGATTTATGATAGCTAGCCTGCAGTTGGAATTGGATCTGGTAGATCAAATCTGACAGGCTCAGCAAGTTGATCAGTAGTGCGGTGATATTGTCGGGAAGATACAGAGGGGTACAGAGACGAACTTTGAGTTGCGTTCAGATGGATTATTGAGGTTCATAGGTAGGGTATGTGTTCCTGATGATGCAGAGATCATAAGGTTGATCTTGACAAAGGCTCACTCATCGAAGTATACGATACATCCAGGAAGCATCAAGATGTATCAAGACCTTCGAAAGGTTTATTGGTGGTCTGGGATGAAAAAGTACATTACTGAATATGTTGCTAAGTGTCTCGTTTGTCAGCAGGTGAAGGTAGAGCATTAGAAGCCTGCAGGGTTATTGCAGCCTCTACCGATATCGACTTGGAAGTGGGAGCATGTCACCATAGATTTTGTGATGGGATTGTCAAGGACCCGCAGAGTTCATGATGCTATATCGGTGATTGTGGATCGGTTGACGAAATTAGCCCATTTTCTAGCTATGAGAGCTACCGATACTCTGAGCCAGTTACCGTACTTGTATGTGCGCGAGATAGTGAGGCTACATGGAATTCCAGTGAGCGTTATTTTTTATAGGGATGCCTGCTTCACTTCCCACTTCTAGGAACGTTTTTAAGAAGCGATGGGGACCCAGCTGAGTTTTAGCACCACGTTTCATCCTCAGATAGATGGTCAATCAGAGAGGACTATACTGACCCTGGAGGATAGTTGAAAGCGTGTGCGTTGGATTTTAGAGGCTCCTGGAATGACCATTTTTCACTCGTAGAGTTCGCCTATAATAACAGTTTTCATGTGAGTATCGGGATGGCACCATATGAGGCATTGTATGGGCATAGATGTCGTTCCCCTATTAGGTGGGAAGAGGTTAGTGATAGATAAATTTTTGCTCCAGACTTAGTGCAGAAGGCATCTGAGGACGTCCAACTGATATGTAAGAGATTGCAGACAGCTCAGAACCAGCAAAAGAGTTACGCTGATAAGAGACGGAGACCACTAGAGTTTGATGTGAGTGAGTTGGTGTTCTTGAAAGTCTCTCCTTCGAAGGGAATTATGAGATTCGGGAAGAAGGGAAAGTTGAGCCCTCGATACATAGGGCCATTTGAGATACTTGATAAGGTGGGAGATAATGCATACAGGTTGGCATTGCCACTAGAGTTGGCAAGTGCTCATAACGTTTTCCACGTATCCATGTTAAGGAAGTACCATCCAGACCCGGCTCATGTAATAAGGTATAAACCTTTGGAGCTCAATGAAGGCATGACGTACATTGAGAGGCTAGTTCGGATATTGGATAGAAAAGAAAAAGTGTTGAAAACAAAGATAGTTTCCTTGGTGAAAGTTCTTTGGCAACATCACACGGTGGAAGAGGCTACAGTGGAATTGGAGAGTTTGATGCGAGAGAAGTATCCCGAGTTATTCACAGAATGATTAGTTCCAATTTGGAGGACCAAATTTTCTAAGTAGGGGAGAATGTGAGACCCCGTATAGGTTAAACCTTGTATATATATATGTAAATGAATTCATAAATATGGTGATATACTTGTAATATGAAGTATATATAATGTAAGTCCATAAGTTTAATGTACACATATGTAATAAGAGTTGTGATTGTACGTACAAGTTGCATTATGTATAAATATGAGGAAATAGACTTAAACATGTGACGAATGGGAGTAAAATGGAAATTGAGTAGTGTGGTAAAATAGAAGGAGGATTGCATAAGTTATGCACTTCTATTTGGTCTATATTAAGTACCTTGGTTATACAAAGATTTCACACAAGTTTTAATAGGTATAAAGTAAGAATGGATGCCATTTTCAAGTCTCAAAGATGATCGGATAAGAAAATGACTATGGCAGCAAATTGAAGTTGTTTTGGTGTGAGTACCTGTAAAACACTGTAGTAAAAGCTAGAAATATGAAGGCCAGATTGATCTCATAGGATGAGAGATCGATCTGGAAGAGCCAAAATGCTCTTATTCTAAGCTATGGAACAGGACAAATTGATCTCCAATGGAGTTAGATCGATCTCCTAAACATTCTGTAAAATACAGATCGATCTCCCCTAAGATCAGATCGATCTTTTGAACCTTCCATAAAATGCAAATCGATCTTCCCCAAGACCAGATCGATCTCCTTAACCTTCTGTTTGAAGCAGATTGATCTCAAGCCTCGACAAATCGATCTCCTACCTTCAAATGCCATGGAAAAAGAGGGATTTTAAGAGGACCAGATCAATCTCTACCCAATGCAAATCGATCTCATCGAGCAAATTCTATAAATATGGAGTAGTTGGATCTGCAATTTTCTGAGACAAAACCAATTTTTTCCATTTCTAACCTAAAACCTAGCTTCTCACTCCTAAATCCACACATTTCAATAAGATTTGAGAGAATGCTATTAGAGACAAAATTGTTCACATCAAAGAGAAGAACAACATAGTTTGGATGCATTTTCCCACTTGTTGGATTGAAGGATCAAGGTGCATTTTCATTTGGAGCAAAGAGGAAAACAAACTAGGTGAGTTTCTAATGCAAATACTTAAGTACATTGTTTGGATATTAATGTGAGGAATGATTTGGTATGCATAAAAATGGTAGAAACTACCTAGAGTAGAATGAATCCACTATGACCTAGAAATGGTCTAGTGTGAGAAAGTGAAATATATTGAGATTAATGATGAATGGGGTATCTTGAAATGATAATAGTGTTATGAGTATGATTTTAAGATGTTGTTAGTGAATAAATAGTGAGATTTACCAAAAAAGGGTAAAATGTGGATTAAGACATTGGTAAATGCATAGATGAATTATATTGACTAGTGAAGTCAAAATGCGAGTTAATAACATTAACTCATGTGACTTGGATGAATGAATCGCCGCTCCAGAGGATACACCGGAGCAAGGCAAACCAAAAGCGCAAGAGGCTAAGAGGAAGAGAGAGCCGCACTCAAGAAAATTGCGGTAAAGGAATTCTGTGGACTCTTAGAGATATCTGTGCGCAATTTGAGCACTTAAATGCTTTGCTAGAATGCATGAGATATTAGGAAATGATATTAGGTGATTGAAGGGCAAAAAATTGGGTGTTTGAGAAATGTGCATGAAAATAAAAGCATAATACTTTGGAAAATCATGTTTTATTGCTTTTTAGCAAGTGATTGGTAGGTTGACTAACATTTGAAAATGAATTGCAAAACAAATGAGTTGTTTTGGTTTGTTAACCATACTTTACAAAGAATTGAGCCACCTACATGGTTTTCGTGAGAATGAAAGCGTGCTAGAGTATGACTCGCACGTGATTTGATGTGTTTTATACGCATGAGTGCTAGAGCTTAGCTCACACAAGTTTTCACATGGATTTCATGTTGGTTTTGGCATGGCGCTTAGAGCTTAGCTCGCACTAGATGCCCACCTTATTTATTGTCGTGCTTGGCGCTTCTGGCAAACTTGGTGTCACGCCGATTAAATAGGCTCGCACGTGCGTTTTGGAAATTTGACATGTTGATAGCCATTTTAGGAGCTTCAGGTAGACAAGAAGTCGTACTGATTAAATAGGCTCACACGTACGTTTTGAGATGTGGCATGATATGATGTGTTGATGTGGGTCCACGGAGTATGCTGTACCATGTAGGTAGAATGGATTACGTTGTACCGTGTTGAGATTGTGATATGTCGTCTTCGGATGAGATCTGCTATGGATCAATGTGTTGGATTTGACTCACCTCCCATGTGAAAGCAGATAGTAGTGATATCCCGCACACCTAATCCGTGTAGCCGGTATCACAGGTTATGGTCATAGTCCTAGAGGTTATTTCCCTTATTAAATTGCCTATCTCACATGTCTGTTGCTTTGTGAATAAATCCATGTTTGAAATGATTTGTGGGTCATGATGGTCCAAGGGAGGGACTGAGTCCTGATAAGTGATGAATTGTTTTGAGATATCGGTCTGTTAATGGTTTTAAAGTGCAATGATGCATGATGTTTAATGTCATGCTTTACTTATGAAATATGCATGAAGATTAATGCCATGCCTTACTTATAAAATATGCATGATGGTTAATGTCATGCTTTGAATTGAATTGTGCACTGGATTTTAATAGCATGAATGGTTTACATACCATTAACACCAGCATGAACTCATATTTTGAGAAAATGATGAAATGTATGCTTTGAGTATGGTATCACGATCACGTAGATAGTGCAATATCTACTAGTTCGCATGATTGCCTTACTGAGCATGTGGTTTGCTCACCCCCTTATTTTCCCCCTCTCTACTGAGCTTTGAGTATAGATTGAGCGTGACTAGAGGCGTTTCCCTTTTTGGTATCCGCTGCATCCCATCGTGTAAGGTAAACACACTCAAATTATTTTGTATCTAAACTAGACATAGCACAATAACATTTTGTATGTAAACATTGGGGATGTAAAGCAATGTAAACACTTGTAAACAGTAACTCTGATGTATTTATAAAAGTGTTTACTTCTAAAATGATATTGCAAATTAAATTGTTATGGATGGATGAGGTAGACATCGACACACAGCCCAACTATTATGAGGGTAGCTGTTCACAATCGGAGTAAGGTACAGATAAATAAACAATTATATTTAAAAAGCGAAAAATTTATAGGTAGTTTGGTAAGTGTGAAGGTCGTGACAGGTATTATACCCCATTTCTATGTATCTATATTCATTTCTCCTCATTTCCAATTTATGCATTTCATAAGATTAACTTAAAATCGTCTATACATGCATATTCCATCATTTAATTCATGTTAACACCACTTCCTCATCATTTTCTCACTTTCATGCCAATAGCTAGGTCATGTTCATTTTTCATAATCCTTTTGTTTCCAACAATTTAAACTCATACTAATTAATTTACCAATACACCTAGATTAACATATATTAAAGTGGTGTATTAACTCTTACCTAGCTTGAACTTTTCCTCTTTTCACCAAATTTGGCTAAATCCTCCTTGTTCTTTCAATCTTTGATTTCAACTTCTTGTTTCCAAGCATGTTGTTTTTCTCTTTACCAAGAACAACTTTGCTCAACTATTTCTCACTCAAAACTGATTGCAAACTGAAGTTTTCTAGTGTTGAAAGGTTAGGTTAGCTTTAGGTTTTGAATGGAACAGTGTTTCACATGAAACAGAGGTTGCAGAGGTCCAATATTTATAGGATTGGCTCTTAGAGATCGATCTACTAACTACATGAGATCGATCTCCCCTGCACTTTTCTCCTCGAAACCGACCTTTTAGTCCTGATGAGATCAATCTGCCCCTAAGCATGAGATCGATCTGCTTCAAACAGAACCTTAAGGAGATCGATCTGGCCCTTAATGAGATCGATCTGACCTTGCTATGAGATCGATCTTGTGAGACCCCGCATATGTATAAGGGTATATATGTACATAGAAATGTAAATAGAGTTGTACTATGAATTCATAAGTGAAGTATATGTGATGTAAGTCCATAAGTTATGTACACACTTGTAATGAGAGTGGTAATTGTACACACAAGTTACATTATGTATGAATGTGAAGAAATGGACTTAAACATGTGGAGAATGTGTGTAGAATGGATTATGAGTAGTTTGGTAAAATGGAAGTAGAATTGCATAAGATGTGCACTTCCATTCTTGTTTATATTAAGTACCATTGGTCATACAAAGATTCTACACAAGTTTTAATGTGTAGGAAGTGAGGATGGATGCCATTTTCAGGACTCAAAGATGAATGAATGAGGAAATGATCATGGTAGCAAATTAAGGATGTTTTGGTAAAGGTTGTTGCAGAGGAACTGCAGAAAATCTGGAAATTTTGAAGGGCAGATCGATCTCATGGGATGAGAGATCGATCTGGAAGAGCCAGAATGCTCTTATTTGGACAAAAGAATAGAGCAGATCGATCTCCAATGGAGCCAGATCGATCTGCTAGGCATTTGGTAGTGAAAAGATCGATCCCCAAGCACCCAGATCGATCTCCTTAGCTCTCTGTTTGGGAGCAGATCGATCTCATGCCTCGACAGATCGATCTCATGCTTCGACAGATCGATCTCAGGCTTGAAAATGCCGTGAAAAAGAGGGATTTTAAGGGACCAGATCGATCTCCTCTTGGACTAGATCGATCTCCTCAAGCTAATTCTATATAAGGAGTGCTGGAAATCAGAAAATTTCGGGAAAAACACAAACCTTCCACTTTCAACCCAAAAACCTAACATTCTCTCTCAAAAATCAGTCATTTTCAGTGAGGTTTGAAGAGAGACCATTAGAGGCAAAGTTGTTCCTATCAAAGAGAAGAACAACATAGTTGGAAGGCATTTTCTCATTGTTGATATTGAAGAAGTTAAGGCATTTCCATTTAGAGCAAGAGGAGAAATCAAATTGGGTAAGATTTAACACTCCAACTATGGTGCACTGTTTATTTAATTGATTTTGGAGTTGTTTGGCATGAGTATGGATGGTTAGAAACTATCTAAATACATTGGAATGATTATGACCTAGAAATGGTCTAGAGTGAGAAAGTGGAATGTATGGAGATTAATGATGAATGAGATATGTAAAAGTCATTTATAGTGTTGTGGTATGATTTTAAGATGTGGTTAGTGGATAAATTGTGAGATTTACCTAAAAGAGGTAAAATGTGGATTAAGGCATTTGTAAAATGCATAAGTGAATAATATTGACTAGTGAGGTCAATTATGGGTCAAATGCATTAACCCAATCGATTTAATGAATGAATCGCAGCTTCCGAGGATACGCCGAGGCGAGTTGAGCCAAGAGCATGAGAAGCTAAAAGGAAAGGAGTCACACCAAGTAAATCGAGGTAAGGGAATTGTGTGGACTCCTAGAGATATTTGTGCGCAATTTGGGCGCTTAAATGTTTTGCTAGAATGCATGAGACTAGGAAATGTTGTTGGGTGATTGAAGGGTAAAAGTTGGGAGTTTGAGAAATCTGCATGAAAACAAAAGCATATTGCTTTGAAAATCATGTTTTATTACTTTTTAGCAAATGATTGGTAGGTTGGCTAATATTGAAATGATTTGCAAAAGAGATGAGTGTGTTTTGGTTTTGCTAATCATATTTTGCAAGTTTTGAGCCACCTACATGATTTCGTGAGTATGAAAGAGTGCAAGAGGCACTAGTTTTCACATGGATTTCATAATTGTTTTGGCATTGTGCTCGAGTTTGTCTCGCACTGGATGCCCACCTTGTATGTTGCCGTGTTTGGAGCTTCGAGTAGACTGGGTGTCACATCGATTAAATAGGCTCCCACCTCCCGTGTGGAAGCAGATGGTGGTGATATCCCGCACACCTGATCCGTGTAGCCGGTATCACAGGTTATGTACATAGGCCTTGAGGTTATTACCTATTGTTGAACTGCCTATCTCACATGTCTACTGCTATTTGAGATTAAATCCATGTTTGAAATGATTGTGGGTCAGGAAAGCCCGAGGGATGGGCCGAGACCTGACCAGTGATGAATTGATTTGTTAATGGTTTTTAAAGTGCACGGATGCATGATGTTTAATGCCATGCTTTATTGTGAAAATGCATGATGTTTAATGCCATGCTTTTATTGTGAATTATGCATGATGATTTATACCATGCTTTGAGTTGAAATGTGCACTGAATTTTAATAGCATGAATGCTTTACATACCATTAACACAATCATACACTCATGTTTTGAGATAAACAATGAATTAAATGCTTTTGAGCATGGCATCACGATCACGTAGATAGTGCAGTATCTACCTGTTCGCATGATTGCCTTACTGAGCGTGTGGTTTGCTCACCCCCCTTATTTTCCCCCTCTCTACAGAGATTTGAGTATAGATTGAGCGTGACTGGAGGCGTTCCCTTTTTTGGTAATCCGCTGCATCCCATCGCTAAAGGTATACTGTCACGACCCAACTATCCAAAAATCAGAGTGAATTTTTCGCGTTTTTGTTTATTTTCTTACTTAATTCTTACCTGTCCTCGAATCGTGACCAACACTCCACTACTAATTGGGCTGTGCGTCAATGCCAGTCCTACCATACATCTACCCCAGTACTTATTTCTTCTCCAGTCATTTATAGTTGTTATATTATTTATACATCCCCTAAAGTTACTTACAAACATGTTACTGTGCTATGCTTATGTAGATACAATAAGTACAAGTGTATATACCTTATGTTGATGGGCAGCAGCGGATATCCGGAATGCAGTACTGAGTCGCCTCAACTTCAACTGGAGATCATCTGTGGGAGAAAATGAAAGGGGTGAGCACATCAAGCTCAGTAAGGCAATCCTACGAACAAGTAGGTAACCATACTACCTACATGAACGTGGTGCCATGCATAAACCACCCTTTCTCCACACATTTTAAAACATATGATATGATGTTGTGATGTTATGTAAATCCAGTTGCACGGAAAACTCAACATGCAATTATTTTAAATCATTTCTTTCTCTTTAAAAATTTCACAATGAAGTCAGGACTCGACCCCTCCTTCGGGTGATCCTGACTCACACAAAACCATGGAAATAGAATTTCTCAAAAGCATCGGTATCGAAAACATACGTATATATATACAAGATACGAGACTAGGCAATACTGTATATCGGTAATAACCAGGACTGGCCAATATGTCCTCGTGAGTCGTCTAGCTTCACGGATCCCAGTGTGCGAGGTCTCACCCTGATCGGGAACTGCCCGGGAGGTGGGTCAATCCAACCCGTCAGTCTTATCCGATCTCACGCATCCGTCGATGCCGTATCCGAAGATACCCCGTATCACGAAGATACCGTATCACAAAGATACCCCGTATCACAAAGATACCGTATCCGAAGATACTCTGTATCACAAAGATACCGCATCCGAAGATACCCCACGGTACATCGTACTCCATGCTACTTGCACGGTACATCGTACTCCATGGACCCATATCACTCTAGGTACTCCAGCCCAATTGGCCTGCTTCCCACAGAGGTTTTCATAACTCAATACTCGTTGCCATGTCTCAAAACGCACGTGCGAGCCTATTAAATCGGTGACACACAGTCTACCCGATGCTCCAAGCACGGCTCATTGTATGTTCTCTTAAGAATCAGTGCGAGCGATGCTCAGCACTCTCATCAAATCAAGTAAACTTGGCAGAGCCTGCTTTACATCTCCACAAGGCCGCCAACCTCATCCCTCACTCTCACCCTACTTAAGAGGTCTATTGAGCCTGTTGGGCCTTTTGGCTGACTCCAAGGGCAGACAGCGCTACTCCACAAATCCAGTAAAACTAGTGCGAGCTAGGCTCAGCACTCTGTATACAAATCGTATGAAAATCTTATAAAATCTGGTGCGAGTTAAACTCCCGCACCCTGTCATGAAAATCATGTAAAATCTAGTGCGAGTTAGACTCTAGCACCATGTCACGCAAAAGCATGTGAAATCTGGTGCGAGTTATGCTCTAGCACCTATGCATGTAAAACTCTAGTGCGAGCTCTCGCTCCAGCACTAATGCATGCATCACACAAGTCAAACATCGTGCGAGCTGAGCTCTAGCACGTCACATGTAAATAAAAACATGTAGGCGGCTCGGTTATTTCCAAATAGTTTTCACAGAAATCACATCAGTTAAGATATGCAATGCTATGCATTTTCTTTCAAGGTGAGCCAGCCTACTCATGCATGCGTTGAAATACCTCCAGAACGAGCAGGAACCTCTTGTTCTTGCTCCTCCCAATTTTTCCTAAATTTTTTTAGAATTTTACCCTTAGCAAGGGTATTTTAGTAATTTTGCCCATACGGGGCACTAAAATTGTTTTTCGACCTCTAGACCCTTCAATTAGTTTTAAAGGACTGCATATGAATGTAAAATTGCGTACTGTTACCTCTAGCAGTCCGCAGAATTCCCTTACCTCGATTCTCGTCGAGTCTGACCTTTTTCTTTTCCAATGTAGTCCCATCGCGCAGTCCGATATGCTTCCAATCCAATGCCCGGAACTGCGTATTAACATTCCTCAGGTCAGATATTATGCAATTTAATTGTATCTATTACTTTTTGGGCTTAATTTAAATCATTGGGCCCGTTTACCCTTATTGGGCCCGATTGCACCTTAATGGGCCTTAATCGGCCTTAAGCCCGCTTTTCACTAAATTCCCACTTATCGAGGCCTATTGGGCTCATTGGGCCCACCAATAATTTATCGGGCCTCGTTCTACTTCTCGAGTAGCTAAATTAAATATTTACGACAATTAATCTAAATTTCCATAATTTTATTCAATTTATGCGGAAATTAACTCAACATCTCGCATAACGAGAAAATTGTCGTAAATAGGGATCACTTACCCGAGATTCCATGCTAGTCCGCAAATCGAGGCTGTCTCGAGCCCTCGGTTGATGCCAATCGTCGAGCTACACATTTAATTACATTTTCGGGTAAACTTTTCGGTCGAAATTTAATTAAATAAAATATTCCAAATTTAAATCGGGTCAATTTGACCGCTTATCGACTTACCCGAAGCTCGATTGCATCACCGGAATTTTCCCCAATTTTTTTCTCTTTTTCCTTTTCCCTTTTTCTCCCCTTTTTCTCCTCTTTTTGGCTGAACCGGTTCAGTCCGGTTCGGACCGGTTCAGACCGCCGGTTCACTCCGGTTCGGCCGGTTCACCGTCGGTTCACCACCTTGCCGGCCGGTTCTCCGCCGGCTTCCACCGCCAGTGGCTCCGTGAGGTTGTCCGCGTCTCAGATCTGCCCTCGGTTTGGGTCAAGCTCGCCGGAACGCCGCCGGTCCGGCAGTTCTCCCTCGGCCGTCGGACCCATTTCCTTTCCTCCGCCGTTTTCGGCGTTTTTCGGCCACTTCGACGGTTGTGGCTACCACCGATCGACTCGCCTTGGCCTCGGGGACATTCGGCTAGGGGTGGCCGAGCCTGAATCGCCGCCGATCGCCGGGAATCTCCTCTTCTCCCCTCGCGGCTGTCTCCTCCCGATCCGGCGGATTCCGGCGATTTCGTCGGCCAATATCGGTCTCAAAAGGACCGGCTCCTCCTCCTGGTCACATCGGTACCCGCCGATCGCCTCCAGCTACCGTGGATCGCCGGCACCGACACCGTTTTCCCCGCGGGTTTCTCTCCCTCCGTTCGGCTTCCTCCGGCGTCGGTAAGCTGCACCGCCGGTACCATCGTGTTCGTCGGGCGTCGGGCTTCCTTTTCCGGTGGGCGGCCTGGGACAGGGATCGCCGGTGGTCGTTCGGCCTCTTCCCCCGACACAGCTTCCGTTTCTCTGCTTTTCTGTTTCTGTTTCTTTCTTTCTCTCTCCCCGACCCCCTTTTTTTTTTTTTGTTTCAATTACTTTTTTTTTCTTCTTATTTTATCAATTTTATTATTATTTTTATTTATTTTAATTATTTTACTATTCAATAAAATATATTAAACTACCCAAATACCTCTTAAAATTATTATTTTATTCTTAATTAATTAATTTAATTTAATTTAATTTATTTTAATCCTTTTTCGGGTATGAGTTCTCCGTATTTTCGGGATATTGTCCCGGGTGACCTTTCGGTATATTTTTCGATTATTTTCGGGATTTTTTTTTTTTTTCCGAACTAAAAATCTCGATTAATCCCGATTAATTTTCATAAATTACTATCTTGATCAATTTAATCCGAAATAATTTTATTTCACTTTTATTGACCAAGATTTCTTAAATCCATATTTTTAATTAAATTCCCTTATCGAAATTATACCGGCTTTCGATCTTTTGACCATTTGGCCCTTACACGTGTTCGGGATTAATTTAACCCGACTTCCTTCACAAATACTCCTCATCTTTTCTTATTTAATTTTCGTATTTAGTTAAATTCGGGTCTTACAACTCTCCCCCACTTAAGGAAATTTGGTCCTCCAAATTAGAACCAAGCCATATGAGTCCATATACCACTCCGGGTATATCGATTGTATCATACTCTTAAATTCTTATGTAACCTTCTCCGGAGTGTATTACTACCAAAGGACTTTAATTAGGGGGATCATCTTAAACCCCAATACTTTCTCTTTCCTGTTTAATGCCCGAATCAACTTCTTCAATATACTTGTATTTTCCTCAAACTGAACTTTTGAATCTCATATCCTATCACCTACGCTGGATCTGGATAGTATTTCCGAAGCATCAAAAGCTGAGACACATTGTGGGTGCCTGTTAACTCAGGTGATAACACCAACCTACAGGTCTTATCTCCTACTTGTCTAATCTCTCAAAATCTTTCATCCAGCACAACTCAATTTACCTTCTTCCAAAAGCTCGCTATGTCCTTATTCTCTTAGGACAAGCTAATTCAACCATATTAATTCACCAAGGGTGAATTCCAATACTTGTCTATCTGCTCTGAGGTGTTCTTAATCTCTCAACCTTAAATAAACATCCTCAGAGACTTATTATCCAAAATCAGAATGATTCTATCTGTCACCCACTTTTCTTATCCAATTTGGGGAACAGCCCCTACAGCTATACACTGTCTCATAACTTGTTATCCCGATACTCAATTGCCAATTGTCGTTATTGACGACTTCAATTAGAAATCAACTGATCATTCCAGGAGCTTATAAAATCAATGGCACACGCTTTCATCGGATCCTCCAGGACTTGTACAGTCCTCTCTGACTGACCATCTGTCTGAGGATGGAAAGCTGTGCTAATACTCAGTCGGGTTCCCATAGCTTCCTTAAATATATTCCAGAGGTAGGAAGTGGAGTGGGAATCCCTATATGATACCATGCTCACTGGAACGTTACATAATGTTCCACAAACTGCCTTACACATAAATCCTCATACACACTCTGAGTATCTGGGGAGTTCATAACTAGAAGGTGGGTAGACTTAATCAATTTGGCGACTATCATCCGAATAGTCTCCTGATTTATCCGGGTCCTCTATAACCCATCACGACATTCATGGAGACTTGCTCTCGTTTTTCGTGCCGTGTCGATATAGGTAGGTGCTGCAATAACTCTGCAGACTTTTAATACTCTACCTTACTCTGCTGACACACACTAGGCACTTTTTACAACCTCTCCACATCTCTTTTCATATCTGACCACCTATACCCTTTTCGAGATTTCGATATATTTCTTTACTTTCCGTATGCACTGTATATCCCGAAGAGTGAGCTTCTGACAACATTACTATCTCATCAACTGTGGTCCTGGGGAGTACTCATACTGTCTCTGAGCCTCTCTATAAATCATTATCATACTCTCTGTGATCTCTGTCACTGTACGCTTCTGAATCAGACCCAAACTATCGACATCCGGTCGATCATCACGCTAAGCCTGGCAAATCCGGGCACTCTCATCCGGTACTAGTCATCAGGCTAGCTGTCACACAATCATACCAATCACTGTCATCATCAGAAGGGATCACATCTTTACTGAGGCTCACAACTGCATCTCGCAGCTCACGCTCCCTGACCATCATGTGTGGTACCATCCCGAGGCTCTTTCTACTCGAGGCATCAGCCATCACATTAGCCTTTCCTGGGTGGTACAATTTTTTTCACAATCAAAACCTCTCAGAAGCTCTAACCCACTATGTATTCTCATGTTCGCCTTTCTGTAAAAACAGATACTCGGGCTTTATGATCAGTGCATATCCACAATTTCTCACCGTGTACATAATAGTACCATATCCTCGGTACAAATACTGTTGCCAGTTTTAAATCATGGGTATCTTCCCATTATACATCAATACACAGCTCATTCATTATTTCGAGGTATTCATACTCACTGAGAACCTCTTGAGCTGTTGGGTATGGTGAAATTAATCACGGTGGTCAGTTCATACTTCATCACGCCAAATTCACGTCACATCAATCATCTTATTTATCATCTTATTCAATGACCACGTTTTCATAATTAAACGTGTCAACAAAGTATATCCTTTTTGAACTCGCAGCAACCCATTGTAAAAGTCATTTGCCAATTGTTGCTTATAATTCGCCCTAGGCTTTAACTACACCCAGCATATCACCGTTACTTCTGATTACAATTCGGTCCAATCCTTGACTTATTTACGCATAAGCGTATAAGATCCTTCTCAATCGCTTACATTTTCAGGTACTAACCTGCGTCATTTCCTTTTCTCATCTTAACGGCTCTTATTAAATTTTAATATGTTGACCTTTATGATTTGTCGAAATTTTTTTATATTCTTATCGTCTTAGTAATGGTATCCTAATGCTAAAGGTATCTATTACGCCGATCGATTTCACGTTATAAGTTATATATATATATATATATACTTTTAGACGCTGTCAAGTCTTCAGGCGGGGAGGTATTTTGAAATACCTTTATTAGCCTTCAGACTTAACCACAACTACTGGTTATGGTTATACCCATCTTGTCCTTGGTTATAATCTGTATTCGCTACTAATTGTTTAACCTCAATTACTTCGCATATTAAGGGTATTCCTTATCTAGCATATATCTCTACTCCAATACATCTTGTACTTAGGATCTATCTTATCTCGAAGATTTTCTCCTTTGCATATCAATTATAACGAAACTCTTGTCATTATTCATTTCGTGAGTACAATCCTTTTCTCCTTTAATTTCAACTGTTGCATCCCTTTTTATCACCTATCAACACTTACAATATACTTTTCAGGGATGTTTTCACCCCTGTTTTCAACTTAAAATCTCCATAGCCATATTCCGTTAATTAATCCTCCTCTATTGGGGTACTCATTTATCTGTATTTGCCCAATGATGTAGGCATTCGTGCCTTTTACTCACTTATATGTGAATGAAGGCGGTATGAATAAATGTGTGGCACCAGGATCAATGAACATATGTACTTCGTTATTCATAACAAGTGTGGTATCTTACACCACATCCATGAAACATCAATAGTGTCCTGGTCCAAGACATCCTCTCGCCTTCGTCCAACAGCCTACTTTCCTTTTTCTTTTCGGCTATGTCCTCCCTCTTCGTTACAGCTATATCAACGAAATTTTTCTCCCTGTCTCTTTACTTTCCTGTGGGAAAATCTCGCTCAACTCTGAGCAATCAAAATTAATGGTCCGTCTTACCACACTTAACGGCCATTTCATCAATACCATGTAGGTATAAACCTTCCTTCTGTGGTATCTACCACACATTCCACAGTAATGACACTGCTACTCTGCTTCGTAGCAGGTCAGGGTCCTCCAATCACAATACCCCTCAAGAGTGCCAAAATTAGATACACTGGGGTCTTACCAATTATCTTACTCCATAACTCGTCAAATCTAATCTCTTACCAATTTCCATTTTTCTCATTCAACATCTTTGTCATTTCTCGATTCTCTTTTATGTCTCTATTTCAGCCCTCATTACCTTTCCCAATCTCAGAGGCGTGCAATTTATATTCTCACTTACCCAACTGTAAATCTGTGCACTGCCTCGGTATAGGTAATATCTCACGGGCCAATCAGACTCTAATTGAAAAGTCGAGCCCTTTCATGAACTTTTAGACATCTCGACTGTCACTTGTTCATAGTGTCGAGGTAATATCTACCCAGAATATAATCGAGTCCCCCTGCTCGTCAATCAATCAAATCCTCTGGGTCAGAATAAGGACTTTAATCTGAAATGTCCTTTAAATCATGTCCGGGATATCCTGTCACCGGAATATGTCCAAGATATTTCTCATCTCAACTCTTAAGATGGGTCGAGCGGGTTTCCACCAATGCTCCGCTGCGCCCTCTGATCTCATACATAATCCGAGCAATTAGCTCCTCAAAATAATCTCCACACTCCGCTCCAATCTCGCGAAGCGTGTCTCAATACTGTCTGATCTCTCTGTCGGACTCTGTGAGAAATGCTCAATATTCGCCTCTATTTCAATCTCATCATGATTCTCATAGTCAAATTCAGCACGACTTAGCAGACTCAGGTCTACCTCTGCGACCTCTGCCTCGTGCACTATCTCATCTGACGCGACTCATATTAGGCATTCCTGCATTCTCAACCATTTCTTAGTCAAGCCCATCTCAATATACACTATTGTATCTAACTAAGCACAGTAACACGGGGATGTAATTTCCTAACTTCTGACACTGACACACATCAGACCAATTATGCTCTGATACCAAAATAATTGTCACGACCCAACTATCCAAAAATCAGAGTGAATTTTTCGCGTTTTTGTTTATTTTCTTACTTAATTCTTACCTGTCCTCGAATCGTGACCAACACTCCACTACTAATTGGGCTGTGCGTCAATGCCAGTCCCACCATACATCTACCCCAGTACTTATTTCTTCTCCAGTCATTTATAGTTGTTATATTATTTATACATCCCCTAAAGTTACTTACAAACATGTTACTGTGCTATGCTTATGTAGATACAATAAGTACAAGTGTATATACCTTATGTTGATGGGCAGCAGCGGATATCCGGAATGCAGTACTGAGTCGCCTCAACTTCAACTGGAGATCATCTGTGGGAGAAAATGAAAGGGGTGAGCACATCAAGCTCAGTAAGGCAATCCTACGAACAAGTAGGTAACCATACTACCTACATGAACGTGGTGCCATGCATAAACCACCCTTTCTCCACACATTTTAAAACATATGATATGATGTTGTGATGTTATGTAAATCCAGTTGCACGGAAAACTCAACATGCAATTATTTTAAATCATTTCTTTCTCTTTAAAAACTTCACAATGAAGTCAGGACTCGACCCCTCCTTCGGGTGATCCTGACTCACACAAAACCATGGAAATAGAATTTCTCAAAAGCATCGGTATCGAAAACATACGTATATATATACAAGATACGAGACTAGGCAATACTGTATATCGGTAATAACCAGGACTGGCCAATATGTCCTCGTGAGTCGTCTAGCTTCACGGATCCCAGTGTGCGAGGTCTCACCCTGATCGGGAACTGCCCGGGAGGTGGGTCAATCCAACCCGTCAGTCTTATCCGATCTCACGCATCCGTCGATGCCGTATCCGAAGATACCCCGTATCACGAAGATACCGTATCACAAAGATACCCCGTATCACAAAGATACCGTATCCGAAGATACTCTGTATCACAAAGATACCGCATCCGAAGATACCCCACGGTACATCGTACTCCATGCTACTTGCACGGTACATCGTACTCCATGGACCCATATCACTCTAGGTACTCCAGCCCAATTGGCCTGCTTCCCACAGAGGTTTTCATAACTCAATACTCGTTGCCATGTCTCAAAACGCACGTGCGAGCCTATTAAATCGGTGACACACAGTCTACCCGATGCTCCAAGCACGGCTCATTGTATGTTCTCTTAAGAATCAGTGCGAGCGATGCTCAGCACTCTCATCAAATCAAGTAAACTTGGCAGAGCCCGCTTTACATCTCCACAAGGCCGCCAACCTCATCCCTCACTCTCACCCTACTTAAGAGGTCTATTGAGCCTGTTGGGCCTTTTGGCTGACTTCAAGGGCAGACAGCGCTACTCCACAAATCCAGTAAAACTAGTGCGAGCTAGGCTCAGCACTCTGTATACAAATCGTATGAAAATCTTATAAAATCTGGTGCGAGTTAAACTCCCGCACCCTGTCATGAAAATCATGTAAAATCTGGTGCGAGTTAGACTCTAGCACCATGTCACGCAAAAGCATGTGAAATCTGGTGCGAGTTATGCTCTAGCACCTATGCATGTAAAACTCTAGTGCGAGCTCTCGCTCCAGCACTAATGCATGCATCACACAAGTCAAACATCGTGCGAGCTGAGCTCTAGCACGTCACATGTAAATAAAAACATGTAGGCGGCTCGGTTATTTCCAAATAGTTTTCACAGAAATCACATCAGTTAAGATATGCAATGCTATGCATTTTCTTTCAAGGTGAGCCAGCCTACTCATGCATGCGTTGAAATACCTCCAGAACGAGCAGGAACCTCTTGTTCTTGCTCCTCCCAATTTTTCCTAAATTTTTTTAGAATTTTACCCTTAGCAAGGGTATTTTAGTAATTTTGCCCATACGGGGCACTAAAATTATTTTTCGACCTCTAGACCCTTCAATTAGTTTTAAAGGACTGCATATGAATGTAAAATTGCGTACTGTTACCTCTAGCAGTCCGCAGAATTCCCTTACCTCGATTCTCGTCGAGTCTGACCTTTTTCTTTTCCAATGTAGTCCCATCGCGCAGTCCGATATGCTTCCAATCCAATGCCCGGAACTGCGTATTAACATTCCTCAGGTCAGATATTATGCAATTTAATTGTATCTATTACTTTCTGGGCTTAATTTAAATCATTGGGCCCGTTTACCCTTATTGGGCCCGATTGCACCTTAATGGGCCTTAATCGGCCTTAAGCCCGCTTTTCACTAAATTCCCACTTATCGAGGCCTATTGGGCTCATTGGGCCCACCAATAATTTATCGGGCCTCGTTCTACTTCTCGAGTAGCTAAATTAAATATTTACGACAATTAATCTAAATTTCCATAATTTTATTCAATTTATGCGGAAATTAACTCAACATCTCGCATAACGAGAAAATTGTCGTAAATAGGGATCACTTACCCGAGATTCCATGCTAGTCCGTAAATCGAGGCTGTCTCGAGCCCTCGGTTGATGCCAATCGTCGAGCTACACATTTAATTACATTTTCGGGTAAACTTTTCGGTCGAAATTTAATTAAATAAAATATTCCAAATTTAAATCGGGTCAATTTGACCGCTTATCGACTTACCCGAAGCTCGATTGGATCACCGAAATTTTCCCCAATTTTTTTCTCTTTTTCCTTTTCCCTTTTTCTCCCCTTTTTCTCCTCTTTTTGGCTGAACCGGTTCAGTCCGGTTCGGACCGGTTCAGACCGCCGGTTCACTCCGGTTCGGCCGGTTCACCGCCGGTTCACCACCTTGCCGGCCGGTTCTCCGTCGGCTTCCACCGCCAGTGGCTCCGTGAGGTTGTCCGCGTCTCAGATCTGCCCTCGGTTTGGGTCAAGCTCGCCGGAACGCCGCCGGTCCGGCAGTTCTCCCTCGGCCGTCGGACCCATTTCCTTTCCTCCGCCGTTTTCGGCGTTTTCCGGCCACTTCGACGGTTGTGGCTACCACCGATCGACTCGCCTTGGCCTCGGGGACATTCGACTAGGGGTGGCCGAGCCTGAATCGCCGCCGATCGTCGGGAATCTCCTCTTCTCCCCTCGCGGCTGTCTCCTCCCGATCCGGCGGATTCCGACGATTTCGTCGGCCAATATCGGTCTCAAAAGGACCGGCTCCTCCTCCTGGTCACATCGGTACCCGCCGATCGCCTCCAGCTGCCGTGGATCGCCGGCACCGACACCGTTTTCCCCGCGGGTTTCTCTCCCTCCGTTCGGCTTCCTCCGGCGTCGGTAAGCTGCACCGCCGGTACCATCGTGTTCGTCGGGCGTCGGGCTTCCTTTTCCGGTGGGCGGCCTGGGACAGGGATCGCCGGTGGTCGTTCGGCCTCTTCCCCCGACACAGCTTCCGTTTCTCTGCTTTTCTGTTTCTGTTTCTTTCTTTCTCTCTCCCCGACCCCCTTTTTTTTTTTGTTTCAATTACTTTTTTTTTTCTTCTTATTTTATCAATTTTATTATTATTTTTATTTATTTTAATTATTTTACTATTCAATAAAATATATTAAACTACCCAAATACCTCTTAAAATTATTATTTTATTCTTAATTAATTAATTTAATTTAATTTAATTTATTTTAATCCTTTTTCGGGTATGAGTTCTCCGTATTTTCGGGATATTGTCCCGGGTGACCTTTCGGTATATTTTTCGATTATTTTCGGGATTATTTTTTTTTTCCGAACTAAAAATCTCGATTAATCCCGATTAATTTTCATAAATTACTATCTTGATCAATTTAATCCGAAATAATTTTATTTCACTTTTATTGACCAAGATTTCTTAAATCCATATTTTTAATTAAATTCCCTTATCGAAATTATACCGACTTTCGATCTTTTGACCATTTGGCCCTTACACGTGTTCGGGATTAATTTAACCCGACTTCCTTCACAAATACTCCTCATCTTTTCTTATTTAATTTTCGTATTTAGTTAAATTCGGGTCTTACATATACACACCTTGATTATTTTGTATCTAAACTAGACATAGCACAGTAGCATTTTGTATGTAACCACTGGGGATGTAAAACAATGTAAACACATGTAACAACTCTGATATATATACATTTATACAAGTGTTTACTCATAAATAATGTCTCAAATTGAATTGGTATGGTGGAGTGAGTTAGACGTCGACACACAGCCCAACTGTTAAGTGTGTGGTTGTTCACGATCGAGGAAGGATGATTAAGGATTGATGCATGAAAATGCGAAAAAATTTGTACGTATTTTGGTAAGTTGAGGGTCGTGACAGATCTGTCGCAACCCAAGCCTTATGGAAATCGATCTGCTTCATCCCAAAACTATTCCAAGATCGATCTGCATTACTGAGGGATCAATTTGCTCTTACTGGGGGATCGATCTGCCTCTTGTAGATACCTTGTGCATTGCATTTCGAGCTAGGAGATCGATATTCCTTGCCAATGAGATCGATCTGCTCCCTTCTTAAAGCAGTTTTTCTGCAACTTTCATCCCAAAATCACTATTACATTGATATTTGATTTACTCAACCATCCATTTTACATTTCATGCACATTTATAAACTTCAAACATCCATTCCTCATGATTTACATCAATTATGACTTGCTCACACATCACAAAGTCATAAAAATTACATGTTAAATTATGGGTCTTACAGATCTGGCCTTCACAAATTCCACTACTGCTGCAGCCATTTGCAGGTAACTCAATGTAAAACTTACCATAATCAATTCCATATTCCATATTTCAATCCACACACATTTAAGACTTAAAAACTTCATCTCCTTATACTTCATTAGATTTAAAACTTGCGTGTACATTGACATAACATAATTACATTCACCAATTACAATTCTCACATTGCAATCTAATGACTAAGGTACATAAAATCCTTAGGTCTCACATATACTCTCTTCTTGTCTAAATCCTCGAGTAACCAATCTAGTTTTGTTTCTAATTATAACACTATTTTCATCCATCTTATTTTTAACTATCCATTTAGTTCCAATGATGGGGTAATCACTAGGTCTAGGAACTAAATTTCATACTTTACTCCTTTCAAATTGATTTAGTTCTTCTTGCATAGCTAAGATCCAATTGTCATCTTTTAAGGTTTTATTAACATTTTTAGGTTCAATTTGTGACACAAAAGCTATATATTGGCATACATTTCTAAGTGAAGACCTTGTTTTAACTCCAAAATTTGGATCACCAACTATTTCACAATCTTTAACATATTTAAGCTCTCTTGAGCATCTAGGTTCTTTTTCTATGATTTCTTGTTCAATTGACTCTTCCTTTTTGCTAATGTCAAGATCCTCTAAGTTATTATTATCTTTCATATTTGAGGATTCTTCTAAAATTTCATCAAATATTTCTATATCCTCATCTTTACTATGGGTTCTAAGTGTGGAATTTGATTCATCAAATATTACATGGATGGACTCTTCCACTATTAATTTTCTTTCATTGAAGACTCTATAGGCTTTAGAATTTAATGAATAACCTAAGAAAATACCTTCATAACTTTTAGCATCAAATTTTCCTAAATTATCTTTTTCATTATTTAAGACAAAGCATTTGCAACCAAAAGGATAAAAATAACTAATGTTTGGTTTCTTTCCCTTGTAGAGCTCATATGGAGTTTTCTTTAGAATTAGTCTGACCATTACTCTATTTATAATGTAACATGAAGTATTGATAGCTTCAGCCCAAAAATACTTAGGTAAATTATTTTCACAAAGCATTGTTCTAGTCATTTCCTCTAAAGTTCTATTTCTCCTCTCAACAACCTCATTTTGTTGTGGTGTCCTAGGAGCTGAAAAATTATGGTTAACCATTGAAATATTCATCAAAACCAAGATTTTCGAACCCTTTACCATGGTCACTTCTAGTACTAGTTATAGTATACCCTTTTTCATTTTGAGTTATTTTTTAATATGTAATGAATTTTTCTAATGCTTCATTCTTTACATTTAAGAATAATACCCATGTAAATCTAATATAGTCATCTACAATCACAAATTCATAGTGCTTACCTCCTAGACTTGTGGTTCTAGTCGGACCAAAGAGATCTAAGTGAAGTAATTGTAGTGGCCTAGATGTTGACACACAATGTTTTGGTTTAAATGATATTCTTTTATGTTTTCCTTTCACACATGCTTCACATATTTTGTCATTTTCATATGATAACTTACGTAGTCCTACAACAAGATCTTTTTTAGCTAGTTTAGATAATACATGCCTGCTAGCATGCCCTAATCTTCTATGCCATAACCAAGGTTCATTTTTTTTAGTAACCATAAAACATACAATTTCATTTCTAAGTTCATTCAAATGTACAATATTTATGTTACCTTGTCTATGTCCTAAGAAAAGAACTTTATTTGTTTTAGCATCAATCACATGACAATTTAAGCAATCAAAAACTACTGTGTATCCCTTGTCACAAAGTTGACTAATGCTAAGTAAATTATGTTTTAATCCTCTAACAAGTAACACATTATCTATAGAAAAGGAATGATTACCAATAGAGCCACTTCCTTCAATTTAGCCTTCGGAGTTATCCCCAACTGTGACTTCTCCACTAATCTTTGATTTTAAAGTGTTGAAATGACTCTTATCACTGGTTATGTGTCTTGAGTATCCACTATCCAAGTACCAAGCTTCCTTTGGCTTTGCTTTGAAACAATGCTCAAGTTCCTACAATCATCATTAAACCTTTGTTTTAGGTACCCAAATTTTCACGGGTCCTTGAGAGTTAGTAAATATAAGTTTTGATCCTTTAGGGATCCATTTCATTATCAATTCAATGTCTTTTGAAATTATAACATTCTTAGGCACCTAAATTTTTCTAACTACTTTCCCTCTAAAAGTAGTTTTTTTAACATTACATTTGTGTGATGGATGTCCTCTTTTATTACATAGTAAGCAAATAAGAGATAGATCATGCATATTATGTTTTCTAACCAAGAAGTTCTTGAGATGAGTTTCTTTATTTTTGACATTATATCCTAATCCATTTCTATCAAAGAAAGCTCTTTGAGTCTCTAACATATGATCTAGCTTTTGTTGACCCATGTAGAATCTAGAAAATGTATTATGCAAATTACTATTCTTTTCCTTTAAATCATGAATTTTTAGATTTGCATTTTCCAATTTCTTTTCCTATTCTATCTTAGCATTTAAGAGCACTTCATTTTCTTTCTTTAATTTAGAGATCATATTCTTGTATTTCAAATTCATGCACTCAAATTTCATGGCAAGATCATCAAAAGCATCTTATAACTCATCAAAAGAATAATCATTGAAAATAGATATTACCTTTTCTTCTTCTAATGCCATGAAACAAAGATTGGCAACTTCTTTTTCTCCATGGTCATCATCGGAGTTGTCACTATCACTTTAAGTTGCCATCATTGCTTTCTTCTTTGGTTTCCTATCATTTGCTTTCTTTTGCAGTGGACAATCAAATTTAATATGATCAGGTTTTTTACATTCCTAGCACACAATAGAATCTTTATCTTTTCTACTTGACTCTACTCTATTTTGTTCTCTCCTATGGATTCTCCTAGTAATACCATTACCTCTCATTCTCATAAATTTGTTGAATCTTTTGGCAAACATTGTCATTTCAATATCCTCCTCATCACAACTTGCATTTTTATCATCTTTTAGTTCTTCATGAGTAGTTGACTTCAGTGCTACTCCTCCTTTCTTAGGAAGCTCTTCATTTCTTTTTAGCTTCATCTCATAAGTAAGTAGTGACCCCATTAGTTCATCTAGTGATAATGAGTGAGGATCCTTAGATTCCTCAATAGCAGTCACTTTGGCTTCCCAAGATTTTGGTAGGCTGTTTAGAATTTTCTTTACCATCTCTATGTTGGAATATGTTTTGCCTAGAGATTTAAGTCCATTTATTATATCGGTAAACCTAGTAAACATGTCACTAATATATTCATCTTGTTTCATTCTAAAGAATTCATAATCATGTGTGAACATGCCTACTTTTGTCTCCTAAACTTGAGTTGTACCTTCATGAGTAATTGTCAACTTATCCCAAATTTATTTGGCATTCTCACATGTGGAGACTCTATTATATTCATTAGGACCTAAAGCACAAAACAAAATGTACATTGCCTTAGCATTTAATTGAGCAGATTTTATGTCATTGGCATCCCATTCATCTTCTTCCTTAGGAATTTTGGTTCTTTCATCTCTCTTTGTAGGGATTTGTGGGCCTTTGACAATAACTCTCCATACTTCATAATCATTCACTTGAATGAATAGCATCATCCTAGTCTTCCAATAAGCATAATTTTCACGATTAAACTATGGAGGTCTAACAGTAAAGTGCCCTTCTCCTACCATGCTAGTTGCCACACTATTTTGAGTCATAGGATCGTTATAAACTTTTAGGATTTTACTCCTTTTAATCAAAGAGTCCAAGCTCTGATGCCAAATGATGGCTCAACCGAGAGGGGGTGGGTTTTCTATTAAATTTACCAAATTTAAAACTTACTTAGCTAATATTGCTATTCAAACTCTTTTCTAACAATTCTCTCACTGAGGAACTCTCCCCTTTACTTTAAGATAAAGAGTGAATACAATCAAGGCTCTCTTAATAGGTAGGTAATGAATAGCTTAACTAAAGCTTTCAATGACAATTAAGTACACTATTGTTGAAGACACAAAGAATGTTTTCTCAAGATTGCTCAGAGCTTCTATGCTTTCTTGCTTCTTGTCTCCAATGTCTTTATGACTTATATTTATACATCCAATTGGTTGGTGAAGCATTTAATGCAATTTTTCCCGTTAAAAACCTGCAAAACTAGTCGTTAGAGTCCTGCAGATGAATGCTAGATAAATCTTCTCACCCGAGAGAATCGATCATTTAGTTCCAGAACCTGCAATCACAAAGGTACTCCAAGAAGGTAGATCGATCTCATCATATAGAGGGATCGATCTCTTCTTCTCGAGAAATTAGTATCACATTCCATAAAACAAGGGAGATCGATCTCTTATTCAAGGAAGGTCGATCTCTTTGCTATCACTGCTTTGAACACATTGTTACTACCTAGATGGGATAGATATCTCTCCCAGAGGAGATCGATCTCATGGTCTTCTCATTAAGGTCTGATATGATTCTACCTAAAGGAGATCGATCTCACAACCCCAAAAGATCGATCTCACAATGATTCTATCAAAAGGGAATTGATCTTACATCTCAAGAGATCGATCCCACAATGATTCTGCCAAATGGAGATCGATCTCACAACCCAGGAGATCGATCTCTTGGCTTAAGTTTCAGTTTTTCTAGCAGGAATTTAGTTTTTCAAAGATTTCTAAGTTTAGCTCTTCACAAGTTTTCTAAGTAATTTTTAGTACAATTGGCAATATATTCTCTAAGACAATTACTCAGAATTAATACCTTACAAATGATTTGAAGGTTTAAAATAAACACATTTAAATTAATGTTTTTTCATTTCAAAATATATCATCCAAAGCTAATACTAGAGTCCATGATGAACTCTAAAAAAATTCTAAAAATATTGTAGGAAGTATATATAAGAGTGATATAGCTATTACATATTAAGTTCTGAATTTGGACTGTTGTGGAATATTTTTGGTCTATTTTTATGTATTGACTAGCAGGGGAAAATATGCATTTATACGGAAACTCTGCTAAAATTGTTTATGATTGTGATTCTGATTTAAGAATATGATTAGGACCCTAGGCAAGGTGTCTTAAACTAATATTGTATGGATGAATACATAATATGATTGTAGGACTTCACTCGCATGATAAACAATTGTTAGTGTTATTGAATAAATGAGCCAGAATAACTATGTTTCTGCAATAAGTTATAGTGACATTATGTTCCTCGGGATGTAAAAAAAAAAATCACCTAGATTGTACTCAGTTTGTACTCTTTCTGTAGTAACATCACCTTTTCACATGATCAGGTGATAATGCCTCTGTACATGCTTGGCTATTTTATGATACCTTGGTTCCTTAGCTGGTGCTATGACTCCATTGTTGCCGCAATATAATGTAATTGGACCAACAATGCTTGAGACCATACCAAGTTCCATGACGAACTTTTTTATCCAAACTACCTCCTTCGTAGCCTTATAAGCAGGGATGAACTCAACTTTGACTGTAGAATCTATTGTCGTTTCCTTTTAGGAACTTTTCCAATCGAATG
This sequence comes from Firmiana major, assembly GCA_033439115.1. Classification (NCBI taxonomy): domain Eukaryota; kingdom Viridiplantae; phylum Streptophyta; class Magnoliopsida; order Malvales; family Malvaceae; genus Firmiana; species Firmiana major. The sequence goes on along the minus strand of CM065911.1, from coordinate 15,689,496 downwards.
CATCGCCATTTAAGGAGAATACAAAGCCTTGGTACAATTTGAAATTATCTTTGTCAGATTGAAAACTAGCATCAGTGGAACCATTTACACTAAGCTCAACCCTTCATAAATTAGAAGTATATCTTTACTTCTTCTTAAGTACTTAAGGATATTCTTCACATCAACTCAATGACCTTCACCATGATTGTTTTGGTATTGACTTTTAACACTCAGAGCATATGATACTTCTGGTCTTGTGCACAACATGACATATATGATAGATACTATGGCTAAAGTATAAAGAATATCACCTACCCTATCCTCTCCTCTCGTGTTTTAGGACACAAATCCTTAGAGGGAGGCACACAATGTACTATAGACAAGTTTCTTTCAATTGTGTTATACCTCTTTAACACATTGTTTATGTACACAAATTAGGATAACCTTATCTATCTCTTCTATCTATCTCTATAGATCTTAATACCCAAAATGTAAGTTGCTTCTCCTAAATCTTTCATAAAGAATTATTTGGACAGCTAAACTTTCATAATTGTCTATATGTATATTGTTTCTTATGAGTAGTGTGCCATACAACACCATGAAAAAAACAACCAAATAATTTACCTTCTTATAAACACATGAATCATCAAGTGTAACAACTGCAATTTTTTACCTTCAAGAGTAAATCGAATTATAGAGAATGAAGACTATGAAGGAAATTAATGATCTATTAGTTGGATTAAATGTTGTCACGACCCATCTTATCCATTTCATTTAAAAATCATCATAATTTTTTTTTTTGCATTTTCGTTTTCTTACCCAGTTGTGAACAACCTCACCAATGACAGTTGGGTTGTGAGTCAGTAATAATTAATCACTTACCATCCATTTTCCTATAAACCAAAAGTAATGTCATTCATTTGAAAGTTCAGTTACATGCTTTTACATGGCATGTTTTCTAACATTTACATCCCCTATATCACAATTTAAAATAGTTACTCTGCCTTTACATGTTTAGATACAAAAAGAATCCTTGTGTGTATACCTCTTAGAAATGGAGAGCAGCGGATGTCTAAATACAACACCTCAGTCCTCACTGGGCTACTATGTGCGTTCTGTAGAGGGGAAAATTGTGAGATATAAGAATGTTACGCATATCCAATTATGTAATGTGAACTTGAAGTGTAATTTATTGAGCTGAATGTAATGTACTCATACATTGAGGTGGTATGGAATGAATTTCTAAGTGATGAAAGAGTCATAAATGAGAATTTATGTTAAGTGTTTAACTAAGGTGTGAAACTATGAGGCCAGATTGATCTTGGAAAAGAGAGGATTGATTTGGTAGGCTAAAATGACAAGGAAGGAGGAAATTGAGTAAGCAGATCGATCTCTAACGGAAGAGGATCGATCTCCTTATGATTCTGTAATGAAGAGATCGATCTCATGAGGAAGAAATCGATCTCATTAAGCATTCTGTAAGGAGAAGATCGATCTCCTCAGGGAACAGATCGATCTCATGAAGTGTTCTGTAAACAGAAGATCGATCTCATAATTGGAACAGATCGATCTCATAAAGCCATTAAGAGATCGATCTCACCCCACGACAGATCGATCTCTTAGGCATAAAATTGCACCAAAACGTTCCCAAATTCAAATGCAGATCGATCTCATTAAGGACCAGATCGATCTCCTACCCTCCGCCTATATAAAGACCCTTATGTTTTCCTGCATTTCATCTTTTCTCTCTCTTTCAAACCTCCATTTTAGCCGAGCCCTAACTTTCTCTCTCTTCCAAAGTCCCTATTTTCGTCCAAATCGAAGGTTATAGCAAGAAAGAAAGTTGTTCCTCATCCAAAGGAGAACAACATACTTGACAATCAAAAGACGGATTGAATCGAGGCAAGAGTTGAGCTCTCCACAAGTTTGGGTAAATTCTAAACTTCGATCTTGATATTTGAAGTGATTTTTGGTGATTATGGTTGTAGGCATTGTGATTAAATAGCTAGGAAATGGTTAAGGATTGATGAAACTATAATTTTGTTGGAGTAAAGGTAACGTTAGGCAATTTGTGGTAATTTTGGGAATTATGGCTATAAATTGGAATTGAAACAATGAGGTGAATTTAGCATGGAATATGGTCTGAGAAATGTAGAATTCTGAGATGTAATGGATGAGAATGTGAATTGTGATAGAGTTATGAGAATTGAGTTATTTGAGGTATTAATGAGAATATGAGCAAATCTGTGCTCAACAATGCGATTGAGTTGGGTTATTGATGTTTTTACATCGTTTGGACAGCTCGGGAGTTCCAGAGAGGAATGCGAGACTAGTCCATGATACGGGGGAACGATTGCACTATACGAAGTGCAAAGAGGTAAAGGAAAACTTAAACTCATTTGTGTATGTGTTTTGATGTTAATTGTAGAATGAAAAGTGATTTGAACATATAAGCATGTTTTTATGAGTTATGAATGAGTAGTGCGCACGATTTTATAGTCGGTTGGGGCCTAACTGTTATGAGCTATTAACTAAGCGTGAAAATATTTTACAATCGTTTTGTGATTAAGACGTGAAAAGAGATTTGGGCTCTATGTTAAGGCGTACTGAGGTTGAGAAATGTGTGCATGGTTTTGCCATTTGGGACTCGATTTTTAACATGTTTTGTGTTGGGTACACAAATGTTTTAAATGAGATTTATGGGAGAAAAACATTATGAGTTCTACGTGAAGGCAAAACGTTTTATATGATAATGGCTAATGATTGAGACTTAGGCGTGTCATGTTGAATACACACCGGGCCTTGCTCTGGTAACATGTAAGTTTGATTATTCCTCCGCTTTGGTAGCATTAGGAGGCCTTGCTTTGGCAGCATGTAAGTCCAGGCCTTGCTCTGGTAGCATGTAAGTTTGATATTCCTTCGTTTTGGTAACGAGAGATGCCTCTGTTTTGGTAACGAGAGATGCCTCCATTTCGGTAACATGAGATGACCCCTGTTCTGGTAACGCTGGGTAGCCTTGCTTTGGTAGCATGTAAGACCGATAGTGTGCATGAGGTAAGGCATTGCACTGGTAGCATTTAAGGCTGGGCCTTGTTCTGGTAACGCATAAGTCCAATATACCATATACACGACCATATGTCGACGTTCCCTCTTATGAGGATGCCTAGGATGCGCACCCAGAGGAGATTTATTATGATGTGCCATGACGAGTTTTATATGAGTTTTATTGCCTAGCCTGCTTTTTATACACATGAGTTGTGTTTTGTGACTGTGCCACGTGCATTCTATTGAGGTGATTTTTATCACGTTTTAATGAGAAAAGCCATTATCGCATTTTGATTCCACATGCTTGAGACTGTGATTTGTACTAACTTATGTACACTCTTATTCTTACATGATTTCAGAGAAATGAGTTGAGAATGATGTTTTAATGAGTTCATGCTACGTTTTAATTGAGTTTCAACTACGATATAAAATGATTGTGCTGTGCAAATCATTGTTTTATTAACGAGTCCCTTACCCCCTTACTGAGCAATTTAGAAGCTCACTATGTTTTATCTTCCCCCCCAGATTTCTTCAAGTAAAGAGAGTTTACCTGCGACGTATAGAGTAGTGGCTAGTGGAGGACTTGAGCCGCAGGCTACATATATTGTGTTGAGGTATAATTTACATTTCATGTATCCAGACTTATGTTGTATTTACAGACGCTTGATGTACAATAATGTACAATGATGTATGGGATGTATTAGGATTAATTAACCTTGAGTAATGTATATTATATGAGATATAATTATTAAATGAGAAGATCCTGCAGTATGACCTGTATGATGATGTATGATACTGCACAGGAATGCACCCTTAATTGTGAATGGATAAATAAAAAGTTTTAAATTTGCCCTATTTTCTGCCCTTCCAGGGCGTGACAAAAATAGTGGGATGAGCAACCACACGCTCAGTAAGGTAATAATGCAAGCATGGTAGATAACTATACTATCTACATGCTTATAATGTCATGGCATAAATCATTTATAATAGGAGCATGAGGAAATAAAAGTATGTCACATGTATATACATATATCATGTACTGAAAACGTGGAAATAGGCTTGTAAAACATGGAAAGAATCAACATGTAAAACCTCTCATACTCGTCATCGTTAAAACTCATTATCATAAACGAAGCTCAACACAAAACATCCCTCAGGATTTATCATTTCTCAAAACACATCAAATCTCATCTCAGTAGAAACATCATTTCTTTAAACAAAATCCCACAAGTCTCGACTCCTCCCTCGGGTCTATCCTGGACAACACAATCACACTCAGTGTATAAAACCATATGATAATCATGTGAGATAGACGGTCACTATATCTCAAGGGCTATGTTGGCCAACTATGTCATAATCATCCCAGACCACACAAATCCCAGTGTGCGGGGCATCATGCTGGAACGAAGGTGGGTTATTTCTTCGCCAGACTTCCATATCAGTATCTCAACCACGCGGTACAGCGTACTCCATGTGATCTACACGATACAACATACTCCGCGGACCCATAACATGGGTGGGGGTGCCAGCCATAGGTCTTATCTACCCTATACCACGTGTAATCTACTCAGTCTTAAATGCACATGAGAGTGTATCGTTTAATGTAAGAGAACCTCCCCACAGAACAGAGCCTCCCCACCCTGTCGGGCTTAAGGATGTTGGCTTAAGGATCTTTTCGTAAGAGAGCCTCCACACCGAACAGAGCCTCCCCACCCCGTCAGGCTTAAGGATGTTAGGCTTAAGGATGTTGGGCTTAAGGATCTTACCAGCTCCACAGCATCATACATACCACAGTGTAAAAAACCTGTGCGAGCTCAGCTCTAGCACGATTCTTACATCATCGATAAATCTCCTCGTACGAGCAACACTCCAATACTGCTTTATGCATAACAAATAATGAAAGAAACCACGTACGAGCATAGCTCCAGTACGATTATATGCATAAGAAAACCACTTGAAATCCATGTACGACCAGAAGCTCCAGTACGGTTTATAAAACATCATCATGATTCAAATCAAGGTGCGAGCTAAGCTCCAGCACATTTCATACATATTAAACATCAAAATCCAGTGCAAGCGAGGCTCCAGCACTATTTTAACTCACGTAAATATGATAGGTGACTCATTTTCAATAAAACATTCTCAAAAACCAAGATTAGCACCTCATATGTGCTATTTCACAAAGCATGCAATCACTACCCAACCCATACGTCAGTTTGCTTAAAACAAAGCAAATGTGTTTCATAAAAACATCAAAATATGTGATTTATGCAAATATTAGCCTTACTATCCCCTTTTGTAAGAATCACTTCGAAAACCAAATCATATACATATATGCTTGTTGTCATTCACATATACCATCAATCGCTTTTCTAGATAACCATGCATTTTACAAAGCGCTATATTTACCCACAAAGTACAAGCAGCTATCTCTATATACTCACAAAATTCCCTTACCTGGAATCGCGTCGCGTGATTCTACTTCTTTAAAACTACTTGTTTGTGCAATTTGATTCGTTTCCAACGAGATTCTCGGGACTGCACGAATCACATATCATATTAATTCGGTTCCACATAACAAAATTCTTGTGTTTACTATAGTCGATTCGACCTATAGTTTTCATTATCACTTATAATGCCTCATTTGATTGCTCTACTCATATCTCAAGAGTTTATTAATTCATATTAAATCTATATTAGGCTTATAGTGTCTCTAGCTCATCATTTACTTCACTATGGCAATTTATCAAACACTTCATATACTTATTTTCTTAACTTAACTCATCCCACAATGTAGCTTTATTCTATCATCTCAAATCATGCACATTACGTCACTAACAACTTAGCATAATCCATTTATCATCAACACAACCATATCACATTTTCTCACACTAGACTCATTCTAGGTCATACTTGTTCCCGTACATTCTAGGTAGTTTCAAATCATCTATACATACACCAATCATCTCACAACAATAACTAAATAGATACATTTTGAGTTGGTGCATTAGAAACTCACTTAACTTGATTTTCTTCTTGCTCTAAATAAGAATACTCCTTGCTCCTTCAATCCAAACAATGGGGTATTGATTCCAAGCTATGTTGTTCTTCTCTTTTAAATAAACAACTTTGTTTCTAATAGCCTTTTCTCAATTCTTTATGAAAATGAGATGATTTTAGAGTGAGAAAGCTAGGTTTAAGATTGAAAATGAAAGAAATGGAGTTGTTTGTCGTGAAATGCAGATCCAACTGCTCCCTTTTTATAGGAATGACTTGACGAGATCGATCTGCATAGGGTGGAGATCGATCTGGCCTTCTTGAGTCCTTCAGTTTCTCGACATTTTGCAGGCATGAGATCGATCTGTCGAATGTATGAGATCGATCTGCTCAATGGAACAGGATCGATTTGTCTCAAGCAGAAAGCTTAGGAGATCGATCTGGCCATTAAGAGGAGATCGATCTGGCCTATCCAGTGACTAATGGAGATCGATCTACCTAAGGGAGGAGATTGATCTGGTCCAACCCGAGACTAAAAGAGATCGATCTGCTTGAGTGAGGGATCGATCTCTCTCTTCTAGAATGCTTGATATTGCTTTCCCCAAGCCATGAGATCGATCTCTCCCTTCATGGGATCGATCTGGCCTTCATCCTGCATCCTTTTTGCTGCAATTTTTCCAATTAAACTCATATTCGATGATTTCAACACTCATTTGTCATTCCATTCACACTTAGAACTTGAAAATGTTTATTTTTTGTAATTCATATGTAATGTAACTTGTCTGTACATTCAATAATTATATACATTACATAGGAATTTACGGGTCTTACTGTTGATAAGTGGTATGAGAGTGATGTGATTAGTCAAGGAAGAATTACGGAAATTTAATTTTACTAAGAATTAATTTGTTTATGTGAATCAATAGACAAATAGGAGTGATAATGAAAACATGAAGATAAGTGAAATGAAAATATACAATAAATGTATACTGATTAAAAAACAGGAATATACATGGAGTTATTATATGTATTAACTAAATAAAGAATTATGTGTGTGTGTGTGTGTGTGTATATATATATATATATATATATATATATATATATATATATATATATATATATATATATGTATATATATATATAACATGTAAATACTAGTAGTAGGCATGTAAATATATAAATATATGTATAAACCGAATAAATAAAAGGAAAATATATAATTATATAAAGTGGAAATACATACATACATATATAAAACAGATAATATATATATATATATAACATAAATAAATATATAAATATATCATAAATTAAAAAAAGAAAAGAAAAGAAATTTCAAATCGGGTTGGTGGGATATTTCCCGCCTGCCTATTAGCCCTTTGATTCTGTAACAAACGAGAAGGGGATTTGGACAGGAGAGAAAAAACTGGGTAGGCTACTCGGGAGAGAGAGATTAAGGAGGAGATTTTAGAGAGGAGTAAGTGAGGAAATTGAGAGAAAAGAAATACTGGAACGAAAACTGAGGTTGGGTGACAGAGGGAGCTACCGAGTGGAGGAGATAAGGGCCGAAAAGAAAGGGAAGACCGAAGGGAAAAGAGAGCCGTGAAATTGAAGCAGTAACAGTGATGGAATCTGGGTTTGTTGAGGCCTGAAGAAACGTGGTTGGAGGTGGTCTATGTTGAAATTTTTTTGGCCACTGTTAAGAGCCGGAACAAGGGTGGTGCAGCTAGCTTCTTGGGTGCCTATTAGGGTGTTTTTATTTGGGAGGTCTCGGGTTGGTCAAGGCAGGGATTTCGAGAGGTTGCTGTCTAGGGGCGGAGCAAGGCTGGAATTGGCTAATGTGTGGTTGGTTTCTTAGATGCTAACCATGACTGTTTTAAGGCAGAGATAGGTATTAGATAATAGGTTATCTTTATTTGTATTCAAATGCATAACTAATTCTTAGGAGATTAGCATAATCTTAAATATCCTCTTATCTGTAGCCTTAATTTTAGGAAATTAGTTTTACATTCTTTGCTATATATTCTGTACATTTTATCAAAGAAATGGCAGTGAAAATAATTCAAACCATTATAATTTCCTTTATGGTATCTGAGCAAGAAAGAAGGAAGGAACGCTCTACCCAAATAATTTTTTTTTCCTCTTCTCCATCTTCAGAATGACCACCGAAAATAATACAACACCTACTTCCTCAACATCAAACCCAAATGTGACAGCCCCTGCACACTCAATCAATCTTCATACCAATGAGTTTCAACTCATTACCATCAACATCTCAGCTCAAGCTCCTCTCAAACTCACCACCAACAATTATATCTCCTGAAAATTACAGTTCCAAACCTTATTTATCGGGTATGATCTCCTTGGGTACATTGATGGCTCAAAACCATGTCCACCAGCCTCTCTCACTGATAATAATACTACCATCTCCAATTCAGCCTACAACAACTGGATTCGCCAAGATCAGCTCATTCTCAACGCCCTCATAGGCTCGCTTTCCCCAACCATTATTCCATTTGTTGCAAGATCGAAAACGTCAGCAGAAGCCTGGACAATATTGGCAAACACTTATGCCAAACATCCCGAGGTCGGATCAAACAACTCAAAACCATCATCAAAAATTGTACCAAAGGTACTCTCAACATCACTGATTTTCTTCAATCTGTTAAACCTCGTGCAGATGAACTTGCTATTCTTGGTGCTCCAATGGATGAAGAAGATCTTGTTGATAAAATTTTGGAGGAAATGGGCGATGACTATAAAGAATTGGTACGCGCTGTTCAAGCTCGTGACAATCCTATCTCCTTTGATGAACTCCATGAGAAACTCCTAACTTTTGAAGCCTCTCTCCAAGGGAAATCTTCTACTCCTTTCCCGGCTACTGCTAATTCCACAAATCGGACATCCTCACATCGACGCCCACAAAACTTATCTAACAATTGGCGTTCCTCCTCCCCTAGTGATTCGACTCAACAATTCAACAATGGTTGGTCCCTCCATTCCACTGCTCCATCACCATTGACCAACACCCGTAATCCACCTCGTGGCAGTCGACCACGTCGTCCATACCTTGGGTATTGTCAGATTTGTGCTATTCAGGGACACACGGCCAAACAGTGCCCCTCATTTAAATTGGTACCACTTCAGACCTACAACTCTGGCTATGCACCAACACCCAACAGTTCAACGACACCTTGGCAACCACAGGCTCATCTCACTATCCCTACTGCTTCCAGCAATAAAAAATGGTTACTTGATAGTGGTGCATCTCATCATGTCACCACAGACTTAGCTAATCTCTCATTGCATGCTCCTTATCATGGCACTGATGACATTATGATCGGCGATGGCACGGGTCTCTCCATTACTCACACTGGTTCCACTTCTCTTACCACACCTAATGCTTTATTTACCTTACGCAATGTGCTTTGTGTTCTTAATATGAAAACAAATTTAATCTCTATTTCTCAATTTTGCTTAACTAACAATGTTTCTGTTGAATTCTTACCAAAATCCTTTCAGGTGAAGGATCTTCGCACAAGTAAAATTCTTTTACAGGGCAATACTAAAGATGGAGTTTACGAGTGGCCGTCTGCGACATCTAGGTCTTCTCCAATTTTTGCCTTTTCCAGTGTTAAAACTACTTCCTCCAATTGGTATCATCGCTTAGGTCACCCAGCTACCCCTATTTTAAAACATATTATTTCAATTTTTAATTTGGATGTGTCTTCCCCCATTTCCAATGAATTTTCTCGTAATGCTTGTCACTGTAATAAAACGCATAAATTATCTTTTTCTACCTCTTCTATTATGTCATCACAACCTCTTGAAATGATTTACACAGATGTGTGGACGTCACCTATTATTTCGCATGATGGGTTCAAATATTATGTTATTTTTGTGGATCACTATACCAAATACATATGGTTCTATCCATTAAAATACAAGTCTGATGTTAAAGATGCCTTCACTAGATTCAAAGCCCTTGTTGAAAATTATTTCAATAAAAAAATTAAAACTATTTTCTCTGACAATGGAGGTGAATATGTGGCTTTCAAAGATTTTTTAGCAACACATGGCATTTGTCATCTCACTACACCACCACATACACCTGAGCATAATGGGTACTCAGAAAGACGTCATCGCCACATAGTCGAAACTGGCCTCACCTTACTCTCTCATGCATCTCTACCCTTAACCTTTTAGTCTAATGCTTTTGCTACTGCCGTCTACTTGATCAATAGATTGCCAACCACCACACTAAATATGTCATCACCATATGAAAAAATCTTTAACACCACTCCAAATTATTCCAAGCTTAAAATTTTTGGGTGCCTTTGCTACCCTTGGTTACGACCGTACTCGTCTCACAAACTTGATTCCAGATCTAAACCTTATGTCTTTCTTGGGTATTCATTATCTCAGAGTGCATATTTATGTTTTGATACATCCACAAATCAACTCTATGTTTCTCGTCATGTTCAATTTGTTGAGTCCGTTTTTCCTTATAAGTCACTTCATACCAATTTACCATGTCTTGACTCCACTACCATTGACACTTGGGTTCCCTTACCTCTCAAAGTCACTATGTCTATAGATACGCAGTCGGCATCACAACCTCCATGTGCAGCTTGCCCTCAAGAATTAACAACAAACACTGATCCTTCACCTGAACAATCACCTAATTCGCCTTGGTACAACTCTACACCACCTGAACCTGCAACTCAACCACCTACATCCATACCATTCAATCCGCCCACTCAAACACATCCCAACCAGCATAACATGATTACTAGGGCCAAAAATCAAATCCGAAAGCCTATCCAAAAACTCAACCTTTACACTCACATGCCTACCATCACAACCAGCATTGAACCCACAACAGTTAACCAAGCTCTCAAAGATCATAATTGGCGTCAAGCCATGTCCGAGGAGTTTGATGCTTTAGTCCACAATGGAACATGGAAGCTAGTTCCGCCTACTGTAGCCTCCAACATTATTGGATGCAAATGGATTTATCGTATTAAAAAACATTCTGATGGTTCTGTTGACAGGTTTAAAGCTCGGCTTGTAGCTAAAGGTTTTCATCAAAGACCTGGATTAGACTATCATGACACCTTCAGCCCGGTTGTGAAACCTACTACTATCAAAATGGTTCTTAGTATTGCCATAAAGAAAGGGTGGTCTCTTCAGCAATTGGATGTCAATAATGCTTTCTTACAAGGTAACCTTACAGATGATGTTTACATGACTCAACCTCCAGGTTTCATCGACTCCGATCATCCAACTTATATCTGTAAGCTGCGCAAAGCCATATATGGTCTCAAACAGGCACCGAGAGCTTGGTACCATGAACTCCGCCAATTTCTTCTTGCAGCTGGGTTCAAAAATTCTCATGCTGACACATCTTTCTTTGTCTTCAATAATGGTACTCATCTAATTTATCTCCTTATATATGTTGACGACATCATCCTCACAGGTGATTGCCCAACTCTAGTCACCCACTTCATTGACAATTTATCTCAACGCTTCTCTCTCAAAGATCTTGGGCCTCTCTCATATTTCCTTGGCATTGAAGTGGTTCCTCATCCTCATGGAGTATTATTGTCTCAACGTCGATACATCATCGACCTACTTACTCGCACAAAGATGATGGGAGCCAAACCAGTAGTCACACCATTACCCACCAATCCGCCACTCAGCTTACACTCAGGTACTCCTTTATCTGAACCTATTGAGTACCGTACAGTTGTTGGAAGTCTTCAGTACTTGTCCTTCACTCGCCCCGACATTTCTTACGCGGTAAACAAGTTGTCACAATTCATGCATCAACCCTCCACCGACCATTGGACACTAGTAAAGCGTCTCCTGTGATACTTATGTGGTACTTTAGATGACGGAATACTATTATATCGTGATTCTCCGAACTCTCTTCATGCCTACTCTGATGCAGATTGGGCTGGCAACAAGGATGACTTCTCTTCCGCAAGTGCATATCTTGTCTACTTTGGACGTAATCCTATCTCATGGAGCTCAAAGAAACAAAAGACAGTTGCTCGCTCTTCCACGAAGGCAGAATATCGATCTGTTCCTGCCACTGCTGCTGAACTTAATTGGGTCTGCTATCTCATGACTGATCTTGGCATTACAATTTCAAAACCTCCTGTTATCTATTGTGACAATGTAGGTGCAACTCACTTGTGTGCCAATCCAGTTTTTCACTCTCGAATGAAGCATGTAGCTATTGACTTCCACTTTATTCGAGACCAAGTTCAAACGGGTGCACTACGTGTCTCTCATGTTTCTTCTGCTGATCAACTTGCTGATGCTCTTACCAAGTCGTTACCTCGATCACAATTCCAGTCTCTCAAATCCAAGATTGGCCTCTCTTCTCGAGGCCTATCTTGAGGGGGCATATTAGATAATAGGTTATCTTTATTTGTATTCAAATGTATAACTAATTCTTAGGAGATTAGCATAATCTTAAATATCCTCTTATCTGTAGCCTTAATTTTAAGAAATTAGTTTTACATTCTTTGCTATATATTCTGTACATTTTATCAAAGAAAGGACAGTGAAAATAATTCAAACCATTATAATTTCCTTTAATAGGTGGTTGGCATGGAGGTTTCGAAAGGGCTGTAAACAGGACATTTGGTTGCTATCATAGGGGCTTAAATAAGGCTATAACAGGGCTAATTTGGGGTTAAACTCAGGCTGAAATGCAGGGGACTGAAGAGTTCTGGACAGGGTATATTGAGAGCTGTAATGTGCCATTAGGGAGCCAGCAGTGACGATGGTGGAGGCTGTAAAGGGAGCTGTGAAGGGCTGTCTTGAGGTGCTGGGATAAGGTTGTTTGGGTGAGTTTGTAGGGGCTGTACATAGTTGGAAAGAGTTGGCCACTTTGGTTGGCCCGTTAACACCTGCACGGGCCGGTGGAGATGATAGGACGAAAAAGGTAGGAGGGACTTTTAATTTTTTTAATTAATATATATATTTTTAATAATTTTTTTTATTGTTTTCAATCTCATCGAACTAATCTCACATCCAAACTAGTCAAGAATCAAGGCAGAGGAGAAAGAATCCAAGATTGGGCTAGAACAGAACGGCTCAAAACCAAGAAGTCAGAGGCTATTTTAAGGGCAGATTCGAGCCAAGAAAAGTGGAAGAATTTTATATTTAGCTCATGTTAGAGTAAGATAATCGGTAAGACAACGCTTTAGATGTTGAATTAATTTTATAAAAAAATTTGGAATTTAATTGATTGCTTAGTCATTTTAATGATGTTTGAGCATGTAGTGAGAAGCTCAGGCAACGAACGCAAAGGTTGGCTAAGCTCGGCGTATGAGCGCTAAGCTTGGAGTCGATAAGTTATTTGTATAATGTTGAATTAGATTATACTGAATTTGGTCGAAGATGATCTTGAATGCTAGAAATTTATTCGATCGGATTATATATGCTTGAATGACTAATTGATATGAGGTTATTTAGATGGCACAAGTATATGATTATTAATATTGCAAAATTTGAATGCTTGAGAATATAGTTGCTAGATGATTTTGAAATACCGATATAAAATGGATAAAATGTTGAGAATTTATAATAAAAAGTTGTATGATGAAAATAAATGTGTGATCATGAACTTGAGGTTATATTATAGTATGTATGCCATGGAAAAAGCTTAAATAAATCATGTTCAAATTTTGAGTGATTATTGAATATTTATGAGATAATATTAAAGAATTATGTAAATATTCATTGTATACTGAGAGGACTCACACTGATGGTTCGAGTATCAATATCGATGGTGTGATGTAAAAGGGCTTGTTATGGTTTGAAAATACTGTGATATATTGATATATAGATGATGGTACCTTAGTGACTTGATATTGAAAATGAATGAAATGATGAACTCATGGTTACATGATAATATTTATGTTTTGGAAGTCTATTTATATACTCTTGGAATATTGGGAGGACTTGCACTGATCGTGGGGGTCTCAGATGATGTGTTGCAAAAGGGCTTGTTATGGTCCAGAAATATTGTGATATATTGATGATGATACTTTAGTGAATTGATGTTGAAAATGAATGAGACAATGAATTTGTGGTTACAAGATAATATTTATGCTTTGAAAGTGTGATTATATGAACTTAAGAGTAATAGATATGTGACGATACAGATATAAATGATCCAGCGATGATGAGATTGTGAATATATGATTATTGGAAAATGTCTATGGAGTAAGTTTTGAATGATTTCTTTGATATTTGAATCAATTTGGGATTATTGTGGATTTTTTAACAGTAATTTGTAAATATTCATGTGATACTAAGAGGACCTATAGTGATAATGGAGGTTTTAGTATCGATATTTGATTCAGAAGTAACTGAAAGGGGTTTATAAGAGAATTTCTATATACACTCATTTTTTGTTCTCTTTACACCCATTCTCTTTTTACATGAATAGTATCAAGGTGAGGCAAATGTGGTGTAGAAAGAAAACAAGTGCGTATATTTAGAAATTCTCGATCTATTATATTGAGGAATGAAATTGGGTTATAAATTTATATTTTGAGGTCTTGACGACCTATGAACAATGAAAGTTGAGAACTAAGATTTGTAGTTGCATGAATTGAGTATAATCATATAGTTAATAACGTATATGACCTTTTGTCACATCCCAAAGGATATGACAAAATAGTAACTTTACGTAAAAGTACGAAAATTTGGGAAAATTTATCATTTTTCTTTAACTATGGTTTGTAGTGAAAGTAGTTCTATACGGTACAGTTAGGTAGTTATCAATCTAACTCGGTTTAAGGTGTCAATCCTAAGGTTCTAGTTCCAAATTCTTACGAAAGACCATTTAGAATAACTTGATATTCAATTTTACGAAAAATAAAAAAAAAATTGTTTTGACTTATTTTAGATTGTCAGTTTAAACTCAAGCCAAATGCAGTTAAAATCAAAACTTAACTATTCATCTTTCTTATACACTCCAATATCAATCATATATCCAAATTTCATCTAAAAAAGAGGTCGTTTTAGTTATTCAAAATATATATTTATTAAAAATTCCATGATTTTTCTATTTTTTAATCTTTCGAAAATAAAAATTTATTTACATCCTGTGACATGTTAATTTACGTGTATAAGCATACATTAACCTTATATACATCCCATTCTATGTATTAGTAGAAAACTATTTGAAAACAAAGTCATATACACAATATAAATATATATATATATATATATATATATATCAAATGTACGTTGTGAATTTTTTGAAGTTAGAAAACATCAAAGCTGGATATTAAGGGCATTGAAAATGAACTTCTCAGCTTAACCTGTGATGAAAAATAGTGGGAGAGTAAGTTATAAAGCCTAATAATCAACCACATAAGTGTAAAGTTAATTGCATACAAGATACTATATACTGATTCATGCTTATAATGAATTGAATATGTTTTACAATATAAATCATATTATTACGTAATATTTCTTATAAAATTTTCAATAACATATAACTTTCTCGGGTTTCGAGATAACATCCTTTTTAGACACTATCAAAGTCATTTAAGGTATTAGTCGAAAAGATACTTTAAGTACACCATTTCCTTTCTGACTTGATCATAAGATCACTAATCCGATAAATATGAAGTTCAGATATCTATACATTCTAACATGATGAATGCATTCATTTTAAACTGATGAGAATACGTTTTATTAATGCACACTTGTAAACTCAATGGTTTCTTTCATATCAGTGTACTTACAAAAATAGCAACACATGTCGGAAAACATATTTCTAATAGCATTCATTCGTTTTGAAACGGTAACACCTTTGGGAAACATATTTTTGATAAACATTAATTTGAAAAACATTTTTCTACTAAACAATAGTCTGAACAATTAAATAGTTCTGAAATAGATAACAAATGTATATAGGCATAACTCCCTGATTTACCAATAAAATCTATCTTACTGTAGATTGTAGCTATTAGTGAGTTGTAGAATACCTAAAAAACTAGAGCTTTACCTATAGCTATAGATCCCGACTCTGATCTTAATGATCAAATAGGACTAGAACCTATCACGATGATTGTTGGATAACCAGATAGTGCCTATATAAGAGTAAAAATACTCGGGCAGTCTCCATATACTTTATTAGTGTTATATAATATAACAGAGTGCTTATTAACTGTAAAAGCAATATGAAAGAATGTTTTGAAATCTAATAACGATGAGGATAAAAAGCAGTGTACGCTCAATCCATAAACAGTAAATATATGCAATAATTTCATATGCTCACAATGTTTCAAAACATGCCAAAGGTGATATTTTAAAGCTTTTTTGAATGCAGATAAAAATTGATGCAAGTTTATAAATTTCACAAACACCATGCTATGTACAATGATGCAATATAAACTATAGCATGATTCAAATAACATATAAAATAGTCTAAAAACATGTGAAATGTACTACATGCTTTCTTATTCTTTATAACTTACGGTAACTTTAAAATATTTCGAAAGGGGTCGGGTTACATTGTCTCATTATCCAGCCTTACATGGAAAATCATATAATATCCCCAACCCAATATTTTCTTATCCATTTATCAGATATTCATATAGCAATATAGGCATCATATTTCATTCAATTATAGTTTTGACTCTTGAATTCATTTCGTATGAAATTAACTTGCAACTTATGTAATTAACTTACCGAAGTTATTAAATTTTGTCCACTTAATTAGCCTTAGCCGAATTGCCTCCACAAACCACGATTAGTTTCAAAAGCCAACAATATCACAAAATTAGCTTAGATTTCATCTCTTAATACTTACTAATTACACCTTGACACCACACTTTCACTTAGGTTTCCTTTATGTCACCATTAGTATAAAGGTAACAAAAGTTACATTTCCTTACTTTTTGATCAATTTAAAATTAGACTTACTTTTCGATCAATTTAAAATTAGACTTATCACATTACCTTTCACATATTACTAACATATCACAAAATTACACCATGATCACACCATTTCCTTAATACCTTTCACCTTGGCCGATTATACACACATCTTACACTTGATTTTAATACATTTTTATCACCACAGTCATGCTTAATTACATGAATTACACCACATATAAATCCAAATGAATCAAACATGTTTACACCTTGAACCTTAGATGGCACTTGAACCCTATATGGCCGAATGCATAGCATCATGCTACATTCACTTTCACTTCATTTTGACACCATACCTGATCATTACATGATTAAACAACTAACATATATCAAATTCAAGGCTTGAATCACAACTTACCACTAAAACCCTAAGTTGGCCGAATCTTCACCCTCACTTTAGAAGTTGTTTTGCTTCAATTTAAAACTATAAAACAATTTAACATCACACCTTAAACAACATATGTAAGATTGGAGAATTGAATCAAAGTATAACTTCTAGATCTAGGTGTTGGTTGAAAGTTATATACCTTTGGAATCCTTATTAATTCTTGATGAAACTTGATGTTTTAAGCTATAGGATGAAGATATAATATGAATGGAAGTTAGTAAATCACTAATTTAGGAAAAATCAAGGCTGAAATTTGAAGAAAATTATGAGGAAGCTCACGATTTTGGCTAGTTTTAATGGTTCTTCATGTTTTCTCTCATAATCGCTTAGTCTTTTTAATGGCAGTTAGCAAGGGTGGCAGACTAAGGGGGTGGATTTTAACAATTACAAACCAAATTGGAAGCTTATGTTATAAGCTTAAGGTGATATTTATCCATTTTGACATAATTTTACTAAATTATGTTATTATCTTAATTCCCATTAGTTTAAGCTGTTTGGTAGGTGAAATATTCTTTAATTCCATTGTATGCCTCATGCAAATAAGACAATATAGACAAAAATGCCAAAGGTGGTTCACCATGCATAGGTTTACTAGGGTTTACGCTTGTTTTCAGCTATTCTTATCCTTTTTTAGTTTTATCATATTAGTTTTTGATACAAGGCCAAACATGAGAATTTAACGGTTTAAATAACTCATTTCATACCCTTAAATCAATTCACAGTGTCCATTTAGTCAGTGTACAAATTTAACTTATGGATAAATTTGTAATTTTCCAATTTATTTCACGTTTATTGAGATAAATTGAAATTGAAATTTTATGGGTTTAGATGGTTTACCTGAAGTCATATATCATCATTTTATGATAATTCTGATATGTCTGGGTAGGTGTACACTCTCGTGGGGCACGTAAATCTATCCGTACGAGAGTTGGCCCTCTTGTACCAAAAACCAAAAAATGTGATTTAGCCATCCTATACTATTCAAATAGTCAAATATTGGTCTAATTAGTATAGAGATGGCAATTCTTACACCTCTGGTAGATCTTATTGCATGTTGATGACATAGTATCGAGGTGGTTTATGTAGAAATGAAGTAAGATATGATGTGGTTGTGATTGAATACCTAGGATGTCCATAGGACAGCTTTAGGTAGTGATGAGATATGGCACCCTCGACATTCAATGTTGGAAATTGTGTATATGCATTTGTTAAAAGCTTATATCTCATACATTGCGTGTTTGAAAACTATGCATTGTTTTGAACATTTTACGTTTTCAAATTCCTTTACTTTGTGGGAACGTATTTGTAAAGGATTGAGCCTAATTTGAATTATTTAATTTAAATTTTTCAAAGATTATGGAGTCATAAGGTGAGACAAAGTTATTTATGAAATTTGGTCCAATGCGGAGACCAATGGCAATTTGGTAATTTACCATCTCCATTATTAAATTCATCAATATGAGAATATTTGGAATTTTAGAAATGCAAAATTTAATTTCACCATTTAAATTTTTAGTTATTAAGATGGGATTAAAGACGAGGGTGTTGAAGTTTTATTTAATTCATGTTGATAGTTGGATTTTTGTTTTAATGCCATTAGTGCAGTAAATTAGTGTGAACAAAAGATATAATTTCAGGAAAAGCAAACCCCTCATCAACCGTGTAGTTCATTTGGTAGTTAGCATATTTATAACTAATGCGTAAATTGTGTATGACGGAGTTAAGTATTTAGATAAGCAAATGTCCACATACATGGAAAATTGGTAGTAACCTTAATGTAATTTACTCAAGACACTTAATGAAGTAAATTAATAAGTGTGAACACAACTTTTATTTTCTGAAAACCTGCCTAAAAATTGTGCCTTCCCTTCTCTTATTCTTCCATGAACGGAAACCCATTTTCTTCCCCTCTATTTGACAAGCATCAAATCTGAAGTAAGAAAATAATCTGTTCAAGCCCATATTACCTTAGCAAATTTCAACGTCTCTTTATCTTATTTCATACTCCGATTTTCCTAAGGTTTCTAGAGATTTGAAGTTGATTAAATTTGGGGAAATTTTGGAGATAGATCTGACAGTTGCAATTTATAAGGGTAAGTGTTTTCCATTTCGGTTTAATCTTTTAATAAAAGTATCTTGGGAACATTTTAAGAAGGAAATTGAAGTAATTTCTGATTATTTGCAGGAGGTTCAAATTTTAGGGTTTTTAGTAATTTGGGGATTTTTAAGATATGGCAAAAATTGATACTATTAAAGCTTTTATGTAGTTGGATTTCTAATTAATAGTATTAGTTTGAAATTAGAATTGGTTAATTATAGGAGGTTGAAATTGCGGGGAAAACCATTGGAAACATTCGGCTAGATGAGATTTTTGTGTAAGAATGGTATAAATCCTATGTTGTTTGAGCTTGAAAAATATAATGGGCTAGTGTTTAATAATTTGGTATTGAAGTGAGACTAAAATCGAAACAAAATGGAGCTTATGAGTGTCTCGGAATTGTGGTTTAAGGCGAGGAAATTGTTATTTTTTTACCTTGTTTAAATCTGATCCTTCAACATTTAATGATAACAAGTTCAGTATATGTATTTTGGTTTTATGGGGCATGAAAATGTGAAAGGGAATTGACTAGCAATGAATTTGCATGTCATTCTGTCCATGACTTGACTTTAGAAATTCAGTCATGCCTTATAAGTTTGGTTTATATCAGTTTTGCAATTTCTTCATCTGGAGGTTTGTAGCTTGAGAAATATGAAACTAGGTGTAGGTACTCTGTCTTGAAGACGTACTATTTTGAATCAACTTTAAAAATTCATGGAAATTAGCACAAATTGAATTAGGATTTGGTCCTTAGATTTACAGATAGGGAATTGAGTTAAGTTTCACTTGGTTTTAGAATTACATTAATAGGATATCCCTACAATATGTGCACGGTAGTGCACAAAGGTCAGTAAGCATTATGCCTGAAACGTGCTAGAACATAGTGTAACTTTGGGAATTTTCTGGTATTGATCGAGAAAGAATTAAATTATGAGCCTTACATTTCCAAATAAGGATTTAAGTTAGGTTGCATAAAAAATTGACTGTTTGTCATTCAAACTTCAAAATCTTTAGTTAAGACCAAGACAGCGTTGAAAGGTCAGGAAATTTACAAATGCAGTAAAAGTGAAATTATGTGAAAAATACCTTGTGGTTGTGGTAGTGAGGTAACTACTCATATTTGGCTGTAATTTGATATCGTAAGAACTAAATAGCTATTGGTTAGATATTAATGACTTTTGTTTATGGTAATGCTTAGGTGATTAATACTTTTGGCATGTGCACTCTCTCTCAACCAACTTTGACTTGTGCTAGACCATTGAATTTGTGTGGATTGAGTTTTCCAAGTGTGCATAGGGTGACTGTAAGTGGATTATAAGAATGCTTCAGTTTAAAACTCTTGATTTGTGATTACTTCTCTCTTTTGAAGTTTTGAGTTAAAATTCATGATATGTTTAGATATAGCTCTCAGCCAACATGGAAGTTCATGGTCCTGAGGCCTTTGTTGCATTCATGCATGGGTATTCAAGCCTGTTTGCTATTTTAATTGAACTTACACTATTGTTTCATGTATTTAATTTATGCTTTTACATGGATAGTCATAGTTTTGATACTTAATAAAAATGCTTAGCCATTTATTTGAAAGTTGTTTAAATTGCATGAATTTAGATTTCCTTAAGATATGCCCTAATTGAATTTCGATTCTTCATGTGATTTGAAAACCCTTTTGAAATGATGAATGCCATTTAGTTGGCTTGTGAAACTTTGTGAGCTATGTGATAATTGTGTATTATTCTGTTTCACCTTTATGCTTATATGCTAGAAAAGCATTTTGGCCTATCCTCGGAGATAATTCGAATTGGTATTGGTTCATGATCATTGGGATCAATTGTGTTTATGATCATAGATTGTGCCATTGATTGGGAATGTATGCACTAATGCCCATAGTGCTTTCGGTGAAACCTCAGTTCAAAGGAAAGAACTGTTCGAAATGCTCACTTGTGATTACATGTGATTATGCCTTACACATTTAAAACTGTGCTTGCTTTCTTTTAATATTACTTGAACTTTAAGTGCTTTTAACTTATTTGCGTCTATTCAATATATTGGATTTCAATCTTGTGATTTCATTTAGCATGCAAGTCTTTGAAATATACTTCTTTTAATTCTATTCTGCGTTCTTATAACCGCTTATTGTGCCAAGGTCACCCCCTTTTTTTCCGCCTCACAAATAAGCCCTTGGAGTGACCTGTTGGTTGTTTCAAGTCTTTGCACAACTCCTTGAGCAATTGAAGTATACTACTAAAGTATAATATATGGATGTTGGTATATAGATAGTGTTTTGGATAACACAGTGATTGTTGCTCTATAGTTGGGATGTAATTTTGGTTTTTCTACCTTAAGGCTGATGCGATGATGATTTTACTTTTTATGATATATATTTTGTATTGATGGTTGAGAAAACCATCTAATGTTTATACGGATTGGTTGATGTAGTTGGGATGTAACTTTTTTTTTTTTTTCTTGGTATTTTGAGGCTATTATGTTAGTGAAGATGATATGTTGATGTTACTTTAATGTTATTAATGATCATGGAGATCATATGATCTTATGCCCTGCTAGAGTTGTTGTTATGTAATTACTATCTTGACTGTGTTAAAATTATACTCTTTGATGATGGATTTAAGAGGTTCTAAAGAATTAAATGGTTGTGGTTTTGGTAGGGTTCCCTTGAAAGATCATGTTATTACATTTATTGAGTATGGAAACCATGTATAAATGATTAAATTTGTGGTACCTATTGGTTATCCCCAGAACCATTAGGTGCCATATCAAAGTAATAAATTAACCTAGGATTTGATATGAAGAATTGAAGATTTCATATGGAGAAGTAAGGGTATCATATTGGTGTGTTCAAATTGTTTAAGGTGGAGTTGTGGTTTGTTGCTAATGTGATGGTAAAGTTATAGTTTTAGGGATGGCAGGCATGCATCCTTTATCGTCACTCTCTACCAAAATAATGTGGATGATATTTGACATTATTATCGAGCATGGCATTTGGCTGTGGTTGTGACTTAGGACCTAATTTAACAAACTAATGTTGATGCAAGGATTTAATTTAATTGATTAATGATGTTTGTGGTTTACATTACGCATACAAACAGTTGTGAAAAGAAAATTGAAAAAAATTTGGCCCTGTAAATTTTAAGCTTCCGTAATTGGTAGAATTTTCGAGGCATTACAGAACATGCATGAGTTAGAGTCTTGAAATTCGTTTGATTTGTTTTGAATAAAAAAGGTATATGATGTAATGCATGCACACTACAAAGAGCATTCTATAGCTTTCATGATTTTGAAAATGAATAAGTTTAAACTAAATGAATTTCAAGAAAATAGTGAGCCTTTGATTATAGAGATTTTAGGAAAGATGATATGATATGATAGCATTAATAAAGTAGCAGTGGATTGCCTAAATGGGTGATTAGTGGCTTGTGCAACAACAGTTGTGGATAGGTTTTGATTTGCAACTGATCAGTGGATAGGGGTGTAAAACGGGTCAAACGGTGCGGACCGATGCGGATTAATACGGACACGGATTTAAGCGGGTTGAGCCCGTTTAGGCCCGCATTTAAACGGATTAAATTTGTGGAGACCGATCCGATTCTAATGCGGGCCGGATTGGCCCGCGGGCTAACTTAACTTTTTTTTTTGGGAAATAAAGGATTGGATTTTAAAAAATAATGAATTGAGCCTAAACACTTAATTAAGTCTAATTTTAATTTGTTAAATGATTATTGGGTTTTGGGAATTAACCAAAATTGTTATAAAATCAAATTACATAGATTTGAGACTAAAATACAAAGTTTAATTTGCAATTTTTTTAACAAGAGGAATATTAGTTCATTCATGATCAAATATAACAAGTTCAAAGCAAAAATCAAAATGATTTGGAGTTCTCCACTTAATTTCAAATTGTAAGTTAGTCACATAAAACAATATATTATGTACAAAAGCAAATTATGGGTTTGTAATATATATATATATATATATATATATATATATATATATATATATATATATATATATATATATATATCAGCATAAGCAATATATTATATCATAAGCAAGCAAGTCATAAAATTGTGAAAATAGTTCTACAAATATTATTATATTAATCTCAATAAAAATAAAATCCACAAACATAATATCCATTAAAGAAACTCGCATTACAAATACAAATTACACATGACATAATATTATGGTCTAAATAATTAAATAAAGAATAGTAAATAAGTTTAAAAGTCATAAAATCTATAAGCATCCATTAAACTCCACATCAAACAATATTAAACTTGTGAGTTAATCTCATTATTCAAATGATTTAAATCATTTGATTCTTCCACCAATTTATCTTTGTTTTCCTCATCATTTTTTCAACCTATAAAATAAAATTTTCAATTATTAAATAAAAATACAATAACATTATTTTGGTAAATTTTCAATTTTTACTTTTGTAGTTTTGTTTGTTTAAACTTTAGAAATTAGAATAGGTAGAATGAGAATGATTTAAGACTTAGGTTTGATTGGTGTGTTGGTAAAATAGCCCGCGGGTCGGCCCGTACCCGTACGGATTGGCCCGTATAAATTATTTACCCGACGGGCTTGACCCGTATAAACCCGTTTTTAAATGGATCACATATTAATGGATCGGATCGTTAAAAGCCCGCGATTTTTACGGACTAACCCGCGGGCTTGAGCCCGTTTTACACCCCTATCAGTGGAACTAGAGATTAATGGATCTATGGCCATAGGTAGTGCCTTTTTCACGAACGAGTGACTCACTGAATAGCTACAGCGAGATATGTCAAGAAGAGTGGATTATAAGTCGAGAAATAAGCTTTGGATATTAATTGAAGGAGTAAAAGAGTCTTTCTTGATGAGTGGAACACGTCTCTATAAACAAGTGGCCTCTGAGTCGAGCAATAAGCCGTGGACATTAATCAGAGGAGTGTACAGTTAAAGCCTAATCTCAAGCTTACTATTGATTTATCAAAAAGTGTTTTATCGAACTTAGAATAGTGAGTCAGGTAATAAGCCCTGGACATTAGTCAAAGCAATGTTTTATCGAACAGTGAACTTTCAAGCAATATGCCTTGGACATGAGTCAGAGTAATGTTTTACCAAAAAATGTTTTATTGAATAGTGAAATAGTTTATCGAACACTGAATTCCAAGGTACCACATGATTTGTTAATGCATTTTGCATATTTTGCTACCATGTAGTAGTATGGACATGTAGACCTTGCTAAGGTTTTGTTTTGGATCTTTGATTTATGACATGATATAGTTGATAATTATGTCTTGATTTTGAAACTATGATTTACAGGTGTTTTGTGCACATTGAGTGTTGAGCTTGAGCAAAGTCTCAACCTTGGTAATTGATTTTGATAACTTTGAGAGCATTAATGATTTATGAGTTGTTTTTATACTGCTTTTAGTACGTGGAACTTAATACGATGAGATTTTAAAAACTAGCATACTTCTACTCATTCCGTATGTGTTATACTCACTGCATAAGAGTTTGAAACCATTATGTATGCTGCCTTAGATTGATATTTGGATATGCGATGAATAGTGTGAATTGATATTGGTTATGTGATGCATACTGTAGATTGATATTGGATATTTGGATGGACATTGTAAATTGATTTTGGGATAACTCAACATGTATCATCATTTATTTTCTTTAACCACAACATATAAATGAAAATATCTCTTAATTATATCATTAATTAAAATTATATGGTAACAATATACCAACAACAAATATATATATATATATATATATATATATATATATATATATATTTATAGAACCTACCTATACTTAATTAACTCCACATCATCAATCAAATTAAGTTATATATATAATCCTCATAACATCGTAATAACCTTACTCTTAATTATAAAAATTAATCACGTTACAGACCAAATTAGCCCACCCAACATCCATGCACATTCCTTAAAAATTAATTTTGTTACAAACTAAATTACCCCATCCAACATTCATGCATATCACTTACTTTGTAAAACTATTGCACGATCAACTTCATACAATTTCTTGACATTTCTAAGAAACATATTTATCACATTTAACTTAGCATGCATTATCATAATCAATTTTTACTATATTAAATTAAAACGTGACACTAACTACATTGCAAGTAAATCAATTACTAAAATCTCAAACTTCGTTGAATCCCACCTAACATGCCATTAGTATAATAAATCTCATAATTCAACATTAAATAATCTAACACTAACCACAAATATATAACTATATTACTTACTCAATCACACTACACTTCCAAGTTTCATAACACCACCAATATTACATCATTATCTCATAATTTATCAATTCAACATCATAACGTTAACCAAAATTATATAGACATTACTTATCTTAAGCCAATATGTATAAAATCCCAAAGCTCATTTTCTCAAGGATTTCTTATAATTTAACACCATGATCTCACTTAATATATACAAATACATTACCTATATTTAATTTAAACAAATGGAAACATTTTTACCCCCAATACCAAGCTTGGCTAAACCTTGTTGTTGTGTTCCCTGATTTTTTTTTTTGCATCAACTCAGTCCTGTTTCTAGCATAAAGACTCCCCTCGTGTAGCCCCATTCCTTATTCTTGTAGCTCCTCTTTTTCCTTCCAATTACTCTACCTTATTCTCCCTTACACCTTAAGGTTTGTGCTTCTTCCACCCATTTCACAATCCTATTCATGGTTTAAATTTTCAGCACTAACCATCGGCATTTGCAGCAAGAATGCCACCTCTTTACAGCCCTTAATGTCTTAACTCATCTAGCATTGAAGGCCCCTAATGAAGGGGTTCAACATTCTTTTGTTTCTCCATAATAGCCAAAACAACAACCCCTAAGACTTCCCCTTCCATTCTGTTCTAGCTACTATCTATGGTAATGCCAAGAGTTTTCAGCCAATGATACCTGCCTCAGCTTTCAACGTTTCTTCCCCTACTTTCTTCAGTTTCACTCTCATCATTCTCTTCTATTTCAATGCTCAAACCCCTGAGAATATCTACAGCTTCAGTCCACACACAATCGCTGTTTCTAGTACCATTTTAGCTGAAAGTAACTCCTACCCTTCCAGCACCATTCAGCCCCAGAAACAGTCCCAAAACTCAGCTTTGTAATGGCTCTTTTAAACACCTTGATCAACACCTTATTTGACTATGGTTTGGCTACTAAAACCCCCTAGTAGCAGTGAAAGAAAACTCTGAACATGCCTTGCATCCCAAATAGCAAGGTTAGTCCTTGTCCTTGCTTCAACTTGTACCTCCTCTCCAAGCTTTTGGGTTTTCCTTTCACTCTCTCTTAGCTTCCAATCTTTTTCCCTCACTTAGCCTCAATTCCTAAAATTGGCCTTAGTTCTCATAGCTCCTTTCTCCTATCTCTTTTTTCTCTAGTTCTTTTTCTTTTTGTTTCACTCTTTATCGTAGGTCTCCCTTTCACTAAAGTCCCTTACATGGCTCTCTCCAACTTCAATCTCGATCCCTCTTAAAATTTTTCTCTCTTTCCCTACTTTGGCAGTCGACTTCAGTGCCTTGTCTTGCTTCTAATTTTTTTTTGGGAGATGGCTTAATGCAAGCGAAAGGTATGATAGTGGTCTGTTTTGGTAGACCACAAACATGGGTTTGGTGGGAAATTTCCAACTAAATTTGGAAGAATCCCAATTTCATAGGTATATTATCGTTATAAGATTATTAGAAATGTGATACACTATGATAATAGTGAAAAAGGGCTAAATCTTGATTTTTTGATTTTTTATACATGCTTATACTTCAGGCGAACAGATAGGTTTGTGGGGTCCATGAGTTCGCACATTCACCCAAAATCGTCCAACATATTATGTATTAGTGATATATGGCTTCAGGTAAGCTTCTTCATTGCATTCAAAATTAATTTCGAGCATATCTCATAAAACGTGCAAACAAATTGAAAAATAATGATTTTATCTAGAGGTTAATTTTGCGCACTAAGTAGATAGACACTATGAATGGATTTAGGAGTATAAAATAAATTGTATCAAATTCTTAAATTATCATGTTAGGCCCTATATTGAAAATTAACACAATAGAATATAAAAAGACCAAAACAGGTAAAACAGGGTGACTTTCCTATGGTAAGTGTGCATGGCGGGTAACCTTAGGAGTTTTTCATCTATAATATATTATTTGCATGTGACATGCATGTAAATAATAAATATCACACCTACCAAAAGTGAACAACCAATAAGAATTGAGAAAATGAAAATTAGTGGAAAATATGACAAAATTAAGATACATCTTGAAAAGCTCATAATTTAAGCTCATAAAAATTTATTGACTAAGCTTAAAATGAGCCATTTTGCTCACAAGAGCCTTGATGAAGTCGGCCAACACCTAAAATCACCATTTAAATGCATAAAATTCATGTAAAAATAACAAAGTGTGAGAAAACATATGAAGCCTTAAGAGACCTCTTGAAACTATGGCTTTCCCTCCCATTCTAGGCCATTTTAGCTCTTGATTTCTGTACAAACTTGTTTTACTAAGAGTCCTCTATAACATATATCAAATTGGTAGTTTAAATCCCAAGTTTGATCAAGCAAAAATAAAAAATCCCAAGGGTAAGCATTTTTCGGCCATTCCTAAATCTAGGAAGTTGTTGATAATTAAGAAAAACATTAACTTGTGCAGGCTTAATATTGTTCTTCGAATTATATTTTGTGCTTGAAATAGCTTGCTAATATTTATTTTTTGTTTTGGGTGAAAAAAATAAGCTTATGGAATAAATTGAAGCAAAAATGACAAATTTAATAGTTTATGGCCAGTAGTGGTATTTTGGTAATTTTATTATTTAAATTTTTTTTTTATGCAGATGAATTCTCATGAAAGTTGTAGAAGACTTCTCAAGTTTTCTTGAATGTAAAGAACGCTTGATTTGGAATTCGTTTGATAGGTCAAACATCTTTGAAAAAATAACATTAAATCTAGGAAATACTAATTCTAGTGGGATTGGAATTGCTAGATGAATATATAAGGAGAACTTGTGCAATCAGTTTAGAGCTTTTTAGAAAAGATCAAATACGAGGATAAGAGTCCGAGAAAAGGTGAAAAAGCTATAAGACATTTCAAGTCAATCTAGAAGTGGAGGTAAAAGAGAGAATTGAAGATAAAGAATCCTATTTAAAGACAAACTCTTGGAATTGTAATTGGAGTTTTACTAGAAGTTAAATCTTGTTTTTCTCTCATTATAAATAGTTTGTTTATGATTTAGTTAAGAGCATAATCGTTAGCATTTTATTTTATAAAGTTAATGCAAGTTCTCTTTTATATTATTGAAAACATTTTCTTGTTTTATACAGTGGTGGCCGATTACTTCTCTTTATATTTGATCTTTGCCGATTTTAATATTATGAGTAACTAAATTCTTTAATTCGATTATTAAATATTCTTGATTAAACTTGGATGCATGTTGTGAGATGCATGAAATTATATTAAGATCATTGATTAAGTATCTAAGATTATCTAAGCATATTAATACGATTGTTAGTTTAATTAGGTGTGATGTATACTATTTAGTTAATTCTAATAATCTATTGCTAGATTAAAAACTTAAGTCCATAATTGCTTGATGCTTTTAATCATTAAGAGATCTAGAAGAATCAAGGTTTAAGTCAAATAAATTGAGTTTCTGTGTTTGTTGCTTAAATGAATCCATATCTTTCTAATTATTAAGGTTACCACAAGAATATATCTAAAAAGTTTGTTCTAGGTGGTTTAAGTGGTTAGAGATTAATTGAAAAACTTGTTTCAATTAATGAATAAATAAGGAAAGATGGTGTAATAGAGTTTGTTCTTGTACTACGATTGAATATTTAAATGGTAATAATCTTTTGAATTCAATGATCAACATTAAAATCCAAGAAAATTAAGATGCTTAGTAATCTAAGCCTTCTTTAAATTGCAAAACCGATTTCTTTATATTCTTACTAGCTATTTCATTAATTTAGTTTCTTAAATATAAAACCCCCTTGTTTATTATTTATTATTTTACTTAAAAAACTTTAATTTTTTTAAATAATTTAATTTCTTCAATTTCTGTGAAATCGATTTCTACTCACTATCTATAAAATAATAGTTCAAAGTAAAATTAGTTTTGGTGTATTCAACACACATCAGTTGTTGTTTTCAATCTTCCATATTAATATATATTAATTAACAGTTGATATGAAGTTATTTGGTGGTTTTAGATTGAAGAAAAACAATCCTTAAAACAAGAGGGAAGATTGAGTCAACTCATGAGCTTGGTGACACGGTTTGTTTAAAGCCTCGAATTTTGCGTATATTAATGTATTAATGATGTAGAGTTGATTTATGATGCCAAATGAGTGAAAATGAATGTGGCATGGAGTTATAGTTTCGACCATTAGGGTTTGAAAGTGAATTCATGTGTAATTTATATGTGTTTTGAGATAGACTGTGAAATTCATGTAATTAAGCATGAATCCAATGTAATTGTGAAATAAAATCAATGCTATGACAAGTGTATAGGTTTGGCAAGGTGAAGGGGATTATTGTAATTTCAAAATTAAAGCGAAATTTGAGTGCTATGTTAGTGATAGAGAAGTGACAATATGATAGATGTAATTAGAACAATCAAAAAGTACGAAAATGTTACTTCGTCACTTTGTTGCTAATGGTCAAAAGTGATAAAGTAAATAAAAGTGACATGTGTTAATGTGATATAGTGATGTGATAATGTATGGTGGTGAAAAATGGACTTGTATCTGTGTATTTGTAGTGAAAACTATAGTTTTGGTGGTGTGGTGTTGCATACATACCAAGCTTGAACAAGTGCTCGTCTTGTAAGTTTTGGGTAAGTTAATCGTATAAGATGCCTAATAGCATCAAACAATGTAAGTGTCTACAATCAAATTTATAAAAAGTGGTATGGACAATATATATGTATATGCAATTGAACATTAAGTGAAATTATGGATTGGAAATGCCTTTGCTTTTAATTTTTAGGATTGGGTAAAGTTATATAATAAACTTGCCCTTTTAAGTAGTTTTGCAAAATGAAGAACGAAAAAAGATTGATTTCAGTGAATTGTGCCTTTATTGCATCTTTCATCTTATGCCTAGCATGGTATTGATTTTATTTTAAAGTTGCATCGATTTATATTATTATGTATAAAAGCTTGAAATCTTACTATTACATATTTTGAAATGATTTGATTATATGGCTACTATAGCCAGTGTAACTATTTTTGAATTTAACATACCATTGCTTTTCTATCCTTGTTATCATTACTGAATTTCAAAACATGTGATTGAAACTCCTTTACAGCTTTACTGGCACTCTATTTTACATACAATGTGAAAACTCACACTTTTATGTACTTTATTTGGACTCCTTAAGTATAATAAGACACGTTTAGTGCATTAATGAATGAAGATGCATTTGTGGAGGCAAAATGTACATTTTTGGTATTAAAGTTGCATATTATGGTTAAATAAGGTTTTAAAAGGGTTAATAACTGAAAAATGGATGAAATGAATGAATGAAGATCAGAAATCAATCCAAAGAAGTGTATACTGATATGTTTGAGGTGTTATAATGGTTGAAAACCTTAGATGATGACTTGGAGTGAAATTGGTGTGATTTATGGATGATTTTCTAAGTAAATATTTGCAGAAAAAATGTCATTCTAGTATGAGAGATCGATCCCCTACCTTAGAGGATCGATCCTCGACAAAAGAAATTGGGCAGAATTGCATTCTGCTAGGAAGGGGTTGATCCCTTAGCCTTAATGGATCGATCCCTTACCCAAGAGTTGTAGAAATTTGCATTTTGCTAAGAAAAGAGTGATCCCTTACCCATGCAGGATCTATCCCTCCTTTGTCGAGAGATCCTTGGAGTGTAAATTTGCCTAGAGGGAATGATCCCTTATGCAAGGGATCAATCCCTCTGGCTTACTTGCTCCCACTCAACTTGAAATACCTCAAAATCACTATGCAATTTATTCTTTCTCTTATGCCTCACATGGAAACCAGGGGAAAAGAAAGGAAAAAGAAAAAAAAGGGAAAGAAAAAGAGAAAATGAAGAAAGGAAAGGAACCCACTTTAAGAATCTTAAGCCTCTTCCTTTACTAGCCATTCCCTTCAACATAGCTTCATTTGGAACCTTTTTGGAGTAGGATTGAAGGTTAATTTCTAGAGAGAAGTTGAAGCTTTTCAAGGTAAGCCAGAGAGAGAAAACTCTAACCTTCAAGATATGAATTAATGGTGTTAATATTATGGTTCTAAGGTCATTTATGGCATTTCCTTGTAGTATGAAGTTTGAAAGAAAATCCTTTGGCTTGGTTAAATCTAAGGTTTGAAGGTAAGGTGTTTTTATAAATTATGAATTTAATATATTTGATATGTGTGGGAAGGATATATGATTTGGCTAAAGTAGATTCTGGAATAAAAATAGGAAAAGCTTGATTTAAGGTTTGACCATGAGGGAATTAAATATATTATGGAAGGAATGGAAAGTTTAAATTGTATTTATGATGCTTTTGAGAAGTTGCATGGTCATAGTAAGCATTTGTGGCATCGGGAGTTACTAATGAGTGAAGCGTGACTCTTTGAGGGTTGTTAGAGATATTGGATGCAAGAACTGAATGAATAAGCATGTTTATGGATAAAAAACTATACATTGAATTCATTTGGCAGTTAGGCTAAATTAAGAGTGCATCCGGTTAAGTAGGGAAAGTGAGTGGTGCCATAGCCTCAGCCTAATTTCATGGTGTATTCAAGGTAAGGGGTGTATGTGGAAGTTGGTAGCGACCAGCTATCATTGTTTTCAATGCATGATTTGTAAGGATGATTGGTTTTGGATGAAACTTAAGGACTTAGGCTTTAAATATATTCTTAGGCCAAAGGTTAGCTTTGTTCATACTCTTAATGTGAGACCCCATGTATGCGTGACTTTATTATATGTTAATGGAGTTATAAGACATGATTTTTGGATCATATAAATGTGAATGTATTGCAATGGGATAAATGAGTACCAAGATACAAGTAAAGAATAAATAAGGGTCGAAGTGGCCACAAAACTAAACGAAAGGAACTTTAAGAATTCGGATCGAAGATAAGGAATGAAGACACAAAATGATAATGCATGGACGGTGAATTCTGTGTATCCT
This sequence comes from Firmiana major, assembly GCA_033439115.1. Taxonomy (NCBI): domain Eukaryota; kingdom Viridiplantae; phylum Streptophyta; class Magnoliopsida; order Malvales; family Malvaceae; genus Firmiana; species Firmiana major. The sequence continues at coordinate 15,656,800 of CM065911.1, read as the reverse complement.
TTATGAATTCAAGCAATACACATAAGTTATATAGTATGTGAATCATAGGAAATGAGCCTTTCCATGCTCTAAGTGGGAATAAAATGCAAAATGAGAATTGAAGTAATGAAATAAGAGATTACCCTTGAAAAATCTGAAAAAAAAAATGCAGTAGGAATGCCACCAGATGAAGGCAAGATCAATCTCCCTTCATGACAGGATCGATCTGGTAACCCGAAAATGAAAACAAAAGGTTTTGGAGGCAAGCAGATCGATCCTGGAGTGATTCTCCCTCCCCAAGCAGATCGATCTCAAGGTGATTCTGCATAGGAAGGATTAATCTCTTCCCAAGGGAAAGATCGATCTCGAATGGTTTTTGCTTAGCCAGATCGATCCCTCACCACAAGAAGATCGATCCCCTCCTTAAAGCAGATCAATCTCCTCAAGCTTCTGCCAAGCCAAGATCAATCTCTCCCCAATGAGCAGATCGATCTCTTCCATTTTAAACCTGAAAATTCGATGGCTAAAATCAAAAGAAGATCGATCTCTTCACCCTAGCAGATCGATCTCATCACTCTCAATCTATAAAAACCCCATGGCAAAACCTCTTTCTTCAACAAAGTAACAAACCTCTTACATTTTTACCTAAAATACCAAGTTTTCTCTCTCTAGAATACACTCTCTTCCATAAAGATTTGAGAAAAAGCTATTAGAGCAAAGTTGTTCATTGTGAGGAAAAGAACAACATAGCTTAGAGCCAACATTTCATTTGTTGGATTGAAAGAGCAATGATGTCTTCAAATTTGGAAAAGAGGAAAGTTAAACCTAGGTGAGTTTTCAATACATCAACTTAAAGTATATTTATCTAGTTGTTGTTGTGAGTAGATTGGTGTATGTATTGATGATTTAAACTACCTAGATTGTAATGGAACAAACATAACCTAGAATGAGTTTAGTGTGAGAAAATAGAATGTGGGTGATTAGATGATAAAAGGGATTATAACAAGTTGTTAGTGAGGTGATATGCATGATTTTGAAATGATTGGATGAAGCCACATTGTGAGATTAGTTAAGTGATTAAAATGTGCATAAGTGATGTTGTAGAGAATGCATAAATGATGGAAGATTATGGATAAGCATTTATGCCAAGTGTTTGGTAAGTTACCAAGTATGTTGCTAGCTAAATTGACTAGAAATGACTTAATAATGACCAAATATGATAATAGGCCAAAATTGATGAAATAAGCTCGATAGGATGTACTGACTGGTTGAAGTCAAAACACGAGTTATCAGTATTAACTCATATGATTAATGAACGTTTTCAGCTCCCGAGGATATATCCGGAGCAAGTTGAGCCCAATCATGAAAAGCGGGAAAAGAGGAAGTAGTTACTTAACCGAGAATCGAGGTAAAGGAATTGTGTTAGCCTTAGAGGTATCTGTACGCGTTTTTGGGCATATGGGTGAATTCCTTAAATGTCTAAGGGTCTTAGAATGAAATGGATGTTTGAATGGCAAAAGAAATCGAGGAACTCTGAGAAATGTTCATGAAAAGTAAGAACAGGATGTTCTTGGGTTTTTACTTCTTTTAGAATGCGAATTGGTAGGTTGGCTAGCATTTTAAATGATTTGTATGAAAAATAGTTTGATTTTGGTTTTATAACCATGAGTTGCAAAGGATGAGCCACCTATATGAGTTTGTGGAAATGAAACGTGCTAGAGCGTTGCTCATACGAGATTTGACATGTTTACACATGCATTAGTGTTGGAGCTTAGCTTGCACTAGAGTTTTACATACATGAGTGTTGGAGCCTAGCTCGCACTAGTTTTCACATGGATTTTTATGGTATTATGTTGGAGCCTAGCTCGGACTAATTTTCATACTGGTTTTGACATTGTGTTGGAGCGTTGCTCGCACTAGATATCCACTTTACTTGTTGTCGTGCTTGAAACTACTCGCATATGGTTTTATGACATGTTGGGAGCCGTGCTGGAAGCTTCGGGTAGGCTGTGTGTCACGCCGATTAAATAGGCTCGCACGTGCGTATTGAGATATGGTAGTGTATGATGTGATGATATGGGTCCACGGAGTACGTTGTACCGTGCAAATAACGTGGAGTATGTTGTACCGTGTATGGATATGATATATTTATATATCGTCTTCGGATGATGAATATTTTGCTATCGATCAGCGGGTTAGATGTGACCCATCTCCCGTGCAGAAGCAGATAGAGGTGATACCCCATACACTAGGATCCGTGTAGCTTGGGATCATAGAGGATATGGCCATAGTCCTAGTTATTTCCTTATTAATATTATGTGTCTATCTCACATGTCTCTTGATTTCTGAATAAATCAATGTTTGAAATGTGTTTGTGGGTCAGGACAGTCCATGGGAGGGGCTGAGTCCTGACAAATGGTGATTTGAATCGGTTTGTGTTGAGATTGGAAATGCTTTTAAGTGCACATTGCATGATGATTTTTCATGCTTTGATTATTACTCGCGCATGATGATTTTTCATGCTTTGTTTAAGAATTGTGCACTGATTTGAATAACATGAACTGCTTTACATATCATGAACACAAGAATGAACTTATATGTTTTGAGTATGACAAATAATTGTGTGATTTAAGCATAGCATCATGATCACGTAGATATTGCAATTATCTACTTACTCGCATGATTGGCTTACTGAGCGCGTGGTTTGATCACCCATTTATTTTTCCCCTTTACAGAGTACCTTCAGTAGGTAGAGAGTGACTAATGATTGGATTTTGGTGTCCGCTGCATCCCATCATACAAGGTATAAACAAGTGTATAGTTTTTGTATCTAGATATGCAATAGCACGGTAATATTTTGAATGTAGCATTTGGGGATGTAGAGAATTGTAAACACCTGTAAATGACAACTTTAATTTAGAAATACAAGTGTTTACATTTAAATGAATTGTAATTTGAAATGATTTGGTTAGATGTGATTGACATTGATACACAACCTAACTGTTGGTGGTGTAACTGTTCACGATTAGAGAATGGTAAGGAACAGACTAAATAATTAACGAAAAATGAAAAATTTAGTAGTGATTTTTGGTCAGTTAAGGGTCGTGACAATTATTTGGTATCAGAGCAGAGTTGGTCTGATGTGTATCGATGTCAAAATTTAGAAAAATTACATCCTCATGTTACTGTGCTTGTCTAGAGACAATTATGTATATCGAGATGGGTTTGACTAAGAATTGATTGTGAATGTAGGAATCTTGGCATAATACCTAATACTAGTTGCGGTAGAGGGGCGAGAGCACGAGCTAGAGGCCATAGGGGTAGGCCTGAGAGCCGTGCTGAGTCATTACCACATGAGATTCACGAGGAAGTAGAGGTGTAGGCTGATGTTAAACATGATTCATAGGGTTCGACAGAGAGATCGGAGAGTACTGAGGCACGCTTCGCGAGGATAGAGTGGAGCTTAGAGGGAATTTTGGAGTTGATAGCCCAATCGTTGCCTGGAGTTGGGGACGGGTAAGGTACAATTGCACATGGTGATACTGAACAGGCTATGGATCTTGAGATACCTGCACAGACAGCCCAAGAACCTCAGACTACAAATACTCTCACACCCCAACCAGTACAAGATATACCTTTTACTGTTGCTCACCATAAGGTAGTAGAGGTGGAGGTTATGGATGTGATTCGGATAAACTACGATAGTTTTAGAAATTTAGACCATCTTTCAGTGGAGTTAAGGACCCAGTAGCTGCAGAGGGCTGGGTGAACGAGATTGAGAAATTATATGGGTTTTTTGAGTGCACTACTATCGAGATGGTAGCGTTTGTCGCATTCATGCTGAAGGGATCAACAGAGTATTGGTGGAAGTCCACTATACCCATTTTGAGAGCCCGACATACAGAGATCAGCTGGGATGTATTTTTGAAGGCCTTTCAGAGGTAATATGTTTCGAATACTGCACAGCGGAGGCTGCAGATAGAGTTCTTGGATTTGACCCAGAGGAGAAAATCGGTGGATGAGTATGAGACTAAATTTATCTCCCTGGCCAGGTATGGTCTTGATACGATGGACAGTGAGGTCAAAAAGGTCCGAAGGTTTGTGGATGGACTGAGACCAGCCATCAGGTCCCGATTGGTTCCCTTTGACATACCGACCTATGAGGAGGCAGTGCACAGGGCATAGTTATGTGAACAAGATATCGAGCGAGTTGCCTCAGAGTTTGGAAGGGTTGGTAGAGTGAGGGACAGAGATAGAAAGAGACAAATAGTGGATAGAGGCTTCAGTTATAGAGGAAGCCAAAGATTTTCTAGGAAGAGGTCGAGGATTGAAGAGATTTGAGAGAAGACAGTTAAGCCTCTAGTGTATCCGGTCATAGCTCCAGTAAAGGGTATAGTGATTGAAGGGCCACGAACTACGACAGAATAGTGCAGTAAGTGCGGTAGGTACCATGGTACTCGGTCGTGTTATGGATCTCCTGCAGTATGTTTTCGATGTGGGAAGTCAGGGCATGTGATTCAAAATTGCCCAGAGATGACTGAGAGTACCCTACAAAAGGCAAGGAGCCGGAGAGAGTTTCTGCTGATGCTCCTACTCCGAGACGAAAGGTGACAGCTAAGGAAAAAGGGGAAGTAGGTAGTTGGCAGAGGGCGAGTACACGCATTGGACCAGGATACTACAGATCAGTCGTCAGATGTGGTTAAAGGTACCATCTCAATCTTTGATCTTGAAGCTTATGTTTTGATAGATCCTGGTGCCACATTCATTTGCATCGTCTGCATTTGCATATAAGTTGTTTAAGTATGTAGAGCTTACCTCAATAAGTAGGACGCTGATAAGCACTCCCATGAACAATGGTCAGCTAGTCGAATATGAGTTTAGGGATTGTAAGTTGAAAATAGGGGAAAAAGAAATGTCAGCCGATCTCATTTTAATGTATATGAGAGACTTTGAAGTAATTCTATGAATGGATTGGTTGGTGCCAATCGTGCTGTAGTGGATTGTTTTTCTAAACTGGTAACATTTTCAGGGGTAGAGAGCGTTACCGTAAGTTTCCCCGAAAAATGTAATGTAAAATCCCCTTGAAAGGTAATGAAAGCAGTTGTGGTTGAGTGAAAATATATAAATTTATGTATTGATTTAATGATGAATATTTTGAAAGGTTATATTGCGTACGTGGTTGAGGCGGATAAGGTATGCCCGGAATTGTGAGACATCCCAGTGGTCAGGGAATTTTCAGATATCTTTTCAGATGATTTACCAGGGTTATCGCCAGATAGAGAGATGAAATTCTGTATAGATTTGGCACCTGGTACAGAGTCGATATCCAAGCCATTGTACAGAATGGCTCTGATTGAACTGGAGGAATTAAAGAAGCAGTTGCAAGAGTTGTTAGATAAGGGGTTCATCAGACTAAGTGTATCGCTTTGGGGAGCACCAGTATTGTTTGTAAAGAAGGATGAGAGCCTTTGATTATGTATTGAATACCGGTTATTGAATAAGACGACCATTAAGAATAAGCACCCCTTCCACGCATCGATGACTTGTTAGATCAACTTCGGGGAGTGCAGGTCTTTTCTAAGATAGGTCTGAGATCTGGATACCATCAGTTGAGAATTCGGGATGGAGATAGACCCAAGACAGGCTTTCGCACTCGGTATAGTCACTTTGAGTTTATGGTTATGCCATTCGGGTTGACAAATGCTTCTGTAGCTTTTATGTCATTGATGAATGAGATGTTTCACCAGTATTTTGATTGGTTCGTTATTGTATTCATCGATAATATTCTGGTGTATTCGGGATCTAGAGAGGAGCATGAGCAGCACCTAAGGATGGTGCTATAGACCCTCTGAGAGAAGTTATATGTTAAACTCCGTAAGTGTGATTTTTGGCTAGAGCAGATCTCGTTTCTAGGTCATATTATATCGAAGGATGGTGTGTCTGTGGACCCATCCAAGATTGAAATAGTGGTTCAATGGCAGAGACCCCAGATAGTCACAGAGATTAGATGTTTCTTGGGTTTGGCGGGATATTATCTACGGTTTGTGGAGGGATTCTCGAGATTAGCTGCTTTATTGACACGTCTCACGTGAAAGAATGTTGAATTAATGTGGGACGAAAGATGTGAGAAAAGTTTTCAAGAGTTAAAGTAAAGATTGACCACAACTTCGATTCTCACAATTCCTACCAGCTCGGGAGATTTTTCTGTATATACAGATGTTTCGTACCAAGGACTGAGTTGTGTACTGATGCAAGATGGGAAGGTAGTAGCCTATGGATCAAGACAGTTGAAGGATCATGAGAGGAACTACCTGACCCACGATTTAGAGTTGGAGGTCGTGGTATTTACTTTGAAAATATGGTGCCATTATCTATATGGTGAGAAATTTCGAGTATTTACTGACCACAAGAGTCTTAAGTTCTGTTCTCATAGAAAGAGTTGAACATGAGACAGAGGAGATGGCTTGAGCTTCTAAAGGACTATGATTGCAAGATCTTGTACCATCCGGGTAAAGCAAATGTAATAACTGATGCATTGAGTAGAAAGCACCTCGGGTTGGTATCGTATATGATGATCACGGAACACGAGCTGTTGGAATAGTTCGTGAGCCTCAGTTTGGATGTGACCTCGCTTGATACTGATAATGGGTTTGTAGTAGTTAGCCTATGATTGGAACTGGATCTGGTATATCGTATCCGGCAAGCTCAATAGATTGATCAGCAGTGCAATGATATTATCGGGCAGATACAGAGGGGTACAAAGATCGATTTTGAGATGAGTCCAGATGGTTTGCTGAGGTTCAGGGGTAGGATATGTGTTCCCAATGATCCAGAGTTCAGGAGGTTAATCTTATCAGAGGCTCACTCAACGGAGTATACACTGCATCTGAGAAGTAACAAGATGTATCAGAACCTTCAGAGAGTGTATTGGTGGTCAGGGATGAAAAGAGATGTAGCTGAATTTGTGGCGAAATATCTCGTCTGTCAGCAGGTTAAGGTAAAGCATCAGAAACCTACAGGGCTATTGCAACCCCAACTATACCGACTTGGAAATGGGAGTATGTCACTATGGACTTCGTGATGGGTTTACCCAGGACCCGCAGGAATCGCGATGTGATTTGGGTGATAGTGGACAGATTGACGAAGTCGGCACACTTCCTAGCTATAAGAGCCACTGATACTCTGAGTACATTGACAGAACCATATGTGGGCAAGATAGTAAGGTTGCATGGTGTTCCAGTAAGCGTTGTTTCTGATCGGGATGCCCGATTCACTTTTCACTTTTGGAAACATTTTCAGTAAACGATGGGGACCCAACTGAGTTTTAGCACAGCGTTCCATCCTCAGACAGATGGTCAGTCAGAGAGGACTATACAGACCCTGGAGGACATGTTGAAAGCGTGTGCATTGGATTTTAAAGGCTCCTAGGATAATCATTTGCCACTCGTAGAGTTCGCCTATAATAACAGTTATCATTCGAGTATTAGGATGGCACCGTATGAGGCTTTGTATGGCCGTAGATGCCGTTCCCCTATTGGATGGGAAGAGGTTGGTGACCGACTGATATTTGCTCCCGACTTAGTGAGACAAGCCTCTGAGGATGTCCAGTTGATTTGTGAGAGGTTACGAACACCTCAGAGCAGACAAAAGAGTTATGCTGATAAGAGACGGAGACCATTGAAATTCACAGTGGGTGAATCGTTTTTTTTTTGCGAGTCTCTCCTTCCAAAGGTATAACGAGGTTCGAAAAGAAAGGAAAGTTAAGTCCTTGTTACATTGGACCCTTTGAAATACTGGATAGAGTGGGAGATAAGGCCTATAGGCTAGCGTTGCCAGTTGAGCTAGTGGGCGTTCATAACGTCTTTCACATTTCTATGTTACGAAAGTATCACCCAGACCCGACGCATGTGATTAGATACGAGCCGTTGGAACTCAATGAGAGAATGACGTATGTTGAGAAGTCGGTTCGGATATTGGATAGGAAGGAGAAGGTATTGAGAACAAAGACGATTCCCTCATTGAAAGTCCTTTGGCAGCACCACATTGCAGAAGAAGTTATATGGGAATTAGGGAATTTGATGCGGGAGAAGTATCCTGAGATGTTCACGGATTGATTGGTTTCAATTTAGAGGACCAAATTTTCTTAGTGGGGGAGATTGTGAGACCCCATGTATATATAACTTTATTATATGTTAATGGAATTATAAGACAGATGATTTTGGATCATATAAATGTGAATGTATTGCAATGGGATAAATAAGGGTCGAAGTGGCCACAAAACTAAACGAAAAGAACTTTAAGAATTCGGATCGAAGATAAGGAATGAAGACACAAAATGATAATGCATGGACGGTGAATTCTGTGTATCCTTTATGAATTCAAGCAATACACACAAGTCATATGGTATGTGAATCATAGGAAATGAGCCTTTTGATGCTCTAAGTGGGATTAAAATGCAAAATGAGAAATGGAGTAATGAAATAAGAGATTATTTTTGAAAAATCTAGAAAAATACAGTAGGAATGCCACCAGATGAAGGCCAGATTGGCCTCCCTTCATGACAGGATCGATCTAGTAAACCCAAAATGAAAACACAAGGTTTTGGAGGCAAGTAGATCGATCCTGGAGTGATTCTGTAAGGAACAAATCGATCCCCTCCCCAAGTAGATCGATCTCAAGGTCATTCTGTATAGGAAGGATCGATCTCGTCCCAAGGGAAAGATCGATCTCGAATGGCTTTTGCCTGGCCAGATCGATCCCTCACCACAAGCAAATCGATCCCTTCCTAAAAGCAGATCGATCTCCTCAAGCTTTTACCAAGCCAGGATCGATTTCTCCCAAATGAGCAGATCGATCTCTTCCATTTCAAACCTGAGAATTCGATGGCTAAAACCAAAGGAAGATCGATCTCTTCACCCTAGTAGATCAATCTCATCACTCTCAATCTATAAAAACCCCAAGGTAAAACCTCTTTCTTCAACAAACCAACACACCTCTTCCATTTTTACCCAAGATACCAAGTTTTCTCTCTCTAGAATACACCATTTTCCATAAAGATTTGAGAAAAAGCTATTAGAGCAAAATTGTTCACTATGAGGAGAAAAACAACATAGCTTGGAGCCAACATTTCATTTGTTGGATTGAAGGAGCAAAGAAGTCTTCAAATTTAGAAAAGAGGAAAGTCAAAGCTAGGTGAGTTTCCAATACACCAACTCAAAGTATATTTATCTAGTTGTTGTGGGTAGATTGGTGTATGTATTAATGATTTAAACTACCTAGATTGTAATGGAACAAGCATAATTTTGAATGAGTTTAGTGTGAGAAAATAGAATGTGGGTGATTAGATGATAAATGGATTATAGCAAGTTATTGTGTGGTGATATGCTTGATTTTGAGATGATTGGATGAAGCCACATTGTGAGATTAGTCAAGTGATAAAAATGTGCATAAAAGATGTTGTAGAGAATGCATAAATGATGGAAGATTATGGATAAGCATTTATGTCAAGTGTTTGATAAGTTACCAAGTAGCTAGCTAAATTGACTAAAAATGGCTTAATAATGGCCAAATATGATAATAGGCCAAAATTGATGAAATAGGCTTGATAGGATATACTGACTGGTTGAAGTCAGAACACGAGTTATCGGTATTAACTCATATGATTAATGAACGTTTGCAGCTCTCGAGGATATATCTAAAGCAAGTTGAGCCCAATCGTGAAAAGTGGGAAAGGAGGAAGGAGTTACTTCATCGAGAATCGAGGTAAGGGAATTGTGTTAGCCTTAGAGGTATCTGTATGCGTTTTCGGGTGCATGGGTGAATTACTTAAGTGTCTAAGGGTCTTGGAATGAAATGGATGTTTGACAGGCAAAAGAAATTGGGGAACTTTTAGAAATGTTTATGAAAAGAAAGAACAGGATGTTCTTGGGTTTTTATTGCTTTTAGCGTGCGAATTGGTAGGTTGGCTAGCATTTTAAATGATTTGTATGAAAAATAGCTTGATTTTGGCTTTATAGAAGAATGAGCCACCTACATAAGTTTGTGGAAATGAAACATGCTAGAGCGTTGCTTGCACGAGATTTGACATGTTTACCCATACATTAGTGCTGGAGCATAGCTCGCTCTAGAGTTTTACATGCATGAGTGCTGGAGCCTAGCTCACACTAGTTTTCACATGGATTTTTATTGTATTGTGCTGGAGCCTAGCTCGCACTGATTTTCATATTGGTTTTGACATTGTGCCTGAGCGTTGCTCGCACTAGATATCCACGTTACTTGTTGTCGTGCTTGAGATTACTCGCACGTGGTTTTATGACATGTTGGGAGCCATGCTGAGAGCTTCGGGTAGGCTGTGTGCCAGTCGATTAAATAGGCTCGTACATGCGTATTGAGATGTGACAGTGTATGATGTGATGATATGGGTCCACAGAGTATGTTGTACCGTGCAAATAGCATGGAGTACGCTGTACCGTGTAGATATGATATATATACCGTCTCCAGACGATGAATATTCTGTTATGGACCAACGGGTTGGACGTGACCTACCTCCCGTGCGGAAGTAGATAAAAGTGATATGCCGCACACTAGGATCCGTGTAGCCTGGGATCGCAGAGGATATGGCCATAGTCCTAGTTATTTCCTTATTAATATTTTGTGTCTATCTCACATGTCTCTTGATTTTTGAATAAATCCATATTTGAAATGTGTTTGTGGGTCAAGAAAGTCCATGGAAGGGGCTGAGTCCTGACAAATGGTGATTTGAATCGATTTGTGTTGAGATTGAAAATGCTTTTAAGTGCACCTTGCATGATGATTTTCCATGCTTTGTTTAAGAATTGTGCACTGATTTGAATAGCATGAACTGCTTTACATATCATGAACACGAGCATGAACTCATATGTTTTGAGTATGACACATAATTGTGTGGTTTAAGCATGACATCACGATCACGTCTATAGTGCAGTTATATACCTGCTTACATGATTGCCTTACTGAGTGCGTAATTTGCTCACCCCTTTATTTTTCCCCTCTACAGAGCACCTTCAGTAGGTAGAGAGCCATTGAGGATTGGATTTTGGTGTCCGCTGCATCCCATCATACAAGGTATAGACAATTGTATAGTTTTTGTATCTAGATATGCAATAGCACAATAATATTTTGAATGTAACATTTGGGGATGTAGAGAATTGTAAACACCTGTAAATGACAACTCTGATTTAAAAATACAAGTGTTTACATTTAAATGAATTGTAATTTGAAATGATTTGGTTGGATGAGATTAACATCGATACTCAACCTAATTGTAAGTGGTGTAGCTGTTCACGATCAGTTATGCATAGATCACATGGTTCTTACCTTTCCCCAAAAAGCATTGAGTCTATTTTAATTCCGAAAAATTTTAGATTCAAAGGCCTTCTGGAAGGTTTTCAAATTGGGCCTTTTTTTATTGAGTCAACAAATTTTTGGGCCACATCCTATAGCCCTGTTTTCATAAATTCCAAAAATAATATTTTTAGCTTAATTTCTACTAAATTTTCACTTTTCATGTGTTATACTAAGTCATTAGTATGTCCCATAAAAATTTGGCCCACTTGCTTAAGAAACGTTTCTTGTTTGAGCCCATTTTGTCTAATTTAGTTATTACCGATTAAAATTTCTTAAGTTTTCGATTTACTTTAAAATTTAATCTGACTACCGAGACCTCAATATTTTCACTCAATTTTCATTTCCCAAGTCGATTATGCCTTTTAGAAATTTCCTATTGTGAGACCCCGTATATGTATAACCTTGTATATATGTAAATGGAATTATAAGATAAATGATTTTGGATCAAATAAATGTGAATAGACTTATAATGTGAAGTATAAGTAATGTAAAGTCCATAAACTAAATGTACACACTTGTGATAAGAGTATGTGATGTACGTACAAGTTTCATTATATATGAATATGAAGGATTGGACTTTTGGATGTGACAAATGTGAGTGGAATGGAAAAAGAGTAGTGTGGTAAATGGAATGAAGTTGCATGAATCTAAATACTTCCATTTGGTTTTATATTGTATGCCTTTGGATATATAATGAATGCACACAAGTTTCAATGTGTATAAAGCTTGAATGGATACCAATTTCAAGTCTTAAAGGTGATTGCATGAGAAAATGGCTATGACAGCAAAATTGAGGATGTTGGTATGAGTTAGTACAGAAAATCTGCAGAAAAATGAAATTGGATGAAGGCCAGATCGATCCCATGCAAGGAGAGATCGATCTCATGGCTTGGAGAATGCAGAATCAAGCAACGTTGGAAGAGACAAATCGATCTCACACAATGCAGATTGATCTCCTTAGCTCTCGGGTTGGAGCAGATCGATCTCCTCCCTTAGGCAGATCGATCTCCTCCCTTAAGCAGATCGATCTCAGTTAGCTACTGGAAAGAGTAGATCGATCTCCTCCCTTATCTAGATCGATCTCCTTAGCTCTCTGCCTGGAAACAGATCGATCTCTAACCCTCGACAGATCGATCTCCTACCTTCAAAATACCGTGAAAATAGGGATTTTAAGAGGACCAGATCAATCTCCTTCCTCTGCAGATCGATCTCATTAAGCAATTTCTATAAATAGGAGCAGTTAAAATCTGCAAATCACGGAAACACACTTCACCCTCTCTATTTTCCACTCAAAACCTAATTTTCTCTCTCTAAAATCACCCCATTTCCATTAAGAATTGAAAGGAAGCTATTGGATGCAAAGTTGTTCATCTTGAGGAAGAGAACAACATAGTTGGGAATCAAAACCTCATTATTGGTATTGAATGAGCAAAAGACATTTTCATTTGGAGCAAGAAGAGAAACTAGATTAGTAAGTTTCTAAGACTTCAAACCAAGTACATTGGTTTATTGATTTGATTTTGGGTTGATTTGGTATGTGTATTGATGATTGAAATCACCTAGAAAGTATTTGAACTAATGTGACCTAGAAAATGGAATGAGTTTAGTGTGAGAGAGTGTGATTTGGATGAGTTGGTGGTTTATGGGTATTCTAAAGTTGTTATTGGAGTAATGTGGATGATTTGAGATAGTTAAATAGAGTTGCATTGTGAGTTTAGGGAAATTATGGGAAATGAGTATGTAAATGCTTGATAAATGCCATAGTGAAGAAAATCAATGAAATATGAACACTATGAGCTTAATATAGACTTAATATTGATTTGGAATGAGTTAATAGGCCTAAAAGGATCCATAGGCTCGAGTTATGAGTAGAGTAATAAAAAAGAGGCATCATAAGCGTTAATAGAGACCATAGGTCGAATCGACTGTAGTAAACGCAAGAGTTGGATTATAATAGGCTAAAATGTTGTGAAATACGTTTATGTGCAGTTTCGAAGAGTTCGTTGGAGACGAATCGAACCGCACGAGTAAGCAACTTTAAGGAAGTGGAATCACGCGTCGCGATTCCAGATAAGGGAATTTAGTGAGTATATAGAGGTTGCTGCTTGTATTTTGAACTCGTAGGTATATACGGCTTTGGAAATGTGCATGAGTTTATAGAAATGTGTTCGACGATGTATGGAAATTGTTTCGAGTATTCGTGTAATGACCCTTGACCCTTGAAAATTGGGGGATTTTTCTTTTTTTTTTTGAACTTAATTTACACACTTATTCCCTTATTCACTTAGGTTGTATTCTTGGTCAGTGTCAAATCACTTTTCCTAATTCTTTATTCGTAATTATATTTAAATTTCATATTTTGACATATATGGCCGATAGAAATATCGGTAGCATAACGGCTTATATATGAGTCTACCCATCTGCAAATCAATTGTTTTAACAATCCTAGATATCCACAACTACTAAGCATACTTTCCAAATCTACATTTACAACCCAATACATCCATTTCGATTCAATACCAATCCTCTTAAAAACATAATCCCAAAAGTAATATTCCTTATATTGTTTTTCTTACAAATTACATCCCAACAAAATATTTTCAATTTATGTCTGTGCATACAAATGTGTCTGGTAAAGGAATGTAATTGTATACCTTTTTTTGCGTGTACAAAAAGTAGCCTAGGGTAACTTTTTCCCACCAGCCTACGTCGTGTACGCGGCAGGTAACACCTGTAGATCACTGCAAATAGTCTGAAAGATAGAGGGGTGAGCTTTTGGGGGAAATCCCAGTAAGATAATACTTTTAAAGCAGTTCTGATATGTAAAAGCATGCGAAATCGTTCATAAAAGCAATCTTTAACGCGATACATAAATTGTCATTTCATGCATAGTCATCATAAAAATCATAAAGCATGCGTGTCTTTACAACAAATAACATGCTTAACTATTTTACAAACTTTTCATTGTTCATGGATGAGTTCTTAAAATCATCGTGTTCATAAACATTTCATAAAACATATCTGTTCGTAACCAATTATCGTAAAGCTCATAAAAGCACATAACCATTCATCATAATCGACATTCATAATCAAATCGACGAGACTAGGCTATAACTAAGTCTTGCGATACGTGTCATTCTCTGTAGAGAGTCATCATAACTATGGCCATGGTAAGAGGGCTGTAGACTGGATCAGGGTCGTACAACCCTTTCATAAAATATGGGTAGTATCTATCTTACTTACTTTCACTAGCACCTAGTTAGGACACAAGCACCAAAGGCACTCTCCATGTGGGAAACATAATTGTGTGCTGCGCGGGCACGAGATGCTACCGAAACATCATCATCATAAACCACCAGTAGCAAGACATCTTCCACACAGGTTGAGTCAAGTGCTACAGGGGCCCTACATACCAGCACCCAAGTGGTGGACCCGGAACACCACAAGAAGTAACCATGCATGAAGCCTATAGTCTCAAAAACTTCTTTTCCCCTTTTCCTTTTTTCTATGCTTTTGAAATTGTCAAAAGTTTCTTTAACAATATGGATATAAAATCATAAATCAATGTAAAGCTTCCATACGTTTCAGACCTTAGGAAAAATTCATTTCATAACATGGAGGTACTCGGGGAATATTTCTTAAAACTAAAACATGCTTCGTAAACAGTTTCACAAGAATGAAAGCAGTTATAAATCATTTCAAAATATAATGCTGCTTCATAAAACCTTTTATCGATAAAACAAGGATGCATTATCAGAACTAAGTTAATGGTACCCCTTACCTCGATTTATCGGATATTTCGCGTTCGAGTAATGACACCTCCAAGTGTCTCCCCTAGCTCCTTCTACGATTCTCCTACACCGACACTTGTATACTCAGTATCCTATTCATACGAATTGTCCAAAATGCGTTAAAATCGTAACCTATTCGTTACTACCTCGTGTGTACGTATTATTGTACATACCTAGGCTATTACGTGTGTTTATATATTTTTATTATTACATATTTTTTTTTGTATGTACATATACTAACATACTCATTTATTATATACACCTATATGTATATACACATAAATATATACACACACACACACACATATATATATATATATATTATTATTATTATTTGTTTTCATCATTCATTATCACATATATTTATTTATTTGTCTACTTCTCATCTTTCCCATTTTTTATTCCATATCTAATTTAATCTACACTATCATGCTTATATCCCAACATACATATTTATACATGTACATTAATTATACATATATAAATTTTCCCTTTTTCTTTTTCTCCTTTTTTTTCTTTCTTTTCTCCTTTTTCTTTCCTTCTTCCTCGGCTAATGCTCACTGTCCTATTCTTCAGCTACCGTGACTGCCTCTTTCCAGCCTTCCATCATCATTATCCTCATTCGATCACTTCTCCTCTTCAGCCCCTCGGTCTGCTTCAAATTTGCTTTAATTTCCTTTCCTTTCTTTCTCTGCTAATGCTCACTGTCCTGTTCTTCAGCTACCGTGACTGCCTCTTTCCAGCCTTCCATCATCATCATTGGATCACTTCTCCTCTTCATCCCCTCGGTCTGCTTCAAATTTACTTCTCTCGGTCTGCTTCAATTTTCCAACTCTTAGTCTGCTTTAATTTTCCGGCCCCAGTTCTGCTTCCCGTCGGTCTTCCTCTCCTTCTCCCCTGCCTCGCGGCCCTGCTCCTAGCTTCAGCTTCCTCGGTCTACTCCTTCCTTTTAGCCTCAGTGGCCTCTCCTTCCTCCCCTTTCTTCCTTCTCTTTCTCCCTTTCCTTTCCTTCTTTCTTCCCCCGGTTAGCTCTCCTCTCAGTTTGCTTTCCTCCCTTTCTTCTTATTTCCTTTCTTTTATTTCTTTCTTTCTTTCTTTCTCCCTCAGCTGACCAGCTTTCTTCCTCTTCTCTTCTTCTTTTTTTCTTTTCCTTCTTTCCTTTCCTTCTTTCTCCCCCAGCCACCAGCTTTCTTCTCTCTTTCTTCTTTTTTCCTTTGTTTTCCCGCTTCAACAGAGGATATCTCTGTTTTCGAATGGCAACAAGCGGAATTCGCTTTCTTTGAAAGCCAATTTCGTACAATACTATATATATATATATTATTTGTTTGTTTTTTAGTGTTATTATTATTTTATTTTATTTTTGTTTTGATTGTTTTTGTTTGTTTTGTTTAATTTTATTTATTAACCTATATTACATACTATATATTACCTAACATATATATTTGTTATATATTTACATTATTATCTATCTATTTAAATTTGTCTAGTAATATATATATATATATATATATATATATACATATATACACATGTATATACATATATATTCGGTTTCTTTTTTATAAAATTATCCACTGACACAATATTCATGTCTTCCATAAAATTTTCATTATTTCGAAAATGAAACATTCTTGGGATTTCATCATTCCTCATAAATCCCCGATATAAGTTTTTTACATCAAAATTATTTTCGATCCCTCCATGCTTGCATTTGCTTCACCACTTCCTATATTTCGGGCTCTCCGTCTTTCACGGGCATCTCGGCTCCCATACTTCTCGAGCCCTACAACGAATATTCACACTTTCATTAAAATATATTATTCCCATTTTTATATAGTCTGGTTAAATGTAAAAAATTTGTGGTGTTTACAATTCGTCTGAGATTTGGTTGTTTGAAATGATATTGTAAAGAAATGGGATAGTAAGGCTAATAATTGCATAAATCACGTGTTTTGAATGTTTTCACAAAACACCTTGCTTTGTTTTAAGCAAATTGACTGATAGGCTGGCAAATGTTTGAACGTTTGTGAAATAGCACATGTGAGTTGCTAAGCATAGGTTGTGAATGTTTTGGTTGTTTATGAGCTACCTGTCATGTTTATGTGAATTAAACAGTGCTGGAGCCTAGCTCGCACTGGATATTGATGTTTTCACATGTTTGAAACGTGCTGGAGTTTAGCTCACACTTTGATTTGAATTGTGGTGATGTTTTATAAACTGTACTGGAGCTTTTGCCCGTACGTGGATTTCGAGTGGATTTCTTATGCATATAACCGTACTGGAGCTATGCTTGTACGTGGTTTTCTTCATGTTTTATGCATAAATTTCGTACTAAAGCATTGCTTGTACGCGGTGATTTGGTGATGATGCATAGCTCGCACAGGTTTTCACACTGTGATATGTATGATGCCGTGGTGAGGGAAATACGGATTAACTCAGGGAACCCAACAGGGCTGAGTAAGGGCATGAGGGGCTAGGACCTGACATTAATCCATTCAGGGAACCCAATAGGGTCGCGTAAGGGCATGAGGGGCTAGGACCTAAATCAGGGAACCCAACAGGGGCGAGTAAGGCCATGAGGGGTTAGGATTTGGTATTAAGAGTACTCCCGCGTGCACTTGAGACTATAGATGCTATACTTGGTATGGGGTAGATAAGACCTATGGGAGGCACCCCCAACCATGTTATGGGTTCGCAGAGTACGGTGTATAGTGCATATGACATGGAGTACAATGTACCGCGTGGTTGAGATATTGATGAGAAAAGTTTGGAGGAGAACTAACCCATCTTCGTTCGATCATGATACCTCGCACACCGAAATCCGTGTGGTCTGGCATGATTTATGACATAGTTGGTCAACATAGTCCATTAAGATATAGTGACCTGTCTCCTTGCTTATTACATAATACCACATGGTTTTGATACTTGAGTGTGATTTTGACTGTCCAGGGTAGACCCGAGGGAGGGGTCGAGCCTTGTGGGATTTGATTTGTGAAATGATAATGATGTTTAAGATTGAGAAAATGATTTGTGATGAGATTGTATGTATTTGAGAAAGAGATGTGATTCAAAAGGATGTTTCTTAAATGAATTGCCATTTTTTATGAGATTTGACAGTTGATGAGCATGAGATGATTTGTACATGATGATTTTATCATGTTTTATATGCCAATTTCCAAGATTTAAATACAATGATATATGTATACTCATATGACATAGTTTTAATTCCTCATGCTCTTGTTGTAAATGATTTATGCATAACATTATCAGCATATAGGTAGAGTAGTTATCTACCATGCTTGCATTATTGCCTTACTGAGCGTGTAATTGCTCATCCCTCTCTATTTTCCCCTCCTACAGAGCGTGCATAGTAGCCCTGTGAGGACTGAGGCATTTTGTTTGGATATCCGCTGCATCTCCATCACCTTAAGGTATATATACACAGAGATTCTTTTTTTATCTAAACTTGTAAAAGCACAATGATCATTTGAATTTGTAATATGGGGGATGTAATTGTTAAAACACATAGTATGTATGTACATACAACTTAATCTTTAAATGTATGACAATACATTTGATTTATTTGGGAAATGAATGGTAAAGAATGATTATTACTGTCTCACAGCCCAATAGTGTGGTGGTGAGTTAGTTCACGATCGGGTAAGGAGGTAGAAAAATGCAAAATATTTATGGTGATTTTTGTTTAAAGAGAATGAAAAAGGGTCATGACAGAGATTGGTATTAGAGCTGTGTTGTCCTTATGTGAGCTAGTGATAAAACATAGGAAAGTTACATCCCTATATTACTGTGCTTTTGTTTAGATATAAATGTGTATATCGTGATGGATTGAGTCTAATAATGATTGTGAATACAGGAAGTTAGGCATTATGCCTGTTACACATCATGGTAGAGGGGCGGGAGCACGTGCTATAGGCTGTAGAGGTAGGCCTAAGAGCCGTGCGGAGCCACAAACTGATAAGGCTCCACCCCACAGGACCCTGTTGAGAGACCAGGGGATATTGAGGCACGCTTCGCTAGAATAGAGCGGAGTATTGAGGGCCTAGTGGAGATAGTCACTCAGGTATTGGGTGCTAGTGACAGACAAGGTCCCGCAGCACAACCTACAACAGGCAGCTACAGAGGCAAAGAGACCTTAGACTGCAGAGACAACCACAGTTACACCACCTCCAGTCCAGGATATAGCTTCTCCTATCGCTCCACAGCATAGCGGTAGTGAGTTGGGTTATGACTGCGAGTTGAGCAGATTATGAGAGTTCTAAGGGTTGAAACCCCCAGTGTTCAGAGGGGTGAAGGATCCAATGATTACGGAGGATTGAGTGTATGAGATGGAGAAACTGTATAGGTTCTTTATGTAAGACCCACTTTTATTATCTGTTGATGTATTTCCTTATGATTCATGTGATGTACATTTTCATATATTCAATGAATCATAAGAAGAGCTTTGACTGAAATATAATTTGCAAGTAGAATAAAAATGAAATCTCGGTGAACGTCGGAGGTAGCCAAATAAGGACCGAAATGGCCACAGGCCAAACGAAAAGGATTGAAAATGAAGTTTACCGAAATTACGAAATTAAATAAGAAAAGATGGTGGATGTATGAAGGAAAGGTTAATTTGGTTCCGAAACAAGTGTAGGGGTAAAATGGTAAAAATATCAAAATCCGGTATTAGGGCGATAAAAAAAATTAAAAATAAGGATGTAAGATATCTTGATCGATAATGAGAAAATTATACAATTTTGGGTCAATTGATCAAGATTCAAAAATTTTAAAAATACCGAAAAATTACCCGGAACAATATCTCGAAAAGTACGAAGGAATAATATCGAAAATTTGGAGAAAAATGTATTTAATAAATTAAATTAAATTAAATTAATTAAATTAGAATAAAATAATATAAGTTGTAGATATTTTGGATTATTGTAGATTATTTTAATGAATAGTGTAATAATTAAAATAAATAATAATAATAATAATAAAAAGAAAGAATCTGAAAAAAAAAAGAAAGGAATCGGGATAAACCCGAAAAAGAGAAATCGAAAGCGACCCGCGACCCTCACGGACAATCCCAGCGCACCGGCGACTGACAGCCTCCGAAGAAGCCACGAGGAGGAAGAGGAGAGGCCGACGGTCACGTGGACACCGGAATCACGCCGTCAGGTGGCCGGAGGAAGCCGATCGGAGCGAAGGAAAACCGAGAGAGAAACGGGTCAATTCCCGGAGAACCACCGCGACTGGGCTGGAACGGAGGCCACCAACGCATTCAGGGGGAGAAGCCGGTTCTTTTGAGATCGATCTTGGCCGGCGAGACCGTCGAAAACGTCGACGACGGCAAGTGGCAGGAAACGGCACCGTTTGGCCGAAAGGAAAGGGAAGGAAAATGAGGGAAAAGGAAGGAAAGGGGAAAAGAAAAGAAAGGAAAAAGGAAAGAAAATAAAGGAAAAGGAAAGAAAAGAAAGGAAAAAGGGGAAAAGGAAAGAAAATTTACCAGGGACGACTCGAGATTCGGGTAAGTTGACGGGGGTCGAGATTGACCTACGCGTAAATTTCAAAAATTTAATTTAATATTATTTTAATGAAAAATAATTCGAATTTACCTAATTGTGCAGCTTTATGACAGAGACCGAACAAGAGCCGATTGAGCTCTGATTTTCGTACCTCGCATCGTATCGGGTAAGTACAGTTTAATTTCGACAATATGAGTTCTTTAAATACAGAGTTTTAATTATTTTACGGAATTATAGATTAATTTCGCATAGAAAGGAATATTTCTCAGAGTTGTAATATAATTGCCGTAAATGGTATACGGGCTATCCAATGAATTTGGAACGAAGCCCGATAATTATTAGTAAGCTGCATAAACCCGGTATACCCGAAGAAGGGAATTAATAAATATAAAAGGGCTGAAATGGGCCGAGACCCAATGTGGTAGATAGGGCCCAATACCTTAAAGTTGGTCAGTAAATGCGATATACTGATCAAGATAATTGAATTGACCTTAACTGTATGGTTATATGTAGTTACGTACCTTTGGTTGGCGCTCATTTGGGCTGAGAGATTCGGTATCATCGAGGCAGGTTAAGTTTGCGCGCGATTCCAGGTAAGGGAATTTTGTAGGTACATAGAGATACCTATACGTATTTTTGAGGGGATTTACAGGGTCTAGAATTTCTTAAATTATCTAGAAAAGAAATAATAATTTTGCAAAAATCGGGGCATAGGTGAATCAAGGAAAAAGACAATTTTGCCCCTAGGAGTAAAATTTACAAAAAGGGTAGTAAGGCAGGTAAATTGCATGATTTCATGTTTTTAACATGTTATATGAATATATTGCTTTGATTTAAGCAAATATGCACATAGGTTGACGGTTGATTTCATGAATTTTACGAAAGGGTACCGGTTTGTACCGGTTATGATTTTAAAAGATGTTTTATCAAGATTGAGCCACCTATCGTATTTACATGAATAAAAAGAGTGCTAGAGTCTTACTCGCACTCAAGTTTACTGATTTATTTCTCATGAAAAGTCGTACTGGAGCATTGCTCGTACGAGAAATTTGTGTGTGCACAAAATCGTGCTGGAGCTTTGCTCTCACGAAATTTTAGATATCATGATATGCATAGCGTGGTGCTGGAGCTTCGCTCGCACTAGACGTGAGTTGACATGCATATAATCGTGCGGAAGCCTCCTATAGACTGTGTGTCACAGAGAGTTGAGATGCTCGCACGTATACTTTGAGACATGGGTTGGTTATCGACATAGTATTGGGGTGGATAAGACCTACGGCAGGCACCCCCAGACTATGATATGGGTCCACGGAGTACGATGTACCGTGTATGTCACACAGAGTACGCTGTACCATGCAGTCATGATGACTCTATGATGTTACTTGATATTCTGGCGGGTAAGATTTAACCCCACCTCCCGTTGCAGTTGTGATGCCCCGCACACCGGGATCCGTGTAGCCTGGG
This sequence comes from Firmiana major, assembly GCA_033439115.1. Classification (NCBI taxonomy): domain Eukaryota; kingdom Viridiplantae; phylum Streptophyta; class Magnoliopsida; order Malvales; family Malvaceae; genus Firmiana; species Firmiana major. The sequence continues at coordinate 15,634,653 of CM065911.1, read as the reverse complement.
ATCACAGGGACAAAGTATGGCCATAGTCCTCGATTTTCATACAGTAACCTACATGCCTCACATGATATCATACGGTCTGAATAGGCCAGGACGAACCCGAGGGATGGGTAATGTCTCGATTTATGTTCTTAAAAGAGATGTGATTTAATGAATCAAGGTATTCCCGAGAGATGGGTTTGATCTTGATGAAGTTGTTTTATGATGAAACAAATGAGTTTTAAAGTGATGAGTTTATGATGAAACTAATAAGTTTTAATGTGACGAGCATGAGATGTCATACATGATGGTTTTTCCATGTGTGTTTTATATGTCGATTTCATGATTTCCCTTATATGATATATACATACATGTGGCATCGTTTTAGTCATTCCTCATGCTCAAAATATAAAGGATTTTATATCATGACATTATCAGGACGTAGATAGTATAGTTATCTACCTGCTTACATTATTGCCTTACTGAGCACGTTTCACTCACCCTTTCATTTTCCACCCCACAGGGTATATTCAGTAGAAGAGAACGACAATAGCTTCGCAATTCGGTTATCCGCTGCTTCTTATCAAGATCAGATATACACATTTGTACAATTTTGTATCTGAACATATAGATGCACAGTACTGTATATGGATGTAATATTGGGGATGTATTTAGTTTAAATAAATTGATATGTAAATGAAATATGAAAATGGAATGGTAAATAGGTGAGAGGTGACTAACACCGAATCATAGCCCAACTGTTTAGTAGTATAACTGTTCACGACGGGTAAAGAATTGAAAAAGCAAAAAAAAAAAATTTGTAGGGATTTTTTTTTAGGAAATTTAGGTCGTGACACTTTAGGTGCACTTCAGCTGAGAAGGTAGCCTTTGCTATGTTTATGCTAAAAGGCGAGATCGAACACTGGTGGAGATCCACCGAGGCTATTTTGAGGGCCAGACACTCTGAGATTACTTGGGAGGTATTCAATAAATCTCGGTCACCGTACAGAGGAAGTTGTAGATGTAATTTATGAATTTGGTTCAGGGGAACCGTACTGTGGACGAGTATGAGTCTAAGTTTATGTCTTTGGGGAGATATGTCATGCCCCGGAAGTGCGAAAAATAGGGCAATTTTAAAACTTTTTATTCATTCATTCACAATTAAGAGTGCATTCCTGTGCAGTGTCATACATCATCACCTATATTATACCTCAGGATCTCGTCATTGAATAGTATATATTATATCATATACATTACTTGATCTCAAGTTAATTAATCCTAATACATCCCATACAATGTTATACATCAAGTGTCTGTAATTACAGTAATTGTCTGGGTACATGAAAAGATAAAAGATACCTCAAAATACAATATATGGCCTGGAGCTCAAGTCCTCCACTAGCCACTACTCCGTACGTCGCAGGACAACCCTTTTCACTTGAAGAAATCTGGGGGGAAAGAAAACAGGGTGAGCTTCTAAATCGCTCAGTAAAGGGGGTAAGGGACTCATTTCATAAACCAAAATGCACATCACAAAATATTTATTTGTATGTGAAACTCATTAATCTTATTTGAAAACCATAGCATGAAAGTACTCAAAACGACATTCTCATGTCTCAAATCACGTGAAAACATGAAGTAAAAAGGCTCAGCCTAGAACAATAACAAAGCATGTGAAAATAATGCGATAAACGCTTTCTCAATTAACGTGATAAAATCACTGTAATAATAATGCACGTGGCACAGCCACTAAACACACGTGGCATAGCCACTAAACACACGTGGCATAGCCACTGATTTAAATTCACACGTGGCACAGCCACTAAACACACGTGGCATAGCCACTGAGTTAAATTTACACGTGGCACAGCCATAGGATAGGGTTTCACGTGGCAACGGCCACCAATTAGGGTTCTCACGTGGCAACGGCCACCAAATAGGGTTTCTCACGTGGCAACGGCCACCAAATGGGGTTTCTCACGTGGCAACGGCCACCAAATGGGGTTCTCACGTGGCAACGATCACCAAATGGGGTTTCTCACGTGGCAACGGCCACCAAATAGGGTTCTCACATGGCAACGGCCACCAAATAGGGTTTCTCACATGGCAACGGCCACCAAATAGGGTTTCTCACGTGGCAACAGCCACCAAGTATACGTGGCATAGCCACAGAATGGGTTATTCTCACGTTACCAGAACAGAGAAGAATCGGGCTTACATGCTACCAGAGCAATGCCCGGTGTGTACTCAGAATTACACACCTAAGTCTTAATCACATAAGACTAGTTTGCCTTCACGTAGAACTCATAGTGGTTTTTCTCTCGTAAAACTCATTTAAAACCGTTTTGTGCTCAACACAAAACATATTGAAACCGAGTCCCAACCAGCAAAACACGCACACATTTCTCAAATCTCGATATTGCCTTAACGTAGAGCCCAATTCATTACTCACACAAAAATTCAACGGTTTGTAAAGCAATTTCACACTCAGCTTATAAACTCATAAAATAATGGGCTCCAACCGGCTATAAAAATCGTGTGCAATTGTATCACAACACAACACTCAACATGCTTGTTTTATAAATCACAAATCATGCTATAATAGTTCAAAATCACATACACAATTGGTTTAATTTCCCTTACCTCTTTGCACCTCGTATAATGCAATCGTTTCCCCCGTATCACGGACTAGCCTCGCATTCCACTCTGGAACTCCCGAGCTGTCCAAACGATGTTAAAACATCAATACTCAATTACCTCATCAACCTCAATTCTCAAAATCGAGCATAATTGCTCATAACACCTCAAATCTCTTGATTCTCGTAACTCTACCCCAAACTACACTCTCATTCACAACATCTCAACGTTCTACATTTCTAATGCCAATTATCTATGCTAATTCACCACATTGTCTAAATTTCTATTTATAGCTCAAATTCCCAAAATTGCTAAATATCATTATCACTCCAACCACATTGTAATTTCATCAATCCCTAATCATTTTTCAGCTATTTCAACACAATGACAACAACCATTATCATCAAAATCATCTCATATATCAAGATCGGGGTTTAAAAATTACCCAAAACTTGTGGAGGGCTTATCTCTTACCTCGATTCGATCCGTCTTTCGATTTCCAAGTATGTTGTTCTCCCTTTGATGAGGAACAACTTTCCTTCTTGCCACAACTTCTGATTTGGCCAGAAATGGGTGCTTTGGATGAGTGAGAAAGCTAGGTTTCGGTAAAAATGGGGGTTGGAAGAGAGAGAAAGTGAGATTGCAGGAGAAAAATAGGGGTTTCTTATATAAGCTGAGGGTAGGAGATCGATCTGGCTCTTGATGAGATCGATCTGCATTTGAATTTTTGGGACGATTTGGGGCAATTTATGCCTAGGAGATCGATCTGTCGAGGGGTGAGATCGATCTCTTTATGGCTTTATGAGATCGATCTGCTCCTTGAGGAGATCGATCTTCTCCCAAACAGAATCATTTGGAGATCGATCTCTTCCTCATGAGATCGATCTTCTCTCAAACAGAATCATAAGGAGATCGATCCTCTTCCATTGGAGATCGATCTTCTCCTCAAATTCCTCCTTCCTTGTCATTTTTAACTCACCAGATCGATCTCTCCTTCTCCCAGATCGATCTGTCCTCATAACTTCACACTTATTTTAAACACTTAACATATAAATCTCCAATTATCATTCCCCAATTCACTTAGCTCAATAAATTACACTTCAAGTTCATATTACATCATTCAAATATATCTAAAATTCTCAGATCTCACAAGATATGACATGGACACGATGGGTAGTGAGACCCAAAAAATTTAGAAGTTTGTTAATGGATTGAGATTGGCCATCCGAACTAAGCTAGCTCCATTTGACATTCTTACTTATGAGGAGGCTGTACACATGGCTCAATTATGCGAGCAAGATTTTGAAAAGAATGCCTCAGAGCTTGGAAAGTTTAGTGTTAGAAAGGATAGAGACCGAAAGAGATCTGGGATGGATAGAGTGGCCAGGAAAGGAGGCCAAAGATATTTTGAAAAGAGATCTAAGATCGATGAGGTGCAGGAGAGGGATGCTAGACCTCCGTATACCTGGCTTTGATTGCACCGATGGGCATGGTTATTGGGGGACCACGACCTACGACTGATCAATGTAGGAGATGTGGCAGATACCATGGGACTAGACCATGTCAGATACCCCCTGTTTCATGTTTTAGATGTGGGAAGCCAGGACACATATCGACGTTCTGTACGGAGATGGTTGAGACTGCCCCACAGAAGAGCAAAGAGCCAGAGAGAGCTCCAGTTGAGACAGTTGCCCCGAGGAGGAGGGCTACAGCTGAGGAAAAAGGGAAGCAGACAACGAGTGTGAACAGAGGAAGAGTGCATGCACTGGATCAGGATACCGCAGATGCTTCGACGAATGTGATTAAAGGTACCATCTAAATCTTTGGTTTTGAATCATTCGTATTATTTGATCTCGGTGCCACACATTCCTTGATATCACCTTCCTTTGCAAATAAATTGTTGAAGCATGTGAAACCTACATTATTGGATAAAATGTTAATGATTTCCACACCCATGAATGATAGTCAATTGACTGAGCATGTATGTAGGGATTGTAAGTTGATGATAGAAGGAAAAGAAATGGCAGTCGATTTAATTTTATTGAATATGAATGACTTTGATGTAATTTTGGGAATGGATTGGTTAGCTTTCAATCATGTGGTCATGGATTGTCATGCTAAAACATTGAGGTTTCCTGAGATAGAAAATCTTGTTGTAAATTTTGTGAAATGAAAGAGCGTGATTGTTATAAATGAAAAGAGTATGATTTTTAAAATTTATAATGCTTGAGAGACAAATTTATTTATCAGTCATGTATGGATGTGATAATTTATGTTACTAACGGTGGAAAGGATAATGTGAAGGGTTCATGCATACGTGGTTGATATAGATAAGGCACTTCTGGGATTAAGAGACATTCCAGTGATTGCAAAATTTCTTGATGTCTTTTTGGAGGATTTACTAGGACTACCACCGGATAAAGAAATGAAATTTAGTATAGAGTTAGTGCCTAGTACCGAGCCGATATCTAAACCACCGTATCGAATGGCTCTGATTGAGTTGGAGGAGTTAAAAAAAATAGCTGCAAGAATTGTTAGAGAAGAGGTTTATTAGACCGAGTGTCTCACCTTGGGGAGAAGCAATTCTGTTTGTAAGAAAGAAAGATGGAAGCCTCCGACTGTGTATAGATTATCGGTTGTTGGATAAGACCACCATTAAGAACAAGTACCCCCTTCCAAGAATAGACGATTTGTTGGATCAACTCCGAGGAGCCTAAGTATTCTCAAAAATAGATCTGCGGTCAAGGTATCATCAGTTGAGGATAAGGAGTGGAGATGTACCCAAGACAACATTTTGTACCCGTTATGGCCACTAGGAGTTTCTGGTTATGCCATTCGAACTAACGAATGCCCCCGTAGCATTTATGGCATTGATGAATGATGTATTCAAGCCATACCTGGATAAGTTTGTGATTGTGTTCATTGATGACATTTTGGTTTATTCCAAGTCCAGAAAGATTATGAAGAGCATTTGAGGATAGTTCTGCAGACCCTCCGAGAGAAAGAATTGTATGCCAAGCTTAGCAAGTGTAACTTTAGGTTAGAGCAGATCTCATTTTTGGGCCATGTTGTATGGAAGGATGGGGTATCAATGGATCCATCCAAGATAGAGGCAGTTGTACAGTGGGAACAGCCCAAGACAGTTACTGAGATTAGAAGTTTTTTAGGATTGTCAGGTTATTATCGAAGATTTGTAGAGGGTTTCTCCAAACTAGCTACTCCATTGATGCATCTCATGAGGAAAGATGTTAAGTTTGTGAGGGATGAGGCATGTGAGAGAAGTTTTGAGGAGCTTAAGCATCGATTGACCACTGTTTCAATTCTCACCATTCCTACTAGCTTAGGAAGTTTCACGATGTATATGGATGCATCACACCAGGGATTGGGCTGTGTGCTTATGCAAGATGGGAAGGTAGTTGCCTATGGATCTAGACAGTTGAAAGATCATGAGAGGAACTACTCGACACATGATTTAGAGTTGGCGACCATGGTGTTTGCTTTGAAAATATGACGCCACTATCTCTATGGTGAGAAATTTTTGGTGTTTATAAATCATAAGAGCCTTAAGTACTTGTTCTCGCAGAAAGAGCTGAATATGAGGCAAAGGAGATGGCTCAAACTCTTGAAGGATTATGATTGTGAAATCATGTACCACCCAGGTAAGGCAAATGTAGTTGACGATGCTTTGAGCAGAAAGAACCTAAGGTTGGTGTCTTATATGATGGTACGGGAACATGAGTTGATGGAGTAATTTGTGAACCTTAGTTTGGATGTAACCCCACCTAGATCAGAGAGATTGGATATCATGGCTAGTTTGAGATTGGAGCCAGAGTTGATTGGCCGAATTCGACAGGCTAAGTAGAGCGATCGATGATGTATCGATTGGTTGAGGCAGATACAGACAGGTGTGGGTATTGATTTTGAGCTGAGTGCTGATGGGTTATTGAGGTTCAGAGGCAGAGTATGTGTTCTCGAGGATCCTAAGATCAAGAAGTTAATATTATCAGAGGCTCACTCATCGAAGTACACGATATATCCGGGGAGTACCAAGATGTATCAAAACCTTCGAAAGGTTTATTGGTGGTTTGGAATGAAAAGAGACATTGCAGAGTATGTCGCTAAGTGTCTCATTTGTCAGCAAGTGAAGGTAAAGTATCAGAAGCCTGCAGGATTATTGCAACCTCTACCGATATTAACTTGGAAGTGGGAACATGACACCATAGATTTTGTGATGGGATTACCGAGGACCCGCAGAGGTCATGATGCCATATGGGTTATTGTGGATCGGTTGACTAAGTCAGCCCATTTCTTAGCTATGAGAGCTACCGATACTCTGAGTCAGTTGACGAACCTGTATATTCGAGAGATAGTATGACTACATGGTGTTTCAGTGAGCGTTGTTTCTGATAGGGATACCCGCTTCACTTCCCATTTTTAGGAACAATTTCAGGAAGCGATGGGGACCCAGTTGAGTTTTAGCACCGCTTTTCATCCTTAGACAGATGAGCAGTTATAGAGGACTATACAGACCTTGGAGGATATGTTGAGAGCGTGTGTGTTGGATTGCAGAGGCTCCTGGGATGATCACCTACAATTAGCCGAGTTCGCCTATAATAATAGTTATCATACGAGTATCGGGATAGCACCCTATGAGGCACTGTATGGACGCAGATGTCGATCCCCTATTGGATGGAAAGAGGTTGGTGAAAGTCAGATTTTTGCTCCTAACTTAGTGCATCAAGCACCTGAGGACGTCCAATTGATATGTGAGAGATTACAGACAGCTCAGAGCCGGCAAAAGAGTTACGCTGACAAAAGATGGAGACTATTAGAGTTTGATGTGGGTGAGTCAATATTTTTGAGAGTTTCACCTTCGAAGGGTATCATGAGATTTGATAAGAACGACAAGTTGAGCCCCAGATATATCGAACCCTTCGAGATTTTGGAGAGAGTGAGAGATAAGGCTTATAGGTTGGCATTGCCGCCGGAGTTGACAAATGTTCATAACGTCTTCCATGTCTCTATGCTTCGGAACATCACACTATGGAAGAAGCCACATGAGACTTGGAAAGTTCGATGTGGGAGAAGTATCTCGAGCTATTTACGGATTGACTTGGTTCTAATTTGGATGACCAAATTCCATGAAAGAGGGGAGAATGTGAGACCCCGTATATGTATAACATTGTATATATGTAAATGGAATTATGAGATAAATGATTTTGGATCAAATAAATGTGAATAGACTTGTAATGTGAAGTATAAGTGATGTAAAGTCCATTAACTCAATGTACACACTTGTGATAAGAGTATGTGGTGTACGTACAAGTTTCATTTTGTATGAATATGAAGGATTATACTTTTGGATGTGACAAATGTGAGTGGAATGGAAAAGGAGTAGTGTGGTAAATGGAATGAAGTTGCATGAATCTAAATACTTCTATTTGGTTTTATATTGTATGCCTTTGGATATACAATGAATGCATACAAGTTTCAATATGTATAAAGCTTGAATGGATACCATTTTCAAGTCTTAAAGGTGATTGGATGAGAAAATGGCTATGGTAGCAAAATTGAGGATGTTGGTATGAGTTAGTGCAGAAAATCTACAAAAAAATGAAATTGGATGAAGGCCAGATCGATCCCATGCAAGGAGAGATCGATCTCATGGCTTGGAGAATGTAGAATTAAGCAAAGTTGGAAGAGACAGATCGATCTCACACAATGCAGATCGATCTCCTTAGCTCTCGGGTTAGAGCAAATCGATCTCCTTCCTTAGGTAGATCAATCTCCGTTAGCTACTGGAAAGAGTAGATCGATCTCCTCCTTTAGCCAAATCGATCTCTTTAGCTCTCTGCCTGGAAACAGATCGATCTTTAACCCCCGACAGATCGATCTCCTACCTTCAAAATGCCATGAAAAGAGGGATTTTAAGAGGACTAGATCAATCTCCTTCCTCTGCAGATTGATCTCATCAAGCAATATCTATAAATAAGAGCAGTTAAAATCTGTAAATCACGGAAACACACTTCACCCTCTCCATTTTTCACCTAAAACCTAATTTTCTCTCTCTAAAATCACCCCATTTCCATTAAGAATTGAAAGGAAGCTATTAGATGCAAAGTTGTTCATTTTGAGGAAGAGAACAACATAGTTGGGAATCAAAACCTCATTGCTGGTATTGAAGGAGCAAGGGACATTTTCATTTGGAGCAAGAAGAGAAACTAGATTTGGTAAGTTTCTAAGACTTCAACCCAAGTACATTGGTTTATTTATTGATTTTGGGTTGATTTGGTATGTGTATTGATGATTGAAATCACCTAGAAAGTATTTGAACTAATGTGACCTAGAAAATGGAATGAGTTTAGTGTGAGGGAGTGTGATTTGGATGAGTTGGTGGTTAAATTTGAACTAATGTGGATGATTTGAGATAGTTAAATGGATTTGCATTGTGAGTTTAGGGAAATTATGGGAAATGAGTATGTAAATGCTTGATAAATGCCATAGTGAAGAAAATCAATGAAATATGAACACTATAAGCTTAATATCGACTTAATATCGATTGGGAATGAGTTAATAGGCCTAAAAGGATCTATAGACTCGAGTTATGAGTAGAGTAATAAAAACGAGGCCTCACAAGCGTTAATAGAGATCATAGATCGAATCGACTATAGTGAACACAAGAGTTAGATTATAATGGGCTAAAATGTTGTGAAATATGTCTATGTGCAGTTTTGGAGAGTTCGTTAGAGACGAATCGAACCACACGAGTAAGCAGCTTTAAGGAAGTGGAATCACGCGTCGCGATTCCAGGTAAGGGAATTTTGTGAGTATATAGAGGTAGCTGCTCGTATTTTGAACTCGTGGGTATATAGGGCTTTGGAAATGTGCATGAGTTTATAGAAATGTGTTTGACAATGTATGGAAATTGTTTCGAGTATTCGTATGAGATTTGGTTGTTTGAAATGGTATTGTAAAGAAATGGGATAGTAAGGCTAATAATTGCATAAATCACGTGTTTTGAATGTTTTCACAAAACACCTTACTTTGTTTTAAGCAAATTGACTGATAGGCTGGCAAATGTTTGAACGTTTGTGAAATAGCACATGTGAGTTGCTAAGCATGGGTTGTGAATGTTTTGGTTGTTTATGAGCCGCCTGTCATGTTTATGTGAATTAAACCGTGCTGGAGCCTAGCTCGCACTGGATATTGATGTTTTCACATGTTTGAAATGTGTTGGAGCTTAGCTCGCACTTTGATTTGAATTGTGGTGATGTTTTATAAATCGTACTAGAGGTTTTGCCCGTACATGGATTACGAATGGATTGCTTATGCATATAACCGTATTGGAGCTATGCTCGTTCGCGGTTTTCTTCATGTTTTATGCATAAATGTCGTACTAAAGCGTTTCTCATACGAGGTGATTTGGTAATGATGCATGAATTCGAGCTAGAGCGTAGCTCGCACAGATTTTCACACTATAGTATGTATGATGCCGTGGTGAGGGAAATACGGATTAACTCAGGGAACCCAACAGGGCCGAGTAAGGGTATGAGGGGCTAGGACCTGACATTAATCCATTAAGGGAACCCAACAGGGCCGCGTACAGGCATGAGGGGCTAGGACTTGAATCAGAGAACCCAACAGGGGCGAACAAGGCAATGAGGGGTTAGGACCTGATATTAAGAGTATTCCCACGTGCACTTGAGACTATAGAGGTTACACTTGGTATGAGGTAGATAAGGCCTACGGGAGGCACCCCAACCATGTTATGGGTCCGCGGAGTACGGTGTACTTTGTATATCACATGGAGTATGATGTATCGCGTGGTTGAGATACTGATGAGAAAAGTTTGGCGGAGAATAACCCACCTTCGTTCCAGCATGATACCCCTTACACTGGGATCTGTGTGGTCTGGGATGATTTATGACATAGTTAGCCAACATAGTCCATTGAGATATAGTAACCTGTCTCCTTGCTTATTACATAATACCACATGGTTTTGATACTTGTATGTGATTTTGACTGTCCAGGGTAGACCCGAGGGAGGGGTCGAGCCTTGTGGGATTTGATTTGTGAAATGATAATGATGTTTAAGATTGAGAAAACGATTTGTGATGGGATTGTATGTATTTGAGAAAGAGATGTGATTTCAAAAGGATGTTTCTTAAATGAATTGCCATTTTCTATGAGATTTGACAATTGATGAGCATGAGATGATTTGTACATGATGATTTTACCATGTTTTATATCCCAATTTCCATGATTTAAATACAATGATATATGTATACTCATATGGCATAGTTTTAATTCCTCATGTTCCTGGTGTAAATGATTTATGCATAACATTATGAGCATGTAGGTGGAGTAATTATCTACCATGCTTGCATTATTACCTTATTGAGCGTGTGATTGCTCATCCCTCTCTATTTGCCCCCTCGTACAGAGCATGCATAGTAGCCCAGTGAGGACTGAGGCGTTTTGTTTGGATACCCGTTGCATCTCCATCACCCAAAGGTATATATACACAAAGATTCTTTTTGTATCTAAACTTGTAAAAGCACAGTGATCATTTGAATTTGTAATATGGGGGATGTAATTGTTAAAACACATAGTATTTATGGACATACAACTTAACCTTTGAATGTATGACAATACTTTTGATTTATTTGGGAAATGAACGGTAAATAATGATTATTATTGTCTCACAGCCCAATAGTGTGCTGGTGAGTTAGTTCATGACCGGGTAAGGAGGTAGAAAAATGCGAAAAATTTATGGTGATTTTTGGTTAAAGAGAATGAAAAAGGGTCGTGACACCTATGGCCTCAGAATAATTTTTATGAATTATGAAATTTATTCCGAATTTATTTCACTTACTAGGCCTAATTTCTCGATTTAGTGTTATCTTGAGTTTTTCTAACTTTTTCGCTTCCAATACCTTAGTTTCACCTTTTAACCACCAAAGTATACTTATACATGAAATCTTTAAGAAATACTTAAATTTAAAACCTTACCTCGATTTTTGTAGCCCAAGCTTCGTGCCACTGACCCGAGTGCTTCGTTCATTTCGGGCAGACGCAATATTATTATGAGTATCTTAATTGCTTTATGGTTTTCAAATAAATAATAAAATGAAAATTTTAGGTTTCACAGGGTGGCCATAGTGTAGAAACTGTGGAATGGCAGAGAGAAGATCTCGCCATCAGTGAACTCGTTTCTGTGAGGGTGAGGCTGATTGCTGAGATTTGTGAGAAAGACAAAACGATGAAGGCATGAAGCTTCTGCCTTCTTAAAAAGTGAAGGTAGCACGAGTGAACGGGAACAAAGCGGGAACGGGACGGGAGCGGGACAAAAACGAGAACCGGAGCGGGAGCCGAAATCGAAACGGGAAGGGGAATGAGAACGGATCGATCGAGAATAGCCGAATAAGAGCAGAGGGAAAGTAGGTACTGGCTGGGTAGTGGGTTACTAGGTTGGGTAAGGTTAATAATTAATTTTATTTTTTTAATTAGTAATAGTTTTTTAGTAGAATTTATAATTAAGGAGTTTAGTATTAATTAATTTTTTTAAGTAAATGTTTAATAATTATCTAAAAAAAGTTTGGTAATTAGCTTAAATGTTTAGTAATTATCTCAAATATGGTAAAATTAAATTTTTCATGTAAATTTTTTAGTAGAATTTTCAATTGTCAAATTTATGGTATTAATGTTTAAAAATATAGTATTAAATATTATTGTAACTTAAGAGAAAAACAATATTGATTTTGATTTTTGATAGTGTAAATGTGATGGCTTAAATTAATTGATAGTGACCAATTAATATTAAATTTTTAATGTAACAAAATATTATAGTAAAATATGAATAATTAATGGTTCAAATTTAATTCTTTTTTTATAAATTAAATTCAATTTTCATTTATGTATGAAGAATGTAATATTTTTATTACTCATGTTTATAATTATTTATTTAATAGAAAATATCAAGCATGCCACCATGTGAGGAGTTTCCAAGTAAAGGAGTAGAAGGAACGCCAAGTGATGATATCAGTTGGCATTTCGGAATACCTGTACCAAATGCAAAAGGAAATTTGTGGTGTAAAATTTATGGGAAAGTTGTAAAAAGAGGAATAACACGCTTCAAGGAGCATATTGCTCATAAAACTGGAAATGTTGCACCATGCCCCAACGGTACCAGTTAGTTATAAATATTATTATTAATTTCTCAATGAAGATTATAAAATTACGTTAACATGTACAACTAATTTTTTTCTTCTTTTTAACTATATTATTAATAGGTATTGTTAGAGAAAGTATGATGAAACTCCTTCAACAAAGTAAATCAAGTAAATTTGATAATAAAAGGAGAAAAGATGAATTCTTATCACAATTAAGAGGAGAGGATTATGATTATGAAGGGTTCATGGATGAAGATGTTGCTACAAGACAAACTATGCGAGATAGTGTCCAATCACAACATGAGTGGCATATGAGACAAGAATTTAAAGCAAAGAACTGATTGTTTCAGTAATACTTATGAAGAGGGATGGAGCTCTCATGGCTCAGCTGCTATCTATTTTGATAAAAGAATAAGGAAATCCATTCCAACTAACTCCAAATTTTCATTAAGGGGAGCTATACCTGAATTGGTTATAAGCAAGAGTTCAAAGCAACCAAAATTAAATGATTTTTTTTAAAGACATTGAAAAAGAAGTTAGGTGAATCAGTATCTACATTTTTTTATATATGATTAACTCTCTTTTCAGTTAACAAACTCTCAATGGTTGCACAATTTAGTTTCTGTAGCAGCAGAAATTAGGCAACATGTAAAGCTCCCAACACCTTATGAGATTTCTGATGTGTATTTGGAATTGGAGTATAAACAAGTGAAAGAATAGGTTGATGGATTAAAGGTTCATTGGAGTGAACTAGGTGCTACGCTTATGTGTGATGGTTGGACGAACAGTTTGAACCAAATGCATATAATTAATTTCCTCGTTTATTGTAGTAAAGGGACCATTTTTTGGAAATCTGTGGATGTTTACTACAAACATTTTGATCATACTGTGGAAGATATTAAAGAAGAATACATTGTCCAAATAGTTACTGACAATGAGACAGCAATTAAGGCTGCTAAAAAAATTAACAGAAAAAAGGAAACATCTGTACCAGATGGCCTGTTCAGCTCATTGCTTGGATTTATGCCTTGAAGATATTGGTGAAAGGCCAAGTGTGGAAAAAGTATTGGAGGAGGCGAAGAAAGTGACTTGTTTCATATACAATCACATATGGACGGTTGATTTAATGAGAAAATATACTTAAGGAAGACAAATACTTCATCCTGCTCTTACTCGATTTGCCACCAATTTCATCCAACTACAAGAGATAATAAAACATAAACAAGATTTAAGAGAAATATTCAATTTAAAGGTTAGTACTTCGTAATTGGTTTTAGTATTTATATCTAGCATCTTTTTTATGATATCTTATTTATATTACTCTAAAAATTTATTAATGAATTTATAGGAATTCAAAGAATCAAAGTGGGGACAACAAAAGTCGGGGCCTGCCTATGAAACCAAAAAAATTGTTTTAGGAAAAGATTTTTGACAAAAAACACGTAAAATAATAAAAGTTTATGAGCCTTTGGTAAAGATATTGTGCCTTGCGGATAGTGATGAGGAACCAACCATGGGTTTTATTTATGAGGCTATGGATAGAGCTAATCGGGCAATTCATGCAAATTGTCGATAGTCCACTGATTATGAAAAGATTATTGACAACAGATGGATTTTCATGCATTCTGACTTGCATTCAGCTGGTAAGTAGAATAAAAATGTGGATGGCAATTAAAAACATTTTTATATTTTATCATTATGTTTAAATTGCTTATATATTTATTTTTATTACTTTTAGATAATATTGTTCTGAATTATGTTTAGGTTACTATCTTAATCCCTAATTTGAATTTGGTGTTGAGTATTTTGAAAGTGTGTTAAGAGAAACATTAGAAGGTATGAAAGCAGCAATAGAAAAATTGAAACTTTCTATGGATACTCAAATAAGAATGATTAACCAGGTTAGTATTTAATACTATTTTATTCTCTAAAATTTCTTGGTGTATTAGTTATAGAATTACTTTTTGCATTTATTTATTTGATAAATTATATTTTTTAGCAATATAGTTGATATTATTTTGACATAAAAATGAGATATTCGATACGCCATAGGCACAGAGAGCTTGGAAGCAAATGAATCTAGGTAAATAGTTAATTAATTTATTATAATTTATTTAATATTTTTAATTATATTCGATTTTAAATTTATTTTAAATAATTTTATATAGCTGAATGGTGGATGATATACAACACATGTTTTCCTGAATTGCAAAAATTGGCAATTAAAGTGCTTAGTCAAACAACTTTTGCATCAAATTATGAAAGAAATTGAAGCACATTTACTTATATACACACTAAGGCCAAAAATAGATTGAAATATGAAAAACTTCAAAAACTATTATATACTTATTATAACATGAGGCTAAGGATGAGACATCAAAAAAGAATGAGTGCTAATGAGATAAATGATAGTTTCAATCCTATTAGCCTTGACAATATATTTTAAGATGAGGATTCACTTTCAGAATGTCTACAAGAGAGAGAAAGAACTTTGTTAGATAGTCAAAATTATGATTGGTTGTCTGTGGATAATTCTGTTGATGAAATAAACTATGAACAATCATATCAATCATAAGAAGAAAATGTGTCTCTGTCAAGTACAAATATGATACAAACTCAGAGTGATGATGATGATGAGGATTCAAGTCCATTTGATGATGATGATGATGATGGTGGTAGTAATGGTGGTGATCATGGTAGTAGTGCTGATTATAGTGGTGATGCGAGTGAAAATAGGCCTTTCAATCCACTTGGAGAAGAATATGAGCTTGTTGTTGCTAGTGGATTATTCATTGATATGTCAAATTATGGAATAAATGCATCTGTTAAATCTAGTAGGGATAGAAGTCAAGACAGAGCTCGATCAAAGGGAAAAGCTAAGAAGCACCAACATGATACTTTTGGAGGCTCTTCGTCAAGAAGATCAACTTCTAGTAATGAATCATTTGGTAATCAAGGTTATTATCTATCGAGACCATCTTTACATTTTCAACATCCTCACGGTTATTATCCCCCACCACAAGGTTATTATCCACCTCAGCGATTTTCTAATTATCTTATGCCTTATTGTCCACAAATGTATCCACCGCCACATATGTATCCACCATCGTAAATGTATCAAGAACAAGAATATGGTTTGACTTTTGAACAAAGATTAGATCAACGTGGCTCTGAAAGTGAAGAGAGAGAATATGATCCTCCTCTTCATTCCACTATATGGTAACGTGTAAGATTTGAAATATTTATAATTTCTTATAGCGGATTGAATTTAACATGTTTTTGCTTTGTTAATTATCAATATTTGTACAAATTTGTATAGAAGAGAAAAAAAGAGAAATATTGACATAATTAATTTAGATTAAAAAAATTGACAAAATTTTAGTGAAAGAATTCTTTAATAATTTAGACGAAAAATAATTATATTAATAAGAATTAATTTAGTAATTATTGAACTCTATTTTCTGTCTTTGTTATTTTTCAATTATCATAAATAATTTTGTTAAATTATAATGCTTTATTATAACTAAAAAAATTATGACTAAATTTTTTCACAAAATAATAGAATTAAGATATCATAAATTATTTTTAAAATTATAAAATAAGACTTATTACTATTATAATTGCAAATATTACATTTTAGGCAAAGTTGTGTGAATTCAAAAAAAATTCACGATTGCGATGACCGTAATGACCGCGATGATCTCCGTTATATCTATAACCGCGATGAACGCAACACGACCAAAAATGAGACCGCGACCACAATTTAAATCCATAGCTCGAGATTCTACCTGTAAATTGTATATAGACCTCAAAGACTTTATTTCCCGAGGCTATTATCTCTCCCTGGAACTCGCAAAATTGTAGCCTAACAAAGTAGGTGAATCCAAATATCCTCAACTGGAAATTACCCACTGAGTTTATAGTTCTCATTCATAGTCTTGTTGGTTCCCATCCTCCTGACAGTTGAATAAATTTTGGCTAGTGCAGTGTAATTGGGTGTCATACTAAAACCGAGCTCGATGCTATTATTAATAGGTAGAGCACTGGGTTTCGCATCAGTCAAGTATTCAATGTCGACGTCCCAGCTCCTCTGCATGCATGTATCTTCTGCCAGTGAAAGGGAGGTACCACCTAGATTTATTCGGTATACCATCTCAGGGGCCATGCTCTTCTTGATTTGGTATCGATTCACTTAGTTAACAAACTTAAACCACGTGTCATTCTCTACAAAGTAATAAAGATTGTCGGGCATTGACATAATTTTGATTCCATTGATGAATGCATATGAATCGAGCATACTGTGACTTGCAGTGAACAATATGTTCAGCTTTTTATTGTTTTCAACATTTATGCAAAATATTTTACAATATGTTTTCAATTTGAGATCATCAACTGTGAGGGTAACACTGAAGTTCGTTAGAAAGGTAGAACTGTCACACCCCGACTCCGAGTGCTCTTCATCCATACATATACTACTTACGGTTGGGCTGTGAGATGATGCAATTACTAAATTCCATATATTTATAGTGGAAATAGTTAAAACTTTAAATCACACTCCCAGGTGTGTGTGTGTGTGTGTGTGTAGATATACAAAATCAATTGTATAATATAATATCTTTATATGACATCCCCATACAACTATTTACATTTTGAACTCATGACTGTGCGATACATTACAATAGATACAAAATACTTTTGTGTATACAATTCTTATACCTTTTGCAACTGGTGGGAGTTGTCCAACATAAAAAGGGATCTAGAGACTACCGCACTATTCTACTTCTCAGTATCTAGAGGGAAAAAAATAGTGGGATGAGCAAACCACAGCTCAGTAAGGAAAAGGATGCTAACAGGTAGATATTGTACTATCTACATAGCCCATGCATGATTAAACAAAATCATATTTCAATATAAATGGACATATTATTAGAAAACACATTTAACCAATTCTTCACACATTAGCATTTTCATGAAAACAAATATACAATATTCCCATTCAAAACATGTCATAAAACAGTGCTTTCACGGCACAAGTATTTAAATCAAGAGATTTATCAAATCATAATATCTCTTTGCTTTTCTCAAATCATTTCTTTTCATCAAATCTCTTTCTTTTATGAGTTTCTCAATTTCTCTTATCTCTGAGACAGGCATGGAATTCTCGACAAACTAATATCCATGACATATGGCCATAGTCAGTGATCCCAGGCCTTACTAATTATGTATGCACAGGATATCACTTGCCTGAAGGAGGGATGGGTTAGTCCTGCCATTCGGCTCATCTCAAACAATATCATCATCTTCCTCATCAACTCACGGTACAATGTATGCCATGTGTCATCTATGCAATACTCGTACTCACGTGCACCCAGCACAGTACATAGTATTCCCCGGACAACTACACAGTTCTACGTACGACCGTGGACCCAGTCCATCCACCCTACTCCAATGAACTCATCATCCTGAACCATATCTCATATACCAGGCGAGCAAAATCAGCGTGACACGCAGTCATCTCAAGGCTCCAATGCGGTATCTCTCAGTACGAGCAACTACTTCTAGCACTGTATCATTTCAAACTTAGCAAAACTAGTGCGAGCAATGCTCCAACACTTTTCTCAAAATCATCGTGCGAGATGGACTCCAACACGGTATATCAAAACCATGGAAACATGTGTGAGCTAGAACTCCGTCACATTTTCATCATAAAACCACGTGCGAGTCAAGCTCCAGCATGGTTTATCAAAACATGTAAACGTATGCGAGTAAGACTCCAGCATAGTCAAAGTCATTAAAACGGGTGTGAGCTAGTGCTCCAACACCAAATCACATCTCAAACTCTATAGGTGGCTATTTTCTCTTTTAAAAACTCAAAACATGTTTATTTACTAGCATGTCGTTCCATGCTAAACATGTAAAACTAGCCAACCTATCCATCATCATTTCTCAATCACAAAATCAACCCATAGTTGAGAAAACATCAAAAACATCGTATAGATGTAAAAGCATTAAAACATGCATGTCAGGCTATTGTCCTTCCCACATCCCATTTCCAATACATATACCATAACACATTTAATGATTTCATATCATTTCATAGCTCATTAGCTGAACATACTATCACTAACGTCGTAACTACTAAAATCACAGTAAAATACCTACGAATATCTCTATCGCTAACATACAGTCCCTTACCTCGAATCGCGCTCATATTTCCTTCGTCTCGTTTGCTCCGTTTGCGATCTGGGTCAATCGTATTCCAATTATTTCAATCTACACGTGTAAATCATTAATTTTTTTTTCCTTCTTCTAAACCTCCACATTGTCATTTATTTATCTATTCATACTCCTCAAACCTTTAAATCACATTTCACCTTCTTACTAATATCATTTTATCTTCTCTTAAGCTTTCCATCACTTTTCCATGGATTTTCTCTTCATAAACCCCTCTTAATATTACTCACCCATCACTACACTCATCATTTCTAACAATATTTCACATACCATTCAACCCACAAAATTCCTAGAAATCCATATTTTAAGCTTGAAGGTTGAAGAGCTCACCTAGATTAGTCTTTGTCCTTAGCCAAACTTGGGGTAGCCAAATCTCCTTCTCTTGGTCACACTAATGTGTGATTTTTGGATATGTTGTTCTCTTTACTTCAAGGAACAACTTTCCCTTTGAGCTTCTTCAGATTCTAGCTAGAATGTAGTGATTTTTAGATTGAGAAAGCTTGGTTCTTAAGAGAAAATAGCAGGTGCAAGTTTGGTGGGAAGAAATCTAAGTTTTCAATCTAAATCTCATGCTCTTTTTATAGGTACAGACACATGAGATCGATCTGGCCCTTAAGGAGATCGATTTCTGCATGGTTTGGTAGTCCTTTTACCTAACATAACCACCACCAGATCGATCTATTTTCATGATGAGATCGATCTGTTGAAGGCTAAATTTCCTCTTGGAGATCGACCTGCTCCTTCTTATTCTTAACGAGACCGATCTGTTTGTAAAAGGGAGATCGATTTATTGCTTAAGGGAGATCGATCTACTCGCGGCTGAGGCTTAAAGAGATCAATCTGTGCTTTGTGAAAGATCGATCCCTTCCAGGCAAAGACTTAAGGAGATCGATCTGCCTTCCCATGAGATCGATCTGCCCTGTTCCATTTGACAAATTCTGGGTATTTCATGAGGGGAGATCGATCTCTCCTTCATATGAGATCGATCTCTTATCCCCTCCACCCTCATTTTCTGTAATTTTTTACAGGTTTTCAAATGTACACTTATCCACATTTGCTTCATACCTCAATTTACAATCCGTGCACAATTAACGTACAATGACATCCATTCCATATAGTTCATAGGTAATAAAACTTGTGCACACTACTTGAAATCATGGATGTTTCATTAAATTTCCAAAATCCTTACATCCTCCTATCATTTATACTCATGTAACAATACATATACATACATCATAGCTTCTCAAGTTATTTTTTTGTAACAATGTACATATACATCATATCTTCATCAATACGTGTGAAATTACGGGCATTAGAAGAACGACGGATGTGGACATTAAAAAAGCATTTAATCAGTTGAATTCTTTGAGTGAAGTGGGAAAAAAGTAAAGGCGAATGAATTTTGGCCCTAGTGCTACGTTGAACGTGTAACTAAATTGAGAACGAGTGAGGCGTGCAATGTTTAAGGGGTCAGTTTGGGAGCTCGATTGGCTCCCATTGATAGCTTAGTGAGTTTGAATTTTCACAAAAGTTCAAAACTTTTGGACTGTAGAATGATAATAATGCCCCTATTTTAAATTTATTTTATTTTTTTCATTAAACTTAAATGATCATTTTTTTTTAATATCACCGGAACTAATCTTACCTCACTTGAACCAATCTCACCACCCATTCAAATTCACCCAAGGTCAGTCACTTGAAACATCTAATACTACTGATTCAAAATAATTAGGCTGATCCAAATATTTACAATCTACACCCCACAACCGTCGAGTGAAATCAGTGTTGTTACTAGTAGAGATAAAGTGCTATGTCAACTTGTGGATCGTATGCGACTGAGATGTTCTGGTTTTGGAGCATGAGCATCATGCAAAAAGGGGTTAGATTGAAAGTTTTTGCGAAGAAAAATACCTTTTTTTAGTGTTCTTCGTGGCAAGAATTCCAAAGAATGATCAAAATAAGACAAAATTTTTTTGACTATAAAATGACATTTCACTTCTATTTTTAATAATTTTATTAAAAAAATATCTTTAATAGTCATTTTATTTGTTTTTAATCTCACCAAAGTCAATCTCACCTTACCGGAGCCGATCTCACTATCCATCCAAACTAGCTCTAAGTCTCTCTCACAACCTGTAGCAGTAGTAATTAGTTTGATAAATGTCTAAACGTTTGAATTGTCTTCCCGTTTGCAAGTTGTAACTTGTCTTTTAGAACCTTACAATAAGGTCATTCTTTATCGAGCACTTAGGTCTAGGGGGTCAGGTATTGTGATGCCCCAAAAACGTGGAATTCAGGCTAATATTAGGAATATTCCTAAATCCTTTACTTAAGTTGTATTCCTATCAGTGTCGATTTCTTAACCCTTTTATTTTGTAAAAATTTCGCCAGCATAACGGCGTATTTTTATTCTAACCCTCCTGCAAGGTATAAAACGCAGGTTATAATCGCAACCAGTTGATTTTAATTTCCTTTTCTTACTCAACAGTACATCCATTCGCATTTCCATACTTCAACATTCTGCAATATACAATATCATACAAACTGCTTATTTACAACTTTCATATTCAAACACTTGCCTAACTTGCATCCCAAAATATTCTTTACAAGACTGTCTATGCTTTATAGGATGTCTGGCAGATAAAGTAAAAGTATACCTTACTAGTACTGAAGATAGCCTGGAGAGGGACTGAGTCCAATCGTCCACGACTATTGTACCGCAGGTATGAGCGATAAATCACCTAAGGAAATCTGTAAGAGTTAAAGGAAAGGGGTGAGCTCTACAAGCCCAGTAAGACATGCGTTTAAAGCAGTCTTAGCAGTAAAACATGTAAAAGCAAAACATTGTAATTCAAGTTTTATCATGTAGCATGTAAATCACATAGTGTATAAATTGCGTAGCAAATATCACGTAGGTTTACATTTCGCGTAGTTTATATCGTGTAGTTCATTTCAAAAATCAAGTCAAAGCATGTAACATTTAAATCATGTAGCTTAATACTCATTCTTTTAAAACAACATGAATAATTTTATGGAGACTAGGTAGAGACACATAGTACTAAAAGTCATGTTCGCGTAGATATTTCACGTAGGTAGTTCGTGTAGATAGTTCACAAAGACAGAGCAGCTATGGCCATGGTAAGTGAACTGTAGACGGGATTAGGGTCATACATCGCCCTACGCCACTTACGCAAATGACGAAAATAAGGCACCGAGTAGCACAAATACCTGACGCGGTTAAGCATGCACCATAAGGGACTGAGCGTACACAATATGGCATATGGCATGCACCACGAAGGTCCAGACTCCACAAGGGCCATGCATGACAGATCACGTAGACTACATGCGACCTTAATCTCAAAACAGAACTTTAAATCATTTTTTTGGGGTCTATTAGCCCGTAAACTCGTAGAAACAATACTTTTATTTAATTTCCTAAACATAAACATCATTTCATAAGACTTCATTTTTCGAATAGCAAATTATATTTTCAAAACATTTTATAGGTACTCAAAAGTACATTTGAATAGCTCGGTAACTAGGACTTTTCGGTTTAGCATGAATAGTAACTTTTCGGGTTCAGGAATGCGTTTTATAAATACGAGCATACTTTATGAATTCATATATCAAAGTAAGATATTGGGATACGAATATTACTTTAAAACAAATCCCTTACCTCGTAGACCTTGGGGCAATGCAAAATCATCGGGTCTCGAGATTGCCTCGATTTGTGTGTCGATTTCTCGAGCTACCCAAAATGATACCAAATCATCACATAATGCTTAATAGCATCTCAACATATTCAAACATATGTTTAGTTGATCAAGATAGAGAGTGATCAGTGATTAACATATCTTGTCAGAAACCAGAGTCAAGGTAGAAAATGATCTATAAATGACAAACCCGCCAATCCATCCACTCGTGAAAAATGTAGATGATCAATCTCAAAAAGTGACATATCTCAGTCAAATGTGAAAAATTAATGAATATCCATCCGAAAATCCATAAAGAAGATTAAGCCAATGTTAGTTTTCCTCCTAAGGTGAATTAGAGCATAATACATCCATCTTTTTTTTCTGTAAATAAGAAAAGTCAAAATCTCCCAGTGATGAAAACAAAAGGGTTGCGTGCTTCCAAGTGTCGACATGCATGTTTGTGAGATGATTAAATCTACACCAAGATTTAAAGAATTTCAAACAAGCATGATTCATACATGTGTGTCCTATAGTGCAAGTTTGAAAGGCATGAACTATATAGGAATGCGCTACCTGAGAAAGGGCAAAGGAGTAAACAATTTTCAAGTGACAGCATTCACGTGTGAAAACGTAACAACACTATGATCAAAAGCACAGAGCTTTTGGTTCGAAAGATACCTTTTCAGCACTTTGTTCGTGAAATTGCCCAAGATTTCAAGATCTTGATTGTTGTTTCTTTGATTGAAGATACAAGTCCAAATATGAAGCAAACCGCTCGCAAATCGATCTAAGTAAGGCTTCCCAGAAAGCCGCTCGTTACCAAAGATGCAAGGAACTCCAAGCTCAGCAGCGGCAGAGTCAATAAGCCTCGAGCAGGTAGATGCCGAGTCGAACTACAAGTCAAAATAATTTGGTTGCACTTCCTTTGGTCAAGAAGTCAAGAATTATGAAGCATTTTATTGGTTAAGGACTCGTATGCATGGCAAGATGCCACGAGCTCTTGTTGAAGGCTTGGATGTTTGAAGCTCGATAAAATGCGAGGAGATTTTGGACTTGTTCAAGCTAGACTCAGATTCAAGTACGTGTGGGTACAAGAAACGTAAGGCTAAGGAATTTTTGTAAAAACCAAATTCAAGTGCGATGACCCCTTTTAATTACCTTAGCCCGATGAAATTGTAAGCATGTAATTAAATTATTTGATGCAAAATCAAGTTACATAAGCATTTCAAAAATGAAAAAACTCATATTTCCTTGATAAAAAGAAAGGTGCAAGGTGTTGAGAATTTCTCAATCTAAAAAATTTACTCTAAGTTAAGAGATTCATTCAATGTTTTAATTTGACAATAGGCTAAAATAAAAGGATGTTAATTTCCAATAAAGACGACAATGAACTTCAAGTTTCATATGTATTTTAAGCTAAGTATGCACAAACTTGTAACTTGAAGTGAGAGCATTTATAGGTATCAAAATTTGATAATAAAATATTTAACAAACTTTTTAAATACTTAATTGATTAAATAAATTTATAAAAATTATTTAGTGATCAAGAAAAAAGCATGATTTATCAAAAGAAATTAATCCTATTTATTATCTTTAATTAAATTAAAATAATTACAAATAACATAAAAATAATTTTTTTTTTTTAACTTTCCATCAGTTAAGCACTATAAATAAAGAATTCTTTCAAATTATTAGGAGATTCCAAATTGAGAGAGCCCTAACAGCTTAAGAGATTCTCAAGTCCTTGTCTTCTCTCCAAGTTCAATAGTACGACCCACTCTAAATTCAAGATTACCAAGGTAAATCTCTTACAAAGAGAATCTAAAGCTTTCAGGCTACCAAGTACTAAGATTCAACCGAGACCAAGAGTTTTACAAATGGGCAACATGTCTCAAGCTGAAGAGAAGTCCTAGTCTCATTAAAGAATTTAAAATAAGGATCATTCTCCTAAGCTACAGTATTCTCAAAAATCAACCAAAATACTTCAAGTCGATGAAAAACCAAAACTTAATACATATTGGACACTTAACAAGATTACTTGCAACTATGTTGAGGCCCAACCAAAGCCATTCTTTATTTTTTAGTACTTAAGAACTTGGGTTAGAGATCCAACTTAGAGGTGGGTAACCTTAACTGGAATCTTGAAAAGCCCAAAGACTCTTCCGTCGTTGTCAAAGAAGATGCCGACCATTTGTCCCTTTTACGAATATACCAAAGCCATTCTTTAGTGAAGCTTGTAGCATAACGTTTAGGAAAGTTTATGACTAATATGGATGTCAAAATATTCATTTGAGTCGTTGATTCCTAGGGAATAAAGTTGGATAAAAGTGAAGGCTGTTGGAAAATTATTTGTGTGGGCATACATATATCAATTTATTGTACATCACAGGCTATCTAATTTGTTTTAGTACACTTAAAAGTGATCAAATAAAGTTATTGAACTTCAGTGCATCTCAATTAGCATGGGTTTTACAATGTGTAGAGACCTAATATTTTATTCTATTTTAATGATTGGCCAAAATAGGATAAAATATACTTCAGTTATAAATAGGTTATAGTCCCTAGTATAAACGTACTTATTCTCATTCTCATATCTCATCAGTGAGTGAGTTAGGGTTTTCTCTCTAAAGGTAAAAGTTTAAACTGGAAGACTGCTAACCCCAATCAATCAATTTCAATAGATCCAGGTACGTTTCTGTATTATAATTTTCTTAATGATTGAACATGAGATCCTGGATATAAATATTATGTAATTAAAGTTTTCCTACAAGTGGTATCAAGAGCCAATTCATATTTAATCATTAAGAATTAAAATTTTTTGTTTTGGTTGAAAGAAAACCAAGAATATAAAGATTGGGTTTTAATTATGGGATTGTTTGATCCTTATTGGCTTGATTTGTCCTAATTTTGATGTTTTCATCCGATTTTTGCATGGGCATTGTAGAATACACATTTAATTTCAATTATGTAAGTTTAATTGGTGAAAATAAGAAAAAAGCAAGTCAAAAATCAAGAAATTTGAAGAACAGACCTGTCCAACCGAGTCGGGTTGACCCGGCTGGCTAAGGAAGAAGCAGGGAGATCCCAAAAGGAATCTCCCCCATGCACCACCATCCGGTGGCCGGGAGGTCACCGTTTTCTCCATTCTTGAATGAAATTTAATTTTAAAATTTTTGGTGATTTTTGTGAAATTTTTTGGAATCATTAAATATTTATTATTTAATATTTTGTATTATTTGAATTAAAGTTGTATGTTATGCATATGGTTATTCTTGTTTTGCTTCATGGTGATATGTTTTATGATATTCTGAGTTGATTGGCAATATGTACTCTCCCTGAAATTGTCAATAAATTTATGTACTCCCACCTACAAACATGTGCATATTTTATGAAAATATAAAGTTTCAAAATAAATTAAATTGATATAAAATGCCACCAAAGTGACCTCTTTTATATTAATTTATTTATTTTAGAAAATAAGCTTGACATTAAGGAATTTATATAGCAGTGTTTTTAATTCATGCGAAAAATAATCGGCCCAAAGGAAGATTATTTTTTTTTTGTCGAATTATTAACACATAAGGTAGTAAATATGTGATAAAATTTTTTTACATGCATGTAATATATCAGTCCAAAGAAAGGCATATTATTGGCAGGATTTGGTTATCAATATTTACTAATAAAGTTTAAGAGTACCGCTTACAAATTGATATTTTTGTCCAAAGACTAAATGTCAATGTTGTGCTTGGTATCTTATATGACCCAAAATTATTTGGTTGTGAGCTGATTATTGTTTTTTTTTTTTTTTTGCTTACAGTGAATGTTTCTTTCATATCTGCCAATTTGAATAACATTTCAGTGCTTAATGACACCAACTTTGAGAAATGGAAGGAGCACGTTGTAAGACCCGGATTTAGTTAAAAACACGAAATGAGTATTTTCGTGAAAGAAATGATGAAAATTGTCACAATTTTAAACGAATGAGATTCGGATTGGAAATAAGGATTTAAAATGCGAAATGAATAAGTATTTGTGAAGGGAAGTCAGGTTAAATTAATCTCGAACACGTGAAGGGTAAAACGGTCAAAAAATCGAAAGTTGGAATAAATTCGATAAGAAAATTTGATTAAAAATAATGGATTTGAGAATCTTGATCAATATCGAAGAAATAATTAAATTTCGGGTTAAATTGATCAAGATATGAAATTATTGGAATTAACAGAAAATTTCACATCGAAAACTAAACCCGAAAATAATCGAAAAATATACCGAAAAGTCGAAATGATATCGAGAAAATTATTTATTCATTAAATAAATTAAATAATAATTTATCTTAGATATTTTGGCAAAATAATAATATAATATTGAATAAAATAATAATAAAATTAAATTAAATAAAAAAAGAGAAGAATTGGAAATCGGGGAGAGAGAAAGAGGAGAGAAACGGAAGAACAAAATCGAGAAGACCACCGGCGAGCCGTCCGGCGACCAACGGCCAGGCGAATGGTCGAAAAAGGAAGAGGAAAGGCCGGCGACCTCCCTGGTACCGGCGACGCACCCCACCGACGTCGGAGAACGCCAGATCGAGGGAGAGAAGCCGAGAGAGGAAAAGGGAGATTCACGGCGATCGGCACCGATCTGGCCGACCCCACCCCCAACCGAACGTTCCCCAGGCGCAGATGAGCTGATTGGTGGTGGCCACGGCCGGCAAAACTGTCGGCAAACGTCAAAAATGACTGAAAGAGGAAATAGGTACCGACAGTGGAGAAAACAGGCCGGACCGACGACTTTTCGACGACCTTGGACGAAACCGAGGGCAGATCTGAGATGCGGACGACCCAGCGAAGCCACTGGCAACGAAAATCGGTGGAGAACTGACCGGCAAGGCCGTGAACTGGCCTAACCGGAGTGAACGGGCTGAACCGGACCGGTCTGAACTGGGTTGAACCGGACCGAACCGGTTTAGCCAAGAAAAAAGAAAAAAAAGGAGAAAAAAAGAGAAAAAGGAAAAAAGGGGAAGATTTTCAGGGGTACACCGGACTTCGGGTAAGTCGATACAAGGTCAAAAGTGACCATTTTTAATTTCGAGAAATTTATTTAAATTATATTTAATCGAAAAGTAACCCGAAATTAAATATTAATTGTGCAGTTTTACGACAAATCCCGAACGAGAGCCGATTGAGCTCCGATTTTTCGTATCCCTCATCATATTGGGTAAGTACATTTTAATTTCGACAATTAGAGTCCTTTAATACAAAGTTTCAAATTTTTTTACGAAATTTACGGATTAATTCTGTATAAAAAAGGAATATTTATCGAAATTGCAACGTAATTATCGTAAATAGTATACGGGCTATCCAATGAGTTTGAAACGAAGCCCGATGATTATTGATAAGCTGAATGAGCCCAATAAACTCGAAGAAGGGATTTAAATAGTATAAACGGGCTGAAAACGAGCTCGAGGCCCATTAAAGTGCAATCAGGCCCAATAAAGTAAAACGGACCCAGTACGTTAGATTCGATCAGTAAATGCGATATACTGATAAAAATAAGTGAATTAACCCAAAATATGTGGTTATATGCAGTTTCGTAGACTTGGTTGACGCGTAGTTGAACTGAGAGATCGGGTATTATCGAAACGAGATAAGTTTGCACGTGAATCGAGATAAGGGAATTTTATAGGTGTATAGAGATTTCTATACGTATTTATTGAGGGGATTTATAGGGTTTAGAATTTCTTAAAGTATCTAGAAAAGAAATAATAATTTTTACGAAAATCGGGGCTTAGGTGAATAAAGAAAAAGATGATTTTGCCCCTGAGAGTAAAATTTACAAAAAGGGTAGTAAGGCAGATAAATTGCATGATTTCATATTTTTAATGTTTTATATGAATGTATTGCTTTGATTTAAGTAAATATGCACATAGATTGGCTATTGATTTCGTGAATTATACGAAAGGGTACCGGTTTGGACCGGTTACTATTTTAAAAGATGTTTTATCAAGATTGAGCCACCTATCGTATTTACATGAATAAAAAGAGTGCTAGAGTCTTTCTCGCACTCAAGTTTACTGATTTTTTTCATGAAAAGCCGTACTGGAGCATTGCTCGTACGAGAAATTTGTGTGTGCACAAAACCTTGCTGGAGCTTCGCTCGCACGAGATTTTAGATATCATGATATGCATAGCGTGGTACTGGAGCTTCGCTTGTACTAGACGTGAGTTGACATGCATATAGTCGTGCGGAAGCCTCTTGTAGACTGTGTGTCGCAGAGAGTTGAGATGCTCGCATGTATACTTTGAGACATGGGTTGGTTATCGACATAGTATTGGGGTGGATAAGACCTACGGCAGGCACCCCCAGACTATGATATGAGTCCATGGAGTACGATGTACCGTGTATGTCACACGGAGTACGCTGTACCGTGCAGTCATGATGACTCTATGATGTTACTTGATATTCTGGTGGGTAAGACTTGACCCCACCTCCCATTGCAGTTGTGATGCCCCGCACACCGGGATCCGTGTAGCCTAGGATCACAAGGACAAAGTATGGCCATAGTCCTCGATTTTCATACAGTAACCTACATGCCTAACATGATATCATACGGTCTGAATAGACTAGGATGAACCCGAGGGAGGGGTAATGTCCCGATTTATGTTTTTAAAAGAGATGTGATTTAATGAATCAAGGTATTCCCAAGTGATGGGTTTAGCCTTGATGTGGTTGTTTTATGATGAAACAAATAAGTTTTAACGTGATGAGTTTGTAATGAAACAAATAAGTTTTTATGTGACGAGCATGAGATGTCATACATGATGATTTTCCATGTTTGATTTATATATCGATTTCATGATTTCTCTTATATGATATATACATACATGTGACATCGTTTTAGTCTTACCTCATGCTCCAAATGTAAACAATTTTATATCATGACATTATCAGCACGTAGATAGTATAGTTATCTACCTGCTTACATTATTTCCTTACTGAGCTGTTTATGCTCACCCTTTCATTTTCCACCCCACAGGGTACATTCAGTAGAAGAGAACGACAGTGGTCTTGCATTTCGGTTATCCGCTGCTTATTATCAAGACCAGGTATACACATTTGTATAATTTTTGTATCTGAACATATAGAGGCACAGTACTGTACATGGATGTAATATTGGGGATGTATTTATTTAAAATAAATTGATATGTAAATGAAATATGAAAAAAGAATGGTAAATAGGTGAGAGGTGACTAACACCGAATCATAGCCCAACTGTTTAGTAGTGTAACTGTTCACGACGAGTAAGGAAATGAAAAAGCGAAAAATTTACTCTGATTTTTAGGTAATTTGGGTCGTGACAGAAAAGATGGTATCAGAGCAGAGTTGGCCTGATATGAGTCGATGTTAGTAGTTAAGTAAATTTACATCCCCATGTACTGTGCATTGTTTGGATACAATTGTGTATATCAAGATAGAACTGCAGCTAAGAATTTAGTTTCAAATGCAAGAATATAGTTTTTATAACTGATAACCGCTATGGTAGAGGGGCGAGTACACATGCTCGAGGCCATAGAGATCGGTCTGAGAGTTGAATGAGTTGTCCATGAGACTTAAGATGAGAGTGAAGTGGAAGCTGATGTTGAGCATACTCCTCAGGATCCTATAAAGAGACCAAAAAGTATTGAGACACGCTCCGAGAGGATGGAGTGAAGTGTAGAAAATATTTTGGAGTTGTTGACTCAATCTATGCATGTAGTTGAGGATAGGCAGGGTAAAGCCTAAACTGATGCCTCAGACTATAGAGATTTTCATACCCCTCCGGTATTTAGCAAAGTAAAGAAGTCAATAGTTGCTGAGGACTGGGTGAATGAGATAGCGAAGTTGTATAGATTCTTTCGGTGTATGTCGACCGAGAAAGTGACTTTTAAATACGTTTATGTTGGAGTCGAGGCGGAGCATTGGTGGAAGTCCGCTCGACCAATTTAAAGAGTTAGACGTCCAAAGTCGACATGAAAAATATTTTTGGATGTATTCCGCTGACAGAATATCCCGGACTCTACTTAAGGGAAATTACCAGTAAAATTTCTTACACTGACCCAGAGACACTAGTTGATTGATGAGTATGAAACTCAATTTATATCTCTGGGTAGGTGTGAACCTAACGCTATGGGCAGTGAGATTCGGAAAGCCCAAAAGTTCATGGAATGCTCAAATTTTCGATTAGAGTCTGATTGGTTCATTACCTATGTCGAGGCAGTGCGTAGATTTCAGTTGCGTGAATAATATCATATGTTGCATGCCTCTAAGATTGGGAAATGAAGTAAGGGCCGAAATAGAGACGGAAGAGAATAGAGAATGATAAAGATGTCAGAGCGAAAAAAAGAGACTAGTTGGTAAGAGATTAGAGTTGATGAGTCACAGGGTAAGATGATTGGTAAAGCCCCAGTGTATTCAATTTGAATACTTTTGAGGGGTATTGTGATTTGAGAACCCCGACCTGCTCCGTGGCAGTGTAAACAATGTAGCAGTGTAGCAGTGTAACAGTATAAGCAGTGTAGGATGTATGGTAGATACCACGGAAGTAGGGCCAACACTTACACTTTATTAACTAAAATAGGTGTTAAGTGTGGTAAGACGGGCCACTTAATTAATGATTGCTCAGAGTGGGTGAGACTGCCCCACAAAAGGGCAATGAGACATAGAAAACCTTATTGATATCTCTGCACCAAAAAGGGAGGCCACAGCCGAAGAGAAAGGGAAAGTAGGCTGTTGGATGAGGGCGAGTGCATGCCTTAGACCAGGACACTACTGATGTTTCATATGATGTGGTGAAAGTTACCACACTGGTTATGAATAGTGAAGTAATTATTTTAATTGATCCTGGTGCCATGTATTTAGTCATACCGCCTTCATTTGTATATAAGTTAGTAAAAGACGTGAATGCCTACATCTGTGGGCACAATGCTGATAGTTAGTACCCCAATAGAGGAGGGTTAACTAACGAAATAATTATTAAGAGATTATAAGTTGAAAACGGGGGAAGAAGTATAAGTCAGCCGATTTTATTCAATGGACTATGAATAATTTGAAGTAATATTTGAGAATACATTAATTCGACTGCAACTTATGATGTTCAGAGTTCTATTCTAAGATAGTGATATAGTTACCCCTGGAAAGTATACTGTAAGTTTTGACAACTAATAAAAGGGGAGTAGCAATTGAAATTAAAGGAGCAAATGATTGTACTCACGGAATGAGTAATAATAGAGTTTTGTTATAAGTGATATACGAAAAGAGATAGACTGGAATAAGAGGTGTATGTAAGGTACGAATATCTGTGATACGTGAAGTAAATTGGGATTAAAGCAATTAGTAACGAATATGAATTGTGACCACATAGACTGATATGTAAAGTAATTGTGGTCAAGTCTGAGGGTTAATAAAGGTATTTCAAAATACCTCCCCGCCTGAAGACTTGACAGCGTCTAAAAGTATACACAACCTATAAATTGAAAGCGACAGTCGTAAAAATATACGTTTAAAATTAGGGTACCTTTACTGGTACAATAAGAAATATAGAATTCGATTAATCAGGAAAGTTTAAAAAAATTTAAAATTTTATAAAAGCCGTTAAAAAGGAAATGATGCGGGTTAGTATCTTGAATGGAAGCGGTTTCGAAATGACATTATACGTTTATGCGTACATAGGTCAAGGAAATGGGTAACTGAAATATTCAATAGAATTCAACTACGATGAGTTAATTAAACTTTATCTGGACTGATTTTTTATCATCCATATTGATGATATTTTGGGTGTATTTAAAGTCCAGGGAAATTATAAGCAACAATTGAAAATTGCTTTTATAGATGGTTTGTTGAGAGTTCTCGGAATAGACTACTTTATTGACATGTTTAACTTAGAAAAAGTTGTATTTGAATGTGATGATAGACGTGACAGGAGTTTTGGTGTATTAAAGTATAAACTGACCACCGCATTTATTCCCACCATACCCAACAGATTAAGAGGTTTCTCATGAGTCTGTCGGTACCTCAAAATAATGAATGAACTGCGTATTGATGCAAAATGAGAAGATAGTCGATTATGAATCCATACAACTCAAGGATCAAAAAAGGACTATCCAGCCTATGATTTAAATTTGACAGCGATAGTAGTTGTATTGAGTATATGACATTACTATGTATATGGTGAGAAATTTCAGGTATGCACTGATCATAAAAAATCTCAAGTATCTGTTTTCACAGAAAGAGTCGGATACGAGAACAAAGAGGATTAGAGCTTCCGATGGATTATGATTGTGGAAATTGTACCACCCAGTAAAGGCTAATGATATGGCTAATGCCTTGAACAGAAAGAGTCTCGGGATGATATTACATATGATGGTTAGTGAGCGTGAACTGCTAGAGCAGTTGTGAGCCTCAGTCGTGATGTGATCCCTTCTGATAATGACATTGATTATGTGACAACTAGCCTGAGATTAGAACCAGATTTGAGTGATCGAATTTGACAAGCTTAGCATGATGATCGGCAGAGTGTCGATAGTGTCGGTCAGATTCAGATGGGTACAGTGACAGAGTTCACAGAGAGTAATGATGACTTACTGAGGTTCAGAGATAGTATAAATGCTCCCCAGGACCACAGTGATGAGATATTTATTGTCAGAAGCTCGCTTTTCGGGATATACAGTGCATCCGAGAAGTAATATATATATATATATATATATATCAAAATCTTTAAAAAGGGTATTGGTGGTCAAATATGAAAAGAGACATGGTAGAGATTGTGGAAAAGTGTCTCATATGTCAGCATATTAAGGTAGAGCAAAAGAAGTTGCAGGGTTATTGCAGTTTCTACCTATATTGACACGAAAATGGGAACAAGTTACCATGAATTTCGTGAAGGGTTACAGAGGACCCGGATGAATCATAAGGCTATCTGGGTGATAGTCGATAGATTGACTAAGTCTACCCACCTTCTGGTTAAGAAATCCCCAGATACTCTGAATGTATAGGCGAATTTATGTATATGAAAAATTGTGGAATACCAAGTATTTTTCCAGTGAGCATTGTATCATATAGAGATTCCCGCTTCACTTTCCACTTCTGGGGATATTTTTTAGGAAGCTATGGGAACCCGACTGAGTGTTAGCACAGCTTTTCGTCCTCAGAAAGATGGTCAGTCAGAGAGGATTGTACAGGTTCTGGAGGATATGATGAGAGCGTGTGCCATTTATCTGATAAGCTCCTGGGATGATCAGTTGTTACTAATCGAATTCGCCTATAATGACAATTGTCACTTGAGTATCGAGATGACTTCAGATGAGGTATTGTATGGCCGTAAGGGGTTGTTCCTTGATTTGGATAAGAAGAAGTGGGTGACAGATAGAAAATTGTTCCCGAATTGGTAAGACAAACCTCTGAGCATGTTCAGTTAATTGTGAAGGATTAAGAACACCTTAGAGCAGATAAAAAAGCTATGTTGACAAAAGACAGAAACCATTGGAATTCACCAAGGGTGAATTAGTATTGTTGTAAGTTACTGGTCCTAAGGACATAAAGAGAATCGAATAGAAGGCAAATTGAATTTTGTTATATTGAATCCTTTGAGAGATTGGACAAAGTGGGAGATAAGACCTGTAGGTTGGCGTTACTACCTAAATAAATAGGCATCCACAATGTGTCCTATCTTATGATGCTTCGAAAATACTATCCAGATCCAACATATGTGAACGGATATGAGCTATTGAAGCTCAATGAAAGTATAACGTATGATTAGAAAAAAAATCAATTCGGGTATTAGATGGAAGGAGGAAATGTTGAGGTTTAAGATGATCTCCCTAATTAAAGTCCTTTGGTAGTAGTATACTTCGAAAAAGTCACAAGGGAATTAAAGAGTATGATATGTGTGAAATATCCGGAGTGATTTACAGACTAACTTGGTTCTAATTTGGAGGACCAAATTTCTTAAGTGGGGGAGATTTTGTAAGACCCGAATTTAGTTAAAACACGAAATGAGTATTTTCGTGAAAGAAAGGATGAAAATGGTCACAATTTTAAACAAATGAGATTCGGATTGAAAATAAGGATTTAAAATGCGAAATGAATAAGTATTTGTGAAGGGAAGTCAGGTTAAATTAATCTCGAACACGTGAAGGGCAAAACGGTCAAAAGATCGAAAGCTGGAATAAATTCGATAAGAAAATTTAATTAAAAATAATGGATTTGAGAATCTTGATCAATATCGAAGAAATAATTAAATTTCGGGTTAAATTGATCAAGATATGAAATTATTGGAATTAACCAAAAATTTCACATCGGAAAATAAACCCGAAAATAATCGAAAAATATACCGAAAAGTCGAAATGATACCGAGAAAATTATTTATTCATTAAATAAATTAAATAATAATTTATCTTAGATATTTCGACAAAATAATAATATAATATTGAATAAAATAATAATAAAATTAAATAATAAATAAAATTAAATTAAATAAAAAAAAGAGAAGAATTGGAAATCGGGGAGAGAGAAAGAGGAGAGAAACGGAAGAACAAAACCGAGGAGACCACCGGCGAGCCGTCCGGTGACCAACGGCCAGGCGAAGGGCCGAAAAAGGAAGAGGAGAGGCCGGTGACCTCCCTGGTACCGGCGACGCTCCCCACCGACGCCGGAGAATGCCGGATCGAGGGAGAGAAGCCGAGAGAGGAAAGGGGAGATTCACTGCGACCGGCGCCAATCTGGCCTACCCCACCCCCAGCCGAACGTTCCCCAGGCGCAGACGAGTTGATTGGTGGCGGCCACGGTCGACGAAACTGCCGACAAACACCGAAAACGGCGAAAAGAGGAAATGGGTACCGACGGTGGAGAGAACAGGCCGGACCGGTGACTTTTCGGCGGCTTTAGACGAAACCGAGGGCAGATCTGAGATGCGGACGACCCAGCGAAGCCATTGGCAGCGGAAACCAACGGAGAACCGACCAGCAAGGCCGTGAACCGATCGAACCGGAGTGAACCGACTGAACCGGACCGGTCTAAACTGGGTTGAACCAGACCGAACTAGTTCAGCCAAGAAAAAAGAAAAAAAAGGAGAAAAAAGAGAAAAAAGAAAAAAACGAAAGATTTTCGGGGGTACACCGGACTTCGGGTAAGTCGATACGAGATCAAAAGTGACCATTTTGAATTTCGGGAAATTTATTTAAATTATATTTAATC
Source organism: Firmiana major (assembly GCA_033439115.1). Lineage (NCBI taxonomy): Eukaryota > Viridiplantae > Streptophyta > Magnoliopsida > Malvales > Malvaceae > Firmiana > Firmiana major. The sequence goes on along the minus strand of CM065911.1, from coordinate 15,598,712 downwards.
GAAAAGTAACCCGGAATTAAATATTAATTGTGCAGTTTTACGACAAAACCCGAACGAGAGCCGATTGAGCTCCGATTTTTCGTATCCCGCATCATATTGGGTAAGTACATTTTAATTTCGACAATTAGAGTCCTTTAATACAGAGTTTCGATTTTTTTTACGGAATTTACGGATTAATTCTGTATAAAAAAGGAATATTTATCGAAATTACAACGTAATTACCGTAAATAGTATACGGGCTATCCAATGAGTTTGGAACGAAGCCCGATAATTATTGAGAAGCTGAATGAGCCCAATAAACCCGAAGAAGGGATTTAAATAGTATAAACGGGCTGAAAACGGGCTCGAGGCCTATTAAAGTGCAATCGGGCCCAATAAAGTAAAACGGGCCCAGTACGTTAGATTCGATCAGTAAATGTAATATACTGATAAAAATAAGTGAATTAACCCAAAATATGTGGTTATATACAGTTTCGTAGACTTGGTTGACGCGCAGTTGAACTGAGAGATCGGGTATTATCGAAACGAGATAAGTTTGCACATGAATCGAGGTAAGAGAATTTTGTAGGTGTATAGAGATTTCTATATGTATTTATTAAAGGGATTTACAGGGTTTAGAATTCCTTAAGTATCTAGAAAAGAAATAATAATTTTTACGAAAACCGAGGCTTAGGTGAATAAAGAAAAAGACGATTTTGCCCCTGAGAGTAAAATTTACAAAAAGGGTAGTAAGGCAGATAAATTGCATGATTTCATGTTTTTAATGTTTTATATGAATGTATTGCTTTGATTTAAGCAAATATGCACATAGATTGGCTATTGATTTCGTGAATTATACGAAAGGGTACCGGTTTGGACCGGTTACTATTTTAAAAGATGTTTTATCAAGATTGAGCCACCTATCGTATTTACATGAACAAAAGAGTGCTAGAGTCTTTCTCGCACTCAAGTTTACTGATTTATTTCTCATGAAAACCCGTACTGGAGCATTGCTCGTACGAGAAATTTGTGTGTGCACAAAATCGTGCTGGAGCTTCGCTCGCACGAGATTTTAGATATCATGATATGCATAGCGTGGTGCTGGAGCTTCGCTCGCACTAGACGTGAGTTGACATGAATATAGTCATGCGGAAGCCTCCTGTAGACTGTGTGTCGCAGAGAGTTGAGATGCTCGCACGTATACTTTGAGACATGGGTTGGTTATCGACATAGTATTGGGGTGGATAAGACCTACGGCAGGCACCCCCAGACTATGATATGGGTCCATGGAGTACGATATACCATGTATGTCACACGGAATACGCTGTACCGTGCAGTCATGATAACTCTATGATGTTACTTAATATTCTAGCGGGTAGGACTTGACCCCACCCCCGTTGCAGTTGTGATGCCCCGCACACCGGGATCCATGTAGCCTGGGATCACAGGGACAAAGTATGGCCATAGTCCTCGATTTTCATACAGTAACCTACATGCCTCACATGATATCATACGATTTGAATAGACCAGGACGAACCCGAGGGAGGGGTAATGTCCCGATTTATGTTTTTAAAAGAGATGTGATTTAATGAATCAAGGTATTCCCGAGTGATGGGTTTAGCCTTGATGTGGTTGTTTTATGATGAAACAAATAAGTTTTAACGTGATGAGTTTGTAATGAAACAAATAAGTTTTTATGTGACGAGCATGAGATGTCATACATGATGATTTTTCATGTTTGATTTATATATCGATTTCATGATTTCTCTTATATGATATATACATACATGTGACATCGTTTTAGTCTTACCTCATGCTCCAAATGTAAACAATTTTATATCATGACATTATCAGCACGTAGATAGTATAGTTATCTATCTGCTTACTTTATTGCCTTACTGAGCTGTTTATGCTCACCTTTTCATTTTCCACCCCACAGGGTACATTCAGTAGAAGAGAACGACGGTGGTCTTGCATTTCGGTCATCCGCTGCTTATTATCATGACCAGGTATACACATTTGTATAATTTTTGTATCTGAACATATAGAGGCACAGTACTGTACATGGATGTAATATTGGGGATGTATTTATTTAAAATAAATTGATATGTAAATGAAATATGAAAAAGGAATGGTAAATAGGTGAGAGGTCACTAACACCGAATTATAGCCCAACTGTTTAGTAGTGTAACTGTTCACGACGGGTAAGGAAATGAAAAAGCGAAAAATTTACTCTGATTTTTAGGTAATTTGGGTCGTGACACACGTAACCATTGTGCTTGGGTGCATGGATCTGGACTATGCGATAAGGTCAGAACGACCTCCCGCCCCTACTGATAATAGTTCAGCTACGGAAAGGGCGCTTTATGAAAAATGGAAGCGTTCAAATCGCATGAGTTTGATAATCATGAAACACTCAATTTCGGATGCCATCAGGGGCGCAATACCTGAGGAAGAAAATGCTAAAAGTTTTCTTAAGCAGATTGCAAACAGATTTGCTGGAAATGAAAAGGTCGAAACAAGTACTATTCTGACTAAACTTGTTTCAATGCGGTATAATGGCAAAGGAAACATAAGGAAATACATTATGGAAATGTCTAATCTTGTTACAAGATTAAGGGCACTAAAGTTAGAGTTGTTTCAAGACATACTCGTGCACCTGATCTTAACATCTCTTCCTCCACAATTTAACCCCTTTAAGATAAGTTACAATACTCAAAAGGAGAAATGGACTCTTAACGAGCTCATTGCTCAGTGTGTGCAAGAGGAAGAGAGACTGAAACAAGATAAGATAGAAAATGCTCAATTAACATTTTTTTTCCAATGGTAATGTTGCCAACAAAAAAAGGAAAAGGAACAATATAGGAAGAGGCACTGCAAACATTGGAACTTCACAGCCTAAGGGGGCAGCAAAAACTGGATAAGGTGATCACTTGGTTCTTCTGCCGTAAGGATGGACATATGAAGAAGGATTGTTCCAAGTACGAAAAATGGCTTGCCAAAAGGGGTAAACTTCTCAACTTTGTTTGTTCTGAAGTTAATTTGTCTTTAGTACCCAATCACACTTAATGGATAGATACATGTGCAACTACTCACAAAAGTGTGACAATGCAGTGTTGTCTAAGGAGCAGAAAGTCAACTGATGATAAAAGTTTCATCTATGTGGGAAATGGCGAGAAAGGTCTCATTGAGGCTATTGGTCTATTCATATTAAAGTTAGAATCTGGTTATTATTTAGATTTGGACGAGACTTTTTATGTACCGTCATTTAGACAGAATTTGATTTCTGTTTCTAATTTGGACAAATTGGGTTATTCTTGTTTATTTGGAAATGAAAATTTTAGTCTCTTTTAGTATTCAAATCTTATTGGTACCGATTCTTTAGTTGAGAATTTATATAAATTGAACCTACATGCCTCATATATTAATAAAAGCTTGCATATAAATAATTATTGTACAAAGCGCAAATTAATTAATGAGAATTCTTCTATGTTATGGCACAAGCGTTTAGGGCATAATTCTGAACAAAGAATACGCAGACTTATGTCAGAAGGAATTTTTGATTCCTTTGATTTTTCAGATTTCAAAATCTGTATTGAGTGTATTAAGAGAAAACAAACAAATATCAAGAAAATAGGTGCCAAAAGGAGTTCAAACGTCTTGGAATTAATTCATATTGATATATGTGGTCCATTCCCTACGGCTTCTTGGAATGGTCAACAGTATTTTATTACTTTCATAGACGATTATTCTTGCCATGGGTACCTATACTTAATTCATGAGAAGTCCCAGTCGTTGGACGTTTTCAAAAACTATAAAGCTGAAGTTGAAAATCAACTTGGTAGAAAAATTAAAGCCGTTAAATCTGACCGGGGTGATGAATACTATGGTAGATATGACGGATCAGGTGAATGAAATCCAGGACCCTTTGCAAGGTATTTAGCAGAATGTGAGATCGTTTCTCAATACACCATACCGGGGACTCCAAGTGAAAATGGTGTAGCTGAAAGACGAAATTGAACCCTAAAGGATATGGTGAGAAGATGATAAATCATTCTTCTTTACCATAGTCACTTTGGGGAGAAGCTTTAAAGACTGCAGTATATATCCTTAATCGAGTTTCAAGCAAAGCAGTAGCTAAAATGCCATATGAGTTATGGACAGGAAAGAAGCCTAGTATTAGGCACTTACATGTTTGGGGTTGTCCAGCTGAACCTAAGCCATACAAGCCTAATGAAAGGAAATTGGACTCAAAAACAGTAAGCTGCTACTTTGTTGGATACTTAGAAAGATCGAGGGGTTTCAAGTTTTATGATCCCTCAAGTAAATCCTTTTTCGAGACTGGAAATGCTAAGTTCATTGAGGATGTTGAATATAATGTAAGTATTAAACCCAGAGATCTTATCTTTGAAGAAGAACATGTCACTGTTCCTACAGTTGTAATTGAAAATGATCAGGCAATTATGTCTAGCGTTGTTCAACATACAAATACAGATTATCAAGATACTCTTGGGTTACCTCTTACATATATTGAAGAGCAAGCTCCTATTCAATTAGAGGAGTAACAACAACCTCAATTGGAAGTGCCAGTAAGGAGATCCTCTAGGGAGAAGAGATCAGCGATTCCAGATGATTACATCGTTTATCTCCAAGAACATGAGTTTGATATAGGAATAGAAGATTATCCAACATCTTTCACTGAAGCCAAACAAAGTATTCATTCCCAACATTGGATAGAGGCCATGAAAGATGAGATGAAATCAATGGAGGACAATGGCGTTTGGGATCTTGTCGAATTACCTAAAAGAGCGAAACCGATTGGTTGTAAATGGATTTTTAAAACCAAACAAGAATCGAAAGGTAATATCGAAAGATATAAAGCACGTCTAGTCGCCAAAGGTTTCACTCAAAAAGAAAGCATTGATTATAAAGAGACTTTCTCTCTAGTTTCATCGAAAGACTTTTTTAGAATCATTATGGCACTTGTAGCTCATTATAATTTAGAGTTACATCAAATGGATGTAAAGACAACGTTTCTCAATGGAGACATGAAACAATTTATATGGTGCAACCAAAAAATTTCGTTCCGGATAACTCGAAGCATTTGGTATGCAAATTAAAGAAATTCATCTATGATTTAAAGCAAGCATCCCGTCAATGGTACCGAAAATTTGATCAAGTGATTACCTCATTCGGTTTTAAAAAGAACATTGTTGATCAATGTATTTATCACAAGATCAGTGGAAGTTTATTCTTCTGGTACTTTATGTTGACGATATTCTGCTAGCAAGCAGTGATATAGGCTTGTTGCATGAAACCAAGAGATTTCTGTCATGTAATTTTAAAATGAAAGATCTTAGGGATACATCTTTTGTGTTGGGCATACAGATCCATCGAGATCGTTCTCTTAGAATACTTGGCTTATCACAAAAGGCATATATCGATAAGGTGCTTAGCAGATTTGACATGAAGAATTGTGCATCAGGAGATACACCCATTGTTAAAGGTGATAATTTTAGTTTGCTTCAATGCCCAAGAAATGAGATTAAAAAGAAAGAGATGCAAAAAGATTCCTTATGCCTTAGCAGTAAGGAGTCTTATGTATGTTCAAGTCTGTACGCGTCCGGATATTACGTACGTAGTTGGAATGCTTGGCAAATATTTAAGTAACCCTGGTAAGGATCATTGGAAAGCAGTAAAGAGGGTTATGCGGTATCTACAAGAACTAAAGATTACATACTCACATATCGGAGGTCAGATCATTTAGAGATGGTTGGGTATTCAAACTCCGATTTTGCTGGTTGCCTTGATAGCAGAAAATCTACTTCTGGCTATATTTTCATGTTAGTTGGAGGAACTGTCTCATGGAAGAGTGTAAAGCAGTCACTCATAACTTCTTCCACCATGCAGGCAGAATTTATAGTCTGTTATGAGGCATCGAACCAAGCAATATGGTTACGAAATTTTATCATCGGGCTGTGTTTTGTCGATGGTATTGAGAGGCCATTGAAAATTAATTGTGATAATAAAGCCACTTAGTTATACTCTAAGAACAACAGAAGCTCGTCGAAGTCAAAGCATATTGATATTAAGTTTTTTGTTGTTAAGGAGAGAGTTCAGAGTCTTTAGATTACTATTGAACATATAAATACAAACTCCATGATTGCGGATCCGCTTACAAAGGGAGTACCACCTAAGGTGTTTCATGAGCATGTAACTCGTATGTGTGTGGTTCATCTTGATGATATACTTGTTTAGTGGGAGTTTGTTTCTTGATGTTCATTTGTTATTGAGATTTTTCTGATCAGAATATAGTATTTTTGTTGAAAACTCTGAAATGAAATAATATTATTTCAGTAGCAGTATGCATAAAGTCTTGAAAGAATGATAAAGTAGGACCAATTGGAAATAGGCATGTTAAGGGATCACGTTTCATGTAATTTCTATGCTACACATCCATACTTGATCTATGTCATTGATTATATTAATATACGTGACCATTAATGGGTCTAGTTACGGAATATATGTAACGAAGATAGCTTTGATCTTATGTTGATATAATAGATGGACCAGATTGTTTAGAGATGTTCTTTGTAAAGATAGCAAGTATTGAGCTCATAAAGTTATTTTTTAAATGTATAATAGTCAAGCGACATATGTGGCACAAGTGGGAGATTGTTCAGAAATTATTTGTGTGGGTCTACATATATCAATTTATTGTACATTACAAGCTATCTAATATGTTTTAGTCCACTTAAAAGTGATCAAATAAAGTTATTGGACTTCAGTACATCTCAATTAGTATGAGCTTTACAATGTGTAGAGACCTGATATTTTATTCTACTTTAATGATGTCATGCCCCGCTTTCGGGAACCCTTCTATCCATACATTCTCTACTACGGTTGGGCTGTGAGAAGATGCAATTACTAAAAATTTATTCATTTACAGCGGAATATTTAAAACTTTAAGTCACACTCCCAGGTGTGTGTGTGTAAATACACAAAATTAATTGTATAAATACCATGTGCTTACATATCATCCCCATATACTGTTTACAATTCCAAGATATAACTGTGCGATACGATATATTAGATACAAAATACTCGTGTATACAAATCTTATACCTTTACAGATTGTGGGAGCTGTTTAGCACAAAAGATCTAGAGATCACCGCTCTCTTACTTCTCAGTACCTGGAGGGGGAAAATAGTGGGATGAGCAAACCACGGCTCAGTAAGGAAATGTATGCTAGCAGGTAGATATCGTACTACCTACATAGCCCATGCATGCATAAACCAAAACCATGTTTTCGTTATAAATGGAAATATCATACGAACAATGCATTTAAACATATATTTCTCAATAGCATTTTCGTGTAAATCAAATGTCAAACTTCCATTTAAAACATGCTCATAAATAGTGCCCTCATGGCACGAATGTGAAATCAGAGATTTATTAAAACACGAAATCTCTTTCACTTCTCAAATCATTCTTTCTCGCAAGTCTCTTTCTTTTCTGAGATTGTCTCTGTTTCTCGATTCTCTGAGACAGGCATGGAATTTTAGGCAATCAAATATCCACGACTTATGGCCACAGTCAGTGATCCCAGGCCTCACTGATCGGGTGTGCACAGGGTATCACTTCGCCTGAAGGGGGATGGGTCAGTCCTACCCTCCGGCTCATTTCAATCCACCTCATCTCCTCGTATACTCACGGTGAAGATACGTCGTGTGTCATCTACGCGATACTCGTACTCACGTGCACCCAGCATGGTACATAGTATACCAAGGGGTGACTACACTATTCTACGTACAACCGTGGACCCAAGTCCATACTCCAACTCCGATGGACTTTTTATCCTTAAACCATGTCTCATATACCAGGCGAGCAAGCAGCGTGACACACAGTCAACGCAAAGCTCCAGCGCGGTACGATCTATCGTTAAGGCCCAGCCCGTTCAATTGGCCGTCGGCTGGTATCCCCTTGGGTCCCAAACCCCCAGGTTCACCTTAACTCAATAAAACAGGTGCGAGCAAAGTTTCCGCACTTTCTCAAAACCCTCGTGCGAGTTAAAACTCCCGCACGGTACATCAAGGCCTTAAAACGGGTGTGAGCTAACGCTTCAACACCAAATCTCATCTCAAAACTGATAGATGGCTATTTTCTCTTTTTAAAACTCAAAACACGTTTATTCATACAGCATGCCTCTTCATGCTAAAACATGTAAAATTAGCCAACCTATCATCAACATTTCTCAATCATAAATAACAATGTAAAATTGAGAAAATCATTGAAAACATGCATATCATGCTATTTCCTTACCCTATCCCATTTCTCAATACATATATACGTCATAGTACTTTGCATACTTCCATATCATTTCATAGAATTATCATATCGTACTAGTCTAGCAATATATCTACGAAATTGCCGTAAAATACGTACGAACATCTCTATAGCTAACACACAGTCCCTTACCTCGTTTTACTTGTGTGCAACTATCCGCCTTTATGCTTCTTGCGTTCTCATCTCGACTTGCTCCGGCGTATCATCCGAAACTGAAATTCATCCATCAACATTTGAGTTAATGTTTCTAACTCTTATTCAACTAAGCATTTATCCAATGCCTTAATTACACATTTTTACCCTTTGTGGTAAATCTCACAATTTATCCCAATATCAACATTTCCAAACCATTTCCACAACATACTCATCCACTCAAGATATCTCATTCATCATAAACACTCCGACACTCCACTTTCTCACACTTGACCATTTCTAAGTTATATTCATTTCATACCATTTTAGGTAGTTCTATCCACAATATGCACACCCAAATATCTTTATAATCATTAACTAAACCAATGTACTTGGATTTGTGCATTAGAACTTACCTCATTGGATTTTCCTCTTGCTCCAATTAGGATTGTCCTTTATTTCTTCAATCCATCAAATGGGGAAATGCCTCTAGACTATGTTGTTCTTCTCTTTGATGTGAACAACTTTGTCTCTAATAGCCTTTCCTCAAATCTTACTGAAAATGGCTGGATTTAGGAATGAGAAACTAGATTTCTTTGAGTTGAAGTGAAAAGGAAATGTTTGTCCCGAAATTCTGATGATCCAACTGCTCCCATTTATAGTTTTGACTTGATGAGATCGATCTTCCTTGGGTGGAGATCGATCTGTTCCTCTAAAATCCCTCTTTTCTAAGACGTTTTAAAGGTAGGAGATCGATCTGTCGAGACTGGAGATCGATCTACTTTCAAACAGAAGCTTAAGGAGATCGATCTGGTCTTAGGGGAGATCGATCTGCTTCCAACCCGAGAGCTAAGGAGATCGATCTGCTTCCTTTGGAGATCGATCTGTTCCCTTCCATTTCTCACATAAGAGCATTCTGGCTCTCCCAGATCGATCTCTCATCCTATGAGATCGATCTGGCCTTCACAAATTCCAGATTTCTTGCAGTTTTTTCTGCAACAACCCTTACTAAACACCCTTAATTTGCTACCATGATCATTTCCTCATTCATTCATCTTTGAGACTTGAAAATGGAATCCATCCTCACTACATACACATTAAAACTTGTGTAGAATCTTTGTATGACCAAATATATACGATATTACTCGAATGGAAATATACACTTATGTAAATCTTTCCTTCCATTTTACTATACTACTCATATTCCATTTCGATCACATTCTTCTCGTATTCAAGTTCATTTCTTCCTACTCATTCGTAATGCAACTTGTACGTATAATCACAATTCTTACTACAAGTGCGTACATAATCTTATGAACTTACATTTCATACACTTCACATTACAATACATCATCTTACTTATGATTTTATTTACATTCCCATGTTCCTATATACATAGCTATACATATACGGGGTCTCACAAATGATGGGCCAAAATAAGATAAAATATACTTCAGTTATAAATAAGTTATGGTCCTCAGTCTAAACGTAATTATTCTCATTCTCATATCCCATCAGTGAGTGAGTTAGTGTTTTCTCTCTAAATGTAAAAGTTTAGACTGAAAGACTGCTAACCTTAATCAATCAATTTCGATAGATCCAAGTACGTTTCTGTATTCTAATTTTCTTAATGATTGAACATTAGATCCTGGATATAAATATTATATAATTAAAGTTTTCCTACAAAGGCGACATATTAATTTTGGTCTAGGTCGAGTAGGCGAATGGAGAGTGAGAATTGAGAACAGTGCTATCCTTGATTGGTCATATAGTGTCTGATAAGCTTGTGCCAAATTAGACATTGATTAGAGGTGAAGTTAGAAATTTTATTTTGGTAAGATTAATTGGCATAAATGTACGATAAAAGGACACAATTAAAATAAAACGTTCTTCTAATTGCATAAAAAATATATATATAAATTGTTTTATGTAATAATTGCTGCAACATAATCGCATCAACGTGCTTGTTTCACTTACCGAAAAGAAAACTTATTAACTGAAGAATATTAAGTGGCGTAGTATCTATTGAATATTTATTAAAAATGTTAAAAGAAAATCCATTTAATTAAGATAGGTCTAAAACTTATTATCATTGACAATAAATTGACCATTCATTGGATATGTAGTCAAAATATTTAAGATATTTTTGGAAAAATTCGATATTTGGTTGTGAAATTAATAGACTTGGTAATTTGTATATAAAATATATATATATATATAATATCTAAAATTGTATTCAAATTATATAAAATTTAAAAATTTAGTATAAAATTTAAGTCATTACGCTAAATGCAAAGTCATTTTTTAAATTTTTATTATATTTATATATAATTTTTATCAAAATTTAATCAGTATCATTGTTATATTTTTTTAGTCATGACATATTACCATATTTTATATCTATTATTTTCAAGTTTAAAAATACACCAGCTTTTTGTAACTCTTAATTCCGGACCAAAATCTAGATGGGAATTGAAATAATCAACCACCCATGTAGCCCAACAATTTCTTGCATTAATTAATTGTTTTTGATTTTGTCTTTGCCTGATCATCCATCCTTGTCTTGGGACCGCAGCCCAGGTGAAAGCTAGTCGAATAGTTAGGTAATAGAAAATTCTTCATCATTTACAGGAACCTCCGGTCCACTTATAATCCCAAAAGAACATAAATTTCTTTTTCTTGTGAACATACTAGTGAGAGAGAACATATGGGGAGCAATTATGCGAAGAGAGCTGGTCTCCAATGTAAAGCAACCTTGGTGATGGCCATGATTTTTTTATTCCATTATCAGGCGTCTGCGTTTTCAACCACAAAAAACAACACTTCTGGCTCCCAGTGCAGTGGCTCCATTCAGGAACGCTTCACCGTCGACAATGCAAATGTTGTCTTTTGTGCTCCAGAGACTAGCCTAGTCGCTCCTTCTCCTAAACTAACAGGGCGTGTTGGGAAGAGAGGCCCTGTAATAGATAACTGTGGGAAAAAGGGTCCAGGTCAGCCTTATCATCCTTGCGTTCCAGACCCAAACAAACCCAAGAAACTTGAAAACTGCAAGTCAATATACAATCGTGGGTGCAAGTAGGACTTTGCCAGTTAATCTCTTCGGCTACTGCTTATGTACGCCGAAAATTGTCAGATTGCACAACTACCGGCCAACGTAAAACAATTTTAAAAAAAAAGCAAGCATTCTCAAGGTATTTTTCAGAAGGGAAAAGGTGCATTTCTTGGTAGCTTTTCGGCATGTTGATGCTCCTTGAATTGGTTTCTTTTAATTCTACTATTTATTTAAAGCTGCTTGTAACTTGTGCCCAATTAATTTTATCTATTTAATTGTGCATGTAAAAATATATGTTTGTAAATTTATTTGTTCTATAAATGAAGTTTACTTATTTAGAAAATTATTAATTTTAAATGTTTGAATAATATTAATTTACTTTTGTACTTTTTAATCTAATTACTAAAATATTTTTAAATAAAAATTATTTATTTTATAATATCAATAAATATAAATTAATATTTTATTTAGTTTTTTAAATAGATAATATTAAAATTATATCTTCTTAAATATTTTTCAATTAGATAGTAGTTAAAATTATTTGAAGATAAATTTTTAAAAAAAGATTTAGAACTTTTAAGAAATTAGAAAAAATTTAAAAAGTGAAAAAGTTTAGGTAAACATAGATATGTTTACATTACATCTCATTCAACAAAAAATGTCTATGTAAACATCTAGACATCTTTCTTATCGGATTTACTATACATACATACATACATACATACATACATATATATATATATATATATATATATATATATATATATATATATTCTTTAGGGGCGCGAGATTAAATGGTTTTCAAGTCTTTGTTTGCAATTGTTCTTTTGGTGTACTGTTTTAGCTCTACTGAACTCTCCATCTTTTATTGTTAATAATAACGGTAGGTGATTTTATTTTTATGTTCATTAATTTTAGCGACTCGTATGTTAAGGGATTTTTTGTTTTTTTGGAGAGAGAGAGATTCTATAAAAGTAACTTAATAAGTTCATTGTGGCGTATCAATTTAAAAGTTTTTGAGTAAAATTATTATGTATATTCATTTTTATTGATTTTAAAAAATTAAAAAAGGATAAATAATTTTAAAATAAAATTTTTTTATTTTGCGTTTAAAATAAACAGAAAAAATTAGCGAATATTAAAAACATAGGAATATTAAAAGTCAATATTTTATAACAAATTTAAATAATTTGATTAAAATCATAGAGTAATGGTGGGCATATATGAAAAAAAAACAATACATATAGTTCAACCTTAAGCATACAGAATAGTTAAGCATTTATAGAATTACATCACGAAACTTTTACTAATTGGATTGAAATTAATTAAAGTTTTAGTTATTTACCAAATGCTAAAATTGATATTAAAAAAAGGTCCAAAAATATAGGAATGAAAATAAATGATTTACTTAACCCAAAAGGTTTGATTTAGTGGTGTACAGCCCTAAACAATTCATAGCAAGAAGTTTCATGTTCAAATTTTTATTAGATCAAATTTTTTTAAGCCAATGCTAACCACGAAGAGTGAGTATAGATTAATCTCATATAAAATTTGGTATAAGGACATATCATGGTTTTAAAAAATAAATTTACTTTAAATGGATCCCAATTATATTAAAATTATTTTATTAAATCGATGAAAATAAAAAAAATCATAATTTTAAATTATCTTAAAAAGATTGAAAAACAAATTGAAATTAATGGTCAAACAATTTTAAATTTATAATAGTTTGGAAAGATTAGTCTTTCAATATTTTTATTGGCATTAGTAAGTTATATAATTTTTAAATATAAATTATATATTATTTATAAATTAATTATTATAAATATAATACTTAATTATATAAATTCATTGTATTTTAATTATGATTTTTAAAATTAATTTATTTTTATTAGTTAATTTAAATTTATTGATTTGATTTTTCTTAATAATATGCATTACATTTGATTTTAAATTTAAATTTGAAAATCAAACTTTAATATAATAAATAGATATTTAGTGAATTTGAGTAATTAACGAAAAAAATTTAGATTATATGAATAAGGTTTGGATAATAAAAATCAAATTATTTATATAATTACTTGAATTAAAGTATTATAAAATATAATTAGTTCAAGTTGTCACAACCCAAAGGTCGCAACGATTCTTTAACTTATTGTGGAAGTACGAAATTTTAGGCTAATTGTTTTACTTATTTTTCATTTGTTATTTGAGTATAGTCTTACAATACTTCTAGGACATAATCCACCTAGCTCGATTTAAAGTATCGAACCTAAGGTCCCAGTTCAATATGACTTTCAAGCATCATTTAATCCTCTAAATATTAACTTCCTAAATATTCCATTGTTTCCTCAGTTTTACCCTTTCCATCAATATAAATTCATTTACATCTCAAAACTTGATAAATTACTTAAGTAAACATGCTTTGACATAATATACATCCCGACTCATGTACTGTGTGAAAACTGTCTGAAAATAAATATATTAACATAGTATAAATATATATTAAATATGAGCTGCGAGATCTCCGAAGTCAAAAACTTCGATGCCGAATACTGATAAGCTATAAAATCAAATCTTGCGTTTTTCCTGTGATGGAAAATAAGGAGTAAGCTTGGGGAACTCAATCAATTAACCACACAAGTGCAGAATTAACCACATACATGATGCTGGGTTCTAAATAATGCATACGATGCTAAAGTCACATTTTATAATCTTTTTTGAATATTTCAAGGTGTCGAGATAGAATGCTATCTGTAGTAAAATTTAATTACATAATATCTGTACACAGGATCTCATGTTCAATCATCAAGAAAATTAGAATATAGAAAAACAACTGGATCCATTAGAATTAATTGATTAGGGTTTAGCAGTCATCCACGTCTAAACCTTACTTTATGAGAGAAACTCCTAACTCACTGACTGATGAGATATGAGAGTGAGAAAATTAACATTTAGAATGGGGACTATAACCTATTTATAACTGTAATATACTTTATCCTATTTTAGCCCATTATTATAATAGAATAAAATATTAGGTCTTTACACATTGCAAAACTCATACTAATTGAAATGCTTTAAAATCCAATAGCTTTATTTGATCACTTTTAAAAGGACTAAACAAATTAGATAGCCTATAACGTCCAATCAATTGATATATGTAGGCTCACATAAATAATTTTTCAATAATCTCCCACTTAGGCCACATATGTCACTTGACAATTGTACATTTTAAAAATAACTTTAAGAGCTCAATATTTGCTATCTTTACAAAGTAATATCTCTAAAAAATCCGGTATATTAATTACATCAACATAGGATCAAAGCGATTTTGATTACATATATTTCGTAACTAAACCCATCAATGGTCACATATATTAATATAATCAACGACGTAAATCAAGTATGGGTGTGTAGTATGAAAATTACATGTAACGTGATCCCTTAACATGCATATTTCCAACTGGTCCTACTTTATAATTCAAAGAATAACATACTTTAAAAACTTTATGCATACTGCAACTGAAAGAATGTCACTTTATTTCAGAGTTTTCAATAACAAAAATACTTAATTCTAATCAGAAAAATATCTCAATAAGATATGAATATCAAGAAACAAACTCCCACTATACAAGCATATCATCAGGATGAACCACATACATATGAGCTACATGCTCATGAAATACCTTAGGTGGTACTCCATTCATAAACGGGTCCACAATCATGGAGCTTATATTTATATATTCAATAGTAATCTGAAGACTCTGAACTTTCTCCTTAACAACAAGAAACTTAATGTCAATATGCTTTGACTTCGACGAGTTTTTGTTGTTTTTAGAATATAACTCAGCGGCTTTATTATCACAATTAATCTTCAATGGTCTCTTAATACCATCGACAATGCACAGCTCGGTAATAAAATTTTACAACCATATTGCTTGGTTTGATGTCTCACAATAAGCTATAAATTCTGCCTCCATGGTGGAAGAAGTTATGAGTGACTGTTTTACACACTTCTATGAGACAGCTCCTCCAACTAACATGAAAATATAGCCAAAAGTAGGCTTTCTACTATCAAGGCAACCAGTAAAGTCGAAGTCTAAATACCTAATGATCTCTAAATGATCTGACCTCCGATATGTGAGCATATAATCTTTAGTTCTCTGTAAATACTGCATAACCCTCTTTACTACTTTTCAATGATCCATACCAGGGTTACTTAAATATTTGTCAAGCATTCAAACTACGTATGTAATATCCGGACGCGTACAGACTTGAGCATACATAAGACCCTTTACTGCTAAGACATAAGGAATCTTTTGCATCTCTTTCTTTTCAATCTCATTTCTTGGGCATTAAAGTAAACTAAATTTATCACCTTTAGCAATAGGTATATCTCCTTATGCACAATTCTTCATGTCAAATCTGCTAATCACCTTATCGATATATGCCTTTTATGATAAGCCAAGTATACCACGAGAGCGATCTCGATGGATCTGTATACGCAACACAAAAGATGCATCCCCAAGATCTTTTATTTTAAAATTACTTGATAGAAATCTCTTGGTTTAAGGCAAAAAGCCTATATCTCTGCTTGCTAGCAGAATATCATTAACATACAATACCAAAAGAATAAACTTGCTCTCACTGATCTTGTGATAAATACATTGATCAACAGTATTCTCCTTAAAGCCGAATGAGGCAATCACCTGATCAAGTTTTCAGTACCATTGACGAGATGCTTACTTTAAACCATAGATAGATTTCTTTAATTTGCATACCAGATGTTTCGAATTATCTGACACGAAATTTCCTGGTTGCACTATATAAATTGTTTCTTTAATGTCTCCATTAAGAAACGTTGTCTTTACATCCATCTGATATAGCTCTAAATTATAATGAGTTACAAGTGTCATAATGATTCTAAAAGAGTCTTTCGATGAAACTGGAGAGAAAGTTTTTTTATAATCAATGCCTTCCTTTTGAGTGAAATCTTTGGCGACTAGATATGCTTTATATCTTTCGATATTGCATTTCGAATCTCATTTGGTTTTGAAAATTCATTTACAACCAATCAGTTTCGCTCCTTTAGGCGATTCAACAAGATCCCAAATGTCATTTTCCTCATTTGATTTCATCTCATCTTACATTGCTTATATCCACTGTTGGGAGTGAACAATTTATTTGGCTTCACTGAAAGATGTTAGATCATCTTTCTCTCCTATATCAAACTCATGTTCTTGGAGATAAACTATATAATCATCCAGAATCGCTGATCTCCTCTCCATAGAAGATCTCCTTAATGACACTCTCAATTGAGGTTGTTGTTGCTCCTCCAATTGAATAAAAGCAAGCTCTTCAATATAACCAAGAGGTAACCCAGGAGCATCTTGATAATGTAACGCCCTGGAAGCGCGAAAAAATGGGCTAATTTAAACTTTTTTAAGCTTTTACTTATGTTGCATTCCTATCAATGTCCAATACTTAACCAATTTATTTTACAAAATTTTCGGCAGCATAACAGTTGCAATTGGACCTAACCCATCCTGTAAAATGTAAACATAGTTTATAATTCGCAATTCAGTTGATTTTAATCTCCTTTCTTAGTTATCAATACATCTCATCATCATAGCAAGAAATCAATAATATCAAATTATATTCATATCATTAACTGCGTAGTTACAACATTGTCTATCAACATTTACACTAACTTAAATCTCAAAAACATCCTTTATAATAGTAGTCTATGTTTTACATAATGTCTGAAAAGTAAGTATAGTAGACCTTACTTATACAAAAGCAGTCCAAAAGAGGGTCGGAATTCACTCGTCCACAACCACTGCTCAGCAGATATAAGTGCGATCACTGGAAGTAATCTGAAAGGGGGAAAGAAAATGGGGATGAGCTCTTCAAGCTCAGTAAGTAATGCATCAAAGTAGTGAGGAGTATAATGTCTGAAAATAGTAGGCTTTATGTCATAAGTAGTAAAAATAATCAATCTATAGATATACTTTCTCGAAATGCATTCTTACTTTTAGAAAACAAATCAAATCGAAACATATTCTTTGAAGTCAAGCAAACATATATCAGAACTTCGTTTCCAAAACTGATTCAAACCAAAGCAGATACAAACTGAATCATTCAAATCAAAACGTAGCTTATCATTCAAATCGAAACGGATACAAAGCTTTTCATTTAAATCAAACGGATACACAACTTACCGTTCAAATCAGAACAGATACAAAACTTATCACTTTTCTTTAAATTAGACAAACAAATCATAAAGACTAGGCATTTGTATGTATTAATCATAAGTCATGTTCAATTAACATTTGGAGTACCTATGACCATGGTAAAGAGAGATTGTAGACTGGATCAGGGTCGTACAATGCCCTACGCCATTAAACATACATATCCAAACAGAAGGTGGCGAATCAGAAATGCTTCGTAGGGTCCAAATATCTTGCATGCAATCACAAGGGACTAACCGTACCGAAGTGTCCAAAAGCAATGCGTGTGGTTTGACATGCAATCACAAGGGACTAATCGTACCCAAGTGTCCAAAAGCAATGCACCACGGTGGTCCAAACTCCACACGGGCTCCGAGTGGCACAAATACCCAATGTGGGACTGACATGCAATCACAAGGGACTAATTGTACCCAAGTGTCCAAAAGCAATGCACCACGATAGTCCAAACTCCACACGGACTAAGCATGACAAATATCCAGATTTACATATTGCATTAGTCTAAAAAACAAAGCTTTCAAAGTTCTTTCTCGGGCTTATAACCCATAAGTTCATAAAAATTGAGTTTAAATCAAAATCTCTTATGACTTAAAACTCATTCATCAAAAGGTGACTTTTGTGTGACACTTTGATCCAGCAGGATTTAAGAGGTGGCCGCCACAATCATATTCAAAACCATTTTCACATAGCATAATCGTCTTTCAAAAGTCTAATTACATATAGGTATCCTTTACCAAGTACTCATATACATATCAAGTACAATTCTTTCAAAACATAAACACATTTAAAAACATCAGAAAACATGCTAAAAACATGCTCAAAGTTTTTCGGAAAGGGCTTTTCTTCACTTTTATACCATAAACATAAACACATTTATAATTAGTGGACTATTTTAAGGTTAAGTGAGTATCCTTAGGTTGTTTTCATTTAGAGTTAAGTTTAAGGTTAGAGTAGAATAGGGTTTCATTTTACTTTTCATTATTTTCATGCATAACCTTAGAATTATTTGCATTAGTAGATTAAGGTTTTATTTTTTGTTTTAGGAGTAAGTAAGTTACAGTTTCAGGAGGTTAGTGCATAATAGTATAGAGTTTAATTCATATATTTAGGGTTAGCATAGGGTTAGGATCCATTCCATGCATAATTAGTACTTTGTTAATTTTCTTTCAAAAATTTCAAAAAGATCTTATAATTCATGCATCATTTTTAGTGTTATTAGTTAGTGTAGAAATTGTCTAATTAAGTTTAGTTGTATTAAGTGATAGAATTAAATTTAGGGGTGCATTTAGCATTTTAGGGTTAGAGATTTAATTTAGGGTTTTTAAGGTTTAATTTAGTAAATTATAGTTTTCATGTATTAGTTTTAGTTTCATTTTCTTATAGTTATTGCATTTTTTAGGAATTTTAAACATATTTTCATTCATTACACTTTAGACTCACATTTTCTTATATTTCAATTTTTCCCCATCACCTAATTAATTCTAATTTTTATTGTTTTTCTTTTGCAGTTGCTTTCTCATTTTGCTTGGAATTTTGTAAGTATTTCTATTTTATTCTATTTCATTACTTTTAATTTGCTAATTTGTAATTAGTTTTAATATAAGCCTTGTAAATCATACTTTGCAAATATTCATAATTGGTTAAGATATATTTAAGATAAAATTAATTGGTACTTTAGTATGCTAGCGTTTTCTTTGTGGTATGATAATTTGAGATTCAATCTCTTTATTATTTATGCGACCCGTATGCTTACAATGTAGACGTTTAAAATGCATCACTACTGTTCCAATAAGCATTGAATTTAAACTTAATTGACAACAAATAAAATATTTAATTTTAATATAAATTATAAAAATTGCAAAACTTGATTGATGTGAGACAATGTTATTTAATAAGCTCTTTTCACAAATAAATTTAATTATAAAAAATTATTTCTGAAAAATTATTGAAAAAAATAAAAAATTTTAATTTTAATACCATATTAAATGTTAATAAAATTTAATCGATTATATTTGATATATTCAATTTCAATATATAAAACTAACTTGATCATGAATGGGTTAGAGATTGAGTTCAGGCTGAACTTAAATATAATATTTATAGACTTATATCCAAACTTAGTTCGACTCAATGTTCGATCTGAGTTTTCTATTCCAGATCATCCAAATAAATTACAAAAAGAAAAAAGAAAAAAGAAAGTAAGCTTGCCCAAACCCATCAAAATAAAGCAATTTTTTTCAATTAAAAAACATAATTTTGATTCTATTATTAAATTAATTTTTTTAATTGGATCGTTTATTATAAGTTTCTTTACTTATTAATGGAATATATATTTAATGAATTTAATAGATTTTATTGATTGAACTTAATTTTGTTCGGTTTAATTAATTTAAAGTATATTGAAATTATTTTAATATATATATATATATTAGTAAATTGAATTTAAAATGTTAAAAGTGAGATCCAAACTCGGCTTAAATTTTGATTAGGCTTATTTCAATTGTCCAAACGTATTTTAATAAATTTATTATTTTATCTATCCTCAACAAAATATTGATCGACAACGAAAAATCATAAAGTAACTCTATATAACACCACCAAATATAAAGGGATCACGAAGAGCATTGATGTGACACAACATTAGTAGCAACTTTCTTATTATCCTTTTATTTTTTTAATTGTTTATTGCATATGTAATTCATTTTTTTCAAACTTAAAAGGCTTAAGAATTTTTTAATAAAATCTTAATTTGATGATAAATAGAAAGTTATGGAATTTTAATGATTCTGTGTATAAGTGGTAAGTTATATACTATTTTGATTGATTTAGTGATTTTTAAATGTAAATTTTGATTAAAATTTTGTAATATTTTAATCTATAAATATATAATATTTTAATTTGATTGATTTAAATTTTTTATAAATTTAATATTTAATTATGATTACAATCTCAATTTTTTTAAAAGAAAACCTCAGTAAATTTTAATAAGGAACCTATCAACATTGAATCTTTAATTAATTAGCCATTTTGTATGTGCCTGACAATTCAATCAAGAGAATCACCATATAAAAATTACATACTCCAATTTGGAAACCATAATATATATATATATATATATATATATATATATATATTTATATAATGATACTTACAACACTATCGCGATCGAACATCTAAGATCTAACTGAACAAGTGGGAATAAAATGGAGAAAAGAAAAGGAAGGGAAGGGAGAGGAGCGAGGGAGAAAGATTTTAGTACCCAGTAATCACTACAAAGTAAACAACTGAATAGCAGCAAATCATCTACTCATTTGCGTAGTTGGTGGCAGCCACGATTAAACGTACTCCCTCTACAATTTTCACTTCTTTTAACATCTTTATTAGCCGGTGGAGTGCATGAATAGCCGTACTTATCACGACCACAAGCTGCATTCGTAGGATTAAGGCTGTTAGTCGAAGGTCTAGCTCTCTGCTGCAGCATTCTTCTTGTTTCCGACTCCATTGAGAACTCGAATCCTAAGTCGTCCTGAAACTGACGGCCGAAGCATTCAGCGGATGAGCCGTTGCAATAGAAGAAGCTGAGGCTGTTGCTCTCTGGTGAAACGACTGCAGAATGGCTTGTGCTGGATGGCATCACTACCATTAGCGTCATAATCAGAAGAATTGGTAGATATAAACCTGTTGTTTTAAGGTCTCCCATGTTTTCCTTCTCTTCTGCCACAATTGCTCTTACCTTGGCATTTTTAATCCCTACTTTAGAAGTGGGTGATTAGCTGGTTACTGGTTTCTGGTTATCATAAAGCCGACCACCTACCAATTGGATTGAGTGATTGACATTTCGTCTTTTGGACACAGAAAATTTGTAGTCAATAATTGAGCGCACGTGATTGATTTAACAATCTGTCGGCATTTTTTTTCTTTTTTTTGGTTCTTGTTGTATCATAAATATATTGGGACACGGCTGGAGCCATCACATCACAGCATGTATTCATTTTCGTACAAAAATTTCAAACGTTGTTTTCTCCGTCTGCTTTCAATTCATAGACTTTACTGACAACGAAGATTTTATTATCGAATATTTTAAGGGTATTCTTTTTAGTAATTAATATATTATTTTAATAATATTTTTATGTTAAATATATTGATTAATAATTAAAATAATTAAATTGATGACTTTTAAAATATGAAATAAAATATTGTTTCATATAATAATTTTCAATAATATCCTTAAAACATTATATTAATAAATTTTTTAAATTAATATAACTAGTTATATTAAATACAATATTTAATGATTAATGGATGATTTTGAATGTATTAACCGAAAACTTAAGTTTAAACAGAGCATTAAAATTACTCTACTAATTAGAGACCCTTTTTTATATCACTAAGAAAAAAAAAAGAGAAAAATAAAAAGACAAGCCCCGACACTGATTATTTCTTACCTGTGTTTTTTTTTGGGGAATCGAGCTTGACTTTGTTTTTTATTTTTTTTTATTTTTTTGGTTATACAAAACCATAAGTAAAAAAATTCATGATATTGTTTATTTAATATTCAAATAAACTTTTGAATTTTATAAAAAAATACAGATAACCTTCCAATTTTGTATCGTATGAATTAAGATTACGAATTTAATTTTATTGTAGTTAAATCTATTAAAGCTTTAAAAACAAGTCAATGACATCTAATAGACAAACTTTTTAAAGTAGCATTCTTCTGATAAAATGAAAATATATTTAGCATAGATAATAGAGAAGCAAATCCTGCACGAAAGGCTATTTTTAGGGCTTGGGGCGAAAATAAAGAATAATAGCATATATAATTAATTATCAAATTTTAAATAAATTAGGAAGAAAACAAATAATAGCAAAACTTCAAGATTGATGAAACGTTTTATCGTTATCATTATTATTATCATTATATTTTTAATTTCTTATGTTCGCTTACACTGCATTTTTCTGTTTAATTTACTAATAATATTATTATTTTTTAGTGGTCAAATATTAAAGATAGCATTTTGGGGTGATATTAGTAACCATATTAACGACAATAATTTGAACTCAATGGAACATTCCATAGTGTTGGTTGTTATTGTTAGTTCAATAAAAAATTCAAAGGTACTTTCATACGCTTCAATATTATTTTTTATATATTTTTATGTATCATGATCCAAATAATGCGAATTTTCAATAATTTATTGTGAAAGTATAAAAATTTGGGCTAATTTTTTTTTTCATTTTTCTTTTAGCACTTGTTTGTTATGTGAGTGTAGTTTTACAATGTTTCTAGGTCTCAAACTACCTAATGGTTTAAGATTATGAACCTAAAGTCCTAGTCTAATTTCTTATTAACTTTCATAATCATAACTTAATTCAATACATATCCTGACACATGCACTGAAGGATAACTGTCTGAAAATAAATACATTAAACAATATAAATAAATATACATATATAAGCTGCGAAATCTCGAAACTTTTACTTTGAAGCCGAATATTGACATTGATGCCAATGCATTCCTAGTCTTAACCTGTGATGGAAAATAGAGGGGGTAAGTTTTGAGAAAAACTCAGTAAGCAAACCACATAAGCATAGAGGTAATAACATACAAGGTACTGAATTTCTAATGCATGTCTAATGCATTCACATTTGATCCTTTTTTCTTAGTACTTATCTGAATCACATTTCAAAACTTATCGAAAGTTACACTTTTCCTGGGTTTACAGACTAGAATATTGTTTAGACACTGTCAAGTTTTTCAGGTAGAGAGGTGTTTTGAAATACCTTAATTGGCCATCAAACCTGACCACCCAAACTGAATATACCCATAGATGTTCAAAATTTAAAACATAGTTGAATGTAGAAAACAAAAGTTTAATGCAATCCACACTCATCATTAAGACACAACTATTCTCGAAATCATATCACATAATCCAATCATATCACATATAAAAAAAATTCATATATCAAAAACATCTCTTATTCAAAACATAACTTGTATTAGAAACTTATCACACTTCGAAACATATCTTATTTCGAAACATGATCCATATCGAAACATCTTCCTCATTCAGAACAAGTCTCGTATCCGAAACATATTCACATATGAAATATATTCCTTATCCGGAACACATTTCATATTCGAAATATATTCCTTATCCAAAATATATCACATCGACATATATACATATATTCGAAATATATTTCATATTTCAAAACCCTCTTCATAGTTTGAAACGTAGTTCTTATTTCAAAACATACTTCACCTTTCGAAATGTATTTCATACTTTCTTTGCAAACTATTCTAACATGTTAGCAGGAATATTACTGACTATTATATCCCGTCTGCTGGGACTACATCACTAACTATTATCATCCCCGTTAGTAGGGGCCGCAACATATTTATTTCATATCATTAGGATATGTTCTATGAACTATGCTAAACATTTCTGAAAACATATTTCATACTTCAAAACATTTTTTACATTTCAAAATACATTTCACATTTCAAAACACTTTTCAAAGCATATTCCGAAATTCAAAACACGTTTCATATGATCATTATTTTAATCTATGATTGGAGAAATATCAAAATCTCGAAATACATGACCATTGCTAACTATTATAACCCATTAGCAGGGCCCAAAATTTATAACTATTATATTTCCTGTCAACAAGAGCCCGAACATTGCTAACTATTATATACCCTGTTAGTAAGGGCCGAAACATTGCTAACTATTATATAACCCATTAGTAAGGACGGAAACATTTGCTATTTATATGGCCAATAACAGGTTACATCATTGCTAGCTATTATATACCTCGCTAGCAAAGGCCGAAAATGGTCATGGCTAACTATTATCATCTGTCAGCTAAGGCAAAATATTTAGCTGTAAAAGCTATCAGAATGCATGTTTTGAAATACTTCTAATCACAATGTGGATAAAATCAGAGTTAGCTTAAATCCAAATCATAGAGATGTATATCTCACATACTTTCAAAACATGTCATGAGTGAGATTTTAAAGCTTCTTTAATGCAGGTATAAAGCAATGCAAACTTTTTAAATCCCACAAATTCATAATATGCATCGAGATGCAAAATGTAATACAAAATAAGATTCGTACAAGAACGTATCCTTTTCAATAATCTTATTGTCGATATTTTCGCATACTTATAACAATTAGGATCTTTTGACACTATTCCCTAGGACCCGATTAATCTGTATGATACTATCTCGCATCAAAGAAATTAATTTGTACCTTAAGATGCTACTTGCAGCCCAAGGATCACTTATCTATTCGATATTCTTATCTGAATCAGTCAATCTTTTCATAAATCAAACCCTTGCATCAGAATACATTTTACTGCACGTTTTCCGTATATTTTCACAAGATTCAATAAACCGAATCAAGGACGTATGGTTCGATAAAATTCGTATCATGTTCATTTATCAGAAAACAATTACAAAACAATATAGTTAGATATATTATTCGTACGAATATAGACGAAGTTCACAAGTATATCTCGATAAAGGCTTTCCCACTGTGACTATCAATGAGCTGAAACTACCCCGGAAACTAAGATGTTACCCATCATCACAGATCCAAAGGTCTCAAGTTCTAGCGATTAACCAAAATCGAAACTCGTCACGACAATGTTGGACAAGCCAAACTGCTCGTATAAGAGTCGTAAACTCAAGACTGTATTCATATGCTCTATTGGTAATAACTGTGAGACCTATGAATTTTATGTACCTTAGCTATGAGGTTACAATGTGAGATTTATAATTTGGTGAATGTAGTTATGGTATTTTGATGTACACGCAAGTTTTAAATCTAATGAAGTATAAGAAGATGGAGTTTTAAGTCTTAAATGTGTATGGATTGAGATAGGGTCTATGGAGTATATTGTAGTAAGTTTTGCCTTGAATTTCTTGCAAATTTATGCAGCAACAGTGAAATCTATGAAGGCCAGATCGATCTCCTAGGGAAGAAGGATCGATCCCATGACTCCATAATGTAATAAGTATACAATAACCGACAGGTAGATTGATCTCATAAAGGAGCAGATTGATCTCTTACTGCCTCTGCTTAGCCAGAATCGATCTTGTTACAAGGGCAGATCGATCTCCTTTTGTCTCGGCCTGGAAGAGATCGATCTCTACCCTTATCAGATCGATCTCCATTTGGTTCTATGAAGAGCAGACCGATCCCTACCCTCTAGCAGATCGATCTCCACTTAGATTTGTAAAGAACAGATCGATCTCTACCCCCTACCAGATCGATCCTATAGCTGGTAATTGAGCAGTTGAAGTAGTTAAAACCAAGTAGAGATCGATTTCCACCAAATGCCAGATCGATCTCACACCCTCTATCTATATAAGGATCACGAGATTTTTATCTGAAATCGAGTCTCTCTCACTTGCAAACACCAATATCCACCATTTTCACCCAAACCAAGCTTTTCTCCGTAAGATTCACCACATTCTGGACAGAGTTAGGAAAAAGGGTAAGAAACAAAGTTGTTCCTCTTGATAAAGAGAACAACATACTAGGAAATCAAGGTTGATTCGAAACAAAAGGAAGAGATGAGCATTCTACAAGTTTGGTCAAGAGAGGACAAGCTAGGTGAGCTCACAAAACCCTTGTTCTTGAGCATTATCATTTTATATATTGGTGAATAAATATACATACATGTATTGGTTGGAAACGTTTAAGTCATGAGGGAACCAACAAATGGGTTTAGTTAGAAGATGGAATGTGGATGTCTTGTGATGGACATGAACTAGCTAAGGTGTTAAGATAATGTATGTGTTTAAGATGTGTAGCTTGGATGTAGTTTCAGGTGTAAATAGGATAAAAAGGGTAATGTTGAGTTAGAATAAGTAAGAGAAAGAAATGGACAATGAGAATGATGTATATTGACGATTTGATGATGTTGGACATCTCAGGAATTCAACACGGGAAACGAGGCTAGTCTGAAACCTGGGGGACATTGCACTACTCAGGATGCAATAGGTAAGGGAAATAAAATGTTTGTGCTTATGAGTTTCTAAAAGATGAAATTACCTCGATAGTATGAAAAAGATTTGAGGAACGAGCATGTTTATGAGAAATGAGTCGATTTGATGCAATTGATGAATGTGTGAGTGTTTTTTCGGTTTAAGCTCGGTTTTGATAAATTTTGCGAGACTGTGAACATAATATTTTATAACTGAAATGAGTTTTGTGATAACCACTATGAGCTCTACGTGAAGGCAAAACGGTATACAACAATGACATTTTACTGAGACTAAGGCTTGTTATGAGATGCACATCGATACTCCGCTTTGATAGCGTTGAGTGGCTTTGCTCTGGTAACATGTAAGACCGGGCCTTACTCTATTAGCATGTAAGACCGATACCTCCATTCTAGTGACATGAGATGACCTCACTCTGGTAGCGATGGGTGGCATTGCTTTTATAGCATGTAAGACCGAGGCTGTATGACTCTGATCAAGTCTACAACGATATCATGGCCATGAATAGATGTCGACGTTTTCCCTCTTTTGAGGATGCCCTCCTTGAGGATGATTTGATGTGACGTGATGTGCTTATGACGTTTTTATATGAGTTTTATTAAATGCCTAGTCTCGATGACTCTACGGAATGACGTATTTTTATGACTGTGATTTTTATCACGTATTGAGATTTGATGTTAAGATGATTTGTGATCTTTATCACGTAAATTATGCTGAAGCCATTGTTTTCATTGTTATTACCATAATGTTTTACATGCTCGAATATTTCTATCATGTTTAAAATATCTGAATGACGATTTGTGATGTTACGATGACTTTATAAAATCTTCCTTATCCCTGTTACTGAGCGATTTGAAAGCTTACCCTTTTTCCTTCCCTCCTCCAGATTACTTGCAGTGAGCGAGCTAGAGCCTGCCGTGTACATGAAATAGGCTTGTGGACAAGATCTCTCTAGGCTATCGCTTGTACACACACAAGGTATAAATTCAGTTCATTTTGTACCCAGACAATGATGTATTACAGACATTTGTATTAAGTGTTAATGGGATGTAATTTAGACGATATGAGGAAAATGAATTGAGATTCGTGGGTTGATCCTTTTTTAATATTATGTATTAATTTGAGAAGTAGCAAATTGTGTGATCTTAGGGATAACAATTTGTTATAAACACAAGTGATTAAATGACACTGTAAGGGAATGCACCCAGAGTTGGTAGTATTAATATAAGAAAAATTCAAATTTGCCATATTTTTCGCGCTTTCGGGCTGTCACAGATTTATTTGGTATCAGAGCAAATGGCATCTAGTACTGTCAGTGTCGATCAATTGAAAATAGATTACATCCCAAGTGTCCGTATTGTCTGGTAATGAATTGAATTTAACGAGTAAAATTATGATCGATATTTAATGAATACGCGCAGACACGTAAGCGATAGGATATGATGGGGAGACGAGGTTGTTCCGAGAGGCAAGCACAACCACCTCCACCACCTGAACCACAATCGAAGAGTCCTAACTCTCGAATAAATCGACTAGAACAGGATGTACGACAAGGGTTTGAGCATATGGTGGTGCTATTTATGTAACATTTTGGGGCTAATGCCTCAGGTACCACACCTATCTCGGTTCCTACACCACCACAGGATCCACCACCACCTCTTATATAGACTGACCCAGTACCACCTGTCAAACAGCCTCTGGCACAAAACAGGCTTGATGATGGAGGTAAGGGTCGGTTGAAGGATTTTCTTAAGATGAATCCGTCAGCATTTAAAGGGGTAAAGGGTCCAGCAGAGGCGGAGGAGTGGTTAATCGAGATGAGGATAATCTTTGATTTTCTGCGGTGTACCGATGCAGAGAGGGTTAGTATGGGTACCTACATGCTTAAAGAACAAACTCGATATTGGTGGAATACCACCCAAAGTATATTGACTACTATCCATTTAGTGATTAGCTGAGAGACTTTTTAGTTGGCCTTTCAGACTCAGTATATCCCTCGAGCTGCCCAGAGGAAGTTACAAGCAGATTTTCTAAATCTAGTACAGGGCAGTATGACAGTCGATGAATATGAGAACCAGTTCATTGCCTTGTTAAGATATGAACAGGAGATTGTAAAAGATGAGGAGTGCCAAACAGAGTGGTTTGTTTATGGGCTGAGACCAACCATTCGAGATAGATTGATGGGGCTCTGTATTACTGAGTTTAATGTTGCTCGGAGACGGGCACAAGAAGTTGAGAGGGGACTAGAGTTGATATAGTCCTAGTCTGAGTCCCGAGTGATAACCAGAGATAGGGGTAAGAGACCTGTTGCTTCCCTCACCGAATTTAGGAGGGGTTCTTTTAAGAGACATATGGACGAGGGACCTAGAAGGACAGTTGATAGACCTAGGGTTCTTCCCATTACTATGGAGACGCCTCGAGGTACCAGGCCAAAGATTGAAGTTTGCAGAGATTGTGGCCAACCACATGAGGGAAGTTATCCCAAAACCATACAAGGATGTTTTAGATGCGGGGACATGGGTTATAGAGTGAGAAATTGCCCGCAGCCACAGAAGCCACATTCTCAAGAGCCTCCTAGATAGTAGCCTCAAAGGACGATTCCCCAAAGACGGGCTACGGTTGCTGATAAGGGTAAGAAGCCGGTCACAGAAGGATGTATGTTTGCTTTGGATAAGGAGACTGCAGACACTTCGTCTGAGACCATACGAGGTACACTTCTTTTCTGTAATCATGAGGCTCATGTGTTATTTGACTTGGGATACATGCATTCTTTTATTGGTGTACATTTTGCATGTAAACTAAGTTTAAAGCATGAATCCCTAGATTGTATTTTACATGTAAATACCCCTATGCGTGAGTCCTAGAGGACTGATATGGTATGTAGAAGGTGTGAGATCAAGGTGGGAGATAGGGTAATGTTAGCAGATCTAGTTTTGTTAAGTATGCGTGATTTTGATGTGATTCTAGGGATGAATTGGTTATTGACCAATCGTGTGATTGTAAAATGCTATACTAAGACTGTAACTTTCTCCCTACCTGAAAAGTTTAGTGTACGTTTGAATGTTAAGGAATAAAGATGTGTGAAGTTTATTGTGAGAAATTTTAAGATATGGTTATATCACTATAAAAACTGATTAAATTATTGATGTGAAGTTTATATCGCACTCATCTCTGATATGAGCCAAGGACATCCAAGAATAGAGGACATGCTGGTAGTATGTGAGTTTTCGGATGTATTCCCTGATGAATTGCCTAGCTTACCACCAGAGAGAGAGCTGGAGTTCACTATCGAGTTAGTGCCAGATACCCATTCGATCTCTAAACCTCTGTATAGGATGACATTGGTTGAATTGGAAGAGTTAAAGAAACAGTTGCAAGAACTACTTGACCAGGATTTTATTAGACCTAGTGTGTTACCATGGGGAGCTTCGATTTTGTTTGTAAAGAAGAAGGATGGTAGCCTTAGATTATGCATAGATTACAGATTGCTGAATAAGGCTATGGTGAAGAATAAATATTCCTTACCAAGAATAGACGATTTGTTTGACCAGCTGAGAGGGGCTTCTATCTTTTCTAAGATTGACTTAAGATCGAGCTATCACTAGTTCAGAATTAGGAAAGAGGATATTTCAAAGATGGCCTTCAGAACTAGGTATGACCATTACGAGTTCTTAGTTATGCCTTTTGGTTTGGCGAATGCCCTTGCTACTTTCATGAGTTTGATGAATGAGGTATTTAGAGACTATCTAGATCAGTTTGTGATAGTCTTCATTGATAATATCCTTGTGTATTCTTGGTCTCATGAGGAACATGCACAGTATTTGAGGATTGTGTTACAAATACTCAAAGATAAGTAGTTTTATGGAAAGATCAGTAAAAGCGAGTTTTGGCTGGATCAAATAGTTTTCCTTGGTCATATTGTATCTAAGGATGAGGTTTCAGTTGATCCGTCTAAAATAAAGGCTATACTTAATTAGGAGAGATCGAGGACGGTTACAGAGATTCAGAGTTTTTTGGGGCTTGTAGGGTATTATAGAAGGTTTGTTGAAGGCTTTTTAGGATTGCCACTCCTTTGACCAGACTCACACATAAGGAGATTCCTTTTGTATGGTCTGAACAGTGTGAGCAGAGTTTCCAAGAATTAAAGAGGAGATTAACGACGACACCTATGTTGACTATTTCAAATGGATTTGGAGGCTTCGTAATGTACAGTGATGCCTCTCAACAAGGATTGGGGTGTGTGCTCATGCAGCATGGGAGAGTAGTCACTTATGGTTCGCGACAGCTGAAGGATCATGAACAGAACTACCCCACACATGATTTAGAATTAGCCGTAGTGGTGTTTGCATTAAAGATATAATGACATTACTTATATGGGGAAAGGTTCTAGATATTTACTGACCACAAGAGCCTGAGGTATATATTCGACCAAAAGGAGTTAAACATGAGACAAAGGAGATGGATGGAACTCCTTAAAGACTATGATTGCAAGATACTCTACCATCCGGGGAAGGCGAACGTAGTTGTTGATGCCCTAAGCAGGAAGAGTATGGTATCTGCTATGATGATCAGGGAATGGGATTTATTAGAACAATTCGTCGGACTCAAGATCAGAGTTGAGGAAGCAGAGGTTGGGTTTATGGCTAGCCTACGGATAGAGCCCAGTATTATGGATCAGATTAGAACTGGGCAGCAAAATGATCAGAGGCTAGTGGATATGGTTAGCCAAGCTGAACAGACCTCGCAGTCAGATTTCAAGGACAGTGACAATGGGTTATTGAGGTTTAAGGGTCAAATTTGTGTTCCGAATGATGATACCCTGAGGTAACAAATACTGAGAGAGTCTCACTACTCGCGATACACTATGCACCCGGAGAGTACCAAAATGTACCAAGATTTGAGAAGAGTATATTGGTGGAGTGGTATGAAGTGGGATGTGGCAGAATATGTGGCCAAATGTTTGGTATGTCAACAAGTAAAAATTGAACACTAAAAGCCCAGAGGATTGCTTAAGCTTTTGCCTGTGCCTACATGGAAATAAGAGCATATTACCATAGACTTTATCATGGGATTATCGATGACCCGAAGAGGTCATGATACAATATGGGTGATAGTAGATAGATAAACGAAGAGTACTCACTTCCTTGCCATCAGAAGCACAGATACATTAAGTACCTTAGTCGAGTTATATGTTAGAGAGATAGTTAGACTGCATTGGGCTCCAATGAGTGTTACATCTGATAGAGATTCCCGGTTCAGCTTCAGGTTTTAGACTCATTTTCAGGAGGCCATGGGATATCAGTTGAACTTCGTACCGCCTATCATCCTCAGACTGATGGTCAGTCCGCGGACTATACAGACCTTAGAAGACATGTTGAGGGCGTGTACGATGAAATTTAAGGGATCATGGGATGATCACCTGCCCCTTACTGAGTTTTCATACAACAATAGCTATCATGCGAGTATTGGTATGACACCTTATGAGGCTCTGTATTGTAGGAGGTGTAGATCCCCTATAGCTTGGGAAGAAGTGGGCGACATGAAAGTAATTGCTCTCGAACTCGTTGAACAGGCAGTTCAGAATGTGAAAATCATTTGTGATAGATTATAGGCTGCTTAGAGTCGACAGAAAAGTTACACAGATGTGCATAGACGACCACTCGAGTTTTGAGTTAGAGATTCTGTATTCCTTAAAATATCGCCAAGCAAGGGCATCATGCATTTCGGGAAGAAAGGGAAATTGAGTCCTCGATATATAAGACCATTTGAAATTTTGGAGAAAGTGGGAGATGTTGCTTACCGGTTGGCTTTACCTCAACAGTTTTTTGGGATACACAATGTCTTCACATCTCCATGCTGAGGAGATATAATCTAGATCCCTCCCATGTCATCAATTATGAAGTATTGGACATTCAGGGGGATATGAATTATGTAGAAGAACCCATCCGAATACTAGACAGGAAGGAAAAGGTACTTCAGACGAAAAAGATTCCATTGGTTAAAGTTCTCTGAAAGCACCACTCAATAGAGGAAGCAACTTGGGAACTAGAGAGCCTTATGAAGGAGAAGTACCCTCAACTATTTAATGGATCGAGTTGAATTTGGAGGACCAAATTCTCCAAAGGTGGGGAGGATGTGAGACCTATAAATTTTATGTACCTTAGCTATGAGGTTACAATGTGAGATTTATAATTTGGTGAATGTAGTTATGGTATTTCGATGTACACACAAGTTTTAAATCTAATGAAATATAAAAAGATGAAGTTTTAAGTCTTAAATGTGTATGGATTGAGATAGGGTCTATGGAGTAGATTATGGTAAGTTTTGCCTTGAGTTTCCTGCAAAATTTATGCAGCAATAGTGAAATCTATGAAGGTCAGATCGATCTCCCAGGGAAGAGGGATCGATCCAATGACTCTAGAATGCAATAAGTATACAATAACAGACAGGCAAATCGATCTCATAAGGGAGCAGATCAATCTCCTACTGCCTCTGCCTAGCTAAAATCGATCCTCTCACAAGGGCAGATTGATCTCCTTTTCTTTCGGCCTGGAAGAGAATGATCTCTATTCTCTACCAGATCGATCTCTATTTAGTTCTGTAAAGGCAGTCGATCCCTACCCTCTAGCAGATCGATCTCCATTTAGTTTTGAAAAGAATAGATCGATCTCTACCCTCTACCAGATCGATCTTGTAGTTAGTAATTGAGCAATTGGAGTAGTTAAAACCAAGCAGAGATCGATCTCCACCAAATGCTAGATCAATCTCACACCCTCTATCTATATAAGGATCACGAGATTTTTTTCTGAAACTGAGTGTCTCTTACCTGTAAACACCAACATCCACCATTTTCACCCAAACCAAGCTTTTCTCCCTAAGATTCACCACATTCTGGACAAAATTAGGAAAAAGGGTAAGAAACAAAGTTGTTCCTCTTGATAAAGAGAACAACATACTAGGAAATCAAGGTTGATTCGAAATAAAAGGAAGGGACGAGCATTCTACAAGTTTGGTCAAGAGAGGACAAGCTAGGTGAGCTCACAAGACCCTTGTTCTTGAGTATTATCATTTTATATTTTGGTGAATAAATATACATACATATATTGGTTGGAGATGTGTAAGTTATGGGGGAACCAACAAATGGGTTTAGTTAGAAGATGAAATGTGGATGTCTTGTGATGGACATGAACTAGCTAAGGTGTTGAGATAATGTATGTGTTTAAGATGTGTAGTTTAGATGTAGTTTCGAGTGTAAATAGGATAAAAAGGGTAATGTTGAGTTAGAATGAGTAAGAGAAAGAAATGGACAATGAGAATGATGTATATTGACAATTTGATGATGTTTGGACTGCTCAGGAATTCGACATGGGAAACGAGGCTGGTCTGAGACCCGAGGGACATTGCACTACTCAAGCTGCAAGAGGTAAGGGAAATAAAATGTTTGTGCTTGTGAGTTTCTAAAAGATGAAAATACCTCGATAGTATAAAAAAGATTTGATGAACGAGCATGTTTATGAGAAATAAGTCGATTTGATGTATTTGATGAATGTGTGAGTGTTTTACCTGTTTGAGCTCGATTTTGATAAATTTTGCAAGACAGTGAACATAATGTTTTATAACAAAAGTGAGTTTTGTGATAACCACTATGTGCTTTACGTGAAGGCAAAACGATTTTAATACAACAATGACATATTTTACTGAGACTAAGACTTGTCATGAGATGCACATCGATACTCTGCTTTGATAGCGTTGAGTTGTCTTGCTCTGATAGCATATAAGATCGGGTCTTGCTCTAGTAGCATGTAAGATCGATACCTCCATTTTGGTGACATGAGGTGACCCCGTTCTAGTAGCGATGGGTGGCCTTGCTTTGATATCATGTAAGATCGAGGCCGTACAACTCTGATCAAGTCTACAGTGATATCATGCCATAGATAGATGTCGGCGTTTTCCCTCTTTTGAGGATGCCCTCCTTGAGGATGATTTGATGTGACATGATGTGCTTATGACGTTTTTATATGAGTTTTGTTAGATGCCTAGTCTCGATGACTCTAATGAATCACGTATTTTTATGACTGTGATTTCTATCACGTATTGAGATTTGATGTTAAGATGATTTGTGATCTTTATCACGTAAATTATGCTGATGCCATTGTTTCTATTGTTATTACCATAACGTTTTACATGCTTGAATATTTCTATCATGTTTAAAATGTCTAAATGATGATTTTTGATGTTACGATGACTTTATAAAATATTCCTTATCCCCCTTACTGAGCAATTTGAAAGCTCACCCTTTTCCTTCCCCCCTCCAGATTACTTGCAGTGAGCGACCTAGAGCCTGCCGCGTATGTGAAATAGGTTGGTGGACAAGATCTCCCTAGGCTATCGCTTTTACAGCACAAGATATAAATTCAGTTCATTTTGTACCCAGACAATGATGTATTGCAGACATTTGTATTAAGTGTTAATGAGATGTAATTAGGACAATATGAGGAAAATGTATTGAGATTCGTGGGTTGATCCTTTTTGAATACTATGTATTAATTTGAGAAGTAGCAAATTACGTGATCTTAGGGATAACTATTTGTTATAAACATAAGTGATTAAATGACACTGTACGAGAATGCGCCCAGAGTTAGTAGTTTTAATATAAGAAAAATTTAAATTTGCCCTATTTTTTCTCGCTTTCGGGCTGTCACAATAACATAGCTGAACACCCATAAACGATAAAACATTCGAAAATCAGTTTCCAATGGTCATATAACAATCGAGACGAAAAATAATTTATGCTTAAATCCAAAAACATTAAGCATAAGCTAAATAAGCTACATGCTCTAATTTGTCTAAAACAAATTCGAAATGAGATTATAAAGCAATATATGCATCCAGATAAAAATTTGTGCAAGCTTTTAAATCTCCGACATAATGCCATGCAATGATTTTAATGTATGAAAATCATCGCGAGGTTCAAAACATGTCAAAACGAATTGAAAACACACGTTTGATAACACAAAGGTCTTAGTTCGAAACATATAGATAATTTACGAAATTTATGCAATAAGACCGGGTAACAATTGTTTATTACCCATGTAACAACCCTTGACCCTTGAAAAATCGGGGGATTTTTTTTATGAATTTAATTGACTCACTTATTCCCTTATTCACTTAGGCTGTATTCCTGTTCAGAGTCAATCCTTAAAAATATCTCATTTAATTTATCCTTAAACATATTTCATCCTGACACATTATTTTCAATAGATGTCTGTGCATACAAATAGTCTGGTAAAGAGATAAGAATGTATACCTCACGCATATACACAAGGTAGTCTGGGGAAGCTCATATCCGCCAGCATACGTCGTCTACGCAGCATTTATTAGCTGTAATTCACTGCAAAAATCTGAGAGGTAGAGGGGTGAGCTTTTCGGGAAAAGCCCAGTAAGGTAATGCTTTTAAAGTTGTTCTGATATATAAAAAAACATTTGAAGTTGTTCATAGAACAAAACTTAATGCAATACATAAATTTCCATTTCATGCATAATCATCATAAAGAATATGTGTCTTTAAAACAAATCACATGCTTAACCATTTTACAACTTTTCATAAACCTTTCATGAACATTTCATAAATCATTTCGTAAACATTTCATGAATATTTTATAGTCATTTGGTAAACATCTCATGAATATTTCATAATCACTTCGTAAACATTTCATGCATATTTCATAATCATTTCGTAACCTTTTCATGAATAATTCATAGTCATTTCGTAAACATTTCATGAATATTTCGTAATCATGAAAACACATATTCATTCATCATAGTCGATTTTTCATAATCAAATCGAGGAGACTAGGCTATAACTAAGTCATGCGATACGTGTCATTCTCCGTGGAGAGTCATCATACCTATGGCCATGGTAAGGGGGGCTGTAGAATGGATCAGGTTCGTATAGCAATAATAATTATAAACATGGGTAGTATCTTCTTATTTCTTATCATATACTAGCACATAGCTAGGGCACGGGCACCTGTGGCACTCACCGTGCGGGGAACATTCATCTGTGCTGTGTGGGCACGAGATACTATCAAACATCATCGTAAACCACCAGTAGCACGACATCTTCCACACAGGTTGAGTCAAGTGCTATAGGGGCCAACGTACCGGCACCCCAAGTGGTGTAGCCGGAACACCACAAGTAGTAACCATGCATGAAGCCTATAGTCTCAAAACAGAGTTTCAAAATCTTTCTTGGGTTTTATAACCCATAAACTCATATCGAGTAATAACATCGAATTTCCTTGAAATCTGAAAACTCTTTCATAAAATCGAAAGATTGTGTGACACTTTGTTTCCGTAGGACTCAAGAGGTGGCCCCCACAATCCCCTTTCGAAAATAATTTCTTTTCTTAAATACTTTTGAAATTGTCGAAGTTTCTTTAACAGTATGAATATAAAAGCATAAATAAATGTAAAAAATCCATACACTTCATACCTTAGGAAATTCATTTCACAACATGAAAAGTACTCGGGAAATATTTCGATAAATTAAAACATGCATCGTAAATAGTTTCACAAGTATAAAAGCATTGATAAATCACTTCAAATCATATGCTCTTTCATAAAATCATTTATAAGTGAAACAAGGATGCATTATCAGAGCTAAGTTAAATAATACCCCTTACCTCGATTTATCGGATATCCCAAATTCGAATGGTGACGCCTCCTAGTATCTCCCTTATATCCTTCTACGATTCTGCTACACCAAAATTTGTATTTCTTAGTATCCTATTTATTGAATTAACTACGATGCGTCAAAATCGTAACCTTACTTACCTAGATAAAATACACTCGAAATTATAACATACGTATTGCTATCTCTAAAACTTGAATAAATTTCTTACCTCGGTGTCTGTCTGTAATCCTTGATGCTTCGACTTTACGAGTCGACTAACTCGGCCCTGCCGACTTTCACCGAAAATTTCGAGTAAATATTTTCGATCACATTTCCCTCGAGTTTTCTCGATTTCCTTGATGCCTCTTATTTTATTTTCTAACGTTTCTATATATATATATATATATATATATATACACACATATATAAAATCATATATATACATATATATATATATATATATGTATACTTTTCTTTTCTTTTTTTTCCTTCTTTCTTTGTTTCTTTTTTTTTTTTAAATTTGGCTTCCCGCCAAATTTCTTTCTTTCCTTCTTCTTCTTATTATTATTTTTTTCCAGTATAACCCGATCCACTGTTCACCTTCCTTCACCGTTACTAGTACTGCTCCTCCCTCGGCCCTGATGGTTCCGTCCTGCACCAGTGGTCCCTTCTGATCACTCTGGTTCCAGCGCCTCTGTTGGGTTCCCCTTTTCTAACCACCGTCCTCTTCCTCTGTTTCCCTGGCTTCACGGTTCCAATCCATGAACACAGTCACTCCCGGTTCCAGCTTCTCCTTCTCATCTTCTTGGTTTTCCCTCCTCTTTCCTCTCTGGTCGTTTTCCTTCCGTTAGGTGCTGGTGATCAGAATTCTTCCGACCACCTCTTCCATGGCTACTCCACCAGCCCCGACACCTCTATTTCAATTCCAGTTTTCCAGCACTAAAAAAAAATGGAAGCAACTCCCCTGTTTCAGTTCTCTTCCAGTTCAGCATCTTCTTCATTTTTCACTTCACGTTTTCTGTTTCTTACTCACTCTCTCAGCTATTGCCTCTCGATTTTCAACACTCTTCAAGCCAACACGTCTCCTGCTTGTCTCGGTTTCCTCTGATTTTTCAGCTCTGGTTTTTTTCTCTTTTCTGTATTCTATTTACTTCTCGGTTTCGGCATATCAAGACCCTGCTTCAGTTCTATTTTGCTCAGTTGTTGCTATTTCCTGCCAAATTCATTTCCTTTCTCCCATGTTGACACTGTTCCAGCTTCAGCTTTCTATCACTGCACCTCCCCTCCTCTCGGCTTCTTCTTTGCTTTAGTTTCAATTTGTTTCTCCTGTAAATTTTAAGTTTCCAGGACTCCAATGAAATGCACTTGACCATACTTTCTCGTTGCTACATCCTGAACTGCCCCCCTTGTTTTCCTTTTCTTCATGTTTCCTTATTGGTCAGAAAGCATCATCATTTTTAGTCTTTACTACATTTTTCTGCTGCTACTATAGCTTTGGTAGGTGATAGAAGACTGTCATGCCATCTTTTTCCTAGTACATCCTTCATGTATAGGCTGTTATTTCTCTTATTTTTTTCTTGTTGCTGAGGTTGAGTTCTTCCACCAACTCCAATTTATTTTCTTTTCTTTCCGTCATATCCCTTTCCTAATGCTACTGCCACTAGCAGCAATTTGGGAGCTCGGGATTGGCTTCATTTTAGAAGTCAATCCACGATTTTCTTCATTTTAATTTTCCTTTCTTGTTTCCATTACTCTTTTTGATCAATTTATATACATATATTCATACATACCTATTATATGTATATTCCCTTTACAATGCTTGGTTGCACTGCCATCTCCATCAGTTATGTGTATATATATATATGTATATATATATATATATATATATATATATATATATATATATACTTTAATATAAAACCCTTGATCCATGTATATACATATATTATACATATTTGTACTTATATATATATATTTATATGTATATTTACGTATATTTTATATGGATGCATTTATTTTCATATTTGTATTTTTTATATGTAGACATTTGGATTCCCTTACACACATATATTTCTCTATATATTAATCTTGGGAAATAATTGAAATGTTGCATACATCTATACGTAAATACATGTATGGCTACATATTTGATTTAATTCTCCATGTAGCGTAAAAATATGGTCAGTCTAATATTTATTCTCAAGTTAATTCACCATAATCACATATTTAATCTAAATCTCCTAATTTATTATTTATTGACATCACCAAGTACATTGAAAATTTTAGGTATTTACATTCTCCCCACCTTAGGAAATTTGGTCCCCAAATTTAGGAGTACCTTAGTCCTTAAATAGATGTGGGTACTTCTCTCGCATCAAGCTCTCTAATTCCCACGTGATCTCTTTCAAAGCATGGTACTACCACAGAACTTTGACAAAAGGAATCGTCTTAGATCGCAATGCTTTTTTTTTTCTTATCCTATCTCCGAATCGATTTCCCAACATATGTCAAATCCTTTTTCAATTTCAGTGGTTCACAACTAATCACATATGTCGGATAGGATTGAAACATATAGGATATCATGAATACTTGATAATTCTGACGGTAACGCCAATCTATATGCTTTGTATCCCACTCGGTCTAAAATCTCGAAAGGTCTGATGTATCGGGGACTCAGCTTTCCTTTCTTTCCAAATCTTGTTATGTCTTATCTTTAACCTGTTGACATATGAGGCTTTTAGTCACAATTCCAATTATATCTCTTATTGTCCCTGATTACCAATATACCTTCAGGAGATTTGATAAGTTTTTTTACCATTCTCTGGATTGCAGAGTATATCCCTATAAAGGAGCATCTGACGACCTCAATTCCTTTGACTATAGATCATTTGGTACACCATTCCATTTTAAAATCTCCATAAATCACCAATAATTCAATAACTCATGTCCTTGACCAATATACGTAACGTCGTCCCGTAATCACTTCTGCTCAAAGCACTAACTCGAGTCATTCATCATTTTTTTGTATTTGATAGCTTTTTTAAAGTTTAATACTTAACCTTTATGATCAGTAGAATTCCATCATTCTTCACAGTACAAGTAATGGTCTCCTGACTTCAAACACAAATATTTCGACTGCCAATTTCAATTTATCCTTTAGTCACACTCATCCTCTGTTCATATCTTTTGAACTGAATAATTTAATTTACCAGAGTATTCATACATCGTATACATCTCTTGCTCATAGTATCACCTATATTCAGAATCTATCACATTTCAAACTTGCCTCATTTTGTACATCCATTATATCAGAACTCTTTCCTTATTCCGATTAAGTCTCACATTCGAAACATAAGCATGAGCAATTCACAATCTTTATACTCGATACGTAATTCATAGTCCAAAGTCTCCATATGTCTCAAACTCTGAATCATCTTTAAGCATTTTGGGTCTTTCCCCCTGATCTATAATCTCTTTTTCATGTAATCCTTATAATTGCTTCCTCAGCATTTTAATTCAATCATGTAAGCAGTGTGACCTTCACTTATACTTTTAATTCTGTAATTCATCTTTTCAATTACGGTGACTTTACTCTATCACTCTCACTGCTTCTTTAGTACATCACTTTTCTGTCACTTTCTTTACCTTTTCATTTTATTAGTAACCTCGAAATATACATTTCATATCCTCACAGTTGCGACATGCGCAACACTTCCCTAAATTAACATCCAATAAGGGAAATTTAGCTCGATTAAGGATCTTTGTACCTCCCACGAGTTCTTTGGACTTCCTCCGTTTCACATCTCTACTTATCCGGATTATACTTCTTCCAAAACCATAAATTTAATTTCACATTCATCCAAAGACTTGTTTCTTTATATCCTATTATAATCATTTCATCCATAATTGTTACTTTATTTCATCTGGAATGTGTTGCCGCCTAAGGGCCTTCAGAATATATCCCATAATTTTTTTTTATGTCGACTCTCGGATTAAATTGGGGAACTCTCTCCGAGTTTGACTTTCCATTTAGATACTGATGCT
Source organism: Firmiana major (assembly GCA_033439115.1). Taxonomy (NCBI): domain Eukaryota; kingdom Viridiplantae; phylum Streptophyta; class Magnoliopsida; order Malvales; family Malvaceae; genus Firmiana; species Firmiana major. The sequence goes on along the minus strand of CM065911.1, from coordinate 15,557,215 downwards.
ACAAAGGCTACTTTTTTCATAGTAGCACACTCAGAAAATCTGTGTAGCTCCACCAATCCTTTAACACAAAAGTTGCAAAGTCATCAAGCTTTTCTATCTCATCCATCCAACACTTCGAATCACTGAATGTAAGACCCGAATTCAGTCAAAACACGAAATTAAAGATGCAAAAGGACTGAAATAAAAATTTTTGAACACGTGCAAGGGCAAAACGGTCAAAAGATCGAAAGCCGGAATAAATTCGATAAGAGAATTTAATTAAAAATAATGGATTTGAGAATCTTGTCAATAACGAAGAAATAATTAAATTTCGGGTTAAATTGATCAAGATATAAATTTACTGAAATTAATCAAAATTTTCGCTCGAGACAATATCTTGAAAATACGGAGAAAATATACCGAAAAAGGGTAAAAATATAATAAATAAAATAAATAAAATTAAATAAATTTATTTAGAATAAAAAATTAATTTTTGTAGATATTTTAAATATTTTTGACTATTTTAATGAATATAATAATAATATACTAATTTATAAATAATAATAATAATAATAATAATAATAATAATTGTAAAAAAAATTAGAAATTGAAAGTTTCGGGGAGAGAGAAGAAGGAAAACGGTAAACGAAGCCGAAACCCGAGGACCCAGCCCCGTCGGCCTCTGCACCGGACACCATCGGAAAGCCGACAAGGCGAAGCAGTCGAGCCCGTCGGCACCGGCAGCTGAGGGAAACGGCGGCGAACGGCGAGGGATCGGCGGAGAAGAGAGAAAAACAAAAAACCGAAAAGAGAAAAGAAGATCGGCGGCAAACGGCGCCGATCTAGCCCCAATCGACCCCAGCCGAGGCTTCCCCAAGTGTAGGCGGCACGATCGGTGGTGGCCATGGCTGGCGAAATCAACGGACGGCGCAAAAAACGGCAGAAAAGGAAAGTGGGTTCCGACGGCCGAGGGAGAACAGCCGGACAGGCCACTTCTCGGCCACTTCGTGCGAAACCGAGACCAGATCCGAGCTGCGGACGACCTCGTGGAGCTGCTGGCGGCGGAAGCCGGGGGAGAACCAGTCGGCAAGACGATGAATCGATCGAATCGGAGTGAACCGGACTGAACCGGACCTGAACCGGGTTGAACCGGACTGAACCGGTTCAGCCAAAAAAGAAGGGAAAAAAGGAGAAAAAGAGAAAAAGGAAAAAGGGAAAGAATTTTTGGGGATACACCGGACTTCGGGTAAGTCGATACGAGGTCAAAAGTGACCGATTTGACTTTCAAAAAATTTATTTCAATTATATTCGATCGGAAATAACCCGAAATTAAATATATAATTGTGCAGTTTTTTGATAAAGCCCGAACGAGAGCCGATTGAGCTTCGATTTTTGTACCCCGCATCATATTGGGTAAGTACATTTTAATTTCGACAATTAGAGTCCTTTAATACAGAGTTTCGATTATTTTACGGAATTTATGGATTAATTCTGTATAAAAAGGAATATTTATCGGAAATGCAACGTAATTATCGTAAATAGTATACGGGCTATCCAATGAGTTTGGAACGAAGCCCGATGATTATTGGTAAGCTGAATGAGCCCAGTGAACCCGAAGGGGGGATTTAATAAGTAAAAACGGGCTGAAAACGGGCTCGAGGCCCATTAAAGTACAATTGGACCCAATAAAGTAAAACGGACCCAGTACGTTTACTGATAAAAATAAGTGAATTAACCCAAAATATGTGGTTATATGCAGTTTCGTAGACTTGGTTGACGCGCAGTTGGACTGAGAGATCGGATATTATCGAGACGAGATAAGTTTGCGCATAAATCGAGGTAAGAGAATTTTGTAGGCGCATAGAGATTTCTATACGTATTTTTGAGGGGATTTAAAGGGCCTAGAATTTATTTAAGTATCTAAAAAATGAAATAATAATTTTTACAAAAACCGGGGCTTAGGTGAAAAAAAGACGATTTTACCCCTGAGAGTAAAATTTACAAAAAGGTAGTAAGGCAAATAAATTGCATGATTTCATGTTTTGAATACTTTATATGAATGTATTGCTTTGATTTAAGCAAATATGCACATAGATTGGCTGTTGATTTCGTAAATTATACAAAAGGGTACCGGTTTGTAACGGTTACTATTTTAAAAGATGTTTTATCAAGATTGAGCCACCTATCGTATTTACATGAATAAAAAGAGTGCTAGAGTTTTACTCGCACTCTAGTTTACTGATTTATTACTCATGAAAAGCCGTACTGGAGCATTGCTCGTACGAGAAATTTGTGTGTGCGCAAAACCGTGTTGGAGCTTCGCTCGCACGAGATTTTAGATATCATGATATGCATAGAGTGGTGCTGGAGCTTCGCTCGCACTAGACGTGAGTTGACATGCATATAGTCGTGCGGAAGCCTCTTGTAGACTGTGTGTCCCAGAGAGTTGAGATGCTCGCACTTATACTTTGAGACATGGGTTGGTTATCGACATAGTATTGGGGTGGATAAGACCTACGGCAGGCACCCCCAGACTATGATATGGGTCCACGAAGTACGATGTACCGTGTATGTCACATGGAGTACGCTGTACCGTGCAGTCATGATGACTCTATGATGTTACTTGATATTCTGGCGGGTAGGATTTGACCCCACCTCCCGTTGCAGTTGTGATGCCCTGCACACCGGGATCCGTGTAGCCTGGGATCACAGGGACAAAGTATGGCCATAGTCCTCAATTTTCATACAGTAACCTACATGTCTCACATGATATCATACGGTCTGAATAGACCAGGACGAACCCGATGGAGGGGTAATGTCCCGATTTATGTTTTTAAAAGAGATACGATTTAATGAATCAAGGTATTCCCAAGAGATGGGTTTGACCTTGATGAGATTGTTTTATGATGAAACAAATGAGTTTTAACGTGATGAATTTATGATGAAACAAATAAGTTTTAAATGTGACGAGCATGAGATGACATACATGATGATTTTTTTTTATGTCTGTTTTATATGTCGATTTCATAATTTCTCTTATATGATATATACATACATGTGGCATCGTTTTAGTCTTACCTCATGCTCCAAATATAAACGATTTTATATCATGACATTATCAGCACGTAGATAGTATAGTTATCTACCTGCTTACATTATTGCTTTACTGAGCTGTTTATGCTCACCCTTTCATTTTCTACCCCACAGGGTATATTCAGTAGAAGAGAACGACAGTAGTCATATCCGCTGCTTCTTATCAAGACCAGGTTTACACATTTGTATAATTTTTGTATCTGAACATATAGAGGCACAGTACTGTACATGGATGTAATATTGGGGATGTATTTAGTTTAAATAAATTGATATGCAAATGAAATATGAAAATGGAATGGTAAATAGGTGAGAGGTAACTAACACCGAATCATAGCCCAACTGTTTAGTAGTGTAACTGTTCACGACGGGTAAGGAAATGAAAAAGTGAAAAATTTACTCTGATTTTTAGGTAAATTAGGTCTTGACAGAAAAGATGGTATCAGAGCAGAGTTGACCTGATATGAGTCTGTGTCAGTGGTTAAGTAAATTTACATCCCCATGTACTGTGCATTGTTTAGATACAATTGTGTATATCAAGATGGAACTGCAGCTAAGAATTTAGTTTCGAATGTAAGAATATAGTTTTTATAACTGATAGCCGCTATGGTAGAAGGGCGAGTACACATGCTCGAGACCATAGAGATCGGCCTGAGAGTCGAATGAGTCATCACATGAGACTTAAGATGAGAGTGAGGTGGAGGCTGATGTTGAGCATACTCCACAGGGTCCTATAAAGAGACCAAACAGTATTGAGACACGCTCCGAGAGGATGGAGTGAAGTGTAGAAAATATTTTGGAGTTGTTTACTCAGTCTATGCAGGTAGTTGAGGATACGCAAGTAAAACCTAAACAGATGCCTCAGACTATAGAGATTTTTACACCCCTCCAATATATAGCGAAGTAAAGAAGCCAATAGTTACTGAGGACTGGGTGAATGAGATAGCGAAGTTGTATGGATTCTTTGAGTGTATGTCGACTGAGAAAGTGACTTTTAAATACACTTATGTTGGAGGTGAGGCGGAGCATTGGTGGAAGTCCGCTCGACCCATCTGAAGAGTTAGACGTCCAGAACCGACATGAGAAATATTTCTGGATGTATTTCGGTGACAGAATATTTCGGACACTACTTAAGGAAAATTACAGGTAAAATTTTTTACACTGCCCATAGTCATTGGTTGATTGATGAGTATGAATCTCAGATTACATCCCTGGGCAAGTATGAACCCGATATTATGGACAGTGAGAGTCGAAAAGCCCAAAAGTTCATGGAAGGGCTCAAATTGTCGATTAGAGTCCGATTGGCTTACTACTTATGTCGAGGCAGTGTGCAGAATACAGTTACGTGAATAATATCATGTGTTGCATGCCTCTGAGATTAGGAAAGGTAGTAAGGGCCGAAATAGAGACGGAAGAGAATAGAGAATGACAAAGATGTCAGAGTGGGAAAAAGACCAATTGGTAAGAGATTAGAGCTGATGAGTCATGGGGTAAGATGATTGGTAAGGCCCCAGTGTGTTCAATTTAACACTTATGAGGAGTATTGTGATTGGAGAACCCCGACCTGCTGCAGAGCAGTGTAAGCAGTGTAGGATGTGTGGTAGATACCACGGAAGTAAGGCCTACACCTACACTTTATTGACTAAAATAGGCGTTAAGTGTGGTAAGACGGGCTAATTATTTAACGATTGCTCAGAGTTGGGTAAGACTGTCCCACAGAAGAGCAAAGAGATAGAGAAAACCTTGTTGGTATCTCTGCACCGAAAAAGGGAGGCCACAATCGAAGAGAAAGGGGAAAGTAGGCTATTGGACGAGGGCGAGTGTATGCCTTGGACTAGGATACTATTGATGTTTCATATGATGTGGTGAAAGATACCACACTAGTTAAGAATAGTGAAGTAATTATTTTAATTAATCCTGGTGTCATGTATTTAGTCATACCGCCTTCAATTATATATATAAGTTAATGAAAGACATGAATGCCTACACCTTTAGGCACATGTCAATAGTTAGTACACCAATGAAGGAGGGTTAACTAACGGAATAATTATGAAGAGATTTTAAGTCGAAAATGGGGAAAGAAGTATAAGTCAGCCGATTTTATTCAATGGAATATGAATAATTTGAAGTAATAATTGAGAATAAAATTGGTCGGCTGCAAAATATGATGTTTAGAGTTCTATTCTAAGACAGTTCTGTTTTACCCTTGAAAAGTATACTGTAAGTTTTGATAAGTAATAAAAGGGGAGTAGTGATTGAAATTAAAGGAGTAAATGATTGTACTCATGGAATGAGTAACGACATAGTTGTAATATGTGATATACGAAAAGAGATAAGTTTTGTGATAAATCCTAAATACGAGTTATATTGGAATAAGAGGAGTATGGAAGGTACGAATATCTCTGATACGTGAAGTAATTAGGATTAAAGCAATTAGTAACGAATATGAATTGCGACCACATGGATTGATATGTAAAGTAATTGTGGTCAAGTCTGAGGGTTAATAAAGGTATTTCAAAATACCTCCCCTCCTGAAGACTTGACAGCGTCTAAAAGTATACGCAACCTATAAATTGAAATCGACAGTCGTAATATATACATTTAAAATTAGGGTACCTTTACGGGTACGATAAGAACTATAGAATTCGATTAATCAAGAAGGTTTAAAAGTTAAAAATTTTATAAAAGACGTTGATATAAGAAAAAGGAAATGACGCGGGTTAGTAGCTTCAACGGAAGCGATTTCGAAAGGAATATTATACATTATGCGCACATAGGTCGAAGATATGAGTGATTGAAATATTCAGTGGAAGTCAACTACGACAAGTTATTTAAATTTTACCTGGACCGATTTGTCATCATCCATGTTGATGATATTTTGAGTGTATCTACAGTCCAAGGCAAATTATAAGCAACAAATGAAAATTATTTTTACAGATGATTTGTTGAAAGTTCTCAAAATAGACTACTTTATTGACACGTTTAACTTAGGAAAAGTTGTATTTGAATGGGATGATAGACGTGACAGGAGTTTTGGTGTACTGAAGTAATAAACTGACCACCGTATTTATTCTCACCATACCCAACAGATTAAGAGGTTTCCCATGAAGCTATGGATACCTCAAAATAATGAATGGGCAATGTATTGATGCAAAAGGGGAAGATAGTCGATTATGAATCCAGACAACTCAAGGATCATGAAAGAGACTATCCGACCCATGATTTAAAGTTGACAGCGATAATGGTTGTATTGAGTATATGATACTACTATGTATACGGTGAGAAATTTCAGGTATGCACTGATCATAAAAGCCCAAGTATCTGTTTTCACAGCAAGAGTCGGATATGAGAACAAAGAGGATTAGAGCTTCTGAATGATTATGATTGTGAAAATTATACCGACCAGGAAAGGCTAATGTAATGGCTAATGCCTTGAACAGAACAGGATGGTATTACATATGATGGTCAGGGAGCGTGAGCTGCTAGAGCAGTTGTAAGCCTCAGTAGTGATGTGACCCCCCTCTGATGATGACAGTGATTGTGTGACAGCTAGCCTGAGATTAGAACCGGATTTGAGTGACCGGATTTGACAGGCTTAGCGTGATGATCGGCATGGTGTCGATAGTTTGGGTCAGATTCAGATGGGTACAGTGATAAAGTTCACAGAGAGAGATTATGGCTTACTGAGGTTCAGAGATAATATAAGTGCTCCCCAGGACCATAATTGATGAGATAGTGATATTGTCAGAAGCTCACTCTTCGGGATATGTAGTGCACTCGAGAAGTAATAAATATGTCAAAATCTTAGAAAAAGGGTATTGGTGGTCAGATATGAAAAGAGATATGGTAGAGATTGTGGAAAAGTGCCTAGTATGTCAGCAGAATAAGGTAGAGTATTAAAAGTCTGCAGAGTTATTGCAGCCTCTACCTATATTGACACGGCACGAAAATGGGAGCAAGTCTCCATGAATTTCGTGATGGGTTACAGAGGGCCCGAATAAATCATAAGGTTATCTGGGTGATAGTCGATAGATTGACTAAGTCTACCCACCTTCTGGTTAGGAAATCCCCAGATACTCCAAGTGTGTTGGCGAATTTATGTGTATGAAAAAGTGTGGAACACCAAGTATCTTTCCAGTGAGCATTGTATCATATAGGGAGCCCGATTGAGTATTAGCACAGCTTTTCGTCCTCAGACAGATGGTCAGTCAGAGAGGGCTGTATAGGTTCTGGAGGATATGATGAAAGCGTGTGCCATTTATCTTATAAGCTCCTGGGATGATCAGTTGTTACTAATCGAATTCGCCAATAATATCAGTTGTCACTTGAGTATCGGGATAACTTCAGATGAGGTATAGTATGGCCGTAGGGATTGTTTTCCCAATTTGGATAAGAAGAAGTGGGTGACAGATAGAAAATTGTTCCCGAATTAGTAAGACAAACCTCTGAGCATGTTCAGTTAATGGTGAAGGATTAAGAACACCTCAGAGCAGATAGACAAGCTATGCTGACAAGAGACAGAAACCATTTGAATTCACCGAGGGTAAATTAGTATTGTTGGAAGTTATTGGTCCTAAGGATATAACGAGCTTTGGAAAGAAGGCAAATTGAGTTTCATTAGATTGAATCTTTTGAGTGATTGGATAAAGTGGGAGATAAGACTTGTAGGTTGGCGTTACCACCTGAATTAGCAGGCATCCACAATGTGTCCCATCTTATGATGCTTCAGAAATATTATCCGAACCCGATATATGTGAACGAATATGAGCTATTGAAGCTCAATGGAAGTATAACGTATGATTGGAAAACTTGATTCGGATATTAAAACGGGAAGGAGAAAGTGTGGAGATTTAAGATGATCTCCCTAATTAAAGTCCTTTGGTAGTAGTACACTCCGAAAAAGTCACATGGGAATTAAAGAGTATGATATGTGTGAAATATCCGGAGTGATTTACAGACTAACTTGGTTCTAATTTGGAGTACCAAATTTCTTAAGTGGGGGAGATTATGTAAGACCCGAATTCAGTCAAAACACAAAATTAAAGATGCAAAAGGACTGAAATGGAAATTTTTGAACATGTGCAAGGGCAAAACGGTCAAAAGATCGAAAGTCGAAATAAATTCGATAAGAGAATTTAATTAAAAATAATGGATTTGAGAATCTTGATCAATAACGAAGAAATAATTAAATTTCGGGTTAAATTGATCAAGATATAAATTTACTGGAATTAATCGAAATTTTCGCTCGAGACAATATCTTGAAAATACGGAGAAAATATACCGAAAAAGGGTAAAAATATAATAAATTTATTTAGAATAAAAAATTAATTTTTGTAGATATTTTAAATATTTTTGACTATTTTAATGAATATAATAATAATATACTAATTTATAAATAATAATAATAATAATTGTAAAAAAAAATCAAAAATTGAAAGTTTCGGGGAGAGAGAAGAAGGAAAACGGTAAACGAAGCCGAAACCCGAGGACCCAGCCCCGTCGGCCTCGGCACCGGACACCATCGAAAAGTCGACCAGGAGAAGCAGTCGAGCCCGTCGGCACCGGCAGCTGAGGGAAACGGCGGCGAACGGCGAGGGATCGGCGAAGAAGAGAGAAAAACAAAAAACCGAAAAGAGAATAGAAGATCGACGGCGAACGGCGCCGATCTAGCCCCAATCAACCCCAGCCGAGGCTTCCCCAGGTGTAGGCGGCACGGTCGGTGGTGGCCACGGCTGGCGAAATTGACGGACGGCGCTGAAAACGGCGAAAAAGGAAAGTGGGTTTCGACGGCCGAGGGAGAACAGTCGGACCGGCCACTTCCCGGCCACCTCGTGCGAAATCGAGACCAGATCCGAGCTGCGGACGACCTCGCGGAGCTGCTGGCGGTGGAAGCCGATGGATAACCGGTCGGCAAGGCGATGAATGGCCGAATTGGAGTGAACCGGATTGGTCTGAACCGGGTTGAACTGGACTGAACCGGTTCAGCCAAGAAAGAAGGGAAAAAAGGAGAAAAAGAGAAAAAGAAAAAAGGGAAAGAATTTTCGGAGATACACTGGACTTCGGGTAAGTTGATACGAAAAGAATTTTCGGAGATACACTGGACTTCGGGTAAGTTGATACGAGGTCAAAAGTGACCGATTTGACTTTTGAAAAATTTATTTAAATTATATTCGATCGGAAATAACCCGAAATTAAATAATAATTGTGCAGTTTTTCGATAAAACCCGAACGAGAGCCGATTGAGCTCCGATTTTCGTACCCCGCATCATATTGGGTAAGTACATTTTAATTCCGACAATTAGAGTCATTTAATACAGAGTTTCGATTATTTTACGAAATTTATGGATTAATTCTGTATAAAAAGGAATATTTATCGGAATTGCAATGTAATTACCGTAAATAGTATACGGGCTATCTAATGAGTTTGAAGCGAAGCCCGATGATTATTGGTAAGCTGAATGAGCCCAGTAAACCCGAAGGGGGGATTTAATAAGTAAAAACGGGCTGAAAACGGGCTCGAGGCCCATTAAAGTACAATTGGGCCCAATAAAGTAAAACGAGCCCAGTACGTTAGATTCATCAGTAAATGTGATATACTGATAAAAATAAGTGAATTAACCCAAAATATGTGGTTATATGCAGTTTCGTAGACTTGGTTGACGCGCAGTTGGACTGAGAGATCGGATATTATCGAGACGAGATAAGTTTGTACGTAAATCGAGGTAAAAGAATTTTATAGGCGCATAGAGATTTTTATACGTATTTTTGAGGGGATTTAAAGGGCCTAGAATTTCTTTAAGTATCTAGAAAACGAAATAATAATTTTTACGAAAACTGGGGCTTAGGTGAAAAAAAAGACGATTTTACCCCTGAGAGTAAAATTTACAAAAAGGGTAGTAAGGCAAATAAATTGCATGATTTCATGTTTTGAATACTTTATATGAATGTATTGCTTTAATTTAAGCAAATATGCACATAGGTTGGCTGTTGATTTCGTAAATTATACGAAAGGGTACCGGTTTGTACCGGTTACTATTTTAAAAGATGTTTTATCAAGATTGAGCCACCTATCGTATTTACATGAATAAAAAGAGTGCTAGAGTTTTACTCGCACTCTAGTTTACTGATTTATTACTCATGAAAAGCCGTACTGGAGCATTGCTCGTACGAGAAATTTGTGTGTGCACAAAACCGTGTTGGAGCTTCGCTCGCACGAGATTTTAGATATCATGATATGCATAGTGTGGTGCTGGAGCTTCGCTCGCACTATACGTGAGTTGACATGCATATAGTCGTGCGGAAGCCTCCTGTAGACTGTGTGTCACAGAGAGTTGAGATGCTTGCACTTATACTTTGAGACATGGGTTGGTTATCGACATAGTATTGGGGTGGATAAGAGCTACGGCAGGCACCCCCAGACTATGATATAGGTCCACGAAGTACGATGTACCGTGTATGTCACACGAAGTATGCTGTACCGTGCTGTCATAATGACTCTATGATGTTACTTGATATTCTAGCGGGTAGGATTTGACCCCACCTCCCGTTGCAGTTGTGATGCCCTGCACACCGGGATCCGTGTAACCTGGGATCACAGGGACAAAGTATGGCCATAGTCCTCGATTTTTATACAGTAACCTACATGCCTCACATGATATCATACGGTCTAAATAGACCAGGACGAACCCGATGGAGGGGTAATGTCCCGATTTATGTTTTTAAAAGAGATGCGATTTAATGAATCAAGGTATTCCCGAGAGATGGGTTTGACCTTGATGAGATTGTTTTATGATGAAACAAATGAGTTTTAACGTGATGAATTTATGATGAAACAAATAAGTTTTAAATGTGACGAGCATGAGATGACATACATGATGATTTTTTTATGTCTGTTTTATATTTCGATTTCATAATTTCTCTTATATGATATATACATACATGTGGCATCGTTTTAGTCTTACCACATGCTCCAAATATAAACGATTTTATATCATGACATTATCAGCACGTGGATAGTATAGTTATCTACCTGCTTACATTATTGCCTTACTGAGCTGTTTATGCTCACCCTTTCATTTTCCACCCCACAGGGTATATTCAGTAGAAGAGAACGACAGTAGTCATATCCGCTGCTTCTTATCAAGACCAGGTATACACATTTGTATAATTTTTGTACCTGAACATATAGAGGCACAGTACTGTACATGGATGTAATATTGGGGATGTTTTTAGTTTAAATAAATTGATATGTAAATGAAATATGAAAATGGAATGGTAAATAGGTGAGAGGTAACTAACACCGAATCATAGCCCAATGTTTAGTAGTGTAACTGTTCACGACGGGTAAGGAAATGAAAAAGCGAAAAATTTACTTTGATTTTTAGGTAAATTGGGTCGTGACACTGAATTCTTAACTTTGTTGAAAAACGGAGGCTTAAACTCTTGAAACTGCCCCCAGTCTATTAAGCTCACTGTCATACTCTAAGAATCCATGCAAGTTTTCCAATTTTCCATTACAATTGGATTCTTGACTCCAGTATGTAATAGCATACTATCCTCCGAAGTCAGCTTGGTCTCCATCCGTTAGTGAACTTACAGACATTTCTTAACTTCACTGCTCACAACGTTGGGTCACACCTTTCCTGGGATATAAATCATAATTCATACTCATTGACATATCGATTTCCTTGTGCTAGACCCCTAAATTCCATTCGTAGTTTCCTTAATCTCATTCATTCAATTTTCTATAACTACTGGGTCTTTTATCCCATTTGACAATGGTGGTTTGCAGTTCTTAAATTGTCTCATCTAGTGTAGCTCCGATTCCTACTCAAGTCATCATCATTCTACTGTGGGGCTACAGGAGCATGCATATTTGTAGTTCTGAAACATCTCTACAGGCTGTGTCGACGCATCAGGAGTAATCTGTCTGTTTATTCTTCCGTCTACCCTATCACCTAACATAGCCTGTGTCCTAATTTCCCATAATATGTTCAATACTCCACTCAATCTTAGCAAAGTGTGTCTCAATACCCTCTGTCCTTTCCACAGGACCTGATGGAGCATGCTCAACATCAGTTTCAATCTCGGTATCATTTATAAGTCTCATATGATGACTCTGCATGATTCTCAGGCCTATCTCTGCGGCCTGTCGCTCGTGATCTAATTCATCACGTAAACTCAACATTAAGTTTTAACTTAATTAGGTATACTTACTCTACAACAAGACAAGCACAAATATTTGGGATGTAATCATATTCTTATTATTGACACTGACAGTACTAGACAGCCTTTGCTCTGATACCACTTAAACTGTAACGACCCTTAACCCTTGAAAAATCGAGGGATTTTTTTTAATTTAATTGACCCACTTATTCCCTTATTCACTTAGGCTGTTGTGAGATCTGAGAATTTCAGACATATTTTATTGATGTAATAAGAATTCGAAGTGTAATTTATTGAGCTAAGTAAATTGTGGGAATTATAATTGGAGATTTATGTGTTAAGTGTGTAAAATGAGCATGAACCATGAGGACAGATCGATCTGGGAGAAGGAGAGATCGATCTGGTGAGTTAAAAATGACGAGGAAGGGGAAATTTGAGGAGCAGATCGATCTCCAATGGAAGAGATCGATCTCCTTATGAATCTGTTTGAGAAGGGATCGATCTCATGAGGAAGAGATCGATCTCCAAATGATTCTGTTTGGGGAGAAGATCGATCTCCTTAGGAGCAGATCGATCTCATAAAGCCATAAAGAGATCGATCTCACCCCTCGACAGATCGATCTCCTAGGCATAAAATTGCCCAGATCGTCCCCAAATTTCAAACGCAGATCGATCTCATCAAGAGGCAGATCGATCTCCTACCTCCAGCCTATATAAGGAACCCGTGTTTTCTCCTGAAATTTCACTTTCTCTCTCTTCCAACCCCCATTTTTCCAAAAACCTAACTTTCTCACTCATCCAAATCCCCCATTTCTGGCTGAATCAGCTGTTGTGGTAAGAAGAAAAGTTGTTCCTCATCAAAGGGAGAACAACATACTTGGAAATCGAAGGACGAATCGGATCGAGGCGTGAGTTGTGCGTCTCACAAACTTTGGGTAATTTCTAAACCTCGATCTTGATATTTGAGCTGATTTTGATGTTGTTGGTGGTTGTCATTGTGTTGAAATAGTTGAGAAATGATTAGGAATTGATGAAATATCAATGTGGTTAGAGTGATATGATATTTAGCGATTTTGGTAATTTTAGGAATTTTGAGCTATAAATGGAAATATAGACAATGTGGAGAATTAGCCTAGATAATTGGCATGAGGAATGTAGGACATTGAGATATTGTGAATGAGGTTGTAGTTTAGGGTTGAGTTACGAGAAATCAAGAGATTTGAGGTGTTATGAGCAATTATGCTCGATTTTGAGAATTGAGGGTTATGAGATAATTAAGTATTGATGTTTTAACATCGTTTGGACAGCTCGGGAGTTCCAGAGTGGAATGCGAGGCTAGTCCGTGATACGAGGGAAACGATTGCACTATACGAGGTGCAAAGAGGTAAGGGAAATCTAAACCATTTGTGTATGTGATTTGTAAACTATTTTAGCATGAATTGTGGTTTATAAAACAAGCATGTTGAGTGTTTTGTGTTGAGATTAAATTGCACACGATTTTATAGCCGGTTGGAGCCCAATGTTTTATGAGTTTATAACTGGACTCTACGTTAAGACAATATTGAGATTTGAGAAATGTGTACGTGTGCTTTGTCGGTTAGAACTCGGTTTTATTACGTTTTGTGTTGAGTACAAAACGATTTCAAATGAGTTTTATGAGAGAAAAACCATTACGAGTTCTACGTGAAGGCAAACCAGTCTTACGTGATAAGACTTAGGTGTGTAGTTGTGAGTACACACCGGGCATTGCTTTGGTAGCATGTAAGCCCAATTTCTTCTCCGTTCTGGTAACGTGAGAATAACCTATTCTGTGGCTATGCCACGTTATACCCCATTGGTGGCTGTGCCACGTTGAGAAACCCCATTGGTGGCTGTGCCACGTTATACCCCATTGGTGGCTGTGCCACGTTGAGAAACCCCATTGGTGGCTGTGCCACGTTGAGAAACCCCATTGGTGGCAGTGCCACGTTGAGAAACCCTATTCTATGGCTATGCCACGCGAGAAATTAAATCAGTGGCTTTGCCACGTGTGTTTTGTGGCTATGCCACGTGAGAAATTAAATCAGTGGCTTTGCCACGTGTGTTTTGTGGCTATGCCACGTGAGAATTTAAATCAGTGGCTATGCCACGCGTGTTTAGTGGCTGTGCCACGTGCATTATTTTTACTGTGATTTTATCACATATTTGAGAAAGCGTTTAACGCGTTATTTTCACATGCTTTGTTATTGCTCTAGAGTGAGCCTTTTACTTCATGTTTTCGCATGACTTGACACATGAGAGTGTCGTTTTGAGTATTTTCATGCTATGGTTTTCAAATGAGTTTCACATACAAATAAACCTTTTTGTGATGTGCATTTTGGTTTATGAAATGAGTTCCTTACCCCCTTTACTGAGCGATTTAGAAGCTCACCCTGTTTTCTTTCCCCCCAGAGTTCTTCAAGTGAGTAAGGACTTCCCTGCGACGTACGGAGTAGTGGCTAGTGGAGGATTCGAGCTCCAGGCCATATATATTGTATCTTAAGGTATATTTTATCTTTTCATGTACCCAGACTATTATTGTAATTGCAGACACTTGATGTATAACATTATATGGGATGTATTAGGATTAATTAACTTGGAATTGAATAATGTATATGATTCAATATACACCATATTGTGATGAGATCCTGAGGCATGATAATTATGATGATGTGTGACACTGCACAGGAATGCACTCTTAATTGTGAATTAACGAGTAAAAAGTTTTAAATTAGCCCTATTTTCCGCATTTTCGGGACGTGACAAAGTTTTCTTGGTATCAGAGCTTAGGGTGTCTAGTACTGTCAGTGTCGGTTAAGAGAAATAGAATACATCCCAAGTGTCTGTAATAGTCTGGTCATGAACTGAAATTGAGGATTGAGATTTCAATCAATTTTGATATGTACGCGCAGGAGACGAGTTGAGATAGAGAATGAGTAAACGACGAGGTCGTTCGAGGAGGCAGGCAGAGTCCCCTCCGCCACCTGTCCCACAACCAGAGAGTCCTAACTCTCGATTTAATCAGATTGAGACCGATGTGAGGCAAGGTTTCGAGCAGATGGCAGCGTTATTCGCGCAACACTTTGGAGTTAATGCCTCGGATACTACCCCTACACCACCACAAGGACCTCCCATACCCCCAGTGCCTCCCGTCACCCAGCCTGCGGATAGAAGTATGGTCCGACTAAGGGATTTTCTGAAGATGAATCCACCCGCATTTAAGGGAAAGAAGGATCCTGCAGAGGCTGAGGAGTGGTTGACGGAATTAAGAATTATATTTGATATCCTGGGGTGCACCGATGCTGAGAGGGTCAGTATGAGTGCCTATATGCTGAAGGGGAGAGCTCGAGATTGGTGGGGTACTACCCAGGGTATTTTGATGTCCCACCATGGTGTGATTGGTTGGGAAGAGTTCCAAACAGCCTTTAGGACCCAATATGTACCACGAGCCACCCAGAGAAAGAAACAAGCTGAGTTTTTGAGTTTAGTACAGGGTGACATGTCTGTGGATGACTATGAGAGCCAATTCACAGCGCTATTGAGATATGACCTAGAGACCTTCAAGAGTGAAGAGCTCCGCACAGAGAAGTTTGTGTATGGGTTGAAGCCCGTCATCAGAGATAGATTGATAGGGCTATGTATTACTGAGTTTAGAGATGCTCTGAGACGAGCACAAGAGATTGAAAGAGGGATTGAGATGGTACAATCCCAGAATGAGCTCAGAGCGGTGAATAGAGATAAGGGCAAGAGGCCAGCACTTTTCCAAACAGAGGCTCGGAGAGGTTCCTTCAGAAGAGGAAGGATTGAGGTGCAGAAGGACAGATTGGAGAGACCCAGAGCCTATCCTATTATCAAGGAGACCCCTCGATATGTCAGGCCGGAGACAAGGTTTTGTAGAGACTGTGGCCGATCGCATGAGGGAAGTTGTACTGGGTCGATCCATGGATGTTTTAGATGTGGTGACATGGGTCACAGAGTGAAAGACTGTCCCCAACCTCAGATACCACATGCTCCAGAGCCCACTAGACAACAGCCTCAGAGAGTGGATCCCTGGAGACGGGCCACTGCGGCAGAGAAAGGGAAGAAACCTGTGGCACAAGGACGTGTGTTTGCCCTGGATAAGGAGATCGCAGACACTTCGGCAGAAACTATAAGAGGTACACTCTCTGTCTGTAATCATGAGGCTCATGTGTTGATTGATTCAGGATCCACGCATTCGTTTATTTCTGAGCATTTTGCATGTAGATTAAACTTGAAGTTTGAACCTCTAGAATATATACTACATGTAAATACCCCTATGCGTGAATCCCAGAGAACTGAGTTAATCTGTAGAGGATGTGAGATAAAGGTGGGAGATAGAGTGATGTTAGCAGATCTAATCATGTTGAATGTACATGGGTTTGATGTAATTCTGGGGATGGATTGGTTGGCGACCAATCGAGTGAGTTTAGACTGCTACACTAAGATTGTAACTTTCTCCCTACCTAAACCTTACAGTGTACGGTTGAGATATTGAGGGAATGATTATGTGGAATTCTAGTAAGTAATTTGGGAATTTTAACATTATTTTGGAGAATATTAAATATGATTATTCATGTGAAGGTCATGAGACACTCATCTCAGACGATGAGCGGGAACATCCGAGGATTGAGGATATACCTGTGGTGTGTGAATTTCTGGATGTTTTCCCAGATGAATTGCCAGGTTTACCACCAGAGAGAGAGCTGGAGTTTACCATTGATTTGGTACCAGATACTCAGCCGATCTCTAAACCTCCTTACAGGATGGCATTAGTAGAACTTGAGGAATTGAAGAGACAACTACAGGAGTTATTGGATCAAGGGTTTATTAGACCCAGTGTTTCGCCGTGGGGAGCACCAGTACTATTTGTTAAGAAGAAGGATGGTAGTCTCAGATTATGTGTAGACTACCGGCTGTTGAATAAAGCCACGGTGAAGAATAAATACCCACTACCCAGGATAGATGATCTACTTGATCAGCTGAGAGGGGCATCAGTCTTTTCTAAGATTGATTTGAGATCGGGCTATCACCAATTGAGGATCAAGGAAGAAGATATTCCAAAGACGGCCTTCAGGACAAGGTATGGCCATTACGAATTTCTGGTGATGTCCTTTGGATTGACGAACGCCCCTGCAGCATTTATGAGATTGATGAACGAGGTGTTTAGAGACTATCTAGATAAATTTGTGATAGTCTTTATTGATGATATCCTGGTGTACTCTCGGTCGTATGAGGAACATGCACAGCATTTGTGGTTAGTACTTCAGATACTCCAAGATAAGCAATTGTACGGGAAGCTTAGTAAGTGTGAGTTTTGGCTGAACCGGATAGCTTTCCTTGGACATATAGTCTCAGAGGAAGGAGTATCAGTGGACCCAAGTAAGGTGGAGGCTGTGCTTAATTGGGAGAGACCGAGGACAGTTACTGAGGTACGAAGCTTCCTTGGTTTGGCAGGGTATTACAGGAGATTTGTGGAAGGATTTTCAAGGATTGCCGCTCCTTTGACTAAGCTCACGCGTAAGGAGACTCCGTTCATATGGACTGATCAGTGTGAGCTCAATTTTCAAGAGTTAAAGAGGAGATTAACAGCGGCACCTGTGTTAACTATTCCTGAGGGATCAGGAGGATTCTCGGTGTATAGTGATGCGTCTCATCAAGGATTGGGGTGTGTGCTTATGCAGCACGGAAGAGTGGTCGCATATGGATCACGACAGCTGAAGGACCGTGAGCGAAATTACCCCACGCATGATTTGGAGTTAGCCGCTGTGGTATTTGCTTTGAAGATCTGGCGACACTACTTGTATGGGGAAAGATTCCAGATCTTCACTGATCACAAGAGTTTGAGATACCTCTTTGATCAGAAAGAGTTAAACATGAGACAAAGGAGATGGATGGAACTCCTTAAGGATTATGACTGCGAGATTTTATATCATCCGGGTAAGGCGAATGTGGTTGCTGATGCCCTGAGCAGGAAGAGTATGATATCTGCTATGATGATCAGGGAATGGGATTTGTTAGAGCAGTTCGCCGAACTTCGGATCAGAGTTAAAGAGGTAGAGACTGGATTTTTGGCTAGCTTGCGGATAGAGCCCAGGATCATGGATCAGATTAGAACTGGGCAGCGCAGTGATCAGAGATTGATAGATATGGTTAGCCAAGCTGAGCAGAGTTCGCAGTCGGATCTCACCATCGATGAGGATGGATTGTTGAGATTCAGAGGACGGATTTGTGTACCGGACGATGATACACTGAAGAGACAGATACTGAGAGAATCCCACTGCTCGCGATACACCATGTACCCAAGAAGTACTAAGATGTACCGAGACTTGAGAAAGTTGTATTGGTGGAGTGGTATGAAGCGAGACGTGGCAGAGTATGTGGCCAGGTGTTTAGTATGCCAGCAAGTGAAAGCTGAGCATCGGAAGCCCGGAGGACTACTACAGCCCTTACCTGTACCTACATGGAAATGGGAGCATGTCACTATGGACTTTATTATGGGTTTACCGAGGACCCGGAGAGATCGTGACGCTATATGGGTCATTGTGGATAGATTGACCAAGAGTGCCCACTTCCTTGCCATCAAGAGCACAGATACTGTGGATGCCTTAGCTGAACTGTATGTCAGCGAGATAGCTAGATTACATGGGGCTCCAGTGAGTATTACTTCTGATAGAGATTCCCGGTTTACTTCCAGATTTTGGACCCAGTTTCAGGAGTCCATGGGATCTCGATTGAGTTTTAGTACCGCCTATCATCCTCAGACAGATGGTCAGTCAGAGAGGACTATTCAGACCCTGGAGGATATGTTGAGGGCGTGTACGATGGATTTTAAGGGATCATGGGATGATCACCTACCCCTAGCAGAGTTTGCGTACAATAACAGCTATCATGCGAGTATTGGAATGGCACCTTTTGAGGCTCTATATGGTAGGAGGTGTAGATCCCCTGTAGCTTGGGAAGAGGTCGGTGACAGAAAGATAAATGCTCCCGAGCTTGTTGAGCAAGCCGTACAGAGTGTGAAACTCATATGTGAGAGGTTACGGGCTGCACAAAGTAGACAGAAAAGCTACGCGGATGTGCGTAGACAGCCACTCGAGTTTGACGTTGGTGATGCAGTATTCCTGAGAGTATCACCGAGCAAGGGTATCATGCGATTTGGGAAGAAAGGGAAATTGAGTCCTCGATACATAGGACCATTTGAGATTCTTGAGAAAGTGGGAGAGGTAGCTTACAGATTAGCATTACCCCCACAGATGTCCGGAATACACAACGTTTTTCATGTGTCTATGTTGAGGAAGTACCACTCGGACCCTTCTCATGTTATAGAGTATGATGAGATGGACATACAGGAGGACATGAGTTACACTGAGGAACCTGTCCGGATTCTCGATAGAAAGGAGAAGGTACTGAGAACCAAGAGCATCCCATTAGTGAAAGTTTTGTGGAAACATCACTTAATGGAAGAGGCAACGTGGGAACTAGAGAGTCTCATGAAGGAGAAATACCCCCATCTATTTTGACTAGTTGAGTTGAATTTGGAGGACCAAATTCCTTTTAAGGTGGGGAGGATGTGAGATCTGAGAATTTCAGACATATTTTATTGATGTAATAAGAATTCGAAGTGTAATTTATTGAGCTAAGTAAATTGTGGGAATTATAATTGGAGATTTATGTGTTAAGTGTGTAAAATGAGCATGAACCATGAGGACAGATCGATCTGGGAGAAGGAGAGATCGATCTGGTGAGTTAAAAATGACGAGGAAGGGGAAATTTGAGGAGCAGATCGATCTCCAATGGAAGAGATCGATCTCCTTATGAATCTGTTTGAGAAGGGATCGATCTCATGAGGAAGAGATCGATCTCCAAATGATTCTGTTTGGGGAGAAGATCGATCTCCTTAGGAGCAGATCGATCTCATAAAGCCATAAAGAGATCGATCTCACCCCTCGACAGATCGATCTCCTAGGCATAAAATTGCCCAGATCATCCCCAAATTTCAAACGCAGATCGATCTCATCAAGAGGCAGATCGATCTCCTACCTCCAGCCTATATAAGGAACCCGTGTTTTCTCCTGAAATTTCACTTTCTCTCTCTTCCAACCCCCATTTTTTCGAAAACCTAACTTTCTCACTCATCCAAATCCCCCATTTCCGGCCGAATCAGCTGTTGTGGTAAGAAGGAAAGTTGTTCCTCATCAAAGGGAGAACAACATACTTGGAAATCGAAGGACGAATCGGATTGAGGCGTGAGTTGTACGTCTCACAAACTTTGGGTAATTTCTAAACCTCGATCTTGATATTTGAGCTGATTTTGATGTTGTTGGTGGTTGTCATTGTGTTGAAATAGTTGAGAAATGATTAGGAATTGATGAAATTTCAATGTGGTTAGAGTGATATGATATTTAGCGATTTTGGTAATTTTAGGAATTTTGAGCTATAAATGGAAATATAGACAATGTGGAGAATTAGCCTAGATAATTGGCATGAGGAATGTAGGACATTGAGATATTGTGAATGAGGTTGTAGTTTAGGGTTGAGTTACGAGAAATCAAGAGATTTGAGGTGTTATGAGCAATTATGCTCGATTTTGAGAATTGAGGGTTATGAGATAATTGAGTATTGATGTTTTAACATGTTTGGACAGCTCGGGAGTTCCAGAGTGGAATGCGAGGCTAGTCCGTGATATGGGGGAAACGATTGCACTATACGAGGTGTAAAGAGGTAAGGGAAATCTAAACCATTTGTGTATGTGATTTGTAAACTATTTTAGCATGAATTGTGGTTTATAAAACAAGCATGTTGAGTGTTTTGTGTTGAGATTAAATTGCACACGATTTTATAGCCGGTTGGAGCCCAATGTTTTATGAGTTTATAACTGGGCTCTACGTTAAGGCAATATTGAGATTTGAGAAATGTGTACGTGTGCTTTGCCGGTTAGAACTCGGTTTTATTACGTTTTGTGTTGAGTACAAAACGATTTCAAATGAGTTTTATGAGAGAAAAACCATTACGAGTTCTACGTGAAGGCAAACCAGTCTTACATGATAAGACTTAGGTGTGTAGTTGTGAGTACACACCGGGCATTGCTCTGGTAGCATGTAAGCCCGATTTCTTCTCCGTTCTGGTAACGTGAGAATAACCTATTCTGTGGCTATGCCACGTTATACCCCATTGGTGGCTGTGCCACGTTGAGAAACCCCATTGGTGGCTGTGCCACGTTATACCCCATTGGTGGCTGTGCCACGTTGAGAAACCCCATTGGTGGCTGTGCCACGTTGAGAAACCCCATTGGTGGCTGTGCCACGTTGAGAAACCCTATTCTGTGGCTATGCCACGCGAGAAATTAAATCAGTGGCTTTGCCACGTGTGTTTTGTGGCTATGCCACGTGAGAAATTAAATCAGTGGCTTTGCCACGTGTGTTTTGTGGCTATGCCACGTGAGAATTTAAATCAGTGGCTATGCCACGCGTGTTTAGTGGCTGTGCCACGTGCATTATTTTTACTGTGATTTTATCACGTATTTGAGAAAGCGTTTAACGCGTTATTTTCACATGCTTTGTTATTGCTCTAGAGTGAGCCTTTTACTTCATGTTTTCACATGACTTGACACATGAGAGTGTCATTTTGAGTATTTTCATGCTATGGTTTTCAAATGAGTTTCACATACAAATAAACCTTTTTGTGATGTGCATTTTGGTTTATGAAATGAGTTTCTTACCCCCTTTACTGAGCGATTTAGAAGCTCACCCTGTTTTCTTTCCCCCCAGAGTTCTTCAAGTGAGTAAGGACTTCCCTGCGACGTACGGAGTAGTGGCTAGTGGAGGATTCGAGCTCCAGGCCATATATATTGTATCTTAAGGTATATTTTATCTTTTCATGTACCCAGACTATTATTGTAATTGCAGACACTTGATTTATAACATTATATGGGATGTATTAGGATTAATTAACTTGGAATTGAATAATGTATATGATTCAATATACACCATATTGTGATGAGATCCTGAGGCATGATAATTATGATGATGTGTGACACTGCACAGGAATGCACTCTTAATTGTGAATTAACGAGTAAAAAGTTTTAAATTAGCCCTATTTTCCGCATTTTCGGGGCGTGACAGCTGTATTCCTGTTCAGTGTCAATCCTTAAAAATATCTCATTTAAATTATCCTTATACAGATTTCATCTCGACACATTATTTTCAATAGATGTCTGTGCATACAAATAGTCTGGTAAAGAGATAAGAATGTATACCTCACGCATATACACAAGGTAGTCTGGAGAAGCTCATATCTGCCAGCCTACGTCGTCTACGCAGCATTTATTAGCTGTAATTCACTGCAAAAATCTGAGAGGTAGAGGGGTGAGCTTTTGAGGAAAAGCCCAGTAAGGTAATGCTCTTAAAGTAGTTCTGATATATAAAAAAACATTTGAAGTTGTTCATAGAACGAAACTTAATGCAATACATAAATTTCCATTTCATGCATAATCGTCATAAAGCATGTGTGTCTTTAAAACAAATCACATGCTTAACCATTTTACAACTTTTCATAAACCTTTCATGAACATTTCATAAATCATTTCGTAAATATTTCATGAATATTTTATAGTCATTTCGTAAACATCTCATGAACATTTGATAATCACTTCGTAAACATTTCATGCATATTTCATAATCATTTTGTAACCTTTTCATGAATAATTCATAGTCATTTCATAAACATTTCATGAATATTCCGTAATCATGAAAACACATATTCATTCATCATAGTCGATTTTTCATAATCAAATCGAGAAGACTAGGCTATAACTAAGTCATGCGATACGTGTCATTCTCCGTGGAGAGTCATCATACCTATGGCCATGGTAAGGGGGGCTGTAGAATGGATCAGGTTCGTACAGCAATAATAATTATGAA
Organism: Firmiana major; assembly: GCA_033439115.1. Classification (NCBI taxonomy): domain Eukaryota; kingdom Viridiplantae; phylum Streptophyta; class Magnoliopsida; order Malvales; family Malvaceae; genus Firmiana; species Firmiana major. Next base: position 15,534,023 of record CM065911.1, on the reverse strand, counting down.
CATGGGTAGTATCTTCTTATTTCTTATCATATACTAGCACATAGCTAGGGCACGGGCACCTGTGGCACTCACCGTGCGGGGAACATTCATCTATGCTGTGTGGGCACGAGATACTACCAAGCATCATTGTAAACCACCAGTAGCACGACATCTTCCACACAGGTTGAGTCAAGTGCTAAAGGGGCCAACGTACCGGCACCCTAAGTGGTGTAGCCAGAACACCACAAGTAGTAACCATGCATGAAGCCTATAGTCTCAAAACAGAGATTCAAAATGTTTCTTGGGTTTTATAACCCATAAACTCATATCGAGTAATAACATCGAATTTCCTTGAAATCTGAAAACTCTTTCATAAAATCGAAAGACTGTGTAACACTTTGTTCCCGTAGGACTCAAGAGGTGGCCCCCACAATCCCCTTTCGAAAATAATTTCTTTTCTTAAATACTTTTGAAATTGTTGAAGTTTCTTTAACAATATGAATATAAAAGCATAAATAAATGTAAAAAATCCATACACTTCATACCTTAGGAAATTCATTTCACAACATGGAAAGTACTCGGGAAATATTTCGATAAATTAAAACATGCATCGTAAACAGTTTCACAAGTATAAAAGCATTGATAAATCACTTTAAATCATATGCTCTTTCATAAAATCATTTATAAGTGAAACAAGGATGCATTATCAGAACTAAGTTAAATAATACCCCTTACCTCGATTTATTGGATATCCCAAATTCGAATGGTGACGCCTCCTAGTATCTCCCTTAAATCCTTCTACGATTCTCCTACACCGAAATTTGTATTTCTTAGTATCCTATTTATTGAATTAACTACGATGCGTCAAAATCGTAACCTTACTTACCTAGGAAAAATACACTCGAAATTATAACATACGTATTGCTATCTCTAAAACTTGAATAAATTTCTTACCTTGGTGTATGTCTGTAATCCTTGATGCTTCGACTTTACGAGTCGGCGAACTCGGCCCTCTCGACTTTCACCGAAAATTTTGAGTAAATACTTCCGATCACATTTCCCTCGGGTTTTCTCGATTTCCTCGATCCTCTTATTTTATTTTCCAACATTTCTCTATATATATATATACATATATAAAATCATATATATATACATATATATATATATACTTTTCTTTTCTTTTTTTTCCCTTCTTTCTTTCTTTTTTTTTTTTTTTTAAATTTGGCTTGCTGCCAAATTTCTTTCTTTCCTTCTTCTTCTTCTTATTATTTTTTTCCAGTATAACCCGATCCATTGTTCACCTTCCTTCACCGTTACTAGTACTGCTCCTCCCTCGGTCTTGATGGTTTCGTCCGGCACCAGTGGTCCCTTCTGATCACTCTGGTTCCAGCGCCTTTGTTGGGTTCCTCTTTTCTAACCACCGTCCTCTTCCTCTGTTTCCCTGGCTTCACGGTTCCAATCCATGAACACAGTCACTCCCGGTTCCAGCTTCTCCTTCTCATCTTCTTGGTTTTCCTTCCTCTTTCCTCTCTGGTCGTTTTCCTTCCGTCCGGTGCTGGTGATCGAAATTCTTCCGACCACCTCTTCCATGGCTACTCCACCAGCCCCGACACCTCTATTTCAATTCCAGTTTTCCAGCACTAAAAAAAAAAAAATGGAAGCAACTCCCCTGTTTCAGTTCTCTTCCTGTTCAGCATCTTCTTCATTTTTCACTTTCACGTTTTCTGTTTCTTACTCACTCTCTCAGCTATTGCCTATCGGTTTTCAACACCCTTCAAGCCAACACGTCTCCTGCTTGTCTCGATTTCCTCTGATTTTTTAGCTCTATTTTTTTCTCTTTTCTATATTCTATTTACTTCTCGGTTTCGGTATATCAAGACCCTGCTTCAGTTCTATTTTGCTCAGTTGTTGCTATTTCCTGCCAAATTCATTTCCTTTCTCCCATGTTGACACTGTTCCAGCTTCAGCTTTCTATCACTGCACCTCCCCTCCTCTCGGCTTCTTCTTTGCTTTAGTTTCAATTTGTTTCTCCTGTAAATTTTAAGTTTCCAGGACTCCAATGAAATGCACTTGACCATACTTTCCCATTGCTACATCCCGAACTGCCCCACCTTGTTTTCCTTTTCTTCACGTTTCCTTATTGGTCAGAAAGCATCATCATTTTCAGTCTTTACTACATTTTTCTGCTGCTACTACGGCTTTGGTAGGTGATTGAAGACTATCATGCCATCTTTTTCCTAGTACATCCTACACGTATAGGCTGTTATTTCTCTGATTTTTTTCTTGTTGCTGAGGTTGAGTTCTTCCACCAACTCCAATTTCTTTTCTTTTCTTTCCGTCATATCCCTTTCCTAATGCTACTGCCACTGGCAGCAATTTGGGAGCTCGGGATTGGCTTCATTTTAGAAGTCAATCCATGATTTTCTTCATTTTAATTTTCCTTTCTTGTTTCCATTACTCTTTTTGATCAATTTATATGCATATATTCATACATACCTATTATATGTATATTCCCTTTACAATGCTTGGTTGCACTGCCATCTCCATCAGTTATGTGTATATATATATATGTATATATATATATACTTTAATATAAAACCCTTGATCCATGTATATACATATATTATACATATTTGTACTTGTATATATATATTTATATATATTTACGTATATTTTATATGGATGCATTTATTTTCATATTTGTATATTTTATCTGTGGACATTTGGATTCCCTTACACACATATATTTCTCTATATATTAATCTTGGAAAATAATTGAAATGTTGCATACATCTATACGTAAATACATGGATGGCTACATATTTGATTTAATTCTCCATGTAGCGTAAAAATATGGTCAGTCTAATATTTATTCTCAAGTTAATTCACCATATTCACATATTTAATCTAAATCTCCTAATTTATTATTTATCGACATCACCAATTACATTGAAAATTTTAGGTATTTACGACCCAGCCTGCAAAGTAGAGTACAATTTATATCCCCAATTCAGTTGATTCAATACGTTTCATAATTCAAATCGATCAAAAGGTTCTAATATTTATTTGAAAAGTTCAAACAAAGCATTTATGATAATCAAAAGTTTGATTCAAAATATATAACAATTGTTATGGGGTTAACTCGCAATTTATGCAATTGAATTTATCTCGTATGCCAGTACAAGTTGTATCAAGCGAGGTTCATTTACTTGAGATACCGTGATGGCACATCAATCGAGGCTTGATCGAACTCGTGTTCATCGCCTATTGTCGTACTACACGTTTATATATTTAAATCGGGTCAGTTTTTGTTAAATACAAATTCAAATGAATTTTTAAAAATTAAAACGGCCAAATTCGACTGCTTACCAGTTTATCATTAAACCGAGGCATCCAAAATTTTCACCCTTTTTTTCTTTGTTTCTTTTTTTTTGGCTGAACCCGTTCAGACCGGTTCAGCCCATTTCCTTTCTACTGAACCGATCCAATCTGGTTCAATCTCTATCCTCGCTGATCAAGGTCTCATTGGCTAGTTCTTGGCTCCATCTTTCGTTAGCGGCGTCGCACAATGGAGGAAGGCTTTGGTCAGCCTGACTTGGGGGATCGACGACGGCTATAAACACCAGGAGTTTCCATGTATTCAGCCTTATCAAAGTTTAATAATCAAACTATTGAGATTAAAGACGTGTTTCCTTGATGCATGATTTAAATTAAAATTATATGATACATGAGGGCTTAGGAGAAATTAATTGACTAAAATATTTTAAGTGGAAGAACAAATAATTTGGGAGGAATGAAAATAAAATCTTCATTGAACTAGATTAAGTTATCAATAGTCCTCTATGATAGATAGGTATAAATATTAGATTTAATCCAATTCTAATACCATAATAACGCATTAGGAAGCAGCTTCATGTCTTTTATTTAAATTGATCACCATGAAAACATATGAATATAGTCAAATTTTCTGTATTGATCCAGTATCGACTCAGCCCAACCATATTGTACTGTAAATTGGGGCGTTACAGATGTTGGTATCAGAGCCCGATTGGCCTAATATGAGTCGATGATGGGAGTAATAGAAAACTAGGAAAGTTCACATCCTCAACATTACTGTACATCGTTTAGATACAAACGGGTATACCTGGCTGTGTTTTGCTAAGAAATTACTACTGAATGTAGGAAAACGTTTAGATATGGCCAATAGACCACGAAGTCAACCGAGGGGATGAGGGGGCAGGTCATCCCGAGGCTGTGAGGATAGGAGTGAAAGACAGGGTCACCCCTCAGCTGAACAACCCACTCGTAACCTTACTGAGAACTCTGAGGCCCGAATTACTAGCTTGGAATGGGTCATGGAGTCACTACTAAGTTTGATTGGGTAAGTAATGGCTAGATTGGATAATACACCGGGCACTACTGCTCAGGTAGCACCGACTACCCCAACAGTTGCACCTGAAATGCCCGCGCCAGCCTAGACAGCACTAGTGTCGCCAGCGAAAGAACCTTCTACTTCTCCATCCACTACATTGCTACAGACCCCACCTATACAAAATTCACCGGCACCAGTGGCCCCACAACAACGTAGTAACAAAATAGGGTATGATTGTGAATTGGATAGATTGAGGCACTTTTAGGAGTCCAAGCCTCCATCCTTTAGTGGGATTAAGGATCCAGTAGTTGCAGAAGACTGGATTAATGAGATGGAGAAGCTCTAAGGATTTTTTTGATGTAACTCTATCGAGAAAGTTACTTTTGCAGCTTTTGTACTGAAAGGAGAAGCTGAACACTGGTGGAAGTTCACCCGATCAATCTTAAGAGCCAAGCATGGGGTAATTATTTGGGACTTGTTTCTTAATGGCTTCTAGAGGAAATACCTTTCAGATACCGCCTAGAGGAGACTACAGATAGAATATTTAAACTTGATTGAAGGGAATAAGTCCGTGGACGAGTATGAGTCGAAGCTCACCTCACTGGGAAGATAAGATCCGAACACTATGGATAATGAGGCGAAGAAGATCCAGAAGTTTATGGATGGACTGAGGCCTTCGATTTGAGCCCGATTGGCCCCGTTGGACCTCAGTACCTATGAGGAGGTGGTTCATCGAGCTCAGTTGTGCGAACATGATTATGAGATGCATACCTCCGAGTTCAGTAGAGTGGGTAAAGGGAAAGACCAAGATCGAAAGAGGTTAACTGAGGATAGGAGTATCAGAGAGGGTAGAAGGCCATTTGTTAAGCGACAAAAGGGTTACGATGAGTTGCGAGGTAGCACTATTAAACAACATGTTTATCCATCCTCAGCTCTCACTAAGGGAATTGTGATTAGAGTACCCCGACCTAATATTGAGGTATGCAAGCGTTGTGGGAGGAGTCATGGTAACAAGCCCTGTTATTTGATAACTGGGGTGTGGTAAGACGGGGCACTTAGTCAGAGATTGTCCAGAGAGTGCTGACACAACCCCGTAGAGGAACACATAACATATAAGAGCACCTGCTACTATCTCTAGACCGAGGAGGAAGGCTATAATGGAAGAAAAGGGTATGCAGGTCATAGGATAAGGGCAAGTGTATGCCCTTGAGCATGAGGCAACAAAATCTGATGCACCAGCAGAAGCGTTTAAATGTACCATTCTAATTTTTGATATTAAAGCAGTAGTTTTATTTGACTCTGGTGTAACTTATTCATTTATATCACCCATGTTTGTATGTAAATTGACTTCTTATGTACAACCTAAACCAATGGGAATGATATTAATGATTAGGACTGCAATGAAAGATAGTCGAATGATAGAACAAATATATAAGGATTCTAGGATCAAAATAGGAGACAAGAATATGTTAGCAGACCTGATCCTATTAGATATGAATGAATTTGATGTGATATTGGGCATGGACTGGTTAGCAACAAATCAAGTTGTTCTTGATTGTCGTAATAAGATAATGACCTTTTGTTTGCCCGAAAAATATGTTTTTTAAGCTTTTCTGAAAAGTAATGAAAAAAATTGGTAGTTTAATGCAAAATTCTTACTAACTATATGAATAATATTTTGAAGGTTACATTGCCTATGTAATCGATACGGACAAGGCAAGTCTGAAGTCGAGTGATATTCCAGTAGTTAGGAAGTTTCCTGATGTTTACCTAATAGTCCAAAGTTTACCAAGGTTACCCCCAAATAAGGAGATGGAGTTCTGTATTAACTTAGTGCCTGGTATTAAATCGATATCTAAACCTTCATACAGAATGGCTCTAGTTGAACTGAAAGAATTGAGGAAGCAATTACAAGAATTGCTAGATAAGGGGTTCATCAGACCAAGTGTTTCACTATGGGGTGCATCGATTTTATTTATTAAAAGGAAAGATGGGAGTCTCGGACTATGCATTGATTATAGATTACTCAATAAGGCGACCATTAAGAACAAATATCCCTTACCCCGTATCAATAATTATTTGGACCAACTGCGAGGAGCAAAAATCTTTTCTAAGATTGTTATGAGGTCAAGGTACCATCAGTTAAAGATTAGAAGTGAGGACGTACCCAAGACAGCTTTCAGAATCCGATACGAATATTATGAGTTTTTGGTTATGCCTTTTGGGTTGACGAATGCTCCTGCAACTTTCATGGGACTGATGAACAAAATACTTAAGTCGTATCTAGACAGATTTGTTATAGTCTTTATAGATGATATTCTGGTATATTCCAAGTCCAGAGAAGAACATGAGCAGCATTTAAGAATAGTTCTGCAAACCCTCAGGGAGAAAAAGTTGTATGCCAAGCTCAGCAAGTGTGATTTTTGGCTAGATCAGATAGCTTTTCTAGGTTACGTCATGTCTAAAGACGAAGTGTCCGTGGATCCGTCTAAGATTGAGGCTGTACTACAATGGGAAAGACCTAAGACTGTTACTAAGATTTGGAGTTTCCTAGGTTTGGCTAGATATTACAAAAGGTTTGTCGAAGGTTTCTCTAAGTTAACTGCTCCTCTGACATGACTTTACGAGGAAGAATGTTAAGTTTGAGTGCAGTGATGCATGTGAAAGAAGTTTTTGAGAGTTAAAGCACAGACTAACCACCGCACCTATTTTGACTATGCCCGCTAGTTTCGAAGGTTTCTCGATGTATACAGATGCTTCTAGTCAAGGTTTAGGATGTGTATTGATGCAGAATGGGAAGGTCATGGCTTATGGTTCCCATCAATTAAAAAACCATAAGAAGAACAATCTAACCTATGGTTTGGAATTGGTAGTCGTAGTATTTACACCGAAAATTTGGCGCCATTATCAGTATGGAGAGAAGTTCCAGATCTTCACGGACTATAAGAGCCTTAAGTATTTATTTTCTTAGAAGGAGTTGAACATAAGACATAAGAGATGGATAGAGCTTCTGAATGATTATGATTGTAAGATCTTTTACCACCTGAGAAAGGCGAATGTAGTAGCAGATGCCTTAAGTAGTAAGAACATCGACATGGTATCATACATGATGATTCAGGAATACAAATTGTTGGAACAATTTGCGAACCTTACCTTGGATATTGAACCATTTGACATTGCCAGTTGTGGTGTGATAGCTAGCCTGAGAATAGAACCATATTTTATTGACAGAATTCGATAGGCTCAACGTATTGATCGATATTGTATAGATATGGCTAGTCAGGTCCAATCGGGAATTGTGACAGATTTTGAAGTTGGCCTTGATGGTCTACTGAGGTTCAGAGGTAGAGTTTGTGTTCCTGATGATGCACAACTGAAGAAACTGATATTGATAGAAGCTCACTCTTTAAGGTATACTTTACACCCAGGAAGTAATAAGATGTACTAGAATTTACGAAAAGTATATTGGTAGTTAGGATGAAGAAAGATGTGGCCGAGTTTATGGCCCGATGTATGGTGTGTCAGCAAATTAAGGTCGTGCATCAGAAACCTGTAGGGTTGTTATAGCCTTTATCGATACCAACATGGAGATGAGAGCATGTCACCATAGATTTCATTATAGGATTGCCAAGGACTCGTAGAAACCATGATGCAATTTGGGTAGTAGTTGATAGATTGATAAAGTCCTTCCACTTCCTGGATATGAAGTCTACTGATACTTTGAGTGTTCTAACGAATCTATATGTGCGGGAGATTGTAAGATTACATGGCGTACCAATGAGCATTATATCTAACAGGGATTCTCGGTTCACTTCGCACTTTTGGGAATATTTCCCAGAAGCCATGGGGACCCAACTGAATTTTAGCACAGCTTTCTATCCTCAGACAGATGGGCAATTAGAGAGAACTATTTAGACTTTGGCGAACATGTTGAGAACTTGTGCTCAAGATTTTAAAGGCTCTTGGGATGACCATTTGTCGCTAGCAGAGTTTACATACAATAACAGTTATCACTCAAGTATCAGAATGGCACCGCATGAAGCGTTGTATGGTCGAAGGTGTCGTTCATCGATTGGATGGGAAGAAGTGGGTGAAAGAAAGATATTTGCTCTCGATCTGCTTTCGAGGATGCTCAATTGATTTGCGAGAGGTTGAGGACAGCTTAGAGCAGGCAAAAGAGTTATGCAGACTAAAGACAAAGACCCTTGGAATTTTCAGTAGGAGATTTGTTATTTATGAAAGTTTCACCTTTCAAAGGCATGATGAGGTTTGGGAAGAAAGGAAAACTAAGTCCCCGATATATTGGGCCTTTCGAGATCTTAGACCGAGTGGGAGACAAAGCTTAAAGATTCACATTACCGCCAAAATTATCGAGTATCCACAATGTCTTCCACATTTCGATGCTTCGAAAGTATCATCCGGATCCGACGCATGTGATTAAGTATGAACCACTGGAATTGAAGGAGGATATGACATATATGGAGAAACCAATTCGGATCTTGGATAGGAAAGAAAAAGCATTGCGGTCTAAGACAATTCCTTTGGTTAAGGTTTTGTGGCAGTATCACAATTCGGAAGATGCCACGTGGGAATTAGAAAGTTTAATGCGAGAGAAGTACCCATAATTATTTGAGGATTGATGTACTTTTAAACTTCAGGACTAAATTTCCCAAGGTGGGAAGAACGTAAACACTATGTATTCAGCCTTATCAAAGATTAACAATCAAACTATTGAAATAAAAGATGTGTTCCCTTGATACATGATTTAAATTAAAATTATATGATACATGGGGGCTTAGGAGAAATTAATTGACTAAAATATTTTAAGTGGAAGAACAAATAATTTGGGAGGAATGAAAATAAAATCTTCATTGAACTAGATTAAGATATAAATAGTCCTTTATGATAGATAGGTACAAATATTAGATTTAATCCAATTTTGATACCATAAGGAAAGCTTATTTAGTGTATAACACACACACACACATATATATATATATATATATATATATATATATATGAAGATGTATAAATATTTGAATACATTACAAGTAAAGAAGGTAGGTAAATATATATAGGTCTCTATACATATATATATATACAAGTATATGTACAAGTATACATATACATGCCCTGCACCCGTGGATTGGCTTCTAAAATGAAGCCAATCCCGAGGGTAGCTTATACGAGACATGAAGGAAGGATAGATAGATAGGAAAAACAGAAGAGGACAACCTTGAGAGCAGTAAACATTGAATAGGAAAGGTGGTTGAGCTGCATGCATAGCCTGACTCTTGCAGGGAGAAACAGGAGAAATGGCAGCAAAGAAAGAGGGATATGGAATTGACTACAAACTGCAGTGGACAGAAGGTAGAGGAAACAAGTTAGTGATGGCTGAAAACTGATCGGTTTGGTAGAAGAGAAAACGTGAAAGTCTAGTAGCTTGGCAAAATAAAGAGCAAAAATCGAAAGACAAAGAGGGGAACTATACTGACCGAGACCAAGCAAAGTCTGTACAAAAAGGGGCGTGTGTAAATAAGGAAAGGAAATGGAGCAGTTAAAGGTAGCCTGAAAAACTGCACAAGGCTGAACAGAAAGAATTAAGGGTGAAGTGACCAAGAATGATTAGAAAGGCAGGAAATGGGAGGGGGATCACATCAGCTATAGTTGTTGTTGTAAATTTACAGTAGGAAGCAAGTATTGGGGTTTTGAAATTTGCAATAGAGAAGGAAAAGGGGCCGATAATGGATGGTTACGTTCAGTAATGAAAAGAAATAGAAGGGAATGGGTACTTACACTAGGCAGTTAGAAAGGAAAAATAATATACATATACATATATATATATATGTTTCTAATAACGTGTATATATATATATATATACATACTGGAACAGAATGAGGAACGACATCAAAAAAAAGGAAATAAATACTAAGTCGAAAAGAGGATGGAGAGGGAAGCTGAAGAAAAGCCGAGAGGAAGAGGGAGAGAGCCACGAAGAAGAAGAAGCTGAAGCTGGAGAGGCCATACGAGGATAAGAAGACCGAAAATAAAGGCAAATAGGGGAGGTTGGCGAAGGCCTATGCGTAGAGGCTGGAAATGGTAGAGAAGCCGAGAGGGGCGTTGAGGCTAGAGATTGAAAACTATATGATACATGTGCTGATATGTGACAGAAGGCGTGGCCAAGAGAGTGGAGGAAGGCTGTGAGTGCGACGGTGTCCAAAACAGAGGGTGGAAACAAGGGACTTAGAGAGGCATAGGTGAACGGGAGGCTGAAATGGCCACCGAAAATGGAGTGAATGGAAAGACTACCAGCGCCAGAAATAAATGGCAGAGAAGGAGGCAAAGTGAGGCAGCACCGAGAGTGGAGTGAGGCTCAATGCCTCTCGGTGAAGATGATGAGCAGTAACAATGATCGGTGAAAGAAAGAAAGAAAGAAGAAGGAATTTGGTGGAAAGAGAAAGAAAGTTAAAAAAAAGAAGTATTATATATATGTATATAAAAGCTTATATATATAAATAAAAATATTTGGAGATAGGAAAGAAGCCACAAAGAAAATTGGGAAAAACGAGGGAAAGAGCTTATTGGAAATTAACCGAGTAGATCGGACCCACTAACTCTAATTACTAAGGCATTGAGGACTGCAGACATACACTGAGGTAAGGAAAATTCCTGTGTGCTGTTAGAGATAATTATGCGTAATTTCTATGGAATTGTAGATATACAATTCTAGGCTAAATTTCATAGTTACCGAAATTACATAAAAATACTAAGCTGATTTTATAAGTCTGAAAATTATAGATTTTTGGCCTTAGTTAGATAGTCTAACCTTACCAGTATTAATCTAATTTGTTTACAAAGATATTGATATATCATGAATTATGGTTTTGAATCGAAAAATCCAAATTTAATTAGTATAGACTGTTTACTGGGATTTTGATAAAAAAAGGGTAAGACAGCCCCTTTTAAATTTCTTTATACACTGTACTGAGTCTCAGAACTATTTTAATGAAAAATAGTTTACTTATGAATTAGTACTGATAAATGTGCTTGAGCGCGTGCTAATCATGTGTCGCACGGTCCGGCTTGCACTGATTTTGAGACAAAAGCGATGATTAGTCATGCCACATTGTTACTGTTATTGAACTGATATTGTTACTGAACTGTTACTGTTATTGTGATCCACAGAGTACGATGTACCGTGCAACATGCATGTGAGTATGATGTACTGTGTTACTGGTCTTTGGACATACTGTACTGTAAGCCGTTTGGGTAGCTAACCACTCCCACGGTGATCAACATCCTAGTACACCTGATCAATGATGCTTGGAGTCACCGACATTGGCCAATTATCATACTGATTACTGTTTATAGCATGTTCTGCCTTGTCTCGTCTATTTGATTTACTTAATTAACGCTATGAACTGTTTTATCGTATGGAACTAAATTATTTTACTGTATAAAGAGACTGTGGGGGCCACCTATTGAATCCTACGGGAACAAAGTGCCACACATTCGTCACAACAAGACACTGTTTAAAGTTGCAACGCCGCGGAAGGGCAAAAATATGGGTTATTTTAAAATTTTTCCAACTTTTACTTATGTTGCATTCCTATCAGTGTCACATACTTAACTAATTTATTTTATAAAAATTTCGGCAGCATAATGGCTGCAATTGGACCTAACCCGACCTGCAAGGTGTAAACGCAATTTATATCTACAATCCAGTTGATTTTAATCTCTTTTCTTAGTCATCGTCATATCTCATCATCATATCAAAACATCCACAATATTAAATTATATACATCTCATTAACTGCGTAGTTACAACTTTGTTTATCAACATTTACACCTAACTTATATCCCAAAATCATCCTTTACATTAGATGTCTATGCTTTGCCTAATGTCTGGAAGTAAGTAATAGTATACCTGACTTAAACAAAAGCTATCCAAAAGAGGGTCGAGTCCACTCATCCACGACCAATACTCGACAGATATAAGTGCTATCACTGGAAGTAATCTGAAAGGGGGAAAGAAAAGGGGATGAGCTCATCAAGCTCAATAAGTAATGCATCCAAGCAGTGAAAAGTATAATATCAAAATAATAATAGGCTTTTCACCATACATAATAAAATGATCATTATATTCATATCCTTTTCTCAAATGTGCATACTTACTTTCAAAACTGAATCAAATCAACATAATCTGAATGCTTATCATTTCTTCGAAATCAAACAAAAATATGTCAGAACTTAACTTTCAAAACGGATACAAAATTGAGCATTCAAATCAAACATATAAAAATCTTATTGTTAAAACCAAACGGATACTGAGCTATTCATACGAATCAGAATGGATACAAAACTTATTCTTTCAAATTGAAACGGATACAAAACTTATTCTTTCGGAGTCAAAACAGATAAGGAACATATCACTTTTCTTTAAATCAGACATATAAGTTATAGAGACTAGGCATTTTCATGTATTAACCATAAGTCATGTTCACATAACATATAAGGTACCAATGGCCATGGCAAGGGGACTGCAGACTGGATCAGGGTGAAACAGAAAGGTGGTGAAACAGAAACGCTTCGAGAGGTACAAATATCAGGCATGCAATCACGAGGGGCTGACTGAACCTAAGTGTCCAAAAGCAATGCACCACGATGTTTCAAAACCCCACTTGGGCTAAGCATGACAAATGTCCAAATTTACATATTGCCTTAGTCTCAAAACAAACTTTCAAAATTCTTTCTGTGTGGTACTTTGGTCCCTTAGGATTCAAGAGGTGGTCCCCGTAGTACGCGGCACGTTGGTCCCGTAGGATTCAAGAGGTGCCCCCCCACAGTCTTATCCAAAATCACTTTGACAGAACATAAATAGTTTCTTTTCAAATATAAAAACACATATGATACTTTTTCAAATACATAGACACATATCAGATATCATACTTTCAAAACATAAACATATTTTAAAAGTCATCGGAGAACATGTTAAAAACATGCTCGAAGAAATCAGAGAAAGGCTTTTTTTTTAATAAAAAGTAGCCTTACGGATGCAGAAGATCTTTCTTTCTAGTATTTAAGCACACTAACTGATTTTCACAATTTTAAGTAAGGTGTTTTGAAAGCTAACGCTACTCAAATACATCCCTTACCTCTTTCGCCTTGCTGTAAAGCAATATTATCGGGTTTTGAAATAATCTCGAGTAGCGTGTTGGATACCCGAGCTACCCAAAATAACATTAAATCATCCCTTATAGGTCAATCTTACTCAAACATTTTTAAATATGCATTTACTTCTGTAAAGTTGACCAATTTTTACCATTTTGCCAACTTTGCTCATTTTCTCGATTTTACCGATTTAAGCTCCGGTTTAAGTTATCCTTACTATTCTTACCATTCTAATTCCATATCCACCATCAAAATGGTCTAAATACCCATTCACATTTACATTTCATACTCACCATCAAACTCATTTTGCCAAAATTACGCTTTTCGGTATAATCTTTAACAACTATCAACCTTAAAACAACCCACATTATACCATAAGTTCAAAATCTCAAGGATGGTCGAAACCTTAAGGCATACAAAATCATTTCCATCAAATTCATTCAACAAAAAAAATCCATGGAAATCAAAATCATGAACATGGTTTATCATCTTTAACACACATCAATTTTTTTCTCTTACCTTTAACTCAAGCCAATCACTCCAATGATTCTCGAAATCAAGCTTCTACTGTAAACCATCAAATTTATATCTTATATTCACTCAAAAATACAAGAAAAACCAAACAAAAATCATCAAAAATCCAACTTATACTTACTTATGAACAAAACAATTTCTGTCCAGCAAATTCTCTCTAAGATTTCCTTAGGTAAATGAACTCTTTTAGGTCTGAATTTATTATATGTTGTAAAGGACTCACAGGAAAAGATTTCTTCCTTTTGGTCATTTCCTGATTCTAGTCGAAAGGCCACCGAAAAAGTCACTCAATGCTGGTGTACAGTACCATTTTGGGAATGAAGGAGGGAGGAAGACAAGGCTGGTTCTTTATGGTTGTGAGGGCAAATCAGGTGTACAAATAGGCATTGGAAAGCTTATTTAATGTACTAATTATCTGGAGGATATGGAGTTGTTGGATGAGAGGAGGGTCATAAAATCCAAGGGTTTTCATGAGTGGTTTGCTGACTTGGACTGGGCAGATTTTCTGCCTATTTTGTAAAATCATCAAAAAATATTTCTAGTCCAATTTCTTCCAATTTCTCACTTATACAATGTTCTATTATGTCTCTATTATCTCCCATAAACATTTGGGCATCACTTGTTTAAGAAATCTTCTCTAATTAAGCTCATTTTACTCGATTGGGTCAATAACGAGCAAATGGCTTTAAACTTTCGGTTCACTTTAAAAATTCATTTGGGCATCTAAACCTTTATATTTCCACTAAAATTTAATTTCCCAAGTAAATATTACCTTATACTAACTTCCCATGGTCTAGAAATAATTTTATTAAATTTCTATAATTTATTTCAAATTTATTTCCTTAACTGGGCCCATTTTCTCGGTTTGCCGTAAACTCGAGATTTATTAGCATTTTTACTTTCATTACTTTAATTTTCACTTCCTAACATCATTTTATGAACATACATACAATCTTAGGTGAATTCTTTGGCTCAGAGCCTTACCTCAATTTTTATGCCACCGGGCTCCGTTCCACAATCCCGAGCGCTTCGATCCATTTAAGCTTATATAATATTATTCTGAATACTTAATTATTCCTTAGTGTTTATTTACTTACTAATATAGAAATTTTGGGTTTTACATTTCCCCCCACCTATAAAGAATTCAGTCCTCCGAATTTAGATTAGTCCATCAAATAGCTGTGGGTACTTATCTCTCATGTGACTCTCTAGCTCCCACATAGCTTCTTCCGTTGAGTG
Source organism: Firmiana major (assembly GCA_033439115.1). Taxonomy (NCBI): domain Eukaryota; kingdom Viridiplantae; phylum Streptophyta; class Magnoliopsida; order Malvales; family Malvaceae; genus Firmiana; species Firmiana major. The sequence continues at coordinate 15,518,729 of CM065911.1, read as the reverse complement.
CTGTTGCTAGTGAACCTTTACCAATGGGATTGTCTTAGATCGTGTTTTTTCTGTTGAGGATCCGGATCGGTTTCTCAACATAGTTCATGTCGTCCCGAATCTCCAATGGTTCATACTCAATGACATGAGAATGGTCTAGATAATACTTCCTTAACATGGAAACATGGAAAACATCATGTATTCCTGACAAATGTAGGGGTAGTGTAAGCTAGTAGGCAACGTCTCCCACTTTTCCCAATATTTCGAAGGGACCAATGAATCGAGGACTTAACTTTCCTCTTTTCCCGAAGCGCGTGACACCCTTCATCGGAGACACCTTTACGAATACAGAATTCCCAACTTGAAATTCCAGAAGACGTCTCCGCACATCTGCATAACTCTTTTGTCTACTTTGTGCCGTCCTCAACCTATCACAAATAAGCTGAACACCTCTAACTGTCTGTTCAACCAATTCGGGAGCAAGTATCTTCCTATCACCCACTTCTTCCCATGCAATTGGGGACCTACATCTCCTACCATACAACGCTTCAGACGGAGTCATTTCAATGCTAGCATGATAACAATTATTATAAGCAAATTTTGCAAGAGGCAAATGATCATCCCATGAGCCCTTAAAGTCCAATGCACATGCCCTCAACATGTCATATAATGTCTGAATAGTCCGCTCGGACTTACCGTTGGTCTGAGGATGGTAGGCAGTGCTCAAATTCAATCGAGACCCCATGGCTTCCTGAAAACGGGTCCAAAACCTCGATGTGAACCAGGGGTCTCTATCAAAAGTGATGCTCACGAGTGACCCATGCAGATGTGCTACTTCTCTGACATACAAATCTACTAGCTTGTTTAGTGAATCAGTGCTCTTGATGGCAATGAAGTGGGTGTTCTTAGTCAGTCAGTCTATGATCACCCAGACCGCATCATGACCCCTTTGGGTCCTTGGTAACTCCATAATAAAGTCCATAGTAATGTGTTCCCATTTCCAAGTAGGCACTAGTAATGACTTAAGCAAGCTTACTAGCTTCTGGTGCTCAACTTTAATCTATTAGCAGACTAAACATTTAGCCACAAAGTCTGCCACATCTCTTTTCATTCCCGTCCACCAATACACTTTACGAAGATCATGGTACATCTTAGTACTACCTGGATACATGGTGAATCGAGTACAGTGGAACTTTTTCAGAATATTCTGCCTTAGGGTGTCATCATGAGGCACACAAATACGACCTCGGAACCTCAAAAGTCCGTCATCACTGATCGAAAAGTCAAAATTGGTCAAATCTAGATAGCAAATAAAGTTCATGAAATAAAAATTCTAAAAAATATGCAAATGATATCTTAAATTCACCAAATCTTTCCTGACCCTAAATGACTATGTATATGACCTAATGGAACTTTAAAACACCTTAAAAAGTACCTAAGCTGTGAAACCCAAAATTTTCATATTAATAAGTGATTGAAAGTTAAGAAATAAATAAGTACTCAGAATAATGTTATGCAGGCCTGAGAGAATCGAAGTACTTAGGATCATGAAATGAGGCCTGATGGTACGAAAATCGAGATAAGGCTCTAAGCTTGAGAATTCATCTAGAATTACATGGACATGCATGAAATGATGTCTAGGAGTGAAAACTAAGTCATTGAAAGTGAAAAAGTTGGTAAAACTCGAGTTTACGAAAAACTGAGGAAAATGGGCCTAGTAAGAGAAATAAATCTAGATTAAATTCTAGAAATCCACAAAAATTATTTTGAGACCATAGGAAATTAGTAAAAGGTAAAAGTGACTTGGGAAATTAAAATCAAGTGGAAATATGGAGGTTTCAGGGATCAAATTAATTTTTAAATTAAGTTGAAAAGCTTAGACCATTTTGCTCGGTATTGACCAAATCAAGTAAAATAAGTTCAATCGGGGAAACGTTCTTAAACAGGTGACCCCAAAATTTTTATAAGAGATACTAGAGGCATAGTATAACACTTTAGGAGTGGAATTTTGGAAGAAATTGGACTAGAAATAATTTTTGGAGATTTTACAATACAGAACAACAAGCGTCCTGTTCCAGCCACCTGACCACCCAATAGAAACTCATGCATAAGTTGACCATCCGAACACATATTGACCACCCATTTTTTTTCTAGAAAGTAGACTCTTAAGAATTTCAGAAGAAGCCAAGAAATTCCAGAGAACCTTCCTTATGCGACCTCACCTCCCTCTGTAAGTTGCCACACATGTTACTATATACTTCCCCTTTCCTGAATTTTTCTACCCCCATTCGTCCATCTTTAGACTCTGGCCAAGAAGGATGAAGTCTTCCCCTTCAAGTTCTATATAACATATCAAAAATTTAGCTCAAAATATGTCTATTTACTAGGTGAAATCTAAGAAAGAAAATTGGGAGGCAGAACTATCCTATTCATGGGTAAGAGAAAGTTGAAAATTTTGATGATTCTAGTTGGTTTTTCTTGTGATTTTAAGTGAATCTAAGTTATAAACTTAATGATTTACAGTTGAAGAGCAATTTGGAGAATTAAAGAAGTGGTCAACATTGGTCAAATGTGGGAGAAACTTGATGAATGATGAAGATGATAAGATATGTTTATGTTTAATGGTTTTTAAGGATTTTTAGTTAAATGAAATTGGATGAATAAATTGCTAAGAAGGAATGTAGGTTTATGGTGGGCCCTATGGGTATCTTATCCGCAAGTGCACGGGTCGTCCAAGTAATAATAGAATTTGAGTCCCGAGTTATCATCCCACAGAGAAGTTGACTAGCCTAATTAAGTACCGGTTAATCTTACCCTAAGTATATCCTATCAAATTATGAAGTTCTGATGGGTGGTCTACAAGGCTAAAATTAAAATACTGAAAATAATAACAACTATAAAATAAAGAAAATAAACCGAGCTAAATTACTTACAGTGCTCCACGCAATTAAAATCAAAAGCCTACAAAAGAAAATAAAAACAATTAAAATTAATTAACTCAATTAAAATAAAATGTAAATATGAAATTAAAGCAATAAAATTAATTAAACTAAACAAGCTTAAAATAAAATGTGCATGTAATTAAACTAACTAAGAAAATGTAATTTAAACTAACTTAAAGTCTAATGAAAATAAATTCACCCCTAATTTAATTCTAAATGAACACTTAATTAACTATCAACCTAATTAAAACTAAGTTCTAAACTATTAAACAAGAATACTAATCATGCAATTTAATCAACAACTCTAAACGAAGCCTAACAAATTAAATTGAAAATAAACTAAACTAACAATGCATGAAAATGGAATAATCACTAAAATGAACTAGCCAAACGTGGCCTTAGGAATTTAAATCCTTCCCTCCATTTACTATTCATTTATCATTTTTGCATTTCATTTCCAGGTAAGGCTCGGTGTCCTCTGGTCTGCTGCCCTAGTTCTGTCACGACCCAAATTACCTAAAAATCAGAGTAAATTTTTCGCTTTTTCATTTATTATTTAATTCTTACCTTTCTCTCATCGTGACCATCCTACAAACAGTTGGGTTATGATTCGGTGTTAGTCACCTCTCACCTATTTACCATTTCCATAATTACAATCACATATCAGAGTTTACTATCCTTTAACTTTTAAATAAATACATACCTAATGGTATTTATAACTCTACATCCCCGACATCATATCCATTTACAATACTGTGCATTACATATTTAGATACAAAACCATATAAATGTGTATACCTGTCTCTCGATGGGAAGCAGCGCATATCAAGCATGCAAGTCCTCAGCCGCTTACTAATTTCTATGAGTGCTCTGAAAAGTTGGGAAATAAGGGGGGTGAGCAAACCACACGCTCAGCAAGGCAATTATGCAAGTAAGTAGATAGCTCCACTATCTACATGCTCATAATGCCATGCTCTTAAATCCATTTCTTTTCATCTAAAATTTCATGCACAAAGTCATGCATATTCAATGCCATAGTTTATCCAAAACTATTTGTGCAGATATAAATCATGTAATTCATGCATTCATAGCATTTTATGTGACATCATTAAATCATACTTAGCATGAATTAAAACAAGATCATGCATTCTTTCATGTCATGTAAGACAAATCATGAATTTGAATAAAAGCATGGAAAACAACATCATGCTACTGCATATAAATCATTTCATTTAAAAAGCAGTATAAAATAACCCTTCTGGGTCAATCATCTCAAAACTCATAAAACAATTCATTATAAAATTTCGGTTATAAGACTACCCTTCTTTCAGGGTCACAAATCATAAAATCATAAAATCGGGGGCCTGACCCCTCTCTCGGGTCTACCCTGGTCCAACGACCAATAATTATATCATGTGAGACAAGCATGTGATTATATCAGTAACATCGAGGAATATGGCCATATCCTAGTGATCCCTGGCAACACGGTACCAAGTGTGCGGGGTATCACACCTGAAACGGGAGGTGGGTCGTCCTACCCGCCAGAACAGCATAACACCAAGATTGCGAGGGCAAGGCTTGCTGCCTCATGGCTAATGCCACTCCACTCCAACAATCCCCACGGTACAGCGTACTCTGCGTGATATACACGGTACAACGTACTCCGTGAACCCAAGCTCAATCAGGGGTGCCTGCAATAGGTCTTATCCACCCAAATCATCTCTGTCTCAGAATGCATGTGTGAGCATATCATCTCACTGTGACACACAGTCTACAGGAGGCTCCAACACGGCTATATGCATGTAATATAAATCCCTGTGCGAGTGAAGCTCTAGCACGGCTCCATGCATATTCATGATATCTAAAAACCACGTGCGAGCGAAGCTCTAGCACGGTTTCATAAAAATCAGTAAAATCTGCGTACGAGCAGCGCTCCAGTACGACTTAAACTGATTATACATTCAAGTAAAATCCACGTACGAGCAAATGCTCTAGTACGGATATGCATAAAAACTCTGTGAAAACCTCGTACGAGAAAAACTCCAGTACGGCATTCAAATGAATTATAAAAATCATATAAAACTTTGTGCGAGCAACGCTCCAGCACAAATGAATGCTCAAGTAAATCAAATCTCGTGCGAGTTACACTCCAGCACGGCTTTATGCATAATTAAATCAAATCTCGTGCGAGTTACACTCCAGCACGGCTTTATGCAATATCAAATCAAAAAAGGATGCGAGCTAAACTCCAGCATCTCTCATACATGTCAAATCATAAAAACTAGTGCGAGCAATCGCTCCAGCACCATTTTATGCATACCACATCAAAACAAATCAAAACATGTCAAAATAGAGTGCGAGCTAGGCTCCAGCACCTCTCATGCATTTCACAGTAATAAAAATCAGTGCGAGCAACCACTCTAGCACATTTCATGCATATGATGTCACACAAGTCAGTGCGAGCAACTGCTCCAGCACATTTATGCACATTCACAAACGCAGATATAGTGCGAACTACATTTCAGCACTATCTGTTTCCATATAAACTTGATAGTTGGTCTATTTTCCAAAGAAATTTCATTAAATATGAATAACACCTACGTAGTGTTATCTTGTGAAATTATACAATTTTTTTGGCCAATCTATTGATTCGCTTTGATTAAAACCAATAAAATTCATTAATCATAAAAGTCCTTAAATCATGCATTTCATGCATGTCATGCTTTCACCATCCTTAGGTGAACTTCCCTCAATAGGGGTAAAATAGACTTTTCCTATATCGAGTCCTTAAAATCATTAAACCATTTTTAGGACCTTTATACATAATCAATGTACACATACATATTCAGTGTACAGAAAAGCTATTAAAATACGCGTAACTACCTCTAGCTACTCACATAATTCCCTTACATCATTTTTCTGTACAGTCTGACCTTTCCACTGATGACTCGTCACGCAGTCCGAGTTGCTCCCAATCCAATCTCTGGAACTGCGGATACACATTCATCAGGTCAATTACAATACTATTAAATTGTATTTCATATTTTTCTGGGCTTAATTTAAATCATTGGGCCCGTTTTCCCATATTGGGCCCGATTATACCATAATGGGCCTTAATCGACCTTAAACCCATTTACCACACTTTATCGAGGCCTATTGGGCTCATTGGGCCCATCAGTAATTTATTTAGCCTCGTTCTAAATTCTCAAATATCTCAATTTAGTATTTACGACAATTTATCCAATTTTCCAAAATTAGATTCATTTATGCGGAAATTAAATCCGTAATTTATGCGTTAAATATCAATCACGCATAACGATGTAAAATTATCATAAATAAGAGTTACTTACTCGTTATTCCATGATCGTACACAAATCGAGGCTGTCTCGAGCTCTCGGTGGATGCCAATTGTCGAGCTACACAATTTAATATATTTTCGGGTAAACTTTCTGTCGATTATTTATCAAATTAAATATTTCAAAAATTAAATCGGTCAATTCGACCGCTTACCGACTTACCCAAACCTCGATTGCATCATTGAAATTTTCCCCAATTTTTTTTCTCTTTTTCTTTTTCCTTTTTTCTTCCTTTTTTTCCTTCTCTTTTTGGCTGAACCGGTCCGATCCGGTTTAACCCGGTTCGGACTGTCGGTTCGGCTCAGTTTGGTTCAGCGGTTCAGTCCGGTTCGATCGGTTCAGGCAACATTTGGTCCTTCCGGCGCCGTCCGGCCGGTTCTCGACGTGCTTCTAGCACCAATCGGTGCGCCACGGCCTGGGCTTCCATAATCGGGCCTCGGTTGGGGACAAAACGGTGCCATCGCCGGCGAATCACCTCTTCTCTCTTTCGACCTCCCTCCGTCGATCTCCTCTCTCCCGGTGTCTCCACGACGAGTCGCGACTGTCGGTGGTCCCCACGGGGCTCGTCGACCTTTGCCGGCCTTCGCCTGGGGTCCCTGGCCGCCTGTGGTGGCTCGTCCGGTGGGTTCCTCTTCCCTCGGTTTCCTGCTGGTTTCGCGTTTATTTCTTCTCTGTTTCGCGAAATCAGATTCGTTTCTGTTTCTTTTTTTTCTTTTTTTTTTTTACATTTTATTTATTTATTTATAATTTATTTTTAATATTATTTTATTCAATAAAATAATATTAAAATCAACAAATATCTTAAAAATTATATTTTATTCATTTAATCCATAAATAAATTTATCAGTCCGATTTTACCTTTTCGGTAAAATTTTCGATTATTTTCAGGATTATTTTTCGATACGAAAATTTCGATTTATTCCAATAAATTCATATCTTGATCAATTTAACCCGAAATTTAATTATTTCTTCGTCATTGATCAAGATTTCTCATTCTCATATTTTTAATTAAATTTTCTTGTCCCGATTAATATCGAATTTTGGTCTTTTGACCGTTTTACCCTTGCACATGTTCGGGAATATCATTTTAATCCTTTTGCATTTTTAAATGCACTCAAAAATATCAGGTCTTACAATCTCCCTCACTTAAGAAATTTGGTCCTCCAAATTAGAACCAAGTCAAGTAAGTCCATAAATAACTCCAGGTACATCTATCGTATCATATACTGTCATCCTCAAGTGACTTTCTTCGGAGTGTAATACTATCATCATACTTAACTAGGGAGATCGTCTTAAACCTCAACACTTTCTCCTTCCGTCTAATACCCGAATTGATTTTTTCAATCATATGTTATACTTTCATTGAGCTAAGCTGTTGGAAGCTCATATCCGATCACATATGTTGGATCCGGATAGTATTTCCAAAACATCATAAGATAGGCCACATTGTGGATGCCAGCTTATTCAAGTGGTAACGCCAACCTACAGGCCTTATCTCCCACTTTGTCCAATATCTCTATCCGAATCTCGTTACATCCTTAAGACAAGTAACTGCCAACAATAATGATTCACCCTTGGTGAATTTCCAATGATTTCCTGTCTCTTGTCAGCATAACTTTTCTATCTGCTCTGAGGTGTTCTTAATCTCTCATAATCAACTGAACATCATCAGAGGTTAATCTTACAAATTAGTGAACAATTCTCTATCTGTCACCCACTTATTCTTATCCAAGTTAGGGAAATAACTCCCTACAGCCATACTATGCCTCAAAATGTTATCTCGATACTCAAGTGACAACTGTCATCATTGGCGAATGCGATTAGTAACAATTGATCATCCCAGGAGCTTATAAAAATCAATGGCACACGCTCTCATCACATCCTCCAGAACCTGTACAGTCCTCTCTGACTGACTATCTGTCCGAGGATGGAAAGCTGTGCTAACACACAATCGGGTTCCCATAGCTTCCAAAAATAATATTCCCAGAAGCGGGAAGTGAAGCGGGAATCCCTATCTGATATCATGCTCACTGGAATGCTACACAATGTTTCACAATTTTCATACAGATAAATCCGCCTACGCACTCAGAGTATCTCGAGATTTCCATAGCCAAAAGGTGGGTAGACTTAATCAATCTATCGACTATCACCTAGATAGCCTCGTGATTCATTCGGGTCCTCTATAACCCATCATAAAATTCATTGTAACTTGTTCCCATTTTCGTGTCAATATAGGTAGAGGCTGCAATAACTCTGTAGACTTATAGTACTCTACCTTAATCTGTTGACATACGAAACACTTTTCCACAGCTCTACAATGTCTCTTTTCATATCTGACCACCAATACCCTTTTTAAGGATTCTGATATATTTATTATTTCTCGGATGCACTGTATATCCCGAAGAGTGAGCTTCTGACAATAACACTATATCATCAACTATGGTCCTGGGGAGCACTTATACTATCTCTGAACCTCTGTAAGTCATCATCACTCACTGTGAACTCTGTCACTATACCCTTCTGAATCTGACCCACACTATCGACACCATGCCAATCATCACGCTCAGCTTGGCAAATCCGGTCACTCAAATCCCGTTCTAACCTCAGGCTAGCTGTCATAAAATCACCGTCATCATCAGAAGGGATCACATCACTACTGAGGCTCACAACTGCTCTAGCAGCTCACGCTCCCTGACCATCATATGTGATACCATCCCAAGGCTCTTTCTGCTCAAGGCATCAGCCATTACATTAGCCTTTTCCTTGGTGGTACAATGTTCACAATCTTAATCTATTAGAAGCTCTAACCCTCTTGGTTATATCATATTCACTCTTTCTGTTAAAACAGATACTCGGGGCTTTTACGATCAGTGCATATCCGAAATTTCTTACAGTATAAGTGGTGGCGCCATTCTTTAAGTGTAAATGCTATGGCTACCAACTCTAAATCATGGGTCGGATAGTTTCTCTCATGGTCCTTGAACATATCTGGATCCATAAACGACTATCTTCCCATTTTACATTAATACACTGCCCAATCCTTATTTGGAGGTATCCATACACACTGAAACCTCTTGAGCTGTTGGTTATAATGAGAATACTTACGGTGGTCAGTTTTTTACTTCAATATACCAAAACTCACCGAATCTACTTTCATACTTATCATATCACTCGTATGCAATGTTTTCCCAAATGAAATGTGTCAACTGAGTAGCCCATTTCAAGAAACTCATAACACCTTGTCTGTAATACAGTTTCCTGTTGCTACTCATTCTCTTCCCTGGACTTCGAATACATCTTAATATCATCACTAAAGATGACAACCAATCGGTCCAGGTAAGGTTTAAATACCTTATCATAGTTGAGTTCCGCTCAATATTTCAATCACTCATTTCCTTGACCTATATACGCATAATCGTATGATGTCATTTTGAAATCGTTTTTGTTCAAGATACTAGCTCACGTCATTTCTTTTTTTCTTATAATAACGGCTTGTATAAAATTTTAATTTTTTTTAAACTTTCATGATTAATCGAATTTTATATTTATTTATCGTACCAGTAAAGGTACCCAAATTTTAAATGCATATATTACGACTGTCGATTTGAATTTATAGGTTATGTATACGCTTTTAGACATTGTCAAATCTTTAGACAAGGAGATATTTTGAAATACCTTTATTAACCCTCAGACTTGACTACATTTACTTTACATATCAGTCTATGTGGTCACAATTCATATTCGTTACATATCAAAGATATCCTTACCTTGCATACGTCTCTCATTCCAATATATCTCGTATGCAGGATCTATCACATCTCAAAGATTATCTCCTTTCATATATCACTGATAACAACTCTTTCATTACGTGTTAAACTTACAATCCCTATACCCATATTCAGTTAGTGATAATCAGCTAACTATCATCATCTTGCTTAAGGGTACAGGCCTCACATCTTTCACTAACTTATAAGCAACTGAATGCGGTATGAATATGTGTGGCACCAGGATCATTTAAAATAATTATTTCATTATTCACTACCAGTGTGGTATCTTCCACCACATCAAATGAAACATCAATAGTGTCCTGGTCCAAGGTATACACTCGCCCTCGTTCAACATCTTATTTTCGTGGTATCTACCACACATCTTACACTGTTTTCACTGTTACACTGCTACAGTGCTACACTGCTACACTGCTCCGTAGCAGGTCGAGGTCCTCAAATCACAATACCCCACAAAAGAGCTGAAATCGGACACACTGGGGTCTTACCAATCATCTTACCCCGTGTCTCATCAGCTCTAATCTTTTATCAAACTACCTTTTTTTTGTTCTGACATCTCTGTCATTCTCTATTCTCTTTTTGTCTCGATTTTGACCATTACTACCTTTCCCAATCTCAGAGGCATGCAACACATGATCTTATTCACACACTGTAGTCTGTGCACTGCCTCGGCATAGGTAGTGATATCTTACGGGCTAATCAGACTCTAATTGACAATCTGAGCCCTTCCATGAACTTTTAGACATCTCGACTCTCACTGTTCATCGCGTCGGGGTCATATCTGCCCAGGAATATAAACTGAGTATCATACTCATTAATCAAATAGTTCCTTTGGGTCAGAGTAAAGAATGTCATTTGTAATTTTCTTTAAACAGTGTTCGGGATATTCTGTCACCGGAATACATCTAGAAATATTTCTCATGTAAGCTCTAGATGTATATGGAAAATAATTCTAGATGTCTAATTCTTAAGATGGATTGAGCGGGCTTTCACCAATGCTCCGACTCACCCTCAATCTCATGCATACTCTGAGCAATTAGCTCACAAAATATTCTCCACACTCCGCTCCAACCCTCGCGAAGCGTGCCTCAATATTGTCTGATCTCTCTGTCAGACTCTGTCCGATCTCTCTGTCGGACTCTGTGGGGCATGCTCAACATCAGCCTCCACGTCAATCTCATCTCAAGTCTCATGTGACGACTCAGTACAACTCTCGAGCCTATCTGTACGGCCTCGAGCTCGTGTACTCGCCTCTCAACCATAGCGGCTATCAGTTAATGAGTCTATTCTTGCATTTAAAATCAAATTCTTAACTGCACTTCCATCTCGATATACACAATTATATCTAAACAATGCACAGTACATGGGGATGTAAACTTCCTTAACCACTAACACCGACTCATATCAGGCCAACTCAAGCTCTGATACCATTAAACTTGTCACGACCCAAATTACCTAAAAATCAGAGTAAATTTTTTACTTTTTCATTTATTATTTAATTCTTACATTTCTCTCATCGTGACCATCCTACAAACAGTTGGGTTATGATTCGGTGTTAGTCACCTCTCACCTATTTACCATTTCCATAATTACATTTACATATCAGAGTTTACTATCCTTTGACTTTTAAATAAATACATACCCAATGGTATTTATAACTCTACATCCCCGACATCATATCCATTTACAATACTGTGCATTACATATTTAGATACAAAACCATATAAATGTGTATACCTGTCTCTCGATGGGAAGCAGCGGATATCAAGCATGCAAGTCCTCAGCCGCTTACTAATTTCTGTGAGTGCTCTGAAAAGTTGGGAAATAAGGGGGGTGAGCAAACCACACGTTCAGTAAGGCAATTATGCAAGTAAGTAGATAGCTCCACTATCTACATGCTCCTAATACCATGCCCTTAAATCCATTTCTTTTCATCTAAAATTTCATGCACAAAGTCATGCATATTCAATGCCATAGTTTATCCAAAACTATTTGTGCAGATATAAATCATGTAATTCATGCATTCATAGCATTTTATGTGACATCATTAAATCATACTTAGCATGAATTAAAATAAGATCAGGCATTCTTTCATGTCATGTAAGACAAATCATGAATTTGAATAAAAGCATGAAAAACAACATCATGCTACTGCATATAAATCATTTCATTTAAAAAGCAGTATAAAATAACCCTTCTGGGTCAATCATCTCAAAACTCATAAAACAATTCATTATAAAATTTCGGTTATAAGACTACCCTTCTTTCAGGGTCACAAATCATAAAATCATAAAATCGGGGGCCTAACCCCTCCCTCGGGTCTACCCTGGTCCAACGACCAATAATTATATCATGTGAGACAAGCATGTGATTATATCAGTAACATCGAGGACTATGGCCATATCCTAGTGATCCCTGGCAACACCAGACCTAGTGTGCGGGGTATCACACCTGAAACGGGAGGTGGGTCGTCCTACCCGCCAGAACAGCATAACACCAGGATTGCGAGGGCAAGGCTTGCTGCCTCGTGGCTAATGCCACTCCACTCCAACAATCCCCACGGTACAGCGTACTCCGCGTGATATACACGGTACAACGTACTCCGTAAACCCAAGCTCAATCAGGGGTGCCTACAATAGGTCTTATCCACCCAAATCATCTCTGTCTCAGAATGCACGTGTGAGCATATCATCTCACTGTGACACACAGTCTACAGGAGGCTCCAACACGGCTATATGCATGTAATATAAATCCCTGTGCGAGCGAAGCTCTAGCACGGCTCCATGCATATTCATGATATCTAAAAACCTCATGCGAGCGAAGCTCTAGCACGGTTTCATAAAAAGCAGTAAAATCTGGGTACGAGCAGCGCTCCAGTACGACTTAAACTGATTATACATTCAAGTAAAATCCACGTACGAGCAAATACTCTAGTACGAATATGCATAAAAACTCTGTGAAAACCTCGTACGAGAAAAACTCCAATACGGCATTCAAATTAATTATAAAAATCATATAAAACTTTGTGCGAGCAACGCTCCAGCACAAATAAATGCTCAAGTAAATCAAATCTCGTACGAGTTACACTCCAGCACGGCTTTATGCATAATTAAATCAAATCTCGTGCGTGTTACACTCTAGCACGGCTTTATGCAATATCAAATCAAAATAGGATGAGAGCTAAACTCCAGCATCTCTCATACATGTCAAATCATAAAAACTAGTGCGAGCAATCGCTCCAGCACCATTTTATGCATACCACATCAAAACAAATCAAAACATGTCAAAACAGAGTGAGAGCTAGGCTCCAGCACCTCTCATGCATTTCACTGTAATAAAAATCAGTGCGAGCAACCACTCTAGCACATTTCATGCATATGATGTCACACAAGTCAGTGCGAGCAACTGCTCCGGCACATTTATGCACATTCACAAACGCAGATATAGTGCGAACTACATGTCAGCACTATCTGTTTCCATATAAACTTGATAGTTGGCCTATTTTCCAAAGAAATTTCATTAAATATGAATAACACCTACGTAGTGTTATCTTGTGAAATTATACAATTTTTTTGGCCAATCTACCGATTCGCTTTGATTAAAACCAATAAAATTCTTTAATCATAAAAGTCCTTAAATCATGCATTTCATGCATGTCATGCTTTCACCATCCTTAGGTGAACTTCCCCCAATAGAGGTAAAATAGACTTTTCCTATATCGAGTCCTTAAAATCATTAAACCATGTTTAGGACCTTTATACATAATCAATGTACACATACATATTCAGTGTACAGAAAAGCTATTAAAATACGCGTAGCTACCTCTAGCTACTCACATAATTCCCTTACATCATTTTTCTGTACAGTCTGACCTTTCCACTGATGACTCGTCACGCAGTCCGATTTGCTCCCAATCCAATCTCCGGAACTGCGGATACACATTCATCAGGTCAATTACAATACTATTAAATTGTATTTCATATTTTTCTGGGCTTAATTTAAATCATTGGACCCGTTTTCCCATATTGGGCCTGATTATACCATAATGGGGCTTATTCGACCTTAAACTCGTTTACCACACTTTATCGAGGCCTATTGGGCTCATTGGGCCCATCAATAATTTATTTAGCCTCGTTCTAAATTCTCAAATATCTCAATTTAGTATTAACGACAATTTATCCAATTTTCCAGAATTAGATTCATTTATGTGGAAATTAAATCCGTAATTTATACGTTAAATATCAATCACGCATAACTATGCAAAATTGTCGTAAATAAGGGTTACTTACCCGTTATTCCATGATCGTACACAAATCGAGGCTGTCTCAAGCTCTCGGTGGATGCCAATTGTCAAGCTACACAATTTAATATATTTTCGGGTAAACTTTCAGTCGATTATTTATCAAATTAAATATTTCAAAAATTAAATCGGTCAATTCGACCGCTTACCGACTTACCCGAAGCTCGATTGCATCACTGGAATTTTTCCCAATTTTTTTTCTTTTTCTTTTTCCCTTTTTCTTCCTTTTTTCCTTCTCTTTTTGGCTGAACCGGTCCGATCCGGTTCAACCCGGTTCGGACCGTCGGTTCGGCTCAGTTCGATTCAGCGGTTCAGTCCGGTTCGGCCGGTTCAGGCAACATTTGGTCCTTCCGACGTCGTCCGGCCGGTTCCCGGCGTGCTTCCAGCACCAATCGGTGCGCCACGGCCTGGGCTTCTATAATCGGGCCTCGGTTGGGGTCAAAACGGTGCCATCGCCGGCGAATCACCTCTTCTCTCTTTCGGCCTCCCTCCATCGATCTCCTCTCTCCCGGTGTCTCCATGGCGCATCGCGGCTGCCGGTGATTCCCACGGGGCTCGTTGACCTTCGGCGGCCTTCGCCTGGGGTCCCTGGCCGCCGGTGGTGGTTTGTCTGGTGGGTTCCTCTTCCCTCGGTTTCCTGCTGGTTTCGCGTTTATTTCTTCTCTGTTTCGCGAAATCAAATTCGTTTCTGTTTCTTTTTTTTTACATTTTATTTATTTATTTATAATTTATTTTTAATATTATTTTATTCAATAAAATAATATTAAAATCCACAAATATCTTAAAAAATTATATTTTACTCATTTAATCCATAAATAAATTTATCAGTCCAATTTTACCTTTTCGGTAAATTTTTTGATTATTTTCGGGATTATTTTTCGATACGAAAATTCTGGTTTATTCCAATAAATTCATATCTTGATCAATTTAACCCGAAATTTAATTATTTCTTCGTCATTGATCAAGATTTCTCATTCTCATATTTTTAATTAAATTTTTTTATCCCGATTTATATCGAATTTTGGTCTTTTAACCGTTTTACCCTTGCACGTGTTCGGGAATATCATTTTAATCCTTTTACATTTTTAAATGCACTCAAAAATATCAGGTCTTACAAGTTCTGCCACGATTTGTCTACTTCTGCTCCAGGTATGCTCCAGTCTGCTTTGTCCTGCTTTGTCCTGCACTCCTCTACTGCCGTGCGGCTGCTCCTGCTGCTGTGCTATTCCATCATCAGCTGCGTTCTCCTTGCAGCGGATTGTACAACATGCTCCTGCTCTCACCACCAGATTGCAACACGTCTGCTTCCAGCACCTGCAGCCACCCGTACATCGCCAGCTCTGCTTTAATTACAGTATCAGCTTTGCTTCAACACCGATCATCTACTTGCAGCAGATAACAGGGAATGTCCAGCAGCTGTCCTGGCATCAGTGCACGATCTGCTTCTGCTATGTTCAATATGCTACCTGCTGCTGCTCTCAGCTCGGCATGCCCAGCTCACGACTGGTTACCAAAACAAAGCAAACACAGCTGCGGCTACAGCAGGATCAAGTGTCAACAATATATAGGAATGCACATAACCAGAAAATAAACAATGAACAGTGGAGAGGAAACGTGAAACAGAGCTAAACATAGGACAATGTGACATTATCTTGCTGCCATGTCTCAAACGATGCTCCTATGATTTTCTGCCTTAATCTTTGTACTGGGCAATCAACACAATCTTCGCACAATCTAGCAATTACAAACTACAATGAAGATGAAGTAAAATGCAGTAAATGAACTATATGCAGGAGACCTAAACAAATGCAGAAAACAGGAAACTCAACACCCTCGGGTAGCTTCATTCTTCTCTCCAACCGGGATTCCAATTTGCTCATGATGTGTGTAAATGCTTTGCATCCTCCCACATCAAGGCAACAGAATAAAAAGGGCTGAAGATTGAATGAAAATGTTACCCGAATGCCAACTTGAAGTCTAACCGAGAACTACAAACCGAAGACTAAAAAAAGTTTAATGGTTTATCAAACAAATAAGGAAATGAAAATGAAAACCGAGAACTTCATGCTGAAGCCTTAAAATTTCTATTTTAAATATCACTAACTAAGAAACATCCAGCAAATGATCTTCGCAAACCAAACAAGAAGAAGAAAGAAATGTGAAACAACATTGCTAATGGAAACCGAGAAGATTGAGAAAATGGAACAAAAGCTTTAATTATATGAATAGTGATGAACAGTAAAATATTGCTAAAGAAAACTAAATTTTCGGGAATGCTTAAAAACAAAATAAATCTAAAACTACTTTAGAAACTATTCTACCCTAGCCTACATTAAAAACTACTCCTAAATTACTCTACACTACTCCTAACCTAGCTACCTCCTACTTTTTCTCCCTACTTCTACCTCATACACTCCTTGATTTTTCAATTGCCATCATGTTTTATTTATACACAAACATAGGGGTATAATGGTAAATTTTTATCCTAGATGAGTTGACATTGTTTGGCCACTTGTCTTCATTTAATTTGTTGCAGAGTAGATATTTCCACGTCATCAGTTTTTTTGTCCAATTTGCTGTGTGATGTGGCCCGACGTGTGTCCTCCAAAGGGTTGGCACGGTGTCCTTCGATCTTATCGTTTCGAAGCAAATAAAATACGGACACCTGGCATCATACGTGTCCAGACGATTGATGACTCAGTCTGTAAATTGGAAGTGGTTCAGTCTCCTTTAGCTCATTTTCAGCCCAATTTTGACTGAAACGACTGAGTTTCATCCGAATTTAATTTATCTGCACATTAAAGAATTTTAATTAAATAAAGAGGATTATTGATAAAATAATACAAGGATTAAATAAATAATTAGGAATTTAAGCACAAATAATTCTTAAAAAAAAAAGAATTATCAGTTTAGCCAGCCAAATATCCTTAGGATTGTGGTGAAATGTGGTTTGATTCAAGGTTGATAATTGTTAGAATAATACCGAAAAAGTCCAGTTTATAGCTTAGTTTAACGAAAAACTGAAAAGTGTGAAATTTGGCGAAAATGGGTTTGATGACAAGTATAAATGGTGATTGTGAATGAGTATTTGGACTATTAGGATTATGAATATGAATTTAAAGTAATAAATTTGGCAAGAATACCTTTAACTGGCACTTAAATCGGTAAAACCAAGAAAATAAGAAAAGTTGACCTAAAAGTCAAAATTGGTCAAATCTTGAGAAAGTAAATGTATAGTTGGATATGTTAAAGTGTAATTGATCAATACATAATGAATTTTTATTATTTTGGGTAGCTCAGGAATTCGACACGTAAATCGAGGTGACCTCAAGACCTGACGATAGTGTACTACCTCAAAGTGGAAGAGGTAAGGGATGTGTTATGAATAGTATCGAAATTTCAAATGCTTCATGCGACTTATAAAAATGTTTGGCATGCTTACGATTTTAGAAAAAGTGAATTTTTGAACCCCGAAAGCTATTTTCCCTTTAAACCAAAGAAAAACCCTTCCATTGAGCTCTTCGAGCATATTTTAGTGTGCTTTCTGATACTTTCATATGTTTGAAAATGATATTCGTTTTATTTATAAATGTTTGAAAATTATATCCATTTTGTACATAAAGTTTGAAAAATGATATCCATTTTGTATATAAATGTTTGGAAATGATATATGTTACGTATATAAACGTTTGAAAAGGATATCGGTTATATGAAAATGCTTTTATGAAGGAATTTCCAATTATATGAGACTTTGAGACAAACTCAATTTATGGTTTTATAGGTAGAATTTTGAAAGTTCTGTTTTGAGACTGTGGCAATTTGTAATCTTTGGACATCTGTCATATATGGCCCGAGTGGAGTCTGGCCCGCCGTGGAGCATGCCTTATACCACTTGGTGTATGATTGTCCCTTGTAGTGCATGTCTGACCATGTCGAGTAATTTTGTGCCATTGGGTGTGTGATTTTTCCAGTTTCTGATATGGATAAAATTATCCAGTGGCGTAGGGCGCTGCACGACCCTAATCCAATCTACAGTCCCCTTACCATGGCCATCGGTACTCTGATTGTTTGAAAGATAATGACTTATGATTATTACATGGAACTGCCTAGTCTCCACTATCTGTTTGTTTAAATCAAAAGAAAAGTGATAAGTTCAAAATCTATTTTGAATTGAATTCGATTCTGAAACTAAGTTTAGTTAATGATTATTTCGATTTGAATACGAATGATAAGTTTCTAACTCTGTTATATGTTTTGCTCTGACTTGATTTCGAATGATAAGTTTCATACTTCGTTTTGATTTTATATGACTTTGAATTAAGTATGATTTTCGAAATGTATATGGCATTGTCATATATTTTATTAAGTATTTGATAAAGCTTTCTGTTTTCTGATACTACAACTTATGCTGCTTATGATACATTGTTTACTGAGCTAGATGTGCTCATCCCCCTTTCTTTCCCCCTTTCAAAGTATTTTCAGTGATCGCATCTTCACTTAGAGCACAGTGGTCTTGGACGAACGAACCCGACCTTTTTTTGGACTATTTTTAGTACTAAGTAAGGTATACTATTACTTTACTTTCCAGACACTTGTAAAGTTTAGATAGTTATAGTAAAGGATAATTTTGGGATGTAAACTAGGTGTAAAGATTGTTAATATGTTGTAACTATGTAGTGGAACGATATTATATGTTTTGATATGTTAAAGTATTGTTATGAGATTGTAATGTGCTATCGAGTAAGAAAATGAGATTATAATCAACTGGCTGTGGATATAAACTGCGTTTTACACTTTGCAGGTGGGTAAAGTAAAAAATACATCTTTATGCTGGTGAAATTTTTATGAAATTCATTGGTTAAGTAATCGACATTGATAGGAATGCAATTTAAGTAAAGGTTTAGAAAAGTTTAAATTAGCCCGTTTTTTCGCGCTTCCGGGGTGTGACATAAACCATACACAAGCAGCCCACACAATACTATTAGCCTGAATAGAATGCAAACAACCTATGTTAACTAAGAGAAATCAAAACAAATCCTGAATGCATATTAAAAATTTATCTAATGCATCCTAAATTAAGTTAATTATAAGCATGTTATGTAGAAATTTTAAAACACCCTAATTGCCCCTAAATACTAACTGAAACAGCCCCATAAAAATAGCAAAAGTGACGCCTATTGTAGGCTTTGTGAGAATGAAAAACAAGAACGCAAAATGACCTAAGAATGCATGGTAACCTAATATAAAATTTTTCTAATAATTATATGACCTAAGTATGATCTAATACAACTTAAATATGTCCTAAAATGATGCAAATCAGTAACTAAACAATTTCAACCAGCCCACAACTTCAATTTAGGAAAATTGATACCTATATGCAACTAACCCTAAAACTACCCTAAATGATTTCTTAAAATTCCTAAAAATTATATTACTTAGCTAAGGCCCTAAGGTACCTAAATGAAGCTATAAATGAAGCAAAAATTGTAATGCTCGTAATTTCACACGTATTGATGAAGATATGATGTATATGTACGTTGTTACGAAAATAGCTTGAGAAACTATGATGTATTTATTTGTATTGTTACATGAGTATAAATGATAGGAGGATGTAAGCATTTTGGAAATTTAATGAAACATCCATGATTTCAAGTAGAGTGCACAAGTTTTATTACCTATGAACTATATGGAATGGATGCCAATATACGTTAATTGTGCACGGAATGCAAATTGAGGTATGAACCGAATGAAGGTGAGTATGGAGTTGGAAATCTGTAGAAAAAATGCAAAAATTGGGGTGCAGGGGATGAGAGATCGATCTCATATGAAGGAGAGATCGATCTCCCCTTATGAAATGCTAAGAATTTGTTAAATGGAACAGGGCATATTGATCTCATGGGAAGGTAGATCAATCTCCTTAAGTCTTTGCCTGGAAGGAATCGATCTTTCATAGGCACAGATCAATCTCCTTAAGCCTCAGCTAAGAAGAGATCGATCTCCCTAAAGCAACAGATCGATCTCATTAAGGTTCTGTAAGGAGCAGATCGATCTCCAAGAAGAAATTTGCTTGTAACAGATCGATCTCATCATGAAGAGCATATCGATCTAGTAGTGGTTGCGTTAGGTAAAAAGGACTACCAAACCATGCAGAGATCGAAATCCACAAGGGCCAGATCAATCTCATGTGTCTGCATCTATAAAAAGAGCACGAGATTTAGACTGAAAAATCAGATTTCCTCCCACCAAACCCGTACCTTTCCATCTTTTCTTAAAGAACCAAGTTTTCTCACTCTAAATATCACTACATTCTAGCTAGAATCTGAAGAAGTTCAACGAGGGAAAGTTATTCCTTGAAGTAAGGAGAACAACATACCCAAAAATCACACATTGGTTTAACCAAGAGAAGAAGATTTGGCTACCACAAGTTGGCTAAGGAAAGATGCTAAGCTAGGTAAGCTCTTTAACACTGAAGCTTTAAATATGGATTTCTAGACATTTTGTGGGTTGAATGGTATGTAAAATATTGATAGGAATGATGATTGTAGTGATGAATAAGTGATAATAAGAGGGAATCCATGAAAGAAATATTTATGGAAAGTGATGGAAAACTTAAGATGAGACATAGTGATACTAGAAGAAGAGATGAAATATGATAAAGGGGCTTGGGAAGTATGAATGGATAAATAAAAGATAATGTGTATATTTAGGAAAGGAAAGGAAAATAACTTAATGATTTACATGTGTAGATTGAAATACGTGGAACAGGATTAACCCGGATCATGAACGGAGCAAACGAGACAAGGAAATATGAGCGCAATTCGAGGTAAGGGACTGTATGTTAGCGATAGAGATATTTGTACGTATTTTACGACAATTTTAGTAGTTATGACACTAGTGATAATATGATTAGCTATTAAGCTATGAAATGATATGAGATCATGAGAAGAATTATGGTATGTATATATTGTGAAAATGGGATGAGGTAAGGAAATAGCATGTCATGCATGTTTTTGATGCTTTCTCAACTATGTGTTAATTTGTGAATTGAGAAATGATGATGGGTAGGTTGGCTAGCTTTACATGTTTAGCATGGGATGACATGCTACATAAATGAACAAGTTTTTGAGTTCAGTTGGGGTAAGGACAAGGGTCTAAGGAATTTGGGAGAAGGCAAGAGTGCCAAATTTGGTCGAAAACCTATAAGTAAGCGTCTGAGAGAGGCAAATGAGTCACAGAAGAAGGCTGCTAGACCTTTTATGCATCCGACTCAAACACCAACCAGAGGTATAGTGATTGGTGGACCTCGGTCTACTACTGACCAATGCAGAGTATGTGGTCGATAGAATGGATTGGTTGGCTGCCAATCATGTTATTATGGTTGTCATGTTAAAACATTGATGTTTCCAAAGAAAAAAAGTCTTGTTGTAAGTTTTGTGAAATGAAAGAACATAACCATGATAAATGAAATGAGTATGATTTTATTTAATCTAGTTGAGAGATGAATTTATTTGTTTATGTTGAATGTTAATGTGATGATTTGTGTTACTAACGGTGGAAAGGATAATGTGAAGGGTTCATTGCATATGTGGTTGACACTAATAAGGCACACTTGAATTGAGAGACATTCCAATAGTGGCTGAATTTCCTGATTTTTATTTTCAAACGAGTTACCAGGGCTACCACCCGATAGGGAGATGGAATTTTGTATAGAGTTAGTGCCTGGTACAGAGCCGATATCTAAGCCGCCGTATAGAATGGCTCCGATTGAGTTAGAGGAGTTAAAGAAGCAACTGCAAGAGTTGCTAGAGAAGGGGTTTATTAGGTCGAGCGTCTCACCTTGGGGAGCATCGGTTCTATTTGTAAGGAAGAAGGCTGGGAGCCTCCGACTGTGTATAGATTATCGATTGTTGAATAAGACCACTGTTAAGAACACGTACCCCCTTCCATGCATTGATGATTTGTTGGATCAGCTTTGGGGAGCATAGGTCTTTTCTAAGATAGATCTGTGATCTGGGTACCATCAGTTGAGGATACGGAGTAGAGATATACCACAGACAGCATTTCATACCCGTTATGACCACTACGAGTTTTTGGTTATGCCATTCGAATTAACGAATGCCCCCGCAACATTTATGGTATTGATGAATGATGTATTTAAGCCATACCTGGACTAGTTTGTGATAGTGTTCATAGATGACATATTGGTTTATTCCAAGTCCAGGGAAGATCATGAGGAGCACTTTAGGATAGTTCTACAAAACCTCTCAGAGAAAGAATTATATGCCAAACTCAGCAAGTGTAACTTTTGGTTAGAACAGATCTCATTTTTAGGTCATGTTGTGTCGAAGGATAGGGTATCAGTGGATCCATCCAAGATAGAGGCAGTTTTATAGTGGGAACAGCCCAAGACTGTTATTGAGATCATAAGTTTTTTGGGATTGACAGGTTATTTTCAGAGATTTGTAGAGGGTTTCTCCAGACTAGCTGCTTCGTTGAAACGCCTCACGCGAAAAAATGTTAAGTTTGTGTCAGATAAGGCATGTGAGAAAAGTTTTCAGGAGTTTAAGCGTCGGTTGACCACTGCTCAAATTCTCACCATCCCTACTAGCTCAGGAGGTTTCTCGGTGTATACGGATGCATCACACCAGGGACTGGGTTGTGTGCTTATGCAGGATGGGAAGGTAGTTGCCTTTGGATCTAGACAGTTGAAAGATCATGCGAGGATCTACCCAACACATGATTTGGAGTTGGCGGCCGTAGTATTTACCTTGAAAATATGGCGCCACTATCTATATGGAGAGAAATTTCAGGTTTTTATAGATCATAAGAGCCTTAAGTATCTGTTCTCGCAAAAAAGAGTTGAATTTGAGACAAAGGAGATGGCTCGAACTCCTTAAGG
Organism: Firmiana major; assembly: GCA_033439115.1. Classification (NCBI taxonomy): domain Eukaryota; kingdom Viridiplantae; phylum Streptophyta; class Magnoliopsida; order Malvales; family Malvaceae; genus Firmiana; species Firmiana major. Next base: position 15,495,468 of record CM065911.1, on the reverse strand, counting down.
ATTATGATTGTGAGATACCACCCAGGTAAGGCAAATATAGTTACCGATACTTTGAGCAAGAAGAACCTCGGGTTAGTATCTTATGATGATATAGGAACATGAATTCTTGGAACAATTTGTGAACCTCAATTTGGATGAAACCCCACCTGGATCGAAGAGATTGGATATCATGGCGGGTATGAGACTAGAGCCAGAGTTGATTCTTGTATTCGGTAGGCTCAGTAGAGCGATCGACAGTGTATCGACTGGATGAGTTAGGCTCAGACAGGTATGGGTATTGATTTTGAGTTGAGTACAGATGGCTTATTGAGATTCAGAGGCAGAGTATGTGTTCCCGAGAATCCTGAGATAAGGAGACTGATTTTATTAGAGGCTCACTCATCGAAGTACACGATACATCCGAGGAGTACCAAGATGTATCAGAACCTTCGGAAGGTGTATTGGTGATCTAGAATGAAAAGAGACATTACTGAATATGTCGCTAAGTGTCTCATTTTTCAGCAAGTGAAGGTAGAGCATCAGAAGCCTGCAGGATTATTGCAGCCTCTACAAATACCAATATGGAAGTGGGAGTATGTCACTATGGATTTTGTGATGGGATTACCGAGGACCCGTAGAAGTCTTGATGCCATATGAGTTATTATGGATCGATTGACTAAGTCAGCCCATTTCTTAGCTATGAGAGCTATCGGTACTCTGAGTCAGCTAGTGAACCTGTATGTTTGAGAGATAGTACGACTACATGGTGTTCCAATGAGCATTGTTTTTGATCAGGATGCCCACTTCACTTCCTATTTCTAGGAACATTTTCAGGAAGCGATGGGGACCTAGTTGAGTTTTAGCACCGCGTGTCACCCTCAGATAGATGGTCAGTCAGAGAGGACTATACAAACCTTGGAGGATATGTTGAGAGCATGTGTGCTGGATTTTAAAGGCTCCTGGGATGATCACCTACCATTGGCCAAGTTCACCTATAATAACAACTATCATGCGAGTATCGGGATGACATAATATGAGGCACTAAATGGATGCAGATGTCGATCCCCCATTGGATGGGAAGAGATTGGTGACAGATAGATCTTTGCTCCATACTTAGTATTGCAAGCCTCTGAGGATGTTCGATTGATATGTGAGAGATTACAGACAACTCAGAGCCGATAAAAGAGTTATGCTGATAAGAGACGGAGACCACTAGAGTTTGATGAAGGTGAGTCGGTGTTTTTGAGAGTTTCTCATTCGAAGGGAATTATGAGGTTTGGTAAGAAGGGGAAGTTGAGTCCTCGATATATCGGACCCTTTGAGATTTTAGAGAGAGTGGGAGATAAGGCTTATAGGTTAACGTTGCCACCGGAGTTGGCAAATGTTCATAACGTCTTCCACGTCTCTATGCTTCGAAAGTATCACTCGGACCCGGCACATGTGATAAGATATGAGCCCTTGGAGCTCAATGAGAGTATAACATATGTTGAGAAGCCGGTTCGGATATTGGATAGAAAAGAGAAGGTGTTAAGGACAAAGACGATCTCCTTAGTGAAAGTGCTTTGGCAATATCACACTCTGGAGGAAGCCACATGGGAATTAGAAAGCATGATGCAAGAGAAGTATTTGGAGTTATTTTGAGATAACTTGGTTCTAATTTGGAGGACCAAATTCTTTGAAGGAGGGGAGGATTGTAAGACCCTTAATTTTGGTACAATGTAATTACATGATGTACAAACGAGTTGAATTATGTATGAATTATAAGAAATATATATTTTTGAAGTTCTAAGTGTGATTAGAATGATGAATGAATGTGGAGGTGATTAAGTATGAGTTTGAATGAGGAAATTACAGCAAAAATGAAGTTAGATGAAGGCCAGATCGATCCCAAGCAAGGAGAGATCGATCTCATGGCCTGAAGAATGCAGAATTAAGCATGTTGGAAGAGGCAGATCGATCTCTCACGCAATGCAGATCAATCTCCTTAGCTCTCGAGTTGGAGCAGATCGATCTCCCCTGAATGCTAGATCGATCTCCTTAGCTCTCGGCCTGAAGCAAATCGATCCTGTTCCATTGAACAGATCGATCTCATTACATTAGAGCAGATCGATCTCATGCATTCGACAGATAGATCTCATGCTTGAAAAATGTCGAGAAACTGAAGGATTTAAGAGGACCAGATCGATCTCCACCTAATACAGATTAATCTCATCAAGCCATTTCTATAAAAAATGAGCAGTTGAAATCTGCAATTCACGGGAACCACTCCATTTCTTCCATTTTCAATCCAAAACCTAACTTTCTCACTCCTAAATCCACCCATTTTCTTAAAGATTTGAGGGGAAGCTATTAGATACAAAGTTGTTCATATCAAAGAGAAGAATAATATAGCTTGGAGTCATTACCCCATTTGTTTGATTGAAGAAGCTAGGAGCATTTTCATTTGGAGCAAGAAGGAAATCCAAATAGGTGAGTTTCTAATACGCCAAGTCAAATGTATGTTTGTTTAGTTGCTATTGTAGTTGATTGAGTGGTGTGTTGATGATTGAAACTACCTAGAATGCAATGGAATAAGTAAACCCTATAATAAGTCTAGTGTGAGAAAATATGGGTTGAATGAGTTGATGATTTATGGGTATGCTAAAGTGTTTATGAGATAATGTACATGATTTAAGATGATGGAATGAAGCCACATTGTGAGGATAATCGATTTATGAAAATGAGTATATAAGGTGTTTAATAAAATGCCATAGTAGAGAAAATGATGAAATATGAACACTATGAGCTTAATATTGATTTATGTTGATTTAGTATGAATCAATAGGCCTAAAAGAATCAATAGACTCGAGTTATGAGTAGAGCAATAAAACGAGGCCTTATGAACGTTAATGGAAACTATAGGGTAAATCAACTATGGTAAACACACGAGTTGTGTTGTATTAGACTAATTGGTGTGATATATGATTTTGTGCAGTTTCGAAGAGTTCATTGGAGACGAATCAAATCGGACAAGTAAGCAGCTCTAAGGAAGTTGAATCACGCGACGCGATTCCAGGTAAGGGAATTCTGTAAGTATATAGAGGTAGCTGCTCGTATTTTGTGGGTGTATAGGGCTTTGGAAAAATGCATAAGTATCTGGAAAAGTATTTGATGGTGTATGGAAATAACTACAAGTGTATATGTGTGTGGTTTAATTTTGAGTGATTCTTATAAAAAGGGATGAGTAAGGCTAATAATTGCATAAATCACGTGTTTGAATGTTTTCACATAACATAATGATTTGTTTTAAGCAAATTAACGGATAGGTTGGCTAGTGTTTGAATGATTTTGTAAAATAGCACATATGAGGTGCTAAACCCGGTTTTGAGATTGCTTTGGTTGAATGCGAGATGCCTAACTTGCTTACACGAGTTGAATCATGCTCGAGCATCGTTCGCACTGGATTTTAGTATTTTCATGTGTATGAAACGTGCTGGAGCTTAGCTCGTACCTTGATTTGAAACTGTGATGATGTTTTATAAACCGTACTGGAGCTTCTGCTCGTACGTGGATTTTGAGTGGTTTTCTTATGCATATAACCGTACTGGAGCTATGCTCGTACATGGTTTTCTCATGAATTTATGCATAAATGTTGTACTAGGGCATTGCTCGTACGAGGAGATTTATCTATGATGCATGTATCGTGCTAGAGCTTAGCTCGCACAGGATTTCACATTGTGGTATGTATGGGCCGTGGAGATAATAAGACCCTCAAGCACAACATCCTCAAGCCCAGAGGGGGTAGGGAGGCTCTGTTCGGTGTGGAGGCTCTCTTATATTGATACGACATGCTCCCACATGCACTTGAGACTTCATCGGTTACACATGGTATGGGGTAGATAAGACATACGGCTGGCACTCTCAACCATGATATGGGTTCACGGAGTACGTTATACCGTGTACATCACATGGAGTATGTTGTACCGCATGGTTGAGATATTGATTTGAAAGTCTAGTGAAGAACTAACCCACCTTCGTGCCAGCATGATGCCCCACACACCGAGATTCGTGTGGTCTGGGATGATTTATGACATAGTTGGCCAACATAGTCCTTGAGATTTTAGTGACTTGTCTTACCTGATATTACATAGTACCACATGGTTTTATTCTTGAGTGTGATTGTGATTGTCCAGGGTAGACGTGAGGGAGGGGTCGAGCCTTGTGGGATTTTATTTGAGAAATGATGATTATATTTGTGACAGAGAAATGATTGTGATGAGATTTTTATGTGTTTTGAGAAAGAGATGAACTTTAAAGGATGTTTCTTAATGAATTTCCCTTTTTATGATGAGATTTGATAAAGATGAGCATGAGAGGTTTTACATGATGATGATTCCATGATTTCTATGCCTATTTTCCATGTTTTTCGTACATGATATATGTATATTCATACAACATATATTTATTTCCTCATGCTCTGACTATAAATGATTTATGCATAACATTATCAGCATGTAGATAGAGTAGTTATCTATCATGCTTGCATTATTGCCTTACTGAGCTTGTGGTTGCTCATCCCTCTCTATTTTCTCTCTCTATAGAGTGTACATAGCAGCCCAGTGAGGATTGAGGTGTTATATTTTGGACATCCACTACTTCCATTGTCAAACGGAATATACACAAGGATTCTTTTTGTATCTAAACATGTAAAGGCACAGTAGTCATTTTGAATCGTAATGTTGGGGATGTAAAAGTTAGATAACATGTCATGTATGAATGTATATCTTAAATTTCTAATGTAAGACATTAATTTTGATTAATTTGAAAAGTGAATGGTAAGTGGTGATTGTTACTGACTCACATCCCAACTGTTATCGGTGAGTTTGTTCATGACCAGGTAAGGAAGTGAAAAAATGCGAAAAATTTATGGTGATTTTTAAATGAAATGGATAAAAAGGGTAGTGACAGAGATTGGTATAAAAATGACATGAATGTTGTTTTGAAGGTTTTATCGCTTATGTGGTGGATTTTAATAAGCCACATCCAGATATGGATGACATTCTAGTGGTCAGAGAATTCCTTGATGTCTTTCCAGATGACCTATTGGGATTGCCACCAGATAGAAAAATGAAATTTGGTATTGATTTGACACCTGAAACAGAACCAATATCCAAACCACCATATATATTGGCTCCAGTTGAGCTAGAGGAATTAAGGAAGCAGTTGCAAGACATGCTAGATAAGGGGTTTATAAGACCAAGCGTCTCACCAAAGGGAGCTCCAGTATTGTTTGTGAAGAAGAGAGATGGGAACCTTAGGTTGTGTATTGACTATCGATTGTTGAACAAGGCTACCATCAAGAACAACTACCTCTTGTCGCGCATCGATGATATATTGGATCAGCTTTGGGGAGCATAGATCTTTTTCAAGATAGATATGAGGTCTCGGTACCATCAATTGAAGATTTAGAAGGAAGATGTGCCCAAGACAGCTTTTCGCACCCGCTATGGTCATTACGAATTCCTGGTGATGCCTTTCAGGTTGACAAATGCGCTAACAACTATTATGGCTTTAATGAATGAGGTATTCAAGACATACCTGGATCAGTTCGTGATCATTTTCATTGATGATATATTGGTGTGTTCAAGGTCCGGAGAAGATCATGAGTAGCACTTAAGGATTATACTACAAACCCTCCGAGAGACAAGGTTGTATGCCAAACTTAGTAAATGTGACTTTTGGCTAGAGCAGATTTCTTTTTTGGGCCATGTTGTATCAAAGGATGGGGTATCAGTAGATCCATCCAAGATTGAGGCCATTGTTCAGTGGGAACAGCCCAGGACGGTCATAGAGATTAGGAGTTTTCTGGGTTTGGCAGGTTATTATAGGAGATTTGTAGAGGGTTTCTCTAGAGTGGCTGCTCCATTGACATGACTTACGAGGAAGAACGTGGAGTTTGCATGGGATGAAGCTTGTGAGAGGAGCTTTCAGGAACTTAAGCATAGATTAACCACCGCACCAGTTCTCATCATTCCTAACAGCTCAGGAGACTTTTTTATTTACACAGATGCCTTGCACCAAGGACTGGGCTATGTTTTGATGCAGAATGGAAGGGTAGTCGCTTATAAATCTAGACAACTGAAAGATCGTGAGAAGAACTATCCCACTCACAATTTAGAGTTGGCGACTGTAGTATTTGCATTGAAGATATGGCGCCAGTACTTATATGGTGAGAGATTTCAGATTTTTACGGATCACAAGAGTCTTAAGTATCTGTTCTCACAAAAAGAGTGGAATATGAGACAGAGAAGGTGGTTAGAACTCCTCAAAGACTAGGATTGTGAGATTTTGTACCACTCGGGAAAGTCGAATGTGGTTGCAGATGCATTGAGTAGAAAGAGTCTCGGGTTGGTATCATACATGATGGTTAGATAGCATGAGTTGTTGGAACAATTCACGAACCTTAGTTTGGATATGATCCCACCTAAGATTGGCAGTTATGGGATTATAGCTAGCTTGAGATTAGAGCCGGAGTTGATTGAGAGAATCTAACAAGCTTAGCAAAATGATCAATGGTGTATTGATGTGGTTAGCCAAATTCAGAAAGGTAAGGTTACTGATTTTGTATTGAGTTCAGATGGAATACTAAGGTTCGGAAATAGAATATGTGTCCCTAAGGATTTAGAGCTTCAAAAGTTGATTTTATCAGAGGCTCACTCTTCGAGATACACAGTACACTTGGGGAGCAGTAAAATGTATCAGAATCTTCGAAAGTTATATTGGTGGTTTGGAATGAAAAGAGACATAGCTGAGTATGTTGCTAGATGTCTCGTCTCTCAGCAAGTAAAGGTAGAGCATCAGAGACTTGGAGGATTGTTGCAACCTCTACTGATACCGACATGAAAGTGAGAGCACATCACCATGGATTTTGTGATAGGGTTACCGAGAACCCGAAGAAACCATGATGCTATTTGGGTTATAGTAGATCGGTTAACGAAATCGACACACTTCTTAACCATGAGATCTATAGATACTTTGAGTGCACTGGCGAACTTGTATGTGCGGGAGATAGTGAGGTTGCATGGAGTCCCAATGAGTATTGTTTCTGATAGGGATGCCCGCTTCACTTCCCACTTTTGGGAGCATTTTTAGGAAGCGATAGGGACCCAATTGAGCTTTAGCACCGTTTTTCATCCTCAGACAGATGGTCAGTCAGAGAGGACTATACAGACCCTAGAGGATATGTTGAAAGCGTGTCTGCTAGATTTTAGAGGCTCATGGGACGATCACTTGCCATTGATTAAGTTCGCCTACAATAACAGTTATCACTCAAGTATTGCTATGGCCCCTTATGAGGCACTATATGGTCATAGATGCCAATCAACTATTAGTTGGAAAGAGGTTGGTGACAGACAATTGCTCTCTCTCGATTTAGTTAGACAAGCCTTAGAGTATGTTTGGATAATATGTGAAAGGTTGCGAATAGCTCAAAGTCGACAAAAGAGCTATGCTGACAGGAGACGGAGACCACTTGAGTTTGATGTGGATGAGTCTATATTTTTGAAAGTATCTCCTTCTAAGGGAATAACGAGGTTTAGGAAGAAAGGAAAACTAAGTCCTCGTTACATTGGTCCCTTTGAAATTTTGGATAGAGTGGGAGATAGGGCATATAGGCTAGCCTTACCATCTGAGCTAGCAGAGGTCCACAATGTCTTTCATGTTTCTATGCTTCAAAAGTACTACCTGGATCCAACACATGTAATTAGCCATGAGCCATTGGAGCTCAAGGAGGATATGTCGCATGTAGAGAAGCCGATCCAGATATTGGACAGAAAAGAGAAGGTGTTGCGAAACAAGTTGATTTCATTGGTTAAGGTCCGGTGGCAACATCATACATCGGAGGAAGCCACTTGGGAGTTAGAGGATCTAGTGAAGGAGAAATATCCCTAACTCTTTGAATAATAGACTTGGTTCAATTTGGAGGACCAAATTTTCTAAGGAGGGGAGAAATGTAATGCCCGTAATTTCACATGTATTGATGAAGATATGATGTATATGTACGTTGTTACAAGAATAGCTTGAGAAGCTATGATGTATGTATATGTATTGTTACATGAGTAGAAATGATAGGAGGATGTGAGGATTTTGGAAATTTAATGAAACATCCATGATTTCAAGTAATGTGCACAAGTTTTATTAGCTATGAACTATATGGAATGGATGCCAATATACATTAATTGTGCATGGAATGCAAATTGAGGTATGAACCAAATGAGGGTGAGTTTGCAGTTGGAAATCTGCAGAAAAATGCAGAAATGGGGGTGCAGGGGATGAGAGATCGATCTCATATGAAGGAGAGATCGATCTCCCCTCATGAAATGCTAAGAATTTGTTAAATGGAACAGGGCAGATCGATCTCATGGGAAGACAGATCGATTGTAATGACCGTGTGGCACTTTGTTCTCACAGGATTCAAGAGGTGGCCCCCACAGTGTTACTCATACATACTGTCCGCTTTGGCAACCCCACAGGCCCCTCACGGTTTTATCGAGGTAAATACCCCAATTCGTATCCCACATGGTTTGAACCTAAGACCTTAAAGTCTTAGTTCTTACACACATGATACCAATGAGCCAAACAGGTCTTGTAGAACCCACATACTTAAATGGGACTTTATTAATAAGTACTCCAATGAGATTTAGTCAATTAGCTGAACAAGTGTATAAAAATTATAAAGTAAGGGTAAGACATAAGAGTGCGACAGCCAATCTGATTTTGTTGAATATGTATGACATTGATGTAATGTTGGGAATGGATTGGTTAGCTACCAATCATGTTGTCTTATACTGTTATTCTAAGTCCATTACATTTTCTCTACCCGAAAAATGTGTTGTAAGATTTTAGGAGAAGTAATGAAATCTTGAAATTGTAGCAAGTAAAGTGCATTGGTATAAAAATGACATGAATGTTGTTTTGAAGGTTTTATTGCTTATGTGGCGGATTTGAACAAAACACATCCGAATATGGATGACGTTCCAGTGGTTAGAGAATTCTCTGATGTCTTTGCAGACGACCTATCGGGATTGCCACCGGATAAAGAAATGAAATTTGGTATAGATTTGACACCTGAAACAGAGCCAATATCTAAACCACCATATAAGATGGCTCCAGTTGAGCTGAAGGAGTTGAGGAAGCAGTTGTAAGATATGCTAGATAAAGGGTTTATAAGATCGAATATCTCACTATAGGAAGCTCCGGTATTGTTTGTGAAGAAGAGGGATAGGAGCCTTAGGTTGTGTATAGATTATTGGTTGTTAAATAAAGCTACCATCAAGAATAAGTACCCTTTGCCGTGCATCGATGATCTATTGGATCAGCTTCGAGGAGCCCAGATCTTTTCTAAGATAGATTTGAGGTCTGGGTATCATCAATTGAAGATCTAGAAGGAAGATGTGCCCAAGACAGCTTTTCACACCCGCTATGGTCATTACAAATTCCTGGTGATGCCTTTCGGGTTGACGAATGCGCTAATAACTTTTATGGCTCTAATGAATGAGGTATTCAAGACATACCTGGATCAGTTCGTGATCATTTTCATTGATGATATCTTGGTGTGTTCAAGGTCTAGAGAAGATCATGAGTAGCACTTAAGAATTATACTATAAACCCTCCAAGAGAGAAGGTTGTATGCCAAACTTAGTAAATGTGACTTTTGGCTAGAGTAGATTTCTTTTCTGGGCCATTTTGTATCAAAGCTTGGGGTGTCAGTTGATCCATCCAAGATTGAGGTCGTTGTTCAGTAGGAACAGTCCAGGACAGTCATAGAGATAAGAAGTTTTTTGGGTTTGGCAGGTTACAACAAGAGATTTGTAGAGGGTTTCTCTAGATTGGCTGCTCCATTGACATGACTTACGAGGAAGAGTGTGGAGTTTATATGGGATGAAGCTTGTGAGAGGAGTTTTTAAGAACTTAAGCATAGATTAACCACCATGCTAGTTCTCATCATCCTTAACAGCTCAGGGAATTTTTTTGTTTACACATATGCCTCACACCAAGGACTGGGCTATATTCTGATGCAGATTGGAAGGATAGTTCTTTATGGGTCTAGACAACTGAAAGATCATGAGAAGAACTAGCCTACTCACGATTTGGAGTTGGCAGCTATAGTATTTGCATTGAAGATATGGTGCCACTACTTATATGGTGAGAGATTTAAGATTTTTACGGATCATAAGAGTCTTAAGTAACTGTTCTCACAGAAGGAGTTAATTATGAGACAGAGAAGGTGGTTAGAACTTCTCAAAGACTATGATTGTGAGATTTTTTACCACCCGGGGAAGGCAAATGTGGTTGCAGATGCATCGAGTAGAAAGAGTCTCGGGTTTGTATCATGTATGATGGATAGGGAGCACGAGCTATTGGAATAATTCACAAACCTTAGTTTGGATATGACCCCACTTGAGATTGGAAACTATGGGATTATTGCTAGCTTGAGATTAGAATCGGAGTTGATTGAGAGAATCCGGGAAGCTCAACAAATTGATCAATGGTGTATTGATGTGATTAGACAAATTCAGAAGGGTAAGGGTACGAAATTTATATTGAGTTCAGATGGAATACCACGGTTCGAAAATAGAATATATGTTCCTAAGGACTCAGAGCTCCGAATGTTGATTTTATCAGAGGCTCACTCATCGAGGTACACAGTACACCCGGGGAGTAGTAAAATGTATCAAAATCTCTGGAAGATATATTGGTGGTTTGGAATGAAAAGAGACATAACTGAGTATGTTGCTAGATGTCTCGTCTGTCAGTAAGTAAAGGTAGAGCATCAGAAACCTAGAGGATTGTTGTAACCTCTACCGATACCAACATGGAAGTGGGTGCACGTCATCATGAATTTTGTGATAGGGTTACCGAGAACCCGTAAGAACCATGATGCTATTTGGGTTATAGTAGATCGGTTAACGAAATCGACACACTTTTTAGCCATGAGATCTACGGATACCTTCAGTGTGTTGGCAAACCTATATGTACAGGAAATAGTGAGATTGCATGGAGTCCCAGTGAGTGTTTTTTCTAATAGGGTTGCCCGTTTCACTTCCCACTTTTGGGAATATTTTTTGTAAGCGATGGGGGCCCAATTGAGCTTTAGCACCGCTTTTCATCCTTAGACAGATGGTCAGTCAGAAAGGACTATACAGACCTTGGAGGATATGTTGAGAGCATGTGTGCTGAATTTTAAAGGCTCATGGGATGATCACTTGCCATTGATTGAGTTCGCCTACAACAACAATTATCACTCAAGTATTGGTATGGCCCCTTATGAGGCACTATATGGTCGTAGATGCCGATCACCTATTGGTTGGGAAGAGGTTAGTGACAGACAATTGCTCGCTCCCGATTTGGTTAGACAAGCTTCAGAGGATGTTCTGATAATATGTGAGAGGCTGCAAACAGCTCAAAGTAGACAAAAGAGCTATGTTGACAGGAGACGAAGACCCCTTGAGTTTGATGTGGGTGAGTTTGTGTTTTTGAAAGTATCTCCTTCTAAGGGAATAACGAGGTTCGAAAAGAAAGGAAAATTAAGTCCTCGTTACGTTGGTCCCTTCGAGATTTTGGATAGAAGGGGAGATAAGGCATATAGGTTAGCCTTACCACCTGAACTAGCAGAGGTCCACAATCTCTTCCATGTTTCTATGCTTCAAAAGTACTACCCGGATCTGGCACATGTAATTAGTTATGAGCCGTTAGAGCTTGAGGAGGATATGTCGTATGCAGAGAAACCGATCCTGATATTGGACAGAAAAGAAAGGTGTTGCAGAATAAGTCGATTTCATTGGTTAAGGTCCGATGGCAGTATCATACAACGGAGGAAGCCACTTGGGAGTTAGAGGATCTAATGAAGGAGAAATATCCCCAATTTTTTAAGGAATAGACTTGGTTCAATGGAGAACCAAATTTTATAAGGAGGGGAGAAAAGTAATGTCCGTAATTTCACACGTATTGATGAAGATATGATGTATATGTACGTTGTTACAAAAATAGCTTGAGAAGCTATGATATATGTATATGTATTGTTACATGAGTATAAATGATAGGAGGATGTAAGGATTTTGGAAATTTAATGAAACATCCATGATTTCAAGTAGTGTGCACAAGTTTTATTAGCTATGAACTATATGGAATGGATGCCAATATACGTTAATTGTGCACGAAATGCAAATTGAGGTATGAACCGAATGAGGGTGAGTATGCAGTTGGAAATCTGTAGAAAAATGCAGAAATAGGGGTGCAGGAGATGAGAGATCGATCTCATATGAAGGAGAGATCGATCTCCCCTCATGAAATGCTAAGAATTTGTTAAATGGAATAGGGCAGATCGATCTCCTTAAGTCTCTGCCTGGAAGGAATTGATCTTTCACAGGCACAGATTGATCTCCTTAAGCCTCGGCTAAGAAGAGATCGATCTCCCTTAACCAACAGATCGATCTCATTAAGGTTCTGTAAGGAGCAGATTGATCTCCTATAAGAGGTAGATCGATCTCCAAGAAGAAATTTGCTTATAACAGATCGATCTCATCATGAAGAGCAGATCGATCTGGTAGTGGTTGCGTTAGGTAAAAAGGACTACCAAACCATGCAGAGATCGATCTCCACAAGGGCCAGATCGATCTCATGTGTCTGCATCTATAAAAAAAGCATGGGGTTTCAACTGAAAAATCAGATTTCCTCCCACCAAACCTGCACATTCCCATTTTCTCTCTAAGAACCAAGTTTTCTCACTCTAAATATTAGCTAGAATCTGAAGAATCTCAAGAAGGGAAAGTTGTTCCTTGAAGTAAGGAGAACAACATACCCAAAAATCACACATTGGTTTGACCAAGAGAAGGAGATTTGGCTATCACAAGTTGGCTAAGGAAATATGCTAAGCTAGGTAAGCTCTTCAACCCTCAACTTTAAATATGGATTTCTAGACACTTTGTGGGTTGAATGATATGTGAAATATTGATAGGAATGATGATTGTAGTGATGAATGAGTGATAATGAGAGGGAATTCATGAAGAAAATATTTATCGAAAGTGATGAAAAACTTAAGATGAGACATAGTGATACTAGAAGAAGAGATGAAATATGATAAAGGGGCTTGGGAAGTATGAATGGATAAATAAAAGACAATGTGTAAATTTAGGAAAGGAAAGGAAAATAACTTAATGATTTACACGTGTAGAATGAAATACGTGGAACACGATTAACTCGGATCGCGAACGGAGCAAACAAGATGAAGGAAATATGAGCGAGATTCGAGGTAAGGCATTGTATATTAGCGATAAAGATATTTGTACGTATTTTACGACAATTTTAGTAGTTATGACGCTAGTGATAATATGATTAGCTATTAAGCTATGAAATGATATGAGATCATGAGAAGTATTTTGGTATGTATATATTGTGAAAATGGGACGAGGTAAGGAAATAGCATGTCATGCATGTTTTTGATGCTTTCTCAACTATGTGTTAATTTGTGAATTGAGAAATGATGATAGGTAGGTTGGCTAGCTTTACATGTTTAGCATAGGACGACATATTACGTAAATGAACATGTTTTTGAGTTTGTAAAAGAGAAAATAGCCACCTATCGAATTTGAGATGTGATTGGTGTTTGAGCACTAGCTCACACATGTTTTAATGATTTTGACTATGCTAGAATTTTACTCGCATACGTTTACATGTTTTGATAAACTGTGCTGGAGCATGGCTAGCATGCGGTTTTATAGTGATGATGTGCTAGAGTTTTTAGCTCGCACATGTTTCCATGGTTTGATATACTGTGCTCGAGTCCATCTCGCACGATGAATTTGAGAAAAGTGCTGGAGCATTGCTCTCACAAGTTTTGCTGAGTTTGAAATGATACAGTGCTAGAAGCAGTTGCTCGCACTGAGAGATACCGCGCTGGAGCCTTACGATGACTGTGTGTCATGCTGATTTTGCTTGCCTGGTATATGAGACATGGTTCAGGATGATGAGTCCATCAGAGTAGGGTGAATGGAATGGGTCCATGGTCGTACGTTGAACTGTGTTGTTGTCCGGGGAATACTATGTACTGTGTTGGGTGCACGTGAGTACAAGTATCGCGTAGATGACACATGACGTACATTGTACCGTGAGTTGATGAGGAAGATGATGATATTGTTTGAGATGAGCTGGAGGGTAGGACTGACCCATCCCCCCTTCAGGCAAGTGATGCCCCGTGCATATCAGATCAGTGAAGCTTGGGATCACTGACTATGGCCATATGTCGTGGATACTAGTTTGCTGAGAATTCCACGTCTGTCTCAGAGATAAGAGAAAATGAGAAACTCAAAAAGCAAGAGATTTGATGAAAAGAAATGATTGAGAAAATGTCACGACCCGAATTACCTAAAAATCAGAGTAAATTTTTCGTTTTTTTAATTTTCTTACCTATCATGAACAGTTACACTACTAAACAATTGGGCTATGATTCGGTGTTAGTCACCTCTTACCTATTTACCATTCCAATTCCATATTTCATTTACATATCAATTTATTTTAAATAAATACATCCCCAATATTATATCCATATACAGTATTGTGCATCTATATGTTCAGATACAAAATTATATATAAATGTGTATACCTGGTCTTGCTAAGAAGCAGCGGATAACCGAAATGCAAGACTACTGTCGTTCTCTTCTACTGAATGTACCCTGTGGGGTGGAAAATGAAAGGGTGAGTGAAACTTGCTCAGTAAGGCAATAATGTAAGCAGGTAGATAACTATACTATCTACGTGCTGATAATGTCATGATATAAAATCCTTTACTTTTGGAGCATGAGGTAAGACTAAAACGATGCCACATGTATGTATATATCATATAAGAGAAATCATGAAATCGACATATAAAACAAACATGGAAAAATCATCATGTATGTCATCTCATGCTCGTCACATTTAAAACTTATTTATTTCATCATAAACTCATCACGTTAAAATTTATTTGTTTTATCATAAAACAACCACATCAAGGCTAAACCCATCTCTCGGGAATACCTTGATTCATTAAATCACATCTCTTTTAAAAACATAAATCGGGACATTACCCCTCCCTCGGGTTCGTCCTGGTCTATTCAGACCGTATGATATCATGTGAGGCATGCAGGTTACTATATGAAAGTCGAGGACTATGGCCATACTTTGTCCCTGTGATCCCAAGCTACACGGATCCCGGTGTGCGGGGCATCACAACTGCAATGGGAGGTGGGGTCAAGTCCTACCCTCCAGAATATCAAGTAACATCATCGAGTCATCATGACTGCACGATACAGTGTACTCCGTGTGACATACACGGTACATCGTACTCCGTGGACCCATATCATAGTCTGAGGGTGCCTGCCGTAGGTCTTATCCACCCCAATACTATGTCGATAACCAACCCATGTCTCAAAGTATACGTGCGAGCATCTCAACTCTCTGTGACACACAGTCTACAGGAGGCTTCCACACGACTATATGCATGTCAACTCACGTCTAGTGCGAGCGAAGCTCCAGCACCACACTATGCATATCATGATATCTAAAATCTTGTGCGAGCGAAGCTCTAGCACGATTTTGTGCACACACAAATTTATCGTACGAGCAATGCTCCAGTACGGCTTTTCATGAGTAATAAATCAGTAAACTTGAGTGCGAGAAAGACTCTAGCACTATTTTTATTCATGTAAATACGATAGGTGGCTCAATCTTGATAAAATATCTTTTAAAATCGTAACCGGTACAAACCGGTACCTTTTCGTATAATTCATAAAGTCAACAGCCAACCTATGTGTAAATTTGCTTCAACCAAAGCAATACATTCATATAAAACATCAAAACATGAAAATCATGCAATTTATCTGCCTTACTACCCTTTTTGTAAATTTTACTCTCAGTGGCAAAATCATCTTTTTCTTTATTCACCTAAGCCCCGGTTTTTGTAAAAAAAATTATTATTTCGTTTCCAGATACTTTAAGAAATTCTAAGCCCTATAAATCCCCTCAATAAATACATATAGAAATCTCTATGCACCTACAAAATTTTCTTACCTCGATTTACGCGTAAACTTATTTCGTCTCGATAATATCCGATCTCTCAGTCCAACTGCGCATCAACCAAATCTACGAAACTGCATATAACCACATATTTTGGGTTAATTCACTTATTTTTATCAGTATATCATATTTACTGATCGAATCTAACGTACTGGGCCCGTTTTACTTTATTAGGCCCAATTGCACCTTAGTGGGCCTCGACCCATTTTCAGCCCGTTTTTACTTATTAAATCCCTTCTTCGGGTTTACTGGGCTCATTCAGCTTACCAATAATCATCGGGCTTCGTTCCAAACTTATTGGATAGCCCGTATACTATTTACGGTAATTACGTTGTAATTCCGATTAATATTCCTTTTTATACAGAATTAATCCGTAAATTTCGTAAAATAATCGAAACTCTGTATTAAAGGACACATATTATCGTAATTAAAATATACTTACCCAATATGATGCGGGGTACGAAAATCGGAGCTCAATCGGCTCTCATTCGGGCTTTGTCGTAAAACTGCACAATTGTTATATTTCATTCTGGGTTAATTTCTGATTAACTATAATTTAAATAAATTTCTCGAAATTCAAATCGATCACTTTTGACCTCGTATCGACTTACCCGAAGTCCGATGTCTCCCCGAAAACTCTTCCCCTTTTTCCTTTTTCTCTTTTTCTCTTTTTTTCCCTTCGTTCTTAGTTGAACCGGTTCAGTCCGGTTCAACCCGGTTCAGACCGATCCAGTTTAGTCTGGTTCACTCCGGTTCGGCCAGTTCAGGGCCTCGCCGACCGATTCTCCTTCGGCTTCTGTCGCCAGTGGCTTCGCTCGGTCGTCTGATTCTCAAATCTAGCCTCGGTTTTGTCCAAGGTCGCCAGAAAGTCGCCGGTCCGGCCTGTTCTCTCCACCGTCGGTACCCATTTCTGGTCTTGGTCTTCGCAGGCGATTCCGGCTATTTCGCTAACCGCTACCAGTCTCAAAATGACCGGCTCCTCCTTCTGAACTCGTCGGTGGCCTCCGTTCGAGCCCAGTCACCGTGGTCCGCCGGAAATAGCCCCTTTTCTCCTCGGTTTTTCCTCTCCTCCGATCGGCGTCCTCCGGCCACTACACGGCGCGTCTCCGGTGTCCTGAAGATCGCCGGCCTCTCCTCTTTCACCTCGGCTGCTCGTCGGCGGTCAAGGATCGCCGGTGCGTCCTCGGGCTCATCGGGTTCCCTCATGGTCTCCTTCGGGTTTCTGTTTTCGGGTTCTCCCGAGTTTTCGATTTTCAGCCCTTTTTTTTACATAATTATTATTATTTTTTATTATTATTTATAAATTAGTTTATTATTATTATATTCATTAATTTAGTTAAAAATATTCTAAAATATCTACAAAATTAATTTTTTATTTCAAATAGATTTATTTAATTTTATTTAATTTATTTATTATATTTTTAACCCTTTTTAGGGTATAATTTCTCCGTATTTTCGGGATATTGTCCCGAGTGACTTTTCGATATTTCTAAAAATTCCGGATCTTGATCAATTAGACTCGAAATTTAATTATTTCTTCGTTATTGATCAAGATTCTCAAATCCATAATTTTTAATTAAATTTTCTTATCGAATTTATTCCGGCTTTCGATCTTTTGACCGTTTTGCCCTACACGTATTCGGGAATTCCATTTTCCTCCTTTTGTATTTTTAATTTCATGTTTTGGATCCTTATCTCTAGTTTGAATCCCGTTCGTTTAATTTGGGACCATTTCAATCTTTCCTTTCATGAACATACTCATTTTGTGTTTTAACTAAATTCGGGTCTTACAGAAAAGCAAAGAGATTGTGATTTGATAAATCTCTTGATTTGAATACTTGTGTTGAGATAACACTGTTTTATGACATGTTTTGAATGAAAGTATTGAACATTTGTTTTATGAAAATGCCTATGAAAGATAAAGTTTTAAATGCATTTTCTAGAAATATTTCCATTTATATTTAAACATGGTTTTGTGAAATCATGCATGGGTTATGTAGATAGTACAGTATCTACCTGTTAGCATTCTTTTCCTTACTAAGCTGTGGTTTGCTCATCCCACTATTTTCCCCCTCCAGATACTGAGAAGTAGAATCGTGCGGTGGTCTCTAGATCCCTTTTTGTGTTGGACAGCTCCCACCCGTTTCAAAGGTATAAGATTTGTATACACAAGAGCATTTTGTATCTATTATAATGTATCTTACAGTTATGAATTGAAAATGTAAACAGTTGTATGAGGATGTTATATAAAGATAATACATTATACAATTGATTTTGTATATCTATACACATGCCTGGGAGTGTGTGATTTAAAGTTTTTAAATATTTTCGCTATAAATATATGGAATTTAGTAATTACATTGACTCACAGCCCAACCGTAAGTAGTATATGTATGGATTAAGGGCACTTGGGGTGTGACAAAAATAACCCTAAAAAATTTCATAGATGATGCTTAACATTTACCGAAACATAGAATGAAATACATGGTACTTAGCTATGTAAAAATCATAAAACCTATATTGATGCTATCCTAAAAATTACTCCAATAAAATATGACCTAAATATATCTAAGAATTAACAAATAACCATTAAACCTAACCTAAAAGAGCAGCTTTAAAGAAACTAGAATTGATGCCAAGTGCATGAAGTTGTGGAAAAGGAAGTGGAATGAAGTGAGGCGGTGGGTGCCATGTGATTTAATTGCTAACCTTTAAAAATTTTCTAAAGAAAATCTTATCTAGAAAGGACCTAATTCTATCTAAAACCACATGAAATATGCCCGAACCATTAATCAAACTATACCTATAAACAATGCCATTCTTAGGACAGTTTTAAACAAGTAACGCCAAATGCAATTATTTTATCTTAAACCATTTTTGGATTTTCTTTTGAATCAAAACTTTAAAAAAAATATATATAACATGAAAGTAGACTTATAAAACAGTAGATTAAAAATTATAAACCATAAAAATAAAGTGTTAAAATAGAAAAATAAAATCAAGCTAAGAAAGTGTGGATCAAGCTCAAAAGCAAGAGCTTATAGAGGCAGTTTTGTAACCTTTCAAGCTTCCATCCTCATAGAACACAATCAATATCAAAATGAGAAGAAAAGGAAGATGGAGAAGAGTATTGAAATGCTAGAAATAACAATAAACATTAAAGCCAAAGAAAGAAAATAAAACTTGCATTAAAATGGCCATAAAGTTGCAAAACAAAGGAAAAATGTAAGGTTGCTTTTTCTAACTTAAACAACAATTGAAATAACATAAAAATAACTCTAAAATGACTATAGCAACAACCCTACAAATTCGCCATCTTTTTTTCTTATATAGTTACTTAATACAAGGTTAAAAAAGGTATTTCCTATCCTAGATGAGTTGGCAATAGTTGGCTACTAATCTTCATGTCCTTGGCTCTTTATACGAGATACTTCCATGTCATCAAAGCCTCCAAACAACAATGGGCTCCTCTCATTCTTCTTGCACTTCCTTTTTCTTCATGTTCACATAAGCATGCAAGGTAAAAAGGGCATGTGTCATCTATGTGTTGGCCAAGGTGTCTCTTGTTCTTGCCCTTTAGGAATGAATAAGAAATGAACACTTGGCATCCTAGGTATCAAGCTAAGAGAGAGATGACTACTCATACCACAGGATGGAAATCCATCTCTCTTTGTCTTGTAGTGGCCCAGTCTCCTTTTTAGCCCATTTTTAGTCTATTTTCAATCGAAACGACCGAAAACCATCTGGAATTCATTTATCTGCAAAACATGAGTAATTTAATTAAAATGAGGGGATAATTAATAAAACAACAAGGGGATTAATTCATTAAGAAATTATGCATAAAATAACTATATTTTCATAAAGTTATCAAGTAATGAGTTTCACAGTACTCTTCCATTATTAATGACAAATGTAATTGAACATGGTTGTAAATTAAAATACATTCAAAAGATACTAAGGTAATCCATCATTCTCCTCATATTTAATTTGTGTTTAAATATATTTCTATGTCATATATAAAAATATATTTATTATTGAATAAATATTTTAAGAAATATAAAATATAAAAAATAAAAAAATCAAGAAAATTGATTCAAACTTAAAAAATGATTCAATTTATACAAACCCAAATTCGATCTAAATTCTATTTAATAAAAAAAATTTTAATAATCCAAACTCAATAATTTAAATCCAAAATAATATGATTTTGATAATTTAAATTTGAATAATTCAATTATAAAGTATTAAGAATTCAAATATAAGATAACCTTTACTTAGAATAATTTTAATCACATTGATTGACCAGTCCTTGGCTTTCCCGACGAGTATAAAGAACTGAATTAATTCTATAGGGGTTTGGCACATCGGTTAGTACCGGTGCGGTGAAGCTTGTGGTGAATAGTGTATAAAGAGACATAAGAAAAGTGAAAGGGCAAAATTATCCTTCCACCTCTAGTTTTAAATTTTTTATGATTTTATTAGAAGTATTTATCCTTAATAGTAATTTTTTTTTGTGAATCTCATAAGAGCCAATTGCACGCATATCCAAACTAATCTTTTGATTGGGTCATTGAATTAATGTTGCTACTGTGCCAATTTTTCTCTTAATCATATACAAGTAAAAATGTATCTTTTCTCAATTGATCTAGAGCCATTAGATTACTTAATTAGTCATTACCCACACTTTGGATATTCTTAATCTACCAGCTTTAAGTTTTGATCATCTTCTTTATAGATTTCTAATCTCGAAAAAACACTTGCTTAGACATGAATTTATTAGAATCCTTGCTACAAAAACTTTTTTCATCACTTGTTGTTGAGATGAAAGCAGCGTTTTTGAAATCAAAAGCATGGTCACCATTGCTACTAAACACCTCTCCAATGTCATCTTCCAATACTTTTATAGTTTTTTAAAAGGCTTTCCATAATGATGTCTACTTCAATGTTAGCCCTAGCGTTAAGTGAAACCCAATTTTTTCCATTTTATTTCTTATTTAGAAACTAAGAAGAAATTAAGACACTTGAAATAATATTCTGCAGGCCTGGAACAATCGAAACACTTGGGTTAGTGGCACGGGGCCATGGGCACGAAAATCGAGGTAAAATTTTAAGTTCAAGAATTTCTTAAGAATTGCATGTATAAGTAAGTTTTGAAGTTTAGAAGTGAAAACTAAGGTGTTGGAAGTGAAAAAATTAGTAAAACTCGGGTTTACACTAAACTGAGAAATTGAGCCTAGTAAGATAAATAAATTCGGAATAAATTCAAGAAATTCACAAAAATTATTCCGAGACCATAGGAAATTAGCATAAGGTGAAATTGACTTGAAGAATAAAAATCAAGTGGAAATATGGAGGTTTCAGGGATCGAATCAATTTTTAAAGTAAACTGAAAACCTTAAGCTATTTTTCTCGGTAATGACCAAATCGCGCAAAATGAGCTCAATCGGAGAACTTTTCTTAAACAAGTGACCTCCAAATTTTTATGAGACATACTAGAGACTTAGTATAACATTGAGAAGTGAAAATTTGGAAGAAATTAGGCTGGAAATATGTAACGACCCTTTTTATGGGACAATATAGTTGGGCTACTAGTCGATGTTAGATTAAACAGTAAATCTTTGTACAAAGCCAAATAAAATATTTTTCGATAAATCAGAATAATTATTCTCATGCAAAAATATTCACATTTACATCCCCAGATATACCATTGTTTACATTACTGCACATACAAAAATTTTAGATAAAAAATAATGTTTGTCCTGGGTATGCCTTTAACGCAGAAGATTACTTTACGGAAGTATGGCTGTGCAAAAGAACCATACTTACAAAAGTAGTCCTAGCTACTGATGAGGCTCTGTGGGGAAAAATAAGGAGTGAGCTCGGTAAGAAAAATATTTGGCAGATAGATAAATACGCTATCTACATATTTGCATAATAGGGTTATTCTAAAAAATATACCGAGCAACCCAGTAAAATCAGAGTTGAAAATCGATAACAGTTTCAATATCGATAGTATGAACATTGAACTGCAATAAATACAATTTCTAAAACTTTATACAATAAAATAAATGATTTCCAAACAATAGTGTAATTCATACGGTCAGTTCAGTAAATTAAATAGATGAGACAAGGCGGAACATGCTATAACTATAACTAGTATGACATTTGGCCAATGTCGGTGAGTCCAAGCATCACTGATCAGGTGTACTAGGATGTCAATCACCGTCGGGATGGTCAGCTACCCAAACAGCTCACAATACAGTATGTCCGAAGACCGATAGCACGATATAGCGTACTCACATAAGTGTTGCACGGTACATCATACTCTGTGGACTACAGTAACAGTAGTAGTTCAGTAACAGTAAAGTGCGGCTTGATTAACCATCGCCTTTGCCTCAAAATCAGTGCGAGTAGAGCCGTGCGACACACAGTCAGCACGCGCTCAAGTATATCTTATCGGTACTAATTTAGCAGGAGTTCATTTTCATTAAACCATTTTTTAAAATTCAGTTCGGTATATAAAACAATTCAAAAGAGGTTGGCTCATCCTTTTTCGGTCAAAATCTTTAGTGTACAATCTATGACTAGGGATATTTCGATTAAAATCAATAATTAAAACCTATTTTGATATCTATGTAAATAAATTAAATTTAATTTGTAACGGTAAGGATAGGCCGTTTAACTAAGGTTAGAGTTTTTCTATAAATTCGATAACTATAAAATCGATCTAGAGTTTCCTACAATTTCGATAACTATAAAATCGATCTAGGATTTTATATCTACAATTTTACAGAAAATACGTGTAAATATCACTAACAACTCACAATAATTTTCCTTACCTCAATGTTTGTCAATAACCCTCAATGCCTCAGTGATGTGAATTTGTGGATCCGTCCTAATCGGTTAATCTTACTGAAGCTTAATTTAATATTTGTATGAATACCTCTGAACCGTTTTTCCCTCGGATTTTCCTAAATTCTCTGTGCACTTCTCTCCGTCTTCAATATTTATTTATTTAGTCGGCTTTCTTTTCTTTTCTTTCTTTCTTTTCTTTTTCGCGCCTTTTTCCTTTCTTCTTCTTCTTCGCTGCTCAACCGTCCTTGTTCATCGTCTTCCTCACTCTCGGAATTGCTATCTCTTCCATCATTCTCTGGTCTGTCATCATCATCATCATCATCCTCGCGTTTCTACCACCATCCTCACAATTCTGCCAGCTCCGGTGTTCCTCTATTTTTTTTGGCTGGCTCCTTTCCCAGTTGTTGCTTCCCTTCACCTTTGCTTCTCAACTGAATAGGCAGAATGGCCTTTTGTTTCTGTCTCCAACTGCACCAGAAACCTTCAACAGTGGCGATGGCTTTGGAAAGACCCGACCCCTGTGTCACTCCTGCTTGCCTTTGTTTTCCGGTTTCTCCCTATTTTTCCTCTACTATTTCTCTTCTTCTCGCGTGTTTCAGCTTCAATTCATTCCGCCCCCTTATATTTTCATTGAGTTTCGTTATATTTCTCTTAAGTAATCACATGTACACTCTGTTCCACCATATTCTCATGTCCTCAGCATTTTCCTTCCTGTTCTTTCCCACGTCTTCTGCCTTGAATCAAACATTGCTGCGACTATTTCCAGTACTATATATATGTATATATATACATATCCTCCACCTAATAATTCCATATAGCAGGCCATCCAATGCCCTTGGTCCCAAATCTTCGCCTTTCGGTTTTCAGCCACAACTCTTCCTTGTTTCCTACTGTTTTTCTCGTTTTTATCGTTTCCTACAGCCATCACACGTCACTACCTCCTTTCGTTTCGATCAACCTTAGCTACATTCCTTCAATTTATATATATATATATATATATATATATATATATATATATATATATATATATATATATATAGATTGATCTCTACCCACTGCCATCACTAACTTCAGTCCATCCCCTTCTTGTAGACTCCTCTCGGTTTCACTGCCATCATCATGCTTTGGTCTTCTTCCCATTTATCACAACCTTCCCATCATTCTGTCAGGTTTTCAGTTTCTCTATCTACTGCTACTGCTTCATTTCCTATCACATTTCCAGTCTCCTATTTCCTAGCTATACGACACCATCAATTTCCATTCTTTCTTCCACTGAAATCATCATCTCCGTTTCTAACTCCAACCTTATTTCTCTTATATGTGCATACATATTTACTGTAATTGTATAGATGGGACATCACTTCGCTGCTATCTTTCCTTCCTTAGGCTGTTGCCAATGGCAGCAAACGTAGAAGCTCGAGATGGCTTTATTTTGGAAGCCGAGCTACGGCTTCTTCAATTTACATTTCTTTCCCCTTAAATTCATTTTCATATTTATACATGTCCTCATGGATTCTACCAATGGAGCTCTTGGCATTGATTATGTACAGTTTCACTTACATACACACACACACATATATATATATATATATATATATATATATATATATATATATATACATATACACATATATACATATACATATACATATATATATATATATGTACCCATACTCTTTACTTGTTGAGCAGCTAAATATTATACATGTACATATATATACATATATATCTATTTACTTAGTAAATCTTCCTTATGATATTAGAATTAAATTTAATCTAATAATTGTACCTATCTATCGCAGAGGGATATTTATATCTTAATCTAGCTCCAAAAAATTTATTTTCATTCATCCAAAATTATTTGTTCTTCCACTTAAAATATTTTAGTCAATTAATTTATCCTAAGCCCCCATGTATATTATAATTTAATTTAAATCATTCACCAAGGAAACACATTCTCTAATCCCAATAGTTTAATTTGTTATTCCTTAATAAGGTCGAATACATGAAAATTCATGATGTTTACATTCTCTCCACCTTAAAAAATTTAGTTCCCAAATTTGAAAGTACATCAATCTTTAAACAAGTGTGGGTATTTCTCTTGCATTAAACCTTACAATTCTCAAGTGGTCTCTTCTGAAGTGTGGTATTGTCAAAGAACCTTGACTAGAGGGATTATTTTAGATCACAACACTTTCTCTTTCTTGTCTAAGATTCGAATCGATTTCTCCACATACTTCATATTCTCCTTTGTAACGATCCTTAACCCTTGAAAATCGAGAAATTTTTTTTTTAAATTTAATTTACCTTATCATACTTATACACCATCACATATATATATATATATATATATATATATATATATATATATATACATGTAAAATTAAATATACATATATACATATAGATTTTTACCTCTTTTCCCTTCATTTTCATTTCACCCACCTTAATACACACCAAGCCTATATCTCAAGCATGTATACATATATATATATATATACATATATATATATATATATATTCATACATGTATATATGTGCTTAAATTTACCTTTTCTCCCTTTTTTTTTTTTATGTCTCTACCAACCTACACTAACATGCTTATCTACACTACCACATATATATACATATATATTAAAAAAATACGTATATACATAAATATCTTACTTTTCCTATTTTCTTTTTCTTCTTTCTTTCTTTTCTCCATGTCTTTTCGCCTCTCTCGGTCAGCCCTTCTTCTTCCTCTCTTTCAGCTCTCGCTTCCAGCCCTTTCTCTTTATCCCTCCGGTTCCAATGCTTCATCCCCTGTTTCGTCTCCTCTCAGCCTCACCTTCTTCTTCTACCGTTTCCAACACCAATCTCCCACTGTTCTGCTATCTCTTCAGCCCTTGTCTTCTTCAATTTCCCCCCTCTTTTTTTTTTCAGTCCCCCATCATTCTCATCTTCATTTGGTCCCCATTCCTGGTTCAATTCTGTTCTGCTCCCTCTTTTGTTTTGTCTCGGTTTTCAGCCTCTTGTTCTGCTCCAGTCAGTCATCCCCTCTTCCTCGGTCTACACCTTTCTTTCTTTCTTTCCTTTTTTTCCCCCGACCAGCTCTCCTGCTCCAGATTTTCTTTCCTGGCTCTGCTTCACTTCTCGGTCTCGGTCTGCTGCAGTTTTCCAGCTGCTCCTATTTTCTTCTAGCTCCTCGGTTCATGCTTCCTCTTTCCAGCTTCATTTTCTGCTTCAGTCTCCTTCTTCCTCGTTTTCTTCTTCTCTTCCTCTTCTTTCTCAGTCGATCAGCCCACTCTTCCCTTTTCCTTCTTCTTCCTCTTCTTTCCTGGTTTTCTTCCCTTCTTCCTCGTGCAGCCCTCTCCCCCTTCCTTTTCTTCTTCCTCGGCAGAACCAGCTTCCTTCTCCTCTCCCTTCCCTTCAATTCTTTCTCTCTTCTTCCCTTCTTCTCCGGCCGAGCACCTCCCTTCTTTCCTGGTTTTTCCGCCCAGCTGATGCCTCTGTTTATTGTTTCCAATTGAAACAATCGGGATTGGCTTTCTTTGAAAGCCAATCCCGTACAATGCCCCCTCTTTTCCTTTTCTTTTTTTATTTTTTTATTATATTAATATATTTATTATATCAATATATATATATATATATATATATATATATATATTATATTAATATATAGATTGATATTATTTGTTTTGTTTTTGTTTAGTGTTAATAGATTTGTTGTTTTCTTGTTTTGTGTTTCATTTCTTTTCTTTTTATTTCATTTCATCATTTTTATTTTTATTAGTCTCATGCTTTATTTATTTATTTGTTTAATACTATATATTAAATATTATACATTAAATAATATATATATGCTATATATATTATTATTCATTTACTTAAATGTCTAGTATATATGTATATTTATATATACATATTCACCTATGTATATATCTACATATATACATTTTTTTGTATAATTTATTCAAAAACATCATATCATGCCTTCCATGAAATTTTTCTTATTCCGAAAATGAAGTAGTATCGGGATTCCATCATTCTTCATAAATTTTTGATATAAGTGTTTACATCAACACTTTTCAACTAACAAATAAAAATTTTTCAATCCCTCCGTACTTGCATTCGCTTTATCACTTCTTATATCTTCGAGTTCCCGGTCATTCACGGGCTTCTCGGTTCCTATAGTTCCTCAAGCCCTACAACAAATATTCACACTTCCATTAATATATATCATTTCCATTCTTTTATATAATCTAATTAAACGTAGGAAATTTGTGGGGTTTACATTCTCCCACCATAAAAGAATTTGGTCCTCCAAATTCATTTGGGTTCATCTGTCTACGATCACCCAAATTGTATCATGCCCCTTTCGGGTCCTTGGTAATCCCATTATGAAATCCACAGTAATGTGCTCCCATTTTCAAGTAGGCATTGGAAGAATCTTAAGTAACCCTGCTGGTCTTTGGTGTTCGATCTTAATCTGTTGGCAAATCAAATACTTGGCCACAAACTCAGTTACATCTCTTTTCATACCGACCAACCAATACACCTTTCGTAAATCATGGTACAACTTAGTGCTTCTCGAGTGCATGGTGTACCAAGAACATTAGGACTCCTTTAAGATCTTTTTCCATAGGGCATCATCGTTTGAGACCACAAACTTATCACAATTTCCCATTTATCCTTAATGAGAACTTATTCTTAATTTATATCACTTGGTCCAAATCACTTTACATACGAGAGATATTCGTACCTTGCATACATATCTTATTCTAATATGACTCGTATATTCAAGATTTATCTCATTTCAAAGCTTGTCTAATTTCGTACATCAACTTATAGCAAAATTTCTTTCCTTATACCAATTAAGTCTCACATTCAAAACATAAGAATATAGAAATTACAATCCTTAGATTCAATATGTAATCCATATTCTAAAGTTTCCTTATATCTTAAACTCTGAATCTTTATAATAGTTTGGATATTTCCCATTAACATGTAACCTCTGTTTGGGAAATCCTACTTACACCCATTCTTAATACACTATGACCCAAGAGACTCTGAGTCTCCTTAAATTTAACACTAGTACACTCCAAAGTGGGTCACTCGATCCGAAAATCTCCCCTTCATATAGCTTTTATAATTGTTCTCTCAGCATTTCTAATCCAAGCAAAGTCACTCAGTACAGTGGTTTGCGTAATTAATTCGATACCACCTGTTAAATCAATTCTAGAATTTCTCCTTTTAGTTTAGGGGTAACTTTGATAAATCATTTGATCATATGTCAGAAAACTTTCCCTGTTTACAGGGATGTTTCTATTCTCCGAACACTCCCTATCTATATCAAACAGGGAAGCAGTGCGACCTTTAGAGTCTTATTTATACCGTTAGTTCCCTGATTCATTCTTCCAGTATAGTGACTATGTTCTTTCATTGTCACTATTTCCTTTGTAGATCTCTTGTCCATCATTCTCTTTATCTTTCCCTTTTCTTAGTGAATTAGAAATATACAATTCATATCATCATAATTGCGCCTTGCGCTCTGTTTCCTCAAAGTAATTTCAAATGGAGTCATCTTAGCTTGACTAAATTTCCCAATATCTCCTATAGGTTTCTGAACTTCATTTATCTAACAGTTCTTGCAACTCATTTTTCAATTCCTAAAGATCCACAAACTCCATCCGGTAGGGAGACTTCGAGATAGGCTGCACATCTGGAGCCAAATCCATAGTGAACCCTAGTTTTTTCTCTTGATGTAATCCCGGTAGTTCACTAAGAAAATACATCCGGGAACTCCATACCACTGGTATGCCCTGAATACTTAGACATTTTCGACTAGTATCGAGGATGAATGCAACATAACCCTCACATTAATATGTTCACCAAAAATTTCCATCATAAACAAAATTATAAACTTTATTCCTTAACTGCAAAACATATATTAAACTTACTAGGTAAGGAGAAGGTTACAGTCTTAGAGTAGCAGTCTAAACTTACACGGTTGGTGGTTAGCCAATCCATACCCAAAATTACATCAAAGCCATACATGCTCAATGCACAATTCCTACATACCATATCGAGCCTAAGTAAAGATCCTTCCATGAGTGACAGGCTTCTTACCTTTCTCTGCCGTGGTAGCCCATCTCTGTGGGACTTGTCTCTGGAGAGCTTGCCTTTCAGGTTGCCGTGGTAGCTCCAAGGGCTGTGGAATCTGCTTCTGTGGGCAATCCTTAATCATGTGCCCCTTCTGTCCACACCTAAAGCAGCTCTCTATGGACCAATGACACGTAATTCTATGAAATTTACTGCATCTAGTGCATAATATGTCGTACTGCTGGAAGCCTCTGGTAGTCTGTGGGGTAGCTATAGGAGCTGTGGGCCTATCAATCCTAGCCTGAGACTCATCTGTCCTTTGTCTCTTAGGTTGGCCCCTCTGAAAGTCCTATCTCACAGACTCCGTTCGCTTACTCTTATCCATGTTCTTTCTCTTAAATGCTGGAGGCTTCATCTTTCGAAAATTCCTCATTCTACCGATATCCCTTACCTCCCTCTGGGCCTGTACAGGAGGCTGGGGCGCCATAGGTACTGGAGGAACTTATGGAGGAGGAGGTGGTGTTGCTTGTGGAGGAGTCGGCACCGGAGTAGGAATTGGTGCCGTACCAACTGAATCGGAAACGTTTGCCCCTTGATGTTGGGCAATCATGGCAGCTATCGACTCCAAACCTCGCTCGAGGCGTTGCTCCAACCGCTGCTCGAACTGAGCCATACGAGTACGGAGACTCTCTGGCTTGGGTGAAGGAGGTGGAGGTGGCTGAGCCTACCTCCGAAGACGTCCACGTCTTCCACTTATCATGCAAGAGATCTAATACCTACGCGTAATTCCAAAGATCAAGTCTTACATTCATTAGGTATACATTACCTACTACCAAACAAGCACAGACATTTGGTATGTAATTTTATCCTTATTTTTGACATTGACAGTACTAGACAACCTTTGCTCTGATACCACTTAGACTGTAACGATCCTTGACCCTTGAAAATCGAGAAAACGTTTTTTTGAATTTAATTTACCTTATCATACTTATACACCATCACATATATATATACATGTAAAATTAAATAGACATTTATACATATAGATTTTTACATATTTTCCCTTCATTTTCATTTCACCCACCTTAATACATACTAAACCTATATCTCAAGCATGTATACATATATATTCATATATGTATATATGTACATTAAATTTACCTTTTCTCTTTTTTTTTTTGTCTCTACCAATCTACACTAACATGCTTATGTACACTACCACATATATATACATGTATATTAAAAAAAATACATATATACATAAATATCTTACCTTTCCTATTTTCTTTTTCTTCTTTCTTTCTTTTTTTTTCTTTTCTTTTCTCCTTGTCTTTTCGCCTCTCTCGGTCAGCCTTTCTTCTTCCTCTCTTTCAGCTCTCGGTTCCAGCCCTTTCTCTTTATCCCTCCGGTTCCAATGCTTCATCCCCTGTTTCGTCTCCTCTCAGCCTCACCTCCTTCTTCTACCGTTTCCAACACCAATCTCCTACTGTTCTGCTATCTCTTCAGCCCTTGTCTTCTTCAATTTCCCCCCTCTTTTTTTTTTTTTTTTCAGTCCCCCATCATTCTCATCTTCATTTGGCCCCCATTCCTGCTTCAATTCTGTTCTGCTCCCTCTTTTGTTTTGTCTCGGTTTTCAGCCTCTTGTTCTGCTCCAGTCAGTCATCCCCTCTTCCTCGGTCTACACCTTTCTTTCTTTCTTTCCTTTTTTTCCCCCGACCAGCTCTCCTGCTCCAGATTTTCTTTCCTGGCTCTGTTTCACTTCTCGGTCTCGGTCTGCTGCAGTTTTCCAGCTGTAACTATTTTCTTCTAGCTCCTCGGTTCATGCTTCCTCTTTCCAGCTTCATTTTCTGCTTCAGTCTCCTTCTTCCTCGTTTTCTTCTTCTCTTCCTCTTCTTTCTCAGCCGATCAGCCCACTCTTCCCTTTTCCTTCTTCTTCCTCTTCTTTCCTGGTTTTCTTCCCTTCTTCCTCGGGCAGCCCTCTCCTCCTTCCTTTCCCCTCTTCTCTTCCTTCCTTTTCTTCTTCCTCGACAGAACCAGCTTCCTTCTCCTCTCCCTTCCCTTCTCTTCTTTCTCTCTTCTTCCCTTCTTCCCTTCTTCTCCGGCCGAGCACCTCCCTTCTTTCCTGGTTTTCCCGCCCAGCTGATGCCTCTGTTTATTGTTTCCAATTGAAACAATCGGGATTGGCTTTCTTTGAAAGGCAATCCCATACAATGCCCCCTCTTTTCCTTTTCTTTTTTTTATTTTTTATTATATTAATATATTTATTATATCAATATATATATATATATATATTATATTAATATATAGATTGATATTATTTGTTTTGTTTTTGTTTAGTGTTAATAGATTTGTTGTTTTCTTGTTTTGTGTTCCATTTCATTTCCTTTTATTTCATTTCATCATTTTTATTTTTATTAGTCTTATGCTTTATTTATTTATTTGTTTAATACTATATATTAAATACTATACATTAAATAATATATATGCTATATATATTATTATTCATTTATTTAAATGTCTAGTATATATGTATATTTATATATACATATTCACCTATGTATATATCTACATATATACATTTTCTTGTATAATTTATCCAAAGACATCATATCATGCCTGCCATGAAATTTTCCTTATTCCGAGAATGAAGTAGTATCGGGATTCCATCATTCTTCATAAATTCTCGATACAAGTGTTTACATTAACACTTTTCAACTAACAAAAATTTTCCAATCCCTCCGTACTTGCATTCGCTTTATCACTTCTTATATCTTCGAGTTCCCGGTCATTCACGGGCTTCTCGGTTCCTATAGTTCCTTGAGCCATATAACGAATATTCGCACTTCCATTAATATATATCATTTTCATTCTTTTATATAATCTAATTAAACGTAGAAAATTTGTGGGGTTTACATCCTTCAATTCTAGTGGTTCATACTTAATCACATGCATCGGATCTGGATGGTACTTGCATAGCATCGAAACATGAAAGACATTGTGGATACTCGATAACTTCGGTGGTAAAGCCAATTTGTAAGCTGTCTCCCACTCGGTCTAAGATTTCAAAAGGCCTAATGTAATGGGGACTTAGTTTTCCTTTCTTCCTAAGCTTCATTATTCTCTCGGAAGGTGAAACTTTAAAAAACTTCGAATCTCCTTCTGAAAATTCCAAAGGTCTTCGTCTTTGGTCAGCATAACTTTTCTGCCTACTCTGAGCTGTTCTCAGCCTCTCATAAATTAATTATACATCCTTAGAAGCTTACTTAACTAGATCGAGAGCAAATATCT
Organism: Firmiana major; assembly: GCA_033439115.1. NCBI lineage: Eukaryota > Viridiplantae > Streptophyta > Magnoliopsida > Malvales > Malvaceae > Firmiana > Firmiana major. Next base: position 15,463,173 of record CM065911.1, on the reverse strand, counting down.
TTCTTTCGTCCACTTCTTCCCATTCAATCGGTGAATGACACCTTCGTTCATACAACGCTTCGTACGGTGCCATTCCGATACTTGAGTGGTAACTATTATTCTATGCAAACTCTACTAGCGACAAATGGTCATCCCAGAAGCCTTTAAAATCTTGAGCACATGCTCTCAACATATCCTCTAATGTCTGAATAGTCCTATTCGATTATCCATCTGTTTGAGGACGGAAAGCTGTGCTAAAATTTAATTGGATTCCCATGGCTTCTTGGAAATATTCCCAAAAGTGCAAAGTGAATCGGGAATCCCTGCCAGATACAATGCTCATTGGTACTCCATGTAACCTTAAAATCTCCAGCACATATTGTAAACCCCATGAATTATCTTGCATTCGATTTTGTCAATAGATAATGAATTTAAACAATTGGGGTTAAATAGGAGTTTATGGAAGGATACTTAATTTAATTTGAAATTTGTGACTTGAGGAACTTAAGTGAATTTGATTAAATTCAGATATTAAAATTCTTGTAGTATCAACGAATACAAAAACGACACAAGAGACCAAGTGATGTATAATAATACAATATTATACTGCAACCAATTATGTTATAAAGCGTTATTATGAGTCCAATTTAGCATTTAAATAGCAAGGAATTGACTTCATGTTCCTAGTAAACCAGGAACTACTAAAATTATTGATTTATGATAGTGTTGCCCAAAGGATAGCATGGAATAGGGAGGATCGGGCTAAAAACCAAAGGAAACTTGAATGATGATAATGACATGCTATATATATATATATATATATATATATATATATATATATACACACACCTGTGAATGGAAATGATGAAGTGATAGCAATATCCCAAATGTCCAAAACTCCCTCTTAGGTTACCGTTGGAAACAACAGTGGAAGATAGTGGAACAAGGTCCACTCAAGGCAAGTAATATAGGACGGCCTGCTGAACATACACCGTTTGGTGAACAAATGATATCGAAGCAGGTTGTTAGTGCCCGAAACAAGAAAGAAGCACGGGAGAATGCAATGTTAGAGCAGACTGAGAAAGGGAAACGTGGAAACAAGCCACACCCGAGAGCAGTTTCTATTTCAGAATAAAAAGCTACTGCAAAAACTTGGTGAGGAACTGGTGAAGATCATGGTATTCGAAAGGAAATGAGACAGGATTCAGAAGATAGAAGGTTGATTGAAATGAAGGATTTACAGCAGGAAACATAATAAAGAATAAATGATGGTGATGGTTCCTGGTGAAGGAAGAGTAAAGATAGGAGCGACTCGTGACTGTTTGCTACAAATTGCAGCAGAGAGATGGCAGGTGATGAAGACTGGTGGAGGGCAGCATGGGGCAGACCGAAAACATGAAAAGAGAGCAAAAATGCTGAAGCAATGGCAGCTTACGATAGACTGTATTTGAGTGGGATATATGCTGGCATGGCAGTAAACTAACACAAACTGAAGCTACACCAGCAAACAAGGAAAACCTGAAGCGAAAAAGAAAAGAATAATTTTTGTTGGGACCTAGAAATTGAACAGAGTAGGCCGAATTGATTGAAGGCAAGAAGAAGAAAGTATGGCTTGCTGAAAAATGGAAGAGACTAATAGATAAAATACTGCTGTAGACGACAGTAAGGGAAAAGAGAGGAGAAGAAACCAAAGCAGTTGGAAGGCTGAAAAAAAATGAGAAATTAAGCAAATAAGCAAAATGATGTAATTGAGGCAGTGACAAGACCAAATAACCAAAAAGGAAGAAGAGAAACGCCGAAGATGGATAAAACTCGAAGAACAAAGGCATTGACCAAAGACGTTGTAAGGGGCTGACAGCTTGAAAATGTTAGGTGGAGAAGGAAAACACAAGGAAGCTATAAACTGCCACGGTTCGGTTGAAGAGAAAATGATGATAGGAGTAGTTAAAAATGTTGGAAACACGTCAAAAGAAAGAGAAACAGAGGAATTGTACATAGATTGGGAGAAACCAAAACAAACTATAGCAATAATGCTGGCTTGATTTAAATAGAGAGAGGAAGGAAAAATAAAAATTTAGGGAGAAAAGAAAGAGAGCTGGAATGGTGAATGAGGCAACGAAACAAACAGAAGGAGAGTGGAAGGGTGTCATCGTATACTGCTAGGGAAAAGAGAGAACCGAAAACAGTAGCTGATGGAGCATTGGAGTAGGGAGGTACCGTGAATGTCCAGGGGTAATCTGAGCAGCTTGAAGGCTATTGATACATGGCTGATAATGATGAAATTGATGTTAAACCGTGAGAATAGAACTGCTAGAGACTGGGCAATTGGCAGCAACGGAGATGTAGATAGGGGAGAACGACTCGAAAATATTAGACAAATATTAATTCAAGCTCCAGAGAAATAAACCAATTACGACAGACCCACTGACTCACATCACTGAGGCATTGAGGACTATTAACAAACACCGAGGTAAGTAAAATTGTTGTGAGTTGTTAGTGATACTTGCAAGTATTTTTTGTAGAATTGTAGATATAGAACTCTAGGTTAATTTTTATAGTTATCAAAATTATAGAAAACTCTAGACTGATTTTATAGTTATCGAAACTACCGAAAAACTTTAGCCTCAGTTAATCGGCCTAACTTTACCAATATAAATTTATTTAATTCATTTATATAAATATCAGTGTGGTTTTAAGTATTGATTTTAATTAAAATATCCCTAGTATTAATTGCCATAGACTATACACTGAGGATTTAGACTGAAAAAGGATGAGCTAACCTCTTTTGAATTGTTTTATATACCGAACTGAATTTTAAAAAAGGTTTAATGAAAATAAACTGCTGTTAAATTAGTACCGATAAAATGTGATTAAGTACATGCTGACTGTGTGTCTCACGGCTTGGCTCACACTGATTTTGAGACAAAGGCGATGGTTAATCATGTTGCACTGTTACTGTTATTGAACTGTTACTGTTACTGAACTGTTACTGTTACTGAACTGTTACTGTGGTCCATGGAGTACGATGTACCGTGCACCACGCATATGAGTATGCTGTACCGTGCTATCGGTCTTCCGACATACTATATTGTGAGCCGTTTGGGTAGCTGACCACTCCCACGGCGATTGACATTGCAGCATACTTGATCAGTGATGCTCAGAGTCATTGATATTAACCAATTGTCATACTGATTGTTGTTATAGCATGTTCTGCCTTGTTTCATCTATTTGATTAATTGAACTGACCGTATGAACTGCACTATTGTTTGGAAATCATTTATTCTACCTTATAAAGTTGTAGAAACTATATTTATTGCAGTTCAATGTTTATACTATCGATATCGAAATTGTTATTAATTTCCAACTCTGATTTTACTGGGTTGCTCAGTATATTTTACGTAATAATCATATTATGCAAATCTGTAGATAGTGTATTTATCTACCTACTACATGTTTATCTTATTGAGCACGTTGAGCTCATCCATTACTTTTCTCCAAAGAGCCACATCAGAAGCTGGGACCGCTTTTATAAGTAGAATTCTTTGCACAACCATAGTTCCGCAAAGTAATCTTCTGCGTTATAGGTATACCCAGGACATACATTATTTTGTATCAAAAATTTTTGTAAGTACAGTAATGTATAGGAAAAATGTATCTGGGGAACGTGAACGAGGATATTTTGTAAAAGAACTATTATTCTAGTTTTTTGAAAAATATTTTCTTTGGCTTTGTTCAAAGATTCATTGTTTTGATTTAACATCGACTCCTAGCCCGACTATATTATACTGTAAAAAGGGTCGTTACACATACAAATTCGCTAAGGCACTCAAACTATCAGTGGACTTCATAGCCAGGAAGTGGGTATACCCAGGACATACATTATTTTAATGTTAGCAAAATATTAGTTTAGTGCTTATGTATTGCATTTAGAGTTAGATTAGGGGTAGAATCATTTAATGCATCTTTAGGATAGTTTTCATCTTAAATTTTAAAAGCTTAAAATTTTTTTATTTCTCATCCATCATTTAGAATAGATTTAATTATTTATTTAGGCATTTTATTAAATTAGTATTATCTATAGCTATTATACTTTAGGGTCACCAATTTAGGCATTTAGGTTTAAAGTTATACTTAGGAGTTTTTAGAATTTTTATTAGAATTTTATTTCATTAGACCTTAGGTTAGATTATTTTACATTTTTTTATCAATTAGATTAATTACATGCAAATTTTATTTTCATATTAGGATTTTCTAGTTTTAATCTATTTATTATTTAGTCTATATTTTCTTATATTTGTATCTTTACTCCATTTTCACTAATTAATTCTAATTTTAGTATTTTCTTTCTTTGCAGATTCTCATTTTTATTTTTGTTGGAGGTCTGTGAGTAAGTTTTGCTCTATTTTGATTTATTTTAGTGTTTTTATTATTTTCCTTGCTTTCCAGTATTTTCAAATTAAACCTTGTAGATCACCCTCTTAATATTCATAATTTGCTAGGATATACTTAGGGTAAAATTAACTGGTACTTAGTTGGCTAACTGTAATTTTTATCGAAATTATTTATGGATCATATGATGTAAACACGGTTGGATGTAAATTGAATCATAAGAAGAGTTGTACGTGAATGAAAAATGTAAATATAATGAATAAAAATTCTCGAAATGCATTTAAAGATCAAATGGAGACTTAAATAGCCGCATATTAAACGAATAGATTCAGACCATTCAGATTGGAGATAAGAATTTAAAACACGAAATGAGAAAGGGATCGTGTAGGGAAGTTGTGTTGATTTGGTCCCAAACATTTTAAAGGGTAAAACGATCAAAAGACCAAAATTCGGTGTCAATTCGATAAGAAATTACACTATAAACATGGATTCAGGGAATGTTGATCAATAAAGAAGAAATAATTAAATTTCAGGTTAAATTGATCAAGATATAAATTTATTGAAATAAACCGAAATTTCCACCTCGAGAAATTATCTCGAAAATATTGGAAAAATACACCGAAAAGATAAAATCAGATAGATAAATACATTAGTTGATTAAATGAATAAAATATAATATTTTTGTGATATTTTGACAAAAATATTATATTTTATTCAATTAAAATAATAATAATAAAAGTAAAAAAAAAAAAGAAACAAAATCGCGAAACCGCGATTCTGCCAAAGGAAGAAAGAAACAAAAAGAAGACAGTGAGGGAGACCCAGCTCCCTTCTGCCTCCACCGAACGCCACCGGAGGGCGAGCTGGACCAGAAGCCATGCGAGAGGGGCAGCCGAGCCTCGTCGGCGCTGGTAGACGGAGAAGGAACGACGATCGACGAGAGAAAGAGAGAGAAAGTGAGAAACCGAGAGGAGAGGAGAGAAATGGAGGAGAGAGAGATGATCGGAGGCCGGAGGAAGGGGAGCGCCTCGCCATCAGCTAGAGGGGGTGACAGCGGTGCCATTCCAGGCACGGATCAGCGAGAAACGACGTCGAACAGCGCAAGAGAAAGATGACACTGACGCTGAGGAGAGAAGAGGACTGACCTTCCACTTTCCGGCCACCGTTGGCTAAACCGACCCCAGATCCAAGCTTCGCGAGGTCCCGCGGACTTGTTGGAGACGGAAGCCGATGAAGAACCGACCATTGAAGCTCCGAATGGCGAGGGAGAAAAATCAAATCGGTCTGAATCGGACTGAACCAGGCTAAATCAGATCGGGTCGGTTCAGCCAAGGAAGAAAGGAAAAAAAAGGGAGAAGAAAAAGAGAAAAAAATGAGAAAAAATTCGGTGATGCAATCGAGCTACAGGTATGTCACGACCCAAAACTACCTAAAAATCAGAGTAAATTTTTCATTTTTCTTTCATACTTACCTGTCCTCTGATCGTGACCACACTCCACTAACAATTGGGCTGTGTGTCAATGCCAGTCCCACCATTTAATCATCATATAATTTAATTCCTTATTACAGAAAAAGATAAACACCTACGTTTTTCATTTATTCAATTCCATTTATTTACAAGTGTTTATAGTATCTATACATCCCCGACAGTTACATACAAACATGTTACTGTGCTATACTTATTTAGATACAATATGTACAAATGTATATACCTTAAAATGATGGGTAGCAACGGATATCAGGAATGTAGTACTCAGTCGCCTCAATGTCCACTGGAGAAAATCTGTGTAGGAAAATGAAAAGGGTGAGTACATCAAGCTCAGTAAGGCAGTCCTACGAATAAGTAGGTAACCATACTACCTACATGAACGTGGTGCCGTGCATAAACCACCATTTCTCCACACATTTCAAAACAGATGCTACAATTCGTGATGTCATGTAAAATGAGTTTACATGTGGATTTCAAAAGCATGGAAAACTCGACATGCATATCCATTTAAAACATTTCATTCTCGTTAAAATTTCACAACACAGTCAGGACTCAACTCTTCCCTCGGGTGTTCCTGACTCATACAAAACCATGAAATCAAATGCTTTTCAAAGCAATGGTACCATATGATATAATGAATATCATGTAAAACCAGTTTACATCATTCATGGGTTTAAATAGCACGAAAAATAACGTCATGCAAATTTTCATTTAAAACCCAGTTTCATTCTCATAAAAATCATGTCTCAGTCAGGATCCAACCCTCCCTTGGATGATCAAGACTCACATAAAAATCCACAAAATGTGTTTCTCAAAATCATCAACATGCGAGACTAGGCAATATATGTATATCTCAGGCAAATAACCAGGACTATGACCATGTGTCCTCGTGATTCCCACTGCTACATGGATCCTAGTGTGCGGGGTCTCACCACGATCAGGAACCGCCCCGGGAGGTGGGTCAGTCTAACCCGTCGATCCTGTCCGATCCCACACATCTGAAAATGCCACTCGTATCAGAAGATACCACGTATCCGAAAATGCCACACGGTACAACGTACTCCATGCTACTTGCATGGTACAACGTACTCTGTGGACCCATATCATATCTCCATACTCATGCCCTGTCTCAAAACACATGTACGAGCCTATTTAATCGGTGTGACACACAGTCTACCCGATGCTCCAAGCACGGCTCATCGCATGATTTCAGAAAAATAGTGCGAGCGATGCTCCAGCACTCTCATAAAATCAAGTAAAACTAGTATGAGCTGAGCTCTAGCACTCTGTACACATTTCATGTGAAAATCTGGTGCGAGTTAAACTCCAGCACCATATTACGAAAATTATATAAAAACCTGGTGCGAGTTAGACTTTAGCACCGTGTCACGAAAATCATATAAAAAAAAATCTGGTGCGAGTTAGACTCCAGCACCAATACATGTAAAACTCTAGTGCGAGCTCTCGCTCCAGCACTAAGGTATGCATCACACAAATCAAAACTCATGCGAGCTGAGCTCTAGCACGTCACATTTCTGAAAATCACGTAGGCGGCTACATTTCTCAAATCATTTTCAAAGAAAATCAACATCTGTAGAAAATATGTAATGCTGTGCATTTTTATTTAAAAGTTAGCCAGCCTACTCATGCATGTGTTCAAACATCTCAAGAAACGAGCAGGAACCTCTTGTCCTTGCTCCTCCCACATTTTTCCTAAAGTTGAAAATTTTACCCTTCATAAGGGAAATTTGATAATTTTCCGATCAAGGGCACTAAGAGTTTTATCTGAAATCTAGACTCTTCAGACCATTTAAAAGACTGCAAATGAAGTTGAAATTGCGTAAAGTTACCTCTAGCAGTCCGTAAAATTTCCTTACCTGGAATCACGCGCGAGCTTATCCCGTTTTGCCCGTACCAGGTCTCTCAGTCCAATTTGCTCCAAACCAAGTCTACGGAGCTGCATATAACCACATATTTGGGTCAATTCAATTATACTTATCAATATTTCACTTATACTAATCGAATCTAAAACACTGGACCCGTTTTACTTTGCTGGGCTCGATTGCACCTTAATGGGCCTCGATCCATTTTCAACTCGTTTTCATTTATTTAATCCCTTCATCGGGTCTATTGGGCTCTCAATGCCCATTGAGCTTCGTTCCAAACTCTTTGGATAGCCCGTATATCATTTACGACAGTTTACTCAAAATTCCCAATATTATCCACTAAAGGCAGAATTAAATTCGAAATGTGTAAAATAAATTTCTAATACACGAATAATTATATAAATTGTCGTAAATGAGCTTTACTTACCCGAGATTATGCGATGGTGCGCAAATCGAGTTCGATCGGCTCACGTTCGAAATTTATTGGTGAACTACACAATTTATATTTCATTACGGGTTATTTTTCGATCAAATATAATTTAAATAATTTCTCGAAAATCAAATCGATCAATTTTGACCGCTTACCGACTTATCCGAAGTCCGATGTATCCCCAAAAATTCTTCCCCTTTTTCCTTTTTCTTCCTTTTTCTCCTTTTTTCATCTCTTTCTTGGCTGAACCGGTTCGGTCTGGTTCAACCCGGTTCAGATCGATCTGGTTCAGCCGGTTCAGTCCGGTCCGATTTTCCTTTTCGCTATTCGAAGCTCTGCCAACCGGTTCTTCGCTGGCTTTCGCCTCCAGCAGCTCCACGGGGTAGTCCGATTCACGAATCTGCCCTCGGTTTTGCCAACGGTGGCCGAAAAGTGGCCGGTCCGGCCTGTTCTCTCCTGGCCGTCAGTACCCATTTTCTTTTTCGTCGTTTTCGGCGTCGTCCGTCAATTTCGCGGGTCGTGGCCACCACCAATCTGCTCGGTATCACGTTGGGGTCCCTCGGCTGGCGGTGGTCGGGGTCAAATCGGCGTCGGTGGCCGCCAATTTCGCTTTCCCTCTCCACGGCTTCTCTCCCTTGATCCGGCATTCTTCGGCGTCAGTGGGGCATGTCGCCGGTACTAGGGAGGTCACGCCGACGTCGTCTTCCTTTTTCGGCCGCACCTGGCCGATTGGGTAGTCGATGGTCGTCCGATCTTCTCATCGGGTTTCGGCTTTGTTTTCTGTTTCTCTCTCCCTGATTTCAATTTCTGATTCTTTTTTTATTAATTAATTTATTAATTTATTTTATTATATTTTCATCATTAAAATTTATTAAAATAATCAAAATATCTCCAAAAATTATTATTTAATTCATTTAATCTATAATTAAATTTATCGGTCTTATTTCGTCTCTCTCGGTATTTTTTTTATTATTTTCGGGATAATTTTTTGAATTAAAAATCTCGATTAATTTCTATTAATTCCCATAAATTCCAATAAATTTAATTCTTGATCAATTGGACTCGAAATTCAATATTTTCCTTGTTATTGATCAAGATTTCTTAATTTCATATTTTTAATTAAATTTTCTTGTAGAATTTATATCGACTTTCGATCTTTTGATCGTTTTACCCTTGCACGTGTTCGGGTCACTTTAACCCGACTTTCCTTCACGAACACTCACTCATTTCGTGTTTTAAATCCTTATCTCTAGTCCGAATTCCATTCATTTAAATTTGTGACCATTTTCAATCTTTTATAAGAAATTACGATATAATTTTGGGTCTTACAAGGTAAGTCGGTAAGCAGTCAAAATTGACCGATTTAAATTTTGAAATATTTAATTTGATAAATATTCGACTAAAAATTTACCTAGAAAAATATGTAATTGTGTAGCTCGACAATTGGAGTCAAACGAGAGGTCGAGTCAGCCTTGATTTGCATACTATGATGAAATCTCTGGTAAGTAACCCTTATTTAGGACAAGTTGCATAGTTATTCGTGTTAAAAATTTACCGCAGATATTACGGATTAATTCCGTATAAAATGTATTAAATTCTGGAATTTGAGATAAATTATCGTAAATAATTAATTGAGCTATCTAAGAGTTTAGAACGAGGCCTAATAAATACTGATGGGCCCAATGAGCCCAATAGGCCTCGATGATGTGAGTAGTAAGTGGAAAATGAGTTTAAGGCCGGTTAAGGCCCATGATGGTACAATCGGACCCAGTATGGGTAAACGGGCTCAATGATTTAAATTAAGCTCAAAAATTATAAAATACAGTTAATTGTATGATTTCTGACCCGATAAATAATTATACACAGTTCCGGAGATTTGATTTGGGAATAGATCGAACTGCGTAATGCGACATTGTTGGAAAAAGGTCAGACTATACAGAGTAAAGTGAGGTAAGGGAATTTTCTAAGTAGCTAGAGGTAGCTACGCGTATTTTTAATAGCTTTTGTATATACTGAAAATGTATAAAGGTCCTAGAAATGGATTAAAAATTTTATGGACTCGGGATAGGTAAAAAGACTATTTTACCCCTATTGAGCGAAATTCACCTAAGGATGCTGAAAGCATAACATGCATGAAATGCATGATTTGAGGAATTTTCATGACTTTTTAGCAAAAGCAAATTGGTAGATTGGCCAGTAATTGCATAAATTTCACAAGATAACACTACATAAGTGTTATTTAGATTTAAATGAAATTTCTTTGAAAAATGGCCCAACTATCAAGTTTATATGGAAACAAATGGTGCTGGAGCTTTGCTCGCACTATATCTGAGTTTGTGAGTATGCATAAAATGTGCTGGAGCGGTTGCTCGCACCGATTTGTGTGCCATAATATGCATGAAATGTGCTAGAGCGATTGCTCGCACTGATTTTTATTATTGTGAAATGCATAAGAGGTGCTGGAGCCTAGCTCGCACCTTGTTTTGACTTGATATGCATAAAAAGGTGTAGGAGCCTTTGCTCGCACTAGTTTTAATGATTTGACATGCATAACAGTGCTGGAGCGTTGCTCGTACTCAGTTTTACATGGTTTATACATGACATAGTACTGGAGCATTTGCTTGTACTTGATTTAATGAGTTTTATTCATAGCATGGTACTGGAGCGATTGCTCGTACTGGATTTGAAATATGAACTATGCATGACCTAGCGCTGGAGTGTTACTCACACTAGCGGTTGATTTTGTGAGATGCATAAAACAATGTTTGAGCAGGATGCTGACTGTGAGTCCCACTCAAGACGCGCACTGTAGTTTTAATGTGATTTTTATGACATGATTTAAAACTGTGCTGATTGCCTCGCGTAGAGTGAGTGTCACACGGATGAGATGCTCGTACATGATTTTTTGATGACATGATTTAAAGCCGTGCTGATTGCCTCGTGTAGATTGAGTGTCACACGGATGAGATTTTCGTACGTGGATTATGAGACATAGGTTGGTTACTGACATGGTATAGGGTGGCTAAGACCTATGGCAGGCACCCCGAACCATGATGTGGGATAAGACCTATGGCAGGCACCCCCGGATCGTGAGTGGGATAAGACCTATGGTAGGCACCCCAGACCATGTGGGTCCATAAATTTGTGATGCCCCGCACACTAGGTACCGTGTAGCCTGAGATCACTCGGATATGGCCATAATCCTATACAGTTACTCTGATTTCCTACCTAGTCTCGCATGTTACTTGATTTATGTATTATATGATTTAAATGGTTTCATGTTGATCAGGATAGCCCGAGGGAGGGGTTGAGTCCTGATAGATTTGTGATTTGGTTTGAATTGAATTGAAATGACATGTTCTTACTTGATGTGGTTGAAGTGAAATAGCTCCGAAAAATTTATTTTCATTCCTCCCAAATTATTTGTTCTTCCACTTAAAATATTTTAGTCAATTAGTTTCTCCTAAGCCCCCATGTATATTATAATTTAATTTAAATCATTCACCAAGGAAGCACATTCTCTAATCCCAATAGTTTAATTTGTTATTCCTTAATAAGAATACAAGAAAATTTATGGTATTTGCAAATATTTTTCATGAAATTTCTAAAATAGAACCCAAAATTACCCTGCTTTAGGATTATGACCAACTAGTAGAAATTGATCAATTTGAAAACCTTCTGGAAACCTTTTGATCCCCAACTTTTCCAAATATGATAAGCTTTTTGGAATAGTAAAATACACTTGAAATCAACCTTGGATGAGAGAGAAATTCCCCAGTAAATTTGCCATACGCGTTATCTCTATGGCCAGCTTGTGCAATTTTTTCGGTGGCCTTCCGACCACTTTTAGGCATTGGGCAAGAAGGATAAAATCTTCTACCTTAAGTCCTCTATAACATATAAACAATTCAGCCCCAAACAAGCTCATTTGCTAGGTGAAATCTTAGAAGGAAGAATAAGGGTAAAATCTGCCTTATTCTAAGATGAGAGAAAGATGAATTTTTGAAAGTTATTGGTTAGTTTTTCTTGTTGTTTTTTATATTTCTAAGATGTATACATGTTGATTTACAGCTTAGAAACCTTGCTGGAGCAAAAAGGGTTGGTTAAAGTTGGTAATAAATTGATGGAAGATGATAAACTTGAGATATGTTGTTGTTTGATGTTATTGAATGATTTTTAGTTAAGTAGAATTAAAAGAAATAGTTTCTAGAGTGAAGTATGAATTTGGCTAGCATGCATAAGTTAGGAAAATGGTGAAATTTGATTATGTTTGATGTTGTAGATAGTTAAATTATACCGAAAAGGTCAGGTTTATAGCTCAGTTTAGTAGGAAATTGAAAAGTGTAGGAATTGGTGACGTATAACATTTACAAGTATGAATTATGGACTTGGACGTGTATCTAGGTTGTCGAGTTGTGAATTTGAAGTTAAAGGAACAAAAATTAGCTTAAACCGACACTTAAATCGGTAAAACCGAGAAAATAAGAAAAGTTCACTAAAAAGTCAAATTTGGTGAAACTTATGAAGACAAATACATGTTTGAGTGTGTTGAGATGAAATTGAATGATATTTGATGAATTGGAATTGTTTTGTATAGTTTAGGAAATTGACACGTAAATCGAGGCAAACCAGAGACCCGACGATTTTATGTTGCCCCAAGGTTTAAGAGGCAAGGGATATGTTTTAAAGTAGTATTAGTGATTCAACACCTTGTTTTGCTACATGAACTTATATAAGTATGCTCGTGTTTACAAAAAGAATTCCCAAACCTGAAAAAGCACTATTCTTTTTTAAACTGAAAATTCAAAAGAAAAGCCCAATTTTTCGAGCTCTTCAGGTATACTTCTTAGTACCTATGAAATGTTTTGAAATGCAATTTGCTACGCGAAAATGAGAATTTATGAAATGATAGTTATGTATATGAAATATAATAAAAGTATTGATTTTACGAGTTTACGGGCTAATAGACACGAAAAAAGGATTTTAAAAATTCTATTTTGAGACTAAGGCCTCATGTAGTCTACGTGATCTGTCATGCATGGCCCATGTGGATTTTGGACCTTCATGGTACATGCCATATGCTACATTATGTATGCTCAGTCCCTTGTGGTGCATGCTTAACGGCGTTAGGTATTTATGCCACTCGGTGCCTTATTTCTTCCATTTTTTTAAGTGGCGTAGGGCGCTATACGACCCTGATCCCGTTTACAATCCCCTTACCATGGCCATAGGTACTCTGTCTATGTGAACTATCTACGTGAATTGCTTACGTGACATGTCTACGCGAACATGACTTCTGTTACTATGTGTCTCTACCTAGTCTCCATGAAATTATTCAGTATGACTTTTAAAGAAAAGTGTTAAGCTACGTGACATTTATGCTACGTGATATTTAAGTTTACATGATACTTTTAAAGAAAAGTAATGAGCTATGTGCTTTATAAGTTACATGTTATTAGTTATGATGTCAAATATATTTTGACCTTATTTTCGAAACTAAATATGTTTCAACTTCTATACATGTATATGTTATTTTATTAAGCTTGATTTACAACGATTTGCTTTTACATGTTTTACTGTTAAGATTGCTTTAAACGCATGCCTTACTGGGCTTGAAGAGCTCACCCCTTTTCTTTACTCTTACAGACTACCTTTACTGATCGGTTTCCTATACCTGTCATATAGTAGTTGTGGACTGGTGGACTTGACCCTCCCCTGGCTATCTCCAGTACAAGTAAGGTATACTTTTACTTTATTTGCTAGACTTCTTGTCACGAGTCGTGACATCTACAACTATCCCTAAGCTCATATATAGGCGGAAACATTTTAAAGTGAACTAACCTTGGCTAGTGTTTATTATTATTTCTTTAGGATATTTTTTTCATAGTTCCGTATCCGATATATGTTTAAAACTTTTAAACTAATAGGTGGAGGATTTTAGTTAAGTCCTAAATTTTCTAGAAATTTGGGCAGCATAAAGACTGCAATTGGACCTCACCCAACCTGCAAACAAGAGCAATATGCAGCCCATATCCTCAATTTATCAATCACACATCAACAATTTATCAATCAGCAACCCTAGCTATCCACAACTAACATCACATAATCCCAAGAAACTAATAATTGACAATAGCCCAATCACTAAAATTTTAAACCGATTAGGAAGTATTACTTAACAAAGTAAATAGATCCTAGTATAGGAGCAACACTCTAAAATCAGCTAATACATCCCAAATGATTATTACTTATATCTGTGCATACATACAAGTCTGAAATAAAGACTTTACAATTGGTTGCCTATACCTTAGAACAAAAGCCGCGCACTTAGTACGAGATATCAACGATATCCGAGCGGTTCACCCACTAGTTAATCTGAAATGTTTTAAAGAAGGGATGAGCAACCACACACTCAGTAAGGAAATCATATAGGTGAACTAGTAAATATCCGCTATATGATCACTTGACATTAGTTTATTATCAATGCATCACAAAACCATAATGAGGTAAAACAATTTGGTTATTGAGTTACAAACACATGGTTTTGCCAAGTAAGAACAATTATGTCTTTAAATCTATAAATCAACTCAAATATGCTTTGTTCGTTTATTTTAAAACCTAAGAAATCATGCACTTTAAACGCAAGAAAATCATGCATGTTCAACACAAGTAATTAGGTGCACTCAGCACGAAAACATACCCGGACTCAAATTAAATATTCAATATAAATAGAAGAGATGTGGCACAATCCTTAACTTGTCATGGAACCAATTACACAATATAAACACCTATGGCCATAGTGACTACCACCCTATCCTAAACTAATTAGGTTTGGACTCGGGTACTGAAGATGGGATCAAGGTCATCAGTAGTAGGTAGCTTAAAAATCTCCATGCCACAAAGCATCTCCATGAAGCACTTGGTACCATAGGGCAATCATATAGAACCTCATACCAGTGTTAGAGCAGGCTCTCACGTCCCATAAACTCGATGCCACACAGGCATCCCTATGAAGCACTTGGCACCGTAAGGCAATCACATAGAACCTCCTATCGGTGCTAGAGATAGCTCTCACAGGACATGACTGCCACAAAGGCATTTTCAGAGATTGCCAATAATCTCAAAACAATTATATCTTTATTTTCATGAGCAAGCATTTGCATGTCAAACACGTATCAAGTTTCGAAATCAAACAATTTATAAATCAAGCAAAACATGCTTTCCGACTCATCAACGATAGTAATACTCAAGAAATTCAATACTTTCTCACAACAATTGGTATAGCCTATGCAAAAACAATTGGGATTATTAAAAATGTGAAAGAAAGGTGCAAGTATGATGCCAACTACTCACCTTTATGCTTTAATCGCTTTCTTGCAAAAAGTTTATCTAAAACACATTAGTTTCAAAATTTACAGAAATCAAATAGGGAATATAAACAGTTTAAATTAATCCTAACTAGCTAGCTATGCCTATGACCTATGGTTTCTAATATATTCTTAATTTAACCTAAGGTATCTGACTAGTTACAAGTTGTATAAACCCCTTTCCACAAAAGCAAAGTGCAAATTAATATCCTTCCTCGCCTTAGGCACGCATATATGCGCCCAAGTCCCCTTGGTAGCTAGTGGTGCGCTAACTGCAATTCCACGAGTAAATATTAATTACTATCATTCGATCATAACATTTTTGACTATAAGTTATATAAAACTACTCATCTAGCATCTTTCATGCTTGCGTATTTCTTAGTTACGACTAAGCGCACTACCTAATCTTGCATTTAACAACATTCATTCCGGCTATTATCAATATCTTCCAAGATTCAGCCTATTATTACTCAGGGATTTATTATTTAGATTTTTCTTTTATACTTCAAAGTAGTCGAAACCTTCTTTCCAACATCAAGTCATAACTTTCATCCAAAATATTTACTTACGACCCTATACATATGCTGATTACGTGATGAATTCATGTTGTAATTCTTCATACTCCAATTATCATCATTATACTCGAAACTTCCAACCTAGTAACCCGACTTGTATATGTTAGATTTTAAATCATAAATTTTAGAACTACACTATTCTTATTGTAATTTAAATAATTTAAGCTTAAAATTCCTAAGTATTACAGGTTTCTCCCAATTTACTCTATGTGATTGAATACCCCTTACTTATGCTTACATTGAAATTTCAACCATAAATTAAACTTAGCATGCTCACTAGTAAATTCATCCTAAACATATTCATAAATTTTATCCAAAATATAGGTGTTTAATCTAATTATCAAAATCCCAAATTTTTGTGAAATTACAAATCCCTAATTTTCCTAAATTCTTCAAAAAACATTTTAAATTAATTTTTACAACAATTATACATCTATAACACAATTTACATAAGAATTTAGCTAGGTAGAATTTTGATTTTTACCTAGGAGTCTACTGGTACAAAAATGGAGAAGCAAAAAAATTGGTTTTTGCTGGTTTGGCTACTGTTGGCTTCGGAGGGGAGAGAGGAAGGTGTGCCAGAGGGAAATGGGGCCACTGGGGTTCGATTTTGGAGGGGAGCCGACGTCGCGTCTCCTCCGGTCCCCGGTGGCTCGCGGAACAGAAGGAAGGCCTCGGGTTTTTGTTTTTTCAGGCCGTTCGGGAGAAGGGAGGGGAGAGGAGAAAAGGGGAAGGCTACCGGTCGGGTCGGTCGTCGACTGTCGGAGGGGAGAAGAACGACAAAAAATTGGGGGCGGGGGGAAAGGAAAAGCGGAGAAGAAAAAAATAAGGGGGTGATGGCACAGGGTGTCGCGCGACAGACTATTCCCTTTTTCTTCTCAATTATTATTATTATTTTAATCTCTTTTTTTTTACTTACTTATTTCTTTATTTATCTGTAATTCTAATTAAATCTCTAATTTACCAAAATAAATATATATTTCCAATTTGCCTAAATAATTATACCCTAAACCATGCATATAATTCATATTTTACTATTAAATTATAAAGTTTCCATATACTTTATTTCTTCTATAAATTTTATTACTAAATTATATATATATTTTTATTTAATTATATTTCATATTTTAATTATATTTTGTCTTATATTCACCATGATTTATTTATTTTAACTTTTGTTTACCTATTTTGTTTAGATTGTTATACCTTATGCCCTATACTATATTTAATAACTTTCCTAAACTTAATCTAATTGCATGAATATATTTATTAACTAGTTAATTTGTTTCATTAAATCCAAGTAAACTAGCATTTAGCTAATTATCAGAATTACAAGCTAGTGATCTTACATTTCTCCCCACCTTATAGAATTCAGTCCTCCGAATTCTCGAGCCAAGTCAGAAAAGCTATAGGTATCTCTCTCGCATCAAGCTCTCCAACTCCCATGTTGCTTCCTCAGTAGTATGATGTTGTTAGAGAACTTTTACAAAAGGAATGGTTTTAGACCTCAAGACTCTATCCTTCCTATCCAGAATTTTAACCGATCTTTCTTCATAACTCAAGTTTTTCTCTACCTCCAAGGGTTCATATGCGATGATATGAGAAGGATCGGGTTGGTATTTACGGAGCATGGACATATGGAATACATTGTGTACCTCGGCTAGCTGAAGAGGTAAGCTAGTCGGTACGCTACTTCGCCAACACGTTTCAATATCTCAAATGGTCCTATATACCGAGGACTCAACTTGCCTTTTTTCCCAAATCTAATAACACCTTTTGTCAGAGAAACTTTTAAAAAGACAAGATCACCCACTTCAAACTTCAAATCCCTTCTCCGATGCTCTGTATAACTTTTCTGTCTATTTTGGGCTGTCTTAAGCCTTTGACAAATCATGTGAACCTTTTCGGATGCTTGCTCAACCTAGTCCAAATAATAAGTCTTCCTGTTACCAATCTCTTCCCAACCAATTGGCGATCTACACCTTTGACCATAAAGAGCTTCATATGAGGCCATTCCTATGCTAGCATGGTAGCTATTGTTATACGCAAACTCTGCCAATGAAAAGTGCTCATCCCACGAACCTCTAAAGTCAATCACACAAGCACATAGCATATCCTCCAAAGTTTCTATTATTCGTTCGGACTATCCATCAGCCTGTGGATAGTATGCTATGCTAAACTGTGTCTTATATCCTAAGGACTCCTGAACTTGCTTGCAAAATTGAGACGTGAATTTAGAGTCCCTATCTGAGGTGATACTAACTGGAGTTCCATGCAGTCTCACAATCTCCTTGATAAACAATTTTGCCAACAGATTTAAAGGAGTAGTGGAGCTAATGGCCACGAAGTGGGCTGATTTGGTAAGCCTATCCATAATTACCCAGATTGCATCATGCTTTCTCCGAGTTTTAGGTAGACCCGTAACAAGATCCATAGTTATGTGTCCCACTTTCAAGTTGGCACATGTCAGGGTTGAAGTAAACCTCTTGGCTTTTGGTGTTCTACTTTCATTTGTTGGCATACCAGACATCTCGCTACAAACTCTATAATGTCCCGTTTCATTCTGGACCACCAATACACCTTTCGTAAGTTTTGGTACATTTTGGTACTTCCGAGATGTAAAGTGTACTTACTACTATAGGGTTTAGTCAAAATTAATCTCTTCATATCCTCATCACTTGGCACACAAATCCGTCCTTGGAACCTCAACAATCCATCACTACCAATCTCAAACTTTGTATTTTGGCCCTAATGAATCTGTCCAAAGACCTCGAGCAATTTCTAATTAAACTTCTGAGCTTGTCTGATCTGCTCCATCAACTCCGGTTCAATCCTGAGACTAGCAACTATAGGGCTCTGCTCGGAAGGTGCTATATCAATACTCAAGCTTGCAAACTGTCCCAGTAACTCTCATTGTTTCACCATCATAAACGACACTGCACTTAAGCTTTTCCTACTCAAAGCATCAGCTACAACATTAGCTTTCCCTGTGTGGTACAGTATCTCACAATCATAGTCCTTCAATAACCCCATCCATCTATACTGCCTCTTGTTCAACTCCTTCTGGAAGAATAAGTATTTGAGGCTCTTGGGATCTGTATAAATCTGGAACTTTTCTCCATAAAGGTAATGTATCCATATTTTCAATGCAAGCCACCCCTGCCAATTCTAGATCATATGTGGGATAATTTTTTTTCTTGCTCTTTCAACTATCGGGAGCCATATGCCACTACTTTCCATCTTGCATCAACACACATCCTAAACCATTATGGGAAGCATCACTATACACTATAAATCCTTTAGAACCATATGGAATGGCAAGGATTGGTGCAGAAGTTAATCGATACTTGAGCTCTTGAAAGCTGCGCTCGTACACATCACTCCACTCGAACTTGACATCTTTACGAGTGAGGCGTGCCAAAAGAGCGACAATCTTAAAAAATCCTTCTACAATAATACCCGACTAATCCAAGAAAACTTCCTATCTCTATCATCGTCTTTAGTCTCTCCTAATTCACTATTGCTTCAACCTTGGATGGATCAACTGATACTCTATCCTTGTTCACTATGTGGCCTAAAAAACTAATCTGTTCTATCCAAAACTCACATTTGTCTAACTTAGCATAAAACTTCTTCTCCCTTAGTGTTTGAAGGACAAGACACAAGTGTTGCTTATGCTCCTCCGAGGAATGAGAATACACCAGGATATCATCTATGAAGATGATGACAAACTGGTCTAAGTACTCCTTGAAAACTTCATTCATTAGGTTCATGAATGCTGCAAGGGCATTCGTCAAGCCAAACGGCATGATGAAGAATTCATAATGCCTATAGCGAGTTTGGAAGGCGATCTTAGGGATGTCTTAATCTCTCACTTTCAACTGGTGATTATCTCGACCTAAAATCTATCTTCGAGAACACCTTGGCACCCTTCAATTGATAGAACAAATCATCAATCCTTAGCAAAAGGTATCGGTTCTTAATAATAGCCTTATTGAGCATCCGGTAATAGATGCACAACCTCAAACTGCCATTTTTCTTTTTCACAAAGAGCACCGGTTCACCTCAAGGTGACACACTTAGGTGGATGAAACCCTTGTCTAACAGCTCTTGGAGTTGCTTTTTCAATTCTTCCAACTCTATGGGTGCCAACTTATAAGGGGTTTAGACAGAGGTTGAGTTTCGGGCACCAAGTTAATGGCGAACTCTAACTCTCTATCAAGGGGGAATCCAGGCAACTCTTTTGAAAACACATCGAGAAAATGTTTCACCACTGGAATATCCTGGAGGCTGGGTTTCGACTTCTCAACATATTCCACAAAAGTTATGAAACCTTCGTACATTAAATAAATCTTTAGACTCATAATAGGCAAATAGAAAATCTACTCATTCATTCATTTATCTCTAAAAGTTACAACACATTTTTTGGGTATTTACAATGTCATAGTTTTTCTAAAACTATTTAAACTAGCTCTATGAGTAGCTAACCAATCCATTCCTAGTATTACATCAAAATCTATCATATTTAGCAATATCAGGTTAGCTGGTACTACTTTATCACCAATTTTAACTTCACAATTTCTATATACTATCTCAGTTATTTGTGACTCTTTCATTGGTGTCGTGAAGTATGTAATCTAGAGGTTCAGGTTCTATTGGTAACTTCTTACCAAAAATAGGTGACACAAAGGAGTGCGTAGATCTAGAATCTATCAAGACGAAAGCTTTAACATTAAAGAAGAGAAGGCTACCCTTAACAACTAATGTAGAGACGTCCACAGACTCCTTGTCCGGCATGAACACTCTTCTTTGGCCAACAAATTTCTTGCCCTTATCTGCTGGAGCTGCTAGAGCTGCTGGGAGTGAAGGAATAGTCCTTACAGGCTGGGCTGGTGTGGTTCTCATCTTGGGACAATCCCTCTTCATATTCCTTACCTCACTACATTGATAACAAGTCCCATAGTACCGGTGGCAAGGTTGATTGGCGTAGTGTCTTCTCCCATATTGATTACACATAGGGGACTAATAGGGTACAAGGGCATTTTGTGGAACAAGATATGGAATTGTCCCAATCTGAGTTTCAGTCGAGACTACGGAGTCAGGGTAAGAGATATGACGATAGAAGGTCGTTTCAGAATATGGGGTAGAATAAGAAGCTGAGGATTGGTGCATCTAGAGCCATGCTTTTCCTATAATCATGCTTTTCCTATAATCATGCTTCTCATTCAATCAAAATCAGACTTAATCATGGGGTCATATCATCGGAATATGGGAAAACTACATGCTAAGTGCTAAATCATCCCAAAATCAAACAATTTAAGCTCAGATTTTCAAAAACATTTTGAAAAGTTTTTCAATTTTGCCCAAATTTTTGAAAAATGCTCAAGTGATATCCCCTCCCTCAAACTTAAAGTGCACAGTGTCCTCAGTATACAGATAATATAAACATTGAAGTTCAGGAACAGAGTACTCCCCTTTCTGATGATGATGATGAACAATCGAAGCTAGATTGAAAACATAAGACAGGAAAAGATATCGGCAAAATAAAAATAGAAAGAATCAATGAAAAAGAAAAAGAGTTATATACAAAATGAAAAGAAAAATACAGCCACTTCAAATGCAGCTAAAGAATACAACACTCAACAGCAGTGAGAAGAGGAGGATTAGCCATAGTGGTGATAAAATGTTAACAGTTAAATCTTCCTGAGCTCTATCTACTTCCCTCTTTCTTTCAGATTTCATGTGCTTAAGCCTTATATCCTCATTAATCTCCGTCTTAAAACACTCTTGAGAGTCATCAAGGAGCTTCAAAGGCTTGAAAACATTAAACTTCACTTCCTGATCTTGCACTCTTATAGTCAACTCCCCCTTTTACACATCAATTATCGTTCTACTAGTAGCTAAGAAAGGTCTGCCTAAAATAGTGGGGACTTCCCTGTCTTCCTCCATATCTAGTACAATAAAATCTGCAGGGAAAATAAACTTGTTCACCTTTACTAAGACATCCTCAATGACCCCCTTTAGATATTGAATGGATCGATCTGCTAGCTGAAGGGTCACTGTAGTGGACTTGACATCCCCTATTCCTAACTTTTGATAGATAGACAAAGGCATTAGATTGATACTAGCTCCTAAATCACACAAGGCTCTACCAAATAATAGATCTCTAATAGTGCAGGGTATGGTAAAACTCCCGGGATCCTTGCGCTTGGGGGGTAATTTCCTCTGGATAATTGCACTACATTCCTCAGTTAAGGCCACCGTCTCATATTCTTCCAATCTTCTATTCCTCGAGAGGATATCCTTTAAAAACTTCACATAACTTGGCATTTGCTCTAAAGTATCTGCAAAAGGAATGTTGATGTGAAGCTTCTTAGAAACCTCAAGAAATTTAGCAAATTGTTGTTCCAATTTTTGATTTTGGAACCTTTGAGGAAAAGGTACTGGTGGTCTAACTAGAGGCAATGTAGTGGGAACCTGTGTAGAATCAGAGGACGAGGAAGGCGGTAAAGAAGAAGAAGGTAAAGATGAAGAAACGCCTAGTTTTGTTTCCTTTGCAGCCCGATCCTGATGTTCCTGCTTTTTCTGGGCTGCTTCGTTAGAACCTATGTGTTTATCAATTATGGGCTGTTCAGGTCCAGACTTAACTTGTGGCTCATCTAGCTCTCTGCCACTCCTAAGGGTAATGGATCTAACATGTTCCTTACCCTCCCTTTGCTTAACAGGATTAACTTCAGTGTTACTAGGAAGGGTCCCTTGAGGACGTTGGCTAAGAGCACTAGCTATTTGTCCAACCTGAACTTCTAAGTTCTTAATTGAAGCAGCTTGATTTTGCAGGATAGTCGTGAACATCTCCTCTAATGTAGGCTTCTTCTCAGCTGCTGGTGCATGGTAGAGTTGGGGCTGTATAAGTGGTGGTGGTGGTGGTGATGGATGATGTGGGTATGGGTATGGGTGAGAGAAGGCGGCTAAAATGGAAATTGTGGCGGTGGTGGTACCTGAATCGGTGAAGCTTGAAAACTAGGGAGTCCTACAAGTCTAGAACTAGAAGTTTGCCCTTGGTTTTAGCTCTAGAAGAAGTTAGGATGGTTCCTCCACCCTGGATTGTAGGTGTTTGGAAAATGGTTGATCTGTTCCGTTTGAGAAGGGGCAACATACTGAATCGATTCTATGTTGAGCGGACACCTATCTACAGAGTGGGTACCACTACACAACTTGCAGGAAAGAAAAGGACTTTAGACAGAATAAACAGGATTAGGATTGGAGGAAGGATTATGCTGGGTACTGAGCGACTCTACCTTCTTCGTAAGATTAGCGATTTGAGAGGTCAAGGTAGACAGGGTGTCGAGCTTATAAATACCTGTTGACTTCTTAGGTAATTGCCTCTCCAAGGACCATAGATAGTTGTTAGCAGCCATCTTTTCTAACAACTCGTAAGTTTCCTCCTATGTTGTGCACATCAGGGCTCCACCTGCAGTAGCATCAACAATGGTCCTATTTTGGCTTGTAAGTCCGTTGTAGAAGGTCTGGACTTGCAACCACAAAGGTAGGCCATGGTGAGGGGACTTCCTAAGAAGCTCCTTATATCGTTCCCTTGCTTCGTAAAGAGTTTCCGAATCAAATTGGGGAAAGGAAGATATGTTACTATGGAGTTGGGCCATTTTAGAGGGAGGGAAAAACTTAGATAGAAATTGATGGGCTAACTCGTCCCATGTAGAAATGCATCCTGGAGGCAAGGAGGTTAACCAGTGTCGCGCCCTAACCCTAGGTGAGAAGGGGAATAATCTAAGCCTAAGCACATCATCAGATAATGCATTGTGTTTGAACGTGTTACACAAGTCCAGGAATTGCCCAAGGTGAGCATGTGGGTCATCGTGCGGAAGCCCACTAAACTACAATGAAGTCTAGATCATTTGGAGGATTACGGGCTTAATTTCGAAGTTGTTAGCAGGGACAGCTGGTGGCCTAATACCGGTATAATAACCTCCAATAGTCGGCATCGCATAATCTCCAACGGTCCTGGTTTCCCTATTTTCCACTTTAGTGCATTGCAGCGGAGCTAATAATTTCCTAGAATCCTTTCAAATTTTTCTAAGAGTTTGTTCAATTTCAGGATCTAAAGGAAAGCAATCGAAACTCCTGGCTCTACGCATGCAATCATCAGAAAGTCCTTAGAAATTTTTTTTTAAGTTTTTTTTTTAATTCACTAATCTAGATTAAACTTCTAAATATTTACACCCTAAATATTTACAAGCTAGAATTACACCTAAGCATAATTTCACCGATATTAATTAACGACTAATTAAAACTTCCCTGGTAACGGGGCCAAAAACTTGACACGCCCAAAGCGTATTGTCCGCAAGTGCACGAGTCGTACAAGTAATAATGGGATTTGAGTCCCAGATTATCGTTTCACAGAGAAGTTGAATTGCCTAATTAAGTACCGGTTAATTTTACCCTAAGTATATCCTAGTAAATTATGAAAATTCAGATGGTGATCTACTAAGGCTTAAATTAAAAAGGTACTGAAAAACAATAAAAATAAAAATTATAAAATAAATAAAACATAATTAAAATTACTTTTCGAGCTCCTAGCAAATAAAAGCACTAACCTACAAAAGATAAATAACAAAACTAAAATTAATTAGTGCAAATAAACTAGAATGCAAATAAGAAAATAAAGAAATAAAATTAATCAAACTAAAATTAAACAATCCTAGAATAAAATATGTATTTAATTAAACTAATTAATAAAAATGTAAATTAAACTAACTTAAAATTTAATGAAATAAAATCCTAGAAAAATAAGAAAATAACTATAAATCTAATTGTCTAAAATATTTAATCTAAAAGTAATCCTAATTATATCTAAATTCTAACTTAACAATAAAATCTAAATAATGCATGAGAAATAATTTTTTTTTGCTTTAATTTTAAGATGAAGACTAAATTAAAAATGCATGAAACAAATTTAATCTAATTCTAAATGCAAGATAATAACACTTAATTAATTATCAACCTAATTAAAACTACGCTATACTAATAAGCAAGGAACAATAATATGTAATTTAAATAAAGACTATTTTTACCTAAACTAACCAAAGCTAAAACAATACAATTAAAAGGAATAATATGTAACGACCCGAATTTACTGATATTTCGGTTGGGCTACAAGTCGATATTAGGTCAGAACAGTGTTCAGTGTGATTAATTTTTTTCCTCAATAACAAATTTAAATAGAATACGTTCACATTCTCCAAATACATCTTGTATTGCATTACTGTACTTACATAAATAGAATACGCTCTGTAAAATCTTAACTATGCGGAATGCATTACTAACGGAAGCGATCCCAGCTACAGAGGAACTCTGTCGAGGAAAGTAAGGGGGTGAGCTCAACATGCTCAGTAAGAAAAACCCCATAGCAGGTAAATAAATACACTACCTATGAAAAATATATATATTTTTATATTTACCAAATCCGAAATTATTTTCACAAAGTATATAGATGATTTGGTAATTTCTCAGATACCAGATTTCAGAATTCGGAAAACATATTTAGTATTGGCAAAAGCACAAATACCCAGAACAGATTTTTCAAAAACAGAGTATGTATCAGTAATACCTTTAACTACTGTTATAAATCCAGAAAGTTCAGAGTTTTTTAGTAGCAAAACAAACAGATTCCAAGATATTTCAGTTCAAGCAGACAAATTCAATAAATATTTTCAAATAGACGAGACAAGGCATGCATGCTATATCAGATATCAGAAATGACTATTGGCTAATGTCGGTGACTCCGGGCAATTCATGGGCCAGGTGTGTCGGGATGTCAATTACCATGGGAGTGGTCAGCTACCCAAACGGCTCACAGATCAGAATGTTCGAAGACCAGAAACAGAATCAGAAACACGATACATCATACTCGTGGACCACAGATACAGAACAGAAGTGCAGTATGATCTCACCAACGCCTTTGTCTCAAAATCAGTGCAAGACGGATCGTACGACACACAGTTAGTACGCGCTCAAGCACATTTCATTAGAATAATTTTCTAACAGATCGTTTTTCCTCAAATCACATATAAATTAATTTGTTTTATGAAATCGTTCAAAACAGGTTGACTAGCCCTTTTTTCGAAAAAATCTCAGAAGACGATCTTTGAAAATTCAAAATTCAAGATTTTCAATAATTAAAACCGAATTCAAGTCATACCGAAATTTCTAAAATCATTAAAAATTTAGTCCGTAAAATTTGATTGTTCAACTAAGGTAAAATCTCTAATTTTTCAGTCATAAAGCTCAACCTAGTCTTTTCGATAATTTCGATACTACGAAATTCAACCTAAATTTTATATCTACAAATATACGAAAATTACGCATATTTATCTCTAGCAGCGACGAGAATTTTCCTTACCTCGGTGTCTGTCCGCGGTCCTCGGTTGTCTTGACGTAGCGAGTCGGCGAGTCCGGTCCACTCAACTAATTTTTCGGAGCTCTTCCCCGAGATTTCTAAAATTTAGTACACTTATTTTCCTTCCTCAATTTTTTTCTCTTTTTTTTATAATATATATATATATATATATATTACTTTCTTCTTCTTCTTTTTCTTTATATATATATATATATATTATATATATTTATTTATTTATTTTTTTGAATTCATTTATCTTTTCCCGCCACCTTTTGTTTCTTCTTCTTTCTATTTGCTTCCTTCTTCACCGATTACTGTTCACTATCTTCTTCACCTCTTGGTTTCAATCTCCCCTTCACTGATCATCATTTCCCGAGCTACCAATGCTGCCACCTTCTTCCTCCCGATACACCTCCGCCCGGTGCTGGTGGTCATGTATTCCTCTGGCCACCCTGTAAGGTCCTCTGATCTCAAGCTCTCGGTTTCCTCTCCCTCAACTTCACCTTTACAGCTTCAATCCTCAGCTTTTATCCCCTTGGCTCACTCTCTTTGTTTTCAGCCTTTACAAACTGCTCTAATCGTGTATCCTCTATTCATTTTCCAGTAGCCTCACATCTCTCATTTCCTGTTTCGCTCTTTGCTTCAGGTTTCCTTTACTGCTTTCCTCCCAGCCTCCTCTCCACTTCATTCCTCGGTTTCACGCTACTGCTTCCAGTATGAACAGGCAAGAATGGTACCTATTTTCCTGCTTCATGTCTCTCCGTTACTTCCTGTTCCAACCCAATCTCGGTTCATTCCTCTGCCATTTTACTGTTGGCATTTTTCTGTATCTCTCGGTTAATGCCTTCATTACTTCCCAGTTTTTGCTCCATGTTTTCTTTTTCCACTCTCTTCTTCTAGTCTCCCTCTTAGCCTGCCTTCTTATTTCGATGCCTATGTAGGAACAAGCATCGGGCAGATTTCAGCATACCGGTTAGCTGCAAACCTTAGTCTCCTATTCCTGCTTCTATCTCTGCTCTGCTAAAATCATCAGGGAAATCATCAGGTTCCCCCTTCCTACAATGTTCGTATGTATGTATTTATATAAATGCTTCTAAGAAATTAGTTTCCTTGTATGCCGACTATTTCACCATTGCTATGTCCACTGTCCCTGTACCATGTTCACTCTTATTTTACATGTATATTCACATCCACTTCAGTACTCAATTGCCACTCCTCTGCTCCTCTTCATTTTCGTTTCTTTTCCAAGGCAGCTCGGCAGTTCAACCACCCTTACTTGAAGACTTCCCTATTTCCATACTTTCCTGTCTATCATTTCATTTTCAGCTTTAACTCTTGCTCTCCATCTTTTCATTTATTTACTTTATTAAATGGTATACCATCTAACTTGTATGTCAGCCGAGTACATAACCTTACAGCCTACTGCCATCACCTTATCCCTCCCTCACGTTTTCTGTTTCACGTTTCCTGCCTCCATCACGTTTTCTGCTTCTCTTCCTTAAGCTGATGGTTAGAGCAGGTTTACCTTCCTAAGCAGTACATACACTGCAGGACGCTATTTATCGCTTTTTTTCTTTCTTTCTTTTTTTCTCCACCGAGAGCTATCCCATCAACTCACCTTCTCACATTTCTTGCTCCTCTTCCTGAAACTGGTCCGGCAACTACACCTTTTTTTACCTACTAACTCCCATCATCATCATTTTCCTTTTTCCCCTTAGAAGCACTCTTACTGGTATACATAGATAAATAAACACATCCTTAGATATACATATACATATATTTATATATGTATACTTAATGGAGTTCTCGGCCATGTATCTTTGCTATATATATAAATATACTTTTATATATACATTGATATATATATATATACATGTATAAATATACATATATACGTATATATCCATAGCCTTTTATTCTTAGAGCTATTATATTTTATTTAATTAACTCCTCCAAGTCCCGCAATGGGAAAATATAATTTAATTTGAACATTTGACCAATGAAACACATTTTTAATCTTAATGACTTAATTGTTATTTATTGATAAAGCTGAGTACATGAAATTTTACGGTGTTTACATAATAAAATAAAAAATGTACATGAAAATAGAATGGTGGCTGATTTGTAAGGCCAAACATGGCCTTAACCGAATGTCCAGCTATGCTCGTGGTCCCGACTGTACTGTACTGTTCATGGTTCTTCTCTAAATTCTGCTTTCAAGCTTTGTCCAGGTGCTACCAATGGTGCCCACGTACTGCCTTCAGATCACCACGCCAGCTACCCTCACGTCCCTGTATAAGCTTCCTGCTCTGCTTTAGTGCTGACCATTTGTGCTACTAGCAATCTCTACAACAGTCATGCCATGCAAATGCTTCAAGCATGGTACTAGCTAGTCGCACATAGCATCAGCCAGGCGTCTGCTCTTACTGCCAGCTCTTGCTCTGGAATCAGTTTCAATTCTCGCCACCACCTGCGACTGGTTAGCTGCTATCACGTTTCTGCCAGTCCTGCACATGCCCACCCGAACCGATGCTCTGCGTCAGCTATGCACTGGTCATTGGAGCACAACACACACCAGCACTTCCAACAAACTAATCAGTAAATAATATGCAAAGATGTACACAAAAGCTAGAAGAGTTAAACTAATGCAATGGACTTATAAAATAAACATTAATCATTGTACAAATAAAACTTAAACTAATTCTATAAATACAGAAGTTGATAACCGGAAGTGTAAGTGATTCAAAGGAGACAATGTAGAAAATGAAGACAATGGCTGGACCCGAACTTGGTTACGCAAACTCTGCACCAACAACAACCTCAATTACAACCTGCCAAGGTCCTCCTCAGAAGCTCAGTGCTAATGTAAGCATACCGCAACGAACTTGCAACTAGCTAACACGGCCTTAGATCAGAATAAAAGCAACATTGAGACGATGAACAGTGTAAAAAACACGTGAAACAGGGCAGAACATAGAAGATGATGTGATCCCTGTTCACCACATTAATGTATTCAGCCTCTGTTTTGCACCGTACGGTAGTAGTCTAGCCAACGTTATCAGCAATGAGATGAAGAACGGCTTCTGTCTAATCGGAATAGAAGAAAATAGGCCGAAATGAAAAATACACACGAAATAGCCTCTAACATTAAACAAACAATAGAGTGAACAGTAAAACTAGAAAATGCAAAAATCTGAACACCATGAAATACTTCCTCCTCTAAGCAATCATCGTCGTTCCGCTGTGCCAACAACTCGGGAACAATACCCAGCACCCAACCCGTATCAAAACACCAGAATAAGACACAGGCAGTGATAATCAAAGCATATAGAGTGACTGTAGCGAAATATGAATAAGCAGTAGAAAAACAAAGAAAGAAAATCGAAATAGGAAGCAAACCGAGAGCAACAATATAAAAATAATAACTTTTAATTAAAACTCAAACAGTAAAATAATAATGGAATGGAAATTGAACAAAACCTAGAAAGAATATGGTGAATGGTGGCTGCTGTCACCAGCCGAAAAGATTAAAAGAAAACCTAAGAAAAAAATAAAACCTAACAATAAATGTTTAACCTAAAAAACTAAAGCTACCCCCTTTTTCAATTGCCATCTTTTTCTATTTATATACACACTTAGGGGTACAATTGTAATTTTTTCATCCTAGATGAGTTGGCAATGTTTGGCCACTTGTCTTCACACCATTGGCTCCTTGAAAAATAATATTTCCATGTCATCTGTCTTTTTGTCCAATTGGATGTGCTAGGCTCGTATTGTCCGCGTGGTCCTGTCTCGATTTTAGCTCAATTTCGATCCATTTTCTACCGAAATATTCAAAATTCATTCGGATTTAATTTATCTGCAAACATGAGAATTTTAATTAAATAAAGAGGATAATTAACAAAATAAATTGGGGATTTAAATAATTACTTAGGAAATTAAGCATAAATAATTCTAAAAATATAGAATTATTAGTGACTAGTATCGAATCATAGCCCAACGTTTGAGGTGAGTAATGACAGAAGGGAAGGTAAGTTAAATGCGAAAAATTTGTGGTGATTTCAGTAGGTCATGTGTGGGGAGAAGGACGTGACAATTTGTCTCTTAAAAGAACCCCTCCTGAAGTCGGTGTGGGAAGCTGCATGTCTCTTACCCTTATTCTTGGTTATCACTCGGGACTTAGACTGAGACTGTATCAACTCTAGTCCTCTCTCAAGTTCCTATGCCGATCTCCGAGTATCATTAAATTCAGTAATGCAGAGCCCCATCAATCTATCTCGATCAACCGCTCCTCTGCCGCTGCTAGACCCTTCACCCCTTTAAATGCCAATAGATTCATCTTAAGAAAATCCTTCAACCGACCCTTACCTCCATCATCGAGCCTGGTTTGTGTCGAAGGCTGAGCGATGGGTGGCATTAGGTCAGTCTGTATAGGAGGTGGGGGCGAATCTTGTGGTGGTGTAGGAGCCAGGGTAGGTGTGGTACCTGAGGCATTAGCCCCAAAATGCTGCGTAAATAGCACTGTCATCTACTCGAACCCCTGCCGTACGTCATACTTAAGCCGATTAATTCGAGAGTTAGAACTCTTCGACTGTGGTTCAGGTCATGAAAGTGGCTGTGCCTGCCTTCGGGGACGGCTTCGTTTCCCCTTCATATCTTGGCTCTTACGCACTTGCGCATTTACATTAAACATCAGTTACAATTTTAACCGTTAACTTCAATTCATAACCAGAAAAATACAGACACTTGAGGTGTAATCTGACACGCCCTAAAGGTAATGTCCACAAGTGCACAGGTCGTACAAGTAATAATGAGATTTGAGTCCCGAGTTATCGTCCCACAGAGAAGTTGACTAGCCTAATTAACTACCGGTTAATCTTACCCTAAGTATATCCTAGCAAATTTTGAAATTAAAGGGAGTGATCTACATGGCTAAAATTAAAAATACTGAAAGCAATAAAATAATAAAACTATAAAATAAAAAAAATAAAACCGAGCAAAATTACTTACAGTGCTCCACGCAATTAAAATAAAAAACCTACAAAAGAAATTAAAACAGTTAAAGCTAATTAATGCAATTAAAATAAAATGAAAATATGAAAATAACAAACCAAGATTAATTAAACTACAATTAAACTAACCTAAAATGCAATTTAAACTACTCAATCAAAATGCAATTTAAACTAAACTAAAACTTAATGAAAATAAAGACTAAATTAAAAATGCACGAAAAAACCTTTAATCTAAATTAATTCTAAATGCATCTAAACTAAAATAAAATCCTAAAACATTTAATATAAAATTAACTACTAACTAAAATTAACACTACAAATTAACATGCAAAAATAATAAAATTAACCTACCATTATAATTGACTTACTTATTTACTAACAACTAACAAATGCATGAAAATACTAGTGATGCATTAAACTAAAACATGACTAAATTGAACTATGGCCAAACATGGCCTTAACAACTTTTAAATCATCCAAATCCCTCCAAACACTGTTCATGTCTTCAATTTTCGTTTTCATTTCCAGGTGCTTTCGGGTTGGTTGTCTAGGCGTGTCCTGTCCATGCCTCTCGGCTCAGTGTTTCTGCTCCATGCCTCTCGGTTTGTCCTCTGTCCAGCTACCGCATACAGCTTACACGTTTCCACCTACTTCAAGCTGCGTTTTCTGCATTTGTCAGGCGTGACCAGCTCCCATTCTCGGTTCCGTGTACAACATCCTTAACTACAACAACACATCACGTTACTACCTGCTTCAAGCTGCATTTTCTAGCCAGACCTACTCCTTCTTCAGGTCACGACTTCTGCCCCTGCATTTGCTTCCAACTTCTGCAACAAAAGCCCCTCATTCTGCTCCAACTGCTAGCTTATTCTCCTGCCATGCTGCTGTTCCAGGCTCTAGGTGCCACGAGTGATGCAGCTGCTCTCGGTCTGCTCTGTTCTGCACTGGTGTTGCTGCTCATTCCTCACATGCCCTGCTCACTGCAATTAGCCAACTCCACCTCCTGCTGCATATGGAAGATTAATATAAATCAATAGCAAAGACAAAAGAAAATGCATAGTAATATCATCATAAAACAGAGTTAAACAGAGGATAACTCTCAATTTCCAGGCGTGCTGCTATTTTCGTATTGTTTGCTGCTACTGCCATCTCGGGTTTGTTTCCAAATAATTGTCCAAGTAGTGCTATATCTCCTATACTACTGCTATTATGCAATGAAGAGCAATAAAGGATGAAATCCAGCAAGAAGGCTAAACCGAGAACCACAAGAAATTTGAGAACTCAAGTGCTAAAGAAATCAAAGAACTAAGCTTACCAAACCGAGAGCACAACCATATAACAAAAATTAAGCTTTTCAGAATAGCCCAACATAAAAATAAAGAAATGGAAGCTTAACAAAACCAAGAATAAGGAAAGGGAATTGATTGCTATTAAAATGATCTATCCAAGACTAGAAAAATGAAGAACATCAAAATGAAATGAACATTAAAAATAAATTGTAGCTAACGAAAAACTAGACTAAAAGAAACAAGGAAAAATAAATCCTAAGGTTAATTCTAACACTATACTACTCCTAACTTACATTACATTACACTACGCCTAAACTACATCTACTTCTACTCCTAAAATTACATTCTTTTTCAATTGTCATTTATGTCTTATTTATACACACAAAAGGGGTAGAATTGTAATTTTCACATCCTAGATGAGTTGGCATTTTTTTTGGCCACTTGTCTTCACACCATTGGCTCATTGAAAAGATATTTCCATGTCATCGGTCTTCTTGTCCAATTGGATGTGCTAGGTGGCATGGCTTGTGTTGTCCGCGTGGCTCAATCTCGATTTTAGCCTAATTTCGATCCATTTTCTACCGAAATATTCAAAATTCATCCGGATTTAATTTATCTGCAAACATGAGAATTTTAATTAAATAAAGGGGATAATTAACAAAATAAATTGAGGATTTAAATAATTAATTAGGAAATTAAGCACAAATAATTCTAAAAATATAGAATTATCACACTCCCAAACTTGAGCTTTTGCTTGTCCTCAAGTAAAACAAAATGATTATAGGAATCACAAGTACAAAACACAACAATTTCTCCAATATCATCCTCAAAGAAAAAGTACAGACTATGAAATCAAAGACTCGCAATTACAAGTCCAGCACTTAGAATTATTAAATCATAAGTCCTAACCCAAATTGGACTCCTCGGGAGTGTGTGAAAAATGTCAAAGTCACTTCACAGTACATTATCTGGATCAGATTATGCAAACACAGTGAATGCAAAGTCAATGACATGTGATCACTCCCATAAGTTTGCTTTTCACTTCTCTCTCCACTAATGTAGTCACACTTAATCAAAGATCAATAGGACTTCATTAAGCTTGTAATGTAATGTCGGGGCTAAGGTATGACAAAGTCGATTTAGGTTTAGTTACCCCTTAACATGCATTACTTCTAGGATCTTAATGTAATAGCTCAAATCATTTCCCCCAAACTTATTTATTTTATTCTATTTTTGTATTTTCTTCTTTCTTCTTTTCTTTTTCTTTCTTTTTTTTTCATTTTTTTTACATACTCCTTCACTATCACTTAATACCCAATTGTACAAAGCTCACAATATATCTCATGACTTTCCATGCTTTCGGGGTAAAGGATAGGAAAAGAGTGGTTAAGCTAAGGAAAATATGCAGGTGTATTTACAGAGAAAAGCTTATTTGGCCCAGATGGGTGACTAGGAGTAGCATATGTACAAGGAAGGCTAGAAAGGCTCAAACGATCCAAAGATGGCCTAAATCATCTCCCTAATTAAGTGTGATCTAATATTTCACCTCGAGATCAGATCAAACAAATTCTAGAATATGATGCACAAAATCAACAGAACAAATGCAGTCCTATGTACACATAAGCTTTCTCTAAATAAATATATCGATTCATGACATGACATGTGCATAAGATGAGGCAATCACAATCAGAATTAAGATAAATTCAAGAATTCAACTTCATGCTTTTCCTATAATCATGCTTCTTATTCAATCAAAGTCAGACTAAATCATGGGGTCATATCATCAGATTATGGGAAAACTACATGCTAAGCACTCAATCATCGCAAAATTAAACAATTTAACTCATATTATCGAAAAATTTTGAAAATTCTTTCTCAGATTTTCGAAAAAATTTTGAAATTTTTTTCAATTTTTCACAAAATAGCTCAAGTGATATCCCCTCCCCCAAACTTAACGTGCACAGTGTCCTCAGTGTGCAGATAATATAAGAATTTAAGCTCAAGAACAGAGTACTCCCCTTTCTGATGATTATGAACAACTGAAGCTTGATTGAAAGCGTAAGACTGGAAAAGAAATCTGCAACATAAACAAAGAAAGAAACAACAGAAAAAAAAAAGAAAAACAAACTATATACAAAGTGAGAAGAAAAATACAACCACTTCAAATGCAACTGAAGAAAACAACACTCAGCAGTAGTGCGAAGAGTAGGAGGGTCATCCAGAGTGGCAACAAAATGTTAACAGTTAAATCCTCCTTAGCTCTATTTACTTCCCTCCTTTTTCAGATTTCTTATGCTTAAGCCTTATATTCTCCTCAATCTCCATCTTAAAACATTTTTGAGAGTCATCAGGGAGCTTCGAAGGTTTGAAAACATTAAACTTCACTTCCTGATCTAGGACTCTCATAGTTAACTCCCCCTTTTATACATCAATTAAAGTTCTACCCGTCACTAGGAAAGGTCTGCCTAGTATAATAGGGACTTCCTTGTCTTCCTCCATATCCAAAATAATAAAATTCGTAGGGAAAAAAAATTATCCACATTTACTAACACATCCTCATTGACCCCCTTTTGATATTTAATGGATTGATCTGCTAGCTGAAGGGTCACTATAGTGGGCTTGACATCCCATATTCCTAACTTCTGATAGATAGACAAAGGCATTAGATTGATACTAGCTCCTAAATCACATAGGGCTCTACTAAAGAATAAATTTCCAATAGTGCATGGTATGGTAAAACTCCTGGGATCCTTGAGCTTGGGGGGTAATTTCCTCCAAATAATTGCACTACATTCCTCAATCAAAGCCACCTTCTCATATTCTTCCAGTCTTCTCTTCCTCGAGAGGATATCCTTTAAAAACTTCACATAACTTTGCATTTGCTCTAAGGCATCTGCGAAAGGAATGTTGGTGTGAAGTTTCTTAAAAACCTCAAGAAATTTTGTAAATTGTTGGTCAAGCTTTTGGTTTTGAAAATTTTGAGGAAAAGGTACTGGTGGTCAACCGGAGGGGATATAGTGGAAACATGTGTAGCATCAAAGGGCGAGGAAGGCTGTGAAGTAGAAGAAGGTATAGATTAAGAAGCACCTAGCTTTGATTCTTTTGCAGCCTGATCCTGATGTTTCTACTCTTTCTGAGCTGCTTCTTTAGATCCTAAGGGTTTATCAACTATGGGCTGTTCAGGTCCAAACTTAACTTGTGGCTCATCTAGCTCTCTGCCACTCCTAAGGGTGATGGATTTGACATATTCCTTACCCTCCCTTTGCTTAAAAGATTAGCTTCAATGTTACTAGGAAGGGTCTTTTGAGGACGTTGACTAAGAGTGTTTGCTATTTGTCATACCTGAACCTCTAAGTTCTTAATTGAAGCAGCTTGATTTTGCAAGATCGTTGAGAACATCTCCTCTAATGTAGGCTTCTTCTCAGCTGCTGGTGTATGTAAATGTTGGGGCTGCATAGGTTGTGGTGGTGGTGGTTGATGGAAGTGAGGCGGATGATGTTGAAATTGAGGTGGAGATGGTTGATGAGGCAGATGATATGAAAATTACGGCTATAGTGGTACATGAACCGATGGAGCTTGAAAACCAGGGGGTTCTACAGGTCTAGAATTAGAAGATTGCCCTTAGTTTTGGCTCCAGGAAAAGTTAGGATGGTTCCTCCACCCTGGGTTGTAGGTGTTTGACAAGTGGTTGTTGTGTTGCTTTTGAGGTGGAGTAACATACTGAACCGATTCTAAGTTAAGCGGACACCTATATATAGAGTGTGTACCACTACACAGCTCGTAGGAAAGAAAAGGACTTTGGACAGAATACATAGGGTTAGGACTGGTGAAAGGATTATGCTGGGTACTGAGCGACTCTACCTTCTTCGTAAGGTTAGCAATCTGAGAGGTCAAGGTAGACATCGTGTCTAACTCATAAATACCCATCGACTTCTTAGGCATTTGCCTCTCCGAGGACCATAGATAATTGTTAGCAGCCATCTTGTCTAAGAAATCGTAAGCTTCCTCCTCCATTTTGCACATTAGCCATCTGTGGAAGGATTATGTTGGGTACTGAGCGACTCTACATTCTTCGTAAGATTAGCGATTTGAGAGGTCAAGGTAAACAGTGTGTCGGGCTCATAAATACCCATCGACTTCTATGGTAATTGCCTCTCTGAGGACCATAGATATTTGTTAGCTGTCATCTTGTCTAAGAGCTGGTAAGCTTCCTCCGCTGTTTTACACATTAGCGCTTCACCCGTAGTAGCGTCAACAATGGTCCTATTCTGGCTTGTAAGTCCGTTGTAGAAGGTCTGGACTTACAACCACAAAGGTAGACCATGATGAGGACACTTCCTAAGAAGCTCCTTATACCGTTCCCATGCTTCGTAAAGAGATTCCGCATCAAATTGGGCATAGGAAGATATGTTACTACGGAGTTAGGCCATTTTAGAGGGAGGGAAAAACTTAGCTAGAAATTGATGGGCTAACTCGTCCCATGTAGAAATAGATCCTGGAGGTAAGGAGGTTAACCAGTGTCACACCCTATCCCTAAGTGAGAAAGGGAATAATCTAACCCTAAGCGCATCATCAAATAATCTATTGTTTGAATGTGTTGCACAAGTCCAGGAATTGCCCAAGGTAAGCATGTGGGTCATCGTGTGGAAGCCCACTGAACTGTAAAGAAGTATGGATCATCTGAAGGATTGCAGGCTTAATTTCGAAGTTGTTTGCAGGGACAGCTAGTGGCCTAATGCCGGAATAATATCCTCCAATCGTCTGCCAGTACACTCTTCTTCACTTCCTGCCTAATTTGTCCAGCTCTCATTCTCGGTTTTATCCTGCATCTGTACATTACTGCTATCACCATGCTGTTCTGCTTTACCATGGCCACAACTGCCCAGCTACTAACCAAGTGCTGCATGCAACCTCTACAATCACGTCGAGGAGAAGTAACCACCATTGCTCCTTCTAGCAGATCCGCTGTCACGACCCAAATTACCTAAAAATCAGAGTAAATTTTTTCACTTTTTCATTTATTATTTAATTCTTACCTTTCTCTCGTCGTGACCATCCTACAACACAGTTGGGCTATGATTCGGTGTTAGTCACCTCACACTATTACCAATCCCATTTCCATAATCACATTTATACATCAGAGTTTACCATCTTTGACTTTAATTAAATACATACTCAATGGTATTTATAACTCTACATCCCCGACATCAATATCCGTTTACAGTACTGTGCATTACATATTTAGATACAAAACCATACAAATGTGTATACCTGTCTCTCGATGGGAAGCAGCAAGCAGCGGATATCAAGTATGCAAGTCCTCAGCCGCTCAATAACTATTTCAAGTGCTCTGAAAAGATGGGAAAATAAGGGGGTGAGCAAACCACACGCTCAGTAAGGCAATTATGCAAGTAAGTAGATAGCTCCACTATCTACATGCTCATAATGCCATGCCCTTAAATCCATTTCTTTTCATTTAAAATTTCACGCACAAAGTCATGCATATTCAATGCCATAGTTTATCCAAAACTATTTGTGCATATATAAATCATGTAACTCATGCATTCAAAGCATTTTATGTGATATCATTAAATCATATTAAGCATGAATTTAATCAAGATCATGCAATCTTTCATGCCATGTAAGACAAAACATGGATTTCAAATGAAAGCATGGAAAAACACATCATGCCACTGTATTTAAATCAATTCATTTAAAACGCAGTATAAAATAACCCCTCTGGGTCAATCATCTCAAAACTCATAAAACAATTCGTTATATTTCATTATAAAACTTGAGTTATAAAACCACCCTTCTTTCAGGGTCACATATCATAAAATCATCTGAAATCATCAAATCATCAAATCGGGGGCCTGACCCCTCCTTCGGGTCTACCCTGGTCTAACAGACCACAAGTTATATCATGTGAGACAATAAGGTAATTATCAGTAACATCGAGGACTATGGCCATATCCTAGTGATCCCTGACAACACGGTACCTAGTGTGCGGGGTATCACACCTGAAACGGGAGGTGGGTCGTCCTACCCGCCAGAACAGTATAACACCAGGATTGCGAGGGCAAGGCTTGCTGCCTCGTGGCTAATGCCACTCCACTCCAACAATCCCCACGGTACAGCCTACTCCGCGTGACATACACGGTACAACGTACTCCGTGAACCCAAGCTCAGTCAGGGGTGCCTGTAATAGGTTTTATCCACCCAAATCATCTCTGTCTCAGAATGCACGTGTGAGCATATCATCTCACTGTGACACACAGTCTACAGGAGGCTCCAACACGGCTATACGCATGTAATATAATTTCCTGTGCGAGCGAAGCTCAAGCACGGCTCCATGCATATTCATGATATCAGAAAAACCTCGTGTGAGCGAAGCTCTAGCACGATTTCATAAAAATCAGTAAAATCTGCGTACGAGCAACGCTCCAGTATGACTTAAACTGATTATAATTTCAAGTAAAATCCTCATACGAGCAATGCTCTAGTACGGATATGTAAAACAACTCAGTGAAAACCTCGTACGAGAAAACTCCAGTACGACATTCAAATGAATTATGAAAACCATATAAAACTTTGTGCGAGCAACGCTCCAACACAAATGAATGCTCAAGTAAATCAAATCTCGTGCGAGTTACACTCCAGCACGGCTTTATGCATAATTAAATCAAATCTCGTGCGAGTTACACTCCAGCACGGCTTTATGCAATATCAAATCAAAACAGGATGTGAGCTAAGCTCCAGCATCTCTCATGCATGTCAAATCATTAAAACTAGTGCGAGCAATCGCTCCAGCACCATTTTATGCATACCACGTCAAAACAAATCAAAACATGTCAAAACATGTCAAAACAGAGTGCGAGCTAGGCTCCAGCAGCTCTCATGCATATCAAATCATAAAATCAGTGCGAGCAACCGCTCTAGCACATTTCATGCATATGATGTCACACAAGTCGGTGCGAGCAAGCGCTCAAGCACATTTATGCACAATCACAAACGTAGATATAGTGCGAACTACGTGTCGGCACCATCTGTTTCCATATAAACTTGATAGTTGGCCGTTTTTCAAAGAAATTTCCATTTAAATATTAATAACACATACGTAGTGTTATTTTGGGAAACTTATGCAATTATTGGCCAATCTATCGATTTGTTTTGCTTAAAAACCAAGAATATTCCTCAAATCAGAAATTACTTAAATCATGCATTTCATGCATGTTATGCTTTCACCATCCTTAGGTGAAGTCCCCTCAATAGAGGTAAAATAGACATTTCACCTATTTCGATCCTTAAAATTCATTTAAACCACTTTTAGGATCATTATACAATAATCGCGTATACATACATAATCGGTGTACAGAAAAACTATTAGAATACGCGTAGCTACCTCTAGCTACTCACACAATTCCCTTACCTCATTTTTCTGTACAGTCTGACCTTTCCACTGATGACTCGTCACGCAGTCCGATTTGCTCCGAATTCAAATCAAATCTCCGGCACTGCTGATAAATGTTCATCAGGTCAAATACAATGCAATTAATTGTATTTTTTTAATTTTCTGGGCTTAATTTAAATCATTTGGCCCGTTTACCCATATTGGGCCCGATTGCACCATAATGGGCCTTAATCGGCCTTAAGCCCGTTTACCACACTTTATCGAGGCCTATTGGGCTCATTGGGCCCATCAGTAATTTATTTAACCTCGTTCTAAACTCTCAGACAGCTTATGAATTATTTACGACAATTTATCCCAAATTTTCCAGAATTTAATTCATTTATGCGAAAATTAAATTCGTAATTCATGCGTTAAATATCAATCACGCATAACGATGCAAAATTATCGTAAATAAGGGTTACTTACCCGTTATTCCATGATAGTACACAAATCGAGGCTGTCTCGAGCTCTCGGTTGATGCCAATCGTCGAGCTACACAATTAAATATATTTTCGGGTAAACTTTCAGTCGATTATTTATCAAATTAAATATTCCAAAAATTAAATCGGTCAATTTGACCGCTTACCGACTTACCCGAAGCTCGATTGCATCACTGAAATTTTCCCCAATTTTTCCTCTTTTTCTTTTTCCCTTTTTCTTCCTTTTTTCCCTCTCTTTTTGGCTGAACTGGTCTGGTCCGATTCAAACCGGTCGGACCGCTGGTTCAGCTCGGTCCGGTTCGGCTTAGACCGCCGGTTCAGTCCGGTTCACCCATCATTTTGCCGTTCCGACGTCGTCCGGCCGGTTCCCGGTGCGATTCCACCGCCGTTCGGCGCGCCGTCGCATGGGCTCCCTAAATCGGGCCTCGGTTGGGATCGAATCGGCGCCATCGCCGACGAATCGACGTTTCTTCCCCGCGGCTTCCTCCTCCGTTTCCGACGTGCTCCGACGTTCTCAGCGCGAGTACCGTCGCCTGGTGGTTCCCACGAGGCTTGTCGACCTTCGCCGACCCTCGCCTGGGGTCCTTGGCGGCCGGTGGTGGCTCGCCGGTGGATTCCTCTTCCTCGGGTTGTTTCGCGGGTTTCCTCTCCATTTTCGCTTCTGTTTCGCGTTTTCCTCTCTGTTTCAGACTTTTCCTTTTTTTTTATTTAATTTTATTATTATTTTAATCAATAAAATAATAATATTTTGTCAAAAAATATCTTCAAAAATTAATATTTAATTCAGTTAATCAATAAATGAATTTATCAGTCCGATTTTATCTTTTCGGTATATTTTTCGATTATTTTCGGGATTATTTTTCGAGGCGAAAATTTCGATTTATTCCAATAAATTCATATCTTGATCAATTTAACCCGAAATTTAATTATTTCTTCGTTATTGATCAAGATTTCTCAATCCCTTATTTTTAATTAAATTTTCTTGTCCCGAATAATACCAAATTTTGGTCTTTTGACCATTTTGTCCTTACACGTGTTCGGGAATACCATTTCAATCCTTTTGCATTTTTAAATGCACTCGAAAATATCGGGTCTTACATCCGCACAGCAGCAGCCTGTAGTGATGCAGATCAGCAACTCGTTACCGTGCTTCAGCAACCCAGAGTGCATTAGAGAATGTCCAGTAATGCCCGATGCTACCATGTCCAGCAGCACCCGACACTGCTTCCTGCCCATTCATCTCCAATAATCATACAGCAGCCCACTACGTCTGGTCCTTGTCCACTGCTTCTGTATCAAGGTGTTGTCTGATGCCTGAGTTTACAGAATCCTCAATAGAGCATACGGCAAAACATGTACATAGCTTCGGGTTTGAGTCAGTGATCAACAGAGGTCGTTGGTGGCAATCTTGCAATGCATAATCAGAAACGCCAAGGATGCCGCTGTCACCTTGTCCTCTATTGCTTCAACATGCAAACATGATTCCTTAGCGAATCTATGACAATGAATAGAAGTCATGAAATGCTTAAATCCAGTAGCTAACATAGAAAATAATCATGAACAATAAATAAAAGCTTAGACAGGGGAGAACAGAGGAGAAACGTGATGTTCTGCCCTTGCACCCATGAAGTTTTGATGCCTCAAATGGCAACTGCTCATCAACATTAATCACTACCCGCAAAACAAAAGAAACTAATACAGCTTGAAAATGACAAAAAGAACAAATACAAGGCTAGGAAAAAAAACACAACTTGAATGCAGAAAATAAAGATGAATCCTCGGTTATTTTCAATTTTCGCTCCTCTTGCCGTGATTCCACATTGCATTTGATGTGGAATAATGCTCGGCATCACACCACATCAAAGCATCAGAACCGAAAGGGAGGAATGGAAGAAGAGTAATCACCCAACTGATCAAATGACTTAAAGCAATGAAACCATTGAAACCGAGAGCTTCAAAACATAAAAACACTTAAGCATTTCATAGCAAAACCAAGCATGAATATACTGAAAAAGAAAATTGACATGACATATAACAAAAGAAAATTGACATGACAAATAGCTGTGGAGAAAACTAAAATGGTGAAACCAAGAAAAAATCAAATCGGGAAAGCTTAAAAACAAAGAAAAATAAAACTAAAAACTATTCTACCTACATTACTCTAACTAAGTTTTACTCTAAAACTACTTGGTTTTCTTCATTTGCTATCATGCCTTATTTACACACATACTTATGGGTACAATGGTAATTTTCCATCCTAGATGAGTTGGCATTGTTTGGCCACTTGTCTTCATTTTACTTGTTGCGGAGTAGATATTTTCACGTCACCCGTCTTCTAGTACATTTAGCTATGCGATGTGGCCCGACGGGTATCTTCCAATTGGTTAGCACGATGTCCGTCAATCGCATCATTTCAGAGCGAATAAAATACTAACACCTAACATCCCACGTGTCTAGACAACTGGTGACTCGGTCTGCAAATTGGAAGTGGTCCAGTTTCCTTTAGCCCGTTTTCAGCCTAGTTTTTACTGAAACGACTAAGTTTCATCCGGATTTAATTTATCTGCACATTAAAGAATTTTAATTAAATAAAAGGGATAATTAACAAAATAAATGGGAGATTTAAATAATTAATTACGAAATTAAGCATAAATAATTCTATTAAAAATAGAATTATCACACCCCTAAACTTGAGCTTTTGCTTGTCCTCAAGCAAAACAAAATTCATGCAGGAATGACAAGTACCAACATAATAATTTCCCCAATATTATCCTCAAAGAAAAAGTACAGACTATGATCTTAAAGACTCACAATACAAGTCCAACATTCAGAATCATTCAATCATAAGTCCTAACCGAAATTGCATTCCTCGTGTGTGTGTGAAAATGTCAAAGCCACTACTCAGTACATTACCCAGATCAGATTATGCAAACATAGTGAATGCAAAGTCAATGACATGTTATC
This sequence comes from Firmiana major, assembly GCA_033439115.1. NCBI lineage: Eukaryota > Viridiplantae > Streptophyta > Magnoliopsida > Malvales > Malvaceae > Firmiana > Firmiana major. The sequence goes on along the minus strand of CM065911.1, from coordinate 15,419,492 downwards.
ATTCCCATAAGTTTGCTTTTCACTTCTCTCTCCACTAATGTAGTCACACTTAACCAAACATCAATAGGACTTCATTAAGCTTGTAATGTAAGGCTGGGGCTAAGGTATGATAAAGTCGATTTAGGTTTAATTACCCCTTAACATGCATTACTTCTAGGATCTTTATGTAAGAGCTCAAATCTATTTCCCCCAAACTTATTTATTTCACTAAACTTTTTATTCTATTTTTGTATTTTTCTTCTTTCTTCTTTTCTTTTTCTATTTTTGTATTTTTGTATATATATATACTCCTTCACTATCACTTAATACCCATATGTACATAGCTCATAATATATCCCAATGACTTTTCATGCTTTCGGAGTAAGGGATAGGAACAAAGTATTTCAGCTAAAGAAAAAAAATAAGCAGGTATATTTATAGAGAAAAGCTTATTTGGCCCAGACGGGTGACTAGGGGTAAAATATGTACAAAGATGGCTAGAAAGGCTCAAACAATCCAAAGATGGCCTAAATCATCTCCCGAATTAAGTGTGATCTAATATTTCACCTCGAGATCATATCAAACAAATTCTAGAATATGATGCACTAAATCAACTGAACAAATGCAATCCTATATCCACCGAAGCTTTCTCTAAATAAATATACCAATTCATGACATGACATGTGCATAAGATGAGGCAATCACAATCAGAATTAAGAAAAATACAAGAATTCAACTTTATGCTTTTCCTATATTCATGCTTCTTATTCAATCAAAGTCAGACTAAATCATGGGGTCATATCATCGAAATATGAGAAAACTACATGCTAAACACTAAATGATCCCAAAATCAAACAATTTAAGCTCATGAATTCGAAAAAATTTTAAAATTTCTTTCTCATATTTTCAAAAAAAAATTGAAATTTTTTCTAAATTTTCCTAAAATTGCTCAAGTGATATCCCCTCCCCCAAACTTAAAGTGCACAGTATCCTCAGTGTGCAGATAATGTAAGAATTTAAGCTCAAGAACATAGTACTCCCCTTTCTAATGATGATGAACAACTGAAGCTTGATTGAAAGCATAATACTAGAAAAGAAATTTGCAACATAAACAAAGAAAGAAACAACAGAAAAGAAAAAGAAAAAGAACTATATATAAAGTGAAAAGAAAATTTAAGCCACTTCAAATGCAACTGAAGAAAACGATAATCAATAGCAGGGCGAAGAGTAGGAGTGTCAGCCAAAGTGGTGATAGAATGTTGACAGTTAAATCCTCTTGAGCTCTATCTACTTCCCTCATTCTCTCAGATTTCTTGTGCTCAAGCCTTATATCCTCTTCAATCTTCATCTTAAAACACTCTCGAGAGTCATCAGGGAGCTTCAAAGGTTTGAAAACATTAAACTTCACTTCCTGATCTTAAACTCTCATTGTTAACTCCCCCTTTTGTACATAAATTAAAGTTCTACCAGTTGCTAGGAAAGGTCTGCCTAGTATAATAGGGACTTCCCTGTCTTCTTCTATGTCCAACACGATAAAATTCATAGGGAAAATAAATTTGTCCACCTTTACCAGCACGTTCTCAATGACCCCCTTCGGATATTTAATGGAATGATCAGCTAGCTAAAGGGTCAATGTGGTGGGCTTGGCATCCCCTAATCCTAACTTCTGATAAATAGACAAAGGTATCAGATTGATACTTGCTCCCAAATCACATAGGGCTCTATCAAAGAACAGATTTCCTACAGTGCAGGGTATGGTAAAACTCCTGGGATCTTTGAGCTTGGGGGGTAATTTCCTCTGGATAATTGCACTACATTCCTCTATTAAGGCCACCGTCTCATAATCTTCCAATCTTATTTTCCTGGAGAGGATATCCTTCAAAAACTTCACATAACTTGGCATTTGCTCTAAAGCATCTGCGAAATGAATGTTGATGTGAAGTTTCTTAAAAACCTCAAGAAATTTGGCAAATTGTTAGTCAAGCTTTTGGTTTTGAAACCTCTGAGGAAAAGGTGCTGGTGGTCTAACTGGAAGGGATGTAGTGGTAACATGTATAGCATCAGAGGACTTTGAAGGCTGTGAAGTAGCGGAAGGTATATAGATGAAGAAGCGCCTAGCTTTGTTTCCTTTGCAGCCCGATCCCAATGTTCCTGCTCTTTCTGAGCTGCTTTGTTAGAAACTATGGGTTCTTCAACTATGGGCTGTTCAGGTCTGGACTTAACTTGTGGTTCATCTAGCTTTCTGTCGCTCCTAAGGGTGATGGCTTTCACATGTTCTTTACCCTCCCTCTGCCTAGTATGATTAGCTTTGGTGTTACTAGGAAGGGTCCCTTGAGGACGCTGGCTAAGAGCATTTGTTATTTTTCCAACTTGAACTTCTAAGTTCTTAATTGAGGTAGCTTGATTATCCAGGATCGTTATGAACATTTCCTCAAGCAAGGGCTTCTTCTCAGCTGCTGGTGCATGTAAATGTTGTGGCTGCATAGGTTATGGTGGTGGTGGTTGATGGAAGTGAGGTGGGTGATGCTGAAATTGAGGTGGGGATGGTTGATGAGGCTGTTAATATGGAAATTACGGCTGTGGTGGTACATGAACCGGCGGAGCTTGAAAACCAGGGGGTTCTACAGGTCTAGAATTAGAAGATTGCCCTTGGTTTTGGCTCCAGAAAAAGTTAGGATGGTTCCTCCACCTTGGGTTGTAAGTGTTTGACAAGGGGTTGTTATGTTGCTTCTGAGGTGGAGTAACATACTGAACCGATTCTAAGTTAAGCGGACACCTATCTACAGAGTGTGTACCACTACATAGCTCGCAGGAAAGAAAAGGACTTTGGACAAAATACATAGGGTTAGGACTGGTGAAAGGATTATGCTGGGTACTGAGCGACTCTACCTTCTTCGTAAGGTTAGCAATCTGAGAGGTCAAGGTAGACATCGTGTCTAACTCATAAATACCCGTCGACTTCTTAGGCATTTGCCTCTCTGAGGATCATAGATAATTGTTAGCAGCCATCTTGTCTAAAAGATCGTAAGCTTCCTCCTCCGTTTTGCACATTAGAGCTCCACCCACAGCAGGGTCAACGATGTTCCTATTTTGGCTTGTAAGTCCGTTGTAGAAGGTCTGGACTTACAGCCATAAAGGTAGGCCATGATGAGGGTAATTCCTAAGAAGCTCCTTATATCGTCCCCAAGCTTCATAAAGAGATTCAGAATCGAACTGGGCAAAGGAAGATATGTCACTACGAAGTCTGGCCATTTTAGAGGGAGGGAAAAACTTAGCTAGAAATTGATGGGTTAACTCGTCCCATGTAGAAATGGATCTTAGAGGTAAGGAGGTTAACCAGTGTTGCGCCCTATCCCTAAGTGAGAAGGGGAATAATCTAAGCCTAAGCGCATCATCAGATAATCCATTGTGCTGAATATATTGCATAGGTCCAAGAATTGCCCTAGGTGAGCATGTGGGTCATCATGCGAAAGCCCACTGAACTGTAGCGAGGTTTGAATCATCTGAAGGATTGCAGGCTTAATTTCGAAATTGTTCGCAGGGACAGCTGGTGGCCTAATGCCGGTATAATATCCTCCAATTGTCGGTATTGTGTAATCTCCAATGGTCCTAATTTCTCTATTTTCTGTCATGATCTTTTGCAGCGGAGCTATTAATTTCCTAGAATCTTTTCGAATTTTCCTAAGAGTTCGTTCAATTTCAAGATCTAGAGGAAAGCAATCAAAACTCTTGGCTCTACGCATGCAAACATCAAAAAGTCCTTAATTTTTTTTTTAAGTTTTTAATTTTTCAATTTTTTTGAGAGAAAATTAACTAATCTATATTAAAGCTCTAAATATTTACAACTAAATATTTACAAGCTAGAATTAAACCTAAGTATAGTTTCATCGATATTAATTAATGGCTAATTATCTTCCCTGGCAACGATGCCAAAAACTTGATACGAAACTAGTGCCACTCTAAGTGACCTAGACGTTCTATCCGCAAGTGCACGGGTTGTACAAATAATAATGAGATTTGAGTCCCGGATTATCGTCCCACAGAGAAGTTGAATTGCCTAATTAAGTACCGGTTAATCTTACCCTAAGTATATTCTAGTAAATTATGAATTTTAAGGGAGTGATCTACATAGCTAACAATACTGAAAATAATAAAAACTATAAAATAAAGAAAATAAAACCGAGCTAAAATTACTTACAAAGCTCCGAGTAATAAAAGCATTAACCTACAAAAGATAATTAAACAGTTAAAAATTCATTAACGCAATTAAAATAAAATACAAATATGAAAATAGCAAAACAAGATTAATTAAACTAAAATTAAACAAACCTAAAATAAAATATGCAAGTAATTAAACTACTTAATAAAAATACAATTTAAACTAACTTAAAATTTAATGAAATAAAATCCTAGAAAAATTAAGAAAATAACTACGAGTCTAAATGTCTAAAATATTAATTCTAAATTAATCCTAACTAAATTTAATTACTAACTTAACAATAAAATCTAACTAATGGATGGGAAATAATATTTTTGGAATTTTCAATTTAAAATGAAAACTTAAAAATACATAAAATGAAATCGTCTCTAATTTAATTTTAAATGCAACACTTAACACTAAATAAAAATTAACTAATGACATAATTAAATTTAAATTATAAACTAATCAAGCAATTGAACTATAACTAGTCATGCGAATTAATTTAAAATTCTAACTTCTTAAGCTAACCCATGAAATTGAAATTAATCTATCTAAATTGCATGAAAATGAGTTATATAACTAAAATGCAATGGCCAAACAAGGCCTTAAGCCAACTGCCAGCCGAGTGGTCCCGTGCATGTGCCAGTACACTCTTCTTCACTTCCTGCCTAATCTATCCAGCTCCCATTCTCGATTCTGTCCTGCATCTGTACATTACTGCTGTCACCATGCTGTTCTGCTTTACCATGGCCACAACTGCCCAGCTGTTGACCAGGTGTTGCACGCCACCTCTGCAATCACGCCGAGGAGAAGTAACCACTATTGCTCCTTCTAGCAGATTCGCACAGCAGCAACCTATAGTGATGCAGATCAGTAACTTGTTACCATGCTTCAGCAACCCAGAGCGCATTAGAAAATGTCCAATAATGCCCGATGCTACCACATCCAGCAGCGCCCGACACTGCTTCCTGCCCATTCATCTCCAATAATCATAAAGTAGTCCACTACGTTTGGTCCCTGTCCATTGCTTTTGTAACAAGGTGTTGTCTGACGCTTGAGTTTGTAGAATCCTCAACAGAGCATACGACAAAACATGTACATAGCTTCGAGTTTGAGTCGGTGATCAACAGAGGCCGTTGGTGGCAATCCTGCAATGCATAATCAATAACGCCAAGGATGCCGCTGTCACCGTGTCCTCCATTGCTTCAACATGCAAACATGATTCCCTAGCGAATCTATGAAAATGAATAGAAGTCATGAAATGCTTAAATCTAGTAGCTAACATAGAAAATAATCATGAACAGTAAATAAAAGCTTAGACAGGGGAGAACATAGGAGAAACGTAATGTTCTGCCCTTGCACCCATGAAGTTCTGATTCCTCAAATGGCAACTGCTCATCAACATTAATCACTTCCAGCAAAACAAAAGAAACCAATACAGCTTGAAAATGGCAAAAAGAACGAATACAAAGCTAAGGAAAAAAAACACAACTTGAATGCAGAAAATAAAGATGAATCCTCGGTTATTTTCAATTTTCGCTCCTCTTGCCGTGATTCCACATTGTATTTGATGTGGAATAATGCTCGGCATCACACCACATCAAAGCATCAGAACCGAAAGGGAGGAATGAAAGAAGAGTAATCACTCAACTGATCAAATGACTTAAAGCAATGAAACTATTGAAACCGAGAGCTTCAAAACATAAAAACACTTAAGCATTTCATAGCAAAACTAAGCATGAATATACTGAAAATGAACCTTAATAAAATCGAGCAGAAGAAACTTTTCATAACATATAACAAAAGAAAATTGACATGAAAAATAGTTGTGGAGAAAAATAAAAAGGTGAAACCAAGAAAAAATCTAATCGAGAAAGCTTAAAAACAAAGAAAAATAAAACTAAAAACTATTCTACCTACACTACTCTAACTAAGTTTTACACTAAAACTACTTGGTTTTCTTCATTTGCTATCATGCTTATTTATACACACACTTAGGGGTACAATGGTAATTTTCCATCCTAGATGAGTTGGCATTGTTTGGCCACTTGTCTTCATTTTATTTGCTGCAGAGTAGATATTTTCACGTCACCCGTCTTCTAGTACATTTAGCTGTGTGATGTGGCTCGACGGGTGCCTTCTAGAGGGTTAGCACGATGTCCGTCGATCTCATTGTTTCGGAGTGAATAAAATACTAACACCCGACATCCCATGTGTCCAGACGACTGGTGACTCGGTCTACAAATTGGAAGTGGTCCAGTTTCCTTTAACCCGTTTTCAGCCCATTTTTGACTGAAACGACTGAGTTTCATTCGGATTTAATTTACCTGCACATTAAAGAATTTTAATTAAATAAAGGGGATAATTAACAAAATAAATTGGGGATTTAAATAATTAATTAGGAAATTAAGCACAAATAATTCTATTAAAAATAGAATTATCAGCTAAACTTACCCTTCTTACCAAACCTCATAATTCCCTTTGAGGGAGAAACTCTAAAAAACACTGACTCACCCATAGCAAACTCTAGTGGTCTTCGTCTCCTGTCAGCATAACTCTTTTCTCGGCTCTGAGCTTTTCGTAATCTCTCACATATCAAGTGGACGTCCTTAGAGGCCTGCTGCACTAAATCAGGAGCAAAAATCTTTCTATCATCAACCTCTTCTCATCTAATAGGGAATCGATATCTACGTCCATACAGTACCTCATCGGTGCCATCCCAATACTCGCATGATAACTGTTATTATAGGCGAACTAGGCTAATAGAAGGTGATCATCCCAAGAACATCTAAAATATAGCACACATGTTCTCAACATATCCTCCAGGGTCTGTATAGTCCTCTCTGACTGACCATTTGTCTGAGGATGAAAAGCGGTGCTAAAACTCAATTGGGTCCCCATCGCATCTAAAAATGTTCCCAGAAATAGGAAGTGAAGCAGGCATCTTGATCAGAAACAACACTCACTGGAACACCATGTAACTGAACTATGTCTCGAACATACAAGTTTACCAACTGACTTAGATTATCGGTTGCTCTCATAGCTAAGAAATGGGCTGACTTTGTCAATCGATCCACAATAACCCAAATGGCATCATGACCTCTACGGGTCCTCGGTAATCCCATCACAAAATCTATGGTGACGTGCTCCCACTTCAATGTCAGTATCAATAGATGCTGCAATAACCCTGCAGGCGTCTGATGCTCTACCTTCACCTGCTGACAAATGAGCTATTTAACGATATATTCAGCAATGTCTCTTTTCATTCCAAACCACCAATAAATCTTTCGAAGGTTTTGATACATCTTGGTACTCCCTGGATGTATCGTATACTTCGATGAGTGAGCCTCTGATAAAATCAATCTCCTGATCTCTGGATCCTTGGGAATACATACTCTGACCCTGAACCTCAATAATCCATCTGTACTTAGCTCAAAATCAGTACCCACACCTGTCTGCATCTGACTCAACCAATCGACACATTGTCGATCGCTCTACTGAGCCTGTCGAATATGACTAATCAGCCCTGGCTCCAATCTCAAACTAGTCACAATATCAAATCTCTCTATACCAAGTGGGGCTACATCCAAATTGAGGTTCGCAAATTGCTTCAACAACTCATGTTCTCGTACCATCATATAAGACACCAACCTGAGGTTCTTCTTGCTTAAGGCATCAGTAACTACATTCACCTTACCTGAGTGGTACATGATCTCACAATCATAATCCTTCAGGAGTTTGAGCCATTTCCTCTATCTCATGTTCAACTTTTTCTATGAGAACAAGTACTTAAGGCTCTTATGATCCGTACAAACCTGAAATTTCTCATAATAGAGATAGTGGTGTCATATCTTCCATGCAAATACTACGGTCGCCAACTCTAAACATGAGTCGGATAGTTCCTCTTGTGATCCTTCAATTGTTTGGATCCATAGGCCACTACCTTCCCATACTGCATAAGTACACAACCCAGTCCCTGGGGTGATGCATCCGTATACACAGAGAAACCTTCTGAGCTAGTAGGAATGGTAAGGACTGAAGCAGTGGTCAACTGACGCTTAAGCTCCTCAAAACGCCTCTCACATGCCTCATCCCATACAAATTTAATGTCCTTCCGCATGAGGCGTATCAACGTAGCAGCTAGTCTGGAGAAACCCTTAACAAATCTCTAATAATAACCTGTCAATCCCAAAAAACTTCTAATCTCAATAACTGTCTTGGGTTGTTCCTATTGTACAACTACCTCAATCTTGGATGCATCCACTGATACCCCATCCTTCGACATAACATGGCCCAGAAATGAGATATGCTCTAACCAAAAGCTACACTTACTGAGTTTGCCATATAATTCCTTCTCTCAGAGGGTCTACAGAACTATACTCAAGTGCTCCTCATGATCTTCCCTGGACTTGGAATAAACCAATATATCATTAATAAACACTATCACAAACTGGTCCAGGTATGGCTTAAATACATCATTCATCAATGCCATAAATGCTGTGAGGGCATTCGTTAATCAGAATGGCATAACAAAAACTTGTAATGGCAATAACAGGTACGAAATGTTATCTTGGGTATATCTCCACTCCGTATCCTCAACTGGTGGTACCCAGATCGTAGATCTATCTTAGAAAAGCCTGTGCTTCCTGAAGTTGATCCAGCAAGTCATCGATGCGTGGAAGGGGATACTTGTTCTTAACGATGGCTTTATTCAACAACCGATAATATATACATAGTCAGAGGCTCCCATCCTTCCTCCTTACAAACAGAATTGGAGCTCCCTAAGGTGAGACGCTCGGTCTAATAAACCCCTTCTCTAGCAATTCTTGCAATTGCTTCTTTAGCTCTTCCAACTCAATCGGAGCCATTCTATACAGTGGCTTAGATATCGACTCTGTACTAGGTACTAACTCTATGCAAAACTCTAATTCCCTATCAGGTGGTAGCCCTGGTAAATCGTCCAGAAAGACATCAGGAAATTTTGTAATCACTGGAATGTCTCTCAGCTCTAGGTGTGCCTCATCTATGTCAACCATGTATGCAATGAACCCTTCACATCATCCTTTCCACCGTTAGCAACATAAGTCATCACATTAACATTCAAAATTAATAAATAATTCATCTCTCAAATGTCATGGATTAAAATTATACTATTTTCATTTATAATAGTCATGTTCTTTCATTTCTTTTCAATAAAGTTTACCACAAGTTTATCTATCCCTGAAAACAACAATGTCTTGGTATGACAATCCATAACTACATGATTTGTAGTCAACCAATCCATTCCTAGGATTACATTAAAATCACTCATACTCAGTAAAATTAAATCGGCTGCCATATCTTTTCCCTCATATTTTCAGCCTACAATCCTTATACACATATTCAGTCAATTGACTATCATTCATAGGTGTTGAAATCATTAGTATTCTATCTAATAGTATGGGTTTTACATACTTCAACAACTTAAGTGTAAAAGAATGCAATACAAAGGAATGCGTGGCACCAAGATCAAATAATACCAATGCTTCTAAATCAAAAATTAGGATGGTACATTTAATCACATCCGTTGAAGTGTCTACGGTGTCCTAGTCCAATGCATGTACTCGTCCTCTGCTCATTGCCTGCTTCCCTTTTTCCTCAGCTGTAGCCCTCCTCCTCGAAATAGTTGTCTCAATTGGAGCTCTCTCCGGCTCTTTGCCCTTCTGTAGGGTAATCTTCGTCAACTCTGGACAATACCTCGCTATATGTCCGAGTTTCCCATATCTCTAACACATAACAGGGGGTGTCTGACAAGGCCTAGTTCCATGAAATTTACCACATCTTCTTCACTGATCGGTAGTAGGCTGTGGCCCTCCAATAACCATACCCCATGGTGCAGTCAAAGCTGGATACACAGGAGGCTTAGCAGCTCTCTCCTGCACCTCGTTAATCTTAGGTCTCTTATCAAACAGTCTCTGGCCTCCTCTTCTGGCCACTCTATCAATCCCAGATCTCTTTCGATCTCTATCTCTCCTGACGCTAACCTTTCCAAGCTCAGAGGCATTTCGCTCAAAGTCCTGCTCGCACAATTGTACCATGTGCACTGCCTCTTCGTAAGTGTAAACTCAAATGGAGCTAACTTAGTCCGGATGGCTAATCTCAATCCATCCATGAACTTCTGGATCTTTCGAGTCTCACTACTCATCGTATCTGGGTCATACTGTGAGACCCCGTATATGTATAATGGTATATATGTACATAGAAATGTAAATAGAGTTGTACTATGAATTCATAAGTGAAGTATATATGATGTAAGTCCATAAGTTAATGTACACACTTGTAATAAGAGTTGTGATTGTACATACAAGTTACATTATGTATGAATGTAAGGAAATGGACTTAAACATATGGAGAATATGAATAGAATGGATTATGAGTATTGTGGTAAATGGAATGAAGATTTGCATGAGTATGCACTTCCATTTGTTTATACTAAGTACCATTGGTCATACAAAGATTCTACACAAGTTTTAATGTGTATGAAGTGAGGATGGATGCCATTTTCAAGTCTCAAAGATGAATGGATGAGAAAAGGATCATGGTAGCAAATTAAGGATGTTTAGTAAGTGTTGCTGCAGAAGAATTGCAGAAAATCTAGAAATTGTGAAGGGCAGATCGATCTCATGGGATGAGAGATCGATCTGGAAGAGCCAGAATGCTCTTATTTGGGCAAAGGAATAGAGCAGATCGATCTCCAATGGAGCCAGATCGATCTCCTAAGCATTCTGTAGTGAAAAGATCAATCCCCAAGCACCCATATCGATCTCCTTAGCTCTCTGTTTGGGAGCAGATCGATCTCATGCTTCGACAGATCGATCTCATGCTTAAAATGCCGTGAAAAAAAGAGGGATTTAAGGGGACCAGATCGATCTCCTCTTGGACCAGATCGATCTCCTCAAGCTATTTCTATATAAGGAGTGCTGAAAATCAGAAAATTTTGAGAATAACACAACCTTCCACTTTCAACCCAAAAACCTAACTTTCTCTCTCTAAAATCAGCCATTTTCAGTGAGGTTTGAAGAGAGACCATTAGAGGGAAAGTTGTTCTTATCAAAGAGAAGAACAACATAGTTGGAAGGCATTTTCCCATTGTTGGTATTGAAGGAGTTAAGGGCATTTCCATTTGAAGCAAGAAGAGAAATCAAATTTGGTAAGATTCTAACACTCCAACTATGGTACATTGTTTATTTAAGTGATTTTGGAGTTGTTTGGCATGAGTATGGATGGTTAGAAACTATCTAAAATGCATTGGAATGATTATGACCTAGAAATGGTCTAGAGTGAGAAAGTGGAATTGTATGGAGATTAATGATGAATGAGATATGTAGAAGTTATTAATAGTATTGTGGTATGATTTTAAGATGTGGTTAGTGGATAAATTATGAGATTTACCTAAAAGAGGTAAAATGTGGATTAAGGCATTGGTAAAATGCACAAGTGAATAATATTGACTAGTGAGGTCAATTATGGGTTAAATACATTAACTCAATTGATTTAATGAATAAATCGCAGCTTTCGAGGATACGCCGAGGCGAGTTGAGCTAAGAGCATGAGAAGCTAAAAGGAAAGGAGTCACACAAGTGAATCGAGGTAAGGGAATTGTGTGGACTCTTAGAGATATCTGTGCGCAATTTGGGCGCTTAAATGTTTTGCTAGAATGCATGAGATTAGGAAATGATGTTGGGTGATTGAAGGGTAAAGGTTGGGAGTTTGAGAAATGTGCATGAAAACAAAAGCATATTGCTTTGAAAATCATGTTTTATTGTTTTTTAGCAAATGATTGGTAGGTTGGCTAACATTGAAATGATTTGCAAAAGAAATGAGTGTGTTTTGGTTTTGTTAACCATACTTTGCAAAGTTTTGAGCCACCTACATGATTTCGTGAGTATGAAAGTGTGCTAGAGTATGACTAGCATGAGATTTGACGTGTTTTATACACATGAGTGCAAGAGGCACTAGTTTTCACATGGATTTCATAATTGTTTTGGCATTGTGCTTCGAGTTTGTCTCGCACTGGATGCCCACCTTGCATGTTGCCGTGTTTGGAGCTTCGAGTAGACTGGGTGTCACATCGATTAAATAGGCTCACACGTGCATTGTTTTGACATGATTAATTAGCTGTGTTAGGAGCTTCGGGTAGACAAGAGGTCGTACCGATTAAATAGGCTCACACGTGCGTTGGAGATGTGGCGTGATATGATGTGTTGATTGGGTCCACGGAGTACGTTGTACCGTGCATGTAGCATGGGGTACATTGTATCGTGTTGAGTTGTGATGTGCCGTCTTCGGATGAGATCTGCTATGGACCGGCGGGTAGGATTTGACCCACCTCCCGTGTGGAAGTAGATAGTGGTGATATCCCGTACACCTGATCCGTGTAGCCGGTATCACAGGTTATGTACATAGGCCTTGAGGTTATTACCTATTGTTGAACTGCCTATCTCACATGTCTACTGCTATTTGAGAATAAATCCATGTTTGAAATGATTTGTGGGTCAGGAAAGCCCGAGGGATGGGCCGAGACCTGACCAATGTTGAAATTGATTTGTTAATGGTTTTTAAAGTGCACAGATGCATGATGTTTAATGCCATGCTTTATTGTGAAAATGCATGATGGGTAACGCCATGCTTTTATTGTGAATTATGCATGATGATTTATACCATGCTTTGAGTTGAAATGTGCACTTGATTTTAATAGCATGAATGCTTTACATACCATTAACACAATCATACACTCATGTTTTGAGATAAATAATGAATGAAATGCTTTTGAGCATCGCATCACGATCACGTAGATAGTGCAGTATCTACCTGTTCGCATGATTGTCTTACTGAGCGTGTGGTTTGCTCACCCCCTTATTTTCCCCCTCTCTACAGAGATTTGAGTATAGATTGAGCGTGACTGGAGGCGTTCCCTTTTGGTAATCCGCTGCATCCCATCGCTAAAGGTATACACACCTTGATTATTTTGTATCTAAACTAGACATAGCACAGTAGCATTTTGTATGTAACCACTGGGGATGTAAAACAATGTAAACACATGTAACAACTCTGATATATATACATTTATACAAGTGTTTACTCATAAATAGTGTTTCAAATTGAATTGGTATGGTGGAGTGAGTTAGACGTCGACACACAGCCCAACTGTTAAGTGTGTGGTTGTTCACGATTGAGGAAGGATGATTAAGGATTGATGCATGAAAATGCGAAAAATTTGTACGTATTTTGGTAAGTTGAGGGTCGTGACACATACTTCCCCAAAGACATAAATCTCGACTCATACTCATCCACAGAATGGTTCCCTTGAACCAAGTTCATAAACTCTATCAGTAATTTCCTCTGTGTGGTGGCTGGAATATACTGCCTCCTAAAGGCATCCAAGAATATCTCTCATGTGATCTCGGAGTGTCAGGCCCTCAAAATAGATTCGGTGGATCTCCACCAGTGCTTTGCTTCACCTTTCAGTATAAATATGGCAAATGCCACTTTCTCAACCTATGTACATCTGAAAAGCCTATACAATTTCTCCATCTCATACACCCAATCCTCTGTAATAACCGTGTCTCTCACCCCTCTAAACACTGGAGGTTTCAACTCCTAGACCTGTCGTAACCTATCCAACTCACAATCATACCCCAGGTCACTCTCGCTCGACTATGGAGCGATAGAAGAAGTGGTATCCTGAACTGGGGGTGTAACAGTAGCAGTCTCTACAGTCTGAGGTCTCTCTACCTCTACAACTGCCTGTCCAATAGTAGTAGGCTACGCTGCGGGACCTCGCCTATTACCGATGCCCAATACCTATGTGACTATCTCAACAAGGCTCTCAATACTCCACTCTATCCTAGTGAAGCGTGCCTCGGTATGCCCTGGTCTCTCAACAGGGTCCTATGGAGCCTGGTCAGTCTGTGGCTCTGCACAGCTCTCAGGCCTACCTCTATGGCCTCTAGCACGAGCTCCCTTCCCTCTACCTCGGCTTGTAATAGGCATAATGCTTAATTTCTTGTATTTATAACCAATTATTAGTCTCATTCCATCTCGGTATACACAGTTATATCTAAACAAAAGCACAATAACATGGGGATGTAATTTTTCTATGTATTATTACTGATTCACATCAAGCCAACTCAACTCTGATACCAATCTTTGTCACGACTCTTTTCATCCTTTTTATCTGAAAATCACTATAATTTTTTTTGCATTTTTCGTTTCCTTACCTAGTCATGAACAACTCTCACCAATAATAGTTAGGCTGTGAGGTAGTAATAATCATCATTTACCATCAATTTTCCAATTAATCAAAAGAAATGTCATACATTTGAAAGTTAAGTCTTATTCTTATACATGACATGTTATCTAACATTTACATCCCCCATATTATAATTCAAAATGATTACTGTGCCTTTACATGTTTAGATACAAAAAGAATCCCTATGTGTATACCTCTTGGTGATGGGGAGCAGCAGGGGAAGAGTCAAGAACTCGACTTCCAGCTTCTCACATGGAGGGGTCGGGTTCGGAAGAAGAGGAAAATGAGTTCACCTCAAATAAAGGCAACGCGCACTTAATCCATCTCTCCTATCTTATAGAGAAAGTCTTTAGGTTCCAGAGTTCCGACCTTTAAAATAAAAGAGTGAAACCGCTATACAGAGGGGTAGCTTTTAATCGAACAAAGTGATAGGAGCCGATGGCCTGACAGCAAGCGGTACTAACCGAAGATCTGATTCTCTTATTGTTATCACCTTCGGTTTAGAGAGTTATAGATGAATAGCCCCGCAAAACCAATGAAAGTTAAGAAAGATTTGGAATCTTTAACGAAAGAAATAGAAGCTCGAGAAGGAATACCAAAACCTAGTTCACTCGCTGAGTCATTTTGCATCCATGGCTGAATGGTTAAAGCGCCCAACCTATACCAACCTAATAAAGAGGCAAATTCGTAGGTTCGATTCCTGCTGGATGCACTTGGAACGTTTAGTTCAATTGCTGCTCACGAAATTGTTACATATAGCTCGCCCTTATAGCTTATGGGGCACTTCACTCGCTAGAGAAAGAAAAAGTATAGATGACTGAAAATCCCGCTTAGAGATCGCAACTATAGTGGAGAGAAAATAAGTCTCAGCAGGCACTAAAGGGGCAGCTTAGAGACGGAATTCAAATATAAGAATAGAGGAGTACATGGGGGGTGAAGTAAAGATAACTCTAGCAATATAGACCGGGCCTGCTTCCCATTCATTCTTTTATAAGAATGCTCTTCAGCTGGTTAATAGGACGCATTGCTTTTGCTTCTGTAATAGAGGCGCTGTAATAGGCGCGCTTAGCTAACAAATAAAAACCTTAGTCCACTATATTCAAAAAGGAAAACCTTTGTATCTGATTCGAGTTAAACCAATTCAGATTACTCCAAATTTATTTGTCGTACAAAAAAACTTTTCGAATTACCCGTAGAAAGAGATTTCGCTAATGAAAAAGCTTTCAACGCCGCACAATATCCTTTCTTTTTCCAAACATTTTTTCGAATACGCCTTTTTGATGTAGAAGTACGCTTTTTTGGAACTGCCATTCAAAAAAAGATTATTCAGTGCTACAGTTGGATGTCAAAGACATCTATTTTTAAAACAAAATGATCGGTCTCCGAGAACTAAAAGTTTCACTTTTTGTCTTGAAAAGCGAGGCTTCGTGGTTCTTGTGAATCTAATTCAGTGAAATTCCATCCAGTAAAATGGAAGAATTATAAATCTCCAAAATAATAGATAAGAATATCGCAAATAAAGCCATTGCGACACTATGTGCGCTTTGTAGAGAGGGAAAAATGGAGGGATGAGCAACCACACGCTCAGTAAGGCAATAATGCAAGCATGGTAGATAACTACACTATCTACATGTTTATAATGTCATGGCATAAATCATTTATATTCAAAGCATGAAGAAAAAATAGCTCATCATCGTTAAAACCCATCGTAATTATAAATATCATTTCTTTAAACACAATCCCACAAGGTTCGACCCCTCCCTCGGATCTACCCTGGATAATAAAATCATACTCAGTGCACAAAACCATGTGATATCATGTGAGATAGGCGGTCACTATATCTCAAGGACTATGTTGGCTAACTATGTCATAATCATCCCAGACCACACAGATCCCGGTGTGCGGGGCATCATACTGGAACAAAGGTGGGTTAGTTCTTCATCAGACGTTTTAATCATCATAAAAACCACGTCGTACAACGTACTCTATGTGATTTACACGATACAACGTACTCCGCGGACCCATATCATGGTTGAGAGTGCTAACCATAGGTCTTATCTACCCCATATCATGCATAACCTACTTAGTCTCAAGTGCACTGGGAGCGTTTCATTTTCATGTAAGAGAGCCTCCCCACTGAATAGAGCCTTCCCACCCTAATGGGCTTAAGGATGTTAGGCTTAAGGATCTTACCATTTCGCTTTAATATAAGAGAGCCTCCCCACCCTAATGAGCTTAAGGATGTTGGGCTTAAGGATCACACCATCTCCATGGTACATACATACCACAGTGTGAAAACCTGTGCGAGCTAAGCTCTAGTACGATTCATGTATAATCAATAAATCTCCCCATATAAGCAATGCTCTAGTACGACTTTATTCATAAAATCATGAGGAAATCACGTACGAGCATAGCTCTAGTACGGTTATATGCATAAAGAAGTCAATTGAAATCCACGTACGGGAAAAAGCTCCAGTACGATTTACAAAACATCATCATAATTCAAATCAAGGTGCGAGCTAAGCTCCAGCACATTCCATCCATGTCAAAACATCAAATTCCAGTGCGAGCAAAGCTCCAGCACGATTTAACTCACGTAAATATGATAGGCAGCTCAATTTCAACACAACATATTTCAAATCAAAGTCAGCACATGCCTCGTGCTATTTCATGATACGAAAATCAAATAGCCAACCTATCCATCAATTTGCTTGAACCAAAGCAATGTGTTTCATAAAACATCAAAACATGTGATTTATGCAATTATTAGCCTTACTATCCCCTTTTGTAAGTTTCACTTCAAAATCAAATCATACACACTCGTAGTTGTTCACACAATCATAAATCCTTTCCTAGATATCCAAGTATTTATAAAGCCCTATATACACCCACAAAATACGTGCAGCTACCTCTATATACTCACAAAATTTCCTTACCTGGAATCACGTCGCGTGATTTCACTTCCTTTAAGCTGCTTGTTTGTGCAGTTCAATTCGCCTCTAACGAAAACTCCTGGAATGCACGAAATCATATACCACATCAATTCGATTCAATATGACACAATTCTTATGTTTACTATAGTAAATTCGATCTATAGTTTTCATTATCACTTATAAGGCCTCATTTGATTGTTTTACTCATATCTCGAGAGCCTATTGGACTCTTTTGGACCTATTGATTCATATTAAATCGATATTGAGCTCATAGTGCCTCTAGTTCATCATTTACTTCACTATGACAATTTATCAAACACCTCATATACCTATTTTCTTAACTTAACTCATCCCACAATGTTTCTTCATTCTATCATCTCAAAGTCATACATATCACCTCACTAACACCTTAGTTCAAGTCATTCATCATTAACTCAATCATATCACACTTTCTCACACTAGACTTATTCTAGGTCATACTTATCCCATCACATTCTAGGTAGTTTAAATCATCAATACATATACCAATCAACTCACCACAACAACTAAATAAATACACTTTGAGTTGGTGTATTAGAAACTCACCTAGTTTGATTTTTTTCTTGCTCCAAATAAGAACATTCCTTTGCTCCTTCAATCCAACCAATGGAGTATTGATTCCAAGCTATGTTGTTCTTCTCTTTATAATGAACAACTTTGTTTTAATGGCTTTTTCTCAAATCTTTATGAAAATGGGATGCTTTTAGTGTGAGAAAGCTAGGTTTAAGATTGAAAATGGAAGAATGAAGTTCGTTCCTGTGAAATACAGGTCCAACTGCTCCCTTTTTATAGGAATGGCTTGATGAGATCGATCTGCATAGGGTGGAGATCCATCTGGCTTTGTTTGAATCCTTTAGTTTCTCAACATTTTGTAGGCATGAGATCGATCTGTTGAATGCATGGGATCAATCTGCTCAAGGTGATGAGATTGATCTGTTTCATGCAGAAAGCTTAGGAGATCGATCTGGTCTTAAGGGGAGATCGATCTGGCCTATTTAGAGACCATACTACAACAAATATGACAATTTGTGACAATTGTTCTATGTGACGTATTAAATTTCGTCATGTAAACTATATCATACGTGACGAATAATATAATTCGTCACGATTTTCTATTATTTTAATATTTTTTACAACGATATAAAAAATCGTCACATGAAAGTGTCACTAAATATTTGGCACCAACTTTTTTCACTAAACATAAATGGAGGGAAATTTTTTGTGACGTGTTTTTACTTTTGGTGACGATTTAATATATTGTCATAAATGAACACTTTATATGTGACAAATTATATAGCGTCACATTTCTATAAAAGCGTCACGAAATATTTGACACCAAATTTTATAATGAAATATAATTTGTGGGAAATTTTTTTATAACGTTTTTTTTATTTTTGGTGACATTTGTGTTTTCATCATGAAAAAAAACACATTTTATGTGACGAATTACTTTTCATGACGTTTTCGTAAAAACGTCACTAAATATTTGGTGCCAAGTTTTATCCCCAAATATACATACTTTAATATTTTCGTGATGTTTTTTTTTTTAATTTCGGTGACATTTTTGTTTTTATTATAAAATAAGCACTTCAAATGTGAAGAATTACTAAACGTTTCGTTTTTGTAAAAACGTCACTAATTATTTGGCTTCAAATTTTATCACAAAATATACATGATTTGAAATTTATCAACAAACCTATTAATTATGCTAAAAATCGGCTATATATATTGATTTTGTAATGAATTGAATCATATCGTATAATACATATGATATCGATAAATATGACTATTATAAACGTTAAAATAGAAAATATCTTTATAAATTCGAGTTATATCAATTAAAAAAATTAAAAATATCACTCAATTTAAGTCGAAAAAATGTTATAAGAAAATGTGTATATATATATATATATATTTGTTAAACTGAAAATACATAAAAAAATAAATATCTATATATGAATGATAAAAATAATTACAATAAATAAATATACATGTATTTGTCCAAAATTGAAAATGTAAAATAAAAATAATAATAATAAGAAATAAATAAAATATATATATATACATATATATATAATATATATATATAATAAAATAAATAAAAAGAAAAAAAAAGACAAACGAAACAAAAAAAAAAAGAGAAACGAAACAGAAAAAAAAAAATTAGGATCGCGCGACTAAAGAAAAACCCTCCCCCCCCCCCTTTCTTCTTTCCCTCTCCAATCTCGTCAGGACCCATTCTCAATCCATGACTTTACCAAAATCACTACAAAATTTTCACATTTTAACTTACCTTTTCTCTCTTCAATGGTTGGGCTGTGATTCGATGTCAGAGTCCTCGCTTACCACATTTTTCATTATCATACATATATGTCAATATACTATTACTGACTGTAACTGCTTTTATTATACATGTAAGATTATATAAAATCTAATACAAATACATTCCCCATAATATTTGTCGTATACATCACTGTGCTGTTTCTATGTTTAGATATATAACCGTACAAAGTCTGTATACCTAGAGATCGATAGGAACTAGCAGTGGACTCAGAAACACTATCCCTCGATAACTCTCGCTCTACTGCTGATACTCTATAGAGAGATGTAAAGAAAGGGGGGTGAGCATACAACGCGCTCAGTAAGGAAATCAGGCAAGCAAGTAGATATCTACACTATCTACTCAAAATAATGTTATGCCTTGAAAACATTATTTCCTTTACTCACTTTAAAAGCATGTCTTTAAATATATACATGTATACTTGTACAGATTAAATCCCATGTACAGAAATCATGCTTTCTTTCTCAAATGTAGGCATGTAGTGCAAAGCAATACATCTTTATATAAATCATGCCTTTATGTAAATCATGCCATGTATATTTAAATCACAATAAATATGGCATTTAAATCATACACATCACAAAATCGGAGTCCGACCCATCCCTTAGGTCTGTCCGCAATTTAAATCAGTCAATCAATGTGATATATCATGTGACACTCTGTGGTGAAATGCAAATAGTATCCTGGACTATGATCATATCCGACATGTAATCCCAAGCAACACAGTACTCGATGTGCGGGTCATCACTGTTGCAACGGGAGGGGGGTCAGTCCATCACAACCGTTAGCTATATCCTCCTCAACTCCACAACAACACACGGTACAGTGTACTCCCATGCCACATGCATGGTACAAAGTACTCCCGTGGACCCTACATCACAGTCGAGGTGCCTACCATAGGTCTTAGCCCTCAAACCATGGAATATCATACCACACCTCTAATACCCTCATGCGGCTATCCTCTCACATAATGTGACACTCAGTCACACAAGGATGCGGGCATGGGTTTGTAACATGTTTTATATATCACATACAGTGCGCGCCTTTGAGTGCGACTCACAGTCGACACTCCGCTAAAACACTGTTTCACATCACAAACTCAACTCTAGTGCGAGTAAACCTCTAGCAACTAGGTCAATGCATAGTTCATGTATTAAATCAAGTACGAGCAATAGCTCCAGTACCATGCTATGCACAATATCATCAAATCAAGTACGAGCAATAGCTCTAATACTATGTCATGTATAAATCATGAAGAATCGAGTATGAGCAACGCTCCAGCACTCTGTCATGTATCTCATGTAAAACTCAAGTACCAGCTAATCGCTCCAGCACTCTGTCATGCATATATCATATAAAACTGAGTACGAGTAAAAACTCCAATACTCTATCATGCATGTCATGGAAGTCTAGTGCGAATCAAAATCCAGCACTAATATATGTGGAAAATATATGAAATCCAGTGCGAGCTATGCTCCAGCAAGATTCATTCTTACAAAATATGATAGATGGCTCTTTAAAAAGGGATGATTTGCAAAACATCAAAATCAGCACTATAAAGTGTGCTAAATTCACATCAACCTTAAAATCATTAGCTCGTCTATTTATTCTCCTGCTAAACAGCAGTTAAACACTCAAAATAGTGGTTTCCATGCTTTTTATAACTTTTTACAACTTTTCACAAAAGTTGACTTTTTGACTAACTAGGGACAAAATCGTAATTTACCACTATCGGGTCACAATAATTATTATTCACTTTCTCTGATCCTCAGAGTTTTTAAGTGAATGTAAAAGCAGACGAAAATACGTGCAGGTATCTTTAACTACTCACAAAAGTCCCTTTCCTGCAATCACTCGAGAAATTTCACTTTCTCTGCGCTGCTCGTTTCAGCAGTCCGATTTGCTCCTCCAATACTCTCTGGAGCTGCATATAGCCATTTATCAGGTTAATTACACTTTTCCTACTGTATTTCACATTAAATACAGTCTATTTCCCTTAATGGGCTTTAATAATCCTTAATGGGCCTAACTATGCCTTAAGCCCATTTTCATTTCACTATTCATTTTTGTTGGGCCTATTGGGCTTGTGGGGCCCACCAACTCTTATTGGGCTTGTCCTAGACCCATTACATCTTATTGGGCCCAAAATATGTGGGCTTGGCCCATTGGGCCTCTCGACCACATGCCATGGCCGAGAGCTACCCATGCCATCGGTTTTGCCATGGCATGTCATCCATGCCTATTTCTTAGCCAATTCACTTAGGCATTTTCACAAACACTTGGTAGGCAACATTCCTAAACCTCACATAGTTCATTTAGGCATTTTTATCAAACACCTTGATTGCCAACTAATTACATGTATTAATTAATCAAATTGATTAATTCTAATTACACCATAATCATTAACACATGTACATTAATCCATTTATGCCTTAAAATCATATGGACATAAATCAATATCCCATTACTCACTCTCGGCCTAACCAACATCATGGTGATTTGATATGTTTCAATGATTAAAACATACACCAATATACTTAAAATCATTCATACATTAACATATATGAAATTGAAAATTAGAAAATATACCAATTGTTGTGTTCACCCTTTGGCCGAATCTTTGAAGGCTCTCGGTTTGCACTCTATGGCTCCTTGATAGCCAATTCCAACATATGTCACTCTCCTTTCAATTTGGAACAACTTCTATGAACGATGCAAGTTCCAAAAATGCCTAATTCCTAGTGAGAGAAAGCTTGGATAATATGTTTCAATGGTTTCTTCTTCTAGCCGAATTTGGTGTGATGAAGATGACAATGGTGTGGCTGAATTTATAAGCCATATACTTAGCCATTAAGCTTTACTTTCCAGCCATTAAGCTTGACTTTCTAAGCCTTGGCCATGAGTCACCTAATGAGTCACCTTATGAGTCATGGTTAGCTTTAACTATGGTTAGATATTTATCTCATGGGCTTTCCATTTGGGCTTCTCGGTTTGGGCTTTCTTAATGGGCTTTCTGGCTGAAATTTTTACTATATCTCGGACCTTTAATTGTCTAAATATTTGGCCAATCAATTGGTCCAACAATTCAGTCTAAAGGACCTAAGAATTTCGATATACGTTTAGTATACCTTAATGGGCTTTAAAATTTTCACTTTAGGCCCATTACGTTTTTAACCATTAAATTTAATCTGGAATCCTTTCGAATAAATTTTCCTTACTTTCAGGGATGATTATCTTGTATTCTGGCGAAGAATATTTTTCTCCAATTTTTTTCTCCATACTTAGGTTAATTTTTAACCTTGATTAGTCAACTATGGTAAAAGTTCACTTTCTTAATTATAGTTGACTTTTTCCTTAACCATTGACCAAGTTGACTTTTTTTCAAAATTCCAAAAGTGTCATATCTTATGTCTTACACTCTCGTCTTTATGCTTCAACCGTTCTCGGTGGATAATTTCACCCGAAACACCTTATCTCACCAAAAAGGTCCATTTTACCCTTCTTAGCTTTTACTCTCGTTTTCTATGTTCGGGACTAAATCAAGCTGACTTTCCTTCATGAGCTCTCTATGCTTTCTCATTTTAAGTTCTTATTTTTAGTCAGAATGATTTAGATTCACTCGGTTTAGCCTGTAAGACCCGAATTTAATTAAAATACGAAAATTAAATAAGAAAAGATGGGGAAAGTATGAAGGAAGTCGGGTTAAATTAATCCTGAACACGTGTAAGGGCAAAATGGTCAAAAGACCAAAAGGTCGGTATAATTTCGATAAGAAAATTTAATTAAAATATGGATTTAAGAAATCTTGGTCAATAAAAGTGAAGTAAATTTATTTCGGGTTAAATTGATCAAGATATTAATTTATTGGAATTAATCGGAATTTTTAGTTCGGAAGAATAATCTCGAAAATAATCAAAAAATATCCCGAAAAAGTCATTCAGGACAATATCCCGAAAATACGAAGAAATTATACCCGAAAAAGGGGTTAAAATATAATAAATAAATTAAATAAAATTAAATTAAAGACTTTATAATTTAATAATAATTTTTGAGAGATATTTTGGGTATTTTAATGTATTTTAATTAATAGTAAAATAATTAAAATAAATAATAATAATAATAATAATAATAAAATTAATAAAACAAAAAAAAGAAGAAGCTGAAAAAAAAAAAAGAGAAGACGAAATCGCGAAACGCGAAGAAAACGGAAGCAAAGGCCGGCGTGACCACCGGCGACTGGAGACCCAGGCGAGGCCGGCAAAAGGGAACCCGATGAGGCCCGACCCACACCGGCCCCTTGGAGACCCGAACGGCGGCAAACGGCGACGAACGGAGCGAAAAAAATGAAACCGAGAGGGGAGAGAAAATCGCCGGCGACCGGCGCGATTCAGGCCCGATCGACCCCAGCCGAAGCTTCCCCAGGCGATGGTGAGCAGATTGGTGGTGGTGGCAGCCACCGAAACTGGCGGACGGCGCCAGAAACGGCGGAAAAGCAAAATGGGTCCGACTGCCGGAGGAGAACAGGCCGGACCGGCCATTTTCCGGCGACGTTGAGGCGAACCAAGCCCAGATCTGAGATGCGGACAGCCTTGCGGAGCCACTGGCGGTGGAAGCCGGCGGAGAACCGACCGGCAGGGTGGTGAACTGGCGGTGAACCGACCGAACCGAAGAGAACCGGCGGTCTGAACCGGTCCAAACCGGACTGAACCGGTTCAGCCAAAAAGAGAGGAAAAAAGGAGAAAAAAGGGAAAAAGAAAAAGAGGAAAAATTGGGGAAAATTTCTGTGATGCAATCGAGCTTCGGGTAAGTCAGTGAGCGGTCGAATTGACCCGATTTAAATTTCAAAATATTTAATTTAATTAATTTTAGGCTGAAAACTTACCCGGAAAAATTGTGAAATTTTGTAGCTCGACGATTGGCATCCACCGAGGGCTCGAGAAAGCCTCGAATTTCGTACTAGCATGGAATCACGGGTAAGTGACCCTTATTTACGACAATTACCTCGTTATGCGTGATATTGATTTAATTTCCGCATAAATTGAATTAAATTATGAAAAATTAGATAAATTGTCGTAAATATTAAATTTAGCTATTCAAGAGCTGGAACGAGACCCAATAAATTATTAGTGGGCCCAATGAGCCCAATAGGCCTCGATAAAGTGAAAATTAAGTGGAAAACGGGCTTAAGGCCGATTAAGGCCCATTAAGGTGCAATCGGGCCCAATAGGGGTAATTGGGCCCAATGATTTAAATTAAGCCCAGAAAGTATTAAATACAATTAAATTGTATGTTATCTGACCTGAGGAATATTGATACGCAGTTTCCGGGCATTTGATTGGGAGCATATCGGACTGCGCGATGTGACAACAGTGGAAAAGAAAAGGTCAGACTTGACAGGAAAATAAGGTAAGGGAATTCTACGGACTGCTAGAGGTAACTTTACGCAATTTTAAGTTCATCTGCAGTCTTTAAAATTTATCTGAAGGGTCTAGAGGTCGAATAATAATTTTAGTGCCCCGAATGGGCAAATTACTAAAATACCCTTTGTTAAGGGTAGAACTTACAAATTAGAAAAAATTGGGAGGAGCAAGGACAAGAGGTTCCTGCTCGTTCTGGAGGTATTTTAACACATGCACGAGTAGGCTGGCTCACTTTTAAAGAAAAATGCATAGCATTGCATACCTTAAACGATGTAATTTCTGTGAAAACTATTTTGAGATAACCGAGCCGCCTACGTGTTTTTATTTACATGTGACGTGCTAGAGCTCAGCTCGCACGATGTTTGATTTGTGTGATGCATGCATTAGTGCTGTAGCGAGAGCTCGCACTAGAGTTTTACATGCATAGGTGCTAGAGTATAACTCGCACCAGATTTCACATGCTTTTTCGTGACACGGTGCTAGAGTCTAACTCGCACCAGATTTTACATGATTTTCAAGACAGGGTGCTGGAGTTTAACTCGCACCAGATTTTATAAGATTTTCACATGATTTATATACAGAGTGCTGAGCCTAACTCGCACTAGTTTACTGGATTTGTGGAGTAGCGCTGTCTGCCCTTGGAGTCAGCCAAAAGGCCCAATAGGCTCAAAAGACCTCTTAAGTAGGGTGAGAGTGAGGGATGAGGTTGGCGACCTTGTGGAGATGTAAAGCGGGCTCTGCCAATTTTACTTGAATTTATGAGAGTGCTGAGCATCGCTCGCACTGATTTTTATGAGAGCATACGATGAGCCGTGCTTGGAGCATCGGGTAGACTGTATGTCACCGATTTAATAGGCTCGCACGTGCGTTTTGAGACATGGCAATGAGTATTGAGAAACAAAACCTCTCTGTGGGAAGCAGGCCATTTGGGCTGGAGTACCTAGAGTGATATGGGTCCATGGAGTACGATGTACCGTGCAAGTAGCATGGAGTACGATGTACCGTGAGGTATCTTCGGATACGGTATCTTTGTGATACGGGGTATCTTTGATATACGGTATCTTTGTGATACGGGGTATCTTCGGATACGGCATCTTCGGATGCGTGAGATCGGATAAGACTGACGGGTTGGATTGACCCACCTCCCGGGCGGTTCCCGATCAGGGTGAGACCTCGTACACTGGGATCCGTGAAGCTAGAGGGACTCATGAGGACACATATTGGCCAGTCCTGGTTATTACCGATATACAGTTATTGCCTAGTCTCATATCTTGTATATATATATACATGTTTTCGGATATTGATGCTTTCGAGAAACTCAATTTTCATGATTTTGTGTGAGTCAGGATCACCCGAAGGAGGGGTCGAGTCCTGACTTTATTGTGAAATTTTTAAAGAGAAAGAAATGATTTAAAATAATTTCATGTTGAATTTTCCTTGCAAACTCGATTTACATAACATCATAAACTCATGTCATTTGTTTTAAAATGTGTGGAGAAAGGGTGGTTTATGCATGGCACCACGTTCATGTAGGTAGTATGGTTACCTACTTGTTCGTAGGATTGCCTTACTGAGCTTGATGTGCTCACCCCTTTCATTTTCTCCAACAGATAATCTCCAGTTGAAGTTGAGGCGACTCAGTACTGCATTCCGGATATCCGCTGCTGCCCATCAACATAAGGTATATACACTTGTACATATTGTATCTACATAAGCATAGCACAGTAACATGTTTGTAAGAAACTTTAGGGGATGTATAAATAATGAAAACAATTATAAATGACTGAAGAATAATTAAGTTAGATGGTAATTGAATGGTGGGACTGGCATTGACGCACAGCCCAATTATTAGTGGAGTGTTGGTCACGATTCGAGGACAGGTAAGAATTTAAGTAAGAAAATAATAAAATGCAAAAAATTAACTCTGATTTTTGGGTAGTTTGGGTCATGACATATAAAGGTGGTATCAGAGCGCAATTGGTCTGATGTGTGTCAGTGTCAGTAATTAGGAAATTACATCCCCGTGTTACTGTGCTTAGTTAGATACAATAGTGTATATCGAGATGGGCTTGACTAAGAAATGGTTGAGATTGCAGGAATGCCTAATATGAGTCGCGTTAGATGAGATAGTGCACGAGGCAGAGGTCGTTGAGGTAGACCTGAATCTGCTAAGTCGTGCTGAGTTTGACTATGAGAATCAGGATGAAATTGAAATGGAGGCTAATGTTGAGCATGCCCCACTGAGTCCGACAGAGTGATCGGACATTATTGAGACACGCTTCGCAATGCTTGGAGCGGAGTGTGGAGATTATTGTGAGGAGCTAATTGCTCAGATTACGTATGAGATCAGAGGGCGCAGCGGAGCATTGGTGGAAACCCGCTCGACCCATCTTAAGAGTTGAGATGAGAAATATCTTGGATATATTCCGGTGACAGAATATCCCGGACACTGTTTAAAAGGAATTGATTTATTGACGAGTATGGAAAAACTTAGTTATATTCTTGGACAGATATTACCTCGACACTATGAACAAGTGACAGTCGAGATGTCTAAAAGTTCATGAAATGGCTCAACTTTTCAACTTGAGTTCGATTGGCCCCGCGAGATATTACCTATACCGAGGCAGTGCGCAGATTTACAGTTGGATAAATAAGAATATGAATTGCACGCCTCTGAGATTGGGAAAGGTAGTGAGGGCTGAAATAGAGACAGAAAAGAGAATCGAGAAATGACAAAGATGTTGAAATGGGAAAATGGTAATTGGTAAAAGATTAAATTTGACGAGTCATGAAGTAAGATAATTGGTAAGGCCCCAGTGCATCCAATTTCGGCACTCTTGAGGGGTTTTGTGATTGGAGAACCCCGACCTACTACGAAGCAGTGTAGCAGTGTAAGTGCTGTAAGCAGTGTGGGATGTGTGGTGGATACCTTGAAAGGAGGGTCTATACCTACACTGTATTGATGAAAATGGCCGTTAAGTGTGGTAAGACGGACCATTGATTTTGATTACACAGAATTGGGCGAGATCGTCCCACAGAAAAGTAAAGAGAGAAAAACTTCGTTGGTATAGCTGCAACGAAAAGGGAGGCCATAGCCGAAAAGAAAAAGGAAAGTAGGTGTTGGACGAAGGCGAAATGACGTCTTGGACCAGGACGCTATTGATGTTTCATGGATGTGGTGTAAGATACCACACTTGTTATGAATAATGAAGTACATATGTTCATTGATCCTGGTGCCACACATTTGTTCATATCGCCTTCATTCGCATATAAGTGAGTAAAAGGCATGAATGCCTACATCATTGGGCACAATACCGATAAATGAGTACCCCAATAAAGGAGGATTAAGTAACGGAATATGGATATAGAGGTTTTAAGTTGAAAACAGGGGTGAAAACATCCCTGAAAAGTATACTGTAAGTGTTGACAGGTGATAAAAAGGGATGCAACAGTTGAAATTAAAGGAGTAAAGGATTGTACTCACGAAATGAATAATGACAAGAGTTTCGTTATAATTGACATACGAAGGAGATAATCTTTAAGATAAGATAGATTCTGAATACAAGATGTATGGGAGTGAGAGATATATGCTAGGTAAGGAATACCCTAATATATGAAGTCATTAGGATTAGAGCAATTAGTAGCGAATATAAATTGTGACCACAGAGACTGAGATATAACGTAGTTGTGGTTAAGTCTGAAGGCTAATAAAGGTATTTCAAAATACCTCCCCGCCTGAAGACTTGACAGCGTCTAAAAATATATATATATATATATAACTTATAGCGTGAATCGATCGTCGTAATAACTACCTTTAGCATTAGGATACCTTTACTAAGACAATAAGAATATTTAAATTCGACAAATCATAAAGGTTAACATAGTAAAATTTAATAAGAGCCGTTAAGATAAGAAAAGAAAATGAAGCAGGTTAATACCTGAAAACGTAAGCGATTTTGAAGGATCTTATACGCTTATGCGTAAGTAAGTCAAGGATTAGACCGATTTGTAATCATCATTATCGATGATGTGTTGGGTGTAGTTAAAGTTTAGGGCAAATTATAAGCAACAATTGGAAAATGACTTTTACAAATGAGTTGTTGCCAGTTCTCAATATGGTCTACTTGGTTGACACGTTTAACTAAGAAAACGTGGTCTTGAATAAGATGATAAATAAGATGATAGATGTGACATGAGTTTCGATGTAGTGAAGTATGAACTGACCACCGTGATTAATTTCACCATACCCAACAGCTCAAGAGGTTCTCAGTGAGTATGGATACCTCGAAATAATGAAGGAGCTGTGTATTGATGTATAATGGGAAGATAGTCAATTATGGAGTCAGACAACTCCTTGATCACGAAATAAACTATCTGACCCATGATTTTAAGTTGGCAACGGTAGTATTTGTACCGAGGATATGGTACTACTATGTATATGGTGAGAAATTGTGGATATGCACTGATCATAAAGTCCCAAGTACCTGTTTTCACAGAAAGAGGTGAATATGAGAATACATAATGGGTTAGAGCTTCTGAGAGATTTTGATTGTGAAAATTGTACCACCCAGGAAAGGCTAATGTGATGACTGATGCCTTGAGCAGAAAGAGCCTCGGGATGGTATTACATATGATGGTCAGGGAGTGTGAGCTGCTAGAGCAGTTGTGAACCTCAGTACTGATGTGATCCCTTCTGATGATGACTGTGATTGGTATGATTATGTGATAGCTAGCCTGAGACTAGAACCGGATGAGAGTGCCCGGATTTGACAGGCTTAGCGTGATGATCGGCACGATGTCGATAGTTTGGGTCAGATTCAGAAGGGTACAGTGACAGAGTTCACAGAATATGATAATGATTTACAGAGGTTCCGAGATAGTATAAGTGCTCCCCAGGACCACAGTTGATGAGATAGTAATGTTGTCAGAAGCTCACTCTTCGGGATATACAGTGCATACGGAAGGTAATAAAAATATATTGCAATCTCTGAAAAAGGGGTATTGGTGGTCAGACGTGGAAAGAGATATGGTAGAAATTGTGGAACATTAAATAGCGTTCCAGTGAGCATGGTATCATATAGGGATTCCCGCTTCACTTCTCACTTCAGGGAATATTTTTCAGGAAGCTATGGGAACCCGACTGAGTATTAGTACAGCTTTCCATCCTCGTACAGATGGTTAGTCAGAGAGGACTGTACAAGTTCTGGAGGATCCGATGAAAGCGTGTGCCATTGATTTTATAAGCTCCTGGAATGATCAGTTGATTTCTAATTGAAGTTGCCAATAACGACAGTTGGCAGTTGAGTATCGGGATAACAAGATATGAGGTAGTGTATGGCTGTAGGGGTTGTTCCCCAAATTGGATAAGAAAAAGTGGGTGACAAACAGAATTAATTTCGACTTTGGATAATAAGTCTCTGAGGATGTTTAGTTAAGGATGAGAGATTAAGAACACCTCAGAGCAGATAAACAAGTATTGGAATTCACCCTTGGTGAATTAGTATGATTGAAATATTTCTTGTCCTAAGAGAATAAGGACATAGCGAACTTTTGGAAGAAAGTAAATTGAGTTGCGCTGGATGGAATATTTTGAGAGATTGGACAAGTGGGAGATAAGACCTGTAGGTGACATTTCCACTTGAATAAGCAGGCACCCACAATATGTCCCACTTTTGATGCTTCGAAAATACTATCCAGATCCAGCCTAGGTGATCGAATATGAACTCCAAAAGTTCAGTTTAATGAAAATATAAGTATATCGAGAAGTTGATTCGGGCATTAAACAGGAAAGAGAAAGTATTGAGGTTTAAGATGATCTCCCTAATTAAAGTCCTTTGGTAGTAATACACTCCGGAGAAGGTCACATAAGAATTTAAGAGTATGATACGATCGATGTACCCGGAGTTGTATATGGACTCATATGAATTGGTTCTAATTTGGAGGACCAAATTCCTTAAGTGGGGGAGAGTTGTAAGACCCGAATTTAATTAAAATACGAAAATTAAATAAGAAAAGATGGGGAAAGTATGAAGGAAGTCGAGTTAAATTAATCCCGAACACGTGTAAGGGCAAAATGGTCAAAAGACCAAAATGTCGGTATAATTTCGATAAGAAAATTTAATTAAAATATGGATTTAAGAAATCTTGGTCAATAAAAGTGAAATAAATTTATTTCGGGTTAAATTGATCAAGATATTAATTTATTGGAATTAATCGGGATTTTTAGTTCGAAAGAATAATCCCGAAAATAATCGAAAAATATCCCGAAAAAGTCATTCGGGACAATATCCCGAAAATACGGAGAAATTATACCCGAAAAAGGGGTTAAAATATAATAAATAAATTAAATAAAATTAAATTAAAGAATTTAGAATTTAATAATAATTTTTGAGAGATATTTTGGGTATTTTAATGTATTTTAATTAATAGTAAAATAATTAAAATAAATAATAATAATAATAATAAAATTAATAAAACAAAAAAAAAGAAGAAGCTGAAAAAAAAAGAAAAAAAGAGAAGACGAAATCGCGAAACGCGAAGAAAACGGAAGCAAAGGCCGGCGTGACCACCGGCGACTGGAGACCCAGGCGAGGCCGGCAAAAGGGAACCCGATGAGGCCCGACCCACACCGGCCCCTTGGAGACCCGAACGGCGGCAAACGGCGACGAACGGAGCGAAAAAAATGAAACCGAGAGGGGAGAGAAAATCGCCTGCGACCGGCGCGATTCAGGCCCGATCGACCCCAGCCGAAGCTTCCCCAGGCGATGGTGAGCAGATTGGTGGTGGTGGCAGCCACCGAAACTGGCGGACGGCGCCAGAAACGGCGGAAAAGTAAAATGGGTCCGACGGCCGGAGGAGAACAGGCCGGACCGGCCATTTTCCGGCGACGTTGAGGCGAACCAAGCCCAGATCTGAGATGCGGACAGCCTTGCGGAGCCACTGGCGGTGGAAGCCAGCGGAGAACCGATCGGCAGGGTGGTGAACCGGTGGTGAACCGACCGAACCGGAGAGAACCGGCGGTCTGAACCGGTCCAAACCGGACTGAACCGGTTCAGCCAAAAAGAGAGGAAAAAAGGAGAAAAAAGGGAAAAAGAAAAAGAGGAAAAAATTGGGGAAAATTTCTGTGATGCAATCGAGCTTCGGGTAAGTCAGTGAGCGGTCGAATTGACCCGATTTAAATTTCAAAATATTTAATTTAATTAATTTTAGGCTGAAAACTTACCCGGAAAAATTGTGAAATTGTGTAGCTCGACGATTGGCATCCACCGAGGGCTCGAGAAAGCCTCGAATTTCGTACTAGCATGGAATCACGGGTAAGTGACCCTTATTTACGATAATTACCTCGTTATGCGTGATATTGATTTAATTTCCGCATAAATTGAATTAAATTATGAAAAATTAGATAAATTGTCGTAAATATTAAATTTAGCTATTCAAGAGCTGGAACGAGACCCAATAAATTATTAGTGGGCCCAATGAGCCCAATAGGCCTCGATAAAGTGAAAATTAAGTGGAAAACGGGCTTAAGGCCGATTAAGGCCCATTAAGGTGCAATCGGGCTCAATAGGGGTAATTGGGCCCAATGATTTAAATTAAGCCCAGAAAGTATTAAATACAATTAAATTGTATGTTATCTGACCTGAGGAATATTGATACGCAGTTTTCGGGCATTTGATTGGGAGCATATCGGACTGCGCGACGTGACAACAGTGGAAAAGAAAAGGTCAGACTCGACAGGAAAATAAGGTAAGGGAATTCTGCGGACTGCTAGAGGTAACTTTACGCAATTTTAAGTTCATCTGCAGTCTTTAAAATTTATTTGAAGGGTCTAGAGGTCGAATAATAATTTTAGTGCCCCGAATGGGCAAATTACTAAAATACCCTTTGTTAAGGGTAGAACTTACAAATTAAAAAAAATTGGGAGGAGCAAGGACAAGAGGTTCCTGCTCGTTCTGGAGGTATTTTAACACTTGCACGAGTAAGCTGGCTCACTTTTTAAAGAAAAATGCATAGCATTGCATACCTTAAACGATGTAATTTCTGTGAAAACTATTTTGAGATAACCGAGCCGCCTAAGTGTTTTTATTTACATGTGACGTGCTAGAGCTCAGCTCGCACGATGTTTGATTTGTGTGATGCATGCATTAGTGCTGGAGCGAGAGCTCGCACTAGAGTTTTACATGCATAGGTGCTAGAGTATAACTCGCACCAGATTTCACATGCTTTTTCGTGACACGGTGCTAGAGTCTAACTCGCACCAGATTTTACATGATTTTCAAGACAGGGTGCTGGAGTTTAACTCGCACCAGATTTTATAAGATTTTCACATGATTTATATACAGAGTGCTGAGCCTAACTCGCACTAGTTTTACTGGATTTGTGGAGTAGCGCTGTCTGCCCTTGGAGTTAGCCAAAAGGCCCAACAGGCTCAAAAGACCTCTTAAGTAGGGTGAGAGTGAGGGATGAGGTTGGCGGCCTTGTGGAGATGTAAAGCGGGCTCTGCCAATTTTACTTGATTTGATGAGAGTGCTGAGCATCGCTCGCACTGATTTTTATGAGAGCATACGATGAGCCGTGCTTGGAGCATCGGGTAGACTGTGTGTCACCGATTTAATAGGCTCGCACGTGCATTTTGAGACATGGCAATGAGTATTGAGAAACAAAACCTCTCTGTGGGAAGCAGGCCATTTGGGCTGGAGTACCTAGAGTGATATGGGTCCATGGAGTACGATGTACCGTGCAAGTAGTATGGAGTACGATGTACCGTGGGGTATCTTCGGATACGGTATCTTTGTGATACGGGGTATCTTTGTGATACGGTATCTTTGTGATACGGGGTATCTTCGGATACGGCATCTTCGGATGCGTGAGATCGGATAAGACTGACGGGTTGGATTGACCCACCTCCCGGGAGGTTCCCGATCAGGGTGAGACCTCGCACACTGGGATCCGTGAAGCTAGAGGGACTCACGAGGACACATATTGGCCAGTCCTGGTTATTACCGATATACAGTTATTGCCTAGTCTCATATCTTGTATATATATATACATATGTTTTCGGATATCGATGCTTTCGAGAAACTCAATTTTCATGATTTTGTGTGAGTCAGGATCACCCGAAGGAGGGGTCGAGTCCTGACTTTATTGTGAAATTTTTAAAGAGAAAGAAATGATTTAAAATAATTGCATGTTGAATTTTCCGTGCAAACTCGATTTACATAACATCATAAACTCATGTCATTTGTTTTAAAATGTGTGGAGAAAGGGTGGTTTATGCATGGCACCACGTTCATGTAGGTAGTATGGTTACCTACTTGTTCGTAGGATTGCCTTACTGAGCTTGATGTGCTCACCCCTTTCATTTTCTCCCACAGATAATCTCCAGTTGAAGTTGAGGCGACTCAGTACTGCAATCCGGATATCCGCTGCTGCCCATCAACATAAGGTATATACACTTGTACATATTGTATCTACATAAGCATAGCACAGTAACATGTTTGTAAGAAACTTTAGGGGATGTATAAATAATGAAAACAATTATAAATGACTGGAGAATAAATAAGTTAGATGGTAATTGAATGGTGGGACTGGCATTGACGCACAGCCCAATTATTAGTGGAGTGTTGGTCACGATTCGAGGACAGGTAAGAATTTAAGTAAGAAAATAATAAAATGCGAAAAATTAACTCTGATTTTTGGGTAGTTTGGGTCGTGACATAGCCTATGACACTTATAGCTCACATTAGGCTTTTTATGTAGCTTTTGCGTGTTAAATCATTTCACTAACACTTTAAGTCTAGTAAATACTCTTCTTATGATTCAACTATAATTACATAGTGTTCATACACATAGGAATCATAAGGAATAAGCTACAAAAATCTAGGTCTAACAAATCTGTTCCCCGATCATCCCTGTCGATCTCCTTTCTCCGACCGACCGACTGAGACCCCAAGACCGACAACCACTCCTCGTCGGACTCCGACTAGCCTCCCTTCTCCCTCCTTCCTTACTCGTCAAAGCCCGAATCTCTCTCCCTCTTTGGTTTCTGTCGACACAGCCAGGATGCCGACGACCTAGCAGCAGCCCGACCGACGTCCTCCATGCTTTTAATGTTAGTATTTTTATATAAAATTGATAAATCCTAATTTTTAAATTTAAAAATAAAGAATTCATAAAAATTAATATTGTCAGTTTGGTTAACAAAAATGTATAGACAATGACGTAAGCTCGCCTCTACCTCTTCTTTAAACAGAATAAACGTAGTTGTAGATATTTGCATTTGAATTTTTTTTGGTCAATACTGGTTTTCTGATCGCTGGAGTTCAAGAATTTCAATTTCTAGATCCGTGACAGAACTTCTTATTCTATTTTTTTAATGTTTCTACACAATTTTTGTTAACTATACAAGCTGTGGCATTCTTAATACTGAAATTTAGTCCAAAGTTTAAGTGCATTACGTGATTTTTTTATGAATCTGCAGGGCTTTTTTAAATTTACTTTGAACAAGTATAACAGAGTCTTGGTCTTTTATTTATTTATTTGTTTGTTTGTTTTGCTTGCTTTAGCTCAGATATGAATTGAAAGACTTTTTTTTTAAAATAATGCTAAAATATATCAAATTGTTTACGGATTAGGTTTTAGAGTTTTGTTTTTGTTTTTGTATTTTTTTCGCGAAGAAAATGAAGAACTCTGTTTGGTTAACTCAAAGAATACCTTAAAAACAAAAAAATCAATTATGGGATTTTTCACATCACGTACTGAGAGAATGTGAATTTTAATAGCAGCGCCATCCCTATCTATGCTTCTTTAATGCAAACTCTTGCACTATTTATCTTTTAATCTAATGGTACTGAACTCCACTCCTAGGCATGCTATCTTTCATCTATTCAGCATCAGAATCTTGTCACTCTTTTGGGCTACTGCCAAGAAAATAATCAATAATTTCTAATTTATGAATATATACCCAATAGAACCATTTCCATTCACTTGTATGATAACTCTCTATCCAGTCACAATTTATTATCTGTCCTATATATTGTGTGTGTAATGTTGGGAGAGCACAGTTAGGCCAGTGGTTCAGGCTTTCATAGTGAAAATGAAATAGTAGTTTCTGCATTGAAGTTTTTGCTGAAGGAGTTGGTCTAGTGTCACCTTAGAAGATAGAATTCAAGCATAGACTTTCAATAGCCCTAAATGCAGCTAAAGGTGATCCTCTGCAAAATTAGTGAGCATTTGTGGCTTTCCTGGTATCAGTTTTTCTTTTCTTTAGACAAGCTATCCAAATAGCAATAAGGGTCCTACAAAATTCTTTTGTAAGCTTCTATAACACTTTGAAATTTAGTTTTTCGTCTTCTGTGGTTGTAAATTTTGAAATTTTACTGCCTGATTTGTGTTGCCTCAGTTATTTGTCCCTTTACAGGCTTGGCCCATCTTCACTCTCTAAGTCCTCGATTGGTACAGGAAGATTTCAAAACAGCAAAAGTTCTTGTGGATGAGAATTTTATAGCTGAGGTTGCGGACGCAGGACTACATAATTTTCTGGGAAGAGTTGACATTGGTGGACCTTCTTCTCAAGTTATACTAACATTTGAGCAGGGTAACAAAGTTAGACTCTTATCTATTCAACTAAGCTAGATATCATGTAGTTGTTCACATTAATGCCACAAACTCAATCCCATAATTAGCTCCATTGAAGTTTGGTTTGCATATTAGGTCCAGAACGTGACAAAATGGCTTTTCATGTGTTCTTATTAATTACCTACAGGGGATTTTCTCTTTAATTCTTCTTAAGGTTTGAAATGATAAGTACGTCAGAAGGGAAAGGCTTTGTTTTCTTTCTTTTTCTGACTTCTCTTTTAGGGTCCATGTCTCTTTTACATCTGAGGTTGCATTATTATCTGGGATGGAAACTTTGCTACAATATCTAGAAACCATCTGCTTAAAGTTGCTATAGGATTGTACTAGTTAATCTTTGTTGAGATCTTTGATATATTAATCTTGAATATTTTCTTTGCTTTTTGTGATGCTGACTGTATTGATATCAGCTAATCTCTTATCACTTGTAAATGTTTATAGAAGATATTGGAGCTTGTCCATTTGTCTCTTATCACTTGTAATGCTGACTGTAGAAGCCATTGACACCATCAATGATAAGCCAATGTTGCATCTGTTACTATTTGTGTCTTTATCTCATATTATAGTTCTTTTTTATTATGTTTCTTGGCAAAAATGAGCATGAGTTTGCTTATACACCTGTCTTTCAAGGTTTTTGTTTCTGACTTGAGATTGCTAGATGACTTAGTATGCATTTTTGTGTAATTTGTCTTCACACATGAGTAATGCATCATGTGCGCATAAATTAATTTCTCATTTTATAATCCTTTGATAGGTTGTTTTTTCATCATTTTTTGCTAATAATTTCTTATTGTCTTTCATAAATAATAGTTTTAAATTTTATTTATTATTTAATATATTGTATTTGTCATTTGTTAATAATTGTTTATTGCAGCTTCAAGTGACTCAAACTCACCATCAACATAAACAACCTCTACACAAGATTTGGATTGAGAGCTATGAGATGAACGTGTACCAGTGATTTCCTATATCTGGTGTATTTTGTTTCAAAAATTCAAATGTGACCATCGTACTTTATTTGAGCTTTTGGATTTAGACAATGTGGATTATATTAGTTTTATTACATTTGGAACAGTAGTATTATTGGATTATGATTACATACTTTATTCAAGGTATTACATTTGAGATTCATTGCAAATCTTAGATCAATTATTTACTTTGCAATACTAGTTAAACTAGATTTTGCATGAGCAATATTATTTATATTTGATTATTTAAGAAAATATAAACATGATTTAAATTTAAAGAAATTTGTCAATATTATTGCAACATTAAATATTTTATGATCTATATTGTAACAAATTGATGTTTGGTCACCTTAAAATAAATTTTAATTTTTTTAGTGACATTTGAGAAGTTTTTTACTAGCATATGTGACGAAAATATGTCACTTATAGTTTGACGATTTAACATTTCGTCACGTAAAATTACAATTATCACTATCTTTGGTGACATTTGAGAGATTTTTTGACGTTGTTTTACAATCATAGGTGACGATAATATATGTCACCTAAAGTGTGACGTCACTAATATTTATAATTTTATCACATATTCTGTGACGTTATCGGTATTTAGTGACGAATATTTCTATTAATTTATGACTTACTCGGACGTCACAAAAAAGTAATCATAACGTGACGTTGTTTTACTATCGTCACGTTAGATTCGTGAATAGGTGACGAAATAATAATATCGTCACATTTGACCTTTAGCAACGTGGCAAAGGTGACGAACGTCGTGACAACATAATTTTCGTCATAGAAATATATTGGTGACGAAAAATTAATATTTTGTGACATTAGTTCATGCGTCACAAATTGCTAAATTTGTTGTAGTCATAGAGATCGATCTGCCTATGGGAGGAGATCGATCTAGTTCAACCCGAGGCTAATGGAGATCGATCTACTTGTGTGAGGGATCGATCTCCCTCTTCCAGGATGCTTGATATTGCGTTCTCAAGGCTATGAGATCGATCTCTCCTACATGGGATCGATCTGGCCTTTATCCTATATCATTTTTGTAGCAATTTTCCCAGTTAAACTCTCATTTAATCCATTTGATATCCATTTTGTGATTTATTCACACTTAGAACTTACAAACACCCATTTCTTGTAATTCATATGTAATGTAACTTGTCTGTATATCAATTAATCATATACATTACATAGAAATTTATGGGTCTTACAGTAGTGGCTCTGCTTCTTTTTTTTTTTTTGCCAGGCCCGAGCTCTCCCTCTCTCTAAAAGCTCATGGTTACAGCAATGGTGTTGGGTTTTTTTCCTTGGCTGCGTTAAAGGCATGTGAAAGGGGAGGGGAAAGGCGTGTCTGAGGAGAAGGGTTGATGGTTGTCGCTGGAGCTCTAGATTTGGGGAAGGGGATGAAGTCGTAGTCTTTCCCTTAAGCTGGTGTCACGAAACAGGGGGAGGGAAAGGAGGAATGGGTTTTCGGCTTCTCTGTTTCTTTCCCGACTCTTTTTTTTTTCAGTTTACATATATGTATATATGTATTTACATAAATGTAAGTATATACAAGCATAATTCCAATTTACATATATTCCAAATGTTGTTTCTAAACTATAAAATTTAACTAAATTTTATCATTTAATTTCATTTTGTTTTATAATTACCATGATTAGATTATTTTAGTTTTAGTTTACCTATTTAATTAAATTCCTATACTATCTTTTATAGCCTT
Organism: Firmiana major; assembly: GCA_033439115.1. NCBI lineage: Eukaryota > Viridiplantae > Streptophyta > Magnoliopsida > Malvales > Malvaceae > Firmiana > Firmiana major. The sequence continues at coordinate 15,379,960 of CM065911.1, read as the reverse complement.
CATGAACTTAATTTAATTATATATACGTATAGTTTAGATTAACGTATTACATTTATATTATGTATATATGTGTATTAAATTTAAGTGTATTAGCCTTGATTACTTACATGCATCTAATTTATTAACTAATTAATTTTGTTTCACGGACATATTCATACATTACATTCGAGTAACCTAGTATCTCGCTAAGTATCGAGATATAAGAATTTGTGATCTTACATTTCTCCCCACCTTATGGAATTCGATCCTTCGAATTCTCGAGCAAAGTCAGAAAAGATGTAGGTATCTCTCTCGCATCAAGCTCTCCAATTCCTACGTCGCTTCCTCCGTAGTGTGGTGTTGCCAAAGAACTTTAACGAGAGGAATAGTTTTGGATCTCAGAACTTTGTCCTTTCTATCGAGCATTTGGATCGGTCTTTCTTCATAACTCAAATCTTCTACTAACTCCAAGGGTTCGTAAGCAAGGATGTGTGAAAGATCAGGCTGATATCTAATGAGCATAGACACATGGAACATATTATGTGCCTTGGCTAGCTGAGGAGGTAAAGCTAGTTGATATGCTACCTTATTAACACGCTCTAATATCTCAAACGGTCATATGTACCGAGGACTCAACTTGCTCTTCTTCTCAAATCTCATAATATCCTTCATCGGGAAAACTCTCAAGAATACGTAATCCCCAGCTGAGAACTCCAACTGTCTCATCCGATGGTCTGCATAACACTTTTGTCTATCTTGGGCTACCTTAAGTCTATCACAAATCATGTGCACCTTTTCAGCTGCTTGCTCAACCAAGTCCAGAGCATAAATCTTCCTATCTCCAACTTTCTCGCATCCGATCGAAGACCTATATCTTCTCCCATATAAGACTTTATATGGGGCCATCCCTATAGTGGCATAGTCACTATTGTTATACGTAAACTTTACCAATGGCAAGTGTTCATCCCACGAACCTCCAAAGTCAGTTACACAAGCATGTAACATATCCTCCAAAGTTTGTATTGTCTGTTCGGACAGTCCATTAGTCTAAGGATGGTATGTTGCGTAAAACTATATCTTGGATCTCAACAACTCTTAAGTTTGTTTCTAAAATCATGAAATGAACCTAGAGTTCCTATCGAAGGTGATACTAACTAGGGTTCCATGTAGTCTCACTATCTCCTTGATAAAGATTTCTACCAACACATTCAAAGAAGTAGAGGAGCTAATGGCTAAGAAGTGAGCTGATTTGGTAAGTCTATCTACGACAACCCATATCGCATTATGATTTCTCCAAGTTCTAGGTAAGCCCATAACAAGGTCCATGGTAATGTGTTCCCACTTTAAAGTTGGTATAGGTAGAGGTTAAAGCAACCCTGCAGGCCTTTGGTGTTCTACCTTTACTTGCTGACACACCAGGTACGTAGCTACAAAATTTGCAACATCCTGTTTCATTCTGGGCCACCAATATACTTTTCGTAGGTTATGGTACATTTTGGTACTACTAAGATGCAGAGTGTACCTACTACTGTGAGCTTCAATCAAAATTAACCTCTTCAGATCCTCATCATGGGGCACACAGATCTGACCTTGAAATCTGAACAATCCATCCTTACCAATCTCAAACTTCATATTCTGGCTCTCATAAATCTGTCTGAAGGCTTCAAGCAACCTCTAATCAAACTTTTGAGCTTGTCTAATTTGTTCTGTCAACTCCGGTTCAACCTTGAGACTAGCAATTATAGGTCTCTGCTCGGGAGATGCTATGTCAATACTCAAGCTCGTAAATTGTCCCAACAAATCTCATTCCTTCATCATCATATTGGATACCATACCCATGCTCTTTCTACTCAAAACATCGACTACAACATTTACTTTTCCCGGGTGATACAGTATTTCACAATTATAGTCTTTCAACAACTCCATCCATCTACGCTACCTCATGTTCAACTCTTTCTGGTAGAATAGATATTTTAGGCTCTTGTGATCTATATAAATCTAAAACTTTTCTCCATAAAGATAGTGTCTTCATATTATCAATACAAATACCATTGCTGCTAACTCTAGATCATGCGTGGGATAGTTCTTTTCATGCTCCTTCAACTATCGGGAACCATATGTAACCACTTTCCCATCTTGCATCAACACACATCCCAAACCATTATGGGAAGCATCATTATACATCGTAGATCCTCTGAGACCATCTGGTATGGTAAGGGTCGGTGCAAAAGTTAATTGATGCTTAAGCTCTTTAAAACTATGCTCACACATATCGCTCCACTCAAATTTGACATCTTTACGATTGAGACATGTCAATGGTGCAACAATCTTCAAGAACCCTTCGACAAACCTTCTATAATATTCAGCTAATCCAAGAAAACTTTGTATCTTTGTCACAGTCTTTGGCCTCTCCCAATTCACTATGGCTTCAATCTTGGATGATCAACAAATACCCCATCTTTGTTCACTATATGACCCAGAAAACCAATTTGCTCCATCCAGAACTCACATTTGTCAAACTTCGCATAAAGCCTCTTCTCCCTAAGTGTCTAAAGGACAAGGCACAAGTGTTGTTCATGCTCCTCCGGGGAACGAGAATACACTAGGATATCATCTATGAAGACAATAACAAACTGATCTAAATACTCTTTGAAAACTTCATTCATCAGGTTCATGAATGCAATAGGGGCATTCGTCAAGCCAAATGGCATGACCAAGAATTCATAGTGTCCATAACGAGTTTGGAAGGTGATCTTGGGGATATCCATAGCTCTCACTTTTAACTGGTGATATCCCAACCTTAAGTCTATTTTTGAGAACACCTTGGTACCCTTCAATTGATCGAACAAGTCATCAATCCTCGATAAAAGGTATTAGTTCTTGATAATAGCCTTATTAAGCATTCAAAAATCGATGCACAACCTCAAACTGCTATCTTTCTTCTCGCAAAGAGTACAGGTGCACCCTATGGTGACACACTGGGACGAATGAATTCTTTATCTAACAATTCTTAAAGTTGCTTCTTCAACTCTTCCAACTCTATTGGTACCAACCTATATGGAGGTTTAGATAAACGTTGAGTTTCGGGCACCAAGTCAATGGCAAACTCCAACTCTCTATCAGGGGTAGTCCAGGTAATTATTCTAGAAATACATCAGGAAAGTCTTGCACTACCAGTATATCAGTGAGGTCGAGTTTCAGTTTTTCAACACATTCCACAAAAGCTAAGAAACCTTCATGAAGTAATATATTCTCATGAGACACACGTTACACAACCAAAAAGGTCTATATATTATTATTTATCCTTAAAGGTTACAATACACTTCTCGAGTATGTACAAGGTCATCGTTTTCCTAAAACAGTCTAAACTAGCTTTATGAGTAGCTAACTATTCCATTCCTAATATTACATTAAAGTCTAACATATTCATGAAAATTAGGTTAACTAATACTACCTTATCACCTATCCTAACTTCACAGTTTCTATACATTACCTCGATTGTTTGTGACTCTTTCATTGGTGTCTTTACATGAAGTACGTAACCTAGAGGTTTGGGTTCTATTGGCAACTTGCTAGCAAAAGTAGGTGACACGAAGGAGTGCGTGGATCTAGAATCTATAAATAAAAAAGCTTTAACATTAGATATAAAAAGATTACCCTTTACGACTGAAACAGAAGCATCTGTAGACTCCTTATCCAGTGTGAGCACCCTTCCCTAGCCAACAACCTTCTTGCCCTTATCGGCTAGAGCTGCTAAGGCTAGAGGAATAGTTTTAACTAGCTGAACTTGTGTGGTCTTCATCTTGGGACATTCCCGTATCCAGTGTCTCATCTCACCACAATGGTAGGAAGCTCCGTAATTCCTCTGGCAAGGCTGGTTAACTGGATGAGTTCTCCTACATTGTCTATACATAGGGAATTGATAGGGTATAGGGGCACTTTGAATGGGAGGAACCCTTTGTCTAGTCGTTAAAGCTCTAGATGCACCCATCTTCTGTATCTTGCTCTACCCTTTATTCAGAGAGGGTCGTCTATCATCATACCTCTTCCCCGAAACCTTCATTCTAGACTGAAACTCAGCCTGCGATATCGCCATATCTTGCTCCACAAATTGAGCTCTTTGGATGGCATCAGGATAGGTTCGGATGTTTAGTGGGGCTAGCTTGCTCCTAATGGTCGGTCTCAACCAACCTATGAACTTTAAAGTCTTCTTCAGTCCATTCTTAGCTATATCTGGCTCATAATGGCATAAGGCAATGAATATTGATTCATACTGGTCTACTGTCATGTTGCATTACACCAAACCCAGGAAATCTGCCTATTTCTTCCTCTGAGCACACTCTGGAATGTACTGCTCATTAAACGCCTCCAAAAACACTTCTCAGGTGATTTCAGTGTGTTTAGCGAGTAAGATTTTCTCAATAAAAGTCAACCAATAGTACCCTTCACTCTCCACCACATAAGTGGCCAAAGCTACCCTCTCAGTATTGCTTCACTTCATATACTTAAACATCTTTCTCAGCTTCATAACCCACTCGTCAACTACCGTGGATCCTTAACACCTTTAAAGGCAGGTGGATTCATTTTCTAGAATTGTCTCAACCGTGCCATATTCCTATCCACCAAGTCTTGAACTGGCTGTTGTACCTATTGGGGTTATGGAGCAGCAGGTGGTGGTTCAGGTACTTGTGGAGCTGATGGTGAAGGACCTTGGGGAGCTGGTTGTGGGGGATTCTGTGGTACTGGTTGTTGCTCGGGTAGTGGTGGTGGAGCTTGTGGTGTGTTCACGAAGTTCACGAAAGTAGCCAAAAAATGAGTAAGTGCAACTGACGTTTGCTCCACGGTCTACTCAAGTCTAGCCATCCGATGTAAGACCCATATTTCATGTGTAACTTTATGGATTCATAAGTATGATGATGTACTTGTAATGTGAAGTACAATTGATGTAAAGTCCATAAATGTAATGTACATACGTGTAATATGAGTTTGTAACGTACATACAAGTTTCATTGTGTATGAATATGAAGCAATGAGCTTTTATAAGTGATGAATGTGATGGGAACTCAAAATGAATAGTATGGTAGAATGAAATGAAGTTATACTTCCATTTGGTTTTGTAATGTGTACCTTTAGATATACAATAAATGCACATAAGTTTGAAGGTGTATAAAGAATGAATGGATGTCATTTTCAAGCCTTAAAGGTGGTTGGATGAGAAAATGACCATGGCAGCAAATTGAGGAGGTTTTGTGTGAAGTTACTACAAACAACTGTAGCAAAATCTGGAAAATATGAAGGCCATATTGTTCTCATAGGATGAGAGATCGTTCTGGAAGAGCCATAATGCTCTTATTTGAGCAATGGAATAGAACAGATTGATCTCCAATGGGGCCAGATCGATCTCATAAACATTCTGTAATGAAAAGATCGATCCTTAAGCATACAGATCGATCTCTTTAGCTCTCTGTTTGGAGCAGATCGATCTCAAGCTTCAGCAAATCGATCTCATACTTAAAATGCCATGAAAAAGAGGGATTTAAGGGGACCAAATCGATCTCCTCAAGCTATTTCTATAAAAGAATTGCTGAAATCGAAAATTTTCAAGAAAAACAACATCACCCTTCCATTTTTCGCCCAAAACCTAAGTTTATCTCTCTAAAATCAGTCCATTTCCACTAAGAATTGGGGGAGAGGCTATTAGATACAAGTTATTCATCTTGAGGAAGAGAACAACATAGTTGAAACCCAAAACCTCATTGTTGGTATTGAAGGAGCAAAGAACATTTCCCTTTGGAGCAAGAAGAGAAATTAGATTTGTGAGTTTCTAATACTTCAACCCAAGTACATTGGTTCATTTGTTGATTTTGCAGTTGATATGTATGTATATTGATGGTTGGAATCACTTAGAAAGTATTAGAACTAATGTGACTTAGAAAATGGAAGGAGTCTAGTGTGAGAAAGTGTAAATTGAATGAATTGATGAAATGGTGGGTATGCTAAGTTGTTATTTGAGTAATGTGGATGATTTGAAGTGGGTAAATGAACCTACATAGTGGATTGAGTGAATTTATGGAAATGAATATGTAATATGTTGATAAATGCCATAGTGAGGAAAATTGATGAAATAGGAACACTATAAGCTTAATATCGATTTGATATTGATTAGGTATGAATCAATAAGCCTAAAAGAATCATTAGGTTCAAGATATGAATAGAATAATGAACCTAGGCCTTATGAGAGCTAATGGGGACTATAGGTTAAATCAACTATAGTAAATGCAAGAGTTGGATTATAATGGACTATAATGATGCGAAATACGACTTTATGCAATTTCAGAGAGCTCGAAGGAGACGAATCGAACCGCACAAGTAAGCAGCTTAAAGGAAGTGAAAATCTCACCACGTAATTTCCAGGTAAGGAAATTCTGTAAGTATACAGAGGTAGCTGCTCGTATTTTGTAGGTATATAGGGCTTTGGAAATGTGCATGAGTTTATAGAATTGTGTTTGAAGATGTATATTTGTATGAGATTTGGTGATTTGAAATGGAGTCATAAGGAAATGGGATAGTAAGGCTAATAATTGCATAAATCACGTGCTTTGAATCCTTTCATAAAACACAATACTTTGTTTTGAGTAAATGAATAGATAGGCTGGCTAGTGTTTTAATGATGTTGTGGAAAAGCATTTGTGAGGTGCTAAACCTGATTTTTGAGATTGTTTTGATTGAGTATGAGTCGCCTATCATATTTGTGTGACATAAATGGCGGCTGGAGCCTCGTTCGCGCTAGATTTCGATGTTTTCATTTGTATGAAACGTGCTGAGCTTAGTTCGCACATGGATTTGGAAACTATGATGATATTTTATAAATCGTACTGGAGCTTTTGCTCGTACGTGGATTTTGAGTGGATTTCTTATGCATATAACCATACTGGAGCTTGTACGTGGTTTTCTTCATGTTTGATGCATAAAGGTCATACTAGAACGTTGCTCGTACGAAGTGATTTGTTTATGATGCATGAATTCGCGCTAGAGAATAGCTCGCGTAGGTTTTCACACTATGGTATGTATGATGTCGTGGTGAGGGTAATACGGATTGGTAATCAAGGAACCCAATAGGCCTAACAGACCTCTTGAGTGGGATGAGGGTGAGGGGCTAGGACCCGAATCAGGGAACCCAACAGGCCTAACAGGCCTCTTGAGTGGGATAAGGGTGAGGGGCTAGGACCTGATACGGTGTTCAAGGAACCCAAAAGGGGCGAGCAAGGCCATGAGGGGCTAGAACCTGACATCGAAAGAAAATACTCCCACGTGCACTTGAGACTGTAGAGGTTACACATGACGTTGGGGTAGATAAGACCTACCGCAGGCACCCGCAACAGTGTTATGGGTCTATGGAGTATGATGTACCGCATGGTGGTTACTGGATTTGAGAAAGTCTGGCGGTGAACTAACCCACCTTCGTTCCAACATGATACCCCGCACACCGGGATCCATGTGGTCTGAGATGAATTATGACATAGTTGGCCAAAATAGTCAATTGAGATATAGTGACCTATCTCCTTGCTTACTACATAATACTACATAATTTTGATACTTGAGTGTGATTTCGATTGTCTAAGGTAGACCCGAGGGAGGGGTCGAGCCTTATGGGATTTGATTTGTGAAATGTTAAGGATGTTGTGAGTGAGGAAATGATTTCCGTTGGGATTTTATGTATTGAGAGAGAGCTTTGTGATGTGATTTAAAAAGGAAGTTTCTTATATGAATTACCTTTTTTATGAAATTAAATGAGAATAAGCATGAGACAGTTTTACATGTTGATGTTTACATGATTTATATGCCAATTTTACATGATTTTGATACTTGATATATGTATACTCATATGGCATAGTTTTATTTCCTCATGCTCCTGTCATAAATGATTTATGCATAACACTATCAACATGTAGATAGAGTAGTTATCTACCATTCTTGCATTATTGCCTTACTAAGCGTGTGGTTGCTCATCCCTCTCTACTTTCCCCCTCTACAGAGCCTACATAGCAGTCCAGTGAGGACTGAGGCATGGTATTTTAGACATCCGCTACATCCATTGCTAAGAGGTATACACATGAAGATTCGTTTTGTATCTAAACAATTATAAAAGCACAGTAGTCATTTTGTATCGTAATGTAGGGGATGTAAAAGTTAGAAAACGTGTCATGTATAACTTAACTGGAAATGAATGACACTTCTTTTGATTTAATTGAGAATGAATGTTGAGTGATGTTCATTACTACCTCACAACCCAACTGTGTATTGGTGAGTATGTTCACGATCGGGTAAGGAAAAGGAAAATGCAAAAAAATGGCAGTGATTTTTAAACGAATTGGATAAATAGGGTCGTGACAAAGATTGGTATCAAAGTTGTGTTTGCTTGATGTGAGTCAATAATAAAATGTAGGAAAAGTACATCATCATATTACTGTGCTATTGTTTAGATATAACTGTGTATACCGTGATGCATTGAGCTTAATAAATGATTATTAATACAAGAAGTTAGGGGATATACCTGTTACACACCAAGGTAGAGGGGCGGGAGCACGTGCTAGAGGCCGTAGAGGTAGGCCTGAGAGCCGTGCAAACCATAGACTGATCAGGCTCCACAGGACCCTACTGAGAGAGCAGGAGATACAGAGGAACGCTTCACTAAGATATAGCGGAGATCGAGAACCTGGTGGAGATAGTCACACAGGCATTGGGTACCGATGATAGATGAGGTCCCACAGCACAGCCTACAATGAGAGAGGCAGTTGCAGAGGTGGAGAGACCTCAGACTACAGGGACTGCTACTGCTATGCCACCTCCAGTCTAGGATACAACTTCTCCTATTGCTCCATAGCATAGCGGTAATGAGTTGGGTTATGACTGCGAGTTAAGCAGATTGTGAGAATTCCAAGAGTTGAAACCCCCAATGTTCAGAGGGGTGAAGGACCCAGTGGTTACAGAAGATTGGGTGTATGAGATGGAGCAGCTGAGAAGGTAGCTTTTTCCATGTTTATGTTAAAAGGTGAGACAGAGCACTGGTAGAGGTCCACCAAAGCCATTTTGAGGGTTAGACACTAAGAGATCACTCAGGAGATATTATTAGAGGCCTTCAGGAGACAGTACATCCCAGCCACCGCACAGAGGAAATTGCGAATGGAATTTATGAACCTGGTTCAAGGGAACTAAACTGTGGATGAGTATGAGTCCAAGTTTATGTCTTTGGGAAGATATGACTCGACCACGATGGGTAGTGAGGCCTGAAAGATTCAGAAGTTCGTTGATGGGTTGAGGTTGGCCATCCGAAATAAGCTAGCCCTGTTTGACATTCAGACTTATGAGGAGGCGGTACATAAGGCTCAGTTATGCGAGCAAGACTTTGAGAGAAATGCCTCTGAGCTGGGGAAGATTAATGTTAGAAGAGATAAAGACCGGAGGAGACCCGAGATGGATAGAGTGGCCAAGAGGGGAGGCCAGAGGTTTTTCAAGAAGAGACCTAAGATCAAGGAGGTGCAGGAGAGAGCTGCTAGACCTCCTGTGTACCCAACTTTAACTGCACCGAGGGGTATGGTTATTGGAGGACCACGACCTACTACTGACCAGTATAGGAGATGTGGGAGATACCATGGGACTAGACCATGTCAGATACCCCATGTATCATTTTTTAGGTGTGGGAGGTCTGAACATATTTCGAGATACTGTACTAAGATAATTGAGATTGCCCCGTAGAAGGACAAGGAGCCAGAGAAAGCTCCAGTTGAGACAACTGCCCCGAGGAGGAGGGCTACAGTTGAGGAAAAAAAGAAGTAGACAGCGGGTATGAGCAGAGGAAGAGTACATGCACTGGATCAGGACACCACAGATACTTCGATGGATGTGATTAAAGGTACCATCCTAATCTTTGATTTAGAAGCATTGGTATTGTTTGATCCTGGTGCCATGCATTCCTTCATATAACCTTTCTTTGCACATAAATTATTGAAACATGTGAAACCAACATTGTTGGATAAAATGTTGATGATTTTCACACCCATGAATGATAGTCAATTGACTGAGCATGTGTGTAGGGATTGTAAACTGATGATAGAGGGAAAGGAAATGACAGCCAATTTAATTTTATTGAATATGAATGGTTTCGATGTAATATTGGGAATGGATTGGTTGGCTACCAATCGTGTTGTTATGGATTGCCATGCTAAGATATTGATGTTTTCAGGATTAGACAATCTTATTGTAAACTTTGATGAAAAGAAATGATATAAAAATAGTATGTTTATTTTAGATGAAAGAGTAAAATCCTAATATATGATATTTTAGAGATAAATTCATTTGTTTCGTTTAGATGTTGATGTAATGACTTGTGTTACTAATGGTGGAAAGAATGATTTGAAGGGTTCATTGCCTATGTGGTCGATATAGATAAGGCACACCCAGAATTGAGGGACATACCTGTAATTGTGGATTACCCTGATGTCTTTCCGAATGAATTATCAGGACTACCACCTGAAAGAGAAATGGAATTTTGCATAGAGTTAGTGCCTGGTACAGAGCGATATCGAAACCACCATACAGAATGACACCGATTGAGTTAGAAGAGCTGAAGAAACAGCTACAAGAGTTGCTGGAGAAGGGGTTCATAAGATTGAGTGTCTCACCTTAGGGAGCACTGATATTGTTTATAAGAAAGAAGGATGGAAGCCTCCAACTGTGTATAGATTACTAGTTGTTGAATAAGGCCACCATTAAGAATAAATACCCCCTTCCACCCATAGATGATTTGCTGGATCAGCTCCAGAGAGCCCAAGTATTTTCTAAGATAGATCTTCGGTCAGGGTATCATCAGTTGAGGATCAGGAGTGGAGATGTACCCAATACAGTATTTCGTACCCGTTATAGCCACTACAAGTTCTTGGTGATGCCATTCGGATTGACGAATGCCCTCGCAGCATTTATGGCGTTGATGAATGATGTATTCAGGCCATACTTGGACAAGTTTGTGATTGTATTTATTGATGAGATATTGGTTTATTCCAAGTCCAGGGAAGATCATGAGGAGCACTTAAGGATAGTTCTGCATACCCTCCGAGAGAAAGAGTTGTATGCTAAACTCAGTAAGTGTCATGACCCAAATTTCCTAAAAAAATCCCTACAATTTTTTTTGCTTTTTCATTTCCTTACCCGTCGTGAACAGTTATACTACTAAACAGTTAGGCTATGATTCGGTGTTAGTCACCTCTCACCTATTTACCATTCCATTTTCATATTTCATTTACATATCAATTTATTTGAACTAAATACATCCCCAATATTACATCCATATACAGTACTGTGCATCTATATGTTCAGATACAAAATTGTACAAATGTGTATACCTGATCTTGATAAGAAGAAGCGGATAACCGAATTGCGAAGCTATTGTCGCTCTCTTCTACTGAATATACCCTGTGGGGTGGAAAATGAAAGGGTGAGCGAAACGTGCTCAGTAAGGCAATAATGTAAGCAGGTAGATAACTATACTATCTACGTGCTGATAATGTCATGATATAAAATCCTTTATATTTTGAGCATGAGGAATGACTAAAATGATGCCACATGTATGTATATATCATATAAGGGAAATCATGAAATCGACATATAAAACACACATGGAAAAACCATCATGTATGACATCTCATGCTCGTCACATTAAAACTTATTAGTTTCATCATAAACTCATCACTTTAAAACTCAATTGTTTCATCATAAAACAACTTCATCAAGGTCAAACCCATCTCTCGGGAATACCTTGATTCATTAAATCACATCTCTTTTAAAAACATAAATCGAGACATTACCCATCCCTCGGGTTCGTCTTGGTCTATTCAGACCGTATGATATCATGTGAGGCATGTAGGTTACTGTATGAAAATCGAGGACTATGGCCATACTTTATCCCTGTGATCCCAGGCTACATGGATCCCGGTGTGCGGGGCATCACAACTGCAACGGGAGGTGGGGTCAAATCCTACCCGCCAGAATATCAAGAAACATCATAGAGTCATCATGACTGCACGGTACAACGTACTCCGTGTAACATACACGGTACATCGTACTCCGTGGACCCATATCATAGTCTGGGGGTGCCTGCCGTAGGTCTTATCCACCCCAATACTATGTCGATAACCAACTCATGTCTCAAAGTATACGTGCGAGCATCTCAACTCTCTGCGACACACAGTCTACAGGAGGCTTCCGCATGACCATATGCATGTCAACTCACGTCTAGTGCGAGCGAAGCTCCAGCACCACGCTATGCATATCATGATATCTAAAATCTCGTGCGAGCGAAGCTCCAGCACGGTTTTATGCATACACAAATGTCTCGTACGAGCAATACTCCAGTACGGCTTTTCATGAGAAATAAATCAGTAACTTGAGTGCGAGAAAGACTCTAACACTCTTTTTACTCATGTAAATACAATAGGTGGCTCAATCTTGATAAAACATCTTTTAAAATAGTAACCGGTACAAACCGGTACCCTTTCGTATAATTTACGAAGTCAATAGCCAACCTATGTGCATATTTGCTTAAATCAAAACAATACATCCATATAAAGCATTAAAAACATGAAATCATGCAATTTATCTCCCTTACTACCCTTTTTGGTAAATTTTACTCTCAGGGGCAAAATCATCTTTTTCCTTTATTCACCTATGCCCCGGGTTTTCGTAAAAAATTATTATTTCATTTTCTAGATACTTAAAGAAATTTTAGGCCCTTTAAATCCCCTCAATAAATACGTATAGGCATCTCTATGCACCTACAAAATTCCCTTACCTTATTTTTCTGTAGAGTCTGACCCTTTCCTTTTTTCACTATTGTCTCGTCACGCAGTCCGATATGCTCACAAATCAAACCTCTGGAACTGCGTATAAATATTCCTCAGGTTAGATATTATACAATTTAATTGTATTTAATACTTTCTGGGCTTAATTTAAATCATTGGGCCCATTTATCCCTATTGGGCCCGATTGCACCTTAATGGGCCTTAATCGGCCTTAAGCCCGTTTTCCACTTAGTTTTTACATTATCGAGGCCTATTGGGCTCATTGGGCCCACTAATAATTTATTGAGTCTCGTTCTAACTCTCGAATAGCTAAATTTATTATTTACGACAATTTATCTAAATTTCCAAAATTTAATTCAATTTATGCGGAATTTAAATTCATATCACGCATAACGATGTAAATTGTCGTAAATAAGGGTTACTTACCCGAGATTCCATACTAGTATGTAAATCGAGGCTATCTCGAGCTCTCGTTGGATCCAATTGTCGAGCTACACAATTTCATAATTTTTTCGAGTAAATTTTCCAGTCGAAAATTAATTAAATAAAATATTCTAAAATTTAAATCGGTCAATTTCGACCGCTACTGACTTACCCGTAGCTCGATTACATCGTCGAGATTTTTCCCCAATTTTTCCTTTTTTTCTTTTTCCCTTTTTCTCCTTTTTTTTTCCTTCTTTCTTGGCTGAACCGGTTTGGTTCGGTTCAACCCGGTTCGGACCGCCGGTTCACCCCGGTTCACTCCGGTTTAGGGCCTTGCCAATCTGTTCTCCGTCGGTTTCCACCGCCAGCAGCTCCGATGGGTCGTCCGCATCTCAGATCTACCCTCGGTTTCACCCAAGGCCGCCTGAAGTTCCTCGGTCCGGCCTCCTCTCTCTCGGTTGTCGAAACCCATTTCGGGTCTTGGTCGTCGCCGGTGATTCCGGCCGTTTCGTCGGCAGCTACCGGTCTCAAAATGACCGGCTCCTCCTCCTGAACTCGTCGGTGGCCTCCGTTGATGCCCAGCTGCCGTGGATCGCCGGGACCGAGCCCTTCTCTCCCTCGATTTTTCCTCCCTCCGATCGACGTCTTCCGGCCTCCGAACGGCGCGTCTCCGGTGCCCTGAAGATCGCCGGCCTCTCCTCTTCCTCCTCGGCTCCTCGTCGGGGGTCGTCGGTCGTCGGTGGTGGCTCGTCGGTCTTCCTCAGTTTTCAGCTTTCGTTTTTCCGTTTCTTTTCTCTCTCCCCGATCCCTTTTTTTTCTGATTCCTCTTCTTTTTTTTTTCCAATTCTTTTCTTTTCTTTTTATTTTTATTTTTATTATTATTTTTATTATAATTTATTTAATTATTAGACTATTCATAAAAATAATCAACAATAACACAAAATATCTACAACTTATATTATTTTATTCTAATTTAATTTAATTTATTAAATACATTTTTCTCCAATTTTCGATATTATTCCTTCATATTTTCGAGGTATTGCTCCGGGTAATTTTTCGGTATTTTTAAAAATTTCGGATCTTAATCAATTGGACTCAAAATTATATAATTTTCTCATTATTGATCAAGATATTCTAAATCCTTATTTTTAATTAAAATTTTCTTATCGAATTTATTCCGACTTTCAGTCTTTTGACCGTTTTACCCTTACACGTGTTCGGGATTAATTTAACCCAACTTCCTTTCATGAACACTCACTCACTTCGCATTTTAAATCCTTATTTCCAATTCGAATCCCATTTAGTTAAATTTTTTGACCATTTTCATCCCTCATAAAAATTTACGATTTAATTTCGGGTCTTACAAATCTCCCCCACTTAAGAAATTTGGTCCTCCAAATTAGAACCAAGTCATATGAGTCCATATACAACTCCGGATACATCGATCGTATCATACTCTTAAATTCTCATGTGACCTTTCCCGGAGTGTATTCCTACCAAAGGACTTTAATTAAGGAGATCATCTTAAACCTCAATACTTTCTCTTTTTTAGTTTAATGCCCAAATCAACTTTCAATATACTTATATTTGCATTAAGCTGAACTGTTGGATCTCATATCCTATCACCTATGCTGGATCTGGATAGTATTTTCGAAGCATCAAAAGATGGGACACATTGTGGGTGCCTGTTTATTCAAGTGGAAATGCCACCTACAGGTCTTATCTTCCACTTGTCCAATCTCTCAAACGATTCAATCCAGCGAAACTCAATTTACCTTCTTCCAAAAGTTCGCTATGTCCTTATTCTCTTAGGACAAGAAACATTTCAACCATACTAATTCACCCTCGGTGAATTCCAGTACTTTTCTATCTGCTTGAGGTGTTCTTAATCTCTCATCCTTAACTAAACATCCTCAGAGACTTATTATCCAAAGTCGAAAATAATTCTATCTGTCACCCACTTTTTCTTATCCAATTTGGGGAACAACCCCTACAGCCATACACTGCCTCATATCTTGTTATCCCGATACTCAAGTGCCAACTGTTGTTATTGGCGACTTCAATTTGTAACAACTGATCATTCTTTGAGCTTATAAAATCAATGCACACACTCTCATCATATCCTCCAGAACTTGTACAGTCCTCTCTGACTGACCATCTGTCGGAGGACGGAAAGCTGTGCTAATACTCAGTCGGGTTCCCATAGCTTCCTGAAAAATATTCCCAAAATGGGAAGTGAAGCAGGAATCCCTATATGATACCATGCTCACTGGAACGCTACATAATGTTCCACAATCTTCCTTATACCTGAATCCTCATATACACTCTGAGTATTTGGGGATTTCATAACCAAAAGGTGGGTAGACTTAGGTAATCTGTCGGCTATCACCCAGATAGCCTCGTGATTCATCTGAGTCCTCTATAACCCATCACGAAATTCATTGAGACTTGCTCCCATTTTCGTGTCGTGTCGATATAGGTAGAGGCTGCTATAACTCTGCAGACTTTTAATACTCTACCTTATTCTGCTGACATACTATGCACTTTTCCACAATCTCTACCATATCTCTTTTCACATCTGACCACCAATACCCTTTTCGAGATTTTGATACATTCTTTACTTTCCGTATATACCGTATATCCCGAAGAGTGAGCTTCTGACAATATTACTACCCCATCAACTGTGGTCTTGGGGAGCACTCATACTGTCTCGGAACCTCTATAAACCATCATCACACTTTGTGAACTCTATCACTGTACCCTTCTGAATCTGACCCAAACTATCGACACCATGCCGATCATCATGCTAAGCTTGTCAAATCTGGGCACTCTCATCCGGTTCTAATCTCAGGCTAGCTGTCACACAATCACTGTCATCATCAGAAGGGATCACATCAATACTGAGGCTCACAACTGCTCTAGCAACTCATGCTCCCTGACCATCATATGTAATACCATCCCGAGGCTCTTTCTACTCAAGGCATCAGCCATCACATTAGCCTATCCTGGGTGGTACAATTTTCCATAATCAAAATCTCTCAGAAGCTCTAGCCCACTATGTATTCTCATATTCGCCTCTTTCTGTGAAAAATAGATACTCGGGGCTTTATGATCAATGCATATCCAAAATTTCTCACCCTGTACATAATAGTACCATATCCTCGGTACAAACACTACCGTTGCCAACTTAAAATCATGAGTCAGATAGTTTATTTCGTGATCAAGGAGTTGTCTGACTCCAAAATTGACTATCTTCCCATTATACATCAATACACAGCTCCTTCATTATTTCGAGGTATCCATACTCACTGAGAACCTCTTGAGCTGTTGGGTATGGTGAAATTAATAACGGCGGTCAGTTCATACTTCACTACACCGAAATTCATGTCACATCTATCATCTTATTTATCATTTCATTCAAAGACCACGTTTTCTTAGTTAAACGTGTCAACCAAGTAGACCATATTGAGAACTCACAACAACCCATTTGTAAAAGCCATTTTCAATTATTGCTTACAATTTACCCTAGACTTTAACTACACCCAACATATCATCGATAATGATGATTACAAATTGGGCCAATCCTTGACTTATTTATGCATAAGCGTATTAGATCCTTCAAAATCGCTTATGTTTTCAGGTACTAACCTGCATCATTTCATTTTCTTATCTCAACGGTTCTTATTAAATTTTACTATGTTAACCTTTATGATTTGTCGAATTTTAATATTCTTATCGTCTTAGTAAAGGTATCCTAATGCTAAAGGTATTTATTATGACGATCGATTTCACGTTATAGGTTATATATATATACTTTTAGACGCTGTCAAGTCTTCAAGCGGGGAGGTATTTTGAAATACCTTTATTAACCCTTAGACTTAACCACAATTACTTTACATATCGGTCCTTGTGGTTACAATTTATATTCACTACTAATTGCTTTAATCCTAATTACTTCATATCGTAAAGATGTTCTTA
This sequence comes from Firmiana major, assembly GCA_033439115.1. Taxonomy (NCBI): domain Eukaryota; kingdom Viridiplantae; phylum Streptophyta; class Magnoliopsida; order Malvales; family Malvaceae; genus Firmiana; species Firmiana major. The sequence continues at coordinate 15,362,726 of CM065911.1, read as the reverse complement.
CCTTGCATACGCCTCTTACTCCAATACATCTTGTATTCAGAATCAAGCATATCTCAAAGATTATCTCCTTAGTATATCAATCATGACAAAACTCTTTCATTATTCATTCCGTGAGTACAATCCTTTACTCCTTTAATTTCAACTATTGCACCCCTTTTTATCACTTGTCAACACTTACAGTATACTTTTCAAGGCTAACCATATCACTATCTTAGAATAGAACTCTGAACATCATAATTTGCAACTGACCAATTGAGATTTATTCTCAATATTACTTCAAATTATTCATAGTCTATTGAATAAAATTGGCTGACTTATACTTCTTCCCCCGTTTTCAACTTATAATCTCTTAATAATTATTTCATTAGTTAACCCTCCTCTATTGGGGTACTAACTATCAGCATTGTGCCCATGGGTGTAGGCATTCATGCCTTTTACTCACTTATATGCGAATGAAGGCGGTATGAATAAATGTGTGGCACCAGGATCAATAAACAAATGTACTTCATTATTCATAACAAGTGTGCTATCTTACACCACATCCATGAAACATCAATAGTGTCCTGGTCCAAGACATCCTCTCGCCTTCGTCCAACAACCTACTTTCCTTTTTTCTTTTCAGCTATGGCCTCCCTTTTCGTTGCAGCTATACCAACGAAGTTTTTCTCTGTCTCTTTACTTTTCTGTAGGGCGATCTCGCCCAACTCTGTACAATCAAAATCAATGGTCCGTCTTACCACACTTAACGGCCATTTTCATCAATACAGTGTAGGTATAGACCCTCCTTGCGTGGTACCACACATCCCACACTGCTTACAGTGCTTACACTGCTACACTGCTTCGTAGCAGGTCGGGGTCCTCCAATCACAATGCCCCTCAAGAATGCCAAAATTGGATGCACTGGGGCCTTACCAATTATCTTACCCCGTGACTCATCAACTCTAATCCCTTATCAACTAGTCTATTTCCCGCTCTAACATCTCTGTCATTCTCTATTCTCTTTTGTCTCTATTTCGACCCTTACTACCTTTCCCGATCTCAGAGGCGTGCAACACATGATCTTCTTCACATAACTGTAATCTACGCACTGCCTCGACATAGGTAATTAGCCAATCAGACTCTAGTCGACAATTTGAGTCATTTCATGAACTTTTGGGCTTCCCAACTCTCACTGCCCACAATATCGGGTTCATACTTGCCCAGGGATATAATCTGAAATTCATACTCATCAATCAACCAATGACTATGGGCAGTGTAAGAAATTTTACCTGTAATTTCCCATTAAGTAGTGTCTGAAATATTTCGTCACCAGAATACATCTAGAAACATTTCTCATGTCGATTCTGGACGTCTAACTCTTCAGATGGGTCGAGCGGACTTCCACCAATGTTCCGCCTCGACTCTCTAACATAAATATATTTTAAAAGTCACTTTCTTAGTCGGCATACACCGAAAAATTCATACAACTTTGCTATCTTATACACCCAGTCCTCAGTAACTATTGGTTTCTTTACTTTGCTATATATCGGAGGGGTGTGAAAATCTCTATAGTCTGAGGCATCTGTTTAGGCTTTACCCTGCCTATCCTCAACTACTTGCAATAGACTGAGTAAACAAGTTCGAAATATTTTCTACACTCCACTCCATCCTCTTGGAGCGTGTCTCAATACTGTTTGGTCTCTTTATAGGACCCTGTGGAGTATGCTCAACATCAGCCTCCACCTCACTCTCATCTTGAGTCTCATGTGACGACTCATTCGACTCTCAGGCCGATCTCTATGGCCTCGAGCATGTGTACTTTCCCCTCTACTATAGCGGCTATCAATTATAAAACTAGATTCTTGCATTCGAAACTAAAATCTTAGCTGTTGTTCCATCTTGATATACACAATTGTATCTAAACAATGCACAGTACATGGGGATGTAATTTTACTTAACTACTAGCACCGACTCATATCAGGCCAACTCAGCTCTGATACCATTCTCTGTCATGACCCAAATTTCCTAAAAAAATCTCTACAAATTTTTTTTGCTTTTTCATTTCCTTACCCGTCGTGAACAGTTATACTACTAAACAGTTGGGCTATGATTCGGTGTTAGTCACCTCTCACCTATTTACCATTCCATTTTCATATTTCATTTACATATCAATTTATTTGAACTAAATACATCCCCAATATTACATCCATATACAGTACTGTGGATCTATATGTTCAGATACAAAATTGTACAAATGTGTATACCTGATCTTGATGAGAAGTAGCGGATAACCGAATTGCGAAGCTATTGTCGTTCTCTTCTACTGAATATACCCAGTGGGGTGGAAAATGAAAGGGTGACCGAAACGTGCTCAGTAAGGCAATAATGTAAGCAGGTAGATAACTATACTATCTACGTGCTAATAATGTCATGATATAAAATCCTTTATATTTTGAGCATGAGGAATGACTAAAACGATGCCACATGTATGTATATATCATATAAGGGAAATCATGGAATCGACATATAAAACACACATGGAAAAACCATCATGTATGACATCTCATGCTCCTGACATTAAAACTTATTAGTTTCATCATAAACTCATCACTTTAAAACTCATTTGTTTCATCATAAAACAACTTCATCAAGGTCAAACCCATCTCTCGGGAATACCTTGATTCATTAAATCACATCTCTTTTAAAAACATAAATCGAGACATTACCTATCCCTCGGGTTCGTCCTGGTCTATTCAGACCGTATGATATCATGTGAGGCATGTAGGTTACTGTATGAAAATCGAGGACTATGGCCATACTTTGTCCCTATGATCCCAGGCTACACGGATCCCGGTGTGCGGGGCATCACAACTGCAACGGGAGGTGGGGTCAAATCCTACCCGCCAGAATATCAAGTAACATCATAGAGTCATCATGACTGCACGGTATAGCGTACTCCGTGTGACATACACGATACATCGTACTCCATGGACCCATATCATAGTCTGGGGGTGCCTGCCGTAGGTCTTATCCACCCCAATACTATGTCGATAACCAACCCATGTCTCAAAGTATACGTGCGAGCATCTCAACTCTCTGCGACACACAGTCTACAGGAGGCTTCCGCACGACCATATGCATGTCAACTCACGTCTAGTGCGAGCGAAGCTCCAGCACCACGCTATGCATATCATGATATCTAAAATCTCGTGCGAGTGAAGCTCCAGCACGGCTTTATGCATACACAAATGTCTCGTACGAGCAATGCTCCAGTACGACTTTTCATGAGAAATAAATCAGTAAACTTCAGTGCGAGAAAGACTCTAACACTTTTTTTACTCGTGTAAATACAATAGGTGGCTCAATCTTGATAAAACATCTTTCAAAATAGTAATCGGTATAAACCGGTACCCTTTCGTATAATTTACGAAGTCAATAGGCAACCTATGTGCATATTTGCTTAAATCAAAACAATACATTCATATAAAGCATTAAAAACATGAAATAATGCAATTTATCTCCCTTACTACCCTTTTTGGTAAATTTTACTCTCAGGGGCAAAATCGTCTTTTTCCTTTATTCACCTATGCCCCGGGTTTTCGTAAAAAAATTATTATTTCATTTTCTAGATACTTAAAGAAATTATAGGCCCTTTAAATCCCCTCAATAAATACGTATAGGCATCTTTATGCACCTATAAAATTCTCTTACCTTATTTTTCTGTAGAGTCTGACCTTTCCTTTTTTCACTGTTGTCTCGTCGCGCAGTCCGATATGCTCCCAAATCAAACCTCCAAAACTGCGTATAAATATTCCTCAGGTCAGATATTATACAATTTAATTGTATTTAATACTTTCTGGGCTTAATTTAAATCATTGGGCCCATTTATCCCTATTGGGCCGATTGCACCTTAATGGGCCTTAATCGGCTTTAAGCCCGTTTTCCACTTTATTTTTACATTATCGAGGCCTATTGGGCTCATTGGGCCCACTAATAATTTATTGAGTCTCATTCTAACTCTCGAATAGCTAAATTTATTATTTACGACAATTTATCTAAATTTCCAAAATTTAATTCAATTTATGCAAAATTTAAATTTATATTACGCATAACGATGTAAATTGTCATAAATAAGGGTTACTTACCCGAGATTCCATACTAGTACGTAAATCGAGGCTATCTCGAGCTCTCGTTGGATGCCAATTGTCGAGCTACACAATTTCATAATTTTTTCGGGTAAATTTTCCAGTCAAAAATTAATTAAATAAAATATTTCAAAATTTAAATCAGTCAATTTCGACTGCTACTGACTTACCTGTAGCTCGATTACATCGTCGAGATTTTTCCCCAATTTTTCCTCTTTTTCTTTTTCCCTTTTTCTCCTTTTTTTCCTTCTTTCTTGGCTGAATTGGTTCGGTTCGGTTCAACCCGGTTCGGACCGCCGGTTCACCCCGGTTCACTCCAGTTCACGGCCTTGCCGGCCGATTCTCCATCGATTTCCACCACCAGCAGCTCCGCTGGGTCGTCCGCATCTCAGATCTGCCTTCGGTTTCACCCAAGGCCGCTGGAAGGTCGCCGGTCCGGCCTCTTCTCTCTCGGTCATCGGAACCCATTTCGGGTCTTGGTCGTCGTCGACGATTTCAGCCATTTCACCGGCAGCTACCGGTCTCAAAATGACCGGTTCCTCCTCCTGAACTCGTCGGTGGCCTTCGTTGATGCCCAGCTGCCGTGGATCGCCGGGACCGAGCCCTTCTCTCCCTCGATTTTTCCTCCCTCCGATCGGCGTCTTCTGGCCTCCGAACGGCGCGTCTCCGGTGCCCTGAAGATCGTCGACCTCTCCTCTTCCTCCTCGGCTCCTCGTCGGGGTCGTCGGTCACCGATGGTGGCTCGTCGGTCTTCCTCGATTTTCGGCTTTCATTTTTTCGTTTCTTTTCTCTCTCCCTGATCCCTTTTTTTCCTGATTCCTCTTCTTTTTTTCAATTCTTTTCTTTTCTTTTTTATTTTTATTTTTATTATTATTATTATAATTTATTTAATTATTACACTATTCATTAAAATAATCTACAATAATCCAAAATATCTACAACTTATATTATTTTATTCTAATTTAATTTAATTAATTTAATTTAATTTATTAAATACATTTTTCTCCAATTTTCGATATTATTCTTTCGTATTTTCGAGGTATTGCTCCGGGTAATTTTTCGGTATTTCTAAAAATTCTGGATCTTGATCAATTGGACTCAAAATTATATAATTTTCTCATTATTGATCAAGATATTCTAAATCCTTATTTTTAATTAAAATTTTCTTATCGAATTTATTTCGACCTTCGATCTTTTGACCATTTTGCCCTTACACGTGTTCGGGATTAATTTAACCCAACTTCCTTTCATGAACACTCACTCAGTTCTCATTTTAAATCCTTATTTCCAATCCGAATCCCATTTAGTTAAATTTTTTGACCATTTTCATCCCTCATAAAAATTTACGATTTAATTTCAGGTATTACGTTTTTATGTGAGAACCCTTGTGCGCGCCCCACACCAGGTCACAGGCTTACGACGAACTCATCACAAACCCGTATTGTCCTCTTTGCAGGCCTCAGCCCACTCAAGGTTTTGTTCCGCTGGGGGGCAAGCCCATCTCCAGCCAGACGCGTCACCCTCGAGGCTCGAACTTTGTTCCGCTGGGGGGCAAGCCCATCTCCACCCAGTTGTAAGAAATTCTTTTATATCTAAAGTTTTTATAAGTACAGTAATGCATACAAGATGTGTATGGGGAATGTGAACAATTTTATTTTAAATTGTTACTAAGAAAGAAAAAAATTAATCAGACTGAATACTGTTCTGACTTAATATCGACTTGTAACCCAATCGAAAATGTATTTAATTCGGATCGTTACAAAAGTGGTATCAGAGCAAGGTTGGCCTGATACGAGTCGATATTAGAAGTAAGAAAAAATTTGGAAGGTTCACATCCCCAGCATTACTGTACATTATTTAGATACAAACGGGTATACCTGGCTGTGTTTTATTGAAAATTATGTAAGTGAATGAAGGGAAACTGATAGATATGACTGATTAGTATTACAGCTATATTGGCATATGAAAATGAACCATTCCTCAAGGCCGTAGAGATAGGCCCGAGAGGTGTAGTGAACTCTCGTTTGAGTGTACACCTTATAGATTCACTGGAAACAAAAATTTGGAGTCCACTCCGTAAAGAAAAAATTGAGTGGGACATGGAAATGATGATGACATTGTCCGGTTAAGTGATAATGACCCCGTGATGATGATATTGATTGAGGGGTGACTGAGAGAAAGTCTGAGCTATTTTCAGAAGATATTGTAGTTATTACATACTGGAGTCAAGAATCTCATTGTGATGGAAAACTGGAATAAATGAATTGGAAGAATTTATATGGATTTGTAGGGTACGACTACAAACTTAATAGACTGAAGCAGTTTCAAAGGTTTAAACCCTTATTTTTTTCGAGTTAAGAAATCTAATGATTGTGGAAGATTGGATAAATGAGGCAGAGAAACCCTATGGAATTTTTGTAGTAACTCTACCGAGAAAATTGTTTTTGCAACTTTTGTGTTAAGAATTGGAGAAGCTACACGGATTGATAGAGTGCACTATTATAAAGAAGTAGCTTTTGTAACATCAGTATCGAAATGGAAAGTCAAACTCGAAGGGAAAACCCCCAATTTAATCCGAGAGCCAACATTTTAAAATTACATGAGATATATTTCTGGAGGCCCTTAGGCGACAATACATTCCGGATGAAATAAAGTGGCAATTATAGATGAAATGAGTGAATTGGACATAAGGGAACAAGTCCGAGAATGAATATGAAATTAAATAGATTTAGAATGAGTATAACTCGGATAAGTAGAGATGTGAAATAGAGGAAGTCCAGAAAACTCGTAGGAGGTACTAAGATCCTCAATCGAGCTAATTAGCTCCATTGGATGTTATTTTGAGGAAGCAGTGTGCAAGGCACAATTGTGATGATATGAAATGTATATTTTGAGGTTACTAAGAAAATGAAAAGGTAAAGAGAGTGACAGAAAGGTGATGTACTAAGGAAGCAGTGAGAGTGATAGAATAAAGTTACTGTAACTGAAAAGATGAATTACAGAACTAAACGTATAAGTGAAGGTCACACTGTTTATTTGATTGATGAAGTTAGGATATGTTCGGAGTAAAGAGACACCCCTGTAGACAGAGAGTTTTTCAATACATGTTCGGATGATCTATCAGAGTTACCTCTAGATAAGAGAATGAGTTTTGAGGTGATTTAGTATTTGGAACCTAGCTAATAGTCAACCACTATACTGAATGGCTCGATTTAATTAGTAGAACTAAGACAATAATTACAAAGATTGTATGATAAGAGGATTATCAAACAGAGTGATCCAATTTGAAGTGTACTGGCATTACTTGCTAAGGAGATTCAGAGTCATATGGGTTACAAGGTATTAAGAATGGGTATCAAACGAATCCTCCCAAAACAGAAGTTATAGGCCAGCAGGAAAGACCCAAGCTATTAAGAGTATTCAGAATTGTAAGAATATAAAGAGACTTTGGAACATGAAATACGTTTCAAATCTAAGAATTGAAATTTGTGTGTGCTAATGTTTTGGATGCAAGACTCAATTTGAGTAAGAAAATGATTTAGTTTTAATTGAAAACGAAATGAGACAAGCTTTGAAGTGTGATAAATTCTGAATGCAAGTTATATTGGAATAAGAGGTGTATACAAGGTAAGAATATCTCTGGTATGTGAAATGAATTCAGATTAAGTTATATGAACTAAAAATGAATTGCGACCAAGGATAAATGAGAATATTGATAAATTTTGGTATCCTACCTCTTATCGGGACTGAACCTTGAACCCTTATATCCATAACCAGTCATGTGGTTAAGTTTGCAGGCTAATAAAGGTATTTCAAAATATCTCCCTGCCTGAGAGACTTGACAGCGTCTAAAAGTAGCCGTAACCTATAAATTGAAAATTGACAATTGTAATATTCGTGTTCGAAATAAGGGTACCATTACTTGTGCAGCAAAGAATTGTGGAATTTTACTTATCATGAAGGTTTAAATGTTGAATTTCACAAAGACCGTTTAATACAAGAAAAATGAAATGACTAGGATTGGTGCTTCGAACAAAAGTGACTTCGGGATGACATTATATATTTATATATACATAGCTCAGAGATATGAGTTATTGAAATATTTAGTAAACCTCGACTTGGATGTGGTCATTTTCCTGATACCGACATTCATTACATGGTGGTTAGCCTGAGAGATGAACTGGACGTGATTAATCGAATCGAACAGGCTCAACGTAATGATACGTACAGTATTGAGGTAGCTAATTAAACCTAGATGAGTGCTACAACAAGTTTTTGGTATTGTTACCGATGATTTAAAAGCAGAATTGTGTACCCACTGATCGATAGTAAATGAGTTGATGTCGTCGGAGGCTCCTTTATAGAGATATACCTCGCATTCAGAGAATAATATGATTTATCCAATCTCCAAAGATATATTGGTAATCAGGGACAATAAGAGATGTAATTGAAATTGTGACTAAAAGCCTTATATGTTAGCAGGTTAAAGATAGGGTATAACAAAATTTGGAAAGAAAGGAAAATTGAGTCCCTGATACATTGGACCTTTCAAGGTCTTAAATCGAGTGGGAGATGAGCTAATAGATTGGCGTTACCGTCAGAATTATCGAGAACCCACGGCGTTTTCAATGCTTTAATGCCTCGCAAGTATCACCCAAATCTGACGCACGTAATTAAGTACGAACCACTGGAGTTGAAGGAGGATATGACATATGTGGAGAAACCAATTCAAATCTTGGATAGAAAAGAAAAGGCATTATTGTGACAACTCGAAAGCGCGGAAAATATGGCAAATTTAAACTTTTTCTTAAATTAAAATCAATGATTCTGGGTGCATTTCTGTGCAGTGTCATTTAATCGCTTACGTTTATATACGAACATCATTCCCAAGATCATATAACACATGCTTAACGAATTCAAATACATAATATCCCAAAAAGCATCAACAGAAATCTCAATTCGTTTACTTCACATCATCCTAATTACATCCCAAAAAGACTTATCACAAGTGTGTGTATTACATCGTTATTTGGATACAAAATGAATTGAATTATACCTTATTCGTGTACAAGCTATAGCCTGCGGAGGTCTCATCCACCAGCCTACTTCACGTACGCGACAGGCTCTATCTCGTTTACTTCAAGTACTCTGGAGGGCGGAGGAAAAAGGGTGAGCTTTCAAAACGCTCAGTAAGGAGGATAAAGGAAGTTATATAAATCATCATCACAAACACAATATGATGGAAATAGTTGAGCATGCAAATCGTTATAGAAATAACAGTAGAAAACAATGGCATCAGCATAAATCAAGTGATAAAAATCACAAATCACATCCTCATCAAATCTCAATAGGTGATATAAATCACAGTTGTAAAATCACATCATCATCACATAAATCCAGACTGGCATTTATAAAACTCATATAAAATTCATCATCATAAGCACATCAAAATCGATTGAACTTGTCCCCTAGACGGACATCCCCAATCGAGGGATTTCGTCGACAATAATACATACACATGGCCATGGTTCGTTGTAGACTTGATCAGAGTCGTACAACCGTCGGTCTTACATGTTATCAAAGCACGACTCGACCTTACATGCTATCAAAGTAATGCCACCCATCGCTACCGCGGAGCGAGGTCATCTCACGTTACTAGAACGGAGGCGTCGATCTTACGTGCTACTAGAGCACGGCTTGACCTTACATGCTACAAGAGCAATGCCCGATGTGCATCTCATGACAAGCCATAGTCTCAATAAAAATCATTTTGCCTTCACGTAGAGCTCTTAGTGGTTATCACAAAAACCTATTTTAGTTATAACACATTGTGTTCTCATTTATACAAAATTCATCAAAATCAAGCTCAAACCAACAAAACACTCACACATTGCCATTGTTGTATAAAAATCATTTTGCCTTCACGTAGAGCCCATAATAGTTATAAAAAAACTCATTACAATTATAAACCATATGTGTTCACAATCACATCAAAACCGAGCTCAAATCAGTAAAACACTCACATGGTTAAAACGTGTCATTGTTATATAAAAATCATTTTACCTTCATGTAGAGCTCATGGTGGTTATCACAAAAACCAATTTTTAGTTATAAACCACATGTGTTCACAATTTCACAAATCACATCAAAATTGAGCTCAAACCGGTAAAACACTCACAGTAAAAACATGCCATTGTTATATAAAAATCATTTTACCTTCACGTAGAGCTCATGGTGATCATCACAAAAACCCATTTTTGGTTATAAACCACATGTGTTCACAATTTCACAAATCACATCAAAATCAAGCTCAAACCTGTAAAACGCTCACACAATTATCAACACATCAGATCATCTCATGGAACATGCTCATTCATCAAACTCTTTTTCATGCTCATAAAACGTTTCATTCATTAGAAAACTCACAAGCACAAATGGTTTATTTCCCTTACCTCTTGCACCTTGAGTGGTACAATAACCTCTCAGACTAGCCTCGTTTCCCGTGTCAGTTTCTTGAGCTGTCCACACATCATCAAATCATCAATACACCTTATTCTCATTTCTCTTTTCACTCATTTATACTGTACACTCTAAACTACATCTCAAGTTACGACTTTTAATCGTGTATATTATCTCATAGTTTTTCCCTACATTGCTACCAACACTTTAGCTAGTTCAAAATCATCACAAGATATCCATATTTCATTTTCCAACTATACCCATTGGTTGTTTCCTTCATATCTTAGACATTTCCAACCAAATGCATGTGTATGTACATTTATTCACCAATGTACTAATTGAAAATGCTTAAAACAAGAATCTTGTGAACTTACCTAGCTTGTTTCCTCTTGACCAAGCTTGTAGAATGCTTGTCTCTTCCCATTGTTCAAGCCAACCTTTGATTTTCTATTATGTTGATCTCCTTTCCAAGAGGAACAACTTTGCCTCTTGCCCTTTGTCTAATTTTGTCTAGAATATGGTGAATCTTAGAGAGAGAAAGCTTGGTTTGGGTGAAAATGGTGAAGGTTGAGGTTTGGAGCGAGAAACGCTCGGTTTCTAGGTGAAAATTTCATGTTCTTTATATAGGTAGAGCGTAGGAGATCGATCTCTGCTTGATTTACCTGCTCCCAACTGCTCCATTAACAACTTCGAATACTTCGAAGGAGGCCACCTGAGAGTTAGAGAGCTTAATGTGAGAGAAGTATCCGCGTTTGTTTGAGAACCGATGTATCTTTAAATTTGGGGACCAGATTTCCTAAGGTGGGAGAATGTAAATACCATAAATTTTATATACACGATCTTGAGTTGTATTATATGGAATTAAGAATACTTAATCTATGGTAAACAATTTAAAATCATATGTTAAATTTTAGTATGAGAGACTCGAACTAAGTTAATTTATCAATTTATTATAAATTGAAATTGTGATAGTTAAGTAGTGTAAAATATAATAATAATAATAATAATATATAAACAAATAAATAAATAAATAAATATATATATATATGATGGAGACGGGAGTAGTTCTCTATTCTCTTTATCTCGATCGTATAGGAATCCCCACCTCATAAATAAACTAGTTGATCAAACTATAGATAGTTATAGGTAAGAGGCGTTTTGATAGTATCCTCGCCTTGACTTTATAGAATGAGATCGAGACCTGTATCTAGTCCCCGATCCTTCAGCAGCATCACAGCTAGCATGACAGAGACTAAAGAACCCGAACCACTTTCATTTCTTCTCCATTTCCTCACGCCAACCTCTGCACTGAAACAAAGTAATGAAACTCAGCAAAACTCAACACGTTAGTTGATTAAAGGCTGGAAAAACATGAAGAGAAAATGTACAAAATGATAGCAATTTGTTGACCCATCATCTGTACAATTCATTGATTTAGTGTATATATATATATGGAAGGGAAGGAGTTTGAGTCGGTGGGGGAATGGTGCGTGGTAAGGGACGAAAAGAGCAAAGAGAATATATATATATATATATATATATATATATATATATAGAGTAGTGGCCTGAATAAATACATATAAAGATATATGTACATTCAGAGCAGGGAATGGGAATGAGACGTGCAGCAGAGACAGTGAGGACTGAACCAAAACCGAGAACCAAAATGAAAACAAAGGCTTAGCCCTGATCTGGTTCAAATCTGAGAGAGTTGAGAGGACTAACAAAAAAGCCATCTTCATCTCCTAATAGCCGTCATGTCCACTGTCTAACGCCTAAAGCCACCATCGCTGCTGCTCGCCGCCCCAGTTCACGACACTGATTTCCTTCTCTGTAGTCTGCTTATCGCCATCATGATCACCTACATCTTCGGTCCTGTAGTGCACAGTCACCAGTGTTGGTTCTTTCTTCCCCACAATCATCATCGATGCACCTACTGCAGCCTCAGTGCGCCCAGTCTACCCCAGCCTGTGCCGTACAGCCAAGCTGCCAACCCCAACGCGTACAACATCACGTCACAACGCACCAGCCTGCTTCACGCCAGCCTGCACACCCCTGCTGCACCAGCCCTACACCCCCCATGTCACGACCCAATTCCATTTTCTTTAACCGAAAATCACTGAAAATTTTTCGCATTTTACTGTTACCTTACCCGGTCGTGAACTAAACTCACCACACACTGTTGGGCTGTGAGCCAATAATAATCACCACATCTCATTCATTCTTAATTAATTAAAACGATGTCATACATTTGCATTTAATCGTGTATTTATACGAATACATGTTTTACTGACATCTACATCCCCCATAAGTACTACTCAAAGGAATACTGTGCTTTTACATTGTTTAGATACAAAAAGAATCACTGTGTATATACCTCTTAGCGATGGAGATGCAGCGGAGTCCAAAATAATACGCCTCAGTCCTCACTGGGCTACTATGCACGCTCTGTAGGGGGAAAATAGAGTGGGATGAGCAACCACACGCTCAGTAAGGCAATAATGCAAGCATGGTAGATAACTACTCTATCTACATGCTGATAGTGTTATGCATAAATCGTTTATAGTAGGAGCATGAGGAATAAGACTATGCCATGTGAATATACATATATATCATGTATCAAATCATGTGCATTGGCATATAAAACATGGTAGAGACATCATGTATAAAACATCTCATGCTCAATCTCATTTAAATTCATAAAAGGGCAATTCATTTAGAAACCTCCTTTTGAACCAACAACATAACACCACCAAATCAACTCACAATCACAACCACATTTACATTCCACAATTCACGCATGTGTATAAATCTAGGTCACTATATCAAAAGTGCCTATGTGAATCATCACATCATAAATCATCCCAGACCACACGCATCCCGGTGTGCGGGGTATCATGCTGGCACGAAGATGGATTATCCCTCGCCAGACTTTCTCATCACATAACCATCATGCGGTACATCGTACTCCATGTGATATACACGGTACAGCGTACTCCACAACTCATATCATGATTGGGGGTGCCATTCCTAGGTCTTATCTACCCCATACCAAGAGTTTTCCATATTCCGTGAAGGAGAGCCTTCCTGCCGAACAGAGCCTCCCCGCCTAACAGAGCCTCCCTGCCTCCTCGGGCTTAAGGATGTTAGCTTAAGGATGTAGGGCTTAAGGGTCCTTTCCGTAAGAGAGCCTCCCCACCGAACAGAGCCTCCCCGCCTAACAGAGCCTCCCTGCCTCTTCGGGCTTAAGGATGTTAGCTTAAGGATGTAGGGCTTAAGGATCTTACCTTCACCATACCCATGTAGGAGAGCCTCCCTGCCTAACAGAGCCTCCCCGCCTCTTTGGGCTTAAGGATGTTGGCTTAAGGATCCCACCGTAAGAGAGCCTCCCCACCAAACAGAGCCTCCCCGCCTAACAGAGCCTCCCTGCCTCCTCGGGCTTAAGGATGTTAGCTTAAGGATGTAGGGCTTAAGGATCTTACCGTAAGAGAGCCTCCCCACCAAACAGAGCCTCCCCGCCTAACAGAGCCTCCCTGCCTCCTCGGGCTTAAGGATGTTAGCTTAAGGATGTAAGGCTTAAGGATCTTACCCACTTTCACAACCCTATACGAATCCCATTGTACAAGCTTGTGCGAGCAAAGCTCTAGCACGACTCATGCATCATGCATCTTCTCATAAAGAGGCGCGTACGAGCATAGCTCTAGTACGGTTATACTCATAAGATAACCATTCACAATCCACGTACGAGCAGAAGCTCCAGTACGGTTTATAAACATCATCACAATCCAATTTCAAAGTGCGAGCTAAGCTCAAGCACGTTTCACACAAGTGAAAACATAGAAATCTCGCGCGAGCGAGGCTCTAACGCGAATTATATCACATACACGCGATAGGCGGCTTACATGCATTCAAAACATCTCATAATATGCTTAGTGCCTCGTATGGGCTATTTCACAACATCATTCAAGTACTAGCCAGCCTATCCTTTTATTTGCTCAAATCAAAGCATTGTGTTTTGTAAAAGCATTCAAAACACATGATTTATGCAATTATTAGCCTTACTATCCCTTTTTCATAACATCCACTTCAAATCCAAAACCACGCATATACCCATCATCTTTCACAAATACCATCAACATTTATTTGAGCAATTCATGCATTTCATACAACACCCAATATTCACCCAGTTCAAAATACGAGCAGCTATCTCTATATACTCACAAAATTCCCTTACCTGGAATTGCGATGCGTGATTCCACTTCCTTAAGCTGCTTACTCGTACGATTCGGTTCGCCTTCAACGAACTCTTCGGGACTGCACAAAATCGTATCCCGCATTATATTCGACCCATATATTGCAACCCTTGTGCTTGCTATAGTCAATTTAATCTATAGCCTCTATTAAAGCTTATTTGGCCTCGTTTCATTACTTTATCCATAACTCGAGTCTATGGATTTTCTTAGGCCTATTAACTTATTCAAAATCGATATCAAATCGATGTAAAGCTCATAGCGTTCATATTCCATGAATCCCCTCACTATGGCATTTATTCGTCACATACATGTCCATTTCCACATTTCTTCCAACCCACCATGTAATTTCATCTAACCATCTAAATCATAACATTATCCCAATGACAACTTTAACATGCCATAAACCATAAGTTCATTCAATCCCACATATCCTCACATTATACCCATTTTAGATTTCTAGGTCACACCACTTCCACTACATTCTTAGGTAGTTTATCCATCAATACTCATACCAATCAACTCCAAAATCAATTAAATAGCTAATGCATTTGGATTGGAGTGTTAGAATCTTACCAATATAATTTCTCTTCTTGCTCCAATTGATAATGCCCTCAACTCCTTCAATTCCAAAAATGGGAAAATGCCCTCTCACTATGTTGTTCTCCTCTTTGATAGGAACAACTTTGCCTCTAATGATCTCTCTCCAAATCTCACTGAAATTGGCTGATTTTAGAGAGGGAAAGTTGGGTTTTTGGGGTTGAAATTGTAAAGTTAAGTGTTTTCCGAGATTTCCAGATTTTTCAGCTCTCCTTATATAGAAATGACTTGAGGAGATCGATCTGGTCCAAGAGGAGATCGATCTGGTCCCTTAAAATCCCTCTTTTTCACGGCATTTTTAAGCCTGAGATCGATCTGTCGAAGCAATGAGATCGATCTGTTGAGGCATGAGATCGATCTGTCGAAGCATGAGATCGATCTGGTCCCAAACAGAGGGCTAAGGAGATCGATCTGGGTGCTTGGGGATCGATCTTTCCACTACAGAATGCTTGAGAGATCGATCTGGCTCCATTGAAGATCGATCTGCTCAATTCTTTTGCCCAAATAAGAGCATTCTGGCTCTTCCAGATCGATCTCTCATCCTAGGAGATCGATCTGGACCTCATGTTTTCCAGATTTCCTGCAGTTTCATTGCTGCAACTCATACCAACACACCTTCAATCTATTGCCATGGCCATTTCCTCATCCATCCACCTCTATAACTTGAAAATGGCATCCATTCATACCTTATGCACATTGAAACTTGTGTGCATTCATTGTATATTCAAAGGTATGCAACATAAAACCAAATGGAAGCATAACTCCATTCCATTTTACCACACTACTCATTTTGAGTCTCAATCACATCCATCACTTGCTAGAACACATTTCTCCGTATTCATACTCAATGAAACTTGTATGTACGTTACAACTTATATTACACATACATACATTGAATCCATGGACTTACATCAATCATATTTTACATCACAAGTCCATTCATATTATTTGATCCAAGTACACACATTTCCCTTATACATATACGGGGTCTTACACCCCACACCTCTACCACTGATAGCTATAATTAAATGAAAACGAAGGGAGGGATGGTTGGCCGGTAAGGAAACCGAGAGGAGAAAAAAAATAAAAAATAAAAACAGAGGCAAACAGGGGTGATGATGGAGGTGGTCGGAGCAAGGGAAAAAGAGGAAGAGGACGGTGGTCGAAAAAGGGGAACCAAGCGGAGGCACTGGAACCAGAGTGAACAGAGGGGACCACCGGTGCTGGACGGAACCATCAAGACTGAGGGAGGAGCAGCACCAGTAAGCGGTAAACCGTAAACTGGAGAAGGAAGGAGAGAAAGAAAAGAAGAAGAGAAGAAAAGAGAAAAAGAAATTTGGCGGGAAATTCAAAAAAAAGGAGAAAAGAGTAAAAGTATATATATGTGTGTGTATATATATTTGATTTTATATATGTGTGTGTATGTATATATATATATATATATATATATATATATATATATATATATATATACATAGACATGTTGGAAAAAAAAAAGAAATATTGAAAATAGAATAATGTACATGGAGAATTCGGGAAAAATATCTTAGGAAAAAGGGTTTCGATGGAAATAACTCGAGTGGATGGGACCCACCAACTTGCAACGTCGAAGAAATTGAGGATTACAAACAGACACCGAGGTAAGGAATTTATGCAAGTTTTAGAGATAAGTGTACGTATTTTATGATTTCAAGTAGCTAAATAGATACCGTAAAGATGGAAAACTCGATATTACCCCTACGTATAGAATGAACTGAACTGGAAAATATTGGAAAAACAATTCATAATTGCATAAATTGTATGTTTCAATGTTTTCATTGTTGAAATACTGCTTCCAACGGTATATGGATAGGTTGGTTTTTGTTTTTACTGTCCGCATGAAATAACACGTTTTACGAAGTTAAGTGTGCTTGAGTGGGAGAGATTCCATGATGGGTGACCACCTGGGAAGTCTCCACTCACATATTGTTTATACATTGTTTTTGTACTGAATATTAATTTTTATACCATTTTTTGAAAGAATTGAACCACCTATCCGATTTTCGATACGAAACAGTGCTAGAGCCCTCGTGTAGACTGTGTGTCATACTGAATTACTTGCACTGAATTTTTATATGATTTATGAGAAAATCGTGCTTGAGTGGGGTGTTGACTGAGTGTTGCACTCAAGGATCGCACCGGATTTTGAGACATGAGACTGGTTGATGACTCATTCTGGGGTGGCAAATCCCTGACTAATCTAGGCACTCCCAGATATATTGTACTGTACTGTGGTCGATGGAGTACATTGTACCGATTGAAAACATATGGAGTACGTTGTACCGTGTATAAGTCTTCAGCTATTGAACTGAACTGTAGTGTATTGATTGGTCAACGGGCTAGACTGACCCATCCCCCTAAGGCGTATGACACTCGCGCACACCTGGCCCGTGAGGCGCGGGGTCACTGACTATGGTCATATGTCGATTGTACTGTTATTGACTGAATCCTACTGTTACCGAAGTCACCTGCCTAGTCTTTATTGATATTGTTTACTAATATTTGACGACCGTATTTTGACTGAACTGAACTGAATGATTTACCGTACTGAACTGTTTTACCGTACTGAACTGCACTGTTTACTGAATTGTTTTGACTGTACTAAATCTTTTTGGACTGTACTGAACTGAAACAGAATTGCTATGATGTTTACTGAACTGGACGAATTTTACCGTACTAAACAGAATATGTTTTTTATTGAATGAGTTTGTTTTCATATATATGGCATGGACTAAATGCCGATTTTACTGATACTGTTTTAATCGAAAGTGAATATTTTACTGCATGATATGGCATCATAAGCATGTAGATAGTATGGTTGTCTACTACTTACATAAGTTTCTTACTGAACGCGTTAAGCTCACTCCCTACTTTCCTCCACAGAGTCCCATCAGTAATTTGGACGCTTCCATTAGTAAGGCACATCGCACAACTAAGGTTTCGCGGAGTATTTTTCTGCGTCGAAGGTATACCTTATTGTAAGAAATTATTTTGTATCTAAAGTTTTTATAAGTACAGTAATGCATACAAGATGTGTATGGGGAATGTGAACATATTTTGTTTTAAATTGTTACTAAGAAAGAAAAAAATTAATCAGACTGAATATTATTCTGACCTAATATCGACTTGTAGCCCAATCGAAATTGTGTATAATTTGGGTTGTTACACTCAAGTTGGAAGTACGTGAAAGATATCTTAAAATCAACTTCACTGCATTTTAATGTTCTTTGTCCGAGTTAGAAAGAAACCAACTAATAGTACTAACAAGATAGGCTAAGTCAGGTCTCATGCAAACCATTGCATACATCAAACTACTACTAGAAGAAAAAGAAGCATCAGCGACGAAAATTTCGTTACTGAAAATAAAATTCAGTCTCTGAAGAAAATTAGCGACAGAAATTTTTGTCGCAAATTCAGTTGGAAAAATTGAAGTCATTGATGCTACTTCCATCGTAAAACTTAAATTCCATCGTTAATTCTGGCGCAGATCAGTGACAAACTTTTTTTGCCATTAGTGATAGAATTTCCCGTAGATAATAGTTTATTTAATTTTATATTTTATAAAAAAATTTGTTGCTAAATGGCACTGGCGACAAAAATCTGTCATTAATAATTTATTTATTTTTATTTCATAAAAAATACATCGCTAAAAATCATTAACGACGAAATTTTCATCGCTAAAAATTTATTTAAATTTTGATTTTTCATATAAAAATCGATCACTTAAGGATATCAACGAAGGAAATTCATCACTAATGTGATGAATTCTATCACTAATGTGATGAATTCTATCACTAATGTGATGAATTTCATAGCTAATGGGATGAATTTTGTTGCTAATATTATGAATTTCGTTGATAATGCTATGAATTTCGTCGCTAATTTCATGATTTTTTGTAGCTAATTCATATGAAATTTTGAAATATTTTTTCAAAATTTTTCCCAAATAAACCTAAATCTATACATGAAACACTAAATCCATAACTCAATGTGCTCACACACATATACATATATGAAACACAAAACATTTAAATCCATATCTATAGAACATTTAAAACATCTATAAGATTCATGCATAAATCCATAAAACGTACATAATGAAATAAAATTCGTCAACATCAACATCCATAAAAGTAAGTTATTAAATATTTATAAATATCATCCTCAAAAAAATTAACTAAAACAGATTCTCCTCCTTCTCTTCACCATCATCATCTCCATCATCATTTGCAAATAAAAAAATAGTTATTAGTATTAAAACTATCATAATATATATATAAATTTAACATAAAAAATAATTAACAACATGATAAACAAAATTAACATAATAAATATTAAAAAATGGAAAAAATGAAAGGAGAGAAGAAGAATGAAGGAAAAATGAGGGAAGAATAAGAGAAAAGAAAGAATAGGAGCAATATAAAGCATTTAGGGCACATAACTGAGAAATTGTCGATGGAATCACCATCGGATTAGTGTTAAAAATTCTGTCAAAATTATTTTTTTGGGATATTTCCCGCTGTTATAGAGGTGGAAAAAATTCATTAAAATTAGAATTAGCAACACAATTTTTTGTTGCTAATCCCAATTTAAAGTTAAAAATAAATTTAAAAAATAAAAAATTGGATGAAGGAGGAATTAGCAACTAATTTTAATTTAAAATTAGAAAATAAATTTTACAAAAATTGATGAATTGTGAATTAACGACGAAATTTTTGTTGATGATTCATATAACAAATGATTCGTCGCTAATTCATGGAGCAAATGAATAGTGTTAATAAGCTCGAATTTGTGATGGAATTTGCGACCGAATTTTTCATCACTAATTCTAATTTAAAATTAAGAAAAAAAATTAAAAAATAAACAAATTTGACAAAATGTGAATGAGCGACATAATTTCTGTTGTTAATTCTGTCTCTAATGGTCATTAGTGGCCGAATTAGTGGCAGAATTTCAAAAAATTAAATTAAATTTAAAAGTAAAAAAAAATGGACGAAATGTGAATTAGCAACGAAATTTTCGTTGGTAATTCTGGTTAATTCACATGGCAAATGAATCCTATTAGCATGCCAGAATTTGCGATGGAAAAGATTCCATCGCTAGTTTTGAGGCTAAATTCGTTGCAAATTTTAGAACTTAATCCTTTGTTATTTCGTCATTGATACTTCTTTCTAGCGATGGAAAAATTCCATTGCTAAAATTATGTTGCTGATAATCAATTTTCTCATAGTGTCACACTGTTGAAGTATAAGAAGCCTTTTGCATGTCTTCTTTTTCTTCTTCCGTAGTGAGACTTTTCTTAACACTTGGTCTAAAGTGTGTAGCGACAGGTGTGCTCACCACTTTAGCTCTGTCATGTTGAACCTCTGAAGTACCTTCTCAATATACTTTTCCTATGATAACCACAACTTCTCGGCCATTCTATAACATGTTATCTTTATGCCAAGGATTTGTTTTGCCCGTCCCCAGTCCTTCATCGCAAAGAACTTACTCAATTCTTGCTTCAACTTTTCAATCTGAGAAGCATTACGGCGAATAATGACCATATCATCAACATAGAGTAACAAAATAATAAAATCGTTATCAGAGAATTTCTAAACAAAGACACAATGATCAGAAGTAGTCTTCTTGTAGCCATGTCCCTTATAACAGGCTCAAACTTCTTATACCACTGCTTAAGAGTTGCTTCAAACCATACAATCTTTTCTTCAACTTGCATGCATAGTTCTCTTTCCCTTCTACACTGAAGCTCTTTGGTTGCCCATGTAAAGCTCCTCATCCAAATCACCATAAAGGAAAGCCATTTTTACATTTATCTACTCAACTTTTAGATCATAATGGGCTACCAAACGCAATATGGTTATGATAAAAGACAATATTACAACCGATGAGATTACTTCTTTAAAGTCATTTCCCTTTTTCCCGACTAAAACCCCTGTATGCCAATCTAGCTTTGTATCATGGACATGCAGAATTCTCTTCTTGCTTCAACTTATCAATCCACCGATTTTGTAAAGCTCTCCTACCTCTTGGCAATTTCACCAGCTTAAATGTGTGGTTGTCATGCAAAGATTTAAGTTCATCTTTCATAGCATCAACCTATTGATCTTTGTGTTCACTCGCCATAGCTTTTTCATAACACTCTAGTTCTTCCTCTTTGTTAAAAGAACATACTCATCATAAGGATATCTCATAAAAGGCTGTCAATCTTTCGTAGATTTTTGAAGTGGAACTGTTGATGGAGTCATGGTTGATCAATCATCCCTTGCACCATCCATGAAAGCATCAAACTCACCAATACCATGCTGGTCATCATGAACATCTTTTAGCATATCATTCTCAATTGGGTTTGGTGAAGTAATTGAAGGACTACGATCCATACCATTCAAGTTATAACTATTTTTATGGGATTATACTTTCTACATTATCAATGTCTTCAATGGTTTGATCCTCATAGAACACTACATCTCTACTCTTGACAAGTTTCTTTTCAATTGGATCATACAGCCTATACCCAAATTCATCTTGACCAAAACCAAGAAATATATAACGACGAGTTTTGGCATCTAACTTAGACTTCTCATCTGTGGAAACATAAACTAATGCCTTACAGCCAAACACACGTAGATGATCATAAGAGACGTCCTTACCAAACCAAACCTTATTTGGAACATTACCCTGCAAAGGAACACTAGGACATAAATTAATCTCGTGAGCCACTATGGTCCAGGTAATCTTGCATCTAAAAGAAAACATCCAACTCTCTCAATTAATATCTTGTTCATTCTTTTAATCAAGCCATTCAATTTTGGTGTCTTAGGAGGTGTCTTCTGATGTCTAAGTCCCTCTTGGCTATAATACTCATTAAATAGTCCACTATACTCACCACTATTATCAAAATGGATTCACTTTAACTTCTTCTCTGTCTGTCTTGAAACTACTTAAAAACATTAAAGACTTGGTCTTTTGTCTTTAAAGCATAGACCTAAAGTTTCCATGAATGGGTAATCAATAAAGGTCATAAAATAAAGTACACTACCATGTGATCGTACTTTCAAAGGACTATAAGCATTTGAGTTACCAACTCCAACGAATCTAATTTTCTTGAGGAATAATGCTCTTAAAAGAAACTCTTCTCTGTTTACCAATAAAGTAGTGAGGACACTTCACCAATGAAGCACTTTTCAATCCTGAAAAGTTGATTTTTCTTGACTAAGCTACTAAGCCCATTTTCACGCATGAGACTGAGTCGTTTGTGACATAACTCAGTTGAATTTTCATTCACCATCACATTAATAATGCCTCCGAAAATCGAAGCCTGCCTAAAATATAAGTTGAACCCTTCTTTCCCTGAGCAACAACTAAAGAGCCTTTACACAATTTCCACTGCTCATCATAAAAATTGTTCTAATATCCCTCATCATCATGCTTCCCTACTAAAATTAAATTCAAATGGATATCGGGTGCATGCTTGACATTTCTAAGTATAAACTTTGTTCCATTATTAGTCTTCAAACAAACATCTCTCATAACAACAACATGTGACAAGCCATCATTACCCATTTTCACCGAAATCATCGGGTGTATAAGGTGTAAAGAATTCCTTTTGTGAAGTAACATAAAGTGAAACACACTATTTATAATTTGTCTTTTGGAATGCTAAGTTGATGACATCCTCATCATAAACAACTAACATATCATCAAAACTAGCAGTAGCAATATGATCATTTTTGTCATGATCCTTCATGTCTTGTTTACCACTACTACCCTTGTTTTCTTTCATCCACTTATAACAAGAATTTTTTATATGGCTCATCTTGCCACAAAGATGACATCGAAGATTTTTATATTAGGACTTTGACTTGCTTTTTATATCTATCATTTTCACTTTTCTTTTGGCTTCTCCCCCTATTTTCTGTAACAAGAACCTTGGAATGTGATGAAGAACCCTAAGATATTCTTCTCACTTCTTCATTAAAAAAACACCATTCTTCACAAGGTTCATCGTCACAACACCCTCAGGAGTAGAATTTACAAATGAAACCTCAAAATGTTTCCCAAGAATCAGATGGAGTAGCAAGTAGCCAAAGGCCTATCACCTCATCATTAAATTTAACTCCCATGCCAAGCAACTAACTTATAACTCCTTGGAATTCATTTAAGTGATCAGTCACAGATTTTTTATCTTTATACTTCAGATGTACCTTTTTTTTTAAGTAATAACAATTTGTTATTACCACTCTTTAAAGCATTAAAGCTCTCTAACTTATTCCACAAAGTCCTTTCATGTGTCTCTTCCTTAATGTGATTGTAGACATTGTCTTCAACAAAATGCCAAACAAACCCACAAGCTTGCTAATTCCCAAAATCTCATTTCTTATCACTTTTAGATTCATTCTTTTAAGTAACAAACATTAGAAGTTGTAAGGACGTTACAAACAATAGTTCTTTTCTTTTATTCTTTCACAATTGGTAGTTTAGGCCATTTAATAGGATCGTTCTACTTATACTAATATCCATACTCACACAATTACCAACTAATATTTGATACCAATTTGTTGGGTAGAAACCAAGCTTATCAACAATAGCGAAAGCAATACTGAAAGCTCTTTCTCACCTAATTGATCAAATATGCAACTATACAATCACAATAGCACAAAAACAAATAATTTCCAGCAAGTATGCTCAACCTAAAATAAACCATAAACTACAAACACAAGAGACAATCAATTTTCATGTGAAAACCTTCGTCATATTGAAGGGTAAAAGTGTGAGACCCCGTATATGTATAACCTTGTATATGTGTACATGGAAATTTAAAATGAATGATTTCTGGATCAAATAAATATGAGTGAACTTGTAAATGAGATAAACAAGCATTATGGATGTATACAATGAGTAAATAAGGGCTGAAGTGGCCACAAAGTAAGTAAATGAAACTTAAAGCATCCGGGATGAGTATATGGACATAAAATGAATAAACGAGTGTAAAATGAGGAATTACACGAACCTTTTTTATTTTCAAGTGATACGAACAAGTTTCATAGTGTGAAAGTCATAAGAAATAAGCTTTGCCAAGCCCTAAATGGATATGAATTGCAAAATGACTAACTAAGTAATCAAAGGCAAGTTAACCTTTGAAAATTCTGGGAAAACTGTAGTGGAAATGCAAAAAATGAAGGCCAGATCGATCTCCCATTCAAGGCAGATCAATGTCTTGTGCAAAACAGAGCAATTCCAACTGAAATTGCAAAGGCAGATCGATCTCCCAAGCAAATAGATCGATCTCCTTAGCTCTCGAGTTGGAGCAGATCGATCTCCTCCCTTAGCTAGATCAGTCTCCTAAGCCTTCTGTGACACCCCGAAAGCGTGGAAAATAGGCCTAATTTAAAACTTTTTACTCATCAATTCACAATTAAGGGTGCATTCCTGTGCAGTGTCATACATCATCATAATTATCATGCCTCAGGATCTCATCATAATATAGTATATATTGTATCATATACATTACTCAATTCCAAGTTAATTAATCCTAATACATCTCGTACATCATTATACAATGAATGTCTGTAAATATAACTCTAGTCTGGGTACATGAATATTAAATATCTACCTCAATACACAAAATACGACATGGAGCTCAAGTCCTCCACTAGCCTCTAACCCGTACGTCGCAGGGAACTCACTTCACTTGAAGCGATCTGGAGGAAGAGAAAACAGGGTGAGCTTCCAAATCGCTCAGTAAGGGGGGTAAGGGAACTCAGTTATATAAACCATATCACACATCACAAATATGTATTTGTTTATGAAGCTCATTTGAAATCGTAGCATGAAAGTTCTCAAAACATCATCATCTCATAACTCATAAATCATGTGAAAACATGGAGGTAAAAAGGCTCAATATCGAGCACTCACAAGCATGTGTAAATATATGCGATAATGGCTTTTCTCAAAATACGTGATAAAATCACCTCAGTAAATAACACGTGACATGGTCACAAAACACAACTCATGTGTAAAACGAGACTAGGCAATAAAACTCAATTAAAACTTGTCATGGCACATCAAATATGTAATCTCCTCTGGGTGCGCATCCCAGGCATCCTCGTATAGAGGGAACGTCGACAATATGGTTGTATGCATGGTATATTGGACTTATATGTTACCAGAACAAGGCTCGGCCTTACATGCTACCAGAGCAATGCCTCGCCTCATGCACACTATCACGTGGTCCCTGGGTCGGTTCCCAGGCGGCCCACTCTCTCGGTCTTACATGCTACCAAAGAAAGGCCACCCAGCGTTACCAGAACGGGGGTCATCTCACGTTACCAAAACGGAGGCATCTCTCGTTACCAAAACGGAGGAATATCAGACTTACATGCTACCAGAGCAAGGCCTCCCAACGCTACCAAAGCGGAGGAATAATCGGACTTACATGTTACCAGAACAAGGCCTGTGGTCCCTGGGTCGGTTCCCAGGCGTCCCACTATATCGGTCTTACATGCTACCAGAGCAAGGCCCGATGTGTATTCAACATGACACGCCTAAGTCTCAATCATTAGCCATTATCTTATAAAACGTGTAAGACCCCGTATATGTAAAAGGGTAATATGTGTACTTGGATCAAATAATATGAATGGACTTGTGATGTAAAATATGATTGATGTAAGTCCATGGATTCAATGTATGTATGTGTAATATAAGTTGTAACGTACATACAAGTTTCATTGAGTATGAATACGGAGAAATGTGTTCTAACAAGTGATGGATGTGATTGAGACTCAAAATGAGTAGTGTGGTAAAATGGAATGGAGTTTTACTTCCATTTGGTTTTATGTTGCATACCTTTGAATATACAATGAATGCACACAAGTTTCAATGTGCATAAGGTATGAATGGATGCCATTTTCAAGTTATAGAGGTGAATGGATGAGGAAGTGGCCATGGCAATAGATTGAGGGTGTGTTGGTATGAGTTGCAGCAATGAAACTGCAGGAAATCTGGAAAACATGAGGTCCAGATCGATCTCCTAGGATGAGAGATCGATCTGGAAGAGCCAGAATGCTCTTATTTGGGTGAACGAATAGAGCAGATCGATCTCCAATGGAGCCAGATCGATCTGCCAAGCATTCTGTAAGTGAAAAGATCGATCCTCAAGCAGCCAGATCGATCTCCTTAGCTCTCTGTTTGGGACCAGATCGATCTCATGCTTCGACAGATCGATCTCATGCCTCAACAGATCGATCTCATTGCTTCGACAGATCGATCTCAGGCTTAAAAATGCCGTGAAAAAGAGGGATTTTAAAGGACCAGATCGATCTCCTCTTGGACCAGATCGATCTCCTCAAGTCATTTCTATATAAGGAGAGCTGAAAAATCTGGAAATCTCGGAAAACACTTAACCTAACAATTTCAACCCCAAAAACCTAACTTTCCCTCTCTAAAAATCAACCATTTTCAGTGAGATTTGAAGAGAGATCATTAGAGGCAAAGTTGTTCCTATCAAAGAGGAGAACAACATAGTGAGAGGGCATTTTCCCATTTTTGGAATTGAAGGAGTTGAGGGCATTACCAATTGGAGCAAGAAGAGAAATCATATTGGTAAGATTCTAACACTCCAATCTAAATGCATTAGCTATTTAATTGATTTTGGAGTTGATTGGTATGAGTATTGATGGATAAACTACCTAAGAATGTAGTGGAAGTGGTGTGACCTAGAAATCTAAAATGGGTATAATGTGAGGATATGTGGGATTGAATGAACTTATGGTTTATGGCATGTTAAAGTTGTCATTGGGATAATGTTATGATTTAGATGGTTAGATGAAATTACATGGTGGGTTGGAAGAAATGTGGAAATGGATATGTATGTGATGAATAAATGCCATAGTGGGGGGATTCATGGAATATGAACGCTATGAGCTTTACATCGATTTGATATCGATTTTGAATGAGTTAATAGGCCTAAGAAAATCCATAGACTCGAGTTATGGATAAAGTAATGAAACGAGGCCAAATAAGCTTTAATAGAGGCTATAGATTAAATTGACTATAGCAAGCACAAGGGTTGCAATATATGGGTCGAATATAATGCGGGATACGATTTTGTGCAGTCCCGAAGAGTTCGTTGAAGGCGAACCGAATCGTACGAGTAAGCAGCTTAAGGAAGTGGAATCACGCATCGCGATTCCAGGTAAGGGAATTTTGTGAGTATATAGAGATAGCTGCTCGTATTTTGAACTGGGTGAATATTGGGTGTTGTATGAAATGCATGAATTGCTCAAATAGATGTTGATGGTATTTGTGAAAGATGATGGGTATATGCGTGGTTTTGGTTTTGAAGTGGATGTTATGAAAAAGGGATAGTAAGGCTAATAATTGCATAAATCATGTGTTTTGAATGCTTTTACAAAACACAATGCTTTGATTTGAGCAAATAAAAGGATAGGCTGGCTGGTACTTGAATGATGTTGTGAAATAGCCCATATGAGGCACTAAGCATATTATGTGATGTTTTGAATGCACATAAGCCGCCTATCGCGTGTATGTGATATAATTCGAGTTAGAGCCTCGCTCGCGTGAGATTTCTATGTTTTCACTTGTGTGAAACGTGCTTGAGCTTAGCTCGCACTTTGAAATTGAATTGTGATGATGTTTATAAACCGTACTGGAGCTTCTGCTCGTACGTGGATTGTGAATGGTTATCTTATGAGTATAACCGTACTAGAGCTATGCTCGTACGCGCCTCTTTATGAGAAGATGCATGATGCATGAGTCGTGCTAGAGTTTTACTCGCACAAGCTTGTACAATGGGATTCGTATAGGGTTGTGAAAGTGGGTAAGATCCTTAAGCCTTACATCCTTAAGCTAACATCCTTAAGCCCGAGGAGGCAGGGAGGCTCTGTTAGGCGGGGAGGCTCTGTTTGGTGGGGAGGCTCTCTTACGGTGGGATCCTTAAGCCAACATCCTTAAGCCCAAAGAGGCGGAGAGGCTCTGTTAGGCAGGGAGGCTCTCCTACATGGGTATGGTGAAGGTAAGATCCTTAAGCCCTACATCCTTAAGCTAACATCCTTAAGCCCGAGGAGGCAGGGAGGCTCTGTTAGGCGGGGAGGCTCTGTTCGGTGGGGAGGCTCTCTTACGGAAAGGACCCTTAAGCCCTACATCCTTAAGCTAACATCCTTAAGCCCGAGGAGGCAGGGAGGCTCTGTTAGGCGGGGAGGCTCTGTTCGGCAGGAAGGCTCTCCTTCACGGAATATGGAAAACTCTTGGTATGGGGTAGATAAGACCTAGGAATGGCACCCCCAATCATGATATGAGTTGCGGAGTACGATGTACCGTGTATATCACATGGAGTACGATGTACTGCATGATGGTTATGTGATGAGAAAGTCTGGCGAGGGATAATTCATCTTCGTGCCAGCATGATACCCCGCACACCTGGATGCGTGTGGTCTGGGATGATTTATGATGTAATGATTCACATAGGCACTTCTGATATAGTGACCTAGATTTATACACATGCGTGAATTGTGGAATGTAAATGTGGTTGTGGTTTGTGAGTTGATTTGGTGGTGTTATGACGTTGGTTCAAAAAGGAAGTTTCTAAATGAATTGCCCTTTTATGAATTTAAATGAGATTAAGCATGAGATGTTTTATACATGATGTCTCTACCATGTTTTATATGCCAATGTACATGATTTGATACATGATATATATATGTATATTCACATGGCATAGTTTTATTCCTCATGCTCGTACTATAAACGATTTATGCATAACACTATCAGCATGTAGATAGAGTAGTTATCTACCATGCTTGCATTATTGCCTTACTGAGCGTGTGGTTGCTCATCCCACTCTATTTTCCCCCCTACAGAGCGTGCATAGTAGCCCAGTGAGGACTGAGGCGTATTATTTTGGACTCCGCTGCATCTCCATCGCTAAAAGGTATATACACAGTGATTCTTTTTGTATCTAAACAATGTAAAAGCACAGTATTCTTTTGAGTTGTACTTATGGGGGATGTAGATGTCAGTAAAACATGTATTCGTATAAGTACACAATTAAATGCACATGTATGACATCGTTTTAATTAATTGAGAATGAATGAGATGTGGTGTTTATTATTGACTCACAGCCCAACAGTGTGTGGTGAGCTTAGTTCACGACTGGGTAAGGTAACAGTAAAACGCGAAAAATTTTCAGTGATTTCGGTTAAAGAGAATGGAATTGGGTCGTGACAGAGATTGGTATCAGAGCTATGTTGGCCTGATGTGAGTCATTAATAAAATGTAGGAAAGAACATCCCCATAGTATTGTGCTTTTGTTTAGATATAACTGTGTATACTGTGATGGATTGAGCTTAATGAATTATTATAATACAGGGAGTTAGGCACTATGCCAGTTACACGCAAAGGTAGAGGGGCGAGAGCACGTGCTAGAGGCCGTAGGGTAGGCCTGAGAGCCGTGCGGAGCCACAGACTGAGCAGGCTCCACAGAACCCTGCTGAGAGAGCGGGTGATACTGAGGCTCGCTTCGCTAGATTAGAGCGGAGTATTGAGAGTCTGGTGGAGATAGTCACGCAGGCCTTGGGCGCCGGTGACAGACGAGGTCCCGCGGCACAGCCTACTACTGAACAGGCAGCTGCAGAGGCGGAGAGACCTCAGACTGCTGAGACAGTTACAGTTACACCACCTCCAGCCCAGGATACAGATTCTCCTATCGCTCCACAGCAGAGCGGTAGTGATGTGGGTTATGATTGCGACTTGAGCAGGTTGCGAGAGTTTCAAGCGCTGAAACCCCCAGTGTTCAGAGGGGTGAAGGACCCAGTGATTACGGAGGATTGGGTGTATGAGATGGAGAAACTGTATAGGTTTTTCCGATGCACTTCAAGTGAGAAGGTTGCCTTTGCCGTGTTTATGCTGAAAGGCGAGGCCGAGCATTGGTGGAGGTCTACCGAGGTTATTTTGAGGGCCAGACACTCTGAGATCTCATGGGAGATATTTCTAGAGGCCTTCAGGAGACAATATGTCCCAGCTACCGCACAGAGGAGACTGCGGATGGAATTTATGAATTTGGTTCAGGGGAACCGTATTGTGGACGAGTATGAGTCCAAGTTTATGTCCTTGGGGAGATATGACCCGGACACGATGGGTAGTGAGACCCGAAAGATTCAGAAGTTCATGGATGGATTGAGATTGGTCATCCGGACTAAGCTAGCTCCCTTCGATATTGTGACTTATGAGGAGGCGGTACACAAGGCTCAGTTATGTGAACAAGACTTTGAGCGAAATGCCTCCGAGCTTGGGAGAGTCAGTGTTAAAAAGGACAAGGATCGGAAGAGATCCGGGTTTGGAAGAGTGGCCAAGAGAGATGGCCAAAGATTTTTCGAGAAGAGGCCAAAGATTGAGGAGGTGCGGGAGAGAGCTGCTAGACCTCCCGTATACCCAGCCTTGACTGCGCCGAGGGGCATAGCTATTGGGGGACCACGACCTACTACTGATCAGTGTAGGAGATGTGGGAGATTCCATGGGAATAGGCCCTGTCCGATGACCCCTATGGTGTGTTTTAGATGCGAGAGACCAGGACATATGGCTAAGTATTGTCCCGAGAAGATGGAGATTGCCCCACAGAAGGGCAAGGAGCCTGAGGGAGCTCCAGTTGAGACAGCAGCCCCGAGGAGGAGGGCTACAGCTGAGGAAAAGGGGAAACAGATTGCGGGTGTGAGCAGAGGAAGAGTTCATGCACTGGATCAGGACACCGCAGATGCTTCGACGGATGTGATAAAAGGTACCATCCGAATCTTTGATTTAGAAGCATTGGTATTATTTGATCCTGGTGCCACACATTCTTTCATATCACCTTCCTTTGCACATAAATTGTTGAAATATGTGAAACCAATATTGTTGGATAAAATGTTGATGATTTCCACACCCATGAATGATAGCCAATTGACTGAGCATGTATGTAGGGATTGTAAATTAAAGATAGAGGGGAAGGAAATGATAGCCAATCTGATTTTATTAAATATGAATGATTTTGATGTAATTTTGGGAATGGATTGGTTGGCTACCAATCGTGTTGTGATGGATTGTCATGCCAAAACATTAATGTTTTCAGGAATAGACAATCTTATTGTAAATTTTGATGAAAAGAAATGATATGAAAACTTGTATACTTGTGGTAAATAAAGGAGTATGATTTTAAATGCATAATGCTTGAGAAATAAATCATTTATTTTGATGAATATTGAATGTGGAGTGGTGGTTTATTTTACTAATGATGGAGAGGATATTGTGAAGGGTTCATTGCCTATGTGGTCGATATAGATGAGGCACCCCCGGAATTGAAGGACATACCCATAATTACGGATTACCCTGATGTCTTTTCGGATGAATTACCAGGACTACCACCTGAAAGGGAAATGGAATTTTGCATCGAGTTAGTGCCTGGTACAGAGCCGATATCGAAACCACCCTATAGAATGGCTCCGATAGAATTGGAAGAGCTGAAGAAACAGCTGCAAGAGTTGTTGGAGAAGGGGTTTGTTAGACCGAGTGTCTCACCTTGGGGAGCATCGGTTCTATTTGTAAGGAAGAAGGATGGAAGCCTCCGACTGTGTATAGATTACCGGTTGTTGAATAAGGCCACCATTAAGAACAAGTACCCCCTTCCAAGAATCGATGATTTGTTGGATCAGCTCCAGGGAGCCGAAGTATTTTCTAAGATAGATCTACGGTCAGGGTATCATCAATTGAGGATCAGGAGTGGAGATATACCCAAGACAGCATTTCGTACCCGTTATGGCCACTACGAGTTTTTGGTGATGCCATTCGGATTGACGAATGCTCCCGCAGCATTTATGGCATTGATGAATGATATATTCAAGCCATACCTGGACAAGTTTGTGATTGTTTTCATAGATGACATTTTGGTGTATTCCAAGTCCAGGGAAGATCATGAGGAGCACTTGAGGATAGTTCTACAGACCCTCCGAGAGAGAGAATTGTATGCCAAACTCAGCAAGTGTAACTTTTGGTTGGAACAGATCTCATTTCTGGGGCATGTTGTGTCTAAGGATGGGGTATCAGTGGATCCATCCAAGATAGAGGCAGTTGTGCAGTGGGAACAGCCCAAGACAGTAACTGAGATCAGGAGTTTCCTGGGATTGGCAGGGTATTATCGGAGATTTGTAGAGGGTTTCTCCAGACTAGCTGCTCCGTTGACGCGCCTCACGCGTAAAGATGTTAAGTTTACATGGGATGAGGCATGTGAGAGGAGTTTTGAGGAGCTTAAGCGTCGATTGACGACTGCTCCAGTTCTCACCATTCCTACCAGCTCAGGAGGATTCTCGGTGTATACGGATGCATCACACCAGGGACTGGGCTGTGTGCTTATGCAGGATGGGAAGGTAGTTGCCTATGGATCTAGACAGTTGAAAGATCATGAGAGGAACTACCCGACACATGATTTGGAGTTGGCGGCTGTGGTATTTGCATTGAAAATATGGCGCCACTATCTCTATGGTGAGAAATTTCAGGTGTTCACAGATCATAAGAGCCTTAAGTACCTGTTCTCGCAGAAAGAGCTGAACATGAGGCAGAGGAGATGGCTCGAACTCCTGAAGGACTATGATTGTGAAATCATGTACCACCCAGGTAAGGCAAATGTAGTTGCCGATGCTTTGAGTAGAAAGAACCTTGGGTTGGTGTCTTATATGATGGTACGGGAACATGAATTGTTAGAACACTTTGCGAACCTCAGTTTGGATGTAACCCCACCTGGATCTGAGAGACTTGAGATCATGGCTAGTTTGAGACTAGAGCCAGAGTTGATTGGCCGTATTCGGCAAGCCCAGCAGAGCGATCGACGGTGTATCGATTGGCTGAGGCAGGTACAGACAGGTGTGGGTATTGATTTTGAGCAGAGTGCTGATGGCTTATTGAGGTTCAGAGGCAGAGTATGCGTTCCCAGGGATCCTGAGATCAGGAGAATGATTTTATCAGAGGCTCACTCATCGAAGTATACGATACATCCGGGAAGCACCAAGATGTATCAAAACCTTCGGAAGGTTTATTGGTGGTCTGGAATGAAGAGAGACATTGCTCAATATGTCGCTAAGTGTCTCGTTTGTCAGCAAGTGAAGGTAGAGCATCAGAAGCCTGCAGGATTATTGCAGCCTCTACCGATACCGACATGGAAGTGGGAGCATGTCACCATGGATTTTGTGATGGGGTTGCCGAGGACCCGTAGAGGTCATGATGCCATATGGGTTATTGTGGACCGGTTGACTAAGTCCGCCCATTTCTTGGCTATGAGAGCTACCGATACACTGAGTCAGTTGGCGAACCTGTATATCTGAGAGATAGTACGGCTACACGGTGTACCAGTGAGCGTTATTTCTGATAGGGATGCCCGCTTCACTTCCCATTTCTGGGAACATTTTCAGGAAGCGCTGGGGACCCGACTGAGTTTTAGCACCGCTTTTCATCCTCAGACAGATGGGCAGTCAGAGAGGACTATACAGACCCTCGAGGATATGTTGAGAGCGTGTGTGCTGGATTTTAGAGGCTCCTGGGATGACCACCTGCAGTTAGCCGAGTTCGCATATAATAATAGCTATCATGCTAGTATCGGGATGGCACCCTATGAGGCATTATACGGGCGTAGATGCCGTTCCCCTATTGGATGGGAAGAGGTTGGTGACAGATAAATTTTTGCTCCGAACTTAGTGCAGCAGGCATCTGAGGACGTCCAGTTGATATGTGAGAGATTACGGACAGCTCAGAGCCGGCAAAAGAGTTATGCTGACAAGAGACGAAGACCACTGGAGTTTGATGAGGGTGAGTCGGTATTTCTGAGGGTATCACCATCGAAGGGTATTATGAGATTCGGTAAGAAGGGCAAGCTGAGCCCTAGATATATCGGACCCTTCGAGATTTTAGAGAGAGTGGGAGAAAAGGCGTATAGATTGGCATTGCCACCGGACTTGGCAAATGTCCACAACGTCTTCCACGTCTCGATGCTTCGGAAGTATCACCCGGACCCGGCACACGTGATAAGATATGAGCCGTTGGAGCTCCATGAGAGTATGACGTATATTGAGAAGCCGGTTCGGATATTGGACAGGAAAGAGAGAGTGTTGCGGAATAAGACAATTCCCTTGGTGAAAGTGCTCTGGCAACACCACACGGCGGAATAGGCCACGTGGGAATTGGAGAACTTGATACGGGAGAAGTACCCCCAACTGTTTGAAAAGTGACTTGGTTCTAATTTGGAGGACCAAATTCCTTGAAGGAGGGGAGAATGTAAGACCCCGTATATGTAAAAGGGTAATATGTGTACTTGGATCAAATAATATGAATGGACTTGTGATGTAAAATATGATTGATGTAAGTCCATGGATTCAATGTATGTATGTGTAATATAAGTTGTAACGTACATACAAGTTTCATTGAGTATGAATACGGAGAAATGTGTTCTAACAAGTGATGGATGTGATTGAGACTCAAAATGAGTAGTGTGGTAAAATGGAATGGAGTTTTACTTCCATTTGGTTTTATGTTGCATACCTTTGAATATACAATGAATGCACACAAGTTTCAATGTGCATAAGGTATGAATGGATGCCATTTTCAAGTTATAGAGGTGAATGGATGAGGAAGTGGCCATGGCAATAGATTGAGGGTGTGTTGGTATGAGTTGCAGCAATGAAACTGCAGGAAATCTGGAAAACATGAGGTCCAGATCGATCTCCTAGGATGAGAGATCGATCTGGAAGAGCCAGAATGCTCTTATTTGGGTGAACGAATAGAGCAGATCGATCTCCAATGGAGCCAGATCGATCTGCCAAGCATTCTGTAAGTGAAAAGATCGATCCTCAAGCAGCCAGATCGATCTCCTTAGCTCTCTGTTTGGGACCAGATCGATCTCATGCTTCGACAGATCGATCTCATGCCTCAACAGATCGATCTCATTGCTTCGACAGATCGATCTCAGGCTTAAAAATGCCGTGAAAAAGAGGGATTTTAAAGGACCAGATCGATCTCCTCTTGGACCAGATCGATCTCCTCAAGTCATTTCTATATAAGGAGAGCTGAAAAATTTGGAAATCTCGGAAAACACTTAACCTAACAATTTCAACCCCAAAAACCTAACTTTCCCTCTCTAAAAATCAACCATTTTCAGTGAGATTTGAAGAGAGATCATTAGAGGCAAAGTTGTTCCTATCAAAGAGGAGAACAACATAGTGAGAGGGCATTTTCCCATTTTTGGAATTGAAGGAGTTGAGGGCATTACCAATTGGAGCAAGAAGAGAAATCATATTGGTAAGATTCTAACACTCCAATCTAAATGCATTAGCTATTTAATTGATTTTGGAGTTGATTGGTATGAGTATTGATGGATAAACTACCTAAGAATGTAGTGGAAGTGGTGTGACCTAGAAATCTAAAATGGGTATAATGTGAGGATATGTGGGATTGAATGAACTTATGGTTTATGGCATGTTAAAGTTGTCATTGGGATAATGTTATGATTTAGATGGTTAGATGAAATTACATGGTGGGTTGGAAGAAATGTGGAAATGGATATGTATGTGATGAATAAATGCCATAGTGGGGGGATTCATGGAATATGAACGCTATGAGCTTTACATCGATTTGATATCGATTTTGAATGAGTTAATAGGCCTAAGAAAATCCATAGACTCGAGTTATGGATAAAGTAATGAAACGAGGCCAAATAAGCTTTAATAGAGGCTATAGATTAAATTGACTATAGCAAGCACAAGGGTTGCAATATATGGGTCGAATATAATGCGGGATACGATTTTGTGCAGTCCCGAAGAGTTCATTGAAGGCGAACCGAATCGTACGAGTAAGCAGCTTAAGGAAGTGGAATCACGCATCGCGATTCCAGGTAAGGGAATTTTGTGAGTATATAGAGATAGCTGCTCGTATTTTGAACTGGGTGAATATTGGGTGTTGTATGAAATGCATGAATTGCTCAAATAGATGTTGATGGTATTTGTGAAAGATGATGGGTATATGCGTGGTTTTGGTTTTGAAGTGGATGTTATGAAAAAGGGATAGTAAGGCTAATAATTGCATAAATCATGTGTTTTGAATGCTTTTACAAAACACAATGCTTTGATTTGAGCAAATAAAAGGATAGGCTGGCTGGTACTTGAATGATGTTGTGAAATAGCCCATATGAGGCACTAAGCATATTATGTGATGTTTTGAATGCACATAAGCCGCCTATCGCGTGTATGTGATATAATTCGCGTTAGAGCCTCGCTCGCGCGAGATTTCTATGTTTTCACTTGTGTGAAACGTGCTTGAGCTTAGCTCGCACTTTGAAATTGAATTGTGATGATGTTTATAAACCGTACTGGAGCTTCTGCTCGTACGTGAATTGTGAATGGTTATCTTATGAGTATAACCGTACTAGAGCTATGCTCGTACGCGCCTCTTTATGAGAAGATGCATGATGCATGAGTCGTGCTAGAGTTTTACTCGCACAAGCTTGTACAATGGGATTCATATAGGGTTGTGAAAGTGGGTAAGATCCTTAAGCCTTACATCCTTAAGCTAACATCCTTAAGCCCGAGGAGGCAGGGAGGCTCTGTTAGGCGGGGAGGCTCTGTTTGGTGGGGAGGCTCTCTTACGGTGGGATCCTTAAGCCAACATCCTTAAGCCCAAAGAGGCGGGGAGGCTCTGTTAGGCAGGGAGGCTCTCCTACATGGGTATGGTGAAGGTAAGATCCTTAAGCCCTACATCCTTAAGCTAACATCCTTAAGCCCGAGGAGGCAGGGAGGCTCTGTTAGGCGGGGAGGCTCTGTTCGGTGGGGAGGCTCTCTTACAGAAAGGACCCTTAAGCCCTACATCCTTAAGCTAACATCCTTAAGCCCGAGGAGGCAGGGAGGCTCTGTTAAGCGGGGAGGCTCTGTTCGGCAGGAAGGCTCTCCTTCACGGAATATGGAAAACTCTTGGTATGGGGTAGATAAGACCTAGGAATGGCACCCCCAATCATGATATGAGTTGCGGAGTACGATGTACCGTGTATATCACATGGAGTACGATGTACCGCATGATGGTTATGTGATGAGAAAGTCTGGCGAGGGATAATTCATCTTCGTGCCAGCATGATACCCCGCACACCTGGATGCGTGTGGTCTGGGATGATTTATGATGTAATGATTCACATAGGCACTTCTGATATAGTGACCTAGATTTATACACATGCGTGAATTGTGGAATGTAAATGTGGTTGTGGTTTGTGAGTTGATTTGGTGGTGTTATGACGTTGGTTCAAAAAGGAAGTTTCTAAATGAATTGCCCTTTTATGAATTTAAATGAGATTAAGCATGAGATGTTTTATACATGATGTCTCTACCATGTTTTATATGCCAATGTACATGATTTGATACATGATATATATATGTATATTCACATGGCATAGTTTTATTCCTCATGCTCGTACTATAAACGATTTATGCATAACACTATCAGCATGTAGATAGAGTAGTTATCTACCATGCTTGCATTATTGCCTTACTGAGCGTGTGGTTGCTCATCCCACTCTATTTTCCCCCCTACAGAGCGTGCATAGTAGCCCAGTGAGGACTGAGGCGTATTATTTTGGACTCCGCTGCATCTCCATCGCTAAAAGGTATATACACAGTGATTCTTTTTGTATCTAAACAATGTAAAAGCACAGTATTCTTTTGAGTTGTACTTATGGGGGATGTAGATGTCAGTAAAACATGTATTCGTATAAGTACACAATTAAATGCACATGTATGACATCGTTTTAATTAATTGAGAATGAATGAGATGTGGTGTTTATTATTGACTCACAGCCCAACAGTGTGTGGTGAGCTTAGTTCACGACTGGGTAAGGTAACAGTAAAACGCGAAAAATTTTCAGTGATTTCGGTTAAAGAGAATGGAATTGGGTCGTGTCAAAACGTTATGCCTTCACGTAGAACTCATAATGGTTTTCTCTCATAAAACTCATTTAAAACATTTGTGTACTCAACACAAGACATATTAAAACCGAGTTCCAACCGGGAAAACACGCACACATTTTCTCAAATCTCAGTATCGCCTTAACGTAGAGCCCAATTTACTTTTCACGCAAACTCAAAGGTTTATAAAGCAATTTCACACTCAGCTTATAAACTCATAAAATAATGGGCTCCAACCGGCTATAAAAACCGTGTGCAATTATATCACAACACAACACCAAACATGCTTGTATTCTCAAATCATGGTTAATGCTACAAACAATTCAACAAACACATACACAAATGGTTTAGTTTTCCCTTACCTCTTTGCACCTCGTATAGTGCAATCGTTTCCCCCGTATCACGGACTAGCCTCGCATTCTACTCTGGAACTCCCGAGCTGTCCAAACGATGTTAAAACATCAATACTCATTATCACAGTAACCTCAATTCTCAAAATCGAGCGTAATTGCTCATAACACCTCAAATTTCTCAATTCTCATAACTCCATCACAAACCACAATCTCGCTCACAACACCTCAACATTCTATATTTCCTATGCCACAATATCTATGCTAATACACCACATTGTCTAAATCTCCATTTATAGCTCAAAAATTCCTAAATTTACCAAAGTTGCTAAATATCATCATCACTCCAACTACATTGTAATTTCATCAATCCCTAATCATTTTTCAGCTATTTCAACACAATGCCAACAACTATCATCACCAAAATCATCTCAAATATAAGGATCGAGGTTTAGAAATTACCCAAATCTTATGGAGAGCTTATCTCTTGCCTCGATTCGATCCGTCTTTCGATTTCCAAGTATGTTGTTCTCCCTTGGATGAGGAACAACTTTTCTTCTTGCCACAACTTATGATTTGGACGAAAATGGGTGCTTTGGATGAGTGAGAAAGTTAGGGTTTGGTGAAAATGGGGGTTGGAAGAGAGAGAAAGTAAAATTGCAGGAGAAAGCAGGGGTTCCTTATATAGACTGAGGGTAAGAGATCGATCTGGCTCTTGATGAGATTGATCTGCATTTGAATTTGGGGACGATTTGGGGTAATTTTATGCCTAGGAGATCGATCTGTCGAGGGGTGAGATCGATCTCTTTATGGCTTTATGAGATCGATCTGCTCCTTGGGGAGATCGATCTTCTCCCAAACAAAAACATTTGGAGATCGATCCCTTCCTCATGAGATCGATCTTCTCTCAAATAGAATCATAAGGAGATCGATCCTCTTCCATTGGAGATCGATCTGCTCCTTAAATTCCTCATTAAGGAGATCGATCCTCTTCCATTGGAGATCGATCTGCTCCTTAAATTCCTCATTCCTTGTCATTTTTAATTCACCAGATCGATCTCTCCTTCTCCCAGATCGATCTGTCCTCATAGCTTCATACTTATTTTAAACACTTAACATATAAATCTTCAATTATCATTCCCACAATTCACTTAGCTCAATAAATTATACTTCAAGTTTATATTACATAATTAAAATATGTCTGAAATTCTCAGATCTCACATCCTCCCCACCTTAAAAGAATTTGGTCCTCCAAATTCAATTCAACTAGTCAAAGAGATGGGGGTATTTCTCCTTCATGAGGTTCTCTAGTTCCCACGTTGCCTCTTCCCTTGAGTGATGTTTCCACAAAACTTTCACTAATGGGATGCTCTTGGTTCTCAGTACCTTCTCCTTCCTATCAAGAATCCGGACGGGTTCCTCAGTGTAGCTCATGTCCTCCTGTATGTCCATCTCGTCATACTCTATAACATGAGAAGGGTCCGGGTGGTACTTCCTTAACATAGACACATGAAAGACGTTATGTATTCTGGACATCTATGGGGGTAATGCCAATCTGTAGGCTACATCTCCCACTCTCTCAAGAATCCCGAATGGTCCTATGTATCGAGGACTCAATTTTCCTTTCTTCCCAAAT
Organism: Firmiana major; assembly: GCA_033439115.1. Classification (NCBI taxonomy): domain Eukaryota; kingdom Viridiplantae; phylum Streptophyta; class Magnoliopsida; order Malvales; family Malvaceae; genus Firmiana; species Firmiana major. The sequence continues at coordinate 15,322,295 of CM065911.1, read as the reverse complement.
CGCACGATACCCTTACTCGGTGATATTTTCAAAAATACTGCATCACCAACATCAAACTCGAGTGGCCGTCTACGCACATCCGCGTAGCTTTTCTGTCTACTCTGTGCAGCCCGTAACCTCTCACATATGAGTTTCACACTCTGTACAGCTTGCTCAACAAGCTCGGGAGTATTTATCTTTCTGTCACCGACTTCTTCCCAAGCTACAAGGGATCTACACCTCCTACCATATAGAGCCTCAAAGGGTGCCATTCCAATACTTACATGATAACTGTTATTGTACGCAAACTCTGCTAGGGGCAGGTGATCATCCCATGATCCCTTAAAATCCATTGTACACGCCCTCAACATATCCTCCAGGGTCTGAATAGTCCTCTCTGACTGACCATCTGTCTGAGGATGATAGGCGGTACTAAAACTCAATCGAGATCCCATGGACTCCTGAAACTGGGTCCAAAATCCGAAAGTAAATCGGGAATCTCTATCAGAAGTAATACTCACTGGAGCCCCATGTAATCTAGCTATCTCGCTGACATACAGCTTAGCTAAGGCATCCACAGTATCTGTGCTCTTGATGGCAAGGAAGTGGGCACTCTTGGTCAGTCTATCCACTATAACCCATATAGCGTCACGACCTCTTCGGGTCCTCGGTAAACCCATAATAAAGTCCATAGTGACATGCTCCCATTTTCATGTAGGTATAGGTAAGGGTTGTAGTAGTCCTCCAGGCTTCCGATGCTCAGCTTTCACTTGCTGGCATATTAAACACCTGGCCACATACTCTGCCACGTCTCGCTTCATACCACTCCACCAATACACCTTTCTCAAGTCTCGGTACATCGTAGTACTCCCTGGGTGCATGGTGTATCGCGAGCAGTGGGATTCTCTCAGTATCTGTCTCTTTAGGGTATCATCGTTCGGTACACAAATCCGTCCTCTGAATCTCAACAATCCATCCTCACTGACTGTGAGATCCGACTGCGAACTCTGTTCAGCTTGGCTAACCATATCTATCAACCTTTGATCACTACGCTGCCCATTTCTCATCTGATCCATGATCCTGGGCTCTATTTGCAAGCTAGCCAAAAATCCAGTCTCTACCTCTTTAACTCTGATCCGGAGTTCGACGAACTGCTCCAATAAATCCCATTCCCTGATCATCATAGCAGATATCATACTCTTCCTGCTCATGGCATCAGCAACTACATTCGCCTTACCCGGATGATATAGAATCTCGCAGTCATAATCTTTAAGGAGTTCCATCCATCTTCTTTGTCTCATGTTTAACTCTTTCTGATCAAAGAGATATCTCAAACTCTTATGATCAGTGAAGATCTGGAATCTTTCCCCATATAAGTAGTGTCTCCAGATCTTCAAAGCAAATACCACAACGGCTAACTCCAAATCATGCGTGGGGTAATTCCGCTCATGGTCTTTCAACTGTCGCGATCCATATGCGACCACTCTTCCGTGTTGCATAAACACACACCCCAATCCTTGATGTGATGCATCACTATACACCGAAAATCTTCCTGATCTGTCAGGAATAGTTAACACAGGTGCCGCTGTCAATCTCCTTTTTAACTCCTGAAAACTGAGCTCACATTGATCAGTCCATATGAACGGAGTCTCCTTACGCGTGAGTTTAGTCAAAGGAGCGGCAATCTTTGAAAATCCTTTCACAAATCTTCTGTAATACCCTGCTAAACCAAGGAAGCTTCGCACCTCAGTAACTGTCCTCGGTCTCTCCCAACTAAGCACAGCTGCTACTTTACTGGGATCCACTGATACTCCTTCCTCAAAGACTATATGACCAAGGAAAGCTATCCGGTTCAGCCAAAACTCACACTTACTAAGCTTTTCATATAATTGCTTATCTCGGAGTATCTGATGTACTAACCACAAATGTTGTGCATGCTTCTCATACGACTGAGAGTATACCAGGATATCATTAATAAAGACTATCACAAATTTATCCAGATGGTCTCTGAACACTTCGTTCATCAACCTCATAAATGCAGCAGGGGCGTTCATCAATCCAAAGGACATCACCAAAAATTCATAATAGCCATACCTTGTCCTGAAGGCCGTCTTGGGAATATCTTCTTCCTTGATCCTCAATTGGTGATAGCCCGATCTCAAATCAATCTTAGAAAAGACAGAGGTCCCTCTTAGTTGATCAAGTAGATCATCAATCCTGGGCAGTGGGTATTTATTCTTCACCGTGGCTTTATTCAACAGCCGGTAGTCTACGCATAATCTGAGACTAACATCCTTCTTCTTGACAAATAAAACAGGTGCTCCCCACGGTGAAACACTGGGCCTAATGAACCCTTGATCCAATAACTCCTGTAGTTGTTTCTTCAATTCCTCAAGTTCCACTAATGCCATCCTGTAGGGAGGTTTAGAGATCGGCTGAGTATCTGGTACTAAATCAATGGTAAACTCCAGCTCTCTCTCTGGTGGCAAACCTGGCAGCTCATCTGGGAAAACATCCGAGAATTCACACACCACAGGTATATCCTCAATCCTTGGATGTTCCCGCTCATCGTCGGAGATGAGTGTTTCGTAACCTTCACATGAACAATCATATTTAATATTCTCCAAAATAATATTAAAATTCTCAATTTACTTACTAGAATTTCACATATTCATTTCCTCAATATCTCAACCGTACACTGTAAGGTTCAGGTAGGGAGAAAGTTACAATCTTAGTGTAGCAGTCTAAACTCACTTGATTGGTTGCCAACCAATCCATCCCTAGAATTACATCAAACCCATGTATATGCAACATGATTAGATCTGCTAACATCACTCTATCTCCCACCTTTATTTCACATCCTTTACAGATTAACTCAGTTCTCTGGGATTCACGCATAGGGGTATTTACATGTAGTACATACTCTAGAGGTTCAAACTTCAAATTTAAACTACATGCAAAATGCTCTGAAATAAACGAATGCGTGGATCCTGGATCTATTAATACATGAGCCTTATGATTACAGATAGAGAGTGTACCTCTTATAGTTTCTGCTGAAGTATCCGCAGTTTCCTTATCCAGGGCAAACACACGTCCCTGTGCCACAGGTTTCTTCCCTTTCTCTGCAGCAGTGGCCCGTCTCTGGGGATTCACTCTCTGAGGCTGCTGTCTAGTAGGCTCCGGAGCATGTGGTATCTGAGGTTGAGGACAGTCCTTCACTCTGTGACCCATGTCACCACATCTAAAACATCCACGGATCGACCCAGTACAACTTCCCTCATGCGATCGGCCACAGTCTCTACAAACCCTTATCTCCGGCCTGTCATATCGAGGGGTCTCCTTGATAATAGGATAAGCTCTGGGTCTCTCCAATCTGCCCTCTGTACCTCAATCCTTCCTCTCCTGAAGGAACCTCTTCGAACATCTGCTTGAGACATCGCTGGCCTCTTGCCTTTGTCCCTAATCACTGCTCCAAACTCATTCTGGGACTGTACAATTTCAATTCCCCTCTCAATCTCTTGTGCTCGTCTCAGAGCATCTCTAAACTCAGTAATACACAACCCAATCAATCGATCTCTGATGATGGGCTTTAATCCATACACAAATCTCTCTGTGCGGAGCTCTTCATTCTTGAAAGTCTCTGGATCATATCTCAGCAGAGTGGTAAATCGGCTCTTGTAATCATCTACAGACATGTCACCCTGTACCAAACTCAAAAACTCTGCTTGCCTCCTTCTCTGGGCAGGTCGTGGTACATATTGGGCTCTAAAGGCTGTCTGGAACTCTTCCCAACCAATCACATCCTGGTGGGACATCAAAATACCCTGGGTAGTACCCCACCAATCTCGAGCTCTCCGTTTTAACATGTAGGCACACATACTGACCCTCTCAGCATCGGTGCACCCCAGATAGTCGAATATAACTCTCAACTCTGTCAACCACTCCTCAGCCTCTGTAGGATCCTTCTTTCCCTTAAATACAGGTGGATTCATTTTCAAAAAGTCCTTCAGTCGGATCATACTTCTGTCATCAGGCTGAGTGACGGGAGGCATTGGGGGTATAGGAGGTCCTTGTGGTGGTGTAGGAGTAGTACCCGAGGCATTAACTCCAAAGTGTTGTGCAAATAACACTGCCATCTGCTCAAAACCATGCCTCACATCGATCTCAATCCGATTAAATCGAGAGTTAGGACTCTCTGGTTGTGGGACAGGTGGCGGAGGGGACTCTGCCTGCCTCCTCAAACGACCTCGTCGTTTACTCATTCTCTATCTCAACTCGTCTCCTGCGCGTACATATCAAAATCGATTGAAATCTCAATCCTCAGATTCAGTTCATGACCAGACTATTACAGACACTTGGGATGTATTCTATTTCACTTAACCGACACTGACAGTACTAAACACCCTAAGCTCTGATACTAAGAAAACTCTGTGACGCCCCAAAAGCATGAAAAATAGGCCTAATTTAAAACTTTTTACTCATCAATTCACAATTAAGGGTGCATTCCTGTGCAGTGTCATACATCATCATAATTATCATGCCTCAGGATCTCATCATAATATAGTATATATTGTATCATATACATTACTCAATTCCAAGTTAATTAATCCTAATACATCCCGTACATCATTATACAATGAATGTCTGTAAATATAACTCTAGTCTGGGTACATGAATATTAAATATCTACCTCAATACACAAAATACGGCCTGGAGCTCAAGTCCTCCACTAGCCTCTAACCCGTACGTCGCAGAGAACTCACTTCACTTGAAGCAATCTGGGGGAAGAGAAAACAGGGTGAGCTTCCAAATCGCTCAGTAAGGGGGGTAAGGGAACTCAGTTATATAAACCATATCACACATCACAAATATGTATTTGTTTATGAAGCTCATTTGAAATCGTAGCATGAAAGTTCTCAAAACATCATCATCTCATAACTCATAAATCATGTGAAAACATGGAGGTAAAAAGGCTCAATATCGAGCACTCACAAGCATGTGTAAATATATGCGATAATGGCTTTTCTCAAAATACGTGATAAAATCACCTCAGTAAATAACACGTGACAAGGTCACAAAACACAACTCATGTGTAAAACGAGACTAGGCAATAAAACTCAATTAAAACTTGTCATGGCACATCAAATATGTAATCTCCTCTGGGTGCGCATCCCAGGCATCCTCGTATAGAGGGAACGTCGACAATATGGTTGTATGCATGGTATATTGGACTTATATGTTACCAGAATAAGGCCCGGCCTTACATGCTACCAGAGCAATGCCTCGCCTCATGCACACTATAACGTGGTCCTTGGGTCGGTTCCCAGGCGGCCCACTCTCTCGGTCTTACATGCTACCAAAGCAAGGCCACCCAACGTTACCAGAACGGGGGTCATCTCACGTTACCAAAATGGAGGCATCTCTCGTTACCAAAACGGAGGAATATCGAACTTACATGCTACCAGAGCAAGGCCTCCCAACGCTACCAAAGCGGAGGAATAATTGGACATACATGTTACCAGAACAAGGCTTGTGGTCCCTGGGTCAGTTCCCAGGCGTCCCACTATATCGGTCTTACATGCTACCAGAGTAAGGCCCGATGTGTATTCAACATGACATGCCTAAGTCTCAATCATTAGCCATTATCTTATAAAACGTTATGCCTTCACGTAGAACTCATAATGGTTTTCTCTCATAAAACTCATTTAAAACATTTGTGTACTCAACATAAAACATATTAAAACCGAGTTCTAACCGGGAAAACACGCACACATTTTCTCAAATCTCAGTATCGCCTTAACGTAGAGCCCAATTTACTTTTCACTCAAACTCAAAGGTTTAAAAAGTAATTTCACACTCAGCTTATAAACTCATAAAATAATGAGCTCCAACCGGCTATAAAAACCGTGTGCAATTATATCACAACACAACACCAAACATGCTTGTATTCTCAAATCATGGTTCATGCTACAAACAATTCAACAAACACATACACAAATGGTTTAGTTTTCCCTTACCTTTTTGCACCTCATATAGTGCAATCGTTTCCCCCGTATCACGGACTAGCCTCGCATTCCACTCTGGAACTCCCGAGCTGTCCAAACGATGTTAAAACATCAATACTCATTATCACATTAACCTCAATTCTCAAAATCGAGCGTAATTGCTCATAACACCTCAAATTTCTCAATTCTCATAACTCCATCACAAACCACAATCTCGCTCACAACACCTCAACATTCTATATTTCCTATGCCACAATATCTATGCTAATACACCACATTGTCTAAATCTCCATTTATAGCTCAAAAATTCCTAAATTTACCAAAGTTGCTAAATATCATCATCACTCCAACTACATTGTAATTTCATCAATCCCTAATCTTTTTTCAGCTATTTCAACACAATGCCAACAACTATCATCACCAAAATCATCTCAAATATAAGGATCGAGGTTTAGAAATTACCCAAATCTTGTGGAGAGCTTATCTCTTGCCTCGATTCGATCCGTCTTTCGATTTCCAAGTATGTTATTCTCCCTTGGATGAGGAACAACTTTTCTTCTTGCCACAACTTCTGATTTGGATGGAAATGGGTGCTTTGGATGAGTGAGAAAGTTAGGGTTCGATGAAAATAGGGGTTGAAAGAGAGAGAAAGTAAAATTGCAGGAGAAAGCAGGGGTTCCTTATATAGACTGAGGGTAGGAGATCGATCTGGCTCTTGATGAGATCGATCTGCATTTGAATTTGGGGACGATTTGGGGCAATCTTATGCCTAGGAGATCGATCTGTCGAGGGGTGAGATCGATCTCTTTATGGCTTTATGAGATCGATCTGCTCCTTGGGGAGATCGATCTTCTCCCAAACAGAAACATTTGGAGATCGATCCCTTCCTCATGAGATTGATCTTCTCTCAAACAGAATCATAAGGAGATCGATCCTCTTCCATTGGAGATCGATCTGCTCCTTAAATTCCTCCTTCCTTGTCATTTTTAACTCACCAGATCGATCTCTCCTTCTCCCAGATCGATCTGTCCTCATAGCTTCATACTTATTTTAAACACTTAACATATAAATCTCCAATTATCATTCCCACAATTCACTTAGCTCAATAAATTATACTTCAAGTTCATATTACATAATTAAAATATGTCTGAAATTCTCAGATCTCACACCTTCTGCTTGAGACAAATCGATCATGTTCCATGAAGCAGATCGATCTCATACACTGAAGCAGATCGATCTCATGACCCCGACAGATCGATCTCATGCTTTAAAATGTCATGAAAATGAGGGATTTAAGAGGACCAAATCGATCTCCTTCCAATGCAGATCGATCTCATCAAGCAAATTCTATAAATATGGAGTAGTTGGATCTACATTTCACCAGACAAAACCATTCCTTTCCATTTTCAATCTAAAACCTAGCTTTCTCACTCCTAAATCCATCTTTTTTAGTAAGATTTGAGGGAAGGCTATTAGAGACAAAGTTGTTCACATCAAAAAGAAGAACAACATAGTTTGGAGGTACTTCCCCATTTGTTGGATTGAAGGACCAAAGGTGCATTGCCATTGGGAACAAAAAGGAAAACCAAGCTAGGTGAGTTTCTAATGCAACAACTCAAGTACATTATTGAGATATTGATTTTGGAGTTGTTTGGTGTACATAGGAATGATAGAAACTACCTAGAAAGTAATGAATCCACCATGACCTAGAAATGGTCTAGTGTGAGAAAGTGAAATGTATTAAAATAAATTATGAGTGGGATATCTTAGAATGATGACTGTGTTGTGGGTATGGTTTTGAAGTGTTGTTATAGAATAAGTTGTAGGATTTACCAAAAATGGGTAAAATGTGGAATAAGACATTGGTAAGATGCATAAATGAATGAAAGAGTAAGGTTTGAGCATTTCACATCAAGTCCTAAACAAGTAACTAAGTGAGTTGCTAGATAAGTTTATTTGAAATAACTTGATGATAGCTAAATGCAAACTGAGCCAAATTTAATGAAATAGGCTCAATGAATTATATAGGCTAGTGAGGTCAAAACGTGAGTTAACAACATTAATTCAAGTGATTGGGTGAATGAATTGTAGCTCCCAAGGATACATCGGAGCAAGTTGAGCCAAAAGCGCAAGAAGCTAAGAGGAGGAGAGTCTCACTCAAGTAAATCAAGGTAAGGGAATTGTGTGGACTCTTCGAGATATCTGTGTGCAATTTTGGGCGTATTATGTTTTCTAGAATGCATGTGGATATAGGAAATGAAATGAAATGGGTGATAGAAGGGCAAAGAGTTTGGTTATGAGAAATGTGCATGAAAACAAAAGCATGATGCTTTGAAAACCTTGTTTTGTTGCTTTTAAGCAAATGATTGGTAGGTTGGCTAACATTTGAAATGATTTGCATAAGAAATGGTTTGATGTGGTTTATAACCATACTTTACAAAGAGTTGAGCCACCTACATGGATTTCAGGAGAAGGAAAGTGTGCTAAAGTATGACTCGCACGAGATTTGATGTGTTTTATACACATGAGTGCTTGTGCTTAGCTCGCACTAGCCTTCACATGGATTTTTATACTAGTTTTGACATGCTACTGGAGCATAGCTCGCATTAGATATCCACCATACTTGTTGTCATGCTTGAGATTACTCGCACGTGGTTTTTGACATGTTGATAGCCGTGCTAGGAGCTTCGGGTAGACTTGGTGTCGCACCGATTAAATAGGCTCGCATGTGCATTTTGAGATGTGACGTGATATGATGTGTTGATATGGGTCCACGGAGTACACTGTACCGTGCAGGTAGTATGGAGTACGTTGTACCATGTTAAGATTGTGATATGCCATCTTCGGACGATGTTTATATCTGCTATGGACCGGTGGGTAGGACATAACCCACCTCCCGTGTGAAAGCAGATAGTGGTGATACCCCGCACACCTGATCCGTGTAGCCTGAGATCATAAGATATGGCCATAGTCCTTGAGGAGATTTCCCTTTATTATACTGCCTATCTCACATGTTTATTGCTTTGTGAATAAATCCATATTTGAAATGTTTTGTGGGTCAGGACAGTCCGAGGGAGGGGCTGAGTCCTAACAAGTGATTATTTATTTGAGATGAAAGTATGTTAATGGTTTTTAATGAGTTTTCCATGCCTTGATTGTGAAATACGCATGATGGTTTTCCATGCTTTGTATTTGAATTGTGCACTAAAGTTTAATAGCATGAATTGCTTTACATACCACTAACACAAGAAGGAACTCATGTTTTGAGATAAAATGATGAAAAGCACGCTTTTGAGCATGGCATCATGATCACGTAGATAGTGTAGTATCTACTTGTTCACATGATTACCTTACTGAGCGTGTGGTTTGCTCAGCCCCTTTATTTTTTCCCTCTTTACAGAGCATTAAGTATTGTTTAGAGTGACTGGTAGTTTCTTTTTGAGGTATCTACTGCATCCCATCATTTAAGGTATACACACTTAGATTATTTTATATCTAAACTGTCTATAGCACAGTAGCATTTTGAATTGTAACTATTAGGGATGTAAAGAAATGTAAACACATGTGAGCAGGAACTCTGATATATATATATATATATATATATATATATATATATATATATATATATACATATATATATATATACAAGTGTTTACTTCTGAATTATAATACAAATTAAATTATTGTGATTGGATGAGATAGACATTGACACACAACCCAATTGTTGAGAGTGTAGCTGATCACGATCGAGGTAAGGAAGAGACGATTTATAAATAATGTATGAAAAACGAAAAAATGGTGATGATTTTTGGTAAGTTGAGGGTCGTGACAAAAGTTGGTATCAAAGCTGAGGTGGTCTGATGTGTTTCGATATCTAAAATACTTAATAAGTTGGAAAATTACATCCCCATGTTACTGTGCTTGTTTAGATACAATTGTGTGTGTGTCGATGGATTGACTAAGAAATTTATGTGAATGTAGGGAATTGAGCAATTATGCCCAATACGAGTCGCGATAGAGGGGTGAGAGGATGAACTAGAGGCCGTAGACGTAGGCCTAGGGCTCGTGTTGAGCCAGAAACACACGAGGCTCGGGATGAGGTTGAGGTGGAGGCTGAGGTTGAGTATGCTCCACAGGGTCCAGAGGAGAGACCCGAGAGTACTGAGGCACGCTTCGCGAGGATTGAATGGAGCATAGAGATGATCCTAGAGTTGGTCACTCAGTTGTTACTTGGAGTTGGGGGCAGGCAGAGTCCTGCCACACAGGGTGAGGCCGAGCAAGCGGCGGCTCTTAAGGCATGGGCATAACTAGCCCAGAAGCCTCAAACGACAGATACATCCCCACCCACACAGAATGTGCCTACGCCGGTTGCTACACCAGGTAGTAGAGGTTGGGGATATGGTTGTGATTTGATAGACTACGGCAGTTCTAGAAGTTTATGCTGCCGTCTTTTAGTGGAGTTAAGGACCCAGTAGCTACAGAGGATTGGATTAATGAGATTGAGAAGTTATATGGGTTCTTCGAGTGCATTACCACCGAGATGGTAGCATTTGCTGCATTTGTGCTGAAAGGATCAGCAGAACATTGGTGGAAATCTACCAGGCCTATTTTAAGAGCCCGACATATAGAGATTAGCTGGGATGTTTTTTAGAGGCCTTCCGAAGACAGTATGTTTTGGATACTGCACAGTGGAAGTTAAAGATGGCATTTATGGGATTGACCTAAGGGAGCATGATAGTGGATGAGTATGAGACGACTTTTATCTCCTTGGGTAGATATGATCCTAAAATGATGAGTAATGAAGTCGAGAAGGTCCAAAAGTTTATGGATGGACTAAGACCAACCATCATGTCTAGATTGGTTCCCCTAGATATACCGACCTACGAGGAGGTAATGCATAGGGCGTAATTATGTGAACAAGATGTTAATAGGATTGCCTCAGAGTTTAGAAAGGTTGGTAAGATGAGGGACATAGATAAGAAGAGACCAGTGATGGATAGAGGCTTCAGTTATAAGGGAAGCAAGAGATTTTTTGGAAAGAGGCCAAGGATTGAGGAGATCCGGGAGTGGACAACTAAGCCTCCCATGTATCCGGCCCTGGGTCCAGTGAAAGGAATCATGATTGGAGGGCCACGGCCTACTACAGAACAGTGTAGCAAGTGTGGTAGGTATCATGGAACTCGACCATGCTATGGACCTACTGCAGTATGTTTTCGATGTTGGAAACCTAGGCACATAATCAGAGATTGCCCAGAGATGACAAAGAGAGCCCTACAGAAGGGCCAGGAGCGAGAGAGAGCTCTAGTTGAGACAGCTGCTCCGAGGAGGAGGGCTACAGCTGAGGAAAAGGGGAAACAGGTAGTGGGTGTGAGTAGAGGATGAGTGTACGCACTGGACCAGGACACTGCTGATCAGTCTTCGGATGTGGTTAAAGGTACCATCCAAATCTTTGACTTAGAAGCATTTGTATTATTTGATCCTGGTGCCATGCATTCTTTTATATCGTCGTCCTTTGCGCATAAATTATTAAAGCATGTAAAACCCACACTACTAGATAAGATGTTGATGAAATCTACCCTTATGAATGATAGTCAATTGACTGAACATGTATGCAGGAATTATAAGATGAGGATAAAAGGTAAAGAAATGGCAGCCGATTTAATTTTATTAAGTATGAATGATTTTGATGTAATCCTAGGGATAGATTAGCTGGCTGCAAACCATGTTGTTATGGATTGTCATGCTAAAATATTGATGTTTTCCGAGTAAGAAAATCTTGTTGTAAACTTTGTGAAATGAAATGAAAGAGTATGACTATTTTAAATAAAAGAGTATGATCTCAATATATGATATTAAGAGGTGAATTTGTTTGTAAATTATATATGTTGATGTGATGATTTGTGATTAATAATGGTGGAAAGGATAATGTGAAGGTTACATTGCTTATGTGGTTGAGATGGATAAGGCACGTCCGGAGTTGATAGATATTCCAGTGATTAGGGAATTTCCAGATGTCTTTCCAAATGAATTACCAGGGTTAGCTCCAGATAGAGATATGGAGTTTGGTATAGAGTTAGTGTCTGGTACAGAGACAATATCTAAACCACCGTATAGAATGGCTCCAGTTGAGTTGGAGGAGTTAAAGAAACAGCTGCAAGAGTTATTAGAGATGGGGTTTATAAGATCGAGTGTCTCACCTTAGGGAGCACCGGTTTTGTTTGTACGGAAGAATGATAGAAGCCTCCGACTGTGTATAGATTATCGGTTGTTGAATAAGGCCACCATTAAGAATAAGTATCCCCTTCCACTCATCGATGACTTATTGGATCAGCTTAAAGGAGCGCAGATCTTCTCCAAGATAGATATAAGATCTGGGTATCATTAGCTGAAAATTCAGGATGGAGATGTACCCAAGACAGCTTTTCGCACCCGATACGGACATTATGAGTTTATGTTTATGCCATTCGGGTTGACGAATGCTCCCGCAGCTTTTATGTCATTGATGAATGAGGTATGATACGATCTGAACGTATTATCCGCAAGTGCATGGGTTGTATAAGTAATAATGGGATTTAAGTCCCAGATTATCATCCCACAGAGAAGTTGATTAGCCTAATTAATTACCGGTTAATCTTACCCTAAGTATATCCTAGCAAATTATAAAGTTACAATGGGTGATCTACTAGGCTAATTAAAATTACTAGAAAGCAATAAAATAATAAGAACTAAATAAAATAAAATCAATCTAAAAATACTTACAATGCTCCAAGAAATCAACCTACAAAAGAAAATTAAAACAGTTAAAATTAATTAACGCAATAAAATGCAAATATGAAAATAACTAAAAAAGACTAATTAAACGAAAATTAAATAATCCAAAAATAAAATGTGAATGTAATTAAACTAACTAAGAAAATGCAATTTAAACTAACTTAAAGTCTAATAAGATAAAAATCTATTTACCTAAAGAAATTCTTAAACTTAACTCTAACTAAATGCTAATAAAACAAAATCTAACTAATGCATGAAAATAAATTTAATCTAAATTAATTCTAAATAAAACTCATAAAATACTAAACTAAAAATTAAATCATAACACATATAATCTAAAATTAACTATTAACTAAGACTTAAAACTAAGATTAAATTAACAACTTAAAACATTAAATTTAACCTACAATTATCAACTAACACTACACTAAACTAACAACTAATGAATCAATCAAAATAATAAAAATGCCATAAAAATTAAACTAAACATAATAGAGGTGGCTCCGATTCTCACTATTCTTACCAGCTCAAGAGGTTTCTCAGTGTATACAAATGCTTCACACCAAGGACTGAGCTGTGTACTTATGCAATATGGAAGGGTAGTTGCATATGGGTCAAGACAGTTGAAGGATCATGAGAGGAACTACCCGACCCATGATTTGAAGTTGGCAACAATCGTGTTTGCGTTGAAAATATTGCGTCACTACCTCTATGGTGAGAAATTCTAAGTATTTACAGATCATAAAAGCCTTAAGTACATGTTCTCATAGAAAGAGTTGAACATGAGACAGAGGAGATGGCTTGAGCTTTTAAAGGATTATAATTGTGAGATTTTGTACCACTCAGGTAAGGCAAATGTGGCTGCTGATGCATTGAGTAAGAAGCATATTGGAATGTATCATTTATGATGATCAGGGAACACGGGCTGTTGGAATAGTTCTTGAACCTCAATTTGGATGTGACCCCGTCCGATGCTGATAGTGGTGTTATGATGGCTAGCCTGCATTTGGAACCGGATCTAGTAGATCGAATCTAACAGGCTCAGTGGGTTGATCAGCAGTGCAGTGATATTGTCGGACAGATATAAAAGGGCACAAAGACAGATTTTAAATTGAGTTCAGATGGATTGTTGAGGTTCAGAGGTAGGATATGTGTTCCTGATGATGCAGAGATTAGAAGATTGATCTTGACAGAGGCTCACTCATCGAGGTATACGATACATCCAGGGAGTACAAAGATGTATCAAAACCTTCTAAAGGTTTATTGGTGGTCTGGGATAAGAAAACACATTGCTGAATATGTCGCTAAATGTCTCATTTGTCAGCAAGTGAAGGTAGAGCATCAGAAGCTTGCTGGGTTATTGCAGCCTCTACCGATACCGACTTAAAAATGGGAGCACGTTACCATGGATTTTGTGATGGGATTGTCGAGGATCCGCAGAGGTCATGATGCCATATGGGTGATTGTGGATCGATTGACGAAATTGGCCTATTTCCTAGCTGTGAGAGCTATCGATACTCTGAGTCAGTTAACGAACTTGTATGTGTGCGAGATAGTGAGGCTATATGAAATTCCAGTGAGCGTTGTTTCTAATAAGGATACCTACTTCACTTCCCATTTTTGGGAACATTTTCAAGAAGCGATGGGGACCCAATTGAGTTTTATCACCGTGTTTCATCCTCAGATAAATGGTCAGTCAGAGAGGACTATACAGACCCTGGAGCATATGTTGAGAGCGTGTGCATTGGATTTTGGAAGCTCCTGGGATGACCATTTGCCACTCGCAGAGTTCACCTATAATAACAATTTTCATGCGAGTATCGAGATGGCACCATATGAGGCATTGTATGGGCGTAGATATCGTTCCCCTATTGGATGGGAAGAGGTTGGTGACAGACAGATTTTTGCTCCTGACATGATTAGACAAGCCTCTGAGGATGTCCAGTTAATTTGTGAGAGGTTACAGATAGCTCAGAGCAGACAAAAGAGTTATGCTGACAGGAGACAGAGACCACTAGAGTTTGAGGTGGGTGAGTCAGTGTTTTTGAAGGTTTCTCCCTCGAAGGGGATTATGAGATTCGGGAAGAAGGGAAAATTGAGCCCTCGATATATAGGGCTATTTGAGATACTTGATAAAGTTGGAGATAAGGCATATAGCCTAGCATTGCCACCTGAGCTAGTGAGCGTACACAATGTCTTCCACAAATTTATGTTACAGAAGTACCACTCAAACCCGACGCATGTAATAAGGTATGAGCCTTTGGAGCTCAATGAAGGATGATGTATGTTGAGAAGCTGGTTCGGATATTGGATAGAAAAGAGAAAGTGTTGAGGATAAAGGCAATCCCTTTGGTGAAAGTCCTTTGGCAACATCACACTGTGGAAGAAGCCATATGGGAATTGGAGAGTTTGATGCGGGAGAAGTATCCCGAGTTATTCACAGCTTAACTTGGTTTTAATTTGGAAGACTAAATTTTCTAAGTCTGGGAGAATGTGAGACCTCGTATATGTATAACCATGTATACGCGTACATGGAAATGTAAAATGAATGATTTCTGGATCAAATAAATATGAGTGAACTTGTAAATGGGATAAACAAGTATCATGGATGTATACAATGAGTAAATAAGGGCTGCAGTGGCCACATACTAAGTAAATGAAACTTAAAGCATCCGGGATGAGTATATGGACATAAAACGAATAAACGAGTGTAAAACGAGGAATTACACGAACCTTTTTTTATTTCCAAGTGATATGCACAAGTTTCATAGCGTGAAAGTCATAAGAAATTAGCCTTGCCAAGACTTAAATGGATATGAATTGCAAAATGACTAGTTGAGCAATCAAAGGCAAGTTAACCTTTGAAAATTCTGGGAAAACTGCAATGGAAATGCAGAAAATAAGGCCAGATCGATCTCCCATTCAAGGCAAATCGATCTCTTGTGCAAAACAAAGCAATTCCAAGTGAAATTGCAAAGGCAGATTGATAATTCTAAGAAAATAGA
This sequence comes from Firmiana major, assembly GCA_033439115.1. Taxonomy (NCBI): domain Eukaryota; kingdom Viridiplantae; phylum Streptophyta; class Magnoliopsida; order Malvales; family Malvaceae; genus Firmiana; species Firmiana major. Next base: position 15,306,535 of record CM065911.1, on the reverse strand, counting down.
ATTATTTGTGCTTAATTTTCTAATTAATTATTTAAATCCCCAATTTATTTTGTTAATTATCCCCTTTATTTAATTAAAATTCTCATGTTTGCAGATAAATTAAATCTGGATGAATTTAGAAAATTTCAGTAGAAAATGGACTAGAATTGGGCTAAAATCGAGATTGGACCATGTGGACAACACGAGCCATGCCACCTAGCACATCCAATTGGATAAGAAGACAGATGACATGGAAATATTTATTTCAAGGAGCCAATGGTGTGAAGACAGGTGGCCAAACAATGCCAACTCATCTAGGATGAAAAAAATTACAATTATACCCTTAAGTGTGTGTATAAATAAGACATGGTAGCAATTGAAAAAGACTAAGTAGTTTTTAGAGTAAGAGTAAGTTAGGAGTAGTGTTAGAATAGTTTTAATTTATTTTCTTTAGAAGCTTTCCCGTTAGTTGTTTTAACCACCATTTTCTTTATGCTACTGTTTCAGCAATTTCAATTTTTATTAAAGCTTTTTTTTTTTAGTTTTGTTACAGCCTCGTTTGTTCATCCTTCTTCTCGGTTTGTAAAAGTTCATTCCTTGATGTTTCTTATTTTGTGAGTTTTAAATGAAAATTTTATAGTCTCAAATGTTAAGCTCTCGATTTGCTTTCGAGTGGTAGGTATTTTTGTTTTATTATTATTCAATCATGCTCTCAATTTGTTCATTCATCAGACTCACCCTTTGTTCTTCAATGTTCATTCGAGTAAACCGGTTTCATCCATCACTGCCTTTGATTCTGATGCTTTGATGTAGTCTTAATGCCCAGTATTATTTCCACATCAATGGTAATGTGGGATCACAGCAGTAGGAGGAGGAATAGAAGCAAACCGAGGATGCTAGTTTTACACGTTTATGTGCTTTACGGGTGTTGATAGTCTTGTTTTTATTTTTAGTTGCTAATGTTATTTAGTTCCTTTCAGTTTCAAGTGTGATTACCTTATTAGTTTTTTTTATTTTATCTTCCTTTGTCTGCACTTCATGAATTCAGCTCCTTACTGGACTTTAAGAGTATCTTTCATTGTTTTCTTCTGCTTATGGCTTCTTGGGTTTGAGTGATAACTGTGTCAAGCACTGCGACTTTGGTTCCCTGATCATGTTTAATTGCCATATTCTGCTTATATTTACTTCTTAGTTTCTAGTAGTTCATATTGTCATTTTTTGTTTATAGTTGATATTCAACCCGTATGTTTCTTCAACATCAGTTTTGATCCTCTGTTTATCTCTGTTTTTGTGTTCTGTTACTGTTCATTATAGTTTAGTTGTTTTCTTTTCTGCAATTTTCCATAGTTGATGCTGTTGGTGTTGGTTTATTCCTGTATTGTTCAATCATTGATACCAAAGCTGCTTCCAGGTTACTCTCGGTTGCAAGAAGGTGAAAGGTGAAATGAGCTTCATGTTGCTTTCGGTAGTATTCTGTTATCAGGTTTTAGCTAAAGTAGGAGCTGGCGTGAAGGCAGAATGCTTGCTGGTTTGATGGCATCAAGTGTGGAGATACAGATAAGGAGAAACGGTGCTGCTATGCAAGGCATGATAGGCTGCAGCAGTTGATAATGAGAAGTGTATAGAGGTGCAGGACTAAATCGGGAGCTGGGCGGTCTGGTCAAAAAATGAAGCAGTTGGTAAGGTGTGAGGCTAGAGTTGTACAGAGAATGAAGAAGTGCACGAAACCGAGAGCAGAGTTGGTGGGAGTTGCAGAGCAGGAGCTGGACATGCCTTGGCAGCAAAATGAAAATGAAGCAAAGAATACGTGTACAGTGCAGTTATCGGGACCAGCATGGTTTCCAATTTCGATTAAGGCCTTGTTTGGCCACATTACATTGTTGCTATAGTTTAATGCATTATTAGTATTTCCATTCCTTTGTTAGTTGTTAGTTAGGTAGTTTATTCAATTAAAATGGTAGGTTAGTTTTAATATTTTTTGTATGTTAATTTAATTTTCAGTTTTAATTTTTTTAGTTAATAGTTAATTTTATGTTATATGTTTTAGGACTTAATTTTAGTTTAGTATTTTATGAGTTGCATTTAGAATTAATTTAGATTAAATGTGTTTCATGCATTTTTAATTTAGTATTTATTTTCATTAAATTTTAGTTTAGTTTAATTTGCAAGTTTTATTAGTTAGTTTAATTACATGCATATTTTATTTTAAGTTTGTTTAATTTTAGTTTAATTAATTTGTTTCTGTACTTTCATATTTGCATTTTTAGTTTAATTGCGTTAATTAATTTTAACTGTTTTACTTTGTTACTTTTAATTACCCAGAGCTCTGTAAATAATTTTAGCTCAATTTTATTTTCTTTATTTTATAGTTTTTATTATTTTCAGTACTGTTAGCCATGTAGATTAAAATTCATAATTTGCTAGAATATACTTAAGGTAAGATTAATCGGTAGTTAATTAGGCTGAAGTGGGACGATGATCCGGGACTCAAATCCCTTTATTACTTGTACGACCCGTGCACTGCGGTAATACGTTTAGTTAGTATCAAGTTTTTGGCATCGTTGCTAGGGAAGTTTTAATTAGTCGTTAATTAATATCGGTGAAATTATGCTTAGGTGTAATTCTAGCTTGTAAATATTTAGGTTGTAAATATTTAGAGCCTTACTTAGTTTAGTTAAATTTTCTCATAATTAATTAAAAAAAATTTCTAAGGACTTGCTGATGTTTGCATGCGTAGAGCCAAGAGTTATGATTTCTTTCCTCTAGATCCTGAAATTGAAAGAACTCTTAGGAAAATTTGAAAGGATTCTAGGAAATTTATAGCTCCGCTGCAAAACACCATGGCAGAAAATAGGAAAATCAAGATCGTTGGAGATTATGCGGTGCCGACGATTGGAGGATATTATATCGGCATTAGGCCACCAGCTGTCCCTGCTAACAATTTCAAAATTAAGTCTTCCATCCTCCAGATGATCCAAACCTCTTTACAGTTCAGTGGGCTTCCGCACGATGACCCACATGCTCACCTTGGGCAGTTCCTGGACTTGTGCAACACGTTTAAGCACAATGGATTATCTGATGATACACTTAGACTTAGACTATTCCCCTTCTCACTTAGGGATAGGGCGTGACACTGGTTAACTTCCTTGCCTCCAAGATCCATTTCTACATGGGACGAGTTAGCCCATCAACTTCTAGCCAAGTTTTTCCCTCCCTCTAAAATGGCCAGACTCCGCAGTGATATATCTTCCTTTGCCCAGTTAGACTCTGAATCTCTTTAAGAAGCATGGGAACGATATAAGGAGCTTCTTAGGAAGTGCCCTCACCATGGCCTACCTCTATGGCTACAAGTCCAAACTTTCTACAATGGACTTACAAGCCAAAATAGGACCATCGTGGACGCTGCTGCGGGTGGAGACCTAATGTGCAAAATAGAGGAAGAAGCTTATGAGCTCTTAGACAAGATGGGCTAACAACTATCAATTGTCCTCAGAGAGGCAATTGCCAAAGAAGTTGACGGGTATTTATGAGTTCGACACACTATCTACCTTGACCTCTCAAATTGCTAACCTTACGAAGAAGGTAGAGTCGCTCAGTACCCAACATAATCCTTCCAGCAGTCCTAACCCTGTGTATTCTATCCAAAGTCTTTTTCTTTCCTACAAGCTGTGTAGTGGTACCCACTCTATAGATAGGTGTTCACTCAACTTAGAATCGGTTCAGTATGTTTCCCCCCTAAGCAACAGAACAACCATTTTTTAAACATCTATAATCCAGGTGGAGGAACTATCCTAACTTTTCCTGGAGCCAAAACCAAGGGCAAACTTCTAATTATAGACCTGTAGGACCCCCTAGTTTTCAAGCTCTACCGGTTCATGTACCACCACAACCGCAATTTCCATATCATCCGCCTCATCAACCATCCCCACCTCAATTGCAGCATCATCCACCTCACTTCCATCAACCACCACCACCCCCACCACAACCCCAGCACTTACCAGCAGCTGAGAAGAAGCCCTCACTTGAGGAAATGTTCACGACTATCCTGCAAAATCAAGCTGCCTCAATTAAGAATTTAGAAGTTTAGGTTGGACAAATAGCTAATGCTCTTAGCCATCATCCACAAGGGACCCTCCCCGGTAATACTGAAGTTAACCCTGTTAGACAAAGGGAGGGTAAAGAACATGTGAAATCCATCACCCTTAGGAGTGGCAGAGAGCTGGATGATCCACAAGTTAAGTCCATCCTTAAACAGCACATAGTTGAAGAATCCTTAAGTTCTAACGAAGCAGCTCAGAAAGAGCGGGAACATTAAGATCAGGCTGCAAAGGAAACAAAGCTAGGCGCTTCTTCATCTATACCTTCTTCTACTTCACAGCCTTCCTCGTCCTCTGATGCTATACATGTTACCACTACATCCCTTCTAGTTAGACCACCAGTACCTTTTCCTCAGAGGTTCCAAAATCAAAAGCTTGACCAACAATTTGTCAAATTTCTTGAGGTTTTTAAGAAACTTCACATCAACATTCCTTTCGCAGATGCTTTAGAGCAAATGCCAAGTTATGTGAAGTTTTTGAAAGACATCCTCTCTAAGAAAAGAATATTGGAAGATTATGAGATGGTGGCTTTAATTGAGGAATGTAGTGCAATTATTCAGAGAAAATTACCCCATAAGCTCAAGGATCTCGAAAGTTTTACCATACCCTGCACTATTGGAAATATGTTCTTTGGTAGAGTCCTGTATGATTTAGGAGCCAGTATCAATCTGATGCCTCTGTCTATCTACCAAAAGTTAGGAATAGGCGATGTCAAGCCTACCATAGTGACCCTTCAGCTAGCTTATCGATCCATTAAATATCCAAAGGGGGTCATTGAGGATGTCTTAGTAAAGGTGGACAAGTTTATTTTCCCTGTAGATTTTATTATTTTGGATATGGAGGAAGACAGGGAAGTCCCCATTATACTAGGCAGACCTTTCCTAGCTACTAGTAGAACAGTAATTGATGTACAGAATGGGGAGTTAACAATGAGAGTTCAGGAACAAGAAGTGAAGTTTAATGTTTTCAAACCTTTAAAGCTCCCTGATGACTCTCAAGAGTGTTTTAAGATGGAGCTTAAGGAGGATTTAAGGCTTAAGCACAAGAAATCTGAAAGAATGAGGGAAGTAGATAGGGCGCAGGAGGATTTGACTGTCAGCACCCTGTCACCACTTTGGCTGACCCTCCTACTCTTCGCCCTGCTGCTGAGTGTTGTTTTCTTCAGCGGCATTTGAAGTGGCTGTATTTTTCTTTTTACTTTATATATAGTTCTTTTTCTTTCTCTTTTTTGTCGTTTCTTTCTTTGTTTATGTTGCAGATTTCTTTTCTACTATTACACTTTCAATCAAGCTTCAGTTGTTCATCATCATTAGAAAGGGGAGTACTCTATTTTTGAGCTTAAATTCTTACATTATCTGCACATTAAGGACACTGTGCACTTTAAGTTTGGGGGAGGGGATATCACTTGAGCAATTTTGAGAAAAATTAGAAAAAATTCAAAATTTTTTCAAAAATCTGAGAAAGAATTTTCAAAATTTTTTCGATAATATGAGCTTAAATTGTTTGATTTTGGGATGATTTAGTGTTTAGCATGTAGTTTTCCCATATTTCGATGATATGACCCCATGATTTAGTCTGACTTCGATTGAATAAGAAGCATGATTATGGGAAAAGCATGAAGTTAAATTCTTGAATTTGTCTTAATTCTGATTGTGATTACCTCATCTTATGCACATGTCATGTCATGAATCAATATATTTATTTAGAGAAAGCTTATGTGTGCATAGGATTGCATTTGTTCAGTTGATTTTGTGCATCATATTCTAGAATTTGTTTGATCTGATCTCGAGGTGAAATATTAGATCACACTTAATTAGGGAGATGATTTAGGCCATCTTTGGATCGTTTGAGCCTTTCTAGCCATCCTTGTACATATTCTACTCCTAGTCACCCATCTGGGCCAAATAATCTTTTCTCTGTAAATATTCTGGCAAAATTTTTTCGTAGCTTAAATACTCTGTTCCTATCCCTTAGCCTAAAAGCATGAAAAGTCATTGGGATATATTGTGAGCTATATAGGTATTAAGTGATAGTGAAGGAGTATGTATTAAAAAAATGAAAGAAAAAGAAAAAGAAAAAGAAAGGAAGAAAGAAGAAAAAACAAAAATAGAATAAAAAGTTCAGTGAAATAAATAAGTTTGGGGGAAATGATTTGATCTCTTACAAGATCCTAGAAGTAATGCATGTTAAGGGGTAATTAAACCTAAATCGACTTTATCATACCTTAGCCCTAGCCTTACATTACAAGCTTAATGAAGTCCTACTGATCTTTGGTTAAGTGTGACTACATTAGTGGAGAGAGAAGTGAAAAGAAAACTTATGGGAATGATCACATGTCATTGACTTTGCATTCACTGTGTTTGCATAATTTGATCCGGGTAATGTACTGTGAAGTAACTTTGACATTTTCACACACACACGAGGAGTCCAATTTAGGTTAGGATTTATGATTGAATGATTCTAAATGTTGGACTTGTGATTGTGAGTCTGTATTTTTTTCTTTGAGGATGATATTGGGGAAATTATTATGTTTAGTACTTGTCATTCCTACAATTATTTTGTTTTGCTTGAGGACAAGTAAAAGCTCAAGTTTGGGGATGTGATAATTCTATAAAATTAGAATTATTTATGCTTAATTTCTTAATTAATTATTTTAATTCTCAAATTATTTTGTTAATTATCCCCTCATTTTGACTAAAGTTCTCATGTTTGCAGATAAATTAAATCCGGATGAATTTGGAAAATTTCGGTAGAAAATGGACTGGAATTAAGCTAAAATCGAGATTGGACCACGCGGACAACACGAGTCATGCCACCTAGCACATCCAATTGGACAAGAAGATAGATGACATGGAAATATTTATTTCAAAGAGCGAATGGTGTGAAGACAAGTGGCCAAACAATCCAACTCATCTAGGATGGAAAAAAATTACAATTATACCCCTAAGTGTGTGTATAAATAAGACATGATAGCAATTGAAAAAGACTAAGTAGTTTTTAGAGTAAGAGCAAGTTAGGAGTAGTGTTAGAATAGTTTTAATTTATTTTCTTTAGAAGCTTTCTCGTTAGTTGTTTTAGCCACCATTTTCTTTATGCTACTGTTTCAGCAATTTCAATTTTTATTAAAGCTTTTTTTTAGTTTCGTTACAGCCTCATTTGTTCATCCTTCTTCTCGGTTTGTAAAAGTTCATTCCTTGATGTTTCTTATTTTGTGAGTTTTAAATGAAAAGTTTATAGTCTCAAATGTTAAGCTCTCGATTTGCTTCTAGGTGGTAGGTATTTTTGTTTTATTATTATTCAATCATGCTCTCGGTTTGTTCATTTGTCAGACTCACCCTTTTTTCTTCAATGTTCATTCGAGTAAATCGGTTTCATCCATCACTGCCTTTGATTCTGATGCTTTGATGTAGTCTTAATGCCCAATATTATTTCCACATCAATGGTAATGTGGGATCACAGCAGTAGGAGGAGGAATAGAAGCAATCTGAGGATGCTAGTTTTACACGTTTATGTGCTTTACGGGTGTTGATAGTCTTGTTTTTATTTTTAGTTGCTAATGTTACTTAGTTCCTTTCGGTTTCAAGTGTGATTACCTTGTTAGTCTTTTTTTAATTTTATCTTCCTTTGTCTGCACTTCATGAATTCAGCTCCTTACTAGACTTTAAGAGTATCTTTCATTGTTTTCTTCTGCTTATGGCTTCTCGAGTTTGAGTGATAACTGTGTCAAGCACTACGACTTTGGTTCCCTGATCATGTTTAATTACAATATTCTGCTTATATTTACTTTTTAGTTTCTAGTAGTTCATATTGTCATTTTTTGTTTATAGTTGATATTCAACCCGTATGTTTCTTCAACATCAGTTTTAATCCTCTATTTATCTCTATTTTTGTGTTCTGTTACTGTTCATTATAGTTTAGTAGTTTTCTTTTCTGCAATTTTTATAGTTGATGCTGTTGGTGTTGGTTTATTCCTGTGTTGTTCAATCATTGATACCAAAGCTGCTTCGAGGTTACTCTCGATTGCAAGACAGTGAAAGGTGAAATGAGCATCCTATTGCTTTCGGTAGTATTCTGTTATGGAGCCTGATTTTGTAGAGCATTAAGTTGATGGGCAAGGCAGGTTTCGACTGAAGCAGGAGCTGGCGTGAAGGCAGAATGCTTACTGGTTTGATGGCATCAAGTGTGGAGATATAGATAAGGAGAAACGATGTTGCTTTGCAAGGCATGATAGGCTGCAGTAGTTGATAATGAGAAGTCACAGAGGTGCAGGACTGAATCGGGAGCTGGGCAGTTTGGTCAGAAAATGAACCAGTTTGTAACATGTGAGGCTAGAGTTGTGCAGAGAAGGAAGAAGTGCATGGAACCGAGAACCGAGTTGGTGGCAGTTGTAGAGCAGGAGCTGGACACGCCTGGGTAACAAAATGAAAATGAAGCAAAGAAGACATGTACAGTGCAGTTATCGGGTGTAAGACCCGAATTTAATTAAAAACACAAAATGAATGAGTATTCGTGAAGGGAAGTCAGGTTAAATTTATCCCGAACACGTGAAGGGCAAAACAGTCAAAAGATCGAAAGCCGGAACAAATTCGATAAGAAAATTTAATTAAAAATAATGGATTTGAGAATCTTGATCAATAACGAAAAAATAATTAAATTTCGAGTCCAATTGATCAATATCCGAAATTTTTAGAAATACTGAAAAGTCATCGGGGACAATATCTCTAAAATACGAAGAAATTATACCCGAAAAGGGGTTAAAAATATAATAAATAAATTAAATAAAATTAAATAAATTAATTTGAATAAAATAATAATTTTGGTAGATATTTTTGGCAAAATAATAATAAAATAATGAATATAATAATAATAAACTAAATTATAAATAATAATAAATAAAAATAATAATAATTGTAAAAAAAAAAGATCAGAAATGAAAAATGTTATCGGGGAGAGAGAAGAAGAATGGAAAACCGAGGAAGACGACCCGTGCGTGGCCGACCGACCCACGGCCACCGGGCATCGACGGCCCCGACGAAGAGCCTAGGAGAAAGAGGGGAAGCCGACGAACAAGTTGGCACCGACGACGCCACCAAGGATAGCCGAATCCGGCGAACGGAGGAGGAGAAATCGACGGGAGAAAGGAGCTCGATTCCGGCGATCCACGGCAGCTGGGCTCGAACGGAGGCCACCAGTGTGATCGGGAGGATGAACTGATTCTTTTGAGACAGGTATCGGTCGGTGAAACCATCGAAATCCGACGGATCGAGAGGGAGAGTGCTGCAGAGGGAGAAGACAAATCCGGCGGCCACCGGCATGATTCGGCCAACCCCGACCCCAGCCGAACACTCCCCCAGTGCAGGCGCACCGTTTGGCGCCAGAGTCAAGCCGAGAACTGGCCGAAAACGCCTTGAACGGCGGCAGGAAGGTTTGAACCGGTACGGATCGGTTCAGCAAAGGGGTGAACCGGACTGAACCGACTGAACCGGATCGGTCTGAACCGGGTTGAACCGGAATGAACCGGTTCAGCCAAGAAAGAAGGGAAAAAAGGAGAAAAGAGAAAAAGGAAAAAGAGGAAGAATTTTTGGGGATGCACCGGACTTCGGGTAAGTCGGTAAGAGGTCAAAAGTGATCGAATTGATTTCCGAGAAATTTATTTAAATTATATTTAATCGAAAAGTAACCCGAAATTAAATATTAATTGTGCAGTTTTACGACAAAGCCCGAACGAGAGCCGATTGAGCTTCGATTTTTGTATCCCGCATCATATTGGGTAAGTACATTTTAATTTCGACAATTAGAGTCCTTTAATACAGAGTTTCGATTATTTTACGAAATTTATAGATTAATTCTGTATAAAAAAGGCATATTAATTGGAATTGCAACGTAATTACCGTAAATAGTATACGGGCTATCCAATGAGTTTGAAACGAAGTCCGATGATTATTGGTAAGCTAAATGAGCCCAGTAAACCCGAAGAAGGGATTTAAATAGTATGAACGGGCTGAAAACGGGCTCGAGGCCCATTAAAGTGCAATCGGGCCCAATAAAGTAAAACGGGCCCAGTACGTTAGATTTTATCAGTAAAGGTGATATACTGATAAAGATAAGTGAATTAACCCAAAATATGTGGTTATATGCAGTTTCGTAGACTTGGTTGACGCGCAGTTGGACTGAGAGATCTGATATTATCGAGACGAGATAAGTTTACGCGTGAATCGAGGTAAGGGAATTTTGTAGGTGTATAGAGATTTCTATACGTATTTATTAAGGGGATTTATAGGGTTTAGAATTCCTTAAAGTATCTAGAATAGAAATAATAATTTTTGCGAAAACTGAGGCTTAGATAAATAAAGAAAAAGACGATTTTACCCCTGAGAGTAAAATTTACAAAAAGGGTAGTAAGGCAGATAAATTGCATGATTTCATGTTTTTGATGTTTTATATGAATGTATTGCTTTGATTTAAGCAAATATGCACATAGGTTGGCTGTTGATTTCGTGAATTATACGAAAGGGTACCGGTTTGGACCGGTTACTATTTTAAAAGATGTTTTATCAAGATTGAGCCACTTATCGTATTTACATGAATAAAAAGAGTGCTAGAGTCTTTCTCGCACTCAAGTTTACTGATTTATTACTCATGAAAAGCTGTACTGGAGCATTACTCGTATGAGAAATTTGTGTGTGCACAAAACCGTGCTGGAGCTTCGCTCGCACGAGATTTTAGATATCATGATATGCATAGCATGGTGCTGGAGCTTCGCTCGCACTAGACGTGAGTTGACATGCATATAGTCGTGCGGAAGCCTCCTGTAGACTGTGTGTCACAGAGAGTTGAGATGCTCGCACGTATACTTTGAGACATGGGTTGGTTATCGACATAGTATTGAGGTGGATAAGACCTACGGCAGGCACCCCCAGACTATGATATGGGTCCACGGAGTACGATGTACCATGTATGTCACACGGAGTACGCTGTACCGTACAGTCATGATGACTCGATGATGTTACTTGATATTCTAGCGGGTAGGACTTGACCCCACCTCCCGTTGCAGTTGTGATGCCCCGCACACCGGGATCGTGTAGCCTGGGATCACAGGGACAAAGTATGACCATAGTCCTCAATTTTCATATAGTAACCTACATGCCTCACATGATATCATACGGTCTGAATAGACCAGGACGAACCCGAGGGAGGGGTAATGTCCCGATTTATGTTTTTAAAAGAGATGTGATTTAATGAATCATGGTATTCCCGAGAGATGGGTTTGACCTTGATGAAGTTGTTTTATGATGAAACAAATGAGTTTTAACGTGATGAGTTTATGAGTAAACAAAATAAGTTTTAATGTGACGAGCATGAGATGTCATACATGATTTTTCATGTTTGATTTATATGTCGATTTCATGATTTCTCTTATATGATATATACATACACGTGGCATCGTTTTAGTCATACCTCATGCTCCAAAAGTAAACGATTTTATATCATGACATTATCAGCACGTAGATAGTATAGTTATTTACCTGCTTACATTATTGCCTTACTGAGCACGTTTCGCTCACCCTTTCATTTTTCACCCTACAGGGTATATTCAGTAGAAGAGAATGACAGTAGTCATATCCGCTGCTTCTTATTAAGACCAGGTATACACATTTGTATAATTTTTGTATCTAACATATAGAGGCACAGTATTGTACATGGATGTAATATTGGGGATGTATTTATTTAAAATAAATTGATATGTAAATGAAATATGAAAATGGAATGGTAAATAGGTGAGAGGTGACTAACACCGAATCATAGCCCAACTGTTTAGTAGTGTAATTGTTCATGACGGGTAAGGAAATGAAAAAGTGAAATATTTACTCTGATTTTTAGGTAATTTGGGTCGTGACATCAGGACCAGCATGGTTTCTAATTTTGGTTAAGGTCTTGTTTGGCCACATTACATTGTTGCTATAGTTTAATGCATTATTAGTATTTCCATTCCTTTGTTAGTTGTTAGTTAGGTCGTTTAATCAATTAAAATGGTAGGTTAGTTTTAATATTTTTTGCATGTTAATTTAATTTTCAGTTTTAATTTTTTAGTTAATAGTTAATTTTATGTTATATGTTTTAGTTTTAATTTTTTAGTTAATAGTTAATTTTATGTTATATGTTTTAGACTTAATTTTAGTTTAGTATTTTATGAGTTGCATTTAGAATTAATTTAGATTAAATGTGTTACATGCATTTTTAATTTAGTCTTTATTTTCATTAAATTTTAGTTTAGTTTAATTTGCAAGTTTTATTAGTAAGTTTAATTACATGCATATTTTACTTTAAGTTTGTTTAATTTTAGTTTAATTAATTTGTTTTTGTATTTTCATATTTGCATTTTTAGTTTAATTGCGTTAATTAATTTTAACTGTTTTAATTATCTTTTGTAGGTTGTTGCTTTTAATTACCCAGAGCTCTGTAAGTAATTTTAGCTCGGTTTTATTTTCTTTATTTTATAGTTTTTATTATTTTCAGTATTGTTAGCCATGTAGATCACACCCTTAAAATTCATAATTTGCTAGAATATACTTAGGGTAAGATTAACCAATAGTTAATTAGGCTGATCAACTTCTCTGTGGGACGATAATCCGGGACTCAAATCTCTTTATCACTTGTACGACCCGTGCACTTGCGGTATTACGTTTAGTTAGTATTATAGATCGATCTCCCAAGCAAATAGATCAATCTCCTTAGCTCTCGGGTTGGAGCAGATCGATCTCCTCCCTTAGCCAGATCGATCTCCTAAGCCTTCTACCTGAGATAAATCGATCATATTCCATGAAGCAGATCGATCTCATGCTTCAAAATACCATGAAAATGAGGGATCTAAGAGGACCATATTGATCTCCTTCCAATGTAGATTTATCTCATCAAGCAAATTCTATAAATTTGGAGCAATTGGATCTGCATTTCACGGGACAAAACCATTCCTTTCCATTTTCAATCTAAAACCTAGCTTTCTCACTCCTAAATCCATCCATTTTCAGTAAGATCTGAGGGAAGGCTATTAGAGACAAAGTTGTTAACATCAAAGAGAAGAACAACATAGTTTGGAGGCATTTTTCCATTTCTTGGATTGAAGGACCAAAGGTGCATTTCCATTGGGAACAAAGAGGAAAACCAAGCTAGGTGAGTTTCTAATCCAACAACTCAAGTACATTGTTAAGATATTGATTTTGGAGTTGTTTGGTGTACATAGGAATGATAGAAACTACCTAGAAAGTAATGAATCCACCATGACCTAGAAATGGTCTAGTGTGAGAATGTGACATGTATTAAAATAAATGATGAGTGTGATATCTTAGGATGATGATTGTGTTGTGGGTATGGTTTTAAAGTGTTGTTATGGAATAAGTTGTAGGATTTACCAAAAGGGGGTAAAATGTGGATTAAGACATTGGTAAGATGCATAAATGAATGAAAGAGTAAGGGTAGAGCATTTCACATCAAGTCCTAAACAAGTAACTAAGTGAGTTGCTAGATAAGTTGATTTGAAATGACTTGATGATAGCTAAATGCAAAATGAGCCAAATTTAATTAAATAGGCTCAATGAATTATATAGGCTAGTGAGGTCAAAACGTGAGTTAACAACATTAACTCAAGTGATTGGGTGAATGAATTAAAGCTCCCGAAGATACACCGGAGCAAGTTGAGCCAAAAGCGCATGAAGCTAAGAAGAGGAGAGTCGCACCCAAGTAAATCAAGGTAAGGAAATTATGTGGACTCTTAGAGATATCTGTGTGCAATTTGAGCGCATTATGTTTTCTAGAATGCATGTGGAAATAGGAAATGAAATGAAATGGGTGATAGAAGGGCAAAGAGTTGGGTTTTGAGAAATGTGCATGAAAACAAAAGCATGATCCTTTGAAAACCTTGTTTTGTTACTTTTAAGCAAATGATTGGTAGGTTGGCTAACATTTGAAATGATTTACATAAGAAATTATTTGATGTGGTTTATAACCATACTTTGCAAAGAGTTGAGCCACCTACATGGATTTCGTGAGAATGAAAGCATGCTAGAGTATGACTCGCACAAGATTGATGTGTTTTATACGCATGAGTGCTTGAGCTTAGCTCGCACTGGTTTTTACATGGATTTTTATACTGGTTTTGACATGGTGCTGGAGCATAACTCACATTAGATGTCCACCATACTTGTTGTCATGCTTGAGATTACTCGCTCGTGGTTTTTGACATGCTGATAGTCGTGCTTAGAGCTTCGGGTAGACTTGGTGTCGCACCGATTAAATAGGCTCGCACGTGCATTTTGAGATGTGGCGTGATATGATGTGTTGATATGGGTTCACGGAGTATGTTGTATGGTGCTGGTAGCATGGAGTACGTTGTACCGTGTTGAGATTGTGATATGCCACCTTCGAACAATGTTTCGATCTGCTATGGACCGGTGGGTAGGACGTGACCTACCTCCCGTGTGAAAGCAGATAGTGGTGATACCTCGCACACCTGATCCGTGTAGCTTGGGATCACAGGATATAGCCATAGTCCTTGAGGAGATTTCCTTTTATTATACTGCCTATCTCACATGTCTATTGCTTTGTGAATAAATTCATGTTTGAAATGTTTTTTGGGTCGGGACAGTCCGAGGGAGGGGCTGAGTCCTGACATGTGATGATTTATTTGAGATGAAAGTATATTAATGGTTTTTAAAGTGCACTGATGTATGATGAGTTTTCTATGCCTTGATTGTGAAATACACATGATGGTTTTCCATGCTCTGTATTTTAATTATGCACTGAATTTTAATAGCATGAATTGCTTTACATACCATTAACATAAGCATGAACTCATGTTTTGAGATAAAATGTTGAAAAATGTGCTTTTGAGCATGGCATCACGATCACGTAGATAGTGCAGTATCTACCTATTCGCATGATTACCTTACTGAGCGTGTGGTTTGCTCACCCCCCTACCCCAATATTTTTTCCTCTTTACAGAGCATTGAGTATTGCTTAGAGCGACTGGTGGTTTCTTTTATAGGTATCTGCTGCATCCAATCATCTAAGGTATACACACTTGGATTATTTTGTATCTAAACTGTCTATAACACAGTAGCATTTTAAATTGTAACTGTTGGCTCTACCGAGAGGGGGTGAATCGATTTTCTAAAGTTAATGGTAAATTTAAACTTAATTGAATCTAATTGCAAGTAAAGAATAATCAATATAATGTAATGAAATAAATTAAAGGAAGATAAGGGAAGGAAACAACAAACTCAGTAGTTTATAGAGGTTCGGCCAATCTCTTGCCTACGTCCTCTCTTCTTGACCTCATTGTCAAGAGCTTTCTTTCACTCTATCAATGGTTGTTACAGACTCGCTTTTACAGGTTAAGGAATAACCTCTCTACCCTTTTTACACAGACAAATATTCACCCTTTTACAAAATTATCTCACAGAGGAATTCTCCTCTTCTCTCTTGAATTAAGGATGAATTAAGGTAAAGCTTTCTTTTGAGGGTAGGATAGAATAGCTTCTACACAAAGATTTTTACAACAATATCAATAAATGATGTTTGAAGACAAAGAGAATGTTGGAAAAGGTTTCTTGAGGATATACAGAATTTACAGCAATATTGTCTTCTTTTCCAGTGTCTTCAATGCTTGATTTTATACAGCAGGATTGGTCGTTGGAGCATTTAATACTGTTTTTCCCGTTGAAAATTTTGCAAAAAGAGCCGTTGGGAACCTCCAGTAGAGTGCCAGATCGATCTCTCATTATGACCAGATCGATCTCTTAGTTTAATTTCCTGCGATTACAAAGCAACTTGAAGCATGGAGATCAATCTCATATTTATAGAGATCGATCTTATAATTTGAAAATGTTAGTGAAGATCGATCTGTCGAACCAGTAGATCGATCTTCCAATCTCTCTGTTTGAGGTAAGATCGATCTCCAGATTGATCTAGTAAGTATTCTCGTAGAGAGGAGATCAATCTCTAAACACCCTAGATCGATCTCCTTAACTCTCTGACTTTGAGGAGATCGATCTCTTTCCACAGGAGATCGATCTCATAAACTCTCTGTTTGAGCATAGATCGATCTACAGATCGATCTACTACCTTTAGCCTTTTTAGAGGAGATCGATCTCTTCCTAGACCAGATCGATCTCTCAGACATTCTGTAATTTACAGATCGATCTCATAAACCCTACAGATCGATCTCTACTTCCTCAACATCTTATACAGTTTCTTTGAGTTTTCAATCTTTTAGCAGATCGATCTCATATTCTCATGAGATCGATCTCTCATCTCACCAGATCGATCTCTCAACCTTAAATACTTAGTTTCTGGTACTGATAACCTCTAAACATGTTTAAATCATTTCTATATTATTGAATTTACTTGTTTTGTCATTTCAAAATATATTAACTCAACAATATCCCCCTTTTTGATATGACAAAACTTATTCAATAAACATGTTTAGTTACCCCATTTGCATTATGCACAAAATTTGTTTTGCTTTCAAAAACTCCCCTTTAATGTAAACTCCCTTTAACTCCCCCTTAAATTAAGCTTTCTTTAACTCCCCCTTAAATTAAGCTTCCTTTAAAACATTAAACATGTTTTCTTAGCATATTCTTCTCCCCCTTTTTGTCATATCAATGGCAATAAAGGCATAAAGTCAGCTAACTTCCAAAAGATATGTCATTTCAAGATGATAGCTAAGCATAACACATTTCAAAATGAAATCTAAGCATAATACAAGTGCTCAATTGAGTAACCATATCACTTCACAAGATAATCATTCAAGCAAATTATGTTTTAAACTGTAAACACTGGAAGATAAACTTAGTAATCATCTATAACATTCTTAACAATCATGTCCTAAGGCTGAAAAGAAAATCGCTCCATAAGTTCCTCGACTCGAGTGCGAGTAACCTGCAGCTCATCGAACATAGCCAGTTGTGTGGCATGAAGGTTTGCAAATCCTTCATCCATCTTCCGGTTAAGCTCCTTAATCATCGCCACAATCGACTCCAGCCCGTCGGATGATGATGCAGGTGCAGTGGGCTGAGCAGTCGACGAAGAAGGAACCTCAGTAGGTTCAGCTGGTGGGTCTTATTCCATGGCTGCCTCAGACTGGTGTTCTCGCTTCTTCTTCCATTGCCCTTAAAAGTCCTTGTAGTACCCCATGTGGTGAAGTGTGCCAATGTTTAATACGCTCTTTGGAGAAGGCACTTCACCGGTCTCACAGAAACAATCGACCCCAAGTCGTTGAAGCAAGTACGCAAGTGGTTGTGGAAAGACTATCATGGAGGCTTGGCCGCGTACGATTTTGAGCCAGTCTTCATAAATGAAGTGGACTAGATTGGGTTTTTGATTTTATAAAGAATGAAGGTGGTGGAGCCAAAAACGAGCTAGTCTCCTGACTGTGGAGTGGCGGGTACCGAAGGGTCTAAGATTCCACGAGATGATAAGGTGGAGTAACCTCGGGTGCATCGGTAGGTCACTCACCTTATCCCCGGGGAGGTCAAATTCTAGAGGTACTTCCTCCTCTTATCGGTCAACCCAGCATTTTCTATGCCAAACACTCGGACTAGTACGGTTGTATCTATAGGGATTGTTTTAGACATGACAAACCTTTTGAACCCTAGTATCTTGCAGGGATCATCAGGGTCGTAGATGAGTTCAGCGTTAGAAAAGATGGCCCTGATGATGTTTGGAGGTACTGGGGTGTTAATTTTAAGAAATGGAAGCCAACCAAATTCTTCCATTTTTGATAGATAAGGAAAGTCAATACGATTTAAAAAAGAGAAGTCAATTATTCGCCAATGTTTAATTGGCATAGTGGAGAAATACTCTTCATATCGTTTCCTTTTTGCAGGTGTTTGAAAACAGCTGTTAAAGGTAGTGACAGAAGAGGCAGTGGGTGGTTGTGAGGAAGAAGGTCTAGGCTCTCTGTTGGCCGCTCTCTTAAGACGAGGCATAATTGTATACTAAGAAATGACCTAGACACACTCAAGGATTGTTCTAAACACACCTAAGCACTAGTTTGAAGAGTTCTCTGAAAACCTAGGCAATGAAACAGTGCTAGAATTGCCCTAATGAAGATTTCAGCAAAAACAAAGAAATTTTTAAAGAAAATTCAACAATGTATGTTACTAGAACACTGATTGATGAAAAGATTTAGCAAGAACCTTACCGAGATCGATCTGGGAGTGAGAATCGAAGGTTTGAGGCACGACAGAGGGTTAGAGATTTGAAGATTTGGGTTTTTGAAATTTAGGGATTTTGAAGCAGTTTTTATAGTCCAAGGCTAAGGAAATCGATCTGTCGAGGTATTAGATCGATCTGATATTTCTAAAAACTTAAAGAGATCGATCTGATGTTTCAAAGTATCGATCTTCAAAATACAGAAGCTCAAGGAGATCGATCTGCCAAATACATAGATCGATCTACTATTTTACAAAGGCTTAAGGAGATCGATCTGCCAAATGCATAGATCGATCTATGAAATACAAAAGCTTAAGGAGATCGATCTTATGGTAAAGAAGATCGATCTGCTTAGCTGAACCTTTTTGCTTTAGGCCAATTTGGAGCATGAAGATCGATCTATAGTGATTGAAGATCGATCTCTCATTCTTTTTGCCTAGAAAAAACATTGAAAAATCAGTTGAAAATCACTTTGAAATCAAGGTTTTGAAGGGGATAAATCTCAAGGAACATTCATGAGTCCTAATTCACCTTTAAGAACACAAAACATATCTCTATCAAGAGGTTGGTGAAGATATCAGCTATTTGATGTAAAGTATCAATATACTCTAGAATTATATCTCCCTTTTGTACATGATCTCTAAGAAAATGATGCCTAATCTCAATATGCTTAGTTCTAGAGTGTTGAATTGGATTCTTAGAGAGATTAATGGCACTGCTATTATCACATTTGATTGATACTTGCTTCTTGTCAATACCATAGTCTTTCATTTGTTGTTTAATCCACAACACTTGAGCACTACAACAACCAGCTACTATATATTCTGCTTCTGTTGTGGATTGTGCTACACTATTTTATTTCTTAGAAAACCATGACATTAATTTATTTCCTAATAATTGGCATGTTCCTGAAGTGCTCTTTCTATCTATTTTACAACCCCTAAAATCTGCATCAGAAAAAGCATGAAGAGCAAAGGTGGAGTCCTTAGGGTACCAAAGTCCTAGAGAGTGAGTGTCTTTAAGATATCTAAAGATTCTTTTAGTGGCTACTATGAGAGGATTGAAATCTAGCACATAGGCATACACTAAACAGAATATCTGGTCTACTTACAGTAAGATAAAGTAATGAACCAATCATAGACCTATATAGTTTAGTGTCTACACACTTACCACTTTCATCTTTATCAAGCTTGATGTTAGTGCCCATTGGAGTTGCTTGAGGTTTGCAGTTATCCATTCCAAATTGTTTGAGCAAATCCTTAGTATATTTCGCTTGATTGATGAAGGTTCCATCTTTAGTTTGCTTCACTTGAAGTCCCAAGAAGTAGGTTAGCTCTTCCATCATGCTCATTTCAAATTCACCTTGCATGATCTTAGCAAACTCTTGGCATAGAGATTCATTAGTTGATCCAAAAATAATATCATCTACATACACTTGAACAACTAGTAAATCTTTATTTTTATTTTTGATAAACAAAGTAGTATCTACTTTTCTTCTTGAAAATCCTTTTTCTATTAAGAATTTTGACAGTCTTTCATACCATGCTCTAGAAGCTTGTTTCAAACCATAAAGTGTCTTAGATAGTTTGAATACATGTTCAGGAAATTCATGACTTTCAAAACCGGGAGGTTGCTCAGCATAAACTTCTTCATTGATGAAGCCATTTAAAAATGCACTATTTACATCAGTTTGATATAATTTGAAGTTTTTATAGCATGCAAAGGCAAGTAGCATTCTTATTGCTTCTAATCTAGCTACCGGTGCATAAGTTTCATCATAGTCTATTCCTTCTTCTTGCCTATAGCCTTGTGCAACTAGCCTAGCTTTGTTTCTTATGATCACACTATTTTCATCCATCTTGTTCTTGAAGATCCATTTAGTTCCAATTATAGAGTGATCACTAGGTCTAGGAACCAGTTTCCATACTTTGCTTCTTTCAAATTGATTTAGTTCTTCTTACATGGCTAAAAACCAATTATTAGCATCTAAAGTTTCATAGACATTTCTAGGTTCAATTTGATATACAAAGGCTATATATTAACACACATTCCTTAGAGATGATCTAGTTCTAACTCCAAGAGTTGGATCTCCTACTATTTCACAATCTTTGACATATCCTAATTCTCTTGGTGCTCTAGACTCTCTTTCTAATATTTCTAGTTCTTCTTCATCCTCTTTATTAATGTCAAGTTTTTCTAATAGATCATTCTCTATGTTTGAGGTTTCTTTCAAGTTCTCATCAAATATTTCAATATCCTCATCATTGGTTAAACTTTTAAATATATCATTTAACTCATCAAATATTACATGTATTGATTCTTCAACCATCAATGTTCTTTTGTTATATACTCTATATGCCTTTGAATTCAATAAAGAGCCTCAAAAGATTCCCTCATCACTCTTGGCATCAAATTTTCCTAAATTGTCTTTTCCATTATTTAAGACAAAGCATTTACAACCAAAGGGGTGAAAATAGTTAATATTAGGCTTCTTTACCTTGTAAAGCTCATAAGGAGTTTTCTTTAAAATTGGTCTAATCGTAGCTCTATTAATGATATAGCAAGATTTATTTATAGCTTCAGCCCAAAAATATTTAGGTAAGTTATTTTCACATAACATGGTTCTAGCCATTTCTTCCAATGTTCTATTTCTTCTCTCAACTACCCCATTTTGTTGTGGTGTCCTAGGGGCTAAAAAATTATGACTAATTCCTTGATCATTGCAATATTCATCAAATCTAATATTTTCAAACTCTTTGCCATGATCACTTCTAAACTAGTTATAATGTAACCTTTTTCATTTTGGGCCACTTTTGTATAGACAATGAATTTTTCTAAGGCTTCATTTTTTACTCTCAAGAAGAACACCCAAGTGAATCTAGTGTAATCATCTACAATCACAAACCCATAATGTTTCCCACCTAGGCTTGTTGTTCTAGTTAGTCCAAATAGATCTAGGTGAAGTAATTAGAGAGGCCTAGTGGTTGATACTCTATATTTAGGTTTAAATGTTGTCCTTTTATGTTTTCCTTTAACACAAGCTTCACATATTTTGTCATAGTCAAAGGACAACTTAGGTAATCCTATAACAAGGTCTTTTCTAGCTAGCTTAGATAACACATGCACGCTAACATGACCTAGTCTTCTATGCCACAACCAAGGTTCTTTTTCTTTGTCTACCATAAGGCATACGTTTTCATTTTTAAGTTCATTTAGATAAACAATGTTTATGTTACCTTGTCTATGACCTAGAAAAAGAACTTTATTAGATTTAGGATCTATAACATGACATTTCAAGCAGTCAAAAATTACTTTGTAACCTTTGTCACAAAGTTGACTAATACTTGGTAAATTATGTTTTAGACCCCTAACAAGCAACACCTTTTTCTAATGAAAAGTAGTCATTACCTATTGAACCACTTCCTTCAACTTGGCCTTTGAAGTTGTCCCCAAATGTGACTTCTCCACCAACTTTTGATTTAAATGAGTTGAAGTGGCTTCTATCACCGGTCATGTGTCTTGAGCATCCACTGTCCAAGTACCAAGCTTCCTTTGTTTTTGCTTTGTGGCAATGCTCAATCACTTATAATCAACATTCAAACTTTTGTCTTAGGTACCCAAATTTTCTTGGGTCTTTTGGAGTTAGTGAATAGAATTCTTGATCCCTTTGGGATCCATTTTACTATAGCATTAATGTTTTTTGAATTAACTACCTCTTTGGGAACCCAAATTCTTTTCACTATTTTTCCTCTAAATGTGGTCATCTTCACATTACAACTATATGATGCATGTCCCTTTTTATTACAATGTGAACAAATAGTTGAGGGTTTATGCATGTTCTTTCTAGCTATGAAACTTTTGAGGTGAGTCTCTCCCCTTTTTCCATCATATCCTAATCCATTCTTATCAAAGAAGGCCCTTTGAGTTTCTAGCATGTTATCTAATTTTTGTTGACCCATGTAAAATCTAGTAAAAGAATTATGTAAGTTACTATTTTTTTCTTTTAGGTCACAAATTTCAAGATTTGTATTCTCTAATTTCTTTTCACATTCTATCTTATCCTTTAGTAATAACTCATTTTCTTTCTTTAGTTTAGATATTAATTTTTTGTACTTCATACTCATGCATTCATATTCTAATGCAAGATCATCAAATGCATCTTGCAGTTCATCAAAGGAATATTCTTTGAGATCTGAAGTTACCTTTTCATCTTTAATTGGCATGAAACATAGATTGGCAGTATCCTTATTTGAATCATCATCGGAGCTATCACTGTTGCTCCATGTTGCCATCATTGCCTTCTTTTTGTGAAACCTATCATTTGATCTTTTAAGAAGAGGGCAGTTAAACTTAATATGTCCAGGTTTTTTACATTCATAACATACAATAGTATCTTTTCTACCTAACTCTTCTTGATCTTTCTTGTGGTTTCTCCTACCACTACCACTTGCTCTCATTCTCATAAATTTGTTAAATCTTTTGGCAAACACTACCATTTCAAAATCTTCTTCACTACCACTCTCATTTTTATTCTCTTCTTGAGTAGTGGATTTCAGAGCTACTCCCACTTTCTTGGGTTGCTCTTCATTTCTTCTTAACTTCATTTCATATGTGAGTAGTGACCCTATTAGTTCATCTAGTGATAGTGTGTGGGGATCTTTGGACTCCTCAATTGCAGTTACTTTAGCTTCCCATGATTTTGGTAGGCTATTCAATATTTTCTTAACCATTTCTATATTTGAATAGATTTTCCCTAAGGACTTCAGCCCATTTATTACATCAGTAAATCTAGTGAACATGTCACTAATTGACTCTCCTTCTTTCATCCTAAATAGCTCATAATCATGTGTGAGCATTCCTACCTTAGTCTCCTTTACTTGAGTTGTGCCTTCATGAGTAATTACCAATTTATCCCAACTTTGTTTGGCATTGTCACAACCGAAGACTCTATTATATTCATTTAGCCCTAAAGCACAAAATAGGGTGTGCATGGCCTTTGCATTTAGCTGAGCACATTTTACATCATTTGAATCTCACTCATCTTCTTCTTTAGGGATATCTCTTCCCTTTATTCTTTTAGTTGGGATTTAAGGACCTTTAGTTATAATCCTCCATACCTCATAATCATTTGCTTGAATGAAAAGCATCATCCTAGTTTTCCAATAAGCATAATGTTCACCATTGAACATAGGAGGCCTAACTGTAGAATACCCCTCTCCTACTAGATTGGTTGCTACATTGTTATGAGCCATTAGATCATTTTTAACTCTTAGGAAGTTATTCCTTTATGATCAAAGAATCCTTACACTGATACCAATTGTTGGCTCTACCGAGAGGGGGGTGAATTGGTTTTCTAAAGTTAATGGTAAATTTAAACTTAATTGAATCTAATTGCAAGTAAAGAATAATCAATATAATGTAATGCAATAAATTGAAGGAAGATAAGGGTAGGAAACAGCAAACTCAGTAGTTTATAGAGGTTCGGCCAATCTCTTGCCTACGTCCTCTCTTCTTGACCTCCTTGTCAAGAGCTTTCTTTCACTCTATCAATGGCTGTTACAGACTCCCTTTTACAGGTTAAGGAATAACCTCTTTACCCTTTTTACACAGACAAATATTCACCCTTTTACAAAATTATCTCACAGAAGAACTCTCATCTTCTCTCTTGAATTAAGGATGAATACAAGGTAAAGCTTTCTTTTGAGGGTATGATAGAATAGCCTCTACACAAAGATTTTTACAACAATATCAATAAATGATGTTTGAAGATAAAGAGAATGTTGGAAAAGATTTCTTGAGGATATACAGAATTTACAGCAATAGTGTCTTCTTTTCCAATGTCTTCAATGCTTGATTTTATACAGCAGGATTGGTAGTTTGAGCATTTAATGCTGTTTTTTCTGTTGAAGATTTTGCAGAAAGAGCCGTTGGGAACCTCCAGTAGAGTGTCAGATCGATCTCCCATTATGACCAGGTCGATCTCTTAGTTTAATTTCCTGCGATTACAAAGCAACTTGAAGCATGGAGATCAATCTCATATTTGTAGAGATCGATCTTACAATTTGAAAATGTTAGTGAAGATCGATCTATCGAACCAGCAAATCGATCTTCCAATCTCTCTGTTTGAGGCAAGATCGATCTCCAGATTGATCTAGTAAGTATTCTCGTAGAGAGGAGATCAATCTCTAAACACCCTAGATCGATCTCTCTAACTCTCTGACTTTGAGGAGATCGATCTCTATCCACAGGAGATCGATCTCATAAACTCTCTGTTTGAGCATAGATTGATCTACAGATCGATCTACTACCTTTAGCCTTGTTAGAGGAGATCGATCTATTCCTAGACCAGATCGATCTCTCAGACATTCTGTAATTTACATATCGATCTCATAAACCCTACAGATCGATCTCTGCTTCCTCAACATCTTATACTGTTTCTTTGAGTTTTCAATCTTTTAGCAGATCGATCTCATATTCTCATGAGATCGATCTCTCATACTAGAAAACCCAGGAGATCGATCTCGCATCTCACCAGATCGATCTCTCAACCTTAAATACTTAGTTTCTGGTACTGATAACCTCTAAACATGTTTAAATCATTTCTATATTATTGAATTTACTTGTTTTTTCATTTCAAAATATATTAACTCAACAGTAATTATTGGGGATGTAAAGAATTGTAAACACATGTGAGCAGTAACTTTGATATGTATATATATATATATATATACACACAAGTGTTTACTTCTAAATTATAATACAAATTAAATTGTTGTCATTGGATGAGATAGACATTGACACACAGCCCAACTGTTGAGAGTGTAGCTGATCACGATCGAGTTAAGGAAGAGATGATTTATAAATAATGCACGAAAAGCGAAAAATTGGTGACAATTTTTAGTAAGTTGAGGGTCGTGACAAAAAACCACGGGACTTAAGAGTCCACTTAAACGTCTTGACTATCAAGCGAGTGTTCTTACAAAACAAAGTTCTTAACTCCTATAATGAGTACATAACTCCACTTTCAACAACAAAAAAGAAAAATTGATATTTCACCAAAACAGAGCTATTGTTCCAACCTTGATTCGAAAAGGTACAGTAGCCCAATGGAAAATCTGATTGCCCAATATTGGCATCTATGTGTCCTCTACATGCTATCAAAAAATGAAGCTAATCAGACCACGAATGACCCTCTTATCGTCATTTTGATGAAAGCTAAACTATGAGCTTTCATACACTTCTTGCTCATTTTTCTCTCTCTCGACACTATTTTTTTTATTCTGTTTCACTTTCTTACACAACAAAAATGAGCAACTAACGCTCGTATGTTTTGATCTTTTAATGCTTTAGTAAAAGGCCTAAAAAGGTAAGCTTAAAAATAAGCCAAGTGTCACTAAAAAAGCATGAGTTTTTTACTTGGGTTTCTCCACATAAGAAGGGACCTAAAGCCCAACATACAAATCTCTAGCCATCGTTTCCCAAGAAGGGAGGATTTTCATGGTCATGGAGGTGATCATGAAATGTACTCATAGAAAAAAATTTTGATCAATTATAAGGTGAGATACGTTCTAATAAAATTTTATTTTAAATATTAATTAAATTTTTTAGGTGTATTGAGGTCAACAATTAAAGTGGAGAATTTATTGAGGACTTTGAGGGTTAAAAATATTTAGAAGAGGAAATAAAGTCAAATATGGTCAGAGTTTGACACTCCGATGGGTACTCTGATGGTCAAGCCAGTAGATATCTAAATGAAAGGAAAAAAAGGGAAGAAAAATGCAAATTAATCAAAGAAGGGGAATAAAAAGCCAGTGGTTCTGAAAAAGGGCGTTATGTGAGAAAATATGCCAACCCCTAGGTCAAATCCTTTAACCCTTTTTTATACTTACCTGAGGATCTGTATATCTCATGCCTTGAGGTGGTGCTTGGACCTTGGGTCTTTCACTCCTAACTGCTATTGTGGAATGCAAGGAGGTGCTAGGTGTCAATCCTTCATTGGTTTTGTTATTTGAGTGGTTACCTTTGAGGAAATTGCCTTCTTCCAACTGCTTCCTGGTTATCAACTTGTAGAGCCTAGCTTTGGGGTGAGCAAAGTGAGTTGCAAGCCCTAACAAAGTATTTTTTGGCCTTGTTGTATGCTAGGCTTATCATTTGGGCGAGCTAGGTCATTTACTCAATACTTTTTAGGATTGAATGTACATTGGGCTCAACAATTACCCTAGGCCTTATGGTGAGTATAAAGTGTTCATCTAAAGGTCTTTCAATTATCTTTTAACTACCATCAACACTTATTAGTCTTTTTGGCAACTGTTTATTGATTTTTCCTTCACTAACAGTATTGTTTTGGCGAATGTCTATTTATTTATCGTGTTACCAAGTATTTTTTTCCAGCAAATGTTAGTCCACCTCTTGTTTTCAAGAGTCCTTGTGAAATTTTTGAGTTTTAAATATCGAGCGTTTGCCAAGATAACCACTTTTGTCGTTTTAGGAGCTTTCCTTTTGTACCCACCAAATGGCTTCTGCTTGAAGTTCAAAACTTCTTCTAGCCATAGAGACGTCAGCATTTGGCCTATTTGCCTCAATAGTCTTGGTGTTTTCAGTTTTGGTAAGATGGACTTTTATATGCTCTCAATTTTGCAGAATGAATCAAATGGCAGTTTGAACCTATTTTTCATCTGTCAAAGTCTGACCCACTTCATGTTATGGTTGGGATGTTTTTTGTTCGTATCAAATTTGATTATAGGTTACCTAAGTTTAACGACTGAAGTGCGACCAAACTTTGCTTTTAAGGCTATCCACATCATGCTTCTTGACCTCACACATGATGTCATTTACCATACTGCTTAGCAATGCAATGGGAGCTATAGAATTTTTCTTTTTGCAGGCTTTATAAGCCTTTCGATATTTCCTATTTTAGGCAATATCTTCTACCTCAAGCTCATATAGGACATTATTCAAAACTTTAAGAACCTCTTATTCTTCTAACACATGTTGGATTTTCATACTCAGATTTCATAATTGTCCTATTTAGTTTCTCACATTTGTCTAACTCAACAACAATGATCTTAGAAGCTGAAACTATTTTAGAGGATATCCTACAGTAAGACATATATGCACTTACCTAATGCCTAGCATTACACACACTCATTTTGCCACAATTTTGAAACTAAATCAATGATAATTATTGGTGTATCATGGAATCAAAAATTCACTAAGTTTCACAATGATCCTTTAATTCAACGTGTTTAATTATCACCAATTTATTTCATTATGAAAAATCTATTATTCTAAGGTAATTTATAATTTAAATACTTCAAAATTCCCACTGAAAATAAATCAAATATATATGTGTAAACAGTAACATACATTTAAATAAACTAGTCTTTTAGAATAACAATATTTTTCTAACATATTCAAACAAAAAAATAAAATAAAATAAAAAACTAGTTCCTACGAATTCTTCTTCAAGTAACTAAAATGGAATTCATAAATTCCTTTAACAGTTTAAACTCTAAAATTTCTAGTCATGGAGTTTTAGTAACTTTGTGTTTCTTATTATGAAGGCTACGACTAAATAAGAGGGTTGCAGTTCTTTTTGGCCCAATCTTCACGTATTCTTTTATAAATATTTTCACTAAATTTGCATATTAGGATTTAGGTTTCATTTCCAAAAATCTTCTAAAATACCATTCTGACTTGGTGTGTTTATCGTATCCTTTAACGCATAGTATTTGTTATAATCTTTACTCAAATACTGACAACCAATCTAAACTGATTCTTGAATTTTTCCTATTTACAACAATGATTTTTTTCTCCATATCATCATTAGGATCCATCATGTAAGAGCTTAATTCGACTAACAGTCATATTGCTATGTTATTTTATGCTTCTGTCCTAATAATCATAGGAGCCTTCATCATGACCTGCATGATTTTCTGTAACCAACATAAGTCTTGTAGCAATTAAAAAACAAATTTTAATAATCTAGTGTTATATGGGCTCAAAAAATTAATTTAGGACTTACAACTTTAAATTAATATTTTATAATTAATTTTATCCACAATATTTAATTTAAGTAGTCAATTGCATTGTCTCAGGCATTCACATGCCCATGGAAAAGATCATAATTTTCGATTTCTTAATGTCTTAATTAGTAATTTTTTCTAAATTTGAACATCTTATGCACATATACAAAAACTTTTGATAAATCAAACAAATTTGTACAACCTCAAATGGCATAGCATATTGATTGTGTTTTTAGATTCTTCTACACAAAATAACAATAATTAAAAATCATATTCTTATATGTATTATCATATCGAAAATTAAACATTTAGTCTTTGCTACTAATGTTAGAAATAATATCATACAAAATATATGACGTACAACATCACAAGCTTAATCGATATATCAAGCACAATTCAATATATAATTGATCATATGATATTTGAATAATAAATAAAAATTTAAACATTTATAGTTTCGAATAAAATTGTGTACTTGATCATTAGTCAAATACAAAATCACAAGTGAAAATTGCTCAGATTTCACTGTCTAATCCTTATTTGATTGTAGAGAATTTTTTGAGAGAATTTTTACTTTTCTTTTTCCTAATCACTTTGGTTTCTTTCTCAATCATGTACCTTTTTAATAATGCGCGATGGTTTTTTTTTTTTTTAAACTGCCTCGGGCAGTTTCTAATACAAATAGAAACTGCCTTTGGTAGCTTTATTGATTTGTGTCGGGCTCCACCAATTCTGGGCGGACCCGACACCCATCATCAACAAATATATTAAGAGGATTCAACAGAAAGCTGGCATTACCCAAGAAGAGAGAGAAAAGCCGTAGAAAGATAGAGAGGGCTACGTGGTACTACTACGAAGGGTGAGGATTGGCATGCTACGGCTAGACCAATGACTGGCTGTGACAGGATTGACGAGTAGC
This sequence comes from Firmiana major, assembly GCA_033439115.1. Lineage (NCBI taxonomy): Eukaryota > Viridiplantae > Streptophyta > Magnoliopsida > Malvales > Malvaceae > Firmiana > Firmiana major. The sequence continues at coordinate 15,277,301 of CM065911.1, read as the reverse complement.
TACGGGGGACTGACAAGGTTGAGTGCGGGCAATAAGGGGCTCAGGGGGGAGAAATTTTAGGGATTTTGATATAGGATTTAGGAAATCTTGTGTAATTTATTAAACATTTTCAAAAGTGGTAACTTCAAAAATATTTTTTTAATAATTTATAAATTTAAATTTTTTATTTAAAAATGTTTTTTTATCTATAAAATATTTATTTGCATTTCATCGATACTATAATAACCTACAAAATTATTGATAAAATTTTCGTTGATAATTCACGTACGTGTTTGATTTTATTTCTCTCCACAATAAACTGATGAAATAAGGATCCGTTGGTTATCCATAGAAAAGTAACTAAAATAAATTTATTTAAATCCATCGATGTGTTATTGGTGTTCTGGTGGTCATGCTACTATTTTTTTAGTGAATTGTTGGAAATTTTGAGAGGAGAGAGAACTTTACTAAATTTGATCATATTGTTGGAGATTTTAAAAAGACAATTTCAATCGAAGATTTTCATTCTTTTAAAGAAAAAGATAAAACTGTTGTGCATGATATTAAGAATAAAAAAAAGTGCTTCAAGTGACGCACGAAGAAAATATGTATAGATATGAGAAAATTTGACATTTAATGAAAAGGGCATATGCGTAATTAATGATAAAGAGAAACCCCTATAAATAAGGATCATGTATGATTCATAAACCAGATATGAGAACTTCATACAAAAACTATACCAAACTCCCTGTCTGACTTAAACATCGAAGTGCAAACATAGGGGAGAACCCCTGCATTCCTCTGATCTTCTTCTTTCTTGTAGAAGCTCTCGGCAACACGTGGCAGAGAATTCGAAGAGAAGATTTCAGCGATTCGTCACCATTGTTTCAGGTAACAACAATTGGCGCCGTCTGTGGGAATCGAAAGAAAAAAGCTATGGTACGGACGCGTTCGAGAGAGACTAGAACCGATGAATAATAAGAAAAAATCAAAATTCGAAGCCAAAACGACGTTTTTTGGGGAAAAATCCCGGACAAACCACCTTCAGCTGTTTGTCATCACAGAGATCTTGAAAAGTTACATGGATTCAATAAAAAATTCACCTCAATCGAACCACGGAGTATAAAGTTAGGGCCTTCCAAAGTTTCGAACACAGGGAGACACTCTATTGCCACTCCGTCGCGCACTCCGCCGCAACTCTGTTGCCACTCTGCTGCGCACACTGTTGCCACTCTGCCGCAACTCTGTTGCCACTTTGCCGCGCATTCTGTCGCCCCCTATCAACACTCTGTCGCGCACCTTGTAGAGAACTCTGCCGCAACTCTGTTGCCACTCTGCCGCGTACTCTGTCGCCCCCTATCAACACTCTGTCGCACACCGTATCGAGAACTCTTCCGTAACTCTGTTGCCACTCTGCCGCGCACACTTTTGCCACTTTGTCGCCCCTATCAACACTCTGTTGCGCACCCCTATTGAGAACTCTGCCGCAACTCTGTTGCCACTCTGCCACGCACACTGTTGCCACTCTGCAGCGCACTATGTAGCCCCCTATCAACATTCTGTCGTGCACCCCTGTCGAGAACTCTACTGCAACTTTGTTGCCACTCTGCCGCGCACATTGTTGCCACTCTACCACGCACATTGTTGCCACTCTGCCGCGCACTTTGTCGCCCCCTATCAACACTCTGTCGCGCACCCCTGTCAAGAACTCTGCCACAACCCTGTTGCCACTCTGCCGCGCACTCTGTCGCCCCCTATCAACACTCTGTAGCGTACTCTGTCGCCCCTATCAACACTCTGTCACGCACCCCTGTCGAGAACTCTGCCGCAGCTCTGTTGCCACTCTACCGCGCACACTGTTGCCACTCTGCCGCGCACTCTGTCGCACCCTATCAACACTCTGTCGCACACCCCTGTCGAGAACTCTGCCATAACTCTGTTGCCACTCTGCCACGCACTCTGTCGCCCCCTATCGAGCACTCTATCGCGCATCAGGTTGTTCACCCTGCCGCGCACCCTATCTTGCACCCCTTTCGCGCACATTACCGAGCACCCTGTCGCGCACCTTACCGAGCACTTTGCCAAGCACCCCTGTCGCGTATCATGCTGAGCACCCTCTCGCGCAAGACCCTAATGTACAGATTCAAAACCTTACCACCAGGCTGAGTGAGTTGAACTCTGCCGCAGAGATCGGGAGGCAAACCTCTGTCACAAAGTTTGGTCGAAATAATTTTGAAATTTATTAGTCTGGGGAGCAAGGGAGACAGAACCCTCCCTCAACAACTAGAAGGCAGCAAGCTAGTGGTCAGAACAGTCTTAACTCCTTAGACTATTTCGAAGGTTCAAGGAAAAATCATAGAATGAGAGGTGTTGGAAGAAAGAATTCAGTGCAAAGACACCGGAGAAGGAGCTTTCATTCAAATGACTCAGACTCTTCTAGTACCGAAGAAATGGGAGCACATTCTACCCAAGAATCAGAGAAGAACATGGAAAGAGTCATAGAAACGATTCTGGAGAAGAAAAAGTTGGTATCTTGAGAAGGTAGCCAAAGGAGGAGAATCCCATATTGTCTTGAGATCATGGACAAGCTATTGCCAAAGAAGTTCAAGATGCCCTATATGGCTACTTATGCTAACAAAATCGACCCGTATGACTATATGCAAAATTACGAGTCTCCCTTGATACTCCATGGATGGGAGGATGAAATAATGTGTAGAACCTTTTCACTCACGCTAACGGGGCATACCTTCAAATGGTTGAATGGGCTGAAAGAAGGTTCCATCTCGTCTTTTGATCAGTTACGAAGCGAGTTTTTAAAAGTCTTCATGATCAATACCCAGCGAAAAAAGGACGCGACCTACTTGCTTACACTCAAGTAAGGAAACAAGGAGTCGTTGAAAAATTATGTTGATCATTTTCGGGATACAACTCTAAAGGTGAAAAATCTACAAGTTGGAGTAGCTATGGCAGCAATGCTACAAGGAACAAAAGTTGAAATGCTATAAGAGTCTGTGTCCCTTGATCAACCCACAACCATCTTAGATTTATGTGCTTGAGCAAAATAAGTATGTAGCCCAAGAGGATGTAATGAGGATGGTACAATCACGAGAAGTGAAGGAAGAAAGAAAAAGAGAGAGATGTACCTGAAAGGAGCTCTTCTAGACCTGATAGATTGGATAAAGCTCCTAGGCTTAGGTACGAAAGCTATGCTAAGCTAAACGAGCCCTGTACTGATATTGAAAGGACTGGACTGTTAGAATTCTCGAAGAAGAAAGTAGGAAACGTAGGGCAACACATAGATGCCTACTGTGACTTTCATTTCGCTCATGGTCATTTTATGGAAAGGTGTAGAGAACTGATGGGTCAGTTAGAAAGGTTCGCGAGGGGAAGATTAATCGTTTCCTTTGGAGAAACGAAAGAGCTCATTACTCTCCTCGAGATCGAAGGGATAATCGCCCACAAAATAGGCAAAACATGCAAAAAAAATGAAGAAGAAACTAGACAAAATCCCAGAAGGTAATCGATAAGATAATGAACCAACTAGACCAGCTATAAATGTCATAGCAGGTGAAAATTCAATGGCGGAAAATTTCTCTACATCTCGTAAAACTTACGCGAGGCAAGCGTATCAAGTTCATGCTGTTATGGAGGAGAGAGTGGATGAAGAGCCTATTATGTTCACCCCAGCAGATCGGGGAGATAATATTATCCCCCACGATGATCCCATGGTTATCTCAGCAGTGGTGATGAAATAGTTAATCAAATCTTGGTAGACAGCGAAAGTTTGGGGAACAGGTAAAGGTAGTCGAGAAAGCCCAAAACATGTAACTCGACAAGTGTTATTTATGGTCGTAAAGTCAACTTCGACTGTTTATAACATGATTTTGGTAAGACCTCTATTGAATGCCATGAGGGTTGTCATCTCTCCTTGCTACCTATTAATAAAGTTTCATACCCCCGATGGAGTTGAACAAGTGCGAGGAGATCAAAAGAAGGCTCATACATGTTATATCGCCTCCACTACATGCAAAGGAATAAAGAGAAATGAGGAGTTATCTATAGTTGACCTTTCAAAACCCCAACTTGTTGAAGATTTGGTGCTGAAAAAGTCGCACATAATATATGCTCTGAAAGAGAATGAAATTTAGAGCTAATCGAGAAAGTCACATGGATGATTGGGCCCAACACTCGTAACCACACGGATGATTGGGCCCAACACCCGTAACCTTGAAATTTTGCAGGGAGGACATGGATTTCAAGTCACTTGAAATTATACTGGAATTAGCCATTTACATTATGTTTCCTTTATATATTTTTGCATCTTTACATTTTATCTATTTATTTTGAATATGTTGTCACGAGATGCTTTGAATAGATGGAATTTCTCTATTCTTATATTTATCTTGCTGATACTCATAAATATGGATCTTGTGACAGACGTGTCGTAAGAGCCTGAGGCGCAATAGCGTCACTGTAGCCAGGCGTAAAATGCAGACGAGCCGTAAGAGCCTGAGGCGCAATAGCGACACTATGGCCAGGCGTAAAAGGCAGACGAGCCTTAAGAGCCTGAGGCGCAATAGCGTTACTGTGGCCAGGCGTAAAAGGCAGACGAGCCGTAAGAGCCTGAGGCGCAATAGCGTCACTGTGGCCAGGCGTGAAAAATAGACGAGCCGTAGGAGCCTGAGGCGCAATAGAGTCACTGTGGCCAGGCGTAAAAGGCAGACGAGCCGTAAGAGCCTAAGGCACAATAGCGTCACTGTGGCCAGGCGTGAAAAACAGACGAGCCGTAAGAGCCTGAGGCGCAATAATGTTACTGTGGCCAGGCGTAAAAGGTAGACGAGCCGTAAGAGCCTGAGGCGCAATAGCGTCACTGTGGCCAGGCGTGAAAAACAGACGAGCTGTAAGAGCCTGAGGCGCAATAGCGTCACTGTGGCCAGGCGTGAAAAACAGACGAGCCATAAGAGCCTGAGGCACAATAACGTCACTGTGGCCAGGCGTAAAAGGCAGACGAGCCATAAGAGCCTGAGACACAATAGCGTCACTGTGGCCAGGCGTGAAAAACAGATGAGCCGTAAGAGCCTGAGGCGCAATAGCATCACTGTGGCCAGGCATTGGAAACAAATAAGCTATAAGAGCCTAAGACGTGATAGCGTCACTGTGGCTAGGTGTTGGAAACGAATAAGTCGTAAGAGCCTGAGGCGCGATAGCGTCACGGTGGCCAGGCATTGAAGACAAATAAGCCGTAAGAGCCTGAGGCGCGATAGCGTCACGGTGGCCAGGCGTTGAAGACAAATAAGCCGTAAGAGCTTGAGGCGTGATAGCGTCACGGTGGCCAAGCGTTGAAGAGAAATAAGCCGTAAGAGTTAGATGTGCGATAGCGTCACGACGGCCAGACATCTGAAAAGACTTGCCGTAAGAGCCAGAGGCGCAAAGGCGTCAAGGCGGCCAGACATTTGAAAACAAGCAGGCCATAGTGCCAGAGGCGCGAATGGGTCGCGACGGCCAGACATTAGAAAAAGATGTGTCATGGTACGAGAGACGCGAATGCGTCACGGCAACCCGCCATCAGAAAAAGATTTATATAAAAGGGCTTGAAACGAAAAATGCGCGTTAAACCACGAAGAAAAAGTGCAAAAGCTTGAAGCGAAAAATGCGCGAGGTAAGCTAAGCACTCAAATGAGGGCTGGAAGCAAAAAATGCATGAGGTAAACTAAATACTCCGATGAAAATTTGACTTCAGAATCTAGCGTAAAGACTTGACGTGAGGTTACGATGAGAACATATGTACTCTTTCACAAGGTTATACCTAGCGAAAGAGTGGGGAGCAATTGTTGTGCATGATATTAAGAATAAAAAAAAGTGCTTCAAGTGGCGCACGAAGAAAACATGTATAGGTATGAGAGAATCTGGCATTTAATGAAAAGGGGATATGCGTAATTAATAACAGAGAGAAACCCCTATAAATAAGGGTCAGGTATGATTCATAAACCAGATCTGAGAACTTCATACAAAAACTATACCAAACTCTCTGTCTGACTTAAGCATCGGAGTGCAAACGCAGGGGAGAACCCCTGCGTTCCTCTGATCTTCTTCTTTCTTGCAGAAGCTCTCGGCAACATGTGGCAGGAAATTTGAAGAGAAGACTTCAGTGATTCGTCACCATTATTTCAGGTAACAACAAAAACAAATTGTAGAAAAATAAAATGAGCAGGATTTAAATTTAAAATATTTTTATAAGATATTTATTAAATTTGACAATGGAGTCTTTTTTTTTTATGGGAAAGTGTTCTTTTATATGCTCTGGAGATAAGAATTCTTTTAGGAATTCAATCAAAGTGTTGGGAAAGATATATAAAAATTTTTAATATTTAATTATTAAGAAATAAAAAAAATAAAGGTAGAAATATCATTTTTGTTAAGGCATTTTAGGAAAAAATATGATTAATGGTACTTTGTTTTAGATGGATGTATTGAAGATGCTAATTTTTTTGCACACGTAATTAAGTTCTTAAGCTTAAACTTAAAAAAGTTGGTATTAATTTATTATTTAGGAAGTTTTAATGTAATTTAAGATATATTTTAAAAATATATATTTAAATAAGAGATCAATTACAATTAAAAACAAATGGTTACAACTTTTTGTTAGATCTAGTGGTTAAGTTTTTGGATTTACACAGGTCCAATTTCTCTCCCTCTCTATATATAAATATATAAGCCACAGCCACTCCAATTTGAATGGAATTTTATGTCTCAAGTGGGTTTAGAAGGAATTGACAGGTAGCACGAACACTTGTACAGCTATAGGAGCTTCAATCAATTGATACAGTTTCACCCGAACAATTTCAAAATCACTAGGCTCTCAAAGTTCATATCTTCATCTCTGCGAATTTTGATTTGGTCCATCCATACTATGTATGTTTTTTCAAATAAATAGAACAATTTGGTGTATATTTACAACATGGAGCTTAACTAGCATAAAAAATTGTAAATTGGAAAGGTTAAAAAACATTATTCCACCTTTTCAATTCTCTTTACCTTTTCAATTGTTCACATCATGGTAGAAAAAAAATATATTAAATCTTCGCTAATGTCTACAACATGCAATTAACAAAGCAGAATGCGTAGTGAGATAGTTTATGTTATTGGTTTAGGAAAACTGTTGATGTAACATTCCACCTATTCCATTTGGCATTATTTATCAACTGGATGGAATAGTCTGCCAAAGGTTTATATTATTGAATTGTATACATTTCTGTTGACAAATCAACCCACATGGATTATCCGCATTCCAGCTCATAAAGATTAGACGACTTTAAAAAGACCTGTTTGAGCTGTGTCATTGATTGACATTTGAGAGAAAAAAGTTGTAAAAAAAAAAAATATATGGAATCCAAAATGAAGAAAAAATGTCTTTCTCTTGCAATTTTAGTGCTGGTATTCTGCCATTCCATGAATTCCTCTGGAGCTATGTCAATGGAAACCAACAGCAGCAGTTCCATTATCGCCGATGATAACGAGCTGGAGTTCCTTATGGATTCTCATAGCAGTAGAATCCTTCAAAGTGGTGGAACTGTGACTGGGAGGACGGGCAACGCTGGTCAACCAGTAGCAAATTGTGGGAGAAATCAGCCATATGACAGCTGCCTTCCAAACCCAAACCGCCCCGTTGTGCCACAAAATTGTGGGACTTACACCCGTTCATGCAACAGGTGAAAGGCCATTTGAAGTCTCTTTTGTAGTTAATTTCGACTAGAAGTCTGTGGTTCCTTTTCCATGAATTTCATCCTATCTTTTCAATCTGTTGGATCATTGCATATTGGTCTGCAAATGATCTTACATATATCAATAATGACCATGTTTATTGAATTTGCAATTGTTGGACATGATTCAATGCTCGACCAGTCTGTTTTTGTTTTTTTCTTTCAGATTTGTATCTTATTGTCATGATTGTCTCAAAATTAAAATGCTGTCAATCGTGCAATCTATAGTATTTGTCCAAAGAAATGATTCGTGCAAAATACTGCAAATTTTCAGTGAACTAATGCTCCTAACTTTGGCTAAATTATAAGTGTATAAAAAATTTATGCAAAAAAGTTTTGATTAAATAAAAATAAATTATTTGATATTTGAGAGTGTATAATATTAATTATATATTTTTTTAAAAATAATTGTATCAAATATTTTACTGATTTTTTATTATGAAATTCGTTTACAAATTAACTGGGTTTCCTATTCATTCGCCAACATGAGTCGGATAGTTCTGCATATAACCGACAGTCATAGCATGTGAATTTTGAGATTTCGGCATGTTCCTGAAGAAAAGCCAAATTAGTAATTATTGAAGAAGACAAATCAAATTCAGAAAACAATAACTACCCTAAAGGAAAAAAAAGGAATTTTCAAAATGTTTAGAACAAAGGAATTGCATTTATCAGTGTTTAAATTAATTTCTCACACCTTCAAAACCTGGATTATATGTCTTTCGATTATTCTTTAAACATGTTGCGACTCAAACTAATGACAAGCTCAAACGCTACTCGGGTCAAAATTCCACCCAATATCAGTTGAGATTTACTTTTCTATATGAGTTTTAAAAAAAAAATGCCCAGAGGCTTGCAAATCGGCTTAAACCAACTATTGACCGTCCAGTTATGTGTGTTTGTTATCATTGAAATTTTCAAACAATGGAAACTTTAAAATTTATTAGTTTTTTTTTTCAATACGTTTGATAAATCTCTTACTTTTATAACTCAAATTTCTTTTTCTTTAAAAAAAAAATTACTAATAATCACATTGTGTTCTTTACTTTTTACTATTTATTTTTAATTTTACTACTTAAAAATTGTAACGACCCAATCCAGTCAACCATGACCTGCTGTGACATCGTTACTCATCCGTACTATCTATTTTGGATTCACTGACCCGCACAGTTTTATCGTGGGCGAACCAAGATCAAGTTAGCCTAGGGTTTGCCTCTCCACAATTCGTATCCCCATCATGATTCGAACTTGAGACCCTTAATTACCCAAGTCTTACCACTTTGGTACCATTTATATCTAATCTTTTGTCCAAGCTAGTTCTTACACATAATGTATAAACCTAAACTCGTCCAAACCCACCCAAATACTATTAGTTTTTTTAAAGTATTTAATAAAATATAAAATATTAAAATACATAATAGTTAATAAGTATAAAACAATAATTTCAAATAAATTCTTACCAAAAAGACTAAAAAACCATGAAAATTAAAAATTAAAGTTGAAAAAAATAATACAAACTCAAATTATATTATACAAAAGATCTAGTTGTTAAAATGTATTAGTATAACAAATAGTAAAAAAGTGTAAGACCCGAATTTAACTAAATACGAAAATTAAATAAGAAAAGATGAGGAGTATTTGTGAAGGAAGTCGGGTTAAATTAATCCCGAACACGTGTAAGGGCCAAATGGTCAAAAGATCGAAAGCCGGTATAATTTCGATAAGGGAATTTAATTAAAAATATGGATTTAAGAAATCTTGGTCAATAAAAGTGAAATAAAATTATTTCGGATTAAATTGATCAAGATAGTAATTTATGAAAATTAATCGGGATTAATCGAGATTTTTAGTTCGGAAAAAAAAAATAATCCCGAAAATAATCGAAAAATATACCGAAAGGTCACCCGGGACAATATCCCGAAAATACGGAGAACTCATACCCGAAAAAGGATTAAAATAAATTAAATTAAATTAAATTAATTAATTAAGAATAAAATAATAATTTTAAGAGGTATTTGGGTAGTTTAATATATTTTATTGAATAGTAAAATAATTAAAATAAATAAAAATAATAATAAAATTGATAAAATAAGAAGAAAAAAAAAAGAAAATGAAAAAAAAAAAAAAAAGGGGGTCGGGGAGAGAGAAAGAAAGAAACAGAAACAGAAAAGCAGAGAAACGGAAGCTGTGTCGGGGGAAGAGGCCGAACGACCACCGGCGATCCCTGTCCCAGGCCGCCCACCGGAAAGGAAGCCCGACGCCCGACGAACACGATGGTACCGGCGGTGCAGCTTACCGACGCCGGAGGAAGCCGAACGGAGGGAGAGAAACCCGCGGGGAAAACGGAGTCGGTACCGGCGATCCACGGCAGCTGGGGGCGATCGGCGGGCACCGGCGTGACCAGGAAGAAGAGCCGATCCTTTTGAGGCCAATACCGACCGGCGAAATCGCCGGAATCCGTCGAATCGGGAGGAAACAGCCGCGGGGGAGAAGAGCTGATTCCCGGCGATCGGCGGCGATTCAGGCTCGGCCACCCCTAGCCGAATGTCCCCGAGGCCAAGGCGAGTCGATCGGTGGTAGCCACAACCGTCGAAGTGGCTGGAAAACGCCGGAAACGGTGGAGGAAAGGAAATGGGTCCGACGGTCGAGGGAGAACTACCGGACCGGCGGCGTTCCGGCGAGCTTGACCCAAACCGAGGGCAGATCTGAGACGCGGACAACCTCACGGAGCCACTGGCGGTGGAAGCCGGCGGAGAACCGGCCGGCAAGGTGGTGAACCGGCGGTGAACCGGCCGAACCGGAGTGAACCGGCGGTCTGAACCGGTCCGAACCGGACTGAACCGGTTCAGCCAAAAAGAGGAGAAAAAGGGGAGAAAAAGGGAAAAGGAAAAAGAGAAAAAAATTGGGGAAAATTCTGGTGATGCAATCGAGCTTCGGGTAAGTCGATAAGCGGTCAAATTGACCCGATTTAAATTTGGAATATTTTATTTAATTAAATTTCGACCGAAAAGTTTACCCGAAAATGTAATTAAATGTGTAGCTCGACGATTGGCATCAATCGAGGGCTCGAGACAGCCTCGATTTGCGGACTAGCATGGAATCTCGGGTAAGTGATCCCTATTTACGACAATTTTCTCGTTATGCGAGATGTTGAGTTAATTTCCGCATAAATTGAATAAAATTATGGAAATTTAGATTAATTGTCGTAAATATTTAATTTAGCTACTCGAGAAGTAGAACGAGGCCCGATAAATTATTGGTGGGCCCAATGAGCCCAATAGGCCTCGATAAGTGGGAATTTAGTGAAAAGCGGGCTTAAGGCCGATTAAGGCCCATTAAGGTGCAATCGGGCCCAATAAGGGTAAACGGGCCCAATGATTTAAATTAAGCCCAGAAAGTAATAGATACAATTAAATTGCATAATATTTGACCTGAGGAATGTTAATACGCAGTTCCGGGCATTGGATTGGAAGCATATCGGACTGCGCGATGGGACTACATTGGAAAAGAAAAAGGTCAGACTCGACGAGAATCGAGGTAAGGGAATTCTGCGGACTGCTAGAGGTAACAGTACGCAATTTTACATTCATATGCAGTCCTTTAAAACTAATTGAAGGGTCTAGAGGTCGAAAAACAATTTTAGTGCCCCGTATGGGTAAAATTACTAAAATACCCTTGTTAAGGGTAAAATTCTAAAAAAATTTAGGAAAAATTGGGAGGAGCAAGAACAAGAGGTTCCTGCTCGTTCTGGAGGTATTTCAACGCATGCATGAGTAGGCTGGCTCACCTTGAAAGAAAATGCATAGCATTGCATATCTTAACTGATGTGATTTCTGTGAAAACTATTTGGAAATAACCGAGCCGCCTACATGTTTTTATTTACATGTGACGTGCTAGAGCTCAGCTCGCACGATGTTTGACTTGTGTGATGCATGCATTAGTGCTGGAGCGAGAGCTCGCACTAGAGTTTTACATGCATAGGTGCTAGAGTATAACTCGCACCAGATTTCACATGCTTTTGCGTGACATGGTGCTAGAGTCTAACTCGCACCAGATTTTACATGATTTTCATGACAGGGTGCGGGAGTTTAACTCGCACCAGATTTTATAAGATTTTCATACAATTTATATACAGAGTGCTGAGCCTAGCTCGCACTAGTTTTACTGGATTTGTGGAGTAGCGCTGTCTGCCCTTGGAGTCAGCCAAAAGGCCCAACAGGCTCAATAGACCTCTTAAGTAGGGTGAGAGTGAGGGATGAGGTTGGCGGCCTTGTGGAGATGTAAAGCGGGCTCTGCCAAGTTTACTTGATTTGATGAGAGTGCTGAGCATCGCTCGCACTGATTCTTAAGAGAACATACAATGAGCCGTGCTTGGAGCATCGGGTAGACTGTGTGTCACCGATTTAATAGGCTCGCACGTGCGTTTTGAGACATGGCAACGAGTATTGAGTTATGAAAACCTCTGTGGGAAGCAGGCCAATTGGGCTGGAGTACCTAGAGTGATATGGGTCCATGGAGTACGATGTACCGTGCAAGTAGCATGGAGTACGATGTATCGTGGGGTATCTTCGGATGCGGTATCTTTGTGATACAGAGTATCTTCGGATACGGTATCTTTGTGATACGGGGTATCTTTGTGATACGGTATCTTCGTGATACGGGGTATCTTCGGATACGGCATCGACGGATGCGTGAGATCGGATAAGACTGACGGGTTGGATTGACCCACCTCCCGGGCAGTTCCCGATCAGGGTGAGACCTCGCACACTGGGATCCGTGAAGCTAGAGGACTCACGAGGACATATTGGCCAGTCCTGGTTATTACCGATATACAGTATTGCCTAGTCTCGTATCTTGTATATATATACGTATGTTTTCGATACCGATGCTTTTGAGAAATTCTATTTCCATGGTTTTGTGTGAGTCAGGATCACCCGAAGGAGGGGTCGAGTCCTGACTTCATTGTGAAATTTTTAAAGAGAAAGAAATGATTTAAAATAATTGCATGTTGAGTTTTCCGTGCAACTGGATTTACATAACATCACAACATCATATCATATGTTTTAAAATGTGTGGAGAAAGGGTGGTTTATGCATGGCACCACGTTCATGTAGGTAGTATGGTTACCTACTTGTTCGTAGGATTGCCTTACTGAGCTTGATGTGCTCACCCCTTTCATTTTCTCCCACAGATGATCTCCAGTTGAAGTTGAGGCGACTCAGTACTGCATTCCGGATATCCGCTGTTGCCCATCAACATAAGGTATATACACTTGTACTTATTGTATCTACATAAGCATAGCACAATAACATGTTTGTAAGTAACTTTAGGGGATGTATAAATAATATAACAACTATAAATGACTGGAGAAGAAATAAGTACTGGGGTAGATGTATGGTGGGACTGGCATTGACGCACAGCCCAATTAGTAGTGGAGTGTTGGTCACGATTCGAGGACAGGTAAGAATTAAGTAAGAAAATAAACAAAAACGCGAAAAAGTCACTCTGATTTTTGGATAGTTGGGTCGTGACAATTATTTTGGTATCAGAGCATAATTGGTCTGATGTGTGTCAGTGTCAGAAGTTAGGAAATTACATCCCCGTGTTACTGTGCTTAGTTAGATACAATAGTGTATATCGAGATGGGCTTGACTAAAAAATGGTTGAGAATGCAGGAATGCTTAACATGAGTCGCGAAAAATGAGATAGTGCACGAGGCAGAGGTCGTAGAGGTAGACCTGAGTCTGCTAAGTCGTGCTGAGTTTGACTTATGAGAACCAGTGTGAAATTGAAATGGAGGCTAATGTTGAAAATGCCTCACAGAGTCCGACAGAGTGATCGGACAGTATTGAGACACGCTTCGCGAGATTGGAGCGGAGTGTGGAGATTACTTGAGGAGCAAATTGCTCAGATCATGTATGAGATCAGAGGGCGCAGCGGAATAGTGGTGGAAACCCGCTCGACCCATCTTAAGAGTTGAGATGAGAAATATCTTGGACATATTCCGGTGACAGGATATCCCGGACATGATTTAAAGGACATTTCAGATTAAAGTCCTTATTCTGACCCAGAGGATTTGATTGATTGACGAGCAGGGGGACTCGATTATATTCTGGGTAGATATTACCTCGACACTATGAAAAGTGACAGTCGAGATGTCTAAAAATTTATGGAAGGGCTCAGATTGTCAATTAGAGTCTGATTGGCCCGTGAGATATTACCTATACCGAGGCAGTGCACAGATTTACAGTTGGGTAAATAAAAACACGAATTGCACGCCTCTGTGATTGAGAAAGGTAATGAGGGCCGAAATAGAGACAGAAAGAGAATCGAGAAATGACAGAGATGTTAAAATGAGAAAATGGTAATTGGTAAAAGATTAAATTTGACGAGTTATGGAGTAAGATAATTGGTAAGGCCCCAGTGCATCCAATTTTGGGCACTCTTGTGGGCATTGTGATTGGAGGACCCCGACCTGCTACGAAGTAGTGTAGCAGTGTGAGCACTGTAAGCAGTGTGAGATGTGTGGTGGATACCACGGAAGGAAGGTTTATACCTACACGGTATAGATGAAAATGGTCGTCAAGTGTAGTAAGACGGACCATTGATTTAGGATTGCTCAGAGTTGGGCGAGAATTACCCCACAGAAAAGTAAAGAGACGGAGAAAAACTTTGTTGGTATAGCCGCAACGAAAAGAGAGGCCCTAGCCGAAAAGAAAAAGGAAAGTAGGTTGTTGGACGAAGGCGAGAGGATGTCTTGGACCAGGATGCTATTGATGTTTCATGGATGTGGTGTAAGATGCCACACTTGTTATGAATAATGAAGTACATATGTTCATAAATCCTGGTACCACACATTTATTCGTACCGCCTTCATTCACATATAAGTGAGTAAAAGGCATGAATGCCTACATCATTGGGCACAATACAGATAAATGAGTACCCCAATAGAGGAGGATTAATTAACGGAATATGGCTATGGAGATTTTAAGTTGAAAACAGGGGTGAAAACATCCCTGAAAAGTATATTGTAAGTGTTGACAGGTGATAAAAAGGGATGCAACAGTTGAAATTAAAGGAGAAAAGGATTGTACTCACGAAATGAATAATGACAAGAGTTTCGTTATAATTGATACACAAAGGAGAAAATCTTCGAGATAAGATAGATCCTAAGTACAAGATGTATTGGAGTAGAGATATATGCTAGATAAGGAATACCCTTAATATGCGAAGTAATTGAGGTTAAACAATTAGTAGCGAATACAAATTATAACCAAGGATAAGGATGGGTATAACCATAACCAGTAGTTGTGGTTAAGTCTGAAGGCTAATAAAGGTATTTCAAAATACCTCCCCGCCTGAAGACTTGACAGCGTCTAAAAGTATATATATATATATAACCTATAACGTGAAATCGATCGGCGTAATAGATACCTTTAGCATTAGGATACCATTACTAAGACGATAAGAATATAAAAAAAAAAATTTCGACAAATCATAAAGGTTAACATATTAAAATTTAATAAGAGCCGTTAAGATGAGAAAAGGAAATGACGCAGGTTAGTACCTGAAAATGTAAGCGGTTGAGAAGGATCTTATACGCTTATGCGTAAATAAGTCAAGGATTGGACCGAATTGTAATCAGCAGTAACAGTGATATGCTGGGAGTAGTTAAAGCCTAGGGCGAATTATAAGCAACAATTGGCAAATGACTTTTACAATGGGTTGCTGCGAGTTCAAAAAGGATATACTTTGTTGACACGTTTAATTATGAAAACGTGGTCATTGAATAAGATGATAAATAAGATGATTGATGTGACTTGAATTTGGCGTGATGAAGTATGAACTGACCACCGTGATTAATTTCACCATACCCAACAGCTCAAGAGGTTCTCAGTGAGTATGAATACCTCGAAATAATGAATGAGCTGTGTATTGATGTATAATGGGAAGATACCCATGATTTAAAACTGGCAACAGTATTTGTACCGAGGATATGGTACTATTATGTACAGGGTGAGAAATTGTGGATATGCACTGATCATAAAGCCCGAGTATCTGTTTTTACAGAAAGGCGAATATGAGAATACATAGTGGGTTAGAGCTTCTGAGAGGTTTTGATTGTGAAAAAAATTGTACCACCCAGGAAAGGCTAATGTGATGGCTGATGCCTCGAGTAGAAAGAGCCTCGGGATGGTACCACACATGATGGTCAGGGAGCGTGAGCTGCGAGATGCAGTGGTGAGCCTCAGTAAAGATGTGATCCCTTCTGATGATGACAGTGATTGGTATGATTGTGTGACAGCTAGCCTGATGACTAGTACCGGATGAGAGTGCCCGGATTTGCTAGGCTTAGCGTGATGATCGACCGGATGTCGATAGTTTGGGTCTGATTCAGAAGGGTACAGTGACAGAGATCACAGAGAGTATGATAATGATTTATAGAGAGGCTCAGAGACAGTATGAGTGCTCCCCAGGACCACAGTTGATGAGATAGTAATGTTGTCAGAAGCTCACTCTTCGGGATATACAGTGCATACGGAAAGTAAAGAAATATATCGAAATCTCGAAAAGGGTATAGGTGGTCAGATATGAAAAGAGATGTGGAGAGGTTGTAAAAAGTGCCTAGTGTGTGTCAGCAGAGTAAGGTAGAGTATTAAAAGTCTGCAGAGTTATTGCAGCACCTACCTATATCGACACGGCACGAAAAACGAGAGCAAGTCTCCATGAATGTCGTGATGGGTTATAGAGGACCCGGATAAATCAGGAGACTATTCGGATGATAGTCGCCAAATTGATTAAGTCTACCCACCTTCTAGTTATGAACTCCCCAGATACTCAGAGTGTGTATGAGGATTTATGTGTAAGGCAGTTTGTGGAACATTATGTAACGTTCCAGTGAGCATGGTATCATATAGGGATTCCCACTCCACTTCCTACCTCTGGAATATATTTAAGGAAGCTATGGGAACCCGACTGAGTATTAGCACAGCTTTCCATCCTCAGACAGATGGTCAGTCAGAGAGGACTGTACAAGTCCTGGAGGATCCGATGAAAGCGTGTGCCATTGATTTTATAAGCTCCTGGAATGATCAGTTGATTTCTAATTGAAGTCGCCAATAACGACAATTGGCAATTGAGTATCGGGATAACAAGTTATGAGACAGTGTATAGCTGTAGGGGCTGTTCCCCAAATTGGATAAGAAAAGTGGGTGACAGATAGAATCATTCTGATTTTGGATAATAAGTCTCTGAGGATGTTTATTTAAGGTTGAGAGATTAAGAACACCTCAGAGCAGATAGACAAGTATTGGAATTCACCCTTGGTGAATTAATATGGTTGAATTAGCTTGTCCTAAGAGAATAAGGACATAGCGAGCTTTTGGAAGAAGGTAAATTGAGTTGTGCTGGATGAAAGATTTTGAGAGATTAGACAAGTGGGAGATAAGACCTGTAGGTTGGTGTTATCACCTGAGTTAACAGGCACCCACAATGTGTCTCAGCTTTTGATGCTTCGGAAATACTATCCAGATCCAGCGTAGGTGATAGGATATGAGATTCAAAAGTTCAGTTTGAGGAAAATACAAGTATATTGAAGAAGTTGATTCGGGCATTAAACAGGAAAGAGAAAGTATTGGGGTTTAAGATGATCCCCCTAATTAAAGTCCTTTGGTAGTAATACACTCCGGAGAAGGTTACATAAGAATTTAAGAGTATGATACAATCGATATACCCGGAGTGGTATATGGACTCATATGGCTTGGTTCTAATTTGGAGGACCAAATTTCCTTAAGTGGGGGAGAGTTGTAAGACCCGAATTTAACTAAATACGAAAATTAAATAAGAAAAGATGAGGAGTATTTGTGAAGGAAGTCGGGTTAAATTAATCCCGAACACGTGTAAGGGCCAAATGGTCAAAAGATCGAAAGCCGGTATAATTTCGATAAGGGAATTTAATTAAAAATATGGATTTAAGAAATCTTGGTCAATAAAAGTGAAATAAAATTATTTCGGATTAAATTGATCAAGATAGTAATTTATGAAAATTAATCGGGATTAATCGAGATTTTTAGTTCGGAAAAAAAAAATAATCCCGAAAATAATCGAAAAATATACCGAAAGGTCACCCGGGACAATATCCCGAAAATACGGAGAACTCATACCCGAAAAAGGATTAAAATAAATTAAATTAAATTAAATTAATTAATTAAGAATAAAATAATAATTTTAAGAGGTATTTGGGTAGTTTAATATATTTTATTGAATAGTAAAATAATTAAAATAAATAAAAATAATAATAAAATTGATAAAATAAGAAGAAAAAAAAAAGTAATTGAAACAAAAAAAAAAGGGGGTCGGGGAGAGAGAAAGAAAGAAACAGAAACAGAAAAGCAGAGAAACAGAAGCTGTGTCGGGGGAAGAGGCCGAACGACCACCGGCGATCCCTGTCCCAGGCCGCCCACCGAAAAAGGAAGCCCGACGCCCGACGAACACGATGGTACCGGCGGTGCAGCTTACCGACGCCGGAGGAAGCCGAACGGAGGGAGAGAAACCCGCGGGGAAAACGGAGTCGGTACCGGCGATCCACGGCAGCTGGGGGCGATCGGCGGGCACCGGCGTGACCAGGAAGAAGAGCCGATCCTTTTGAGGCCAATACCGACCGGCGAAATCGCCGAAATCCGTCGAATCGGGAGGAAACAGCCGCGGGGGAGAAGAGCTGATTCCCGGCGATCGGCGGCGATTCAGGCTCGGCCACCCCTAGCCGAATGTCCCCGAGGCCAAGGCGAGTCGATCGGTGGTAGCCACAACCGTCGAAGTGGCCGGAAAACGCCGGAAACGGCGGAGGAAAGGAAATGGGTCCGACGGTCGAGGGAGAACTACCGGACCGGCGGCGTTCCGGCGTGCTTGACCCAAACCGAGGGCAGATCTGAGACGCGGACAACCTCACGGAGCCACTGGCGGTGGAAGCCGGCGGAGAACCGGCCGGCAAGGTGGTGAACCGGCGGTGAACCGACCGAACCGGAGTGAACCGGCGGTCTGAACCGGTCCGAACCGGACTGAACCGGTTCAGCCAAAAAGAGGAGAAAAAGGGGAGAAAAAGGGAAAAGGAAAAAGAGAAAAAAATTGGGGAAAATTTCGGTGATGCAATCGAGCTTCGGGTAAGTCGATAAGCGGTCAAATTGACCCGATTTAAATTTGGAATATTTTATTTAATTAAATTTCGACCGAAAAGTTTACCCGAAAATGTAATTAAATGTGTAGCTCGACGATTGGCATCAACCGAGGGCTCGAGACAGCCTCGATTTACGGACTAGCATGGAATCTCGGGTAAGTGATCCCTATTTACGACAATTTTCTCGTTATGCGAGATGTTGAGTTAATTTCCGCATAAATTGAATAAAATTATGGAAATTTAGATTAATTGTTGTAAATATTTAATTTAGCTACTCGAGAAGTAGAACGAGGCCCGATAAATTATTGGTGGGCCCAATGAGCCCAATAGGCCTCGATAAGTGGGAATTTAGTGAAAAGCGGGCTTAAGGCCGATTAAGGCCCATTAAGGTGCAATCGGGCCCAATAAGGGTAAACGGGCCCAATGATTTAAATTAAGCCCAGAAAGTAATAGATACAATTAAATTGCATAATATCTGACCTGAGGAATGTTAATACGCAGTTCCGGGCATTGGATTGGAAGCATATCGGACTGCGCGATGGGACTACATTGGAAAAGAAAAAGGTCAGACTCGACGAGAATCGAGGTAAGGGAATTCTGCGGACTGCTAGAGGTAACAGTACGCAATTTTACATTCATATGCAGTCCTTTAAAACTAATTGAAGGGTCTAGAGGTCGAAAAACAATTTTAGTGCCCCGTATGGGCAAAATTACTAAAATACCCTTGCTAAGGGTAAAATTCTAAAAAAATTTAGGAAAAATTGGGAGGAGCAAGAACAAGAGGTTCCTGCTCGTTCTGGAGGTATTTCAACGCATGCATGAGTAGGCTGGCTCACCTTGAAAGAAAATGCATAGCATTGCATATCTTAACTGATGTGATTTCTGTGAAAACTATTTGGAAATAACCGAGCCGCCTACATGTTTTTATTTACATGTGACGTGCTAGAGCTCAGCTCGCACGATGTTTGACTTGTGTGATGCATGCATTAGTGCTGGAGCGAGAGCTCGCACTAGAGTTTTACATGCATAGGTGCTAGAGTATAACTCGCACCAGATTTCACATGCTTTTGCGTGACATGGTGCTAGAGTCTAACTCGCACCAGATTTTACATGATTTTCATGACAGGGTACGGGAGTTTAACTCGCACCAGATTTTATAAGATTTTCATACAATTTATATACAGAGTGCTGAGCCTAGCTCGCACTAGTTTTACTGGATTTGTGGAGTAGCGCTGTCTGCCCTTGGAGTCAGCCAAAAGGCCCAACAGGCTCAATAGACCTCTTAAGTAGGGTGAGAGTGAGGGATGAGGTTGGCGGCCTTGTGGAGATGTAAAGCGGGCTCTGCCAAGTTTACTTGATTTGATGAGAGTGCTGAGCATCGCTCGCACTGATTCTTAAGAGAACATACAATGAGCCGTGCTTGGAGCATCGGGTAGACTGTGTGTCACCGATTTAATAGGCTCGCACGTGCGTTTTGAGACATGGCAACGAGTATTGAGTTATGAAAACCTCTGTGGGAAGCAGGCCAATTGGGCTGGAGTACCTAGAGTGATATGGGTCCATGGAGTACGATGTACCGTGCAAGTAGCATGGAGTACGATGTACCGTGGGGTATCTTCGGATGCGGTATCTTTGTGATACAGAGTATCTTCGGATACGGTATCTTTGTGATACGGGGTATCTTCGTGATACGGTATCTTCGTGATACGGGGTATCTTCGGATACGGCATCGACGGATGCGTGAGATCGGATAAGACTGACGGGTTGGATTGACCCACCTCCCGGGCAGTTCCCGATCAGGGTGAGACCTCGCACACTGGGATCCGTGAAGCTAGAGGACTCACGAGGACATATTGGCCAGTCCTGGTTATTACCGATATACAGTATTGCCTAGTCTCGTATCTTGTATATATATACGTATGTTTTCGATACCGATGCTTTTGAGAAATTCTATTTCCATGGTTTTGTGTGAGTCAGGATCACCCGAAGGAGGGGTCGAGTCCTGACTTCATTGTGAAATTTTTAAAGAGAAAGAAATGATTTAAAATAATTGCATGTTGAGTTTTCCGTGCAACTGGATTTACATAACATCACAACATCATATCATATGTTTTAAAATGTGTGGAGAAAGGGTGGTTTATGCATGGCACCACGTTCATGTAGGTAGTATGGTTACCTACTTGTTCGTAGGATTGCCTTACTGAGCTTGATGTGCTCACCCCTTTCATTTTCTCCCACAGATGATCTCCAGTTGAAGTTGAGGCGACTCAGTACTGCATTCCGGATATCCGCTGTTGCCCATCAACATAAGGTATATACACTTGTACTTATTGTATCTACATAAGCATAGCACAGTAACATGTTTGTAAGTAACTTTAGGGGATGTATAAATAATATAACAACTATAAATGACTGGAGAAGAAATAAGTACTGGGGTAGATGTATGGTGGGACTGGCATTGACGCACAGCCCAATTAGTAGTGGAGTGTTGGTCACGATTCGAGGACAGGTAAGAATTAAGTAAGAAAATAAACAAAAACGCAAAAAATTCACTCTGATTTTTGGATAGTTGGGTCGTGACAAAAAGTTATAATTATAGGGTTGTATTGGGCGGCACTTGGACTTTAAAGAATGAACCCAAGTCGATTTGTTTTTTATTGGAGTCGATTTTCAAATCCAGGCCTATTTAACGGGCTTAACATTTTGTCCAAACCCGACTAAAAATTGGTTGGACCTTTGGGTTTAGATGGATAGCCAAACCCTTGAAGAGGTCTAAGCTATATATAAATATTATTAACTAAGCTCTTTATTATAAATAGACTTTTTATTTTTATTTTCTTGAAAAAATAAATATCACACTTGAAAATCGAAATTATTTAAGTATATTCCACTTTTTGTGAAAAATAGTTTTATTTTTAATATGATTTAATTATGCACTTTTATCAAAATTTGTAAATATTTGAAAATAATAATAAAATAAGAGTAAATAAAAATATAATCAAACAATGGATCTAAATTTATTATTCTTTATTATGACAAAAAATATATTTATTAGAAAGGAAACAAGAATTTTAAAATTATTAAGAAGAAAAATAAAATACCTTTGTTTTAATTTTAAGTTGAATTTTTAAAATTATAAGCAAAAATATATTTAAGTTTTCATAGAAGAAATTTCTTTCTAAAATATAAATTCTCGTATAATAATAAGGAATAATTTCGAATTTATTACTTTAATTTGTAATTCCTTCCTTTTAAAAAAAAAATTGAGATAAAACTATATTGACACCCAATTAAAAGATTTGGAACTATTATAAAACAATTTAAATGTTACTTCCTAAGGGACATTACGTCACAATCACTTATTGCGGAAACATAGCTATTATGACACATTTATTCAATAATACTAAAAATTGTTTGTCATACGAGTACAGTCCTATAGTCATATTATGCATCCATCTATGCAATATTAGTTTAAGACACCTTGTTTAGGGTATCAATCATATTCATAAATCAAATTGCGATCAGAAAGAATTTCGGCAGAGTTTTCGCATAAATACATGTTTTCCCTCTGCCAGTCAATATTGAAAAACAGCCTGAAAATCTTCTACAGTAGTTCAAACTCAAAAATCAATATGCAGTTAATTATTACATTATTATATCTACTTCCTATAATATTTTCAAAATTTTCAGAGTTCATATTGGACTCTAGAAAATTGTATAACGAAATAATACATTATTTTACTATTTCCGACACTTTGTAAAAAATTGATGCATTTACATCCCAATAACTCAAGTTTCAATAATATAAACATTCATACACATAGAACACATCTTGACTTAGTTAATGATAAAATTCTATTTGAAAAGAAAATAATTGTACAGTCAAATGTATTCTAATAAATGTGTTGTGAGAGTGCCGAAGTCAGAAACTTCGGTACCAAATGCTGCTATCGATCAAAATTAACTTTGTAACTGACCAATAATGGAAAAGATGAGAGTTGAGCTTTGGGGAAGTTCAGTAAGCCAATCACACAAGTGCAGAATTAACTAAAATAGAAATATTGGTTTAAGTAAAGTGCATGTTGTACAAATCACATTTCGAGATCAGTTATCATGCCAAAAGTTCATATAATAAATCAGAGTCTTTCAATAAATTACATCTTGTGGGTTTTCGAACTAGAATCTTTTCTAGACGTTGTCAAGTCTTTTAAGTAGAGAAGTATTTTGAAATACCTCTATTGGCGATCAGAACTTACCACCCTGAATGAAATATGATGCACACGAGTTTGAATTACGATAACATAACCAAATGCAAAAAATTGAGATTTAATACAAGTTCAAAAATCACAAGTTCTTATACTTCGAATTTCTTAAACTGAATGCTCATATCAAAACACATTTCAATATATATTTCTCATATTCTTTGACAAGGCTCAATAAACCGAATCAAAGTCATATGGTTCAAGAAAATTTATATCATGTTCAAATATCAGAAAACAACTTTGAAACCATAAAGTTTGATATATCATTCACAAAGTTCAATAATCGAATCATATGAATACAAGCGTAATTAGTAAGTATATCCCAATAAAGACTTTCTCACTGTAGCTATCAGTAAGCCGAAACTATCTTAGAAACTAGGGTGTTACCTATGGCCAAAAACCCGATCTCTCAAATCCTAGTGATGAGCTAGAACCGGAACCTGTTTCAATAGTGTCGTGTAACGACCTAAATTTACTGATATTTTGGTTGGGTTACAAGTCGATAATAGATCAAAATCCATAAAGTCGCCTATTTAATTTAATTTACTTAGTAAAAGTTTAAGAACACAAAATAGTAACATTACCATTTGAAAAATTCGACATTTTGTTCTCATACAAAATATTATCAATCACATTTCCCCTGACATATGTTTGCATACATTACTGTACTTACAGATACAAAAACAATTATCCTTACTGGGTATACCTCTAGCTTAGGTGATTTCTTTCCGAAGCGCAGCTGTGCAAAATACCTCGACTTATCGAGTCGAATTCCACTACTGATACGAATCTGTGGAGGAGAGTAAGGGGGGTGAGCTCAACATGCTCAGTAAGAAAAACCCCATAGCAGGTAGATAAATACACTACCTACAAAATATATATATATTTTTATATTTGCTAAATCCCGAAAAGTTTCACAGATGATTTTCTCAAATATCAGATTGTAAAATTCAAAAAAACAGATTTAGTCTCGGCTAAAGCACAATACTAGAAACAGATTCTTCAGAAACAGAATATGAAACAGTACTACATTTAACTACTGTTGTAAATCCAGAAAGTTCAAAATTTTCAGTAGCAAAGTAAACAGATTCGCAGATATTTCAGTTCAAACAAACAAATTCAATTAAATCTTTTCAAATAGACAACACAAGGCATGCATGCTATAGCAAATATCAGAAATGACTATTGGCCAATGTCGGTGACTCCGGGTAAATCACGGGCCAAGTGTTCCGGGATGTCAATTGCCGTGGGAGTGGTCAGCTACCCAAACGGCTCACAGATCAGAATGTCCGAAGACCATAAACAGAATCAGAAGCACGATACATCGTACTCGTGGACCACAGATACAGATACAGAACAGAAGTGCAGCATGATCTTACCAACTCCTTTGTCTCAAAATCAGTGCGAGACGGACCGTACGACACACAGTCAGTACACGCTCAAGCACATTTCATCAGAATAATTTTATAACAGATCGTTTTTCCTTAAATCACATAAAAATTCATTTGTTTTATGAAATCATTCAAAACAGGGTGACTAGCCCTTTTTCGAAAAAATATCAGAAGACGGTCTTTGAAACTGAATTGAAAATTCAAGATTTTCAATAATTAAAACTGAATTCAAGTCATACCGTAATTTATGCAAATCCTTTAAAATTTAATCCGTAAAATTTGATTGTTCAACTAAGCTAAAATCTCTAATTTTTCAGTCATAAAGTTCAACCTAGTCTTTTCGATAATTTCGGTACTGCGAAATTTAACCTAAATTTAATATCTACAAATCTACGAAAATTACGCATTTTTATCTCTAGCAGCGACGAGAATTTTCCTTACCTCGGTGTCTGTTCGCGGTTTTTTCGGTTGCCTCAACGTAGCGAGTCGACGAATTCGACCCACTTAGGTTATTTCGATCAGAGCCCTTTTTTCCCGGGGTTTTCAAATTTCTCTGTGCCTTCTCTCTTATCTCCAAATATTTATATATTTATATTTATATATATAATTATATATACATATATATATATATATGTATATATACTTTTCTTTTCTTACTCTTTTTTTTTAAGTTTGGCTTCCCGCCAAATTCCTTATCTTCTTCTTCTTTCTTACTCTTCCTTCCAGTCGGCTACTGTTCCCCGATCTCTTCCCATCCTCCTTGGCTCAGTAACATCGGCACTGTCATCATCACACTTCTTTCCTTGATTCCCCCAACTCTCGGTTTTCCTTTCCCTGCTCCCTTCTCCCTCGTTCACCCCGATCTCGGTTAACTTCACTTTTCCCCCGACCACACCTCTGCCCCTACTCCTCGCTTCTGTTTCCTGTGCCGAGGGCGTCCGGACATAGTGGTCGTGCGTCCAACTGTCCCTAGCTCCGGCAGTGGCCCGCTTGGCAGCCCGTGGTTATACCTCCTCCCTGCAACCAGCTGTGTCTCCCCTTCGGTGCAATGAACAGAGCAAGAGTTCTCTGTTTTCCAGTCCCCTCGTAGATCAGTGAAGGCCACCGTTTTCCAGCCGTCACACCCGAGCCTCAGTTCCCTTTGTTCTTCAGCTGTCCGAGCAGCCTTGCTGGGCTCATTTCCTTCCTCAGCTGCGCTACCTCCAGTTTCTCCCGATGCCAAGGAAGACCTCTGTTCTTTGACCTCCGTTTTGCAGCCAAATGGGAAAGCCGAGGGGTCTAATCACTGCTTTCCTATTTTTCGTCGGTTTGCTCCAATAGTTCAAGCTTCTCGATTTTCTTCACTGCCAGCCTCACTCTCTTCCTTTTTTTCCTCCTATTTCTGCCTCTACCCGTGTCTGATTATATTGTTGTTTTCAGCTAAGATTATTTTTACCCAGTTGCTTCTACTGCTTGTATTTTGTGTCAAGACTGGGTGGGTGATGGGGGTTGATGAAGGAGAGGGGTATGGCTGCAGCAGGGGTTCGGTGTACAGAGGGCTGTTGGACAGTTTTCGTGTTTTCCAGTTTTCTTTCCCCTTCACGTTTTCAACATCTATATCTGCTCCCATCATCATCATTTTCCTCTTTTTTTTTTGAAGTACTCTTACTGATATACATACATAATTAAACACATCCTTAGATATACATGTACATATATTTAGTTATGTATACTTAATGGAGTTCTCGGCCATGTATCTTTGTTATGTATATATATATATACACACACTTTTATATATACATTGATATGTATATATATATATATATATATATATATATATATATATATATACATGTATAAATATGCATATATATGTATATATCCATATCCTTTTATTCCTAGAGCTATTGTATTTAATTAACTCCTCCAAGTTCCATAATGGGAAAATATAATTTAATTTGAACCTTTCACCAATTGAAACACATTTTTAATTTTAATGACTTAATTGTTATTTATTGATAAAGCTGGGTACATGAAATTTTACGATGTTTACATGTCGAACAAGCCAATCTGTTGTAATAGAGTAATAAACTCAAGACTATCTCCATATGTCTATCGGGAATAAAGGAAATTGAACGCCCATAAACGATAAAACATTCGAAAACATGTTTCAAAAGTCATAGAACATGTGATAACCTGAAATTTTTCTACCTTGGGAAATTATCTTTAAAAAAATATAAAAATAAATAAATACATGATAATATTTTTAGAAAAATAAAAATGTGTGTGTTTATATATTAAATAAAAAATATATATAGAAATAAATTAAATAATATATAATGTTGATATATGGATATTAATATAGTATATTATATGTAAAATAATATATATATATATACATGTAGATTTTTATATATAGAATATAATATAATATAATTATATATTATATAACGGCCTAGTCCAGCCGGCCATGACCACCCATTTTGGGCCCATAACATCGACTGCTGTGACATCTTTACTCTTCCATAATGTCATCTTTGGATCTACTGACCCGCACGATTTTATTGTGGGCGAGTCAGAGTCAAGTTAGTCTAGGGTTTGCCTCTCCACAATTCATGTCCCCATCGTGGTTCGAACTTGGGACCCTTAAGTACCCAAGTCTTACCACTTTGGTACCATTTGATCCAGTGCCCACGTAACATGCATGTATGTCTCCCGCACGACGAGTACCACTGGCGTGCCAGCCCGAAAGCACAAAAAATAGGACAAATTTAATTTTTTCTTGAATTAAAAACTACTAACTCTGGGTGCATTCCCGTACAGTGTTATTTAATCACTTATGTTTATAACAATTCATTATTCCTAAGATCATAGAATTTCTACTTCATAAAAATCAATGCATAATATCCAAAAAGGATCAACCCACGAATCTCAATTCATTTTCCTCATATCGTCCTAATTACATCCCAACAATATTTAACACAAATGTCTGTATTACATCATTGTCTTGGTACAAAATGAACTGAATTTATACCTTGTGCGTGTACAAGCGATACCATAGGGAGATCTTGTCCACCAGCCTACGTGTACAAGCGATAGCATAGGGAGATCTTGTCCACCAGCCTATTTCACGTATGCGGCAGGCACTAGCTCACTCACTGCAGGTAATCTGGAGGGGGGAGGAAAAAGGGTGAGCTCTCAAAACGCTCAGTAAGGAAGATATGAGAGATTTTATAAAATCATCATCACATCACAACTCATCATTTAGGCATGTAAAAACATGATAGAAGTGTTCAAGCATGTCAAATGTTAATGGAAATAATGATAATAATAATGGCATCAATTCGCATCAGCGTAATTTAAGTGATCAAAATCACGAATCGTCACAACATCAAATCTCAATACGTGGTACAAATCACAGTCATCAAAACACGTTATTCATCAAAATAGTCGAGAGTAGGCATTTAATAAAACTCAGACAAAAACAACGTCATAAGCACATCACGTCACATCAAATCATCCTCAAAAGAAGGAATAAGTCGACATCTATCCATGGCCATGATATCGCTGTAGACTTGATTAGAGTCGTACAGCCTCGGTCTTACATGCTATCAAAGCAAGGTCACCCATCACTGCCAGAGCGGGGTCATCTCACGTTACCAGAATGGAGACATCGGTCTTACCTGCTACTAGAGCAAGGCCCAGTCTTACTTACTACCAGAGCAAGGCCACTCAACGCTACAGAGTGGAGTATCGATGTGCATCTCATGACAATCTTTAGTCTAAGTAAATTATGCCATTATTGTATTAAAACCGTTTTGCCTTCACGTAAAGCTCATAGTGGTTATCTCAAAAACTCATTTCTGTTATAAAACACTGCATTCACGATTACACAAAATTCATCAAAATCGAGCTCAAACCAGTAAAAAACTCACACAATTATCAAAGCATCAAATCAAATCATTTATCATTGTAACGACCCGATTTTCCTACACTTTCCTTAGTTGGGCTATGAGTTGATGATTATTTTCCATAGTAAATTATCATTCTTATGTATTTTATGGTGACAAATTTAATATAAAATCTGAGTCAATTTTTGTCACGCCCCAAAAATTTGCGGAAAATAGGGCCAATTTAAAACTTTTTACTCGTTAATTCGCAATTAAAGGTGCATTCCTGTGCAGTGTCATACATCATCATAATTATCATGCCTCAGGATCTCATCACAACATAGTGTATATTGAATCATATACATTACTCAATTCCAAGTTAATTAATCCTAATACATCCCATATAATGATATACATCAAGTGTCTGTAATCACATTAATAGTCTGGGTACATGAAAAGATAAAATATACCTCAAATACAATATATAGGGCCTAGAGCTCAAGTCCTCCACTAGCCACTACTCCGTACGCCGCAGGGAGATCCTTTTTCACTTGAAGAACTCTGGGGGGGGGGGGGAAAGGAAAACAGGGTGAGCTTCTAAATCACTCAGTAAGGGGGGTAAGGGACTCAGTTATATAAACCATTTCACACATCACAAATATGTATTTGTTTATAAAGCTCATTTGAAATCGTAGCATGAAAGTTCTCAAAACATTATCTCATAACTCGTTAAATCATGTAAAAACATGAAGATAAAAGGCTCAACACCGAGCACTCACAAGCATGTGTAAATATATGCAATAATGGCTGTTCTCAAATACGTGATAAAAATCACCTCAGTAATTCACACGTGACAAGGTCACAAAACACAACTCATGTGTAAAATGAGACTAGGCAATAAAACTCAATTAAAATTCGTCATGGCACATCAAATATATATAAGCTCCTCTGGGTGCGCATCCCAGGCATCCTCGTATAGAGGGAACGTCGACAATATGGTCGTGTGCAAAGTATATTGGACTTATATGTTACCAGAACAAGGCCCGGCCTTACTTGCTACCAGAGCAATACCTCGCCTAATGCACACTGACACGTGGTCCCTGGGTCGGTTCCCAGGCGGCCCACTCTCTCGGTCTTACATGCTACCAGAGCAATGCCTCCCAACGCTACCAGAGCGGAGGAATAATCGAACTTACATGTTACCAGAACAAGGCCTGTGGTCCCTGGGTCGGTTCCCAGGCGGCCCACTCTCTCGGTCTTACATGCTACCAGAGCAATGCCTCCCAACGCTACCAGAGCGGAGGAATAATCGGACTTATATGTTACCAGAACAATGCCTGTGGTCCCTGGGTCGGTTCCCAGGCGTCCCACTATATCGGTCTTATATGCTACCAGAGCAATGCCCGATGTGTATTCAACATGACACGCCTAAGTCTCACTCATTAGCCATTATCTTATAAAACGTTATGCCTTCACGTAGAACTCATAATGGTTTTCTCTTAAAAACTCATTTAAACCATTTGTGTACTTAACACAAAACATATTAAAACCGAGTTCCAACCGGCAAAACACACACACATTTTTCTCAAATCTCAATATCGCCTTAACGTAGAGCCCAATTTACTTTTCACGCAACTCAAAGGTTTATAAAGCAATTTCACACTTAGCTTATAAACTCATAAAATAATGGGCTCCAACCGGCTATAAAAACCGTGTGCAATTACATCACAACACAAAACATGCTTGTATTCTCAAATCATGGTTCATGCTAACAATTCATCAAAATACATACACAAAATGGTTTAGTTTTCCCTTACCTCTTTGCACCTCGTATAGTGCAATCGTTTTCCCCGTATCACGGACTAGTCTCGCATTCCACTCTGGAACTCCCGAGCTGTCCAAACGATGTTAAAACATCAATACTCCACATCACATAAGCCTCAATTCTCAAAATCGAGCATAATTGCTCATAACACCTCAATTCTCTTGATTTCTCGTAACTCAACCCTAAATTACAACTCTATTCACAATATCCCAATGTTCGATATCTCTAATACCAATTATCTACGCTAATTTACCACATTGTCTATATTTTCGTTTATAGCACAATCCTCAAAATTGCCACAATTTCCTAATATCATTATCACTCTATCCACATTGAAATTCATCAATCCCTAATCATTTCTCAACTATTTCAACACAATTACAACCACCAATAACATCAAAATCAGCTCAAATATCAAGATCGAGGTTTAGAAATTACCCAAAGCTTGTGAGACGCACAACTCACGCCTCGATCCGATTTGTCCTTCGATTTCCAAGTATGTTGTTCTCCCTTTGACGAGGAACAACTTTCCTTCCTACCACAATAGCTGATTCGGCCGGAAATGGGGGATTTGGAGGAGTGAGAAACTAGGTTTTCGGAAAAATGGAGGTTTGAAAGAGAGAGAAAGTGAAATTTTAGGAGAAAACACAGGTTCCTTATATAGACTGGAGGTAGGAGATCGATCTGCCTCTTGCTGAGATCGATCTGTGTTTGAAATTTGGGGACGATCTGGGTAATTTTATGCCTAGGAGATCGATCTGTCGAGGGGTGAGATCGATCTCTTTATGGCTTTATGAGATCGATCTGCTCCTAAGGAGATCGATCTTCTCCCCAAACAGAAGCATTTGGAGATCGATCTCTTCCTCATGAGATCGATCCCTTCTCAAACAGATTCATAAGGAGATCGATCTCTTCCATTGGAGATCGATCTGCTCCTCAAATTTCCCCTTCCTCGTCATTTTTAACTCACCAGATCGATCTCTCCTTCTCCCAGATCGATCTGTCCTCATGGATCATGCTTATTTTACACACTTAACACATAAATCTCCAATTATAATTCCCACAATTCACTTAGCTCAATAAATTATACTCAAATTATTATTACATCAATAAAATATGTCTGAAATTCTCAGATCTCACATCCTTCCCACCTTAAAAGAATTTGGTCCTCCAAATTCAACTCAACTAATCAAAATAGATGGGGGTATTTCTCCTTCATGAGGCTCTCTAGTTCCCACGTTGCCTCTTCCATTGAGTGATGTTTCCACAGAACTTTCACTAATGGGATGCTCTTGGTTCTCAGTACCTTCTCCTTTCTATCGAGAATCCGGACGGGTTCCTCAGTGTAGCTCATGTCCTCCTGTATGTCCATCTCATCATACTCTATAACATGAGAAGGGTCCGGGTGGTACTTCCTCAACATAGACACATGAAAAACATTGTGTATTCCGGACATCTGTGGGGGTAATGCCAATCTGTAGGCTACCTCTCCCACTCTCTCAAGAATCTCGAATGGTCCTATGTATCGAGGACTCAATTTCCCTTTCTTCCCAAATCGCATGATACCCTTACTCGGTGATACTCTCAGAAATACTGCATCACCAACATCAAACTCGAGTGGCCGTCTACGCACATCCGCGTAGCTTTTCTGTCTACTCTGTGCAGCCCGTAACCTCTCACATACGAGTTTCACACTCTGTACGGCTTGCTCAACAAGCTCGAGAGCATTTATCTTTCTGTCACCGACTTCTTCCCAAGCTACAGGGGATCTACACCTCCTACCATATAGAGCCTCAAAAGGTGTCATTCCAATACTCGCATGATAGCTGTTATTGTACGCAAACTCTGCTAGGGGCAGGTGATCATCCCATGATCCCTTAAAATCCATCGTACACGCCCTCAACATATCCTCCAGGGTCTGAATAGTCCTCTCTGACTGACCATCTGTCTGAGGATGATAGGCGGTACTAAAACTCAATCGAGATCCCATGGACTCCTGAAACTGGGTCCAGAATCTGGAAGTAAATCGGGAATCTCTATCAGAAGTAATACTCACTGGAGCCCCATGTAATCTAGCTATCTCGCTGACATATAGCTCAGCTAAGGCATCCACAGTATCTGTACTCTTGATGGCAAGGAAGTGGGCACTCTTGGTCAATCTATCCACAATGACCCATATCGCGTCACGACCTCTTCGGGTCCTCGGTAAACCCATAATAAAGTCCATAGTGACATGCTCCCATTTCCATGTAGGTACAGGTAAGGGCTGTAGTAGTCCTCCGGGCTTCCGATGCTCAGCTTTCACTTGCTGGCATACTAAACACCTGGCCACATACTCCGCCACATCTCGCTTCATACCACTCCACCAATACACCTTTCTCAAGTCTCGGTACATCTTAGTACTCCCTGGGTGCATGGTGTATCGCGAGCAGTGGGATTCTCTCAGTATCTGTCTCTTTAGGGTATCATCGTCCGGTACACAAATCCGTCCTCTGAATCTCAACAATCCATCCTCACTGATGGTGAGATCCGATTACGAACTCTGCTCAGCTTGGCTAACCATATCTATCAATCTCTGATCACTGCGCTGCCCAGTTCTAATATGATCCATGATCCTGGGCTCTATCCGCAGGCTAGCCAAAAATCCAGTCTCTACCTCTTTAACTCTGATCCGAAGTTCGGCGAACTGCTCTAACAAATCCCATTCCCTGATCATCATAGCAGATATCATACTCTTCCTGCTCAGGGCATCAGCAACCACATTCGCCTTACCCGGATGATAAAGAATCTCGCAGTCATAATCCTTAAGGAGTTCCATCCATCTCCTTTGTCTCATGTTTAACTCTTTCTGATCAAAGAGATATCTCAAACTCTTGTGATCAGTGAAGATCTGGAATCTTTCCCCATATAAGTAATGTCGCCAGATCTTCAAAGCAAATACCACAGCGGCTAACTCCAAATCATGCGTGGGATAATTTCGCTCATGGTCTTTCAGCTGTCGCGATCCATATGCGACCACTCTTCCGTGCTGCATCAGCACACATCCTAATCCTTGGTGAGATGCATCACTATACACCGAGAATCCTTCTGATCCCTCGAGAATAGTTAACACAGGTGCCGCTGTCAATCTCCTCTTTAACTCTTGAAAACTGAGCTCACATTGATCAGTCCATATGAACGGAGTCTCCTTACGCGTGAGCTTAGTCAAAGGAGCGGCAATCCTCGAGAATCCTTCCACAAATCTCCTGTAATACCCTGCCAAACCAAGGAAGCTTCGTATCTCAGTCACTGTCCTCGGTCTTTCCCAATTAAGCACAGCTGCTATTTTACTCGGATCCACTGATACTCCTTCCTCTGAGATTACATGCCCAAGGAAAGCTATCCGGTTCAGCCAAAACTCACACTTACTAAGCTTTCCGTATAATTGCTTATCTCGGAGTATCTGAAGTACTAACCACAAATGTTGTGCATGCTCCTCATACGACCGAGAGTACACCAGGATATCATCGATAAAGACTATCACAAACTTATCCAGATAGTCTCTGAACACCTCGTTCATCAACCTCATAAATGCTGCAGGGGCGTTCGTCAATCCAAAGGACATCACCAGAAATTCGTAATGGCCATACCTCGTCCTGAAGGCCGTCTTTGGAATATCTTCTTCCTTGATCCTCAATTGGTGATAGCCCGATCTCAAATCAATCTTAGAAAAGAATGATGCCCCTCTTAGCTGATCAAGTAGATCGTCAATCCTGGGCAGCGGATATTTATTCTTCACCGTGGCTTTATTCAATAGCCGGTAGTCCACACATAATCTGAGACTACCATCCTTCTTCTTAACAAACAGTACTGGCGCTCCCCACGGCGAAACACTGGGTCTAATAAACCCTTGATCCAATAACTCCTGTAGTTGTTTCTTCAATTCCTCAAGTTCCACTAATGCCATCCTGTAGGGAGGTTTAGAGATCGGCTGAGTATCCGGTACCAAATCAATGGTAAACTCCAGCTCTCTCTCTGGTGGTAAACCTGGCAATTCATCTGGGAAAACATCCAGAAATTCGCAAACCACAGGTATATCCTCAATCCTCGAATGTTCCCGCTCATCGTCTGAGATGAGTGTCTCATAACCTTCACATAAATAATCACATTTAATATTCTCCAAAATAATGTTAAGATTCTCAAATTACTCACTAGAAATCCACATAATCATTTCCTCAATATCTCAATTGTACACTGTAAGGCTCAGGTAGGGAGAAAGTTACAATCTTAGTGTAGCAGTCTAAACTCACTCGATTGGTTGCCAACCAATCCATTCCCAGAATTACATCAAACCCATGTATACTCAACATGATTAGATCTGCTAACATCACTCTATCTCCCACCTTAATTTCACATCCTCTACAGATTAACTCAGTTCTCTGGGATTCACGCATAGGGGTATTTACATGTAGTATATATTCTAGAGGTTCAAACTTCAAGTTTAATCTACATGCAAAATGCTCAGAAATAAACGAATGCGTGGATCCTGAATCAATCAACACATGAGCCTCATAATTACAGACAGAGAGTGTACCTCTTATAGTTTCTGCCGAAGCGTCTGCGGTCTCCTTATCCAGGGCAAACACACGTCCCTGTGCCACAGGTTTCTTCCCTTTCTCTGCCGCAGTGGCCCGTCTCCGGGGATCCACTCTCTGAGGCTGTTGTCTAGCGGGCTCCGGAGCATGTGGTATCTGAGGTTGGGGACAGTCTTTCACTCTGTGACCCATGTCACCACATCTAAAACACCCACGGATCGACCCAGTACAACTTCCCTCATGCGATCGGCCACAGTCTCTACAAAACCTTGTCTCAGGCCTGACATATCGAGGGGTCTCCTTGATAATAGGATAGGCTCTGGGTCTCTCCAATCTGTCCTTCTGTACCTCAATCCTTCCTCTCCTGAAGGAACCTCTCCGAGCCTCTGTTTGGAAAATCGCGGGCCTCTTGCCCTTATCTTTATGCACTGCTCTGAGCTTATGCTGGGATTGTACCATTTCGATTCCTCTTTCAACCTCTTGTGCTCGTCTCAGAGCATCTCCAAACTCAGTAATACATAGCCCCATCAATCTATCTCTAATGACGGGCTTCAACCCATACACAAACTTCTCTGTGCGGAGCTCTTCACTCTTGAAGGTCTCTGGGTCATATCTCAGTAGTGCGGTGAACTGGCTCTCATAGTCATCCACCGACATGTCACCCCGTACCAAACTCAAAAACTCGGCCTGTTTCCTTCTCTGGGCGGCTCGTGGTACATATTGGGTTCTAAAAGCTGTCTGGAACTCTTCCCAACCAATCACATCCTGGCGGGACATCAAGATACCCTGGGTAGTACTCCACCAATCTCGAGCTCTCCCCTTCAGCATATAGGCACTCATACTGACTCTCTCAGCATCGGTGCACCCCAGTAAATCAAATATAACTCTCAACTCCGTCAACCACTCCTCAGCCTCTGTAGGATCCTTCTTTCCCTTAAATGCGGGTGGATTCATCTTCAGAAATTCCTTTAGTCGGACCTTACTTCTGTCCTCAGGCTGAGTGACGGGAGGCACTGGGGGTATGGGAGGTCCTGGTGGTGGTGTAGGGGTAGTATCCGAGGCATTAACTCCAAAGTGTTGCGCGAATAGCGCCGCCATCTGCTCAAAACCTTGCCTCACATCGGTCTTAATCCGATTAAATCGAGAGTTAGGACTCTCTGGTTGTGGGACAGGTGGTGGAGGGGACTCTGCCTGCCTCCTCGAACGACCTCGTCGTTTACTCATTCTCAATCTCAACTCGTCTCCTGCGCGTACATATCAAAATCGATTGAAATCTCAATCCTCAATTTCAGTTCATGACCAGACTATTACAGACACTTGGGATGTATTCTATTTCACTTAACCGACACTGACAGTACTAGACACCCTAAGCTATGATACCAAGAAAACTCTGTCACGCCCCGAAAATATGCGAAAAATAGGGCCAATTTAAAACTTTTTACTCGTTAATTCGTAATTAAAGGTGCATTCCTGTGCAGTGTCATACATCATCGTAATTATCATGCCTCAGGATCTCATCACAACATAGTGTATATTGAATCATATACATTACTCAATTCCAAGTTAATTAATCCTAATACATCCCATATAATGATATACATCAAGTGTCTGTAATCACATTAATAGTCTGGGTACATGAAAAGATAAAATATACCTCAAATACAATATATAGGGCCTGGAGCTCAAGTCCTCCACTAGCCACTACTCCGTACGCCGCAGGGAGATCCTTTTTCACTTGAAGAACTCTGGGGGGGGAAAGGAAAACAGGGTGAGCTTCTAAATCGCTCAGTAAGGGGGGTAAGGGACTCAGTTATATAAACCATTTCACACATCACAAATATGTATCTGTTTATAAAGCTCATTTGAAATCGTAGCATGAAAGTTCTCAAAACATTATCTCATAACTCGTTAAATCATGTAAAAACATGAAGATAAAAGGCTCAACACCGAGCACTCACAAGCATGTGTAAATATATGCAATAATGGTTGTTCTCAAATACGTGATAAAAATCACCTCAGTAATTCACACGTGACAAGATCACAAAACACAACTCATGTGTAAAACGAGACTAGGCAATAAAACTCAATTAAAATTCGTCATGGCACATCAAATATATATAAGCTCCTCTGGGTGCGCATCCCAGGCATCCTCGTATAGAGGGAACGTCGACAATATGGTCGTGTGCAAAGTATATTGGACTTATATGTTACCAGAACAAGGCCCAGCCTTACTTGCTACCAGAGCAATGCCTCGCCTAATGCACACTGACACGTGGTCCCTGGGTCGGTTCCCAGGTGGCCCACTCTCTCGGTCTTACATGCTACCAGAGCAATGCCTCCCAACGCTACCAGAGCAGAGGAATAATCAGACTTACATGTTACCAGGACAAGGCCTGTGGTCCCTGGGTCGGTTCCCAGGCGGCCCACTCTCTCGGTCTTACATGCTACCAGAGCAATGCCTCCCAACGCTACCAGAGCGGAGGAATAATCGGACTTATATGTTACCAGAACAATGCCTGTGGTCCCTGGGTCGGTTCCCAGGCGTCCCACTATATCGGTCTTATATGCTACCAGAGCAATGCCCGATGTGTATTTAACATGACACGCCTAAGTCTCACTCATTAGCCATTATCTTATAAAACGTTATGCCTTCACGTAGAACTCATAATGGTTTTCTCTTAAAAACTCATTTAAACCATTTGTGTACTCAACACAAAACATATTAAAACCGAGTTCCAACCGGCAAAACACGCACACATTTTTCTCAAATCTCAATATCGCCTTAACGTAGAGCCCAATTTACTTTTCACGCAACTCAAAGGTTTATAAAGCAATTTCACACTTAGCTTATAAACTCATAAAATAATGGGCTCCAACCGGCTATAAAAACCGTGTGCAATTACATCACAACACAAAACATGCTTGTATTCTCAAATCATGGTTCATGCTAACAATTCATCAAAATACATACACAAAATGGTTTAGTTTTCCCTTACCTCTTTGCACCTCGTATAGTGCAATCGTTTCCCCCGTATCACGGACTAGTCTCGCATTCCACTCTGGAATTCCCGAGCTGTCCAAACGATGTTAAAACATCAATACTCCACATCACATAAGCCTCAATTCTCAAAATCGAGCATAATTGCTCATAACACCTTAATTCTCTTGATTTCTCGTAACTCAACCCTAAACTACAACTCTATTCACAATATCCCAATGTTCGATATCTCTAATACCAATTATCTACGCTAATTTACCACATTGTCTATATTTCCGTTTATAGCACAATCCTCAAAATTGCCACAATTTCCGAATATCATTATCACTCTATCCACATTGAAATTCATCAATCCCTAATCATTTCTCAACTATTTCAACACAATTACAACCACCAATAACATCAAAATCAGCTTAAATATCAAGATCGAGGTTTAGAAATTACCCAAAGCTTGTGAGACGCACAACTCACGCCTCGATCCGATTCGTCCTTCGATTTCCAAGTATGTTGTTCTCCCTTTGACGAGGAACAACTTTCCTTCCTACCACAATAGCTGATTCGGCCGGAAATGGGGGATTTGGAGGAGTGAGAAACTAGGTTTTCGGAAAAATGGAGGTTTGAAAGAGAGAGAAAGTGAAATTTCAGGAGAAAACACAGGTTCCTTATATAGACTGGAGGTAGGAGATCGATCTGCCTCTTGCTGAGATCGATCTGTGTTTGAAATTTGGGGACGATCTGGGTAATTTTATGCCTAGGAGATCGATCTGTCGAGGGGTGAGATCGATCTCTTTATGGCTTTATGAGATCGATCTGCTCCTAAGGAGATCGATCTTCTCCCCAAACAGAAGCATTTGGAGATCGATCTCTTCCTCATGAGATCGATCCCTTCTCAAACAGATTCATAAGGAGATCGATCTCTTCCATTGGAGATCGATCTGCTCCTCAAATTTCCCCTTCCTCGTCATTTTTAACTCACCAGATCGATCTCTCCTTCTCCCAGATCGATCTGTCCTCATGGATCATGCTTATTTTACACACTTAACACATAAATCTCCAATTATAATTCCCACAATTCACTTAGCTCAATAAATTATACTCAAATTATTATTACATCAATTAAATATGTCTGAAATTCTCAGATCTCACAATTTTTTTTCATAATTAAATAGAATAAATGTTTGTTACAAATGATTAAGTTCACATATTTCCCCAGACTCAAATATAATACTGTATTACTGTACTTACAAAATTAGACACCAATTGCATGTTTAAACAAGGTATACCTTTGTACGTAGAAAGGTGTCCCTCTGACATATGGCCACAGATTAAAATCTACCCATTAACCTCTATTACTGAGGGAACTCTGTGGATGTAAAATAAGGGATGAGCTCAACATGCCCAATAAGAAAAATCAAGCGACGGGGTAGATAAATACACTATCTACAAAATACAAGCTTGAAGTAATACTATACAGTTCAGTGTAGTATAGTGAAAATTATCATTTTCTCACAATATCGGTATAACAAAATTACCATTTTCCCACAGTATCGGTATCACAGAAAACATTACTGCAAAATATCATTTAAATCAAATGCAGTAAAATAAAACTCATTTCATATCAAAAATTCACTTCATCAAAATTTAGTTCAGATAAATCAAATAAGTGATGCATGGTGGAATATTCATCATCAATAATCAATCAATCAATATGACAACTGGCCAATGTCAGTGACTCCGGGCAATCACGGGCCAGGTGTGTCGGGATGTCAAGTGCTGTGGGAGTGGTCAGCTACCCAATTGGCTTACTCATTTCTCTATTTCTCAATAATATTGTATATCGTACTCACGTGCACACAACACGGTACATCGTACTCCATGGATTGAGCATCATTCTCAATTCACATTTCCATATAATTTCATTTTCAGTCAAACGGTACATCGTACTCATGTGCACATAGCACGGTACATCGTACTCCATGGACCTCGACATCATTCACATTTCCATATAATTTCCATCGTCTTCTTTGCCTCTAATCACGTGCGAGCAGATACGTGCAAGATCACACAGCAATACACGTATGACAGACACGGTTTATCAAAACACTTTAAAATCACGTGCGAGCAGGTCAGTGCAAGATTACACAGCAATACACGACGGCTGACACTGTTTTACTTCGTGACTTAGATCAAAATCCAGTACGAGTCGGTCCGTGCGACATAGTCTGCACGTGCTCAAGTACATCTCGTCAGTGCGAGTCAGGCTGTGCGACACACAGTCAGCACGCACTCAAGCACATCTCGTCAGTGCGAGTTGGTCCGTGTAATACAATCGGCACACGCTCAAGCACATCTCGTCAATACGAGTCAGGCCGTGCGATACACAGTCAGCACACGCTCAAGCACATCTCGTCAGTGCGAGTTGATCCGTACGATACAGTCAGCACGCGCTCCAGCACATATCATTTAAAATTTTTCTTAAAATACATATAAAATCCCATTTGTTTCACGAAACAGTTCAAAATAGGTTGTCTAATACAATTTTAACTTTAGAACACTTAAATCTCATTTTTAGTGTTTCAAATAGATTAAAAGGGGCTGGTCTTGCCTTTTTCAGCTAAAAATCCATAAAACATAGTCTCAGTGCAAAATCCAAAATTTTGGGTTTTTCCGCGATAATTTTAGAAGTACTCAATATTTATTTAAATATACTAAATAAGGTTATTTCGTAAATCGGGCAAATTTCAAGGTTCCTTAAAACTTATTTCTAAATTCCAAGCAGTAAAATTTGCCTAGGGATTTTCTATGTTCAGCGTATCAAAATTTCGTCCTAAGGTTCGCAGTCTCCGAATACACAGTAAATGTACATAGTATAATTTTGACAATTCACAAGTAATTTTTCTACAACATAAATAAATATATATAATTTCCTAAATTCCTATCTACAAAAATCATCAAAAAATGCATGCATATCTCTATAGCACACTGTAATTTTCCTTACCTTGGTGTCTGCACGTAATCTTAGACACATTCGCGTCTGGAGTCAACGGATCTGATCCTTTTGATAATTTTTCCTTCCCAAATTTCTCAATTTTCTCAGTGTTTTTTTCATATTTCCAATGTATTTTGTTATTTTACATTTATGTATATACATCTAAATAAATATTTCTAACTTTTTTTTTCTCCTTACCTGTTTGAATTTGGTGCCTCGCGCCAAATTCCTTCTTCCCTTTCCTTCCTCCCCGAGCTTTCATCCCTTTCCTTCTTCGCATCATCATCATCACCTTCCTCGGGATGGCTCTGTTCATCCCTGTTCTCGGTTTCTCCTTCCCGAATGGCTCACCTCCTCTTCCATCATTTTTCGGTCACCCTCTATCATCACTTTTGAGCTAGCATTGGCCATCACCTTCACCACCATCACCATCTTCTCCATCAACTGAACTCCTCCTTCCAGCCTCTCTCCCTTCCTCTGCTTTCCCCCGTTTCCTTTCCTAAATGTTTTCTCTTTGGTTTTTATATCTCGGTTTTTGGCAGGGACTGGAGGGGTGTAGGCCAGTGCGAATCCTCTTCCACTGGTCACCCGAGGAGGCTGCTCACCACCTCCTTGCTAGCCTTTGTTCTCCCCTGTTTTAGCTTCCCTCTACTGTTCAGTCACCCCTCTCTTCCTTCTCTCTCGTTTCCTGGTTCGACTCGTGGTTTTCCTACCTCCCCTAGCTATCCTCTCGTTTTCCTCATCTCTTCTAGCCATTAGTGGCAGGTCACGCATATATATATATATATGCAAGGGCGGTGGAGTACTAGCAGGCGCGTAAGGATGCAGAGTGGGTGCAGTGTCGGGTGCAGGACTGCTGTTGTCGGTGTGCAGGTGCTGGCAGGTGCAGCGGGGTGCGCACAGGTCTGGTGCACTGTGCTTGCTGGTGCTCGGCGTGGGATGCTGCTGGTGCAGAGCTGGGCAAGACGCCTGGGGGTGCAGTGGCAGACGCAGATGCAGTGAACAGGGGGGGCTCGGGTGCAGGGGTCCTGGGCGTGGAGCAGACTGGGCACTGGGTGCGCGGGGCTTGGCAGGATGCAGGGCGTGCGCAGCGCTGGGCGCGGGATGTGCGCAGTGCTGGGCGCAGGTCCTGTGCCTAGTGCTAAATGCACCGTTTCCAGATTTAAAAAATAAAATAAAATTAATTTATATATATTTAATTTAATAAAAACCAAACATTTATATACTTTTATATACATACATTTATATTTATATAATCAAAATAGATTTGTATACATATATCAAAATAAATTTATAAATGCATCTATATATATTTATATAATCAAAATATATTCATTATATATACATTTATATATACTTATATATATACATCAAAATTATTGTATATTTACACATTTATGTATACATTTATATTCTCAAATAAATATATATGCATATATATATATATATACTTTTATAAAATCAATGAATCAAAATAAATTTATAATTACATTTATATATACATTTATATAATCAAAATAAATGTATATTTATGTATACTTATTGTCTACCATATCATTAATATTATTATTATTATTATTATTATTATTATTATTATTATTATTATTATTATTATAACATAATTTTAGGCCTAACCTAATCTCTCTTTTCTAACATAATTAATTTAATTATCCACACGCAAATTGTGAATTGATTTAAATCGAATAATACTCAAGTCGAATTAAAAAAAAAAATCGGGGGTTTACATTCTCCCCACCTTAGAAAATTTAGTCCCTAAATTTAAGAGTACGTCAATTTTTAAATAAATGCGGATATTTCTCTTGCATTAAGGTTTCTAATGCTCACGTGGCATCTTCCGACGTGTGATACTGCCACATAACCTTGACCAAGGAATCGTCTTAGATCGCAACGCTTTTTCCTTTCTGCTCAAAATTCGAATATGTTTCTCCATGTATATTATGTCCTCTTTCAACTCTAATGGCTCGTATTTGATTACGTGTGTGGAATTCAGGTGATATTCACGTAGCATCGACACGTGAAAAACATTGTGGATACTTGACAACTCTGGCCGTAATGCCAATCGGTAGGCTTTGTCTCCTACTCAATCTAGGATTTCGAAAGGTTCAATATAACGGGGACTCAGCTTCCATTTCTTTCCGAATCTCATTATACCATTGGACGGAGAGACTTTCATAATCACCGAATCTCCTACTGAAAATTCCAGGGGTCTTCGTCTTTGGTCGGCGTAACCTTTTTGTCGATTTTGAGCAGTTCTCAGCCTCTCACAAATCAATTGTACATCCTCAAAAGCTTGCTTGACTAGATCAGAAGCGAAAATCTTTCTTTCACCTACTTCTTCCCATCCTATTGCCGAACGACATCTTCGACCATAAAGCGCTTTGTATGGCGCCATTTCGATTCTTGAATGGTAACCATTGTTATATGCAAACTTTGCTAGCGGTAAAAGGTTGTCTCAGGAGCCTTTAAAATCTTGAACACATGCTTTCAACATGTCCTTTAATGTTTGAATGGTCCTCTTCCGATTGTCCATCAGTTTGAGGATGGAAAGTCATGCTAAAATTCAATTGGGTTGCCATGGCTTCTTGGAATTGTTCCCGGAAGTGTGAAATGAGCTGGGAATCCCTTGTCAGATACAATGCTTACTGGTCTACCGTGTAGCTTTACAATTTCCCGTACATACAACTTCGTTAGCGCACTCAAGGTATCCATAGCTTTCATGGGTAAGAAATGAGTGTTCTTCGTCAATCTATCTACTACTACCTAAATCGTATCATGGTTTCTACGCATCAGTGGAAATTTCATGATAAAGTCCATCGTGATGAGTTCTCATTTTCGGATCGGTATCGGTAGAGGTTGTAACAACCTTGTAGATTTTTGATGCTCTACTTTAATCTGCTGACTACAAGGTGTCGGCCATAAATTTGGCCACATCTTCCTTTATTCCTGACCATTAATATACCTTTCATAAATTTTAATACATCTTGCCATTTCCAGGTGTAGGGTGTACCTCGGAGAAGAGCTTTAACTTCCTTAATTGTGCATCCTCGAAAATGCCAATTCTACCTCTAAACCTAAACAGTCATCAGAGCTCATTTCATAATCTGTCACAAAGCTCAACTGGGTCTGACTAGCCGAAACTATGCAATGCTTAGCCTTATACTGCCTGTCGGATCCTGTCATTCAGATCTTGTTCTAATCTCAGGCTAGCTACCACGATATACATGTCGATATGGGTAGGGAACCACCTCTAGTTGGGGTTCACTAAATATTTCACTAACTCATGTCCTTGTCCTAAGTATAAAATGTCATCTCGAATCACTTTTGCTCAAAGCACTAACCCTAGTTACTTCTTTTTGCATTAGACGGCCTTTGTGAAATCTAATATTTAAGCCTTCATGAGCAGTAAAATTCCATAATTCTTCTCTGCACAAGAATTACTACGCTGACTTCAAGTGCACATATTACGACGGTCAATTTCAATTCATGGGTTATGGGTACTTCTAGACGTTGCTAAGTCCTTCAAGCAGAGAAGTATTTTGAAATACCCTTATTAGTTATCAGACCTGACCACATAACTAATTATGGGTGTAAGGGTTCAAAGTTCAGTCCCTATAGAGAGTAAGAAACCATAATCTATTGCAATTTCATATTTATCATTTAGTCACCACTTATACATCATTGTTCACCTCACTCGATTCCGAATCATTTCACATTCACAAAAATATTCATACTTTGTGTACATCTCTCGTTCCAATTATCTTGTATTTAGAATTTATCATACTTCAAAACTTGTTTTCATTCCATACATCAATTATGA
Source organism: Firmiana major (assembly GCA_033439115.1). Lineage (NCBI taxonomy): Eukaryota > Viridiplantae > Streptophyta > Magnoliopsida > Malvales > Malvaceae > Firmiana > Firmiana major. The sequence goes on along the minus strand of CM065911.1, from coordinate 15,232,643 downwards.
CAAAACTCTTTCCTTATTCTAATTAAGTCTCACATTCGAAACACAAACATATACAATTTACAATCCTTGGATTTGATACGTAATTCATGTTTCAAAGTCTCCTTATACCTCAAATTTTGAATCATCTTAACAGTTTTGAGTCTTTCCCATTGTTCTAAAATCTCTGTTGCGGGAGAATCCAATTGACTCCAGTTTCCTGACATATTGTAACCTAGAAAATATGGAACTCCTTAACAATTTATGATCGTACACTCCAAAGTGGACCACTTAGTCAGATATATCCCCTTATCATATAAATTTTATAATCCTTGTAATCACTTCTTCCGTTCTTATAATTGAAGCCATTCAGTATAGCCTTTGAATTAATTCAGTACTAAATCACCTCAAAACTTCATCCTCTTTATCTAGAGGTTTAGGGTTTGATGGATCATCCGAACATGTATCGAAAAACTCTCAGTCTACAGGGGTGCCTCTTTTACTCCAAACATGCCCTATCCTTATAAATCATGTAAGCAGTGTAACCTTAAATCCATCTATACAATGCATTCAGTAATTCATTCTCCCTGCTACAATGACTTCACTTTTCCACTACTTTCCTATCTTCAATAAAGTGGTCTTTTCCTGTCTCGCTCTTTACCTCTCCCTTTCGAGTAACCTTAAAACTATTCATCTTATATGCTCACAGTTATGTTTTACGCACTGCTTCCTCATAAGTATCATCAAATGGAGCTAACCTAGCTTGGCTTAAGGTTTTCAGTTTCCTCTCATGAGGTTCCAAACTTTCTTCATTTCGTAACTCTACATATCTGGATTTTACTTCTCCAAAACGATGATTTCAATCTCATATTCATTCTCGGACTTGTTACCATATGTCCAATTCGATCTTTTCATCTATAATTGTCATTATACTTTATCTGGGATGTGTTGTCATCTCAAGACATCCAGGGATGTATTCCATGTGACCCTCTAATGTCGGGTCCTTAAAAAATATCAGGGAAAATTTTCATCAAGGCTTGGCTTCCCGTTTTAATATCAATGCTACAAAAACTGCCTTCTTTATGGTAGTATTCCTTAAGGATCCACATAGCCTTTCCAATTCATTTATTCAAATTTTCATTGTACCTGGGTTCGTTCCTGGTAATTGATGGTGTACTATCCTCTGAAACTATCTCAGTCACTTTCTAAGTTACGGTCATACTTTAATTATCATCATTATTATTGTGATGCTATCATTGACTAAACAATGTCATTATTGTTTCCATTTTCGCTTAAATCTTCTCATACAGACATAAAAAATTTCGGTTAAGCTAAAAGACGTACATTCATATGAGGGTTCACTAAATCTTTCGAGCTTATTTCTATGGCCTCGAAGAACAGTTCCTTTTCGTCTACTAGTATGGTTGTAATACCAACCAAACATATCTATCAATTTCCTACATTCAATGACACAATTTTCACTAGGACACAGTCAGGTGTACCTGTTTATATCTAGACCAAGTACAGTAATGCTGGTGATGTGAACTTTTCTACTTTTCTCTTACTTTAATCATCGACTCATATCAGGTCAACTCAGCTTTGATACCATTTTATGTAACGACTCAATTTTTCTACACTTTCCTTAGTTGGGCTATGAATTGATGATTATTTCCCATAGTAAATTATCATTCTTATGTATTTTATGGTTACAAATTTAATATAAAATCTGAGTCAATTTTTTTTTCATAATTAAACAGAATAAATGTTTGTTACACATGATTAAGTTCACATATTTCCCCCAGACTCAGATAAAATACTGCATTACTGTACTTACAAAATTAGACACCAATTACATGTGTAAAAAAGGTATACCTTTGTCATAGAAAGGTGTCTCTCTGACGTATGACCATAGATTAAAATCTACCCATCAACTCTGTTACTGAGGGAACTCTGTGGATGTAAAATAAGGGATGAGCTCAACATGCTCAATAAGAAAAATCAAGCTGCAGGTAGATAAATACACTATCTACAAAATACGGGCTTGAAGTAATACTATACAGTTCAATGTAGTATAGTGAAAATTACCATTTTCTCACAATATCGATATAACAAAATTACCATTTTCCCACAGTATCAGTATCACAGAAAACATTACTACAAAATATCATTTAAATCAAATGCAGTAAAATAAAACTCAATTCATATTAGAAATTCACTTCATCAAAACTTAGCTCAGATAAATCAAATAAGTGAGGCATGACGGAATAGTCATCATCAATAATCAATTAATCAATATGACAACTGGCCAATGTCAGTGACTCCGGGCAATCACGGGCCAGGTGTGTCGGGATGTCAAGTGCCGTGGGAGTGGTCAGCTACCCAATCGGCTTACTCATTTATCTATTTCTCAATAATACTGTACATCGTACTCACGTGCACATAGCACGGTACATCGTACACCATAGACCGGGCATCATTCTCAATTCACATTTCCATATAATTTCATTTCCAGTCACACGGTACATCATACTCACGTGCGCACAGCACGGTACATCGTACTCCATGGACCTCGGCATCATTCACATTTCCATATAATTTCCATCGCCTTCTTTGCCTCTAATCACATGCAAGCAGATACGTACAAGATCACACAGTAATACACGTCTGACAGGTACGATTTATCAAAACACTTTAAAATCACATGCGAGCAGGTCAGTGTAAGATCACACAGCAATACACGATGGCTGGCACAGGTTTACTTAATAACTTAGATCAAAATCCAGTGCGAGTCGATCCGTGTGACATAGTCTGCATGCGCTCAAGCATGTCTCGTCAGTGCGAGTCAGGCCGTACGACACACAGTTAGTACACGCTCAAGCACATCTCGTCATTGCGAGTCGGTGCGTGCAATACAATCAGCATGCACTCAAGCACGTCTCGTCAGTTCGAGTAAGGTCGTGCAACACACAGTCAGCACGCGCTCAAGCACATCTCATCAGTGCGAGTCGATCCATACGATATAGTTATCACACGCTCCAGCACATATCATTTAAATTTTTTCTTAAAATACATATAAAATCCCATTTGTTTCACGAAACAGTTCAAAATAGGTTGTCTAATACAATTTTAACTTTAGAACACTTAAATCTCATTTTCAGTGTTTCAAATAGATTAAAAGGGGTTGATCTTGCCTTTTTCAGCTAAAAATCCATAAAACATAGTCTCAGTGCAAAATCCAAAATTTTGAGTTTTTCTACGATAATTTTAAAAGTACTCAATATTTTTTTAAATACACTAAATAAAGCTATTTCGTAAATCGGACAAATTTCAAGGTTCCTTAAAACTTATTTCTAAATTTTGGGCAGTAAAATTTGCCTAAGGATTTTCTATGTTTAGCGTATCAAAATTTCGTCCTAAGGTTCGCAGTCTCCAAAGACACTGTAAATATACGCAATATAATTTTGACAATTCACAAGTAATTTTTCTACAGCATAAATAAATATATATAATTTCCTAAATTCGTATCTACAAAAATCATCGAAAAATGCATGCATTCATCTCTACAGCACACTGTAATTTTCCTTACCTCGATGTCTACACGTAGTCCTAGATACCTTCGTGTCTGGAGTCAATGGATTCGGTCCTTTCGATAATTTTTCCATCCCGAATTTCTCAATTTTCTCAGTGCCTTTTTCCTATTTCCAATGTATTTTGTTATGTTTCATTTATGTATATACATCTAAATAAATATTTCTAACTTTTTTTCTCCTTACCTGTTTGAATTTGGCGCTTTGCGCCAAATTCCTTCTTCCTTTTCCTTCCTCCCCGAGCTTCCATCCTTTTCCTTCCTCTTCTCCTTCTTCTTTTTCCACCTGAAGTAGATCACTACCAACTTTCCTATTCCACCTGAGGGCGGTGGCGTACTGGCAGGCGCGTAAGGATGCAGAGTGGGTGCAGTGTCGGGTGCCGGATTGCTGCTGTCGGTGTGTAGGTGTTGGCGGGTGCAGCCAGGTGCATACAAGTCTGGCGCACTGTGCTTGCTGGTGCTCGACGTGGGATGCTGCTGGTGCAGTGCTGGGCAGGACGCTTGGGGGTGCAGTGGCAGACGCAGATGCAGGGTACAGGGGGGTTCGGGTGTAGGGTTCCTGGACGTGGAGCAGACTAGGCATTGGGTGCGCAGGGCTCGGCAGGACGCAGGGCATACGCAGCTCTAGGCACGGGATGTATGCAGCGCCAGGCGTAGGTCCTCTGCCCAGTGCTAAACGCTTCGTTTCCAGATTTTTTTGTTTAAAAATTTTAATATATATATATATATTTAATTTAATACAAAATCAAACATTTATATACTTTTATACACATACATTTATATTTATAAAATCAAAATAGATTTGTATACATATATCAAAATAAATTTATAAATGCATGATTATATATTTATATAATCAAAATATATTCATTATATATACATTTATATATACTTATATATATACATCAAAATGATTGTATATTTACACATTTATGTATACATTTATATTCTCAAATAAATATATATGCATATATATATATATATATACTTTTATAAAATCAATGTATCAAAAGAAAATCAAAATATTTTTTATATACATTTATATCAAAATAAATTTTAATTACATTTATATATACATTTATATAATCAAAATAAATGTATATTTATGTATACTTATTCTCTACCATATCATTACTATTACTATTACTATTATTATTATTATTATTATTATTATTATTATTATTATTATTATTATTAGTAGTAGTAGTAGTAGTAGTAGTAGTAGTAGTAGTAGTAGTAGTAGAAGTAATAGTAGTAGTAGTAGTAGTTTATTTTCATAAATCGAATTTTAACATAATTTTCGGCCTAACCTAATCTCTCTTTTCTAACATAATTAATTTAATTATCCGCATGCAAATTGTGAATTGATTTAAATCGAATAATGCTTGATTTGAATTCCAAAAAAATCGGGGGTTTACAATCATAAACATACTCATTCATCAAACCTTTTTCACACTAAAAAGGTTTTTCATCGTTTAGAAAGTCATAACCACAAACATTTTATTACCCTTACCTCTTGGACTCGGAGTGGTGTAATGTCCCCTGGGTCTTGGATCAGCCTCGTTTTCCTGTGTCGGTTTCCCAAGCTGTCCAAACATCATCAAATCGTCAATATGCATCATTCTCCCCGTCCATTTCTTTCTCTTACTCATTCTAACTCAATATTTCCCTTTTTATCCTATTTACACTTATACACCCTAAATTACATCTAAGTTACAAATCTTAAACACAAACATTGTCTTGAAACTTTTCTCACATCTTTATCAACACCTTAGCAAGCTCATGATCCCTTCTTGACTTAAACATTTCTAACTAAATATATATATATATATATATATATATATTTATTCACCAATATATATATATATATATATATATATATACACACACACAAAAAATGATAATACTTAAAAATAAGGGTCTTGTGAGCTCACCTAGCTTGTCTTCTCTCGAGCAACTTGTAGAATGCTTGTCTCTTCCCTTTTTGTTCAAACCACCCTTTGATTTTCTAGTATGTTGTTCTCTTTACCAAGAGGAACAACTTTGCCTCTTACCTCTTTTTCTTACTCTGTCCAGAATGTGGTGAATCTTAGAGAGAGAAAGCTTGGTTTGGGTAAAAATGGTGAGTGTTGGTGTTTGCAGGTGAGAGAGATTCGGTTTTAGGTAAAAACTCTCATGATTCTTATATAGACAGAGCGTGTATGATCGATTTGGTATTATGGGAAGATCGATCTCTGCCTACACCAACTGCTCCATTACCAACTATAAGATCGATCTGGTAGAGGGTAGGGATCGACCTGTTCTTTATAGAACCAAATGGAGATCTATCTATTTTCTGGGGAGGGATCGATCTCTTCCAGGCCGAGGCAAATGGAGATCGATTTTTCCTTGTGATAGGATCGATTCTTGCTAGGCAGAGGCAGTAGGAGATCGATCTGCTCCCTTATGAGACAGATCTGCCTGTCTGCTATTGTATATTCATTGCATTCTGGAGTCATGGGATCAATCTTCCATCCTTATGAGATCGATTTGGCCTTCATAGACTTCATTGTTGCTACATAAATTTGCAAGGACTCAAGGCAAAACTTACCACAATCTACTCCATAGACCATATTTCAATCCATACACATTTAAGACTTAAAAACTTCATTTTCTTATACTTCATTAGATTCAGAACTTACGTGTAGATCGAAATATCATAACTACATTCACCAAATTATAAATCTCACATTGTAACCTCATAGCTAAAGTACATAGAATTCATAGGTCTCACATTATCCCCACTTTTGGAGAATTTGGTCCTCCAAATTCAACTCGATCCATTAAATAGTTGAGGGTACTTCTCCTTCATAAGGCCCTCTAGTTCCTAGGTTGCTTCCTCCATTGAGTGGTGCTTCTAGAGAACTTTAACTAATGGGATCCTTTTCATCCAAAGTACCTCTTCCTTCCTATCGAGTATCCGGATGGGTTTTTCTACATAACTCATATCCCCCTGAATATCCAATTCTTCATACTTGATGACATGAGAGGGATCCGAATTATATAATGCTCAACATGGAGACGTGAAAGACATTGTGTATACCAAAAAACTGTAGAGGTAAAGCCAACCGGTAAGCAACGTCTCCCACTTTCTCCAAAATTTCAAATGGTCATATATATCTAGGACTCAATTTCCCTTTCTTTCCGAAACGCATGATACCCTTACTTGGAGATATCTTAAGGAATATAAAATCTCCAACTTGAAACTCGAGTGGCCATCTACGCACATCTGCGTAACTTTTCTGTCTACTCTGAGCAACCCGTAATCTATCACAAATGATTTTCACATTCTAAACTACCTATTCAACGAGTTCGGGAGTAATTACTTTCCTGTCGCCCACTTCTTCCCAAGCTATAGGGGATCTACACCTCCTACCATACAGAGCGTCATAAGGTGCCATACCAATACTCGCATGATAGCTATTATTTTACGTGAAATTTGTAAGGGGCAGGTGATCATCTCATGATCCCTTAAAATCCATCGTACATGCCCTCAATATGTGCTCAAGGTCTGTATAGTCCGCTCAGACTGACCATCCGTCTGAGGATGATAGGCGGTACTAAAACTCAACTGAGATCTCATGGCCTCCTGAAAATGAGTCCAAAATATGGAGGTGAACTGAGAATCTCTATCAGATGTAATACTCACTGGAGCCCCATGCAGTCTACTATCTCTTTAACATATAACATGACTAAGGTACTCAATGTATCCGTGCTCTTGATGGCAAGGAAGTGGGCACTCTTCGTTAATCTTTCCACTATCACCCATATTATATCATGACCTCTTCGGGTCCTCAATAATCCCATGATAAAGTTCATGGTGATATACTCCCATTTCCATGTAGGCACAGGCAAAGGTTTAAGCAATCCCTCGGGCTTCTAGTGCTCAGCTTTTACTTATTGGCATACCAAACATTTGGCCACATATTTTGCCACATCCCGCTTCATACCATTCCACCAATATACTCTTCTTAAATCCTGGTACATCTTGGTACTTCCAGGGTGCATGGTGTATCGCGAGCAGTGAGACTCTCTCAGTATTTATTGCGTCAGGGTATCATCGTTCGGAACACAAATTCGACCCTTAAACCTCAATAACCCATCGTCGCTAACTATGAAATTTGACTACAAGGTCTGTTCCGCTTGGCTAACCATATCTAATAGCCTCTGATCATTTCGTTGCCCGGTTCTAATCTGATCCATAATACTCGGCTCTATTCGTAGGCTAGCCATAAACCCGACCTCTGCTTCCTCAACTCTGATCCTAAGTCCGATGAATTGTTTTAACAAGTCCCATTCCCTGATCATCATAGCAGATACTATACTCTTTTTGCTTAAGGCATCAGCAACTACGTTCGCCTTTCCAAGATGATAGAGTATCTCGCAATCATAGTCTTTAAGGAGTTCTATCCATCTCCTTTGTCTCATGTTTAACTCCTTTTAGTCGAATATATACCTCATGCTCTTGTGGTTAATAAATACCTGGAACTTTTTCCCATATAAGTAATGTCGCCAGATCTTCAGGGTCATTACTACTGCGGCTAATTTCAAATCATACGTGGAGTAGTTTCGCTCATGATCCTTTAGCTGTCGTGAACCATAGGCGACTACTCTTTCATGTTGCATGAGCAAACATCCCAATCCTTGTTGAGAGGCATCGCTATACATTACGAAGCCTCCAGGTCCATTTGGAATAGTCAACACAGGTGTCGTCGTTAATCTCCTCTTTAATTCTTGGAAACTCTGCTCTCATTGTTCAGCCATACAAAAGGAATCTCCTTACGTGTGAGCTTGGTCAAAGGAGTGGCAATCCTGGAGAATCCTTCAACAAACCTTCTGTAATACCCTGTAAGCCCCAGAAAACTCTGAATCTCTATAATTGTCCTTGATCTCTCCCAATTAAGTACAGCCTCTATCTTAGATGGATCAATTGACACCCCGTCTTTAGATACAATATGACCAAGAAAAGCTATTTGATCTAGCCAAAACTCACTCTTACTGATATTTCTATAATATCTTTGAGTACCTGCAGTACAATCCTCAAATGTTGTGCATGTTCCTTATGAGACCGAGAATACACAAGGATATCATCAATGAAGACTATCACAAACTGATCTAGATAGTCTCTCAATACCTCATTCATAAGGCTTATGAAAGCAGCCGAGGCATTCGTCAAACCAAAGGGCATCATTAAGAACTCGTAGTGGCCATATCTAGTTCTGAAGGTCGTCTTTGAAACATCCTCTTTCCTGATTCTTAACTGGTGATAGCCTAATCTTAAGTAGATCTTAGAAAAGATAGAAACCCTTCTCAGCTGATCAAACAAATTGTCTATTCTTGGCAAAGGGTATTTGTTCTTCACCATAACCTTGTTCAGTAATTTGTAATCTATGCATAATCTTAGGCTACCATCTTTTTTCTTTACAAACAGAACCGGAGCTCCCTATGGCAACACACTAGGTCTAATAAAACCCTAGTCAAGCAGTTCTTGCAACTATTTCTTTAACTCTTCCAATTCAACCAATGCCATCCTATAGGGAGGTTTAGAGATCGGCTGGGTATCTGGTACTAAATTGATAGTGAACTCTAGCTCTCTCTCTGGTGGTAAGCCAGACAATTCATCAGGGAATACATCCGAAAACTCACATACTACTGGTATGTCCTCTATCTTCGGATGTGCTAGACTCATATTAGAGATGCGTACGATCTCACTTTCACATCAATAATTTAGTGTTTTATAGTGATAAAACCATATCTTAAAATTTCTCGCAATAAACTTCACACATCTTCATTCCTTAACATTCAAATGTACACTAAACTTTTCATGTAGGGAGAAAGTTACAATCTTAGTAGAGCAGTCTAGACTTGCATGATTGGCTACTAACCAATCCATCCCTAGAATCACATCAAAATCACGCATACTTAACAAAACTAGATCTGCTAACATTACCCTATCTCTCACCTTGATCTCACACCTTCTACATACCATATTAGTCCTCGGGGACTCATGTATAAGGGTAATTACATGTAAAAATATAATATAAGGATTCATGCTTTAAACTCAGCTTACATGCAAAGTGTACATCAATAAAAGAATGCGTGGATCTCGAGTCAAACAACACATGAGCTTCATGATTACAGACAAGTAGCGTACCTCGTATGGCCTCAGACGAAGTGTCTATGGTCTCCTTATCCAAAGAAAACACAACGTCCTTCTGTGACCGACTTCTTACCCTTATTAGTAGCCGTAGCCCATCTCTAGGGAATTATCCTCTGAGGCTGCTATCTAGGAGGCTATTGAGAATGTGGCTTCTGAGGCTGTGGGGAATTTCTCACTCTATAACCCATGTCCCCACATCTAAAACATCCTTGTATGGTTCAGGAATAACTTCCCTCATGTGGTCGGCCACAATCTCTATAAACTTTAACCTTTGGCCTGACACATTGAGGGGTCTCCTTAGCATTGTGAGGAAACTTGGGTCTATCAACTCTACCTTTAGGTCCTCATCCATATGTCTCTTAAAAGAACCCCTTCTGATGTTAGTGTGGGTAGCTGCAGGTCTCTTATCCTTGTCCCTGGTTATCACTCGAGACTCAGACTGGAATTGTATTAACTCTAGTCCCCTCTCAACTTCCTGTGCCCGTCTTCGAACATTATTAAACTCAGTAATTGTGAGAACTGTAAATTTTAAGTACCTTAGTTATGAGATTTCAATGTAAGAATTGTAATTGGGTGAATGTAATTACGATATGTTGATGTACATGCAAGTTTTAAATCTAATGAGGTATAAGGAGATGAAGTTTTTAAGTTTTAAATATGTATAGATCAAAATATGGCCTATAGAGTAAATTGTGATAAGTTTTACATTGAGTTTCCTACAATTAGTTGCAGTAGCAGTGCAAATTGTGAAGGCCAGATCGATCTCTAAGGGAAGAGAGATCGATCTCATGGCTCCAGAATACAGGAAATGTGAAAAAATAGGCAAGTAGATCGATCTCATGAGGAAGCAGATCGATCTCATAAGTAGGCAGATCGATCTCCCATTGCTTCTGCCTAGCCAGATCGATCTTGTCACAAGGGCAGATCGATCTTCTTAAGTCTTAGCTTGGAAGAGATCGATCTCTACCCTCTAGCAGATCGATCTCCACTTAGTTTTGCAAAGAGCAGATCAATGCATATCCAATGCCAGATCGATCTCCATTTGGTTTTTTGTGAAGAATAGATCGATCTCCACCCTCTAGCAGATCGATCTCTACCTCCAAATAGATCGATCTCCACCCTCAACCAGATCGATCTTGTAGTTGTTAATGGAGCAGTTGGAGCATTTGAATCGAGTAGAGATCAATATCCTTCAATACCAGATCAATCTCATAGCCTCTGCCTATAAAAGAAACACGAGATTTTACTTAGAAATCGAGCCTCTCTCACCTCCAAACCTCAACACTCACTATTTTTACCCAAACCAAGCTTTCTCTCTCTAAGATTCACCATATTCTAGACAGAATTAGACATTGGGGTAAGAGACAAAGTTGTTCCTCTTAGTGAAAAGAACATAGTAGAAAATCAAGGATTGGATTGAACAAAGGAAAGGACAAGCACCCTACAAGTTTGGTCAAGAGGATACAAGCTAGATGAGCTCACAAGATCCTTGTTCTCTTAAGCATTATCATTATATATGTTAGTAAATGGATCTAAGGGTATATATAGGTATATTTGGTTGGAAATGTCTAAGTTATGAAGGAAACAACCAATGGTTATAGTTGAAAAATGAAATATGGATATCTTGTGATGATTTTGAGCTAACTAAGGTAATGATAAAGATATAGGGCAAGTTTTGAGACAATATATGTGTTAAGAGTGGTAACTTGGATATAGTATAGGGATAGGTATAAATGAGGTGAAAAGAGAAATGAGAATAATGTATATTAATGATTTAATTATGTTTGGATAGCTCGAGAATTCGATACGAGAAACGAGGCTAGTTCGAGAACCCAAGGATATTATACCACTCAAGGTGCAAGAGGTAAGGGAAATAAACCATTTGTGCTTGTGAGTTTTCGAATGAATGAAAATGTTTTAATAGCATGAAAAGGGTTTAATGAAATGAGTATGTTTATGAGAAATGAGATGAATTGATGCTTTGATGAATGAGTGAGTGTTTTGTCGGTTTGAGCTCGATTTTGATAAGTTTTGTGTAAATGTGAATACAATGTGTTATAACCGAAATGGGTTTTGTGATAACCACTATGAGCTCTACGTGAAGGCAAAATGATTTTAATATAAAAATGGTAAATTTTTACTGAGACTATGGCTCGTCATGAAATGCACATCGATACTCCGATTGACAGCGTTGAGTGGCCTTACTCTGGTAACATGTAAGACCAGGCCTTGCTCTAGTAGCATGTAAGGCCGATACCTCCATTCTGGTAATGTGAGATGACCCCGCTCTGGTATCGATGGGTGGCCTTGCTTTGATAGCATGTAAGACCATACTGTGCTTTGATAGCATGTAAGACTGACGACTGTACGACTCTGATCAAGTCTACAACGAATCATGCCATGTGTATTATTGTCGACGTATTCTCGCTCATGGGGATGTCTGCCTAGGGGACGATTATGTTTGATGTGAAGTGCCTATGACGTTGATTTCCTCTGAGTTTTTATAAATGCCTAGTGTCGATTATTTTGATGATGTGTTTTTACAACTGTGATTTATATCACGCATTGAGATTTGATGTTATGATGAACTGTGATCTTTATCACGTGATTTATACTGATGCCATTGTTTTCTACTGTTATTTCATAATGACTGCATGCTCAAATATTTTCATCATATTATGTTTGTGATGATGATTTTATAAACCTCCCTTATCCTTCTTACTGAGCGTTTTGAGAGCTCACCCCTTTTTCCTCCCTCCTCCAGATTTCTTGTAGTGAGCGAGATAGAGCCTGCTGCGTATGTGTAATAGACTGGTGGACAAGATCTGCCTAAGCTATTGCTTGTACACGCACAAGGTATAAATTCAGTTCATTTTGTATCCAGACAATGATGTAATACAGACATTTGTTATGACCTTTTGGGATGTAATTAGGATGATATGAAGTAAATGAATTGGGATTTATGGTTAATCTTTTGGATATTATGTATTTAATTTCATTAAGTAAGAAATTGTGTGATCTTAGGGATATTGACTGTTTATGAACATAAGTGACTAAATGACATTGTACATGACATAAGTGACTAAATGACACTGCACAGGAATGCACACAGAGTTGGTAGTTTTAATTTAAGAAAAAAATTTTAAATTCGCCCTATTTTTCCCGCTTTTGGGCTGTCACAGATTTTCTTGGTATCAGAGCCAAGGGTGTCTAGTACTGTCAGTGTCAATCAATTGGAAATAGATTACATCCCAAGTGTCTGTATTGTCTGGTAATGAATTGAATTTAACGAGTAAGGTTATGATCAATGTTTAATGAATAGTGTAGGCAGTAAAAGATAGGATATGAGAGGGAGAAAAGGACGTTCAGGGAGGTAGGCACTGCCAACTCCACCATCTGAACCACAACCAGAGAGTCCTAACTCTCAAATGAATCGCATAGAGCACGATGTACGTCAGGGATTTGAGCAGATGGCAGCGCTATTCGCACAGCATTTTTGGGCTAATGCCTTGGGCACTACACCTGTGTTGACTCCTCTACCACCACTGGGACCACCCGCACCCCTATTACAGATTGACCCGATGCCTCCTGTCACACAGCCTGCGGTACAGACCCAGCTTGATGACATAAATAAGGGTCGATTGAGGGACTTTCTAAAAATAAACCCACCGGCTTTTAGAGGGGTGAAAGATCCTGCAGAGGCTGAGGAGTGGCTGATAGAGTTGCGAGTCATTTTCAACTTCTTGGGATGCACCGATGTTGAGAGGGTCATTATGGATGCTTATATGTTAAAAGGACAAGCCGAGATTAGTGGAGCACTCCTCAGCGACTAGCCATGAGGTAATTAGCTAGGAGATATTTCAATCGGCGTTTAGAACTCAGTATGTGCCAAGAGCTGCCTAGAGGAGAAAGTAAGCTGAATTCCAAAATTTGGCTTAGGGCAATATGACAATTGCTGAGTATGAGAGCCGATTCACCACCCTACTAAAGTATGACCCGGAGTCTCTTAAATATGAGGAGCTCCGTACAGAGCGATTCATGTATAGACTTAGACCCATCATTAGAGACCGGTTGATAGGGCTCTGTATCACCGTGTTTAAGGATGCTCTGAGATAAGCACAAGAAGTGGAGAGGGGACTAGAGTTGGTGCAGTCCCAGACTGATTCTCGAATTTTGGTTAGAGATAAGGGCAAGCGACTCGTGACTCCCTACACAGATCTTCAAAGAGGTTTCTTTAAGAAGAGACAGTTTGAGGGATCGAGGGGAAGAGTTGATAGACCCAGGGTTCCTCCCATTACTATGGAAACCCCTTGAGGTGCCAGGCCAAAGGTTAGGGTTTGTAGAGATTGTGACTGACCAAATGAGGGAAGTTGTCCCAGAACTATACAAGGATGCTTTAGATGTAGGGACATGAGTCACAGAGTGAGGTATTGCCCGCAACCACAAAAGCCACATTCTCAAGAGCCTCCTAAATAGTAGCCTCAGAGGATGATTTCCTAGAGACGGGCTACGGCTACTGATAAGGGTAAGAAGCCAGTCATAGAGGGACATGTGTTTGCTTTGGATAAGGAGACTGCAGACATTCATCTAAGACTATATGAGGTACACTTTTTATCTGTAATTATAAGGCTCATGTGTTATTTGATTCGGGATCCACGTATTCCTTTATTGATGTACATTTTACATGTAAACTGAGTTTAAAGCATGAACCCTTAGATTTTATTTTACATGTGAATACCCCTATGCGTGAGTCTCAAAGGACTGATATGGTATGTAAAAGGTGTGAGATCAAGGTGGAAGATAAGGTGATGTTAGCAGATCTAGTGTTATTAAAAATGTGTGGTTTTGATGTAATTTTAGGAATGGATTAGTTAGCGGCAAATCACGTGAGTCTAGACTGCTATAATAAGATTGTAACTTTCTTCCTACGTGAAAAGTTTAGTGTATGTTTAATATCAAGGAATGAAGACGTGTGAAGTTAATGTGGAATTTTAAGATATGGTTATATCACTATAAATTACTGATTAAATTATTGATGTAAAGGTTACATCGCACTCATCTCTGATATGAGTCGAGAACATCCGAGGATAGAGGACATACCAGTAGTATGTGAGTTTTCGGATGTATTCTTAGATGAATTGCCTGGCTTACCACCAGAGAGAGAGCTGGAGTTCACTATCGATTTAGTGCCAGATAATCAGTCGATCTCTAAACCTCCCTATAGGATGGCATTGATCGAATTAGAAGAGTTAAAGAAACACTTGCAAGAACTGCTTGACCAAGGTTTTATTAGGCCTAGTGTGTCATTATGGGGAGCCCCGGTGTTTGTAAAGAAGAAGGATGGTAGCCTTAGATTATGTATAGATTTCAGATTGCTGAAAAAGGCTACGGTGAAGAACAAGTATCCCCTGCCCAGAATAGATGATTTGTTTGATCAGCTGAGAGGGGCTTCTATCTTTTC
This sequence comes from Firmiana major, assembly GCA_033439115.1. NCBI lineage: Eukaryota > Viridiplantae > Streptophyta > Magnoliopsida > Malvales > Malvaceae > Firmiana > Firmiana major. The sequence goes on along the minus strand of CM065911.1, from coordinate 15,217,421 downwards.
TAAGATTAATTAAGATCGGGCTATCACCAGTTAAGAATTAGGAAAGAATATATTTTGAAAACGACCTTCAAAACTAGATATGGCCACTACGAGTTCTTAGTGATGCCCTTTGGTTTGACAAATGCCCTTGCTGCTTTTATGAGTTTGATGAATGATGTATTTAGAGACTATATAGATCAGTTTGTGATAGTCTTTATTGATGATATCCTTGTGTATTCTCGATCTCATGAGGAGAATGCATAGCATTTAAGGATTATACTACAAGTACTCAGGGATAAGCAGCTATATGGAAAGATCAGTAAGAGTGAGTTTTGGCTAGATCAAATACCTTTTCTTAGGCATATTGTATCTAAAGACGGGGTATCAGTTGATCCATCTAAGATAGAAGCTGTACTTAATTGGGAGAGGACGAGGACAGTAACAGAGATTCGAAGTTTTCTAAGGCTTGCAGGGTATTATAGAAGGTTTGTTGAAGGATTTTCCAAGATTGCTACTCCTTTGACTAAACTCACACGTAAAGAGACTCCTTTTTTATGGTCTGAGAAGTGTGGCAGAGTTTTCAAGAATTAAAAAGAAGATTAATGACGACACCTGTGTTGACTATTCCATATGGACCTAGAGGCTTCGCGGTATACAATGATGCCTCTCAACAAGGATTGGCGTGTGTGTTTATGCAGCATGGAAGAGTAGTTGCTTATGGTTCTCGACAGCTGAAGGATCATGAGCGAAACTACCCCACACATGACCTGGAGTTAGCCGCAGTAGCATTTGCATTGAAAATCTGACGACATTACTTATATGGGGAAAGGTTCCAGATATTTACTGACCATAAGAGTCTAAGATATATATTAGACCAAAGAGAGTTAAACATGAGACAAAGGAGATGGATGAAACTCCTTAAAGACTATGATTGCGAGATACCCTACCATCCGAGGAAGACGAACGTAGTTGCTGATGCCCTGAGCAGGAAGAGTATGATATCTGCTATGATGATCAGGGAATGGGATTTGTTAGAACAATTCATCGGACTCAGGATAAAAGTTGAAGAGGTAGAGGTAGGGTTTATGGCTAGCCTATGGATAAAGTCCAGTATTATGGATCAGATTAAAATCGAGCAACGAAATGATCAGAGGCTATTGGATATGGTTAGCCAAGTTAAACAGACCTCGCAGTCAGGTTTCATGATCAGTGATGATGGGTTATTGAGGTTTAAAGGTCGAATTTATGTTTTGAACGATGCTACCCTAAAACAGCAAATACTGAGGGAGTCTCACTACTCATGATACACCATGCACTCGGGAAGTACCAAGATGTAACAGGATTTGTGAAAGGTGTATTGGTGGAGTGTATGAAGCGGGACGTGGCAGAATATGTAGCCAGATGTTTGGTATGCCAACAAGTGAAAGCTGAGCACCCTAAGCCCAAAGGATTGCTTAAGCCATTGCCTGTGCCTACATGGAAATAAGAGCATATCACCATGGACTTTATCATGGGATTACCGAGGACCCGAAGAGGTTATGATGCAATATGGGTGATAGTTGATAAATTAACAAAGAGTGCCCACTTCCTTGCCATCAAGAGCACAGATACATTGAGTACCTTAGCCGAGCTATATGTTAGAGAGATAGCTAGACTGCATGGGGCTCCAGTGAGGGTTTCATGATCAGTGATGATGGGTTATTGAGGTTTAAAGGTCAAATTTGTGTTCTGAACGATGCTACCCTGAAACAGAAAATACTGAGGGAGTCTCACTACTCATGATACACCATGCACCCGAGAAGTACCAAGATGTACCAGGATTTGTGAAGGGTGTATTGGTGGAGTGTATAAAGCAGGATGTGGCAGAATATGTGGCCAGATGTTTGGTATGCCAACAAGTGAAAGCTGAGCACCAGAAGCCTGAAGGATTGCTTAAGCCATTGCCTATGCCTACATGGAAATGAGAGCATATCACCATGGACTTTATCATGCGATTACCGAGGACCCAAAGAGGTCATGATGCAATATGGGTGATAGTTGATAGATTAACGAAGAGTGCCCACTTCCTTGCCATCAAGAGCATAAATACATTGAGTACCTTAGCCGAGCTATATGTTAGAGAGATAGCTAAACTGCATGGGGTTACAATGAGTGTTACCTCTGATAGAGATTCCTGGTTCACCTCCGGGTTTTGAACTCATTTTCAGGAGGCCATGGGATCTCGGTTGAACTTCAGTACCACCTACCATCCTCAGACTGATGGTCAGTCCGAGGAAACTATACAGACCTTGAAGGACATTTGAGGGCATGCACGATGGATTTTAAGGAATCATAGGATGATCACCTACCCCTTATTGAGTTTGTGTACAACAATAGCTATCATTTGAGTATTGGTATGACACCTTATGAGGCTCTGTATGGTAGGAGGTGTAGATCCCCTATAGCTTGGGAAGAAGTGGGCGACAGGAAAATAAATGCTCCCGAACTTGTTAAACAGGTGGTTCAGAATGTGAAGATCATTTTTGATAGACTACGGGCTGCTCAAAGTCAACAGAAGAGTTACGCAAATGTGCGTAGACGGCCACTTGAGTTTTGAGTTGGAGATTCTATGTTTCTTAAGATATCTCCAAGTAAAGGTATCATGCATTTCGGGAAGAAAGGGAAATTGAGTCCTCGGTATATAAGATCATTTGAGATTTTGGAGAGAGTAGGAGACATTGCCTGTCTGTTGGCTTTACCTCCACAGTTTTTCAAAATCCACAATGTCTTTCACATCTCCATGTTGAGGAGATATAATCCGGATCCCTCCCATGTCGTTAAGTATGAAGCATTGGATATTCATGGGGATATGAGTTATGTGGAAGAACCCATCCGAATACTTGATAGCAAGGAAAAGGTACTTTAGACGAAAAGGATTCCATTGATTAAGGTCCTCTGGAAACATCACTCAATAGAGGAAGCAACTTGGGAACTAGAAAGCCTTATGAAGGAGAGGTACCCTCAAATATTTAAAGGATCGAGTTAAATTCGGAGGACCAAATTCTCTAAAGGTGGGGAGGATGTGAGAACTGTAAATTTTAAGTACCTTAGTTATGAGATTTCAATGTAAGAATTGTAATTGGGTGAATGTAATTATGATATGTTGATCTACACGCAAGTTTTAAATCTAATGAGGTAAAAGGAGATGAAATTTTTAAGTCTTAAATGTGTATAGATCGAAATATAGCCTATGAAGTAAATTATGATAAGTTTTACATTGAGTTTCCTGCAATTGGTTGCAGCAACAGTGCAAATTGTGAAGGCCAGATCGATCTCCAAGGGAAGAGAGATCGATTTCATGGCTCCAGAATGCAGAAAATGTGCAAAAACAGGCAAGCAAATCGATCTCATGTGTCACGACCCTCTTCCTGTGACCTTACCTTACCACTTACCACTAATGGTTGGGCTATGAGTCAACATCCAATCCATATCTCATCCATTTGTAGTTTAATAAATGTAATTAAACAAATTGATTTAGAAACTGAACTTTTATAAATATGTGCGGAAGCGTTTACATCACTTTCTATTAACTATACATCGCCTTTGTACAAAAGATCACTAGACTGTGCATTAATTTACAAGATACAAAATTTTTCTCATCACAAGTGTATACCTCTCTATACTGCGGGATAACTGGAGAACACCGTAGCAGGGACGATTGCAGTAACTCACTACTGCGTAGTATCTATGGAGGAGGAAATAAGGGGGTGAGCATAACGCGCTCAGTAAGGAAATTATGAAAGCAAGTAGATAACTACACTATCTACATGCCAAAATAAACAACTTTATTTTCCTTATAAATCATATGCATTCTTTAAAATATCTTCCATCGATACGAAATCATTAATTCGCTAGATGGGTATGTGCATATGCATACATTTTATCATTCAAAACCACACAGGTTTGCCTTCACACAATTCATACTAGAAAATACTTTGCACACAGCTTCACACAGCATAATCTATTCACACAGTTCATACATAGAAAATGCTTTACTTTAAGTAATTCCATATATATATTGAGACATAAATCATGGGTTATCACATCCCCAGACACATAGCAAGGGAGACATCTGTTACCTCACACAGTAATGACAATATCGTATCACTCAAATACATAAAAGACTTATGGCCATAGTCGGATTCTAGGCTACATTGATCAGGTGTGCGGGAACCCTACGCTTGGGGAGGCAGATTAACCATCCCTTCAGGTCACACAGATATCACGAAGATAGTCACGGCACATCTTACCCCATGGCTAACTCTCATGGTACATCGTGCTCCTGTGGATCCTTATCACCAATTTTCGTTGTCTCAAAATCATGTGCGAACAGATCTATGCTAGACACACAACAGTACACGACAGCTCAAGCATGATTTACTCATCACACAATAATTTCATAAACTCTCGTGCGAGCTCTTGAGTGGAACACACAACATCACCAAAGCATCAAGCACGATTTTACTTATCACATAGAAGTTTAGGAGACTACGTGCGAGCAGCTCAGAGTAAGACACACAGTATATCTGAGGCATCGAGCACGGGTGCGAGCTCTTGAATGAAACACACAGCATCACTCATGGCATAAAGCATAGTTGTCCCATCACTTTAAATCGAGAGGATCACATGCGAGCATAATCAGAGCAAGATCACTAAGAAGTACTCTATGGCTCCAACATGATTCCCAAAATCTAGTACAGACAGCTCAAGTGGAATACATAGCATCATCTGAGGCATTGAGCACTCTTTAGCTTTTCTCAAAAATCCTTTTGAAAATAACGCGCTAGCAGGGCTGGTCAATCTACCATTGCCTCTCATGTGCTAGCACGATTTCACAAAAAAAAAAAATAATAGAAGAGCTCCATGTATAGTCATGAGTGAGAAGGTGAATCTCCCTTTAGTCACTCTTAGAAGTATTTCATGCAATTGTTAAGCTGTGAGCCCGTTTATTATCATTCTTTCTCAAAACGCTTACAAAAACCTCTTTTCACAACAATCATAGAAGTCATGCAACTCATATTATCGACTTATACTTTTATGTAGTTTTCTATTTAGACATATCAATATCTATGTATATATCGCATGCATTCGCACACAGCGGGTAAGAAAACATACGTATAGCTATCTCTAGAGCTCCCATAAGTCCCTTACCTTGAATCACGCTTGAATCATTTTCTTCGATTCCAATCGCTTGTGATCTGATCTTATCAACTCCACCTTTATCTCCAGGAGCTGCAAGTGTTCACAATTCACATCAGTATATCCTCATATACTTCATTTCACTTGCATGATATTCAAATTAATGCATTTTGGCCGTATATATCTCATTTGGCCTCTTTATACTATTATCAAACTTTATTCTTTCTTGAGTCCATTTCGAGTATATAACTCGTTTTCAAGAATCCATTAGACTTTTCGAGTCTATTGATGTGTATTAAACTGGTATTACACTTTTAATACCTCAAGTTCATGATTTTCACTTCATTGTGGCATTTCATCGAACACCACATATACTCGATTTAAGCCATTTTGGTTTCTAGCCCATGAACTTCATCAAATCATTATACAATTATGTATATATGCTGAATATCATCTATTCATGCTTAAATCATCATTAATCCCATGTTTCCTCAACCTATTCTCATTTTAGCTCATTTAACCAATTTATAGGTCATTGGGATTAAGCATGTTCTAAGATGTTTAAATCATCAATCTATATACCAATCTACTCACATAAGTATATAGATTAACATTTATGAGATTGGGGTATTGAAATCTTACCAATCTCAACTTTTCTCCTTTTGGCTGAATTTGGAGAATCACCTTATTTCCTTCAATCAAATCATCTCACCACTTATTTTTTTAGCTAAGTTATTCTCCTCTCTACCATGAACAACTTTGCTAAACCAACTTCTCTCAATTTGGTATGAAAAGTAATGGTTTCCTATGGTGAAAAGCTAGGTTACTTTGCTTAAAATGAAAGGTTTGATGTTCTCTTGTGAATTGCAGTTCAACAGGTCTTGTTTTATAGAAATTGCCTTGATGAGATCGATCTCTATTAGTGAGAGATCGATCTTCCCTTGTTTTAAGCCTTTTAGAATGCCATTTTAAGCCTAAGAGATCGATCTATCGAGGCTTGAAATCGACCTACTCATTGTTATGAGATTGATCTGCTCTAAGGGATAAGATCGATCTTCTCTAGGCAGAGAGCTTCACAGATCGATCTGGCAGGGTAATGAGATAGATCTGCTTTAGGCCGAGGCTTAAGAGGATCGATCTGGCTTGATTGTGGATCAATTTCCTTCTTCAAATTGCCACTAAGATCAATCTCCCTTGCATTGGAGATCGATCTCCCTTTATCCTGCAGCCATACTTAGCCATTTTTCACTCCAATTCTCAAAGCTAACTTCATTTCCATTTACCACACTACTCATTTTGCATTCAATACACATTCATCACTTCAAAAGGTCCATTTCTTATATTTCATACATAATGAAAGTTGTGTGAACATCACAAACTCATCTTATAGTTGTGTACATCGAATTTACAGACCTTTCATCACTTGTGATTTATATTACATAAACAAATGCATACTTAGAAATTCATAAGAGTTACATATGAAAATACGGGTCTTACATTCCTCCCCTCCTTTAAGAAATTTGGTCTTCTAAATTAGAACCAAGTTACTCTTCAAAAAGTCAGGGGTATTTCTCTCGTATCAGGTTCTCTAACTCCCAAGTAGCTTCTTCCGAATTATGGTGCTGCCAGAGAACCTTAACAAGCAAAATCGTATTGTTTCATAGCACATTTTCTTTCCTATTTAGTATCCAGATCGGTTTCTCTACATATGACAAATCATCTTTGAGCTTCAATGGCTCATACCGAATCACATGAGTTGGATCTGGATGGTACTTCCGGAGCATCGATACGTGGAAGACATTATGAATGCTTGCCAATTCTGGCGATATACCGAGGACTAAACTTACCATTCTTACTGAACCTCATCATCCCTTTCGAGGGAGAAACTTTCAAAAATACAGTCACCCATAGTGAACTCTAGTGGCCTCCATCTTATGTCAGCATAACTTTTCTGTCTGCTCTGAGCTGTCTCAGTCTCTTACATATCAGTTGAACAACCTCAAAGGCTTGCTGTACCAAATTAGGACCTTTCACCCACTTCTTCCTAACCAATAGGGGAACGACACCTTCTACCATACAATGCCTCATATGGTTCCATCCCGATACTTGAGTGATAACTATTATTGTATGCAAATTCGACTAATGGTAGGTGATCATCCCAGGAGCCTTTAAAATCCATAACACTTGCTCTCAACATATTCTCTAACATTTAGATGGTTCTCTCTGATTGACCATCGATTTGAAGGTAGAAACCAGTACTGAAACTTAGTTGGGTTCCCATAGCTTCCTGAAATTGTTCCTAAAAGCGAGAAGTAAAGTGGGAATCCCTATCCAATACAATGCTCACTGGAACACCATGTAGCCTCACTATCTCCCGTACATACAACTCTGCCAAACTACTCAAGGCATCTGTAGCTTTCATAGCTAGAAAGTGGACAGATTTCGTCAGTCTGTCAACCACTACCCAGATAGTATCATGGTTCCTCTTAGTCCTTGGCAATCCCATGATGAAATCTATGGTGACATGCTCCTATTCCCATGTCAGTACTGGTAGAGGTTGCAATAACCCTGCAGGCTTCTGATGCTCTACCTTCACTTGCTGACATACTAGACATCTTGCCACAAACTCTGCGATTCTCTTTTCATTCCTGACCACCAATATACTTTTCGAAGGTTCTGATACATCTTGTTACTCCCTGGATGGCATGTATATCTTAATGAATGACCTTCTATCAAAATCAATCTCTTTAACTCTGGGTCATTGAGAACGCAAATCCTGCCTCTAAACCTCGTAGGCTATTATCACTCACAAAGAAATCGACCATATCACCCCTCTAAATCTGACTCGCACGATCCTCACACAGTAGATCGGCATGCTGAACTTGGTGTATCCGGGTAATCAAATATGGTTCCACTCGCAGGCTAGCTATCACACAGTCTCTGTCAACATCAAGAGGGTCTATATCCAACCTGAGGTGAGCAAACTGCTCAAGCAGCTTATATTCCCTGACCATTATGTGCAATACCAATCCAAGGCTCTTTCTGCTTAGGGCATCAGCCACAACATTAGCCTTTCTAGGATGGTACAATATCTCGTAATCATAATCTTTCAGAAGCTCTATCCATTGTCTCTGCCTCATGTTCAACTCTTTCTATGAAAATAGATATCTAAGGCTCTTATGATCAGTATACACCTGAAATTTCTCACCGTATAAGTAGTGGTGCCATATTTTCAATGCAAATATCATGGTTACCAACTCTAAATCATGGGTCAGGTAGTTCCTCTCATGGTCCTTAAGCTGTCTGGATCCATAGGCTACTACGTTCTCGTCCTGCATAACACACAGCCTAGTCCCTATCCCGAGGCATCTGTATACACTGAATAACCTCATAAGCTGGTAGGTATGGTGAGAATATGTGCAATGGTCAATCAGTGCTTTAGCTCATAGAAACTACTCACATTTATCATCCTACTCAAATACCACATTCTTTCTAGTGAGACGCATCAACGGAGTAGCCAGCTTAGAGAATCCTTCGATAAATCATCGGTAATAACCGGTTAAACCTAGGAAACTATGGATCCTTGTAACCGTCTTGGGTTTTTCCCTTATATCACTGCCTCTATCTTAGACGGATCAACTGATACACCTTCTCTCGAGACTACATGACCCAAAAATGATATCTCACTTAGCCAGAAATCACACATGTTCAGTTTAGCATATAATTCTTGATCTCGAAGGGTCTGTAACACTATTCTCAAATGCTACTCATGCTCTTCCCTAGACTTCGAGTATACAAATATGTTATCTATAAAGACAATCACAAATTTATCCAGGTATGTCTTAAACACATAATTCATTAATGCCATAAATGCTGCAGGAGCATTTGTCAACCCAAATGGCATACTCATAATAGCCATAACGGGTTTGAAATGCTATCTTGGGTACATCTCCACTTCGAATCCTCAATTGATGATACCCAGACCCCAGATCAATCTTCGAAAAGATATGCGCTCCCTGCAACTGATCCAATAGATCATCTATCTGTGGAAGGGGGTATTTATTCTTGATGGTAGCCTTGTTCAACAACCGATAGTCTATACACAGTCGAAGACTCCCATTTTTCTTCTTTACAAATAAAACTGGTGCTCCTCACGGTGATACACTCGATCTGATGAACCCCTTGTCCAACAACTCTTGTAACTGTTTCTTTAGCTTTTCCAATTCCTCTAGAGCCACTCTATATGGTGGTTTGGATATCGGCTCAGTTTCACATACCAAATCAATACAAAATTTTATCTCTTTATTTGGTGGCAACCCTAGTAATTCTTTTGAAAAGATATCAGGGAATTCTCTAACCATTGGGATGTCAACTAATTTCGGGTGTGCCTTATCCCAATCAACCACATATGCTATAAAACCTTTAATCACATCTGTAGAAGTCTCTGTAGAAGCCTGATCCAAAGTAAACACTCGCTCACGACTAACAACTTGTTTCCCTTTCTCTTCAGCTGTGACTTTCCTCTTAGGTGTCTTAACTGTAGCCTTCTTTGGCTCTTTTCCCTTCTGTGGGGCTATATTAGTCAACTCAGGGCATTCACGAGCTAGGTGCCTTGCTTTACCACATCTATAGCATAATCTCATCATAAGGCATTGTCTACCCCCATGATATCTACCACACATCCAACACTGCTCGGTGGTAGGTCGGGGTCCACCAATAACGATGCCCCTCGATACTGGAGGTAAAGCTGGATAAGCTGGAGGTTTCACTGGCCTCTCTCGTGTCTCTTTAATCTTAAGCCCTTTACTGAATAATCTTCGGCCCTTTCTGAACCCTCCATCATCCATCTACCTCTTTCAGTCTCTATCTCTGCCCTTACCACTCTTACTCAACTCCGAGGCATGCAACTTATAGTCTTGCTCACATAGCTGAGCTCTACGTACAGCCTCATCATAGGTGGTAATGTCAAATGGGGCCAATCGAGCTCTGATTGAAGGTCTCAATCCCTCAATAAACTTCTGGACCTTATTGTCCTGATAGTTCATGGTGACTATATCATACCTGCCCAGGGATGTGAATCCAGACTCGTATTCATCTACTGTACGGTTCCTCTGAGTCAAGGTCAGAAATTCCATCTGCATCTTGTTCTATGCAGTGGCTAGAATGCACTACCTCCTAAAGGCATCTAGAAATATATCTCATGTCACAACCGGGTGACGTGCACTCAAAATCGGCTGGGTAGCTATCCACCAATGCTCGACTTCACCCTCGAATACAAAAGTCATAAAGGTGACCTTCTCTGTACCGAAGTAATGGAAGAATCTGTAGAGTTTCTCCATACTACAAATCCAATGCTCAGCCAACACTAGGTTCTTCACCCCACTAAATGAAGGTGGTCTGAATTTCCAGAATTCCCTCAATCTACCCAGATCACAATCATAGATTCCCTCTCCACCAACCTTTCTTGGAGCTACAGGATCTTGAACCGATGGGGGAATATCCTGAACTGAGGGAGGTGCAAGTATCTCTACCTCTACAGCCTGAGGTCTCAGTGTAGGCTATGCAGGCTTATCTCTCTCAGGTGCAGCAGCTTGACCAGCAGGGTTCTCTTGTCTACCCTTTATTCTGGTAACTGCCTGTGTAAACATCTCCATAACCATGTTTACACTACGCTGTAGTTGTGCTATACGTACCTCAGTGGCATCACTCAAATCAGGTGGATCTTTTCTAGAATTAGACCTATTACGCCTCTCTGGCTCATCTCTATGCCTCTGAGAATGTGAACTCTCTCCTTTACGAGTACGTCATCTACCAGACATTCTTCATACTCAAAATAAGTGTCTCAGTCTCATTTTTCAGCTCAGTATACACAATTGTATCATAATAATGCACAGTACTATAGGGATGTATAATTTCCTAATTATGGATATGACTCACATCAGACCAACTCAGCTTTGATACCATTAAATCTCTATCACGACCCTCTTCCTATGACCTTACCTTACCACGAATAGTTGGGTTATGAGTCAACATCCAATCCATATCTCATCCATTTATAGTTTAATAAATGTAATTAAACAAATTGATATAGAAACTGGACTTTTATAAATATGTGTGGAAGCGTTTACATCACTTTCTATTAACTATACATCCCTTTCGTATAAGAGATCACTAGATTGTTCATTAATTTACAGGATACAAAATTTTTCTCATCACAAGTGTATACCTCTCTATATTGCTGGATAACTGGAGAACACTGTAGCAGGGACGATTGCAGTAACTCACTACTGCGTATATATGTATATTTGGTTGGAAATGTCTAAGTTATGAAGGAAACAACTAATGGGTATAGTTGGAAAATGAAATGTGGATATCTTGTGGTGATTTTGAGCTAACTAAGGTAATGATAAAGATGTAGGGGAAGTTTTGAGACAATGTATGTGTTAAGAGTGGTAACTTGGATATAGTATAGGTATAGGTATAAATGAGGTGAAAAGAGAAATGAGAATAATTTATATTGATGATTTAATGATGTTTGGACGGCTCGAGAATTCGACATGAGAAACGAGGCTAGTTCGAGAACCCAAGGATATTGTACCACTCAAGGTGCAAGAGGTATGGGAAATAAACCATTTGTGCTTGTGAGTTTTCGAATGAATGAAAACGTTTTAATAGCATGAAAAAGGTTTAATGAAATGAGCATGTTTATGAGAAATGAGATGAATTGATGCTTTAATGAATGAGTGAGTGTTTTACCGATTTGAGCTCGATTTTGATAAGTTTTTTGTAAATATGAATACAATGTGTTATAACCGAAATGGATTTTGTGATAACCACGATGAGCTCTACGTGAAGGCAAACGATTTTAATATAACAATGGCATATTTTTATTGAGACTATGGCTTGTCATGAGATGCACATCGATACTCCGGTTGATAGCGTTGGGTGGCTTTGCTCTGATAACATGTAAGACCAGGCCTTTCTCTAGTAGCATGTAAGACCGATACCTCCATTTTGGTAAAGTGAGATGACCCTGCTCTGGTAGCGATGGGTGGCCTTGCTTTGATAGCATGTAAGACCGGGTTGTGCTTTGGTAGCATGTAAAACTGACGACTGTACGACTCTGATCAAGTCTACAGCGAATCATGGCTATGTGTATTATTGTCAACGTATTCCCACTTATGGGGATGTCCGCCTAGGGGACGATTATATTTGATGTGATGTGCCTATGACGTTGATTTCCTCTGAGTTTTTATAAATGCCTAGTCTCGATTATTTTGATGATGATGTGTTTTTACAATTGTGATTTATATCACGCATTGAGATTTGATGTTATGATGAACTGTGATCTTTATCACGTGATTTATGCTGATGCCATTATTTTTTACTGTTATTTCTATAATGACTGCATGCTCAAATATTTCCATCATATTGTTTTTGTGATGATAATTTTATAAACCTCTCTTATCCTTCTTACTGAGCGTTTTGAGAGCTCACCCTTTTTCCTCCCCCCTCTAGATTTCTTGCAGTGAGCGAGATAGAGCCTACCGCATACGTGTAATAGACTGGTGGACAAGATCTCCCCAGGCTATCACTGAAGTAAATGAATTAGGATTTATGGTTGATCTTTTGGATATTATGTATTTAATTTCATTAAGTAAGAAATTGTGTGATCTTGAGGGTATTGACTGTTTATGAACATAAGTGAGTAAATGACACTACACAGGACATAAGGGACTAAATGACACTGCACAGGAATGCAACCAGAGTTGGTAGTTGTAATTTAAGAAAAGAATTTAAATTTACCCTATTTTTCGCGCTTTCTGGCTGTCGCAGTAATGCAGAGCCCCATCAGTCTTTCTTGAATGGCTGGTCTCAGCCCATAAACAAACCGCTCTGTTCGACACTCCTCATCCTTGACAGTCTCTGGATCATATCTCAACAAGGTAGTGAACCAGTTCTTATACTCATCAATTGTTATGCCATCCTGTACTAGATTCAGAAATTCTGCTTGCATCTTCCTTTGGGCAGCGTGAGGGATATACTAGGTCTTAAAGGCCGACTGAAAAGTCTCCCTGCTAATCACTGGATGGATAGCAGCCAATATACTCTGGGTGGTATTCCACCAACATCGGGCTTGTTCTTTAAGCATATAGGTACCCATATTAACCCTCTCCGCATCAGTGCATCCTAAAAAGTCAAAAATGGCCCTCATCTCGGTTAACCACTCCTCCACCTATGTTGGACCTTTCACTCCTTTAAATTTCGATGGATTCATCTTAAGAAAGTCCTTCAATAGGCCCTTACCTCCATCATCAAGCCTGGTTGGTGCTGGAGGTTGAGCGACTGGTGGTACTAGGTCAGTCTGTATAGGAGGTGGTGACGGATCCTGTGGTGGTGTGGGAGCCGGGGTAGGTGTGGTACTTGAGGCATTAGCCCCGAAATGTTGCATAAGTAGCACCGCCATCTGCTCAAACCCCTGTCGCACATCCTGCTCAAGTCGATTAATCTGAGAGTTAGGACTCTTCGGCTGTGGTTCAGGTGGTGGAGGTAGCTGTGCCTGCCTCCTGGGACAACCTCGTCTCCCCCTCATATCTATCTCTTACATGCCTACGTGTATTCATTAAACATCGATCATAATTTTACTTGTTAAATTTAATTCATTATCAGACAATATAGACACTTGGGATGTAATATATTTCTAATTGTTCGACACTGACAGTACTAGACACTGATAGTACTGGGTGCATTCCCGTACAATGTCATTTAATCACTTATGTTTATAACAATTCATTATTCCCAAGATCACATAATTTTCTACTTCATAAAAATCAATACATAATATCCAAAAAAGATCAACCCACGAATCTCAATTCATTTTCTTCATATCATCCTAATTACATCACAACAATACTTAACAAAAATGTCTATATTACATCACTGTCTGGATACAAAATGAACTGAATTTATACCTTGTGCGTGCACAAGCAATAGCCTGAGGAGATCTTGTCCACTAGCCTATTTCACGTACATGGCAGGCAATAGCTCACTCACTGCAAGTAATTTGGAGGGGAGAGGAAAAAGGGTGAGCTCTCAAAATGCTCAGTAAGGAGGATAGGGGAGATTTTATAAAATCATCATCACATCACAACTCATCATTTAGGCATGTAAAAACATAATAGAAGTGTTCGAGCATGTAAACCGTGTATGGAAATAATGATAATAATAATGGCATCAGTTCGCATTAGCGTAATTTACGTGATCAAAATCATGAATCCTCACAACATCAAATCTCAATACGTGGTAGAAATCAAAGTCATCAAAACACGTTATTCATTAAAATAGTCGAGACTAGGCATTTAATAAAACTCAGATAAAAACAACGTCATAAGCACATCATGTCACATTAAATCATCCTCAATGAGGGCATCTTCAAAAGAGGGAATAAGTCAACATCTATCCATGGCCATGATATCACTGTAGACTTGATTAGAGTCTTACAGCCTCAGTCTTACATGCTATCAAAGCAAGGCCACCCATTACCGTCAGAGCGGGGTCATCTCACGTTACCAGAACGGAGACATCGGTCTTACATGCTACTAGAGCAAGGCCCGATCTTACATGCCACCAGAGTAAGGCCACTCAACGCTACCAGAGTGGAGTATCGATGTGCATCTCATGACAAGCCTTAGTCTCAGTAAATTATGCCATTATTGTATTAAAACCATTTTACCTTCACGTAGAGCTCATAGTGGTTATCTCAAAAACTCATTTCTGTTATAAGACATTGTGTTCACGATTGATAATTCTATTAAAATAGAATTATTTGTGCTTAATTTCTTAATTAATTATTTAAATCCCCATATTATTTTATTAATTATCCCCTTTATTTAATTAAAATTCTTTAATGTGCAGGTAAAATAAATCCGGATAAAACTCAGTCGTTTCAGTCAAAAATGGGTTGAAAACGGGCTAAAGGAGCTGGACCACTTCCAATTTGCAGACCGAGTCACCAGTCATCTGGACACGTGGGATGCCGGCTGTTAGTATTTTATTCGCTCTGAAACGATAAGATTGACGGACACCGTGCCAACCTTCTGGAAGACACACACGGGGCCACATCGCACAGTCAAGTGGATAAACTGACAAGTGATGTGGAAATATCTACTCTGCAGCAAATAAAATGAAGACAAGTGGCCAAACAATGCCAACTCATCTAGGATGAAAAATTACCATTGTACCCCTAAGTTTGTGTATAAATAGAACATGATGAGCAATTGAAAAGGGTGTAGAATTTAGGGTAGTTTTTAGAATAGTTTTATTCTCGATTAAATTTTTCATTGCTATGTTTTATTTTCTTGTTTCCTTTTAGAATTTTCGTTAGTTTATTTTCCTTTAAACACCATTGTTCTACAAGCTTTAAACACTTTTACTTTGTCATTTTCAATTCTTGAATGATGCAATTTCTTCTCGGTTACTAAGTTTTCTTCTACTGTCCATATAGCTACATTTTTATTTTTCTGTTCTTGCTCTAACGGTGAAACTGATTTGATTCGAGACTGATTTGAGCAGCTTGTGGGCTTAATGATTTCATTCTCTCTTTATAGTTGCATCGAGTTGTTGAAGGGGCTGGTGACATCAGTGTATCCTTCCAATCTTCCAATGCTCTTCTTTACATATTTCCTCCAGTTTTGATTTTAGTTGGCTTAAAATTTAAACCTTAGCATAATCCAGTTTACTTAGCTCCATTTGTTATTTTGTTTTCAATTATTTTTTTTATGCACTGAATCATGTATTGCTTGAGGCGTAATGAAGCTAGGAGTCTGGGCTGAATATATTATTGCCTGTTGCCATGCTAGTGGAGAAGACATGGGTTGCTTGAACTGGCAGGTGGCTTAGCTATGTTGAAGCTGGCGGTTGCTTCCATTCGGTGCAGTACAGAAGCTTCTTCACAGTGCAGTGTGGTAGCAGTATCGAATGAGGATGGTGACTTGCTAGGTTTGGCAACGACAGTAGCTAGATAATCACACTCTGCTTTGCTCTGTTTCTTAGTCATTTCACTGTTCAAAATTTCTTCAGTTAATTTCGCACAATTGGTTTTAATGTTCTTGTTGTTTTTAGGTGATGCACGTTGTAAGGAGGATAAGAGGCATAGTCGTTCAGTCTTCAAGCTTGCAACAGTTTCTTTATAGCTCTTAACTCTCTCCTTTTTCATTTTCAGTCTCGGTTAAAGTGTTGTTTAAAATTTCTTTTCATCCTTTCTATTGATTCTGTCTCGATTTTCTTATTCAATCTACTGACATTTTTATTTTAATCATGTCTCTAAGTTCACTGTTGTGTTTTGTTTACTAGAGTTAAGGTTTATTATTTAGGACCGGTGATTTATAGTGTTGTTGGAAGGAGTGCTCTGTTCCATCATCAGCTATCTCCGATTCAACTGTAGCAGATGCTGGGCACGAGGAGGCTGAGGATGATACTGGAAGTGGGTTCAGTATTGGCGTGTACTAGTGGAAAAGTGGCAGGGGCAGGTAGTGCATTATGATGGTATTGTGGAGTTGGTATAAACCAGGAGACAGGTGCTGAAGGTTGCTGCTGATTAAAGGAGTGTTGGCCACAACAGTTCGAAATTTGTACAAAGCCAAGGACAAGTTGCAATGCACAAAGCTGATGTGTGTGGGGCTGGAGTTGTACAGGACGTGGTGGCTATGCAGAGCAAAGCTGGGGATGTTCTGTGTGCTGTTGTTACAGGGAATGGAGCAAGAGTAGTCGGACAATACAACACCATTGGGCATGCCGAGAGCAGTACCAGGTTGCAAAGCCAAAATGAAACATGCATAGTACATGCACGGGACTGAGGCCAGCTGGGAACTTTGGTTAAGGCCACGTTTGGCTGCTCATAAACCTTGCAAATTTAATATTTCATGTTTTTATATTAATTAGTTTAATTGTTTTGATCCTTTTATTAGTTGTAGCTTAGGTATGGTGTTAAATTAAATTGTAGGTTAGTTATAGTATCTCTGTTGGTTAATTTGATTTTTAGTTTAATTATGTTAATAGTTGATTTTAGGACTTAGTTTTAGTATAGAATTTATGAATTGCATTTAGAATTAAATTAGAGTAAAATCATTTTATGCATGTTTTAAGTTTTCATTTTAAATTGAAAAATCCAAAAATATTTCTCATGCATTATTTAGATTTTATTTTAATGTTAGTAATTAGTTAGAGTTAGATTTAATTTAAGATCATTTTATAAGTAGTTAATTTCTTAGTTTGATTTAAGAATTTCTTTAGGATTAATAGAAGTTTTATTTTATTAGACTTTAGGTTAGCTTAATTTGCATTTTTATTAAGTAGTTTAATTACATGCATATTTTATTTTAAGTTTGTTTAATTTTAGTCTAATTAATTTTGTTTCTTTATTTTCATATTTTGCATTTTAGTTTTTTACATTAATTAATTTTAACTGTTTTAATTATCTTTTGTAGGTATTTGCTTTTAATTGCTTGGAGCTTTGTAAGTAATTTTTGCTCTGTTTTATTTTCTTTGTTTTATAATTTTTATTGTATTCAGTATTTTTAATTTCAGCCTTGTAGAGTACCCACTGAAAAATTCATAATTTGCTAGGATATACTTAGGGTAAGATTAACCGATAGTTAATTATTTAATTCAGCTTCTCTGTGGGACGATAATCTAGGACTCAAATCCCATTATCACTTGTACAACCCGTGCACTTGCGGATACACATCTAGGTCACTTAGAGTTGGCGTAGTTCGTATCAATGATTACACAAAATTCATCAAAACCAAGCTCAAATCGGCAAAACACTCACACATTCATCAAAGCATTAAATCAACTCATTTTTCAGAAAAATGCTCATTCATCAAACCTTTTTCACACTAAAAAGGTATTTTCATCGTTTAGAAACTCACAAGCACAAACATTTTATTTCCCTTACCTCTTGCACTCTGAGTGGTGCAATATCCCCCGGGTCTCGGATCAGCCTCATTTTCCCGTGTCAGATTCTCCAGCTGTCCAGACATCACCAAATTGTCAATATACATCATTCTCCTTATCCATTTCTTTCACTTACTCGTTCTAACTCAATATTTCCCTTTTTATCCTATTTACAGCTATACACCCTAAACTACATCCAAGCTACAAATCTTAAACACATACATTGTCTCAAAACTTTTCTCACATCTTTATCAACACCTTAGCTAGCTCATGATCCCTTATTGACTTAAACATTTCCAACTAAATATATATATATATATATACACATATATTTATTCACCAATATATATATATATATATATAACATGATAGTACTTAAAAACAAGGGTCTTGTGAGCTCACCTAGCTTGTCTTCTCTCGAGCAACTTGTAGAATGCTTGTCTCTTCCCTTTTTGTTCAAACCACCCTTTGATTTTCTAGTATGTTGTTCTCTTTACCAAGAGGAATAACTTTGCCTCCTACCTCTTTTTCTTACTCTATCCAGAATGTGGTGAATCTTAGAGAGAGAAAGCTTGGTTTGGGTAAAAATGGTGAGTGTCAGTGTTTGCAGGCGAGAGAGATTCGGTTTCAGGCAAAACATCTCGTGATTCTTATATAGACAGAGCATGTGAGATCGATCTGATATTATGGGCAGATCCATCTCTGCCTAGTTTCAACTACTCCAACTGCTTCATTACCAACTACAAGATCGATCTGGTAGAGGGTAGGGATCAATCGGTTCTTTATAGAACCAAATGGAGATCGACCTGTTTTCTGGGGAGGGATCGATCTCTTCCAGGCCGAGGCAAATGGAGATCGATCTGCCCTTGTGACAGGATCAATTCTTGCTAGGCAGAGACAATAGGAGATCGATCTGCTCCCTTATGAGATCGATATGCCTGTTTGCTATTGTATATTTATTGCATTCTAGAGTTATGGGATCGATCTTCCATCCTTATGAGATTGATCTGGCCTTCATAGACTTCACTATTGCTACATAAATTTAAGGCAAAACTTACCACAATCTACTTCATAGACCATATTTCAATCCATACACATTTAAGACTTAAAAACTTCATCTTCTTATACTTCATTAGATTCAGAACTTGCGTGTACATCGAAATATCATAACCTCATAGCTAAAGTACATTGAATTCACAAGTCTCACAACTGGTTCCCGTGCCCTAGCTGTGTGCTAATGTAAAGTTTATTTAGATACTACGCATGTTTGCTGTACAACCCTGATCCAGTCTACAGCCCTCCTGTGACAGCCCGAAAGCACGGGAAATAGGGTAAATTTAAATTTTTCTCAAATTAAAACTACAACTCTGGGTGCATACCTATATAGTGTCATTTAATCACTTATGTTTGTAACAAATCCATATCCTCAAGATCACACAATTTTCTACTTCATAAGATCAAGATATAATATCCAAAAAGAATCAACCCACAAATCTCAATTCATTTTCCTCATATCATCCTAATTACATCCCAACAATACTTAACACAAATGTATGTATTACATCATTTTCTGGACACAAAATGAACTGAATTTATACCTTGTGTGTGTATAAGCGATAGCCTGGGGAGATCTTGTCCACCAGCCTATATCACGTACGCGGTAGGCACTGGCTCGC
Source organism: Firmiana major (assembly GCA_033439115.1). Taxonomy (NCBI): domain Eukaryota; kingdom Viridiplantae; phylum Streptophyta; class Magnoliopsida; order Malvales; family Malvaceae; genus Firmiana; species Firmiana major. The sequence goes on along the minus strand of CM065911.1, from coordinate 15,197,634 downwards.
TCACTGCAAGTAATTTAGAGGGGGGAAGGAAAAAAGGGTGAGCTTTCAAATCGCTCAGTAAGAGGGATAAGGGAGTTTTTAGTAAATCATCATAACATCATAAACTCATTATCCAGATATTTTAAAACATGATAGAAGTATTCGAGCATGTAAAATGTTATGGTAATAATGATAATAATAATGACATCAGTTTGCATCAGTATAATTTACGTGATAAAAATCACAAATTGTCATAACATGAAATCTCAATATGTGATAGAAATCACAGTCATAAAAATACGTCATTCATCAAAATAGTCGAGACTAGGCATTTAATAAAACTCAAATAAAAACAACATCATAAGCACATCACGTCACATCAAATCATCCTCAAGGAGGACATCCTCAAAGGAGGAAAAACGTCGACATCTATCCATGGCCATGTTGTCACTGTAGACTTGATTAGAGTCGTACAACCTCAGTCTTATATGCTATCAAAGCAAGGCCACCCATCGCTACTAGAGCGGCGTCATCTCACGTTACCAGAATGAAGGCATCAGTCTTATATGTTACTAGAGCAAGGCCCGGTCTTACATGCTACCAGAGCTAGGCCACTCAACGCTACCAGAGCTGAGTATCGATGTCCATCTCATGAAAAGCCTTAGTCTCAGTAAAATATGCCATTGTTGCATTAAAGCCATTTACCTTCACATAGAGCTCATAGTGGTTATCTCGAGAAAACTCATTTATGTTATAAAACATTGTGTTCACAATTTCACAAAATTCATCAAAATTGAGCTCAAACCGACAAAACACTCACACATTCATCAAAGCATCAAATCAACTCATTTCTCATAAATATGCTCGTTCATCAAACCTTTTTCATGCTAACAAGGTATTTTCATCATTTAGAAACTCACATATACAAACATTTTATTTCCCTTACCTCTTGCACCCTGAGTGGTGCAATGTCCCTTGGGCCTCGGACCAATCTTGTTTCCCGTGTTGGATTCTTGAGCTGTCCAAACATCATTAAATCATCAATATACATCATTCTCATTGTCCATTTCTTTCTCTTACTCATTCTAATTCAATATTTCCCTTTTTATCCTATTTATACTTATACACCTTAGCTATATCCAAGCTACAAATCTTAAACACATACATTATCTCAAAACTTTTCCTACATCTTTATCAACACCTTAACTAGTTCATGACCATCACATGACACCCACATTCCATCTTCTAACTAAACCCATTTGTTGGTTCCCTCATGACTTAAAAATTTCTAACCAAATATATATATATATATTCACCAATGTATAAAATGATAATACTTAAAAACAAGGGTCTTGTGAACTCACCTAGCTTGTCCTCTCTTGACCAAACTTGTAGAATGCTCGTCTCTTCCTTTTATTCAACAAACCTTGATTTTTTTGTATGTTGTTCTCTTTACTGAGGGGAACAACTTTGTCTCTTACCCTATTGTCTAACTCTATCCAGAACGTGGTGAGTCTTAGGGATAAAAAGCTTGGTTTGGGTGAAAATGGTGAGTGTTAGTGTTTGCAGGTGAGAGAGACTTGGTTTCAGATAAAAATCTCATGATCCTTATATAGACAGAGTGTGTGAGATCGATCTGGCATTGGTGGAGATCGATCTCTGCTTGGTTTCAACTACTCCAACTACTCAATTACCAATTACAGGATCGATCTGGTAAAGGGTAGAGATCGATTTGTTCCTTACAGAACCAAAAGGAGGTCGATCTGTTTTCTAGGGAGGGATCGATTTCTTCCAGGCCGAGAGAAATGGAGATCGATCTGCCCTTGTGAGAGGATCGATTCTTGCTAGGCAGAGGCAGTAGGAGATCGATATGCTCCCTTCTGAGATTGATATGGCCTTCATAGACTTCACTGTTGCTATATAAATTTACAGAAACTTAAGGTAAAACTTACCACAATCTACTCCATAGACTATATTTCAATCTATACACATTTAAGATTTAAAAACTTCATCTTCTTATACTTCATTAGATTCAGAACTTCCATGTACATTGAAATATCATAACTACATTAACTACATTATAAATCTCACATTGTAACTTCATAGCTAAAGTACATAGAATTCACAGGTCTCACACCTCCATGGCCAGGGGTATGATGTTCCCTCTTCGAAAGATGCCTTCTTTTGAGGAAGACATATGTTTGCATGATAGCTATACAGACATAGCCTAGTCTCCATGTTTTAATGTATGAATGTTTTAAGTATGAAAGAAAGTCTGAAAGTATGTATGCATGTAAGTATGATGTATTTCAAAGTAAATAAGTAAGTAAGTTTGATAAAGTAAGCATGTATGTAAGCATGTTTTACTTAAAAGTAAGTAAGTACGTATGTAAATTGAATTTCATAAGTATGTATATACGAATGTTTTATTTCAAAGTAAGTTTACGCAAAATGATTTGAGTAAGCACGAAAGCATGTTAACCTTGATTTTTCGCATGTTTTAAGGATTGTCAGGATTTCTTTAAATTGCCTTCCTTGTAATGTGAAACATGATTTGAAGTATGAAATTATGTTTTCGAAAATGTTTTTATGAACATGAGCATGAGTCCCAGAACATATCCTAATGATATGACATAAATATGTTGTACCCTACTAATAAGGATGATAATAGTTAGGAATTGAGTCTCAACTGGAGGATAGTAATAGTCAGTAGTATCCCGATTAACGAATTATAATCATTAGCAAAAGATATTATAAGATACATTTTGAATTTTGATAGATGTTTTGGAATAAGAACTACGTTTCGAGAAGCGAAGAGAGTTTGGAATATGGAAGATGTTTCGAATATAAGGATTATATTTTAAATATGAATATGTTTCGGATGTGAGACCAATTCCAAATAAAGTAAATGTTTTTGATATAAATGATGTTCAAAATAAGATAAATTTTAAAGTATGACAAGTTCCGAATATGAGTAATGTATGAAAAAGAGATGTTTTTGAAATACGATTATTTTCGGTATACGAATACTTTTGATGAATGATATAATTTCAAAAATGGTTGTGTTTGAAGGATGAATGAGGATTTTAATAAATTTTGGTTTGATACATTTGACTATGTTAGAATTTTAAATCCTTATGGCTATGTTCAGTCCGGGTGGTCAGGTTTGATGGCTAATTAAGGTATTTCAAAATACCTCTTTGTGTGAAAAACTTAACAACGTCTAGAACATACCGTAGTCCATAAACCCAAGAGAAATATGACATTTCGATAAGTTTCAATTATAAAGTATGTTGTGGAACAAGACATGTTTCAGAATGTGATAAGTTCGGATAAGTGATAAGAAAGAATGATAGAATGATAAAAAATTAGAAATGCATTAGAAATTCAGTATCATGTAAGTTAATTCCTTGGTACTTGTGTGGTTTGCTTATTGAGCTTCCCAAAGCTCACCCCTTTCTTCTTTCCATCACAGGTTCAGACTAGAGGCACACTGACATCATTATCAGTATCGGCTTCGAAGTAATTGCTTCGAGATTTCGCAGCTTATAGCACTGTATTTGTTTAGATTGATTTAAGTTTCAAACAGTTACTTTTTAGTGCATGTGTCGGGATGTGTATTAAATTAAGAAATGATTACAAAAGCTAATAAGAAGTTAGGTTGGGACCTTAGGTTCATAACCTTAAGCCAAACTAGGTAATTTTAAGACCTAGAAATAGTTACGACTGTACTTACATGACAAACATGTAGGGAAAGAAAAATTGAAAAATTTAGCCCAAAATTTTCATACTTCCGTAATAAATTACTTAAAATAAGCAGTTTCGAGTCGTTACAGATTTAGTGATATCAGAGCAAGTTTGTCTTGATAAGTCAGTCAAGAAAGGTTCAAATAGTTAATAACATCTCATGCACTATATATGTCTAATTTTAAGCTGCGATTTAATGATACTGTTTAAATGCATGTAATGTTATCCGTATGAAAATAGTGAATCAGACAGTGAGGTAAGGACGTATAAGCAATCCTGAGGAATACTGACATTAGTATTGTCATTTCTTCGCCTCCTCAATAGTTCATTAAATTCGATATTGTGAACTTCCAAAAGAATTTGAGTGAGTGAAAGTACTCATATGACATCACTCTCCTTAGTAAGTAATCCGATATAAGTTTAACTAACCCATTTAGATTTGGAAGATATTCGGAGGATCGAACTTTTTTAAGGAGGGTGGGATGTGATAATCTGAAATTTTTTCACCTTAGGAAATTATATCAAAAAAATATAAAAATAAATAAATAAATACGTGATAATATTTTTTTAAAAATAAAAATGTGTCTATATATTAAATAAAAATATATATATATAGAAATAAATTAAATAATATATTATATTAATATCTGGATATTAATATAGTATATTATATATAAAATAATATATATATATATATAAATGTAGATTTTTATATATATAATATAATATAATTATGTATTATATATATGTCTAGATATTTTATATATAATGTATTATATTAAAAAATATATATTATATTATATATATAAATATAAAAAAGTTAAAAGTAAAAGAAAAAAAAGAAAACTCTATTCTCCTATGAAAACAGAGGAGAAGAAAAATGAAAGAAGCGAGAAGGCGAACAGTGACGAACGAAGGCGGTAGGCTAGGCAGAACACCGGCGAGTGGAAGATCGGCACGGAGGGAGCGCTCGAGTGCCATCACGCGCGCTGGGCAGCCGAAAAAAGTCAGGATTGGAGAGGGAGAGCCGTGGGAGAGAAAAGGATGCCGCCGATCTGCCCCAGGCGAAGCGAACAGAAGCTTCCTCTCTACCGCACGACATCACTAGCTAAAAACAGGGCCAAGAACCGGCCGAAAAAGTAGTTGAACGACGAGATTGTGCTGAACCGGTTCAGACCGATTCAGCTGAAGAAAAGGGGCTAAACCGATCCGAACTGGTTCAGCAAAAAAAAAATAGAGAAAATTCGATGATGCCCTGTGTTTAAGGAGAAGCCGGTAAGTGTTCGAAGTTGACCGTTTTAAATTTTAAAAATTTTATTTGAATTTATAATTGACCAAAATTGATCGGTTTAATTATATAAATGTGTAACGCGACAATAGGCAACGAACGAGAGTTCGATCAAGTCTCAATTTGCGTGTCATCACGAAAACTCAGGTAAGTGAACCCCACTAGCTACCACTTGTATTATTACATTGGTTAGATTTAATCGTATAATTTACGATTTAATTTCGTATAAATTACGTTATGCTTTGGAATTAAGCAATTGCTATCGTAAATAATTATTTGAACTTCTCGAAGACATATGTGAACCGTCTAATCGATTTGAAAGATGTCAAGTGATGAATCAACTGGATTAGGAACACAAATTATTTTCTGCTTTGTAGGCTGAGTAATGAGCAAATGAAACTCAGTCTTATTGTAGAAATTTAACAATTTTGTAAATTATCGGTATCCCGAGTTAGAACCTTTGGACTATCGAAAATACGATTTTAGGTCGTTTTGACTTGTTTTCGAAACTCACGATGATTTTCAAACACTAAAATCATTACCTGGCATTTCATGGAAAATTTAGAAGATTATATAGATTTTGTCTGTATAATCTCATTTAATTGAGTTTTAGACTAAATGGAGCATCTAACTTATTTAACTTATGCTCAGTATTTTGGATATAAGCATCAACTGTTTTCTGTCTCGATCATGAATATGGATTTTGGAAACACGATTGTTGGACTTTTTTGTTTACGGATGTTTCAGTCAAGTTAATTCTGATAAAGTATATATTGACCTTCGGATCTATAATCAAAGGTAATACTGATGCGTGCTTCCTAGACGTGTATACCGCAAGTGTACGGGTCGCACAAGTAATAAAGGGAACTGAGTACCAGATTATCGTCCCACAGAGAACACAGTCAGCCTAACTAAGTACCAGTTAATTTTACCCTAAGTATATCCTAGCAAATTATGAATATTAAAAGAGTGATCTACAAAGTTTAATTTGAAAATACTGGAAAGCAAGGAAAATAATAAAAACACTAAAAAAAAGCAAAATAGAGAAAAACTTACTCACAGAGCTCCAAGCAAAATAAAACCGAGAATCTACAAAAGAAATAAAATACTAAAACTAGAATTAATTAGTGTAAATTGACTAAAGATGCAAATATAAAAAAAATATAGATTAATAATAAATAGATTAAAACTATAAAATCATAATATGAAAATAAAATTTTCATATGTTTAATAAAAATGCAAAATAATCTAACCTGAGGCTTTAATGAAATAAAATTCTAAAAAAAATTCTAAAAATCTCTAAGTATAACTTTAACCCTAAATGCCTAAATTGGTAACCTTAAATTATATATAGCTCTAGATAATACTAAATTAATAAAATGGCTAAATAAATAATAAAACTATTCTAAATGATGCATGAGAAATAAAATATTTTTGGGCTTTTAAAATTTAAAATGAAAACTATCCTAAAGATGCATAAAATGATTCTACCCCTAAACTAACTCTAAATGCAATACATAAGCACGATACTTATATTTTGTTAACATTAAAATCATACTAGTATATACTCAAATCAATAAACAGTTTCCTATAATGAAAATCAACTAAATCCTAAATGTATACATGAAAATAATAAAATTAAAATTTCAATTACATAAAAACTAAAATTTAATCTAAACTAACATCTAAAGAAACTAAATCTAATAATCTTAAACATAAGCAAATTAATTAAACTATTAAAATATTATCTAAACTAATTAAAAGATGTACTAAATTAAAATAATACTAAACTACTAGTATTAAGCTATTGTACTATTGCAACAAAAATGTCACGACCCTCAAACTTACCAAAAATCGTCACCAATTTTTTTCGCTTTTCATGTCTTATTTATTATTCATTCTGACCTCACATCGATCGTGAACAGCTACCTCTCAACAGTTGGGCTATGTGTCGATGTTTACCTCATCCAACCATAATAATTTGATTTGTATTAAAATTTAGAAATAAACACTTGTATAAATAAATCAGAGTTGCTGTTTACATGTGTTTACATTGCTATACATCAACAATGGTTACATTCAAATGCTATTGTGCTATGGTAAGTTTAGATACAAAATTATACAAAGTGTGTATACCTTACGTGATGGGATACAGCGGATACCAAAAAGGAAACCTCCAGTCAGTCTCAGTCTAAACTCAATACTCTATAGAGAGGGGGAAAATAAGAGGGGTGAGCAAACAAGACACTCAGTAAGGCAACTGAAGATGGAAAGATGGAGTTGTCACCCGTGAATTGCAGATCTAACTGCTTCATATTTATAGAATTAGCTTGATGAGATCGATCTGCATAGAGGGGAGATAGATCTGCCTTGCTTAAATTCGTTATTTTCACGACATTTTGAAGGCATGAGATCGATCTGTTGAAGGCTTGAGATCGATTTGCTTTAGTGAATGAGATGGATCTGCCTAATGGAACAAAATTGGTTTGCTTCGGGCCGAGAGCTAAATAGATCGATCTGGCATTAAGAGGAGATTGATGTGGCCTATCCAGAGAGTTAAGGAGATTAATCTGCTTAAGGGAAGAGATCGATCTACTTCAATGTGGTGAGATCGATCTGTTCAATGGAACAAGATCGATTTGTCTCAAGCAAAAAGCTTAGGAGATCGATCTGCCTATGGGAGGAGATCGATCTACTTTAACCTGAGAGTTAAGGAGATCGATCTGCTTTAGTGAGGGATTGATCTCTCTTTTCCAACATGCTTGATTTTGCATTCTTTAGGCCTTAAGATCAATCTCTCCTTGCATGAGATCGATCTGGCCTTCTTCTCACATCATTTTTTGCTGTAATTTCCTCATTTAAACACATACTTAATCCCCTCCACATCCATTCAACATTCTAATCACACTTAGAACTTAAAAAACATATTTCTTATGATTCATACATAATTCAATTCACATATGTTACAAAATTATACATATATGGGTCTCACATTCTCCCCCACTTAGAAAATTTGATCCTCAAAATTGGAACCAATTATTTAGTGAATAACTCGGGATACTTCTCCCGCATCAAACTTTCTAATTTCCATGTGGCTTCTTCCACAGTGTGATGTTGCCAAAGGACTTTCACCAAGGGAATTGTCTTTGTCCTCAACACTTTCTCTTTTCTATTCAATATTCGAATCGACTTTTCAACGTACGTCATGCTTTCATTGAGCTCCAAAGGCTCATACCTTATCACATGCGCCAGGTCTGGGTGGTACTTTCGTAACATGGATATGTGGAAGACGTTATGTACATTCGCTAGCTCAGGTGGCAATGCTAGCCTATATGCCTTATCTCTCTCTTTATCAAGTATCTCAAATGACCCTATATATCGAGGGCTCAACTTCCCTTTTTCCCAAATCTCATAATCCCCTTCGAGAGAGAAACCTTTAAAAACACTGACTCATCCATAATAAACTCTAGTGGTCTCTGTCTCATGTTAGCATAACTCTTTTATCTGCTCTGAGCTATCCGTAACCTCTCACAAATCAACTGGACATCCTCGGAGGCTTGTCTAACCAAGTCAGGAGTAAAGATCTGTCTGTCACCGATCTCTTTCCATCCAATAGGGGAACGTCATCTATGCCTATACAATGCCTCATATGGTGCCATCCTGATACTCACATGAAAACTGTTATTATAGGCGAACTCTGCGAGTGGTAAATGGTCATCCTAGGAGCCTCCAAAATCCAATTCACACGCTCTCAACATATCCTCCAGGGTGTGTATAGTCCTCTCTAACTGACCATCTGTCTGAGGATGAAATGCGGTGCTAAAACTCAACTGCGTCCCCATCGCTTCCTGAAAATGTTCTAAAAAATGAGAAGTGAAGTGGGCATCCTGATCAGAAACAACGCTTACTGGAGTCCCATGCAACCTCACTATCTTGCACACATACAAGTTCGCTAACTGGCTCAGAGTATCGGTAGCTCTCATAGCTAAAACATGGGTTGACTTTGTTAACCAACCCACAATCACCCATATGGCATCTGACCTCTGCGGGTCCTCGATAATCCTATCACAATATCCATGGTGACGTGCTCCCACTTCTAAGTCGGTATCGGTAGAGGCTATAATAACCCAGCAGGCTTTTGATGCTCTACTTTCACCTGCTGACAGATGAGACATCTAGCGACATATTCCGCAATGTCTTTCTTCATCTCAGACCACCAATAAACTTTTAAAAGATTTTGATACATCTTGGTGCTCCCCAGATGTATCGATACCTTGATCAATGAGCACTGTTAAAATCAACTTTCTGATCTTTGGATCATCGAAAACTCATATCCTACCTCTGAACCTCAACAATCCATCTGAACTCAATTCAAAATCAGTCTCTGTACCCCTCTATATTTGCCCAGCAATATCACTGCATTGCTGATCAATCCGCTGAGCCTATCCGATTCGATCTACCAGATCCGATTTCAACTGCAGGCTAACTATCATAAAGCCACTATTAGCTTCAGGCGGGGTTATATCTAAACTGAGGTTCATGAACGGTTCTAATAGCTCATGTTCCCTAATCATTATAAATGACACCAACCTGAGATGCTTTATACTCAATGCATCAGCCACTACATTTGCCTTACTTGTGTGGTACAGGATCTCACAATCATAATCCTTTAAAAGCTCAAACCATCTCCTCTGTCTCATGTTCAACTCTTTCTGTGAGAACAGATACTTAAGGCTTTTGTGATTTGTAAACACTTGAAATTTCTCACCATAGAGGTAGTGGTGCCATATCTTCAACGTAAATACTATAACCGCCAACTCTAAATCATGGGTCGGGTAGTTCCTCTCATGATCCTTCAGCTGTCTTGATCTATAGGCTACTACCTTCCCATCCTACAATAATACATAGCCCAGTCCTTGATGCGAAGCATCCGTATACACCGAGAAATCTCCTTAGTTGGTAGGAATGGTGAGAATCAGAGCTATGGTTAATCTCCTTTCAACTTCTGAAAGCTCTCCTCACATCTATCGTCCCACATTAACTCCACATTCTTTCTCATGAGATGTGTCAACGAAGCAGCTAATCTCGAGAATCCCTTCACAAACCGTAGATAATACCCAGCTAAACCCAGGAAACTTCTGATCTTTATTACTGTTTGGGGTCTCTACCACTGTATGACTACCTCAATCTTTGATGGGTCCACTGATACACCATCCTTCGATACTATGTGACCCAGGAATGAGATCTGTTCCAACCAAAAGTTGCACTTACTGAGTTTAGCGTACAACTTCTTCTCTCGGAGGGTTTGTAGCACTATCCTTAGATGTTGTTCATACTCCTCTCTAGATCTTGAGTACACCAGTATATCATCAATAAACACAATAACAAATCGATCCAAATACTGGTGAAATACCTCATTCATCAATGACATAAAAGCTATGGGAGCATTTGTCAACCCGAATGGCACAACCATAAACTCATAATGACCATACTGGGTGCGAAAAGTTATCTTGGGTACATCTCCATCTCGAATTTTCAACTGATGGTACCCAGATCTCAAATCTATCTTAGAGAAGACTTGTGCTCCCCTAAACTGATCCAACAAGTCATCGATACTTGGAAAGGGGCACTTATTCTTGATGGTCACCTTATTCAACAACCGGTAGTCAATAAACAGTTGAAGGCTTCCATCTTTCTTCTTTACAAACAATACCGGTGCTCCCCAAGGCGATACACTCGGTCTGATAAACCCCTTATTCAGTAACTCCTATAATTATTTCTTTAATTCCTCTAACTTAATTAGAGCCATTCTGTACGGCGGCTTAGATATTGGCTCTGTACCAGGTGATAAATCTATACAAAACTCCATCTCTCTATCTGGAGGTAACCCTGGTAATTCATCCAAAAAGACATATGGAAATTCCCTGACAACTGGGATGTCTATCAATTCCAGACGTGCCTTATCTGTCTCAACCACATAAGCAATGAACCCTTCACATTATCCTTTCCACCGTTAGTTACATAAATTATCACATTAACATATATAATTAATAGATAAATTCATCTCTCGAATATCATGTATTAAGATCATACTCTTTTATTTATAATAACATGTTCTTTCATTTCATTTCACAAGGTTTACAACGAGATTATCTATCTCTGGAAACATCAATGTTTTAGCACGACAATCCATAATAACATGGTTTGTAGCCAGCCAATCTATTCCTATGGTTACATCAAAATCGTTCATACTCAATAAAATTAAATCGGCTGTCATTTCTTTTCCTCCTATCCTCAACTTACAATTCCTATATATATGCTCAGTCAACTGACTATCTTTCATAGGGGTAGATATCATCAACATTTTATCTAGCAGTGTGGGTTTTACATGCTTCAACAATTTATGTGCAAAGGATGGTGATATAAAGGAATGCGTGGCACCAGGATCAAACAATACAAATGCTTCTAAATTAAAGATTTGAATGGTACCTTTAACCACATTCTTTGATGCGACTGCAACATCCTGGTCCAGTGCGTGCACTCGTCCTCTGCTTACACCCACTACCTGCTTCTCCTTTTCCTCAGCTGTAGCCCTCCTCCTTGGAGCAGCTGTCTCAACTGGAGCTCTCTCTGGCTCCTTACCCTTCTTGGGGCTCTTTCTGTCATATCTGGATAATCTCGAATTATGTGTCTTGGCTTCCCACATCTTAAGCATACTACAGGAGGTCCATAGCATGGTCGAGTACCATGGTACCTACCACACTTGCTACACTATTCTGTAGTAGGTCGTGGCTCTCCAATCATAATTCTCTTTGCTAAAGCTACGACCGGATACACGGGAGGATTAACTGTTCTCTCCCAGATCTCTTCAATCTTCAGCCTCTTCCCAGTAAACCTTTTACTTCCTTTATAACTGAAGCCCCTGTCCAGTACTGTTCTCTTTTTATCTCTATCTCTCACTTTACCAACATTCCCAAACTCTGAGGCGATCCTATCAATATCATGCTCACACAATTGCGCCCTATGTACTACCTCCTCATAGGTCGGTATATCGAAGGGAACCAATCTAGACCTGATGGTTGGTCTCAGTCCATCCATAAACTTTTGGACCTTCTCGACCTCACTACCCATCATATCAGGATCATATCTGCCCAGGGAGATAAAGGTCTTCTCATACTTGTACAACGTCTTGCTCCCTTGAGTCAGTCCTAAAAATACCATCTTCAACTTTTGATGCGCAGTATCCAGAACATACTATCTTCAGAAAGCCTCCAAAAATACATCCCAGCTGATCTTTGTATGACGGGCTCTCAAAATAGGCCTGGTGGATTTCCACCAATGTTCTGCTGATCCCTTTAGCATAAATGTGGCAAACACTACCATCTCGGTAGTAGTACACTCAAAGAACTCATATAACTTCTCAATCTCGTTTATCGATCCTTTGTAGCTACTGGGTCCTTAACTCTAGTGAAAGACGACGGTCTAAACTTTTGGAACTGCCTCGGTCTATCCAAATCACATCCGTAACCCCAGCTTCTACTGCCCTGTGGTGTAGCAACATGTGTAGCATATCCTGTGCAGGTGGGGGTGTATCTGTATCTATCGTCTGAGGTCTCTGGGCTGGTTGTGCCCGTGCCTCAGAAGCAGTCACCTGCTCGGCATCATCCTATGTAGCGGGACTCTGTTTGCCCCTAACTCCAGGCAAAGAATGAGTGACCAACTCCAAGATCATCTCTATGCTCGCGAAGCGTGCCTCAGTACTTTTGGGTCTCTCTGCCAGACTCCGTGGAGCATACTCAATCTCAGCCTCCACTTCAACCTCTTCCTGAGTCTCATGTGGTTCTGGCTCAACACGACCCCTAGGCCTACCTCTACGGCCTTTAGCTTACGCTTTGACCCCCTCTACCGCGACTGGTGTTAGGCATAATATTCAATTTCCTATATTCACATCAATTCCTTAGTCAACCCATTAACACTCACAATTGTATCTAAACAAACACCGTAACATAGGGATGTAATTTTTCAACTTATTACGTATTTTAGACACCAACACACATCAGACCAACTCAGCTTTGATACTAACTTCTGTCACGACCCTCAAACTTACCAAAAATCGTCACCAATTTCTTTCGCTTTTCATGCCTTATTTATTATTCATTCTGACCTTACATCGATCGTGAACAGCTACCCTCTCAACAGTTGGGTTGTGTGTCGATGTTTACCTCATCCAACCTTAATAATTTGATTTGCATTAAAATTTAGAAATAAACACTTGTATAAATAAATCAGAGTTGTTGTTTACATGTGTTTACATTGCCATACATTCCCATGGTTACATTCAAATGCTACTGTGCTATGGTAAGTTTAGATACAAAATTATACAAGTATGTATACCTTACATGATGGGATGCAACAGATACCAAAAAGGAAACCTCCAATCGCTCTCAGTCTAAACTCAATGCTCTGTAGAGAGGGGCAAAATAAAGGGGGTGAGCAAACAACACGCTCAGTAAGGCAATCATACGAATAGGTAGATATTGCACTATCTACGTGATCATGATGCCATGCTCAAAACCATACATATCATCGTCACACCTCAAATCGATAGTTCATGCTTGTGTTAATGGCATGTAAAGCAAATCATGCTATTTAGTTTAGGGCACAATTCAAATTCAAAGCATGGAAAACCATCATGCGCATTTCATAAATAAGGCATGGAAAATCATCATGCATAAGTGCACTTTAAAGCCATTATCATACCTTTTCATCTCAATAAAATCAACACTTGTCAAGACTCAACCTCTCCCTCTAACTGGTCTGACTCACAAAAAATTTCAATACATGGATTTATTCATAAGCTAAAGACATGTGAGATAAGCAATATAATAGGGAAAGCACCTCTAGGACTATGGTCATATCCTCTATAATCCCAGGCTACACGGATCAGGTGTGCGGGGTATCACCTCTATCTGCTTCCGCACGGGAGGTGGGTCACATCCAACCTGTCAGTCCATAGTAGAACTAAACATCACCCGAAGACGGTATATCACAATCTCAACATGGTAAAACGTACTCCATGCTACATGAAGGGTACAACGTACTCCGTGGACCCACATCATCACATCATCATCTCAATATGTACATGCGAGCCTATTTAATTGGTGCAACACCCAGTTTACCCGAAGCTCTTAGCACGACTATCAGCATGTCTTAAAAGCCCCGTGTGAGTAATCTCAAGCATGGCAACAAGTATGGTGGACATCTAATACGAGCTATGCTCCTGCACCATGTCAAATCCAGTATAAAATTTGTGCGAGCTATGCTTCAGCACTATATCATAAAAATCCATGTGGAAAACTGGTGCGAGCTAAGCTCCAGCACTCATGTGTATAAAACACGACAAATCTCATGCGAGTCATGCTCTAGTACGTTTCATTCTCACGAAACTCATGTAGGTGGCTCATTCTTTGTAAAGCATGGTTATAAAAGCCAAAACAAGATATTTCTTGTGTAAATTATTTCAAATATTAGCCAACCTACCAATCACTTGCTAAAAAGCAACAAAACAAGATTTTCAAAGCATCATGCTTTGTTTTCATGCATATTTCTCAAAATCCATCTCTTTACCCTTCAAACACTCATTTCATTCCTAATTTCCACATGTATTCTAGAAAACATAATGCACCCAAAATGCGCATAGATATCTCTAAGAGTCCACACAATTCCCTTACCTCGATTTACTTGTGAGCGACTCTCTTCCTTTTCACTTCTTGCGCTTTTAGTTCAACTTGCTCCGGGTGTATCCTCGGGAGCTGCAATACATTCATCAATTACTTGAGTTAATGTTGCTAACTCATATTTTGACTTCAACTAGTCAATATTTTTCATTGAGCCTATTTCACTAAGTTTGGCCCATTTTTGTATTTGGCCATCATCAAGCCATTCCTAACCAATTTATTTAGTAACTCACTTAGTTACTTGTTCAGGACTTGATGTGAAATGCTCTATCCTTACTCTTTCATCCATTCATGCATTTTACCAATGCCTTAAATATACATTTTACCCTTTTTTGGTAAATCTCACAATTCATTCCATAACACCATCTTAAAATCATATCCACAACACCATTATCACCTTAAGATATCTCATTCATCATTAATTCCAGTACATTTCACTTTCTCACACTAACCTATTTCTAGGTTATAATTGTTCCATTGCATCTAGGTAGTTTCTACCATTAATGTACATACAAATTAACTCCAGAATCAATATCTAAACAATGTACTTGGGTTGTTGCATTAGAAACTCACCTAGTTTGATTTCCTTCTTGCTCCAAATAGGAATGCACCTTTGCTCCTCCAATCAACCAAGTGTAACTTTTTTTTCCAAAGTATGTTGTTCTTCTCTTTATAAGAAACAAATATACTCTAATGATATTTTCTCAAATCTCTATGGAAATGGGATGATTTTAGAGTGAGAAAAACTAGGTTTTAGATTGAAGATGGAAAAATGGAGTTGTTTATTGTGAATTGCAGATCCAACTGCTTCATATTTATAAAATTGGCTTGATGAGATCGATCTGCATAGAGGGAAGATCGATCTGCCTTGCTTAAATTTCTCATTTTCATGACATTTTGAAGGCATGAGATCTATCTGTCAAAGGCTTGAGATCGATCTGCTTTAGTGAATGAGATCGATCTGCTCAATGGAACAGGATCGATTTGCTTCAGGCTGAGAGCTAAGGAGATGGATCTGGCATTGAGAGGAGATTGATCTGGCCTATCCAGAGACTTGAGGAGATCGATCTGCTTAAGGGAATAGATCGATATGCCTTAATATGGTGAGATCGATCTGTTCAATGGAACAGAATCAATTTATCTCAGGTAGAAAGCTTAGGAGATTAATCTGCCTATGGGAGGAGATCGATCTGCTTCAACCCGAGAGTTAAAGAGATCGATCTGCTTGAGTGAGGTATCGATCTCTCTCCTTGCATGCTTGATTTTGCATTCTTCAGGCCTTAAGATTGATCTCTCCTTGCATGAGATCTATTTGGCCTTCTTCCCACATCATTTTTTGCTGTAATCTCCTCATTCGAACTCATACTTAATCGCCTCAACAACCATTCATCATTCTAATCATAGTTAGAACTTCAAAAACATATATTTCTTATGATTCATACATAATTCAATTCACATATGTTACAAAATTATACATATATGGGGTCTCACACAAAATCACTAAAAACAGCAGCTGCCATGCGTCTCTGCCTCTGATTTAGCTACTGGCCACATTCCATGCAACATACCTGCAATACCCTCATGACATGCTGTAGTGGCAGCAACCAAAATGTAAAATTCAATTTTTATCGTATTTCCTTATGATCCACATATTGTATGGATATTGTTAATGGAATCATAAGACGAGTGATTTTGATAATATAAATTGAATGAAGCAGTTGAACGTACGTAAAATCCGAAAATGGATAGTTAAGGAATTTCAAATTAAATTTATGAGATTTGAACTGTCTGGACAGAGGTACGAATTTTAAATGAGAAACTATAGTGGGTAGAAGAAGGAAAGTCGGCCTAACTTGGTCCCGAACGTGTAGAAGGGTAAAACGGTCAAAAGACCAAAATTCGATATAAATTCAATAAGAAAATTTTAATTAAAAAAATAATAATAATATGGAATTGAGAAGTCTTGATCAATAATGAGGAAAATATTGAATTTCGAGTCCAATTGATCAAGATATGAATTTATTGGAATTAATCAGAAATTTCACATTGAAAAATTATCCCGAAATTTTTTGAAAAATATACCGAAAAGATGAAATGAGACAGATAAATTTATTTATTGATTAAATGAATTAAATAGGATTTTTTGAGATATTTTGGGATTTTTTATAATATTTTAATGATTAAAATAATAAAAAAATAAATTATAAATAAATAAATAAATAAAAGAGAGGAAATCTAAACATCGCGAAACAAAAAAAGAAACTGAAGGAGAAATGAAGCAAAGACACGACCCGAGGAAGATCGAGAGCACCGGCGGCCCAACGGCCAAGAGAAAGGCTGGAGAAGAAAGAGGACGACTGTGCGATCCCCCAGGTACCGACGACGCGTGCCAATAAAGCCAAAATTTGACGGAACGAGGGAGAGAAGCCACAGAGGGAGAAGAGAAGAACGACGGCCACCGACGTGATTTGACCCGATCCAAGGCCGATTGAGTATTCCCCTGCCCGAGACGAGCCAAACGGTGATAGCGAGGCACTGGGAACCGATCGGACGATGTCGAAAAGACAAAAAGGGATTGAACCGGTCAGTCGGTTCAGTGAGAAAGCTACGGTGCTGAACCGGACCGGACTGGTTCAACCAAGAAAGAGAGGAAAAAGGGAGAAAAAGAAAGAAAAAGAGTAAAGAAAAAAAAGAGAAAGATTTTTGGAAATACACCGGACTTCGGGTAAGTTGGTAAGAGGTCAAAAGTGACCGATTTGATTTTTGAGAATTTAATTTAAAATTATATTTGATCGATAATTAACCCGAAATTAAATATAAAATTATGCAGTTTGACGATAAATTCCAAATTGAGCCGATCAAACTTCGATTTGCACACCATCGCATAATTTCAGGTAAGTAAAGCTCATTTACGACAACAATATGATTATTGCGTAATTAGAATTTATTTTGCGAATTTCGGATAAATTTCTGCTTAAAATAAATTATATTCAGATTTTTGAATTAACTGTCGTAAATGATATACGGTCTATCCAAAGAGTTTGGAACAAAGCCCAATGAGTATTGAGAGCCCAATAGACCCGAAAAAGAGATTTAATAAGTGGAAACGGGTTGAAAAAGAGGTCGAGGCCTATTAAGGTGTAATCAGGCCCAATAAAGTAAAATCGGCCAAGTGTTTTAGATTCGATCAGTAAGAGTGAAATACTAATAAGTATATTAGAACTGACCCAAATACATGTTTATATGCAGCTCCATAGACTTGGTCTGGAGTGAATTGGATTGAGAGACCTGGTACGTTGAGAAGGATAAGCTCGCGCGTGATTCCAACTAAGGGAATTTTACGGACTGCTAGAGGTAACTTTACGCAATTTCGACATCATTTACATTCCCTAAAATTGTCTGAAGGGTCTAGATTTAAAATAAGAATTTTGACTCCCGGATGGGTAAATGACCAAAATACCCTTGTGAAGGGTAAAATTTTCAAAATTAGGAAGAGTTGGGAGAAGCAAGAACAAGAGGTTCCTGCTTGTTTTTGAGGTGTTTTGACACATGCATGGGTAGGCTGGCTAGCTTTTAAATAAAATTGCACAACATTACAGATTTTTCAACAATGTGATTTCTTGTGGAAATTGTTTTGAGATAACAGAGCCGCCTACGTGATTTTATGAAAAATGTGACGTGCTAGAGCTCAGCTCGTATGAGTTTTGATTTGTGTGATGCATGCATTAGTGCTGGAGCAAAGGCTCGCACTAGAATTTTACATGCATAGGTGCTAGAGTGTAACTCGCACCAGGTTTTCACTTGTTTTTTTTATGACGCTCGTACTAGTTTTACATGATTTAAACAAAGTGCTGGGCTTAGCTTGTACTAGATCTTATGAGATTTTATGAAACACATGCTGGAGCTTTGCTCGCACGAGATTTTCCTTGATTTTATGAGAGTACTGGAGCATCTATCGCACTGATTTTATGAGACATACGATGAGCCATGCTTGGAGCATTGGGTAGACTGTGTGTCACGCCGATTAAATATGCTCGCATATGCGTTTTGAGACAGGCACGATTATTGATATGAGATATGGGTCCACGGAGTATGTTGTACTGTGCAAGTAGCATGGAGTATGCTGTACCGTGTTGGGATTGATTATATGGCATCTTCGGATGTGAGTGGCATCTTTGGATGCGAGTGGTATCTTCGGATGCGATAATCAAGCAAGACCGACCAGATGGACTAACCCACCTCCCGGGGCGATTCCCGATAGTGGTGAGACCCCGCACACAGGATCCGTGTAGCAGTGGGATCACGAGGATATGGCTATAGTCCTGGTTATTTGCCTGAGATATATATATATTCCCTAGTCTCGCATGTTATTACTTGATGTTTTTGAGAATCATGTTTTATGGACTTTTGTGTGAGTCTGGATCACTCGAGGGAGGGGTTGGATCCTGACTGAGATATGATTTTGATGAGAATGAAACTGGGTTTTAAACTGAAACTTGCATGATGTTATTTCCATGCTATTTAAACCCATGCGTGATGTAAATTGGTTTTACATGACATTCATTGTGTCGCATGTTATTATTGCTTTGAAAAGCATCTGATTTCATGATTTTGTGTGAGTCAGGAACACCCGAGGGAGGGGTTGAGTCTTGGCTGTGTTGTGAAATTTTAACGAGAATTAAATGATTTAAATGGATTTGCATGTTGAGTTTTCCATGCTCTTTGAAATCCATATGTGAACTTGTTTTGCATGACATCATGAATTGTAGCATTTGTTTTGAAATTATGTGGAGAAAGGGTGGTTTATGCATGACACCACGTTCATGTAGGTTGTATGGTTACCTACTTTTTCGTAGGATTGACTTACTGAGCTTGATGTGCCCACCCCTTTCATTTTCTCACACAGATCATTTTCAGTAGACTTTGAGGCGACTGAGTAATGCATTCCTGATATCCACTGCTGCCCATCACTTGAGGTATATACACTTGTACATATTTTATCTAAATAAGAATAACACATTAACATGTTTGTAAGTAACTTTCGGGGATATATAGACACTGTAAACACTTGTAAATGAATGAGAAAGAATTAGTGAAAAACTCATGTGTTTACCTTTCCTTTAATAAGGAATTAAGTTATATGGTGAATGAATGGTGGGACTGGCATTGATGCACATCCCAATTGTTAGTAGAGTGTGGTCACGATCAGAGGATAGGTAAGTATGAAAGAAAAATGAAATATTTACTCTAAGTTTTGGGTCGTGACAAATGGTGGTATCAGAGCGATATTGGTCTGATGTGTGTCAGTGTCAGTAATTAAGAAATTACATCCCTGTGTTACTGTGCTTGGTTAGATACAATCGTGTATATTGAGATGGGTTTTAATTAAGAAATGGTTGAGAGTGTAGTAATATGGGCATTATGTCGAGCACCAATCGTGGTAAAGGAGGTAGAGCATGAGGCAGAGGTCATAGAGGTAGGCCTGAGCCTGCTAGTCATGCTGAGTCGACCCATGAGACCCATGAGGAGGTTGAGGTGGAGACTGATGTTGAGCATACTCCACAGGGTCCTATAAAGAGACCAGACAGTATTGAGACACGTTTCACGATGATGGAGTGGAGTGTAGAAAATATTTTGGAGTTATTTACTCAGTCTATGCAGGTGGTTGAGGATAGGCAAGGTAAAGCCTGAACAGATGCCTCAGACTATAGAGATTCCCACATCCTTTCGGTATTTAACGAAGTTGTATGGATTCTTTCGGTGTATGTCAACAAAAAAAATGACTTTTAAATACGTTTATGTTGGAGGGTGAAGCGAAGCATTGGTAGAAATCCGCTCAACCCATTTTAAGAGTTAGACATCCAGGACTGATATTGGAGATAATTCTAGATGCATTCCGGGTAAAGTATATCCTGAATACTGCTCAAAGGAAGTTACAAATGAATTTATGAGTTTAGTTCAGGGAAACCAAATCTATTGATGAGTATGAATCTAAATTTACATCTCTCGACAAGTATAATTCGACATTATGAACAGTGAGAATCGAAGGTCCGAAAGTCATGAAAAGACTCAGACCGTCTATCAGAGTCTGATTGGCCCCGTTAGATATCACTACATACGACGAGGCAGTGCGTAGATCACAGTGCGTGAATAAGATTAGGAATTGCATGCCTCTGAGTTTGAGAAAGGCAATAAGGGCTGAAATAGAGACAAAAAGGAAATAGTGGATAACAGAGATGTCAAAGGGAAAGAGGTAGTTTGGAAGGACATTTAGAGTTAGTGAGTTATGGGGTAAGATGATTGGTAAGCCTCAGTGTATCCAGTTTCAATGCTTACACGGATATTGTGATTGGAGGACCCCGACCTACTAATGGGCAGTGTTGGATGTGTGGTAGTTACCACGAAAATAGGCGGTTGAATGAGGGCAAGTGTATATCTTGGACCAGGACACTATTGATGCTTCATTTAATGTGGTGTAAGGTACCATCTTGATTGTTAATATTGAAGCAATTATTTTAATTGATCATGGTACTACACATTTATTTATATCGTCGTCATTTGCATTTAAGTTAGTGAAATATGTGAAGCCTATATCATTAGGCGAAATGCTGATAGTTAGCACCCCAATGAAGGATAGTCTGCTAATTGAATATGTCGGTAGAGATTGTAAGTTGAAAGTGGGGGAAAAGAACATGTAGACCAATCTCATTCTATGAAATATAAGTGTTTTGATGTAATATGGGGAATAAATTGATTGGCTGCAAACAATGTTGTTGAAATTGCTATTCTAATATAGCGATGTTTCAACCTAGAAAAGTGTACAGTAAGTTTTAACAAGTAATGACAAAATGTTGTTATAGTTTATATACGAAATGAGATAAGCTTTGAGATGTGATAGATCCTGAATACAAGATATATTGGAATAAGAGGCGTATACAAGGTAAGAATATCTCTGATATGTGAAGTAATTTGGATTAAGCGATATGCAGTGAATATGAATTGTGACCAAGGATAAGGGGTGGATATATCCATAACCAGTCCATGTGGTCAAGTTTGAGGGTTAATAAAGGTATTTCAAAATGCCTCCGCGCTTGAAGACTTGACAACGTCTAGAAGTACACATAACCTATAAATTGAGATCAACAGTCGTAATATATACAAATGAGGGTACCTTTATTTGTGTGATAAAGAATTATAGAATTCAATTAATCATGAAGGTTTAAAAATTAAAATTTTATAAAAGCCGTTAATATAAGAAAAAAAGAAATGACACGGGTTAGTATCTTGAACAGAAGCGATTTCGAAATGACATTATACGTTTATGCGTACATAGGTCAAGGATATGGCTGATTGAAATATTTAGTGGAATGTGGATGTGCCCAAGATAATTCTTTATGCTTGTTAGGGCATGGATGAATTAGGTATTTAAACTTTACCTGGACCGAATTGTTATCATCCTTATTGATGATATTTTGGGTGTATTTGAAGTCCAGAGAAAATCATAAGCAACAATTGGAAATTATTTTTACAGATGATTTGTTGAGAGTTCTTGAAATGGACTACTTTGTTGACACGTTTAACTTAGAAAACATTGTATTTGAATGGGATGATAGACGTGACAGGAGTTTGGTGTATTGAAGTATGAACTGACCATCGCATTTACTCTCACCATACCCAACAAAATAAGAGGTTTCTCAGGGTATATTGATGTCTTAAAACCAAGATTGGGCTATGTGTTAAAGAAAAATGAGATAATAGTCACGTATTGATCCAGACAGTTTAAGGACCATGAAAGGACTATCCGGCCCATGATTTAAAGTTGGTAGCCGTAGTAATGCACTAAGGGTATGGCGCCACTACTTTTATGGTGAGAAATTTTAGGTATGCACTGATCATAAAAGTCCCAAGTATCTGTTTTCATAAAAAGAAATGAATATGAGATAACATAAAGGGTTAGAGCTTCTGAAGGATTATGATGGTGGAAATTGTACCACATAGGAAAGGTTAATGAAATGGTTGATGCTTTGAGCAGAAAGAGCCTCGGG
Source organism: Firmiana major (assembly GCA_033439115.1). Classification (NCBI taxonomy): domain Eukaryota; kingdom Viridiplantae; phylum Streptophyta; class Magnoliopsida; order Malvales; family Malvaceae; genus Firmiana; species Firmiana major. The sequence continues at coordinate 15,174,838 of CM065911.1, read as the reverse complement.
ATGGTAATGGTCAGGCAGCGTGAGCTGTAAAGCAGTTTGTGAGCCTCAGTAGTGATGCGATCCCTTCTGATGATGACAGTGATTATGTGACAGCTAGCCTGATGATAGAACCAAATTTGGTTGACTGGATTTGATAGGTTTAGCGTGATGATCGGCAGGGTGTCGATAGTTTTAGTCAGATTCAGATGGGTACCATGACAGAGTTCACAGTGAGTGATGATGACTTACTAAGGTTTGGAGGTAGAATAATAGCTCCCAAGGACAACAACTGTTGAGATTGTTAATGACAGAAGCTCACGATTTGGGATATACAGTGCATTCGCTGAGCAATAAAATATATCAAAATTTTCAAAAAAGGGTATTGGTGGTCAGGCATGAGAGAGATATCGAAGAGTTGTGGCGAAGTGTCTCGTATGTCAGTAGATTAAGGTACAACAATAGAAGTCTGCAGGATCATTGCAGCCTCTACCTATATCGACACAAAAATGGGAGCAAGTTACCATGGATATCGTGATGGGTAATAAACAACCTCAAGAATCACGAGGCTATCTGGGTAATGGTCGATAGATTGATTGAGTCTACCTATTTTCTGGTTATGAAAGCCATGGATACTCTGAGTGCATGAGCAGATTTATATAAGTAAGAAGATTGTGGAATAATAGGTAGCATTCTAGGCAGTATTGTATCAGATAGGGATTCCTGCTTCACTTTCCACTTCTGGGAACATGTTTCAGGAAGCCATGAGAACCCAGTTGAGTGTGAGCACAACATTCCATCCTCAGACAGATGGTCAATCAGAGAGGACTGTACAGGTTTTGGAGGATATGATGAGAACGTGTGCAATTAATGGTAGAAGCTCCTAGAATGATAATTTGTTATTAGCTAAATTACCCACAACGATAATTATCACTCGAGTATCGATATGGCATTGTGTGAAGCATTGTTTAGCCGTAAGGGTTGCTTTTTCGAATAGATAGAAAGAAGTGGGTGACAAATAGAAAATTATTCCCGATCTAGTATAATAAGCCTTCTGAGGGTGTTCAGCTGATTGTGAGAGAATGAGAACACCTCAGAACATATAGAAAAGCTATGCTGACAAGAGATAGGAATCGTGAGGATTCATCGAGTGTAAATCAATGTGTTTGGAAGTTTCTCTTTCTAAAGGTATAATGAGATTCGGGTATTAAACAGGAAGGAGAATATGTTAAGGTTTAAGATGATCTCCCTAATTAAAGTCCTTCGGTAATATTATGCTTCGGAGGAATTTAAATAGGAGCTAGAGAGTAAGAGTGTGATATGTGTGAAGTAACCTGAGTGGTTTACCGACTAACTTGGTTCTAATTTGGAGGACCAAATTTCTTAAGTGGGGGAGATTATATAAAACCCTATTTTTATCGTATTTCCTTATGATCCACATATGGTATGGATATTTTTATATGTTAATGGAATCATAAGACGGATGATTTTGATCATATAAATTGAATGAAGTAGTCGAACGTACGTAAAATCTGAAAACGGACAGTTAAAGAATTTCAAATTAAATTTATGAGATTTGAACTATCTGGACAGAGATATGAATTTTAAATGAGAAATTATAGTGGGTCCAAGAAGGAAAGTCGGCCTAAATTGGTCCTGAACGTGTAGAAGGGTAAAACGATCAAAAGATCAAAATCTGGTATAAATTCGATAAGAAAATTTTAATTAAAATAATAATAATAATAATATGGAATTGAGAAGTCTTGATCAATAATGAAGAAAATATTGAATTTCGAGTCCAATTGATCAAGATATGAATTTATTGGAATTAATCGAAAATTTCACATCAAAAAATTATCTTGAAAATATTGGAAAAATATACCAAAAAGACGAAATAAGACAGATAAATTTATTTATTGATTAAATGAATTAAATAGGATTTTTTGAGATATTTTGGGATTTTTTATAATATTTTCATAATTAAAATAATAATAAAATAAATTATAAATAAATAAATAAATAAATAAAAGAGAGGAAATCTTAAAATCGCGAAACGAAAAAAGAAACTGAAGGAGAAGCGAAGCGAAGACGCGACCCAAGGAAGACCGAGAGCATCAGCGACCCAGCAGCCAAGCTAAGGGTCGGATAAGAAAGAGGATGACCATACGATCCCCCAAGTACCGGCAACGCGTGCCGAAAATGCCGAAATCCGATGGATCGATGGAGAGAAGCCGCAGAGGGAGAAGAGAGGAACGGCTCCCATCGACGTGATTTGACCCAATCCAAGGCCGATCGAGTATTCCCTTGCCTAAGACGAGCTGAACGGCGGCAGCGAGGCACAAGGAATGAGTCAAACGATGCTGGAACGACAAAAAGGGACTGAACCAGTCGGTCGGTTCAGTGAGAAAGTTACGGTGCTGAACCGGACCGGACCGGTTCAGCCAAGAAAGAGAGGAAAAAGGGAGAAAAAGAAAGAAAAAGAGAAAAAGGAAAAAGGAGGAAGATTTTTGGAGATACACCGGACTTCGGGTAAGTCGGTAAGAGGCCAAAAGTGACCAAATTGATTTTCAAGAATTTAATTTAAAATTATATTTGATCAAAAATGAACCCGAAATTAAATATAAAATTATGCAGTTCGACGATAAATTTTGAACGTGAGCCGATCGAACTTCGATTTGCACACCATCGCATAATTTTGGGTAAGTAAAGCTCATTTATGGCAACAATATGATTATTGCGCAATTCGAATTTATTTTACGGATTTCGGTTAAATTTCTGCATAAAATAAATTATATTTGAATTTTTGAATTAACTGTCGTAAATGATATACGGGCTATCCAAAGAGTTTGGAAAGAAGCCCAATGGGTATTGAGAGCCCAATAGACCCGAAGAAGAGATTTAATAAGTGAAAACGGGTTGAAAAAATGGTCAAGGCCCATTAAGGTGCAATCGGGCCCAATATAGTAAAACGGGCCCAGTGTTTTAGATTCGATCAGGAAGAGTGAAATACTGATAAGTATATTAGAATTGACCCAAATACGTGGTTATATGTAGCTCCGTAGACTTGGTCTGGAGCGAATTGGACTGAGAGACCTGGTACGGTCGAGACAGGATAAGCTCGCACGTGATTCCAGGTAAGGGAATTTTACGGATTCCTAGAGTTAACTTTACGCAATTTCGACATCATTTACATTCCCTAAAATTTTCTGGAGGGTTTAGATTTAAAATAAGAATTTTGGCACCCGGATGGGCAAATGACCAAAATACCCCTGTGAAGGGTAAAATTTTCAAAATTAGGAAAAGTTGGGAGAAGCAAGAATAAGAGGTTCTTGCTTGTTTTTGAGGTGTTTTGACACGTGTATGGGTAGGCTGGCTAACTTTTAAATAAAAATGCACAACATTGCATATTTTCAACAATGTGATTTCTTATGGAAATTGTTTTGAGATAACAGAGCCGCCTACGTGATTTTATGAAAATGTGACGTGCTAGAGCTTAGCTCGCATGAGTTTTGATTTGTGTGATGCATGCATTGTGCTGGAGCAAAGGCTCGCACTAGAATTTTGCATTAATTGTCACGACCTAAAAATCAGAGTAAATTTTTTTTGTTTTTCTTTCATACTTACCTGTCCTCTGATCATGACCACACTCCACTAACAATTGGGCTGTGCGTCAATGCCAGTCCCACCATTCAATCATCATATAACTTAATTTCTTATTAAATGAAAAGTAAACACATACGTTTTTCACTAATTCTTTCCCATTCATTTAGAAGTGTTTACAGTGTCTATACATCCCCGAAAATTACTTACAAAATGTTACTGTGCTATTCTTATTTGGATACAATATGTACAAGTGTATATACCTCAATTGATGGGCAGCAGCAGATATTAGGAATGCAGTACTCAGTCGCCTTAAAGTCTACTAGAGGAAATCTGTGTAGGGAAATGAAAGGGGTGAGCACATCAAGCTCAATAAGGCAATCCTACGAACAAGTAGGCAACCATACTACCTACATGAACGTGGTGCCGTGCGTAAACCACCCTTTCTCCACACATTCCAAAATCGATGCTACAATTCATGATGCCATGATGTCATGTAAAACAAGTTCACATACGGATCTCAAAAGCATGGAAAACTCGACATGCAAATCCATTTAAAACATTCCATTCTCGTTAAAATTTCACAACACAGTCAGGACTCAACTCCTCCCTCGGGTGTTCCTGACTCACACAAAACCATGAAATCAAATGCTTTTCAAAGCAATAGTACCATGCGATACAATGAATATCATGTAAAACCAGTTTACATCATTCATGGGTTTAAATAGCATGGAAATAACATCATGCAAGTTTCCGTTTAAAACCCAGTTTCATTCTCATTAAAATCATATCTCAGTTACGATCTAACCCCTCCCTCAGGTGATCCAGACTCACACAAAAATTTACAAAACGTGTTTATCAAAAACATCAACATGCGAGACTAGGCAATAAATATTTATATCTCAGGCAAATAACTAGGACGATGGCCATATGTCCTCGTGATGCCACTGCTACACGGATCCTAGTGTGCGGGGTCTCACCACTATCAGGAATTGCCCCGGGAGGTTGGTCAGTCCATCCCATCGGTCCTGCCCTATCACTCGTATCCGAAGATGCCACTCCCATTCGAAGATGCCTCACATCTAAAGATGCCCCTCGCATCCAAAGATGCCACTCGCATCCGAAGATGCCACATAATCAATCCCAGCACGGTACAGCGTACTCCATGCTACTTGCACGATACAATGTACTCTGTGGACCCATATCTCTTATCCATACTCATGCCCTGTCTTAAAATGCACGTACGAGCCTATTTAATCAGCATGACACACAGTCTACCCGACGCTCCAAGCACGGCTCATTGCATGTTCTCATAAAACCAGTGTGAGCGATGCTCCAGCACTTTCATAAAATCAAGGAAAATCTCGTGCGAGCCAAGTTTCAGCATGCGTTTCATAAAATCTCATAAGATTAGTGTGAGCTAAGCTCTAGCACTCTGTCAAAATCATGTATAACTAGTGCGAGCTAGGCACCAGCACTCTGTCATAACAATTCAAGTGAAAAGAAAATTTGGTGCGAGTTAGACTCTAGCACCTTGTCACAAAAATCATATGAAAATCTGGTGCGAGTTAGACTCCAACACCCTGTCACAAAAATCATGTTAAAATCTGGTGCGAGCTAGGCTCTAGCACCAATGCATGTAAAACTCTAGTGCGAGCTCTCGCTCCAGCACTAATTAATGCATCACACAAATCAAAAAGTCGTGCGAGCTGAGTTCTAGCACGTCACTTTTCTATAAAATCATGTAGGCGGCTACATTTCTCAAATCAATTTTAGAGAAAATCAACATTGATTAAAGTTATGCAATGTTGTGCATTTTATTTAAAAGTTAGCCAGCCTACCCATGCATGTGTCAAACACCTCAAGAACAAGCAAGGACCTCTTGTTCTTACTCCTCCCAATTTTTCCTAAATTTAGAAATTTTACCCTTCACAAGGGTATTTTGGTAATTTACCCATCCAGGGTACTAAAATTTTTATCTTAAATTTAGACCCTTTAGACACTTTAAGAGACTGCAAATGAAGTTGAAATTGCGTAAAGTTACCTCTAGCAATCCGTAAAATTCCCTTACCACATTTTTTTGTATAGTCTGACCTTTTCCCAACGCTACTGATCACCCGATCCGTTTAGCTCCCAATATGTTCTCCGGAGCTATAGATAATTATTTATCGGGTTAAATCCAAACATATTAATCCATATTTCACTTTTACTAGGCTTAATTTAAATCATTGGGCCCGTTTACCCCTATTGGGCTCGGTTGCACCTTAGTGGGCCTTAATCGGCCTTAAGCCCTTTTTCCACTTACTATTCAGATTATCGAGGCCTATTGGGCTCATTGGGCCCATCAATATTTATTGGGCCTCGTTCTAAACTCTCGGATAGCTCAATTAATTATTTACGACAATTTATCTTAAATTCAAAAATTTAATTCATTTTATACGAATATCGATGCAAATTGTCGTAAATAAGGGTTACTTACCCGAGATTCCATGATAGTACACAAATCGAGGCAATCTCGAGCTCTCGTTTGGCGTCAATTGTCAAGCTACACAATTACATATTTTTCAGGGTCAATTTTCAGTCGGATATAAAACAAATTAAATATTTTAAAATTTAAATCGGTCAATTTTGACCTCTTACCGACGTACCCATAACTCGATTGCATCATCAAAATTTTTCTCCAATTTTTTCTCTTTTTATTTTTCCCTTTTTCTCTTTCTTTTCCTTCTTTTCTGGCTGAACCGGTTCGATCCGATTCAGACCGGTTCAGACCGATTCAGTTCGATTCGATCGGTTCGGGACTTCATCGATTAGTTCTTCGTTGGCTTCCATCTCTGACAGCTCCGCGGGGTCGTCCGGTGCAAAGATCTAGCCTCGGTTTCACCATGGTTGATCGAAAACTAGCCGGTCCGACCTCTTCTCCCCTCGCCGACGGTGCCTCTTTCTTCCCGTGCCATTCAGCGTCGTTCCTTGTCGATCTGCACCTGGATCGGTGCCGCTGTCACCCCCTCTGGCTGGTGGCGAGTTGCTCCTCCTTCCTCCAGTCGCCGATCGTCTCGATTTTCTCTCTTTCCCTCACTTTCTCCTTCTTTCCTCTTTCTTTCTCTCGTCGGTCGCGCCTCTCCACCCTCTGCCACGCCGACGAGGCTCGACCGCCTCTCTCTTCTGGCTTCCTCGATGGCCTCCGTCGGTGGCTCGAGCTGAGGGGCTCTCGGCTTTTGCTTGTTTCCTTTCTTTCCTTCAGAATGGCGAAATCGCGATTCTGAGTTTTGTTTTTTTTATTATTATTATATTATTATTTTATAATTTATCTTATTATTATTATTATATTCATTAAAATGATATAAAATTACAAAATATCCACCAAAATTATATTTTATTTTATTTTATTTATTTAATTAATTTATTGTATTTTAACCCATTTTTCAGTATATTTTCTCTGTATTTTCGGGATATTGTCCCGAGTGAAAATTTTGATTAATTCCAATAAATTCATATGTTAATCAATTGGACTCGAAATTTGATTATTTCTTCGTTATTGATAAGATTTCTTAATTCCATATTTTTAATGAAATTTTCTTATCGAATTTACACCGATTTTTGGTCTTTTGACCGTTTTACCCTTTAACGTGTTCGAGAATACCATTTCAATTCTTCATTTGATCTTTAAATGCATTCGGGAATTTTTATTCATTCCATTTGCATTTTTCATCCATGTATACATCATTTGAATCATACGACATTACGATAAAATTCGGGTCTTACATGCATAGGTGCTGGAGTCAACTCACACCTGATTTTCATATGATTTTCGTGATAGGGTGCTGGAGTCTAACTCTCACCAGGTTTTCACTTGTTTTTCTTATGGCACAGTGCTGGAGCCTAGCTCGCACTAGTTTTACATGATTTTGACAGAGTGCTGGAGCGCTCGCACTAGATCTTATGAGTGAAACGGGTGCTGGAGCTTTGCTCGCACAAGATTTTTCTTGATTTTATGAGAGTGCTGGAGCATCGCTCGCACGCACTGATTTTATGAGATATGTGATGAGCCGTGCTTGGAGCGTTGGGTAGACTGTGTGTCACGCCGATTAAATATGCTCGCACGTGCATTTTGAGATAGGCACGATTATTGATATGAGATGTGGGTCCACGGAGTACGTTGTACTGTGCAAGTGGCATGGAGTACGCTATACCGTGTTGGGATTGATTATGTGGCATCTTCGGATGCGAGTGGCATCTTCGGATGCGATGATCGGGTAGGACCGACGGGATGGACTGACCCACCTCCCAGGGCAGTTCCCGATAGTGGTGAGACCCCGCACACAGGAGCTGTGTAGCAGTGGGATCACGAGGATATGGCCATAGTCCTGGTTATTTTCCTGAGATATATATATTGCCTAGTCTCGCATGTTATTACTTGATGTTTTTTAGAATAATGTTTTGTGGAATTTTGTGTGAGTCTGAATCACCCGAGGGAGGGGTTGGATCCTAACTGAGATATGATTTTGATGAGAATGAAACTGGATTTTAAACTGAAACTTGCATAACGTTATTTTCATGCTATTTAAACCCATGCGTGATGTAAACTGGTTTTACATGACATTCATTATGTCGCATGTTATTATTGCTTTGAAAAGCATCTGATTATATGATTTTGTGTGAGTCAGGAACACCCGAGGAAGGGGTTGAGTCTTGGCTATGTTTTGAAATTTTAACGAGAATGAAATGATTTAAATGGATTTGCATGTTGAGTTTTTCATGCTCTTTGAAATCCATATGTGAACTTGTTTTACATGACATCATGAATTGTAGCATATGTTTTGAAATTATGTGGAGAAAGGGTGGTTTATGCATGGCACCACGTTCATGTAGGTTTTATGGTTACCTACTTGTTCGTAGGATTGACTTACTAAGCTTGATGTACTCACCCCTTTCATTTTCTCACACAGATCATTTCCAGTAGACTTTGAGGCGACTAAGTACTGTATTCCTGATATCCGCTGCTGCCCATCACTTAATGTATATACACTTGTACATATTGTATCTAAATAAGAATAGAACAGTAACATGTTTGTAAGTAACTTTCGGGGATGTATAGACACTGTAAACACTTGTAATTTAATGAGAAAGAATTAGTGAAAAACTCATGTGTTTACCTTTCCTTTAATAAGGAATTAAGTTATACGGAGAATGAATGGTGGGACTGGCATTGACGCATAGCCCAATTGTTAGTAGCGTGTGGTCACGATCGGATGACAGGTAAGTATGAAAGAAAAACTAAAAATTTACTCTGATTTTTAGATCGTGACACAAAATGGCGCCATACATCTGCTCCCCTGCCCTGCACCAGCTTCTGTCCTTGTTCTCAGCAATAGGCACACACAGCAGCATCAACAGTGTCCCAAGCAACACTTCGAATAGCCTTGTAGTACATCACACATGCTGCACAGCCATCCGCTTCCTCTCAGTTAGGCCTAGAATAGTAGCAATACACACTTCTGGTTTAGGAGCAGAACAACTAGCACATTTTGCCCAGTTCCACTTCTCACGACAGTGACCTACTTGGAGATAGAACCGGTAACAGTAGCAATGACCAGTCAGCAAGAGCTGAAAGAAGTTGATGCAAAAATGAACCCAAGCAACACCAGCTTGTTAAGAAAACTGAATAGCAGTCACCAACTCAATCAAAATTCAAAATAGGGCAAATAATAAAAGCAAAACAGGGTATGAAACGCAGAAAACAAAGAAGAAACAGTAAGTGTAAAAGGAAGATATCGTTAATGCAGAAAAATAAACAATGCAAAATTAATGAGCCAGGAACAGAAATTTCAACCAAGAAACACGAAAAACCAAACAAGAATTAAAATAACTAAATAACAGTAACAACATTGAAAAATAGAGCATATCAAAGTAAGAAAATAAAATCTATAATTTTATGACCAATAAATAAGAAAGTAACTTTGAGTTTTATTGAAAACCTAGATTAAAACTAAAGCATAACCTAAAAACAATCTAATCGGCTGTAGCAATAATGGATGAAAAACCCGCAGCAAATTGGGACGAAGCTGCTATCACCAGCCTTCCACGCTCTCCTTTGGTCCAACAATAAACTACAGGAACACTGAAGCAGAAAAGACAATGAGGTGAAACAACAAAATAATATAGAGTAGAATGCAACATCTTAGTGTAGAAAACAGAATTGTGGAGGTAGTAAGGGCATGAAGATGACAACATAAAGGTAGGAGGAATAGATTCAAAGCAGTTTAGAATATCAAAACCATAACAGTAAGTTTAAATCTTAATCTAAAGAAATGAAGCAGGAACATGAAAATAAATCAAGTAAAACTAGACTATTAAAAAATCTAAAATCTAAATCCATAAAGAAAACTTGAATCATAATGTAACTTGAGTAAACTGGTTTTAAAACTAAATGGAATTCCTAAAGAAAAAAAATCTAAAACATCGAAAGTTACAAAAAAAAAATCAATAAAAGAAGACAACACATCCCTTAAAAGAAAAATACAGAACTTGAGGGATCAACTATTGTCACCAGCCATCCACACAACGTAAGAACAATAATAAAAAAAATAAAAGAAATATAAAACTAACCTAAAAGGAACCTAGCAGCTAACCTAAAAAAAACTCTAGACTAAAAACTACCCCCTAAAATTGTCTCATCTTTTTCTTTTTATACACATCAAAATGGGGGTACAAAGGGGAATTTTTATCCTAGATGAGTTAGCATTGTTTGGCCACTTGTCTTCACACCATTAGCTTCTAGAGAAGATATTTCCATGTTATTTGTCTTCTTGTCCACTTGGATGTGCAAGGTGGCATGGCTTGTGTCTTCCATGAGGTGCCCAAGGTGTCATTTGATCTTATCCTTCAAAGGTGAATAAAATATGGACACTTGGCTTCACGTGTGTCGAGAAGAATGGTGACTTAAGCTACAAAACGAAATGGTAGTGGTCCAATCTCCTTTTTAGTCCATTTTCAGTCCATTTTCTACTGAAATGATTGAAATTCATCTGGATTTAATTTATCTGCAAACATGAGAATTTTAATAAAAATGAGGGGATAATTAAAAAATAATATGGGGATTAAAATATTTAATCAAGAAATTAAATATAAATAACTCTATTTTCATAGAATTATCACACCCCCAAACTTGAGCTTTTGCTTGTCTTCAAGAAAGACAAAACATATGTAGGAACTGACAAGTATCAAACATATTGATTTTCCCAATATTATCCTTAAAGAAAGAGTACAAACTCTGATATCAAAGATTCACAATTATAAGTCTAACACACAGCATCATTCAATCATAAGTCTTAACCCAAATTGGACTCCTCATGTGTGTGTGTGAAAATGTCAAAGCCACTTCACAGTAGATCACCCAGATCAGATTATGCTAACACAATAATGCAAAGTCAATGACAAGTGATCATTCTCATAAGTTTGCTTTTCACTTCTCTCTCCACTAATGTAGTCACACTTAACCAAAGATCAATTAGGACTTCATTCAGCTTGTAATGTGAGGCTAGGACTAAGGTATGATAACGTTAATTTAGGTTTTAATTACCCCTCAACATGCTTTACTTCTAGGATCTTTGATGTAAGAGCTCATAATTATTCCCTCAAACTTATTTATTTTGGTAAACATTTTTATTCTATTTTTGTATTTTTCTTCTTCTTCTTCTTCTTTTTTTACCGGGGGGGGGGGGGGGGGGAGGGGAAACCACTATCACCTATAACCCATATGAACATAGCTTAAGATATATCCTAGTGAAATTACAAATTTTTGGGTTAAGAGATAGGAAAAGAGTGTTTAGGCTAAGGAAAAGTATGCAAGTGTATATATAAAGAAAAACTTATTTGGCCTAGATGGGTGACTAGGGTAAAATATGTACAAGGACGGCTAGAAAGGCTCAAATGATCCAAAGATGGCCTAAATCATTTCCCTAATTAAGTGTGATCTAATATTTCACCTTGAGATAAGATCAAACAAATTCTAGAATATGATGCACAAAATCAACTGAACAAATGCAATCCTATGTCCACATAAGCTTTCTCTAAATAAGTATATAGATTCATGACATAACATGTGCATAAAATGAGAAAATCACAACCAGAATCAAGACAAATTCAAGAATTCAACTTCATGTTTTTCCTATAATCATACTTCTTATTCAATCAAAGTTAGACTAAATCATGGGGTTATATCATCGGAATATGGGAAAAACCACATGCTAAGTACTAAATCCAACAATGTAAGCTCATATTTTCGTAAAATTTTTCAATTCTGCCTAAAATTTTTCAAAAATGCTTAAATGAATCCTATCCCCCAAACTTAAAGTGCACAGTGTCCTCAGTGTGCAGATAATATAAGAATTCAAGCTCAAGAATAGAGTACTCCCCTATCTGATGATGAAGAAAATGCGAAGCTTGATAAGAAAGTGCTGCTGCAAAGGTTATCTATACAAGAAACAAAGAAAGAAGTAGCAGAGAAGAGAAAAAGAACTGTACAAAAAGTGAAAAGAAAAATAAAGTAATCTCAAATGAAGCTGTATGCATGAAAATAAAGTTGAGCTGAATTTATAGTTCTCAGCAGGATCCTCACTGAAGCTAAGTAGCAGGATGAGAAATAGGAGGATCAGCCAAAGTGGTGACGGAATGCTGACGGTCAAATCCTCCCCTAAAATAGTGCTTAAGTCTACACCTATTAACTTTAAAGGGTTGCTTCAGGATCTCATGCATGATCTCAATGGCTTCATGAGGGAATACTTGTGTAATGGTGAAGGGTCATGTCCATCTAGACTTAAGCTTTCTTGGAAACAACTTTAAGCGAGAATTGAAAAGCAATACTTGTTGGCCTGGCTCAAAGAGTCTCTCCTTTATTTTCTTATGATGCCATCTCTTAGTCTTTTCCTTGTAGAGCTTGGCATTCTCATATGTCTGTAACCTAAACTCATCTAGCTGATTAAGCTGTAGCAGCTCTTGTCCTCCGCTGCAACTAAATTGAAACTTAGGTTCTTAAGGGCCTAGTAGGCCTTATGCTCAAGCTCCACTGGCAAGTGACAGGCCTTACCATAAACAAGCTGATAAGGGGACATCCCTATAGGTGTTTTGAAGGCTGTCCTATAGGCCAAAAGTGCATCATCTAACCTAATGGACCAATCCTTCCTACTTGAATTCACTATCTTCTTTAATATCCCCTTCATCTCCCTATTGGATAACTCTACCTGACCACTAGTCTGTGGGTGATAAGCAGTGGCTACCTTATGCTTAACCCCATATTTCTTTAAAAGCCCATCAAAACGTTTGTTGTAAAAATGGGATCCCCCGTCACTAAAGATGGCTCTAGGTGTGCCAAATCTTGTAAAAATATTCTTCTTCAAAAACCTTATCACAACCTTGGCATCATTAGTTGGTAAAACCATTACTTTAACCCATTTTGACACATAATCTACAGCCACCAAAATATAGAGATTGCCATATAAAGGAGAAAAATGTCCCATGAAGTTTATACCCCAAACATAAAAAACCTCTACTTCCAAAATATTAGTAAGAGGCATCTCATTTCTTTTGGAAATATTACCTACCCTCTGACATCAATCACATTTCATCATAAAGTAGTGGGCATCCTTAAACAAGGTGGGCCAGTAATATCTAGATTGTAAAACCTTAGCAGTTGTCATTTCTCCTCCAAAATGCCCTCCATAATCAGAAGAATGGCAATCTCTAAGTATGTCTTCTACTTCTTCCATCGAAACACACCTCTTTAAAATTTGATCTTTACATTGCTTGTACAGAAAAGGCCCATCCAACACTTAATACTTGACATCACTAAAAAACGTCTTCTTTTGTTGGACAGTCAAATCCGGTGGCATCACATTGCTCACTAAATAGTTCACAAAATCAGCATACCAGGGCAAACTAGAGTGCCCAAAAGCAAATAATTGCTCATCAGGAAGTGACTTATTAATTACGGTACCATCTCCTTTAAGTCCACTTTCCAATCTAGATAAAGGGTCAGCAACCTGATTCTCTATCCATTTCTTATCCTTAATCTCCAAGTCAAACTCCTGTAGCCAGAGCATCATCTAATTAATCTAAGCTTTACATCCTTCTTGGAAACTAGGTACTTAATGGCAACATAATCAGTATATACTACCACCTTAGTGCCAATAAGATAGGAGCGAAACTTATCAAAAGAAAACACTATAGCCAATAGCTCCTTCTCGATAGTAGCATAGTTCAGCTGGGCTTCATTCAAAGTCTTACTTGCATAATAGATAGCATAAAAGACTTTTCCTTTTCTTTGTCCAAGTACAGCCGTAACTACATAATCACTTGCATCACACATCAGCTCAAAAGGTAAAATCCAATTTAGAGCTATAATTACAGGGGCTGTAACTAACTTCTCCTTCAAAGTCTTAAATGCTTCTAAGCAACGCTCATCAAAACATAATGCAATGTCTTTTTCTAGAAGGTTACACATAGGCTTTGAGATCTGGGAGAAGTCCTTTATAAACCTTCTGTAAAATACTACATGGCCTAGAAAACTCATAATTCCCTTAACAGAGGTAGGGAGAGGTAACTTTTCAATGATTTCCACCTTAGCTCTATCCATTTCTATCCCTCTAGTAGATATCTTGTGCCCAAGCACTATACCTTCCTTAACCACAAAATGGCACTTCTCCTAATTAAGCACCAAATTCGTTTCTTCAGATCTCTTCAAAACAAGTGCCAAGTTGTGCAGATAAAGATCAAAGCTATCCCCAAATACAAAAAAATCATCCATGAAAACCTCTATAAAATCCTCCACCATATCATGAAATATGGCCATCATGTAACGTTAGAAGGTAGCAGGTGCATTGCATAGGCCAAAAGGCATCCTCCTAAAAGTAAACGTCCCGTAGGGACAGGTGAAGGTGGTATTTTCTTGGTCCTCTGGGGCTATAGCTACCTAATTATACCCAGAGTACCCATCCAGCAGGTAGTAGAACTCATGACTAGCCAATCTATCTAGCATCTAGTCAATAAAGGGTAGAGGGAAGTGGTTTTTCCTGGTGGTCTTATTAAATTTCCTATAATCCATATATACTCGACAACCAGTGACAGTCCTAGTGGGTATGAGCTCATTATTCTCATTCTCAATCACAGTCATCCCTACTTTCTTAAGAACACCTTAAACTGGGCTCACCTAGGCACTGTCAGAAATGGGATATATGATCCCAGTATCTAACCACTTAATTATCTCATTTTTGACCACTTCTTTCATCACAGGATTCAACCTACACTGGTGCTCTACTGACGACCTATACCCTTCCTCCAACAGTATCTTATGCATACATATTGAGGCACCAATACCCTTGAGATCAGAAATAAACCAACCTATAGCTTTCTGGTGCTCTCTCAAAACCAGTAATAATTTCTCCTCTTGATCAATGGAGAGAGCAGCAGATGCTATCACTGGCCTAATGGAGGACTCATCTATATAAGCATATCTAAGGTGTGAGGGTAAGGGCTTAAGTTCTAAAGCTAGAGAATCACTGGTGGATGGAGAGACGTATAAAGCTGGAGTAGATGAAGCATCTAAAGTTTCAAACTGGGCAATCTCCATAAGGGGAGTAACCTCTAACAACTGTAAAGCCTCATAAACATCATCATCATCCTCATTGTATTCCTTAAGATTAACTGATCTCGCCAAGAAAGCTTCTAAAAGGTTAAATGGGTATGTCTTAGAAACTCCTCGGTGATGTCTCTATCTACAATGTCTATCCTAAAACAATCTTGAGAGTTTTCAGTCAACCTCAAAGATTTGAAAACATTAAATGTCACTTCCAGATCTTGAACTCTCATGGTCAATTCCCCCTTTTGCACATCAATCAATGCCCTACCAGTAGCTAAGAAGGGTCTACCTAGAATGATGGGGTGTGAGATCTGAGAATTTCAGACATATTTTAATGATGTAATAAGAATTTGAAGTGTAATTTATTAAGCTAAGTGAATTGTGAGAATTATAATTGGAGATTTATATGTTAAATGTGTAAAATGAGCATGAAGTATGAGGACAGATCGATCTGGGAGAAGGAGAGATCGATCTGGTGAGTTATAAATGACAAAGAAGGAGAAATTTAATGAGGACAGATCGATCTGGGAGAAGGAGAGATCGATCTGGTGAGTTAAAAATGACGAGGAAGGGGAAATTTGAGGAGCAGATCGATCTCCAATGGAAGAGATCGATCTCCTTATGAATCTGTTTGAGAAGGGATCGATCTCATGAGGAAGAGATCGATCTCCAAAAGAATCTATTTGAGAGAAGATCGATCTCATGAGGAGGAGATCGATCTCCAAATGATTCTGTTTGGGGAGAAGATCGATCTCTTTAGGAGCAGATCGATCTCATAAAGCCATAAAGAGATCGATCTCACCCCTCGACAGATCGATCTCCTAGGCATAAAATTGCCCAGATCGTCCCCAAAATTTAAACACAGATCGATCTCATCAAGAGGAAGATCGATCTCCTACCTCCAGTCTATATAAGGAACCCGTGTTTTCTCTGCAATTTCACTTTCTCTCTCTTCCAAAACCCATTTCCACCAAAAACCTAGTTTCTCACTCCCCCAAATCACCCATTTTCGGCCGAATCAGCTACTGTGGTAAGAAGGAAAGTTGTTCCTCATCAAAAGGAGAACAACATACTTGGAAATCGAAGGACGAAACGGATCGAGGCGTGAGTTGTGCGTCTCACAAGCTTTGGGTAATTTCTAAACCTCGATCTTGATATTTGAGCTGATTTTGATGCTATTGGTGGTTGTCATTGCGTTGAAATAGTTGAGAAAGGATTAGGGATTGATGAAATTGCAATGTAGTTGGAGTAATGTAGATATTTGATAATTTTGGTAATTTTGAGAATTTGTGCTATAAATGGAAATATAGACAATGTGGAGAATTAGCCTAGATAATTGGCATGAGGAATGTAGGACATTGAGATATTGTGAATGAGGTTGTAGTTTAGGGTTGAGTTACGAGAAATCAAGAGATTTGAGGAGTTATGAGCAATTATGCTCGATTTTGAGAATTGAGGTTTATGTGATGTTGAGTATTGATGTTTTAACATCGTTTGGACAGCTCAGGAGTTCCAGAGTGGAATACGAGGCTAGTCCGTGATACGGGGGAACGATTGCACTATACGAGGTGCAAAGAGGTAAGGGAAATCTAAACCATTTGTGTATGTGAATTGCAAACTGTTTTAGCATGATTTGTGGTTTATAAAACAAGCATGTTGAGTGTTTTGTGTTGAGATTAAATTGCACACGATTTTATAGCCAGTTGGAGCCCAACGTTTTTATGAGTTTATAACTGGGCTCTACGTTAAGGCAATATTGTGATTTGAGAAATGTGTGCGTGTGCTTTGCCGGTTAGAACTCGGTTTTATTACGTTTTGTGTTGAGTACAAAACGATTTCAAATGAGTTTTATGAGAGAAAACCATTACGAGTTCTACGTGAAGGCAAACCTGTCTTATGTGATAAGACTTAGGTGTGTAGTTGTGAGTACACACCGGGCATTGCTCTGGTAGCATGTAAGCCCGATTTCTTCTCCGTTCTGGTAACGTGAGAATAACCCCATTGGTGGCTGTGCCACGTTGAGAAACCCCATTGGTGGCTGTGCCACGTTATACCCCATTGGTGGCTGTGCCACGTTGAGAAACCCCATTGGTGGCTGTGCCACGTTATACCCCATTGGTGGCTGTGCCACGTTGAGAAACCCCATTGGTGGCTGTGCCACGTTATACCCCAATTGGTGGCAGTGCCACGTTGAGAAACCCTATTCTGTGGCTATGCCACGCGAGAAAATAATTCAGTGGCTTTGCCACGTGTGTATTGTGGCTATGCCACGTGAGAAATTAAATCAGTGGCTTTGCCACGTGTGTTTTGTGGCTATGCCACGTGAGAAATTAAATCAGTGGCTTTGCCACGTGGGTTTTGTGGCTATGCCACGAGTGATTTTAAATCAGTGGCTATGCCACGTTATTTGAGAAAGCGTTTAACGCGTTGTTTTCACATGCTTTGTTAATGCTCTAGAGTGAGCCTTTTTCTTCATGTTTTCACATGACTTGACACATGAGAGTGTCGTTTTGAGTACTTTCATGCTATGGTTTTCAAATGAGTTTTACATACAAATAATGTTTTGTGATGTGCATTTTGGTTTATGAAATGAGTCCCCTACCCCCCTTACTGAGCGATTTAGAAGCTCACCCTGTTTTTCTTTCCCCCCAGAGTTCTTCAAGTGAATAAGGACTTCCCTGCGACGTACGGAGTAGTGGCTAGTGGAGGACTCGAGCTCCAGGCCATATATATTGTATCTTAAGGTATATTTATCTTTTCATGTACCCAGACTATTATTGTAATTACAGACACTTGATGTATAACTTTATATGGGATGTATTAGGATTAATTAACTTGGAATTGAGTAATGTATATGATTCAATATACACTATTTTATGATGAGATCCTGAGGCATGATAATTATGATGATGTATGACACTGCACAGGAATGCACTCTTAATTGTGAATTAATGAGTAAAAATTTTTAAATTAGCCCTATTTTCCGCATTTTCGGGGCGTGACATGGGGACTTTCATGTCACCCTCTATATCCAAAATAATAAAGTCTGAAGGGAAAATAAACTTGTCCACCTTAACTAGAATATCCTCAATGATTCCCTTCGAATACTTAATGGATCTGTCAGCTAATTGAAGGGTCACTATGGTAGGCTTTGCATCTCCTACTCCTAACTTCTGGTATATGGACCAAGGCATGAGATTAATACTAGCTCTTAGATCGCATAAGGCTTTACCAAAAAACTGATCTCCTATTATGCAAGGTATGGTAAAACTACCTGGATCTTTGAGCTTAGGGGGTAATCTCCTCTGAATGATGGTACTACACTCTCAGTAAGTGCCACTGTCTCATAATCCTCTAGTATTCTCTTCCTCTAGAGGATATCCTTCATGAACTTTACATAACTGGGCATTTGCTCTAAAGCATCCGCGAAAGGAATGTTAATGTGAAGCTTCTTAAACACCTCAAGAAATTTAGCAAATTGCTGATCAATCTTTTGGTTTTGGAATCTTTGAGGAAAAGGTAATGAGGGTCTAACTAGAGGAAGTGTAGTGGCAGCAGGTGTAGTATCAGATGAAGAGGAAGGATGTGAAGAAGAAAATGAAGATAAAGAAGTGTCTAACTTAGTTTTCTTTTCAGCCTGATCATCATGTTTCTGCTTTTTTGGAACTGCTTCTTTAGAACCTAGTGGCTCTACCACTTTGGGCTCAATAGGACTGGACCTAGCATGTGGATCATCTAACTCTCTATCGCTCCTAAGGGTTATGGTCGTAACATGCTCCTTACCCTCCCTCTATCTGACAGGGTTAGCTTCGGTATTACTAGGGAAGGTCCCTTGTGGACACTGGCTGAGAGCAGTAGCTATCGTCCAACCTGGACTTTTAGGTTCTTAATAGAGGCAGCTTGATTCTACAGGATAGTCGTGAACATCTCCTCAAGTGAAGGCTTCTTCTCAGCTACAGCTGCTAATGTAGATAAGTGTTGGGGCTGCACAGGTGGCGGTGGTAGTGGATGATGTTAAAATTGATATGGGTGATGGGAATGATTAGACTGATGATGTGGAAGCTGTTGAGGTGGTGGTACGTGAACATCTGACACCAAAAAACCAGGAGGTCCCATAGGTCTTGGATTAGAAGACTACCCCTGATTTTGGTTCCAAGAAAGATTAGGGTGATTCCTCTACCCTCGATTGCAGGTGCTCGAAAATGGATTGTTTTGTTGCCTTTGAGGTGGGGCAATGTATTGAACAGACTCTAAGTTTAATGGGCACCTATCAATTGAATGTGTACCACCACACAAAGTGCATGAGATTAAGGGACTTTGGACAGCTAAAACAGGACTGGGACTATTGGCAGAACTATTTTGGGTACTAAGAGACTCTACCTTCCTTGTGAGATTTGCAATTTGAGAAGTTAAGGTAGAAAGTGTGTCCAACTCATAAATACCCGCAGCTTTCTTAGGTTTATGCCTCTCTAATGACCACTGATAATTGTTAGTTGCCATCTTATCCAACAGATTATAAGCTTCTTCCTCCGTCTTACACATCAAAGCTCCTCTTGCAGCAGCATCGACTATGGTCCTATTATGGCTAGTGAGTTCATTATAGAAGGTTTGGACTTGAAGCCATAAGGGAAGGCCATGATGGGGACACTTCCTAAGAAGGTTTTTGTATCATTCCCATGCCTGATAAAGGGACTCAGAGTTGAATTGAACAAACGAAGATATATCACTATGTAGTTTAGCCATTTTGGAAGGAGGGAAGAACTTGGCTAAGAATTGATGGGCTAACTCATCCCATGTGGATATGGATCCAGGAGGTAAAGAGGTCAACCAATGTCTAGCTCTGTCTCTAAGAGAGAAAAGAAATAACCTAAGCCTAAGTGCATCATCCAAGAGTCCATTATGCTTGAAAGTATTGCACAGATCTAGAAAATGCCCTAAGTGAGTACGTGGGTCATCATGGGGAAGCCCATTGAACTGAAGCGAAGTTTGGATCATTTGGAGGATTGAAGGCTTAATCTCAAAGTTGTTTGTTGAGACAGCTTGTGGCCTAATGTTAGTGTAGTAACCTCTTATGGTCGGGACAATATAGTCTCCCATAGTCCTGATCTCTCTATTTTCAGCGATCTTGTCTTGTAGCGGAGTGACTCTTTTCCTAGACTCCTTCCTGATTTTTCTAAATGTTCTTTATATTTCAGGATCTAAAAGAAAGCAGTCAAAGCTCATGGCTTTACGCATGCAGACATTCAGAAGCCCGAAGGAATGATTTTTTTTTTTTAAGAAAGGAAATTAACTAATCTAAATTAAGGCTCTAAATATTTACAACCTAAGTATGTACAAAACTAGAAGTATATCTAAGCATAATTTCACCGATATTAGTCAATGGCTAAGTGTGGCTCCCCAGAAATGGAGCCAAAACCTTGATACGTCCTTCTTATACGTGTATACTGCAAGTGGACAGGTCGCACAAGTAATAAAAGGAACTGAGTACCAGATTGTTGTCCCACAGAGAACACAATCAACCTAACTAAGTACCAGTAAATTTTACCCTAAGTATATCCTAGCAAATTATGAATATTAAAAGAGTGATCTACAAAGTTTAATTTGAAAATACTAGAAAGCAAGAAAAATAATAAAAACACTAAAATAAACCAAAATAGAGCAAAAATTACTCATAGAGCTCTAAGCAAAATAAAAGCGAGAATCTGCAAAAGAAAGAAAATACTAAAACTCGAATTAATTAGTGTAAATTGACTAAAGATGCAAATATAAGAAATATAGATTAAAATATAAATAGATTAAACTTAAAAAATCATAATATGAAAATAAATTTTGCATGTGTTTAATAAAAATGCAAAATAATCTAACCTGAGACTTTAATGAAATAAAATTCTAAAAACAAATTTTAAAAATCTCTCAGTATAACTTTAACCCTAAATGCCTAAATTGGTAACCGTAAATTATATATAGCTCTAGATAATACTAAATTAATAAAATGCCTAAATAAATAATAAAATCTATTCTAAATGATGCATAAGAAATAAAATATTTTTAAGCTTTTAAAATTTAAAATGAAAACTATCCTAAAGATGCATAAAATGATTTTACCCCTAAACTAACTCTAAATGCAATACATAAGCACTACACTTATATTTTGTTAACATTAAAATCATACTAGTATATACTCAAATCAATAAACAGTTTCCTACAATGAAAATCAACTAAATCCTAAATGTATACATGAAAATAATAAAATTAAAATTTCAATTGCATAAAAATTAAAATCTAATCTAAACTAACATCTAAAGAAATTGAATCTGATAATTTTAAATATATGCAAATTAATTAAACTATTAAAATAAAAGATGTACTAAATTAAAATAATACTAAACTATTAGTATTAGTTATGGTACTATTACAACCAAAATCACTAAAACCAGCAGCTGCCATATGTCTCTGCCTCTGATTTAGCTACTGGCCACATTCCATGCAACAGACCTGCAATACCCTCATGACACGCGGTAATGTCAGCAACCAAAATGGTTCCATGCATCTGCTCCCATGCCACGCACCAGCTTCTGTCCATGTTCTCAGCAATAGCCACACACAGCAACATCAACAGTGTCCCAAGCAACACGTCGAACAGCCTTGCAGTACATCACGCATTGGTCTAGGAGTGGAACAACTAGGCACGTTCTGCCCAGTTCGACTTCTCATGACGGCGACATGCTTAGAGATAGAACCGGCAACAGAAACACAATGACTAATCAACAAGAGCTAAAAGAAGTTGATGCAAAAATGAACCCAGGCAACACCGACCTGTTAAGAAAACTGAATAGCAGTCACTAACTCAATCAAAATTCAAAATAGTGCAAATAATAAATGCAAAACAGGGTATGAAACGCAGAAAACAAAGACGAAACAGTAAGTGTAAAAGGAAGATATCGTGAATACAAAAAATAAACAATGCAAAATTAATGAGCCAAAAATTGAAATTTCAACAAAGAAACATGTAGAAACCAAGCAAGAATTAAAAATAACTAAATAACAGTAACAACACTGAAAAGCAGAGCATATCAAAGTAAGAAAATAAAATCTATAATTTTATTACCAATAAATAAGAAAGTAACTTTGAGTTTTACTGAAAACTTGGATTAAAACTAAAGCATAACCTAAAAATAATCTAATCGGCTGTAGCAACAATGGATGAAAAATCTGCAGCACCAGACTTCCACGCTCTCCTTTGGTCCAACAATCAACTACAGGAACATCGAAGCAGAAAAGAGAATAAGGCGAAACAATAAAATAATATAGAGTAGAATGCAACGTTTTAGTACAGAAAACATAATTGTGGAGGCAGTAAGGGCATGAAGATGACAACATAAAGGCATGAGGAATAGATTCAAAGCAGTTCAGAATATCAAAACCATAACAGTAAGTTTAAATCCTAATATAAAGAAATGAAGTAGGAACATGAATGTAAATCAAGTAAAACTAAACTATTATAAAATCTAAAATATAAATCCATAAAGAAAACTTAAATCATAATGTAACTTGAGTAAACTGGTTTTAAAACTAAATGGAATTCTTAAAGAAAACAAATCCAAGAAACTGAAGGTTACAAACAAAAATTCAACAAAAGAAGACAATACATCCCTTAAAAGAAAAATATAGAACTTGAGGGATCAGCTGCTGTCACCAGCCATCCACAAAATGTAAGAACAATAATAAAAAAACATAAAAGAAATATAAAACTAACCTAAAAGAAACCTAGCAACTAACCTAAAAAAACTCTAGACTAAAAACTACCCCCTAAAATTGTCTCATCTTTTTCTTTTTATACACATCAAAATGGGGGTACAAAGGGGAATTTTAATCCTAGATGAGTTGGCATTGTTTAGCCACTTGTCTTCACACCATTAGCTTCTAGAGAAGGTATTTCTATGTCATTTGTCTTCTTGTCCACTTGGATGTGCAACGTGGCATGGCTTATGTCTTCCATAAGGTGGCCAAGGCGTCCTTTGATCTTATCCTTCAAGGTGAATAAAATATAGACACTTGGCTTCATATGTGTCAAGAAGAATGGTGACTCATGCTACAAGACGAAATGGTAGTGGTCCAATCTCCTTTTTAGCCCATGTTCAGTCCATTTTCTACTGAAATGACTGAAATTCATATGGATTTAATTTATCTGCAAACATGAGAATTTAAAAAAAATGAGGGGATAATTAATAAAATAATATGGGATTAAAATAGTTAATTAAGAAATTAATATAAATAATTCTATTTTCATAGAGTTATCACACCCCCAAACTTGATCTTTTACTTGTCCTCAAGCAAAACAAAAGATATGTAGGAACTGACAAGTACCAAACATATTTATTTTCCCAATATTATCCTCAAGGAAAGAGTACAAACTCTGATATCAAAGATTCACAATTATAAGTCTAACACACAACATCATTCAATCATAAGTCTTAACCCAAATTAGACTCCTCGTATGTGTGTGAAAATGTCAAAGCCATTTTACAGTACATTACCCATATCAGATTATGCTAACACAATAATGCAAAGTCAATGACAAGTGATCATTCCCATAAGTTTGCTTTTCACTTCTCTCTCCACTAATGTAGTCACACTTAACCAAAGATCAATTAGGACTTCATTCAGCTTGTAATGTGAGGCCATGGTGATAATTCTATTAAAATAGAATTATTTGTGCTTAATTTCTTAATTAATTATTTTAATCCCCATATTGTTTTATTAATTATCCCCTCAATTTAATTAAAATTCTCTTGTGTGCAGGTAAATTAAATCCAAATGAATTTCAGTCAAAAATGGGCTGAAAACGGGCTAAAAGGAGACTGACCACTACCATTTCGCAGTCTGAGTCACCATTCGTTGTAAAGACGTGTGATGTCGGGTGTTCGTATTTTATTCGCCTCGAAAATATAAGATCGACGGATATCGTGCCCACCTTCTGGAAGACACACGTCGGGCTACATCGTACATCCAAGTGGATAAAAAGACAAGTGATGTGGAAATATCTTCTCTGAAGCGAATAGAATGAAGACAAGTGGCCAAACAATGCCAACTCATCTTGGATTGAAAATTACAATTGTACCCCAATTTTGTTTATAAATAGAATATGATGAGCAATTGAAGAGGGAGTTTTGTTTTTTAGGGTATCTTTAATTTTTTTTTTTAGGTTAAAATTTTATTGTTAGGTTTTATATTTTCCTTAGGTTTTCTTTTAAGCTTTTCACGGTGGCTAGTGACGACAGCCACCATTTTTATGTCTTCTCGATTTGCTTACATTTTCATTTCACTATCTTTTAATACATTTTATTTCTTTTATGCAAAGATTTGTCTCTTTTTATTGGCTATTCCCAATTTCTGTTCACTTTTTATTGTGTTATTTTACTGCTAATTCATTTAGAGCTTGAAAGGTTGCTATGCTTCACTCATGACTACCATTATACAGTTCTGTGCTATGGTGCGGGTTTGATGTTGTCCATTGTCCCTGTACCGTTGGCAAAGTGGAACGATGATGGATGCTTGAAGGATGAAGCAATAAGTAGCCACGTGATCGTTGTGTTTCCTATTGTTCTCTTCATTTGCAATTAAAGTTTTAATCAATGTTTTTATTTACTGGTTGTGTGTCTATCGAGTGATTTTGTTTTCTATGTTTATTCTTTGTCCTGCATTTTAGTTTACTGTTATATAGTTATTTCCTTCGCTAATCAGGTTCTGTCCATCTGCCTTTCTGGACTCCTGTAGTTCATTTTATACTTATATGTTTTGTGTTTCCATCGTGTTTCTGCATGTCTCGCAATCAACTTTGCTGCGTCCAGTTTCTATAGCTGTATAGTGTCGAGGATTTGATGTTTGGTAGTGTTGTCTGTTTACACAAACAACAGCGGAATCAGGAGCAGGCCATGACTACTGAAGCTGATGGGAGTGCTACCAATCGGTGTAAATGGAACACAACAGTGTGCAGTAGCGAGATAGTCATCCTCTGTTTAGCTCTGTTTTCATTTACTTGCACTGTTCATGTTAGTTTTTTGCTTTTATTCTGCACTAAATTAATATTTGGTAGCTGTAGATTATGGTTGCTGTGGTTACTGCTTAAAACTGAGCTGCTGCATTAAGGAGTGTTTGCTGAGTGTGGCACCCGTGACAGCAGCTCGTCCACTTCACCAGCACCTTGCATTACTGTTGTTCTATTTCTGGTACAGTAGATGTAGACGACATTAGTCTGGACTAAAGCAGTAGTGCGGCTGCTGAAGAGCATCGGTTCAGGTGGGCATGTGCAGGACTGGCAGGAACGTGGTTGCAACTAACGAGTAGCAGGTGGTGGCAAGAATTGAAACTGATTCCAGAGCAGAAGCTGGTTATCACGATAGTATAGTTTTGAGGACAGATGCAGAGAATGAAGTAGTGCACAGTACAGTGCACGGGCAGCCTGATGATTGGAAATTAGTTTAAGGCCATGTTCGGCATTGCAATTTTGTCACAATTCCATTTTTTATGCATATCTATTATTTTATTTTTTTATTATTATTATTATTATTCTTTTCAATTTTATTTTTTTTAGCTTAGGTTAGTTTAGGTAAAAATAGTCTTAATTTAATTTGCATGTTAGTGTTCCTTGCTTATTAGTATAAAACTTAGTTTTAATTAGGAATTAAGAGTTAAATCTAGTGTTTAGGTAGTGCATAATTAAAATTAGTAGTAGAATTATTTTATGCAATTTTAAGTTAGTTTGACTTTAAAATTAAAAATCCAAAAACAATTATTTTTCATGCATTATTTATATATTCTATTAAGTTAGTAATTAGTTAGAGTTAGATTTAATTTAGGATCATTTTATAGGTAATTAGTTTCTTAGTTTTATTTAAGAATTTCTTTAAGTTAATAGAAGTATATTTTATTAGACTTTAGGTTAGTTTAATTTGCATTTTTATTAATTAGTTTAATTACATGCATATTTTATTTTAGGATTGTTTAATTTTAGTCTAATTAATTTAGTTTCTTTATTTTTATATTTGTATTCTAGTTTATTGGTATTAATTAATTTTAACTTTGTTAATTATCTTTTGTAGGCTATTGCTTTTAATTGCTTGGAGCTTTGTAAGTAATTTTAGCTCTGTTTTATTTTCTTATTTTATAATTTTTATTGTTTTTAATACTTTTTAATTTAAGCCTTATAGATCACCCACTAAATTCTCATAATTTCCTGGGATATACTTAGGGTAAAATTAACCGGTACTCAGTTAGGCTAATTAGATTCTCTATGGGACGATAATCCAAAACTCAAATCCCATTATTACTTGTACGACCCGTGCACATTCGGATAACGCGTCTAGGTCACTTAGAGTGGGCGTAGTCGTCATCAAGTTTTTGGTGCAGTTGTCGGGGAATCACAATTAGCTATTAATTAATATCGGTGAAATTATGCTTAAGTATAATTCTAGTTTTGTACATATTTAGGTTGTGAATATTTGGAGCTTTAATTTAGATTAGTTAATTTTCTCTCTAAAACAATTTAAAAAAATTAAAAAAAACTTTTGAGGAGTTTTAAATGTTTGCATGCATAGAGTCAAGAGTTTTGATTGCTTTCCGTTAGATCCTGAAATTGAAAGAACACTTAGAAAAATCAGGAAGGATTCTAGGAAAATAGTAGCTCCGCTGCAAAACACGATGGCTGAAAATAGAGAAATTAGGACTGTAGGTGATTATGCTATCCCGACTATAGGAGGTTATTATAATGGCATTAGGCCACCAGCTGCCCAAGCAAACGATTTTGAAATTAAGCATTCGATCCTCCAGATGATCTAAACTTCGCTACAGTTCAGTGGGCTTCCCCATGATGACCCACATGCTCACTTAGGACAATTTTTAGATCTGTGCAACACTTTCAAGCATAATGGACTCTCGAATGATGCATTTAGGCTTAGGATATTTCTTTTTTCTCTTAGGGATAGAGCAAGACACTGGTTAACCTTTTTACCTCCTGGTTCCATCACTACCTTGGACGAGTTAGCTCATCAATTTTTAGCTAAGTTTTTCCTTCCCTCCAAAATAGCTAAACTCTGTAGTGACATATCTTCCTTTGCCCAATTCGATTCTGAATCCGTTTATGAAGCATGGTAATGATATAAAGACCTTCTTAGGAACTGTCCTCATCATGGCCTACCCTTATGGATTTAAGTCCAAACCTTCTATAACAGACTCACTAGCTAAAATAGGACCATAGTTGATGCTGCGACAGGAGGAGCTTTAATGTGTAAGACATAGGAGGAAGCTTATAGTCTATTAGATAAGATGGCAGCTAACAATTATCTATGGTCATCGAAGAGGCAGCTACCTAAGAAAGCTACGGGTATCTATGAGTTAGACACATTATCTACCTTAACCTCTCAAATTGCTAATCTTATAAAGAAGGTAGAGTCCAAAGTCCTTAATTGTCCAAAGTCCTTTTCTTTCATGCGACCTATGTGGTGGTACACACTTTGTAGATAGGTGTCCACTAAATTTAGAGTCTATTCAGTATGTTGCCCCACCTCAAAAGCAGTAGATCAGCCTATTCTCGAACACCTACCATCCTAATTTTTCTTGGAGCCAAAATTAAGGGCAATCTTCTAATTCCAGACCTATGGGACCCCCTGGTGTTCAAGCTCCACCTGTTCATGTATCACCACCTCAACAGTCTGCATATCATCATTCTAACCATCCCCATTACCCACCTCAGCATTTTCCACCTCATCCACCACCACCACCACCTATGTAGCCCCAACACTTACCTGCACCAGCAGCTGCAGCTGAGAAGAAGCCTTCGCTGGAGGAAATGTTCATGACTATTCTACAAAATTAAGCTGCTTCAATTAAGGATTTAGAAGTTCAGGTTAGACAAATAGCTAGTGCTCTTAGCCAGCGTCCACAAGGGACCCTTTCTAGTAATACCAAAGCTAACCTTGTTAAGTAAAAGGAGGGTAAGGAGCATGTTAAGGCCATAACCCTTAGGAGCGGTAGAGAGTTAGATGATCCATAAGTTAAGTCCAATCCTGAAAAGCCCATAGTTGAAGAATCCTTAGGTTCTAAAGAAGCAGCTCAGAAAGAGCAGGAACAGAATGATCAGGCTGCTAAAGAAACGAAGTCAGGCGCTTCTTCATCTTTACCTTCTTCTTCACAACCTTCTTCTTCATCTAATGGTACACTTGTTACCACTACACTTCCTCCCGTTAGACCACCATTACCTTTTCCTCAGAGGTTCGAAAACCAGAAGCTTGACCAGCAATTCGCTAAATTTCTTGAGGTTTTTAAGAAGCTTCATATTAACATCCCTTTTGTTGATGCTTTAGAACAAATGCCTAGTTATGTAAAGTTTATGAAGGATATCCTCTCAAGGAAGAGATGATTAGAGGATTATGAGACGGTGGCCTTGACTGAGGAGTGTAGTGCCATTTATCCAAAGAAAATTAGCTCCCAAGCTCAAAGATCCAGGTAGTTTTACCATACCTTGCACTATAGGAAATCAGTTCTTTGGTAGGGCCCTGTGTGATCTAGGAGCTAGTATTAATCTTATGCCTTGGTCCATATACCAGAAGTTATAAGTCTGTGAGACCTGAGAATTCTGTACACATCTAATTATGTAATGTGAACATGAAGTGTAATTGATTGAGCTAAATGTAATGTACTTATAATTGAGGTGGTAAGGAGTGAAATTTCTAAGTGATGAATGAGTTTTGAATGAGAAATAATCAATGGAGTAAATTATAACAATTACATATGGAGATTTTATGCCAAGTGTGCAACCATAGTGTGAAACTATGAGGCAAGATCGATCTTAGAGAAGAGAGAATCGATCTGGTAGGCCAAAGTGACAAGGAATAAGGAATTTAAGCGAGCAGATTGATCTCCAATGGAAGAGGATCGATCCCTTATGATTCTGCAATTAAGAGATCGATCTCATAGGTAAGCAAATCGATCTCATGAAGTATTCTGTAAACAGAAGATTGATCTCCTCAAGGAGCATATCGATCTCATGAAGCAATTATGAGATCGATCTCACCCCACGACATATCGATCTCCTAGGCATAAAATTACCCTAAAACATTTCCAAATTCAAAGAGATCAATCTCATCAAGGACTAGATCGATCTCCTACCCTCGGCTAATATAAAGACCCCTGTTTTTTTTCTAGAAAATCATATTTTCTCTCTCCAAAAATTGAAAACCCCATTGTTAGCCAAAAACCTAACTTTCTCTCTCCTTCACAACACCCATTTCCGTCCAAATCTCAGGCAGAGGTAAGAAGGAAAGTTGTTCCTCATCCAAAGAAGAACAACATACTTAGAAATTGAAGGACGAATTGAATCGAGGTGTGAATAGAGCTCTCCATAAATTTTGGGTAAATTTCTAAGCTCTAATCTTTGATATTGGGGTGATTTTGGTGATTATGACTATGGGTGTTGTGATGAAATAGTTAGGTAATGATTAGAGTTGATAAAATTATAATTTTGTTAGAGTGATGCTGATATTATACAATTTATGGTAATTTTAGGATTTTGGCTATAAATTGGAATTGAGGCAATGAGGTGATTTTGGCATGGATATTATGCATGAAACATGTAGGATTTGAAATGTAGTGGATGAGAATGTGGATTATGATAGGAATATGAGAAAAATGAGGTTTGTAGTATTTAACGAGAATATGAGCAATTATGTGCTCGATGATGTGATTGAGATGAATTATTGATGTCTTAACAACGTTTGGACAGTATAGGAGTTCCAGAGAGGAATGCGAGGCTAGTCCATCGTTTGAGGGAAATGATTGCACTATACGAGGTACAACGAGGTAAGAGAAAACTCAAACTCATTTGTGTGTGCGATTTTGTGATAATATTGTAGCATGAAATGTGATTTGAGAAAACAAGCATGTTTTTATGGGTTGTGAATGAGTTATTGCACATGGTTTTATAGCTGGTTGGGGCCCAATTTTTATGAGTTGTAAACTAAGTTTGAAATTGTTTTACAACCGTTTTGAGTTTAAGAAGTGAAAAGTGATTTAGGTTCTACATTAAGGGATACTGATATTTGAGAAATGTGTGCATGGTTTTACCGGTTTGAGCTCGGTTTTGACATGTTTTGTGATGAGTAGAAAACAGTTTTGAGATGAGTTTTATGAGAAAAACCATTATGAGCTTTACGTGAAGGTAAAACGGTTTTATATGATAATGGTTATTGATTGAGACTTAGGCATGTCATGATTAATACACATCGGGCCTTGCTTTGGAAGCATGTAAGTCCAGGCATTGCTTTAGTAGCATGTAAGTCCAATATTCCTCCGTTTTGGTAACGAGAGATGCCTCCGTTCTGGTAATGTGAGATGACCCCCACTCTGGTAGCGTTGGGTGGCCTTGCTCTGGTAGCATGTAAGTTCGGGCATTGCTCTGGTAGTATGTAAGTTCGATATTTTCCCCCGCTTTGGTAGCGCTAGGAGGCATTGCTTTGGTGGCATGTAAGTCTGGGCCTTGCTTTGGTAGCATTTAAGACCTATAGTATGCATGAGGAGAGGCTTTGCTCTGGTAGGATGTAAGGCCGAGCCTTGTTCTGGTAACGCATAAGTCCAATATACCATGTACATGACCATATTGTCGACGTTCCCTCTTTTGAGGATGCTTGGGATGCGCACCCAGAGGAGAATTATATTGATGTGCCATGATGAATTTTTATATAAGTTTTATTTGCCTAGTCTGTTTTACACATGAGATTTTGTTTTGTGGCTGCGCCACGTGCATTACTATTGAGGTGATTTTTATCACGTTTTATGAGAAAAGCCATTATTGCATCTCGATTTACATATGCTTGTAACTATGGTTTTGTATTGAGCCATTTATTATCATGTTTCTACATGAGCTTTGAGAAATGAGTTATGATGATGTTTAATTATTCATGCTACACCTTTTCTATTGAGCTTATCGGGTTTTCACCCACAAAATAAAATGATTGTGCTGTGCAAATCATTATTTCATTTATGAGTCCCTTACCCCTTACTGGGTGATTTAGAAGCTCACCCTGTTTTTATATCCCCCTAGATTTCTTCAAGTGAAGAGAGTTTCTTGTGACGTACGGAGTAGTGGCTAGTGGAGGACTTGAGCTCCAGGCCATATAATGTATTTTGAGGTATAATTTATCATTTCATGTACCCAGACTAATATTGTATTTACAGACACTTGATAAACAATGATGTATGGGATGTATTAGGATTAATTGACTCTGAGTTGAGAAATGTATATGATATGACATATAACATTAGATGATGAGATCCTGAGGTGAAAGTCTTATTATTATATACGATGATGCATGACACTACATAGGAATGTACCTAGAAATGTATATTGATGTAAAGAAATTTTAAATTTACCCTATTTTTCGCACTTTCTGGGCATCACAGAGTTTTCTTGGTATCAGAGCTTAGGGTGTTTAGTACTGTCAATATCAGTCAAGTGAAATAGAATACATCTCAAGTGTCTGTATAAGTCTGATGATGAACTGAAATTGAAGATTGAGATTTCAATCAAGTTTAATGTGTACGTGCAGGAAACGTATTGAGATTGAGAATGGGTGGACGACGAGGTCATTTGAGGAGGTAGGCAGAGCCACCTCCGCCACCTGCCCCACTACCGGAGAGTCCTAACTCTTGATTTAATCGAATTGAACAAGATGTGCAGCAAGGTTTTAAGCAAATGGCAGCACTATTCGCATAACATTTTGAAGTTAATGCCTCAGGTACTACTCCTACACCACCAAAAGGACCTCCCGTGCCCCCAGTACAAATAGACCCGGTGCCTCCCGTCACTCAGCCTGATGATAGGAGTATTGTCCGACTGAAGGACTTTTTGAAAATGAATCCGCCCGTATTCAAAGGAAAAAAAGATCCCGCAGAGGCTGAGGAGTGGCTGACTAAGTTGAGAGCCATATTTGACTATTTAGGATGCACTGATGCTGAGAGGATTAGTATGGGTGCTTATATGTTGAAAGGTAGAGCTCGAGATTGGTGGGGTACTACTTAGGGTATTCTGATGTCCAACCAGGATGTGATTAGCATGAAAGAGTTTTAAGCGGCTTTTAGAGCCCAATATGTACCATGAGCTGCTTAGAGAAGGAAACCAGGTAGAGTTTTTGAATTTGGTACAGGGCGATATGTCTATGGGTGATTATGAGAGTCGATTTACCACTCTATTGAGATATGACCTAGAGACTTTCAAAAATAAAGAGCTCTGCAGTGAGAGATTTGTGTATAGATTGAAACCCATCATCAGAGATCGATTGATAGGGCTGTGTATTATTGAGTTTAGAGATGCTCTGAGATGAGCATAAGAGATTGAAAGGGGAATCAAAATTGTACAATCCCAGAATGAGTTTAGTGCAGTGACTAGGGATACAAGCAAAAGGCTAGCGATTTCCTAAGCAGATGTTCGGAGAGGTTCCTTCAGAAGAGGAAGGATTGAGGTACAGAAGGGCAGATTGGAGAGACCTAGTGTTTATCCCATCATCAGAGAGACCCCTCGAGATGTCAGGCCTGAGATAAGGGTTTGTAGAGACTGTGGCCGACCGCATAAGGGTAGTTGTACTGGCTTGATCTATGGATATTTTAGATATGGAGACATGGGTCACAGAGTAAAAGACTATCCTCAACCTTAGAGACCACATGCTCCGGAGCCTACTAAACAGCAACTTCAGAGAGTGAATCCCCCGAGACGGGCCACTGCTGCAGAGAAAGGAAAGAAGCCTATTACAGTGGGACGAGTGTTTACTTTGGACAAGGAAACAACGGACACTTCTACATAAACTATAATAGGTACACTCGTTGTATGTAATCATAAGGCTCATGTGTTGATGGATCCGGAGTCCACGCATTCGTTTATTTCTGAGCATTTTACATGTAGATTGAATTTGAGGTTTAAACCTCTAGAGTATGTACTACATGTGAATACCTCTATGCGTGAGTCCCAGAGAACTGATATGATCTGTAGAGGATGTGAAATAGATGTGGAAAAAGAGTAATGTTAGCATGTCTAATAATGTTAAATATACATGGGTTTGATGTAATTTTGGGAATGGATTGGCTGGCAACCAATCGAGTGAGTTTAGACTGCTACACTAAGATTGTAACTTTCTCCCTACCTAAACCTTACAGTGTACGTTTGAAATATTGAGTAAGTAAATGTGTGGAATTTTTGTAAGCAAATTGAAATTTTGATGTTGCTTTTGAAAGTATTAAACTTGAGTATTCATGTGAAGGTTATGAAACACTCATCTCAAATGATAATCAGGAACATCCAAGGATTGAGGATATACCTATGGTGTGTGAATTTTTGGATGTCTTCCCAGATGAGTTGCCAGGTTTACCACCAGAGAGAGAGCTGGAGTTTACCATTGATTTTGTATCAGATACTCAGCCTATTTCTAGACCTCTGTATAGGATGGCCTTAGTGGAACTTGAGGAATTGAAGAAACAACTACATGAGTTATTGGATCAAGGATTTATTAGACCTAGTATCTCACTATATGGAGCTCCAGTGTTATTCGTGAGGAAGAAGGATGGTAGTCTCTGGTTATGCATAGACTACCAATTATTGAATAAAGCCACGGTGAAGAATAATTACCCATTGCCCAGAATTGACGATTTGTTGATCAGCTGAGAGGGGCCTCAGTCTTCTCTAAGATTGATTTAAGATCGGGCTATCACCGATTAAGGATTAAGGAGGAAGATATTTTGAAGACGGCCTTCAGGACAAGGTATGGCCATTATGAATTTCTAGTGATGCCCTTAGGATTGACGAACGCCTTTGCAACCTTTATGAGATTAATGAATGAGGTGTTCAGAGACTATCTAGATAAGTTTGTGATAGTCTTTATTGATGATATCTTGGTGTACTCTCGCTCTTATGAGGAGCACGCACAATAATTGTGGTAAGTACTTCAGATACTCCGAGATAAGCAATTATATGGAAAACTTAATAAGTGTGAGTTTTGGCTGGATCGGATAGCTTTCCTTGGTCACATAGTTTCAGAGGAAGGAGTATCCATTGATCCAATTAAAGTAAAGGTTGTGCTTAATTGGGAAAGACCGAGGATAGTTACCGAGGTACGAAGATTCCTTAGTTTGGCAGGATAGTTCAGAAGATTTGTGGAAGGATTTTCTAAGATTGCCGCTCCTTTGACCAAGCTCACGCTCAAGGAGACTCCGTTCATATGGACTGGTCAATGTGAGCTCAATTTTCAGGAATTAAAGAAGAGATTAACAGCGGCACCTGTGTTGACTATTCCTTAGGGATCAGGAGGATTTTCAATGTATAGTGATGTTTCCCATCAAGGATTGGGGTGTGTGCTTATGCAGCATGGAAGAGTGGTCGCCTATGGATCGCGACAATTGAAAGATCATTAGCGAAATTACCCCACCCATGATTTGGAGTTAGCCACTATGGTATTTACTTTGAAGATCTAGCGGCACTATTTATATGGGGAAAGATTTCAGATTTTCACTGACCATAAGAGTTTGAGGTATCTGTTTGATCAGAAAGAGTTAAATATGAGACAAAGGAGATGGACAGAACTCCTTAAGGATTATGACCGTGAGATTTTGTACCATCCAGGAATGGCGAATGTAGTTGCTAATGCCCTGAGCAAGAAAAGTATGATATCTGCTATGATGGTCAGGGAATGGGATTTATTGGAGCAGTTTGCCGAACTCCAGATTAGAGTTAAAGAGATAGAGACTGGATTTTTGGCTAGCCTACGAATAGAGCCCAGGATCATGGACCAAATTAGATCTGGGTAGCGTGATGATCAAAGGTTGATCGATATGGTTAGCCAAGCCGAGCAAACTTTGTAGTCAGATTTCATAGTCAGTGAAGATGGATTGTTGAGATTCAGAGGATGAATTTGTGTACCGGATGATGATACCCTGAAGAGACAGATACTAAGAGAATCCCACTGCTCGCGATACACCATGCACCCAGAAAGTACTAAGATGTACCAAGATTTAAGAAAGGTGTACTGGTGGAGTGGCATGAAGCGAGACGTGGCAGATTATGTAGCCAAATGTTTAGTGTGCCAACAAGTGAAAGCTGAGTATCGGAAGCCCGGAGGATTATTGCAGCCTTTACCTATGCCTACATGGAAATGGGAGCATGTCACCATAGACTTTATTATGGGTTTACTGAGGACCCGAAGGGGTAGTGATGCGATATGGGTCATAATGGATAGACTGACGAAAAGTGCCAACTTCTTTACTATCAAGAGCACAGATACTGTGGATGCCTTAGCTAAGTTATATGTCAGCGAGATAGCTAGATTACATGGGGCTCCAGTAAGCATTACGTCTGACAGAGATTCTCAATTTACCTCCAGATTTTAGACCCAATTTCAAGAGTCCATGGGATCTCGATTGAGTTTTAGTACCGCCTATCATCCTCAGACAGATGGTCAGTCAGAGAGGACTATTCAAACCCTGGAGGATATGTTGAGGGCGTCTACGATTGATTTTAAGGGATCATGGGATGATCACCTGCCCCTAGTAGAGTTTGCGCATAATAATAGCTATCATGCGAGTATTGAAATGACACATTTTGAGGCTCTATATTGTAGGAGGTGTAGATCCCCTGTAGTGTGGGAAGAAGTGGGTGACAGAAAGATAAATGCTCCTGAACTTGTTAAACAGGTTGTATAGAGTGTGAAACTCATATGTGAGAGATTACGGGCTGCACTGAGTAGACAAAAAAGCTACGCGGATGTACGTAGACGGCCACTCAAGTTTGAGGTTGGTGATGTAGTATTTCTAAAGACATCACCGAGTAAGGGTATCATGAGGTTTAGGAAGAAAGGAAAATTGAGTCCTCAATATATAGGACCATTCAAGATTCTTGAGAGAGTAGGAGAGGTAGGCTACAGATTGGCATTACCCCCACGAATGTCCGAAATACACAACGTCTTCGATGTATCTATGTTGAGGAAGTATCACCCAGACCCTTCTCATGCCATAGAGTATGAAGAGATGGACATACAAGAGGATATGAGCTACACTGAAGAACATGTCTGGATTCTCAATAGAAAAGAGAAGGTACTTCGGACCAAAAGCATTTCATTGGTGAAAGTGTTGTGGAAACATCACTCAATGGAAGAGGCGACTTGGGAATTGGAGAGTCTCATGAAGGAGAAGTACCCCCATCTGTTTGACGAGTTGAGTTGAATTGGGAGGACCAAATTCTTTTTTAATGTGGGGAGGATGTGAGAGCTGAGAATTTTACACATATCCAATTGTGTAATGTGAACATGAAGTGCAATTGATTGAGCTAAATGTAATGTACCCATATATTGTGGCGGTATGGAATGAATTTCTAAATGATGAATGAGTCATGAATGAGATCTTATGTTAAGTGTTTAACCAAGGTGTGAAACTATGAGGCCAGATCGATCTTGGAAAAGAGAGGATCAATCTGGTAGGCCAAAGTGACAAGGAACGAGGAATTTAAGCGAGCAGATCGATCTCTTTATGATTCTGTAATGAAGAGATCGATCTCAGAGGCAAGCAGATCGATCTCATGAAGTATTCTGTAAACAGAAGATAGATCTCCTCAAGGAGCAGATCGATCTCATGAAGTAATTATGAGATCGATCTCACCCTACGACAGATCGATCTCCTAGGCATAAAATTACCCTAAAATGTTCCCAAATTCAAAGAGAGATCGATCTCA
The DNA here is from genome assembly GCA_033439115.1 of Firmiana major. Classification (NCBI taxonomy): domain Eukaryota; kingdom Viridiplantae; phylum Streptophyta; class Magnoliopsida; order Malvales; family Malvaceae; genus Firmiana; species Firmiana major. The sequence goes on along the minus strand of CM065911.1, from coordinate 15,137,867 downwards.
TCAAGGACCAAATCGATCTCCTACCCTCGACCTATATAAAGACCCATGTGTTTTTCTGGAAAATCATCTTTTCTCTCTCCAAAAATCGAAAACCCCATTGTTGGCAAAAAACCTAGCTTTCTCTCTCCTTTAAAACACCCATTTTCGTTCAAATCTTAGGCAGAGGTAAGAAGGAAAGTTGTTCCTCATCCGAAGGAGAACAACAAACTTGAAAATCGAAGGACGAATTGAATCGAGGTGTGAATAGAGTTCTCCATAAGTTTTAGGTAAATTTCTAAGCTCTAATCTTTGATATTGGGGTGATTTTGGTGATTGTGACTATGGGTGTTGTGCTGAAATAGCTAGGAAATGATGAGAGTTGATGAAATTGTAATTTTGTTGGAGTGATGCTAATATTATACAATTTGTGATAATTTTGGGATTTTCGCTATAAATTGAAATTGAGGCAATGAGGTGATTTTGGCATGGATATTATGCATGAAACATGTAGGATTTGAAATGTAGTGGATGAGAATGTGGATTATGATAGGAATATGAGAAAAATGAGGTTTGTAGTATTTAACGAGAATTATGTGCTCGATGATGTGATTGAGATGAATTATTGATGTCTTAACATCGTTTGGATAGCCCGGGAGTTCCAAAGAGGAATACGAGGCTAGTCCGTTGTTTGGGGGAAATAATTGCACTATACGAGGTGCAACTAGGTAAGGGAAAACTCAAACTCATTTGTGTGTGTGATTTTGTGATGATATTGTAGCATGAAATGTGATTTGAGAAAACAAGTATATTTTTATGGGTTGTGAATGAGTTATTGCACATGGTTTTATAGCCGGTTGGGGCCCAATTTTTATGAGTTGTAAACTAAGTGTGAAATTATTTTACAACCGTTTTGAGTTTAAGAAGTGAAAAGTGATTTGGGCTCTACGTTAAGGCGAACTGAGATTTGAGAAATGTGTACGTGGTTTATCCAGTTTGAGCTTGGTTTTGACATGTTTTGTGTTGAGTAGAAAACGGTTTTGAGATGAGTTTTATGAGAAAAACCATTATGAGCTTTACGTGAAGGCAAAACGGTTTTATATGATAATGGCTATTGATTGAGACTTAGGCATGTCGTGTTGAATACACATCGGGCCTTACTTTGGTAGCATGTAAGTCCGAGCATTGCTCTGGTAGCATGTTAGTTCGATATTCCTCCATTTTGATAACGAGAGATGCCTCCATTCTGGTAACGTGAGATGACCCTCGCTCTGGTAGCGCTGGGTGGCCTTGCTCTGGTAGCATGTAAGTCAGGGCATTTCTTTGGTAGCATGTAAGCCTGATATTTTCCCCCGCTTTGGTAGCTCTGGGAGGCCTTGCTTTGGTGGCATGTAAGTCCGGGCCTTGCTTTGGTGGCATGTAAGTTCGGGCCTTGCTTTGGTGGCATGTAAGATCGATAGTGTGCATGAGGAGAGGCTTTGCTCTGGTAGTATGTAAGGCCAAGCCTTGTTCTGGTATCGCGTAAGTCCAATATACCATGTACATGACCATATTGTTGACGTTCCCTCTTTTAAGGATGCCTGGGATGCGCACCCAGAGGAGAATTATATTGATCTGCCATGACAAATTTTTATATGAGTTTTATTTGCCTAGTCTCGTTTTACACATGAGATTGTGTTTTGTGGCTGCGCCACATGCATTACTATTGATGTGATTTTTATCATGTTTTATGAGAAAAGCCATTATTGCATCCCGATTTACATATGTTTGTAACTATAGTTTTGTATTGAGCCATTTATTATCATGTTTCTGCATGAGTTTTGAGAAATGAGTTGAGATGATGTTTTAATTATTCATGCTACACGTTTCTATTGAGCTTATCGGGTTTTCACCCACAAAACAAAATGATTATGTTGTACAAATCATTATTTCATTTATGAGTCCCTTACCCCCTTACTGAGCGATTTAGAAGCTCACCCTGTTTTTATATCTCCCCAAATTTCTTCAAGGGAAGAGAGTTTTCCTGCAACGTACGGAGTAGTGGCTAGTAAAGGACTTGAGCTCCAGGCCATATAATGTATTTTGAGGTATAATTTATCATTTCATGTACCCAGACTAATATTGTATTTACAGACACTTGATAAACAATGATGTATGAGATGTATTAGGATTTATTAACTCTGAGTTGAGAAACGTATATGATATTGCACAGGAATGCACCTAGAAATGTGTATTGATGTAAAGAAATTTTAAATTTACCCTGTTTTCCGCGCTTTCGAGGTGTCACAAAGTCGGAGATGCAAAGCCTACCACAGTGACCCTTTAGTTAGCTGATAGATCCATTAAATATCTGAAGGGACTCATTGAGGTGTGCTAGTTAAGGTGGACAAGTTTATTTTCCCTGCAGTTTTTATTGTTTTGGATATGGAGGAAAATAGGGAAGTTCCCATCATTCAAGGCAGACCTTTCCTAACTACTGGTAGGACATTAATTTATATGCAAAAGGGGGAATTGACAATGAGAGTCCTAGATCAGGAGGTAACATTTAATGTTTTCAAACCTTTGAAGTTCCCTGATGACTCTCAAGATTGTTTTAGGATGGAGATTAAGGAAGATAGAATGCTTAAGCATATGAATAATTACACTTCATGCTTTTTCGATAACATCAATTTAGGTTTAATTACCCCTTAACATGCGTTACTTCTAGGATTTTTGATCTAAGAGCTCATAATTATTCCCCCAAACTTCTTTATTTTGGTAAACATTTTTATTCTATTTTTGTATTTTTCATCTTCTTTTTCTTCTTTTTTTTTTGGGAAAAACCACTATCACCTATAACCCATATGAACATAGCTCAAGATATATCCTTAGCTTAAACACACTAAAGAGTGTTTAAGCTAAGGAAAAGTATGCAGGTGTATATACAGAGAAAAACTTATTTGGCTCATATGGGTGACTAGGGGTAAAATATGTACAAGGACGGCTGGAAAGGCTCAAACGATCCAAAGATGGCCTAAATCATTTCCCTAATTAAGTGTGATCTAATATCAAACAAATTCTAGAATATGATGCACAAAATCAACTGAAAAAATGCAATCCTATGTCCACATAAGCTTTCTCTAAATAAGTGTACAGATTCATGACATGACATGTGCATAAAATAACGAAATCACAAACAGAATCAACACAAATTCAAGAATTACACTTCATGCTTTTTCGATAATCATGCTTCTTATTCAATCAAAGTTAGACTAAACCATGGGGTTATATAATCGGAATATGGGAAAAACCACATGCTAAGTACTAAATCCAACTACGTAAGCTCATATTTTCGTAAACTTTTTTAATTCTGCCCAAAAATTTTCAAAAATGCTTATGTGAATCCCCTCCCCCAAACTTAAAGTGCACAGTGTCCTCAGTGTGAAGATAATATAAGAATTAAAGCTCAAGAATAGAATACTCCCTTTTCTGATGATGAAGAACATGCGAAGCTTGATGAGAAAGTGCTGCTGCGAAGGCTATCTATACAAGAAACAAAGAAAAAAATAGTAGAGAGAAGAAAAAGAACTATACAAAAAATGAAAAGAAAAATAATACAACCTCAAATGAAGCTGTATGCATGAAAATGAAGCTGTACTGAATTTATATTTCTCAGCAGGATCCTCACTGAAGCTAAGTAGCAGGATCAGAAGCAGGAGGATCAGCCAAAGTGGTGACGGAATGCTGACAGTCAAATCCTCCCCCAAAATAGTCCTTAAGTCTACACCCATTAACTTTAAAGGGTTGCTTCAGGGTCTCATCCATGATCTCAGTGGCTCCATGAGGGAATACTTGTGTAATGGTGAAGGGTCCTATCTATCTAGACTTAAGCTTTCCTGGAAACAACTTCAAGCTAGAATTGAAAAGCAATACTTGCTGGCTTGGCTCGAAGTGTCTCTCCTTTATTTTCTTATCATGCCATCGCTTAGTCTTTTCCTTATAGAGCTTGGTATTCTCATATGCTGATACTAACTAAACGTATTACCGCAAGTGCACGGGTCGTACAAGTAATAAAGGGATTTGAGTCCCGAATTATCGTCCTGGATTATCGTCCCACAACGAAGTTGATCAGCCTAATTAACTACCTGTTAATCTTACCCTAAGTATATTCTAGCAAATTATGAATTTTAAGGGCGTGATCTACATAGCTAACAATACTGAAAATAATAAAAACTATAAAATAAAAAAATCGAGCTAAAATTACTTACAGAGCTCTGGGTAATTAAAAGCAACAACCTACAAAAGATAATTAAAACAGTTAAAATTAATTAACACAATTAAACTAAACATGCAAATATGAAAATACAGAAACAAATTAATTAAACTAAAATTAAGCAAACTTAAAATAAAATATGCATGCAATTAAACTAACTAATAAAACTTGCAAATTAAATTAAACTAAAATTAATGAAAATAAAGACTAAATTAAAAATGCATGAAACACATTTAATCTAAATTAATTCTAAATGCAACTCATAAAATACTAAACTAAAATTAAGTCCTAAAACATATAACATAAAATTAACTATTAACTAAAAAATTAAAACTGAAAATTAAATTAACATGTAAAAAATATTAAGACTAACCTACCATTTTAATTGATTAAACTACCTAACTAACAACTAACCAAGGAATGGAAATACTAATAATGCATTAAACTATAGCAACAATGTAATGTGGCCAAACAAGGCCTTAACCGAAATTGGAAACCATGCTGGTCCCGATAACTGTACTGTACACGTCTTCTTTGCTTCATTTTCATTTTGCTGCCCAGGCGTGTCCAGCTCCTGCTCTGCAACTCCCACCAACTCTGCTCTCGGTTCCGTGCACTTCTTCCTTCTCTGCACAACTCTAGCCTCACACGTTACCAACTGCTTCATTTTTTGACCAGACCGCCTAGCTCTCGATTCAGTCCTGCACCTCTGTACACTTCTCATTATCAACTGCTGCAGCCTATCATGCCTTGCATAGCAGAACCGTTTTTCCTTATCTGTATCTCCACACTTGATGCCATCAAACCAGTAAGCATTCTGCCTTCATGCCAGCTCCTGCTTCAGCTGAAACCTGCCTTGCCCATCAACTTAATGCTCTACAAAATCAGGCCTGATAATAGAATACTACCGAAAGCAACAGGATGCTCATTTCACCTTTCACCTTCTTGCAACTGAGAGTAACCTGGAAGCAGCTTTGGTATCAATGATTGAACAACACAAGAATAAACCAACATCAACAGCATCAACTATAGAAAACTGCAGAAAAGAAAACAACTAAACTATAATGAACAGTAATAGAACACAAAAAAAGAGATAAACAGAGGATCAAAACTGATGTTGAAGAAACATACGGGTTGAATATTAACTATAAACAAAAAATGACAGTATGAACTACTAGAAACTAAGAAGTAAATATAGGCAGAATATGGCAATTAAACATGATCAGCGAACCAAAGTCGCAGTGCTTGACACAGTTATCACTCAAACCCGAGAAGCCATAAGCAGAAGAAAACAATGAAAGATACTCTTAAAGTCCAGTAAGGAGCTGAATTCATGAAGTGTAGACAAAGGAAGATAAAATAAAAAAAACTAACAAGGTAATCACACTGGAAATCAAACGGAAAATAACATTAGCAACTGAAAATAAAAACAAGACTATCAACACCCGTAAAGCACATAAACGTGTAAAACTAGCATCCTTGGTTTGCTTTTATTCCTCTTCCTACTGCTGTGATCCCACATTACCATTGATGTGGAAATAATACTGGGCATTAAGACTACATCAAAGCATCAGAATCAAAGGCAGTGATGGATGAAACTGGTTTACTCGAATGAACATTGAAGAACAAAGGGTGAGTCTGACGAATGAATAAACCGAGAGCATGATTGAATAATAATAAAACAAAAATACCTACCACCCAGAAAAAAATTGAGAGCTTAACATTTGAGACTATAAACTTTTCATTTAAAACTCACAAAATAAGAAACATCAAGGAATGAACTTTTACAAACCGAGAAGAAGGATGAACAAATGAGGTTGTAACGAATCTAAAAAAAAAAGCTTTAATAAAAATTGAAATTGTTGAAACAGTAGCATAAAGAAAATGGTGGCTAAAACAACTAACGGGAAAGTTTCTAAAGAAAATAAATCAAAACTATTCTAACACTACTCCTAACTCACTCTTACTCTAAAAACTACTTAGTCTTTTTCAATTGCTATCATGTCTTATTTATACACACACTTAGGGGTACAATTGTAATTTTTTCCATCCTAGATGAGTTGGCATTGTTTGGCCACTTATCTTCACACCATTGGCTCATTGAAATAAATATTCCATGTCATCTGTCTTCTTATCCAATTTGATGTGCTAGGTGGCATGACTCTTGTTATCCGCGTGGTCCAATATCGATTTTAGCCCAATTTCAGTCCATTTTCTACCGAAATTTTTCAAATTCATCCGGATTTAAATTATTTGCAAACATGAGAATTTTAATTAAATAGAGGGGATAATTAACAAAATAAATTGGAGATTTAAATAATTATTAGAAAATTAAGCACAAATAATTCTATTTTCATAGAATTATCATATGCATGTAACCTAACTCATCTAACTGATTAAGCTGTAGCAGCCTCTTCTCCCCCGCTGCATCTAAATTGAAATTTAGGTTCTTAAAGGCCCAATAGGCCTTATGCTCAAGCTCCAATGGCAAGTGACAGGCCTTACCATAAACAAGCTGATAAGGGGACATCCCTATAGGTGTTTTGAAGGCTATCCTATAGGCCCACCGTGCATCATCTAACCTAATAGACCAATCCTTCCTACTTGATTTCACTGTCTTCTCTAATATTGTCAGACCCGAGTTTTTTATTTACGTATGTAGCTTGTACCTTATGATTCCTGTGTGTACGAACACTATATTTGCATAGTTGAATCATAAGAAGAGTATTTATTAACATGCAATTGACTATTTAAGAAATTAAAAATGCATGTAAGCTACATAATAGCGAGATAAGGATTAAAGTGATTCCCAAGCAAGTGCAGGGGTAAACGGTCAATTGATCGAAATTCGATATAAATTCGATGAGAAAATTTCATTAAAAATATGAAATCGAGAGATCTTGATCAATAACGAGAAAAATATTGAATTTCGAGTCCAATTGATCGAGATATGAATTTAATTAATATTTTTGGAATTTTTGTCTCGAAAAATGAGCCCAAAAATAGTGGAAAAATATATCGCAAAGGTAAAATCGGACTGATAAATTTATTTACGGGCTAAATGAATTTAATAGGAATTTTTGGGATATTTTTTGGATATTTTAGGATTTTTAATATTATTTTAAGGATTAAAATAATATTAAAATATATTATGAAGAAAAAAACGAAATTGAAATCTGAAGAGAGTTTTCGGGGAGAGAGAAACCGCGTGAGAGACCAAAACCGACGGAGAGAAGAGCTTGCCGGACCAGCCACCACCGGTGACCAGCAGCCGAGCCAGCTACCGGAAAAGGAAGCCACTCACCCCGCGACCTCCCAGCCACCAGGAAGAGCGCCACCGGCGCTGAAATCCGGTGAATCGAAGGGAGAAAGTCGCGGAGGAAAAGAGGGCATTCGACGGCCACCGACGGGAGTTGGCTCCGATCGAGGCCAACCGAGAGGTCCCCTGTCCAAGACGCGTCAAACGGCGACAACGGCAGGCCGAGAACAGGTCGGACGACGCCGGCACGACCAAATCACCCCTAAACCGATCAGTGGTTCAGGGCAAAACCTTCTAAACTGAACCGAATCGGACCGGTTCAGCCAAGGAGAAAAGGGGAAAAAGAGGAAAAAAAAGAAAAAGGAAAGGAAAATTTTTGGGATTTCACCGGACTTCGGGTAAGTCGATACGAGGTCAAAAGTGACCAATTTAATTTTTGATAAATTTATTTAAATTATATTTAATCGAAAATTGACTCGGAGTTAAATATACGAAATTGTGCAGTTCGACGATTAATTCTGAACGGAAGCCCGATCGAACTCCGATTCGCGCACCATCGCACAATCTCAGGTGAGTAAAGCTCATTTACAACAATTTAAGTGATTTATGCGTATTTAAGATTTAATTTACGCATTTCGCATAAACACAATGATGTACACGTTTTAATATGGGGGATGTAATGATGTAATTATATTTAAGTATATGAATTTACTTATAATATAAATGTCATGTATGTATGATACGTGAAAGAATGGTAAGATATGTATGGATGAGGAGACTAATGCCTATTCACAGCCTAACTGTTGAGGAGATAAAGGTAAGTAAAAAGTGAAAAATTTATTGTGATTTTTGGTAAAGTCGCATGTGGGAGGAGGGCGTGACAGAGTGGTATCAGAGCGTAGTTGGTCTGATGTGTCTAGGCATTTGTAATTAGAAAAATGTACATCCCCATATCACTGTGTTTTGTTCTGTTACAATTGTGTATACAAGATGGGAGTTGGACAACTTAATGTTTGTGAATGCAGGAATTGAGCCTTTATGGCAATTACCCGCCATGGTAGAGGGGCGAGAGGTAGGGCTAGAGGCCCTAGAGGTAGGCCTGAGAGTCGAGATGAGTCCTCATTTAACTTGGTGACGTAGAGTCCCATTGAGGTACCAGAGAGTATCGAGGCACGCTTCACGAGGATAGAGCGTAGCCTGGAGGAGATAGTAGGGTTGTTGGCACAGACTTTGCCAGGTAGACAGAGGCAGGATGCAGAGACTACGACTAGAGAGGCAGTTGCACCTGATACACCTACGCAGCCTGTACAGAGGCCACAGACTACTGATACTCCTACACCCCCACCAGTTCAGGTTGGTAGAGGATATGGGTGTGATTTGGATCGGTTGCGACAGTTCCAGAAGCTTGGACCTCCATCTTTTCGAGGGGTCAAGGACCCAGCTAGTGCAGAGGAGTGGATTAGCGAGATAGAGAAGTTGTACGATTTCTTTGAGTGTACAACTTTTGAGAGAGTCGCATTTGCTGCATTCCTACTGAAGGGAACGACAGAGCATTGGTGGAAGTCCACCAGGCAGATATTGAGAGCCCGACATGCTGAGATTAGTTGGGAGATGTTTCTAGAGGCCTTCAGGAGGCAGTTTGTTCCTGATACTGCGCAGCGTAGACTGCAGGTTGAGTTTTTGGGATTGAGCCAGGGGAGTCTCACAGTGGATGAGTACGAGACTAGATTTTTGGCTCTGGGGAGATATGATCCCGATACCATGTACTGCGAGACTAGGAAGGTCCGTAGATTTGTTGACGGATTGAGACCGGTGTTGCGGTCTAGATTGGTACCACTAGACATTGGTACATATGATGAGGCAGTGCGCAGAGCGCAGCTTTGTGAGCAAGATTACGAGAGAAATGCCTCTGAGTTTGAGAAGTTCAGTCGGAGCCGAGATATAGAGAGGAAGAGGCCGGTTAGTGATAGAGGGTTCAATTATCGAGGAGGGAGGAGACTCTTCGATAAGGGACCACGGATAGAGGAGGTACGAGAGCGACCAGTTAGACCTCCTACATACCCGACCATAACTTCGGCGAAGGGCATTGTGATTGGAGGATCGAGGCCTACTACTGATCAGTGCAGCCGATGTGGTAGACATCATGGCGATAGACCTTGTCCGTTGAGCCCTGTTGTGTGTTTCCGATGTGGGAAATAGGGGCATATTGCTAGAGAGTGCCCAGAGACATATGTGACTACCCCACAGAAGGGCAGGGAGCATGATAGAGCTCCAGCTGGTACGTCTGCTCAAAGAGGTAGAGCGACGGTAGAGGAGAAGGGGAAGCAGGTGATGGGTCGAGGGCGAGTACATGCTTTGGACCAGGACACAGCTGATGCTTCTGCGGATGTGATTCGAGGTAACATCCTGATTTATGATTTAGAAGCATATGTTTTAATTGATCTTGGTGCCACACATTCATTTGTATCGCCATCATTTGCATGTAAGTTAGAAAAGCATGTAAAGCGTACTCCTTTAAAGATGATGATGTTGATTAGTACGCCTATGGATTCTAGTCAGCTAGTTGAGCATGTGTATAACGATTGTAAGTTAAGAGTAGGGGAAAAGGATATGACAGCCAATCTAATATTGCTAAGTATGAGTGACTTTGATGTAATATTAGGTATGGATTGGTTATCTGCAAACCATGCTGTTTTAGATTGTTATGCTAAGACAGTTATGTTTCCTAACCCTACGAAAATTATTGTAAAGTTTGATGGGAAGAAATGAAAGAAATAAATATGTTCTTAATAAATAAAAAAATATTTTGCTGACTGAGAGATAAATATCTTGAAGGTTTCATTGCGTACGTAGTGGATACGGATAAGGTACATCCGGAGTTGGTAGATATTCCTGTGGTCAGTGAGTACCCAGATGTTTTCCCGGATGAGTTGTCAGGGTTACCACCAGACAGAGAGATGGAGTTCTGTATAGATTTGGTGCCTGGTACTGAGCCTATTTCAAGACCACCGTATCGCATGGCCTTATTTGAGCTAGAGGAGCTCAAGAGACAGTTGTAGGAGCTGTTGGATAGAGGTTTTATCAGACCGAGTGTTTCACTGTGGGGAGCACCGGTTCTGTTTGTGAGGAAGAAGGATGGAAGCCTCCGATTGTGTATAGACTACAGATTGTTGAATAAGGCTACCATCAAGAATAGATATCCCCTTCCACGCATTGACGACTTACTGGATCAGCTTCAGGGAGCGCAGGTCTTTTCTAAGATTGATCTGAGGTCTGGGTATCATCAGTTGAGAGTTCGGAGTGGAGATGTACCCAAGACAGCATTTAGGACTCGATATGGTCACTATGAGTTCCTAGTTATGCCATTCGGACTGACGAATGCTCCCGCAACTTTCATGGCTTTGATGAACGATGTGTTCAAGCCATATTTGGATCAGTTTGTTATCGTATTCATCGATGACATATTAGTATATTCGAGATCCGAGGAGGAGCATGAGGAGCACCGCAAGATTGTATTGCAGACTCTACGAGGGCAGCAGTTGTATGCTAAACTCAGCAAGTGTGATTTTTGGTTGACAGAGATCTCGTTTTTAGGACATGTAGTATCGAGAGATGGTGTGTCAGTAGACCCATCCAAGATTGAGGCTGTAGTTCAGTGGGAACAGCCGAGGACAGTTACCGAGATCAGGAGTTTTCTGGGTTTAGTAGGGTACTATCAGAGATTCGTTGAGGGATTTTCGAAGATGGCCACTCCGTTGACACGTCTCACTCGGAAGAATGTTGTATTCGTGTGGGACGAGGATTGTGAGAGGAGTTTTCAGGAGTTGAAGAGTAGATTGACCACCGCTCCGATTCTCACTATTCCTACCAGCTCAGGAGGATTTTCAGTATATACCGATACTTCGCATCATGGACTGGGCTGTGTGTTGATGTAGGATGGGAGGGTAGTTGCTTATGGATCCAGACAGTTAAAGGACCATGAAAAGAACTATCCGACCCACGATTTAGAGTTGGCAGCAGTAGTGTTTGCGTTAAAGGTATGGCGCCACTACTTGTATGGTGAGAAGTTTCAGATTTTTACCGACCACAAGAGCCTCAAGTACCTATTCTCACAGAAGGAGCTGAACATGAGACAGAGAAGATGGCTAGAGCTTCTGAAGGATTATGATTGTGAGATACTTTATCATCCGGGTAACGCTAATGTTGTAGCAGATGCTTTGAGTAGGAAGAGCCTTGGGATGGTATCGTATATGATGGTCAGGGAGCACGAGTTGCTAGAGCAGTTTGCTAGCCTCAGTTTGGGAGTTGTGCTTTCGGACATGGATACAGATAGTATGATTGCGAGTCTACGCTTAGAGGCAGATTTGTTGGACAGGATCAGACAGGCTCAGCAGATTGATCCATATTGCATCAATGTGATTAGTCAGATGCAGAGGGGCACAGTGATGGATTTTGAGTTGAGTCCTGATGGACTACTGAGGTTCAGAGGTAGATTGTGTGTTCCTAAAGACCTAGAGCTCAGGAGATTGATATTGTCGGAAGCTCATTCATCGAGGTACACGTTGCATCCGGGGAGTGGCAAGATGTATCAGAACCTCCGAAAGGTGTACTGGTGGTCAGGTATGAAGAGAGATGTGGCAGATTTTGTGATGAGATGTCTCATATGTCAGCAGGTGAAGGTAGAGCATCAGAAACCTGCAGGATTGTTATAGCCTCTACCTATACCGACATGGAAATGAGAGCATATCACCATGGATTTCGTGATGGGTTTACCGAGGACCCGGAGGAATCACGATGCTATATGGGTGATCGTTGATAGACTGAAGAAGTCAGCCCACTTCCTAGCTATGAGAGCTACCGATACTCTGAGTACATTGGCAGAGTTGTATGTACGCGAGGTAGTGAGGTTGCATGGTGTTCCAGTGAGCATTGTCTCGGATAGGGATTCTCGATTCACTTCCCACTTTTGGGAACATTTTCAGGAAACCATGGGAACCCAGTTGAGTTTGAGCACAGCTTTCCATCCTCAGACAGATGGTCAATCAGACAGGACGATACAGACTCTAAAAGACATGTTGAGAGCATGTGTGCTAGACTTTAGAGGCTCCTGGGATGATCATTTGCCACTAGCCGAGTTCGCCTACAACAACAGTTATCATTCGAGTATCGAGATGGCACCATATGAGGCCTTGTATGGCCGTAGATGTCGTTCCCCTATTGCATGGGAAGAAGTGGGTGACCGAAAGATTTTTGCTCCTGATATGGTTACACAGGCTTCTGAGGATGTCCGGTTGATAGTTGAGAGATTGAGGACAGCTCAGAGTCGACAGAAGAGTTATGCTGACAGGAGACGTAGGCCACTTGAGTTCGCAGTTGGTGAGTCCGTGTTTCTGAAGGTTTCTCCTTCAAAGGGTATAGCGAGGTTTAGGAAGAGAGGTAAGTTGAGTCCTCGCTACATTGGACCCTTCGAGATACTTGATCGAGTGGGAGATAAGGCTTATAGGTTGGCATTGCCACCAGATTTGTCAGGCGTGTACAACGTCTTCCACATTTCGATGCTTAGGAAGTATCACCCGAATCCGGCACATGTGATTAGTTATGAGCCTTTGGAGCTCAGTGAGGACATGTCATATGTTGAGAGGCCGATTCGGATACTGGATAGGAAGGAGAAGGTTTTGAGATCGAAGACTATCGGGTTAGTGAAGGTTTTGTGGCAACATCACACTTTTGAGGAGGCTACTTGGGAGTTAGAGAGCTTGATATGGGAGAAGTACCCCCAGTTGTTTGAGGATTGATTTGGTTCTAATTTGGAGGACCAAATTCTTTTAGTTGGGGAGGATTGTCAGACCCGAGTTTTCGATTTACGTATGTAGCTTGTACCTTATGATTCCTGTGTGTACGAACACTATATTTGCATAGTTGAATCATAAGAAGAGTATTTATTAACATGCAATTGACTATTTAAGAAATTAAAAATGCATGTAAGCTACATAATAGCGAGATAAGGATTAAAGTGATTCCCGAGCAAGTGCAGGGGTAAAACGGTCAATTGATTGAAATTCGATATAAATTCGATGAGAAAATTTCATTAAAAATATGAAATCGAGAGATCTTGATCAATAACGAGGAAAATATTGAATTTCGAGTCCAATTGATCGAGATATGAATTTAATTAATATTTTTAGAATTTTTGTCTCGAAAAATGAGCCCGAAAATAGTGAAAAAATATATCGAAAAGGTAAAATGGATTGAAAAATTTATTTACGGACTAAATGAATTTAATAGGAATTTTTGGGATATTTTTGGGATATTTTAGGATTTTTAATATTATTTTAAGGATTAAAATAATATTAAAAATATATTATAAAGAAAAAAACGAAATTGAAATCTGAAGAGAGTTTTCGGGGAGAGAAAAACCGCGTGAGAGACCAAAACCGATGGAGAGAAGAGCTTGCCGGACCAGCCACCACCGGCGACCAGCAGCCGAGCCAGCTACCGAAAAAGGAAGCCACTCACCCCGCGACCTCTCAGCCACCAGGACGCGCGCCACCGGCGCCGAAATCCGGCGAATAGAAGGGAGAAAGCCGCGGAGGAAAAGAGGGCATTCGGCGGCCACCGGCGGGAGTTGGCTCTGATCGAGGCCAACCGAGAGGTCCCCTGTCCAAGACGCGATGAAAGGCGGCAACGGCACGCCAGGAACAGGCCGGACGACGCCGGCACGACCAAATCACCCCTGAACCGGTCGGCGGTTCAGGGCAGAACCTTCTAAACTGAACCGGACCAGACCGGTTCAGCCAAGGAGAAAAGGGGAAAAAGAGGAAAAAAAGAGAAAAAGGAAAGGAAAATTTTTGGGCTTTCACCAGACTTTGGGTAAGTCGATACGAGGTCAAAAGTGACCAATTTAATTTTCGATAAATTTATTTAAATTATATTTAATCGAAAATTGACCCGGAGTTAAATATACGAAATTGTGCAGTTCGACGATTAATTCTGAATGGAAGCCTGATCGAACTCCGATTCGCGCACCATCGCACAATCTCGAGTGAGTAAAGCTCATTTACGACAATTTAAGTGATTTATGCGTATTTAAGATTTAATTTACGCATTTCGGATTAAATTTCAGATTTAGTGAATTATATTCGAAAAATTGAAATAAATGTCGTAAATGATATACGGGCTATCCAAAGAACTTGAAATAAAGCCCAATGGGTATAGATAGGCCCAATGAGTCGATAGACCCTGATGAACGGGCTTAATACGGATTAAGGCCCGATTAATGTGATTAAGGCCCATTAAGCGTAAACGGGCCCATTTAAATGAAATGAACTGTATTAAATGTGTAATACAGTAGGAAAAGTGTAATTAAATCAGTGAATGGTTAAATGCAGCTCCAGAGTCATATTGAATGTTAACCGGACTGCCAGATTAGACAGCACAGAGGAAGAGAGGTCACATGACGTGATCCGAGGTAGGGGACTCTTGCAAGTAGCTAGAGATATCTGTGCATATTTTCATTGGATTTTACATTCACTGAAATTGTTTGAGGGTCAGAGAAAATCTATAATAATTATAGGGACCCGATATGGGTAAATTATGATTTTACCCCTAGTTAGGCAAAAAGTGAAATTTTGGGAAAAGTTGTAAAAAGCATGAAAATAATGTTTTGAGTGGTTTTTCCTGCTGTGTAGCAGAAGAGTAGGTGGATGGGCTAATGTTTTGAGGTCGATGTAAACTAAGCACACTTTATAGTGCTGATTTTAGTGATTTTTAACATCCCTGTTTTTAAAAAGCCATCTACCGAATTATGTGGAAACAATCGTGCTAGAGCACAACTCGCACTTGATTTCAGATATTTTTCACATACATTAGTGCTGGAGGTTGACTCGCACTACATTTATTTAACATGCATGATAGAGTACTGGAGCATTGCTCGTACTCAGTTTTTATGTGATTTGTTTATGATAGAGTGCTGGAGCGATTAGCTCGTACTCGAGTTTTACATGAGATGCATGACAGAGTGCTGGAGCATTGCTCGTACTCGATTTTTCATGATTTGTACATGACATCGTACTTGAGCGATTTGCTCGTACTTGATTTGTAATGAGAACTATGCATGACCTGGTGCTGGAGGTTTACTCGCACTAGTGTTGATATTTTGACATGCATATACAGTGTTTTGAGGCGAAGTGTTGACTGTGTGTCACACTCAAGACGCGCACTGCAGTTTTTCGTGATATTACACATGTTAGAAAAACCGTGACGATTTCCTCCGTGTAGACTGAGTGTCACACTGTTGAGATGTTCTTACGTGGATTTATAGATGTGGCATTGATTCCATAGTATGAGGGCTAAGACCTATGGCAGGCACCCCACTATGATGTATTTCCATGGTATGAGAGGCTAAGACCTATGGCAGGCACCCCGACCATGATGTATGGGTCCACGGGTATACGTTGTACCGTACGTGTGGCATGGAGTACATTGTACCGTGTTTTGTGTTGTGGAGTTGTGGAGGAGAGTTGTTGATAGCTGGCGGTTGTGATGGACTGACCCCCCACCCGTTACAGCAGTGATTACCCCGCACACCGAGTACTGTGTTGCCTGGGATCACCATTGTTAGGATATGGCCATAGTCCGGAGATGCTCTCTTACAGTAAGATCCTTAAGCCCAACATCCTTAAGCCAAAGTAGGCGGGGAGGCTCTGTTCGGCGGGGAGGCTCTCTTACATAGTCTGGAGAGATTGCATTTAGCCACTGAGTCTCGCATGATATATCACATGTGTTTTATGATACGGGTAGACCTAAGGGATGGGTCGGAACCCGATTTGTTTGTGTTGTGATGAGAAATGCCATATTTACTGTGTTTTGAATGTAAATGGCATATTTTATATAAAGGCATTCTTAAATGATTAAATGTGCACTGTTTTGCATGAATGCCTCTGATTGATAAACCAGCATGTGTTTAGTACATGGGATTTTAAATCTGTACTATATTATATATATTTTAAACATGCTTTTGAATTGAGAGAAGGAAAGGCAAAGCACTATTTTCAGTAGATAGTATGGATGTCTACTTGCTTGCCTGATTTCCTTACTGAGCGCGTTGATAGCTCATCCCATTCATTTTCCCCCCATCTCTACAGATTCTCGTCAGTAGATCGAGTCGACCAGGGTATTGCATTCCTTTGATCCGCTGCCACTTCCCATCTAGCAAAAGGTATACACATGCGTACTCTTTTGTATCTGAACAATGCATAAACACAATGATGTACACGTTTTAATATGGGGGATGTAATGATGTAATTATATTTAAGTATATGAATTTACTTATGATATAAATGTCATGTATGTATGATACGTGAAAGAATGGTAAGATATATATGGATGAGGAGACTAATGCCTATTCACAGCCTAACTGTTGAGGAGATAAAGGTAAGTAAAAAGTGAAAAATTTATTGTGATTTTTGGTAAAGTCGTGTGTGGGAGGAGGGCGTGACAAATATCCCCTTAATATCCCTATTGGATAACTCTACCTAACCACTAGTCTATGGGTGATAAGCAGTGGCTACCTTATGCTTGACCCCATATTTCTTTAAAAGCCCATCAAAACTCTTGTTGCAAAAATGGGATCCCTCATCACTAATGATGGCTCTGGGTGTACCAAATCTCGTAAAAATATTCTTCTTCAAAAACCTTATCACCACCTTGGCATCATTAGTTGGTAAAGTCATTGCTTCAACCCATTTTGACACATAATCTACGGCCACCAAAATATAGAGATTGTCATATGAAGGAACAAAATGTCCCATGAAGTCTATACCCCAAACATCAAAAAGCTCTACTTCCAAAATATTAGTCAGAGGTATCTCATTTCTTTTGGAAATATTACCTACCCTCCGACATCAATCACATTTCATCATAAAGTAGTGGGCATCTTCAAACAAGGTGGGCCAGTAATATCCAGATTGTAAAACCTTAGCCGTTATCCTTTTCTCCTCTAAAATGCCCTCTGTAATCAGAAGAATGGCAATGTCTAAGTATATCCTTTACTTCTTCCATGGGAACACACCTCTTTAAAACTTGATCTTTACATTGCTTGTACAGAAAGGGCTCATCCCACACATAATACTTGACATCACTCAAAAACTTATTCTTTTGTTGGGCAGTCAAATCTGGTGGCATCACATTGCTCACTAAATAGTTCACAAAATTAGCATACCAAGGCAAACTGTAGTACCCAAAAGCAAATAACTGCTCATTAGGAAAGGACTCATTGATTACTGTACCATCTTCTTTAAGTCCACTCTCCAATCTAGATAAATGGTCAGCAACCTAATTCTCTGTCCCTTTCCTATCCCTAATCTCCAAGTTAAACTCCTGTAACAGGAGGATCCATCTAATCAATCTAGGCTTTGCATCCTTCTTGGAAACTAGGTGTGATAGCCCGAAGCGCAGAAAATATGGCTAATTTAAAATTTTTCTTAAATTGAATTTCCTACTCGAGGTGCATTCCTGTACAGTGTCATCTAATCTCATATACATTCACTATTAAACTACTTATACTTAATTATACTTATGCCATTTTCTAACGAAAATTTAATGGTATCTCCCCTTATATTTATCCCTATCCTCCTGCAAATCTAGAAAGAAGTTCAATATCCATAATTCAGTTGGTTTTACTTCTATTTCATCAACCAATATCCCAAGGATTTCTCATCGTCAACATTTACTTAACCAAATAACATGATATCCAAAGAAATCCACTTTTCTAATTTATATACATATACCATCCTGATTACATCCCAACGTTATTGAAATATAAGTGTCTGCATTACATAATTGTCTAGATACAAAATGAATTAAATTATACCTCACGCGTGTACAAGCAATAACCTGGGGAGAGTCTCATCCACTAGCCTATATCACGTACGCATCAGGTACTTATGCTCACTATAAATAATCTGTGGGGGAGGAAAAATAGGGGAATGAGCTTCAACTAGCTTAGTAAAGAGTGCATATGTGATTTAAAAATCATTATCAAAGCATAAGTGTAATAATTGCATAATTCACATAATTGTAAACACGTGATTAAAAATCACAATTCTTCAAAGCATCATTATCTTAAAACAGTTATGGAGACTAGGCATAATATAAATGTCATGAAAACGGTCATCACATCACATTATCCTCAATGACGGCATCCTCAAACAAGGGAAACATCTCACGTTACCAAAATGGAGGTATCTCACATTACCAAAACGGAGGCATCTTGCGTTACCAAAACGAAGGCATCTCATGCTACCAAAGCGGAGGCATCTCCCACTACCAAAGCGGAGGCATCTCCCGCTACCAAAGCGGAGGCATCTCACATTACCAAAACGGAGGCATCTCTCGTTACCAAAGCAGAGGCATCTCATGCTACCTAAGCGGAGGCATCTCACGCTACTAAAGCGGAGGCATCAATATGTAGATATCATGATGACTCCTTAGTCTAAAAAACATGCCATTATTATGCTGAAAATAGTTTCGCCTTCACGTAGAGCTCATATTAGTTTTGCTTTATAAGTCTCATTCAATAATAAAGTATATTTGTTCGCAAAACATTCAAATCATGAAACCAAGCTCAAATAAGCAAAACATGCACTCAAGTAAGAAATCTCACGTTAAACGCTTTTCTCAAAACATATGTTCATTAATAAAATATTTTCATGCTACCAAAGCATTTTCATTGGTAAAGAATACATATGCACAAAATGGTTGCATCCCTTACCTCGAATCACGCTCGAATCACTTTCTTTCGATTTCGAATGCTCGTGATCCAGTTTTATCGGCTCAAATTTTATCTCCAGGAGCTGCAAGCATTTGCTACTCACATTAGTATACTTTAATATACTCAATTCTCATTTGCATGAATTTCAATTCAATGCATTGGGCCATTTTACACCGAATTTGGCCTCGTTACATCTTTTTGGATCTTGTATTCTCTTAAATCCATTTCGATTGTTCTATTTGTTTCTCGAGAGTCCTTTAGACTCATCTAGTCTACTGATTCATATTGAACCAGCATTAACCTCACAATGCCTCGAATTCATCATTTCCCTCACTAAGGTAATGTATCAAACACCTCTTATGTCTATTTTCAATCATCATCTAATCTAACATATGGATTTCACAAAACCATCTTAGAATCATCTATACATGCTTGATAATATCTCTACATGCTTAAATCATCATTAACTCGATGCCATTTGAACTTTCTCTCACTAAGCCCATATTTGGTCATGGTTTCTTAAGCATGTACATGAACATTTCAACCAACAATGTGTATACCAAATCAACTCATCTAAATTTCCAGATTAACATACTAGAAGTTAGTGTATTGAAATCTTACCTAGCTTGATTTTTCTCTTTTGTTGCAAATTTGGGGAGAATCCTTTTTCTACTTCAATCGATCAACTCAACTTCTAGTTTTCGATTATGTTGTTCTCCTCCTCTTAAGTAACAACTTTGCTCAAATGGCTTTTCCTCAAATCTTTTTGGAAATGGTGGTATTCTAGAGTGAGAAACTAGGTTTTCTTTACTTAAAATGGAAAGGTTTTCAATGTCTGAAGAAGAAGGCATGAATTGTCAGGCTTTTTATAGAATTCACATTATGAGATCGATCTCCAAGGGTTGAGATCGATCTCCCCTTATTTGAACTCCTTCAAAATTTGATATGCAGGCTAGGGGATCGATCTACCTCTTGGATGTTATCAATCAGCTAAAGGGGTAGGATCGATCTTTACCTGGCAGAAGACTTTAGAGATCGATCTGGCTTGGTGAAGAGATCGATCTTTGCTAGTCAGAATCCATCCAAGATCGATCTACCTCTTGGGGATGAGATCGATCCTTGTTAGGTAGAGGCAATTGGAGATCGATCTGCTTTGAATGATGGATGGATCTCCCTCTTGCAGAATATTTTGGCATTACATTTCAAGGCAATGAGATCAATCTCTCCTTACAATGAGATCGATCAGCCCTTCGTCTGCAGCATTCTAACTGCAATTTTTCCTAGATTTCCAAAAGATAACTTGCATTCATTTGCTTCACCACTCATTTTGCATTCTATTCACACTTAACGCTTAAAAAAAGTCCATTTCTTATGATTCATATATAACGTAACTTGCGTGTACATCACAAAAATCATATAACAAGTGTGTACATTGAATTCACGGACCTTACATCTCTTATGACTCGTATTACATATATTAAGTGTATACTTTATGGAATCATAAAGGATACATAGGAAGGTACGGGCCTTACACTAGGTACTTAATGGCAACATGATCAGTATATACTATCACCTTAGTGCCAATGAGATAGGAACGAAGCTTATCAAAAGCAAACATTATAGCCAACAGCTCCTTTTTGGTAGTAGCATAGTTCAACTGGCTTTATTTAGAGTCTTACTTGCATAATAGATAGCATAAAAGACTTTTCCTTTTCTTTGTCCAAGTACAGCCCCAACTGCATAATCACTTGCATCACACATCAGTTGAAAAGGTAAACTCCAATTCGGAGCTATGATTATAGGGGTTGTAACTAACTTCTCCATCAAAGTCTTAAATGCTTCTAAGCAACGCTCATCAAAACAGAATGCAATGTTTTTTCTATAAGATTACACAAAGGCTTTAAGCTCTTGGAGAAGTCCTTTATGAACCTTCTGTAAAATCTTGCATGGCTCAAAAAACTACTAATTCCCTTACCAGAGGTAAGGGTAGGTAACTTCTCAATGATTTCCACCTTAGCTCTATCCACTTCTATCCCTCTAGCAGATATCTTGTGCCCAAGCACTATACCTTCTTTAACCATAAAATGGTACTTCTCCCAATTAAGCATCAAATTTGTTTCTTCACATCTCTTCAGAACAAGTGCGAAGTTGTGTACACAAAGATCAAAGTTATCCCCAAATACAGAAAAATAATCCATGAAGACCTCTAGAAAATCCTCCACCATATCATGAAATATGGCCATCATCTAATACTGGAAGGTAGCAGGTGCATTGCATAGGCCAAAAGACATCCTCCTAAAAGCAAACATCTCGTAGATACAAGTGAAGGTGGTCTTTTCTTGGTCCTCTTGGGCTATAGCTATCTAATTATACCTAGAGTACCCATCCAGTAGGTAGTAGAACTCATGACCAGCTAATCTATCTAGCATCTGGTCAATAAAGGGTAGAGGGAAGTGGTCTTTCTTGGTGGCCTTGTTAAGTTTCCTATAGTTCATACATACTCGCCAACCAGTGACAGTCCCAGTGGGTATGAGCTCATTATTCTCATTCTGAATCATAGTCATCCCTCCTTTCTTAAGAACATATTTAACTGGGCTCACCCAGGCACTGTCAGAAATGTGATATATGATCCCAGCATCCAACCACTTAATTATCTCCTTTTTGACCACTTCTTTCATCACAGGATTCAACCTATGCTGGTGCTCTACTAACAACCTACACCCTTCCTCCAATAGTATCTTGTGCATACATATTGAGGGACTAATACCCTTAAGATTAGAAATAGACCAGCCTATAGCTTTCTGATGCTCTCTCAAAACCTGTAATAATTTCTCCTCTTGATCAATGGAGAGAGCAGCAGACACTATCACTGGCCTAGTGTAGGACTCACCTAGATAAGCATATTTAAGGTGTGAGGGTAAGGGCTTAAGCTCTAAAGCTGAAGGATCACTGGTGGATGGAAAGACATCTAAAGCTGGATTAGATGAAGTGTCTAAAGTTTCAAACTGGGCAATCTCCACAAGAGGAGTAACCTCTAACAACTATAAAGCCTTATAAACATCATCATTATCCTCAATGTATTCCTTAAGATTAATTAGTCTCACTAAGGAAACTTCTAAAGGGTTAAATCGGTGTGTCTTAGAGAACTCCTTGGTGATGTCTCTATCTATAATGTCCATCCTAAAGCAATCTTGAGAGTCATTAGGGAACCTCAATGATTTGAAAACATTAAATGTCACTTCCTGATCTTGGACTCTCATGGTCAATTCCCCCTTCTGCGCATCAATCAATGTCCTACCAGTAGCTAAGAAGGGTCTGCCTAGAATGATGGGGACTTCCCTGTCTTCCTCTATATCCAAAATAATAAAGTTTACAGGGAAAATGAACTTTTCCACCTTAACTAGAATATCCTCAATGATTCCCTTCGGATACTTAATGGATCTGTCAGCTAACTGAAGGGTCACTGTGGTAGGCTTTGCATCCCCTACTCCTAACTTTTGGTATATGGACCAAGGCATGAGATTAATACTACCTCCTAGATCGCATAAGGCTTTACTAAAAAAGTGATCTCCTATTGTGCAAGGTATGGTAAAACTACCTGGATCTTTGAGCTTAGGTGGTAATCTCCTTTGAATGATGGCACTACACTCCTCAGTAAGCGCCATAGTCTCATAATCCTCTAATCTTCTCTTCCTCAGGAGGATATCCTCCATGAACTTCA
The DNA here is from genome assembly GCA_033439115.1 of Firmiana major. Lineage (NCBI taxonomy): Eukaryota > Viridiplantae > Streptophyta > Magnoliopsida > Malvales > Malvaceae > Firmiana > Firmiana major. The sequence continues at coordinate 15,114,889 of CM065911.1, read as the reverse complement.
CATAACTGGGCATTTGCTCTAAAGCATCCGCGAAAGGAATGTTAATGTGAAGCTTCTTAAACACCTCAAGTAATTTAGCAAATTGCTGATCAAGCTTTTGGTTTTGAAACCTCTGAGGAAAAGGTAATAGGGGTCTAACAGGAGGAAGCGTAGTGGCAGTAGGTGAAGTATCAGATGAAGAGGAAGGCTGTGAAGAAGAAGATGAAGATGAAGAATTATCTGACTTAGTTTTCTTTTTAGCCTAATCATCATGTTTCTACTCTTTTTGAACTGCCTCTTTAGAACTTAGTGGCTCTGCCACTTTGGGCTCAACAGGACTGGACCTAGCATGCGGATCATCTAACTCTCTACCGCTCCTAAGGGTTATGGCCTTAACATGCTCCTTACCTTCCTTCTATCGGACAGGATTAGCTACGATATTACTAAGGAGGGTCTTTTATGGACGCTGGCTGAGAGCACTAGTTATCTGTCCAACCTGGACTTTCAGGTTCTTAAAAGAGGCAGCTTGATTCTGCAAATATTTGTGAACATCTCCTCAAGTGAAGGCTTCTTCTCAGCTGTAGCTGCTGGTGTAAATAAGTGTTGGGGCTGTACATGTGGCGATGGTGGTGGATGATGTTGAAACTGATGTGGGTGATGGGAATGATTAGACTGATGATGTGGAAGCTGTTGAGGTGGTGGTACATGAACAGGTGAAACCTAAAAACTAGAAGGTCTCATAGGTCTGGGATTAGAAGACTGCCCCTGATTTTGGTTTCAAGAAAGATTAGGGTGATTCCTCCACCGTGGATTGTAGGTGCTCAAAAATGGATTGTTTTATTACCTTTGAGGTTGGGCAATGTATTGAACAGACTCTAAGTTTAATGGGCACCTATCAATTGAGTATGTACCACCACACAAAGTGCATGAGATGAAGGGACTTTGGACAGCTAAAACAGGACTGGGACTATGGGCAGAACTATTCTAGGTACTAAGAGACTCTATCTTCCTTGTGAGATTGGCAATTTAAGAAGTTAAGGTAAAAAGTGTGTCCAACTCATAAATACATGTAGCTTTCTTAGGTATCTACCTCTCTGATGACCACTGATAATTGTTTGCTGCCATCTTATCCAACAGACTATAAGCTTCTTCCTTTGTCTTACACATCAAAGCTCCTCCCGTAGCAGCATCGACTATAATCCTATTTTGGCTAGTGATTTCGTTATAGAAGGTTTGGACTTGAAGCCATAAGGGCAGGCCATGATGGGGAAACTTCCTAATAAGGTCTTTGTATCGTTCCCATGCCTCATAAAAGGAGTCAAAGTCGAATTGAGTAAAGGAATATATATCATTACATAATTTAGCCATTTTGGAAGGAGGAAAGAACTTGGCTGAGAACTGATGGGCTAACTCATCCCATGTAGATAATGGATCCAAGAGGTAAAGAGGTCAACCAGTGTCTAGCTTTGTCCCTAAGAGAGAAAGGAAATAACCTAAGCCTAAGTGCATCGTCCGAGAGTCCATTATGCTTGAAAGTATTGCACAGATCTAGAAAATGCCCTAAGTGAGTATGTGGGTCATCAAGGGGAAGCCCACTGAACTGAAGCGAAGTTTGGATCATTGGAGGATCGAAGGCTTAATCTCAAAGTTGTTTGTTGGGACAGCTAGTGGCCTAATGCCAATGTAGTAACCTCCTATGGTCAGGACAACATAGTCTCCCTTAGTCCTGATCTCTCTGTTTTCAGCCATCTTGTCTTGCAGCGAAGCGACTATTTTCCTAGAGTCCTTCCTGATTTTTCTAAGTGTTCTTTCTATTTTAGGATCTAAAGGAAAGCAGTCAAAGCTCTTGGCTTTATGCATGCAGACATTCAGAAGCCTTAAGGAATGATTTTTTTTTTTTTAAGAAAGGAAATTAACTAATCTAAATTAAGGCTCTAAATATTTACAACCTAAGTATGTACAAAACTAGAAGTATACGTAAGCATAATTTCACTGATATTACTCAATGGCTAAGTGTGGCTCCTCGGCAACGGTGCTAAAAACTTGAAGCGTCCTTCCTAGACGTGTATATCGCAAGTGCACGGGTCGTACAACTAATAAAGGGAACTGAGTCCCAGATTACCGTTCCACAAAGAACACAGTCAACCTAACTAAGTACCAGTTAATTTTACCCTAAGTATATCCAAGTAAATTATGAATATTAAAAGAGTGATCTACAAAGTTTAATTTGAAAATACTGGAAAGAAAGGAAAATAATAAAAACACTAAAATAAAGTCAAAATAAAGCAAAATAGAGCAAAAATTACTCACAGAGTTCCAAGCAAAATAAAAGCGAGAATCTGTAAAAGAAAGAAAATACTAAAACTCAAATTAATTAGTGTAAATTGACTAAAGATGTAAATATAAGAAAATATAGATTAAAAATAAATAGATTAAAACTAAAAAATCATAATATGAAAATAAAATTTACATGTGTTTAATAAAAATGAAAAATAATCTAACCTGAGGCTTTAATGAAATAAAATTCTAAAAAAAAAAAATTCTAAAAATCTCTAAGTATAACTTTAACCCTAAATGGCTAAATTGGTAACCCTAAATTATATACAACTTTAGATAATACTAAATTAATAAAATGCCTAAATAAATAATAAAATCTATTCTAAATGATGCATAAGAAATAAAATATTTTTAGGCTTTTAAAATTTAAAATGAAAACTATCCTAAATTTGCATAAAATGATTCTACCCCTAAACTAACTCTAAATGCAATACATAAGCACTACACTTATATTTTGTTAACATTAAAATCATACTAGTATATACTCAAATCAATAAATAGTTTCCTATATTGAAAATGAACTAAATCCTAAATGTATACATGAAAATAATAAAATTAAAATTTCAATTGCATAAAAACTAAAATTTAATCAAAACTAACATATAAAGAAATTAAATTTAATAATCTTAAACATATGCAAATTAATTAAACTATTAAAATATTATCTAAACTAATTAAAAGATATACTAAATTAAAATAATACCAAAACTACTAGTATTAAGCTATTGTACTATTGCAACCAAAATCACTAAAAACAGCAGCTGCCATGCGTCTCTGCTCTGATTTAGCTACTGGCCACATTCCATGCAACAAACCTGCAGTACCCTCATGACACGCGGTAGTGCCAGCAACCAAAATGGCGTCATGCATCTGATCCCCTGCCACGCACCAGCTTCTATCCATGTTCTCAGTAATAGCCACACACAACAGCATCAACAATGTCCTAAGCAACACGTCGAACAGCCTTGCAGTACATCACGCACGCTGTACAACCATCTGTTTCCTCTTTCCTCTCAGTTAGGCCTAGAACAACAGCAATACATGTTTCTGGTCTAGGAGAAAAAGAACTAGGCACGTTTTGCGCAGTTCGACTTCTCACGATGGCGACCTGCTCGGAGACAGAACCGACAACAGCAACAACGACCAGTCAGCAAGAGCTGAAAGAAGTTTATGTAAAAATGAACCTAGACAACACCGACCTGTTAAGAAACTGAATAGCAGTCACCAATTCAATCAAAATTCAAAAATAGTGTAAATAATAAACGCAAAACAGGGTATGAAATACAGAAAACAAAGAAGAAACAAGAAGTGTAAAAGGAAGATATCATGAACGCAGAAAAATAAATAATGCAAAATTAATGAGCCAGAAATAGAAATTTCAACCAAGAAACATGAAGAAACCAAGCAAGAATTAAAAATAACTAAATAAGAGTAACAACATTGAAAAACAAAGCATATCAAAGTAAGAAAATAAAATTTATAATTTTATTACTAATAAATAAGAAAGTAACTTTGAGTTTCACTGAAAACCTGGATTAAAACTAAAGCATAACCTAAAAACAATCTAATCGGCTGTAGCAACAATGGATGAAAAACCCGCAGCAAATTAGGATGAAGCTGTTGTCACCAACCTTCCACGCTCTCCTTTGGTCCAATAATTAACTACAGGAACACTGAAGCAAAAAAAAAAAAAAAGAGGTAAAACAACAAAATAATATAGCATAGAATGCAATGTTTTAGTGCAAAAAACAAAATCGTGGAGGCTGTAAGGGCATGAAGATAACAACATAAAGGTAGGAGGAATAGATTCATAATAGTTCAGAATATCAAAACCATAACAGTAAGATTAAATCCTAATCTAAAGAAACGAAGCAGGAACATGAAAATAAATCAAGTAAAACTAGACTATTATAAAATTTAAAATCTAAATCCATAAAGAAAACTTGAATCATAATGTAACTTGAGTAAACTAGTTTTAAAACTAAATGGAATTCTTAAAGGAAAAAAATCTAAGAAACTGAAAGTTACAAATAAAAAGTCAATGAGAGAAGACAATACATCCCTTAAAAGAAAAATGCAGAACTTGAGGGATCAGTTGCTATCACCAGCCATCCACACAACGTAAGAACAATAATAAAAAAAACATAAAAGAAATATAAAGCTAACCTAAAAGAAACCTAGTAGCTAACCTAAAAAAACTCTAGACTAAAAACTACACCCTAAAATTGTCTCATCTTTTTCTTTTTATAACATCAAAATGGGGGTACAAACCAAAATTTTAATCTTAGATGAGTTGGCATCGCTTGGCCAATTGGCTTCACACCATTAGCTTCTAGAGAAGATATTTCCATGTCATTTGTCTTCTTGTCCACTTGGATGTGCAAGGTGGCATGGCTTGTGTCTTCTATGAGGTGGCCAAGGTGTCCTTTTGTCACGACCCAAAACCACCTAAAAATCAGAGTAAATTTTTCGCGTTTTGTTATTTTCTTTTATGCTTACCTATCCTCTGATCGTGACCACACTCCACTAACAAATTGGGCTGTGCGTCAATGCCAGTCCCACCATACATTTACCATATAACTTAATTCTTTCTCAGTCATTTATAAGTGTTTACAATATTTATACATCCCCTAAAGTTACTTACAAACATGTTACTGTGTTATGCTTATTTAGATACAATATGTACAAGTGTCTATACCTTAAATGATGGGCAGCAGCGGATATCCGGAATGCAGTACTGAGTCGCCTCAGCGTCAACTGGAGATTATCTGTGTGAGAAAATGAAAGGGGTGAGCACATCAAGCTCAGTAAGGCAATCCTACGAACAAGTAGGTAACCATACTACCTACATGAACGTGGTGCCATGCATAAACCACCCTTTCTCCACACATTTCAAAACAGATGATATGAGTTATGATGTTATGTAAATCCATTCGCATGGCAAAATTCAACATGCAATTATTTCAAATCATTTCTTTCTCATTTAAAACTTCACAACAAGGCCAGGACTCAACCCATCCCTCGAGTGGTCCTGACTCACATAAAACCATGAAAATCGATTTACATTCACACATGGGTTTGAAAAGCATGGAAATAGCATCATGCAAATTTAGTTTAAAATCCAATTTTAATCATCGTCAAGATCATCAACATGCGAGACGAGGCAATATCTGTATAACGGTAATAACCAGGACTATGGCCATGTGTCCTCGGGAGTTCCTCTGCTACACAGATCCTAGTGTGCGGGTTCTCACAATGATCGGGAATCGCCCGGGAGGTGGGTCACTCCATCTCATCGGTCTTATCCGATCCCATGCATCCGAAGATGCCGTATCCGAAGATGCCGTATCTGAAGATACCACACGGTACATCGTACTCCATGCTACTTGCACGGTACATCATACTCCGTGGACCCATATCGCTCTAGGTACTCCAGCCCAAATGGCCTGCTTCCCACAGAGAGATTTTGTTTCTTATATCATATCTCAATACTCATGCCATGTCTCAAAACGTACGTGCGAGCCTATTTAATCGGTGACACACAGTCTACCCGATGCTCCAAGCACGGCTTATCACATGTTCTCATAAAATCAGTGCGAGCGATGCTCAGCACTCTCATCAAATCAAGTAAAACTAGTGCGAGCTAAGCTCAGCACTCTGTATGTAAACCATGTAAAAATCTAGTACGAGCGAAGCTCAAACACCCTGTCTCAAAAATCATATAAAAATATGGTGCGAGTTAGACTCTAGCACCCTGTCACAAAAATCATATATATATATATATATATATATAATCTGGTGCGAGTTGATCTCCAGCACCAATGCATGTAAAACTCTAGTGCGAGCTCTCGCTCCAGCACTAATGCGTGCATCACATAAATCAAAAACATCGTGCGAGCTGAGCTCTAGCACGTCACATGTCAATAAAAACACGTAGGCGGCTCTGTTTCCTCAAAACAGTTTTCAAAACAATTATATCGTTGAAAGTATGCAATGCTGTGCATTTTCTTTCAAGGTTAGCCAGCCTACTCATGCATGCATTAAAATGTCTCCAGAACGAGCAGAAACCTCTTGTTCTTGCTCCTCCCAATTTTTCCTAAATTTGTAAATTTTACTCTTAACAAGGGTATTTTGGTAATTTACCCTTCGAGGCACTACAATTATTATTTGACCTCTAGACCCTTCAGATAATTTTTAAAGGACTGCAAATGAACTTAAAATTTCGTAAAGTTACCTCTAGCAGTCCGCAGAATTCCCTTACCTTATTTTCCTGTCGAGTCTGACCTTTCCTCTGATGTCACGTCGCGCAGTCCGATCTGCTCCCAATCCAATGTCCAAAACTGCGTATAATTATTCCTCAGGTCAGATATTATACAACTTAATTGTATTTAATACTTTCTGGGCTTAATTTAAATCATTGGGCCCATTTCTCCCTATTGGGCCCGGTTGCACCTTAATGGGCCTTAATCGGCCTTAAGCTCGTTTTCCACTTAATTTTTACATTATCGAGGCCTATTGGGCTCATTGGGCCCACTAACAATTCCTTGGGCCTCATTCTAACTCTCGAATAGCTAAATTTATTATTTACGACAATTTATCTAAATTTTTAAAATTTAATTCAATTTATGCAGAATTTAAATTCATATCACGTATAACGATGTAAATTGTCATAAATAAGGGTTACTTACTCGAAATTCCATGCTAGCATGCAAATCGAGGCTATCTCGAGCTCTCGTTGGATGCCAATTGTCGAGCTACACAATTTCATAATTTTTCGGGTAAATTTTTAGTCGAATAATAATTAAATAAAATATTCCAAAATTCAAATCGGTCAATTTCGACCGCTTATCGACTTACCCGAAGCTCGATTGCATCACTGGAATTTTTTCCAATTTTTCCTCTTTTTCTTTTTCCCTTTTTCTCCTCTTTTTTCCTCTCTTTCTTGGCTGAACCGGTTCGGTCCGGTTCAACCCGGTTCAGACCGTCGGTTCACTCCGGTTCACTCCGATTCGCTCCGGTTCAGGGCCATGCCGGCCGGTTCTCTGCCGGCTTCCACCGCCAGCAGCTCCGCTAAGTCGTCCGCATCTCAGATCTGCCCTCGGTTTCACCAAAGTCCGTCGAAAAGTCGCCGGTCCGGCCTTCTCTCTCGGTCGTCGGAACCCATTTCTTCCACCGTTTTCGGCATTTGCCGGCAGCTTCGTCAGTCGTGGCCGCCATCAATCGGCTCGTCTGAACCTCGGGAAGCCTCGGCTGGGGTCGGGGTTGTCCAGATCGGCGCCGGTGGCCGCCGATTTGGCTTCTAATCTCCGCAGCTTCTCTCCCTCGATCCGGCGTTCTCCGGAGTCGGTGGGCTACACCGTCGGTACCAGGGAGGTCGCCGGCCTCTCCTCTTCCTTTTCCGGCCTTCACCTGGCCGATTGGGTCGTCGGTGGTCGTCCGGCCTTCTCCCCGATTTCGGCTTCGTTTTCGTTTTCTCACTTCTTCTCTCTCCCCGATTTCTGATTCCTTTTTTTTTCAGATTCTCTTTTCTTTTTATTATTATTATTATTATTATTATTATTATTATTATTATTTATTTAATTATTACACTATTCATTAAAATAATCTACAATAATCCAAAATATCTACAACTTATATTATTTTATTCTAATTTAGTTTAATTAATTTAATTTAATTTATTAAATACATTTTTCTCCAATTTTCGATATTATTCCTTCGTATTTTCGAGGTATTGCTTCGGGTAATTTTTCGGTATTTCTAAAAATTTCGGATCTTGATCAATTGGACTCAAAATTATATAATTTCCTCATTATTGATCAAGATATTCTAAATCCTTATTTTTAATTAAAATTTTCTTATCGAATTTATTCCGACTTTCGATCTTTTGACCATTTTCATCCCTCATAAAAATTTACGATTTAATTTCGGGTCTTACAACTCTCCCCCACTTAAGGAATTTGGTCCTCCAAATTAGAACTAATTCATATGAGTCCATAGACTACTCCGGGTACATCGATCGTATCATACTCTTAAATTCTCATGTGACTTTTTTTCGGAGTGTATTACTACCAAAGGACTTTAATTAAGGAGATCATCTTAAACCTCAATACTTTCTCTTTCCTGTTTAATGCCCGAATCAACTTTTTCAATATACTTATATTTGCATTAAGCTGAACTATTGGATCTCATATCCGATCACCTATGCTGGATCTGGATAGTATTTTCGAAGCATCAAAAGATGGGACACATTGTGGGTGCCTGCTTATTTAAGTGGAAATGCCACCTACAGGTCTTATCTTCCACTTGTCCAATCTCTCAAAAGATTCAATCCAGCGAAACTCAATTTACCTTCTTCCAAAAGTTCGCTATGTCCTTATTCTCTTAGGACAAGAAACATTTCAACCATACTAATTCACCCTCGGTGAATTCTAGTACTTTTCTATCTGCTCTGAGGTGTTTTTAATCTCTCACTCAACTGAACATCCTCAGAGACTTATTATCCAAAGTCGAAAATAATTCTATCTGTCACCCACTTTTTCTTATCCAATTTGGGGAACAACCCCTACTGCCATACACTGCCTTATATCTTGTTATCCCGATACTCAAGTGACAACTGTCACTATTGGCGAATTCGATTTGTAATAACTGATCATCCCAGGAGCATAAAAAATGAAGGGCACACACTTTCATCGGATCCTCCAGAACCTGTACAGTCCTCTCTGACTGACCATCTGTCTGAGGATGGAAAGCTGTGCTAATACTCAGTCGGGTTCCCATAGCTTCCTAAAAATATCCAAAGAGGTGGGAAATGAAGCGGGAATCCCTATATGATACCATGCTCACTGGAACGCTATTTAATGTTCCACAATCTTCCTTACACATAAATCCTCATATACACTCTGAGTATTTGGGGATTTCATAACCAGAAGGTGGGTCGACTTAGTCAATCTATCGACTATCATCCAAATAGCCTCGTAATTCACCTGGGTTCTCTGTAACCCATCACGACATTCATGGAGACTTGCTCTCATTTTTCGCGCCGTGTCGATATAGGTAGAGGCTGCAATAACCCTGCAGACTTTTAATACTCTACCTTATTCTGCTGACATACTAGGCACTTTTTCACAATCTCTACCATCTCTTTCCACATCTGACCACCAATACCCTTTTCAGAGATTTCATATATATATATATATTCGTTACTTTCTGTATGCACTGTATATCCCAAAAAGTGAGCTTCTGACAATATCACTATCCCATCAACTGTGGTCCTGGGGAGCAGTTATACTGTCTCTGAACCTCTCAGTAAATCATCGACACTCTCTGTGAACTCTGTCACTGTACCCTTCTGAATCTGACCCACACCATCGACACCATGCCGATCATCACGCTAAGCCTGTCAAATCCGGGTACTCTCATCCGGTTCTAATCTCAGGCTAGCTATCACATAATCACTGTCATCATCAGAAGGGATCACATCGCTACTGAGGTCCACAACTGCTCTAGCAGCTCACGCTCCCTGACCATCATATGGGATACCATCCTGAGGCTCTTTCTAGTCGAGGCATCAGCCATTACATTAGCTTTTCCTGGGTGGTACAATTTTCACAATCAAAATCTCTTAGAAGCTCTAACCCACTATGTATTCTCATATTCGCCTCTTTCTGTGAAAAACAGATACTCGGGGCTTTATGATAAGTGCATACCCAAAATTTCTCACCATATACATAATAGTACCATATCCCCGGTACAAATACTACCGTTGCCAACTTAAAATCATGAGTTAGATAGTTTATTTCATGATCAAGGAGTTGTCTGACTCCATAATTGACTATCTTCCCGTTATACATCAATACACAGCTCCTTCATTATTTTGAGGTATCCATACACACTGAGAACCTCTTGAGCTGTTGGGTATGGTGAAATTAATCACGGTGGTCAGTTCATACTTCACTACACCGAAATTCATGTCACATCTATCATCTTATTTATCATCTTATTCAAAGACCACGTTTTCTAAGTTAAACGTGTCAACCAAGTAGACCATATTGAGAACTCGCAACAACCCATTTGTAAAAGCCATTTTCAATTATTGCTTACAATTTTGCCCTGGGCTTTAACTACACCCATCATATCATCAATAATGATGATTACAAATTGGTCCAGGTAAAGTTTAAATACTTCATCGTAGTCGAGCTCCACTACTTATTTCAGTCGTATATATCCTTGACTTATTTACGCATAAGCGTATAAGATCCTTCAAAATCGCTTACGTTTTCAGGTACTAACCTGCGTCATTTCCTTTTCTTATCTTAACAGCTCTTATTAAATTTTACTATGTTAACCTTTATGATTTGTCGAATTTTAATATTCTTATCGTCTTAGTAAAGGTATCCTAATGCTAAAGGTATTTATTACGACGATCGATTTCACGTTATAGGTTATATATATATACTTTTAGACGCTGTCAAGTCTTCAGGCGGGGAGGTATTTTGAAATACCTTTATTAACCTTCAGACTTAACCACATAGACTGGTTATGGTTATATCCATCTTTATCCTTGGTTATAATTTATATTCCCTACTTATCACTTAATCCCAATTACTTCGCATATTAAGGGTATTCCTTACCTTGAATATGTCTCTTACTCCAATACATCTTGTATTTAGGATCTATCTTATCTTAAAGATTATCTCCTTTCGTATATCCCTCATGACAAAACTCTTTCATTATTCATTCCGTGAGTACAATCCTTTACTCCTTTAATTTCAACTGTTGCACCCTTTTTTTTTCACTTGTCAACACTTACAGTATACTTTTCAATGATGTTTTCACCCTTGTTTTCAACTTAAAATCTCTATATCTATATTCCGTTGATTAATCCTCCTCTATTGGGGTATTCATTTATCAGTATTATGCCCAATGATGTAGGCATTCATGCCTTTTACTCACTTATATACGAATGTAGGCGGTATGAATAAATGTGTGGCACCAGGATCAATGAACATATGTACTTCATTATTCATAACAAGTGTGGTATCTTACACCACATCCATGAAACATCAATAGTGTCCTGGTCCAAGACATCCTCTCGCCTTCGTCCAACAACCTACTTTCCTTTTCCTCTTTGGCTATGATCTCCCTTTTCGTTGCAGCTATACTAACGAAGTTTTTCTCTGTCTCTTTACTTTTCTGTGGGGCGATCTCGCCCAACTCTGTGCAATCAAAATCAATGGTCCGGCTTACCACACTTAACGGCCATTTTCATCAATACAGTGTAGGTATAGACCCTCCTTCCGTGGTATCCACCACACATCCCACACTGCTTACAGTGCTTACACTGCTACACTGCTTCGTAGCAGGTCGGGGTCCTCCAATTTACAATGCCCCTCAAGAGTGCCAAAATTGGATGCACTGGGGCCTTACCAATTATCTTACTCCATGACTCATCAAATTAAATCTTTTACCAATTACCATTTTTCCATTTTAACATCTCTATCATTTCTCGATTCTCTTTTCTATCTCTGTTTCAGTCCTCACTACCTTTCCCAATCTCAGAGGCTTGCAATTCATGTTCTTATTTACCCAACTGTAAATCTACGCACTGCCTCGGTATAGGTAATATCTCACGGGCCAATCGGACTCTAATTGAAAAATTGAGCCATTTCATGAACTTTTAGACATCTCGACTGTCACTTGTTCATAGTGTCGAGGTAATATCTGCCCAAGAATATAACCGAGTTTCATACTCATAAATCATACTCATCAATAAATCAATTTCTCTGGGTCAGAGTAAGGATTTTATCTATCATTCCCTTTAAACAGTGTCCGGGGTATTCTATCACCGGAATACATCCATAAACATTTCTCATCTTAGTTCTGGATGTTTAACACTTAAGATGGGTCGAGCGGGTTTCCACCAATGCTCCGTCTCGCCCTCAAATCCCTTGCATACTCTGAGCGATTAGCTCTCAAAATATTCTCCACACTCAGCTCTAACCTCGTGAAGCGTGTCTCAATACTGTCCGATCTCTCTGTTGGACTCAGTAGGGCATGCTCAACATTAGCCTTCATTTCAATTTCATCCTGATTCTCACAGGTCAACTCAGCACGACATAGCATACTCAGGTCTACCTCTACGACCTCTGCCTCATGCACTATCTCATCTAACGCGACTCATATTAGGCATTCCTGCATTCTCAACCATTTTTTAGTTAAAACCCATCTCGATATACACTATTGTATCTAACCAAGCACAGTAACACGAGGATGTAATTTCCTAATTACTGACACTGACACACATCATACCGATTGCGCTCTGATACCACCTTTATATGTCACGACCCAAAACCACCCAAAAATCAGAGTAAATTTTTTGCGTTTTGTTATTTTCTTTCATGCTTACCTATCCTCTAATCGTGACCACACTCCACTAACAAATTGGGCTGTGCGTCAATGCCAGTCCCACCATACATTTACCATATAACTTAATTCTTTCTCAGTCATTTATAAGTGTTTACAATATTTATACATCCCCTAAAGTTACTTACAAACATGTTACTGTGCTATGCTTATTTAGATACAATATGTACAAGTGTATATACCTTAAATGATGGGCAGCAGCGGATATCTAGAATGCAGTACTGAGTCACCTCAGCATCAACTGGAGATTATCTGTGTGAGAAAATAAAAGGGGTGAGCACATCAAGCTCAGTAAGGCAATCCTATGAACAACTAGGTAACCATACTACCTACATGAACGTGGTGCCATGCATAAACCACCCTTTCTCCACACATTTCAAAACAGATGATATGAGTTATGATGTTATGTAAATCCATTCGCATGACAAAATTCAACATGCAATTATTTCAAATCATTTCTTTCTCATTTAAAACTTCACAACAAGGCCAGGACTCAACCCATCCCTCGGGTGGTCCTAACTCACATAAAACCATGAAAATTGATTTACATTCACACATGGGTTTGAAAAGCATGGAAATAGCATCATGCAAATTTAGTTTAAAACCCAGTTTCAATCATCGTCAAGATCATCAACATGTGAGACGAGGCAATATCTGTATAACGGTAATAACCAGGACTATGGCCATGTGTCCTCGGGAGTTCCTCTGCTACACGAATCCTAGTGTGCGGGTTCTCACCATGATCGGGAACCGCCCGGGAGGTGGGTCACTCCATCTCATCGGTCTTATCCAATCCCATGCATCCGAACCGAAGATGCCGTATCCGAAGATACCACACGGTACATCGTACTCCATGCTACTTGCACGGTACATCGTACTCCGTTGACCCATATCGCTCTAGGTACTCCAGCCCAAATGGCCTGCTTCCCACAGAGAGATTTTGTTTCTTATATCATATCTCAATACTCATGCCATGTCTCAAAACGTACGTGCAAGCCTATTTAATCGGTGACACACAGTCTACCCGATGCTCCAAGCACGGCTCATCACATGTTCTCATAAAATCTGTGCGAGCGATGCTCAGCACTCTCATCAAATCAAGTAAAACTAGTGTGAGCTAAGCTCAGCACTCTGTATGTAAACCATGTAAAAATCTGGTACGAGCGAAGCTCAAACACCCTGTCTCAAAAATCATCTAAAAATGTGGTGCGAATTAGACTCTAGCACCCTGTCACGAAAATCATATATATATATATATATATAATCTGGTGCGAGTTGATCTCCAGCACCAATGCATGTAAAACTCTAGTGCGAGCTCTCGCTCCAGCACTAATGCGTGCATCACATAAGTCAAAAACATCGTGCGAGCTGAGCTTTAGCACGTCACATGTCAATAAAAACACGTAGGCGGCTCTGTTTCCTCAAAACAGTTTTCAAAACAATTATATCGTTGAAAGTATGCAATGTTGTGCATTTTCTTTCAAGGTTAGCTAGCCTACTCATGCATGCATTAAAATGTCTCCAGAACGAGCAGAAACCTCTTGTTCTTGCTCCTCCCAATTTTTCCTAAATTTGTAAATTTTACTCTTAACAAGGGTATTTTGGTAATTTACCCTTCGAGGCACTACAATTATTATTTGACCTCTAAACCCTTCAGATAATTTTTAAAGGACTGCAAATGAACTTAAAATTTCGTAAAGTTACCTTGCTGTCCGCAAAATTCCCTTACCTTATTTTCCTATCGAGTCTGACATTTCCTCTGATGTCACGTCGCGCAGTCCGATCTGCTCCCAATCCAATGTCCGAAACTGCGTATAATTATTCCTCAGGTTAGATATTATACAACTTAATTGTATTTAATACTTTCTGGGTTTAATTTAAATCATTGGGCCCATTTCTCCCTATTGGGCCCGGTTGCACCTTAATGGGCCTTAATCGGCCTTAAGCCCGTTTTCCACTTAATTTTTACATTATCGAGGCCTATTGGGCTTATTGGGCCCACTAACAATTCCTTGGGCCTCATTCTAACTCTCGAATAGCTAAATTTATTATTTACGACAATTTATCTAAATTTCCAAAATTTAATTCAATTTATGCGAAATTTAAATTCATATCACGCATAACGATGTAAATTATCGTAAATAAGGGTTACTTACCCGAGATTCCATGCTAGCATGCAAATCGAGGCTGTCTCGAGCTCTCGTTGGATGCCAATTGTCGAGCTACACAATTTCATAATTTTTCGGGTAAATTTTCAGTCGAATAATAATTAAATAAAATATTCCAAAATTCAAATCGGTCAATTTCGACCGCTTATCGACTTACCCGAAGCTCGATTGCATCACTAGAATTTTCTCCAATTTTTCCTCTTTTTCTTTTTCCCTTTTTCTCCTCTTTTTTCCTCTCTTTCTTGGCTGAACCGGTTCGATCCGGTTCAACCCGGTTCAGACCGTCAGTTCACTCTGGTTCACTCCGGTTTGCTCTGGTTCAGGGCCTTGTCGACCCGTTCTCCACCGGCTTCCACCGCCAGCAGCTCCGCTGAGTCGTCCGCATCTCAGATCTGCCCTCGGTTTCACCCAAGTCCGCCGAAAAGTCGCCGGTTCGGCCTTCTCTCTCGGTCGTCGGAACCCATTTCTTTCGTCATTTTCGGCGTTTGCCGGCAGCTTCGCCGGTCGTGGCCTCCATCAATCGGCTCGTCTAAACCTCGGGAAGCCTCGGCTGGGGTCGGGGTTGTCCAGATCGGCACCGGTGGCCGCCGATTTGGCTTCTCCTCTCCGCGGCTTCTCTCCCTCGATCCGGCGTTCTCCGGCGTCGGTGGGCTGCACCGTCGGTACCAGGGAGGTCACCGGCCTCTCCTCTTCCTTTTTCGGCCTTCACCTGGCCGATTGGGTCGCCGGTGGTCGTCCGGCCTTCTCCCCGATTTCGGCTTCGTTTCCGTTTTCTCACTTATTCTCTCTCCCCATTTTCTGATTCCTTTTTTTTTCTGATTCTCTTTTCTTTTTATTATTATTATTATTATTATTATTATTATTATTATTATTCTTTATTTAATTATTACACTATTCATTAAAATAATCTACAATAATCCAAAATATCTACAACTTATATTATTTTATTCTAATTTAGTTTAATTAATTTAATTTAATTTATTAAATACATTTTTCTCCAATTTTTGATATTATTCCTTCGTATTTTCGAGGTATTGCTACGGGTAATTTTTCGGTATTTCTAAAAATTTCGGATCTTGATCAATTGGACTCAAAATTATATAATTTCCTCATTATTGATCAAGATATTCTAAATCCTTATTTTTAATTAAAATTTTCTTATCGAATTTATTCCGACTTTCGGTCTTTTGACCATTTTCATCCCTCATAAAAATTTACGATTTAATTTCGGGTCTTACACCTTTGATCTTATCCTTCAAAGGTGAATTAAATATGGACACTTGGCTTCACATGTGTTAAGAAGAATCGTGACTCATGCTACAAGACAAAATGGTAGTGGTCCAATCTCCTTTTTAGCCCATTTTTAGTCCATTTTCTACTGAAATGACTGAAATTCATCTAGATTTAATTTATCTGCAAACATGAGAATTTTAATAAAAATGATGGGATAATTAATAAAATAATATGGGGATTAAAATATTTAATCAAGAAATTAAATATAAATAACTCTATTTTCATAGAATTATCACACCCCTAAACTTGAGCTTTTACTTGTCCTCAAGAAAGACAAAACATATGTAGGAACTGACAAGTATCAAACATATTGATTTTCTCAATATTATCCTTAAAGAAAGAGTACAAACTCTGATATCAAAGATTCACAATTATAAGTATAACACACAGTATCATTCAATCATAAGTCTTAACCCAAATTGGACTCCTCGTGTGTGTGTGAAAATGTCAAAGCCACTTCACAGTACATCACCCCAGATCAGATTATGTTAACACAATAATGCAAATTTTAGTAAAAAAGAGGGGATAATTAATAAAATAATATTGGGATTAAAATAGTTAATCAAGAAATTTAATATAAATAACTCTAGTTTCATAGAATTATCAAATACCCTAGTCATGAGGTAATTTCAACACAATGATAGCTACAACGTGAAAGCTTTTATCGAAATATAATTATGGATGTCACTTAGATTTGTATAATTTAATAATCAAATTTTGCCAATAAGATATCGACGATATGATTTTGGAAATCGCTTTTGGATGTATGAACTTGATATGAATTAAGCTCTTTGAGACGAGATGACATCAAATGAAATTAATCGAGTCCTAGGATATGGAATGAATGATTTCTAAGAATATTAAGTGACATAAGTATGTAAGAACATTGGCAATAAGATTATCGGAAAGGATATGTTCTTACACAGACCTATTTTGAATTAGATATTTTATCTTAAAGCAAGTTATAATTTTATGAGATGTAAGAAACTTACATAATTTTTGTATGATTTTATAAATTTAACAATTTAAAGATCAAGCATGTATATGTGTGTTTTCTGAAACACAATTTTCACAAGCTTTTGTACAAATAAATTTGAAAATGATTTCAAAATGATTTTAAGTAAGTATGAAAGCAAGTAAGATTTTTCTGAGACTAGAAGGCTATCCTATTAGCATATGTTGTGTGCATATCATGCCCACTACTTGTGGTGTTTCGACTCCGCCACTTGTAGTGTCTGATACATGGAACCCCTGTAGTGCCTGTCTTCACTTTTGTGGTGGTTGCCTTCGCTACCCGTGGTATATGTTTTCATAATATCTCATGCCCGCACAGCACGTGTGCATGTCTCCTACACGACGAGTGCCACTGGTGCTCGTGCCCTAGCTGTGTGCTAGTGTAAATTTATTCAGATACTACGCATGTTTGTTATACGACCCTGATCCAGTCTACAGCCTCCCATGGCCAGGGGTATGATGTTCCCTCTTCGAAGGACGCCCTCTTTTGAGGAAGATGTATGTTTCCATGATAGCTATATAGACATAGCCTAGTCTCCATGTTTTAATGTATGAATGTTTTAAGTATGAAAGAAAGTATGAAAGTACGTATGCATGTAAGTATGATGTATTTCAAAGTAAATAAGTATGTAAGTTTGATAAAGTAAGCATGTATGTAAGCATGTTTTACTTAAAAGTAAGTAAGTACGTATGTAAATTGAATTTCATAAGTATGTATGTACGAATATTTTATTTATTGTTTCTTATTTTAAATACAGTCCTTACTGGGCTAGTTGAAGCTCACCCCCCCTTTTCCCTTCCTCTCAGATTACTTACAGTAATTTTCAGTGCCTACTGCGTAAGTGACATAGGCTGGTGGACGAGACTCTCCCTAGGCTATTTCTTGTGCACGTGTAAGGTATAATTCATTTTGTATCCAGACAACTTAGGTAGCACAGATGCTTGTATATAAGTAAATGTTTGGGATGTAATCAGGGTTGTATATATATGTAACTTGGGCAAAGTGAGTCGTTTCAATACTATGTGATCTAATAAATTTGGATGCTGATGTTTGGGAGTCTCTTGAATTTCTCGATAATAAAATGGAAGTAAAATGAACTGGTTGTGGATATTTGTGTTTACTTTGAAAAATTTGCAGCAGGATAATGATATATATAAGAGGTTATGCTGTCGGATTTTTGTTGAAAATAATATAAGTATAATCGAATATGAGGAGTTTAATAATGAAAAGATAAGATATGAACTCACACTGAGCAGGAATACACCTTAAGTAAGAAGAGAATTATAATATAAAATTTTAAATTAGCCTTAAATTCCACGTTTCTGGGGCGTTACATAACACTCGATAAGGAAAATAATTTATGCTTATATCCTTAAACATTAAGCATAACTAAAATAAGTTATATGTTTCAAACAGTTCAATACATATTTAAATGAAATTTTAAAGCTATACATGCATGTAGATGAAATGTCTTAAAACAATTCTACGCAATGATTTTAATGTATGAAAATCATAGAAAGATTTAAAACATATCAGAATGATTCAAAATCACATTTTCGGTAACACAAGGGTCTTAGTTCAAAATATATAGACAATTTATGAAATTTCTACAATAAAATTAGTAACAACTGCTCATTATCCAGCCTGAAGATAAAAAGCAATTTATATCCCCAAATTCAATTGATTCAATATATCTCACATTTCAAAATGTTTTGAAAGGTTCACATACTTATTCGAAAGGTTCAAACAAAGTATCACAACATTCAAAGGTTTAATTTCAAACATAAAGCAGATGGTACAGTGGTATGGGGTTATCCCACAACTTATGCAATTGAACTTACCGAATCTTCACTAATACTCCTCTTATTACAACGTGTTAAATAGCTCCCACTCATCACAATTTACTTTAAAATCCTACAGTATAACACAATTAGTTTAGTAGGCTATTCAGAAAGCCTTAAAGCTAGTTGAAGGACATATTTTGACTCGATTTAGCTTAGGTCACTGATAATTCTATTTTTAATAGAATTATTTGTGCTCAATTTCCTAATTAATTATTTAAATCCCCAATTTATTTTATTAATTATCACCTTTATTTAATTAAAATTCTTTAATGTGCAAGTAAATTAAATCCAGATGAAACTTAGTCATTTCAGTCAAAAAATAGGCTGAAAATAGGCTAAAGGATACTGGACCACTTCCAATTTACAGATCGAGTCACCAGTCGTCTCGACACATGGAATGCCGGGTGTTAGTATTTTATTCGCTCAGAAACAATAAGATCGACGGACACCGAGCCAACCTTCTGGAAGACACACGTCAGGCCACATCGCACAGCCAAGTGTACTAGAAGACGGGTGACGTAGAAATATCTACTCTGCAGTAAATAAAATGAAGATAAGTGGCCAAACAATGCCAACTCTTCTAGGATGAAAAATTACAATTGTACTCCTAAGTGTGTGTATAAATAGAACAAGATAGCAATTGAAAAAAGATGGAGTAGCGTGGGTAGAATAGTTTTAGTTTTATTTTTCCTTCTTTTGAGAAGCTTTCCCAAATAGTTTTTTAGCACCATTTTATTACACTGTTTATTCAATCTTCATTTTATGAAAAAGCTTCTTCATTTTCTAGTCTTTGGTAATTTCATTTATGACAATCAATTTCATTTCCTTCTTCTTGGTGTTGTTAAGGTTTCATTCCTTTATTTTTATGCTCGGGTGTTTATGAAAAGCTTTTAAGTGTTTTTATAGTTTGTATTCTCGATTTGCTTATCAAGTTGGTTTATTCCTTTGATTTTCTATTATCAATCGGGTTAATGGTTTCATGTGGCAGCCGAGTAGTGTGAGAGGGTATACATAGCTAGTGACAGTGGCTAAGCATCCTCTCCTTGCTCCGTTGTATCCATTAGCAATGGTCATCTATGCCTTTGTTTTCAAATCCATCATCATTTTACATTAACTACTGTGTTGTTTTTGTTTTATTATTCTTCTCATTTGCTGTTTAAAGTTTTAATCAATTTTTTTTGTTTGTGTGTGTCTCGGGTTTCTTTGCTATATGGAGCCGAGAACATTGGTGCTGAGGGAAAAAGCTACTGGATGATGGTGCTCGGGTTTATTCATGGAAGTAGTAATAGCATGATTTTTATCCTCTGTTTTGCTCTGTTATATTATTTTTATACTATTCACAAGTTTTCCCATTTTCTGCATGTTGCCATTCGGTTCTAACAAGTTAAATATGGCTATGATTTGTATTTCCCTCCTCGTCATGCTTTGTTTCTAAGTGACTGCATCTTTATTGTTTTCTACTTCAATTTTTTTAAGTTTCTATTCCCTCTCGATTTTGCTTAGTTTCATTTAAACTTCACTGTTTGCATGATGATAAATATTCGTTAAAGTTGTTTTTGCTCATGATTCTGCTGCTGTTTGCTATTGTTCATGCAGGAGTTGGCTTGAAGGCATAATCGGCGTTGGCTGTGTACTGAAGATGGTGCACGATGCAAAGAGGGGCCAAGCCGAATGCTGGACATGCGAAGCAGAGCAGCAGGACACGGGACAGGGAGCCACCCGTGTAGCCGAGGAATGGTACCAAGAGCTGAGTAGGACATTGTGCTGAGCTTAATCGGAAGAAGGCAGTGTTTGATTGAAGCTTGAAGCAGAAGGTGGTGTGTGTTCTGGGCTGTGTAGAATAAGCTGGAGCATGCCGTAGATGCAAACTGCTGAGCAATAAGGTGACGTGCTGCGTACTGTGTTGCAGGGGATGGAGCAGAATGCGGCTAGCATCTGGATGCAGCAGTAAAGGCCATCACCTGGGCAGCAACGTGTACGTGCAGGAAGCTGTGCAGAACGAGGCTGGTGTCGAGAGACAGTACCTGGATGTAGACCTGGAAATGGAGTAACTGTGTACAATACAGCACAGTCGGGACCGCATGGCTTTTGCTAGCTGGACATTTGGTTAAGGCCATGTTTGGCCTTGTAAATCAGCTACCATTCTATTTTCATGCACATTTGTTATTTTATTATTCCTTTTAATTGTATTGTTTTAGCTTAGGTTAGTTTAGGTAAAAATAGTCTTAATTTAATTTGCATGTTAGTGTTTCTTGCCTATTAGTATAAAAAATTATTTTAATTAGAAATTAAGAGTTAAATCTAGTGTTAGGTGGTGCATAACTATAATTAGTAGAATAATTATTTTAAGCCCTTTTAGGTTAGATTTTATTCTAAAAAAAAAAATCCAAAAACAATTATTTTTCATGCATTAGTTATATATTTTATTTAGTTAGTAATCAGTTAGAGTTAGATTTAATTTAGGATCATTTTATAGGGAGTTAATTTCTTAGTTTGATTTAAGAATTTCTGTAGGTTAATAGAAGTTTTATTTTATTAAACTTTAGGTTAGCTTAATTTGCATTTTTATTGATTAGTTTAATTACATGCATATTTTATTTTATGTTTGTTTAATTTTAGTTTAATTAATTTGTTTCTTATTTTAATATTTGCATTTTTAATTGCGTTAATTAATTTTAACTGTTTTAATTATCTTTTGTAGGTATTTGCTTTTAATTTCTTGGAGCTATGTAAGTAATTTTAGCTCTGTTTAATTTTCTTTATTTATAGTTTTTATTAATTTCAGTACTATTAGCCTTGTAGATCACCCATCAACAGCTTCATAATTTGCTAGACTATACTTAGGGTAAGATTAACCGGTGGTTAATTAGGCAATTCAACTTCTCTGTGGGACAATAATTCGGGACTCAAATCTCATTATTACTTGTACAACCCGTACACTTGCGGATACACGTCTAGGTCACTTAGAGTGGGCGTAGTCAAGTATCAAGTTTTTGGCACTGTTGTCGGGAAAGATAATTAGCTAGTAATTAATATCGGTGAAATTATGCTTAGGTGTAATTCTAGCTTGTAAATACTTAGGTTGTAAATATTTAGAGCTTTAATCTAGATTAGTTAATTTTCTCTTTCATAAAAAATAAAAAAATATTAAAAAAACATTAAAAAATTTAAAATTAAAAAAAAAAATTCTGAGGACTTGTTAATGTTTGCATGCGTAGAGTTAAGAGTTATGATTGCTTTCCTTTAGATCCTGGAATTGAAAGAACCCTTAGGAAAATTCGAAAGGATTCTAGGAAATTAATAGCTCCGCTGCACAACACCATGGTAGAAAATAAAGAAATTAGGACCGTTGGAGATTATGCAGTACCGACTATTGGAGGGTATTATACTAGCATTAGGCCACCAGCTGTCCCTGCAAATAATTTCGAAATTAAGCCTTCAATCCTCCAAATGATCCAAACCTCTTTACAGTTCAGTGTGCTTCCTCATGACAACCCATATGCTCATCTCGGGCAATTTCTAGACCTGTGCAACACATTCAAGCACAATGGATTATCTGATGATGCGCTTAGGCATAGATTATTCCCCTTCTCGCTTAGGGATAGGGTGTGACATTGGTTAACCTCCTTACCTCCAGGATCCATTTCTACTTAGAACGAGTTAGCCCATCAATTTCTAGCTAAGTTTTTCCCTCCCTCTAAAATGGCCAAACTCCGTAGCGACATATCTTCCTTTGCCCAGTTCGATTCTGAATCGCTTTACGAAGCTTGGGAACGATATAAGGAGCTTCTTATGAAGTGCCCTCATCATGGCCTACCTTTGTGGTTTCAAGTCCAGACCTTCTACAATGGACTTACGAGCCAAAATAGGACCATCGTTGACGCTGCTACGGATAGAGCCTTGATGTACAAAACAGAGGAGGAAGCTTACGAGTTGTTAGACAAGATGGCTGCTAACAATTACCAATGGTCTTCGGAGAGGCAACTACCTAAGAAGTCGACGGGTATCTATGAGTTAGACACACTGTCTACCTTGACTTCTCAAATAGCTAACCTTACGAAAAAGGTAGAGTCACTCAGTACCCAGCATAATCCTTCCACCAGTCCTAACCCTGTTTATTCTATACAAAGTCCTTTTCTTTCCTGTGACCTGTGTAGTGGTACACACTCTGTAGATAGGTGTCCACTTAACTTAGAATCAATTCAGTACGTTGCCCCATCTTAGAAGCAACAGAACAACCCCTTATCAAACACCTAAAATCCAGGGTGGAAGAACCATCCTAACTTTTCCTAGAGCCAAAACCAAGGGTAATCTTCTAATTCTAGACCTGTAGGACCCCCTGGTTTTAAAGTTCCACTGGTTCATGTACCACCACAACATCAATATCCACATCACCCACCTAATCACTCCCATCCACCTCACTTTCATCAACCACCACCACCTCAACCCCAGCACTTACCAGCAACTGAAAAGAAGCCTTCGCTTGAGGAAATGTTCACAACGATCCTGCAAAATCAAGTCGCTTCAATTAAGAACTTAGAGGTTTAGGTGAGATAAATAACGAATGCTCTTAGTCAGCGTCCTCAAGGAACCCTTCCTAGTAACACTGATGCCAAACCTATTAGGCAAAGGGAGAATAAAGAACATCTGAAAGCCATCATCCTTAGGAGTGGCAAAGAGCTAGTCGATCCACCAGTTAAGTCCAGACCTGAAAAGCCCATAGTTGAAAAACCCATGTGTTCTAAAGAAGCAACTAAGAAAGAGCAGGAACCAATTGATCAAGCTACACAGGAAATAAAGCTAGGCACTTCTTCGTCTGTACCTATTTCTTTGTCACAACCTTCCTCATCCTCTGATGCTACACATGTTTCCACTACACCTTCCCTGTTCGACCATCGGTACATTTTCCTTAAAGGTTCCAAAAGTAAAAACTCGATCAACAATTTGCCAAATTCCTTGAGGTTTTTAAGAAACTTCACATCAACATTCCCTTCGCAGATGCCTTAGAGCAAATGCCAAGCTATGTGAAGTTTATGAAGGATATCCTTTATAGGAAAAGAAGATTGAAAGATTATGAGATGGTGGCCTTAACTGAGGAATGTAGTGTAATTATCCAGAGAAAATTACCCCCCAATCTCAAGGATCCCAGGAGCTTTACCATACCCTGCACTATAGAAAATTTGTTCTTTGGTAGAGCCCTATGTGATTTAGGAGCCAGTATAAATCTGATGCCTTTATCTATTTATAAGAAGTTAAGAATAGGGGATGCCAAGCCCACTACAGTGACCCTTCAGCTGGCTGATCGATCCATTAAATATCCAAAGGGGGTCATTGACGATGTTCTAGTAAAGGTGGACAAATTTATTTTCCCTGTAAATTTTATCGTGTTGGACATGGAGGAAGACAAAGAAGTCCCCATTTTACTAGGTAGACCTTTCCTAGCGACTGGTAGAACTTTAATTGATGTACAGAAGGGGGAGTTAATAATGAGAGTTCAAGATCATGAAGTGAAGTTTAATATTTTCAAATATTTAAGATTCCCTGATGACTCTCATGATTGTTTTAGGATGGATTTAGTAGATAAAGACATCACTGAGGAGTTTTCTAAGACTCATCCTTTGAACCCTCTAAAAGCCTCCTTAGTGAAATCTGTTGAGCTTAAAGAATACAGTGAAGATGATGATGAGGTCTATGAAGCTTTACAATTATTAGAGGTCACTCCTTTTGAGGAAATTGCCCAATTTGAGATGTTAGACCCTTCAACTATTCCAACTTCAAATATCTTTCCATCTACCAGTGATCCTCCAGTATTAGAGCTTAAACCTTTACTCGCACCTTAGGTATGCTTACTTGGTGAATCCTCTACTCGACCAGTAATAGTGTCTGCTGCTCTCTCCAGTGGTCAGGAAGAGAAATTATTACGAGTGTTGAGAGAGCATCAGAAGGCTATAGGTTGATCTATCTCTGATCTTAAGGGTATTAGTCCCTCTATCTATATGCATAAGATACTACTGGAGGAAGGGTATAGGTCATCAATAGAGCACCAGCGTCGATTGAACCCTGTAATGAAAGAAGTTGTCAAGAAGGAGATCATTAAGTGGTTAGATGCAGGGATCATCTATCCCATTTCTGACAGTACCTGGGTGAGCCTAGTACAATGTGTCCCTAAGAAAGGAGGGATGAAAGTGATTGAAAATGAGAATAACGAGCTCATCCCCACTAGGACTGTCACTGGTTGGCAAGTATGCATGGATTATAGGAAACTCAACAAAGCCACCAGAAAATACCACTTCTCTTTACCCTTTATTGACCAAATGTTAGATCGATTAGCTGGTCACAAATTTTATTGCTTGCTGGATAGATATTCTGGGTATAATCAGATAGTTATAGCCCAGAAGACCAAGAAAAGACTACATTCACCTGTCCCTATGGGACATTTGCTTTTAGGAGAATGCCTTTTGGCCTATGCAATGCACCCGCTACCTTCCATCGTTGCATGATGGCCATATTTCATGATATGGTGGAGGATTTTCTTGAGGTTTTTGTGGATAATTTTTTTGTATTCGGGAATAGCTTTGATTTATGTTTGCATAATTTGGCATTAGTACTGAGGAGGTGTAAAGAAACAAATTTAGTACTTAATTGGGAGAAATGCCACTTTATGGTGAAAGAAGGTATAGTGCTTGGGCACAAAATTTCTGCTAGGGGGATAGCAATGGATAAAGCTAAGGTGGAAATTATTGAGAAGTTACCTCCCCTTACCTCTGTTAAAGGAATCAAAAGTTTCCTAGGCCATGCAGGATTTTACAAAAGGTTCATTAAGGATTTTTCTCAGATATCTAAGCCTTTATGTAATCTCCTGGAAAAAGACACTACATTGTGCTTTGATGAACGATGCTTAGGAGCATTTAAGACTTTGAAGGAAAAATTAGTTACAGCCCCTGTAATCATAGCTCCAGATTAGAGTTTACCCTTTGATCTTATGTGTGATACAAGTGATTATGTTGTTGGGGCTGTACTAGGACAAAGAAAAGGAATAGTCTTTTATGCTATCTACTATGCAAGAAAAACTCTGAATGAGGCCCAGTTGAACTATGCTACTACCGAGAAGGAGCTATTAGCTGTAGTATTTGCTTTTGATAAGTTTCGCTCCTATCTCATTGGTACGAAGGTAATAGTTTATACCGATGATACTGCCATTAAGTACTTAGTCTCCCAGAAGGATGCAAATCCTCGACTGATTAGATGGATCCTCCTAATATAGGAGTTTAACTTGGAGATTAGGGACAAGAAAGGAATGGAGAATCAAGTTGTTGACCATCTATCTAGATTGGAGAATGGACTTAAAGAAGATGGTACAGCTATTAATGAGTACTTTCCTGATGAGCAGTTATTTACTTTCGGGCATTCCAAATTGCCCTAGTACGCTGATTTTGTGAATTACCTGGTGAGCAATGTGATGCCACCTGATTTGACTGCCCAACAAAAGAAAAAGTTTTTGAGTGATGTTAAGTATTATGTTTGGGATGAACCCTTCTTGTACAAACAATGTAAAGACCAGATTTTAAGGAGGTGTGTCCCCTTGGAAGAAGTAGAGGATATACTTAGACATTGCCATTCTTCTGATTATGGAGGGCACTTGGGAGGAGAAAGGATAGCTACCAAGGTCTTGCAATTTGGATATTACTGGCCCACGTTGTTTAAGGATGCCCACTACTTTGTATTGAAATGTGATAGATGTCAGAGGATATGTAATATTTCCAAAAGAAATGAGATGCCTCTGACTAATATTTTAGAAGTAGAGCTCTTTGATATCTGGGGAATTTACTTCATGGGACCTTTTGTTCCTTCATATAGCAATCTCTATATTCTAGTGGCCGTAGACTATGTGTCGAAATGGGTTGAAGCAATGACTTTACCGACTAATGATGCCAAGGTGGTGATAAGGTTTTCGAAAAAGAATATTTTCACAAGATTTGGCACACCTAGGGCTATCATTAGTGATGGAGGATCCCACTTTTGCAATCAGAGTTTTGATGAGCTTTTAAAGAAATATGGGGTCAAACATAAGGTAGCCACTGCTTATCACCCACAGACGAGTGGCCAAGTAGAGTTGTCCAATAGGGAAATTAAGGGGATATTGGAGAAAACAGTGAACCCAAGTAGGAAAGACTGGTCCATTAGGTTAGATAATGCACTTTAGGCCTATAAGACAGCCTTCAAAACACCTTCAGGAATGTCCCCTTATCAGCTTGTTTATGGTAAGGCCTATCATTTACTAGTGGAGCTTGAGCACAAGGCCTAATGGGCCCTTAAAAACCTGAATTTTGATTTAGATGCAACAGGAGAGAAGAGGCTGCTACAGCTCAATCAGTGAGATGAGTTCAGGTTGCAGGCTTATGAGAATGCCAAGCTCTACAAGGAAAAGACTAAGCGATGGCATTATAGAAAAATCAAGGAGAGACACTTCGAGTCAGGCCAACAAGTTCTGTTATTTAATTCACGCTTGAAGTTGTTTCCAGGAAAGCTTAAGTGTAGATGGTCAGGACCCTTTACCATTACACAAGTATTCCCTCATAGAGCCATTGAAATTATGGATGAGACTCTGAAGTAACCCTTTAAGGTTAGTGGAGGCAGACTGAAACATTATTTCAGGGGAGGATTTGATCTATAGCACTCTGTAACCACTTTAGCTGACCCTCTTACTTCTGATCCTGCTACTTAGCTTCATTTTTCTTTGCATTTTTTGTACAGTTCTTTTCTCTTTTCTGTTGTTTCTTCTTTATTTATTTTGTAGATTGCTTTTACAGCATTACGTTTTCAATCAAGCTTCAGTTCTTCATCATCATCAGAAAGGGGAGTACTCTGTTCTTGAACTTAAAATTCTATATTATCTGCACACTGAGGACACTGTGCACTTTAAGTTTGGGGGAGGGGATATCACTTGAGCATTTTTTAAAATATTGGGCAAAATTGAAAAAACTTTTAAATTTTTTTCTAAAATCTGAGAAAAAGTTTTCATAATTTTTTCGAAAATCTGAGCTTATATTGTTTGATTTTGGGATGATTTAGTGCTTAGCATGTAGTTTTTCCATATTCCAATGATATGACCCTATGATTTAGTCTAACTTTGATTGAATAAGAAGCATGACTGTAGGACAAGCATGAAGTTGAATTCTTGATTTTATCTTGATTCTGATTGTGATTTCCTCATTTTATGCACATGTCATGTCATGAATCTGTATAATTATTTAGAGAAAGCTTATCTGGACATAGGCTTGCATTTGCTCAGTTGATTTTGTGCATCATATTCTAGAATTTGTTTGATCTGATCTCGAGGTGAAATATTAGATCCCACTTAATTAGGGAAATGATTTAGGCCATCTTTGGATCGTTTGAGCCTTTCTAGCCATCCTTGTACATATTCTACCCCTAGTCACCCATCTGGGCCAAATAAGCTTTTCTCTATAAACACACCTGCTTATTTTTCCTTAGCTTAAATACTCTCTTCCTATCCCTTACCTGAAAGCATGAAAAGTCACTAGGATATATCTTGAGCTATGTACATATGGGTATCAGGTGATAGTGAAAGTGAAAAAAGAAAAGAAAAAATAGAATAAATGTTTAGAAAAATAAATAAGTTTGGGGGAGTAAATTTGAGCTCTTACATTGAAGATCCTAGAAGTAATGCATGTTAAGGGGTAATTAAACTTAAATCGACTTTATCATACCATAGCCCCAGCCTTACATTACAAGCTTAATGAAGTCCTATTGATCTTTGGTTAAGTGTGACTACATTAGTGGAGAGAGAAGTGA
Organism: Firmiana major; assembly: GCA_033439115.1. Classification (NCBI taxonomy): domain Eukaryota; kingdom Viridiplantae; phylum Streptophyta; class Magnoliopsida; order Malvales; family Malvaceae; genus Firmiana; species Firmiana major. The sequence continues at coordinate 15,086,015 of CM065911.1, read as the reverse complement.
AAAGCAAACTTATGGGAATGATCACTTGTCATTGACTTTGCATTCACTGTGTTTGCATAATCTGATCTGAGTAATGTACTGAGTAGTGACTTTGACATTTTCACACACACACGAGGGGTCCAATTTGGGTTAGGACTTATGATTGAATGATTCTGAGTGTTGGACTTATAATTGTGAATCTTTGAGATCATGGTTTGTACTTTTTCTTTGAGGATAATACTGGGGAAGTTATTATGTTGGTACTTGTCATTCCTATATTTGTTTTGTTTTGCTTGAGGACAAGCAAAAGCTCAAGTTTGGGGGTGTGATAATTCTATTTTTAATAGAATTATTTGTGCATAATTTCCTAATTAATTATTTAAATCCCCAATTTATTTTATTAATTATCCCCTTTATTTAATTAAAATTCTTTAATGTGCAGGTAAATTAAATCCAGATGAAACTCAGTCATTTCAGTCAAAAAATGGGCTGAAAATGGTTTAAAGGAAACTGGACCACTTCCAATTTGCAAACTGAGTCACCAGTCATCTGGACACGTGGGATATCGGGTGTTAGTATTTTATTCGCTCCGAAACGATAAGATCGACGGACAGCATGTTAACCTTCTGGAAGATACACGCCGGACCACATCACACAGCTAAGTGTACTAGAAGACGGGTGACGTGGAAATATCTACTCTGCAGCAAATAAAATGAAAATAAGTTGCCAAACAATGCAACTCATCTAGGATGAAAAATTACCATTGTACCCCTAAGTGTGTGTACAAATAGAACATGATAGCAATTGAAAAAAGATGGAGTAGCGTAGGTAGAATAGTTTTAGTTCTATTTTTCCTTGTTTTTAAAAGCTTTCCCGAATAGATTTTTAGCCACCATTTTATTTCACTGTTTATTCAATCTTCATTTTATGAGGAGCTTCTTTATTTTCTAGTGTCAGACCCAGATTTTTGTAGCTTGTACCTTATGATTCCTATGTGTATGAACACTATGTAATTATAGTTGAATCATAAGAAGAGTATTTACTAGACATAAAGTGTTAGTGAAATGATTTAACACGCAAAAGCTACATAAAATGCCTAATGTGAGCGATGAGTATCACAGGCTGAACCGAGTAAATCTAAATCATTCTGACTGAAAATAAGAACTTAAAGTAAGAGAGCGTAGAGAGCTCATGAAGGCAAGTTAGCTTGATTTAGTCTCGAACATACAAAATGAGAGTAAAAGCTAAAAAGGGTAAAATAAACCTTTTTGGCGAAATAAGGTGTTTGGGTAAAATTATCCACCGGGAGCGGTTGGAATATAAAGACAAGAGTGTAAAACATAAGATATGACACTTTCAAAATTTGGAGAAAAAGTCAACTTAGTCAATGGTTAAGGAAAGAGTCAACTATAGTTAAGAAAGTGGACTTTTACCATAGTTGACTAATCATGGTTAAAAATTAACTTAAGTGTGGAGAAAAATTTGGGGAAAAATATTCTTGGCCATAATACAAGATAATCATCCCCGGAAGTAAGGAAAATTTATTCGGAAGGATTCTGGAATAAATTTAATGGTTAAAAACGCAATGGGCCTAAGGTGAAAATTTTAAAGCCCATTAAGGTATACTAAATGTATATCGAAATTTTATGTCCTTTAGACCGAATTGTTGGACCAATTGATCGGCCAAATTTTGAGACAATTAAAGGCCCGAGACATAGTAAAAATTTCAGCCCAAAAGCCCATTAGGAAAGCCCAAACCGAGAAGCCCAAATGGAAAAGCCCATGAGATAAATATCTAACCATAGTTAAAGTTAACTATGACTCATAAGGTGACTCATAAGGTGACTCATGGCTAAGGGTTGGAAAGTCAAGCATAATGGCTGAAAAGTAAAGCTTAATGGCTAAGTATGTGGCTTATAAATTCAGCCACACCATTGTCATCTTCATCACACCAAATTCGGCTAGAAGAAGAAACCATTGAAACATATTTTCCAAGCTTTCTCTCACTAGAAATCACTAGGAATTAGGCATATTTGGAACTTGCATTCTTCATGGAAGTTGTTCCAAATTGAAAGGAGAGTGACATATGTTGGAATTGGCTATCAAGGAGCCATAGAGTGCAAACGGAGAGCCTCCAAAGTTTCGGCCAAAGGGTGAACACAAGAATTGGTATATTTTCTAATTTCCAATTTCATATATGTTAATGTATGAATGATTTTAAGTATGTTGATATATGTTTTAAGTATTGAAACATATTAAATCACCATAAAGTGGGTTAGGCCGAGAGTGAGTAATGGGATATTGATTTATGTCAATATGATTTTAAGACATAAATGGATTAGTGTACATGTATTAATGTTAATGGTGTAATTAAAATTAATCAACTTGATTAATTAATACATGTAAATTGTTGGCAATCAAGGTGTTTGATAAAATGCCTAAATGAACTATAAGATGATTGGTAATGTTGCCTACCAAGTGTTTGTGAAAATGCCTAAGTGAAATTGGCTAGATAATAGGCATGGATGGCATGACATGGTAAAACCGAGGCATGGATAGCTCTCGGCCATGGCATGTGGCCGAGAGGCCCAATGGGCCAAGCCCAAATATTTTAGGCCCAATAAGATGTAATGGGCCTAGGACAAGCCCAATAAGAGTTGGTGGGGCCCACAAGTCCAATAGGCCCAACGAAAATGAATAGTAAAATGAAAATGGGCTTAAGGTATAGTTAGGCCCATTAAGGATTATTAAGGCCCATTAAGGGAAAATAGACTGTATTAATGTGTAATACAGTAGAAAAATTATAATTAACCTGAGGAATGGTTATTTACAGCTCCGGAGTTTACATTGAGAGCTGATTGGACTGCGAGATTTAGCAGCACCGAGGAAGTGAGGTCACTTGACGTGATCTGAGGTAAGGGACTTTTGTGAGTAGTTAGAGATACCTGCACGTATTTTCATCTGCTTTTACATTCACTTAAAAACTCTGAGGGTCAGAGAAAGTGAATAATAATTATTGCGACCCGATAGTGACAAATTACGATTTTGCCCCTAGTTAGTCAAAAAGTCAACTTTTGTGAAAAGTTGTAAAAAGCATGGAAACTATTATTGTAAGTGTTTAACTGCTGTTTAGCATGAAAATAAATAGATGGGCTAAATGATTTTAAGGTCGATGTGACTTAAGCATACTTTATAGTGCTGATTTTAATATTTTGTAAAACATCCCTTTTTAATGAGCCATCTATCATATTATGTGAGAATGAATCGTACTAGAGCACCGTTCGCACAAGATTTCATATATTTTCCACATACATTAGTGCTGGATTTTGATTCGCACTAGATTTCCATGACATGCATGATAGAGTACTGGAGTTCTTACTCGTACTCAGTTTTATATGATATATGCATCACAGAGTGCTGAAGCGATTAGCTCGTACTCGAGTTTTACATGAGATACATGACAGAGTACTGGAGCGTTGCTCGTACTCGATTCTTCATGGTTTATACATGACATAGTACTGGAGCTATTGCTCGTACTTGATTTGATGACATTGTGCATAGCATGGTACTGGAGCTATTACTCGTACTTGATTTAATACATGAACTATGCATTGACCTAGTTAATAGAGGTTGCTCGCACTAGAGTTGAGTTTGTGATGTGAAACAGTGTTCGAGCGTAGTGTCGACTATGTGTCGCACTCGAGGGCGCGCACTGTATGTGATATTATTTACATGTTACCCACTCATGCCGCATTCTCGTGTGACTGAGTGTCACATTTTGAGAGGATAGCCAGCATGAGGGTATTAGAGATGTGGTATGATATTCCACAGGTGCGAGGGCTAAGACCTATGGCAGGCACCCTGACTGTGATGTTGATATTCCACGAGTGCGAGGGCTAAGACCTATGGTAGGCACCCTGGCCGTGATGTAGGGTCCACGGGTGTACTTTGTACCGTGCCTGGGGGCGCGAGGAGTACGCTGTACTGTGTGTTACGTATAGCTGACGGCTGTAGTGGACTGACCATCCTCCCGTTACAGCAGTGATACCCCGCACACCGAGTACTGTGTTGCTTGGGATCATATTTCGGATATGCTCATAGTCCAGGATACTATTTGCATTTCACCACAGAGTCTTACATGATATATCACATTGATTGACTGATTTAAATTGCAGACAGACCTGAGGGATGGGTCGGACTCCGATTTTGTGATGTGAATTATGTAATGCCATATTTATTGTGATTTAAATATACATGGCATGATTTACATAAAGGCATGATTTATATACGATGCATTGTTTTGCACTACATGCCTACATTTGAGAAAGAAAGCATGATTTCTGTACATGGGATTTAATCTGTACAAGTATATATATTATATTTAAAGACATGCTTTTAAAGTGAGTTAAGAAAATAATGTTTTCAAGGCATAGCATTATTTTGAGTAGATAGTATAGATATCTACTTGCTTGCCTGATTTCCTTACTGAGCGCGTTGTATGCATACCCCCCTTTCTTTATATCTCTCTACAGAGCGTCAGCAGTAGAGCGAGAGCTATTGAGGGATAGTATTCCTGAGTCCACAGCTAGTTCCTATCGACCGAAAGGTATACAGACTTTGTACGGTTATATATCTAAACATAGAAACAGCACAGTGATGTATATGATATATATTATGGGGAATGTATTTGTATTAGATTTTATATAATCTTACATGTATAATACAAGCAATTATAGTCAGTAACACGTGGTAGACGAGGAGTCTGACATCGAATCACAGCCCAACCATTAAAGAGAGGAAAGGTAAGTTAAAAATGCAAAAATTTTGTAGTGTTTTTGGTTAAAGTCATAGATTGAGAATGGGGTCCTGACAGAATGGTATCAGAGCAGAGGTTGGTCTGATGTGAGTCAGTGTTAGAAAATAGGAAAGTGTACATCCACATAGTACTGTGTTGTGTTTAGATATAACTATGTATTCCAGATAGGAGACAGACTAATTCATTATTATGAATGCAGGAACTTTGCCTATATGGCAAATACGCGTAGTGGTAGAGTTACGAGAGGTAGGGCTCGAGGCCGGGGAGATAGACCCGAGGGACGAGCCGCCGCCGAACCATTACCTACGCATGAGACTCCAGGTGCTACTGAGGCACCCGAGTGTGCCAAGATGCGCTTCACGAGATTAGAGTGTGGTCTCGAGACTATTATTGAGATACTGGCATAGACGATGCCAGGTAGGCAGAGACAGGAGGCAGGAGCTGCGACAGGAGAGGCAGTTGCCCCTGATACACCTACGCAGACAACTGATGCATAGAGGACTGTAGATACTCCTACACCCCCACCGGTTTCGGGTGGTATTGGATTAGGGTATGGATGTGATCTGCATCGGTTGCGAGAATTCCAAAAGTTTTGACCTCCATCCTTTAGTGGGGTCAAGGACCCCGTAGCTGCTGAGGAGTGGTTAGCAGAGATGGAGAAGCTCTATGGATTCTTCGAGTGTACGACCTCAGAGATGTCGCGTTTGCTGCATTCCTACTGAAGGGAGCTGCAGAGCATTGGTGGAAGTCCACCCGACCTATATTGAGATCCCGACACACAGATATCAGTTGGGATATATTTCGGGAGGCCTTCAGGAGGAAGTTTGTTCCCGACACCGCGCAGCGAAAATTACAGGCAGAGTTTTTAGGACTAAACCAGGGGAGTTTATCTGTGGATGAGTATGAGACTCGATTCCTATCCCTAGGGAGATATGACCCGGATACCATGTACAGTGAGACCAGGAAGGTCCACAGGTTTATCGACGGATTGAGGCCGGTGCTACGGTCCAAGTTGGTCCCATTAGACATAGTGACATATGAGGAAGCAGTGCGCAGGGCGCAATTATGTGAGCAGGATTACGAGAGGAATGCTTTCGAGTTTGGGAAGTTTAGTCGTAGCCGAGATATACAGAAGAAGAGGCCAGATAGAGATTTCAGTTATCGAAGAGGGAGAAAACTCTTCGGTAAGAGATTACGGGTAGAGGAGGCACGAGAGAGATATGCTAGACCTCCTGCTTATCCGACTGTAGCCCCAGCAAAGGGCATTGTCATGGGAGGACAGAGACCTACTGCAAATCAGTGCAGAAGATGCGGTAAACAACATGGCAGTAGACCGTGTCTGCTAACTCCTAGGGTATGTTTTCGATGTGGGAAACAGGGGCATAAGGCTAAAGAGTGCCAGGAGATATTTGTTACTTCACCACTGAGGGGCAGGGAGCCTGATAGAATCCCAGCTGGTACGTCTGCTCAGAGAGGTAGAACGACGGTAGAGGAGAAGGGGAAACAAGTGATGGGCCAAGGGCGAGTACATGTTTTGGACCAAGGGACATCAGATGCTTCATCGGATGTGAGTCGAGGTAACATCCTGATTTATGATATTGAAGCATATGTTTTAATTGATCCTGGTGCCACGCATTCTTTTGTATCGCCTTCATTTGCATGTAAATTAGCAAGTTGAGAGTAGGGGATAAGGAGATGACAGCCAATCTAATGTTACTAAGTATGAGTGACTTTGATATAATATTAGGAATGGATTGGCTATCTGCAAACCATGCTGTTTTAGATTGCTATGCTAAGATAGTTATGTTCCCTAACCCTACTAGATATGTTGTAAAGTTTAATAAGAATAAATGAAAGGAGTAGTTATGATTATTACATGATTTCTGATTTAGAAAACCTTCCACATATCAAGGTTTCATTGCGTACGTGGTAGATATGGATAAGGCACATCCGGAGTTGTCAGATATTACTGTGGTCAGTGAGTACCCAGATGTTTTCCTGGATGAATTGCTAGGGTTACCACCAGACAGAGAGATGGAGTTCTGTATAGATCTGGTACCTGATACGGAGCCTATTTCGAGACCACCATATCACATGGCCTTAGTTGAGCTGGAGGAGCTCAAGAGACAGTTACAGGAGCTGTTGGATAGGGGTTTTGTTCGATCGAGTGTTTCGCCTTGGGGAGCACCGGTTCTGTTTGTGAGGAAGAAGGATGGGAGCCTCCGATTGTGTATAGACTACCAATTGTTGAATAAGGCGACCATCAAGAATAGATACCCCCTTCCACGTATTGACGACTTGTTAGATCAGCTTCAGGGAGCACAGGTCTTTTCTAAGATTGACCTAAGGTCTGGGTATCATCAGCTGAAGGTTCGGAGTGGAGATGTACCCAAGACAGCATTTCGTACCCGATATAGCCACTATGAGTTCTTGGTCATGCCATTCGGATTGACGAATGCTCCAACTGCTTTCATGGCTTTGATGAACATTGTGTTCAAGCCATATTTGGACCAATTTGTTATCGTCTTCATCGATGACATATTGGTGTATTCGAGATCCAAGGAGGAGCATGAGGAGCACCTCAGGATCATGTTGCAGACGTTACGAGAGTATGAGTTATATGCTAAGCTCAGTAAGTGTGACTTTTGGTTGTCACAGATCTCGGTTTTGGGACATGTTGCATCGAGAGATGGTGTATCAGTTGATCCATCTAAGATAGAGGCTGTAGTTCAGTGGGAACAGTCGAGGACAGTCATCGAGATCAGGAGTTTTTTAGGTTTAGCTGGATACTATCGGAGATTCGTTGAGGGATTTTCGAAGTTGGCTGCTCCGTTGACACGTCTTACTCGAAGGAGTGCACCGTTCGTATGGAACGAGGATTGTGAGAAGAGTTTTGAGGAGTTGAAGCGTCGATTGACCACCGCTCTGATTCTCACTATCCCTACCAGCTCTGGAGGATTTGCAGTGTATACCGATGCTTCGCATCAGGGACTGGGCTGCGTATTGATGCAGGATGGGAAGGTAGTTGCTTATGGATCCAGACAGTTGAAGGATCATGAGAAGAACTATCCGACCCACGATTTGGAGCTAGCAGCGGTAGTGTTTACGTTGAAGGTATGGTGCCACTACTTGTATGGCGAGAAGTTCCAGATATTTACCGACCACAAGAGCCTCAAGTACCTGTTCTCGCAGAAAGAGCTGAACAAGAGACAGAGAAGATGGCTAGAGCTTCTAAAGGACTACGATTGTGAGATACTTTATCATCCGGGTAAGGCTAACGTTGTAGCCGATGCCTTGAGTAGGAAGAGCCTAGGGATGGTATCGTACATGATGGTTAGGGAACATGATTTGCTAGAGCAGTTTGCTAGCCTCAGTTTGGGAGTCGTGCCTTCTGACATGGATACAGGCTATGTGATAGCTAGTCTACGCTTAGAGCCGGATCTGTTGGACAGGATCGGAGTGGCTCAGCAGACTGATCCATTTTGTATGGATGTGAGTAGTCAGATGTAGAAAGGCACAGTGACTGATTTTGATTTTGAGTTGAGTTCTGATGGACTACTGAGGTTCAGAGGCAGATTGTGTGTTCCCGAGGATCCAAGACTCAGGAGATTGATATTGGCGGAAGCTCATTCGTCGAGGTATACGTTACATCCGGGGAGTAACAAGATGTATCAGAACCTCCGAAAGGTATACTGGTGGTCGGGTATGAAGAGAGATGTAGCAGACTTCGTGGCAAAGTGTCTCGTATGTCAGCAAGTGAAGGTAGAGCATCAGAAACCTGCAGGGTTATTGCAGCCTCTACCTATACCGACATGGAAATGGGAGCATATCACCATGGATTTCGTGATGGGTTTACAGAGAACCCGCAGGAATCACGATGCTATATGGGTGATCGTCGACAGACTGACGAAGTCAGCCCACTTCATAGCTATGAGAGCGACCGATACTCTGAGTTTATTAGCAGAACTATATGTACGCGAGGTAGTGAGGTTACACGGTGTACCAGTGAGCATAGTCTCTGATAGGGATTCCCGCTTCACTTCCCACTTTTGGGAACATTTTCAGGAAGCCATGGGAAACCAGTTGAGTTTGAGCACCGCTTTCCATCCTCAGACAGATGGTCAGTCAGAGAGGACTATACAGACTCTGGAGGATATGTTGAGAGCATGTGTGCTAGATTATCGAGGCTCCTGGGATGACCACCTACCACTAGCCGAGTTCGCCTACAACAACAGTTATCATTCGAGTATCGGGATGGCACCGTATGAGGCTTTGTATGGCCGTAGATGTCGTTCCCCTATTGGATGGGAAGAAGTGGGTGACCGTAAGATTTTCGCTCCTGACATGGTTACGCAAGCATCTGAGGACGTCCGCTTGATTATAGAGAGACTGAGGACAGCTCAGAGCAGACAGAAGAGTTACACTGACAGAAGATGTTGGCCACTAGAGTTTGCAGGTGGTGAATCTGTGTTTTTGAGAGTTTCTCCTTCCAAGGGCATAGCGAGATTTGGGAAGAGAAGAAAACTAAATCCTCGCTATATTGGACCCTTTGAGATACTTGATCGAGTGGGAGATAAGGCGTATAGGTTGGCATTGCCACCGGACTTATCAGGTGTCCATAACGTCTTCCACATATCGATGCTTCGGAAGTATCATCCGGATCCGGCACATGTGATTAGTTTCGAGCCTTTGGAGCTCCGAGAGGACATGTCATATGTTGAGAAACCGATTCGGATATTGGATAGGAAGGAGAAGGTTTTGAGATCGAAGACCATTGGGTTAGTGAAGATTCTCTGGCAGTATCATACTTCAGAGGAAGCTACTTGGGAGCTAGAGAGTCTGATGCGAGAGAAGTACCCTCACCTATTTGATGACTGACTTGGTTCTAATTTGGAGGACCAAATTTTCTGAGTGGGGGAGGATTGTCAGACCCAAATTTTTGTAGCTTGTACCTTATGATTCCTATGTGTATGAACACTATGTAATTATAGTTGAATCATAAGAAGAGTATTTACTAGACATAAAGTGTTAGTGAAATGATTTAACACGCAAAAGCTACATAAAATGCCTAATATGAGAGATGAGTATCACAGGCTGAACCGAGTAAATCTAAATCATTCTGACTGAAAATAAGAACTTAAAGTAAGAGAGCGTAGAGAGCTCATGAAGGCAAATGAGAGTAAAAGCTAAAATGGGTAAAATGGACCTTTTTGGCGAAATAAGGTGTTTGGGGTAAAATTATCCACCGGGAGCGGTTGGAATATAAAGATGAGAGTGTAAGACATAAGATATGACACTTTCGAAATTTGGAGAAAAAGTCAACTTAGTCAATGGTTAAGGAAAGAGTCAACTATAGTTAAGAAAGTGGACTTTTACCATAATTGACTAATCATGGTTAAAAATTAACTTAAGTGTGGAGAAAAATTTGGGGAAAAATATTCTTGGCCAGAATATAAGATAATCATCCCCGAAAGTAAGGAAAATTCATTCGGAAGGATCCCGGAATAAATTTAATGGTTAAAAACGCAATGGGCCTAAGGTGAAAATTTTAAAGCCCATTAAGGTATATTAAATGTATATCGAAATTTTTAGGTCCTTTAGACCGAATTGTTGGACCAATTGATCAGCCAAATTTTGAGACAATTAAAGGCCCGAGACATAGTAAAAATTTCAGCCCAAAAGCCCATTAAGAAAGCCCAAACTGAGAAGCCCAAATGGAAAAGCCCATGAGATAAATATCTAACCATAGTTAAAGTTAACTATGACTCATAAGGTGACTCATAAGGTGACTCATGGATAAGGGTTGGAAAGTCAAGCATAATGGCTGAAAAGTAAAGCTTAATGGCTAAGTATGTGGCTTATAAATTCAGCCACACCATTGTCATCTTCATCACACCAAATTCGGCTAGACGAAGAAACCATTGAAACATATTTTCCAAGCTTTCTCTCACTAGAAATCACTAGGAATTAGGCATATTTGGAACTTGCATTCTTCATGGAAGTTGTTCCAAATTGAAAGGAGAGTGACATATGTTGGAATTGGCTATCAAGGAGCCATAGAGTGCAAACCGAGAGCCTCCAAAGTTTCGGCCAAAGGGTGAACACAAGAATTGGTATATTTTCTAATTTCCAATTTCATATATGTTAATGTATGAATGATTTTAAGTATGTTCATATATGTTTTAAGCATTGAAGCATATTAAATCACCACAAAGTGGGTTAGGCCGAGAGTGAGTAATGGGATATTGATTTATGTCAATATGATTTTAAGACATAAATGGATTAGTGTACATGTATTAATGTTAATGGTGTAATTAAAATTAATCAAATTGATTAATTAATACATGTAAATTGTTGGCAATCAAGGTGTTTGATAAAATGCCTAAATGAACTATAAGATGATTGGTAATGTTGTCTACCAAGTGTTTGTGAAAATGCCTAAGTGAAATTGGCTAGATAATAGGCATGGATGGCATGACATGGTAAAACCGAGGTATGGATAGCTCTCGGCCATGGCATGTGGCCGAGAGGCCCAATGGGCCAAGCCCAAATATTTTAGGCCCAATAAGATGTAATGGGCCTAGGACAAGTCCAATAAGAGTTGGTGGGCCCCACAAGTCCAATAGGCCCAACGAAAATGAATAGTAAAATGAAAATGGGATTAAGGTATAGTTAGGCTGATTAAGGATTATTAAGGCCCATTAAGGGAAAATAGACTGTATTAATGTGTAATACAGTAGGAAAATTATAATTAACCTGAGGAATGGTTATTTACAGCTCCGGAGTTTACATTGAGAGCTGATTGGACTGCGAGATTTAGCAGCACCGAGGAAGTGAGGTCACTTGACGTGATCCGAGGTAAAGGACTTTTGTGAGTAGTTAGAGATACCTGCACGTATTTTCATCTGCTTTTACATTCACTTAAAAACTCTGAGGGTCAGAGAAAGTGAATAATAATTATTGCGACCTGATAGTGGTAAATTACGATTTTACCCCTAGTTAGTCAAACAGTCAACTCTTGTGAAAAGTTGTAAAAAGCATGGAAACTATTATTGTAAGTGTTTAACTGCTGTTTAGCATGAAAATAAATAGATGGGCTAAATGATTTTAAGGTCGATGTGACTTAAGCACACTTTATAGAGCTGATTTTAATATTTTGTAAAACATCCCTTTTTAATGAGCCATCTATCATATTATGTGAGAATGAATCGTGCTAGAGCACTGCTCACACGGGATTTCATATATTTTCCACATACATTAGTGCTGAATTTTGATTCGCACTAGATTTCCATGACATGCATGATAGAGTACTAGAGTGATTAGCTCGTACTCGAGTTTTACATGAGATACATGACAGAGTACTGGAGCGTTGCTCGTACTCGATTCTTCATGGTTTATACATGACATAGTACTGGAGCTATTGCTCGTACTTGATTTGATGACATTGTGCATAGCATGGTACTGGAGCTATTACTCTTACTTGATTTAATACATGAACTATGCATTGACCTAGTTGCTAGAGGTTGCTCGCACTAGAGTTGAGTTTGTGATGTGAAACAGTGTTCGAACGTAGTGTCGACTGTGTGTCGCACTCGAGGGCGCGCACTGTATGTGATATTATTTACATGTTACCCACTCATGCCGCATTCTCGTGTGACTGAGTGTCACATTTTGAGAGGATGGCCAGCATGAGGGTATTAGAGATATGGTATGATATTCCATAGGTGCGAGGGCTAAGACCTATGGCAGGCACCCTGACTGTGATGTTGATATTCCACGGGTGCGAGGGCTAAGACCTATGGTAGGCACCCTGGCCGTGATGTAGGGTCCACAGGTGTACTTTGTACAGTGCCTGGGGGCGCGAGGAGTATGCTGTACCGTGTGTTACGTATAACTGACTGCTGTAGTGGACTGACCATCCTCCCGTTGCAGCAGTGATGCCCCGTACACCGAGTACTGTGTTGCTTGGGATCACATTTCGGATATGATCATAGTCCAGGATACTATTTGCATTTCACCACAGAGTCTTACATGATATATCACATTGATTGACTGATTTAAATTGCGGACAGACCTGAGGGATGGGTCGGACTCCGATTTTGTGATGTGAATTATTTAATGCCATATTTATTGTGATTTAAATATACATGGCATGATTTACATAAAGGCATGATTTATATACGATGCATTGTTTTGCACTACATGCCTACATTTGAGAAAGAAAGCATGATTTCTGTACATGGGATTTAATCTGTACAAGTATATATATTATATTTAAAGACATGCTTTTAAAGTGAGTTAAGGAAATAATGTTTTCAAGGCATAGCATTATTTTGAGTAGATAGTATAGATATCTACTTGCTTGCCTGATTTCCTTACTGAGCGCGTTGTATGCTCACCCCCCTTTCTTTACATCTCTCTACAGAGCGTCAGCAGTAGAGCGAGAGCTATCGAGGGATAGTATTCCTGAGTGCACAGCTAGTTCCTATCGACCGACAGGTATACAGACTTTGTACGGTTATATATCTAAACATAGAAATAACACAGTGATGTATACGATATATATTATGGGGAATGTATTTGTATTAGATTTTATATAATCTTACATGTATAATACAAGAAATTACAGTCAGTAACAGTATATTGACATGTATGTATGATAATGGATAACGTGGTAGATGAGGAGTCTGACATCGAATCACAGCCCAACCATTGAAGAGAGGAAAGGTAAGTTAAAAATGCAAAAAATTTGTAGTGGTTTTTGGTTAAAGTCATGGATTGAGAATGGGGTCCTGACATCTAGTCTTTGGTAATTTCATTTATGGTAATCAATTTCATTTCCTTCTTCTCAGTGTTGTTAAAGTTTCATTCCTTTATTTTTATGCTCGGGTGTTTATGAAAAGCTTTTAAGTGTTTTTATAGTTTGTATTCTCGGTTTGCTTATCAAGTTGGTTTATTCCTTTGATTTTCTATTGTCAATCGGGTTAATGGTTTCATCGAGCAGTCGACTAGTGTGAGAGGGTATACATAGCTAGTGACAGTGGCTAAGCATCCTCTCCTTGCTCCGTTGTATCCATTAGCAATGGTCATCTATGCCTTTGTTTTCAAATCCATCATTTTACATTAACTACTGCGTTGTTTTTGTTTTATTATTCTTCTCATTTGCTGTTTAAAGTTTTAATCAATTTTGTTTTCTGTTGGTGTGTGTCTCAGGTTTCTTTGCTATGTGGAGCCGAGAACATTGGTGCTGAGGGAAGAAGCTACTGGATGATGGTGCTCAGGTTTATTCATGGAAGCAGCAGTAGCATGATTTTTATCCTCTGTTTTGCTCTGTTATATTATTTTTGTACTGTTCACAAGTTTTCCCATGTTCTGCATGTTGCCATTAGGTTCTAACTAGTTAAATATAGCTATGATTTGTATTTCCCTCCTCGTCATGCTTTGTTTCTAAGTGACTGCATCTTTGTTGCTTTCTGCTTCGATTTTTTTAAGTTTCTATTCCCTCTCGGTTTTGCTTAGTTTCATTTAAACTTCACTATTTGCATGATGATAAATATTCGTTAAAGTGGTTTTTGCTCATGATTCTACTGTTGTTTCCTATTGTTCATGCAAGAGTTGGCTTGAAGGCATAATCGTTGTTGGCTGTGTACTGGAGATGGTGCACGATGCAGAGAGAGGCCGAGTCGAATGCTGGACATGCGAAGCAGAGCAGCAGGATGCGGGACAGGGAGCCATCTGTGTAGTCGAGGCTATGTTACAGGGGATGGAGCAGGATACGGCTAGCGTCTGGATGCAGCAGTAAAGGCCATCACCTGGGCAGTAACGTGTACGTGCAGGAAGCTATGCAGAACGAGGCTGGTGTTGAGAGACAGTACCTGGATGCAGACCTGGAAATGGAGCAATAGTGTATAATACAGCACAGTCAGGACCGCATGGCTTTTGCTAGCTGGACATTTGGTTAAGGCCATGTTTGGCCTTGCAAATCAGCCACCATTCTATTTTCATGCTCATTTGTTATTTTATTATTCCTTTTAATTGTATTGTTTTAGCTTAGGTTAGTTTAGGTTAAAATAGTCTTAATTTAATTTGTATGTTAGTGTTTCTTGCCTATTAGTTTAAAAAATTGCTTTAATTAGAAATTAAGAGTTAAATCTAGTGTTAGGTAGTGCATAAGTACTATAAGTAGAAAAATTATTTTAAGCCCTTTTAGGTTAGATTTTATTCTAAGAAAAAATCCAAAAACAATTATTTTTCATGCATTGGTTATATATTTTATTTACTTAGTAATTAGTTAGAGTTAGATTTAATTTAGGATCATTTTATAGGTAGTTAATTTCTTAGTTTGATTAGTATTTCTTTAGTTAATAGAAGCTTTATTTTATTAGACTTTAGGTTAGCTTAATTTGCATTTTTATTAATTAGTTTAATTACATGCATATTTTATTTTAGGTTTGTTTAATTTTAGTTTAATTAATTTGTTTCTTATTTTATTATTTGCATTTTTAATTACGTTAATTAATTTTAACTGTTTTAATTATCTTTTGTAGGTATTTGCTTTTAATTTCTTGGAGCTATTTAAGTAATTTTAGCTCTGTTTAATTTTCTTTATTTTATAGTTTTTATTAATTTCAGTACTATTAGCCTTGTAGATCACCCATCAACAACTTCATAATTTGCTAGGATATACTTAGGATAAGATTAACCGGTAGTTAATTAGGCAATTCAGCTTCTCTATGGGACGATAATTCGGGACTCAAATCTCATTATTACTTGTACGACCCGTGCACTTGTGGATACACGTCTAGGTCACTTAGAGTGGGCGTTGTCGAGTATCAGTCACAGAATAGTACAAAGTGATAAAAGTTATCAAATTGCATTTTCTTATCATTTTAACTTCACATACTGCTTATACTTATGCTAAATACTGAGGACCAAAATTACACTGCAAGGATAAAATTACCAAAATATCCATGCTTTGGCCAAAACTACATAATGGTCCTATGATCATTTTCAAGCTACATTATGGTTCATTTCATGTTCCATTACATGAATCATGTTCCAATTTAATAAATCTCCATGCAATTTCATAGAAATTCCACTTGCTTTCTCTAAAAATCTTTAGTTTTACACTACAACTATGTCATACATGTTTTCTTTCATCAAACTAACTTCATATATCATCTACCCATTTCATATAAACTAACATATCATGGAACCAAGCATTGAAACTTCCTTTACCCATGGAAACCCAAATAGCCTAAACTCCCTCCAAGCACAAGGGTTGATTTTTCTTCAATCTAAACACATAAAGACTCCTCATTAGTCCTTAAAAATATTCTTTAAGCTTGTAAAAGAAGGCAATTCAAAACCTTTCAAAATGGCCAAAATTTAAACTTAAGGAAAGTTAAAAAACCATTTTTTATCTCCTAAACCACAAGAATTTGTCACGACCCTCTTCCCGTGACTTAACTTTCTACTAACAGTTAGGCTGTGAGTCAACATCCATATCACATCTCATACATTTTATAATTTGAATACATTTAAAGAAATAGAAATGGTACTTTATACATATGCGGAAGTGTTTACATCAGTTTCTATTATATACATCCCTTTCGTACAAAAGATAACTAGACTGTGCATTAATTTACAAGATACAAAATTTTTCTCATAACTAGTTTATACCTCTGCTCTGCTGGATGACTGAAGAGCATGATAGTAGGAGCAACTGCAGTAAGCTCACTACTGTGTAGAATCTGTAGAGGAGGAAATAAGGGGGTGAGCTAACACGCTCAGTAAGGAAAATATGAAAGCAGGTAGATAACTACACTATCTGCATGCTTAAAAATACATATACATTCATTTTCCTCATAAAACATATGTATTTCCTTTAAAATAACTTCCATCAATGTGAAATCATTAATTCGCGGGATGAATAGATGCAATTCACACAGAATCACACAACATACACTTTTCACACAGCTTATTCTTAAAGTCACACAGCATACACTTAAAAATCACTTTGCACTTAGCAAATCAGTACACATGAGACATAATATGGGATAGAATCACCCAAATCACACAGCTGGGGACATATGTTACCTCACACAATAGTAACAATGTCATATCACACAGATATAAGGACTTATGGCCATAGTCTGGATTTCCAGGTAACACTGATCAGGTGTGTGGGAATCCCATGCTTGGAGAGGCGGATCAACCATCCCTTTAGCTCACACAGAATCACTAAGATATTCACGATACATCGAACTCTGTGGCTAACGCTCATGGTACAGCGTGCTCCCGTGGATCCTTATTCCCATGTCCCTTTTGTCTCAAAATTCACATGCGATCAAGTCTATGCACGATCACTCAATAATACACGACGGCTCTAGCATGGTTTTACTCGTCACACAGATAAACCCCGTGTGAGCAACTCAATATAGGATCACATAGCTCTACCTAAGGCATCTAGCATAGTTTTACTTATCACACAGCAAAATCGTAGAAACCACGTGCGATCAACTCAGCGTACGATCACACAGCAATACCTGAGGCGTCTAGCACGGTTTTTAGCTCATCATATAGTAAAATCATAAGGCCTCATGCGAGCAACTCAATGTAGGATTACATAGCTCTACCTGAGGCATCTAGCATGGTAAGTCTAGGAAATTACATTCAAGCATCGTCAAAGTAAGACCACTTAGCAATACCCGAAGGCTCTAGCGTGATTCTCAAAATCTGGTGCGAGCTCTCGAGTGGATCACACAGTAACACTCAGCTCCAGCGCTGTTAGTTTTTCTCAAATCCTTTTAAAAATTATGTACGAGTGGGCTGGTATATCTACCGTTGCCACATTGGCTCTAGCACATATTACACAAAAAAAATCGATAGCTAGCTCCATTCACAAGGCATGAGTGAGAGGTAATCTCCCTTCAATCACTCATTAAATACTTTTCACTTAGAAGTACATGCATTCTATATGTAATAGTCAAACCGAGAGCCAGTTTATCATTTATACTTTCAAAACGACTCTTCACCAAGTATACTTTTTACTTCGAAGTACATGCATTCTATATGCAATAGCCAAACTGAGAGCCTGGACTTCGAGTACACCAATATGTCATTTATAAAGACAATAATGAATCTATCTAGGTACAACTTAAATACATCATTCATTAATGCCATAAACGTTCGTCAACCCAAATGGCATAACTAATAAATCATAATGGCCATAACGGGTCCGAAACATTGTCTTGGGCACATCTCCACTTCGAATCATCAACTGATGATACCCAGACCTCAGATAAATCTTTGAAAAGATTTGTGCTCCCTCCAACTGATCCAATAGATCATCAATTCATGGAAGGGGATATTTGTTCCTGATGGTAGCCTTGTTCAACAACTGATAATCTATACACAGTCGGAGACTCTCATCTTTCTTCTTAACAAATAGAACTGGTGCTCCCCATGGTGACACACTTAGTCTGATGAACCCCTTATCTAATAGCTCTTGCAACTACATCTTTAATTCCTCCAATTCCATTGGAGCCATTCTATACGGTGATTTGGATATTGGTTCAGTACCGGGCACCAAATCAATACAGAATTTCATCACTCTGTCTGGTGGCAACCCTGGTAATTTATTGGGAAAGACATCGGGAATTCTTTAACCACTGGGATGTCAGCTAAATTCGGGTGTGCCTTATCCAAATCAACCACATAGGCGATAAAACCTTGAACACATTATTATCATTATCTGTTAATACAATCATCCATCTTTGGAAATAATTTACAACTTTCATTACTCTTTAAGTTTTACAACATACTTTTCAGGGGTGTAAAACATTATTGTCTTAGCTTAATAGTCTAAAACAGCATGGTTTGCAGTCAACCAATCCATTCCTAGTATTACATCAAAGTCCTTCATATGTAGTAGGATGAGATCGGCCGACATGTCATTTTCCCCTACTTTTAACTTACAACCATTACATACATACTCCGTCACTACATTATCCCTCACGGGAGTGCTTATAAGCAACACCCTACCTAAAGGTACAGGTTTCACATGTTTAAACAGTTTACATGCAAATGCAGGCGATATAAATGAATGCATGACACCAGGATCTATTAATGCTAATGCTTCAAATTCAAAGATTAGGATGGCACCTTTAATCACATCCGTAGAAGCTTCTGGAGATGCCTGATCCAACGTAAACACTCGCCCTCGACCAACAGCTTGTTTCCCTTTCTCTTCAGCTGTGGCCTTCTTCTTAGGTGTCTCCACTGTAGCCTTCTCTGGCTCTTTTCCCTTCTGTGGGGCTGTATCAATTGACTCTGGGCATTCACGAGCTATGTACCCTGGTTTACCGCATCTATAACATGTTCTCGTCAACAAATAGCATGACCTATTCCTATGATATCTACCACACATTCTGCACTACTCGGGTGGTAGGTCGGGGTCCGCCAATAACTATGCCCCTTAAAGCTGGAGGTAAAGCTGGATAAGCTAGAGGTTTTACAGGCCTTTCTCGTACATCCTTAATCTTTGGCCCATTACCAAATAATCTTCGGCCCTTTCTGAATCCTTTGTCATCAACAGACTCTTTCGGTCTCTATCTCTGCCTTTACCACTCTTGCTCAACTTCGAGGCATGCAACTCATAGTCCTGCTCACATAACTGAGCTCTGCGTACTGCCTTGTCATAGCTAGTAATGTCCAATGGAGCCAACTGATCTCTGATCGAAGGTCTCAACCCCACAAGAAATTTTTGGACCTTCCTATCCTGACAGCCTGTGGTCACTGTGTCATATCTACCCAGGGATGTGAATCCCAACTCATACTCATCCACTGTATGGTTCCCTTGAGTCAAGGTCAGAAATTCCATTTGCATCTTCCTCTGAGCAGTGGCTGGAATGTACTACCTCCTGAAGGCATCTAAAAATATATCCCAAGTCACCATCGGGTGATGTGTACTCAAAATCGGCTGGATGGCCATCTACTAATACTCGACCTCACCCTCTAGTATAAAATCCGTAAAGGTGACCTTCTTTGTGGTAGAGCAATGGAAGAATCTATTGAGTTTCTCCATACTGCGAATCCAATGCTCCACTAACATTAGGTCCTTCACCCCACTAAATGAAGGTAACCCAAACTTCTTGAATTCTCTCAGTCTGCCTAGATTACAATCATAAATTCCTTCACCACCAACCTGTTGTGGAGCTACAGGATCCTGGACTGGTGGGGGAATATCCTGAACTGGGGGAGGTGTAAGAATCTCTGCCTCTACATCCTGAGGTCTCAGTGCAGGCTGTGCAGGCTCATGTCTCTCTTATGCAATAGCCAGACCAGTAGGGTTCTCCTGTCTGCCCTCAAATCTGGCCATTTCCTGTGTAAACATCTCTATAACCGTGTCTACACTACGCTGTAGCTACGCTATACATGCCTCAGCGGCATCACTAAGACCAGGTGGGTCTCTACTAGAATTGGACCCACTACACCTCTCGGGCTCATCTCTATGCCCCTAAGAGCGCGAACTCTCTCCTCTACGAGTACGTAGTCTATCCGACATCCTGCATACTCAAAATAAGGGTCTCAGTCACATTTTCGCTTGGTATACACAATTGTATCCAAATAATGCGCAGTACTTTAGGGATGTATAATTTTCTAAGTATGGATACTGACTCACATCGATCTAACTCAAGCTCTAATACCAATCTCTGTCACGACCCTCTTTTCGTGACTTAACTTTCTGCTAATAGTTGGGTTATGAGTCAACATTCATATCCACATCTCATACAATTTATAATTTGAATTCATTTAAAGAAATAAAAACTATACTTTTATAAATATGCGGAAGCGTTTACATCAGTTTCTATTATATACATCCCTTTCATACAAAAAATAACTAGACTGTACATTAATTTACAAGATACAAAAATTTTCTCATAACTAGTGTATACCTCTGTGCTGCTGGATGACTGAAGAGCACGATAGCAGGAGCAACTGCAGTAAGCTCACTACTGCCTAGAATCTGTAAAGGAGGAAATAAGAGGGTGAGTTAACACATTCAGTAAGGAAAATATAAAAGCAGGTAGATAACTACACTATCTACATGCTTAAAAATAGATATACATTCATTTTCCTTATAAAACATATGCATTTCCTTTAAAACAACTTTCATCGATGCGAAATCATTAATTCACGGGATGGATATATGCATATTCACATAGAATCACACAGCATACTCTTTTCACACAGTTCATTTTTAAAATCACACAGCATACACTTAAAAATCACTTTGCATTTAGCAAATCAGTATACATGATACATAATATGGGATAGAATCACCCGGATCACACAGCTGGGGACATATGTTACCTCACACAGTAGTAATAACGTCATATCACATAGATATAAGGATTTATGGCCATAATCTGAATTTTCAGGCAACACTAATCAGGTGTACGAGAATCCCATGCTTAGGGAGGTGGATCAACCATCCCTTCATCTCACACAGAATCACTAAGATATTCACAACACATCATACTCTGTGGCTAATGCTCACGGTACAGCATGCTCCCGTGTGAGACCCCGTATATGTATAATTGTAATTGTATATAGAAATGTAAATGGAGTTATACTATGATTTCATAAGTGAAGTATATGTGACGTCAGTCCATAAGTTTAATGTACACACTTGCAATAAGAGTTGTGATTGTACATACAAGTTACATTATGTATGAATGTGAAGAAATGGACTTAAACATGTGAAGAATATGAGTGGGATGGAATATGAGTGGTACGGTAAAATGAAATGAAGATTTGCATGAGTGTGTACTTCCATTTGGTTTATATCAAGTACCTTTGGTCATACAAAGATTCTATACAAGTTTTAATGTGTATGAAGTATTAATGGATGTCATTTTCAAGTCTCAAAGATGATTGGATTAGAAAATGACCATGGCAACAAAATGTATGAAGTTTGGTATGTGTTACTGCAGAAAAACTGTAAAAAATCTAGAAATATGAATGACAGATCGATCTCATAGGATGAGAGATCTATCTGGAAGAGCCAAAATGCTCTTATTTTGAGTTATGGAACATGACAGATTGATCTCTAAGGGAGCCAGATCGATCTCCTACACATTTTGTAAAATGCAGATCGATCCTTAATGGAACATATCGATCTCCTTAACTCTCGGATTGGAAGCAAATTTATCTCCCCTAAGACCAGATCGATCTCCTTAAGCTTCTGTTTGACAGCAGATTGATCTCAAGCCTCAACAGATCGATCTCTTGTCTTCAAAATGTCTTGGAAAAGAGGGATTTTAAGAGGACCATATTGATCTCCACCCAAGGCAGATCGATCTCATCAAGCTGAATCTATAAATATGGAGCAATTGGATCTGCATTTCTGAGATAAAAACCAATCTTTCCCATTTTTAACCTAAAACCTAGCTTTCTCACTCCTAAATCCACACATTTTCAGTAAGATTGAGGGAAAGCTATTAGAGACAAAGTTGTTCACATCAAAGAGAAGAACAACATAGTTTGGAGGCATTTCTCCATTTGTTGGATTAAGGGATCAAAGGTGCATTTTCATTGGAGCAAAGAGGAAATCAAGCTAGGTGAGTTTCTAAATGAAATAACTTAAGTACATTGTGTAGATATTGATTTTGGAGTTGTTTGGTATGCATAGAAAGGGTAGAAACTACCTAAGAAGTAATAAATCCACCATGACCTAGAAATGGTCTAGTGTGAGAAAGTGAAATGTGTTGAGATTAATGATGAATGGGATATATTGAAGTTAATGATAGTGTTGTGGTATGATTTTAAGGTGTTGTTAGTGAATAAATTGTGAGATTTACCTAAAAGGGAAAAAATGTGGATTAAGGCATTGGTAAATGCAAATATGGGCTATATTGACTAATAAGGTCAAATGTGGGTTATATTGACTAATAAGGCATTGGTAAATGCAAAGATGGGTTATATTGACTAATAAGGTCAAGTGGTTTGGATGATTAAATTGTAACTTTCGAGGATACACCAGAGCAAGGCGAGCCAAGAGCGCAAGAAGCTAAGAGAAAAAGAGAGTCGCACTCAAGTAAATTGAGGTAAGGGAATTCTATGGACTCTTAGAAATATTTGTGCGTAATTTGGGCGCATTAAATGCTTTGCTAGAATGCATGAGATATTAGGAAATGATGTTGGGTAATATGTAGCCGGTATCACATGATATGGCCATAGTCCTAGAGGTTATTACCTTTTATTGAATTGCCTATCTCACATGTCTATTGTTTTGTGAATAAATCCATGTTTGAAATGATTTGTGGGTCAGGACAGTCCGAGGGAGGGGCTGAGACCTGACAAGTGTTGGATTGTTTTGTTGATTATTTTTAAAGTGCACTGATGCATGATGATTATTGCCATGCTTTATTGTGAAAAAAGCATGATGATTTATACCATGCTTTGAAATGAATTGTGCACTAGATTTTAATAGCATGAATGCTTTACATACCATTAACACAAACATGAACTCATATTTTGAGAAACGATGAAAAGTATGATTTGAGCATGGCATCACGATCACGTAGATAGGGCAGTATCTACTTGTTCGCATGATTGCCTTACTGAGTATGTTGTTTGCTCACCCCCTTATTTTTTCCCTCTCTATAGAGTGTTGAGCATAGATTGAGCGTGATTGGAGGCTTTTCCTTTTGGTATCCACTGCATCCCATCGCGTAAGGTATACACACTGTTGTAATTTTGTATCAGAACTTACGGTAGCACAGTAGCATTTTGTATGTAACTATTGGGGATGTAAAAGGATGTAAACACATGTAAACGACTCTGACTTATTTACACAAGTGTTTACTTATAAATAATATACAAATTGAATTCGTATGGTGGAGTGAGTTAGACGTCGACACACAGCCCAACTATTGAGGAGAGTAGCTGTTCACAATTGAGGTAAAGACGGATAATAAATGATGTATAAAAATGTGAAAAATTTATACGTATTTTGGTAAGTTGAGGATCGTGACAGAAGTTGGTATCAGAGCCTCAGTTGGTCTGACGTGTGTCGTGTCTAAAATACTTAATAAGTTGGAAAATTTCATCCCCATGTTATTGTGCTTGTTTAGATACAATTATGTATGTGTCGATGGGTTGACTAAGTAGTTGGTTGTGAATGTAGTGAATTGAGTAATTATGCCTAATACCAGTTGCGGTAGAGGGGCGAGGGTGCAAGTTAGAGTCTGTAGAGGTAGGCTTGGGGGTTGTGTTGAGCCAAAAACACACAAAGCTCAAGATGATGTTGAGGTGGAGGCTGAGGTTAAGCATGTTCCACAGGGTCCAGAGGAGAGACCCGAGAGTACTAAGGCTTGCTTCGCGAGGATTGAGCAGAGCATTGAGATGATCTTGGAGTTGGTCACTCAATCATTGCCCGGAGTTGGGGGCAGACAGAGTCCCACTACACAGGGTGATGCCGAGTAGGTGGCAGTTCTTGAGGCACAGGCACAGCCAGCCCAGAGACCTCAGACGACAGAGACACCTACACCCCTACCTGCACAGGATATGCCTACACCTGTTACTACACCACAAGCTAGTAAAGGCTAAGGTTATGGTTGTGACTTGGATAGACTGCGGTAGTTTCAGAAGTTTAGATCGTCGTCTTTTAGTGGAGTTAAAAACCCAGTAGCTGCTGAGGATTGGATTAGTGAAATTGAAATTATATGGGTTCTTTGAGTGCACTACTACCGAGATGGTAGCGTTTACCGCTTTTATGCTGAAGGGATCAGCAGAACATTAGTGGAAATCCACTAGGCCTATTTTGAGAGCCCGACATACTGAGATCAGTTGGGATATATTTTTAGAGGCATTCCAGATGCAGTATGTTCCAGATACCGCACAGCGAAAGATGAAAATGGCATTTTTGGGACTAACCCAAAGGAGCAGGACTGTGGATAAGTATGAGACTGCTTTTATCTCCCTGGACAGATATGATCCCAACACAATGAGTAATGAGGTTGAGAAAATCCAGAAGTTTATAGATGGATTGAGACCAACCATCAGGTCTAGATTGGTTCCCCTAGATATACCGATCTACGATGAGGCAGTGCGCAGGGCGCAATTATGCGAACAAGAGGTTGATAGGATTACCTCGGAGTTTGAAAGGTTGGTAAGATGAGGGACAGAGATAAGAAGAGACCAATGATGGATAGAGGCTTCAGCTATAAGGGAAGCAAGAGATTTTTTGGAAAGAGGCCGAGGATCGAGGAGA
Source organism: Firmiana major (assembly GCA_033439115.1). Classification (NCBI taxonomy): domain Eukaryota; kingdom Viridiplantae; phylum Streptophyta; class Magnoliopsida; order Malvales; family Malvaceae; genus Firmiana; species Firmiana major. Next base: position 15,060,939 of record CM065911.1, on the reverse strand, counting down.
TCCGGGAAAGGATAGTTAATACTCCCATGTATCTGGCTCTAGGTCCAGCGAAAGGAATTGTGATTAGAGGGCCACAGCCTATGACAGAGTAGTGCGATAAGTATGGTAGGTACCATGGTACTCGACCATGCTATGGACCTCAGATAGTGTGCTTTAGATGTGGGATATCGGGGCACATAATCAGAGATTACCCAGAGATGATAGAGAGAGCCCCACAGAAGGGCAAAGAGCCAGAGAGAGCTCCAATTGGGATAGCTGCTCTGAGAATGAGGGTTACAGTGGAGGAAAAGAGGAAGCAGGTAGTAGGTGTGAGCAGAGGACGAGTGTATGCACTGGACCAGGACACTGCAGATCAGTTTTTGGATGTAGTTAAAGGTACCATCCAAATCTTTGATTTAGAAGCATTTGTATTATTTGATCCTGGTGCCACGCATTCTTTTATATCGCCATCCTTTGCACATAAATTGATGAAACATGTAAGACCCACACTGCTTGATAAGATGTTGTTGATATCTACCCCTATGGATGATAGTTAATTGACTGAGCATATATATAGAGATTGTAAGATGAGGATAGGAGGTAAAGAAATGGCTGCCAATTTAATTTTATTAAACATGAGTGATTTTGATGTAATCCTAGGTATGGATTGGCTGGCTGCAAATCATGTGGTTATGGATTGTCATGCAAAAACTTTGATGTTTCCAAAGATAGACAACCTTGTTGTAAATTTGGTGAAATGAAATGAAAGATGTGTTAAACATAAATAAAAGAGTATGATCTTAATGCATAAAATTTGAGAGATTAATTCTGTTATCAATTATTTATGTGTATGTGACGATTGTGTTACTAATGGTGGGAAGAATAATGTGAAGGATACATTGCTTATGTGGTTGAGGCGGATAAGGCATGTCCGAAGTTGATAGACATTCCAATGGTCAGGGAATTTCCAAATGTCTTCTCGGATGAATTACCAGGGTTACCTCCAGATCGGGAGATGGAATTTGGTATAGATTTGGCACTTGGTACAGAGCCGATATCCAAGCCACCGTACAGAATAGCTCAAGTTGAGTTGGAAGAATTAAGGAAATAGTTACAATAGTTGCTAGAGAAGGGGTTCATCAGGCCGAGCGTCTCACCTTGGGGAGCACCGGTTCTATTTGTAAGGAAGAAGGATGGAAGCCTCCGAATGTGTATAGATTACTGGTTGTTGAATAAGGCCACCATCAAGAATAAATATCCCCTTCCACGCATCGATGACTTGTTCGATCAGCTTAAGGGAGCACAGGTCTTTTCCAAGATAGATCTGAGGTCTGGGTATCATCAGTTGAGGATACAAAGTGGAGATTTACCCAAGACAGCTTTTCGCACTCGGTTTGGATATTATGAATTTATGGTTATGCCATTCAGGTTAACGAATGCTCCCGCGGCTTTTATGTCGTTGATGAATGAGGTATTCCACCAGTATTTGGATCGGTTTATTATTATGTTTATTGATGATATACTGGTGTACTCAAGATCTAGAGAGGAGCATGAGAGGCATCTAAGGATAGCGCTACAGACCCTTCGAGAGAAGAAGTTGTACGCTAAACTCAGTAAGTGCGACTTTTGGTTGGAACAGATCTCTTTTCTGGGTCACATAGTGTCGAGGGATGGAGTGTCAGTGGATCCATGTAAGATCGAGGTCGTAGTTCAGTGGCAGAGACCCCAGACAGTGACAGAGATCAGAAGTTTCCTGGGTTTAGCTAAGTATTACTGAAGGTTTGTAGAGGGATTCTTGAGGTTAGCTACTCCTTTGACACGTTTCATGAGAAAGAACATTGAATCTGTGTGGGACGATAAGTGTAAGGAAAGTTTTCAAGAGTTGAAAAAGAGATTTACTACAACTCCTGTGCTCACCATTCCTACCAACTCAGGAGGGTACTCGGTGTATGCGGATGCTTCACACCAAGGATTGGGCTGTGTATTGATTCAGGATGGGAAGGTAATAGCCTATGGATCAAGACAATTAAAGGATCATGAGAGGAACTACCCGACCCACGATTTGGAGTTGGCGGCCGTAGTGTTTGCATTGAAAATATGGTGCCACTATCTCTATGGTGAGAGATTTCAGATTTACACAGATCATAAGAGCCTTAAGTACTTGTTCTTGCAAAAAGAGTTGAACATGAGACAGAGGAGATGGCTCGAGCTGTTAAAGGATTATGATTATGAAATCCTGTACCACCCGGGTAAAGCAAATATGATTGCTGATGCATTGAGTAGAAAGCATCTCGGGATGGTATCATTTATGATGGTCAGGGAACACAAGCTGTTGGAACAGTTTACAAACCTTAGTTTGGATATAACTCCGCCTAAAGCTGATAGTGGATTTATGATAGCTAGCCTACAGTTGGAACCAGATCTAGTAGATCGAATCCAACAGGCTCAGTGAATTGATCAGCAGTGCAGTGATACTGTTGGGCAGATATAGAGGGGTGCAGACTTGGACTTTGAGTTAAGTTCAGATGGGTTGTTGAGGTCCAGAGGTAGGATATGTGTTCCTGATGACGTAGAGATAAAAAGATTAATCTTGACAGAGGCTCACTCAACGAGGTATACGATACATCCGGGGGGTAATAAGATGTATCAAAACCTGCAAAAAGTTTATTGGTGGTCTGGGATGAAAAAGCACATTACTGAATATGTTGTGAAGTGTCTCGTTTGTCAGCAGGTGAAGGTATAGCGTCAGAAGCTTGCAGGGTTATTGCAGCCTCTACCGATAGTGACATGGAAGTGGGAGCACGTCACCATGGATTTTGTGATGGGATTATCGAGGACCCGCAGAGGTCATGATGCCATATGGGTGATTGTGGATCGGTTTACGAAATCAGCCCATTTTTTAGCTATAAGAGCTACCGATACTCTAATTCAGTTAGCGAACTTATATGTGTGTGAGATAGTAAGGCTACATGGAATTCCAGTGAGCGTTGTCTCAGATAGGGATGCCCGCTTCACTTCCCACTTCTGGGAACATTTTCAAGAAGCAATGGGGACCCAATTGAGTTTTAGCATTGTGTTTCATCCTCAAACAAATAGTCAGTCAGAGAGGACTATACAGACTCTGGAGGTTATGTTGAGAGCGTGTGCATTAGATTTTGGAGGCTCCTGGGATGACCATTTGCCACTCGCAGAGTTTGCCTATAATAATAGTTTTCATACGAGTATCGGAATGGCACCATATGAGGCATTGTATGGGCGTAGATGTCGTTCCCCTATTGGATGGGAAGAGGTTGGTGACAGACAGATCTTTGCTCCTGACTTAGTTAGATAAGCCTCTGAGGACGTCCAATTGATATGTGAGAGGTTACGGACAGCTCAGAGCAGGCAAAAGAGTTATGCTGACAAGAGACGGAGACCACTAGAGTTTGATGTGGGTGAGTCGGTGTTCTTGAAAGTTTCTCCTTCTAAGGGTATTATGAGGTTTGGTAAGAAGGGCAAGCTGAGCCCTAGATATATCGAACCCTTCGAGATTTTAGAGAGAGTGGGAGACAATGCATATAGATTGGCATTGCCACTATAGTTGGCAAGTGTGCATAACGTCTTCCACGTATCCATGTTGAGGAAGTATCACCCGGACCCAACACATGTGATAAGATATGAGCCATTGGAGCTCAATGAGGGTATAACATACGTTGAGAAGCCAGTTCGGGTATTGGACAAAAAGGAGAAAGTGTTGAGGACAAAGACAATTCCATTGGTGAAGGTTCTTTGGCAACATCACACTGTGGAAGAAGCCACATGGGAATTAGAGAGTTTGATGCAGGAGAAGTATCTCGAGTTATTCACGGATTGAATTGGTTCTAATTTGGAGGACCAAATTTTCTAAGTGGGGCAGAATATGAGACCCCGTATATGTATAATTGTAATATGTACATAGAAATGTAAATGGAGTTATACTATGATTTCATAAGTGAAGTATATGTGATGTAAGTCCATAAGTTCAATGTACATACTTGAAATAAGAGTTGTGATTGTACATACAAGTTACATTATGTATGAATGTGAAGAAATGGACTTAAACATGTGAAGAATATGAGTGCATGGAATATGAGTGGTATGGTAAAATGAAATGAAGATTTGCATGAGTGTGCACTTCCATTTGGTTTATATCAAGTACCTTTGGTCATACAAAGATTCTACACAAGTTTTAATGCGTATGAAGTATTAATGGATGCCATTTTCAAGTCTCAAAGATGATTGGATTAGAAAATGACCATGGAAACAAAATGTATGAAGTTTGGTATGTGTTACTGCAGAAAAACTATAAAAACTCTAGAAATATGAATGACAGATCGATCTCATAAGATGAGAGATCGATCTAAGAATAGCCAAAATTCTCTTACTTTGAGTTATGGAACAGGATAGATCGATCTCCTACACATTCTGTAAAATGCAGATCGATCCTTAATGGAATAGATCGATCTCTTTAGCTCTCGGGTTGGAAGCAGATCGATCTCCCCTAAGACCAGATCGATCTTCTTAAGCTTCTGTTTGATAGCAGATCGATCTCAAGCCTCGATAGATCAATCTCCTGCCTTCAAAATGTCTTGGAAAAGAGGAATTTTAAGAGGACCAGATTGATCTCCACCCAAGGTAGATCGATCTCATCAAGCTGAATCTATAAATATGGAGCAGTTGGATCTACATTTCTGAGACAAAAACCAATCTTTCCCATTTCCAACCTAAAACCTGGCTTTCTCACTCCTAAATCCACACATTTTCAATAAGATTGAGGGAAAGCTATTAGAGACAAAGTTGTTCACATCAAAGAGAAGAACAACATAGTTTGGAGGCATTTCTCCACTTGTTGGATTGAGGGATCAAAGGTGCATTTCCATTAGAACAAAGAGGAAATCAAGCTAGGTGAGTTTCTAAATGAAATAACTCAAGTACATTATGTAGATATTGATTTTGGAGTTGTTTGGTATGCATAGAAAGGGTAGAAACTACCTAGGAAGTAATGAATCCACCATGACCTAGAAATGGTCTTGTGTGAGAAAGTGAAATGTGTTGAGATTAATGATGAATGGGATATATTGAAGTTAATGATAGTGTTGTGGTATGATTTTAAGGTGTTGTTAGTGAATAAATTATGAGATTTACCTAAAAAGGGAAAAATGTGGATTAAGGCATTGGTAAATGCAAAGATGGGTTATATTAACTAATAAGGTCAAATGTGAGTTAACAACTTTAACTCAAGTGGTTTGAATGATTGAATCGCAACTTTCAAGGATACACCGGAGCAAGGCGAGCCAAGAGCGTAAGAAGCTAAGAGGAAAAAAGAGTCGCACTCAAGTAAATTGAGGTAAGGGAATTCTGTGGACTCTTAGAGATATTTGTGAGCAATTTGGGCACATTAAATGCTTTGCTAGAAAGCATGAGATATTAGGAAATGATGTTGGGTGATTGAAGGGTAAAAAGTTTGGTGTTTGAGAAATGTGCATGAAAATAAAAGCATATTGCTTTGGAAAATCATGTTTTATTGCTTTTTAGCAAAGGATTGGTAGGTCGGCTAACATTTGAAATGAATTGCAAAAAGAAATGAGTTGTTTTGGTTTGTTAACCATACTTTGCAAAGAATTAAGCCACCTACAATGTTTTTGTGAGAATGAAAGCGTGCTAGAGTATGACTCGCACGAGATTTGATGTGTTTTATACGCGTGAGAGCTGGAGCTTAGCTCCCACTAGTTTTCACATGGATTTCATACTGGTTTTGGCATAGTGCTTAGAGCTTATCTCGCACTAGATGCCCACCTTATTTGTTGTCGTGCTTTGAGCTTCGGGCAGACTTGGTATTGCATCAATTAAATAGGCTCACACGTGCAGTTTGTGATTTTAACATGTTGATAGCCGTGTTAGGAGCTTCGGGTAGACAAGAGGTCGTACCGATTAAATAGGCTCACACGTGCATTTTAAGATGTGGTATGATATGATGTGTTGATTAGGTCCACGGAGTATTTTATACCGTGCATGTAGCATGGAGTACATTGTACCCTGTTGAGATTGTGATATGCCATCTTCGGACGAGATCTGCAATGGACCAGCAGGCTGGATTTGACCCACCTCCCGTGTAGAAGCAGATAGTGGTGATATCCCGCACACTTGATCTGTGTAGTCGATATCACATGATATGGCCATAGTCCTAGAGGCTATTACCTTTTATTGAATTGTATATCTCACATGTCTATTGTTTTGTGAAAGAATCCATGTTTGAAATGATTTGTGGGTCATGACAGTCCGAGGGAGGGGTTGAGACCCGACAAGTGTTTGATTGTTTTGTTAATGGTTTTTAAAGTGCACTGATGCATAATGATTATTGCCATGCTTTATTGTGAAAAATGCATGATGATTTATACCATGCTTTGAAATGAATTGTGCATTGGATTTTAATAGCATGAATGCTTTACATACCATTAACACAAACATGAACTCATATTTTGAGAAACGATGAAAACTATGATTTGAGCATGGCATCACAATCACATAGATAGTGCAGTATCTACCTGTTCGCATGATTGCCTTACTGAGCGTGTGGTTTTCTCACCCCCCTTATTTTCCCTCTCTCTATAGAGTGTTAAGTATAGATTGAGCGTGACTGGAGGCTTTTCCTTTTGGTATCCGCTGCATCCCATCGCGTAAGGTATACACATTGTTGTAATTTTTTATGTAACTACTGGGGATGTAAAACGATGTAAACACATGTAAACGACTCTGATTTATTTATACAAGTGTTTACTTATAAATAATATGCAAATTGAATTGGTATGGTGGAGTGAGTTAGACGTCGACACACAGCCTAACTATTGAGGAGAGTAGCTGTTCATGGTTGAGGTAAAGACGGATAATAAATGATGTATAAAAATGTGAAAAATTTGTACGTATATATCATTCATTCACATACAGGGATTTATTCAAAATATGCCTCGCTATCTCTATAGCTTGCATAAATCCCTTACCTCGAATCATGCTTGAATCATTTTCCTTTTGATTTTCACTTCTCGTGATCCGTCTAATCTGCTCCAGTCATGTCTCTCGGAGCTGCAAGTATTTACTACTCACATCATTATAGTTTAATATACTTCATTCTCACTTACATGACATTCAAATCCATGCATTGGGCCATTAGATCTTATTTGGCCTCATTTCATCTCATCAGACTTTATTCTCTCGTAAGTTCACTCTAATTGTTCTATTCATTTCTCGAGAATCCATTAGACTCATCAAGTCTATTGATTCGTATTGATGAACCGGCATTTTTCTCACAATGCCTTGAGTTCATTAATCTCTTTCATAGAGACATTTCATCATGCCCTTCATATGCCTATTTTCAACCATTATAGTTTCCAGCATATGGATTTCACCATAATATCTTATAATCATCTATCCATGCTTACTAACATCAATTCATGTTTAAATCATCATTAAATCCATGCCTACTCAACTTTCTCTCATTTTGGCATATCAAGCCATTTATAGGTCAGGAGGATTTAACATGTTCTAAGATGTTTCAACCATCAATAAATATACCAATTAACTCATTCGCTTATCTAGATCAACATACATGAGATTGGTGTATTGAAATCTTACCTATCTCAACTTTTCCTTTTTTTTTGGCCAATTTTGAGGAGAAACTTTTTTCCTCCTTCAATCCAACGATTCAACTTCTTGCTTTCAACTATGTCGTTCTCCTCCTCTCTAGGAACATCTTTGTTGAAATGAACTTCTCTCAAATCTGATTGAAAGGTGATGAAAATTCAGAGAGAAAAACTAGGTTACTTTGCTTAAAATGGAAGCTTTCAATGTTCTAGGAAAAGAAGCTCGAATTGTCGGGATTTTATAGAATTTGCCTTGATGAGATCGATCTCCTTAGGTAGAGATCGATCTTCCCTGCTTGAAATCTCTCTTGGCATTTCAGTTTGAAAGCAATGGATCGATCTGCCTCTTGAAAGGATCGATTTGTTTAAAGGGATGGGATCGATCTTGGCCAAACAGAGAGCTTTAGAGATCGATCTGGCTGTGGAATGAGATTGATCTGCACCAACCCGACTTAATGAGAGATCGATCTACCTTACGGATGAGATCGATCTCTGCTTGGCAGAAGCATACGGAGATCGATCTACTTGTGTGAGGATCAATCTCCCCTGCATCCAAGATCGATCTGCCTCAATGAGGGATCAATCTCTCTCTTCCAGAATGCTTTGTTTAGGCATTTGAGCATAATGAGATCGATCTCCCCTTGCTCTACAGCATTCCAGCTACAATTTTTCCTAAATTTTCAAAGCTAACTTCATATTTGATTTACTTCACTACTCATTTTGCATTCAATCCACATTTATCGCTTAAAAAGGTCTATTTCTCATAATTCATACATAACGAAACTTGTGTGTACATCACGAACTCATATAACAAGTGTGTACATCGAATTCCAAGACCTTACATCACTCATGATTCATATTACATGAGCAAGTGTATACTTAATAAAATCATAAGGATACATATGAAAATACAGGTCTCACATTTAGCTTACCAATTTTGACTATGTTGCAGAGGAAGTGAAGAAGAGCAACTTAAAATGGCTAGAAATGGGAGCAAAGTTGGTGGCAAAAGCTTAAGGTAAGTGAAAATGGTGTTTTTTCATTTTCAAAGTATTTTTCATATGATTTTTCGGGATTTTAATGGTGTAGCCATTCTCTCTCATCTAGAAGCCTTAATTTGCCACTTTTCATATTAATTTTAGTAATTAGAATAATTAAAACCAAAATCATAAAAAGGTTATATTTTAAGCTTAGTGAAAATAACCAATTTACCATTAATTACCATTAAACTTTCATACTATTTATCCACTTGTAATTCTAATATAATTTTCATTATTTACATGTATATTGTATGCAAATACTGTAACATAGGTGAATTTGACCAAAAGAAATAGATCGTTTAACATTTTCAGATGAATTTTACCCAGTTTCACCTATTTCGATATTTTCGTTTGACATCTTGAAAAACAGTCTGGCATAATGATTTAAGGGCTTAACACAACTTATTTCATGCCTTTAAATCATTTCATAGTGTCCATTTAGTCTCAGTTGAAAATTTGACCTATGGACAAAATCGTCGTTTAGAGAATTATTGCACGTTTACCAAGATAAGCGAAAAAATAAATTTATGAATATTCAAAAGTTTACCTGAGACCATATATCATCACATTAAGATGATTCGAATATGTCTGTATAGGTTCGCAGTCATGTGGGGCCATGAACCTCTCCGTACGTAAGCGACCTTGTTAGCACCAAACTAGACATAAATAACATTTTAGTAATTTGAGCTATTCTAAAGTTGTACAGTGGCACATTAAACAGTAATTTTACAGTTATTACATTCTTCCTACCTTAATGATCCGGTCCTCCCTATTCGACTCAATTTAATTCGAAAAGATGAAGGCTCTTCTCCAACATTAGTCTCTCTAAGTCCCATGTAGCTTTTTTTAATGTATGATTTTGCCAGAGAACCTTTGCTAATAAGATCGAATCCAATCAAAGTGTTTTTTCTTTCTATCTAGCATCTGGATCGATCGTCCAGTGTAACTCAAATCCTTCCTAATATCTAACGGTTCATACTGAATGACATGGGAAGGATTTGGTTGATACTTTCAGAGCATAAACACATGGAAGACGTTATGCACACTTGATAGTTGTGGCAGAAGTGCCAAGTGGTATGCCACATCTTTTACCTCTTTAATATCTCAAAAGGATCGATAAAGTGAGGAATGAGCTTTCCTTTCTTCTTGAATCTCTTGATACCCTTAGAACGAGACACTTTGAGGAAAACCTTACTCTGGTTTGAAACTCTAGTGGTCATCTCCTGGTGTCATCTTTACTCTTCTAATGGCTCTGTGTTGTTCTCAATCAATAAGATATCAGTCTCACTACCTCAGAAGATTTCTCTACTACCTTGGGAGCAAATATCCTGTGTTCTCAAGCAATAGGAGATTTACATCTCCTTCCATATAAATCTTCATAAGGAATGATAGCTGTTGTTGTAGGCGAATTCAGCTAAAGCCAGATGGTCGTTCCAAGAGCCTGAATTATCAATGACAAAAGCCCTGAGCATATCCTTCAAGGCCTGTATAGTCCGTTCGGACTGACTGTCAGTCTAAGGATGAAAGGTTGTGCTAAACTTTAATCGAGATCCCATAGCTTCTTGAAAGTCTTCCAAACTCGATACATAAAACAGGAATCCCTATCAAATAAATACTCGTTGGAACTCCGTGTAGCCTGACAATTTCCCTAACATACAGCTCTGCAAGTGAACTAAGGGAATTTATGGCTCTCATTGGTAGAAAGTGGGTTGATTTGGTCAAGTGATCTATACTTACCCAAATAGAATCATGACCTTCCCAAGTCCGAGGAAGTCCCATCACAAAATCCATGTTCACATGCTCCCACTTCCATGTCGGTACTAGTAAAGGTTTGAGCAACCCCGTAAACTTCTAGTGTTCAACCTTATTCTGTTGACACGTGAGACATTTTGACATAAAATTAATGATGTCTCTCTTCATACCATCCTACATGTACACTCCCCGTAGATTCTGGTAAATCTTAGTACTACCTGGGTGTAACGTGTACTTTGAATTTTGGGCTTCAACCAATATCAGTTTTCAAAGGGTATTATCCTGTGGCACACATATTCGATTTTTGAATCGAAGAATACCATTTTTACTGACTCTATACCTAAATGTATGATCCTGCTTTGCCAGATTAGTGCAATGAATCAAAATCAACCTTATATGGACATTAAAAACTTTAATTCGATGTAGTTTTAGGTCTTAAGGTCACTATCTATGAACTTATTTAGGGTAATAGCCTCTTTGTCTAGTTCATTTAGGGTTTAAAGGTTATAACCCCTTTTTTTTCATTTCTTACTTATAATTTTGGTTTGGCATAACTCCATAAAGGTTTAACATTATCCTTTAGCATTAAAATTTAAATCACAATATTTGGTTTAACCATTGGTTCCTATGAGTAAAATGGTCATTTCTTAATTTTGGGCACGTTATTCGATATAAGCCTTTCTTATAATTTCATGAGTCCAATTGACTTACCCGAGGCCACATACATTGGCTTACCCAAGAGCATATATCATAATTATATGATGATTTAAAGGTTTCTAGGTAAGTGTACGAGCTTGTGGGGTTTGCTTACCAGTCTATACATGAACTCGAGTCTTAGAGCCAGAAATCGAGATTTTCACTATTTGGGCTTTAAATGCCATTCTAAGGTAACCTATGTACTTAATAACCCTATTCATTACAGTTTTGACGATGATAATCCTTCTGTAAGTCTAAAACTCTTACACCTTTATACATATTATTCAAAAATTTTGGTTAGCACAAGTCCCAATTATTTTACCTTGTAATGTATCTCGATTTCATAATTCTTTAGCTTATCATTTAACTTGACTCGTAGCAAAGTGACATCTAGACCTATTATTCTTACATAATACCTTCTAACAAACCCATAATACCACAAGTATTATATTAGAGATTTAAACTCATTTACATCATTGGGCCTACAAAAATTAATATATACAACACAGTTCCTAACTTACATCCCAAATACATACAATAAAATGTGTACGTCAAGCATAAAATATAAACATATATAAACATCAAAAGTATGTATAATCAAAGATAGGCACTATCAAAGATAGGCGTCGGAGGACGAGATCAACCTTAAATAGCCTACACACTCACAATCGAACTGAGGTAATCTGTAAGGATAAAGAGAGAAGAGTAAGCAAAACGCCAAGTAAGCAATATACGCAAAGAAAATTTAGTATCACATTCACACTAATGCATGAATATGGAGTGTTTAAACAATTTTGAATGGTTTATAGAATGCATCATGTGCTCCCAAATATATCCTAACAGTCCTTAATCTAAACAATCTCGAGTTAAGGTTTTTAAGGGATATAAATTAGGAGAGTGCTTTTTAACACCTCATTTCCCATTACCTAACACTAACTATATAATCCACATTTATAAAATAGGTCACAATGCACAGATGCACATGCCATGCTTGAAAACCGAATGTGATAAAACGATATAGTTCAAATACAAAGCACAAGTACTTATGCAGTAGCTTATAAACTCAAGAACTTATATTTTGAAAACCAATTTACATATAGAGACTAGGCATATATCCCCAACAATCATAATAACCCATTATAGCTAGCAGTGGTCCAAAATCTCAAATAGAGCATTATCTATAGCCATAGAAATAATCCCTTGTCCCCACTAATCAGGTGGAAACCAGGCCTTATCAATGACTATTGTCAGACAAGTTACTAAGCCTATGTGCCTCCATCTATGCACAACAATCAAATACATAATATGCATACATAATCTACCGAGTAGGAATATCGTTTGGGTGTCGCTTGTCTTAAAATCGAAATCATATAAAATTATCTTTAATTTAATTAAGACAACCCCATGTTAGAAAATATTTTATGCAACAATACTTTAAACAATGCATAGCTCGAGTTGAGGCTTACAATGAACATTTCCAAAGAATTCAAAACTCACGGTTGTCTTACAATCACAATAATCCATAATACGACTGAAGATTTTGATGCAATTGTTTTAAAAGTAACACATGAATCTCAATATTACGTGATCTATGCCATGCATGAATGATTATTATTTCCTTAAGATATGGATAGATATGAATTAGTTTCCATTCTATGCTCTCATAGACATAAATATGCTAAGGCATTCCTATAACTTTTCACATGTTACTAATTACGCAGCAAAGTAGCCTAGGCATGATCACAACTAACTTTACATGTACAATTATGCTTTCATTAGCATCAACACAATAAGATCATGCCATGTAACTACCATTTTCTCACTAAGTAATAAGCAGCACAAATCAACATAGAAACATCATGCCTTAACATTAACTTAATGCAATCAGTATGGTAACCTCAATTTCAAGCCCATAGCATATGATAAGACATAGATAAGCATGCTTAACAATCTACACCAGACCCTTATAGTCAAATGCATCATCTAACATTAATACAACTTCACAAGCTCACAACACATCCACAATTAGCACACATACACCATAATGTTACCATACCAAATGTATCATCTAAATTATGATGTTTTCCCATTTCAATTCAACAAGCCTACATCATATACAATTTCTCAAGTAAACATCCATTAAAATAATTTCAAACCAAACCTTATCACTATTTTCCTATTATGGCCAAAAGCACACTTTTAGTCTATAATGGCATACACCACAAATCCCACAGGACACAATCACACATTTATATCATCTAAATTCGTCTTACACAATAAAATCACTTAGCAATCTCATGCCAACTTCTTACAATTGATACCAACAACATTATCAAGGCACAATTGTTAAGATTTCTTAATCAATAACATGACAACATGATACTATACAATCATTTACATGTATTGCTTAACTTAAAACACTATTGTTAGCACATTCACGCATGCACACACCTTGGCCAAAAGTGACAAAATCACCAACTATTGCTTTTCTCTATAATTAACACAACGATTCATCTTAGCTAATTTCACTTACACAATCAACACTTAAATTACTGAGAAGCTCAAATCTCACCAACAACTTCCACTTTAGGTCGTGACCTCTCCAAGCTTTTCTCATGCTCTTTTCATAAATAAATTATACTAACCATTAGCGTATAACTCATAGATCACTAAATTTTATAAATATCACCACACTACAATACTAACACTTGAAAACCACCCTTAGACTGAAACCATCTCCTTGCTTTTGTGGAAATTATGAAATTAAACAACAAAATCATATTAGAATCATCATATAACACTCATAAAATTAAATTAAGGCAAAGTATAATACCTTACCTATGATGATCGTATGATACTTTATTCCCACAGGATTCAAGAGATGGCCCCCACAGTCCCTCTCATTCGTACTGTCCGCTTTAGGTCTATTGACCCGTACGATTTTATCGAGATAAATACCATAATTCACGTCCCCATAGTGGTTCGAACCATGGACCCTTAAGTCCATCCATCTTACACACATGGTACCACTGGAATAATTGGCACCATGTGTGAAAGATAAATGGACTTAAGGGTCCATAGTTCGAACCACTATGGGGACGTGAATTGGGGTATTTACCTCGATAAAATCATACTAGTTAGTGGACCTAAAGTGGATAGTACGTATGAGTGAGACTGTGGGGGCCACCTCTTGAATCCTACGGGAACAATGTGTCATACAATCATCACAGGTAAGGTATTGTACTTTGCCTTAATTTAATTGTATGAGTGTTATATGATGATTCTAAGATGATTTTGTTGTTTAATTTCATAAAATTTTAGACATTTCATTTCCCTTTCAATATTCTATAAATTTTTATACTTAATGCAGTCTTTTGTCTGTTGCCATTCAGTTCCTCACTACCATTCCACATTGGTTTCATCCCTCCATACTGCTTCGATCTCTTTTCCCTTTCCTGGCATGTTCAGATTTTCTCCATTCTCTATGCTGAGTTGTAACATCATATCTTTTCTTTATTGCATTTCCTTACGTTTCCTGACTAGTTCGGATTCATCATCACCACTCATTCTCTTCTTTTCCTTTCATTCATCGAATGTCATACTTGTTTCTCTGCCCTTCTTCTTCAGCTATTGTAATTCAGTAACAAGCTTTACACTCCTCGAGATTGCCTTCTTCCATTGGCGTTTTGGTCCTCTCACTACCGAATCACCATCTTAATTCCATCTCTTCATGTCATGCCCTCCATAAAATTTCATGTATATATATATATATACATATGTATATTCATTGATATAAAAATATATATATATATTCATCCATATACTTGATTTAAATAGTGAATATGACTTTACTCACCCATATGTATATATACATATATCTATATTTATGCGCTTGGTAACTTCTTTATAAAATGATTTTAATCTAGTAGTTGCACTTATTTCTCATTTAGATTTTCCTCCTTAAAACCATTATAATTTAATTAAATTCATTCCTCCAAGTCTCACTATGGAGAAGTATAATTTTAATTTAAATCCTTGACTAATGGAATGAAATTTTAATCTCGATGATTAATTTGTTAATAATGGATAAAACCAAGTACATGAAAATTCACAGTATTTACCGTATGAGTAAGACTGTGGGGGCCACCTCTTGAATCTAGTGGGAATAAAGTGCCACACGATCTTCACAATAAAACGCGCGTTTTATTGTGAAGACCGTGTGGCACTTTATTCCCACTGGATTCAAGAGGTGGCCCCCACAGTGTCACGACCCAAACTACCCAAAAATTAGAGTTAATTTTTCGCGTTTTATTATTTTCTTACTTAAATTCTTACCTGTCCTCGAATCGTGACCAACGCTCCACTAATAATTGGGCTGCGCGTCAATGCCAGTCCCACCAAACCATTACCATCTAACTTATTTATTCTCCAATCATTTATATTTGTTTACAATATTTATACATCCCCTATAGTCACTTTCAAACATGTTACTGTGCTATGCTTATGTAGATACAATATGTACAAGTGTATATACCTTATGTTGATGGGCAGCAGCGGATATCCGAAATGCAGTACTGAGTCGTCGCAACTTCAACTGGAGATTATCTGTGGGAGAAAATGAAAGGGGTGAGCACATCAAGCTCAGTAAGGCAATCCTACGAACAAGTAGGTAACCATACTACCTACATGAACGTGGTGCCATGCATAAACCACCCTTTCTCCACACATTTTAAAACTAATGATATGACAGTTATGATGTTATGTAAATCGAGTTTGCACAGAAAATTCAACATGCAATTATTTTAAATCATTTCTTTCTCTTTAAAAATTTCACAATAAAGTCAGGACTCGACCCCTCCTTCGGGTGATCCTGGCTCACACAAAACCATGAAAATGGATTACATTCACACATGGGTTTGAAAAGCATGAAAATAACCATCATGCACATTTAATTAAAAACCCAGTTTAAATCATCGAAATCGTCGGCATGCGAGACGAGGCAATATCTGTATAACGGCAATAACCAGGACTATGGCCATATGTGTCCTCGGGAGTTCCTCAGCTACACGGATCCTAGTGTGCGGGTTCTCCCCATGATCGGGAACCGCCCGGGAGGTGGGTCAATCCATCCCGTCAGTCTTATCCGATCCCAGGCATCCGAAGATGCTGCATCCGGAGATGCCGTATCCGAAGATAACACACGGTACATCGTACTCCATGCTACTTGCACGGTACATCGTACTCCGTGAACCCATATAATATCTCTATACTCATGCCATGTCTCAAAACGCACGTGCGGGTCTATTTAATCGGTGACACACAGTCTACCCGATACTCCAAGCACGGCTCATCGCATGTTCTCATAAAATCAGTGCGAGCGATTTTATTGTGACGGCCAACCCCTGCCCGGCCAACCCCTGCCCGGCCAACCCCTGCCAACGGCCATGGCAACCCTTCTTAGGCCCATCGACAACGTTGGTGGTCAACAACGGGTGGTCCAACAACGGGTGGTGCAACAACGTCAACAAGTCCAACGTATGTCCGCTGATGCTCAGCACTCTCATCAATCAAGTAAAACTGGCAGAGCCCGCTTTACATCCCCACAAGGCCGCCAACCTCATCCCTCACTCTCACCCCACTTAAGAGGTATTTTGAGCCTGTTGGGCCTTTTGGTTGACTCCAAGGGTAGACAGCGCTACTCCACAAATCCGGTAAAACTAGTGCGAGCTACGCTCAGCACTCTGTATATAAATCACATGAAAATCTTATAAAAATATGGTGCGAGTTAGACTCTAGCACCCTGTCACGAAAAAGCATATGAAATCTGGTGCGAGTTATACTCTAGCACCTATGCATGTAAAACTCTAGTGCGAGCTCTCGCTCCAGCACTAATGCATGCATCACACAAATCAAA
The DNA here is from genome assembly GCA_033439115.1 of Firmiana major. Classification (NCBI taxonomy): domain Eukaryota; kingdom Viridiplantae; phylum Streptophyta; class Magnoliopsida; order Malvales; family Malvaceae; genus Firmiana; species Firmiana major. The sequence continues at coordinate 15,043,903 of CM065911.1, read as the reverse complement.
TATCGTGCGAGCTGGGCTCTAGCACGTCATATGTCAATAAAACACGTAGGCGGCTCTGTTTCCTCAAAACAGTTTTCAAAATAATTATATTGTTGAAAGTATGCAATGCTGTGCATTTTCTTTCCAAGTGAGCCAGCCTACTCATGCATGTGTTAAAATACCTCCAGAATGAGCAGGAACCTTTTGTTCTTGCTCCTCCCAAATTTTCCTAAATTTATAGATTTTACCCTTAACAAGGGTATTTTAGTAATTTGCCCATTCGGGGCACTAAAATTATTAATTGACCTCTAGACCCTTCAGGTAATTTTTAAAGACTGCAAATGAACTTAAAATTGCGTAAAGTTACCTCTAGCAGTCCGCAGAATTCCCTTACCTTATTTTCCTGTCGAGTCTGACCTTTTCTTTTCCAATGTTGTCTCGTCGCGCAGTCCGATATGCTCCAAATCAAATGCTCGGAACTGCGTATTAATATTTCTCAGGTCAGATATTATACAATTTAATCGTATTTAATATTTTCTGTGCTTAATTTAAATCATTGTGCCCGTTTACCCCTATTGGGCCCGATTGCACCTTAATGGGCCTTAATCGGCCTTAAGCCCGTTTTCCACTTAATTTTCACTTTATCGAGGCCTATTGGGCTCATTGGGCCCACTAATAATTTATTGGGCCTCGTCCTAGCTCTCGAATAGCTAAATTTAATATTTACGACAATTTATCTAATTTTTCATAATTTAATTCAATTTATGCAGAAATTAAATCGATATCACGCATAACGAGGTAATTATCGTAAATAAGGGTCACTTACCCGAGATTCCATGCTAGTACGCAAATCGAGGCTATCCCGAGCTGTCGTTGGATGCCAATTTGTCGAGCTACACAATTAAATATATTTTCGGGTAAATTTCTAGTCGGAAATTAATTAAATAAAATATTCTGAAATTTAAATCGGTCAATTCGACCGCTTACCGACTTACCCGAAACTCGATTGCATCACAGGAATTTTCCCCAATTTTTTCTCTTTTTCTTTTTCCCTTTTTTCTTCCTTTTTTCCTCTCTTTTTGGCTGAACCGGTTCAGTCTGGTTCGGACCGGTTCAGACCCCCGGTTCACCCCTGTTTGGCCGGTTCACCTTTGGTTCACCACCTTGCCGGTCGGTTCTCCACCGGCTTCTACCGCCAGTAGCTCCGCAAGGTCGTCCGCATCTCAGATCTGCCCTCGGTTTCACTCAACGTCGCCGAAAAGTGGCCGGTCCGGCTGTTCTCCTCTTCGCCGTCGGACCCGTTTTGCTTTTTAGCCGTTTTCGGCGCCGTCCGCCGGTTTCGGTGGCTGCCACTACCACCAATCGCATCGTCTAGGCTTGGGGATCATTTTGCGGGGTCGGATCGGGGCCAAGGCGCCGCCGTTCGCCGGGATCGAGCCCCTCAACCCGTCGGCCTCTCTCTCCTCCGATCGGCTTCCTTCGGCGTCGGTAGGCTGCACCGCCGGTACCATCGTGCTCGCCGGGCGTCGCTCTACGTTTTCCACCCTTCGCCTGGGCTCAACGGTCGCCGGTGGCTCGCCGGTCTCCCTCCCCGTTTTCCGCTTCGTTTCCCATTCTCTCTCACCGACCCACTCTCTCTCTCTTCTTTTTTTTGTTTCAGTTCTCTCTTTTTTTTTATTAATTTTATTATTATTATTTATTTATTTTAATAATTTCACTATTCCTTAAAATACATTAAAATTACCCAAATATCTCTTAAAATTATTATTAAATTCTAAATTTATCAATTTAATTTTATTTAATTTATTTATTATATTTTAACCTCTTTTTCGGGTATAATTTCCCCGTATTTTCGGGATATTGTCCCGAGTGACTTTTCGGTATATTTTTCGATTATTTTCGGGATTATTCTTCCTAACTAAAAATCCCGATTAATCCCGATTAATTTCAATAAATTAATACTTCGATCAATTTAACCCGAAATAAATTTATTTCATCTTTTATTGACCAAGATTTCTTAAATCCATATTTTTAATTAATTTTCTTATCGAAAATTATACCGACCTTTGGTCTTTTGACCATTTTGCTCTTGCACATATTCGGGATTAATTTAACCCGACCTTCCTTCATACTTCCCCCATCTTTTCTTATTTAATTTCCGTATTTTAATTAAATTCGGGTCTTACACACAGTCTCACTCATACGGTAAATACTGTGAATTTTCATGTACTTGGTTTTATCCATTATTAACAAATTAATCATCGAGATTAAAATTTTGTTCCATTAGTCAAGGATTTAAATTAAAATTATACTACTCCATAGTGAGACTTGGAGGAATGAATTTAATTAAATTATAATGGTTCTAAAGAGGAAAATCTAAATGAGAAATAAGTGCAACTACTAGATTAAAATCATTTTATAAAGAAGTTACCAAGCGCATAAATATAGATATATGTATATATACATATGGGTGAGTAAAGTCATGTTCACTATTTAAATGAAGTATATGGATGAATATATATATATATCAATGAATATACATATGTATAAAAATATACATGAAATTTTATGGAGGGCATGACAAGAAGAGATGGAATTGAGATGGTGATTCGGTAGTGAGAGGACTGAAACTCCAATGGAAGAAGGCAATCCCAAGGAGTGTAAAGCTTGTTACTAAATTACAGCAGCTGAAGAAGAAGGGCGAGAAGCAAGTATGTCATTGGTGAATGAGAGGAAAAGAAGAGAATGAGTGGTGATGATGAATCCGGACTAGTCAGGAAATGTGAGGAAATGCAATAAAGAAAAGATATGATGTTGCAGCTCAGCACAGAGAATGGAGAATATCTGAACATGCCAGGAAAAGGAAAAGAGATTGAAGCAGTATGGAGGGATGAAACTAATGTGGAATGGCAGTGAGGACCTGAATGGCAACTAACAAAAGACTGCATTAAGTATAAAAATTTATAGAATATTGAAAGGGAAATGAAATGTCTATAACAATCGAAGAGAAGTAGAGGAGGTGCTGAAGCTTAATGACTGAAGGACAAGGTATAGAACCGAAGAACCTGAACCCGATGAGAGCTTGCTATGCCTGTGCTGTTAAAGGAAATGGGGAAAAGCCAAGCAAACTGACATAAGGAAATGCAGGAGTCAGCTGACACAAAGAAATAAAAAAATGAAATAAAAGCAATAGATTGAGGTCTCAAAACAGAAATGAAAAGATAATGGCATGTGAAGCAAAAGATCGAAATGCAGAAAAGGCCAACACGTCAGGGAAGGTGACGAAAAGTGAGCAGATAAGCTATAGCTACAGCAAGTTTGGTAAACCCACTAAATGGGACATTCGGGCGAGTGTTCAAAGAGAGAAGAAGCTTTGAGGAGAGCTAACTTTACCCCCTCAGATTGAAACAGAAACGGGAAGAGAGGACAGAGTAGAGTGAAGAGCTGCCACTAGAGCTCTAGCATAATCAAGAAGAAAAAGAAAAATATGGCTTGTGACAAGGTGCATGTTTAAGGAGGTGGAACAGCAGATGAAAGGCCCGGTGTTAAGGGTTGAGGTAGGCCTTGATCTTTGTGGCTGTCGGAGTTAGTTTTCAAGGCAGTCCACGGTGCTGTTTGAGACAGAACCGAGGGTCATTCTTGCTTGCTTAGACGTGAAGTTGTGGTGAAGTTAGAATTGAAAACTCTTAAGTTGAAAGCGGAAATTGAGTTGAAGGAACACAACAGCAAGGATAGGGTTGGCCAAAAATCGAAAAGCAGTAGTAAGAAATTTTCTTAGTAGCTATAACTCGAACCTAGTTGAACAAAGACATCTTTCTGGTAAGGGAGAGACTTGAATACAAAGGGAAAAAGCAGAGGCGAACAGGGGAGTCGAGAAAGGAGGTGCTGGAAACAGTGAGAACAGGAGGACATGGGCGGGAGGCTAGCAGCATTATGAGGTAGATGGCAGGAAAGTGAGGAAGATAAAGGTGGCAGTGGAATTAAGAGAAGGTTGAAGAAGAAGGACAGAATGATGAACAGTATATCCGGTTGAAACAAAGAAGAAGGAGAAAAGAATAAAATGCGGGAAAGGAAAGAAATTGATAGAAGTAAGAGAAAAAAGGTACTGAAATTAGAAAAAGTCCAAGGAATAGAGTTTTAAAAAAATACACCGAGTGGACCGGACCCACTGAGTCCAGTCACGAGGTAAGGAAAATTGTTGTGTACTGTTAGTGATAATTACACGTATTTTCTATTGATTCGTAGATAAAAATTTTAGGAAAAATTTTACTGGAAAACTTTCATGTGCTGCTAGAGATAGATTCACATATTTTATATAGAATTATAGATATAAAATTCTAGGTTGAATTTTATAGTTACCGAAATTCTAGAAAACCCTAAGCCGATTTCACAGTATTTTTGGAATTAGGGAAACTTTAACCTCAGTAAATCGACCATTTTATTGATATAAATTTATTTAGTTTGTTTTGATAAATATCCCTGGAGTTTGTGTTTATTGTGTAAATTGAAAATCCCTAATTAAATTTTTGTAAACGGTTTACTGGGATTTAACCAAAAAAGGGCTAGTCAGCCTCTTTGAAATTGTTTTATGAAACGAACTGATTTATAAGCGATTTAAAGGAAATGATTTGCTTATACAGTTATTCTGATGATATGTGCTTGGGCACGTACTGACTGTGTGTCGTACGGTCTGACTCGCACTGATTTTGAGACAAAGGCGTTGGTGAGATCATGCTGCATTACTATATGTTCTGTTTTTGTTCTTTGGTCCATGGAGTACGATGTACCGTGCAGCACGAACTCGAGTATGATGTATCGTGTTTCTGATTCTAGTCTTCGAACATTCTGATGTGTGAGCCATTTGGGTAGCTGACCACTCTCACGGCTATTGACATCTCGGCACACCTGATCAGTGATTGCTTGGAGTCACCGACATTGGCCAATAGTCATTCTGATATCTGATATAGCATGTTCTGTCTTATCTTGTCTATTTGATTTTCTAAACTGACCGTTTGAACGATATTGTCTATTTGATTTACTGATTTGACCATATGAACTGATTTGATTGTATGAAATTTGTGTTATTCTATTTCATAAAGACAATGTGGGGCCACCTCTTGAATCTTACGGGAGCAAAGTGTCACACAGTCATCACAATAAAATGCAGTATAAAGTTTTGAAATTTTGTATTTATGAATGGAAATCATCTACTCTATTGCTTTAAGTTTTGAAATTTTGTATTTATTGTGGTAAACTGATTACACTGTCAATGTTGATTTCTAACTCCGATGTGTACTGTGATTTTTGGAAACTATTTATTCTGCTGGCTAAAGTTCTGGGTTATTGGTATTTACCACAGTAAACTGATTATTCTATCGAAATTGATTCGCACTCTGATTTTTCGACTCTGATTTTTTTGAATTAACAGTGGCTCTGTATATTTTTCCTGATAAGCCTATTTTGTTTATATATATTTAGGTAGTGTATTTATCTACCTGCCACGTGTTTTTCTTACTGAGCACGTTGAGCTCACCCCCTTGGTTTCCTCTACAGAGTTTCACCAATAGTTGAGCTTGTTTAGGAAGTTAAATTATTTTGTACAACCATACGTCAACAAAGTATTCCACTGTGCTAAAGGTGTACCCAACATAAACATTTGTTTTTGTATCTAAATTTTGTAAGTACAGTAATGTATAGAGAAATGTGTTTAGGGAATGTGAACATGAAAGAACAATTATGATGATTAATCGAAAGGTATCTCTATTGGATTTTTAGTTAAAATTTGTGACCAAGAAATTAATTTATTAGACTGAGTTATTATTCTGACCTATTATTGACTCGTAGTCTAACCAAAATGTGTGAAATTTGGGTCGTTACATATACGTTTTGTTCGTTTTGGATCCACTGACCCACGTAATTTTCTCGAGTTAAATACCCCAATTCGCGTCCCCATAGTGGTTTGAACAATGGACCCTTAAGTCCATTTATTATTTAGATCGAGTGGCACTTTGTTCCCACTAGATTCAAGAGCTAGCCCCCACAGTCTCACTCATACGTACTGTCTGCTTTTAGTCTACTGACCCACACGATTTTGTCGAGGTAAATACTCCAATTCGCGTCCCCATAGTGGTTCGAACCATGGACCCTTATGTCTGTTTATCTTACACGCATGGTACCAATTGTTACATACATGGTACCATGTGTGTAAGATAAATGGACTTAAGGGTCCATTGTTTGAATACACCATGTCGAGGACACTAAGTCAAAATGGTGTAACTAAGAGACAAAATCAAAACCTAAAGGATATGGTGAGAATCTTGATAAGTCATTCTTCTTTATTAGAATCACTTCGAGAGATGCCTTAAAGACTGTAGTGTATATCCTTATTCGAGTTCTAAGTAAATTAGTAGCCAAAACCCCATATGAGTTATGGACAGAAAAGAAGCCTAATATTAGGCATTTGCATCTCTAGGGTTGTCCAGTTGAGGTTAGGCCATATAAGCTAAATGAAAGGAAATTGGACTCAAGAATAGTAAGCAGCTACTTTGTTAGATGCTCAGAAAGATCGAAGGTTTCAAGTTTTATGATCTCCCAAGTAGATCCTTTTCCAAGGCAAAAAATGCTAAATTCATTGAAGATGTTGAATATAATGAGATTGCCAAACTAGGAACCTTGTCTTTGAAGAAGAACATGTTACATTTCCTATAGTTGCAATTAAAAATGATAAGGCAATTATGTCTGCATTATTCAAGATGCATATCCAGATTATCAAGATACTCTTGGGTTATCTGCTGCTCATATTAAAGATCCTACTCCTATTCATTTGGAGGAACAACAACAACCTCAATTGGAAGTGCCATTATGGAGATCCCCTAGGGAGAGGAGACTAACAATTCTGGATGATTATATCGTCTATCTCCAAGAACATAGTTTGATATAGGAATAAAAGATGATCCAACCTCTTTTAGTCAAGCCAAACAAAATGTTCACTTCCAAAATTGGGTGGAGGCCATGAAAAATGAGATGAAATCAATGGAGGACAATGACGTTTGGGATCTTATCAAATTGCTTGAATGAGTGAAATTGATTAGTTGTAAATGGACTTTCAAAACCAAACAAGATATGAAAGGAAATGTCAAAAAATATAAACCATCTATAGTTGCCAAAGGTTTCAATTAAAAAGAAGGAGTTGATTATAAAGAGTCTTTCTATCCAGTTAAATCGAAAGACTCTTTTAGAATAATTATGGCATTTGCAGCTCATTATAATTTGAAGTTAGATTAGATGGATGTAAAGGTAGCATTTCTCAATGGAGACATTAAAGAAACAATTTACATGGTGCAAACAGAAAATTTTGTGTCGGATAATTCGAAACATCTACTATGTAAATTAAAGAAATCCATCTATGGTTTAAAGCAAGCATCCCGTAAACGGTACAAAAAATTTGATCAAGTGATTACCTCATTCGATCTTAAGGAGTGATCAATGTATTTATCACAAGATCAGTGGGAACAAGTGATAGTTCTATATTTTTAGAATTATTTATGCTTGATTTCCTAATTAATTATTTAAATCCCCAATTTATTTTGTTAAGTGTCCCCTTTATTTAATTAAAATTCTCATGTTTGCAGATAAATTAAATTCGGATGAATTTTGAATATTTCAGTAGAAAATGGATCGAAATTGGGCTAAAATCGAGATTGAGCCACGCGGACAACACGAGTCATACCACCTAGCACATCCAATTGGACAAGAAGATCGATGACATGGAAATATCTTTTCAAGGAGCCAATGGTGTGAAGACAAGTGGCCAAAAAATTGTCAACTCATCTAGGATGTAGAAATTACAATTTTACCCCTAGTGTGTTTATAAATAGGAAAGGATGACAATTGAAAGAGGATGTAATTTTAGGAATAGGAGTAGTGTAATGTAATGTAAGTTAGAAGTAGTCTAAAGTAGAGTAATTTTATGCTAGTTTTTTTTAGAATAGTTTTATTTTAGTTTTCTTTGTTAAGTTTTTTTTTTTTTTTTAGATTATCTTCCAAGCTTTCCCGATTAGCTTTTGTTTTTGTTTCATCATTTTATTTTTCTCCACAACTATTTTTCATGTCAATTTTCTTTTGTTATATGTTATGAAAAGTTTTTTTTTATGCTCGGTTTTGTGAAGATTCATTTTCAGTTTATTCATGCTTGGTTTTACTATGAAATGCTTTAGTGTTCTTATATTTTGAAGCTCTCAGGTTGCTCTCTTAGTGCATTCGGGTGATAAGCTACCTTCTCCATATTTGCCTATCAGTTTTGATGCTTTGATGTAGGCTGATACTAGGCATTACTCCTCATCAAGGGCAATGTGAAACAATGGCAGTAGGAGTTGAAATGAGAGTAACCTGATGATGCTGTTTATTCAAGATGATGAACCTAACGGATGACTCTAGAGTATTAGCTTCCATTTGTTTTATTGCATTTCCTTATGCTGCTGTAATCCCTCTTTAATCACTACTTTTCATATTAACAATTTATCTTTGATCTCTCTAAACTCTTTACTCACGTTGTTGGCATAAATCGGTGTCTATGGTGCAGTAGGAAGTATCCTGCAAACCGAGAGCTTCCCTCTATTTTCCCCTGTTATATGGTTCCATTACTGTTCATGATGATGTTTCTCTTGTAACGGTGTCCATGATGATATTTTCTCTGTACTGTGTGCATCCCGTTCTGTTGCAAGGTAGACAGATCCTGCAAGCTGATTGTGAATCGGAACCATTGCAGAAGAACAACGCAGAAGCTAGTAGCAGGAACTAACGTCGGGATATTTGGTATGCGATTAGATGGTACCGCGCTAGGTGATTTAGCTCCAGCTGCTGTATCCCGCTTTTCTTCAATCACCAGGATAGCAACACCTGCAGCAGACATCACTTGCAGAAGCCGAGGATGCGTAGAGTAGACCTGGGACCAAGACACACCAGGGCAGAAACAGCAGACGGAGAATGCAGCAGGACAAAACCGAGAATGGAGTCTGGAGCACTTGGAGCAGCAGGACACAGCAGACCGAGCAAGCCTGGATGCAGCAGAAATAGCAGCTGGTGCGGTATTTGGTCAGACCCGAGAGCAAGCAGAGTGCAGCGGGATAGTTACCAAAAAGGTGAAAGCTTGGAAAGAAACATGAATTTGGAAAGACACGTGAACAGTGTTTGGAGGGACAATTTGGATGGTTTAAATTTGCTTAAGGCTTGTTTGGCATTTACCATGTGCACAATAATCCATTTTTCTTGATTAGTTCATGAAGTAGATTTTATTATGTCCTTAGCTCATTTTTATATTTATCATGCATTAGTTAAGTTAGATTAAATTTGTTACATGCATTAGTTAAATGTTATTGTTAAATTAGTAATTAGATATAGTTAGGATTAGTTTAGAGTTAATATTTTAGACATGTAGTTTTATAGTTATTTTCTTAATTTCCTAGGATTTTATTTTCATTAAGCTTTAGTTTAGTTTAAATTGCATTTTAATTAAGTAGTTTAATTGCATTTTAGGTTAGCTTAGTTTTAGCTTAATTAATCTTGCTTTAATATTTTCATAATTGCATTTTATTTTACTTATGTTAATCAATTTTAACTGTTTTAATTATTTGCGTAGGTATTGGTTTTTAATTGCGTGAAGCTCAGTAAGTAAATTTCAGCTCGGTTTTATTTTCTTTATTTTATAGTTTTATTATTTTCAGTATATTTTAATTTCAAACTTAGTAGATCACCGATAATCAAGAATTCATAATTTGCTAGGATATACTTAAGGTAAGATTAACCGATAGTTAATTAGGCTAGTCAACTTCTCTGTGGGACGATAACTCGGGACTCAAATCCCATTATTACTTGTACGACCCGTGCACTTGTGGACAATACCTTTTAGGCCTATCAAGTTTTTGGCGCCGTTGCCAGGGAAGTCTTAATTAGCCATTAGTTAATATCGGTGAAATTATGCTTAGGTGTAATTCTAACTTGTAAATATTTAGGTTGTAAATATTTAGAAGTTTAATCTAGATTAGTTAATTGAAAAAATTAAAATCAAAAAAATTGAAAATTTTAAAAATTCAAAAAAAATATTTCTAAGGACTTTTTAATGATTGTATGTGTAGCGCCAGAAGTTATGATTGCTTTCCTTTAGATCCTGAAATTGAACAAACACTTAGAAAAATTCAAAAGGATTCCAAGAAATTAATAGCTCCGCTGTAATTCACCATGGCAGAAAATAGGGAAATTAGAACCGTTGGAGATTATGCAATGCCGACGATTGGACGATATTATTATAGCATTAGGCCACCAGCTGTCCCTACAAACAATTTTGAAATTAAGCCTTCCATCCTCCAGATGATCCAGACCTCTTTGCAGTTCAGTGGGCTTCCACACGATGACCCACATGCTCACCTTAGGCAATTCCTGGACTTGTGCAACACGTTCAAGCATAATGGATTATCTGATGATGCGCTTAGGCTTAGATTATTCCCCTTCTCACTTAGGGATAGGGCACGACACTGGTTAACCTCCTTGCCTGCAGGATCCATTTCTACATGGGACGAGTTAGCCCATCAATTTCTAGCTAAGTTTTTTCCTCCCTCTAAAATGGCCTAACTCCGTAGTAATATATCTTCCTTTGCCCAGTACGACTCCGAATCTCTTTACGAAGCATGGGAATGATATAAGGAGCTTCTTAGGAAGTGCCCTTACCATGGCCTACCTTTGTGGCTGCAAGTCCAGACCTTCTACAACGGACTTACAAGCCAGAATAGAACCATTGTTGACGCTGCTGCGGGTAGAGCGCTAATGTGCAAAATAGAGGAGGAAGCATATGAGCTTTTAGACAAGATGGCGGCTAACAACTATCTATGGTCCTCGGAGAGGCAAGTACCAAAGAAGCCGACGGGTATTTATGAGCTTGACACACTGTCTACCTTAACCTCTCAAATTGCTAATCTTACGAAGAAGGTAGAGTCGCTCAGTACCCAACATAATCCTTCCACTAATCCTAACCCTGTGTTTTCTGTCCAAAGTCCTTTTCTTTCATGTGAGCTGTGTAGTGGTACCCATTCTGTAGATAGGTGTCCGCTCAACCTAGAATCGGTTCAGTATCTTGCTCCACTTCAGAAGCAACAGAACAACCCTTTTTCAAACACCTATAATCCAGGGTGGAGGAACCATCCTAACTTCTCCTGGAGCCAAAACAAAGGGCAAACTTCTAGCTCTAGACCTGTAGTACCCCCTAGTTTTCAAGCTCCACTGGTTCATGTACCACCACAGTCGCATTTTCCACACCATCCACCATATCATCCATCCCTACCCCAATTTCAGCATCATCCACCTCACTTCCACCAACCACCACCACCACCACAACCCTACCATACACCAGCAGCTGAGAAGAAGCCCTCGCTTGAGGAAATTTTCACGACTATCCTACAAAATCAAGCTACTTCAATTAAGAACTTGGAGGTTCGGGTGGGACAAATAGCAAATGCTCTTAGCCAACGTCCTCAAGGGACCCTTCCTAGTAACACTGAAGCTAATCCTGTTAAGCAAAAGAAAGGTAAAGAATATGTCAAATCCATCATCCTTAGGAGCGACAAAGAGCTAGATGAGCCACCAATTAAGTCCAGCCCTGAACAGCACATAGTTGAAGAATCCTTAAGTTCTAACGAAACAGCTCAGAAAGAGTAGGAACCTAAGGATCAAGCTGCAGAGGAATCCAAGTTAGATGCTTCTTTATCTATACCTTTTTCTACTTCACAGCCTTCAAAGTCCTCTGATGCTATACATGTTACCACTACATCCCTTCCAGTTAGACCACCAATTCCTTTTCCTCAGAGGTTTCAGAATCAAAAACTCGATCAACAATTCACCAAACTCCTTGAGGTTTTTAAGAAACTTTACATCAACATTCTTTTCACAGATGCCTTAGAGCAAATGCCAAGCTATGTAAAGTTTTTAAAGGATATCCTCTCGAGAAATAGAAGACTGGAAGATTATGAGACAGTGGCCTTAACTGAGGAATGTAGTGCCATTATCCAGAAGAGATTACCCCTCAAGCTCAAGGATCCCGAGAGTTTTACCATACCCTGCACTATTGGAAATTTATTCTTTGGTAGAGCCCTGTGTGATTTAGGAGCTAGTATAAATTTAATGCCATTGTCTATCTATCATAAGTTAGGAATAGGGGATGTCAAGCTTACCACAGTGACCCTTCAGTTGGCCAATCGATCAATTAAATATTCGAAGGGGGTCATTGAGGATGTGTTAGTAAAGGTGGACAAGTTTATTTTCCCTGCGGATTTTATTGTCTTGGATATGGAGGAAGACAGGCAAGTCCCCATTATACTAGGCAGACCTTTCCTAACTACTGGTAGAACAGTAATTGATGTACAGAAGGGGGAGTTAACGATGAGAGTCCAAGATCAGGAAGTAAAGTTTAATGTTTTCAAATCTTTGAAGCTCCCTGATGACTCTCAAAAATGTTTTAAGATGGAGATTGAGGAGGACATAAGGCTTGACCATATAAAATCTGAAAGAAGAAGGAAAGTAGATAAAGCTCAGGAGGATTTAACTGTTAACATTCTATCACCATTCTGGCTAATCCTCTTACTCTTCGCCCTGCTGCTGAGTGTTGTCTTCTTCAGCTGCATTTGAAGTGGCTGTGTTTTTCTTTTCGCTTTGTATATAGTTCTTTTTCTTTTCTGTTGTTTCTTTCTTTGTTTATTTTACAGGTTTCTTTTCTAGTATTATGCTTTCAATCAAGCTTCAGTTGTTCATCATCATCAGAAAGGGGAGTACTCTGTTCCTGAGCTTAAATTCTTATATTATCTGCACACTGAGGACACTGTGCACTTTAAGTTTGGGGGAGGGAATATCACTTGAGCAATTTTGTGAAAAATTGGAAAAATTTTCAAAATTTTTTCAAAACTCTGAGAAAGAATTTTTAAAATTTTTTCGATAATATGAACTTAAATTGTTTGATTTTGGGATGATTTAGTGCTTAGCATGTAGTTTTCCCATATTTTGATGATATGACCCCATGATTTAGTATGACTTTGATTGATTGAGAAGCATGATTATAGGAAAAGCATGAAGTTGAATTCTTGAATTTGTCTTGATTCTGATTATGATTGCCTCATCTTATGCACATGTCATGTCATGAATCGGTATATTTATTTAGAGAACGCTTATGTGTACATAGGATTGCATTTGTTCAATATATTTTGTGCGTCATATTCTAGAATTTGTTTGATATGATTTTGAGGTGAAATATTAGATCACACTTAATTAGGGAGATGATTTAGGCCATCTTTGGATCGTTTGAGCCTTTCTAGCCTTCCTTGTACATATACTACCCCTAGTCACCCATCTGGGCCAAATAAGCTTTTCTCTGTAAATATACCTGCGTTATTTTCCTTAGCTTAAATACTTTTTTCCTATCCCTTACCCCAAAAGCATGAAAATTTATTAGGATATATTGTGAGCTATATGGGTATTAAGTGATAGTGAAAGAGTATATAAAAAAAAAAATTTGAATGATGAAAAAGAAAGGAAAAAAAAAAGAAAAGAAGAAGAAAAATACAAAAATAGAATAAAAAGTTTAGTGAAATAAATAAGTTTGGGGGAAATGATTTGAGCTCTTACATTAAGATCCTAGAAGTAATGCATGTTAAGGGGTAATTAAGCCTAAATCGACTTTATCATACCTTACTCCCGGCCTTACATTATAAGCTTAATGAAGTCCTATTGATCTTTGGTTAAGTGTGACTACATTAGTGGAGAGAGAAGTGAAAAGCAAACTTATGGGAATGATCACATGTCATTAACTTTGCATTCACTGTGTTGCATAATTTGATCCGAGTAATATACTGTGAAGTGACTTAGACATTTTTCACGCACTCACGAAGAGTCCAATTTGGGTTAGGACTTATGATTGAATGATTCTGAGTGTTTGACTTGTAATTGTGATTCTTTGATTTCATAGTATGTACTTTTTCTTTGAGGAAAATATTGGGGAGATTATTATGTTTTGTACTTGTCATTCCTACAATTATGTTGTTTTGCTTGAGGACAAGCAAAAGCTCAAGTTTGGGGGTGTGATAATTCTATATTTTTAAAATTTTTTATGCTTAATTTCTTAATTAATTATTTAAATCCCTAATTTATTTTGTTAAGTATCCCATTTATTTAATTAAAATTCTCATGTTTGCAGATAAATTAAATCCGGATAAATTTTGAATATTTCGGTAGAAAATGGATCGAAATTGGGCTAAAATCGAGATTGAGCCACGCGGACAACACGAGTCATGCCACCTAGCACATCCAATTGGACAAGAAGACCGATGACATGGAAATATCTTTTCAAGGAGCCAATGGTGTGAAGACAAGTGGCCAAAAAATTGCCAACTCATCTAGGATGTCAAAATTACAATTTTACCCCTAGTGTGTTTATAAATAGGAAAGGATGACAATTGAAAGAGGATGTAATTTTAGGAATAGGAGTAGTGTAATGTAATGTAAGTTAGAAGTAGTCTAAAGTAGAGTAATTTTATGCTAGTTTTTTTTAGAATAGTTTTATTTTAGTTATCTTAGTTAAGTTTTTTTTTTTTTTTTGAGATTATCTTCCAAGCTTTCCCGATTAGCTTTTGTTTTTGTTTCATCATTTTATTTTTCTCCACAACTATTTGTCATGTCAATTTTCTTTTGTTATATGTTATGAAAAGTTTTTTTTTTATGCTCGGTTTTGTGAAGATTCATTTTCAGTTTATTCATGCTTGGTTTTACTATGAAATGCTTTAGTGTTCTTATATTTTGAAGCTCTCGGGTTTGCTCTCTTTGTGCATTCGGGTGATAAGCTACCTTCTCCATATTTGTCTATCGGTTTTGATGCTTTGATGTGGGCTGATGCTGGGCATTACTCCTCATCAATGGCAATGTGAAACAATGGCAGTAGGAGTTGAAATGAGAGTAACCCGATGATGATGTTTATTCAAGATGATGAATCTAACGGATAACTCTAGAGTATTAGCTTCCATTTGTTTTATTGCATTTCCTTATGCTGCTGTAATCCCTCTTTACCCACTACTTTTCATATTAGCAATTTATCTTTGATCTCTCTAAACTCTTTACCCACGTTGTTAGCATAAATCGGTGTCCATGGTGCAGTAGGAAGTATCCTGCAAACCTAGAGCTTCCCTCTGTTTTCCCCTGTTATATGGTTTCATTCCTGTTCATGATGATGTTTCTCTTGTAACGGTGTCCATGATGATATTTTCTCTGTACTGTGTGCATCCCATTCTGTTGCAAGGTAGACAGATCCTGCCAGCTGGTTGTGAATCAGAGCCATTGCAGAAGAACAACGCAGAAGCTGGTAGCAAGAACTAACGTCGGGATATTTGGTACACGATTAGATGGTACCGTGCTGGGTGATTTAGCTCCAGCTGTTGCATCTCGCTTTTCTTCAATCACCAGGATAGCAACAACTGTAGTAGACATCACTTGCAGAAGCCGAGGATGCGTAGAGTAGACCTGGGACCGAGACACACCAGGGCAGAAACAGCAGACGCAGAATGCAACAGGGCAGAACCGAGAATGGAGTCTGGAGCACTTGGGGCAACAGGACACAGCAGACCGAGCAAGCCTGGATGCAGCAGAAACAGCAGCTGGTGTGGTATTTGGTCAGACCCGAGAGCAAGCAGAGTGCAGCGGGATAGTTACCAAAACGGTAAAAGCTTGGAAAGAAACATGAATTTGGAAAGACACGTGAACAGTGTTTGGAGGGACAATTTGGATGGTTTAAATTTGCTTAAGGCTTGTTTGGCATTTACCATGTGCACAATAATCCATTTTTCTTGATTAGTTCATGAAGTAGATTTTATTATGTCCTTAGCTCATTTTTATTTTTATCATGCATTAGTTAAGTTAGATTAAATTTGTTACATGCATTAGTTAAATGTTATTATTGAATTAGTAATTAGATATAGTTAGGATTAGTTTAGAGTTAATATTTTAGACATGTAGTTTTATAGTTATTTTCTTAATTTCCTAGGATTTTATTTTCATTAAGCTTTAGTTTAGTTTAAATTGCATTTTAATTAAGTAGTTTAATTGCATTTTAGGTTAGTTTAGTTTTAGTTTAATTAATCTTGCTTTGATATTTTCATAATTGCATTTTATTTTACTTATGTTAATCAATTTTAACTGTTTTAATTATTTGCGTAGGTATTGGTTTTTAATTGCGTGAAGCTCAGTAAGTAAATTTCAGCTCGGTTTTATTTTCTTTATTTTATAGTTTTATTTTTTCAGTATATTTTAATTTCAAACTTAGTAGATCACCGATAATCAAGAATTCATAATTTGCTAGGATATACTTAGGGTAAGATTAACCGGTAGTTAATTAGGCTAGTCAACTTCTCTGTGGGACGATAACTCGGGACTCAAATCCCATTATTACTTGTACGATCCGTGCACTTGCGGACAATACCTTTTGGGCATATCAACAAGTTTATTCTTCTGGTGTTATATGTTGATGGTATTCTGCTAGTAAGCAGCGATATAGACTTATTGAATGAAACGAAGATATTTCTATCAAGTAATTTTGAAATCAAAGATCTTGCAGAGGTATCATTTATGTTGGGTATACAGATCCATCGAGATCGTTCTCGTGGTATACTTAGCTTATCCCAAAAGGCATATATCGATAAGGTAGCATATTTGACATGAAAAATTGTGCATCAGGAGATACACCTATTGCTAAAGATGATAAATTCAATTTGCTTCAATGCTCAATAAATGAGATTGAAAAGAAAGTGATGTAGAAGATTCCTTATACTTCAAGAGTAGGAAGTCTTATGTATGCTAAAGTTTGTATGCATCCAGATATTGTGTATATAGTTGGAATGATTGGCAGATATATAAGTAACCCTAGTATGGATCATTGGAAAGCAGTAAAAAAGGTTATACGATATTTACAGAGAACTAAAGATTACTTGCTTATATATCGGCAGTCAAATCATTTAGAGATCGTTGGGTATTCAGAGTCTGATTTTGCAATAAGCCTTAATAGTAGAAAGCCCACTTCTGGGTAAATTTTTATGTTAGCTAGAGGAGTTGTCTCGTGGAAGAGTGTAAAACAGTCACTTATAGCTTCTTCCGTCATGAAGTGTGAGAACTGTAAATTTTATGAGGTTTGTAACTGAGAATTGTAAATTTTATGATATTTTAATGTACACACAAGTTTCAAATCTAATGAAGTATAAGGAGATGAGATTTTTAAGTCTTCAATGTGTATGGATTGAAATATGGCCTATGGAGTAGATTATGGTGAGTTTTGCATTGAATTTTCAGCAAAGGAATGCAGCAGCAGTACAAAATGTGAAGGCCAAATCGATCTCCAAGTGAAGAGAGATCGATCTCCTAGCTCCAGAATGCAGGAAATGTGCAAAAACAGGCAGGCAGATCGATCTCATGAAGAAGCAGATCAATCTCATAAACAGGCAGATCGATCTCCTAATGCCTCTGCCTAACACAGATCGATCTTGTCACAAAGGCAGATCGATCTCCTTAAGCCTCGGCTTGGAAGAGATTGATCTCTACCCTCTAGTAGATCAATCTCCCCTTAGTTTTATGAAGAGCATATTGATCTCTACACAATGCCAGATCGATCTCCCCTTAATTGAACAGATCGATCTCCTCCCTCGACCAAATTGATCTTATAGTTGTTAATAGAGCAATTGGAGCAGGTAAATCAAGCAGAGATCGATCTCCTTCAATGCCAGATCGATCTCCTACACTCTGCCTATATAAAGAACACGGTATTTTACTTGGAAACTGAACCCCTCTCACCTTCAAACCTCAACCATCACCATTTTCACCCAAACCAAGCTTTCTCTCTCTAAGATTCACCTTATTCTAGATAAAATTTGACAAAGGGGCAAGAGACAAAGTTGTTCCTCTTGGCAAGGAGAACAACATACTAGAAAATCAAAGGTTGGCTTGAATAAAGGGAAAAGACAAGCATTCTACAAATTTGGTCAAGGGGAGACAAGCTAGATGAGTTCACAAGATCCTTGTTTTAAGGATTATCATTTAGTACATTGGTGAATAAATATACATATACATGTATTTGGTTGGAAATGTCTAAGTTATGAGGAAAACAACCAATGAGCATAGTTGGAAAATGAAATGAGGATGCTTTTTGAATATTATGAGTTAGCTAAAGTAATGATAAAAAAGTAGGAAAAGCTATGAGACAATGCACATGTTTAAGAATGGTAACTTGGATATAGTATAGGTATAGGTATAAATGAGGTGAAAAGAGAAATGAGAATGATGAATACTTACAATTTGATGATATATGGACAGCTCGAGAATTCGACATCAGAAACGAGGCTAGTCCGAGAACCCGAGAATATTGTACTACTCAAGGTGCAAGAGGTAAGGGAAATAAAACCATTTGTACTTGTGAGTTTTCGAATGAATGAAAACGTTTTAATAATATAAAAAAGGTTTAACGAAATGAGCATGTTTATGAGAAATGAGATGATTTGATGTTTTGACAAATGTGTGAGTGTTTTACCGGTTTAAGCTCGATTTTGATGTGATTTGTGTAATTGTGAACACATATGGTTTATAACCGAAATGAGTTTTGTGATAACTATTACCGGCTCTACGTGAAGGCAAAACGATTTTTATACAACAATGGCATATTTTATGAGAAATTAGATGAATTGATGTTTTGATGAATGTGTGAGTGTTTCACCGGTTTGAGCTCGATTTTGATGAGTTTGTGTAAATGTGAATACAATGTGTTATAACCGAAATGGGTTTTGTGATAACCACTAAGAGCTCTACGTGAAGGCAAAATGATTTTTACAGAAACTATGGCTTGTCATGAGATACACATTGGGCTTTGCTCTGGTAGCATGTAAGGCCGGGTCGTGTTCTAGTAGTATGTAAGATCGACGCCTCCGTTCTGGTAACGTGAGATGACCCCGCTCTGATAGCGATGGGTAGCTTTGCTTTGATAGCATGTAAGGTCGGGCTGTGCTTTGATTGCATGTAAGACCGACGGCTGTACGACTCTGATCAAGTCTACAGCGAATCATGGCCATGTGTATTATGGTCGACGAAATCCCTCGATTGGGAATGTCCGCCTAGGGGATGAATTCAATCGTTGTGTTGTGCCTATGACGTTGATTTCATCTGAGTTTTTATAAATGCCTAGTCTCGATTTATTTGATGATGATGTGATTTTATAACTGTGATTTGTATCACATATTGAGAATTGATGTAATGTGATTTGTGATTTTTATCACGCGAGTTATTATGATGTCATTGTTTCTGCCGTTATTTCTATAACGATTTGCATGCTTAAAATATTTCCATCATATTGTGTTTGTGATGATGATTTATATAACTTCCCTTATCCTCCTTACTGAGTGTTTTGAGAGCTCACCCTTTTTCCTCCCCCCTCTAGATTACTTGAAGTAAGCGAGATAGAGCCTACCGTGTATGTGTAATAGGCTGGTGGACAAGATCTCCCTAGGCTATCGCTTGTACACGCTTAAGGTATAATTCAGTTCATTTTGTATCTAAATAATGATGTAATACAGACACTTGTAATAAGTATTTTGGGATGTAATTAGGATGATGTGAAAGAAATGAATTGAGACTTATGGGTTGATTCTTCTTGGGATATTATGTATTTGATGTTCATTAAGTATGCATTGTATGATATTGGGGATAATGTTTTTTTATAAATGATAGTGATTTGAAGACACTGCACAGGAATACACCCAGAGTTGGTAGTTTTGTTTTAAGAAAAATTTTAAATTTGCCTTATTTTCCTCGCTTTCGAGCTGTCACAGATTTTCTTGTATCAAAGTAAAGGGTGTCTAGTACTGTCAGTGTCGATCAATTAAAAATAGATTACATCCCAAGTGTCTGTATTGTCTGGTAATGAATTGAATTTAACGAGTGGGATTATGATGGATGTTTAATGAATACGCGCAGGCACGTAAGAGATAGATTATGAGGGGGAGAAGAGGACGTTCAGGGAGGCAGGCACAACCACCTCTGCCACCTGAACCACAGCCGGAGAGTCCTAACTTTCGAATGAATCGCCTAGAGCACGACGTGCATCTGGGATTCGAGCAGATGGCAGCGCTATTCGTACAACATTTTGGGGCTAATGCCTCGAGCACTACACCTGTGTCGACTCGTCCACCACCACAAGGACCACCCGCACCCCCACCCTTACAGACTGACCCGGTGCCCCCCACCACATAGCCTGTGGTACAGACCCAGCCTGATGACAGAAATAAGGGTCGATTGAGGGACTCTCTAAAGATGAACCCACTAGCTTTTAGAGGGGTGAAAGATCCCGCAGAGGCTGAAGAGTGGCTGACAGAGTTATGAGTCATTTTCAACTTCTTGGGATGCACCGATGCTGAGAGGGTCATTATGGGTGCTTATATGTTAAAGGGACAAGCCCGAGATTGGTGGAGCACTATTCAGAGTATATTGGCTACTAGCCATGAGGTGACTAGCTGGGATATATTTCAATCGGCATTTAGAACTCAGTATGTGCCAAGAGCTCCCTAGAGGAGAAAGCAAGTTGAATTCCTAAATTTGGCTCAAGGCAATATGACGGTTGATGAGTACGAGAGTCGATTTACCACCCTACTGAAGTATGACCCAGAGACTCTTAAGGATGAGGAGCTCTGCACAGAGCAATTTGTTTATGGACTGAGACCCATCATTAGAGACCAGTTGATAGGGCTCTGTATCATTGAGTTTAAGGATGCTCTGAGACGAGCACAAGAAGTAAAGAGGGGACTAGAGTTGGTACAATCTCAGACTGAGTCCCGAATTTTGACTAGGGATAAGAGTAAGTAACTTGTGACCTCCCACACAGATCTTCGAAGGGGTTCTTTTAAGAAAAGACAGTCTGAGGGACCGAGGGAAAGAGTTGATAGACCCAAGGTTCCTCCCATTATTATGGAGACCCCTCGAAGTGCCAGACCAGAGGTTAGAGTCTACAGAGATTATAGCAGATCACATGAGGGAAGCTGTCCCAGAATCATATAAGGATGTTTTAGATACAGGGACATGGGTCACCAAGTGAGGTATTAACTGCAACCACAAATGCCACATTCGCAAGAGCCTCCTAGACAACAGCCTCAGAGGATGATTCCCCAGAGACGGGCTACAGCTGCTGATAAGGGTAAGAAGTCGGTTATAGAGGGACTGTGTTTACTTTGGATAAGAAGACCGCAGACACTTCTGAGACCGTACGAGGTACACTTCTTATCTGTAATCATGACACTCATGTGTTATTTGATTCAGGATCCACACAGTCTTTTATTGATGTACAATTTGCATGTAAACTGAGTTTAAAGCATGAATCCTTAGATTATATTTTACATGTAAATACCCTCATGTGTGAGTTCCAATGGACTGATATGGTGTACAAGATTTGTAAGATCAAGGTGGGAGATAAGGTGATGTTAGCAGATCTAGTGTTATTAAACATGTCTAGTTTTGATGTGATTTTAGGGATGGATTGGTTAACGGCCAATCGTGTGAGTCTAGACTGCTACACTAAGACTGTAACTTTCTTCATACCGAAAAAGTTTAGTGTTTGTTTGAATGATTAAAGAATAAAGACGTGTGAAGTTTATTGTGAAATGTTAAGATATGATCATATCGCTATAAAATACTGATTGAATTATTGATGTGAAGGTCACATCACACTCATCTCTGATATGAGTCGAGAACATCCAAGAATAGAGGATATACCGGTAGTGTGTAAGTTTTCGGATGTATTCCCAGATAAATTGCCTGGCTAACCACTAGAGAGAGAGAGCTAGAGTTCACTATCGATTTAGTACCAGATACTCAGTCTATCTCTAAACCTCCCTATAGGATGGTGTTGGTCAAATTGGAAGAGTTAAAGAAACAGTTACAAGAACTGCTTGACCAAGGTTTTATCAGGCCTAGTGTGTCGCCATGGGGAGCTTCGATGTTATTTGTAAAGAAGAAGGATGGTAGTCTTAGATTATGTATAGACTACAGATTACTGAACAAGGCTACGGTGAAGAACAAGTATCCCCTGCCAAGGATAGATGATTTGTTTGACCAGCTAAGAGAGGCTTTTATCTTTTTTAAGATTGACTTAAGATCGAGCTATCACCAATTACGAATTAGGAAAGAGGATATCCCGAAAATGGCCTTCAGAACTAGGTATGGCCACTATGAGTTCTTAGTGATGCCCTTTGGTTTGATGAATGCCCCAACTACTTTCATGAGTTTGATGAATGAGGTATTTAGAGACTATCTAGATCAATTTATGATAGTCTCCATTGATGATATCCTTATGTATTCTCAACCTCATGAGGAATATGCATAGCATTTGAGGATTGTGTTGCAAGTACTCAGAGATAAGGAGTTTTATGGAAAGATCAGTAAGAGTGAATTTTGGTTAGACCAAATACCTTTTCTTGGTCATATTGTATCTAAAGACGGGATGTCAGTTGATCCGTCTAAGGTGAAAGCTGTACTTAATTGGGAGAGATCGAGGACAGTTACAGAGATTCGAAGCTTTCTAGGGATCGTTGGATATTATAGAAGGTTTGTTGAAGGATTTTTCAGGATTGTCGCTCCTTTGACCAAACTCACACATGAGGAGATTCCTTTCGTATGGTCTGAGAAATGTGAGCAGAGTTTCCAAGAGTTAAAGAGAAGATTAACAACGGCACCTGTATTGACTATTCTAAATGGACCTGGAGGCTTTGTAGTGTACAGTGATACCTCTCAACAATGATTGGGGTGTGTGCTCATGCAGCATGGGAGAGTAGTCGCTTATGGTTGGTGACAGCTGAAGGATCATGAGCAAAACTACCCCACACATGACTTGGAGTTAGTCGCAGTAGTGGTTGCATTGAAGATCTGACGGCATTACTTATATGGAGAAATGTTTCAGATATTTACTGACCACAAGGGCCTGAGGTATATATTCAACCAAAAGGAGTTAAACATGAGACAAAAGAGATGGATGGAACTCCTTATAGACTATGATTGTGAGATACTCTATCATCCGGGGAAGGCGAACGTAGTTGCTAACGCCTTAAGCAGGAAGAGTATGATATCTGCTATGATGATTAAGGAATAGGACTTATTGGAATAGTTTGCCAGACTTAGAATCAGAGTTGAAGAGGTAGAGGTCGGATTTATGGCTAGCCTGTGGATAGAGCCCAGTATTATGGATCAGATTAGAACCGGGCAACGAAATGATCAGAGGCTATTGGATATAGTTAGCAAAGCTAAACAGACACCGTAGTCAGATTTTATGGTCAGTGACGATGGGTTATTAAGGTTTAAAAGTCGAGTTTGTGTTCCGAATGATGATACCCTAAAGCAACAAATACTGAGAGAGTCTCACTGCTCGTGGTACATAATGCACCGAGGAAGTACCAAGATGTACCAAGATTTGAGAAGGGTGTATTGGTGGAGTGGTATGAAACGAGACGTGGCAAAAATGTGGTCAAATGTTTAGTACGTCAACAAGTGAAAGCTGAGCACTAGAAGCCCGGAGGATTGCTTAAGCCTTTGCCTATGCCTACATGGAAATGAAAGCATATCACCACGGGCTTTGTCATGGGATTACCAAGGACCCGTCGAGGTCACGATGCAATATGGGTGATAGTTGATAGATTAACGAAGAGTGCTCACTTCCTTACCATTAAGAGCACAAATACATTAAGTACATTATTCGAGCTATATGTTAAAGAGATAGCTAGACTACATGGGGTTCTAGTGAGTGTTACCTCTTATAGAGATTCTCAATTTACCTCTAGGTTTTGGACTCATTTTCAGGAGGCCATGGGATCTCGGTTGAATTTTAGTATCGCCTATCATCCTCAAACAGATGGTCAGTCTGAGCGAACTATATAGACCTTGAAGGATATGTTGAGGGCGTGTACGATGGACTTTAAGGGATCATGGGATGATCACTTGCCCCTTGCTGAGTTTGCGTACAACAATAGCTATCATGCGAGTATCGGTATGGCACCTTACGAGGCTCTATATAGAAAGAGGTGTAGATCCCCTATAGCATGGGAAGAAGTGGGCGACAGGAAAGTAATTGCTCCCAAATTAGTTGAACAGGTAGTTCAGAATGTGAAAATCATTTGTGATAGATTACGGGCTGCTCAGAGTGGATAAAAAAGTTACGCAGATGTGCGTAGACGGCCACTTAAATTTCAAGATATCTCCAAGTAAGGGTATCATGTGTTTCAGGAAGAAAGGAAAATTGAGTCCTCGATAAATAGGACTGTTTAAGATTTTGGAGAGAATAGGAGATGTTGCCTATTGGTTGGCTTTACCTCCACAGTTCTCCAAAATCTATAATGTTTTTCACGTCTCCATGTTGAGGAGATATAATCCGAATCCCTCCCATGTCATTGAGTATGAGGCATTGGATATTCAGGGGATATGAGTTATGTGGAAGAAACCTATCCGAATACTTGACAGGAAAGAAAAGGTAATTCGGATAAAAAGATTCCACTGGTTAAAGTTCTCTGGAAGCACCATTCCATGGAGGAAGCAACTTGGGAACTAGAGAGCCTTATGAAGGAGAAGTACCCTCAGCTATTTAATGGGTCGAGTTGAATTTGGAGGACCAAATTCTCTTAAGGTGGGGAGGATGTGAGAACTGTAAATTTTATGAGGTTTGCAAGTGAGAATTGTAAATTTGGTGAATGTAATTATGATATGTTAATGTACACACATGTTTCAAATCTAATGAAGTATAAGGAGATGAGATTTTTAAGTCTTAAATGTGTATGGATTGAAAAATGGCCTATGAAGTAGATTATGGTGAGTTTTGCATTGAATTTCTAGCAAAGGAATGCAGCAGTAGTGCAAAATTTGAAGGCCAGGTCGATCTCCAAGGAAATAGAGATCGATCTCCTAGCTCCAGAATGCAGGAAATGTGCAAAAACAGGCAGGCAGACCGATCTCATGAAAAAGCAAATCGATCTCATAGGAAGACAGATCGATCTCCCAATGCCTCTACCTAACACAGATCGATCTTGTCACAAGGGCAGATCGATCTCCTTAAGCCTCGGCCTGAAAGAGATCGATCTCTACCCTCTATCCCCTTAGTTTTATGAAGAGCAAATCGATCTCTACCCAATGTCAGATCGATCTCCCCTTAGTTGAACAGATCGATCTCCTTCCTCGACCAGATCGATCTTGTAGTTGTTAACGAAATAGTTGGAGCAGGTAAATCAAGTAGAGATCGATCTCCTTTAATGCCAGATCGATCTCCTACGCTCTGCCTTTATAAAGAACACAGTATGTTGCCTAGAAACCGAACCCCTCTCACCTCCAAACCTCAACCATCACCATTTTCACCCAAACCAAGCTTTCTCTCTCTAAGATTCACCCTATTCTAGATAAAATTAGACAAAGGGGCAAGAGACAAAGTTGTTCCTCTTGGCAAGGAGAACAACATACTAGAAAAATCAAAGGTTGGCTTGAACAAAGGGAAGAGACAAGCATTCTACAAATTTGGTCAAGGGGAGACAAGCTAGGTGAGTTCACAAGATCCTTGTTTTAAGTATTATCATTTGGTACATTGTTGAATAAATACACATATACATGTATTTGGTTGGAAATGTCTAAGTTATGAGGAAAACAACCAATAAGCATAGTTGGAAAATGAAATGGGGATGCTTTGTGATGATTATGAGTTAGCTAAAGTGATGATAAAAAGGTAGGAAAAGCTATGAGACAATGCACATGTTTAAGAATAGTAACTTGGATATAGTATAGGTATAGGTATAAATGAGGTGAAAAGAGAAATGAGAATGATGAATACTTACAATTTGATGATATGTGGACAGCTCGAGAATCCGACATGAGAAACGAGGCTAGTTCGAGAACTCGAGGATATTGTACCACTCAAGGTGCAAGAGATAAGGGAAATAAAACCATTTGTGCTTGTGAGTTTTTGAATGATTGAAAACATTTTAATAACATGAAAAAGGTTTAACGAAATGAGCATGTTTATGAGAAATGAGATGATTTGATGTTTTGGCAAATGTGTAAGTGTTTTACCGGTTTGAGCTCGATTTTGGTGTGATTTGTGTAATTATGAACACATATGGTTTATAACTTAAATGCATTTTGTGATAACTATTACGGGCTGTACGTGAAGGCAAAATGATTTTTATACAACAATGACATATTTTATGAGAAATGAGATGAATTGATGTTTTGATGAATGTGTGAGTGTTTCACCAATTTGAGCTCGATTTTGATGAATTTGTGTAAATGTGAATACAATGTGTTATAACCGAAATGAGTTTTGTGATAACCACTAAGAGCTCTACGTGAAGGCAAAAAGATTTTTACTGAGACTATGGCTTGTCATGAGATGCACATCAGGCTTTGCTCTGGTAGCATGTGTCACGACCCAAATTACCTAAAAATCAGAGTAAATTTTTCGCTTTTTCATTTCCTTACCCGTCGTGAACAGTTACACTACTAAACAGTTGGGCTATGATTCAGTGTTAGTCACCTCTCACCTATTTACCATTTCATTTTCATATTTCATTTACATATCAATTTATTTAAACTAAATACATCCCCAATATTACATCCATATACAATACTGTGCATCTATATGTTCAGATACAAAATTATACAAATGTGTATACCTGGTCTTGATAAGAAGCAGCGGATAACCGAAATGCAAGACTACTGTCGTTCTCTTCTACTGAATGTACCCTGTGGGGTGAAAAATGAAAGGGTGAGCATAAACAGCTCAGTAAGGCAATAATGTAAGCAGGTAGATAACTATACTATCTACGTGCTGATAATGTCATGATATAAAATCGTTTACATTTGGAGCATGAGGTATGACTAAAACGATGCCACATGTATGTATATATCATATAAGAGAAATCATGAAATCGACATATAAATCAAACATGGAAAATCATCATGTATGACATCTCATGCTCGTCACATTAAAACTTATTTGTTTCATCATAAATTCATCACTTTAAAACTTATTTGTTTAATCATAAACTCATCACATTAAAACTTATTTGTTTTATCATAAAACCACTGCATCAAGGCTAAACCCATCTCTCGGGAATACCTTGATTTATTAAATCGCATCTCTTTTAAAAACATAAATCGAAACTTACCCCTCTCTCGGGTTCGTCCTGGTCTATTCAGACCGTATGATATCATGTGAGGCATGTATGTTACTGTATGAAAATTGAGGACTATGGCCATACTTTGTCCCTGTGATCCCAGGGTACATGGATCCCGGTGTGCGGGGCATCACAACTGCAACGGGAGGTGGGGTCAAATCCTACCCGCCAGAATATCAAGTAACATCATCGAGTCATCATGACTACACGGTACAGCGTACTCCGTGTGACATACACGGTACATCGTACTCCGTGGACCCATATCATAGTCTAGGGGTGCCTGCCGTAGGTCTTATCCACCCCAATACTATGTCGATAACCAACCCATGTCTCAAAGTATACGTGCGAGCATCTCAACTCTCTGCGACACACAGTCTACAGGAGGCTTCCGCACGACTATATGCATGTCAACTCACGTCTAGTGCGAGCGAAGCTCCAGCACCACGCTATGCATATCATGATATCTAAAATCTCGTGCGAGCGAAGCTCCAGCACGATTTTGTGCACACACAAATTTTTCGTACGAGCAATGCTCCAGTACGGCATGAGTAATAAATCAGTAAAATTTAGTGCGAGTAATACTCTAACACTCTTTTTACTCGTGTAAATATGATAGGTGGCTCAATCTTTATAAAACATCTTTTAAAATCATAACTGGTACAAACCGGTACCCTTTCGTAGAATACATGAAATCTATAGCCAACCTATGTGTATATTTGCTTAAATCAAAGCAATATATTCATATAAAATATTAAAACATGATAATCATGCAATTTATATGCCTTACTACCCTTTTTATACATTTTACTTTTAGGGGCAAAATCGTCTTTTTTCTTTATTCACCTATGCCCCGATTTTTGCAAAAATTATTATTTCGTTTCTAGATAATTTAAGAAATTCTAGACCCTGTAAATCCCCTCAAAAATAAGTATAGGTATCTCTATGCACCTACAAAATTTTCTTACCTCGATTCACGCGCAAACTTATATCGTCTCGATAATATCTGATCTCTCAGTCCAGCTGCGCGTCAACCAAGTCTACAGAACTGCATATAACCATATATTTTGGGTTAATTCACTTATTTTTATCAGTATATCACATTTACTAATTGAATCTAACGTACTGGGCCCATTTTACTTTATTGGGCTCAATTGCACCTTAATGGGCCTCGACCCATTTTCAGCCCGTTTATACTTATTAAATCCCTTCTTTAGGTTTACTGGACTTATTCAGCTTACCAATAATCATTGGGCTTCGTTCCAAACTCATTGGATAGCCCGTATACTATTTACGATAATTACGTTGAAATTTTGATTAATATTCATTTTTATACAGAATTAATCCGTAAATTCCGTAAAATAATCGAAACTCTGAATTGAGGACTCTGATTATCGAAATTAAAATATACTTACCCAATATGATGCGGGGTACGAGAATCGGAGCTCAATCGGCTCTCGTTCGGACTTTGTCGTAAAACTGCATAATTATATATTTAATCCCGGTTTGCTTTTTCGATTCAATATAATTTAAATAAATTTTTCAGAAATCAAATCGGTCACTTTTGACCTCTTACCGACTTACCCGAAGTCCGTTGTATCCCCAAAAATTCTTTCCCTTTTCCTTTTTCTCTTTTTCTCCCTTTTCCCTTTCTTTCTTGGCTGAACCGGTTCACTCCGGTTCGGCCTATTCAGGGCCTCGCCGGTCGATTCTTCGTCGGCTTCCGCCGCCAGTAGCTCCGCGGGATTGTCCGCAGCTCAAATCTGCCCTCGATTTCGTCCAAGGCCGTCGAAAAGTCGTCTGTCCGGCCTGTTCTCCCCACCGTCTGTACCCATTTCCTCTTTTCGCCGTTTTTGACGTTTGCCGGCAGTTTCGCCGGTCGTGGCCGCCACCAATCAGCTCACTTGCGCCTCGGGGACATTCGGCTGTGGTCGGTCGGTGCCGAATCGTCGTCGATCGCCGGGAATCGCCTTCTCTTCTCTCGGCCCTCGATTTCTCTCTGTTTCGTCGCCTATCGCCGCCGTTCGTGCCTCCGTTAGGCCGATGGTGGCTCAGCGCCTTCCCCCTCGTCGGTCGCTTGCCTGGACAGTCATCGGTGGCTGTCGGTGATGGGTTTTCGATTTTTGGCAGAATCGCGATTTCGCGATTCTGCATTTCGCCTTTTTTTATTTTTTTTATTTTTATTTATTATTATTTATAAATTAGTTTATTATTATTTTATTCATTAAAATATTCAAATATATTCTAAAATATCTACAAAATCTATTAATTTATTTCAAATAAATTAATTTAATTTAATTTAATTTATTTATTATATTTTTAATCATTTTTTCGGTATAATTTCTTCGTATTTTAGAGATATTGTCCTGAGCGAAAATTTCGATTAATTTCAGTAATTCATATCTTGATCAATGTTACCCGAAATTTAATTATTTCTTCAATATTGATCAAGATTCTCAAATCCATTATTTTTAATTAAATTTTCTTGTCAAATTTATACCGGCTTTTGATCTTTTGACCGTTTTGCCCTTACACATGTTCAAAAATTCCATTTCAGTCCTTTTGCATTTTTAATTTCGTGTTTTTGAATCCTTATCTCCAGCTCGAATCTCGTTCGTTTAATTTAGGACCATTTCAATCCTCCTTTCACGAACACACTCATTTCGTGTTTTAACTAAATTTGGGTCTTACAGCATGTAAGGCCGGGTCGTGCTCTAGTAGTATGTAAGACCGACGTCTCCGTTCTGGTAACGTGAGATGACCCCGCTCTGATAGCGATGGGTGGCTTTGCTTTGATAGCATGTAAGGCTGGGTCGTGCTTTGATATCATGTAAGACCGACGGCTGTACGACTCTGATTAACTCTACAGCGAATCATGGCCATGTGTATCCGCCTAGGGGATGAATTCAATCGTTGTGTTGTGTCTATGACGTTGATTTCATCTGAGTTTTTATAAATGTATAGTCTCGATTTATTTGATGATGATGTGATTTTATAACTGTGATTTATATCACGTATTGAGAATTGATGTAATGTGATTTGTGATTTTTATCACGCGAGTTATTATGATGCCGTTGTTTCTACCGTTATTTTTATAACGATTTGTATGCTCAAAATATTTCCATCATATTGTGTTTGTGATGATGATTTATATAACTTCCTTTATCCTCCTTACTGAGTGTTTTGAGAGCTCACCATTTTTCCTTCCCCCTCCAGATTACTTGAAGTAAGAGAGATAGAGCTTGTCGCGTATGTGTGATAGGCTGATGGACAAGATCTCCCCAGGCTATCGCTTGTACACGCTTAAGGTATAATTCAGATCATTTTGTATCCAGACAATGATGTAATACAGACACTTGTAATAAGTATTTTGGGATGTAATTAGGATGATGTGAAAGAAATGAATTGAGACTTGTGAGTTGATTCTTTTTGGGATATTATGCATCTGATGTTCATTAAGTATGAGTTGTATGATCTTGGGGATAATATTTTTTTATAAATGATAGTGATATGAAGACACTGCACATGAATACACCCAAAGTTGGTAGTTTTGTTTTAAGAAAAATTTTAAATTTGTCATATTTTTTGCGCTTTCGAGCTATCACAACAGAATGTATAGCTTGCTATGAGGCATCAAATAAAGTAACATGATTGCAAAGTTTTATCATTGGATTGTGCATTGTCGATGGCATTGACAAAGCATTGAAGATTAATTGTGATAATAAAACTATTGAGTTATATTCTAAGAACAACAAAAACTCGTCAAAGTCAAAGCATATTAACATTAAATTTTTTGTTATTAATGAGAGAGTTCAGAGTCTTCAGATATCTATTGAACAGATAAATACAAGTTCCATGATTGCGGATCCACTTACTAAAGGTGTACCACCTAAGGTGTTTCATGAGCATGTAGCTCGTATGACTGTGATTCATCTTGATGATATGCTTGTTTAGTGGGAATTTGTTTTTTGATGTTCATTTGTTATTGAGATATTTTTCTGATCAAACTTAAGTATATATTAATACTGAAAACTCTGAAGTAAAGTTACATTCTTTCAATTGCAGTTACGCATAAAGTTTTTGAAAGTATGTTATTTAATTCTTTGAATTTTAAAGTATGACCAGTTTGAAATAGGCATGTTAAGGGATCACATTACATGTAATTTCCATGCTATACATCTATACATGATCTATATCGTTGATTATATTAATATACGAAACCATTGATGGGTCTAGTTACGAAATAAATGTAACGAAGATCGCTTTGATCATATGCTAATATAATTAATGGATCAGATTGTTTAGAGATGTTACTATGTAAAGATAGCAAATATTGAGCTCATAAAATTAGTTTTTGAATGTACAATTATCAAATGATATATGTGACCCAAGTGAAAATTGTTGGAAAATTCCTTAAGTGGGCCTACATATATCAATTAATTGTACATTATAGGCTATCTAATTCGTTTAGTTCATTTAAATGTAATCATATAAAGTTTAAGTTATTAGACTTTAAAGCATCTCGTATAAGCTTTGCAATGTGTAGAGATGCAATACGATCTAAACAACATTATTCTCATTCTCATATCTCATAAATAAGTGAGTAAGATTTTTTTCTAATGAAGAAAGGTTTCAACGTGAAAGATTGCTAACCTCAATCAATAAGAACAAATTAGAATAAATTACATGAAAAGTTATCTGATTAAATTTTCTAACAACAAAAATAATATATGAAAATTATAAATTAAAATTAATTTACTGTTGAAACAAAGAGCTGGGTTGAGGCACGGATCACGCTTTCTTTAAGATGATTCACGCTTCTGCTATGATTAAATCATCCAGTGCAGCAGGAGCTCTAAGCGTGTCATTTCTAGGATACAATAGCCCAACTTGATATTCATTGTACACTTTATGGTTTTGTATTAACATGTAGAGTACATAGCTCCAAGATCAAACACTTTTCTCTTATCCAAGAATTATGTTTGTAGTATCAAATTAGTGTATAGAAAGAGATAAGAATAATTTCTCGTTTGAGGATTTATACTCTATTTATAAGCTTCACAATTTGTAACATACTCGTAACAATAATAATGATGAACTTAATAAAGGTACAACCGGCTAATTTAATATGCAAAACGATTCAAAGTTACAATCTTAATGCTATAAACGGCTAAACATATTGACCATATACAAACAGCTAAAAGCTATAATAAGTTAATAACGTTCAAGTAATAACTTTAATAATAGTTCCTCAATGAATGACTAGCGATATAAAATAACATAATATTAATCTTTATTTTATTATTAAAATTATAGTTCCAACAGCATCTTCTTTTTGCTTAATACGTATTTCATAGCTTAATTTGTTCTTAGTATACCACTTTTGCTTTTCCCTTTGATTAATTTCTTAATTTGTTCAATCATGTTTCACGTTCCATATCTTCTTTTTTACATTCTAGCTTCAAAATTTTCTTTAAAAAATGTTTTTCCTCGAAAGATAATATCTTTTACATCAATTCATAGGACCCTTAAATGATTGAATAATTAGAATTAATAAAAAGCTACATCAAAGCATTAAAAAAATTCAACAAATTATTATATCAATTAAATTTCTAATTATTTATTAAATAAAAATAAAAGATTAATATTGAAAAAAAATTATTTACATATATGATTGATTTTGGCACAAAAAATGTTCTTGTCGCCATTTTATTAGAAATGAAAGAAATTCTTCATAATATAAATTAGATAATAAAATAATTCTACGAATTAATGTGATTTTCCTTTTAATTAAAAAAATAAATAATTATTTATGGGAAAAATGGGTTCAAAATAATTGTGTCAATGTAGTGTTTGACTTATTGTTTATTAATGTTGTGGATGATACTCTAAAAAAAAAGTCACGTGGCGCGACGAGAGGATATCATCTCGCACTGTAGGTGAGAGAGTCCCCCGCACAGATAGAGGCGGGAGAATCCTCTTGCCTCATTAAATTAAATGCGCCACATGGCGCGGAGGTAAACGGGCGGGAGGATACCCTCTTGCACATTGGTGGGAGGGTCTCTTGCCAAACAAAGGCGGAAGCCTGCCTTACATATCCATTTGCGCCACATGGTGTAAGAAGAGTGTGCCACGTGGCATAAGAAAAAAAGTTGTGGGAGGTTACCCCTCACAACTTGGCAAGAGAGCTCTCCCGCCCCTCTCGCTCATGGTTGTGGGCGTGCCATGCGGTATGCCCACATCCATCTTGAACGTACAAGTGGAAAAATTATGTTGAGACATCTGTAAAAATTTATTAAGCTGATTTTATTTTTAAATTTTTATAATTACGCAGGATGCATAAAACAGTAAAGGATACTTAATTAGTGGATAAATACGTAATTAAAAGTGAAATTAATTCCTATAAATATGGGACAAGTATGATTTATGAAGCTAAATCTCTATTTTCTTTATTGAAACTCTGTCAAACTCTCGTTCTAATTTAAGTATCGGAGTGCTTATGTAGGAAATAACTCTTATGTCTCTCTGATTATTCTTTTTCTTGCAGAACTCTTGGTAGCATGTGGTACAAAAATCAAGGCGAAGACGTCAGCAATTCGTCACCGTTGTGATTGAATAACAACAATTAGATTGATCAAAAAGATAAATTAATACCTTAATAAATTAATTATTTTTGGATAATTTAGAGATTCATTTATTCAACGAGGCTGCAGGATAACCTACGAAAAATTTAAATAAATAAATAAAGTTTAAAGAAAAAAAACTATGATAAATGTAATTATAAACTATGCTAAAGAGGGTTATGGAATGAACTTATACATAATCTTTACCCTATTTTGGTGGTTTGAAATAAATGTAATTATAAAACAAATTCTTTGCATTCTTCATTGTAATTGCTTTTCCCGTTTGCTAGCTAGCTAGTGAAACGTTAATAATTTGTCCAGTGCGAGAAAGGAGGCCGATAAACATTCCATGGCTTTAAAATAAAATCAATTTATATATATATATATATATATATATATATATATATATATATATATATATATATATATATATTCTTTTCATTTCTCTTTTTCCATTCTTGACTTTAAGAAATATAAAACCAATGAAAACTTTTTGGAATTTCTTTTTGATATCTGTTTTTATTTTATTTTTTTTAACAATCAAATAAAGCGGTCCTCTTATTTAGTCTTTCTATATTCTCTATAGGAGTTTTTTTTTTTTTTTTTTCATTATCTAGACTTGATAACGGTTGGGGTATGAATAAATAGCAAATTTTCTTGGTCGAACAATTTTGGCATCTTTATTGTCACACTTACGAAATAATTATTTTCATGTAGCGTGTCTTGTAAGAATCAAAGGCTTTAGAAATTCTTTATTCTAAACCAAAAGGGAAATGCATGCATGACTGTAAAAACATTGTTGTCTTACTTTTTAGTTTCCTTTGTCTCCTTTACAATATGAAAATTATAAGACTAGAGACGCTAACTGAGCCAAATTGATCTAAAACCGAATAGGATCCAATTTGAAACTAAAACCCCTAATAGGGTTTCAATTCCAATTCAATCCATATTTAGAATGGATTGAATTGGGCTTAAGAAACTTAACCCGAAATTGAATAGGATCTGATTTGTTTAGAATCAGAACCTTTGCCACCATTAGGGCTGTAAATGAACCGAACACGAACGAACGATTGATGTTCATGTTCGTTCGTTTATTTTTTAGTATTGTTCGTGTTCGTTTGTGTTCGTTAAGGTGTTCGTTCGTGTTCGTTCGTTTATTTTTTAATACTGTTCGTTTTCGTTCGTGAACATGTTCGTGAACATGTTCGTTTACGTGTTCGCGAACAAGCGTTTGCGAACATGTTCGTTTAAGCGTTCGCGAACATGTTCGTTTACGTGTTCGCGAACAAGCGTTCGCGAACATGTTCGTTTATGTGTTCGTGAACACGTTAAATATTAATACAAATTGAAAATTAAATATTAAATATTAAAAATCTTACCTAAATACTAAATCCTACATAAACAATAATACAATTTGAAATCATCCAATTAAAATTCTTAAATATAACACAACGAAGTTTAAGAATTAATACATTAAAAGTTCAAAAATTAATACTAAAAATTTTAAAGTATAAAATAAATAAAATATGCACCAAACACGACTTTAATATTTTAGTATATATTATAATTATATAACATATAACTTATATAATTATATAATATAAACAATTTTAATACTTTAATAAATTACAAACGAACAACAAACGAACACTTAACGAACATAACCGAACGAACAACAAATGACACTTTAATCGAACGAAAAATAAACGAACATAAACAAGTTTGTTCGCGAACATAAACGAACGAACCACACCTCTGTTCATATTCGTTCGTTTAATAAACGAACACAAAAAATGTTGTTCGTGTTCGTTTGTTAAGCTTAATAAACGAACATAAACGAACAATAACCGAACGGTTCACGAACGGTTCACCGAACGTTCTGTTCGTTTACACCCCTAGCCACCATTTTTAGATTTGTTTTTTAATTTTTTTTCTTTTCTATCTTTATCTCAAAAACTATAATCATTTTCTTACCTTAGTCTCTCTCAAATCTCAAATACTCATATTCTGTCAAATTCTTTTATTATATATTTATGATTATTATATATTACATATTTATTTATTTACAATTCTTCCAATTTCTTGTAATATTATATATTTATTTACTTTCAAATTCTCTATTATTTGCTCAATTTATTTCAATTTTTTATCCTACAAATTAGAATTTGATTCTCTAATAAATAGGTGGTATGACTCAGTTTTGAGTTTATTTCTAAATTTTGCTTTTTAGTGCGTTTGGTTCGGGGGAAAAAAATTATCTTGGAAAACAAAATTACCTTTTATCCAGGAAAAAAATTTTAAGGGGTAAATTCTAGGGAAAAAAAATTACTTTAGATCAAAAAAATTTTTTTACTCAGGTAATCTAAAAATACCTCAGGATCCGAAGGTAATCATTTTACCCCAGATTTTTTCAAAATTGAGCACAGTAGGTAAAATAAAATGACTGACAAAGAGAAAAAGAATCGAATCAAACGAAGGAATCGAATGACGAAAAAAAAAATTACGAAGGGAAAAAAAAATTTCCCCCGACCAAACGCCCCCTAAGACTTTCTACATTATCTACTCTATTTCTACATAATCAATAAGCAAAATAAATAACTGAATAAAGTAAAATGAGTTTAGACAAATTATGGACTTAATAAGCGTTATTAATTAAAAGTAAGAAATGGTAATGAAAAGACATTCTCTCTATAAAAGGTTCACCTGTTCAAGTTTACAACCTAGATTCTACTCGCTATCCCTAACACCTTTTTATCTCCATGAAAAGGGTTAATTTGGTAATTTGAACTACATCAATGTAACATTGTGATACGTGTCACCCTCATTCGGCGAGTACAGTTGGATTATACAGAGTTGAGAAGATAAAAGCTGAAGCATTTTTGTAGGCATGATAATCCTTCCCTCGTTTTGTAGTACTTCAAAATTCAAAAAACGACCCAACAACTCGTCCTCTTTCTCTTTTTCTCCGTTAAATCAGTGACTAAACCTTCGAAATTAAAATCCGAAAATCTGATAAATAAATGGTATGCAATTTTTTGAATCGAGAGTCAGGTTGGGATTAATCGCAAGGTCGGTGGTGAGATTTCTTGATCAGACGGTGTCCAGAGCGATGGGATGTTTCTTCGGATGTTTTCGAGTCAGAGACGACAGCTCCCGCCCTCGCCCTCACCTCGTCTCCTCCTCTTCCAAATCCACCGTACGTTTTTTTCTTTTCCATTTTTCTTGTACTCTGTTTGGTTCCCAAGAAAATTCAGATCAAGAAACGCTTTCTTTCCTAGCTTTTATATTTCTAAAGAGGAAAAACTCGAAAAAATTTTACCATAATGAAAAGCTTGTAATTTCGTTTGGTTAAGCAGGAACGTGCAGTTTCTCGAAATCAATTATCATCTCTCTTTCTTGATGAAGGTAATTATATCAATGCTAAATCCTGTAGCTTGTTAGTCGAATTAGCTAATTTTTAACATTTCTTTCTCAAACTCAAAATTTCCTTTGAATTTGAATCCTTTTATTTAGTTTTTCTTGTTTTGGTTCTAAAAGAGAAAGGAGATTATCCGTCCAATGATAAGAGGTCTCCACAAATTGATAGAGGTCTCAAGGATGAGGTATGTTCATCGAGCTATTTGATTTAGATTGGTTGCTTTCTATGTTCAAAGCAAATCGCATTTCAAAATTTTTACTTTCCCGTAGGCGAAATTCCTTGAAGCTTGTGGCACAATTCCAGAGAATCCGCCTGAAATTCGCATTGCTTCTCAGAAGTTTAAACAATCCCCACCTTGTGGTGTAGATTCAGAGACTTCAAAGTTTCATTCTTGGCTTCCAAGCACATCCATTGATAAGTATCATTTGGATAAGCAATCTGATCAACCCCCTACTCCAATCAAACTTTTCGAGCCGTTGGGGAGGAGCTCAGATTATTCTCCAGAAAATACACCTATCAGGTTTGAAGTTTTAACTTCTGACCTTAAAACTTTTAACATGCGATTATCTTTCTATCGAATTTAGAATCGATTTGTGGATATTCATTATTTTAGAATGAATTGAATCGATGCGTCTTCCTTTTTTTTTTTTTTTTTTGCGTGACCTTATGATACATTTTCACATAATAGCACGCTGCCTGACAACTGAAAGGTGCGATTTCTTTTGTAGCTGTATATCGAATGCAGCCAACACAGGGAAGTTCTCCATTGATTCTACAGAAGGCAGTGAGGCGATGAGTGTTGATAAAACAGTCAAGATTGATATTGTTTCAACTTCGGCCTTTGGAGGGAACAAGTCTGTGCGGTTTGAATGTGAATCTAATGCATCTTCTTCTAAGTCTGAAAATGGTGGTCAAAATCGAACGAAACTCGAATTACTAGGTTATCAGAGTGCATCAATGCCTTCGCCAAATCCAACCCCATTGAAGTTTTCTGAGGAAATGCAAACCCCTGGAACAGATTTTCCCTCAACCCTAGAAACAGTGGCAAATGGGAAGACTCGGATTAGTTCTCAATACGTTAATTCGGTTTTGAATCCAGTTGGAAATGCCATTCTGTTGAATGCAATGAAAGAAGAGCCCTTTAGCTCCAAAGCGATGTTCGGTGAGCCCAAAGAATCTCCTGAACGACCAGAAAATGTCACTCCCAAGCTAGAAGTGGGAGTAAAACAAATTTCTCTTGTGAAAGAGTCAGAGGAGGAAGGAAGCCTGTCGTCTTGGCTGAAGCCAAAACAATTTTCCATTGATGATCGTAGTAAAAATCCTCAGGGTTCTAGCAAAATCCCTCGTTTTCGAAGAACTCCTGCGGAGAGGCCCATCATTGGTATGGTTGCTGCTCACTGGAACGAGGATGAGTCTTCCCACGTCTCACCCAAATGGTGGGATGGGAATGGGATCCCAAATTCAACTAATAAATACAAGGAGGTAAATCTTTTTTCTGGCTGCATTTTAACACTTGCAGAATAGACATGTTCTTGATGGATGCTTGTCCTGTTTGCAGGATCAGAAAGTGAGTTGGCATGCAACTCCATTTGAAGAGAGGCTTGAAAAGGCACTATCAGACGAGAGTCTCATCCCTAAGAGGTATGTTTTTACTTTTAGCTTGCCAAATTCGATGTATATGATGCTATTTTATATTGTTGTAATTTGATGGATAGCACAGTTTAACATTGTTTTTGTACACTCGAAATACGGAGGCAGCTTGCTAGTCATACTTTTTGTAATTCAGCACCATTATCTGCATTCTCTTTGCTTGTTTCTATTTTTCTAAATTTGACTTGAGATGTCATAGCATACTCCTAGCTTTGGTTTTTGTAAGTGAAAAGCAATTCCTGTTTTTCTTTTTCTTGTTCTTTGTTTTCCTAATATCTTGGTGGCTAAGTGGATTTTTATATCATAGCTTTATGCAAATATGTAAAGGAGATTCATATTGATTGACATTAATATTAAAGTTTCTCTCCTTGTTAAAATAAACGCCATTTTGCTTTGACAGAGTATGTTGTCAAAAAGTGTACAAATAACATCCTAAATGGCTAGGCGAACTGCTGGGATT
Organism: Firmiana major; assembly: GCA_033439115.1. Classification (NCBI taxonomy): domain Eukaryota; kingdom Viridiplantae; phylum Streptophyta; class Magnoliopsida; order Malvales; family Malvaceae; genus Firmiana; species Firmiana major. The sequence continues at coordinate 15,004,528 of CM065911.1, read as the reverse complement.
TCCAACGAGAAGCTAACCGGTTTATGTTTCTAGCAATAATCTCCGTTTAAAAGCCAAGAGAGCATGTGAGAGTGAGAGTGTACCTGTAACAATGGCATTTAAAATTTTGCTACATCATAATGCTTTTTTCATTCAGCATGGTTTCTATAAAATTATAGAAACAATTATAATCCCCTATAATATAATCAAAACGGGTTGCACAAGCATTTACCTACTTTGGATATGAACTGTTTTTTGGTTGCCCTTAGGTTGGATATCTACATCTTTGGCCCCTTTGTTGGCAAATTTAAACAAAGTTAAGGAATGACTTTATATTCAACAAGTTTGTTGAAGGCGACCTTTTTTCTAGATAATACATTGTAGATGAAGTTAAAACAGATGAGGGTACTGTAATGTTTGGAAGACTACCAAGCCCAATCAAACGTGGTCCATTCCTCAGATGTGATGCTATTTCACTACCTGCAGTTTCAACCTTACATTGCACAATTCCTGATTGCTAGTTTTAATTTCAGGAAGCAAGGTAGCCAAACACCGATGGCTTTTGATGAGACTGATGAAAGTGATACGGCTCTGTCTCAGCTGCGACCTTCCTCACATTCCAAGTCAGTTGTTTCATTCTGACAATTGGCAGTATTATTTTTGCTTTGAATCTCAGTTTCACATTTGATGAACCTAGATGTGATTGAGTCCTTTAAAACCCGAAAGAAGGGTTTAAAATGATGAAATATCATGGCTGGTTTGCATTGAGCCATTTACCAGAGCTTTTCTTGGGAATCATGCTGTGTCAATAGTCATGTCAGCAGGATTGGGATCTACTCGAAATGTATATTAGCGATTGGAATGATAAACAGTTATTAAATGTTTAGTAAAATTTTGTACAACTCGGCTTGCACCAGGATTTATACATAGTTTTCTACCAATGTTGCATCAAATTGTCCCAAGTCTCCCTTTGTTTTATTGAAATAATTTCTTTAAAATAATTTCTGAAAAAATATATTTATTTTCCAGAAGAGATGTTATTTTCTATTGTTTTGGATGACTTTTGTCAAACATGTTTTTTATTGTTTGATTTTTTTTTTTAATTTGTATTTTTGTTAAAATAATAATCTTCTCATATTTATTTAACTAATATATTTTTATTTTGGCTAGATGAGTTGTCAATTCTACGTGGATAATTTTATCCATATCAGCTGTCATATAACCATCACTCCACCTTTGCAAAAGAAACGCTCATTACTATATTTAATGAATTTATATTTAATTTCATAATTTTGAAATTTTAGCTTAATATACCGCAAATAACATTTTTACTTATTTGGATGGAAAAAAAACAAAAGGTTTATATTTATTTTGTATTAATGATCTAGGGTATATTTAAGTATTAAATTATTAATATATTTTAAGTAAAAGTTACCAATTTTACAACTTTAATTTAATTAATCTTAATATTTCATTATATAAAAAATATGGTCAATTCAAAGCTAATAAATTTCTCGAAAAAATGAATTGACTTTTCGTTGCCCCAAAAGTTACTTTCCTTTGATCAACTTATTTTCGGCATAACAAACATTTTAAAACTTTTGAAAAGTATTTTTTAAAAGTTATTTTCAATGAAACTATGAAATCTTAAACAATGTGTAAACAACTCCTAAACAATGGATAGTATAGATTTACAAGATCTTAAAATAGCAAGTCGAGCCTCTTTAACACATAATTCTGTAAACAATGTGTCCAGATCGAAAAAATCCCTATGTAACAGAGAGGATTTGACTAATTCAAAATCATCAATTAAGGTTATAGTAAATTGATAAACTCGAAATTCATCTCTATCTTTTGTATAAAGTACAACATCACGGCCTTCATGCTATTTTGGTTCAGACAAAGATAATTAGTCCTATAGAGCAGTCATTTTAGAAAAAAAATCATTAGTGGACTGACTAGGTTTTTAATGCATGCGGCTAAGATTACCATAAAAGCTGAAACCAATGAATGACATTAATAGTAAAATAGCATTTAGCAAGAAAATTTCAAACTTTTTTTGCAGTCTCAAGATGCCCAAATTGAAGTTTCATGGATGGAACACAAGAATTAAGGAACCAAGTGATAATTTGATAATTTTTACTGTCCTATTCTTCAAACATCTTGACATATTTGGATGCCTCTTCATGTTTGCCTTTGACTAGTTGGACATAACGCCATAATTTCCAAACTTCAAGGAAGCCAAATATCTCTTGGACCTAAATAACATAGTTTTTACCATCAAGGATGGTAATAATGGGTAGTGAAATGTCTATATTCTTCATAGGAAAAAAAATCCTTGGTTAAAGGAAAATTATTTTGTTATAGTATATTATGCAGCAAATGTGAATGGAATGTTTAAACGAAAGTGAACAATGTATAGTACCAAGAAAATAAAGGAACCAAAGAAAAAATGGACTAGCAAAGATTATAAACGAAAAATATAAAAATTTATAGACAAAATCTAATACTATGTTAGAAGAACTCTTGTTTTTTTTTTCTATTAATTGACTTGAATAAAACTATACAAAAATATAATATTTATATACAAAAGATTCGTACCAATTTGAAAAAGAATCAATCCAAAATACTAGATAATATACTCATAATTAGGTAATCTTAGATATTATTCTAATTATAGAATTGTAATCTCTCAAATTACATTTAACTACATAATTTCAAAATATTACATTAACATTACTATATTTAAGTGTGATAATCGCAACTTTTTCTTAAAGCAATCATGTTTTACATATATAAATTGTAAATGTATTTAATACGACTATATAATTTTCTGAATTTCAAATGCATGATCATGACTCGAATATATAGAAATGAAATTTCAAAAAAAAAAAATATAGAAGTCGAGAATGAAGTGAAAAGTACACGTGCCGTATATATGATGTACAATAAAATGACATGAAAGGAATATGCAATCATATATATGTGCACACATCTACTGAGTAATGCATGCATGCATGCGTTCGTGCATAAATGTAGTACTTAAAGGAAAATGAAAAAGGGTAAATTTCATCTACCTCCTCAAGGTTTGATCCTAATCTAACTTTAGTTCATTAGTTTTAAAAATGGACACTTAAGTCCAAAAAACTTAACACCATTAAAAATAGCTAACGGAAAATGTGCAATGACAAAATGTCTAACCTGAAAATTTTCGGACTTAACATTCTTCATCTACATTTACACTAAACTATTGCTTGAAAAATGACATAATAATATTCTTTCAATATTTTCGATCTCTGAGTCATAGTTTTTGCCAATAAATAAAATAATAAATAAAAATAATAAACAATAAATAAAAAACAAAAAATAAACAAAAAATAAATTATAAAGAAAAAAATTAACCTTTCAAAACCTAGTAGTTGTTTTTAATATTTCCATTGTTGATTGAAGTATTTAAAGAACTCCGAAGAGTAAACTAGCCTTAAAATTAAATTTTTAACTGTTGACTTAACGGTTGGCTAATCGAAGGATTAACTTGTCTTGCGAAATATAAAACTTTGAGGTGAAGCGTCCATTTTTAAAATCAATGGACTAAAGTTAGAATAAGATCAAACCTTAAGGAAGTAAATGAAATTTACTCAAAATGAAAATAAAATTAATATACCTATAAAATATAGGTTTAAGTGTGAATATATGTGTGTGTGTGTGCGCGCGAGCGCGTGTGTGTCTATATATATATATATTTATGTTTATATACATATAATTATAAGTATATCAAACAAAAGAATTGTATGAATATGTATATGTACATAAATAAATATAGTTATAAGAATGTATGTACATATATAGGTATACATGTTTAAATACCATAATTTAATTAAAAATATATTTATGAATATATAATGTGTGTGTGTATATATATATATATATATATATATATATATATATATATATATATATAGATATATGTAAACACCACAAATTTCCTACATTTAATTAGACTATATAAAAATGAGAATAATATATTTTAATGGAAATGCAAATATTCGTTGTAGGGCTCGAGGAGTATGGGAGCCAAGATGCCCGTGAACGACGGAGAGCCCGAAATACAGGAAGTGACAAAGCAAATGCAAGCATGGAGGGATTGAAAAATTTTGATTCATTAGTTGAAAATTTTGATGTAAAACTTATATTGGGGATTTATAAGGAGTGATGAGATCCCAAGAATATTTCATTTTCAAAATAATGAAAATTTCATGGAAGACATAAATGTTGTGACATTGGATAAGTTTATAAAAGAAAATGTATATATATATATATATATACATATATACTAGACAAATTTAAAAATAGGTAGAAATATAATATATATATATATATATATATATATATATAACAAAGATATATGTTAGGTAATATATAGTATGTAATATATAAGTATTAAAAAAAAACAAAACAAAAAAATAATACTAAACAACAAACAACAAATAATATATATATATATATATATATATATATATTATTGTATGGAATTGGCTTTCAAAGAAAGCCAATTCCGCATTCTGCATTTTGAAAATGCAGAGTGCTTAGCTGGAGCGAGAAAGAAGAAAGAAAGGAAAGGAAAAGAAAAAAGAGGAGAAGAGAAGGAAGGCTGGGTTGGCTGAGGGAGAAAGAAAGAAAGAAAAGAAAGGAAAGAAGAAAAGGGAGGGAGAAGGAAGAAGGAACGGGATCGAAGGGGGGTAGAGTCACGGGAAACCGAGAGCTGAAGGAGGAGGAAAGCTAGAGCAAACCGAGGCTGGAGCTGGAGTTGACCCGAGGGGAAAGGAAATTGAAGCAAACCGAAGCAGCACCGAGGCTTGAATTGAAGCAGAGTCGAACTAAAGCAAACCGAGAGGCTGAAGGAGTAGCAAAACCAAGAGCTGAAGGAGGAAGTAGATCGAGTGACTGAGGGAGAGCAGAACCGAGAAGGGCTGAAGGAGAAGCAAAAATCGAGAGGTTGAGGGAGAGCAGAACCGAGAGGCTGGAGGGAGAGCAGACCGAGAGTGGAGAGAATCAGAACCCGAGAGCTGAAGCTAAAAACAGGGGATCGAGGAAGCATAAAGGATGATGATGATGATGATGATGATAATGATGATAGAAGCCAAACAGAGGAAGAAATTGGTGGGGAGATTGAGGAGGCAGTAACGGCAGCTAAAGAAAGGAGCAATGAGCAATAGCCGAGAAAGTGAAAGGAAAAAGAAAAAGGTTGGAAATTAGAAGAAAAAAAAGGAGGAAAAGAAAAAGGTAAAAATTTATATATATGTATATTTAATGTACATGTATATATATATATGTTGGGATATAAGCATGTTAGTGTAAATTAAAGTAGATGTGAACATGGTTTTAAATAGCGGCCGCTATCCGCGGTAGCGGCAGTGGCCGTTACCGCTATGCGTGAAATAATGGGTGTCACACCCGCAATGGCCTAATTGATCCGTTATTACCGTTATCGACTGTTATTACCGCTATCGAGGGTCGTTATTACCGCAATCGACCGTTATTGTCGTTATCGTCCGTTAAAAAAGTTATGCGATATTAAAAAAAATTCACGACCGCGATGACCGTTATGACCGCAATAATCTCCGTTATATCCGAAACCGCAATAAACGCAACGTAACCGAAAACGTGACCGCAACCGCAATTTAAATCCCTGGATGTGAAATAAAAATGGGAAAGATGAGAGGTAGACAATATATATATGTGATAAGGAATAATAAAAACAAATAATATATATATATATATATATGTGTGTGTGTGTGTGTGTGTATACTTATAGGTGTATATAACAAATGTGTATGTAGTAATAAAAATATATAAATACACGAGTTGGCCTAGGTACTTACAATTATACGCACACACGAAGTAGTAATGAATAGGTTGCAATTTTGACGCAATTCGGACAATTAGTATGAATAGGATACTAAGTATACAAATGTCGGTGTAGGAGAATCGTAGAAGGAGTTAGGGGAGACACTTGGAGGCGTCATTACTTGAACTCAGAATATCCGATAAATCGAGGTAAGGGGTACCATTTAACTTAGTTCTGATAATGCATTCTTGTTTCATCGATAAAAGATTTTATGAAGCAGCACTATATTTTGAAATGATTTATAATTGCTTTCATTCTTGTGGAACTGTTTACGAAGCATGTTTTAGTTTTAAGAAATATTCCCCCGAGTACTTCCATGTTTATGAAATGAATTTTTCCTAAGGTATGAAACGTATGGAAGCTTTACATTTATTTATGATTCTATATCCATATTTTTAAAGAAACTTTTGACAATTTCAAAAGCATATAAAAAAAGGGAGAAGGGAAAAGAAGTTTTTGAGACTATAGACTTCACACATGGTTACTTCTTGTGGTGTTCCGGCTCCACCACTTGGGTGCCGGTACGTAGGGCCCCTGTAGCACTTGACTCAACCTATGTGGAAGATGTCTTGCTATTGGTGGTTTATGATAATGATGTTTCGATAGTATCTCGTGCCCATGCAGTACGCATTTATGTTTCCCACACGGAGAGTGCCTTTGGTGCCCGTGTCCTAGCTAGGTGCTAGTGAAAGTAAAAAAGATAGATACTACCTATAATTTATGAAAGGGCTGTACGACCTTGATGTAGTCTACAGCCCCCTTACCATGGCCATAGGTATGATGACTCTCTACGGAGAATGACACGTATTGCATGACTTAGTTATAGCCTAGTCTCCTAGATTTGATTACGAATCATTATGTACTTTTATGATATTCATGATAATTGACTATGAAATGTGTACGAATAGAGATGATTTTAAGAACTCATCCATGAACAATAAAAAGTTTGTAAAATAGTTAAGCATGCTATTTATTTTAAAGACACTCATGCTTTATGATTTTTATGATACTACGCATGAAATGACAATTTACATATTATGTTAAAGATTGGTTTTATGAACGATTTTACATGCTTTTACATATCAGAACTGCTTTAAACGTATTATCTTACTGGGCTTTTCTCCAAAAGCTCACCCCTATACCTTTCAGACTATTTGCAGTGATCTATAAGCGTTACCTGCCGCGTACACAACGTAGGCTGGTGGAAAAGAGCTACCCTAGGCTACTTTTTGTACACGCAGAAAAGGTATACAATTACATTCCTTTACCAGACACGTTTGTATGCACAGATATATATTAGAAATATTTTGTTGGGAAGTAATTTGTAAGGAAAACAATGTAAAGAATATTACTTTTGGGATTATGTTTTAAGATGATTGATATTGAATCGAAATGGATGTTTTGGGTGGTAAATGTGGATTTGAAAAGTATGTTTGGTAGTTGTGGATATCTAGGATTGTTAAAACAATTGATTTGCAGGTGGGTAGGCTCATATATAAGCCGTTAGGCTGCCGAAATTTCTATTGACCATATATGTCAAACATGATTATGGAATAAGAACTAGGAAAAGTGAATTGACACTGAACAGGAATACAACCTAAGTGAATAAGGGAATAAGTGGGTAAATTAAGTTCAAAAAAAAAATCTCTCAATTTTCAAGGGTCAAGGGTCGTTACAATATAAATATATAATTATTTAAATATGTAATTAAGAAAATAAAGACCTCATGACAGACCCCTCCCCTACCGTTTCATTTAATTAAAAAAAAGAAAAGAAAAGAAAGTGAAAGAAGGGAGTCGAGAGAGAGAGCGAGCGAGCGAAGATAGGATGAAAAAGAGAGAAAGCTCAAAGAGAGAGAAAGAGAGACAGAGATAGAACTGAAGGCTGAAGGGGGGCATCTGAGGAAGATCATGGCAGTAGAACCGAGGTGCGGGTTGGAGGCAGAGGCGACCCACGAGGTAGGGGATTTCAAGGCATTTTGAGAGGGCTCTGAACAAGGAAATGTTGGGAAATTATTTATGTGAGCTTACATATATCAATTATTGTATATTACAAGCTATCTAATTTGTTTAATCCATTTAAAAGTGATCAAATAAAGTTATTGGACTTTAAAGCATCTCAATTAGTATGAGCTTTGCAATGTGTTGAGACTCAATATTTTATTTTATTTTAATGATGGACCAAAATAGGATAAAGTATACTATAGTTATAAATAGGTTATGGTCCCCATTCTAAACGTTAATTTTCTCAATCTCATATCCCATCAGTGAGTGAACTAGGGTTTTCTCTCATAAAATAAGGTTTAGACGTGGAAGACTGTTAACCCTCAATCAATTAATGTCGATGGATCCAAGTATGTTTCTATATTCTAATTTTTTTGATTATTGGACATGAGATCCGGGTATAGATATTATGTAATTAAATTTTACTACAAGTGATATCAAGAGTCAATTCATGTTTAATCATTAAGAATTAAAATTATTGTTTGAAACGTTAGGGTTTTATTCCCTATAAAATAAAGGTTAAAAATCTGTAAAAAAAATTTTAGAGTTAGTTTCAAGTTTCAAGTAATCAAGGGTTTTAATTCTTTAAATCCTGAATTGAAAATTCAACCAAAACATTTATTTTGTATATGTTTTGATTCAAATTGATGAATGATAATTGTTTCTTGTGACTTTTATGATTGAAGCATAGTTAAAAATTTAATAAATTTTCGTTTTGGTTGAAAGAAAACCAAGAACATAAAGATTGGGTTTTAATGGTGGAATTGTTTCATTCTTGTTGGCTTGGTTTGTCCCAATTCTTTGATGTTTTCAATTGTTTTTTGCATGGGTATTGTAGAATACACATTTAATTTCAATTATGTAAAGTTAATTTGGTGGAAATAAGTCTAAAAAGTTGTTAAAAAAATTGAAGAATAGACTCGAAACGGGTCTGTTCTGCATCCAGCCGGGTCAAACCGACCCGACTGGAGGTTGAAGAAGGTAGGAGATCCCGATTCGGATCTCCCGTATGCGTAACGGGCAGCGCGTGGACCCCACGCACAGCCATTTGGTGGCCCGACGACCACCGTTTTCTCCAGTTTGGAATAAAATTTGATTTTAAAACTTTTGATGATTTTTCTAAGATTTTTAAAAAATTGTTAAATATTTATTACTTAATATTTTGTTTTATTTGAATTAAAGTTGTATGTTATGCACATAATTATTGTTGTTTTGCTTCATGGTGATATGTTTTATGATGTTCTAAGTTGATTGACAATATGTACTCTCCTTGAAATTGTCAATAAATTTATGTACTCTTACCTATAAACATGTGCATATTTTGTGAAAGATAAAGTTTCAAAATAAATTAAATTGATATAAAATGCCACCAAAATGACCTCTTTTATGTTAATTTATTTATTTTGAAAAATAGGGTTGTCATTAAGGAATTTATATGACAGTATTTTTTAATTCATACGAAAAATAATCGGCTCAAAGGAAGATTATTTTTTGCCGAACACATAAGGTAGTAAATATAAGATAAAATTGCTTTTTACCATGGATGCAATATGTCAGTCCAAAGAAAGGCGTATTGTTGGCAGAATTTAGTTATCAATATTTACTAATAATGTTTAAGAGTACCGCTTACAAATTGATATTTCTGTCCAAAGAGTAAATGTCAATGTTGTGCTTGGTATCTTATATGACCCAAAATTATTTAATTGTGAGTTGATTATTATTGTTTTTTGATTACAGTCCATGTTTCTTCCATATCTGCCAATTTGAATAACATTCCAGTGCTTAACAACACTAACTTTGAGAAATGGAAGGAGCACGTAACCATTCTGCTTGGGTGTATGGATCTGGACTATGCAATCAAGTCAGAACAACCCTCGCCCTTACTGATAATAATTCAGCTACGGAAAGGACACTTTATGAAAAATGGAAGCGTTCAAATCGCATGAGTGTGATGATCATGAAACACTCAATTCCGAATGCCATCAGGGGCACAATACCTGAGGAAGAAAATGCTAAAAGTTTTCTAAAACAGATTGCAGACAGATTCACTGCAAATGAAAAGGTTGAAAAAAGCACTGTTCTGACTAAGCTTATTTCAATGCAGTATAATGGCAAAGGAAACATAAAGGAGTACATTATGGAAATGTTTAATCTTGTTACAAGATTAAGGACACTAAAGTTAGAGTTGTCTGAAGACATACTCGTGCACCTGGTCTTGATATCTCTTCCTCTACAATTCAGTCCCTTTAAGATAAGTTATAACACTCAAAAGGAGAAATGAACTCTTAACGAGCTCATTGCTCAATGCATGTAAGATGAAGAGAGGCTGAAACAAGATAAGATAGAAAGTACTGACTTAGCATTTTCTTCCTATGGTAATGTTGCCAACAAGAAAAGGAAAAGGAACAATACCAGAAAAAACACTGCAAACACTAGAACTTCACAGTCTAAGGGGCAGCAGAAACAAACTAAGGTGCTCACTTGTTTCTGCTACCGTAAAGATGAACATGTGAATAAGCATTGTTCCAAGTATGCAAAATGGCTTGCCAAAAATGGTAAACTTCTCAACTTTGTTTGTTCTGAAGTCAACTTGGTAGGAAAATTAAAGCCATTAAATCTAACCGTGGTGGTGAATACTATGGTAGATATAATGGATCAGATGAACAACGTCAAGGACCTTTTGCAAGGTATTTAGCAAAATGTGGCATCATTCCACAATACACCATGCCAAGGACTCCAAGTCAAAATAGTGTAGCTAAAAGATGAAATTGAACCCTAAAAGATATGATGAGAAGTATGATAAATCATTTCTTTACCAGAATCACTTTGGGGAGAAACCTTAAAGACTGTAGTGTATATCCTTAACGAGTTCCAAGCAAAGCAGTAGCTAAAACCCCATATGAGTTATGGACAGGAAAAAAATCTAGTATTAGACACTTGCATGTTTGGGGTTGTCCAGCTGAAACTAGGCCATACAAGCCTAATGAAAGGAAATTAGACTTAAGAACAATAAGCTACTACTTTGTTAGATACTTAGAAAGATTGAGGGGTTTCACGTTTTATGATCCCTCAAGTAAATCCTTATTCGAGACGAAAGATACAAAGTTCATTGAGGATGTTGAATATAGTGGGAGTGTCAAACCTAGGAATGTTGTGTTTGAAGAAGAAACTATTTATATGGTGTGAGTAAAAAATTTTGTGTCGGATGATTCGAAACATCTGGTATGCGAATTAAGGAAATTCATTTATAGTTTAAAGCAAGCATCTTGTCAATGGTACCAAAAATTTGATCAAGTGATTACCTCATTCGGCTTTAAAAAGAACACTGTTGGTCAATGTATTTATCACAAGATCAGTGAGAGCAAGTTTATTCTTCTGGTGCTGTATGTTGATGATATTCTGCTAGCAAATAGCGATATAGGCTTGTTGCAAGAAACCAAGACATTTCTATTAAGTAATTTTTAATTGAAAGATACTGGGGATGCATATTTTGTGTTGGGCATCCAGATCCATTGAGATCGTTCTCGTGGTATACTTGGCTTATCAGAAAAAGCATATATCGATAAGGTGCTTAGCATATTTGATATGAAGAATTGTGCATAAAGACATACACATATTGCTAAAGGTGATAAATTTAGTTTGCTTTAATGCTCAAGAAATGAGATTGAAAAGAAAGAGATGCAGAAGATTCCTTATGCCTCAGCAGTAGGGAGTTTTATGTATACTAACGTTTGTACGCGTCCGGATATTGCGTACGTAGTCGGAATGCTTGGCAGATATTTAAGTAACCTTTGTATGGATCATTGGAAAGCAGTAAAGAGGGTTATGCGGTATCTACAGAGAACTAAAGATTATATGCTCACATATAGGAGGCCAGATCATTTAGAGATCGTTGGGTATTTAGACTCTGACTTTGCTAGTTGCCTTGATAGCAGAAAGTCTAATTTTGGCTATATTTTCATGTTAGCTGGAGGAGCTGTCTCATGGAAGAGTGTAAAGCAGTCACTTATAGCTTCTTCCACCATGGAGGCAGAATCTATAGCTTGATATGAGGCATCAAACCAAGTAATATGGTTGCGAAATTTTATCACCGAGCTGTGCATCGTAAATGGTATTGAGAGACCATTGAAGATTAATTGTGATAATAAAGACGTTGAGTTATATTCTAAGAACAACAGAAGCTTGTCGAAGTCAAAACATATTGACATTAAGTTTCTTGTTGTTAAGGAGAAAGTTTAGAGTCTTCAGATGACTATTGAACATATAAATACAAGCTCCATGATTACGGATCCGCTTACGAAGGGAGCACCACCTAAGGTGTTTCATGAGCATGTAGCTTGTATGAGTGTAGTTCATCCTGACGATATGCTTGTATAGTGGGAGTTGTTTTTTTTTATGTTCATTTGTTATTGCGATATTTTTCTGATCAGACTTAAATATTTTCGTTATTACTGAAAACTTTGAAATAAAGTGACGTTCTTTCAGTTGCAGCATGCATAAAGTTTTGAAAGTATGTTATTCTTTGAATTATAAAGTAGGACCAATTGAAAATGGGCATGTTATGGGATCACGTTACATTTAATTTCCATGCTACACATCCATACTTGATCTATGTCATTAATTATATTATTATACGTGACCATTAATGGGTCTAGTTTCGAAATATATGTAACAAAGATTACTTTGATCCTATGTTGATATAATTTGTAAGACCCGAATTTATTTAAAATACGAAATGAATGAGTGTTCGTGAAAGGAAGTCGGGTTAAATTAATCCCGAACATGTGTAAGGGCAAAACGGTCAAAAGACAGAAAGCCGGTATAAATTCGATAAGGAAATTTAATTAAAAATATGGATTTGAGAAATCTTGGTCAATAAAAGTGAAATAAATTTATTTTGGGTTAAATTGATCAAGATATTAATTTATGGGAATTAATCGAAATTAATCGGGATTTTTAGTTCGAAAAAATAATCCAGAAAATAATCGAAAAATATACCGAAAAGTCATTCGGGACAATATCCCGAAAATACGGAGAAATTATACCCGAAAAATGGTTAAAATATAATAAATAAATTAAATAAAATTAAATAAATGAATTTGAAATAAAATAATAATTTTAAGGGATATTTGGGTATTTTTAAGGTATTTGAATGATTAAAATAATAAAAATAAAATTAAAAAAAACAGACAGAATTCGAGAAAATCGCGAAAGGAAGAAAACGGAAACGGAAGCCAACCCGAGGAAGAGACCGGCGAGCTGTCCGGCGACCAACGGCCAGGCGGAGGGTCGAAAATGGAAGAGGAGAGGTCGGCGATCCTTCTGCCACCGGTGACGCTCGCCAAGGACGCCGGAGGACGCCGAAAACAGAGGAGAAGGCCGCGGGAAAGAAATGGCCACCGGCGGTGATTCGGGCGGAACCGAGGCCAGATTCTGAAAGCCCAGGCGACGGCGGTTCTTTTGAGACCGGTATCAGCCGACGAAATGGCGGGAATCGCCGACGACAACCAAGGGAAGAAATGGGTTTCCGACGGCCGAGGGAGAAGAGCCGAACCGGCGGCGTTCCAATGACCTCGACCGAAACCGAAGGTAGATTCGTGCTGCGGACGACCTTGCAGAGGTGCTGGCGGTGGAAGCCGGCAGAGAACCGGTCGGCAAGGCGGTGAACCGGCCGAACCGGAGTGAACCGGGGTGAACCGGCGGGTCTGAACCGGTCCGAACCGGACTGAACCGGTTCAGCCAAAAAGAGAGGAAAAAAGGGAGAAAAAGGGAAAAAGAAAAAGAGGAAAAATTGGGGAGAAATCCCGACGATGCAATCTAGCTACGGGTAAGTCAATAGTGGTCGAAATTGACCCGATTTAAATTTCGGAGTATTTAATTTAATTAATTTTGGGCTGAAAACTTACCCGAAAAATTGTGGAATTGTGTAGTTCGACGATTGGAATCAAACGAGAGCTCGAGATAGCCTCAATTTACGTACTAGCATGGAATCTCGGGTAAGTGATCCTTATTTACGACAATTTACATCGTTATGCGTGATATGAATTTAAATTCCGCATAAATTGAATTAAATTATGGAAATTTAGATAAATTGTCGTAAATATTAAATTTAGCTATTCGAGAGTTAGAACGAGGCCCAATAAATTGTTGGAGGACCCAATGAGCCCAATAGGCCTCGATAAAGTGAAAATTAAGTGAAAAACGGGCTTAAGGCCGATTAAGGCCCATTAAGGTGCAATCGGGCCCAATAGGGGTAAACGGGCCCAATGATTTAAATTAAGCCCATAAAATAGGAAATACAATTAAATTGTATGTTATCTGACCTGAGAAATATTTATACGCAGTTCCGGAGGTTTGATTGGGAGCATATCGGATTGCGCGACGAGACAACAGGGGAAAAGGAAAGGTCAGACTCTACAGAAAAATAAGGTAAGGGAATTCTACGGACTGCTAGAGGTAAACTTTACGTAATTTTAAGTTCATTGCAGTCTTTAAAAATTATCTGAAGGGTCTAGAGGTCAAATAATAATTTTACTGCCCCGAATGGGCAAATTACCAAAATACCCTTGTTAAGGGTAAAATTTACAAATTTAGGAAAAATTGGGAGGAGCAAGAACAAGAGGTTCCTGCTCATTCTGGAGGTGTTTTGACGCATGCATGAGTAGGCTGGCTAACCTTGAAAGAAAATGCACAGCATTGCATACTTTCAACGATATAGTTGTTTTGAAAACTGTTTTGAGGAAACAGAGCCGCCTACGTGTTTTTATTTACATGTGACGTGCTAGAGCTCAGCTCGCACGATGTTTGATTTGTGTGATGCATGCATTAGTGCTGGAGCGAGAGCTCGCACTAGAGTTTTACATGCATAGGTGCTAGAGTATAACTCGCACCAGATTTCACATGTTTTTTTCGAGACAGGGTGCTGGAGTTGAACTCGCACCAGATTTTATAAGATTTTCATGTGATTCATATATAGAGTGCTAGAGCCTAACTCGCACTAGTTTTACTTGATTTGATGAGAGTGCTGAGCATTGCTCGCACCGATTTTATGAGAACATGCGATAAGCCGTGCTTGGAGCATCGGGTAGACTGTGTGTCACCGATTAAATAGGCCTGCACGTGCGTTTTGAGACATGGCATGTTAAAACAACCTGATGAGCCCGAATGAGGGATAAGGGTTAGAGAAACAACCTGATGAGCCCGAACGAGGGATAAGGGTTAGAGAAACGACCTGATGAGCCCGAACGAGGGATAAGGGTTAGAGAAACAACCTGATGAGCCCGAATGAGGGATAAGGGTTGGAGATCCACCTGATGAGCCCGAACGAGGGATAAGGGTTGGAGGTCCAGCTGATGAGCCCGAACGAGGGATAAGGCTGGGGGTCCACGGAGTACGATGTACCGTGCAAGTAGCATGGAGTACGATGTACCGTGTGGTATCTTTGTGATACGTTGGTATCTTTGTGATACGTTGGCATCTTCGGATGCATGGGATCAGATAAGACCGACGAGATGGAGTGACCCACCTTCCGAACGGTTCCCGATCAGGGTAAGACCCCGCACACTAGGATCCGTGTAGCAGAGGGGCTCACGAGGACACATATGGACATAGTCCTGGTTATTGCCGATATACAGATGTTGCCTAGTCTCGCATGTTGATCTTGACGATGATTTAAACTGGGTTTTTAATTAAATGTGCATGATGGTTATTTCCATGCTTTTTAAACCCATGTGTGATGTAAACTGATTTTCATGATTTTGTGTGAGTCAGGATCACCCGAAGGAGGGGTCGAATCCTGACTTTACTGTGAAATTTTAAACAAGAAAGATATGATTTTGAATATAATTACATGTTGAATTTTTCGTGCAAATGTGTTTTACATAACATCATAACTCATATTATCTGTTTTAAAATGTGTGGAGAAAGGGTGGTTTATGCATGGTACTACGTTCATGTAGGTAGTATGGTTACCTACTTGTTCGTAGGATTGCCTTACTGAGCTTGATGTGCTCACCCCTTTCATTTTCTCCCACAGATAATCTCCAGTTGAAGTTGAGGTGACTCAGTACTGCATTCCGGATGTCCGCTGCTGCCCATCATTTAAGGTATATACACTTGTACATATTGTATCTACATAAGCATAGCACAGTAACATGTTTGTAAGTAACTTTAGGGGATGTATAAATAATGTAAACATCTTATAAATGACTGAGAAAGAATTAAGTTATATGGTAAATGTATGGTGGGACTGGCATTGACGCACAGCCCAATTATTAGTGGAGTGTGGTCACGATTCGAGGACAGGTAAGAATTCAAATAAAAATAACAAAACGCGAAAAATTAACTCTGATTTTTAGGTAGTTTGGGTCGTGACATAATTAATGGACTAGATTGTTTAGAGATGTTAATTTGTAAAGATGGCAACTATTGAGCTCTTAAAGTTATTGTTAAAATGTACAATTGTCAAGTGACATATGTGGCCCAAGTGGGAGATTGTTAAGAAATTATTTATGTGGGCTTACATATATCAATTGATTGTACATTACAGGCTATCTAATTTGTTTAGTCTATTTAAAAGTGATCAAATAAAGTTGATTTTGAGGCTATTCAGGTGGCTTTTTTTATGGCTGATCCCTTGGCATTCGGAAAGCTAGTGGAAGACCGAATGGTGGCTATTGATTGAGGAGGGAAAAGGGGCTGAGTGGGCTGACCAACTGGCTTTATTAAGGCTAAAAACAAGTTCTGTATAGACCTGAGAAAATAGGATTTTAGCTAGTTGATGGTGGTGGTTTGGGTGCTGAAACTTAGGCACTGAAGCAGGGGTTTAGGTTGGAATGAATTGGCTATTAAGGAATGGTTTTAGACTATGATCCAAGGTGGACTTAGTGATCGTGGGTGGTTATATAAGGTTGGGCAATTAACTATAAACAGGGGTTAAGAATTTAATACGAAAATTGGTAAGAATTTGATAACTTGTTCTGATTTTTATAAGAGTATTTTAGACCCTTAGTTAAGTTGTACTAAATCATGTAATGATATTTGAATATGTAGTGCGGCGATAGCACAATGGAAGCGAGTTTGATTAAGCTTGAGTTAACGCGTGCTAAGTTCGGAGTTGATAAGACTTTTATATAAGTCTGCAGTAGAATTATATTATGTAGGTTCTATAGAACCAATAAATGGATTGATTTTAATATTATGGATAAAATCGGTTATCGAGTTGAATTTGAGGTGGAATATAGATATAATGGAATCATTGATGGATTTAGATAAATGAATGTCAACCTTGTGATATATAGTCTCGGTTATAATTTTGGAATAGACTATGAATGAGGATATCAACATGTGTATAATTCGAGATATATGAGGATTATATAGAAATTGAATATTTAAATATTCATGTGATGCTAAGAGAACCCACATTGATGGTGGAGGGTTTTTAGTATTGATATTGTGGTATGTAAGTGATAAATTGATATTGAGATGAATTGATATTTTGATTAATTATACAATTGTGAATAAAATTGATTATTGAGTATCAATATGGTTAGATCGTTGATGCATTTGGATAGATAAATATTGGTATTGTGAATAGATGACCTCGATCATGACTTTGGTATAGATCCTAATGTTAACATCTATATTTGCCAAAATTATAATATTTGATGTATATATGCTGATTTAATAATTAAATATTCATGAGATACTAAAAGAACCGACTTTAGTAGTGAGGGCTTTAGTATCGTTATTGTGGTGTAAACATAATGGAATTGATATCAAAATTTTATGATTTGATATAAATTGTGAATAGGCTTATTAATTCAAATTCAAGTCAAATTGATGATGATAGACCATAGGTGATTGCATGCCCTGTTATTGATTAAGATATGAGGTTTCATTTAGTGAAATTGCATCTACATAGTGCTTGCTCATATCACAGTGTTTAAATTTTATATTTTACTCTTAGCTTTAAGCATGCATGTCACAGAACATGAATTTTATCAAGATGTATTGATTTGATATGCGTAAGTGGACAAAATTGATTTTATAAAGGTTAGCACGCATTAAGAAAACATGACACATATGTGCATGTGTTCAAAATGGTTTCATGAATGAAATCTAGATGGTTTTCATGTTTTCTTAAATGACTGCACCATTGACATTGTTGAACTTGATTTTGAGATTATGGCATATTCTTATAGTAATAAATAAAGCATAAATAGAATTGTCTATGTGAGCGATGCTACTAGACTTACATTCAACTCGACAAACAAATGGTTTGACAAGGTTATTAGACTTGCAAGCACAAGATTTGGCAAGATTACAAGTGACTTATTAGACGAGGTTCTAATAAGGTTGTACATGTCGTACGTGTTCCGACATAAGTCTGGATCCTCGCCTGATCAATGAAATCGGAGATTTTACCATGACCATAGGTACAACTCTTCTTCTATTGGGGCCCCCATTGGTCCACCGATAGCCACAATGGAATTAAGACTTGATTGATTGATAGATTAATTGGATGTATACGGTATGAGATGCTTAATTAGATGTTACGAGGTGATATTATCATTTAAATGCCATATCTCTACTTTATTGACATGAGATGATTTGTAATTATACCTTGATGAGAAATTGTGATGTGACAAATGTTTATGCATATTGGATCTTGAGCTTGAGCACTGTTTCAGCCTTGGCGAGTTGAGCTCGATGCAGTATACATCACGAACCTTGAGCTTAAGCAAGACTTAAACCTCAGTACATGTTTTGAAACTTGTGACAACATTGATGTTATATAGATGATTTTCATACTGTTTGGGCATATTGATTTATAAATTGAAACTTATATCTATTGTATTCTCTTATTTAGTATATTTTACAACCACTACATAAGAATTTGAAATCATTACATGTGTGTTGCATGGTTTATGATATTGGGATAAGTAAGTCATTATGGACTGATATTGAATCGAGTTATATTTGATATGGATTGATATTGAATAGGTAATGAATATGATGGACTAATATTAGATAAGTGAATTATATTATAGACTGATATTAAATTATTGTTTATTGGATAGTGGCATTGTTGATGAGTGTTCGGGACAGAGATAATAAGGTACTCCAAAGTACCCATCCATCACTACCCCAAAAAGCTAGCTCACATGGAGTCCTTAAGACATGATCTCGGTCCAAATAATGAGATGATTCGATGTGAAATGGTTATATTTGAGGACATACATACAGGTGTATGCATTGCATGAAATGAATGGCTTGAAATGGTTATGTTTGAGGAGATACTTACAGGTGCATGCATGCATTTAGTATAATATATAACTACTTCTGCATATATATATTTGACTTACTAAGCTCTCACTCATTAAACTTTACTCTAATCCTTTTCAGATTGAGCACAGAGTTGGGGTGATATTTTGGAGTGATTTAGGTAGTGTTACAAGTTTTATATCTTAAATATAGGACTTAATTATAGGCTGAATTATCTAGGGTTAATTATAGGACTTTCCTAACTTAGACTCTCTAATTGTATTTAAGTGTAACCGTATAATAAATTTTAAATATATAGAAAATTAGTTTATCTTCTTACTTCAACATGGTATCAAGAGCCTTTTCCAGAAAAGTTTGAAACTTTTCTGTTTTTTTCTTCTTCTGCACAAATTAAGCAGATTTAGGTTTTTTTTTTTGTCACCCTTATTAGTGCCCAGTGAATCTCATCGCCACTACCATTTGGAGCGACACATTCTACTCAGCAGCAATCCAGTGGGGTCCTTTGCTTCAGATCTGAAAGCGAATAGGACAAATCTCCCTTTTATTTCTCTCTCGGTGATAGTTGTTCTTGACTGTTCTCTCTTTTCTCTCTTGGTGCTTACTGTTATTTTTTTCCTCTGGTTTTCATGTGTTACAATGGCTGATGAAAAAAAAAATTTGGTTGTGACAAATGTGATTCCCATGTTATCTAAAATCACAAAACATAAATTGACTGGTCCAAATTATTTAGATTGGTGTAAGACAGTCATGATTTATCTACGAAATTTATCCAAAGATGATCATCTCACAACAGATCCACCAACTGATGATACTCGCAAGAAATGGCTAAGAGAGGATGCTTGCTTATTCTTGCAGATCAGAATTCTATAGACACTGAGGACATCAGCCTGATTAATCACTGCGAGTATGTTAAGAATTGATGGAATATTTGGAATTTTTATATTCTGGGAAAAGAAATATTTCTCGTATTTATGAGGTTTGTAAAATTTTTTATCATGCTGAACAACAAGATAATTTGCTTTAGGCCCATTTTATGAATTTCAAAAAGATTTATGAAGAACTGAATACACTGTTACCTTTCAGTCCTAATGTAAAGGTCTAATTGTTCAACGAGAGAAAATGGCAATAATGAGTTCTTTGGCTGGTTTTAATTCTTAATTTGAGGTTGTTAAAACCCAGATACTTTCTAGTATTGAGATTTTCTTTCTGCATGAGGTCTGTACTGGAGTGCTTCGTACAGATACTGGTGCTTCTGTTAATACTGCTACTACTCTAGTCAATCATAGTGGATCTGAAACGGGACGCCCCTCTCAAAGGAATAGTAACAAGGGAAATATGGTCAGTCAAGATAATCAGAGTCAGGATACATAGGGAATTACATGTTATTATTGCCATGAGTCTGGTCACACTAAACGTACATGTCGAAAATTGCAAAATAAGAATCAGAAGTCTCACTCAGCTCATGTTGCCGCTGCTACTGCTTCACATGGATCATCCTCTAATCAAACTGTTACAGTCTCTACGGATGAATTTGTTAAGTTCACTCAGTACCAAGAATCTTTGAAGAATTCATCTCAATCTATCACTACCCTTGCTGAGTCAGGTAAGTCAAATTCGTGTCTCCTTTCTTCTTCCACACAATGGGTAGTTAATTCTGGTGCCATAGATCATATGACAGGTAATCCTAGTCTTTTTTTCACTTTTCAGCCCTATATATCTCCTGCTACTATAACTTTAGCTGATGGGCCTACTTCGTCTATTTTTAGTTCTGGCACTGTTCATCATACTCCATTCCTTACCTTATCTTCTGTATTGAGTCTATCAAAATTTTCTTTCAATCTAGTGTCTTTCAGTAAACTTACTCGTACTTTGAATTGTTCAGTCTCATTTTTTTCTGGTTATTGTCTTTTTCAGGATCTTATGATGAAGAAGATTATTGGTAAAGGACATGAATCAGGAGGTCTCTACGTTTTGGATACCCAAACGCCCAGATCTGTTGCTTG
Organism: Firmiana major; assembly: GCA_033439115.1. Classification (NCBI taxonomy): domain Eukaryota; kingdom Viridiplantae; phylum Streptophyta; class Magnoliopsida; order Malvales; family Malvaceae; genus Firmiana; species Firmiana major. The sequence goes on along the minus strand of CM065911.1, from coordinate 14,983,349 downwards.
TTCTAGTACCTTGACCTCTTTTGAAGCACATTTTCGGTTGGGCCATCCTTCATTACCTTTATTAAAAAAATTATGTCCTCAGTTTTAGTTTGTGTCCTCTCTGGATTGTGAGTCATGTCAGTTTGCGAAACACCATCGCCTATCTTGTATTTCTCGTGTCAATAAAAGAGTTAGTTTTCCTTTTGAGTTAGTTAATTCAGATGTTTGGGGTCCGAGTCTTATTGTGTATAAAAATAGTTTTAGATATTTTGTTCCTTTCGTTTATGATTTTTCTCGTATGACTTAGATTTATTTTATGAAGAATCGTTCTGAGTTATTTTCTCATTTTAGCGCATTTTTTGCTGAAATCAAAATACAGTTTAATGTGTCTGTGCATACCTTAAGAAGTGAAAATGCCAAAGAGTAATTTTTCGATTCTTTTCAGAGTTACATGATTCAGAATGATATTCTTCATCAGTCACCTTGTGTTGACACACCATCTCAGAATGGTGTGGTTAAAAGAAAAAATCGACACCTTCTAGAGACCGCCAGAGCTCTCCTATTACATATGCATGTTCTAAACCATTTTGGCCCGATGCTGTTTCCACAGCCTCCTTTCTAATTAATCGCATTCCTTTCATCTGTTTTTCATGGTGAGACACCTTATAGTATTCTTTTTCCCTAATAAGCCATTGTTTCCTATTAGACCTCGGATATTTAGCAGCACTTGTTTTGTCTATGATGTTCGTCTCCAGGTAACTAAATTAGACCTCAAGTCTTTGAAATGCATCTTTCGTGATACTCTCGTCTATAAAAAGGGTATCAGTGTTATTTCCCTAGATGTTACCTTTCTTGAACATATTCTATTTTTTCCCACTTCTTCTAATTCTTTCAATAAAGGGAAGGATGATGATTTGTTACTTTATCATGTCACATACCAGTCATCTAAACCAGCTCCATTAACAACATCCTCTCCGACACTTCCATCTTCTCCATCACCTCCTCCTATTATCCAGGTCTATTCTCGTCATCGAGATCCTTATGATATATGTTTGGCGCTTGTTTCTTCTTTGACATCAGATCAAACTCCATGTGATCTTGAACTACCAAATGCCCTTCGTAAAGGTAAGCATCAGTGCACTTATCCTATTACATCTTTTGTCTCTTCTAATCAATTGTCTCCCTCTTCTTGTTCATTTGTGGTTTCCATTGACTCTGCTTCTGTTCCCAAACCTTTACTGAAGCCTTGTCACATCCTAGTTAGCGTGAGGCTATGATAGAAGAGATAACTGCTTTAAATTCTAATGGTACTTGGAATTTGGTTAATTTATCAGTTAGGAAGAAGACTATTTGATGTAAATGTGTGTTTGCAGTAAAATTCAATGTTGATGGATCGGTTGCCCGCCTTAAAGCCTGTCTTGTGGCTAAAGGCTTTGCTCAGACTTATGGGGAGGATTATTTTGACACCTTTTCTCCTGTCGCTAAATTGACATCTGTTTGTTTACTCATTTCTATGGTAGTAACTCATGATTAGCCCTTACATCAGTTAGTTATTAAAAATGCATTCATACATGTTGATCTTCAGGAAGAAGTTTATATGGAGCAACCACCTAGGTTTGTTGCTTAGAGGGAGAATGAGAAAGTTTGTGTCACGCCCTGTGACTTCTGCCACTACTCCGAAACGCGTAACTAAGTAGAGGCATTTTAAAGTAAACTAATATTGGTTAATGTTTATCATCTATTCCTTTAGGATTTTTTTACTTGTCGTTTTTCGTGCCCAATATAGGTTAAAGTTTTAAAACTATTAGGTAAAGGATTTTGTTTAAGTCTTAAAATTGTCCAAAAATTTCGACAGCATAATGGTTGCGATTAACCCTAACCCATCCTGCAAACAAGTTCAATACACAGTTTATATCCACAATCCTCAACCAAGCAACTCAATTCATAGCAGCAACTCATCTATCCACAAGTAACATCAACGTTGTCTCATCATGATGGTTTATCAAATTTCAAATTTCAACCTTGTTTCACTTAAACCTATTTAGATAGGTGTATTTCTATGAAAATGAAATACTAACTTCCATTTGAAAATCGAGGTTTACCTACCTCATTTTCAACTATATATATATATATATATATATATATATATATATATTTCAGAACCTAAATTCAGTTCCTTAATATTCCTACTTCTATAAAAATCAGCTAACACATCCCTATTTCGTGCACACCTATAAGTCTGAAAACAAAAACTTCATACTTGTTGCTTATACCTTTAGTACGAGAATCGCTCACTTAGCATGAGAAATCAGCAGATTCTGAGCAGTTCACCCACGAATCAATCTAAAATGTTTTTAGAAGAAAGGGGTGAGCAACCACAAGCTCAATAAGAAATCAATACAAAGTGAAACTAGCAAACATCCTGTCACAACCCTCAGTCTACCGAAAATCCACTACAAATTTTTCATTTTTCGTTCCATTATTTATTATTTTGTTCTTTGTTCTTACCTTACTCTGATCGTAAACAGCTACACCATTAATAATTGTGCTGTGTATCAGTGTTAATCTCATCCAACCATATTCATTTAAACATAAACACTTGTATTTCTTAATAAGAGTTGCTATTTACATGTGTTTACAATTCTTTACATCCCCAAAGTTACATTCAAAAATTACTGTGCTATGGCATGTCTAGATACAAAAACTATACAAATGTGTATACCTTGTATGATGGGATGCAGCGGACACCAAAATCAAATCCTCAGTCGCTTCCTATTTACTGAAAGTGCTCTGTAGAGGGGGGGAAATAAGGGGGGTGAGCAAACCACATGCTCAGTAAGGCAATCATGCGAGCAGGTAGATAACTGTACTATCTACATGATCGTGATGCCATGCGTAAAAACCACGCAGTTTCTCATCATACCCAAAAACATCAGTTCATGCACATGTTCATGATATATAAAGCAGTTCATGCTATTCAAAATTAGTGCACAAGTCGTAAATAAAGCATGAAAAATCATCATGTACGAGTTATAAATAAAGCATGGAAAATCATCATGCGAGGTGCACTTAAAAACGGTTCATACTTAACACAAATCAGTACAAGTCAGCATTCGTCAGGACTCAACCTCTCCCTTGGACTGTCCTGGCCCATAAAACAATTTAAAACATGGATTCATCATAAACCAGGTGACATGTGAGATTAGACAAATAATAATAAGGGCAATAACTAGGACTATGGCCATATCCACTATGATCCCAGACTACACGGATCCTAGTGTGCAGGGTATCACCTCTATCTACTTCCGCATGAGAGATGGGTCATGTGCAACCCGTCGGTCCATAGCAGATTTATCCTTCGTTTGAAGACGGTATATATATACATTCATACACGGTACAACGTACTCCATGCTAAATGCATTGTACAACGTATTCCGTGGACCCATATCATTACATTATATCATACCACATCTCAATACGCATGTACGAGCCTATTTAATCGATGTGAGACATAGTCTACCCGAGCTCCTAGCACGGCTCCAAACATGTCATAAAATCATGTGCGAGTAATCTCTAGCACGACTACAAATATGTAGTGAACATCTAGTGTGAGCAATGGTCCAGTACCATGTCATAAAATCCATGTGAAAACTAGTACGAGCTAGGCTCCAGTACTCATGCATGTAAAACTCTAGTGCGAGCATCGCTCCAGCACTAATGCATGTATAAACATGTCAAATCTCGTGCGAGCAATGCTCTAGCACGTTTTATTTTCACAAAACTCGTGTATATGACTCATTTATGTGCAAAGAAAGGTTATTAAAACCAAATCAAACTATTTTCTTGCAAACCATTTAAATGCTTACCAGCCTACCAATCCACATGCTAAAAAGCAGTAAAAAGACTCAAGAACATCATGTTCTTGCTTTTCATGAACTTTTCTAAAATCTCAATTTTCTTGCCCTTCCTCGGGAAAAATGATAATTTATCATTTCGAACCTCTTAAAATATTAATCCTTTTCGGTAATCCTCAAACATTTTAGAAACTGTAAATGCGCCTAAAAACGCGTACATGTATCTCTAAGAGCCAACAAAATTCCCTTACCTCAATTCACTCGGAAGCAACTTCTTCTTCCTTTTCTGTTTTTCATAATTGGGCTCAATTTGCTCCAGATATATCCTCGGGAGCTACAAACATTCATTAATCACATAAGTCAATACTGAGAACTCATTATCCTGACTTCATATTAGTCGATACATCTTATTGGCCTAATTATACCTTAATGGCCTTATCCCATTTTAAGTTCATTTACACAACTCTGTTCATTTCACCTAGGCCCATTGGGCTCTTTAGGCTCATTATCTCTCATTGGACCGAATTTTAGGTCCATTGACCTTATCGAGTCGATTTCATTGAGCTTGACCTCTAATCACATTCGGCCATGGCATGGTGGTCGAACACCCATCTTGTCATTCCTAGTCCAATTTGGTTTAGCAAACTCACTTAGTTATCTAATCAAGCGCTTGGCTTACATGCTATAACCTTTGTTCTTCCTCTCATTCATGCATTTTAACAAGCACCTTATATGCACATTTCATAATTTCATCCAATTCTATAAATTGATTTCACAAAACCATCTCAAAATCATGCACATAATATTAGTAACACCTTAGCATAATCCATTCATCATTAAATCAACCTTAGTTCATTTTCTCATACTAAACCCAATTTTAGGTCATGGTTAATTCATTATATTTTAGGCAGTTTCAACCAACAATACATACACCAATCAACTCATAATAATGTCTAGATAAACATACTTGAGGTTGGTGTATTGAAAACTTACCTAGCTTAACATTTCTCTTGTCTGAAATTGGAAGACCCTTTTGCTCAATTAATCCAACAAGTTGAATGCTAATTCCTAACTATGTTGTTCTTCTCCTCACAATGAACAATTTGCTCAAATCAACTTTTGTTAAATCTGTTTGGAAGGGGATGGTATTCTAGAGTGAGAAAGCTTATTCTTTTTGGATAAAATGGAGAGGTGTTTTGTTTTTCTCAAGAAGAAGGCTTTGCTGTCGGGTTTTATAGGCTAGGTGTGGTGAGATCGATCTCCTAGGTGATAATTCTATATTTTTAGAATTATTTGTGCTTAATTTCCTAATTATTTATTTAAATCCCTAATTTATTTTGTTAATTATCTCCTTTATTTAATTAAAATTCTCATGTTTGCAGATAAATCAAATTCGGATGAATTTTGAAGATTTCGATAGAAAATGGACCGGAATTGGGCTAAAATCGAGATTGAGCCACGCGGACAAAACGAGTCATGCCACCGAGCACATCCAATTGGACAAGAAGACCGATGACATGGACATATCTTTTCAAGGAGCCAATGGTGTGAAGACAAGTGGCCAAAAAAAAATGCCAACTCATCAAGGATGTGAAAATTATCATTTTACCCCTAGTGTTATTATAAATAGAAAAAGATGGACATTGAAGAAGGATGTAATTTTTTTAGGGTAGAATAGCTTTTTAGGTTAAGTTCTAAGTTGCCTTCCGAATAGTTTTCCTTGTGTTTTAACATTTTCCTTCTCTTGTTTGGTAAAAACTTTACATTTGGTTGAATGATTAGTGATTTTCCCATGTTCTTCTCGGTTTTGCAAACTCTTTGCTTTATTGTTGATTCAAGACATTCAAGTTGATTAAAAGTTCTTCATTTTCCAATCTAAAATAGTTTATTTTAAGGCAATCTACTTCCTTTATACTTCTCGGTTTTGTTTAAACATTTTCTCTTTTTATTTCATTTCCATTTCATAGCTTCCATTTTTTTTTCCATCTTAGTTGCTCTCGGGTAAGATCTTTGTGCATTCGGTTCTGCACTCATTCCTTCCTCTTTGCTGTTTGGTTTTGGTGCTTGAATGTGGGCAAATGCTAGGCATTATTTCACATTCAAGCAATGTGGAATCATGGCATGAAGAGCTGGATTTAGAGCAGTCCGAGGATGATGTTTCATTCACGTTGATGATGCTACGGGATTGAGATTGTGACTTCATTTGTTATGTTGTTTGTTTTATAAATTACCTCTAGGTTGTAATCTTCTGTTTCACTATGTTCTTTATTTTTGCTCTCTCTTTTCTGTATTTCTTTCTTAGTTGTATGATTTTCAAGTTTCGGTTCTTGATAATATAGATTCCATTTTTACTACATTTTGATCATGTTTCTTTAATCCATTCCGTTTACAGCATTTCATTTTAGCATCATAGTTGTTTGTTTATTTTCTACTTGTTAATGGTTAATGAAGATGATGGGGTAAGCTCTTCGGTGTAGAAACTCAAGAAGCAATCCGTGGAGCATGGTTCACCCTTAGTTTCATTTCTTACTCTCTGTTATGCCCTGTTTCAGTCATTGCTCACTGTTTTTGTAAGCTTTGTGCTAACTGGTTTTGTGCATTGTTCTTATTGTTGCTGAGCACAAAGTTCAGCATCGAGGAGGCTGAAGATGATGTTAGAATGGAGTGCAGCTGCTGCTGTGAAGTAAACCAGTAACCACCGCCTGAACCGAGACACACCAGTGAGCAACAGCAGAGGACACTACAGAATCGAGAGCTAGCAGGAAGTCTGGAACCGCGACAGGCCTATAGCACCTAGCAGCTGGGAGTAGCCTGGAACGGAGAGCACACCAGGCAGGACAGAACCGAGAGCCAAGGGCATGAAGCAGCAGACTGCAGGACCGGTTGCAGCAAACCAGCAGTAGCCAAACCGAGAACGCAGGGTGCAGCAGGCAGCAGAACCGATCCTTACCTGGAGCATTGGTTGGTCACCACCGAGAAGGAAAAAAACCAGCTAACCTCGAGCAGCCTGGAGCTAGTTGGAGTCATGTCTGGTCAGAACCGACAGCAGCAGATCAAGCTTGGAACAGCTGGACACAGCTCTAGCAACCACCCCGAGACCGTGACCTGGAAACCGAAAATGAAGAAATGAATGATGAATAGTATTTTGGAGGGAGTTGTTGGATGATTTAAATTCTTAAGGCCTTGTTTGGCTCTTGCATTATGGCATTAACTCATTTTCATGCATTTTAGTTAGTTTATTTCCAATTTAATTAGTTAGCTTAGTTAGATTAATTTCAATGCATTAATTTAACTTAGATTTAATTTGGGTACTAAGTAATTTTTATTCTAGTATTAGGGGTAGTGCTTAAAATTAATTTAGATAAACTCATACATTTTAATTAAGTAGTTTAATTGCATTTTTAGGTTAGTTTAATTGTAATTTAATTTTATTGCTTTATTTTCATGATTGCATTTTATTTTAATTGCGTTAGTTAAATTTTAACGGTTTTGATTTTCTTCTGTAGGTTTGTTGTTTTCAATTGCTTGGAGTATTGTAAGTACTTTGAGCTCGGTTTTATTTCTTTTATTTTCTTTATTTTATTTGCTTTCGGTATTTTCAATTCTAGATTAGTAGATCACCCACTTTAATTTCATAATTTGCTAGGATATACTTAGGGTAAGATTAACCGATAGTTAATTAGGCTAACCAACTTCTCTGAGGGACGATAACTCGGGACTCAAAATTTCATTATTACTTGTACGACCCGTGCACTTGCGGTAGTACCCTTAGGGCTCGTCAAGTTTTTGGCGTCGTTGCCGGGGAAGTCTTAATTGGCCATTAGTTAATATCGGTGAAATTATACTTAGGTTTAATTCTAGCCTGTAAATATTTAGATTGTAAATATTGAGATCCTTAATTTAGTTTAGTTAATTTTCTCATAATTAATTAAAATAAAAAAAAAAAAACTAAAAAATTTTTTTAAGGACTTTCTGATGTTTGCATGCGTAGAGCGAGGAGTCTTGATTGCTTTCCTTTAGATCCTGAAATCGAACGAACTCTTAGACAAATTCGAAAGGATTCTAGGAAATTTACAGCTCCGCAGCAAAACACGATGGCAGAGAATAGGGAGAGTAGGACCGTTGGAGATTATGCGGTGCCGACAGTCGAAGGATATTATACCGGCATTAGGCCACCAGCTGTCCCAGCTAATAATTTTGAAATTAAGCCGTCCATCCTTCAAATGATCCAAACATCTTTGCAGTTCAGTGGGCTTCCACATGATGACCCACATGCTCATCTTGGGCAGTTCTTGGACTTATGCAATACCTTCAAGCATAATGGATTATCGGACGATGCACTACGGCTTAGACTATTCCCTTTTTCACTCAGGGATAGGGCAAGACACTGGTTGACCTCCCTGCCCCCGGGATCCATTTCCACATGGGATGAGTTAGCCCATCAATTTCTAGCCAAATTCTTTCCACCCTCTAAAATGGCCCGACTTCGTAGCGATATATCCTCCTTTGCCCAGTACGACTCTGAATCTCTTTACGAGGCATGGGAGCGATACAAGGAGCTTCTTAGGAAGTGTCCTCACCACGGCCTACCTCTATGGCTGCAAGTCCAAACTTTCTACAATGGGCTTACAAGCCAGAATAGGACGATAGTGGACGCTGCTTCGGGCGGAGCACTGATGTGTAAAACGGAGGAAGAGGCTTATGAGCTACTAGATAGGATGGCAGCTAACAATTACCAATGGTCCTCGGAAAGGCAGCTGCCAAAGAAATCGGCGGGGATATATGAGCTTGACACGCTGTCCACCTTGACTTCTCAGATAGCCAATCTTACAAAGAAGGTGGAGTCGCTCAGTGCCCAACCTAATCCCTCCAACAATCCTAATCCCGTGTTTTCTGTCCAAAGTCCATTTCTATCTTGTGATCTGTGCAGTGGTACCCACGCTGTAGATAGGAGTCCACTGAACCTCGAGTCGGTTCAGTACGTTGCCCCTAAGCAACAGAACAACCCTTATTCGAACACCTATAATCCAGGGTGGAGGAACCATCCAAATTTTTCTTGGAGCCAAAACCAAGGGCAAGCTTCAAATTCTAGACTAGTAGGACCCCCAGGTTTTCAAGCTCCACAGGTTCAGGTACCACCACAGCATCAATTTCCTCACCACCCGCCACCTCCATATCCACATTATCCACCGAATCATTCTCATCCATCCCATTTCCATCAACCACCACCACCACAACCCCAGCATTCATCTGCAGCTGATAAGAAACCCTCTCTCGAGGAAATGTTCACGACAATCTTGCAAAACCAAGCAGCTTCAATCAAGAACCTAGAGGTTCAAGTAGGACAGATAGCAAACGCTCTTAGTCAACGTCCTCAAGGAACCCTCCCTAGTAACACAGAAGCCAATCCTGTTAGGCAGGGGGAAGGGAAGGAACATGTAAAAGCTATCACCCTTAGGAGTGGCAAAGAGTTAGTAGCTACCCCTGTTAAGTCCAATCCTGACCAGCCTTCAGTTTTAAAACCCATAGGTTCTAGTGAAGCAGCTCAGATGGAGCGAGAAGCAAATGATCAAGCTGCAAAGGAAACAAAGCCAGGCAATTCTTCACATTTACCTGTTTCCTTGTCACCACCTTTGATAACCTCTGATGCTATAAAAGTTCCCACTGCATCTCCTCCTATTAGGCCACCAGTTCCTTTTCCACAGAGATTTCACAATCAAAAACTGGACCATCAATTTGCAAAATTCCTTGAGGTTTTTAAGAAACTTCACATTAATATTCCATTCGCAGATGCCTTAGAGCAAATGCCAAGCTATGTGAAGTTTATGAAAGATATTCTCTCTAGGAAAAGACAATTGGAAGACTATGAAACGGTGGCTCTAAGTGAGGAGTGTAGTGCCATCATCCAGAGAAGGTTACCCCCCAAGCTCAAGGATCCTGGAAGCTTTACCATACCATGCACCATTGAGAATTTATTCTTTGGTAGAGCTCTGTACGATCTAGGAGCTAGTATAAACCTGATGCCATTGTCCATCTATCAAAAGTTAGGGATAGGGGATGCCAAGCCCACCACAGTGACCCTCCAGTTAGCCGATCGATCAATTAAATATCCAAAGGGGGTCATTGAAGATGTCTTAGTGAAAGTGGACAAGTTTATCTTCCCTGCAGACTTTATCGTGTTAGACATGGAGGAAGATAGAGAAGTCCCAATCATACTAGGCAGACCATTCCTCGCAACTGGTATAACTTTAATAGATGTACAGAAGGGGGAGTTAACTATGAGAGTCCTCGATCAGGAAGTGAAATTTAATGTTTTCAAACCTATAAAGTTCCCTGATGACTCTCAAAACTGTCTTAGGATAGAAGACATAAGGCTTGACCATAGAAAATTTGAGAGAAAGGAGGAAGTGGATAGGGCTCAGGAGGATTTAACTGTTAACATTTTGTCACCATTTTGGCTAATCCTCCTGCTCTTCGCCCTGCTGCTGAGGGTTGTCTTCTTTAGCTACATTTGAGGTGGTTGTGTATCCATTTTCACTGTGTATATAGTTCTTTTTCTTTTTTTCTTTTTTTCTTTTTTGTTGCTTCTTTCTTTATTTATTTTGCAGGTTTCTTTTCTCGTTTTATGCTTTCAATCAAAGCTTCGATTGTTCATCAACATCAGAAAGGGGAGTACTCTGTTCTCGAGCGTAAATTCTTATATTATCTGCACACTGAGGACACTGTGCACTTCAAGTTTGGGGGAAGGGATATCACTTGAGCAATTTTGTGAAAAATTGGAAAAATTTTCAAAATTTTTTCGAAAATCTGAGAAGGAATTTTCAAAATGTTTTCGATAAAATGAGCTTAAATTGCTTGATTTTGGGATGATTTAGTGCTTAGCATGTAATTTTCTCATATTCCGATGATATGACCCCATGATTTAGTTTGACTTTGATTGAATGAGAAGCATGATTATAGGAAAAGCATGAAGTTGAGTTCTTGAATTTGTCTTGATTCTGATTGTGATTTCCTTATCTTATGCACATGTCATGTCATGAATCGGTATATTTATTTAGAGAAAGCTTATGTGTACATAGGATTGCATTTGTTCGGTTGATTTTGTGCATCATATTCTAGAATTTGTTTGATCTAATCTCGAGGCGAAATATTAGATCACACTTAATTAGGGATATGATTTAGGCCATCTTTGGATCGTTTGAGCCTTTCTAGCTATCCTTGTACATATTCTACCCCTAGTCACCCATCTGGGCCAAATAAGCTTTTCTCTGTAAATACACCTGTTTATTTTTGTTTCCTTAGCTTAAATACTTTTTCCTATCCCTTACCCCGAAAGCATGAAAAGTTATTGGATATATTGTGAGCTGTATGGGTATTAAGTGATAGTGAAAGAGTATAAAAAAAAAATTGAAAAATGATGAAAAAGAAAGAAAAAAAAAGAAGAAAGAAGAAAAATTCAAAAAAAATAAATAATAAAAAATTTTTTTTAGCAAAATAAATAAGTTTGAGAGAAATAATTAGAGCTCTTACATTATAGATCCTAGAAGTAATGCATGTTAAAGGGTAATTAAACCTAAATCGACTTTATCATACCTTAACCCTAGCCTTACATTACAAGCCTAATGAAGTCCTAATGATCTTTAGTTAAGTGTGACTACATTAGTGGAGAGAGAAGTGAAAAGCAAACCTATGGGAATGATCACATGTCATTGATTTTTGCATTCACTGTGCTGCATAATCTGATCCGGATAATGTACTGTGAAGTGACTTAGACATCTTTCACACACTCACGAGGAGTCCAATTTGGGTTAGGACTTATGATTGAATAATTCTAAGTGCTGAACTTGTAATTGTAAGTCTTTGATTTCATAGTCTATACTTTTTCTTTGAGGATGATATTGGAGAAATTATTGTGTTTTGTACTTGTTATTCCTACAATCATTTTATTTTGCTTGAGGACAAGCAAAAGCTCAAGTTTGGGGGTGTGATAATTCTATATTTTTAGAATTATTTGTGCTTAATTTCCTAATTATTTATTTAAATCCCTAATTTATTTTGTTAATTATCTCCTTTATTTAATTACAATTCTCATGTTTGCAGATAAATCAAATTCGGATGAATTTTGAAGATTTCGGTAGAAAATGGACCGAAATTGGGCTAAAATCGAGATTGAGCCTCGCGGACAAAACGAGTCATGCCACCGAGCACATCCAATTGGACAAGAAGACCGATGACATGGACATATCTTTTCAAGGAGCCAATGGTGTGAAGACAAGTGGCCAAAAAAAATGCCAACTCATCAAGGATGTGAAAATTACCATTTTACCCCTAGTGTTATTATAAATAGAAAAAGATGGACATTGAAGAAGGATGTAATTTTTTTAGGGTAGAATAGCTTTTTAGGTTAAGTTCTAAGTTGCCTTCCGAATAGTTTTCCTTGTGTTTTAACATTTTCCTTCTCTTGTTTGGTAAAAACTTTACATTTGGTTGAATGATTAGTGATTTTCCCATGTTCGTCTCGGTTTTGCAAACTCTTTGCTTTATTGTTGATTCAAGACATTCAAGTTGATTAAAAGTTCTTCATTTTCCAATCTAAAATAGTTTATTTTAAGGCAATCTACTTCCTTTATACTTCTCGGTTTTGTTTAAACATTTTCTCTTTTTATTTCATTTCCATTTCATAGCTTCCATTTTTTTTTCCGTCTTAGTTGCTCTCGGGTAAGATCTTTGTGCATTCGGTTCTGCACTCATTCCTTCCTCTTTGCTGTTTGGTTTTGGTGCTTGAATGTGGGCAAATGCTAGGCATTATTTCACATTCAAGCAATGTGGAATCATGGCATGAAGAGCTGGATTTAGAGCAGTCCGAGGATGATGTTTCATTCACGTTGATGATGCTACGGGATTGAGATTGTGACTTCATTTGTTATGTTGTTTGTTTTATAAATTACCTCTAGGTTGTAATCTTCTGTTTCACTATGTTCTTTATTTTTGCTCTCTCTTTTCTGTATTTCTTTCTTAGTTGTATGATTTTCAAGTTTCGGTTCTTGATAATATAGATTCCATTTTTACTACATTTTGATCATGTTTCTTTAATCCATTCCGTTTACAGCATTTCATTTTAGCATCATAGTTGTTTGTTTATTTTCTACTTGTTAATGGTTAATGAAGATGATGGGGTAAGCTCTTCGGTGTAGAAACTCAAGAAGCAATCCGTGGAGCATGGTTCACCCTTAGTTTCATTTCTTACTCTCTGTTATGCCCTGTTTCAGTCATTGCTCACTGTTTTTGTAAGCTTTGTGCTAACTGGTTTTGTGCTTTGTTCTTATTGTTGCTGAGCACAAAGTTCAGCATCGAGGAGGCTGAAGATGATGTTAGAATGGAGTGCAGCTGCTGCTGTGAAGTAAACCAGTAACCACCGCCTGAACCGAGACACACCAGTGAGCAACAGCAGAGGACACTGCAGAATCGAGAGCTAGCAGGAAGTCTGGAACCGCGACAGGCCTATAGCACCTAGCAGCTGGGAGTAGCCTGGAACGGAGAGCACACCAGGCAGGACAGAACCGAGAGCCAAGGGCATGAAGCAGCAGACTGCAGGACCGGTTGCAGCAAACCAGCAGTAGCCAAACCGAGAACGCAGGGTGCAGCAGGCAGCAGAACCGATCCTTACCTGGAGCATTGGTTGGTCACCACCGAGAAGGAAAAAAACCAGCTAACCTCGAGCAGCCTGGAGCTAGTTGGAGTCATGTCTGGTCAGAACCGACAGCAGCAGATCAAGCTTGGAACAGCTGGACACAGCTCTAGCAACCACCCCGAGACCGTGACCTGGAAACCAAAAATGAAGAAATGAATGATGAATAGTATTTTGGAGGGAGTTGTTGGATGATTTAAATTCTTAAGGCCTTGTTTGGCTCTTGCATTATGGCATTAACTCATTTTCATGCATTTTAGTTAGTTTATTTCCAATTTAATTAGTTAGCTTAGTTAGATTAATTTCAATGCATTAATTTAACTTAGATTTAATTTGGGTACTAAGTAATTTTTATTCTAGTATTAGGGGTAGTGCTTAAAATTAATTTAGATAAACTCATGCATTTTAATTAAGTAGTTTAATTGCATTTTTAGGTTAGTTTAATTGTAGTTTAATTTTATTGCTTTATTTTCATGATTGCATTTTATTTTAATTGCGTTAGTTAAATTTTAACGGTTTTGATTTTCTTCTGTAGGTTTGTTGTTTTCAATTGCTTGGAGTATTGTAAGTACTTTGAGCTCGGTTTTATTTCTTTTATTTTCTTTATTTTATTTGCTTTCGGTATTTTCAATTTTAGATTAGTAGATCACCCACTTTAATTTCATAATTTGCTAGGATATACTTAGGGTAAGATTAACCGATAGTTAATTAGGCTAACCAACTTCTCTGAGGGACGATAACTCGGGACTCAAAATCCCATTATTACTTGTACGACCCGTGCACTTGCGGTAGTACCCTTAGGGCTCGTCACTAGGGTAAGAGATCTATCTTCCTTTGGTTTGAACCATCGAAGCATTCAGGTATGTAAGTGTGGGATCGATCTGCTCTTCGAGAAGAGATCGATCCTTTCTTAAGCATAAGCAACTGGAGATCGATCTACTCAAGGGGAGAGATCGATATGCTCTTAGCAGAATCAAGTGGAGATCGATCTATTTTGAGGAGGGGATCATCCTTTTTAGGCAGAATTGAATGGAGATCGATATGCTTGTGGGAAGAGATCAATCTTTTCTAGGCAGAGTCAAGTCGAGATCGATCTGCTTGCCTAGAAAACCTTGTGATTTCATTCTAGACTTATAAGATCGATCTTGTCTTGTAAGGAGATCGATCTGGCTTTCATCTACAGTATTCCTGCTGTAGATTTTTCCAGAATTTCAAAGGAAAACTTGTATTTGATTGCTTCACTAGTCATTTTGCATTCTATTCACACTTAGAGGATAAAAATGTTCATTTCTTATGATTCTCGTGTTAAGGAACTTGTGTGTACCGCATAGAATCATAAAAGATACTTAGAATTCACGTTTGAGTCCTTATATTCAATCTAAAGGGTTTCAAATTCCATTCATTTAGTTTGTGACCACTTCAGCCCTTATTTAGCCATTAAATGGATTCATGAACATTCATTCATTCTCTTTGGAATTTTATTCAGGCCAAAAGCTCTTTTTATGATTCAATTAACATAGGAAAATGTGTACATCGTATGAATCATAAGGAATACATCGCCAAAAGAGGGTCTTACTCACCCATTATATGTTCACTTCATATTAATTGATTATTAATGGATCACGAAACCAGATTGAGATAAAAAAGTTTGGTTAATGAGCTGTAAACACATGGTTTTACCAAGTAAAGATAGGTATGCATTTAGAAATTTGTAAATCAACTCAAACATGCTTTGCTCACTTCATTTGAAAGCTCAAGAAAAATCATGCACGTTCAACATAAGAAATTATGCTTACTCAACAGGAAAACATGCATGGGCTCAGTTGAAATAGTCAGTACAAATAAGAGATACATGGCATGAATCCTCAATATACATCATGGAACAAGTATAATCAATTAGGAAACCAACGCCATAGTATCTAACTGCCCTATCCTAGCTGATCAGGCTGCCAAACTAGGGTACTGAAGATGGGATCAAGGTCTACAGTAGTACAAGAAAAAAACCATGGTACGCTGACATAACACTTAGAAGTGTGCTTATATGCCACAATGGAATAATCGTGAAGCACTTGGCATCGTAGGTGTTGGCTCTACCGAGAGGGGGGGTGAATCGGTTTTCTAACAATTATGGCAAATTAAAAATTAATCATAATTTGATCACAAATGATAATGAGCAATATAGTGCAATATAACAATTTAATGCAAAGTAGGGAAGAGAGAAACAAACACAATCGTTTATAGAGGTTCGGCCAAACTCTTGCCTACGTCCTCTCTCCTTGACCTTCTTGTCAAGTGCTTTCTTTCTCTCTTTCAATAGAGCTTACAATGTTCCTTTTACAGGTTAAGGAAAAACCTCTCTACCCTTAGCAATACAGAAATGTATTCACCCTTTTACAATGTCACTCACTGAGGAACAATCCTCTTTTCTTTTTGGGTATGGATGAATACAGAATAAGGCTTTACAATGGGTAGTGCTAACAAAGCTTGTTGCACTTAAGCTTGTACAATAAATTTCAATTGATGAGCAATAGGGACACAAAGAATGAATGAATTAAAGCTTGAGAATGTTTGGAATGTTCAGCAATAGTGTCTTTATTCTCTTTGTCTTCAATGCTTGGTTAAATACTGAAGGATTGGTAGTTGGAGCATTAAATGCTATTCTTCCCGTTGTGTTTTGCAGAAACTAGCCGTTGGGTACCTCCAGTAGAGTGCCAGATCGATCTGCCTTCTTGGCCAGATCAATCTCTTAGTTATAAATCCTGCAAGATTGAAGCACAAATACACAAGGAGATCGATCTCATAGGTTGCCAGATCGATCTGTTAGTTTGAAAATAATGAGGCAGATCGATCTGTCGAATAGGCAGATCGATCTCCTAGTCTCTCTGTTTGAGGCAAGATCGATCTCCAGATCGATCTGCCATGCACTCTCGTAGAGAGGAGATCGATCTCTCAACAACACAGATCGATCTCTTTAGCTCTCTGACTTTGAGGAGATCGATCTCTTCCTTACCAGATCGATCTCATAAGTTCTCTGTTTGAATGTGGATCGATCTCTCAGATCGATCTATAGTCTTAAGCTCTTAAGGGAGATCGATCTCTTCATCGACCAGATCGATCTCTCAACTCTAGCATTAGCCAGATCGATCTCTTAACCCTTGCAGATCGATCTCATTCTTCCTAAATACCTTTGTACAGATTTAAGGCTTGCCAGCTCGATCTCTTCCATCATGAGATCGATCTGTCATCAAGTAAAAACCCAGGAGATCGATCTCTCATACCCCAGATCGATCTCTCATCAGCAGAACTCTAAGTTCTGGTACTAATAACCTCTAAACATGTTTGTATATCATCTTAACATTATTGAATTAACTTGTTTTGTCATTTCAAAATACATTAACTCAACAATCTCCCCCTTTTTGATATGACAAAACTCATCAAATAAACATGTTTAGTGAATTTGCAAAACTCCCCCTTTTTGTGAGCTTTTGACTTTGTTAATGACTTACCTCCCCCTCAATTAAATCATAACTCCCCCTCAATTAAATCATAATTTTAAACATTTAACACAACCACAACACATGTTTCTTCTCCCCTTTTTTGTCATATCAATCACACACAAAAGAGAAGATTCATGGCATTTCAAAATCAACATTTTCATTAATTCACCCAATATCCAGTCAAATCACATTTCATTCAAGCAAATTCCTCACAGATAACATCAAGTAGCTTAAAATGTTGGAACTACACTAAATCAAAGCACCTAATGCCTATTGTGAGGGAGGATCACGATCCAAAAGATTCTCAACATGCGTGCGTGTTACTTGGACCTCATCGAACATCGCCTCTTGAGCTTCTTGAATCTTATCCACTCTTTGGTTTAAATATGCAAATCCTTCATCGATTTTATGAGTGAGATCACTCATCATCTTCATAAAGATCTCCCTTTCTCCCGGTGGGGCTTCCGGTGCAGTGGGCGGAGCCATTGAGGACGATGGTTCCGGAGCTGGGGCAGCAGATGGGGCCACTGGCTCATTGGAGGGGTCCTCCTCCATAGCCTCAGCAGGTTGTTGGTCCCTATTTTTCGTCCACTCTCCCCGAAAGTCTTTGTAGTACCCCATATGATGGAGGGTCCCAATGTTAAGCACGCTCTTGGGAGAAGGGAGTTCGCCAGTTTCGCTGTTGCAGTCGATACCAAGGCGGTGGAGAAGATAAGCTACCGGTTGTGGAAAAACGATCGTGGTAGCTTGTCCACGCACAATTTTCAGCCAATCTTCGTATATAAAGTGAGGGAGGTTAGGTTTTTGGCTTGTGGTGTGAATGTGATGGAGCCAAAAGCGATCTAAGCGCCTAACGGTAGAATGACGAGTACCGAAAGGGCGGAGGTTCCACGAAATTATGAGGTGGAGTAACCGAGGATGCATCGGCAGGTCACTCGCCTTATCCCCAGGGAGATCAAACTCCAAGGAGACTTCCTCATCCTGATTTGTTAAGCCTTCATCGCGTGTATCAAACGCTTTGGCTAGAACTTCAGTGTCTATTATAATGGGTTTACCCATGACAAATGTTTTGAAACCGACAATTTTGCAAGTGTCATTTGGGTCAAAAAGTAATTCGGCATTGGAAAAGAATGCACGAACTAGATTTGGAGGGACTGGAGTGTTGATTTTTAAGAAATTCATCCAACCAAATTCCTCAAACTTTGACACGTAAGGAAAATCTATACGATTGAGGAAGGAAAAATCGATAGTACGCCAATGCTTGATTGGCATGGTTGAGAAGTATTCCTCATATCGCTTTCTTTTTGCTGGTGTTTTAAAACACCGATTGAAGGAAGCGATAGGAGGTGGAGGAACGGGTTGTGATGAGGAACCGGCCTCTACAGTGGTCCTACGGGGTTTGTGTCCTACTGTCTTAAGCCTAGGCATTATTCTAGACTCTACTTTTGCCCTTCATGCATTTTCAGATGCTGATTTTGGAGGCTGCAAAATAGATAGGAAAAGTACTTAAGGTACTTGCCAATTCTTAGGAAATAGGTTAATTTCTTAGTTCTCCAAGAAACAAAATAGTGTGGCTCAGTCCACAACTGAAGCTGAATATATAGCAGCTGGTAATTGTAGTGCTCAAGTGTTGTGGATTAAACAACAAATGAGAGATTATGGTATTGACATGAAGCAAGTCACTATTAAATGTGATAATACCAGTGCCATTAATCTGTCTAAGAATCCTATTCAACACTCCAGAACCAAGCACATAGAAATTAGACATCACTTCCTTAGAGACCATGTACAAAAAGGGGATATAATTTTAGAGTATATTAACACTCTACATCAAATAGCTGATATATTCACCAAACCCCTTGATAGAGATAGGTTCTGTATCCTTAGAGGTGAATTAGGACTCATGGATATGCCTTAGGACTTTCATGTTTTAAAAATCTTGGTTTCAAGTTGATTTTAAAAGAGTTTTTGCAAAGATTTTCTGGCAATGAGGATGAGAGATCGATCTCCTTGCAATATAGATCGATCTCCATACCTCCAACAAGCCTAAATCATCAAGGTTAAGCTAAGCAGATCGATCTTCTAACCATAAGATCGATCTCCTTATGTCTCTATTTAAAGGAAGATCGATCTGTTAACACGACAGATCGATCTCTTCAAGCTTCCGCATTCTGCAGATCGATCTTTGCATTGGGCAGATCGATCTGCCTAAGCCTCTGTTAAACGACAGATCGATCTGTGTGTAACAGATCGATCTCCTTAAGCCTCTGTTTGCGACCAGATCGATCTGGCCTTACGACAGATCGATCTCTCTTGGATTCTGGAAATGACAGATCGATCTGTCGCCTCGACAGATCGATCTCCTGTGCCCTGGAGTATAAATACCCGCATAAAATTCCCAAATTTCAGAAACCCAATTTTTCAAATTCCCAAATCTCCCTCGCATCTTTTCCTCCGATTCCTCCTCAGATCGATCTCCGTACGGTCTTCCTTGCGTCTTGGTGTCAAATTCCAGTATTGTAACCAACATTTCTTACTGATTTTCTCAAAATTTTTCTTCAATTTGTGTTCATTTTAATTCTAGGGCAAACCTAGGTACTGTTTCATTACCAGATCGATCTGTTAGTTTGAAAATAATGAGGCAGATCGATCTGTCGAATAGGCAGATCGATCTCCTAGTCTCTCTGTTTGAGGCAAGATCGATCTCCAGATCGATCTGCCATGCACTCTCGTAGAGAGGAGATCGATCTCTCAACAACACAGATCGATCTCTTTAGCTCTCTGACTTTGAGGAGATCGATCTCTTCCTTACCAGATCGATCTCATAAGTTCTCTGTTTGAATGTGGATCGATCTCTCAGATCGATCTATAGTCTTAAGCTCTTAAGGGAGATCGATCTCTTCATCGACCAGATCGATCTCTCAACTCTAGCATTAGCCAGATCGATCTCTTAACCCTTGCAGATCGATCTCATTCTTCCTAAATACCTTTGTACAGATTTAAGGCTTGCCAGATCGATCTCTTCCATCATGAGATCGATCTGTCATCAAGTAAAAATCCAGGAGATCGATCTCTCATACCCCAGATCGATCTCTCATCAGCAGAACTCTAAGTTCTGGTACTAATAACCTCTAAACATGTTTGTATATCATCTTAACATTATTGAATTAACTTGTTTTGTCATTTCAAAATACATTAACTCAACAGTAGGGTGTGACACCTCGAAAGCGCGAAAAATAAGGTAAATTTAAAACTTATTTACATCAATACACAATTCTAGGTGCGTTCCTGTGCGGTGTCATGCATCATCATATATAAATTATAAAACTTTCACCTCAGGATCTCATCATCTAATATTTATATATCATACCATATACATTTCTCAATTCAGAGTTAATTAATCCTAATACATCCCATACATCATTGTTCATCAAGTGTTTGTAAATACAACTTTAGTCTGGATACATGAAATGTTAAAATATACCTCAAATACAATATATAGCATGGAGCTCAAGTCCTCCACTAGCCACTACTCCGTACGTCGCAGGAAACTTTCTTCACTCGAAGAAATCTGAGGGATATTAAAAATATGGTGAGCTTCTAAATCGCTCAATAAAGGGGTAAGGGACTCATTAACAAAATCAATTACACAGCACAATCATTTTGTTTTGTAGGTGAAATTCAATAAGCTCAATAGAAAACGTAGCATGAAATCATTAAAACATCAATATCATCTCATTTCTTAAGATCATGCAGAAACATGAGAGTGAATGGCTCAGTCAAAAACCATAGTTATAAACATGTAGAAATCAGGATGCGATAATGACTTTTCTCATAAAAACGTGATGGAAATCACCTCAGTAGTAATGCATGTGGCAAAGCCACCAAACACAATCTCATAACGGAGACTAGGCAAATAAAACACATATAAAAACATCTGTCATGGCACATCAAAATAATCTCCTCTGGGTGTGCATCCTATGCATCCTCAAAAGAGGGAACGTCGACAATATGGTCGTGTACATGTATATTGGTCTTACATGTTACCAGAACAAGGCTCGAACTTACATGCTACTAGAGCAAGGCCTCTCCTCATGCACACTATCAGTCTTACATGCTACCAAAGCAAGGCCCGGACTTACATGCTACCAAAGCAAGGCCACCCAGCGCTACCAGAGCGGGGGTCATCTCACGTTACCAGAACAGAGGCATCTCTCGCTACCAAAGCGGAGGAATATCAGACTTACATGATACTAGAGCAAGGCTCGGACTTACATGCTACCAAAGCAAGGCCCGATGTGCGATCACATGACATGCCTAAGTCTCAGTAACAACCATTATCATATAAAACCGTTTTGCCTTCATGTAGAGCTCATAATGGTTTCTCTGATAAAACTCATCTGAAAATCTTTTTATACTCATCACAAAACATTTCAAAACCGAGTTCAAACTGGTAAAACCACGCACACATTTCTCAAATCTCAGTAGGCCTTAACGTAGAGCCCGAATCCCTTTTCACTTTTAAACTCAAATAGTTTGTAAAAACAATTTCACACTTTGTTTACAACTCATAAATATTGAGCCCCAACTGGCTGTAAAATCGTGTGCAATAAATAAATCACAACTCGTAAGAACATGCTTATTTCTCAAATAACATTTCATGCTATAATTATCATCACAAATCACATACACAAATGAGTTTAAGTTTTCCCTTACCTCGTTGCACCTTGTATAGTGCAATCGTTCCCCCGAACGACGGACTAGCATCACATTCTTCTCTGAAACTCTCGGGCTGTCCAAACGATGTAAAAACATCATCAACACTTCATCACATTATCCCAAATCTCAACATTGAGCATAATTGCTCACATTCTCATTAAACATCTCAAGTACCTTCACTACACTCTAAAAATCACAATAACTTCACCATCCAAATCTCATAATATCTCAATACCTCAATAATTCTATCAACCCTAATCATTTTTAGCCAATTCATCACAACATCTACAGCCACAATCGTAGAAATCTACTTCAAAATCAAGGAGTAAAGCTTAGAAATTTACCCAAAACTTGTAGAGTGCTTAATTCATGCCTCAGAATCGTCCTTCAATTTCTAAGTATGTTGTTCTCCTTTTGATGAGGAACAATTTTTCCTCTTGCCACAACCTTTGATTCAGACGAAAATAAGTATTTTGGAGGAGAGAGAAAGCTAGGGATTCTACCAAAAATGGAGGTTTTTAATTTTTAGAGAGAGAAGAGATGAATTCCAGCAAAAACACAAGGGTCCTTATATAGGTAGAAGGCAAGAGATCTATTTGCTCCTGCAGGAGATCAATCTGCCTTTGAATTTGGGAACGTTTTGGGTAATTTTTATGCCTACCAGATCGATCTGTCATGGGAGCAAGATCGATCTCATAATCTTGAGAAGATCGATATGCTTTTTACAGAAACATTTGGAGACCGATCTGCTCCTGTAGGAGATCGATCTCTTTAAGACAGAATCACAAGGAGATCGATCTGCTTCCATTGGAGATCGATTTGCTCATTTAAATTCTTCATTCCTTGTCACTTTGGCCTACCAGATCGATCCCCTCTTCTATAAGATCGATTTGGCCTCATAGTTTCACATTATGGTTGCATACTTGGCATAAAATCTCCATATATAATTGCCATAATTTACTCCATTGATTATTTCTCATTCAATACTCATTCATCACTTAGAAATTTCATTCCTTACCACCTCAATTTATGAATACACCACATCTTAGCTCAATCAATTACACTTCATATTCACATTACATAATTAGATGCATATAGAATTCTCAGGTCTCACATAGGGCAATCACATAGAACCTCCTACCAGCATTAGAGATAGCTCTCACGACCCATAAACTCGATGCCACAAAGGCACCCCCGTGAAGCACTTGGCACTGTAGGGCAATCACATAGAACCTCCTACTGGTACTAGAGATGGCTCTCACAGAACATGACTGCCACAAAGGCATTGCCAGGAATTGCCAATAATCTCAAAACAATTCTTGTCTTCTTTTTCATGAGAAAGCCATTTGCATGTCAAAATACAAAATATTTCATGTCTCGTTATCAAACAGTTCATAAATCGAGCAAAACATGCTTTCTAACTCATCAATGATGGTAACACACAACAAATTCAATGCTCTCTCAAATAATTGGCATAACCGATGCAAAAACAAATGAGGGTAATAAAAGTGAGAAGAAAAGCACAAGTGTTACGCCAACTAGTCAACCTTATGCTTTAGTCGCTTTCTTGCAAAATGTTTATCAAAACACATTAGTTGCAAAATTTGTGAAATTAAGGAAGGAATACAACTAGTTTAAATTAATCCTAACTAGCTAGCTATGTTTACAACCTATGGTTTCTAGTAGAAACTTAACTTAACCTAAGGTATCCCACTAGCTACAAGTTGTATAATCCCTTACCACGATAATGATGCGCAACTTAATATCCTTCCTTGCCTTGGCGCGCATATATGTGCTTAAGCTTCCTCGGTAGCTGGTGGTATGCTAGCTGCAACTCCACAAGTAAATATTAACTTACTATCATTCGATCATAAAATTTCTGACTATGAATTATACAAAACTGCTCATTTAGCATCTTTCATGCTTGCATATTTCTTAGTTACAACTAGGTGCACTACCTAAATCCTGCACGTAACAACATCAATTCAGTGCCCTAGCTAAGTTTCCATCCGTATTTATTTATTTTTTATTTCCATTTTTATCAGGACCTCATCTCAATTTATGACTTTAACCAAAATCACTACAAATTTTTTGCATTTTAACTTACCGTTCCTCTCATCAATGGTTGGGCTGTGATTCGATGTTAGCTTCCTCGCATACCATATCATTCATTATACATACATGTCAATATACTGTTACTGACTGTAGCTTCTTTTATAATA
Organism: Firmiana major; assembly: GCA_033439115.1. Taxonomy (NCBI): domain Eukaryota; kingdom Viridiplantae; phylum Streptophyta; class Magnoliopsida; order Malvales; family Malvaceae; genus Firmiana; species Firmiana major. The sequence goes on along the minus strand of CM065911.1, from coordinate 14,959,390 downwards.
CATGTGAGATTTCATAAAGTCTACTACAATTACATTTCCTATAATATATATCGTATACATCACTGTGCTGTTTCTATGTTTAGATAGATAACCATACAAAATATGTATACCGATCGATCGATAGGAAATAGCGGTGGACTCAGGAATACTATCCCTCAATAGCTCTCACTCTACTGTCGATGCTCTGTAGAGAGATGTCAAGAAAGGGGGGTGAGCATACAACGCGCTCAGTAAGAAAATCAGGCAAGTAAGTAGATATCTACACTATCTACTCAAAATAATGCTATGCCTTGAAAACATCCTTTCCTTTACTCATTTTAAAAGCATGTCTTTAAATATATATATACTTGTACAGATTAAATCTCATGTACAGAAATCATACTTTCTTTCTCAAATGTAGGCATGTAGTGCAAAATAATGCATCTTTATAATATCACAATGCCTTTAGATAAATCATGCCATGTATATTTAAATCACAGTAAATATGACATTTAAATCATTCACAACACAAAATCGGAGTCCGACCCATCCCTCAGGTCTGTTGGCAATTAAATCAGTCAATCAGGTGATATATCATGTGAGACTCTGTGGTGAAAATGTAAATAGTGTGAGACCCCGTATATGTACAGTTGTATATAGGTACATAGAAATGTAAATGAAATCATGAGTATGATAATACATTCGTAATACAAAGTATATACAATGTAAGTTCATAAGATTATGTACGCACTTGTAATAAGAGTCGTGATCGTACGTACAAGGTGCGTTATGAATGAGTATGAAGAAATGAACTTAAATACGAGAAGAATGTGATTGAAATGGAATAAGAGTGGTGTGGTAAAATGGAAGGAAAGATTTACATAAGTGTATATTTCCATTCGGGTAATATCATGTATATTTGGTTATACAAAGATTTTCTCACAAGTTTTAATACGTACTAAGTGTGATTGGATGACATTTTTAAGTCTCAAGGAGGGATGAATGAGGAAAGGACTATGAAGGTAAATTGAGAAAGTTTTGAAGGGAGTTATTGCAGAAAAAGTGCAGGAGATCTGGAAATGTGAAGGCCAGATCGATCTCATAGGATGAGAGATCGATCTGGAAGAGCCAGAATGCTCTTATGTGAGTAATGGAATGGAGCAGATCGATCTCCAAAGGAATCAGATCGATCTCCTTAGCTCTCGGGTTGGAAGCAGATCGATCTCTCCTAAGACCAGATTGATCTCCTTAAGCTTCTGTTTGACAGCAGATCGATCTCAAGCCTCGACAGATCGATCTCCTGCTTTTAAAATGTCTTAGAAAAGAGAAATTTTAGAGGACCAGATCAATCTCCACCCAAGGAAGATCGATCTCATCAAGTTAAAATTATAAATAGGAGCAGTTGGATCTGCAGATTTTCGGGATAAACCATTTCTTTCTACTTCAACTCAAAAACCTAGCTTTCTCACTCCTAAATCCAGTCATTTTCAGTAAGATTTGAGGAAAAGCTATTAGAGACAAAGTCGTTCGCGTCTAAGAGAAGAATAACATAGTCTAGAGGCATTTCCCCATTTGTCGGATTGAAGGAATAAAGGGCATTTCTAATTGGAGCAAAGAGGAATTCCAATGAGGTAAGTTCTAGTGCACAAATCCAAGTACATTGGTCTAGTTAATGATTATGAAGTTAATTGGGTGTGCACCTTGTGGGTAGAACTACCCAGAATGGCATGAAATAAATATAACTTAGAAATGGTCTAGTGTGAGTGTAAGACCCGAATTTAATTAAAATACGAAAATTAAATAAGAAAAGATGGGGGATGTATGAAGGAAGGTCAGGTAAAATTGATTTTCGAAACAAGAGCAGGGGTAAAATGGTCAAAAAAAAATACCAAAAATCCGGTATTAAGGCGATAAGAAAATTTTAATTAAAAATAAGGATGTAAGATATCTTGATCGATAATGAGGAAATTATACAATTTGGGTCAATTGATCAAGATTCAGAAATTTTAAAAAATATCGAAAAATTATCGAAACGATATCTCGAAAAGCGCGAAGAAATAATATCAAAAATTTGGAGAAAAATATATTTAATAAATTAAATTTAAATTAAATAAATTAAATTAGAATAAAAATAATATAAGTGTAGATATTTTGGATTTTATGGAGTATTTTAATGAATACTGAAATAATTAAATAAATTATTATAATAATAATAATAACAATAATAATAATAAAACAAAAAAAAACAGTCAGAATTCCCGAAAATCGCGAAAGGAAGAGAACGAAAACGGAAGCAGCTGACCGAGGGAGACCGGCGAGCCGTCCGGCGGTCGACGGCCAGGCCAAGGGTTGGAAAAGAAAGAGGAGAGCCCGGCGGTCTTCAGGCCACCGGTGACACGCGCCAAGGACGCCGGAATCTGGCGGAAAACGGAGGAGAAGGCCGCGGGAAAGAAAGGGTCACCGGCGACGAACGGTGGCGAATCGGGCGGAACCGAGGCCCGATTCCGAAAGCCCAGGCGACGGCGGTCCTTTCTGCACCGGTAACAGCCGACGAAACGACGGGAAACGCCGGCGACGGCCAAGAGGAGGAAAATGAGTCCGACGGTCGAGGGAGAAGAGCCGAACCGGCCGCGTTCCGGCGAGCTTGACCTAAACCGAGGGCAGATCTGAGATGCGGACGACCCAGCGGAGCGATTGGTGGCGAGAACCGACAGAGAACCGACCGGTAAGGTGGTGAACCGACGGTGAACCGATCGAACCGGGGTGAACCGGCGGGTCTGAACCGGTCCGAACCGGACTGAACCGGTTCAGCCAAAAAGAGAGGAAAAAAAGAGAAAAAGGGGAAAAAGAAAAAGAGGAAAAATTGGGAAAAATTTCAGTGATGCAATCGAGCTTCGGGTAAGTCGATAAGCGGTCAAATTGACCAATTTAAATTTTGAAGTATTTAATTTAATTAATTTTGGGCCGAAAACTTACCCGAAAAATTGTGGAATTGTGTAGCTCGACGATTGACATCCAACGACAGCTCGAGACAGCCTCGAATTTCGTACTAGCATGGAATCTCGGGTAAGTGACCCTTATTTATGATAATTTACATCGTTATGCGTGATATGAATTTATATTCCGCATAAATTAAATTAAATTATGGAAATTTAGATAAATTGTCGTAAATATTAAATTTAACTATTCGAGAGTTAGAATGAGGCCCAATAAATTGTTGGTGGGCCCAGTGAGCCTAATAGGCCTCGATAATGTGAAAATTAAGTGGAAAACGGGCTTAAGGTCGATTAAGACCCATTAAGGTGCAATCGGGCCCAATAGGGGTAAATGGGCCCAATGATTTAAATTAAGCCCAGAAAATAGGAAATACAATTAAATTGTATGTTATCTGACTTGAGAAATATTAATACGTAGTTCTGGAGGTTTGATTTGGGAGCATATCGGACTGCGCGACGAGACAACAGGGGAAAAGAAAAGGTCAGACTCGACAGGAAAATAAGGTAAGGGAATTCTACGGACTGCTAGAGGTAAACTTTACGAAATTTCAAGTTCATATGCAGTCTTTAAAAATTATCTGAAGGGTCTACAGGTCAAATAATAATTTTAGTGCCCCGAATGGGCAAATTACCAAAATACCCTTGTTAAGGGTAAAATTTACAAATTTAGGAAAAATTTGGGAGGAGCAAGAACAAGAGGTTTCTGCTCGTTCTGGAGACACTTTAATGCATGCATGAGTAGGCTGGCTAACCTTGAAAGAAAATGCACAGCATTGCATACTTTCAACGATATAATTGTTTTGAAAAAAACTGTTTTGAGGAAACAGAGCCGCCTACGTGTTTTTATTGACATGTGACGTGCTAGAGCTCAGCTCGCACGATATTTTTGATTTATGTGATGCATGCATTAGTGCTGGAGCGAGAGCTCGCACTAGAGCTTTACATGCATAGGTGCTGGAGTCCAACTCGCACCAGATTTTTATATATATATATGATTTTCGTGACAGGGTGCTAGAGTCTAACTCGCACCATATTTTTATATGATTTTTGAGACAGGGTGTTAGAGCTTCGTTCGCACCAGATTTTCATGTGGTTTACATACAGAGTGCTAGAGCTTAGCTCGCACTAGTTTTACTTGATTTGATGAGAGTGCTGAGCATTGCTCGCACTGATTTTATGAGAACATGCGATAAGCCGTGCTTGGAGCATCGGGTAGACTGTGTGTCACCGATTAAATAGGCCCGCACGTGCGTTTTGAGACATGGCATGTTAAAACAACCTGATGAGCCCGAACAAGGGATAAGGGTTGGAGATCCACCTGATGAGCCCGAACGAGGGATAAGGGTTGGAGGTCCAGCTGATGAGCCCGAACGAGCGATAAGGCTGGGGGTCCAAGGAGTACGATGTACCGTGCAAGTAGCATGGAGTACGATGTACCGTGTGGTATCTTTGTGATACGTTGGTATCTTTATGATACGTTGACATCTTCGGATGCATGGGATCGGATAAGATCGACGAGATGGAGTGACCCACCTCCCGGACGGTTCCCGATCAGGGTGAGACCCCGCACACTAGGATCCGTGTAGCAGAGGGGCTCACGAGGACACATATGGCCATAGTCCTGGTTATTGTCGATATACAGACGTTGCCTAGTCTCGCATGTTGATGATCTTGACGATGTTTGAAACTGGGTTTTAAACTAAATTTGCATGATGCTATTTCCATGCTTTTCAAACCCATGTGTGAATGTAAATTGATTTTCATGGTTTGTGTGAGTCAGGATCACCCGAAGGAGGGGTCGAGTCCTGACTTTATTGTGAAATTTTTAAAGAGAAAGAAATGATTTAAAATGAGTTGCATGTTGAATTTTCCATGCGAACGTGTTTTACATAACATCATAACTCATATCATCTGTTTTTAAATGTGTGGAGAAAGGGTGGTTTGTGCATGGCACCATGTTCATGTAGGTAGTATGGTTACCTACTTGTTCGTAGGATTGCCTTACTGAGCTTGATGTGCTCACCCCTTTCATTTTCTCCCACAGATAATCTCCAGTTGAAGTTAAGGCGACTCAGTACTGCATTCTGGATATCCGCTGCTGTCCATCAACATAAGGTATATACACTTGTACATATTGTATCTACATAAGCATAGCACAGTAACATGTTTGTAAGTAACTTTAGGGGATGTATAAACAATGTAAACAATTATAAATGACTGGAGAAGAAATAAGTTAGATGGTAATTGAATCGTGGGACTGGCATTGACGCACAGCCCAATTTATTAGTGGAGTGTGGTCACGATTCGAGGACAGGTAAGAATTTAAGTAAATAAACAAAACGCGAAAAATTAACTCTGATTTTTGGGTAGTTTGGGTCGTGACATATAAAGGTGGTATCAGAGCCGAAATTGGTCTGATGTGTGTCAGTGTCAGTAATTAAGAATTACATCCCCGTGTTACTGTGCTTGGTTAGATACAATAGTGTATATCGAGATGGGTTTTGACTAAGAAATGGTTGAGAATGCAGGAATGCCTAATATGAGTCGCGTTAGATGAGATAGTGCACGAGGCAGAGGTCGTAGAGGTAGACCTGAGTCTGCTAAGTCGTGCTGAGTTGACCTATGAGAATCAGGATGAGATTGAAATAGAGGTTAATGTTGAGCATGCCTCTCAGAGTCCGACAGAGTGATCGGATAGTATTGAGACACGCTTCGCGAGATTGGAGCGGAGTGTGGAGATTATTGTGAGGAGCTAATTGCTCAGATTATGTATGAGATATGAGGGCGCAGCGGAGCATTGGTGGAAACCCGCTCGACCCATCTTAAGTGTTAAACATCCAGAGCTGACGTGAGAAATGTTTATGGATGTATTCCGGTGATAGGATATCCCGGACATGATTTAAAGGAAATTATGGATAAAAGTCCTTACTCTGACCCAGTGGATTTGATTTATTGACGAGTATGGAAACTCAGTTATATTCTTGGACAGTTATTACCTCGACACTATGAACAAGTGACAGTCGAGATGTCTAAAAGTTTATGGAAGGGCTCAGATTGTCAATTAGAGTCCGATTGGCCCATGAGATATTACTTATACTGAGGCAGTGCGCGGATTTACAGTTGGGTAAATAAGAACATGAATTGCACTCCTCTGAGATCAGGAAAGGTAGTGAAGGCCGAAATAGAGACAGAAAAGAGAATCGAGAAATGACAAAGATGTTAAAATGGGAAAATGATAATTGGTAAAAGATTTAATTTGACGAGTTATGGGCTAAGATAATTGGTAAGGCCCCAGTGCATCCAATTTTGGCACTCTTGAGGGGTATTGTGATTGGAGGACCCCGACCTGCTACGAAGCAGTGTAGCAGTGTGATCAGTGTGGAATGTGTGGTGGATACCACGGAAGGAGGGTCTATATCTACACTGTATTGATGAAAATGGCCGTTAAGTGTGATAAGACGGACCATTGATTTTGATTGCACAGAGTTGGGCGAGATCGCCCCACAGAAAAGTAAAGAGACAGAAAAACTTCGTTGGTATAGCTGCAACGAAAAGGGAGGCAATAGCCGAAAAGAAAAGAAAAAAAAGAAAGTAGGCTATTGGACGAAGGCGAGAGGATGTCTTGGACCAAGACACTATTGATGTTTCATGGATGTGGTAAAAGATACCACACTTGTTATGAATAATGAAGTACATATGTTCATTGATCCTGGTGCCACACATTTATTCATACCGCCTTCATTCGCATATAAGTGAGTAAAAGGCATGAATGCCTACATCATTGGGCACATACTGATAAATGAGTACCCTAATAGAGGAGGATTAATCAACGGAATATGGATATAGAGATTTTAAGTTGAAAATAGGGGTGAAAGCATCACTGAAAAGTATACTGTAAGTGTTGACAAGAAAAAAAAAGGGGTGCAACAGTTGGAATTAAAGGAGTAAAGGATTGTACTTACGGAATGAATAATGAAAGAGTTTTGTCATGATTGATATACGAAGGAGATAATCTTTGAGAGATGCTTGATTCTGCATACAAGATGTATTGGAGTAAGAGTATGTATGCGAAGTCATTAGGATTAAAGCAATTAGTAGCGAATATAAATTGTAACCACATGGACTGGTATATAAAGTATATGTGGTTAAGTCTGAAGGTTAATAAAGGTATTTCAAAATACCTCCCCGCCTGAAGACTTGACAGCGTCTAAAAGTATATATATAACCTATAACGTGAAATCGATCGTCGTAATAAATACCTTTAGCATTAGGATGCCCTTACTAAGACATAAGAATATTAAAATTCGACAAATCATAAAGGTTAACATAGTAAAATTTAATAAGAGCCGTTAAGATAAGAAAAGAAAATGACGCAGGTTAGTACCTGAAAACGTAAGCGATTTTGAAGGATCTTATACGCTTATGCGTAAATAAGTCAAGGATTGGACCGATTTGTAATCATCATTATCGATGATATGTGGGTGTAGTTAAAGTCTAGGGCAAATTGTAAGCAATAATTGAAAATTGCTTTTACAGATGGTTGCTGCGAGTTCTAAAAAGGGAATACCTTGTTGTCACGTTTAACTATGAAAACGTGGTCTTTGAATGAGATGATAAATAGATGATAGATGTGACATGAATTTCGGTGTAGTGAAGTACGAACTGACCACCGTGATTAATTTCACCATACCCAACAGCTCAAGAGGTTCTCACGACCCATAAACTAGATGCCACAAAGGCACCCTCGTGAAGCACTTGGCACTGTATGGCAATCATATAGAACCTCCTATTAGCACTAGAGATAGCTCTCACGGAACATGACTGCCACAAAGGCATTGCCATGAATCCCCAATAGTTTTAAAACAATTCTTGTCTTCATTTTCATGAGAAAGCCATTTGCATGTCAAAATACAAAATATATCATGTCTTGCTGTCACGACCCAAAACTACCCAAAAATCAGAGTAAATTTTTTGTTTTTCTTTCATACTTACCTAACCTCTGGTCATGACCAACCACAACCAATAATTGGGCTATGTGTCAATGGCCATATCATCACCATACCTTTTACAGATAGTGCACAATTTAAATTAAATATAAACTCATACGTCATGCATTAATTTCTTTTCATTTCTTTACAATATGTACCCAGTCTATACATCTCAGTGTCAATACCAAATATAGTACTGTGCTTATGTTATTTAGATACAAAATATATAACGTGTATATACCTCAAGTGATGGGCAGCAACGGATAACTGGAATGCAGTACTCAATCATCTCAAAATCTACTGGAAATGACCTGTGTGAGAAAATGAAAGGGGTGAGCACATCAAGCTTAGTAAGGCAATCCTACAAACAAATAGGTAACCATACAACCTACATGAATGTGGTGCCATGCATAAACTACCCTTTCTCCATACATTCCAAAACAAATGCTACAATTCATGATGTCATGTAAAATAAGTTCACATATGGATTTCAAAGAACATGGAAAACTCAACATGCAAATCCATTTAAATCATTTCATTTTCGTTAAAATTTCACAACCCAGCCAGGACTCAACCCATCCCTCAGATGTTCCTGACTCACACAAAACCATGAAATCAAATGCTTTTCAAAGCAATATTAACACGTGAGAGTTTAAATCCCAGTTTCATTCTTATAAAATCACATTTCAGTCAGGACTCCACCCCTCCCCCGGGTGATCCAGACTCACACAAAATCCACAAAACATGATTCTCAAAAACATCAACATGCCAGACTAAGCAATATACATATCTCAGGCAAATAACCAGGACTATGGTCATATCCTAGTGATCAACTGCTACACAGATCATGTGTGCGGGGTCTCACCACTATCGGAAACTGCCCCGGGAGGTAGGTCAGTGTAAGTACCCTAAATTTTACGTATTTGGTTTTATCCATGATTAACAAATTAATCATCGAAATTAAAAATTTCGCTCCATTAGTCAAAGGTTTAAATTAAAATTATATTACTCCGTAGCGAGACTTAGAAGAAGTAATTCAATTTAATTATAATAAATTTACGGATAAATATCGAAGGGAATAGGAATAAAATTTGTAATCGTACGAGCTAGAAAAAATATCTATATAAGGTATAAGTGATCCTTTATGATGGATAAGTACCGGTATTAAGTTAAATTCACTACAAATACTATGAGGAAAATTTATTAAGTACACAAATATGTATAGACATACATGTAATGTTTCAAATCTTTCCCTTTTCCCAATTAAGAATATAGGTTTATAGATACAAATAAACATAAGGGTAAATATAAATATACATGTACATATACACAACCCATGGATTGGCTTCTAAAATGAAACCAATCCCGAAGGGAAGTGATTGGACTTTGGGTCTAAGGGAACTTATACATACAAGAGAAGGCATGTAATAGGATGGATGGCACGATGAAAGAACCAGAAGTCTTGGTTAGGTAGAATGAATAAGACAGTGTAGAAGTTGAGGAAACGTGAATGGGGGAGGTGGTTCACGGTGTGACAAGGAGTAGAGGGAAAATAGGTACTAGGAAGGGTATAGGCTGTCGATTTCCTACTGTATCTGCAACACGGAATTGACAGTGATTAAATGATGTCAGAAGGCAGCAAGGGCAAAAGACGTGAACTAAGGGACATAGGATGAGTATGAATTAATCGAAGAGGAAGAAACTGAGAAGCTGGAGTGTAAACAGAAGCAGAAAATAGAACTGAAGCAAAACGCTGGTGTGTTGAACCGAGAGAGGAAGAGAATGCAGGGGAGTAAAGGCTAGCTGCTGGGTTAAGGAATAAAGGGAAGAGTTGCTGCCACCGTGAGGTTCCAGTAGCAACAGCAAGAAGTTGGCGTCAGTTTAGTGGCTGTTTAGAGCTAGATCAGGGCCTCCTTCAGTGAAGAAATGCTGGAAACCAGAAGAAGTGTAGGAAACGGGCAAGAACAAGGTGATGGCAGCGACTGGGCAGAGGAAGTTCACTGAAACATGCCAGAACGTGGCCAAAACAAGGTGGTTTTACATTAAAAAAAAAAAAAAAAAGAGCATGTGAATGTAGCAGAAGGAAAAGGAAAGAGATGGTCGAAAACAGAACTGAAGTCGAAAGCATGAGCTACTCTCGACTTCTTGTAAGATTGTGATGAACTGGAAGAACCGAGAGGGACGAGGATGCTACTGTCTGACACCAGCTTCAGTTGAGAAAGACGAGAGGTTGCAGCAGTAGACGAGGTGTCTAATCTTTGAAACCGAGTTGTGGTCGCGGCAGGAGCTGAGGCAATCAAGGGTAGAGCAGCACGCCAGAGAGACGGTCCACTGAGCAGAGCAGGTGTGGGAAGGCAGCAGCAAAGGACCAAACAAGAAAGTAGAGGAAACTAAGTTGCTGAAACACAATGACGGAGTAGTAGAAGAGAGTGAGGGACCGAGAGAATTAAGAGCAAACTGGAAACAGAGGACATAAGTCCTCTGCAAACCCGAAACCAGCCTCTGAAAGAAGGGTGAAGATGGTGGAGGTCAACTGAAGGTTCTCGGGTGTTGGGGAAGAGAAAGGAGACGGGTGGTGTTCGAGTGAGAAGAATGAGGAGAAGTGAACATCGGGAGCTGGTGAAGAAGAAAGCAATGGGAATGATGTACAGTAGACGGTAGAAGAAAGAAAGAATAGAAAGAAAAATAATTTGGCGGGAAGCCAAATTTAAAAAAAAAAAAAAGAGTAATATATATATATATATATATATATATATATATATATATATATATATATTTGGAGGAAGAAAAAAAGACACCGAGAATATAAGAAAAGCTCGGGAAAGAAAATTTAGAAATATTTATTCGAAAATATCGATACAAAATTTCGAGGAAATAACTCGAGTGAACTGAACCTGTTGACTCGCTATGTCGAGACAATCGAGGATTATGGACAAACATTGAGGTAAGGAATTTATGCAAGTTTTAAATATAACTGTAAGTTTTGTGATTTTAAGTATATTTTTCCTAGGTAAGCAAGATTTCGATTTTGACGTAATGTAGTTAATCCGATAAAATAGGATACTAAGAATACAAATTTCGGTATCGGAGAATCGTAAAAGGATTTAAGGGAGATACTTGGAGGCTTCCTTACACGAACTTGGAATTTCGATAAATCGAGGTAAGGGGATATAATTTAAAACGGTAATAGTTACTTTCTGAACCTTGATTAAGAAAGCTTACAAAGACACGAAGTATGTTTTTTTTTATGCATGTTTCTAAATTATATTTCTGATCAAGATTATGCTCTCTGAATTGCATATAGCTGAATTTGACTTCTGAATAAGAGCATGTCTTCTGAAATGATCTTTCGAATAAGATGATTTTACTTCGATATTTTTACATATGAGAACTATAGTATATTTTGAGACTAAGGGCCATTTATGTTGTATGCTTCCGTATGTCACTCGCCTGTGTGGCGTCTGAACTCGCCTTTATGGCGCCTGTGTTTCACCTTCGTGGCGCCCGTATGTCAACTCGCCTGTGTGGCGTCTGAACTCGCCTGTGTTGCGTCTGAACTCGCCTTCGTGGTGCCAGTATTTCACCCTTGTGGCGCCTGTATTTCGCCCTCATGGCGCATGTATTTCGCCCTCGTGGCTCCAGTATTTCGTCCTCGTGGCGCCAGTATTTCGCCTTCGTGGCGCCTGTATTTCGCCCTCGTGGCGCTTGTATTTCGCCCTCTTCGCCTTTGTGGCGTCTGAAATTACCTTCGGGTTCTGAATTCCCTCTACAGGGGATGACTTGGTTATTGCCGCATGATGTTTTGGTTATTTGCCGTATGATAATTATATGGGCCGATGTAGTCTCTGTCTGAATTAAACTCTGTTTTCAGAATCTGATTTTATAATATGAGATTTCACATGTATTCCTATTTTGGAATTTTGAATATACGAAAAGTTTATGTAATATCTGTTAAGTTCACGTACTTAAAGAATTACGTTTTGAATCATGATGTTTTCGATTTTCCTTAATTTTGAATGTCCTTTATATTAGTTTCAGAAATAAATCATTATACGTATATTTATGTTTTCTACATATTTGAATCACTAAGACCGTTTTAAATGCATTCTTCTTACTGGGCTTTTTTCCCGAAAGCTTACCCCTCTACATCTCAGATCTTTGCAGTGAATTACAGTTAATAAATGTTACATAGACGACGTAGGCTGGTGGATATGAGCTTCCCCAGACTACCTTTTGTACATGCGTGAGGTATACACTCTTATCTCTTTACCGGACCATTTGTATGCATAGACATCTATTGAAAGTAAGGTGTCGAGATGAAACCTGTATAAGAATAAATGAAATGAAATATTTTTAAGGATTGACACTGAACAGGAATACAGCTAAGTGAATAAGGGAATAAGTGGGTAAATTAAGTTCAATAATAAAAAAAATCTCCCGATTTTCAAGGGTTAAGAGTTGTTACATTAAATGGTATCAGAGCAAAGGTTGTCCAGTACTGCCAGTGTCGATAATAAGGATATGATTTCATCTCAAATGTCTGTACTTATCTGGTTATAGAGTAAGTGTACCTAATTAAGTTAAGTCTTAATGTTGGGTTTATGTGAGGAACTAGATCACGGGCTAGAGGCCGCAGAGATAGGCCTGAGAATCATGCAGAGTCATCATTTGAGACTCATAAATGATACCGAGATTGAAACTGATGTTGAGCGTGCTCCATCAGGTCCGGTGGAAAGGACAGATGATATTGAGATACACTTTGCTAAGATTGAGTGGAGTATTGATTATATTATAAAAAAATTGGGACATAGGCTATGTTAGGCGATCGGGTAGACGGAAGAATAGACAAGCAGATTACTTCTGATACGCCCACACAGCCTGTAGAGATTGTTTCAGAACTAGAATATACATGCTCCTGTAGCTCCACAGCAGAATGATGATGACTTGAATTAAGAGTAAGAGCTACACTGTCAGACCCGAATTTAATTAAAATACGAAATGAATGAGTATTCGTGAAGGGAAGTCGGGTTAAATTAATCCCGAACACGTGTAAGGGCAAAATGGTCAAAAGATCGAAAGTCGGTATAATTTCGATAAGAAAAAATTTATTAAAAATAACGGATTAAGAAATCTTGGTCAATAAAGGTGAAATAAATTTATTTCGGGTTAAATTGATCAAGATATGAATTTATGAGAATTAAGCGAAATTTTTAGTTCAGAAAAATAATTCCGAAAATAATCGAAAAATATACCGAAAAGTCATTCGAGACAATATCCCGAAAATACGGAGAAATTATACCCGAAAAAGGGTTAAAATAAATTAAATAAATTAAATTAAATTAAATTAATTAATTTGGAATAAAATAATATTTTTGGTAGATATTTGTTGAATAATTTAGAATATTTTAATTAATAGTGTAATAATTAAAATAAATAATAAAAATAAATAAATAAATAAATATATAAAAATAAATTAAAGAAATAAAAAAAAAGGAAATCTGAAAACGGGTCGGGGAGAGAGAAAGAGAAGCAGAGACGAAAAACGAAAAACGGAAGCCGAGGGAACCCGACGAGCCCGAGGACGCACCGGCGACCGACAGGCTCCGACGAGGCCACGAGGAGGTAGAGGAGAGACCGACGAGCACGTGGGCATCGGAATCGCACCGTGCAGTGGCCGGAGGAAGCCGATTGGAGGAGGGAAAGCACCGAAGAGAAACGGCCCTATTTTCGACGATCCACGGCGACTGGGCGTGAACGGAGGCCACCGGCGTGACCGTGAGGAGGAGGCGGTCCTTTTGAGACCGGTAGCAGCCGACGAGACGGCCGAAATCGCCGGCGACGGCCAAGACCGAAAATGGGTTCCGACGACCGAGAGGAGAACGGTCGGACCGGCGGCGTTCCGGCGACCTCGACCTAAACCAAGGGTAGATTCGTGCTGCGGACAACCTTGCGGAGCCACTGGCGGTGGAAGCCGACGGAGAACCAACCGGCAAGGCGGTAAACCGAAGTGAACCGGGGTGAACCGGCGGTCCGAACCGGTCTGAACCGGACTGAACCGGTTCAGCCAAAAAGAGAGGAAAAAAGGGAGAAAAAGGGAAAAAGAAAAAGAGGAAAAATTAGGAAAAATTTCAGCGATGCAATCGAGCTTCGGGTAAGTCGATAAGCGGTCAAATTGACCGATTTGAATTTTGGAATATTTTATTTAATTATTATTCGACTGGAAATCCATCCGAAAATTCATGAAATTGTGTAGCTCGACAATTGACATCCAACGAGAGCTTGAGACAGCCTCAATTCGAGGACTAGCATGGAATCTCGGGTAAGTGACCCTTATTTACGACAATTTACATCGTTATGCGTGATATGAATTTAAATTTCGCATAAATTGAATTAAATTATGAAAATTTAGATAAATTGTCGTAAATAATAAATTTAGCTATTCGAGAGTTAGAACGAGGCCCAATAAATTGTTGGTGGGCCCAGTGAGCCCAATAGGCCTCGATAATGTGAAAATTAAGTGAAAAACGGGCTTAAGGCCGATTAAGGCTCATTAAGGTGCAATCGGGCCCAATAGGGGTAAATGGGCCCAATGATTTAAATTAAGCCCAGAAAATAGGAAATACAATTAAATTGTATGTTATCTGACTTGAGGAATATTGATACGCAGTTCTGGAGGTTTGATTTGGGAGCATATCGGACTGCGCGACGAGACAACAGGGGAAAAGAAAAGGTCAGACTCGACAGGAAAATAAGGTAAGGGAATTCTAGGGACTGCAAGAGGTAAACTTTACGAAATTTCAAGTTCATATGCAGTCTTTAAAAATTATCTGAAGGGTCTACAGGTCAAATAATAATTTTAGTGCCCCGAATGGGCAAATTACCAAAATACCCTTGTTAAGGGTAAAATTTATAAATTTAGGAAAAATTTGGGAGGAGCAAGAACAAGAGGTTTCTGCTCGTTCTGGAGACACTTTAATGCATGCATGAGTAGGCTGGCTAACCTTGAAAGAAAATGCACAGCATTGCATACTTTCAACGATATAATTGTTTTGAAAAAAAACTGTTTTGAGGAAACAGAGCCGCCTACGTGTTTTTATTGACATGTGACGTGCTAGAGCTCAGCTCGCACGATATTTTTGATTTATGTGATGCATGCATTAGTGCTGGAGCGAGAGCTCGCACTAGAGCTTTACATGCATAGGTGCTGGAGTCCAACTCGCACCAGATTTTTATATATATATATATGATTTTCGTGACAGGGTGCTAGAGTCTAACTCGCACCATATTTTTATATGATTTTTGAGACAGGGTGTTAGAGCTTCGCTCGCACCAGATTTTCACGTGGTTTACATACATAGTGCTAGAGCTTAGCTCGCACTAGTTTTACTTGATTTGATGAGAGTGCTGAGCATTGCTCGCACTGATTTTATGAGAACATGCGATAAGCCGTGCTTGGAGCATCGGGTAGACTGTGTGTCACCGATTAAATAGGCCCGCACGTGCGTTTTGAGACATGGCATGTTAAAACAACCTGATGAGCCCGAACGAGGGATAAGGGCTAGAGAAACAACCTGATGAGCCCGAACGAGGGATAAGGGTTGGAGATCCACCTGATGAGCCCGAACGAGGGATAAGGGTTGGAGGTCCAGCTGATGAGCCCAAACGAGGGATAAGGCTGGGGGTCCACGGAGTACGATGTACCGTGCAAGTAGCATGGAGTACGATGTACCGTGTGGTATCTTTGTGATACGTTGGTATCTTTGTGATACGTTGGCATCTTCGGATGCATGGGATCGGATAAGATCGACGAGATGGAGTGACCCACCTCCCGGACGGTTCCCGATCAGGGTGAGACCCCGCACACTAGGATCCGTGTAGCAGAGGGGCTCACGAGGACACATATGGCCATAGTCCTGGTTATTGTCGATATACAGACGTTGCCTAGTCTCGCATGTTGATGATCTTGATGATGTTTGAAACTGGGTTTTAAACTAAATTTGCATGATGCTATTTCCATGCTTTTCAAACCCATGTGTGAATGTAAATTGATTTTCATGGTTTTGTGTGAGTCAGGATCACCCGAAGGAGGGGTCGAGTCCTGACTTTATTGTGAAATTTTTAAAGAGAAAGAAATGATTTAAAATGAGTTGCATGTTGAATTTTCCATGCGAACATGTTTTACATAACATCATAACTCATATCATCTGTTTTTAAATGTGTGGAGAAAGGGTGGTTTGTGCATGGCACCACGTTCATGTAGGTAGTATGGTTACCTACTTGTTCGTAGGATCTCACCCCTTTCATTTTCTCCCACAGATAATCTCCAGTTGAAGTTAAGGCGACTCAGTACTGCATTCTGGATATCCGCTGCTGCCCATCAACATAAGGTATATACACTTGTACATATTGTATCTACATAAGCATAGCACAGTAACATGTTTGTAAGTAACTTTAGGGGATGTATAAACAATGTAAACAATTATAAATGACTGGAGAAGAAATAAGTTAGATGGTAATTGAATCGTGGGACTGACATTGACGCACAGCCCAATTTATTAGTGGAGTGTGGTCACGATTCGAGGACAGGTAAGAATTTAAGTAAATAAACAAAACGCGGAAAATTAACTCTGATTTTTGGGTAGTTTGGGTCGTGACATATAAAGGTGGTATCAGAGCCGAAATTGGTCTGATGTGTGTCAGTGTCAGTAATTAAGAATTACATCCCCGTGTTACTGTGCTTGGTTAGATACAATAGTGTATATCGAGATGGGTTTTGACTAAGAAATGGTTGAGAATGCAAGAATGCCTAATATGAGTCGCGTTAGATGAGATAGTGCATGAGGCAGAGATCGTAGAGGTAGACCTGAGTCTGCTAAGTCGTGCTGAGTTGACCTATGAGAATCAGGATGAGATTGAAATAGAGGTTAATGTTGAGCATGCCTCTCAGAGTCCGACAGAGTGATCGGATAGTATTGAGACACGCTTCGCGAGATTGGAGCGGAGTGTGGAGATTATTGTGAGGAGCTAATTGCTCAGATTATGTATGAGATATGAGGGCGCAGCGGAGCATTGGTGGAAACCCGCTCGACCCATCTTAAGTGTTAAACATCCAGAGCTGACGTGAGAAATGTTTATGGATGTATTCCGGTGATAGGATATCCCGGACATGATTTAAAGGAAATTATGGATAAAAGTCCTTACTCTGACCCAGTGGATTTGATTTATTGACGAGTATGGAAACTCAGTTATATTCTTGGACAGATATTACCTCGACACTATGAACAAGTGACAGTCAAGATGTCTAAAAGTTTATGGAAGGGCTCAGATTGTCAATTAGAGTCCGATTGGCCCATGAGATATTACTTATCCGAGGCAGTGCGCGGATTTACAGTTGCGTAAATAAGAACATGAATTGCACGCCTCTGAGATTAGGAAAGGTAGTGAGGGCCGAAATAGAGACAGAAAAGAGAATCGAGAAAAGATTTAATTTGACGAGTTATGGGCTAAGATAATTGGTAAGGCCCCAGTGCATCCAATTTTGGCACTCTTGAGGGGTATTGTGATTAGAGGACCCCGACCTGCTACGAAGCAGTGTAGCAGTGTGATCAGTGTGGAATGTGTGGTGGATACCACGGAAGGAGGGTCTATATCTACACTGTATTGATGAAAATGGCCGTTAAGTGTGATAAGATGGACCATTGATTTTGATTGCACAGAGTTGGGCGAGATCGCCCCACAGAAAAGTAAAGAGACAGAAAAACTTCGTTGGTATAGCTGCAACGAAAAGGGAGGCAATAGCCGAAAAAAAAAGAAAAAAAAAGTAGGCTATTGGACGAAGGCGAGAGGATGTCTTGGACCAGGACACTATTGATGTTTCATGGATGTGGTGAAAGATACCACACTTGTTATGAATAATGAAGTACATATGTTCATTGATCCTGGTGCCACACATTTATTCATACCGCTTTCATTCGCATATAAGTGAGTAAAAGGCATGAATGCCTACATCATTGGGCACATACTGATAAATGAGTACCCCAATAGAGGAGGATTAATCAACGGAATATGGATATAGAGATTTTAAGTTGAAAATAGGGGTGAAAGCATCACTGAAAAGTATACTGTAAGTGTTGACAAGAAAAAAAAAGGGTGCAACAGTTGGAATTAAAGGAGTAAAGGATTGTACTTACGGAATGAATAATGAAAGAGTTTTATCATGATTGATATACGAAGGAGATAATCTTTGAGAGATGCTTGATTCTGCATACAAAATGTATTGGAGTAAGAGTGCGTATGCGAAGTCATTAGGATTAAAGCAATTAGTAGCGAATACAAATTGTAACCACATGGACTGGTATATAAAGTATATGTGGTTAAGTCTGAAGGTTAATAAAGGTATTTCAAAATACCTCCCCGCCTGAAGACTTGACAGCGTCTAAAAGTATATATATAACCTATAACGTGAAATCGATCGTCGTAATAAATACCTTTAGCATTAGGATACCTTTACTAAGACATAAGAATATTAAAATTCGACAAATCATAAAGGTTAACATAGTAAAATTTAATAAGAGCCGTTAAGATAAGAAAAGGAAATGACGCAGGTTAGTACCTGAAAAAGTAAGCGATTTTGAAGGATCTTATACGCTTATGCGTAAATAAGTCAAGGATTGGATCGATTTGTAATCATCATTATCGATGATATGTGGGTGTAGTTAAAGTCTAGGGCAAATTGTAAGCAATAATTGAAAATTGCTTTTACAGATGGTTGCTGCGAGTTCTAAAAAGGGAATACCTTGTTGTCACGTTTAACTATGAAAACGTGGTCTTTGAATGAGATGATAAATAGATGATAGATGTGACATGAATTTCGGTGTAGTGAAGTACGAACTGACCACCGTGATTAATTTCACCATACCCAACAGCTCAAGAGGTTCTCAGTGAGTATGGATACCTCAAAATAATGAAGGAGCTGTGTATTGATGTATAATGGGAAGATAGTCAATTATGGAGTCAGACAACTCCTTGATCATGAAATAAACTATCTGAACCATGATTTAAAGTTGGCAACAGTATTTGTACCGAGGATATGGTACTACTATGTACATGATGAGGAATTGTGGATATGCACTGATCATAAAAGTCCCAAGTATCTGTTTTCATAGAAAGAGGCGAATATGAGAATACATAGTGGGTTAGAGCTTCTAAGAGATTTTGATTGTGAAATTGTACCACCCAGGAAAGGCTGATGCTTTGAGCAGAAAGAGCACAGGGATGGTATTACATATGATGGTCAGGGAGCGTGAGCAGCTAAAGCAGTTGTGAGCCTCAATAATGATGTGATCCCTTCTGATGATGAAAGTGATTGTGTGACAGCTAGCCTGAGACTAGAACCGGATGAGAGTGCCCAGATTTGACAGGCTTAGCGTAATGATCGGCAGGGTGTCGATAGTGTGGGTCAGATTCAGAAGGGTACAATGATAGAATTCACAGAGTGTGTTGATGATTTACAGAGGTTCAGAGACAATATGAGTGCTCCCTAGGACCACAGTTGATAAGATAGTAATATTGTCAGAAGCTCACTCTTCGGGATATACAGTGCATACGGAAGTAAAGAATATATTGAAATCTCGAAAAGGGTATTGGTGGTCAGATGTGAAAAGAAATACGGTAGAGTATTAAAAGTCTGCAGAGTTATTGCAGCACCTACCTATATCGACACGGCACGAAAAATGGGAGCAAGTCTCCATGAATGTCGTGATGGGTTACAGAGAACCCAGGTGAATTACGAGGCTATTTAGATGATAGTCGATAGAGTGACTAAGTCTACCCACCTTCTGGTTATGAAATCCCCAAATACTCAGAGTGTGTATGAGGATTTATGTATAAGGAAGATCGTGGAACATGATGTAGCGTTCCAGTGAGCATGGTATCATATAGGGATTCCCGCTTCACTTCTTACTTCAGGGAATATTTTTCAGGAAGCTATGGGAACCCGACTGAGTATTAGCACCGCTTTTCATCCTCAGACAGATGGTCAGTCAGAGAGGACTGTACAGGTTCTGGAGGATCCGATGAAAGCGTGTGCCCTTGATTTTTTTATGCTCCTGGGATGATCAGTAATTACAAATCGAATTTGTCAATAGTGACAGTTGCCACTTGAGTATCGGGATAACAAGATAAGAGGCAGTGTATGGTTGTAGGGATTGTTCCCTAAATTGGATAAGAAAAAGTGGGTGACAGATAAAATTATTTTTCGACTTTGGATAATAAGTCTCTGAGGATGTTTAGTTAAGGATGAGAGATTAAGAACACCTCAGAGCAGATAGAAAAGTATTGGAATTCACCGAGGGTGAATTGGTATGGTTGAAAGTTACTTGTCCTAAGAGAATAAGGACATAGCGAGCTTCTGGAAGAAGGTAAGTTGAGTTTCGCTGGATTGAATATTTTGAGAGATTGGACAAGTGGGAGATAAGACCTGTAGGTTGGCGTTATCACTTGAATTAACAGGCACCCACAATGTGTCCCAGCTTTTGATGCTTCGAAAATAATATCCGGATCCAGCATAGGTGATCGAATATGAATTCCAAAAGTTCAGTTTAATGAAAATATAAGTATATTGAAGAAGTTGATTCGGGCATTAAACAGGAAAGAGAAAGTATTGAGGTTTAAGATGATCTCCTTAATTAAAGTCCTTTGGTAGTAATACACTCCGGAGAAGGTCACATAAGAATTTAAGAGTATGATACGATCGATGTACCCGGAATTGTATATGGACTCATATGAATTGGTTCTAATTTGGAGGACCAGATTCCTTAAGTGGGGGAGAGTTGTAAGACCTGAATTTAATTAAAATACGAAATGAATGAGTATTCGTGAAGGGAAGTCGGGTTAAATTAATCCCGAACACGTGTAAGGGCAAAATGGTCAAAAGACCGAAAGTCGGTATAATTTCGATAAGGAAAAATTTATTAAAAATAACAGATTAAGAAATCTTGGTCAATAAAGGTGAAATAAATTTATTTCGGGTTAAATTGATCAAGATATGAATTTATGGGAATTAAGCGGAATTTTTAGTTCAGAAAAATAATTCCGAAAATAATCGAAAAATATACCGAAAAGTCATTCGGGACAATATCCCGAAAATACGAAGAAATTATACCCGAAAAAGGGTTAAAATAAATTAAATAAATTAAATTAAATTAAATTAATTAATTTGGAATAAAATAATATTTTTGGTAGATATTTGTTGAATAATTTAGAATATTTTAATTAATAGTGTAATAATTAAAATAAATAATAAAAATAAATAAATAAATAAATATATAAAAATAAATTAAAGAAATAAAAAAAAGGAAATCTGAAAACGGGTCGGGGAGAGAGAAAGAGAAGCAGAGACGAAAAACGGAAGCCGAGGGAACCCGACGAGCCCGAGGACGCACCGACGACCGACAGGCTCCGACGAGGCCACGAGGAGGTAGAGGAGAGACCGGCGAGCACGTGGGCACCGGAATCGCACCGTGCAGTGGCCGGAGGAAGCCGATTGGAGGAGGGAAAGCACCGAAGAGAAACGGCCCTATTCCGGCGATCCACGGTGACTGGGCGTGAACGGAGGCCACCGGCGTGACCGTGAGGAGGAGGCGGTCCTTTTGAGATCGGTAGCAGCCGACGAGACGGCCGGAATCGTCGGCGACGGCCAAGACCGAAAATGGGTTCCGACGACCGAGAGGAGAACGGCCGGACCGGCGGCGTTCCGGCGACCTCAACCTAAACCAAGGGTAGATTCGTGCTGCGGACAACCTTTCGGAGCCACTGGCGGTGGAAGCCGGCGGAGAACCGACCGGCAAGGCGATAAATCGGAGTGAACCGGGGTGAACCGGCGGTCCTAATCGGACTGAACCGGTTCAGCCAAAAAAGAGAGGAAAAAAGGGAGAAAAATGGAAAAAGAAAAAGAGAAAAAATTGAAGAAAATTCTAGCGATGCAATCGAGCTTCGGGTAAGTCGATAAGCGGTCAAATTGACCGATTTGAATTTTGGAATATTTTATTTAATTATTATTCGACTGGAAATTCACCCAAAAATTCATAAAATTGTGTAGCTTAACAATTGGCATCCAACGAGAGCTCGAGACAGCCTCGATTCACGGACTAGCATGGAATCTCGGGTAAGTGACCCTTATTTACGACAATTTACATCGTTATGCGTGATATGAATTTAAATTTCGCATAAATTGAATTAAATTATGGAAATTTAGATAAATTGTCGTAAATAATAAATTTAGCTATTCGAGAGTTAGAACGAGACCCAATAAATTGTTGGTGGGCCCAGTGAGCCCAATAGGCCTCGATAATGTGAAAATTAAGTGGAAAACGGGCTTAAGGCCCATTAAGGCCCATTAAGGTGCAATCGGGCCCAATAGGGGTAAATGGGCCCAATGATTTAAATTAAGTCCAGAAAATAGGAAATACAATTAAATTGTAT
The DNA here is from genome assembly GCA_033439115.1 of Firmiana major. NCBI lineage: Eukaryota > Viridiplantae > Streptophyta > Magnoliopsida > Malvales > Malvaceae > Firmiana > Firmiana major. The sequence continues at coordinate 14,936,946 of CM065911.1, read as the reverse complement.
GTTATCTGACCTGAGGAATATTGATACGCAGTTCCGGAGGTTTGATTTGGGAGCATATCGGACTGCGCAACGAGACAACAGGGGAAAAGAAAAGGTCAGACTCGACAGGAAAATAAGGTAAGGGAATTCTATGGACTGCTAGAGGTAAACTTTACGAAATTTCAAGTTCATATGCAGTCTTTAAAAATTATCTGAAGGCTCTACAGGTCAAATAATAATTTTAGTGCCCCGAATGGGCAAATTACCAAAATACCCTTGTTAAGGGTAAAATTTACAAATTTAGGAAAAATTTGGGAGGAGCAAGAACAAGAGGTTTCTGCTCGTTCTGGAGACATTTTAATGCATGCATGAGTAGGCTGGCTAACCTTGAAAGAAAATGCACAGCATTGCATACTTTCAACGATATAATTGTTTTGAAAAAAACTGTTTTGAGGAAACAGAGCCGCCTACGTGTTTTTATTGACATGTGACGTGCTAGAGCTCAGCTCGCACGATATATTTATGTGATGCATGCATTAGTGCTGGAGCGAGAGCTCGCACTAGAGCTTTACATGCATAGGTGCTGGAATCCAGCTCGCATCAGATTTTTATATATATATATGATTTTCGTGACAGGGTGCTAGAGTCTAACTCGCACCATATTTTTATATGATTTTTGAGACAGGGTGTTAGAGCTTCGCTCGCACCAGATTTTCACGTGGTTTACATACAGAGTGCTAGAGCTTAGCTCGCACTAGTTTTACTTGATTTGATGAGAGTGCTGAGCATTGCTCGCACTGATTTTATGAGAACATGTGATAAGCCGTGCTTGGAGCATCGGGTAGAATGTGTGTCGCCGATTAAATAGGCCCGCACGTGCGTTTTGAGACATGGCATGTTAAAACAACCTGATGAGCCCGAACGAGGGATAAGGGTTAGAGAAACAACCTGATGAGCCCGAACGAGGGATAAGGGTTGGAGATCCACCTGATGAGCCCGAACGAGGGATAAGGGTTGGAGGTCCAGCTGATGAGCCCGAATGAGGGATAAGGCTGGGGGTCCATGGAGTACGATGTACCGTGTGGTATCTTTGTGATACGTTGGTATCTTTGTGATACGTTGGCATCTTCGGATGCATGGGATCGGATAAGACCGACGAGATGGAGTGACCCACCTCCCGGTCGGTTCCCGATCAGGGTGAGACCCCGCACACTAGGATCCGTGTAGCAGAGGGGCTCACGAGGACACATATGGCCATAGTCCTGGTTATTGCCGATATACAGACGTTGCCTAGTCTCGCATGTTGATGATCTTGACGATGTTTGAAACTGGGTTTTAAACTAAATTTGCATGATGCTATTTCCATGCTTTTCAAATCCATGTGTGAATGTAAATTGATTTTCATGGTTTTATGTGAGTCAGGATCACCCGAAGGAGGGGTCGGGTCCTGACTTTATTGTGAAATTTTTAAAGAGAAAGAAATGATTTAAAATGAGTTGCATGTTGAATTTTTCATGCGAACGTGTTTTACATAACATCATAACTCATATCATCTGTTTTTAAATGTGTGGAGAAAGGGTGGTTTGTGGATGGCACCACGTTCATGTAGGTAGTATGGTTACCTACTTGTTCGTAGGATTGCCTTACTGAGTTTGATGTGCTCACCCCTTTCATTTTCTCCCACAGATAATCTCCAGTTGAAGTTAAGGCGACTCAGTACTGCATTCTGGATATCCGTTGCTGCCCATCAACATAAGGTATATACACTTGTACATATTGTATCTACATAAGCATAGCACAGTAACATGTTTGTAAGTAACTTTAGCGGATGTATAAACAATGTAAACAATTATAAATGACTGGAGAAGAAATAAGTTAGATGGTAATTGAATCGTGGGACTGGCATTGACGCACAGCCCAATTTATTAGTGGAGTGTGGTCACGATTCGAGGACAGGTAAGAATTTAAGTAAATAAACAAAACGCGAAAAATTAACTCTGATTTTTGGGTAGTTTGGGTCGTGACATACACTCGATAAGATAGTTTCAAAACTGCAGACCGTCATTGTTAAATGGAATAAAAGACCCGGTAATTATAGAGAATTGAATGAATGAGATAGACAAGCTTGATGATTTTAGAAGTAACTCTACCGAGAAAGTTGCTTTTGTAACTTTTGTTTTAAAGGATTAGAGAAGCTACACAAATTTTCAGAGTGTGCTACTATAAAGAAAGTAGCCATTGTAGCAGTAATATCAAGATGGAAAGTCAAACTTGGAGGGAAGTTCCCCGATTTAAACTAAGAGCCGACATCAGAAAATTACATGGGATATATTTCGAAGGCCCTTAGGCGGCAGCACATTCTGGATGAAATAAAGTGGCAATTATGAATGAAATGATTGCAATCGAATTTGAAGTAACAAGTCTATGGATGATTATGAAATTAAATTTATAGCTTTGGAGGAAGAATAATCCAGATAAGTAGAGAGGTGAAACGGAGAAAATTCAGGAAACTCATAGGAGGTACTGAGATCCTCAATCGAGCTAAGTTAGCTCAACTTGATGTTATTTTGAGAGAGCAGTGCGTAAGGCGCAACTATGAGAATATGAGATATATACTCTCGAGATTACTAAGAAAATGACAAGGTATAGAGAATGACCGAAAAGTGATGTACTAAGTGAGCAGGGAGAGTGATAGAGTAAAGTCTCTGTAACTAAAAAGATGAATTACAGAACTAAAAGTATAAGTGAATGTCTCACTGCTTACAAGATTGATAAAGTTAGGGCGTCTTCGGATTAAAAAGACACCCCAATGGACAGAGAGATTTTCGACATGTATTCGGATGATCTATCAGAATTACCACTCAATTAGAAGATGAAGTTTGAAATTGATTTAGCAGTGGTATCGAATTAATTAGTCAGACCGCTGTACTGATAGCTCTTATTAAATTAGAAATGCTGAAAAAAAAACAGAATTGAGTACCAAATTATCTATAGTTAAAGGAATTGATATCATCATAGACTCATTTACAGAGATATACCCTACATTTGGAGAATAATAGGATTTATCAAATCTCTTGAAGGTATATTGGTAATCAGGCACAATAAGAGATATAATTGAAAATGTAACAAAAAAAAAAACCTCAAATGTCAGCAGCATAAAAATAGGGTATAACAAGATTTGGCAAGAAGGGAAAACTGAGTCCCCGCTATATTGGATCATTCAAAATCTTAAATCGAGAGGAAGGCAAAGTACACAGATGGGCGTTATCGCCGAAATTAGCGAATATTCATAATGTTTTCCATAATGTCTTCCACGTTTCAATGCTACGTAAGTATCGTCTAGATCCGACAAATGTGATAAAATATGAACCAATGGAATTGAATGAGGATATGATCTATGTGGAGAAGCCGATTCAGATCTTGGACAGAAAGGAAAGACAAGCGGTCTAAGATAATTTCCCTGGTTAATTTTTATGGCAATATTATACTTTGAAGGAGGCCACATGGGAGTTATAGAGTTTAATGCAAGAGAAGTACCCACATATGTTCAATGATTAATGTACTTTTAAATTTGGAGACCAAATTTCCTAAGGTGGGGAGAATGTAAGTACCCTAAATTTTTAGTTTTATCCATGATTAACAAATTAATCATCGAAATTAAAAATTTCACTCCATTAGTCGAAGGTTTAAATTAAAATTATATTACTCCGTAGCGAGACTTAGAAGAAGTAATTCAATTTAATTATAATAAATTTACGGATAAATATCTAAGGGAATAGGAATAAAATTTGTAATCGTACGAGCTAGGGAAAATATCTATATAAGGTATAAGTGATCCTTTGTAATGGATAAGTACCGGTATTAAGTTAAATTCACTACAAATACTATGAGGAAAATTTATTAAGTATACAAATATGTATAGACATACATGTAATGTTTCAAATCTTTCCCTTTTCCTAATTAAGAATATAGGTTTATAGATACAAATAAACATATGGGTAAATACAAATATACATTTACATATACACAACCCATGGATTGGCTTATAAAATGAAACCAATCCCAAAGGGAAGTGATTGGACTTTGGGTCTAAGGGAACTTATACATACAAGGGAAGGCATGTAATGGGATAGATGGCACGATGAAAGAACCAAAAGTCTCGGTTAGGTAGAATGAATAAGACAGTGTAGAAGTTGAGGAAACGTGAATGGGGGAGGTGGTTCACGGTGTGACAAGGAGTAGAGAGAAAATAGGTACTAGGAAGGGTATAGGCTGTCGATTTCCTACTGTATCTGCAACAAGGAATTGACTATGATTAAATGATGTCAGAAGGCAGCAAGGGCAAAAGACGTGAACTAAGGGACATAAGATGACACACGGTAATGGAGTAGTTGCTGGAAACTCCTGCAGAAAATAGTAGCAGTAATAAGTAGCTATAGGTAAAATGCTACTGCAGTAAAAACAAAAGAAAAATGCAGCAAGAAAAACGTGATGGCAGGGATGAGTATGAATTAATCGATAAGGAAGAAACCGAGAAGCTGGAGTGTAAACAGAAGCAGAAAACAGAACTGAAGCAAGACACTGGTGTGTTGAACCGAGAGAGGAAGAGAATACAGGGGAGTAAAGGCTAGCTACTGGGTTAAGGAATAAAGGGAAGAGTTGCTGCCACCGTGAGGTTACAGTAGCAACAGCAAGAAGTTGGCGTCAGTTTAGTGGCTGTTTGGAGCTAGTTCAGGGCCTCCTTCCGTGAAGAAATGCTGGAAACCAGAAGAAGTGTAGGAAACGGGCAAGAACAAGGTGATGGCAGCGACTGGGCAGAGGAAGTTCACTGAAACAGGCCAGAACGTGGCCAAAACAAGGTGGTTTTGCATAAAAAAAGGAGCATGTGAAGGTAGCAGAAGGAAAAGGAAAGAGATGGTCGAAAATAGAACTGAAGTCGAAAGCATGAGCTACTCTTGACTTCTTGTAAGATTGTGATGAACTGGAAGGAACGAGAGGGACGAGGAAGCTACTGTCTGACACTAGTTTCAGTTGAGAAAGGCGAGAGGTTGCAGCAGCAGACGAGGTGTCTAATCCCTGAAACCGAGTTGTGGTCACAGCAGGAGCTGAGGCAATCGAGGGTAGAGCAGCACGCCAGAGAGACAGTCTACTGAGCAGAGCAGGTGTGGGAAGGCAGCAGTAAAGGAACGAACAAGAAAGTGGAGGAAACTAAGTTGCTGAAACACGATGATGGAGCAGTAGAAGAGAGTGAGGGACCGAGAGAATTAAGAGCAAACTGGAAACAGAGGACATAAGTCCTCTACAAACCCGAAACCAGCCGCTGAAAGAAGGGTGAAGATGGTAGAGGTCGGCTGAAGGTTCTCGGGTGTTGGGGAAGAGAAAGGAGACGGGTGGTGTTCGAGTGAGAAGAATGAGGAGAAGTGAACACTACCATCGAGAGCTGGTGAAGAAGAAAGCAATGGGAATGATGTACTGTAGACGATAGAAGAAAGAAAAAATGGAAAGAAAAATAATTTGGCGCGAAGCCAAATTTAGAAAATAAAGAGTAATATATATATATATATATATATATATATATATATATATATATATGTATATATGTATATTTGGAGGAAGGAAGGAAGACACTGAGAATATAAGAAAAGCTCGGAAAAGAAAATTCAGAAATATTTATTCAAAAATATCGGTACAAAATTTCGAGGAAATAACCCAAGTGAATCAGACCTATCGACTCGTTACGTCGAGACAATCGAGGACTATGGACAAGCATTGAGGTAAGGAATTTATGCAAGTTTTAAAGATAACTATAAGTTTTGTGATTTTAAGTCTATTTTTCCTATGTAAGTAAGATTTCGATTTTGACGCATCGTAGTTAATCTGATAAAATAGGATACTAAGAATACAAATTTTGATATAGGAGAATCGTAGAAGGATTTAAGGGAGATACTTGGAGGCGTCCTTACTCGAACTTGGAATTTCGATAAATCGAGGTAAGGGGATATAATTTAAAACGGTAATAGTTACTTTCTGAACCTTGATTAAGAAAGCTTACAAAGACATGAAGTATGATTTTTTTTATGCATGTTTCTAAATTATATTTCTGATCAAGATTATGCTCTCTGAATTTGTGTTTTTGAAGAATTGCATATAGCTGAATTTGACTTCTAAATAAGAGCATGTCTTCTGAAATGATTTTTCGAATAAAATGATTTTACTTCGATATTTTTGCATATGAGAACTATAGTATGTTTTGAGACTAAGGGTCATTTATGTTGTATGCATACGCATGTCAACTCGCCTGTGTGGCGTCTGAACTCGCCTGTGTGGCGTCTGAACTCGCCTGTGTGGCGTCTGAACTCGCTTGTGTTTCGCCTTTGTGGCGCATGTATTTCGCCCTCGTGGTGCCTATATTTCGCCTTCGTGGCGCCAGTATTTCGCCCTCGTGGCGCCTGTATTTCACCCTCGTGGCGCCAGTATTTCGCCCTCGTGACGCCTGTATTTCGCCCTCGTGGCGCCTGTATTTCACCATCATGGCGCCTGTATTTCGCCCTCATGGCGCCTGTATTTCACCTTCGTGGCACCTGTATTTCGCCCTCGTGGCGCCTGTATTTCGCTCTCTTCGCCTTTGTGGCATCTGAAATTACCTTCGTGTTCTGAATTCCCTCTACGGGGGATGACTTGGTTATTGCCGCATGATGTTTTGGTTATTTTCTGTATGATAATTATATGAGCCGATGTAATCTCTGTCTGAATTAAACTCTGTTTTCAGAATCTGATTTTATAATATGAGATTTCACATGTATTCCTATTTTGGAATTTTGAATATACGAAAAGTTTACGTAATATCTGTTAAGTTCATGTACTTAAAGAATTACGTTTTGAATCAAGATGTTTTCGATTTTCCTTAATTTTGAATGTCTTTTATATTAGTTTCAGAAAGAAATCATTATACGTATATTTATGTTTTCTACATATTTGAATCACTAGGATCGTTTTAAATGCATTCTTCTTACTGGGCTTTTTTCCCGAAAGCTCACCCCTCTACATATCAGATCTTTGCAGTGAATTAAAGTTAATAAATGCTGCGTAGACGACGTAGGCTGGTGGATATGAGCTTCCCAGACTACTTTTTGTACATGCGTGAAGTGTACACTCTTATCTCTTTACCGGACCGTTTGTATGCACAGACATCTATTGAAAGTAAGGTGTCGGGATGAAACCTGTATAAGAATAAATGAAATGGAATATTTTTAAGGATTGACACTGAACAGAAATACAGCCTAAGTGAATAAAGGAATAAGTGGGTAAATTAAGTTCAATAAAAAAAAATCCCCCGATTTTCAAGGGTCAAGGGTCGTTACAGTCAGTCCATCTCGTCGGTCCTGCCCGATATCTCGTATCTGAAGATGCCACTCGCATCCGAAGATGCCACATAATCAATTCCAGCACGGTACAACGTACTCCATGCTACTTGCACGTACAACGTACTTCGTGGACCCATATCTCATATCCACAATCGTGCCTGTCTCAAAATGCACGTGCGAGCATATTTAATCAGCGTGACACACAGTCTACCCGATACTCTAAGTACGACTCATCGCATGTCTCATAAAATCAGTGTGAGCGATGCTCCAGCACTCTCATAAAATCAAGGAAAATCTCGTGCGAGCAAAGTTCCAGCACGCGTTTCATAAAATCTCATAAGATCTAGTACGAGCTAAGCTTCAGCACTCTGTCAAAATCATGTAAAACTAGTGCGAGCTAGGCTCTAGCACTGTGTCATAAAAAAACAAGTGAAAACCTGGTGCGAGTTAGACTCCAGCACCCTGTCACAAAAATCATATGAAAATCTGGTGCAAGTTAGACTCCAGCACCTATGCATGTAAAACTCTAGTACGAGTCTTTGCTCCAGCACTAATGCATGCATCACACAAATCAAAACTCGTGCGAGCTGAGCTCTAGCACGTCACATTTTCATAGAATCACGTAGGCGGCTCTGTTATCTCAAAACAAGTTTCACAAGAAATCTCATTGTTGAAAATATGCAATGCTGAGCATTTTTATTTAAAAGTTAGCCAGCCTACCCATGCACGTGTTAAATCACCTAAAAAACAAGCAGAAACCTCTTGTTCTTGCTCCTCTCAACTTTTCCTAACTTTGGAAATTTTGCCCTTCACAGGGGTATTTTGGTCATTTGACCATCTGGGTACAAAAAATTTTTATTTTAAATCTAGACCCTTCAGACAATTTTAGGGAATGTAAATGATGTCAAAATTGCGTAAAGTTACCTCTAGCAGTCCGTAAAATTCTCTTACCTGGAATCACACGTAAGCTTATCCCGTAACGATAATACCAGGTCTCTCAGTCCAAATTCGCTCCAGACCAAGTCTACGGAGGTGCACATAATCACGTATTTAGGTCAGTTCTAATATATTTATCAGTATTTCACTCTTACTGAACGAATCTAATGCATTGAGCTCGTTTTACTTTATTGGGTCTGATTGCACCTTAATGGGTCTCGACCCATTTTCAGCCCATTTCCACTAATTAAATCCCTTTTTTGGGTTTATTGGGCTCATTTGGCTTACCAATACTCATCGGGCTTCGTTTCAAACTCATTGGATAGCCCGTATATCATTTACAATAATTACGTTAAAAGTTCGAATACAATGCATTTTATGCAGAATTAATCTGTAAACTCCGTAAAATAATTTTAATTCTGCATTAAGGACTCAAATCATCGTAATTAAAGTGTACTTATCCAATACTATGTGGGGTACGAAAATTGGAGTTCAACGGCTCTCGTTCGAGCTCTATAGTAGAACTGCATAATTAGGTTAATCCGGGTTAATTTCCATTAAATAAAATATTAGATTTATTTCTGAAATTTACCCGTAAGTCAATCTCGACCCTCGATCAACTTACCCGAATCTCGAGTCGTCCCCTGTAATTTTTCTTTCCTTTTCCCCTTTCTTTCTTTCTTTTTTTTTCCTTTCCTTCCCTTTTTCCTTCATTTTCCTTACCCTTTCCTCTCGGCCAAAACGGTGCCGTTTTTGAGTCCTCACCGTTGCTGGCATTTTCGGCCATTTCGTCGGTTGCTACTGGTACCAAAAGAACCGGCTCTCCCTCCCGATCACGCCAGTGCCCACCGATCACTCCCAGCTGTCGTGGATCGTCGGAATCGAGCCTATTTTCCCCTCCATTTTTCGTTCGTCGATTCCCGAAATCAACCGTCATCGGCGCTCGTCACCGATGCCAGAGTGTTCGTCGGCCTGTCCTCTCTCTTCTCGGGTCCTCGCCTGGTCTTGTTGGTCGTCGATGGTCGTCAGTGGCTCGGGTCGTCTTCCTCGGGTTTCAGCTTCGGTTTCACTTTCTCTCTCCTCGTGATTTCCAGATTTTCGTTTCTTTTTATTATTATTATTATTTATAATTTACTTTATTAATATTATAATCATTAAAATACTCTTAAAAATCCCAAAATATCTAATAAATTATATATTTATTAATAATTAATTAATTTAATTAATTTATTTTATTTTAACCATTTTTTCGGTATATTTTTTTCGTATTTTTGGGATATTGTCCCGAGTGAATTTTTGGTAAATCTAAATAATTCCAGATCTTGATCAATTGGACTCGGAATTTGATAATTTCCTCATTATTCATTAAGATATCCTAAATCTTTATTTTTTATTTAAAATTTTCTTATCGTATTTATACCGAATTTTGATCTTTTGATCGTTTTACCCCTGCACTTGTTCGGAACCAATTTAACCCGACTTTCCTTCATACACCCACTATCTTTTCTTATTTAATTTCTTATTTTTCGTCAACTTGATTTCGATCCCTTTCGTTTGGCCTATGGCCATCTCTACCCTTATTTGGCTACTTCATATATTTACTGATATTTCGTTTTAGTCCATTTGCAAATTTAATTCAATCAAAACTCTTCTTATGATTCAATCAATATGTGGAATTGTACATCACATGAATCATAAGGAAATGCATCAACAAGTACTTAAAAAGTGGGTCTTACACTTGCTATCAAACAGTTTATAAATCGAATAAAACATGCTTTCTAACTCATCAATGATGGTAATACACAAGAAATTCAATGCTTTCTCAAACAATTGGTATAGCCCATGCAAAAACAAATAAGGGTAATAAAAGTGAGAAGAAAAGCACAAGTGTTACGCCAACTACTCAACCTTATGCTTTAGTCGCTTTCTTGCAAAAAGCTTATCAAAACACATTAGTTGCAAAATCTGTGAAATTAAAGAAGGAATACAACTAGTTTAAATCAATCCTAACTAGCTAGCTATGTTTACAACTTATGGTTTCTAGTATATACTTAACTTAACCTAAAGTATCCTATTAGCTACAAGTTGTATAATTCCTTACCACGACAGCGATGCATAACTTAATATCCTTCCTTGCCTTAGGCACACATATATGTGCTTAATCTTCCTCAGTAGCTGGTGGTACGCTAACTGCAATTTTCCAAGTAAATATTAAGTTACTAACATTCGATCATAACATTTCTAACTATGAATTATACAAAACTGCTCATTTAGCATCTTTCATGCTTGCGTATTTCTTAGTTACGACTAGATGCACTACCTAAATCCTGCGCGTAACATCAATTCAGTGCCCTAGCTAAGTTTCCATCCGTATTTATTTTTTTTATTTCCATTTTGTTTCGAACTTAACATGATGGTTTTAAACTTATTTCAGGTTTGACATAATTGTTGGTTTATTCTTTTAAGATTGAATTTAAGGGAAGTGTCTCATATTCTCTTGACATGGCCGAAACCTACTTTCTAGCACTACGTCCAAGTTTTCCATTCACAATGCTTATAGGAAATCACATTTATGTCTTATTTTATTATCAACTTATAATTTAAATTTTAAATTTAGAATTTAAAATTTTACATAAACTCCCTAGTATTTGTCATTATAGCCAAACCCTTCAACCTAGTATTCCAAATTGTATAGGTTACACTTTAATCATAAATTTCAAGACTACACTATTCTTATTGTGATTTAAATGATTTATGCTTAAAATTCTTAAGTAGTACATGTTTCTCATAATTTTCTCTAAGTGGCCGAATACTCCATACTTATGCTTACATTGAAATTTCAACAATAAATGGAATTTAGCATAATAACCAGTAAATTCAACCTAGAGGTGTTCATAAATTTTATCCAAAAACTTTTATTTTTGATCTAAATGTTCAAATCCCCAAATTTGCAACCTTAACTTTACCAAACTTTTTCAAAACTATAATTAAATTGAATTCTTCAATAATCATACTTCTATAACACTATTTGTATAGAAATTTAGCTAGAGAAAAATTTTGTTTTACCTAGAAGCTCACGGTTTCAACAAAAATGGAGGAGCAGAAAATGGTTTTCTGCTGGCAGTGTTGTTGGCGTGCGAAGGGGAAAGGGAAGGCATGCCTGGGAAGACAAGGTGTGTTGATCGTTGTTGGAGCTCTTAGTTTAGGGGAGTCGGCGTCTTCTCCGGTTGCTGGTAAGCGAAACAGAGGAAAGGGGCGAAGGAGAAAATGGGGATGGAAAGAAGGAAAGGGGATTTCGGTGGTGAAGAGGGAGGGGAGGTCATCGGTTCAGGGTGGGTTTCGGTCGTCGATGGTCGATGTGGTAAACGACAGAGGAAAGGGAAAAAGAGGAGAGGGATTCAGGGTCGCGATAGAAGGGGGAGGGGTTGGTGTCGCGATTCCAATCTTTTTTTTTTTTTTACTATTTGTATTTCCTATTTACATATACCTATATGTATTTACATAAATACCTATGTCTATATATTCCAAATTATGCTTGCAAATTATAAAATTACTACCTTTTATCATTTAATTACATTTTAGTTTATAATCACCATGATTAAATTATTTTAGCTTTAGTTTACTTATTTAGTTAAATTCCTATACTACATTTAATAACCGTCATAAACTTAATCTAATTGCGTGAATCTATTCATTAACTAATTAATTTGTTTCATGGACATACTCATGCATAAACATCCTAGTAATCTAGTATTTAGCTAAATATCGAGATATACAAGTTAATGGTCTTACAGTTTGTCATCTTCATAAGTCCTTGTATGGTTTAAAGCAGAGTCCACGTGCTTGGTTTGGAAAATTTACCCAGGTAGTGGAAAAGTTTGGCATGAATAAGAGCAAGTCTATTCATTCAATATCTTTTATAAATAATCTGCATCTGACATTATTCTCCTGGTAGTATATGTGGATGAAATCGTTATTATAGGGAGTGATTCTATGCGAATCTCATCTTTGAAGTCTTTTCTTCATAATCAGTTTCAGACGAAAGACTTGGGAGCGTTAAAATATTTCCTGGGAGTTGAGGTAACAAGAAGCAAGAAAGACATTCTTTTATCTCAGAGGAAATATGTGCTTGACTTATTAACTAAGATTGGCAAGTTGGGCGCCAAGCCATGTAGTGCTCTAATGCTTTCTAATTTACAATTCACAAAAGATGGAGAATTATTTGGAGATCTTAAGAAGTATAGAAGGCTGGTTGAAAAACTGAACTATCTTATGGTAACTAGTCTTAATATTGCCTATTTTGTCGGTATTGTATGTCAGTTCATGTCCTCACCAACAGTTTGCCATTGGGTAGCTTTAGAACAGATTTTGTGCTATTTAAAGGGAGCCTGAGGACGAGGGATATTGTATAGTAATCATCGACATACGAGCATCGAGTGTTTCTTAGACGCAGATTATGCAGATTTCAAAATCGACCGGAGATCTACTATGGGCTACTGTGTTTTTGTTGGGGAAATTTGATCTCTTGGAAAAGTAAGAAACAAAATGTTGTGTCCAGATCTAGTGTAGAAGCAGAATATAGAGCCATGACACAGTCTGTATGTGAAATATTGTTGATATATCAGCTCTTAACTGAAGTTGGTCTTAAAGTCTCAATACCAGCAAAGTTATGTGTGATAATCAAGTTGTTCTTCATATTGATTGTAATCCTATATTTCATTAAAGAACTAAGCATATTGAGATTGACTGTCATTTCATTCATGAAAAGGTGCAACAAAAATTGATCTCTACATGATATGTGAAAACTAGAGAACAACTAGGAGATATCTTCACAAAGGCTCTCAATGGGCCTCGAGTTGATTATATTTGTAACAAGCTGGGCATGATCAACTATGCTCTAGCTTGAGAGGGAGTGTTACAGGTTGTATATCTTAAATATAGAACTTAATAATAGGCTGAATTAGCTAGGGTTGATTATATAACTTTCCTAACTTAAACTCACTATTTGTATATAAACGTAACCTTGTAATACATTCTGAATATATAGAAAATTAGTTTCTCTTCTTACTTGAACAGGTAGCATCGACCTGAAATAGTGTCTTAACTCTCTAAGAAGGCTCCCTTACTTGGTTTTGGGTGTAACGATATTTCTTTTTGCATGTGGCCTTATTTCAGGCTATTTTTGGTTTGGTGTAGTAAGATAGGATGTAAACTAGGATAATGGTTGAATCTCGTAATATTTTGATACTTAATTATCGAGAATGTCATGATTTAATGGAAATGATCTCTTGAATATAATGGCATGGACATATGGTTTAATTTGATAGAATAAGCTCTTGAGTGGAATCACGTGGTAATAAATGGATAAGAATAATAAGTGTAAGATTTAAAATATGAACTGCCTAATGGGATTATCAACTGCATATAGAGTATAAGTTTTTTAGGTACTTAATCTAGGTAACATGCAAAAAAATAAGGCGAGTATTTAATTATGCGAAATAATATTCACCACATTGCACTTTGACAAATAAATATAAAAAAGGAAAAAATAGTCTAAATTTTTGTGTGTCCGTTAGAGGTTTTAAATCTTGTCGCGGTTTTCGAATCGTGACATTAAAGGTTAATCATATTCTAACCATTATAATTAAGAATCAATAATATTTTACCATCTTGATTTCTTATATACAGTTACACTAACATATATGAAATGAAAATAAGAAATAAAGTGAATACATACGAAGGATTAATGATTTTGTTCGGCTGTATTTATGGCATAGTGGGAAAAAACAATGAGGTATGTATAGTCATACGTAAGAAATAGAGAAAATTAGTTTGTGATCCGTGTTTTACACGGAATTTTTTATTTAAATGTTTTTGAATATACAAAAGTTTAACTTAAAGCACAATAATTTATATATTCAAAATAAAACTAAAATAAATATAATATAATATAGAAATATTTAAAATATTATAATATTTTTTTAACATATGATAAAGAATAAATGATGAATAATATGTAAAAAGAATAAATAATTTCATTCAAATATATCAAAAAAATCATAAACAAAAAACATTTATGAAATTGTTGAATTAAAATTTAAAACTTCAACAAAGTACAAATTGTCTTCAATGGTAGACAACTTTGACTGGTGCGGAATTTTTTTAGACCTGTAAATACTAAAATTTTCAAAAAAAAAAAATATTTATTGTGCATATACAATCATTTTATGTAATAAAATAGTGTACGTAAAAACTTGCTCATGTGTACATCTTTTTGCAAGAGTTTAAAATGGGTGAGTAATTTAAATTTTTATAAATATACATATTTAAATAAAATTATTCCCATGCATGCTTTATCCTATGAGCATTAATATTTGTACCTTAAGTAAGTTTTGACTTTGAGCATCCATTACATACACTATTACCTAAGAAATAGAGAAAATAACAATTGAGAGAGAGAGAGAGAGAGAGAGAGAGAGAGAGAGAGAGAGAGAGCATATCCAAGATTGGCCGAATTTGGTTTGTCTTCGAGAAGAAGGTTCTTGAAGACTTCACCATTTGTGCCTAATCAAAATCAAGTAGTTGGACTTTTAAGAACAAAATAAATAAATAAAGAAGGACTTGGACTTTTGAATAACGCATGGGTGTCATATAATATTCCTTTTCCTTGCTTTGTTGACCCCTAAGTGCAAGTTTGGCCATTCCTCTCGCTTGGTCTTTAGATTGGTTTCTCTTTTTTCCTTTTTAAAGCGCAAATTCCACTGTAGTCTGCACTCTGGACCACGTACAAGCTTTGTTCTTAAGGGACAACATCGGAGACCTTCATTTTTATCTATTAACTGTATTCCAAATTAAAAATAACTTTCAATAATTATCTTCTCAATAAAGAGATTTATGTATATGGTTTATTTTTATATGTATATATATACATATATTTGAATTTTGATATGTAAATTTGAAATTTGAAATCTAAATGTATTTAAGATTGAATTTTTATAATATAAATATGCAAACTTTTTTAATTTCTTAACTTTTAGGGTATAAAACATACAGTTGAAATTTTTTTTGATGCATTTTTTCTTATAATTTGTTTTTAATAGTTTTTATAGGGAATAAGATGAACTTAAACCTAAGAAACATTGCAAAAAACTTTCCCTAAATTCAGAACTCTTTCTCTGTTTCTCTTAGTTGCAAAGCTGTAAAATAAAAAATCTGTGCTTGAATGAAAAAACCATGAAAAACGTAAGTATGTTAAACGATGAAATATAGGTGCAATGTATCTCTCCTGCACGCAAAAATTATGGCTCAACCTATCTTTAGGTCAGACAGAGTTTTTTGTTTTTTAAATATCTTATATACAATGACATGTGATAATGATGTTGACAATAATTGTATTAATTTATAATCAGCATGCAAAGTCTGGCTGCTTCAACTACTTCCGGTTTTAGGCAAGGCCTCACTAAATCTGCAAAGTCAAATAATATATGTAGCTAATAAGCTAGATTCTGGTCCTATTCGCATATATACATCCTTAATTATGTTCCTAATAATTTGAATTTAGATTTATTTTACAAAATATAATTTGAATAAACTTTTTTTCGTGTAACACAAATTTCCGAGTTGTTTTATCTCAACTAGTATCCACTGATTAAGTCACCACTAGAAAAAAAAAAGTACATAAATTACGTTTAAAAAAAATACATTACAGTAACTAAAATCAAAAGGAATCTAGCGTCACTTTCAAAAAACAAAATATTAGTATCTTTAACTACCATTTTTAAAATTGTAAACTTTTCAAATCCTAAAACATTATCTAAACATATTTGTAAGATTATTTTATAACTACGACAATATAGAAAATAAGTAGTTATGAAAATTTTTCTTCATTATTCTAATTATGTTTATATATATATATATATATATATATATATATATATATATATATATATATATATATAATAGTATAATACGATTTTCTTCAATTTTTCATTTTAACAAGAAAAAAAATAGTAAACTGTTTAAAGGGAAAAGCAATGAGAGGTCCAAAGGGAAAGAAAACGGTACAGACTATCGTAAGTGAGAATAAGGTTCGACATGGAAATAGGTTTTCAAAAGCGACATAAGATTATATAAAAATTACGGTTAAAGAAAAAATGTACTTAAAACTTTGTAAAAAAACAAGAAGCTATACGTTTATTAAAAAAAAAAATAGTAACTATGCAAAGGGAAGAGCATTGAGAGGTCCAGAGGGAAAGAAAGCGGTACAGACTAGCGTAAGTGGGAATAAGGTTCAACATGGAAATAGGTTTTCAAAAACGACATAAAGTTATATAAAAATTACGGTTAAAGAAAAACTGTAATTAAAACTTTGTAAAATAACAAGAAACTATACGTTTATTAAAAAAACTATAGTCTTGAATCAAATACTATTTATCAATAAAAAATGAAATATAGAATAAAGACTACGTTTATTTCAATTAACCGTAGTCTAGAAGAAAAGTTGAATTTTTGAATCATACACCAATTATTTGATATTAGACTACACTTTTATACAACATAACTAGAAAAAGTTAGGCCTTTGCAGAAATATTTATATTTCATTAATAAAATTACTTTTAAATATAAAAAATATGTTAAAAAATATTAATATTTCCAAAAATATGTACAACTTTTAATCACATGACGTAATATACAGAATCTTCAAATTAAATATTCACAACTACGAGCTAGTAAGAAAGGTTCAAAGCAAAGTTTACAACTACCAACTACATTCAAACTTTACACATCCTGTTTCTATACACAATGTAGATTAAAACCTAATGAGGAATAAAGGGATTTTCAAATGAAATGGGAATGTATGGGAGATTTTAGAAAAGGTCGATCATGACCTCATGTAACGACATCCAAATCGTAAAAATTCAGACTAATTTTTTCTTTGTTTTTAATTAGGTTTGTCAACGATCAGTGTATGTTCTAATCTAATTTATTATCGAGTTGTCAACCTGTGATACCAGTCTTATCATGCGTGATGTGATTCAGAGTGCTCTTTACTTAACAATACCATTAACTCTTAAACTTTGATTTAACTCCAATTCGTTGATATATCATACATCAAAAGTAAATTGATTCACTGATAGTGTCATGTCACATCACATCTAATTAGACTATAATTGACATCTAATACAAATTAAGAGATTATATTTGATGCCCATTATATCTCTAAAAAGTAATATACCTAGTTTACATCTCATATGTACAAATACATAATCTGTGCATATTAAGTCTAGAAATACAAACTGAAACGTAAAAGGGCATCTACCTCCCCAAAAGTGTAATAGCAGGCAGGTGGAAGACACACCTTTTAATGCTTACTTAAATGATACTTTGGGTGCCTACTGCAGATAATCTAAAAGGGAAGGAGAAAGGGGTGAGTTTATGCTCAGTAAGAGTATATGCAAAGGGAAAGGTATCAAAAGATGCATACTTAATCGAAACTTACAAAACATACGATGTAGAGTAAAAAACAACTCATTTTCATGCAAGTGAAATCTTACAAATCACATACTTACAAATCGCATCTTACATAACTTATTCTTACAATTAGATCATGCCAAAACATGCTTACGAATCATAACTTATAAAACATATATCAATACATTTCCAAACATATATCATAACTTACAACAGTCCCAAGTAGGGAAGTGGTTAACCTAATGCCATGGCTAAAAGCATCCTCAGTCCTACTAGTTCAGTGAGAATTGAGAAGCTATAGACGTGTCTAAGTTTATCAGCCAGCTTACAATCTTCCAAATAGGGCGATAAATGCCAAGGAAGCATGCAGTAAGGGTAGCCTAACAGTCTCTTAAAGCAATGTCCAAAACTCATTTAGCATATTCCACAATTATAAAAAATATTTTTTTTTGTCACGACCTCCCGTAACTTACCAAAAACCACCACAAATTTTTTTTTGCGTTTTATTTACCTTTCCTTCTATCATAACTCAACACCAAATCGTTGGGCTGTGATTCGATATTAGTCACCTCAACCACATTCATTCCATAACATGTATACATGTCAATACAATTAATTATTGATTATAAGTACTCTTTTCTTAAAAGTAAACTCATATACATTAATACAATTACTTGTACATATACATCTCTGACCGTACATTCATTTACATAACTGTGCTTTTACATTGTTCAGTATAAAACGTTTCATATGTGTATACCTTTCATAAGATGGGTATCAGAGCCGAGTTAGTCTGATGTGAGTCGGTATTAGTATATAGGAAAGTGTACATCCCCATGTTATTGTGCTTTGTTCAGTTACAATTATGTATACGAGATGGCAGTTAGACTAATTAATGGTTATGAATACAGGAATTTAGTTATTATGACTAATACCAGCCATGGTAGAGGGGTTAGAGGTAGGGTTCGAGACCGTAGAGGTAGTCCTAAAACCCGAGATGAGACGATAGGTCCCACTCAGGTATCAAAAAGTACTGAGGTGCGTTTCACGAGATTAGAGCATCGCCTTGAGACTATAGTGGAGTTACTGGCACAGACTTTGCCAGGTGGACAAGGACATGATGCAGGGACTGCACCTGGAGAGGCAGCTACACCTAGTACGCATGTACAACCAGCTCAGACGCCACAACTTACAGATACTCCTACACCCCCACTAGCTCAGGATACGCCTTCTCATGTTACTCCATGATAGGGCGGTAGTGCATTGGGATATGGTTGTGAGCTTGACAAATTGCGATAATTTCAAAAGCTTGGACCACCGTCGTTTAGTGGGGTGAAGTACCCCGTGGTTGCAGAGGATTGGTTGGGAGAGATGGAGAAGCTTTATGGATTCTTTGAGTGTACGACGATCGAGATGGTCACGTTTACTGCGTTTCTGCTGAAGGGATCGACAGAGTATTATGGAAATCCACCAGGGTTATATTGAGAGCATGACACTCAAGATCACTTGAGATATCTTTTTGGATTCCTTCAGAAGGTAGTATGCCCCGGACATAGCGCAACGGAAGTTGCAGATGGAATTCTTGGGGTTGAGCTAGGGGACTCAGTCACTGGATGAGTACGAGACAAGATTTATATCCCTAGGTAGGTATGACCCTGATACTATAAGTAGTGAGACCAAGAAGGTACATAAATTTATTGATGGACTGAGACCAATATTACGGTCTAGACTGATTCCATTTGACATCTCTACCTATGATAAGGCAGCGCGCAGGGCGTAACTCAGTGAGCAAGACTATGAGAGGAATGTCTCTGAGTTCAAGACATTTGGCAAGGGTAGAGACCGAGATAGGAAGAGGCCAATGAGTGACAGTGCCAGAGGTTTCAGATATCGAGGAGGGAGGAGACTCTTTGGTAAGAGACCACAGATCGAGGAAGTACAGGACAAGACTATTAGATCTCCTGCATATCCGACTATAGCTCTAGCTAGAGGTGTTATTATTGGAGGACCGAGGCCGACCATTGAGCAGTGTAGTAGATGTGGTAGATTCCATAGAGATAGACCTTATACTATTTCTAGTGGATTGTGCTTCAGATGTGGGAAGTCAGGGCATATGACGAGAGTTTTCTCAAAGAATATAGATATTACCCCACAGAAGGACAAGGAGTCAGAGAGAGCTCTAGCAGACATGTCTACTCTGATGAGGAAAGCGACGATAGAGGAGAAGGGGAAGCATGTCATTAGATGAGGAAGAGTACATACCTTGGACCAGGTCACAGCTGATGCTTCGTCGGATGTGATTAGAGGTAACATCCTGCTGTATGATTTAGAAGCATATGTTTTAATTGATCTGGTGCCATGCATTCATTTGTATCACCTTCATTTGCTTGTAAGTTAATAAGACATGTAGAGCGTACACTTTTAAGTATGATGATTTTGATTAGTACGCCTATGAATAACAGTCAGCTTGTAGAGTATGTATTTAATAATTACAAGTTAAGAGTAGGGGAAAATGATATGACAACCAATCTAATATTGCTAAGTATGAGTGATTTTGATGTAATCTTAGAAATGGATTGGTTATCTGCAAACCATGCTGTGCTAGATTGTTATGCTAAGACAGTTATGTTTCCTAACCTTGAAAAATATGTTGTAAAGTTTGCTGAAAAGAAATAAAAATAGTAGTTACTATTAAAATAAACAATATGTTATGCTGATTGAGAAATGAAAAAATTGAAGGTTTCGTTGCATACGTGGTTGATACGGATAGGGCATATCCGGAGTTGGCAAATATTCCTGTGATCAGTGAGTTCCTAGATGTTTTTTCGGATGAATTGTCAGGATTACCACCAAACAGAGAGATGGAGTTCTGTATAGATTTGGTGCCTAGTACTGAACCTATTTCGCATGGCCTTAGTTAAGCTGGAGGAGCTCAAGAGATAGTTACAAGAGTTGTTGGATAGGGGGTTCATTAGATCGAGTGTTTCACATTGGAGAGTACCGATTTTGTTTGTGAAGAAGAAGGATGGAAGCCTCTGATTGTGTATCGATTACAGATTGTTGAATAAGGCTACCTTCAAGAATAGTATCCCCTTCCACGCATTGATGACTTATTGGATCAACTCTAGGGAACGCAGGTCTTCAGTAAGATTGATCTGAGGTCTAGGTATCATCAGTTGAGAGTTCGGAGTGGAGATGTACCCAAGACAGCATTTAGGACCCGATATGGCCATTAGGAATTTTTGGTTATGCCATTCAGATTGACGAATGCTCTTGCAGCTTTCATGGCTTTGATGAACGATGTGTTCAAGCCATATTTGGATCAGTTTGTTATCGTCTTCATCGATGACATATTGGTATACTCTAAATCCAAAGAAGAGCATGAGAAGCACCTCAGGATTGTATTGCAGACCCTACGAGAGCAGAAGTTGTATGCTAAACTCAGTAAGTGTGACTTTTGGTTGGCACAGATCTCGTTTTTGGGACACGTTGTGTCGAGGGATGGAGTATCAGTAGATCCATCCAAGATCGAGGTTGTAGTTCAGTAGGAACAACTGAGGACAGTTACTAAGATCAGGAGTTTTCTGGGTTTAGCAGGATATTATTAGAGATTCGTCGAGGGATTTTTTAAATTAACTGCTTCGTTGACACGTCTCACTCGAAAAAATGTTGCATTCGTGTGGGACGAGGATTGTGAGAAGAGTTTTCTAGAGCTGAAGCGTCGATTGACCACCACTCCGATTCTCACTATCCCTACCAGCTCAGAAGGATTTTCAGTGTATACCGATGCTTCACATCAGAAACTGGGCTGTGTATTGATGTAAGATGGGATGGTAGTTGCTTATGGATCTAGACAGTTGAAGGACCATGAGAACAACTATTCGACCTACGATTTGAAGTTAGCAGCAGTAGTGTTCCACCAGTTGGGTGCTCCTGATGGCCTCGTCCTACTTTAAGATGTCAAAGGGGGCCAGCTTACCCCGAATATGTAAAACCCAAATTTTCCTACATTAGTAAATAATTGAAAGTTGATGAATAACTATGTACTCGAAATAATGTTATGCAAGTCCAAAGTGATTAAGTGCTCGGGATTGCAGAACGGGGCCAGAGGCATAAAAATTGAGGTAATGCTCTGAACTTGAGAATTCTATTGAGAATGTATGTAAGTTCATAAATGATGTTGTAAAGTGAAAACTGAAGTAATGAAAGTGAAAAAGTTAATAAAACTCGAGTTTACGTTAAACCGAGAAAAAAATGGGCCTAGTTACGAAAATAAATTTGGAATAAATTATAAAAAATTAAAGAAAATTATTCCGAGACCATGGAAGTTAGTATAAGGTAAAATTTACTTGGGGAATTAAAATCAAGAGGAAATATAGAGGTTCTGATATTTAAATGAATTTTTAAATTGAACCTAAAACTTAAAGCCATTTTGCTCGATATTGACCCAATCAAGTAAAATGAGCTCAATCGAGAAAATTTTCTTAAACAAGTGACCCCCAATTTCTTATGAGAGATACTGAGACATAGTAAGACACTTGAAAAGTAAAAATTTGAAAGAAATTGGATTAAAAATAATTTCTAAAGATTTTACAACATTGGTTAGTGGATTGCCTTATTGCAGGCAGCCTGTACACCTAACAAAGATAAATCAATTTGAAGCCCATCCAATGGTCACAAAATTCCCAACTCCTCTAGATTTAATCCTCACCCTTCAAGCTTTCTAAATCCTATTTTTATACCTAGAAAATCCATCAGACGAGGGAAAATAAGCCTTGCCTTTCTCTTCTCCTTCCTACCAAAACGTTACTGTACAGCCAGCATTGGGTGAATTTTTTTGGGCCCTTCCAAGCAGATTCAGGGAATGGAAAGGGGAAAATCTTCCCCTGTGCATCCCATCTAACATATAAAAAATCTAGCAAAAAAATAGTTCATCTACTAGGAGAAATCTTAAAGATAACCAATCCTGTCTTTTTCCCATAGGTGTCATTGTGCAACCTTGTTTGTACGATTTTTTTGAACCTCTTCCAGTCCTTTTCTGATCTTGACCAAAAGGTACGATTCTTTCTACTTGACCCCTATACAACATATAAAAGTTTCAGCTCTATTAAAGATAATTTGCTAGGCGAAATTGGAGAGGGAAGATCAAAGACAGAAACTGTCTTGTTCATGAGGTGAGAGAAAGCTTGATTTAAAATGTTTTTGGTTGGATTTTGTTATTGTTTTGGATGATTTTTAGATGTGAACTTGATGATTTATAGTTGAGGAACAATTTAGAGAATCAAAGGGTTGATCAACTTTGGTCAAAGGTAAGAGAAAGTTAATGAATGATGAAGATGAAGAGATATGTTGATGTTTGGTTGTTTTTAAGGATTTTTAGTTAAATGAAATTGATGGAAATGATTTGTATAGGCATTATTGATTTCGGCCAGCCTAGAGTCTCGATGTAAATGATGAAATGTGACTTGATTCGTGATTATTAAATGTTTAAATGATACCAAAGAAACTTGGTTTATAGCTCGGTTAAGTGAAAAATCGAAAAAGAGTATGAATTTAGCAAATTGAGTATTGTGGATGAGTAAATGAGGTCTAGGATAAATGTTTAAGTTATTAAGTTGATAACCTCAAATTTAGTTGAAAGAAAACTAATGAAATAGCTTAAATCGAGATTTTATCGGTAAAACTAAGAAAATGATAAAGTTGACGAAAAGGTCAAACTTAGTCAACATTTTAAAGATAAACACTTAGTTAAGTGTGTTAAGATGATATTAAGTTATATTTGATGATTTAACGTTATTTTGGGCAGCTCGAGAATTCAGCATGTGAATCGAGGCTAGTCTGAGGCCCGAGAATATTACACCGCCCAAGGTGCAAGAGGTAAGAGATGCAATCGTTTTGTGTATATGTGTTCTTTACCTATGAAAATGCTTTGGTAGCATGAAAATATTTTATAAATGAGCATATTTCTTGAGAAAAGTATTTAACTTGAGATTTTTTACTTGAGTGCATGTTTTACCGGTTTGAGCTCGGTTTTGTGATTTGAATGTTTTATGAACAAATGTATTTTTTATATTTGAAGGAGATTTATGAGCAAAAATATTATGAGCTCTACGTTGAAGGCAAAACTATTTTCAGCATAATAATGACATGTTTTTGAGACTAAGGGCTCGTCATGCTATCTGCACATCGAATGCATGCCTCTGTTTTGGTAACGTGAGATGCCTCTGCTTTGGTAGCGTGAGATGCCTTCACTTTGATAACGTGAGATGCCTCCGCTTTGGTAGCGATGAGATGACTCCGCTTTGGTAGCGTTGAGATGGCTTCGCTTTGATAACGTGAGATGCCTTCGCTTTGGTAGCGATGAGATGACTCCGCTTTGGTAGCATTGAGATGGCTTCGCTTTGGTAACGTTAAGCTGATGCTGTATGACCCTGATCCAGTCAACAGCGATGTCGTGGCCACTGGTAGTTAATGCCCTCATTTGAGGATGCCCTCGGTTGAGGATGACGTGATGTGATGGTTATTTTCATGACATTTATATTATGCCTAGTCTCCATAACTATTTTGAGAAACGATGTATTGAGAAAATGAGATAATGATGTTTTCATGAATTGTGATTTTAATCACGTGCTTATAATTATGCGAAATTACGCCACTATTACATTTCTTCTTGATGATGATTTTTAAATCTCATATACACTCCTTACTGAGCTAGTTGAAGCTCACCCCTTTTTTTCCCTTCTCTCAGATTATTTGCAGTAAGTGCCAGTACCTGCCGTGTACGTGACATAGGCTGGTGAACAAGACTCTCCCCAGGCTATTGCTTGTACACACTTAAGCTAATATTCATTTTGTATCCAAACAGTATAAGTAATGCAGACACTTGTATTTAAGAAATGTTGGGATGTAATCAGAATTGTATTTGTATATAATGTAAAAATAGGTTGTTTATGATACTATGTGGCACGATCAAATTAGATGATAGTATTTGATTTATCCTTGGGTTGTTTGATGATGAGATGAAAACTTAAAATCAACTGCATTGTGGATATTGAATTGCCTTTGAAATTGGCAAGAGGATAGTGATAAATATAAATGGAGATGTTGTCGGATTTTCATTAGAAAACGACATAAGTATAATCGAGTATAAGAAGTTTAATAATGAATAGATAAGAGAAAAACTGACATTATACATGAATGCACCATGAGTAGGAAGTTAAGTGACAAAAAACAATAGCTCTCAATTCCACGTTTCCGGGGCGTTACAGAATAAAAGGCCTCAAACTTGACATGAACCGTTGAACCTTCCTATCCTCACTACAGAGGGTTTTTAAGTCATATCGACTTAAAGATGAGAACTAGATTCATATTAGTCAACTAATTGAGTGCCTTGAGTCAAAGCCAAAAACTCTACTTGCATCTTCCTTTAAGCTGTCTAAGGAATAAACTGATGATTAAAGGTAGTCAAAAAAAATCTCCCAGGTGATCTCAAGGTACCCGGCTGGTAGACTTGCCTTGGTGGACTTTCACTAGTGATCAGCGTTGCCTTCAAGTATAAAGGTAGCAAAATTCATTTTTTTTCGAGGAGGAACTCTTCAAGTAGTCAAACAGTTGCTCTATCCTCAAGAGCTAGTGCTCAGCCACTATAGGGTTCTTTATTCCTTTAAAGGACGGTGGGTTGAGCTTTTGGAATTTACAGATGTGGGTTAGATGCCTATTATACTGACCATTGGTGGCTACTGGGGAGCCTGAGGTTGAGGTAGTGGTGGCAGTTGCAAAGCCGTTGGTTGTGGTGCTTCTTACGGTCTCAGCCTATTATACCGTAAGAGAACCTCCCCACCGAACAGAGCCTCCCCGCCTCCTCGGGCTTAAGGATGTTGGCTTAAGGATGTAGGGCTTAAGGATCTTACCAACTTTCACAATCTCATACGTATCACAATGTGCAAACTTGTGCGAGCAAAGCTCTAGCACGACTCATGCATCCTATCGTAAAGAGACCACATATGAGCATAGCTCTAGTACGGTTATACTCATAAGAAAAACCATTCAAAAGTCACGTACGAGCAGAAGCTCCAGTACGGTTTATAAACATCATCATAGTTTCCAAATCAAGGTGCGAGCTAAGCTCCAGCACGTTTCATACCAATGAAAACATAGAAATCTAGCACGAGCGAGGCTCTAGTGCGATTTAATTCACATAGCTCGATAGGCGGCTCATATGCATTCAAAACACATCACAAACATGTTTCGCACCTCACATGTGCTATTTCATAACATCAATAAAACACTAGCCAGCCTATCATTTTATTTGCTCAAAGAAAAGAATGATGTTTTGCAAAATATTCAAAACACGTGATTTATGCAATTATTAGCCTTACTATCCCCTTTTTCAAGAACCATTTCGAAAACCAAATCTCATACATTTTCTCACAGCCATTCACGCATATCAACAACCATTTACTTAAACATTTACGCATTTCATAAACGCCCTATATCGACCCACAAAATATGAACAGCTACCTCTATATACTTACAGAATTCTCTTACCTGGAATCGCGACGCGTGATTTCACTTCCTTAAAGCTGTTTTCTTGTACGGTTCAATTCGTTTCCACCGGACTCTTCGGGACTGCACACAGTCATACTTCACATTATACTCGATCCATGTAACGCAACCCTTGTGCTTGCTATAGTCAATTCAATCTATAGCCTCTATTAACGTTTATGAGGTCTCGTTTCATTACTTTTGTCACGACCCAATTCCATTCCCTTTAACCGAAAATCACTGAAAATTTTTCGCGTTTTACTGTTACCTTACCCGGTAGTGAACTAAACTCACCACACATTGTTGGGCTGTGAGCCAATAATAATCACCACATCTCATTCATTCTCAATTAATTAAAACGATGTCATACATGTGCATTTAATCGCGTATTTATACGAATACATGTTTTACTGACATCTACATCCCCCATAAGTACAACTCAAAAGAATACTGTGCTTTTACATTGTTTAGATACAAAAAGAATCACTGTGTATATACCTCTTAGCGATGGAGATGCAGCGGAGTCCAAAATACCACGCTTCAGTCCTTACTGGGCTACTATGCACGCTCTGTAGGGGGAAAAATAGAGTGGGATGAGCAACCACACGCTCAGTAAGGCAATAATGCAAGCATGGTAGATAACTACTCTATCTACATACTGATAGTGTTATGCATAAATCATTTATGGTAGGAGCATGAGGAATAAAACTATGCCATGTAAATATACATATATATTATGTATCAAAATCATGTGCATTGGCATATAAAACATGGTAGAAACATCATGTATAAATCATCTCATGCTCAATCTCATTTAAATTCATAAAAGGGCAATTCATTAAGAAACCTCCTTTTTAAACCAACACCATAACACCACCAAATCAACTCACAATCACAACCACATTTTCATTCCACAATCCACGCATGTGTATAAAACTAGGTCACTATATCATAAGTGCCTATGGGAATCATTACATCATAAATCATCCCAGACCACACGCATCCAGGTGTGCGGGGTATCATGCTGGCACGAAGATGGATTATCCCTTGCCAGACTTTCTCATCAATAACCATCATGCGGTACATCGTACTCCTTGTGATATACACGGTACAGCGTACTCCGCAAACTCATATCGTGATTGGGGGTGCCATTCCTAGGTCTTATCTACCCCATACCAAGAGTGTTTCATATTCCGTGAAGGAGAGCCTCCCTGCCGAACAGAGCCTCCCCGCTTAACAGAGCCTCCCTGCCTCCTCGGGCTTAAGGATGTTAGCTTAAGGATGTAGGGCTTAAGGATCCTTCCGTAAGAGAGCCTCCCCACCGAACAGAGCCTCCCCGCCTAACAGAGCCTCCCCGCCTCTTTGGGCTTAAGGATGTCGGCTTAAGGATGTAGGGCTTAAGGATCTTACTATACCCATGTAGGAAAGCCTCCCTGCCTAACAGAGCCTCCCCGCCTCTTTGGGCTTAAGGATGTTGGCTTAAGGATCCCACCGTAAGAGAGCCTCCCCACCAAACAGAGCCTCCCCGCCTCTCTGGGCTTAAGGATGTTAGCTTAAGGATGTAAGGCTTAAGGATGTAAGGCTTAAGGATCTTACCAACTTTCACAACCTTATGCTTATCACCATGTGCAAACTTGTGCGAGCAAATCTCTAGCACGACTCATGCATCCTCTCGTAAGGAGACGCGTACGAGCGTAGCTCTAGTACGGTTATACTCATAGAACAGACCACTCACAAGCCACGTAAGAGCAAAAGCTCCAGTACGGTTTATAAACATCATCATAGTTTCCAAATCAAGGTGCGAGCTAAGCTCTAGCACGTTTCATACAAATGAAAACATTGAAATCCAGCGCGAGCGAGGCTCTAGCGCGATTTATGTCATACAAATATGATAGGCGGCTCATACACAATCAAACAATCCCGAAGATCGGGTTTAACACTCACAAATGCTTTTCCACAACAACCATACAATACTAGCCTACCCATCTACTAGCTTGCTTAAAACCAAGCAATTCGTTTTGGAAAAACATCAAAACATTAGATTTATGCAATTATTAGCCTTACTATCCCATTTCATAAAATCCACTTCAAATCCAAAACCACGCATATACTCATCATCATTCACGAATACCATCAACATTTATTTGAGCAAGCATGCATTTCATAAACACCCAATATTCACCCACAAGTTCAAAGTACGAGCAGCTACCTCTATATACTCACAAAATTCCCTTACCTGGAATCGCGATGCGTGATTTCACTTCCTTAAGCTGCTTACTCGTACGGTTCGGTTCTCCTTCAACGAACTCTTCGGGACTGCACAAAATCGTATCCTGCATTATATTCGATCCATATATTGCAACCATTGTGCTTGCTATAGTCAATTTAATCTATAGCCTCTATTAAAGCTTATTTGGCCTCGTTTCATTACTTAATCCATAACTCGAGTCTATGGATCTTCTTAGGCCTATTATCTTATTCAAAATCGATATCAAATCGACATAAAGCTCATAGTGTTCATATTTCATGAATCCCCTCAATATGCCATTTATCAAGCATATTGATACTCATTTCCACAATTTCTCCAAACTCACAATGTAATCTCATCTAACCATCTAAAATCATAAGCATCATCTCACTAACAACTTTAGCTTGCTCATAAATCATAAACTCATTCAACCCATAAATTCTCACATCATACCCATTCTAGGTTACACCAATTCCACCACATCCTAGATAATTTATCCATCAATACTCATACCAATCAACTCCAAAATCAATTAAATAGCTAATGCATTTGGATTGGAGTGTTAGAATCTTACCAATATGATTTTTCTTCTTGCTCCAAATGGAAATGCCCTTAACTCCTTCAATTCCAAAAATGGGACAATGCCCTCTCACTATGTTGTTCTTCTCTTTGATAGGAACAACTTTGTCTCTAATGATCTCTCATCAAATCTCACTGAAAATGGTTGATTTTAGAGAAGGAAAGTTAGGTTTTTGGGTTGAGATTGTAAGGTTAAATGTTTTTTCGAGATTTCCAGATTTTCAGCCCTCCTTATATAGAAATAGCTTGAGGAGATCGATCTGGTCCAAGAGGAGATCGATCTGGTCCCTTAAAATCCCTCTTTTTTAAGGCATTTTTAAGCCTGAGATCGATCTGTCGAAGCAATGAGATCGATCTGTCTAGGCATGAGATCGATCTGTCGAAACATGAGATCGATCTGCTCCCAAACAGAGAGCTAAGGAGATCGATCTGGGTGCTTGGGGATCGATCTTTCCACTACAGAATGCTTGAGAGATCGATCTGGCTCCATTGGAGATCGATCTGTTCTATTCTTTTGCCCACATAAGAGCCTTCTGGCTCTTCCAGATCGATCTCTCATCCTATGAGATCGATCTGGACCTCATGTTTTCCAGATTTCCTGCAGTTTCTTTGCTGCAACTCATACCAACACATCCTTAATCTATTGCCATGGCCATTTTCTCATCCATCCACCTTTATAACTTGAAAATGGCATCCATTCATACCTTATGCACATTGAAACTTGTGTGCATTCATTGTATGTTCAAAGGCATGCTACATAAAACCAAATGGAGGCATAACTCCATTCCATTTTACCACACTACTCATCTTGAGTCTCAATCACATCCATCACTGGCTAGAACTCATTTCTTCGTATTCATACTCAATGAAACTTGTATGTACGTTACAATTTATATTACACATACATACATTGAATCCATGGACTTACATCAATCATACTTTACATTACAAGTCCATTCATATTATTTGATCCAATTACACACATTACCCTTATACATATACGGGGTCTTACATTCTCCCCTCCTTCAAGGAATTTGGTCCTCCAAATTAGAACCAAGTCACTCTTCAAACAGTTGGGGGTACTTCTCCCGTATCAAGTTCTCCAATTCCCACGTGGCCTCTTCCGCCGTGTGGTGTTACCAAAGCACTTTCACCAAGGGAATTATCTTATTCCGCAACACTTTCTCCTTCCTGTCCAATATCCGAACCGGCTTCTCAACATACGTCATACTCTCATGGAGCTCCAACGGCTCATATCTTATCACGTGTGCCGGGTCCGGGTGATACTTTCGAAGCATCGAGACGTGGAAGACGTTGTGGACATTTGCCAAGTCCGGTGGCAATGCCAATCTATACGCCTTATCTCCCACTCTCTCCAAAATCTCGAAGGGTCCGATATATCTAGGGCTCAGCTTGCCCTTCTTACCAAATCTCATAATACCCTTCGATGGTGATACCCTCAGAAACACCGACTCACCCTCATCAAACTCCATTGGTCTTCGTCTCTTGTCAGTATAACTCTTTTGCCGGCTCTGAGCTGTCCGTAATCTCTCACATATCGACTGGACGTCCTCAGATGCCTGCTACACTAAGTTCGGAGCAAAAATCTGTCTGTCACCAACCTCTTCCCATCCAATGGGGGAACGACATCTACGCCCGTATAATGCCTCATAGGGTGCCATCCCGATACTAGCATGATAGCTATTATTATAAGCGAACTCGGCTAACTGCAGGTGGTCATCTCAGGAGCCTCTAAAATTCAGCACACACGCTCTCAACATATCCTCGAGGGTCTGTATAGTCCTCTCTGACTGCTCATCTGTCTGAGGATGAAAAGCGGTGCTAAAACTCAGTCGGGTCCCCAGCGCTTCCTGAAAATGTTCCCAGAAATGGGAAGTGAAGCGGGCATCCCTATCAGAAACAACACTCACTGGTACACCATGTAGCCGTACTATCTCTCGAATATACAGGTTCGCCAACTGACTCAGTGTATCGGTAGCTCTCATAGCCAAGAAATGGGCGGACTTAGTCAACCGGTCCACAATAACCCATATGGCATCATGACCTCTACGGGTCCTCGGCAACCCCATCACAAAATCCATGGTGACATGCTCCCACTTCCATGTCGATATCGGTAGAGGCTGCAATAATCCTGCAGGCTTCTGATGCTCTACCTTCACTTGCTGACAAACGAGACACTTAGCGACATATTCAGCAATGTCTCTCTTCATTCCAGACCACCAATAAACCTTCCGAAGGTTTTGATACATCCTGGTACTTCCCGGATGTATCGTATACTTCGATGAGTGAGCCTCTGATAAAATCGTTCTCCTGATCTCAGGATCCCTGGGAACGCATACTCTGCCTCTGAACCTCAATAAGCCATCAGCATTCTGCTCAAAATCAATACCCACACCTGTCTGTATCTGCCTCAGCCAATCGATATATCGTCGATCGCTCTGCTGGGCTTGCCGAATACGGCCAATCAACTCTGGCTCTAGTCTCAAACTAGCCATGATCTCAAGTCTCTCCGATCCAGGTGGGGTTACATCCAAACTGAGGTTCGCAAAGTGTTCTAACAATTCATGTTCCCGTACCATCATATATGACACCAACCCAAGGTTCTTTCTACTCAAGGCATCAGCAACTACATTTGCCTTACCTGGGTGGTACATGATTTCACAATCATAGTCTTTCAGGAGTTCGAGCCATCTCCTCTGTCTCATGTTCAGCTCTTTCTGTGAGAACAGGTACTTAAGGCTCTTATGATCTGTAAACACCTGAAATTTCTCACCATAGAGATAGTGGCGCCATATTTTCAATGTAAATACTACAGCCGCCAACTCCAAATCATGTGTCGGGTAGTTCCTCTCATGATCTTTCAACTGTCTAGATCCATAGGCAACTACCTTCCCATCCTGCATAAGCACACAGCTCAGTCCCTGGTGTGATGCATCCGTATACACCGAGAATCCTCCTGAGCTGGTAGGAATGGTGAGAACTGGAGCAGTCGTCAATCGACGCTTAAGCTCCTCAAAACTCCTCTCACATGCCTCATCCCACACAAACTTAACATCTTTTTGTGTGAGGCGTGTCAATGGAGCAGCTAGTCTGGAGAAACCCTCTACAAATCTCCGATAATATCCTGCCAATCCCAGGAAACTTCTGATCTCAGTAGCTGTCTTGGGCTGTTCCCACTGTACAACTGCCTCTATCTTGGATGGATCCACTGATACCCCATCCTTTGACACAACATGCCCTAGAAATGAGATCTGTTCCAACCAAAAGTTACACTTGCTGAGTTTGGCATACAATTCTCTCTCTCGGAGGGTCTGCAGAACTATCCTCAAGTGCTCCTCATGATCTTCCCTGGACTTGGAATACACCAAAATATCATCAATGAACGCTATTACAAACTTGTCCAGGTATGGCTTGAATATATCATTCATCAATGCCATAAATGCTGCGGGAGCATTCGTCAATCCGAATGGCATCACCAAAAACTCGTAGTGGCCATAACGGGTACGAAATGCTGTCTTGGGTACATCTCCACTCCTGATCCTCAACTGATGGTACCCTGACCGCAGATCTATCTTAGAAAATACTTCGGCTCCCTTGAGCTGATCCAACAAATCATCGATTCTTGGAAGGGGATACTTGTTCTTAATGGTGGCCTTATTCAACAACCGGTAATCTATACACAGTCGGAGGCTTCCATCCTTCTTCCTTACAAATAGAACCGGTGCTCCCCAAGGTGAGACACTCGGTCTAATAAACCCCTTCTCCAACAACTCTTGCAGCTGTTTCTTCAGCTCTTCCAATTCTATCGGAGCCATTCTATAGGGTGGTTTCGATATCGGCTCTGTACCAGGCGCTAACTCAATGCAAAATTCCTCTTCCCTTTCAGGTGGTAGTCCTGGTAATTCATCCGGAAAGACATCAGGGTAATCCGTAATTACGGGTATGTCCTTCAATTCCTGGTGTGCCTCATCTATATCGACCACGTATGATATGAATCCTTCACATTATCCTCTCCATCGTTAGTAACATAACCCATCACTCCACATTCAACATTATCATAAACAATGGATTTATCTCTAAAGCATTATGCATTTAAAATCATACTCCTTGATTTACAACAATCATACAAGTTTCATATCATTTCTTTTCATCAAAGTTTACAATAAGATTGTCTAATCCTGAAAACATCAATGTTTTGGCATGACAATCCATAACAACCCGATTGGTAGCCAACCAATCCATTCCCAAAATTACATCAAAATCATTCATATTTAATAAAATTAGATTGGCTATCATTTCCTTCCCCTCTATCTTTAACTTACAATCTCTACAAACATGCTTAGTCAATTGACTATCATTCATGGGTGTGGAAATCATCAACATTTTATCCAACAATGTTGGTTTCACATATTTCAACAATTTATGTGCAAAGGAAGGTGATATGAAAGAATGCGTGGCACCAGGATCAAATAATACCAATGCTTCTAAATCAAAGATTCGGATGGTACCTTTTATCACATCCGTCGAAGCATCTGCGGTGTCCTGATCCAGTGCATGTACTCTTCCTCTGCTCACACCCGCAGCCTGTTTCCCTTTTTCCTCAGCTGTAGCCCTCCTCCTCGGGGCTGCTGTCTCAACTGGAGCTCCCTCAGGCTCCTTGCCCTTCTGTGGGGCAACCTCAATCATCTCAGTGCAGAACCTCGATATATGTCCTGGCCTCCCACACCTAAAACACGAAACAGGGGGCGCCTGACATGGCCTAGTCCCATGGTATCTCCCACATCTCCTACACTGATCTGTGGTAGGTCGTGGTCCTCCAATAGTTATACCCCTCGGTGCAGTCAAAGCTGGGTATACGGGAGGTCTAGCAGCTCTCTCCTGCACCTCCTCGATCTTAGGCCTCTTCTCGAAAAACCTTTGGCCACCTCTCTTGGCCACTCTTCCAAACCCGGATCTCTTCCGGTCTCTGTCCTTCCTGACACTGATCCTTCCAAGCTCGGAGGCATTTCGCTCAAAGTCTTGCTCACATAACTGAGCCTTATGTACAGCCTCCTCATAAGTCACAATGTCGAAGGGAGCTAGCTTAGTCCGGATGGCCAATCTCAATCCATCCATGAACTTCTGTATCTTTCGGGTCTCACTACCCATCGTGTCTGGGTCATATCTCCCCAAGGACATAAACTTGGACTCATACTCGTCCACAGTACGGTTCCCCTGAACCAAATTCATAAATTCCATCCGCAGTTTCCTCTATGCGGTAGCTGGGATGTACTGTCTCCTGAAGGCCTCTAGAAATATCTCCCACAAGATCTCAGAGTGTCTGGCCCTCAAAATAACCTCGATGGACCTCCACCAATGCTCGGCCTCGCCTTTCAACATAAACACGGCAAAGGCAACCTTTTCACTTGAAGTAGATCGAAAAAACCTATACAGTTTCTCCATCTCATACACCCAATCCTCCGTAATCACTGGGTCCTTCACCCCTCTAAACACTGGGGGTTTTAGTGCTTGAAACTCTCGCAACCTGCTCAAGTCGCAGTCATAACCCAAATCACTACCGCTCTGCTGTGGAGCGATAGGAGACTCTGTATCCTGGGCTGGAGGTGGTGTGACTGTAGCTGTCTCAGCAGCATGAGGTCTCTCCGCCTCTGCAGCTGCCTGTTCAGTAGTAGGCTGTGCCGCGGGACCTCGTCTGTCACCGGCGCCCAAGGCCTGCGTGACTATCTCCACCAAACTCTCAATACTCCGCTCTAATCTAGTGAAGCGAGCCTCAGTATCCTCTGCTCTCTCAGCAGGGTTCTGTGGAGCCTGCTCAGTCTGTGGCTCCGCACGGCTCTCAGGCCTGCCTCTACGGCCTCTAGCACGTGCTCTCGCCCCTCTACCTTGGCATGTAACCGGCATAGTGCCTAACTTCCTGTATTATAATAATTCATTAAGCTCAATCCATCGCGGTAGTTATATCTAAACAAAAGCACAGTACTATGGGGATGTACTTTCCTACGTTTTATTAATGACTCACATCAGGCCAACACAGCTCTGATACCAATCTCTGTCACGACCCAATTCCATTCCCTTTAACCGAAAATCACTGAAAATTTTTCGCGTTTTACTGTTACCTTACCCGGTAGTGAACTAAACTCACCACACACTGTTGGGCTGTGATTCAATAATAATCACCACATCTCATTCATTCTCAATTAATTAAAACGATGTCATACATGTGCATTTAATCGTGTATTTATACGAATACATGTTTTACTGACATCTACATCCCCCATAAGTACAACTCAAAAGAATACTGTGCTTTTACATTGTTTAGATACAAAAAGAATCACTATGTATATACCTCTTAGCGATGGAGATGCAGCGGAGTCCAAAATACCACGCCTCAGTCCTTACTGGGCTACTATGCACGCTCTGTAGGGGGAAAAATAGAGTGGGATGAGCAACCACACGCTCAGTAAGGCAATAATGCAAGCATGGTAGATAACTACTCTATCTACATGCTGATAGTGTTATGCATAAATCATTTATGGTAGGAGCATGAGGAATAAAACTATGCCATGTAAATATACATATATATTATGTATCAAAATCATGTGCATTGGCATATAAAACATGGTAGAAACATCATGTATAAATCATCTCATGCTCAATCTCATTTAAATTCATAAAAGGGCAATTCATTAAGAAACCTCCTTTTTAAACCAACACCATAACACCACCAAATCAACTCACAATCACAACCACATTTTCATTCCACAATCCACGCATGTGTATAAAACTAGGTCACTATATCATAAGTGCCTATGGGAATCATTACATCATAAATCATCCCAGACCACACGCATCCAGGTGTGTGGGGTATCATGCTGGCACGAAGATGGATTATCCCTTGCCAGACTTTCTCATCACATAACCATCATGCGGTACATCGTACTCCATGTGATATACACGGTACAGCGTACTCCGTAAACTCATATCGTGATTGGGGGTGCCATTCCTAGGTCTTATCTACCCCATACCAAGAGTGTTCCATATTCCGTGAAGGAGAGCCTCCCTGCCGAACAGAGCCTCCCCGCTTAACAGAGCCTCCCTGCCTCCTCGGGCTTAAGGATGTTAGCTTAAGGATGTAGGGCTTAAGGATCCTTCCGTAAGAGAGCCTCCCCACCGAACAGAGCCTCCCCGCCTAACAGAGCCTCCCCGCCTCTTTGGGCTTAAGGATGTCGGCTTAAGGATGTAGGGCTTAAGGATCTTACTATACCCATGTAGGAGAGCCTCCCTGCCTAACAGAGCCTCCCCGCCTCTTTGGGCTTAAGGATGTTGGCTTAAGGATCCCACCATAAGAGAGCCTCCCCACCAAACAGAGCCTCCCCGCCTAACAGAGCCTCCCCGCCTCTCTGGGCTTAAGGATGTTAGCTTAAGGATGTAAGGCTTAAGGATGTAAGGCTTAAGGATCTTACCAACTTTCACAACCTTGTGCTTATCACCATGTGCAAACTTGTGCGAGCAAATCTCTAGCACGACTCATGCATCCTCTCGTAAGGAGACGCGTACGAGCGTAGCTCTAGTATGGTTATACTCATAGAACAGACCACTCACAAGCCACGTACGAGCAAAAGCTCCAGTACGGTTTATAAACATCATCATAGTTTCCAAATCAAGGTGCGAGCTAAGCTCCAGCACGTTTCATACAAATGAAAACATTGAAATCCAGCGCGAGCGAGGCTTTAGCGCGATTTATGTCATACAAATATGATAGGCGGCTCATACACAATCAAACAATCCCGAAGATCGGGTTTAACACTCACAAATGCTTTTCCACAACAACCATACAATACTAGCCGACCCATCTACTAGCTTGCTTAAAACCAAGCAATTCGTTTTGGAAAAACATCAAAACATTAGATTTATGCAATTATTAGCCTTACTATCCCATTTCATAAAATCCACTTCAAATCCAAAACCACGCATATACTCATCATCATTCACGAATACCATCAACATTTATTTGAGCAAGCATGCATTTCATAAACACCCAATATTCACCCACAAGTTCAAAGTACGAGCAGCTACCTCTATATACTCACAAAATTCCCTTACCTGGAATCGCGATGCGTGATTCCACTTCCTTAAGCTGCTTACTCGTACGGTTCGGTTCGCCTTCAACGAACTCTTCGGGACTGCACAAAATCGTATCCCGCATTATATTCGATCCATATATTGCAACCCTTGTGCTTGCTATAGTCAATTTAATCTATAGCCTCTATTAAAGCTTGTTTGGCCTCGTTTCATTACTTAATCCATAACTCGAGTCTATGGATCTTCTTAGGCCTATTATCTTATTCAAAATCGATATCAAATCGACATAAAGCTCATAGTGTTCATATTTCATGAATCCCCTCACTTTGGCATTTATCAAGCATATTGATACTCATTTCTACAATTTCTCCAAACTCACAATGTAATCTCATCTAACCATCTAAAATCATAAGCATCATCTCACTAACAACTTTAGCTTGCCCATAAATCATAAACTCATTCAACCCATAAATTCTCACATCATACCCATTCTAGGTTACACCAATTCCACCACATCCTAGATAATTTATCCATCAATACTCATACCAATCAACTCCAAAATCAATTAAATAGCTAATGCATTTGGATTGGAGTGTTAGAATCTTACCAATATGATTTTTCTTCTTGCTCCAAATGGAAATGCCCTTAACTCCTTCAATTCCAAAAATGGGACAATGCCCTCTTACTATGTTGTTCTTCTCTTTGATAGGAACAACTTTGTCTCTAATGATCTCTCATCAAATCTCACTGAAAATGGTTGATTTTAGAGAGGGAAAGTTAGGTTTTTGGGTTGAGATTGTAAGGTTAAATGTTTTTCCGAGATTTCCAGATTTTCAGCCCTCCTTATATAGAAATAGCTTGAGGAGATCGATCTGGTCCAAGAGGAGATCGATCTGGTCCCTTAAAATCCCTCTTTTTTAGGGCATTTTTAAGCCTGAGATCGATCTGTCGAAGCAATGAGATCGATCTGTCTAGGCATGAGATCGATCTGTCGAAACATGAGATCGATCTGCTCCCAAACAGAGAGCTAAGGAGATCGATCTGGGTGCTTGGGGATCGATCTTTCCACTACAGAATGCTTGGGAGATCGATCTGGCTCCATTGGAGATCGATCTGTTCTATTCTTTCGCCCACATAAGAGCCTTCTGGCTCTTCCAGATCGATCTCTCATCCTATGAGATCGATCTGGACCTCATGTTTTCCAGATTTCCTGCAGTTTCTTTGCTGCAACTCATACCAACACATCCTTAATCTATTGCCATGGCCATTTTCTCATCCATCCACCTTTATAACTTGAAAATGGCATCCATTCATACCTTATGCACATTGAAACTTGTGTGCATTCATTGTATGTTCAAAGGCATGCTACATAAAACCAAATGGAGGCATAACTCCATTCCATTTTACCACACTACTCATCTTGAGTCTCAATCACATCCATCACTTGCTAGAACTCATTTCTTCGTATTCATACTCAATGAAACTTGTATGTACGTTACAATTTATATTACACATACATACATTGAATCCATGGACTTACATCAATCATACTTTACATTACAAGTCCATTCATATTATTTGATCCAATTACACACATTACCCTTATACATATACGGGGTCTTACAACTTTACCCATAACTCGAGTCTATGGATCTTCTTAGGCCTATTAACTTATTCCAAATCGATATTAAATCGACATTAAGCTCATAGTGTTCATATTTCATGAATTCCCTCACTATGGCATTTATCAAGCATTTACATACTCATTTCACAATTTCTCCAAACTCACAATGTAATTCCATTTAACCATCTAAAATCATACACATTACCTCAATAACAACTTTAGCATGCCCATAAATCACCAACTCCCCAAATCACACTTTCTCACGCTAGAGGCATTCCATTTTCTAGGTTACATTTGTTTCTAACACAACCTAGGTGTTTCCAACCATCCATACTCATGCCAAACAACTCTAAAATCAATTAAATAGACAATGTACCATAGTTGGAGTGTTAGAATCTTACCAAATCTTATTTTTCTTCTTACTCCAAATGCCAATGCCCTTAGCTCCTTCAATACCAACAATGGGATTTTGGGTTCTAACTATGTTGTTCTCTTCCTCAAGATGAACAACTTAGTGTGTAATAGCCTCCCCTCAAATCTTACTGGAAATGACTGATTTTAGAGAGAGAAAGTTAGGTTTTTGGGTTGAAAATGGAAGACTGGTGTTTTTCCTGAAATTTTCAGATTTTCAGCACTCTTTTTATAGAAATCACTTAAGGAGATCGATCTGCACCAAGAGGAGATCGATTTGGTCCCCTTAAATCCCTCTTTTTCAAGGCATTTTAAGCATGAGATCGATCTGTCGAAGCATGAGATCGATCTGCTCCCAAACAGAAAGTTAAAGAGATCGATCTGTATGCTTGAGGATCGATCTTCTCATTACAGAATGCATAGGAGATCGATCTGGCCCCATTGGAGATCGATCTGCTCTATTTCATTGCCCAAGTAAGAGTATTCTGGCTCTTCCAGATCGATCTCTCATCCTATGAGATCGATCTGGCCTTCATACTTTTCATATTTTCTGCAGTTTTCCTGCTGCAACTCACATCACAACGTCCTTAATTTGCTGTCATGACCATTTTCTCATCCATCCACCTTTATGAATTGAAAATGGCATCCATTCATACCTTATGCACATTGAAACTTGTGTGCATTCAT
Organism: Firmiana major; assembly: GCA_033439115.1. NCBI lineage: Eukaryota > Viridiplantae > Streptophyta > Magnoliopsida > Malvales > Malvaceae > Firmiana > Firmiana major. The sequence goes on along the minus strand of CM065911.1, from coordinate 14,897,000 downwards.
TGTATATCCAAAGGTATACTATATAAAGCCAAATGGAAGCATTTATATTCATGCAACTTCCTTCCATTTACCACACTACTCATTTTGAGTTCCATTCACAATCATTACTTGTAAGGACTCATTTCTTCATATTCATACACAATGAAACTTGTATGTACATTACAAATCATGTTACACATATGTACATTGAATCCATGGACTTACATCAATTATACTTTACATTACAAGTCCATTAGCATTCATTGATCCAATTACACGCCTTACAACTATACATGTACGGGGTCTCACAGTATATGTACATACAAAAAAAATAATAGTAATAAAAATATATAAACGCACGTAATAGTCTAGGTATGTACAATTACACGTACATACGAGGTAGTAACGAATAGGTTACAATTTTGTCGCATTTCGGACAATTCGTATGAATAGGATACTGAATATACAAGTGTCGGTGTAGGAGAATCGTAGGAGGAGCTAGGGGGAGGCGTCATTACTCGAATGCAGAATATTCGATAAATTGAGATAAGGGGTACTATTTAACTTAGTTCTGATAATGCATTCTTGTTTCACCGATAAAAGATTTTATGAAGGAGCATATAATTTAAAATGATTTATCAATGCTTTCCTACTTGTATAATTATTTACGAAGCATGTTTTAGTTTTAAGAAATATTCCCCGAGTACTTCCATGTTATGAATTGAATATTTCTCAAGGTATGAAATGTATTGAAGCTTTACATTTATTTATGATTTTATATCCATATCGTTAAAGAAACTTTTGACAATTTCAAAAGCATAGAAAAAGGAAAAGGGGAAAAAAGAAAAAATGTTTTTGAGACTATAGGCTTCATGCATGGTTACTTCTTGTGGTGCTTCGGCTCCACCACTTGGGTGCCGGTACGTAGGGCCTCTTTAGCACTTGACTCAACCTGTGTGGAAGATGTCGTGCTACTGGTAGTTTATGATGATGTTTTCGGTAGTATCTCGTGCCCGCATAGCACGCAATTGTGTTTCCCACACGGAGAGTGTCTTTGGTGCCCGTGTCCTAGCTAGGTACTAGTGAAAGTAAGTAAGATAGATACTACCCATATTTTACGAAAAAGGCTGTACGACCCTGATCCAATCTACAACCCCCTTACCATGGTCATAGGTATGATGACTCTCTACGGAGAATGACACGTATCGCATGACTTAGTTATAGCCTAATCTCCTCGATTTGTTTATGAAAGTCGACTATGATAAATGAATAAGTGTTCTTATGAGATTTACGATACTTGGTTACGAACAGATATGTTTTATGAAATGTTTATGAAAACGATGATTTTAGGAACTCATTCATGAATAATGAAATGTTTGTAAAATAGTTAAGTATGTTATTTGTTTTAAAGATACGCATGCTTTATAATTTTTATGATGATTATGCATGAAATGACAACTTATGTATTTCATTAAAGTTTGGTTCTATAAACAATTTCACATGCTTTTATATATATCAGAACTACTTTAAAAGTATTATCTTACTGGGTTTTTCTCCAAAAGCTCACCCCTCTACCTTTAGACTATTTGCAGTGATCTATAGGCGTTACCTGCCGCGTACACTATGTAGGCTAGTAGGAAAGAGCTACCCTAGGCTATTTTTTGTACACGCAGAAAGGTATACAATTACATTCTTGTACTAGACGTATTTGTATGCACAGACATATATTGGAAACATTTTGTTAGGATGTAATTTGTAAGGAAAACGATGTAAATAACATTATTTTTGGGATTAGGTTTTAAGATGATTGGTATTGAATCGAAATGGATGTATTGAGTTGTAAATGTGGATTTGGAAAGTATGCTTGATAGTTGTGGATATCTAGAATTGTTGGAAAGCATGTTTAGTAGTTGTGGATATCTAGGATTGTTAAAACAATTGAATTACAGGTGGGTAGGCTCATATATAAGCCGTTATGCTGCCGAAATTTTTATCGGCCATATATGTTAAAATATGAAAATTAAATATAATTATGGATAAAGAATTAGGAAAAATGATTTGACATTGAATAGGAATACAACCTAAGTGAATAAGGGAATAAGTGGGTAAATTAAGTTCAAAAAAAATCCCCAAATTTTCAAGGGGTAAGGATCGTTACAAAACTACAGTCTTAAAATCATATTCTTTTAGTTATAATCTTTTAATTTTTTTTATATTAGTGAGTTTTATTTTCACGAGAAATTATACCATAAAATGGTCTAGTAAAATTGTCAAAATACGTAGCATTCATATGAAAATTTTCTTATTTTGTTCATATTAAAGGTATATTCATACTTTTATCATTTAAATTAATGGTGTAACTCTTACGAGATGGAAGATGGTATATTAATTCAAATTAAATCATGGTTTCCCACCGAAATGTAAAATGACATCACACTATTAGGCTTGTGAAATACAGACATACCCATGCATGATGCACCCTCACCCACTTTCTCAAATTATTGGAACCGGCCTATTTCTTGAATTTAATCTGCTCGTTTTAGGTTAAAATCACAATCAAGAAGTTAACAGTCAATCAATTAGTATAGTTGTACACAAATTTTAAAGCTATCATTTAACAAAACTTGGATCAATGTCTCCATTTTTTTCAATTATTGTTGTCATCTAATCGTCAAAAGATATAGAGTAACATAATTAATTGTAAGGACAAAATAGATAAGACAAAGTAGAGGAGTCGGAAGCTTTCCAGTTGCTGCCTTGGCACTTAAACGTGTTATCTCCAATATTATATTTTAAAAATAATTTTAAAAACTAATTTAATAGGATTAATATTATATATACCGTCAATGTAGTTTTTAGACTCTACAAGAGAAGTTAGGATGATAACACATGTCTTATTTATTTATTTATTTTTATTTTTTTAATATATTTAAAAGACATGTGTTATCATTTTAACCTCTATTATAAAATTAAAAAAATTTTGTTGATTGTGTATATGATAATTATCTTAATAGGATTAATATACATATAATATAACAAGATGCATGTGTAACTGATAAAATATGATCGCTTGAACGACTAGGTAGAAAATTTTATATTTTTAACATATTAGATAATATATAAAATTATGTAATTTACTAAATTCAAATAAAACAGTAAATTTAAATTTTAAAATTATAAAACTTATCAAATAAAAGGAAAGATCAAATCTTTCTAAATCATTATAAACTTAAATTTATTTTGACCATTATTTGATTTTTTTCACTCTTTTATATAATTCAATATCATGCATAATGCTTTTATTTTAATTAATCTAATTATAATCTCTAATTATAGGATCTTTTTAATTTAAATCAATTTTCATTTCATTTTTGTATATCTTTGGATTATAATCAATTTCATTGATCGTTTGATGACTAGCTAAAACCTTACTTAATTTCAATCAAATTAGTAAACTATAAAGAATCAGTTTAAAAAGCAAGATATTTTTTTTTAGATTTAACTGAATTTTTGTTTAACAAATTTATTACTATTACATAAAGATAAAATATAAAATTTGAAAGTTTTTATGGTTATTTTTATTAATTCATAACGACTTTTTTTTCTTTATTTTATGTAAATATTTATATAAAAATATAATAATGTAAAAATAGAACCACCACTCGTGCGTCTTACAAGATAAGAGCTATATATATATATATAAAGAGGAATTAAGTTACATTAGTTATATATATAAAGAGGAATTAAGTTGCATTAGTGTAAAACAATTTTATTTTATACCATTTTGTATCTTTTTATACAATTTATATAATTTTAATCCGACCGATGAATATTATATTCTATTTGAATAAATTGAGTAAACAAAATTTCAAGTTAATTGAATATGTTTAACTATTAATTTGATACTGGTAACATTCCAACCGTTAATATATACTAAAAACTATATTATTCTCAATTGAAATGATAGAGATTTCAAATCAACTCGTAACTTTACGTTCATGATAGATAAGAGTTGATTGTTACATCTATAGGTTAGTTTGTAAAAATATTAATCTTATATGAAATTATAAAAATGATATAAAAAAAATTGGTTTACTGATATAACTTTATCAATCCCCTCTCTCTCTCTCTCTCTCTCTCTCTCTCTCTCTCTCTATATATATATATATATATATATATATATATTTTAAACTCCACAAATACAGTTAAGATATTATTAAAAAAATAAGAAATTGATAGAAAATATATCAAAATCTTAATCCTGTTTGTGAAATCTAAAAACTCTACTACTAGTGCATAATAATCCAAAATAATAACCATACACAAATTTTATTTAATATATACACTCATTGAATGTTGAAGATTAATTATCATAATGTTAAGTAAAAATGTGTATTTTCATCCCGTATCAAAACTTAATTCAAAATTTATTCAAATTATATACTCAAGCTGTCGTTGTTTATTATTATTATTATTATTATTATTATTATTATTTAAACGTTTTCAATGGAGAATCTAGCGAATTTGACCTAAAAACTTACCAAGTATTTTCTTTTACTCGGAAATGTGGCTATCATTGAGTTGGTATCCTTTGTTTGAAACTTACTATACCGGAGTTTGTTAAGAAAGCATGTAGACCTCAGATTTGGTTTTATGTTAGACATAATCCTAACCCTTTTCCATAATCAACCAAAATTCCAATCACATATCTCCAAAGTCATGGCCCGTTAAGCATGACTCTTCAGCTCTCTTGTTGTACTACAAGCTACCTTACAAATCAAATTAATAATTTTTTTTTTCGAAAAAAAATAAATAAAATATGCATATATATATTGCAAAGGTCATAACCATATCACCATGACGTAGGCAAGTCTCGTTACTATATGTATAGTTAACGATCAACTTCATGCACACTTCGGGTGGGTTCTATGCTTGACGCGACCGACTACAAAAGTAAATATCAAACCACGAACCAAGTCTTTCCTATGAATGTCGCTAACAGTATATCTGGTGCTTTTACCGTAGAACAAATGAGTAAATGGATTATAATACTCAAATGTCTTTGCCGACCCGACTGGAATTTCATAGAGTATTTTATTTCCAATTCCATATATATATATATATGGAAGTCCAGTCGGGTAGGCAAAGACATTTTCTCTAGCATAAAGTTCTACTTCTTAAAACATTTAAACCGTTTAAGCTTTTTCTAATAATCATATAACATAATAATGAATTTTACTTCATCTAATTAATGATCAGGAAATATCAGCAAATGGAAGACTTCTCTTAATTTGTTGTTCTTATTAAGAAAAATTTTAGAGTGGCAGTTAACTTATTTTGCTATATTTATTGAATTTTCATTTATAAATTTTTCAATTTTACAGATTATCTACCAATAAAAAATAGTAAGAAATTGAATTCAAGTATTTTACATAGAAACTCAAACTTAACCACTTTAGTCGACACTCATTAGCTAAGATTTCTCTTAATCGATAGTCTTGTCTTGACCTAACCGGCCATTCATTTATCTGCAGCTATAAAAGGCCAATGCTTTGCGACTTTGAGAGACGGGTTAAAGGAGAAAAATAACATTGACAAACAGAGAGAAAAAAGAGAGAACTATCCATGGTGGCAACAAATATGAATTCAACTGATCAGAAGGGGAAGGGGAAAGGGAAGAATGATGAAGTTAAGCTTCCAGGGTTTCGATTTCACCCAACAGATGAAGAACTTGTCGGGTTTTATCTGCGGAGAAAGGTTGAGAAGAAACCTGTCAGAATTGAAATCATCAAACAGATTGATATCTACAAATATGATCCATGGGATCTTCCAAGTGAGTATATCTGCTCATTCCATTTCTCTTCTTTCTTCTACCTAACAGATTAGGGTTAATCAGTTTAAGGATTCTGAACGTCAACCCAGGTCAAACTCAAGACCAGCTAATTAAAGGAAATTCGTCCTTTCATAAGATCAGTTTATTTCTTTGAGTATTTAAAATTATCAAAATCTCTACGGATAAATTACGCGACAGTAGGTTCATAAAAAAATTTATCTTTGAACTTGCCTGAATTAATGGAGCCTTTAGGGTTTTGATTTCACATCAACTATGGATGGTGAAGCAAATAGTTATAAAACTAACTATACTAGGAAATCAGTTATGATTAGGGCGAGTACAACCAGGTTGAACCCGCGACTGTACATGCTACGAGGAGCAATATTAAATAATATTAAATATTTAACATCTTTTTACTAGATAAATTTAATAATTCGTGTTTATAATTTATAATTATATCATATAAAATTATATTAGTATAGTATAAAATATAAAAATTTTATATTAAAACTTGTGTCAACATAAAAATAAAAAATTTTATTTTTTAATTTTTATCATAATAATATACAATTTAATTAATTTTAGTCCGTATAATCTCTGTATATTTTATTTGTATCTTTTTGTATAGTGTATAAAATTACTAAATTTACAGGAAAGCAAAAGGATATTAATTTGCGGTTCTTTCACCCCATTAGTAGACAAGGGTTGTTGGTATAAAATCGGAGTTCGATTATAAAGTCATTTGTTTAAATTTTATAAGTTTTTTATATTTAGTCTCTTGGGTTATTCAAGTGGTAGAAATGAAGTGAGATTTCGGTAGAAATCTTAAAATATTCAAATAGTTGGTTTCTGACATTTTAAATTAATGTTATATATATATATATATATATATATATATATATGTAAAAATTTTGATAAAAGTTAATCATTTATTAATGTTTATTGGTTTAAATAGTAAAAAATTTGATCTTTTTAAGTAGAATTTTAAATTCAAATCTTGTAAATAAAATAAATAACATTGAAGAGTCCTCTTTATAAGAGTTCGACGGATATGGAGAGTTTAATCAAAATAAAAAAAATAAAAATAAACAATGGTAACTATTTTTTTTGGTACATAACTATTATTGATTTTGATTAATTAATGACTTTTTATAAAGCCAACCTCAATTTTGTACTAATTTGTATTTAAATATTTTGATAAAACAATTCAATAATTAAGAAATTTTTTCTTTTTTATGAAACAATGATATATCTTATATTCTTTTTTTTTTTGGTTACAGAATGAATTTAATATCTTATTATTCTTTACACACTCTGTTCTATATCAAAATCAAACTTTAATTTTCCACGTTTTCTTTAAAAAGGAGAAAAATGCTTATTAAAAACAGAAGAAATCCTCATCAAAGTACTTGGTCTAGACATTTTTTTTTAAAAAAAAAGTGTATATTTTAATACTTAAAAGAGAAACACCACATCAAAATTGTAATAAAAATTTGCTTAGGGTATGCTTGAATATAAACAGAAGGTAAACGTTGATGGTATGAATTAAAAGTTTTGCTTGTAGAGTGAAATGAGAAATACAAAAATGAAGAGAGAGAAAAATGAAAACATAAAAAGTATATTTATTTTTTTTGTCTTTCATTAAGGCCTTTACAGGGAAGATAAATTATTCAAAACTCTTTCCATTGACTATGCATACATTTATCAAAACTCTTTCCATTGACTATGCATACATTTATCCAGGTCAAAAAGGAGTTTTAATTAGAAAATAAGACTTTGATTTATTCAAAATTCAGATAAAGGTAACTTTTTGGATTATAAAATAAGGAGGACATAGAAACGTTCAATCTTAATCATTATGCCTACTGAGATGATGATGATGATAATCACATTGATCATATTTGATATAATAAAAATAAAAAATTTAATTTCACAAGTGAATTAAGAAAGAGACCATCACATATTTCATTCTCTTTAACTATTTTCAAACATACCCTAAGATAGTATGTCCTGAAATCTAAACTTCATTGATCTTAGATCAAATTAATTTAAAAACACAATATTAGAATTTGGAGGGTCAATTGAGTGTAACACAACACTCATTGTTGCTAGAATTTTGAGTGCTTTATAATTCAATAGAAAATTTTACCAAAATATTATATGCTAATGTATAAATTAAGTTGAAATAGATGTGTTTCTAACTTGTGTGTGATGGTGTTGCAGAAGAAGAAATCAGCTGTGCTGGAAATAAAGAGTTGTATTTCTTTTGCATAAGAGGGAGAAAGTATAGAAACAGCGTAAGGCCAAACAGAGTGACAAGATCGGGGTTTTGGAAGGCCACCGGAATCGACAAGCCCATCTATTCTGTGAAAGAACCCATCTGCATCGGCCTCAAGAAATCCCTCGTCTACTATCGAGGTAGCGCCCGTAAGGGCACCAAAACCGACTGGATGATGCATGAGTTTCGACTTCCACCAATTTCCCAAGAGGCTGTAAGTTCTTCTTCATCCACCCAAAATATAAAATTAAAAAAAAAATGTTTAGATTGTAAAAATATAAAATAAAAAATAAAAAACTAACATGACATTAAAGTAGTAGTTAATTGATTGTTTTATTTTTTTGAGTTATTTCGCGATTATTTTAAAGATTACTATCAAGTACAATGGAGTTTTTAAATTACACAAATATGATTAAAATGATGACATATATCCTTAATAGAATATTAAAAAATTAAAAATACATGAAAATAAATGTATCATCGTGTTAATCCCACAATCTAAAAATTTTACTGATAGTATATGGGATAATAATCATTGTTTCTTTGCTTTGGTTCATAGGAGGTACAAAGGAAAAGAGAGATTTGAAGCATAAAACTAATTCCTCTTAAGGAAAGATAATAATCATTAAGCTAAATCTTGATTGTAGATTAATAATCCTTATTTAAATGATTAATATTATTGATTTATAGATTATAAAATGAAGTACAGACCAATAATATAAGGGATAGAATGGGTAGTATTAGAGTTGGCAAATGAGTGGGTTGGATTGGGTTCGGGTTTGATTATTTTAGATTAAATCAATTTAGGTTAAGAAAAAATCAGATCATTTGGGATTCGGATCGTTTTCGGTTCAGGCTAAGTCGGGTTTAGGTTAAGGAAAAATCGGTCTATTTCGAATTTGGATAATTTTGTGTTCAAATCAACTCGGGTTCGGGTCAATTTGAATTCAGATCAACTTAAGTTAAGATCAATTCATGTTCAAATTAAGTTGAGTTTGGGTTGCTGACTTTTTCAGTCAAATCAAATTAATCAAGTTTGGGTTCGAGTCGGGTCATGAGGATTTTTGAGTTAGGCCTTTGTCATTTCTAGTATGATGTTTCTTATTGAAAATGACTTGAAATTATATTTATAGGAATTACATAAGAAAATAAATCTTCTTCTTACATGACCTATAATAAAATGAGTTTATATATGATGTATTAACAATGTATAAAAATTATACATTATCAATACACCAAAGGTTGACACCTCATCAATAAGTAAATTGAAAAAAAGTCAAGCCCTTAAAAATAAATACAAATAATTTTCTTTTTTCAAATTGCTCATTAAGTGGTGGCTGTCGAGACCAACAATGTAAATTTCTGCTCAAAAATAAATTAAAACTGTAGTATAGATGAGTAAGGTCGTTTCCCACAGAAATTAATTAAATTTATTTCTCTGCAAAAGATTTAAAAGGAAAATATATTTGTGGATTTTTTATAATAAAAATGAAAAGAAAAATTAATATATTAAAATGTAGAAAAGAGAAATCACTATGTAAAACGTTAGAAGAAAATCAATATGATGAACCATCCAACCAAAGGAATAATTTTAGAATGAGTTCATAGAATTGATCATTGATGCAAAGATAGATTCTTTTAATCTTTACCAAATTGGTTATGGTTATTGGTACGACCTAACAACCTGTCCCTCCTTACTTCTTCGATAATCAAGATATGATTTCTAATTATTTCTCTTGTCAGTTAAACAATCTTAGATACGATCTTAAGATTTAATTTACCAACAGCATTAAAAACTAGAGAGACTACCAATTCTAACCAACAAACACACATGTAGGTTTATTTAAGCTAGATTATATATCCTCATAATATAGAATTGAAAATCTCTCTATAATCAATCATGTTATTTACCACTTATATTAGAATTCCTAAACAATTACAGATTCAGGTTTCTAATTGGTGATATAATATCTTGACAATTGAACAAATGGCTCTTTTTGCACAATTAATCAAAACAATAATTTCAATAAGCATAGAAGATACATAAATAGTAAAGATATAAAAGAACAAAATAAAAACTAATTAGATCTCACAATCTCTTAAGAACCCAAATCTTTAATTATCCTTTGGCTGGACTAAATAATTTAACAAGCCATGGAGTGGAGAGAAAAACACCAAAGAAAAAGAAGTCTTTAATTGCCTAACGAAAAATAGAATAGTAGAATGTATGTTGTGTGTTGGATGATCTAGTCGTCCCTCTCTCTTAATCTATATATACTAAATATCATAGCCCCAGAATCTTGTTCAAAAGGAAACTTCTGATTGAGTTTGATTACAAATCAACTTCTTTCATTTTTTGACCATTAATTGCTTTATGTCCAAGAAAGTCATGTCATATCTCCCTTAATAATTAAAATATTTCACTTGTCATCTTTAGACTAGTTAAGTCAAATTCAGTTACAGGTGATGGAGTTTTGACTTGAATCCACATATTTAAGTTGCAACTCTCATCACTGCCTTAGACGTGCCCACGCCTTACACCAAGACATCTTCTGGTTTTGTGACTTGATAAAATTTTGCAACTTTAGTCCATTTTGCTCTTATTCTTTCATCCAACAATACAAAATACAAAATATAAGTCAAATACAAAAATTAAGCATATAGAAAAGTTAAATCATGGGAAAATATGACAATTAATATGTTTAATATGCAACCTATCATTAAGGCTTACTGATGAGGTGTCAACCTCTAGTATATTGATAGTGTATAGAGATTATACACTATTAGTACATCATATATAAACTCTAATAAAATTAGGATTAAAATATTTAAAATATTCAATAATCAGTATGATATTTTTTATAATATATTTATCAATATTTAAAAATTAATTACTTGTTTTTCATTTTATATTTATTTCTATAATAATTGTTAACTCTATGTGATTTAACAGTCCCTACTAAATATTATAATAAACTATTATATATCTCTTCAATTTCTCTTGAACTTTTAAAGAATAATTAAAGGCATTAAGTATAGGTGGTGTAGCTCTTGTACTATGTGATAGATTAGTCATTAGATAATTCTACACTAGCTCTTGTAAAATTTTGATTGGTTAGGTTCAAATGAATGCAATATAAAAAGCAAACTTTTAAATTTAACCAGATTCAAAAAAAATATATATAACACTCGTGTTATTGAAAAAAAAATAGATTTTTATATAATATAATATTTTGATCATTAATATGACATATAAAAATTTAATGTTAATCTTAATTTAAATTTGAATCTTTTTGGGTTTGGGTTAATCTGGATTCGGATCAATTTGGGTTTCAATCAATTTGACTTCAGATCAATTTAGATTTGGATCAAGTCAAGTTTAAGTTAATCTGAATTTGGATGAATTTGGATTCAGATCAATTCGGGTTCAGATCAGATTGGGTTCGGATTAGTATGAATTCAGATTATTTAGGTTCAGATTAATTCAAATTCAGATTGGGTTGCGTTTGGGGTATTGACTTTTTTTGGTTAAATCGGATGTGTCGAGTTTGAATTTGGGTAAATCGAGTTGGTCAGATCGAGTCAATTTTTGCCACCTCTAAGTAGTATTATGATGTTTCTAAGGTTATTAGATTGTCTAACCGACAATCCTAAAGTTTAATGGATTGACCTTCTAATGTTGTACACTCCTAACCAGATCGTGATGATCATCTTTGCTCTAATCTAACATATAAACAGCTGAAAAGAAAAACAAAAAAAGAAATGCTACTAGTTAAACTCATTATGCATTTATTGTAACATATTTCATAATACTAATACAAGTTTGTGTAAAAAAACAAATCCAAATATCTAAACATTTTTATCAATAAAAGAGAAATCAAATTCGAATTTTGTTCTTCGAGTAAGAAAGCATATACCAATCAACTTAATCAAATATTCGAGGATAAATACCGTGTTGTTTTTAAATATTTTTATTTAAAAAGGTTAAATTCAAATTATTTTCTTTTTTTTTTCATAGGTAGATACAATAGGAAATGAAGAATCTAACTTTGGACATAATCTTTTTTAAAGAAAGATAACAATCATTAAGTCATACCTTAATTATTAAATTTGAATTATTTTCTCTAAGCAAGAAAACATGCATAGACTAATCAATTAAATTAAATACTTGATGACCATGAATATGAAGGGTTGTGAATGTTACTCTTGAACTTATCTTTTCATTATTAAACTCCTCTTATTCGATTATACTTACATCACTTTTAACGAAAATCCGACGGCATAACCTCTTTTATATATATATATATATATATATATATCCTCTTGTAAATTTTTAAAAACAAACACAAATATCCATAACCAGTTAATTTTACTTCCATTTTATTACTGAGACATTCAAGAGACTCTCAAACATCAGCATCTAAATTTATTATATCACATAGTATCGAAACGACTCACTTTTTTCCAAGTTACATGTATATACAACCATGATTACATCCCAAACGTTTACTTATATACAAGTATCTATACTACATAAGTTGTCTGGATACAAAATGAATTATACCTTACACGTGTACAAGAAATATCCTGATGAGAGTTTCGCCCACTTGCCTATGTCACGTACATAGCAGGCACTGGCAACTACTATGAGTAATCTGAAAGGAAGGGAAAATGGGGGTGAGCTTCAACTAGCTCAGTAAGGAGTGTATTTAAAACTAGAAGCAGTAAATTAATTCATTTGTAAAATAATGGTACAATTCACATCTCAAACTACATGATAAAAATCATCCGAGTATATAAACTCAAAACATCAACTCATTATCATATTAAATCATATTTCATAATAATATGGAGACTAGACATTTATTATTCCTGTCATGAAAGAAATCACCACTCCATCCTCAAAAGAGGGCATCCTCCGAAGAGAAAATTAAGTACCTATGGTCATGGTAAGGCTGTAGACTGGATCAGGGTCATACAGCATCATCTCAATGCCACCCAGGCGGTATCTCATATAAATAAAGGAAAGCATCATGACAGACGCATAGAATATGCATAACATGGTCAAGGTCTAACCCGATCTCAGGTCGTCGGCTTGAATTCCCTTGGGTCTCACTCAATCGACCCCCAGGTTTTTCTGATTCGCATGCTATTGAACCTATAGTTTTAAAACATACCATTATTATACTGAAAATAGTTTTGCAACCATCATAGAGCTCATAATAGCTTTATTTCATAAATCTCATACACAAATATATATATATATATATTTGTCTGCAAAACTTTAAAATCACGCAATCGAGCTCAAATAAAGCAAAACATGCACTCGGGTAAGAAAACTCAGGCTATAAGGGTTTATTCTTATTTCACAAAATATTTTCATGCCACCAAATGCTTATTTGTAGATAAGACATTTAGGTATTGAAATTGGTTGCATCCTTACCTAAATGAGGCTGAGGCAGCCTTGACTCGTTGAGTGCCGGGTTCGCCTCATTTTACGTGCCAACTTCTCGAGCTGTCCAAAACAATTTCAAAACAATCAATTAATGCTCAATTTCATCTTTACTTCATATTTATAGTCACAACTTGTGACATCTACAACTATCCCTAGGCGCATATATAGGCGAAAACATTTTAAAGTGAATTAATATTGGCTAGTGTTTATTATTATTTCTTTAGGATCTTTTTCTTGTAGATCTGTGTCCAATATAAGTTTAAAACTTTTAGACTAATATGTGGAGGATTTTCTTTAAGACCTAAAACTTTCTAGAAATTTGGACAGCATAACAACTGCAATTGGACCTAACTCAACCTGCAAATAAGAGCAATATGCAGCTCATATCCTCAATTATCAATCACACATCCACAATTTAACAATCTCGTAAATAGATATGTATCAGCAACCCTAGCTATCCACAACTAACATCACATAATCCCGAGTAATTAACAATTGACAATAGCCCAATTGCTAAAGATTTAAATCGATTTACGAAGTATTACCTAACTAAGTAAATAGATCCTAGTATAGGAGCAACACTCTAAAACTCAGCTATTACATCCCAAATGATTATTACTTAAATTCGTGCATACATACAAGTCTGAAATAAAAACTTTACAATTGTTGTGTATACCTTAGCACAAAAGTCGCGCTCTCAACACGAGAAATCAGGGATTTTCGAGCGGTTCACCCATGAATTAATCTAAAATGTTTTCAAGAAAGGGGTGAGCAACTACACACTCAGTAAGGAAATCATATAACTGAGGCTAATAAAATACCGAGTAAGCAGATATATATAGTTTCTCAATTTAGGTAAATCATACACTCTGTAAGACGATGCGCAATTTTTATAAATCAATGATTAAACACGAAAAAGTAAGATAAGTTAAATCAACACGTTTCTCAAAACTGAAGATTTCACAAAGCTTGCTAACAATCCACTGTTTATAAATCAGTAGTGTAGAATTTAATACACGAAAACCTTGAAATACGATAGCCTAACATTTATGTTGAAAACAAGTACAGTCTAGTAAACGCATACATTGGCTCATATTAAATATTTGATACAAATAGGAGAGATGTGGCGCAATCCAAAACTCGTCATGGAACCAGTTACACAATGTAAACACATATGGCCATAGTGACTACCGTCATATCCTAAACTGATCAGGTCTGGACTAGGGTACTGAAGACGGGATCAAGGTCTACAGTGATAGGTAGTTTAAAAATCTCAATGTCACAAAAGCATCTCCGTGAAGCACTTAGCATCGTAAGGCAATCACATAGAACCTCCTACCAGTGCTAGAGGTGGCTCTCACGACCCATAATCTCGATGTCACACAGGCATCCGCGTGAAGCACTTGGCACCGTAGGACAATCACATAGAACCTCCTACTGGTGCTAGAGATGGCTCTCACAGGACATGATTGTCACAAAGGCATTTTCGAGGAGCACCAGCATTCTCAAAAATAAACCACCACGACAGATGTACAATATAAGTACGAAATCACTTTAATTCAAAACCAAAGCTTCGGGAAAGTAAACCATTGACTGTTAAAATGTGCAATATCATTTCAAAATCTACAACCATCAATTCTTTAAAACATTGCACTTTCCCAAATCACATTCAAAACAGCTCATGCAACAAATTTGTAACATCATGCATAAATGCGCAAAACGATAAATTCAGGTAGTGAGATGTTTATACTCATTTGGGTTTAACTATTTTTATTTGATATTAAAAATCAGTTTACTTATATATATATATATATATATATATATATATATATATATAACTATAACATCATTTTGAGTAAAGCTTGTAACTACGAACAAATGTTATAATATTGGTGAAAATCGGGTAAGCTAGATAACCAGTTTAAATAAATTCTAACTAAATTAACAACTTATGGTTCCTAGAAAAATTTTAACTTAACTTAAGGTATCTTATTAGCTATGAGTTATATAAATCCCTTACCGCAACCGATGTGCAACAATTACCCTTATCGCCTTAGGCACACATATATGTGTCTAAGCTTTTTTGGCACTCGACGATGCAATTGTTGCATTTTCACATGTAAAACATTCGATGATCAATCTCCATACTTATTTCAGTTTATAATTTATCTAAAACAGTTACAAACCACCGAGTGCTTCATTTTTATGATAATAAATTTCAAATCTTAACCTTTCCATAAGGTTTTATGTTTAAACCCATCCTTAAACATACATCCATATTCGGTCAGTCCACTATAAACACACAAACAGATTTCAGTCTTTCATTCTCCCCTTGTTGGCTGAATCCTTTAGCTAGGTTCATGTCTTATTTTATCCCCCATTTACATCAAGCTTAACATGAAATTATAAACTCATTTATACATTAATTACTTCCAGAAAAGAATCTTCAATAATCAGTCAATTTCAACTAAATTTCCAAATCTCTTTCTCTAGTTTGGCCGAAACTAAATCTTCAACATCAAAATCTAAATATTCCTCCATAAAACTACATGCACCAAATTTATATACTGATTATATTAAAACTTTATAGTTTTAAATCTCCGAAACCCAATATAGCATGAATCCTCAATTATTTTCATCATGGCCGAGACCTACAACTTAACATCCCCACTTATATAGCTTAAGTCTTTAATCATGTAATCATAAAACTACAGTAATCACATTGTAATTTACTGATTTAAACCTTAAATTCCAGCTAAACAAATTATCTCCAATTATCTCTAAGTGGTCGAATACCCATTGCTTAAGTTTACATTGAAATTTCAACCATAGATGAAATTTAGCATGCTAACCAGTAAATTTAACCTAAGCATATTCATAAATTTTATCCAAAATATCAGTTTTTAATTTAATTATCAAAATCCTCAATTTCTGTCAAATTATAAATCCTTAATTTTTCTAAATTCTTCAAAACCAAATTTAAATTAATTTCAACAACAATTATACATCTATAACACAATTAACATAAGAATTTAGCTGGATAAAATTTTGGTTTTTACCTAAGACTCTATTGGTACAAAAATAGAGAAGCAGGCAAAATAGGTTTTTGTTTAGCTACACTTTAGGTGTCAATGGGGAAGTAAAGGCCTGATGGGATGGTGGTGGTCGTCAGGGCTCGCGGTTGGCGGGGTCCGACGCCTTCTCCTGTGGCCAGTGGTTCATGAAACAGAGGGGAGAGGCTCGGGCTTTTGGGTTTTCTCTTTTTCGGCTAGTATCGGGTAGCAGGGGAGAAAGAAGAGGGGGAGGCTGTCGGTTCAGGGTGCCGGTCACCGACGGTGAAGAAGGTGGTTGGCAGAGGGAGCGAAAACAGAGGGAGATGGGTTTGGTTGGGCTAGAAAAGAGGGGGGGAAGAAAGAAATGGGGTCGCCCGATAGGCAATCCTGTCGCACGATCCCCCACTTTTTTTCTTTTTTTTTTTTCTCTTATTACTTTATTTATTTATTTATTTATATTTCTAATTAAATTTCTAATTTACCTAAATAAATATATATTTCCATTTTACCTAAATAATTATACCCTAACACATACATATAATTTAATTTTTTTTATTACTAAATTATAAAGTCTCCCAAAATTATTAGAAATATATTTTTACATGTATGTATACATCTCCAATTTAACTAAATAAACTACTTTACGCATTAACATAAAAATGGCTTAGTATTTAACTAGTGTCAGGGTACTTGAGTTAGAAGTCTTACATATTTCGTTTGAAACTCAAACGGGGTCAATCAGACCCTTTTTCAGTCATTTTTCCTACTTTCTCGGTTTTATCGATAAAATCTCGGTTTAAGCTATTTCATTAGTTTCTTTCCATTAAATTTATAACTTATCAACCTAATAGCTTAAACATTTACTCCAAACTCCATTTAATCATTCACAACACCCCAATTGTCAAATTTTTACACTTTTACGATTTTTCACTTAACTGAGCTATAAACCGAGTTTTTTTTTTGTATAAATTTAATTGTCTGCAACATTCAACATATTTAAAATTCACCATTTCTCTATCAACCCTAAGCTATCCAAAACTACATGTGTCCCTAGAAATTATTTCAACAATTCTTGCTTAACTAAAAATCATCCTACAACATCAAACAATCACATATATGAACATCATCATCTTCCTCCAACTTCTTACCAACTTTGACCAACTTTGACTCAACATTTTTGCTCCAAAAAGAACCCTAAGCTATTAATCAACATGTAGACATCTTAAAATCATCCAAAACAACAAGAATAACCAACCAAAAATTTTCAAAATCAAAGTTTTCTCTCACATCGGAACAGGGCAGTTTCTACCCCTGTTCTTCTCACTAGATTTTCACCTAGCAAATGACCTCCTTTGGGGTTAAATTTTTTATATGTTATATAGGGGTTAAGGAGGAATATTTGATCATTTGTTCATCGCCTGAAATGGCCAAAAGATGGTCAAAAAATTCACGTAATCTCAGTTGCTCAAGGACGCCAACGACAGGTTGTTCTGGGTGGTTCTCTCTCTTGGTTCAAATGAATCAAGAGCCTATGGAAAGCTTAATAAGTGTAGTTTAATTTTGGAGAGGCTTCGATTTTTGGGTCTTTCTAATGGGCTTCAAATTGAGCCAACTCTGATGGGTATACAGGTTACTAGTCCAGGGCAGCCCATTGCCCTATTTTGGAAAAATCTATAAAAATTAGGTCCGGCCCATTTTCTTCAAATTTTTCAATTTCCAAGTGTTCTACTATGTCTTTAGTGTCTCCCATAAAAATTTGGGGTTCACTTGTTTAAGAAATTTTTTTCGATTGAGCCCATTTTGAGCGATTAGTTCATTACTGATCAAAATCGCTTAAGGTTTTCAGTTTACTTTAAAAATTCATTTGAATATTGAAACCTCATTATTTCCACTCCATCTTCATTCCCCATGTCAATTATGCCTTATGTTAATTTTCAATGACCTCGGAATAATTTTCGTGAATTTCTAGAATTTATTCTGAATTTATTCCAAATTTATTCCGAATACTAGGAGCATTTGCTCAGTTTAGTGTAAACCCGAGTTTCACTAACTTTCTTACCTCTAACACCTTAGTTTCACTTTCTAACCATCAAAACATGTTTTAAATCACACTTTTTGAAAAATACATAAACTTGGGTTCTTACCTCGAAGTGCGTGTCTCGGGCTTCATGCCTTTATCCCGAGCTTCTCGAGTATTCTGAGCTCTACATGAACGTTGACATGAGTCTTAGACTTCTCGTTTTACCTTAACATACATAGTAGTATGAAATAAATTCGGGTTTCACAATATTACCTTCTTATTACTCTTCTTTTGAGTTTTCAACTTTATTTTCCTAGAATAAAACTTGACTAAAATTATTTCAATTATTTGACTATTTAGCCTATGATTGATATTTATGTTTTTTTGCCTATTAATTCATTGTTTTAAATTCATTTTATATTTTTTCCACTTTTTATTAAATACTTTTCTTAAAAAGTTATAATGATATTTGAATAACCATATCTCATACAAAATAAAATATTTTATGTATTGCCTACTTTTTCTCCAGTTCCATTTTTTTTTTTTTACAATGAAAGTCTTTGATCGGAATATATATAAGTACTACTCAAACTTCTTTAGAACTCTCAGATCTTAAACTTAAAAGTTGAGCTTGTATTTATATAAATAATCGAAACTATATGATAAGTACAATTGTGTTTATAAACATGAAGTTAATGCAGCAACAGATACCCTAACCTGATAGTTACAAAAGAAAACTTTTTGTATAAAGAGGATAAAAATAGATTGATTTTGATCTCTCCAGAAAATAGAGGATTATATTATTCCTACAAGTTGGATATATTAATCTTTACAGTTATGTTTGGAGTATATGATGAAGGATATAATATGATGACTATCATCTTATATGTTTGGTACACACATAAAAAGAAAGATTGGATGCAAAGAGGTTTAGTTATCATCTTAGTATAAAATGATTCAATCCTCTCCAAAATGTAAAAATTATTTCTAATATATTGTGATTAGGTAATAGATACTTATATTTTGTTCTTAAAGTCTACATTTAAAATTAACTTAAACTTTTAATACGATGACAATCGTCATTGATTAATTGATTATTCTAAATTATTTTATTTTTTTCTTATTTTATTTTTTACTATTTCTTCTTCTTCTTCTATTTTACCTCTTTTTTCTTTATTTCTTTATTTCTCTTTCTTTTTTTATATTTTTTAAATAAAGAAAAAATATAGTTTAGATAAAATAATAAAATTTTAAAAATAATGCTTTTCAGTTTTTTTCTTAAATAATCCATGCTTAAAACCAATTTTTAAATATTGAATCTTCTGTATAAACATTATTATGAATTTTTTTAAAATTTATAAAAGTTGAACTTTTAAATTTAGCTAGTATTTTTTTAATAATATGTTTATGTGCTCTCTTATTTTTTCCTGTTTTAGATTTTTTTTTCTTTTTTTCTCTTTCGGCAATAAAAGAAATGAAAAAAATTAAAAAAAAGATATGATTTTATTTAAAAAATAAAGATATTTTTTAAAACAATCATCTTATTTAAAAATATTAATTTTCAAAAATAAATATCTTTTATTTAAAATCATAAAAATTTTATTTTAAATATGAATCTTAAAAAGAAATTTAAAAAGAAAAAAGAAAGCAAAAGAAAAAATAGTAAAAATTTACCAAGAAATATTTGTAATAAAATTTTTTTTAACAAAATCAATTTTCTGGAAAACATTTAATTTTTAAAAAAATTCAATTTTTTATTTTAAAGATTAAATTTTTAAAAAAATAAATTTAACTTTTAACAATAGAAAAGATATTAATTTTTTTTAGTTAAAAAATCTTTGAATTATATTTACTGAAAAATTGTAAATTAAAATTATATCTACTTTAAAAATGAGTTATTTTTCTATTAATAAACATATCATTTATCATACTCTAAATTTTACACTTAACAAATACAATAAAAAAATGTATAAAAATCATGATATCCTACACTTAATAGTTAAACACACCAAATATAAAATAAAATAATATCATTCAGTCCTATCTATATTCTTATTATCATTTTCTCGCGTTCATCTTATGCACAAAACACTACTTATGTTTTTTATTTTACCTTTAAAAGGATCCAAATTATGATGTTGTCAAAATCTTAACGCCTGCAGGAAGTCTGGACGCTTTGTCGAATTTTCAAACGAACCCCATCAAACAAGAAGCATGCAGCAGGAGCAGCTACTGCTGCTTGGAAATCAGACTTAGATGCCACAATCAAACAGAAAGGAGCTGATTCCAGAACATCATGCTGCCTGGATGACTCAGAAAACAGTACTGACCAATACTGCATGAGTTATTGTGACTCGGTCCAACAAAATGACAGCAAACCAATTAGTTTTATGGACCAAGTTGATGAAAGAAACTACTTCCTTTTGGGAGGTGGTAGTCCATGGTCATCCACCAATTCTCTAGCACAGCAAGCTCCACTTTCAGCTACTAATTACCCCAGCTTTCGGAATCCAAGTGGCGACGTCGATGTCTTTACTGATGGAAATTGGGATGAGTTAAGACCTATGGTTGAGCTAGCCCTTGAACCCTATCCCGGCCATGCCTTTGATTGTACATAGAACCAAGCATGAATGCACGTATTATGGCAGGCAACTATAGCTTTTTTTTTTTTTTTGAACTGCCATAACAGGGAAATTAAGGGTTATGAATTACTGGCATGTGTAGTAATAATACTAGTTGCCGACAGATAAAGCAGTGCCGTGAATGACTTACTGCCGTGAATGACTTAAGTTATATGTCAGAATTCAGAGAAGGTATTGGTGGGGGTTGAAGGTAACCATGTGAAATGCTTAATAATTGAGAAAGAATAAATGAAGGATATTATCAATAGTAAACAGCTGTAGAGGCAATATTATCTTTGATTTCCTTCTTTTGGTTTTTTTCAGGTTTTGTTGATTAAATTAGTTACTGGTCAGTTTGTAGAGAGAAAACGCAGCTAGATAGTAGCTCAGGTGATTATATGCTTAGTAAGTAACTTTAAATTCTAAGTTTATGAACTTCTAGGTGGTGGTTGTTAGATATATTACTATGATTATGTTTTTCAATTTATATTATTTTTGTAGCTATATTTTTTTATTAAATACTTTATTTTTTCCTTTAAGTAAGGTGCAACTTTGGAAATAAGATCCATACACATTATTAAGTCAAATATACTCTGGTAAAGTACAAAAGCAGTCTTCGTGTTTTTGTGACAAACAGATAAACCAGTGCTCATGTTCAAACAAAACAATGGCTAGTTCAAGGCGCTAATGCTGCGTAAATGATGCAGCTGAAAGAAAATTATAGGGTGCAATGAAATCAAACGTGTACAAATATTATTATATTTATGTTCGTTTATTTATTTTTTTAATATTATTTATCTTCTATACATATTCGTTAAAGATTTTTTTATGATCATTAACAAATATTTTTATATATACATATTCATAAATATTAAATAAACATATTCATATATAAGTGTTCATAAATATTAAATAAATATATTTCTGAACATCTAAAAAAATTAGTGCGAATAAATTATATTCACCATTAATATATATATATATATATGACGTCAAATTTAAAAAATTTTATATCAATATATAATTTTAATAATTACAAATTAAAATAATTTATAAATAAATATATAATTTACAAAATTATTATTATTATAAACCCGTAAACAATCGATAAATGATTTATTAAATAATTTATTAAATAAATAAATTTAAAACAATTTTTAAACGAATTTATTCACAACCATTCACGAAAAAACAACTAATTTTAAACAAACTTCAAATATATTTATTCACCAACATAAATACATCCTCTCATGATTATTTGTTAAAATTAATAAATAAATAAAAACCAAAAACCAATCAGATTCACGGACTATCCATCCAACATTGTTTCCACCTATTAATAACTGCAAAATGTGCTTGCATTGTATGCCAAGATTCAAATTTACTGCACCGTCTGCAGGAGACACTTCCGCTGCGAAAACATTAGGAGCTACAAAATATTTAGCCATTCTTTAAGGACTTACTTCCGTCAAATTTACAATCAATACAAGGTTCCACACACTTTATTTCAAAGGCTCGCTTCTATTCAAGAATAGTTAGCATCCTCTGGGGAAATGGAATGAGAATGACACGCCACAACAACACCAAACAGCTTGTGGATTACTTAAATTATGGAACCGATAGGGAGGAGAAAATGAAAAATATATGAAGAACCTTTAATATTTCTCCTGTCAGTGACCTTGATTTCCCTACAATCAGAGTGTAAATTTGTGGAATACTTTCTTAAGGCTGGTGGAAAGAGTTATCTCCTTGCTCATGGCGGTTATCAATTGCTGGGCTAACAACAGGAATATCCAGGCTGCTTGCCTCTATCTCAGGGGCTACCTCTCTTACATCAGCTATTCTTGCTTCTGTTGCCTGAATATCACTCCATTCACCATCCCCAACTGGTTGGATGTTAACCTGATCCACTGCCATGTGGACTACGCTCTCCCCAGGTACTGGGACTGCTCTAGAAACACTAAGACAAGCTTTATCTACATTTTCTGACAAGTCCACATCCTTTGTATCAGGTGGACTGTTACTGGTATTTGAGGACTCAGTCTTCTCCTCAAAAATTTGCTTCGTATCACTCTGTTGTCTGCAAATGAAGGTTGAAGATATTATAAGCTTTTTCGCCCCGCAAGTATATTTCTGATTCTAGTTTCAGTTCTATGACAAGTACCTCAACAATACTGAACCAAGCTAAATATTATTCAATTATAAAAGCAGCAGTGACAGACCATCTTAACAAGTCAACTCAAAATTAAATTTATCTGACTAAATTATTAGATTAACCTGCATATTTTGAATAATTTACAGAAGCTCCAAGTACATGGAGAAAATAGCTTTATCAACCAAAAGGGGGGAAAACAACAAAAGAGCAGTTTGTCTTACCATATAAAAGACTTTAACCGACACTGTTTTATTTCTATATTGAACAGGAGAGGAGAAGGAAGTTGGATGAAAGCACACGTTTTTATGCACCCTGAAACCCCGATTGCTATCAAAATATCCCCCCTTGAACTAAGTCAAGAAGGCCAGGAAACACTATTTGACTACGTGAAACACAAAGAAGGATCTGCATTCTCCGGCAAGATCCCAAGATTTCCTCCAACATTTCTTGATGTGCTTGGCATATTACAAAATTAACTAGTCAATTATTTCTATAACTTCTTTCACAAACAACTCATGTTGTTTATCAAATGCATGAACATACAACCACAGTTCCAAGGTTTCCAAAATGGGTAAAAGCAGGATAATTGTTATAATGCTTAAAAATATAAGAAGTCGAACCTTTGGAGATGTGCCTGTAACACATTCATGTATGCGAGGAGGTCTTGCTTTTCCTTCACAGCAGTTGCCTCCTTCTGTACTGCTTCTTTTATTCTTGCTTCAGCATCCGTTTCTGCAACTCTGACCTTCTCCTCGGCTCGCACAACTGCTGCTTCTAATATCACAACACGCTCTCGGGCTTTTGCAAGCTCAGTACGCCACATATGTGCCTCTTGCATAGCAGAGTCTCTCTGTTTAATCAATTGATCTCTTTCTTTACTTAGGACCCCAAGCTTTTCTTCAGACTCCCTCAGCTATAAACACCAAGGAAAAACTTCAAATAAACAACAATTATGATGATTATAAGCCATAGTTGTTCATAGGAATCATGAATCCCCAAACAATGGTCAAGACAATTAAAAGTAAAACATGACTGACTCTAGGTTAATTAGGTTTGAACAACAATGAAGCACAAAAAATATGATTCTTGGATGATTTAAATTCATAAATCCATCACATCAACATATGAGCAATAAGATTAGAGTTACACAGTTTAAGTTTTAGCTATACCTTTAACATGAGTGCTTCCTTTTGTTTTTCTGAATCTTTTGTCAAGCGCTCAATCTCTGCAAAAGCAATTCTCCTCTGTTCATCCATTGTATGAGCCGCAGATGCTGCAGATTCAGCAGCTTCAGCAGTCTCAGAAAGTTTATCTGCTATTTCTCTTATTGTTGAATCACGAGCTCGAAGATCTCGAGCCAAATTCTGCAATTCCTCATCCTTGACTCGTAGAGTCTCCTACAAGAATTAATACCACTCAGAAAACCAAATATAGGTAGAATGAAATGCATTAATTGACCAAGCACTAATCACAATAAGGAGATGAGAATCCCAGTCAGAAAGCCTGCTTAAGAAACCTAGACAATGCATAAGATTTATCTGGCAAAACGTTTTTCTTAAGCACCGGCATAGTCAGAATATTCATCACCATCTCCAATTTAGCCCACAATAATTAGCCCTCATAATCACACATTAAAATCTAGATACTTCGTAATAAAACAGGCACATGACCTAAGAGTGCTAGCTAGAGTTACTTTTGCAATCATTGGGCATAAATATATACCATGGATCTTCCCAGTACACTGCCAATGAGGGATTGAGTTATCAATTATGGGCATGGCCAACTATTTTGTTTAAGCCTTAGCATTCTTGTCCAGGGAAGTAGAAAATCAAATAAAATAGAATAATTTTGTATTTGGACCGCTTCCTAATAGATTAGAGTAGGCTACATGAACTAATATATGAACTTAAATTAAGTAGTCAACATGAATTCTCTCCCAAAAACTCAAAACAAGATAACCACACAAAACCACATGGTGCTATATCAACTCTCAAACGACTATAATACCTTAACCCATAAGCTTAAATATACAAACTGTATTTACTTTTGCAGATCATTAATTTAGGCCTAATATATATAGCACAGATTTCTCAATTACACCAATATGAGGCACAAGTTACAAAAATGACAGTTGACAAAACCTAACTAGCACACATAAGATTTCACGATGCTAACATTTCTCTTATCTAATCTTATCCCTCAACCAAGCTTGCCTCCAATGTTTCCGCATGGTTGGAAATGCTATCCACACTTGAGTGGGGAATAATAGAAGTTGGAAAAAATTCTATTCACAACTTTTTTGCTACTTACAATCGAAATTTGCTTTGTTTTCCATGTTATGATAAAAATGACCATAAGAAATTTACATTATTGAACTTAAAATCTAATTTCCAAAAGAATCCATTCCCAGAAATCCATTTCATTCCAACAAAATATCCCATGTTGAGATTGTTTCTTGACAGTGCACTAAATCAGATTGCCTTTAAAACATAATGCATAAAAATGTTTGGAAACATAATTTTTAGGCTTCCAGAAAGTCCACTTCCGAGGAGCATAAAAGCTTCCCGGAAATACATTTTCAGGACACACAAAATGAGAGTTAAATTTTCATAAGGGAAATAAAGTCATTTTATTAAGAGTATTTTGTCATAATTAATTAAAAAAAAAATCTGATTGAGTCGAAAAAAGTGGCTGTAAATAGAATTTCTCTAGAAGTTGTGCTATGAAGAGTTTTAACCAGTATTCACCTCCATAACATGCAGGATGCAATTAATATGGTTGCTTGGGAGGAAAAAGTTCATAAAAGCCAAAATAATCCCGGAAAGAAGATAATAATGCCTAAAACCTATGAACTTATAGAATAGGCAAGCATGTCAACTTGCTCTAAAGTAGTCAATAGTGGGAAGGTATGAATCCTTTGTTTTAGAAAAGAAGGAAAACCAGAAATCTGTAAGATCTATCTAATAAGCAGAACCACCCAGAAATATAAGCATAACCAGGTTACAAGGATTCAATATGGCTGTGAAACGTGGTACATACCCAGAGTTTGTCAAAATTTCAGAATTTGTAAGACCAAAATGCAGCCAAAAAGAGTTGAAATTGGATTCTAGTACAAGAATGTTTGGGTTGGAACAGGAAAAGAACCAAACCAAGAAACTGGTTGACTTGAGAGAGAACGATAGATATCAACAGACAAGGGCTAGTCTACTATGTAGAAAGATTAACTCGTTGACAACCCTTGCCAATAAAACTAGGCAACTCAATTACACTGTTTAGAGTACTTTTTATTCATAAAAACCCACAAAATATTAATTCCAGCCCTTAAAATAAGATGAATTACCAGCTATCCGAAAAAAAAAAATTAAGCAAAATAAGCTAAAGGCTTCAAAGCTTAAAACAAAATTCCTGCCACAGTAACATGATAGTGCCCACTACAGTACGGTGAATGGTATTTTCTTTTTTGCAAAATTGTGCTCCTGCAACAGTGGGTTTCTGCATCTACGTTGTACACACATGCACGTGCACATTCACATTCACATATCTGAAAATAATAAGCTCGTTTGTCTTCGTAAAACCAGAAATGACACGAGCCCAGGACCTGTCAGCTAAAGGAATCAAATCCACATCCGATAACGACGGGGAAAACAGAAAAAGTTTCATGTTCTGGGAAAGGACTGTAAGATGAAGTCCGACCATTGATACTACTGTTATCCATCCATGGCCAATGATTCAAAATTAGGAAAATGATGGCAGATAGTCATATTGTGCTACACGCTTATCTCTCCTTGGATCAGGACTCACTGCCACAGATGGGAACAAGGAAAAGGTACACAGCAAAAGGGGGGAGAAAAGCTGTTATAATCTTGGTTAAGGCACTGAAATAATTTCTATTTATTTTTTAATTGTCATTTCCAACCCAAATTTCTGTAGCCATGTCATTTTCATTTCAAATAATATTTTTAGGCAAAATAAACTACAAGCCATATAGCAAGCGAGCTACAGGTAAGGCAAGCTGGATCCAACCAAGCTAGAATACAGACTACTTATTAATGTAAACAATTGAAAGCAACAGAAGCATTTGATCCCACAGCTCTGCAACTAATATGAAGGCATATATTAATCTATCCAACTACTTTAAGTACAGCTAGCAGAACTGAGGGTAGAACATGCTAGGTTTATTCCCATCTACCTAATCCTAATGTACAGAAGCAATATGCTACAAGTATTTTATATGATAATTAAAATAATGGGAAAAAATTCACTATTTCAAGTACAACATGTTAATTTGACAGTAGCTGTCAATCATGTTAAAAATTTTAAGCATCGCATATCCACTCCTAACACTAGGGAAAAAGTTATCTTAACAAGTGTAAATGTTTTGCACTTCAAATATGCTTTCAATAAGTGCAGTCTGTGAACAAGGCTTCAACCTCATGGAAGATAGCATGGGCATATTCAAATAACTTAAAGGCCCACAAGCACAAGATATTGAAAGGAGAAACTAAGTCATAGCATACCTTCATAATTGTAAAATCATCCAATGGACCATCAGTGGGTCTATTTGTCACCATTCCTAAAGCATTTCTCAAACAGATTTGCATTGCTGCTTCAATTTCTTTAGAACATTCCTTGGCTGTAGAATTAGCAGCTGCAACTACTGTTGCAACTGTTCCTAATTTTGCAGAACCATTCCCACTTAAGGAATTGACAGCCTCTTTGTGGGCCTTCAGAACCAACTGCGTCGCACTAATTTTGGGAAGGGAGAAAAAAACAAACAATAACATAAAGTTAACATTAACCATACATATAAAATGAGTTGCAAGAAGAAGTCTGCAGAATAAATGGTGAGTATACTTTCCGGACCACAAGAGAAGGTATCAGGCATCATCTTCAGGCAATTTGAAAGAATGTAAAGAGTGATAAGAATTATGCTTTTGCCTTAACTTGAATCTCTTACAATTTCAAGCATTTCTGACATCTAAAGTACTATCAACCAAAAATGATATGTGCAAAAGGACACACGAAAGCTCTCCTACCAAGAAAGAAAAAATAGACCCAGAAGCACAACACACCACCCTAACCTTAAAACACTAAACAAAAACTGAGGAACCTAGATTTTTTTTTTTTTTAATTTAGCAAAAAACTCTGCCTCCAACTTGTTTAATTTACAGTCTACATTCATAGGATGTTTTAAACAGATTTCTTCTAGGTAAGCTCGAATTGGGTTCCGCTAAGAGGAATCCATCACCTTAGCTTTTCTTTTTTTCTTCTGCCAGCACCTTAGCCCTTCTTAGAAGGCTCAGGTACCCACCACAGATCATCCACAAGACATATCACATTATATTAAAAACTTGATCAATAAAACCGAACAAAAAACAAATATATATCACTTGTGAAAACAGAAACTGAATAGTAAAAAGAATGATAAAATGCAGCACAATGTAAGAAGCTAACTTACTGTAAAGTTGATACCCAAGCTCTAGCAGCACCAGGAGTCTCTGCACAGAGAAAGTAATCCTTTTTCTGGGGTGTCCCAATATCTAAATGGTAAAGTTAAGAAGCATGAAAGTTTAGCAACTGAATTTTTTCACAAAACATAATGAAAAAAAGAAACCCTCAAAACTTTTCAATCATTCTTTAAGAAATTATTTGGATACAGAAACAGCAGTCTTCATATTTTGGAAGTCCACTGCAGTTAATAAAAAAAATTGTTAATAGCAATCCCCAACCAAAGAATCGAGACTCATAGCAACAATCAACCAAACGAGGAATAAGAAACTTGTCTTACTGAAAGTTAACAGGAGATACGGCAATGGTGCTGCTTTCATCAAACGTAATGATTCCCTTAACACTTGGCTCATTCCTCCTAGTCCTAAAACAACCAAAAATAAACAGCATTTCTAGTTTAATTTCAATCTTAGAAAGAATAAGAAAACGAAGAATAATACCTAGAAAAAGGCTTACTTGTATTCCATTTTCCCCGTCGTGGGGTCTAATATCACCCACCGTTCATTCCACTTCCTCAACTGTTAAAACGATGTACAGTATAAATACTAAATTATCAAATTGCTTGAAAAATTATATAAGAAAAAATTAAAAATTGACGAAAGCTATAGCTGAAAATAAAATCGAAGATTTAGCTGAAATTGGAACTGTAAATGCTACTAAAAAAATTAAAGAGGGCGAAAGAATAGAAGAAGATCGTACGGTCTCAGATCGCTTGAGAAGTGGACCTTGGAGCAAGTTCCTACCAGAGCCAGAGGCCAGCTGCCGTTTGATCTTTTCCAAACTGTTCTCCGTAGCATCCCTAATTGCTTGTTCCTTTTCAAAGTTAAAATTAAAAAAAAAAAAAAAATCAATCCAATTACTATTAAAAGGAGAAGGCGAAGGCGAAGGCGAAGGCGAAGAAGAGAAGGATTTACCGTAGAAGCATCATTGGGGGCCATGAGGGACGAAATCCAAGGGAAAAGCTTTAATCTTCGACTGAAGAAAAAAAAAATTAATTCGGCGAAGGTTTGGTTGGGTTTTTGTGTTTTTATTTTTGTTTTTTGTTTTTGTCTTTTTTAATTCAGTAGGGCTGTTAGGTTTAGTGCATGGACCAGCAGTTAGACGACGCCTTCATTCTTTTTTTTTTTTTTAGTTTATGGTATTTATTGTCGAGAATTTTTTTAGGTAGATAATAAATTATAATAATTTACCTAGACTGGTACTTGTATGTATACATAGAGTTATAGACATGTAATTTTTTTTTAAATAAATACTTCATTAATACTTGTATTATTTTTTCATAAAAGGTTCAAGAACTTGGATTCAATTCCTCTTAAAAAATTAATAATCGTTAAATTAAATTGTAATAATTAATATTTGCATTTCATTATAAATAGACATAAATAAACTAGAAGCAAAGGAATTTCCTCTTTTAAACATACATAAATAAACTAGAAACAAAGGAATTTCCTCTTTTCTTGATTAAAGGTAATACCAAATTCAACTAAATGTTTCACTACTTGTATGCATTTTCATTTGGAGTTTTTATTAGACAATAATAATTTTAAAATTTATTTCTCAATATATGATGCTTTTAAATTTATTTTTCAAACTGTTGTTACTCTCAACAACAATGAAATGATGTTGATATAGTCTTTTTTTGTCGTCTTCTCAATGTGTACTGAAGATTCTGTAAAAACAGTAAAGGTGAGAAAGGCGTAGGGATTTGTCCCTACACACGCACTCCGATGCTTAAGTCAGAAAAATGTTTAAGCAAAGTCTCAGTTAACAAAATAGAGCTTAGGGTTTTTTGATCATACATGTGGAGTATTTATAGATGTCCACTATGTGGCTTCAATAAGTTCAGGACTCATAGTTGTTTGGGCCCAAAATTTTATTGTTTTGGGTCTTTCGTATTCTGAAGCTCAGGCGCGCGACTGGGCTTGAGGTAAATCACCTCAATCAATTGCTCCCCACTCTTCCATAGGGAAATTCCCTATGGGAGAGTATAATAAGAGGATTATGTCTTTCTGGGTTGGCTATTAAGGACGCAACGTTTTATTTGCGAGAGACATTTAAGCTCCTGTAAGAACACGACGTTTCAGCCATCTCAACCGCGACTATATAAAGGTAAGCCGCCAAATAGTTTAGGAAAACTGTTTGTATCTCTGCCGCAACTCTACCGCATATTCTCTCAACTTCTAGAGCACACACCTTTATACCTTGTCGCAACACTCTATTGTACACCTGCATACTCTGTCGCCGCCCCTATCGCATCTATGTCGCACACTTTGTAACTCTATTGCGCATTAGCATATCTGCCGCCAGACTATCTAATATTCTGTCGCACAGTTTGCAAAAAACTCTACCACCAACCATATAGTATACCCTGTCGTATACTTGCGAGTTCTATCGCGCCCATAATTCTGTCGCATATCTTGCGAGTTCTGTTGCACCTATCACTCTATCGCACGTTGCAAACTCTGTCGTGCTTCATCATCTCTCTGTCGCACGTTGCTACTCTGTCGCCATATAGTCTACTCAGTCGCACATTGCGAACTCTGTCGCCAACGGTCTACTCTGTCGTACATTCCCTATCGCAGGTCTGAATCGTAAACCTAATCTCTCTCGCCATACCCTGAACTCTGTAGTTTAGACTTTCGAGTTTCAACTTTGTCGCATGTAGGATTGTTTCACTCTCTTTTTTAGGTCTAGGATGGCAGGCATGGCATAGGAAAGCATATGGAATTAGGGCTTAAATCGACTTTGACAGAGGTTGACCTTCAAGATATTAGGCATAGGTTCCCATTACCCGAAGGGTATTTTTATAGGCTTCCAAGTCCTGAAGAGAGGAGTGTGCGTAGCGTATCGAGCGGAGTGACTATTTTAAAGATATCTTTAGAGTTAGTTTTTCGTTTCCCCATCTCCAATTTTGGGGTTTCTTTTCTTAGGGAACGAGGGATTGCTCCTGGCCAGTTACACCCTCATAGTTGGATGCAATTAATTGGTTTTACCGTGCATTGTCAAATGAGGGGTGTTTCTCCTTCTCTTCCTTTATTCTATACTTTTTTCAGGTTTTGGGGTAGTTTCGGCTTAATTCCTTATTCTATTCAAAGGGTATCCGAACCTGGGTTTGAAAACAAATTATTTGAAAAACTTCCCAACAAACTCAATGGATTCGAGTCGGAATGGCTTGTTGTAGAGGTACCTGAAGGTCTTAACTTCCCTATTCGATGGAAGTCAAGCATAGTATCCCTAAAGGTCCTCGTATTGCTACTCTCAAGAGACAATTGTCTTCAACTATTAACGAGCTATTAGTCGACAAGCCGATTAACCTTTATAACTTCCTGTCACCTGAAAATTTAGCATTTGCTGGTTGGGGTATAGGAAGTTTTCATGCCATTAATCCTTCTGTTTCTCCTTCAAATCCTCCATCATTCGTTCCTTTCGAACTAAATCCTACAAATAGGGAATCCAACCCTGAAAGTGACCCTCTAGATGATGTAAGCGGCTGGGAAGGGTTTGGTTCCACTTTTATGGTCCTTCCAAACGATGAAACGTTAAACTTAGAGTCCCTTCAGAAGTATCTTAACTCTCTTGAAGGTAACCTTTTATGCTTTATAATTTATTATTGCTTGTTTATATGACGATCTTAACAATTTTATGGGTTCTTCTTTTTTGCAGAAATGAGCAGCGTCAGACGTGTTTTGATTCGTCAGAGGACGTAAGAAGGTTCGTCTAGTGAACCTATTGAGAAGAGACCTCGCTCCATAGCTACTGATTCCGGAGAAATGTTAATTTCGTCTCCAGTATCTCGAGTTCGAACTTATCCTTCCAGACAGACAACCCCTTCTCCAGCTCCGACTCAATTTCAAGAGGGAGGATCATGAGACCTTTCCAGAGGTAAAGGGAATGCTTCTTCGCATTCTCGAAGAACTTCAAGCTCCTCGGATCGGTCTCAGTCTGGAGACCACGCTGAATGCAATGTGACCTCACCACATCGAAAGAATCGAAGGCACTTATACGTTGAATCTGCTATGGCAAACAGGCTTATTATTCCTAAGATAGGTCCTGTAGATAAGAGGTTATACCGAGTGGATGGTGGCTACATGATGAAGGGATCAGAATTTCGAGTATATCCTGGAGTGCTTGACAATGATACTTTAGAAACGCCCGGGGTAGCATCTCGATTAGGCTGGGCCACCATCCTTCCCATAGACAAACCTCAATTATTTAGAAATTTTTCGGAGGGAGAGGACTTAGCTGATTTAGAGCTAATAAGGGTAATCTTTCAATTCTCATTCATTATATTTCTCTTCGCCTCATTTTGAGTTTTAACTTTTCATGTTTCTTTTCAGGCTACTTAAAGGACCATCGTCAATATTGCTCAACATCGAGCTTACCGTGATCAGACTGAAAAAAAGCTCCAGGCACTGAGGGATAGGAACATGGAGTTGGCGAACGCTAATAATCAACTATCTGGGCTACCAAAGGTAGTGCAAGATCTGGAAGAACAGCTTTCAAAGGCTCTTCAAGACTTGACGCTCGCCAAGGGGGATCTTACCATTGAGACTGCTAGGTCTAGCAAACTTAATGACGATCTTCAGCAGAAGCAAACTTAACTAGACGATTTGCAGTCTAAATATGATTCCCTTTTCACCAGTTTTAATGGATTAGCTTATCGCAATCAGGAGTTAGAGCAACATATTACGGATTTGGAAAGTCGACCTTCTGCTTCTTTTGGCCAAACAAAGATTGATCGTATCAGGGCAGAAGCCGTGAGGGAGTATCGACTCTCTAAAGATTGCTTTAGGTGGAAAGATGATTATTCCGCGGGGTTTGTGAAGTATGGTTTCTATCTCGTCCGATCTTAGCCGGAGAAGCATAGGGAGGGCAAAGAGTTCCCCGAGCTCCTATATACGTCGAAAGCTATGTTGTTTGAGGCTCCTGATTGGACTAAATATGAGCCCGATGCTAAGTTAGCATATGAGTTTTTGAAGAAAGATGCTCAGGATGACTTGGGTATCCTGACTGGACCTTGGCAACCTCTGAGCCTAGATAATGCTCTTGAGCCAATTGGTGCCCTTGATGAATTAGATGGTGAGGAGCCACCAATGCCAAAAGTCTGATCACGGAGATTGATTTCTTTTTCTTTTTTAATTTTTTATTGTAACAAATCATTCTATTGTTACAATTGTTTTAGATTTTAATAAAAATCTTTTTAATAATAAATATTGTTTATTCCTCTTTTTTCTTAATGCATGCATTCATTTGACTTTTGCTATCATCATCTATCTGTATTCGTTATATATATATATATATATATATATATATATATATATATATATATATATATATATATATATATATATATATATATATATATATATATATATATATATATATGCTCCCCAAATTCTTAATAAAATGTGTAAACTTTTAGAAAGAATTACGCATGTAAACATACCTTTTTTTGATGCCTGACCACCGTGACGCGAGTGCGCCTCTGGTTCTTACTGTTGATATGTTTCCATCGCCTGGTCACAGTGACGCTATCGCACCTCAGACTCTTACGGCTTATCTGTCTTTAGTACTAAGTCACGGTGACGCTATCGTGCCTCAGGTTCTTACGGCTTATACGTTTCCAACGCCTGGCCATGCTATTGAGCCTCAGGCTCTTACGGCTTATACGTTTCCAACGCCTGGCCACAGTGACTCTATCGCGCCTCAGGCTCTTACGGGTTATACGTTTCCAACGCTAGCCACACTGACGCTATCGCGCCTCAGGCTCTTACGGCTTATCTGTCTTCAATGCCTGGCCACAATGACGCTATCGCGTCTCAGGCTCTTATAGCTTATACGTTTCCATCGCCTGGCCACAGTGACGCTATCGCGCCTCAGGCTTTTACGGCTTAGCTATCTTCAACACCTGGCCACAGTGACGCTATCGCGCCTCAGGCTCTTACGGCTTATACGTTTCCAACGCCTGGCCACAGTGACGCTATCGCGCCTCAGGCTCTTACGGCTTATACGTTTCCAACGCCTGGCCACAGTGACGCTATTGCGCCTTAGGCTCTTACGGCTTATCTGTCTTCAACACCTGGCCATAGTGACGCTATCGCGCCTCAGGCTCTTACAGCTTATACGTTTCCAACGCTTGGCCACAATGACGCTATCGCGCTCAGGCTCTTACGGCTTATCTATTTTCTGTCACAAGATTCATATTCATAAATGTTGAAGATATAATAGGAAAATAGGGAAGTAATTTGCATAATGATCATATAATAGTATCTTGTGACAATGCATTTAAAATAAATAGATAATAATGTAAGAATATAAAAATTTGGAAAGAAGACATAATAGTTAACTCCAATATAATTTCAAGTGGTTTGAGTTTCATATCTTCCCTATTTTCTTCTCGTGCAGAGTTTCCAAGATGCAGGTATTGGGCCCAATCCTCTGTTTGATTCGATATGGGCCTTCCTAGTTAGCTTTGAACTTTTCGTCCTCCCTCAAGGAATTGGTGATATGCGACTTCCTAAGCACCAAATCTCCATCGGATATCGGTTTATCTTTAACCCGACTGTTATAGTAGTTGGCTACCCTTTAATGGCAGGATGTCAATTGGATAGCTGCAGTCTCTCTATGCTCATCAAGCAGATCTAGGTTTTCCCTTAGCCCTTGCGAATTCTCTTCTTCCACTAAAGGTACTACTCTGGGTGAAAGTGCTCTAATTTCCATGAGAATCAATACTTCAGTGTCGTATACCAGACTATACGACGTTTTTCCAGTTGATACTCAACTAGTGGTGCGATATGCCCATAAGACACTAGGTAACTCATCCACCGATGCTCCTTTAGCTTTATCCAGTCTAGTCTTCAACCCATGAAGGATGGTTCGGTTGCTAACTTTGGCTTGTCCGTTAGCTTGAGGATATGAAATAGAGGAAATCCTTAGCTAAATGTCAAGGCGTCTGCAAAACTCACGAAAGGCGTCACAGTCAAACTGCTTTCTGTGGTCAGCATTTAAGACGCGGGGGATTTCGAACCGGCAGATAATAATTTTCCATACCATTGCTTCAACTTTCTTCTCTGTGATTGTAGCTAAAGGTTCTGCCTCAATCCATTTTGTAAAGTAATCGGTAGCTACCACATAAACTTTCTTTGATCCTTAGCTAATGGAAAGGGTCCTAGAATGTCTAACCCTCATTGTGCAAAGGAAGTTGGTTTTTACCGTACTTTGCAGCGGAGCCATTGGGGCCATTGTTATTGGTGCAAACCTTTAGCACTTTCACACTTGTGGGCTTTATCCATCGTGTCTTTCTTTAACGTCGGCCAATAGAATCTCGACCGTAATATCCTAGAGGCAAGGGCTCTAGCTCCCAAGTGTTCACCATAAATTCCCTCATGTACCTCAGCTAAGACATAGTTTGCTTGTTCTGGCCCCAGGCACTTTAACAAGGGTGATGAATACCCCCTCTTGTGCAACTCCCCGTTTATTAGTGTGAATTTCGCCCCTTATATATTTAAACGACGAGCTACTTCCTTGTCTTGTGGGAGCAGACCTTCAATGAGATACTGTTTGAATGGGGTTCTCCAATCGTCCTCCATCTTAATGCTACACACTTCAACTTCTTCAATGCTAGGCCGCTCAAGTTTTTCCACCTTCACCGTTCTTCCTTTGGTCTCAATATAAGAAGCTAATTTGGACAATGAATCTGCATGTGTGTTTTCAAATCGATTAATTTGTATCAACTGAAAGTTTTCGAAAGTTTGAGCTAGTGATTGAACTTTCTTTAGATAAGGGACCAGCATTGAGTCTTGAATTTCATACTGTCCATAGAACTGATTTACCACCAATTGAGAATCACTATGCGGCATTAGGTGGCGAGCTTGCAACCTCTCTGCCAGCTTCATTCCAGCAACAAGAGCCTTATACTCTGCTATATTATTTAAACTAGGGAACCCAAAGCACAAAGAATATTCTAAAGATCTCCTTCTGGTGACACCAAGACTATACCGACCCCACTACCATTTGCACTCGATGCTTCGTCAACATACAGTAGCCACAATCGAGTTTCTTTTTTAATGTTGCCCCTCAGGCTAGTACATTCTACAATGAAATCTACTAAAGCTTAGCCCTTAAAGGCTTACTTAGGCTGAAACGTGATATCATACTCTCTGAGTTCTACTGCCCATTTCACTAGCCTCCCTAAGTGTTCAGGCTTCTGAAGAATTTACCTTAACGATTGATCCGTTAGAACAGAAATGGGGTGCACCTGAAAATAAGGATGTAATTTACGAGAGGCCATCACTAGGGCCAGTGCTAGCTTTTCGGCTAGCGGATAACAGGTCTCTGGGTCTAGCAGTACCTTACTCACATAATAGATGGGACAATCAATTATTTTGTCTTTTTTCAGCAGTACCGCACTGACAACGAATTCACCGACTCCCAAGTACATATACAAATGTTCTCCTTCCAAAGGCCTTGTTAATAAAGGTAACTGCTTCAAATATTCCTTCAAGTCTTCGAAAGCTCTTTGGCAATCATCTGTCCACTTGAAATTCCTTCCACCCAATAGAGTTTTGAAGAATGACAAGCTCCTTTCTACAAATTTTGACAAAAACGATTCAGAGCTACTATTCTGCCTGTCAATCTTTAAACTTCTCTCATTGTGGTTGGTGGCTTCATATCTATGATTGCTTGCACCTTTTTAGGGTTTGCCTCAATTCCCCTATTAGTGATCATGAACCCCAAGAACTTTTCAGACCTAACTCCGAATGAACATTTGTTGGGATTTAGCTTCATACTGAATTCCCTTAACACATCAAACACCTTAGACATCTGATGAGCATGAGACTCTCCTGCTCTGCTTTTAATAATCATATCGTTCACATAGGCTTCCATAGTGTTTCCCAAAAGATTCTTGAAGACTTTATTCACTATTCGCTGATATGTGGCCCCAACGTTCTTTAAATCGAATGACATTACCCGATAACAATATGTTCCATCGTCAGTTATAAAGGAAGTCTTCTTTTCATCTTCTAGATGAAGCATAATTTGATGGTACCCGAAGAAAGCATCTAGAAAACTGAGGAGTTCGTACCCTGATGCTTCATCCACAAACTTATCAATTCGGGGCAGAGGATACGAATCTTTGGGGCAAGCTTTATTTAAATCGGTGAAATCCACACACATTCGTCATTTCCCATTAGATTTCTTCACCATTACTACATTGGCCAACCACTCAGGGTAGTAAACCTCTCTAATAAACTCGACTTCTAAAAGTTTATTAACTTCCTCAGTGATCGACTTTTGTCTTTTTGGGGTAAAATTTCTCTTCTTTTGTTTGACAGGCGTATGCCCGGGTGAAACATTAAGTCTATGCCAAATCACTTCTGGATTAATCCCGGGTATATCAGTCGGGGTCCAAGCAAAGATATCAGAGTTTTTCTGTATGCATTCTGTTATCTCTCTCCTTGTTTGTTCATCCAGGTGAGTCTCTATGAAGGCCTTCTTCTCTTCATCTCCATTGATTAGCTCAATGGTTTTCATTTTCTCAATAGGCTGAGGCTTAGGAGAGTCATCTATATACTATGTCTCCTTTCTTTGTACCCCTTTCCCGTTGGTAGAGGCGATATAACATATGCGAGCCCTCTTTTGATCTCTTCGTACTTGTCCAACTCCGTTAGGGGTAGGGAACTTCATTAATAGGTAGCAAGTAGTGGCGCTATATCTTCAATGCAAATACTACGACCGCCAACTCTAAATCATGAGTGGGGTAGTTCTTTCCATGATCTTTTAGCTGTCTAGATCCATAAGTTACTACCCTTCCATTTTGCATCAAAACACATCATAGCCCTTGATGTGAAGCATCTATATACACCGAGTAGTTCTCTGAGCTGTTAGGGATAATAAGAACTGGCGCGGTGGTTAATCTGTGCTTAAGTTCCTGAAAACTCCTCTCACAAGCTTCATCCCATGTAAACTCCACACTCTTCCTCGTAAGACGTGTCAATGGAGCAGTCAATCTAGAGAAACCCTCTATAAATCTCCTGTAGCAACCAGCTAAACCCAGAAAGCTTCTGATCTCTGTGACTATCTTGGGCTGTTCCCACTGAACAATGGCTTTAATCTTGGATGGATCTACTGACACCCCATCCTTTGATACAATATGGCCCAAAAAAGAAATCTGCTCTAGCGAGAAGTCACATTTACTAAGCTTGGCATATAACCTTCTCTCTTGGAGGGTCTGCAAAACAATCCTTAAGTGTTGCTCATGCTCTTCTCTAGACCTTGAATACACCAATATATCATCAATGAAAACAATTATGAACTGGTCTAGGTATGGCTTGAATAATTCATTCATTAGAGCCATAAAAGCTGCTGGCGCATTAGTCAACCCGAAAGGTATCACCAAGAATTCGTAATGGCCAAGTGGGTACGAAGTCTTGGGCACATCCTCCTTCCAAATCTTCAATTGATGATACCCAGACCTCAGATCTATCTTGAAAAAGATCTGCGCTCCCCGAAACTGATCCAGTAGATCATTGATGCGTGGCAAGGGGTATTTATTCTTAATGGTAGCCATGTTCAACATCCGATAGTCAATACACAACCTAAGGCTCTCATCTCTCTTCTTCACAAATAATATCGGAGCTCCCTATGGTGAGACACTTAGTCTTACAAACCCCTTATCTAGCATATCTTGTAATTGCTTCCTTAATTCCTCTAGCTCAACTAGAGCCATCCTATATGGTGACTTCGATATTGGCTCGGTTCCAGACGTCAAATCTATACCGAATTCTATTTCTCTATCCTGTGGTAATCCCGGTAGATTATCTAGAAAGACATCAGAAAATTCTCTAACCATTGGAATGTCATCCATATCTGGGTGTGCT
Organism: Firmiana major; assembly: GCA_033439115.1. NCBI lineage: Eukaryota > Viridiplantae > Streptophyta > Magnoliopsida > Malvales > Malvaceae > Firmiana > Firmiana major. The sequence goes on along the minus strand of CM065911.1, from coordinate 14,857,218 downwards.
TTGTTCAAATTCACCACATAAGCAATAAAACCTTCAGAACAATGTTTATGTCATTTTTTATACTAATACACCTTACTTGTTACAAAATTCAAAACCTTTATTACTTCTTCTAAAATTTTACAACACATTCTTCGGATAGAGAAAATGTAATAGACTTAGTGTGGCAATCTAAGACAGCATGATTGGCAGCTAATCAATCCATTCCCAAGATTACATCAACGTCATACATATTCAACAAAATCAGATTGGCTGTCATGCACTTATCCCCTACCCTCACTTTACAATCTTTATACACTTGCTCAGCTAATTGACTAACTCTTATGGGGGTACTTATTAATAAAGTCCTACTCAAGTATGTAGGTTCTACAAAACCTTTTAACTTTAATGCACATGCAGGTGATATAAAAGAATGTGTAGCACCAAAATTAATCAAAGCTATAACCTCCAAATTGAAAATCAAGATTGTACATTTTATCACTTTAGAAGAGGTATCAGCTAATGACTGGTCTATCGCATACACATTGCCTTGACCCACAACTTGTTTCCCATTTTCTTTAGCCGAGGCTTTCTTTCTTGCAGGAGGTGTAACTGTAGGAATTCTCTCTGGCTCCTTACCCCTCTGTGGGACTACCTCAACTATCTTCGGGCACTCTCTGGCATAATGCCCAAATTTACCACATCTGAAGTATCGGGTACCCTGAAGATGACATGGCCTACCAACATGGTATCGACCACATAGTCTACATTGATCAGCAGTCGGTCGGGGTCCACTAATCACTATACCCCTGGCTGATGTCTGAGTCTGAGGCAGAAAGGTCTAGCAGCCTTCTTCTGTGACTCATTGATCTCTCTCCGACGCTTACTAACGCCTCTCTGTCCAACCTTAGCACTCTTGCCAACTCCCAACTTCCTTGGACCTTTGTCCTTACCCTAACTGAACTAAAAATATGTAGGTCATAATCTTGCTCACATAGTTGGGCCCATCGCACAGCCTCTCTATAGGTAGCAACATCAAATGGGGCCAACTTCGCTTTGATCGGAGGCTTGAGTCCATATACAAATCTACGAACTCTATTAGCCTCACTCCTGATCGAGTCTGGATCATATCTACCCAGTGAAGTGAATCGTGACTCGTACTCATCCACAGTTTAGTTCCTTTGAGTCAAATTTAAAAACTCCATCTGTAACCTACGTCGAGCAGTATCTGAGATATATTGCTCTCTGAAAACACCCAAGAACATATCCCAAGTGATAATCATACCCTAAGCTCTCAACATAGGCCTAGTGGACTTCCACCAGTGCTCTGCTTCGCCTCTCAATACAAAGGCCATAAGCGCTACTCTCTCCGTAGCCGAACACCTACAAAAGTTAAACAACTTCTCCATTTGGCTGATCAAGTCCTCAGCCACTGTCGAATCCTTGACCTCGCTAAAATTAGGAGGCTTACAGTTCATAAAATGCCTCAACCTCTCCATATCACAGTCATATCCATACCTCAAATCATCATCATCATACTACTATGGGGCTATTGGAGGAGGTACTGGTCGAATATATGGATCTCGTGGCCTAACCGATTCAGGTTGTGCAGGTGCAACATTCTCAGGTTCAGGTGTAGCTGCTGGGGGATTCAGTGCAGCCTGTCCCACTATACCAGGTGTACCCTCAAACCTAGCCATAATCTAACCCATCATGGTTATCATCGTGCGCATGTCTTCCTCTAATCGGGCTATCCGAGGATCGAAAGCCTCTGTCTGTTCCTGGGGCTCTTGAGTAGAGGATGATCTATTGTGCCTCTCAGTCCTATCATTCTACCCTTGAGCTCTCGAGCTCTCTCCCCTCTTGCTGTGTCTCTTAGGCATATCTCACAAACTTGATAACTTTCCTGCATTTATAACAAACGTTTAATTCACTACCAGCTCTGTATACACATTTGTATCTAAATATCGCACAATAACTTGGGGATGTATGTTTTCTTAGTCCTAAACATCGACTCACATCAGACCAACCAAGCTCTGATACCAAATCTATCACACCCCGCTTCCGGGTGCCCTTTTATCCATACATACATTACTACGGTTGGGCTGTGAGACGATGCAATTTCTAAAATTCATACATTTACAGCGAAAAATTTTAAAACTTTTATTCACACTCCTTGGTGTGTGTAGATATACAAAATCAATTATATAAATATAATGTACTTACATATCATCCCCATAAAGCTGTTTACAATTCCAAGGTATAACTGTGTGATACGACAAGATAGATACAAAATATGCTTGTGTATACAATTCTTATACCTTTACGACTGACGGGAGCTGTCCAACTCAAAAAGGAATCTAAAGACCATCGCTCTCCTACTTCTCAGTACCTGAAGGAAAAATAGTGGGATGAGCAAACTACAGCTCAGTAAGGAAATGAATGCTAGCAGGTAGATATCGTACTACCTACATAGCCCATGCATGTATAAACAAAAACCATGTTTTCATTATAAATGGAAATATTATACGAAAATGCTTTTAAACATAAATTTCTCATTGGCATTTTCATGTAAATTAAATATGTTATGCTTCCATTCTAAAACATGATTCATGAAACAATACCCTCACGGCACAAGTGTTTAAATCAGAGATTTATCAAAACACAAAATCGCTTTACTTTCTCAATCATTTCTTTTCCTCAAATCTCTTTCTTTTTCGAATTTTCTCTATTTCTCGAATCTCTGAGACAGGCATGAAATTTTCGACAATCAAATATCCATGACATATGGCCATAGTCAGTGATCCCAGGCCTCACTGATCAGGTGTGCACAGGGCATCACTTCGCCTAAAGGGGGATGGGTCAGTCCCCTCCGGCTCATCTCAATCAACATCATCTCCTCATATACTCACGGTATAAGGTACGCCATGTGTCATCTACGCTATACTCGTACTCACGTGCACCCAGCACGGTACATAGTATACCATCAGACAACTACACAGTACTACGTACGACCGTGGACCCAAGTCCATACTCCAACTGCAATGGACTTTCATCATGAACCATTGTTGTCCTAAATAGAACACTACTGTAAGTGCACATGTCAGTTTTCGAGTATAGAGCAAATATTAGTATCGTCCCACAAAGAACCGTGTCTTCCGCTAATCACTGTAATCAACAACCTTGAGCTTTATTTGGAAAATTAATGAATGTTGGTTAAAATCCTATTTACTATTATAACTATTAACTACGGAACAAATTAATTAAAACAAATCACAATAATTACGAATGAAAATATCAATAGCAAAATATTCCTAGAAACCGATTTCACCTAACTAGGGTCATGCAACTCCTTTGATCAATTGTTCTTTTGATTTCAATTTGTTTATAGCCAAAACTATTTTCTGTTTATCTCTCTCGATTTTTAAACAGTCATACCCAATTTACCTAATCCTAACCTCTCGATTCAGAATTAAATAATAGGGTTTATTAAGCAATAATAATCTGTTTCTCTATAGCTCATAAGAATTGTCAACCTCTCGATCTAACAATGTCATATATTAATCTACCCTTGTGCATATAAACAATCCCCTCTCTCAAGTGCCAGATTCTTATACTAATTTATCTAATTGGTGGCCAATCAACTAGAGCATTAAGAACAAGTAGATTAAATAAACATAATTGAATTCATCCAAACAACATCACAAAGTAATTGCAATATGCCCAAAGTTGGTTACATCGATTCTAGGAAAAATGAGTTTAGTTCCTAAACATCATAATAAACATCCAAGAAATCCAATTTAACATCCCAAGAACAAAATTGATGAAAAAGATAAAAAAATATGGAGTTTCAATGGAGCTAAATTAATCTTGAAATCTTCTGCCGCAACCTCCCTTGAAATTCTGATAAAAAGACTATTTATAAGGTTTCCAAATACTAAAACGTGGAAGGCCACGTGGCAAAACAGTGTTACCATAATCAGACTGCTATGCTGCGGCAATGATATTAATTCCTCAAATCTGCTTTGCACTGTCCAGTTTCTTCTATTGCTGCAGCATAAGTCACGATCAGCACCCTGTAACTTCAATTTTTCACGGAATCATCAAGAACAGCTCCAAAAGTCTTAACTTCTCCAAATTGTTCTTTTTCCTGCACAAGTGCAGAAAACACATAAAACATGCCTAATATTGCAAAGAACAAATCAAATAACTAAGTAAAAAGGGTCTTAAACATATATAAAATTTAGTGCTAACAAATACCCCCAAAATTAGAAATTTGCTTGTCCTCAAGCAAAGACATACTAGACACAAACAAATAAAGACTCTCAACCATACTCAGCTCACATGCTTGTTATACTAAATTGGTATTTTCCTCAAGAATTCACAAGGTTCTCAACTTAAGACAAATTTCAGATTTATATTGTTCAAGCCAACCAAAACAAACCAATCCCCCTTCACTATTCACTTTCCACTCGTATGTGTGTATAATCATTTACTCAAATTCATGCACTCAAGTGTTAATGCAAAACCTATATAAGAATTAAACACAAGACTTCATATGCTTGAATTAACTACTACTCTCCACTAACAAAGACTCATGCATAACCAAGAATCAAAAAGACTTTTCAAGGGTTGTAATGTAAGACTCGGGTTTAGGTGGGATAATAGATATAATATGAAGTTCAATCCACCTAAAGCACTATAATCACATTTGGACTTAATTTGTTTTGAGCTCATGAATCACTACCCAACTTCATTCATTCTCGAGTTTGATATCTCCCTTTTTTTTTACAGTGTCATACCCCTGAACTTAAGATTTTTAACTACTTGTAACTTGAATATGACACTCAATTTACATCAACACCCGAGAACAAACTCTCTCTTTTTTTTTTTTAAAAATCACCCTTATTTTCTTTTGAGCTCATCCCCCAATCCAAAAATTGATTAATAGCACTTCAAATGAGGGACCAAAAGAATATGATAATTAAACAATTAGGCCATGGCTTGTAGCATGGTTAGATAATAATAAAATTAAAAAATTAGGCTCAAAGGACTTTCCAAAAGATTAATATAATTGGGTAGGCTGGAAAGGCTCAATCTCAAAACAAAAATGGCCTAGATAATTTTCCTACTCATGCATGGTCTATCAATTTCGCCTCAAGTAGTAAATAATCAAGTTCTAGAGTCTTTTTGGTTTCACAAATCAACACAATGAGTACATAAACTGAATATGATTGGTGCATAAATTTAAGTGAAAAGATTCAAGTGAAGCTTTCTATCAACATGCTAATACTCAAACAATACAATCATCCATTTAATCAAAAGTTGATACTTTCTTGCAATATCCATCTTCGGTCACAATCTAGAAAACTAACCTTTAAAATCGAGTATAATTGTCACACAAACATATAAACACAAAACAAATAACAACTACTAAAAATATTTAAACAGACACACAAACCACAACCAGCACAACCACACAAAGCACAAACATAACTCCCCCAAACTTAAAACATTCATTGTCCTCAATGAAAAGATAGTGTTGAGTTAATATATTTTGAAATAACAAAACAAGTAAATTCAATAATATAAAAATGATTTAAAACATGTTTAGAGGTTATCAGTACCAGAAACTAAGTGTTTAAGGATGAGAGATCGATCTCTTGAGTTTTCTAGTATGAGAGATCGATCTCATGAGACTATGAGATCGATCTGCTAGAAGATTAAAATCTCAAAGGAACTATACAAGGTATTGAGGAAGCAGAGATCGATCTCTAAGGGTTATAAGATCGATCTCCTTTAAAACAAAGGCTAAAAGCAATAGATCGATCTGTAGATCGATCTATGCTCAAACAGAGAGATTATGAGATCGATCTGGTATAGGAAGAGATCGATCTCTTCAAAGTCAGAGAGCTGAGGAGATCGATCTGGGTTGATTAGAGTTCGATCTCCTCTCTACGAGAATATTTGGTAGATCGATCTGAAGATCGATCTTACCTCAAACAGAGAGATTGAAAAATTGATCTTCTGGTTAGACAGATCGATCTGCACTAACATTTACAAATTGTAAGATCGATCTCTACATATAAGAGATCGATCTCCATGCTTCAATTTGCTTTGTAATCGCAGGAAATTAAACTAAGAGATCGATCTGGTCAAGATTAGAGATCGATCTGGCATTCAACTGGAGGTTCCCAACGGCTCTTTCTGTAAAACTTTCAACGGAAAAAACAGCATTAAATGCTCCAACTACCAATCTTGATGTATAAATTCAAGCATTGAAGACACTGAAAATAGAGACACTCTTGCTGTAAACTTTGTATATTCTCAAGAATTTCATTCCAACATTCTCTTTGTCTGCAATCTTCATTTATTGATATTGGTGTAAAACTCTTGGTGTAAAAAGCTATTCCTATCCTACCCACAAAAGAAAAGCTTGATCTTGTATTCATCTTTATTTCAAGAGTGAAGAGGAGTGTTCTTCAGTGAGATAAACTTTGTAAAATGGTGAATATTTATTTGTGTAAAAAGGGTAAAGAGGTTATTCCTTAACCTGAAAAAGGGAGTGTGTAACATTCATTGATAGAGTGAAAGGAAACTCTTGACAGGGAGGTTAAGAAGAGAGGACGTAGGCAAGAGATTGGCTAAACCTCTATAAACTATTGAGTTTGCTTTTTCTTACCCTTATCTCATTTCAATTTATTCCATTACATTATATTGATTATTCATTATTTGCAATTTGAATTAATTTAGTTTAAATTTGTCATAAACCTTAAAAAATCGATTCACCCCCCTCGGTAGAGCCAATAATTGGTATCAGAGCTAGGACTCTTTGATCATAGAGGAATAACTTCCTAAAGAGTTAAAAACGATCTAATGGCTCACAACAATATAGCAACCAATCTAGTAGGAGATGGGCATTCTACAGTTAGGCCTCCTATGTTTAATGGTGAACATTATGCTTTTTGGAAAACTAGGATGATGCTCTTCATTCAAGCAAATGATTATGAGGTATCGAGGATTATAACTAAAGGACCTCAAATCCCAACTAAAAGAATAGAGGGAAGAGATATCCCTAAAGAAGAAGATGAGTGGGATTCAAATGATGTAAAATGTACTAAGCTAAATGCTAAGGTCATGCACACCTTATTTTGTGCTTTAGGGTCAAATGAATACAATAGAGTCTCCGGTTGTGACAATGCCAAACAAATTTGGGACAAATTAGCAATAACTCATGAAGGTACAACTCAAGTAAAGGAGACTAAGGTAGGAATGCTCACACATGACTATGAGCTATTTAGGATGAAAGAAGGAGAGTCAATTAATGATATGTTCACTAGATTCACTGATGTAATAAATGGGTTAAAATCCTTAGAAAAAATTTATTCAAATATAAAAATGGTTAAGAAAATATTAAATAGCCTACCAAAATCATGGGAAGCTAAAGTAACTGCTATTGAGGAGTCCAAAGATGCCCACACACTGTCACTAGATGAATTAATAGGATCACTACTCACTTATGAGATGAAGTTAAGAAGAAATGAAGAGCCACCCAAGAAAGTGGGAGTAGCTCTGAAATCTACTACTCAAGAGGAGAATAAAAATGAGAGTGGTAGTGAAGAAGATCTTGAAATGACAATATTTGCCAAAAGATTCAACAAATTTATGAGAATGAGAGCAAGTGGTAGTGGTAGGAGAAACCACAAGAAAGATCAAGAAGAGTTAGGTAGAAAGGATAATATTGTATGCTATGAATGTAAAAAACCTGGACATATTAAATTTAACTGTCCTCTTCTTAAAAGATCCAATGATAGGTTCCACAAAAAGAAGGCAATGATGGCAACATGGAGCGACAGTGATAGCTCCGATGATGACTCAAATGAAGACATTGCCAACCTATGCTTCATGGCTATTGAAGATGAAAAGGTAACTTCAGAACTCCATGAATATTCCTTTGATGAACTGCAAGATGCATTTGATGATCTTGCATTAGAATATGAAAGCATGAGTATGAAGTACAAAAAAAGTAATTTCTAAATTAAGGAAGGAAAATGAGATACTATTAAAAGATAAGATAGAATGTGAAAAGAAACTAGAAAATACAAGTCTATAAATTTGTGACCTAAAAAAAAATAGTAACTTACATAATTCTTTTACTAGGTTTTACATGGGTCAACAAAAATTAGATAACATGCTAGAAACTCAAAGAGCCTTCTTTGATAAGAATGGATTAGGATATAATAAAAGTAGAGAGACTCATCTCAAAAGTTTCATAGCTAGAAAGAGCATGCATAAACCTTCAATTATTTGTTCATATTGTAATAAAAAGGGACATGCACCACATAGTTGTAATATGAAGATGACCACATTTAAGGGAAAAATAGTAAAAAGAATGTGGGTTCCAAAAGAGGTACTTAATTCAAAAGATATTAATACTATAGTAAAATGGATCTTAAAGGGATCAAGAATTGTATTCACTAACCACAAAGGACCCAAGAGAATTTGGGTACCTAAGACATGAGTTTGAATTTTGATTATAGTTGATTGAGCATTGCCACAAAGCTAAAACAAAGGAAGCTTGGTACTTAGACAGTGGATGCTCAAGACACATGACCGGTGATAGAAGCCACTTCAATTCATTTAAATCAAAAGTTGGTGGAGAAGTCACATTTGGGGACAACTCCAAAGGCCAAGTTGAAGGAAGTGACTCAATAGGTAATGATTACTTCTCACTAGAAAAAGTCTTACTTGTTAGAGGTCTAAAACACAATTTTCTAAGTATTAGTCAACTTTGTGACAAAGGTTACAAAGTAATTTTTGATTGCTTGAAATGCCATGCTATAGATCCTAAATATAATAAAGTTCTTTTTCTAGGTCATAGGCAAGGTAACATATACATTGTTTATCTAAATGAACTTAAGAATGAAAATGTATGCCTTATGGTAGATAAAGAAAAAGAACCTTGGTTGTGGCATAGAAGACTAGGTCACGCTAGCATGCATGTGTTATCTAAGCTAGCTAGAAAAGACCTTGTTATAGGAATACCTAAGTTATCCTTTGACTGTGATAAAATATGTGAAGCTTGTGTTAAAGGAAAACATAAAAGGACAACATGTAAGCCTAAACATAGTGTATCTACCACTAGGCCTCTTCAATTACTTCACCTAAATCTATTTAGACTAACTAGAAAAACAAGCCTAGGTGGGAAACATTATGGGTTTGTAATTATAGATGATTACACTAGGTTCACTTGGGTGTTCTTTTTTAGAGTAAAAAATGAAGCCTTAAAAAAATTTATTGCCTATACAAAAATGACTCAAAATGAAAAAGGTTACACTATAATTAGTATTAGAAGTGATCATGGCAAGGAGTTTGAAAATATTGGATTTGATGAGTATTGCAATGATCAAGGAATTAGTCATAATTTTTCAGCCCCTAGGACACCACAACAAAATGGGGTAGTTGAGAGAAGAAATAGAACATTAGAAGAAATGGCTAGAACCATGTTGTGTGAAAATAATTTACCTAAATATTTTTAGGCTGAAGCTATAAATACATCTTGCTATATCATTAATAGAGCCATGATTAGACCAATTTTAAAGAAAACCCCTTTATGAGCTTTACAAGAGAAAGAAGCCTAATATTAGCTATTTTCACCCTTTTGGTTGTAAATGCTTTGTCTTAAATAATGGAAAAGACAATTTAGGAAAATTTGATGCCAAGAGTGATGAGGGAATCTTTCTAGGCTATTCTTTGAATTCAAAGGCATATAGAGTATATAACAAAAGAACATTGATGGTTGAAGAATCAATACATGTAATATTTGATGAGTCAAATGATTTGTCTAAAAGTTCAACCAATGATGAGGATATTGAAATATTTGATGAAAACTTGAAAGAAATCTCAAACATAGAGAATGATCTATTAGAGAAACTTGACATTAATAAAGAGGATGAAGAAGAACTAGAAATATTAGAAAGAGAGTCTAGAGTACCAAGAGAATTAGGATATGTAAAAGATTGTGAAATAGTAGGAGATCCAAAGTTAGAACTAGATCATCTCTAAGGAATGTGTGTCAATATATAGCCTTTGTATCTCAAATTGAACCTAGAAATGTCAATGAAGCCTTAGATGATAATAATTGGTTTCTAGCTATACAAGAGGAATTAAATCAATTTGAGAGAAGCAAAGTATGGAAACTAGTTCCTAGACCTAGTGATCACTCTATAATTGGAACTAAATGGATTTTCAAGAACAAGATGGATGAAAATAGTGTGATCATAAGAAACAAAGCTAGGCTAGTTACATAAAGCTATAGACAAGAAGAAGGAATAGACTATGATGAAACTTATGCACCGGTAGCTAGATTAGAAGCAATAAGAATGCTACTTGCCTTTGCATGTTATAAAAAATTATATCAAATGGATGTAAAGAGTGCATTTTTAAATGGTTTCATTAATGAAGAAGTTTATGTTGAGCAACCTCCCGATTTTGAAAGTCATGAATTTTCTGAACATGTCTTCAAACTATCTAAGGCACTTTATGGTTTGAAACAAGCTCCTAGAGCATGGTATGAAAGATTGTCAAAATTCTTAATAGAAAAAGGATTTTCAAGAGGAAAAGTAGATACTACTTTGTTTATCAAAAATAGAAATAAAGATTTACTAGTTGTTCAAGTGTATGTAGATGACATTATTTTTGGATCAACTAATGAATCTTTATGCCAAGAGTTTGCTAAGATCATGCAAGATGAATTTGAAATGAGCATGATGGGAAAGCTTACCTTCTTCTTGGGACTCCAAGTGAAGCAAACTAAGGATGGAACCTTCATCAATCAAGCAAAATATACTAAGGAATTGCTCAAACGATTTGGAATGGATAATTGCAAACCTCAAGCAACTCCAATGGGCACCAACATCAAGCTTGATAAAGATGAAAGTGGTAAGTGTGTAGACACTAAACTTTACAGGTCTATGATTGGTTCATTGCTTTACCTTACTGCAAGTAGATCAGATATTCTGTTTAGTGTATGCCTTTGTGCTGGATTTCAATCCTCTCCTAGGGAGTCACACTTATTAGCCACTAAAAGGATCTTTAGATATCTTAAAGACACTCCCTCTCTAGGACTTTGGTACCCTAAGGACTCCACCATTGCTCTCTATGCCTTTTCTGATGCAGATTTTGGGGGCTGCAAAATAGATAGAAAGAGCACTTTAGGCACATGCCAATTCTTAGGGAATAGATTAATCTCATGGTTCTCTAAGAAACAAAATAGTATAGCTCAATCCACAACTAAAGCAGAATATATAGCAGCAGGAAGTTGTAGTGCTCAAGTGTTGTGGATTAAACAACAAATGAAAGACTATGGTATTGACATAAAGCAAGTCTCAATCAAATGTGATAATACCAGTGCCATTAATCTCTCTAAGAATCTAATTCAACACTCTAGAACTAAGCATATTGAGATTAGGCATCATTTTCTTAGAGACCATGTACAAAAAGGAGATATAATTCTAGAGTATATTGATACTTTACATCAAATAGCTGATATCTTCACCAAACCTCTTGATAGAGATAGGTTTTGTGTCCTTAGAGGTGAATTAGGACTCATGAATGTTCCTTAAGATTTATCTCCTTCAAAACATTGATTTCAAAGTAATTTTAAACGAATTTTTCAATGATTTTTCTAGGCAAAAAGTATGAGAGATCGATCTTCTATCACCATATATCGATCTTCATACTCCAAATTGGCCTAAAGCAGAAAGGTTAAGCTAGGCAGATCGATCTTCTCTACTATAAGATCGATCTCCTTAAGCCTCTATAAAACAACAGATCGATCTATGCCTTTGGCAGATTGATCTCCTTGAGCTTCTGTATTTTGAGGATCGATCTTTTGGTTCAACAGATCGATCTCTTCAAGTCTCTGGAAATAACAGATCGATCTGGTTCCACGACAGATCGATCTCCTTAGCCCTGTACTATAAAAACTGCTCAAAATCCCCAAATTTTGAAAATCCCAAAATCTTCAAATCCCTAACCCTTGTCTCGCCTCTTTCGTCGATTCTCACTCCCAGATCGATCTCGGTAAGGTTTCTGCCCAATCTCTTCATCATTCTTGCTCTAGTAACCTACATTGCTAAATTTTTCTTCAAAAATTTCTCTGTTTCTGCTGCAATCTCCATTAGGGCAATTCTAGAACTGTTCCATTGCCTAGGTTTCTAGAGAACTGTTATCTAGGAACTACAAATCTATTTAGAGTGTGTCTAGCTGGAATCTTAATCATGCCTCGACTTAAGAGAGCTGGCCAAAAACCCCTTAGACCAAATGTTGATAGAGGGTCATCTTCCCAAACAGCTCCTCCCTCTTCTGTCACTACCTTTAACAAGTGTTTTCAAACACCTGCAAAAAGAAAAAGATATGAAGAGTATTTCTCCACCATGCCAATTAAACATTGACGAACAATTGATTTCTCATTTTTAAATCGCATTAACTTTCCGTATCTGTCAAAAATGGAAGAATTTGGTTGGCTTCCATTTCTTAAAATCAATACCCCCGTACCTCCAAACATCATCAGGGCTTTCTTTTCTAATGCCAAACTCATCTACGACCCTGATGATACTTGCAAAATTCTAGGGTTTAAAAGGTATGTCATGTCTAAATCAATCCCTATAGACACATCTATTTTAGCCTGAGTGTTTAACATAAAAGATGAGGGGTTGACTGATGAAGAGGATGAAGTTCCTTTAGAATTTGACCTTCCCGGGGATAAGGCGAGTGACCTACCGATGCACCCTAGGTTACTCCACCTTATCATCTCATGGAATCTTAGACCCTTTGGTACCCGTCATTCCACGGTTAGGAGATTAGATCGATTTTGGCTCCACCACCTCCACTCCTTAAGTCAAAAACTCAATCTCGTCCACTTCATATACGAAGATTGGCTGAAGATCGTACGCGGCAAAGCCTCCATGATAGTCTTTCCACAACCGCTTGTGTACTTGCTTCAACGACTTGGGGTCGATTGTTCATGTGAAACCGGTGAAGTGCCTTCCCCAAAAAACGTATTAAACATTGGAACACTTCACCACATGGGATACTATAAAGATTTTCAAGGGCAATGGAGGAAAAAGCGAGAACAATAGTCTGAGGCAACCATGGAAGCAAAACCATCAGCAGAGCCTACTGCCCCACCAGCTGAACCATCAACAGAGCCTATTGCCCCACCAGCTGAACCTACTGAGGTTTCATCTTCATCGACTGCTCAGCCCACTACACCTACATCATCATCCGATGGGCTGGAATCGATCGTGGGGATGACTATGGAGCTTAACCAAAAGAAGCATGAAGGATTTGCAAACCTTCATGCCACACAGCAGGCGATGTTTGATGATCTGCAAGTTACTCGCACTCGCGTCGAGGAACTTCTGGAGCGATTTCCTCCTCAGCCGTAGGACATGAATGTTAGGAATGTTTTAGATAGTTTTTCATGTTTACTATTTGTTGTTTGAAACATCATTTGCTTGAATGCTTACTTTATGAAATGACATGATAGTTCTTTTTGAAATGTGTTATAATGAGTTTTCATTTTGAAATGACATGACATTTCTTGTGAAAGTTAATTGCCTCTATATCTTTATTGCCATTGATATGACAAAAAGGGGGAGAAGAACGTTAAGAAAACATGTTTAATGGTTTAAAGGAATGATTAAATTAAGGGGAGTTAAGGGGCTAAAAGTAAGGGGGAGCTTACAAAAAGGGGGAGTTTGTGAAAGCAAAACACAGTTGTGTATAATGCAAATGAGTAACTAAACATGTTTATTGAATAAGTTTTGTCATATCAAAAAGGGGGAGATTGTTGAGTTAATATATTTTGAAATGACAAAACAAGTAAATTCAATAATATAGAAATGATTTAAAACATGTTTAGAGGTTATCAGTACCAGAAACTAAGTGTTTAAGGATGAGAGATCGATCTGGTGAGATGAGAGATCGATCTCCTGGGTTTTCTAGTATGAGAGATCGATCTCATGAGACTATGAGATCGATCTACTAGAAGATTGAAATCTCAAAGGAACTATACAAGGTATTGAGGAAGCAGAGATCAATCTCTAAGGGTTATAAGATCGATCTCCTCTAAAACATAGGCTAAAGGTAGTAGATCGATCTGTAGATCGATCTATGCTCAAACAGAGAGATTATGAGATCGATCTGGTATAGGAAGAGATCGATCTCCTCAAAGTCAGAGAGCTAAGGAGATCGATCTGGGTTGATTAGAGATCGATCTCCTCTCTACGAGAATACTTGGTAGATCGATCTGAAGATCGATCTTACCTCAAACAGAGAGATTGGAAGATCAATCTTCTGGTTTGACAGATCGATCTGCACTAATATTTTCAAATTGTAAGATCGATCTCTACATATAAGAGATCGATCTCCATGCTTCAATTTGCTTTGTAATCGCAGGAAATTAAACTAAGAGATCGATCTGGTCAAGATTAGAGATCAATCTGGCATTCAATTGGAGGTTCCCAACGGCTCTTTCTGCAAAACTTTCAACGGGAAAAACAACATTAAATGCTCCAACTACCAATCTTGATGTATAAATTCAAGCATTGAAGACACTGAAAATAGAGACACTCTTGCTGTAAACTCTGTATATTCTCAAGAATTTCATTTCAACATTCTCTTTGTCTTCAATTTTCATTTATTGATATTGGTGTAAAAATCTTGGTGTAAAAAGCTATTCCTATCCTACCCACAAAAGAAAAGCTTGATCTTGTATTCATCCTTATTTCAAGAGTGAAGAGGAGTGTTCTTCAGTGAGATAAACTCTGTAAAAGGGTGAATATTTATTTGTGTAAAAAGGGTAGAGAGGTTATTCCTTAACCTGAAAAAGGGAGTGTGTAACATTCATTGATAGAGTGAAAGGAAGCTCTTGACAAGGAGGTCAAGAAGAGAGGACGTAGGCAAGAGATTGGCCGAACCTCTATAAACTACTGAGTTTGCTTTTTCTTACCCTTATCTCCTTTCAATTTATTCCATTACATTATATTGATTATTCATTATTTACAATTTGAATTAATTTAGTTTAAATTTGTCATAAACCTTAGAAAACCAATTCACCCCCTCTCGGTAGAGCCAACAGATAGGAAAAAGTGTCAAAGAGGACTTCCCTAGGGGTAGTTTAGTTGTCATCATCCTCTTCGGAGCTTTCCTCGGCATCAACGTCCTCTGGTGCATCTTCTTCCATCTCATCATCATCAGCTGCATCTCCCTGCTGTGGCATACACCATTCTGGTATAAAGAGAAATTCCACCTCTCCTTGACAACCCCTCAAATTGAGGTATTGTACCAATGACCGATTGTAATTGGCAACATACCTAAAGAAATTCTAATAATCTCGATTATTATTTCTCACCTCCATTTGCAATTCTTTAATCTCATGAAGCAAAGTCTCAATAGAACCTGGAGTGGTGGAAGGTGCAGCTGATGGGCCAACAGAAGTGCCAACAGAAGGTGGTGATGGTGCAACAAGAGTAGCAGATTCTCGCTGAATCAAAGGTACTTTTGGATTTTTGAAGGTTATAGCAGATTTCCTTGTCAATCTCGGTTCAAGTTCAGTCCAATACACTCCATACTTCTTACAGAGTCCACAAACCAAGGAAGGGTGAGGTAAACCCCTTCTATTCTCTCTACGTATGAACTCTTGCATGGATCGAAAAATAATAGCTCCAAAATCAACAATATTTCATGTCATAATACAATAAAGTAGAGCTGCTCTATCCACATCGACACTACTTTTATGGGTGGTAGGCATGATTCTAGAACAGATAAAATCATATCATTCATGAAGACCGTATTGAAGTCAGTTGGACGGGAACGCCATGGATTCAACTTCCGACCTCTTTTGCCAATGGGTGTATGGGACTGTCAATTCATCAATGACATGGACCAGCTCATCATAATCAGTGTGTACTGTAGCTACATAACTGGCGTACTCATCTTGCACCCCTTACAGAAGATCCAGATACAAATTAATGGCATTCGCATTGTAAAGAACAAGAACACTCCTTACTTCTGAAGTAGAATGAGTGCTCTCCATGGCATTTGCATAAAATTCACGAACCACATCAAGGATAGCATCTTATGGTTGCCCTGCTAATTTCAACAAACCAAAATCCTTCAAATATCCAGAATACATATTCCAACCTCCAATGTTAGGCCTAAAGCTCCTCTCAATAATCATGTTTTTATCCATGATTTTCTTAAAATTTTCTGCTGTCGGACTATTCACAAATCGAGAGGGATCATAATCGGTTACTACTGGCTCTTCCCTTTGTGGAGATGGGACTGAACTATCACTAGCTTGACTAGAACTCTCCAGGGTTCGTCTGGCTCGGGTTTTAGATGCCATTATCCACCAATTGGTTCACAAATCAACAAGTACAATTTTCAGCAAGACCAAATTGGACGAACACACAAAACAAACCCAAAAATCTCTTCATAACCCAAATTACTCCAACAAAGATCAAACAGACCGAAAGGGCTTCAAAATCCAAATTGTAAGAGCTAATAAAATATCCTCTAGAGGATCGAAAACTCCTGTAGAAAGAAGAAAAATACCCGAAATTGAAGCCATGTAGGATTGATTTGGACCACATCACGTCTTTATCACCTAAACAATCCGAAAAGAAAACACTTTCTTCCTTCCCCCAAAGCTTTCGGGTCCACTAAGAGATTTAACCACCAAAATTCGTTGGAGAAACTACCAAATCAACACAAAACAACAATATCGAAAAAGAGAAAAATAATGGTTATGGGGTTTGTCTGTGTACTTTCAAGAGAACAAAGAAAGATGAAATGACCAGAAAAAGAGAGAGTCTTAGTGTGTGAAAGGTTTGGCCGCCCCTTTCTAATTGGATGGGTAGGGTTATTTCCTTAGCCGAATAGTAAGTGGGGTTGAAAAGATAAGGTAATCCATCCTCCAATAAAACCTTGCCGTGTGTATTCCACTCACCCCATACTTTGAATATTGTAAACATTTGTTTCTTTCTTTGACAAAATTTCTTCCCATACTTTTTCTTACTCTTGACTTTCTTTCTCTTACCATCACTTACATCATTCGACCCCCACTTCTTCAATTTAAATTTTTTTTCTTCCAACTTAGTTGCTAGAAAATCATTTTCTTTTCTTTCCTTGACTTGTCCGTTCACCCTTAAGTTACTAAAGTCCTTGCAAAAAATTGTTTTCTTTTATGTTCATCATTCACGCACCCATGCATTCTTTCTTGAAAAATCATGACAATTAAACTTCCAAACAGTGTTCTTCTTATGCATATGCCTACAAAATAAAACACAACCTAATCAAATAAATTAAAAATAAAAATAAAAACACACTATTAAAATCAAATAAAAATAAAAAGAAATTAAAAACTAAAAATTCTAAAAATATAAATTGGGTTGCCTCCCAAAAGTGCTAAATTTTAAGTCTTCAGTCAGACTTCTTCTAGTCTCCTCAATTCGGTTCACCAAGGGAAATGCTTTCTAATTTACGCACCCATCTCCATAATAATGCTTCAAATGCTGCCCATTGACCTTGAACAAGCTCCCATCCAATTTCTTCAGCTCAATTGCCCCATATGGGAAAACTTGGTGTATCACAAACGGTCCTGACCACCTTGACTTCAACTTGTCAGGAAATAATTTAAGCCGTGAATTATACAAGAGAACTTGTTGTCCAGGACTGAATTCTCGTCTCATTATCATCTTATCATGCCATTTCTTGGTTCTATCATTATAAATCCTTGCATTGTTATAAAACTCATTCCTCAGCTCATCAAGCTCATTTAATTGGAGTAACTGATTTTTTCCAGCCTTGTTATAGTCAAAATTGAGCTTCTTAATGGCCCAGTAAACTCGATGCTCAAGCTCTACAGGTAGATGACATGCCTTACCAAATACCAACATATAGGGAGACATCCCAATTGGAGTCTTATAGGTTGTTCTGTATGCCTAAAGCGTGTCATCTAACTTGTTAGCCCAATCTTTTCTATTCAGATTTACAATTTTCTCCAATATCAACTTTACTTCTCAGTTTGAAATTTTAGCTTGGCTATTTATCTGCGGATGATAACCGAGAGCTACTTTATGTCGAATTCCATACTTTGACATCAAACCGCTGAAGACATTATTACAGAAATGAGTGCCTTCATCACTCAAGATGGCCCTTGGAGTACCGAACATTGTCAAAATATTCTTGTGTAGAAATCGAATCACCACTTTTGCATAATTTATTGGTGTTGCTATTGCCTCCACCCACTTAGAGACATAATCAACAGCAAGGAGAATGTATAGCTTCCCAAAAGATGGAGGAAACGGTCCCATAAAATCGATACCCCATATATCAAAGATTTTCACTTCTAGAATATTTGTCGAAGGTAATTCATGCCTTCTTAAAATGCTTCCAACCCTTTGACATCTGTCACATGTTTTTACAAACATGTAGCTATCGTTAAATACACTAGGCCAATAAAAATCTGATTGCAACACCTTTGCTGTTGTACGTTCTGCACCAAAATAGCCCACATATGCTGCAGCATGACAGTGATGCAAAATTTCCCAAACTTCGTCTTCTGACACACACCTTCTTATAATCTGGTCTGAACACTTCTTAAACAGCAGTGGGTCATCCCAAAAATACGAGTTGACATCATGAAAGAATTTCTTCCTCTGTTGATAAATTAAATCACTTAGCATTAATCCTCCTACTAAGTAATTCACTATGTCCACGAACCATGGCAGATTTGCATCAATCTTCATTATTGTTTCATCTGGAAACTCCTCTTGAATAGGTTGTTCTTGCTGAATTTTAGATTGCTCCAATCTAGACAAATGATCAGCTATAACATTTTCGGATCCCTTTTTGTCCCTGATCTCAAAATCAAATTCTTACAAAAGCAAGATCCATCTAATAAGTCTAGGTTTGACATTCTTCTTCGAAAATAGATACCGAATAGCGGCATGGTCTGTATAGACAATAACCTTACCCCCAATTAAGTATAGTCTGAATTTGTCAAATGCATGTACAACTGCAAGCATCTCCTTCTCCATTATTGTGTAATTTTTTTAGCTTCATCTAAGGTCCTGCTTGAGTAATAGATAGCCCGAAAAATTTTATCTCTTTTTTACCCAATGATTGCTCCAATTGCAAAATCACTAGCGTCACACATCAGTTCAAACGGTTCTGTCCAATCCAGTGCGATCATAATAGGTGCAGAAATAAGCTCCTTCTTGATCTTTTAAAATGCTAGCAAGAAAAGATCATCAAAGACAAAATCAGTATCTTTTTCTAATAAGTTACATAAAGGTTTTGAGATTTTCAAAAAGTCATTGATAAATCTGCGATAGAAGCCTGCATGTCCCAAAAAGCTCCTCACGGCTTTGACTGATTTTGGAGGGGAAGCTTTTCAATAGCAGCGACTTTAGCTTTATCCACCTCAATGTCGTGAGCTGAAATTTTATGTCCAATGACAATTCCTTCTTGCACCATAAAATGACACTTCTCCCAATTTAAGACGAGATTCGTCTCTTCACACCTCTGCAAAACAAGTGCCAAATTAGATAAACATCGATCAAACTTCTTACCAAATACTGAGAAGTCATCCATGAAGACTTCTATTATCTCTTCAACCATATCAGCGAAGATCGACATCATGCATCTCTGGAAGGTTGTTGGGGCGTTACACAAACCGAAAGGCATCCTTCTATATGCAAAGTTCCATATAGGCAAGTAAATGTTGTTTTCTCTTGATCTTCTGGGGCTATTGCAATCTGGTTATAGCCCGAGTAGCCGTCTATAAAGCAATAATAACTGTGCCCTGCTAGTCTATCTAACATTTGATCAATGAACGGAAGCGGGAAGTGGTCTTTCCTAGTAGCCTTGTCTAGCTTCCTATAATCGATGCAGACTCTCCAACCTGTTACCGTTCTAGTGGATATGATTTCATCGTTGGTGTCATGAACTACTGTTATTCCACCTTTTTTAGGCACAACCTGCACAGGACTCACCCAAGAACTATCAGATATCGCATATATAATACCAGCATTTAATAATTTTAAAATCTCAGCTCTAACAACTTCTTTCATTGCTGGATTCAGTCTTCTTTGTGGTTCAATAGAGGGTTTATGATTTTCCTCCAATCGAATTTTGTGCATCACAACGGAGAGACTAATTCCTTTAATATTTGCAATGGACCATCCAATTATCGATTTGTGCTCTCTTAAGATTCTAAGCAACTTGTCTTCCTTTGCAGCAGATAAAGATGATGAAATAATCACAAGAAAAGTACTATCATCACCTAAGAAAGCATACCTCAAATGGCTTGGTAATTCTTTTAATTCGATTTTGCCTTCTTTTTTTCACTTACTTACGACTTGTCAATCTTTTCCTTAGTTGTTGTAGTCGTACTTTCTAATGGGTTGGCTTTCAAAGTAGCAACACAACTTTTAATTTCATCAGTTAATAATTCATCATCTAAATTAGAAACTGAATTTACCAGACACTAAGTCATAGGTTCGATTGGTGCTTCCTTTGTTCCAACTTCCCGTACACAACTCTGCACCACTTTAATCAACTTACAAGTCTCTGGCTCATCAGCGAATTTCATTGCTTTATAGATGTTGAACATAATCAATTCATCATTCATCCTCAAGGTTAATTGCCCTCTCTGAACATCGATCAGTGCTCTCCCAGTGGCAAGGAATGGTCTCCCAAGTATAAGGAAAATTTCTCTGTCGTCTTCATAATCTAAGACTACAAAATTGGTAGGAAAAATTAGCTTATCAACTTTAACAAGTACATCTTCTACTATACATCTGGGATAAGTAATCAATCTATCCGCAAGTTGTAGTGTTATGGTGGTCGGCTTCACATCTCCAAGACCTAGGCTCCTGAAAATAGATAAAGACATTAAATTTATGCTAGCACCTAAATCACATAATGCCTTACCCACTTTCAATCCTCCAATCTCGCATGGAATAGTAAAGCTTCCAGGGTCTTTCAATTTTTGTGGTAACTTCTGCTGCAAAATCGCACTGCATTCCTCTGTCAAGTTGACAGTTTCATAATCCTCAAGTCTCTGTTTCTTTGACAGCACCTCTTTCATGAATTTCGCATAATGCGGCATCTGCTACAATGCATCAATGTTAATACGTAATTTTTTAAGTATATCTAGAAATTTCTTAAACTCAGATTCAATCTTCCTTTTATACAGAGCTTGAGGATAAGAAATAGATGGTTTCAACAATTGAGGATTATTAGAAAAAAGTTTACTAAAAGGTTTAGAATCAACTCCTTGTTTAACCGTTTTTGATTCTGCATCCTTTGACACAACAAGTTCGGCCTGTTTCTTCTGCACCTCAATGATTGGTGTAGTTTCTTCTTTCTCTACTACCTTTAGTGGCTCATAGGTTTTTTCACTTCTCAAAGATATAGCATTACAATGTTCTTTCAGATTTAGCACTATATCACTAGGGAACTTACCTCTTTCATTCAAAGAACTGACAGTTGCAGCTAACTGTCCTAAAGTAGTCTCAACAGATTTCATCTACGCACCAAGACTAGTATTCATTTCTGACATTTTAGCTTCCATAGTGTCTAGCTGCGCGTTAGTTTTGCTAAATCGTGTTCTAGTTTCAACCATAAACTCCTCAAATTCGTTCCATCTAACTCCACCATAACCTTGGGGATTCCCTTGATTATTGAATCCTGTATTGCTATTACTTGTTGTTTGTGGGTCTAGAACATTCTTAGAATTACCATAAGATAGATTCTCATAGTTTTTGAATCCTGACTGGTAATAGTTTGGAACCCGATTTGGCTGAAAACCAAAGTTACGATTATTAACATAATTCACTTGCTCCAAATCCATCCCCATCAAGTTAGGATTTGCATTGTTAGGATGAATCATAGCTTGCGACCCTTGTATACCCATTGAAGCAATTTATGTCGAAATCTGATCAAGTCTTGCTAAAATGGTTGTCTACGTATCTAACTCATGCATACCTGCTACTCTTCTGACATTAGCTCTTTCACCTGGCCATTGACTGCTGTTTATAGCCATCTCCTTAAGTAACTGCATAGCCTGATTAGGTGTCTTAGACCATAGTGAACCTCCTGCTGAGGCGTCCACAGTAGCTCTTGTCTGCGGAGTCATGCCTCTATAGAAAACATGTATCTGGTTTCCTTCATCATATCATGCTGAGGACATCTAAGCAATAACTCTTTAAATCGCTCTCATACCTCATGTAATGGCTCTTGGTCTAACTGTGTGAACTGGACAATCTCTAATCTCATCTGCATAGTCTTTTCTGGTGAAAAATACTTTGCCAAGAATTTCTGTGCCATCACTGCCCATGTCGAAATGCTTCTTGCTGGTAGATTTTAATACCAACTCAAGGCTCCATCCCGAAGAGAGAAAGGAAATAACCTTAGCCGAATAGCATCGTCAAAGGCTCCATTAATCTTAATGGTGCTATAAATCTGTAGAAAACTTATTAAATGTGTATTAGGATCCTCCAAGGTCGAACCTCCAAATTGGTTTTGCATAACCATGTTGATCAATGTCAGCTTCAATTCAAAGTTGTTGCAGTTCACAGGAATCTCTCTTATAGCAGTGAAATTCTGATTCACAACTGGGGTGAAATAATCACGTATAGCTCGCTGCTGCTGATTATCATATGCCATGATTAAATTTCGATCTTTCTATTCAAATCTGCTCTGACGAATTTGTCTGATGGTTCTCTCAATCTCTGGATCTAACTCTTCTTTTATATCTGCATTTCCATTGCTGCGAGTTTTTACCATTCCCCTAAAAAAATTGTAGATAATAAATTAAAATAAAAATAGAAATAAAAAAATCTAAATTAAAGTAAAGGCTATTGGGAAACAATGTCAACGAGAAACTAGACAACAGTTCCCCGGCAAAGGCGCCAGAAAACTTGTTGTCCTAAATAGAATACTACTGCAAGTGCACAGGTCAGTTTTCGAGTATAGAGTAAATATGAGTATCGTCCCACAGAGAACTGTGTCTACCGCTAATCACTGTAATCAACAACCTTGAGCTTTCTTTGAAAAATTAATGAATGTTGGTTAAAATCCTATTTACTATTATAACTGTTAACTACAGAACAAATTAATTAAAACGAATCACAATAATTACGAATGAAAATATCAATAGCAAAATATTCCTAGAAATCGATTTCACCTAACTAGGGTTCATGCAACTCTTTTGATCAATTGTTCTTTTGATTTCAATTTGTTTATAACCGAAACTATTTCTTGTTTATCTCTCTCGAGTTTTAAACAGTCATACCCAATTTACCTAATCCTAACCTCTCGATTCAAAATTAAATAATAGGGTTTATTAAGTGTTGTTGCTCCAAACAATAATAAAATGATACTGAAGTGATCTTCTCC
This sequence comes from Firmiana major, assembly GCA_033439115.1. Classification (NCBI taxonomy): domain Eukaryota; kingdom Viridiplantae; phylum Streptophyta; class Magnoliopsida; order Malvales; family Malvaceae; genus Firmiana; species Firmiana major. Next base: position 14,833,767 of record CM065911.1, on the reverse strand, counting down.
ACGTGTCTTGGATGTTCTGCAAAAACAGTGAAAGTTAGAGAGGTGCAGGGATCTGTCCCTGCACGCGCACTCCGATGCCTAAGTTAGAAGACTGTTTTAGCAGAGTTTTAGTAAGCCAAAAAAGAGATTCTGATTTTACTGACCATACCTGGGGTATTTATAGATATTTCTGAGTGACTTTTTGATTAGCTTAGGACTCATATTTATGTAGGCCCCAAAATTTTATTATTTTGGGCCTTTCATATTCTGGGGCCCAGGTGCGTGATTGGGCTGGAGTAAATTACCTCTATCAATTGCTTCCCACTCTTACATAGGGAATTTCCCTATGTAAGAGTATAATAGGAGGATCATGTTTTTATAGAATAGTTATCAAGGACTAAAACGTTTTACCTGCGAGAGAGTTTTTAGACTGGTGAAGATGCCACGTTTCAGCATCTCTGTCACGACTATATAAAGGTAAAGCGCCGCGCAGATGGTTTTAAGAAACTGCTACACTTTGTCGTATAGTAACCGCAATACCCTCGCTTACTCTATCGCCAATCTGTCGCTACTCACGTATAAAAGACTTTGTAAACTCTGTCGCCAAAACTAAAGTCTGTCGCCCACATAGTCTGTCGCCCCACATAGACTGTCGCACATATAGCCTGTCGCCATCATAGTCTATCGCCATATAGCATGTCGCCATATAGTAGTCTGTCGCCCACGTAGTCTGTCACCACCATAGTAGTCTGTCGCCACCATAGTAGTCTGTCACCAGCGTAGTAGTCCGTCGCCACCGTAGTAGTCTGTCGCCACAACAGTAGTCTGTTGCCACCATAGTAGTCTGTCGCCACCGTAGTAGTCTGTTGCCACAACAGTATTCTGTCGCCACCATAGTAGTCTGTCGCCACCATAGTAGTCTATCGCCACCATAGTAGTCTGTTGCCACTATAGTTTCATCCATCTGTTTTAGGTTTGTCCTTTTCTCATTTCTAACCCCTAGAATGGTTGGTCCTGATGTAGTAAAACATTTGGATTTGGGACCTAGATCGACTTTGACTGAGTTTGATCTTCAAGATATTATACGTAGATACCCATTACCCGAAAGGTATTTCTATAGGCTTCCTACTTCGGAGGAGAGAAGTATACGTAGCGTGGCAAGTGGAGTAGTTATCTTTAGGGTCTCCATAGAGCTAGGTTTTTGTTTCCCCCTTTCTGACTTTAGGATTTCTTTTTTGAGGGAACAAGGGATTTCCCCTAGCCAATTACATCCTCATAGTTGGATGCAGTTAATTGGATTTGACGTGCATTGCCACATGAGGAATGTCCTTCATACTTTCCCTTTGTTTTATACTTTCTTCCGGCTTCGAGGTAGTTCTGGCTTAATCCCATATTCTCTTCAAAGAGCGTTCGAACCCGGGTTTGAGAATAGGTTATTTGATAAACTCCCCAACAAACTCCATAGGTTCGAGTTGGAATGACTTGTAGTGAAAGTGCCTGAGAGTCTTAACTTCCCAACTAGATGGGGGGCTAAGCATAGTGTCCCCAAAGGCCCTCGTATTACCATTTTAAGAAAGCAGCTGTCTTCAACTATCAACCAGTTATTAGTTGATAGACCGATCAACCTTTACGAGTTTTTATCATCTGAAAACTTAGCTTCTACTGGTTGGGGCATAGGTGGAGTTATTGTGGTTAATCCTCGTGTTCCTCTTGAACCAAGTCCTAGAGATAGGGAATCTAGCCCTGAAGGTGACCCCTTAGAGGATGTGGATGATTGGGCTGGATTTGGTTCTACTTTTATAACTCTCCCTGATGACGAGGATTTAGCAATAGATTCCCTTTAGGAGTTTCTTAACTCTCCTGAAGGTAACCCTTTCATGTTTTATACTTCATTACTTGTTTGTATGACATTTCTAACAATTTTGTGGGTTCTTGTTTTGCAGAAATGAGTAGTATAAGACGTTCTTTGGTTCGTCGAAGGGGGCAAGAAGGTTCCTCCAGTGAACCTGCTGAGAAAAGACCTCGTTTTGTTGTGGTTGCTTCTGGAGGGGTATCTCGAGCTCGGACTCCTCCTCCTGGGTAAACGACCCCTCCTCCTGCTCCGACTCAACAACCCGAAGGGGAATGATGAGCCCTTTCCCAAGGTGAAGGAATGACTTCTTCTCATTCTAGGAGATCCTCCGGCTCTTCGGATAGACCTTCGGAGGGAGAAAGAGCTGAATGTAATGTGACCTCGCCCAGTCGAAAAAATCGAAGGCACCTATATGTGGAAGACTCTATGTCCACCAGGCCTATCCTTCCTAAGATAGGCCCTGTTGATACAATGTCATATCAAGTAGATGGGGGCTATAGAATGAAAGGGGCCGAATTTCGAGTCTACCCTGGGGTGTTGGATAACGATACTTTAGATACGCTTGGGGTAGCATCTCGCTTAGGTTAGGCCTCCATCCTTCCTAGGGATGAGAGTCGACTGTTTCGAAATTTTCTGGAAGGAGAGGATTTAGCTGATCTGGAGGTTGTTAGGGTAATTTGTAGACTTACCTTACTTTATTTTTCTTCATTCTATTTTCGGTCTGAATTTTTGTGTTTCCTTTCAGCTTGCTCAGAGGACTATAGTCAATAATGCTCAGCATCGAGCTTATCGTGAACGAGCCGACAAGGAGATTCAGGAATTAAGGGACAACAATATGGAATTAAAGAATGCCAATAATCAGTTATCTGGGCTACCGGGGGTAGTGCGAGATTTGGAGGAGCGACTTTCGAAGACGCTTCAAGAATTATCTCTTGCGAAGGGGGATCTTATAGTTGAAACTGCTAGATCCAACAAATTTAAGGACGACCTTCAACAAAAACAGACAGAGCTGGATACCATGCAGTCAAAGTTTGATTCCCTGACAAATTGCAATCAGCAACTAGAGCAATATGTTGCTGAATTGGAGAGTTGAGCCACCCCTTCGTTTAATCAGGTCGAGATTGACAGTATTCGGGCTGAAACTGTGAAGGAGTATAGGCTTTCCAAAGACTGTTTGAGACAGAAGGAAGATTTCTCAGTGCCCTATGTAAAGTATGGTTTTTATCTTACCCGATCTTGGTTGGAAAAACATAGGGAAGGTGAGGAATTTCCTGAGCTTCTTTATACTCCTGAAGCGATGGAGTTTGAGGCTCCTGATTAGACCAAATACGAACCTGACGCCGAGACTGCTGATGAGGTTTTGAAGAAGGCTGCGTTAGATGATTTGGCGAACCTGGCTGGTCCTTGGGAGCCCGTGAGCCCAGATAACATTCCTGAACCCATTGGTGCTCTTGATGATCTGAATGGAGAAGATCTATCAGTGGTCACCAGCCTCCAGATTGCGAGGATCCAACGGCGCTTGATCTCCCGCCACCCGATCATGCGGATTGATTTATTTTTCTTTTTGTTATTGAACTTATTCATATTTAGGAATTTATTCGTAGTTCGTATTTCGCTTGTAAAGACTTCCTGATATTTTATAAATAAAGTTTATCTGTTCAAGTTTCATACTGCTTATGTTCATTTAACTTTTGCTATTATCATTTATTTATCTGTATGCTAATTTGACTCGTGTGTTTATCTATCCGTGTATGCTCCCCAATTCTTGATAAAAAGATATATTTTTAGAAAGAATTACGTATGTAAACATACCTTTTTCTGGATGCCTGACCATTGTGACGCAAGTGCATCTTTGGTTCTTACAGCTAATATGTTTCTATCGCCTAGCCACAGTGACGCTATTGCGCCTCAGGCTCTAATGGCTCGTCTGATTTTTTACACCTGGCCACAGTGACGCTATTACGTCTTAAGCTCTTATGGCTCGTCTGATTTTTTACGCCTGGCCACAGTGACGCTATTGCGCCTCAGGCTCTTACGGCTCGTCTGATTTTATACGCCTGGCCACAGTGACGCTATTGCGCCTCAGGCTCTTACGACTCATCTGATTTTATACGCCTGGCCACAGTGACGCTATTGCGCCTCAGGCTCTTACGGCTCGTTTGATTTTATACGCCTGGCCACAGTGACGCTATTGCGCCTCAGGCTCTTACGGCTCGTCTGATTTTTTATGCCTGGCCACAATGACGCTATTGCGCCTCAAGCTCTTACGGCTCGTCTGATTTTATACTCCTGGCCACAGTGACGCTATTGCGCCTCAAGCTCTTACGGCTCGTCTGATTTTTTATGCCTGGCCACAATAACGCTATTGCGCCTCAAGCTCTTACGGCTCGTCTGATTTTATAAGCCTGGCCACAGTGACGCTATTGCGCCTCAAGCTCTTACGGCTCGTCTGATTTTTTACGCCTGGCCACAGTGACGCTATTGCGCCTCAGGCTCTTACGGCTCGTCTGATTTTTTACGCCTGGCCACAGTGACGCTATTACGCCTCAGGCTCTTACGGCTCGTCTGATTTTATACGCCTGGCCACAGTGACACTATTGCGCCTCAGGCTCTTATGGCTCGTCTGATTTTATACGCCTGGCTACAGTGACGCTATTGCACCTCTGATTTTATACGCCTGGCTATAGTGACGCTATTGCACCTTAGGCTCTTACGACTCGTCTGATTTTATATGCCTGGCCACAGTGACGCTATTGCGCCTCAGGGTCTTATGGCTCGTCTGATTTTATACACCTGGCCACAGTGACGCTATTGCGCCTCAGGCTCTTATGGCTCGTCTGTTTCCTGTCATAAGATTTATATTCATAGAAGCCAAAAATATAATTAGAGGAATAATTCTGTATAATGGTCAAATAATAGTATCTTGTGACAGTGTAAACAAATAATGTGGGAATATAAACATAAAGAAAGAAAGACATAACGATTAATTTAAATACAATTTTAAATGATTTAAATTCCATGTCTTTCCTATTTTCTTCCCTTGTAAAGTCTCCAGGATGCAGGTGTTGGGCCCAATCCTTCGTCTGATTCGATATGGACCTTCCCAGTTGGCTCTAAACTTTCCGTCTTCCCTCAAAGCATTGGTGATGTGTGACTTCCTGAGCACCAAATCTTCCTCGGACATTGGTCTATCTTTTACCCGACTGTTGTAGTAGTTGGACACCCTTTGATGGTAGGATGCCAGCCGGATAGCTGCAATTTCTCTATGTTCATCAAGCAGATCCAGGTTTTTCCTTAGCCCTTGTGAGTTGTTCTCCTCCATTAAAGGCACCACTCTAGGTGACAGTGCTCCAATTTCCACCGGAATCAATGCTTTAGTGCCGTATACAAGGTTAAACGGTGTTTCTCCAGTCGATACTCGACTAGTAGTACGATATGCCCATAAGACACTAGGCAGTTCGTCTACCCACACTCTTTTGGCTTTGTCCAGTCTGGTTTTCAACCCATGCAGGATGGTTCGGTTGCTAACTTCAGCTTGCCCATTAGCCTGAGGATATGATACAGAAGATATCCTTAGCTGGATGTCAAGACGTCTGCAGAACTCACGAAAGGCATCACAATCAAACTACTTTCCATGGTCAGCATTTAAGACCCGTGGGATCCCGAACCTACAGATAATATCTTTCCACACCATTGCTTCAACTTTTTTCTCTGTGATTGTGGCTAAAGGTTCTGCCTTAATCCATTTCGTAAAGTAATCGGTAGCCACCAGAAGGAACTTTCTTTAGCCAATAGCTAAGGGAAAGGGCCCTATAATGTCGAACCCCCATTGTGCAAATGGAGTTGGTTGTACCGTACTTTGGAGCGGAGCCATTGGGGCGGTAGTTATTGGTGCAAACCTCTGGCACTTGTCACACTTGCGGGTTTTATCCGTCGCATCTTTCTTCAACGTTGGCCAATAAAATCCCGATCGTAATATCTTAGAGGCAAGAGCTCTAGCTCCCAAGTGTTCACCACAAATCCCTTCATGTACTTCAGCCAGGACATAGTTAGCTTATTCAGGTCCTAAGCATTTCAACAAAGGCGATGAATACCCTCTTTTGTACAATTCCCCGTTTATCATTGTGAATTTTGCCCCTTGTATCCTTAAACGCCGGGCTTCCTCTTTATCTTGTGGGAGCGTACCTTTAGTGAGATACTGTTTGAATGAGGTTCTCCAATCATCCCCCACTTCAATGTTGCACACCTCGATTTCTTCAATGCTAGGTCGTTCAAGTCTCTCCACCTTTATCATTCTCCCTTCAGTCTCATTAGAGGAAGCTAATTTGGACAATGAATCTGCATGTGTGTTTTCAGACCGGTTAATTTGTATCAACTGGAAATTTTCAAAAGTCTGAGTCAGAGATTGGACTTTCTTTAGATAAGGAACCAGCATTGGCTCTCGAATCTCATATTGTCCATTAAACTGATTCACCACCAATTGAGAATCACTATGTGCCACTAGGTGGTGAACTTGCAATCTTTCTGCCAGCTTAATTCCAGCAACCAAAGCCTCATACTCTGCTGTATTGTTTGAACTAAGGAGCCCGAACCACAAAGAGTATTCTATTGACCTCCCTTCTGGCGATACTAAGACTATACCTACCCCACTGTCATTTGCACTCGATGCTCCGTCAACATACAATAGCCACAGTCGGGTCTTCTTGTCAATGTTGCTGCTTGGGCCAGTACATTCCACTATAAAATCCGCTAAGGCTTGGCCTTTGATGGCCTGTTTGGGTTGAAATATGATATCATACTCTCCAAGCTCCACTGCCCATTTCATCAGTCTCCTTGAATGTTCAGGCTTCTGAAAGATTTGTCTTAACAGTTGATTTGTCAAGACAGCAATGGAGTGCACCTAAAAATAAGGACGCAATTTGCGAGAGGCCATCACAAGGGAAAGTGCTAATTTTTTAGCCAACGGATAACGGGTCTCCGGGTCTAGCAGTATTTTACTCACATAGTAAATGGGACGGTACACTATCTTATCTTTCTTCAGTAGTACCGCACTGACGGCGAATTCATCGACTCCCAAATACATATACAATTGTTCCCCTTCCAGAGGCCTTGTCAACAAGGGTAACTCCTTCAAATATGCCCTTAAGTCTTCAAAAATTCTTTGACAATCATCTGTCCACTTAAAATTCTTTCCACTCCACAGAGTTTTGAAGAATGGCAAACTCCTTTCTGCAGATTTTGATAAAAAAAGGTTCAAAGCCGCTATTCTGCCTGCCAACCTTTGTACATCTCTCACCGTGGTTGGTGGCTTCATGTCTATAATTGCTTGAACCTTTTCAGGATTTACCTCAATCCCCCTATTGGTGATCATAAATCCCAAGAATTTTCCGGACCGAACTCCAAATGAGCATTTATTGGGATTTAGCTTCATATTGAATTCCCTTAACACATCGAACACTTTAGTCATCTGATGCGCGTGAGATTCTCCTGCTTTGCTCTTGATGATCATATCATCCACATAAGCTTCCATAGTGTTTCCCAGGAAATCTTTGAAGACTTTATTCATGTCACGCCCCGAAAATTTGCGGAAAATAGGGTCAATTTAAAACTTTTTACTCATTAATTCGCAATTAAAGGTGCATTCCTGTGCAGTGTCATACATCATCATAATTATCATGCCTCAGGATCTCATCACAACATAGTGTATATTGAATCATATACATTACTCAATTCCAAGTTAATTAATCCTAATACATCCCATATAATGATATACATCAAGTGTCTGTAATCACATTAATAGTCTGGGTACATGAAAAGATAAAATATACCTCAAATACAATAGATAGGGCCTGGAGCTCAAGTCCTCCACTAGCCACTACTCCGTACGCCGCAGGGAGATCCTCTTTCACTTGAAGAACTCTGGGGGGGAAAGGAAAACAGGGTGAGCTTCTAAGTAGCTCAGTAAGGGGGGTAAAGGAACTCAGTTATATAAACCATTTCACACATCACAAATATGTATTTGTTTATAAAGCTCATTTGAAATCATAGCATGAAAGTTCTCAAAACATCATCTCATAACTCGTTAAATCATGTGAAAACATGAAGATAAAAGGCTCAACACCGAGCACTCACAAGCATGTGTAAAGATTTGCAATAATGGCTGTTCTCAAATACGTGATAAAAATCACATCAGTAAATCGCACGTGACAAAGTCACAAAACACAACTCATGTGTAAAACGAGACTAGGCAATAAAACTCAATTAAAATTCGTCATGGCACATCAAATATATATAAGCTCCTCTGGGTGCGCATCCCAGGCATCCTCGTATAGAGGGAACGTCGACAATATGGTCGTGTGCAAAGTATATTGGACTTATATGTTACCAGAACAAGGCCCGGCCTTACTTACTACCAGAGCAATGCCTCGCCTAATGCACACTGACACATGGTCCCTGGGTCGGTTCCCAGGTGGCCCACTCTCTCGGTCTTACATGCTACCAGAGCAATGCCTCCCAACGCTACCAGAGCAGAGGAATAATCGGACTTACATGTTACCAGAACAAGGCCTGTGGTCCCTGGGTCGGTTCCCAGGCGGCCCACTCTCTCGGTCTTACATGCTACCAGAGCAATGCCTCCCAACGCTACCAGAGCGGAGGAATAATCGGACTTATATGTTACCAGAACAATGCCTGTGGTCCCTGGGTCGGTTCCCAGGCGTCCCACTATATCGGTCTTATATGCTACCAGAGCAATGCCCGATGTGTATTCAACATGACACGCCTAAGTCTCACTCATTAGCCATTATCTTATAAAACGTTATGCCTTCACGTAGAACTCATAATGGTTTTCTCTTAAAAACTCATTTAAAATATTTGTGTACTCAACACAAAACATATTAAAACCGAGTTCCAACCGGCAAAACACGCACACATTTTCTCAAATCTCAATATCGCCTTAACGTAGAACCCAATTTACTTTTCACGCAACTCAAAGGTTTATAAAGCAATTTCACACTTAGCTTATAAACTCATAAAATAATGGGCTCCAACCGGCTATAAAAAACCGTGTGCAATTACCTCACAACACAAAACATGCTTGAATTCTCAAATCATGGTTCATGCTAACAATTCATCAAAATACATACACAAAATGGTTTAGTTTTCCCTTACCTCTTTGCACCTCGTATAGTGCAATCGTTTCCCCCGTATCATGGACTAGTCTCGCATTCCACTCTGAAACTCCCGAGCTGTCCAAACGATGTTAAAACATCAATACTCCACATCACATAAGCCTCAATTCTCAAAATCGAGCATAATTGCTCCTAACACCTCAATTCTCTTGATTTCTCGTAAATCAACCCTAAACTACAACTCTATTCACAATATCCCAATATCCTACATTCCTCATGCCAATTATCTAGGCTAATTCTCCACATTGTCTATATTTCCGTTTATAGCACAATTCTCAAAATTGCCATAATTTCCAAATATCAACATTAATCCAACTACATTACAATCTCATCAATCCCTAATCATTCCTCAACTATTTCAACACAATTACAACCACCAATAACATCAAAATCAGCTCAAATATCAAGATCGAGGTTTAGAAATTACCCAAAGCTTGTGAGACGCACAACTCACGCCTCGATCCGATTCGTCCTTCGATTTTCAAGTATGTTGTTCTCCCTTTGACGAGGAATAACTTCCCTTCTTACCACAATGGCTGATTCGGTCGAAAATGGGGGATTTGGAGGAGTGAGAAACTAGGTTTTCAGAAAAATGGAGGTTTGGAAGAGAGAGAAAGTGAAATTTCAGGAGAAAACACAGGTTCCTTATATAGACTGAAGGTAGGAGATCGATCTGCCTCTTGCTGAGATCGATCTGTGTTTGAAATTTGGGGACGATCTGGGCAATTTTATGCCTAGGAGATCGATCTGTCGAGGGGTGAGATCGATCTCTTTATGGCTTTATGAGATCGATCTGCTCCTAAGGAGATCGATCTTCTCCCCAAACAGAAGCATTTGGAGATCGATCTCTTCCTCATGAGATCGATCCCTTCTCAAACAGATTCATAAGGAGATCGATCTCTTCCATTGGAGATCGATCTGCTCCTCAAATTTCCCCTTCCTCGTCATTTTTAACTCACCAGATCGATCTCTCCTTCTCCCAGATCGATCTGTCCTCATGGATCATGCTTATTTTACACACTTAACACATAAATCTCCAATTATAATTCCCACAATTCACTTAGCTCAATAAATTATACTCAAATTATTATTACATCAATAAAATATGTCTGAAATTCTCAGATCTCACATCCTCCCCACCTTAAAAGAATTTGGTCCTCCAAATTCAACTCAACTAATCAAAATAGATGGGGGTATTTCTCCTTCATGAGGCTCTCTAGTTCCCACGTTGCCTCTTCCATTGAGTGATGTTTCCACAGAACTTTCACTAATGGGATGCTCTTGGTTCTCAGTACCTTCTCCTTTCTATCGAGAATCCGGACGGGTTCCTCAGTGTAGCTCATGTCCTCCTGTATGTCCAGCTCATCATACTCTATAACATGAGAAGGGTCCGGGTGGTACTTCCTCAACATAGACACATGAAAAACATTGTGTATTCCGGACATCTGTGGGGGTAATGCCAATCTGTAGGCTACCTCTCCCACTCTCTCAAGAATCTCGAATGGTCCTATGTATCGAGGACTCAATTTCCCTTTCTTCCCAAATCGCATGATACCCTTGCTCGGTGATACTCTCAGAAATACTGCATCACCAACATCAAACTCGAGTGGCCGTCTACGCACATCCGCGTAGCTTTTCTGTCTACTCTGTACAGCCCGTAACCTCTCACATATGAGTTTCACACTCTGTACGGCTTGCTCAATAAGCTCGGGAGCATTTATCTTTCTGTCACCGACTCCTTCCCAAGCTACAGGGGATCTACACCTCCTACCATATAGAGCCTCAAAAGGTGCCATTCCAATACTCGCATGATAGCTGTTATTGTACGCAAACTCTGCTAGGGCCAGGTGATCATCCCATGATCCCTTAAAATCCATCGTACACGCCCTCAACATATCCTCCAGGGTCTGAATAGTCCTCTCTGACTGACCATCTGTCTGAGGATGATAGGCGGTACTAAAACTCAATCGAGATCCCATGGACTCCTGAAACTGGGTCCAGAATCTGGAAGTAAATCGGGAATCTCTATCAGAAGTAATACTCACTGGAGCCCCATGTAATCTAGCTATCTCGCTGACATATAGCTCAGCTAAGGCATCCACAGTATCTGTGCTCTTGATGGCAAGGAAGTGGGCACTCTTGGTCAATCTATCCACAATGACCCATATCGCGTCCCGACCTCTTCGGGTCCTCGGTAAACCCATAATAAAGTCCATAGTGACATGCTCCCATTTCCATGTAGGTACAGGTAAGGGCTGTAGTAGTCCTCCGGGCTTCCGATGCTCAGCTTTCACTTGCTGGCATACTAAACACCTGGCCACATACTCTGCCACATCTCGCTTCATACCACTCCACCAATACACCTTTCTCAAGTCTCGGTACATCTTAGTACTCCCTGGGTGCATGGTGTATCGCGAGCAGTGGGATTCTCTCAATATCTGTCTCTTCAGGGTATCATCGTCCGGTACACAAATCCGTCCTCTGAATCTCAACAATCCATCCTCACTGATGGTGAGATCCGACTGCGAACTCTGCTCAGCTTGGCTAACCATATCTATCAATCTCTGATCACTGCGCTGCCCAGTTCTAATCTGATCCATGATCCTGGGCTCTATCCGCAGGTTAGCCAAAAATCCAGTCTCTACCTCTTTAACTCTGATCCGAAGTTCGGCGAACTGCTCTAACAAATCCCATTCCCTGATCATCATAGCAGATATCATACTCTTCCTGCTCAGGGCATCAGCAACCACATTCGCCTTACCCGGATGATAAAGAATCTCGCAGTCATAATCCTTAAGGAGTTCCATCCATCTCCTTTGTCTTATGTTTAACTCTTTCTGATCAAAGAGATATCTCAAACTCTTGTGATCAGTGAAGATCTGGAATCTTTCCCCATATAAGTAATGTCGCCAGATCTTCAAAGCAAATACCACAGCGGCTAACTCCAAATCATGCGTGGGATAATTTTGCTCATGGTCTTTCAGTTGTCGCGATCCATATGCGACCACTCTTCCGTGCTGCATAAGCACACACCCCAATCCTTGGTGAGATGCATCACTATACACCGAGAATCCTCCTGATCCCTCAGGGATAGTTAACACAGGTGCCGCTGTCAATCTCCTCTTTAACTCTTGAAAACTGAGCTCACATTGATCAGTCCATATGAACGGAGTCTCCTTACGCGTGAGCTTAGTCAAAGGAGCGGCAATCCTCGAGAATCCTTCCACAAATCTCCTGTAATACCCTGCCAAACCAAGGAAGCTTCGTATCTCAGTCACTGTCCTCGGTCTTTCCCAATTAAGCACAGCTGCTATTTTATTCGGATCCACTGATACTCCTTCCTCTGAGACTACATGCCCAAGGAAAGCTATCCGGTTCAGCCAAAACTCACACTTACTAAGCTTTCTGTATAATTGCTTATCTCGGAGTATCTGAAGTACTAACCATAAATGCTGTGCATGCTCCTCATACGATCGAGAGTACACCAGGATATCATCGATAAAGACTATCACAAACTTATCCAGATAGTCTCTGAACACCTCGTTCATCAATCTCATAAATGCTGCAGGGGCGTTCGTCAATCCAAAGGACATCACCAGAAATTCGTAATGGCCATACCTTGTCCTAAAGGTCGTCTTTGGAATATCTTCCTCCTTGATCCTCAATTGGTGATAGCCCGATCTCAAATCAATCTTAGAAAAGACTGATGCCCCTCTTAGCTGATCAAGTAGATCGTCAATCCTGGGCAGCGGATATTTATTCTTCACCGTGGCTTTATTCAATAGCCGGTAGTCCACACATAATCTGAGACTACCATCCTTCTTCTTAACAAACAGTACTGGCGCTCCCCACGGCGAAACACTGGGTCTAATAAACCCTTGATCCAATAACTCCTGTAGTTGTTTCTTCAATTCCTCAAGTTCCACTAATGCCATCCTGTAGGGAGGTTTAGAGATCGGCTGAGTATCCGGTACCAAATCAATGGTAAACTCCAGCTCTCTCTCTGGTGGTAAACCTGGCAATTCATCTGGGAAAACATCCAGAAATTCGCAAACCACAGGTATATCCTCAATCCTCGGATGTTCCCGCTCATCGTCTGAGATGAGTGTCTCATAACCTTCACATAAATAATCACATTTAATATTCTCCAAAATAATGTTAAGATTCTCAAATTACTCACTAGAAATCCACATAATTATTTCCTCAATATCTCAATTGTACACTGTAAGGTTCAGGTAGGGAGAAAGTTACAATCTTAGTGTAGCAGTCTAAACTCACTCGATTGGTTGCCAACCAATCCATTCCCAGAATTACATCAAATCCATGTATGTTCAACAGGATTAGATCTACTAGCATTACTCTATCTCCCACCTTTATCTCACATCCTCTACAGATTAACTCAGTTCTCTGGGATTCACGCATAGGGGTATTTACATGTAGTATATATTCTAGAGGTTCAAACTTCAAGTTTAATCTACATGCAAAATGCTCAGAAATAAACGAATGCGTGGATCCTGAGTCAATCAACACATGAGCCTCATAATTACAGACAGAGAGGGTACCTCTTATAGTTTTCGCTGACGCGTCTGCGGTCTCCTTATCCAGGGCAATCACACGTCCCTGTGCCACAGGTTTCTTCCCTTTCTCTGCCGCAGTGGCCCGTCTCCGGGGATCCACTCTCTGAGGCTGTTGTCTAGCGGGCTCCGGAGCATGTGGTATCTGAGGTTGGGGACAGTCTTTCACTCTGTGACCCATGTCACCACATCTAAAACATCCGCGGATCGACCCAGTACAACTTCCCTCATGCGATCGGCCACAGTCTCTACAGAACCTTGTCTCAGGCCTGACATATCGAGGGGTCTCCTTGATAATAGGATAGGCTCTGGGTCTCTCCAATCTGTCCTTCTGTACCTCAATCCTTCCTCTCCTGAAGGAACCTCTCCGAGCCTCTGTTTGAAAAATCGCTGGCCTCTTGCCCTTATCTTTATTCACTGCTCTGAGCTCATGCTAGGATTGTACCATTTCGATTCCTCTTTCAACCTCTTGTGCTCGTCTCAGAGCATCTCCAAACTCAGTAATACATAGCCCCATCAATCTATCTCTAATGACGGGCTTCAACCCATACACAAACTTCTCTGTGCGGAGCTCTTCACTCTTGAAGGTCTCTGGGTCATATCTCAGTAGTGCGGTGAACTGGCTCTCATAGTCATCCACCGACATGTCACCCTGTACCAAACTCAAAAACTCAGCCTGTTTCCTTCTCTGGGCGGCTCGTGGTACATATTGGGTTCTAAAAGCTGTCTGGAACTCTTCCCAACCAATCACATCCTGGCGGGACATCAAGATACCTTGGGTAGTACTCCACCAATCTCGAGCTCTCCCCTTCAGCATATAGGCACTCATACTGACTCTCTCAGCATCGGTGCACCCCAGTAAATCAAATATAACTCTCAACTCCGTCAACCACTCCTCAGCCTCTGTAGGATCCTTCTTTCCCTTAAATGCAGGTGGATTCATCTTCAGAAATTCCTTTAGTCGGACCTTACTTCTGTCCTCAGGCTGAGTGACAGGAGGCACTGGGGGTATGGGAGGTCCTGGTGGTGGTGTAGGGGTAGTATCCGAGGCATTAACTCCAAAGTGTTGCGCGAATAGCGCCGCCATCTGCTCAAAACCTTGCCTCACATCGGTCTCAATCCGATTAAATCGAGAGTTAGGACTCTCTGGTTGTGGGACATGTGGTGGAGGGGACTCTGCCTGCCTCCTCGAATGACCTCGTCGTTTACTCATTCTCAATCTCAACTCGTCTCCTGCGCGTACATATCACAATCGATTGAAATCTCAATCCTCAATTTCATTTCATGACCAGACTATTACAGACACTTGGGATGTATTCTATTTCACTTAATCGACACTGACAGTACTAGACACCCTAAGCTCTGATACCAAGAAAACTCTGTCACGCCCCGAAAATTTGCGAAAAATAGGGCCAATTTAAAACTTTTTACTCGTTAATTTGCAATTAAAGGTGCATTCCTGTGCAGTGTCATACATCATCATAATTATCATGCCTCAGGATCTCATCACAACATAGTGTATATTGAATCATATACATTACTCAATTCCAAGTTAATTAATCCTAATACATCCCATATAATGATATACATCAAGTGTCTGTAATCACATTAATAGTCTGGGTACATGAAAAGATAAAATATACCTCAAATACAATAGATAGGGCCTGGAGCTCAAGTCCTCCACTAGCCACTACTCCGTACGCCGCAGGGAGATCCTCTTTCACTTGAAGAACTCTGGGGGGGAAAGGAAAACAGGGTGAGCTTCTAAGTCGATCAGTAAGGGGGGTAAAGGAACTCAGTTATATAAACCATTTCACACATCACAAATATGTATTTGTTTATAAAGCTCATTTGAAATCGTAGCATGAAAGTTCTCAAAACATCATCTCATAACTCGTTAAATCATGTGAAAACATGAAGATAAAAGGCTCAACACCGAGCACTCACAAGCATGTGTAAAGATTTACAATAATGGCTGTTCTCAAATACGTGATAAAAATCACCTCAGTAAATCGCACGTGACAAAGTCACAAAACACAACTCATGTGTAAAACGAGACTAGGCAATAAAACTCAATTAAAATTCATCATGGCACATCAAATATATATAAGCTCCTCTGGGTGCGCATCCCAGGCATCCTCGTATAGAGGGAACGTCGACAATATGGTCGTGTGCAAAGTATATTGGACTTATATGTTACCAGAACAAGGCCCGGCCTTACTTGCTACCAGAGCAATGCCTCGCCTAATGCACACTGACACGTGGTCCCTAGGTCGGTTCCCAGGCGGCCCACTCTCTCGGTCTTACATGCTACCAGAGCAATGCCTCCCAACGCTACCAGAGCGGAGGAATAATCGGACTTACATGTTACCAGAACAAGGCCTGTGGTCCTTGGGTCGGTTCCCAGGCGGCCCACTCTCTCGGTCTTACATGCTACCAGAGCAATGCCTCCCAACGCTACCAGAGCGGAGGAATAATCGGACTTATATGTTACCAGAACAATGCCTGTGGTCCCTGGGTCGGTTCCCAGGCGTCCCACTATATCGGTCTTATATGCTACCAGAGCAATGCCCGATGTGTATTCAACATGACACGCCTAAGTCTCACTCATTAGCCATTATCTTATAAAACGTTATGCCTTCACGTAGAACTCATAATGGTTTTCTCTTAAAAACTCATTTAAAACATTTGTGTACTCAACACAAAACATATTAAAACCGAGTTCCAACCGACAAAACACGCACACATTTTCTCAAATCTCAATATCGCCTTAACGTAGAACCCAATTTACTTTTCACGCAACTCAAAGGTTTATAAAGCAATTTCACACTTAGCTTATAAACTCATAAAATAATGGGCTCCAACACGCTATAAAAAACCGTGTGCAATTACCTCACAACACAAAACATGCTTGAATTCTCAAATCATGGTTCATGCTAACAATTCATCAAAATACATACACAAAATGGTTTAGTTTTCCCTTACCTCTTTGCACCTCGTATAGTGCAATCGTTTCCCCCGTATCACGGACTAGTCTCGCATTCCACTCTGGAACTCCCGAGCTGTCCAAACGATGTTAAAACATCAATACTCCACATCACATAAGCCTCAATTCTCAAAAGCGAGCATAATTGCTCCTAAAACCTCAATTCTCTTGATTTCTCGTAAATCAACCCTAAACTACAACTCTATTCACAATATCCCAATATCCTACATTCCTCATGCCAATTATCTAGGCTAATTCTCCACATTGTCTATATTTCCGTTTATAGCACAATTCTCAAAATTGCCATAATTTCCAAATATCAACATTAATCCAACTACATTACAATCTCATCAATCCCTAATCATTCCTCAACTATTTCAACACAATTACAACCACCAATAACATCAAAATCAGCTCAAATATCAAGATCGAGGTTTAAAAATTACCCAAAGCTTGTGAGACGCACAACTCACGCCTCGATCCGATTCGTCCTTCGATTTCCAAGTATGTTGTTCTCCCTTTGACGAGGAACAACTTCCCTTCTTACCACAATGGCTGATTTGGTCGGAAATGGGGGATTTGGAGGAGTGAGAAACTAGGTTTTCCGAAAAATAGAGGTTTGGAAGAGAGAGAAAGTGAAATTTCAGGAGAAAACACAGGTTCCTTATATAGACTGGAGGTAGGAGATCGATCTGCCTCTTGCTGAGATCGATCTGTGTTTGAAATTTGGGGACGATCTGGGCAATTTTATGCCTAGGAGATCGATCTGTCGAGGGGTGAGATCGATCTCTTTATGGCTTTATGAGATCGATCTGCTCCTAAGGAGATCGATCTTCTCCCCAAACAGAAGCATTTGGAGATCGATCTCTTCCTCATGAGATCGATCCCTTCTCAAACAGATTCATAAGGAGATCGATCTCTTCCATTGGAGATCGATCTGCTCCTCAAATTTCCCCTTCCTCGTCATTTTTAACTCACCAGATCGATCTCTCCTTCTCCCAGATCGATCTGTCCTCATGGATCATGCTTATTTTACACACTTAACACATAAATCTCCAATTATAATTCCCACAATTCACTTAGCTCAATAAATTATACTCAAATTATTATTACATCAATAAAATATGTCTGAAATTCTCAGATCTCACAATTCACCATTCGCTGATAAGTGGCTCATGCATTCTTTAAACCAAATGGCATTACCCGATAACAGTATGTTCCGTCATTAGTAATAAAAGAAGTCTTCTCTTCATCTCCGGGATTAAGCATAATTTGATGATACCCTGAGAAGGCATCTAGAAAACTGAGGAGTTCATACCCTGATGTTTCATCCACAAGCTTATCGATTTGGGGCAGAGGATACGAATCTTTGAGACAAGCTTTGTTTAAATCTGTGAAGTCCACACACATTCGCCACTTCCCATTAGATTTTTTCACCATCACTATATTGGCCAACCATTCCGGGTAGTAAACTTCTCTAATGAACCAGACTTCAAGAAGTTTATCAACTTCCTCTGTGATCGCCTTCTGTCTTTTCGGGATAAAATTTCTCTTTTTCTGTTTGACAGGCCTATGCCCAGGTGAAACATTAAGCTTGTGACAAATCACTTCAGGATTAATCCCGGGCATATCAGACGGAGTCCAAGCGAAAACATCCGCGTTTCTTCTCAGGCATTCAACTATCTCCCTTCTAGCTTGCTCATTCAGTTGAGTTCCAATGAACGCCTTTTTCTCCTCATCCCCCTTGACCAGCTCAATGGCTTCTGTTTTCTCCACAGGTTGAGGCTTGGGAGGGTCGTCTATACACAATGTCTCCTTTCTCTATGCTCCCTTGTTGGCGGTAGAGGCAATATAACAAGTGCGAGCCTTCTTTTGATCTCCTCGCACTTGCCCAACTCCATTAGGAGTAGGAAACTTCATTAACAAGTAACAAGAAGATATCACTGCCCTCATATCATTTAATACAGGCCTCCCCAGTATCATGTTGTAGGCAGTTGAGGTTGACCTTACAACCATGAACAAAACCTGTCGAGTTACATCCTTTGGGCTTTCCCCTAGAGTCACCGGCAACTCTATAGACCCGGCTACTTTCACCTTCTCACCCGTAAATCCATACAATGGTGTCATGACAGGTCTTAATCTACCTTCGGATACATTCATTTTCTCAAAATAATTCCAGTAGATTAAGTTTACCGAACTTCCATTGTCTACCAGGATTCTGCTCACAGGATGTTTCGCCACCACTGTTGATATCACCATGGGATCATCATGAGGCATGACAATATCACCCCTGTTTGTCGGAGTGAACACAATGGGTTCTTCACCTGCCTTTTCCTTCATCACAGCATGAACCTGATATGCTTGTCTCGCGTAACTTTTGCGAGAAGCAGAGGAACTTCTTGCCATCGATTCACCTCCCGCGATAACATTTATAGCCGGACCTGTGGGTTCATTATCCAGCCGATTACCTTGAGGGATAGGCCTAGCTGCTCATTCCTTGGCCTATTTCTTCCGTTATCATTGTTTTGCATATTTCGCGGACGATCATTCCTTCGATCTCGCGGAGGATAACGAGGCCTTTCACTTCTCCACAGGAAGCGGTTAATTTTTTCCTCTCTAGTTGATCCATCAGATCTCTGCATTTTTTCGTGGGGTGACCGTGAGCAGCATGAAATTCACAATAGGCATCAGGGTTTCGCCCCACATCTCCAATCTTCTTTCTAGGGAATTCAAACAGCCCAGTCCCTTCAATAGCGACAAGTATTGCTGTGCGAGGCTCATTTAGTCTGGTATAGTTTTCATACCTGAGTCTGGGGGCCCTGTCTGACTCGACGAGTCTCGAAGAGCTTCTTTAAGGTACATCCCTCTCTCTTTTTCTTCCTTCCCTTATCTCTCGGGACTGTACCAGCTTCATTACTTCTTCTTGAGCTACGTACTTATTAGCTCTAGCAAACAAATCAGAAAGTGTCACTGGCTGATCGAGGGAGAGGGATTCTTGCAACTTCTCGGATTTTATCCCTTGTAGCATTGCAGCCATGGCTACTCCTACCGGTAGATCTTTCATCTCTAAGGTTGCATCTCGAAAATGATCTACATAGCTCTTCAATGATTCTTTGTTCCCTTGTTTAAGGGTGAGCAGATAGGTAGCGTTCTTCTTCCTTTAGCTGTCGATCATGAAGGCTCTCAAAAATTCACTTCGTAATTGGTCGAAGGATGAGATAGAACCTTCACTTAACCCATTAAACCATTTCAACGCATGCCCAGACAGTGTAAGCGAAAAGGCTCTGCACATGATTTCATCTTCCCATCCATGTAGCAACATGAGGGACTCATAACTTTGTATGTGGTCGTATGGGTCTGCTTTGCCTGCGTAAGTAGCCATAGAAGGCATCTTGAACTTCTTCGACAAGGGTTTGTCCATAATCTCTAGACTAAAAGGAACTCTCCTTTTCTGATTGTCATCAGGAGACACTAACTTCTTTCTTTCTAGAATTCTCTCAATAACTTTCTCGACATTTTCTGACCCTCGAGTCGAGTGTGCTCCCCTTTCTTCAACACTTGAAGAGTCTAAGTAGTAAACACTCCATCTTCCTCTAGGGGCTCGCACTGTACCCTTTCTTCCTGCACCTCCCATTTCGCAATTCGACCTTGTACCTTCGAGATGGTCTTGGGGGTCATGACTGTTCTGTCTCTGCCGCTCCCCAGATCTATGGTCTTCAAAGTCCTGCTCCAATTCTATGGCAGAGTTTTGCCTCCTTAACTCTGCATTAGGGTATTACTCCTGAAGTCGTGCAGCTGGGTTGGACTCTGTCAGACCTGCGGCAGTATTCATCCGTCTCAGACCTATGGCAGGATTCACCTCTCGCAGACTTACGACAGAGCGCCTCCTCAGAGTTGCGACAGGGGCAGAGAATGTTGATACTTATTGTGACTTTCATTTCGCTCATGGTCATCCTACTGAAAGATGCAGAGATTTGATGGATCAGTTAGAAAAGCTGGCTCGAGATGGGAAAATTAATCGTTTCCTGTGGAGAAGTGAAAGGCCTCATTACCCTCCGTGAGATTGAAGGGATGATTGTCCACGGAATAGACAAAATAATGATAGAGGGAGAAAACAGGCCAAGAAATGAAGAAGAAGCTAGGCCAAACCCCCGAGACAACCGACTGGATAATGAACCCACTGGTCCTGCTATAAATGTTATTGCAGGGGGAGAATCGATGGCAGGAAGTTCCTCTGCTTCTCACAAAAGTTATACGAGACAAGCATATTAGATTCATGCTGTGATGGAGTAGAAGGCGGATGAAGAACCCATTATGTTCACTCCAGCAAACAGGGGTGATATCGTCATACCTCATGAAGATCTCATGGTGATATCAATGGTGGTGGCAAAACATCTAGTGAACAGAATCCTGGTAGACAATAGAAGTTTAGTGAACTTAATCTATTGGAACTGCTTTGAGAAAATGAATGTATCAAAAGATAGGTTAAGACCCGTTATGACGTCACTGTACGGATTTACGGGCGAGAAAGTGAAAGTCGTCGGGTCTATAGAGTTGCCTATGACTCTAGGGGAAAGCCCAAAAGATGTGACTCGACAAGTATTGTTCATGGTTGTAATATCAACCTCAGTTTTTTATGTTAGCACTGAATTTTATATATGTTTAGGACCCTTTTTTAATTAGTTATTTGATTTGTTCTTTGCAATATTAGGTATCTTTTATATGTTTTGTGCACTTGTGCATGAAAAAGAACAATTTGGAGAAATTAAGGCTTTTGGAGTTGGTCCTGATGATTCCGTGAAGAATTGAAGTTACAGGGTGTTGATTGTGACTTATGTTGCAGCAATAGAAGAAACTGGACAGTGCAGAGCAGATTTGAGGAATTAATACCATTGCCGCAGCATAGCAGTCTGATTAGGGCAACATTGTTTTGCCATGTGGCCTTCCGCATTTTAGTATTTGAAAACCTTATAAATAGTCTTTTTATTAGAATTTCGAGGAAGGCTGCAGCAGAAGATTTCAAGATTAAATTAGCTCTATTGAAACTCCATCTTTTTTTTTTATCTTTTTCACCAATTTTGTTCTTGGGATGTTAAATTGGATTTCTTGGATGTTTATTTTGATGTCTAGGAACTAAACTTTTTTTTCCTAGAATCGATGTAACCAACTTTGGGCATATTGCAATTACTTTGTGATGTTGTTTGGATGAATTCAATTATGTTTATTTAATCTACTTGTTCTTAATACTCTAGTTGATTGGTCACCAATTAGATAAATTAGTATAAGAATCCGGCACTCGAGAGAGGGGATTGTTTATATGCACAAGGGTAGATTAACATATGACATTGTTAGATTGAGAGGTTGACAATTCTTATGAGCCATAGCGAAACGAATTATTATTGCTTAATGATAGAGGTAATTTACTCCAGCCCAATCACGCGCCTGGGCCCCAGAATATGAAAGGCCCAAAATAATAAAATTTTGGGGCCTACATAAATATGAGTCCTGAGCTAATCAAAAAGTCACTCAGAAATATCTATAAATACCCCAGGTATGGTCAGTAAAACTCGAATCTCTTTTTTGGCTTACTAAAACTCTGCTAAAACAGTCTTCTGACTTAGGCATCGGAGTGCGCGTGCAGGGACAGATCCCTGTGCCTCTCTGACTTTCACTGTTTTTGCAGAACATCCAGGACACGTGGAGAAGATCACTTCAGTATCATTTCATTGTTGTTTGGAGCAACAACAATTGGCGCCGTCTGTGGGAATCAGAACAAAAAGTCAGATTTCTTATCAACATGGTGAGAACACATTCGACAGCAGCAACGAATATCAAGGAAGAGAATTCTGTGAGTCCTCCTCCCAGACAAGAGAGAGGACAAGAGCAGAATGGAGAAGGTGGCAGAGTGGCCACTGTTTCCATTGATGAATTTAAGGCTCTGAAGCGTCAGAATGAACAGACCACTACAGCGTTGAGGGCTATGGTGAATTTCTTCAAAAATGCCCTGTCGCAGTATAGCTTGCCTCCAGAAGTGCAGCAGATGGTAGGAGAGAATGTCTTGGGGCAGACATACGAGAGAGGTCAACCACTACAATGGCGAATACAGGACCAGGAGATTGGCGATGGAATACTGCCACGAGACTGATGCAGTACTCTGTCGCTGAACTGGAGGACAATTCTGCCGCATCTCTGAGGGAGTACCTTACTACGGAGAACAACCCTGCCCTAGGTTTGGAGGACAACTCTGTCGCAGGTCTGAGGATGTACCCTGCCGCAGGTTTGGAGGACAACTCTACCGCAGGTCTGAGGATGTACCCTGCCGCAGGTCTGAGGATCAACTCTGCCGCAGGTCTGAGGATGCACCCTGCCGCAGGTCTGGAGGACAACCCTGCCACAGGTCTGAGGATCAACTCTGCCGCAGGTCTGAGGGTACGCTCTGCCGCAGGTCTGAGGGTACGCTCTGCCGCAGGTCTAGAGGACAACCCTACCGCGGGTCTGAGGATACACTCTGCCACAGGTCTGGAGATGCACTCTGTCGCAGGTCTGAGGGAGAGGCACTCTGCCACAGGTCTGAGGGAGAGGCATTCTGCCACAGGTCAGGATGACAACCCTGCCGCATGTTTGAGGGCAGACTCTGCCGCATGTCTGAGGGCAGACTCTGCCGCAGGTCTGGGGGTGAACCCTGCCGCAGGTCTGAGGGAGATGCACACTGCCGCAGCTCTGAGGGAGATCAACTCTGCCGCAAGGCTGAATGATAACGCTGTGAGTGTTGAGATCAGCTCTGTGTTGTTGAGAGATCGATCTCCTCTCTACGTGAGTGCATGATAGATCGATCTGAAGATCGATCTGGCTTCAAACAGAGAGTTAAGGAGATCGATCTGCTTATTCGACAGATCGATCTGCCTCATTACTTTTAAACTAACAGATCGATCTGCTAACCTATGAGATCGATCTCCTTGTGTATTTGTGCTTCAATCTTGCAGGATTTATAACTAAGAGATCGATCTGGCCAAGAAGGCAGATCGATCTGGCACTCTACTGGAGGCACCCAACGGCTAGTTTCTACAAAACATAATGGGAAGAATAGCATTTAATGCTCCAACTACCCATCCTTCAGTATTTAACCAAGCATTGAAGACAAAGAGAATTAAGAGACACTATTGCTGAATATTCCAAAAATTCTCAAGCTTTAATTCTTTCATTCTTTGTGTCCCTATTGCTCATTCATTGAGAATCATTGTAAAAGCTTAAGTGCAAAATAGCTACACTTGTCCTACCACTTTAAAGCATTAAATTGTATTCAGTCTTATCTTAAAAGAGAAGAGGATTGTTCCTCAGTGAGAGTATATTGTAAGAGGCTGAATACTTTTTCTGTATTGCCAAAGGTAGTGAGGTTATTCCTTAACCTGTAAAAGGAAATTTGTAAGCTCTATTGAAAGAGAGAAAGAAAGCACTTGACAAGAAGGTCAAGGAGAGAGGACGTAGGCAAGAGTTTGACCGAACCTCTATAAGTGACTGTGTTTGTTTCTCTTCCCTTCTCTCTGCATTAAATTGTTATATTGCACTGTTTTATTCATTATCATTTGTGTTTAAATTGTGATTAATTTAAAATCTGCCATAAGTGTTAGAAAACCGATTCACCCCCCCTCTCGGTAGAGCCAACAATTGGTATCAGAGCTAGGACTCTTTAATCACGTAGGAACAACTTCCTAAGAGTTAGAAAACGATCAAATGGCTCTTAACAATGTAGCAACTAGTTTGATAGGAGAGGGGCACTCCACGGTTAGACCTCCCATGTTCAATGGTGAACATTATTCATATTGGAGGACTAGGATGATGCTATTCATTCAAGCAAATGACTATGAAGTATGGAGAATTATAGTTAAGGGACCTCAAATCCCTACAAAGAAAATAGAGGGAAGAGATATCCCCAAAGAAGAAGATGAATGGGATTCTAATGACATTAAATATGCACAACTAAATGCTAAAGCTATGCACACATTATTTTGTGCTTTAGGTCCTAATGAATATAATAGAGTCTCCGGGTGTGATAATGCCAAGCAAATATGGGATAAATTGGCAATAACTCATGAGGGTACAACCCAAGTGAAGGAGACAAAAGTAGGTATGCTCACACATGATTATGAGCTTTTTAGGATGAAGGAAGGAGAATCGATTAGTGATATATTCACTAGATTTACAGATGTAATTAATGGACTAAAGTCCTTAGGAAAAATATATTCTAACATTGAAATGGTAAAGAAAATTTTAAATAGCTTACCTAAAGCATGGGAAGCTAAAGTGACAGCAATAGAGGAATCTAAGGATCCACACACATTGTCCTTAGATGAATTAATAGGTTCCTTGCTAACTTATGAGATGAAGCTTAAAAGAAATGAAGAGCCACCCAAGAAAGTGGGTGTTGCTCTAAAATCCACTGCTGAAAAGGAGATTAAAAATGAGAGTGGCAGTGAGGAGGATATTGAGATGGCAATGTTTGCCAAAAGATTTAATAAATTCATGAGGATGAGAGCTGGTAATAGCAATAGGAGAAACAATAGGAGAGAACAAGAGGAAGTAGGTAGAAAAGACTCTATTGTGTGTTATGAATGTAAAAAACCTGGACACATAAAGTTTAACTGCCCTCTTCTCAAAAGATCTAATGATAGGTTTCATAAAAAGAAGGCAATGGTAGCAACATGGAGTGACAGTGACTGCTCCGATGATGAATCAAATGAGGACATTGCCAACCTATGCTTCATGGCTATTGATGATGATGAAAAGGTAACTTCTAATATCAATGAATACTCTTTTGATGAACTGCAAGATGCATTTGATGATTTAGCATTAGAGTATGAATCTATGAGCATGAAGTATAAAAAGTTAACATCTAAATTAAAAAGGGAAAATGAGATAATGTTAAAAGATAAATTGGAATGTGAGAAGAAACTAGAAATTGCAAATTTAGAAATTTGTAACCTTAAGGAGAAAAATAGCAATTTACATAACTCCTTTAATAGATTTCACATGGGGCAACAAAAGCTAGATAGCATGTTAGAAACCCAAAGGGCATTTTTTGACAAAAATGGCTTAGGGTATAATGCACAAAGTAGGGAGACCCATCTTAAGAGTTTTATTGCTAGGAAGAGCATGAATAAACCTGCAATTACTTGTTCATATTGTAATAAGAAGGGACATAAGTCACATTATTGCAATATAAAGATGAGGAATCTTAAAGGAAAAATTGTAAAAAGGATATGGATTCCAAAAGAGGTAATTCATTCCAAGGACTGCAATGCATTAGCAAAATGGATCCCAATGGGATCAAGAATTGCATTTACTAACCTCCAAGGACCCAAGAGAATTTGGGTACCTAAGACTTGAGTGTGTTTATTTTTTTGTTGTAGGTGATTGAGCATAGCCACAAAGCTAAAACAAAAGAAGCTTGGTACTTAGATAGTGGATGCTCAAGGCACATGACGGGTGATAAAAGCCATTTCAATTCCTTCAAATTGAAAATTGGTGGAGAAGTCACTTTTGGGGACAACTCCAAAGGCCAAGTGGAAGGAAGTGGCTCAATAGGTAATGATCATTTCTCTTTAGAAAAAGTATTACTTGTTAGGGGTCTAAAGCATAACTTACTAAGCATTAGTCAACTTTGTGACAAAGGTTACAAAGTAATTTTTGATTGTATGAAGTGTAATGTTATAGATCCTAAGTCAAATAAAATTCTCCTTCTAGGTCATAGGCAAGGTAACATATATATAGTCTACCTTAATGAACTCAAAAATGAAAACATATGCTTAATGGTAGATAACAAAAAGGAATCTTGGTTATGGCATAGAAGACTAGGTCATGCTAGCATGCATGTGCTATCTAAATTAGCTAGAAAGGATTTAGTTATAGGCTTACCCAAAATATCCTTTGATCATGAAGAAATATGTGAAGCTTGTGTCAAAGGGAAACACAAGAGGATAACTTTTAAGCCTAAGAATAGTGTATCCACCACTAGGCCTCTTCAATTACTGCATTTAGACTTGTTTGGACCAACTAGAACCACTAGCCTAGGTGGGAAACACTATGGTTTTGTAATAGTTGATGATTACACTAGATACACTTGGGTGTTCTTTTTTAGAGTAAAAAATGAAGCCTTAGAGAAATTCATAACTTACTCAAAGGTGACTCAAAATGAAAAAGGATATACAATAACAAGCATTAGAAGTGATCATGGCAAAGAATTTGAAAATATAGGATTTGATGAGTATTGCAATGATCAAAGAATTAGCCATAATTTTTCAGCCCCTAGGACACCACAACAAAATGGTGTAGTTGAGAGAAGAAATAGAACTTTGGAAGAGATGGCTAGGACCATGTTATGTGAAAATAACTTGCCAAAGTACTTTTGGGCTGAAGCTATAAACACATCATGTTATATAATTAATAGAGCTATGATAAGACCCATGCTAAAGAAAACTCCTTATGAGCTCTACAAAGGCAAGAAGCCTAACATTAGTTACTTCCATCCTTTTGGCTGCAAATGCTTTGTTCTAAATAATGGAAAAGATAACTTAGGAAAATTTGATGCCAAGAGTGATGAGGGAATATTTCTAGGATATTCATTGAATTCAAAGGCCTTTAGAATATATAACAAAAGAACATTAGTGGTTGAAGAGTCTATTCATGTTATATTTGATGAATCAAATAATATATCTAAAGATTCAACCAATGATGAAAATGTTGGAATATTTGATGAAGGCTTAGAAGATGACTTTCTAGAAAAACTTGACTTGAATAAAGAAGATGAAGAAGAAATAGAGGTTTTAGAAAGAGAGCCTAGAGCACCAAGAGAGTTAGGATATGTAAAAGATTGTGAAATAGTAGGAGATCTAACTCTTGGAGTTAGAACTAGATCATCCCTAAGGAATATGTGCCAATATATAGCCTTTGTATCTCAAATTGAACCTAGGAATGTCAATGAAGCCTTAGAAGACAATAATTGGTTCCTAGCAATGCAAGAAGAATTAAATCAATTTGAGAGAAGCAAAGTATGGAAACTAGTTCCTAGGCCTAATGATCACTCAATAATTGGAACTAAATGGATATTCAAGAACAAGATGGATGAAAATAGTGTGATCGTAAGGAATAAGGCTAGGCTAGTTGCTCAAGGCTATAGACAAGAGGAAGGCATAGACTATGATGAAACATATGCACCGGTAGCTAGATTAGAGGCAATAAGAATGTTACTTGCCTTTGCATGTTATAAAAATTTCAAGTTATATCAAATGGATGTAAAGAGTGCATTCTTGAATGGTTTCATTAATGAAGAAGTCTATGTAGAGCAACCTCCCGGATTTGAAAATCATGAATTTCCTGAACATGTTTTCAAATTATCTAAGGCACTTTATGGGTTAAAACAAGCTCCTAGAGCTTAGTATGAAAGGTTGTCAAAGTTCTTAATAGAAAAAGGGTTCTCAAGAGGAAAGGTAGACACCACATTATTCATAAAAAATAAAAATAAGGACTTACTAGTTGTACAAGTATATGTAGATGATATTATTTTTGGTTCAACTAATGAGTCTTTATGCCAAGAATTTGCTAAGATCATGCAAGGAGAATTTGAGATGAGCATGATGGGAGAACTCACATTCTTCTTGGGACTTCAAGTGAAGCAAACAAAGGATGGAACATTCATCAATCAAGCAAAGTACACCAAGGACTTGCTCAAGAGATTTGGGATGGACAATTGCAAATCTCAAACCACTCCAATGGGCACCAACATCAAGCTTGACAAAGATGAAAGTGGTAAGTGTGTAGACACTAAACTCTATAGGTCTATGATTGGTTCTTTGCTTTATTTAACTGCTAGTAGACCAGATATATTGTTTAGTGTGTGCCTTTGTGCTAGATTTCAATCATCTCCTAGGGAATCACATCTATTGGCAACTAAGAGAATCTTTAGATACCTCAAAGACACTCCCTCACTAGGACTTTGGTACCCCAAGGACTCTACTTTTGCCCTTCATGCATTTTCAGATGCTGATTTTGGAGGCTGCAAAATAGATAGGAAAAGTACTTCAGGTACTTGCCAATTCTTAGGAAATAGGTTAATTTCTTGGTTCTCCAAGAAGCAAAACAGTGTAGCTCAGTCCACAACTGAAGCTGAGTATATAGCAGCTGGTAGTTGTAGTGCTCAAGTGTTGTGGATTAAACAACAAATGAGAGATTATGGTATTGACATGAAACAAGTGTCTATTAAATGTGATAATACCAGTGCCATTAATCTGTCTAAGAATCCCATACAACACTCCAGAACCAAGCACATAGAAATTAGACATCACTTTCTTAGAGACCATGTACAAAAAGGGGATATAATTTTAGAGTACATTGACACTCTACATCAAATAGCTGATATATTCACCAAACCCCTTGATAGAGATAGGTTTTGTATCCTTAGAGGTGAATTAGGACTCATGGATAAGCCTTAGGATTTTTTGTGTTTCAAAAATCTTGGTTTCAAATTGATTTTAAATGAGTTTTTGCAAAGATTTTCTGGCAATGAGGATGAGAGATCGATCTCCTTGCAATATAGATCGATCTCCATACCTCCAACAAGCCTAAATCATCAAGGTTAAGCTAAGCAGATCGATCTTCTAACCATAAGATCGATCTCCTTACGTCTCTGTTTAAAGGCAGATCGATCTGTCCACACGACAGATCGATCTCTTCAAGCTTCCGCATTCTACAGATCGATCTTTGCATTTGGCAGATCGATCTGCCTAAGCCTCTGTTAAACGACAGATCGATCTGTGTGTAACAGATCGATCTCCTTAAGCCTCTGTTTGCGACCAGATCGATCTGGCCTTACGACAGATCGATCTTCCTTAGCTTTCTGGAAATGACAGATCGATCTGTCGCCTCGACAGATCGATCTCCTGTGCCCTGGAGTATAAATACCCGCGTAAAATTCCCAAATTTCAGAAACCCAATCTTCAAAATTTCCAATTTTCCCTCGCATCTTTTCCTCCGATTCCTCCTCAGATCGATCTCTGTACGATCCTCCTTGCATCTCGGTGTCAAAATCTGGTATTGTAACCAACATTCCTTACTGATTTTCTCAAAATCTGTCTTCAATTTGTATTCATTTTGATTCTAGGTCAAACCGAGGTACTGTTTCATTGCTTTTCTCTCTGTTGAATTTGTTTAGGCGAATTTAGAATCTAGAATCATGCCTAGGAAGTCAGTAGCAAACAAACCCCCTAGAACCACTGAGGCAGGTTCCTCATCACAACCCATTCCTCCACCTCCTATCGCTTCCTTCAATCGGTGTTTTAAAACACCAGCAAAAAGAAAGCGGTATGAGGAATATTTTTCAACCATGCCAATCAAGCATTGGCGCACTATCGATTTTTCATTCCTCAATCACATAGACTTTCCATACATGTCAAAGTTTGAGGAATTTGGTTGGACAAACTTCTTGAAAATCAACACTCCTGTCCCTCCAAATCTCGTTCGCGCATTCTTTTCCAATGCCGAACTCGTTTATGACCCCGATAACACCTGCAAAATCCTAGCCTTCAAAACCTTCGTCATGGGTCAATCCATTATAATTGACTCTGAAGTTCTAGCCAAAGTGTTTGAAATACGCGATGAAGGCTTAACAAATGAGGATGAGGAAGTCCCTTTTGCGTTTGAACTCCCCGGGGACAAGGCGAGTAACCTTCCAATGCACCTTCGGTTACTCCACCTCATAATCTCGTGGAACCTCCGTCCTTTCGGTACTCGTCATTCTACCGTTAGGCGTCTAGATCGTTTTTGGCTCCATCACATCCACACCACAAGCCAAAAACCTAACCTCCCTCACTTTATTTACGAAGATTGGCTGAAGATTGTGCGTGGCCAAGCTACCACAATAGTATTTCCACAACCAGTGGCTTATCTTCTCCACCGCCTTGGTATCAACTGCAGCGGCGAAACTGGCGAACTCCCATCTCCCAAAAGCGTGCTTAACATTGGGACCCTACATCATATGGGGTACTACAAAGATTTCCGGGGAGAGTGGATGAAAAAGCAAGAACAGCAACCTGCTGAGGCTGAGGAGGACCCCACTGATGAACCAGCACACCAACCTGCTGCACCAGCTCAGGAACCATCGGCTCCGCCCACTGCACCAACATCGTCTCTTGCTGAATTGGAGATGCTCATAACGATGGTGACGGACCTCAGTCAGCAGATTAATGACGGCTTTGCCACTCAGCGGCGTATGATCGAGGACTTAACCCAACGAGGGGATAAGATTCAAGAGACTCAAGAGGCGATGTTCGATGAGCTCCAAGTAACACGCACGCATGTTGAGAATCTTATGGATCGTGATCCTCCCTCACAATAGGCATTAGGTGCTTTGATTTAGTGTAGTTACAACATTATTAAGCTACTTGATGTTCTCTGTGAAGAATTTGCTTGAATGAAATGTGATTTGATTGGATATTAATCTCATTTGATTGGTGAGTTAATGAAAATGTTGATTTTGAAATGCCATGAATCTTCTCTTTAGTATGTGATTGATATGACAAAAAGGGGGAGAAGAAACATGTGTTGTGGTTGTGTTAAAGGTTTAAAAGAATGATTTAATTGAATGATTTAATTGAGGGGGAGTTATGATTTAATTGAGGGGGAGTTAAGATTTAACTGAGGGGGAGTTAAGTTATTAACAAAGTCATAACAAAGTCAAAAGCTCACAAAAAGGGGGAGTTTTGCAAAATCACTAAACATGTTTAAATTGATGAGTTTTGTCATATCAAAAAGGGGGAGATTGTTGAGTTAATGTATTTTGAAATGACAAAACAAGTTAATTCAATAATGTTAAGATGATATACAAACATGTTTAGAAGTGATTAGTACCAGAACTTAGAGTTCTGCTGATGAGAGATCGATCTCCTGGGTTTTACTTGATGAGAGATCGATCTTATGATGGAAGAGATCGATCTGGCAAGTCTTAAATCTGTACAAAGGCATTTAGGAAGAATGAGATCGATCTGCAAGGGTTAAGAGATCGATCTGGCTAATGCTAGTGTTGAGAGATCGATCTGGTAAGGAAGAGATCGATCTCCTCAAAGTCAGAGAGCTAAAGAGATCGATCTGTGTTGTTGAGAGATCGATCTCCTCTCTACGTGAGTGCATGATAGATCGATCTGAAGATCGATCTGGCTTCAAACAGAGAGTTAAGGAGATCGATCTGCCTATTCGACAGATCGATCTGCCTCATTACTTTTAAACTAACAGATCGATCTGCTAACCTATGAGATCGATCTCCTTGTGTATTTGTGCTTCAATCTTGCAGGATTTATAACTAAGAGATCGATCTGGCCAAGAAGGCAGATCGATCTGGCACTCTACTGGAGGCACCCAACGGCTAGTTTCTGCAAAACATAATGGGAAGAATAGCATTTAATGCTCCAACTACCCATCCTTCAGTATTTAACCAAGCATTGAAGACAAAGAGAATTAAGAGACACTATTGCTGAATATTCCAAAAATTCTCAAGCTTTAATTCTTTCATTCTTTGTGTCCCTATTGCTCATTCATTGAGAATCATTGTAAAAGCTTAAGTGCAAAATAGCTACACTTGTCCTACCACTTTAAAGCATTAAATTGTATTCAGTCTTATCTTAAAAGAGAAGAGGATTGTTCCTCAGTGAGAGTATATTGTAAGAGGCTGAATACTTTTTCTGTATTGCCAAAGGTAGTGAGGTTATTCCTTAACCTGTAAAAGGAAATTTGTAAGCTCTATTGAAAGAGAGAAAGAAAGCACTTGACAAGAAGGTCAAGGAGAGAGGACGTAGGCAAGAGTTTGGCCGAACCTCTATAAGTGACTGTGTTTGTTTCTCTTCCCTTCTCTCTGCATTAAATTGTTATATTGCACTGTTTTATTCATTATCATTTGTGTTTAAATTGTGATTAATTTAAAATCTGCCATAAGTGTTAGAAAACCGATTCACCCCCCCTCTCGGTAGAGCCAACATATATATACATATATATATTATTATTTGTTTCCATTATTCAATATCATAAATATATATTCTTTGTATGTACATATACTAACACACACATTTATCTTATGCACCTATTTGTATATACACCTAAGTATATACATATATTCCTTTTATCAATTAATTTCCTTATTCATCATCACATAAATATATATATATATACATATATATTTTGTCTATTTTTCATCTCTCCCAATTTTTTTATTTCACAAACACCTTAATTCACACTAACATGCTATATACATATAATACATATATATATATATATATATATATACATGTACATCAATATACATATATACATATATATGTATTTTACCTCTTTTTTTTCCTCGGTTCTGTTTTGGTTTCTAGAGAATGGAACTCTTCTTTTTTGCCTACTGCTTCAGCTGGTTCGTCCCTCTTTTCCCGTTCCTATCAGTCACGGTGGTTGTTCCTCATTTCTGTTTCCCTTTGGCCACTGCTGCTAGGACCCGAGGAGCTTCTCTGCTTGTCTTTCTTTCTCTCTCGGTCAGCACCCATCATCCTACTTTAGTTCTGTTTTCAGCCCCTGTTACTCTTCATCCCTCTCAGTTCCAAAGTTTCGTCTTCTGTTTATGTTTCCTGATGTCTTCCACTATCGCTTCCCTGATCACGCCGCTGCTTCCGCCTTCATTCTTCTCCTGCTACCATCCACGTTCCTCTCTTCCTCTTTTTTTTCTCTTCTGCTGCAGTAAAATAATACTGCAACAGATACGACTTTGCCTCAGTTTCATTCATCACCTATCCCTCATGTTTTCTTTCCTTATTTCTCCCCCCAGCCGACCCACTCTTCCTTTCTCTCCTTTTTCTTCTCAGCCCCTTCTTCCTTTCCTTTCCTCTCTTTCTTCTCTTCTCTTCTCCTTCTTCCTTGGCCAGCCCTCCTCTTTCTCCTCTTTTCTTTCCTTCTTTCTCTTCCTCTCCAGCCGAGTACCTCTCCTTCCTTTCTCCTCTTCTCTTCTTTTCTTTTGCTTTTCCCGCCCAGCTCACTCTCTGTTTTCTTTCAATTTTGCTCTTCTTTGTTTCTTTCATTTTCCAAGTGCGAGATTGGCTTCTTTTTAAAGCCAATTCCGTACACTTTATATGTATATATATTAATATTATACTACATATATATTATATTTTATATTAAAATATATACATTATATTAATATATGTTTATACATTATACCAATATATATATTAGTTGTTTGTTTATTTGTGTTTTTATTTCCATTTCCTTTTATTTCATTTAATCATTTTTTTATTATTTTTATTTGTCTCATGTTTTATTTATTTATTTATTTATTTATTAATACTTATATATTATATACTATACATTTCATAGTATATATATATATATTTGTTATATATATATATTATTATCCATCTATTTAAATGTCATGTATATTTATATATACATATACACCTATGTATATATATATCTATATATACACATTTTCTTGTAAGATTATCCAAAGACATAATATCCATGCCTTCCATGAAATTCTCATTATTTCGAAAATGAAATATTATCGGGATTCCATCATTCCTCACGAATTTTCGATACAAGTTTTTACATCAACAATTTTCAACTAATAATTTAAAATTTTCCAATCCCTCCGTATTTGCATTTGCTTTGTCACTCCCTGTATTTCAGGTTCCCTGTCGTTCACAGGCTTCTCAATTCCTATAGTCCTCGAGCCCTACAACGAATATTCACACTTCCATTAAAATATATTATTTCCATTTTTTTATATAATCTAATTAAATGTAGGAAGTTTGTGGGGTTTACAAATGCGACATGATTAACCATCGCCTTTGCCTCAAAATCAGTGCGAGTGTAAGACCCAAATTTGTGTTATTTCTTTAAGAATATATCATTTGGAATATGTAATTATGATATATTGATCAATAAGGAAGAAATAATACAATTTCGAATTCATATGATGTAATTGGGAGCCAATAAGTTTTAAAATACCGAAATAAGAGCTTGGGTAAATTTGGAATAAACCAAAGGAAATTTGTAAGACTCGAAAATTTGTATATGTAATCTTTATGACTTTGTGATGTGTAGACAAGTCACAAATAATGTAAATCATGAATGTTGGCTCAACCGATAAGGGGGTGAATCGGTTTTCTAATCTAAATGCTAAATTTAAATTTTTTTAAATTGAATTGCAAGTAATCAAATAAAAAGCAATAGACTATAGTGCAGAAAAATAAAGGAGATAAGAGAGAGAAGCAGCAAACTCAGCAATTTATACAGGTTCGGCCAATCGCTTGCCTACATCCTCTCTTCTTGACTTTCTTGTCAAGAGTTTTCTTTCACTATCACAATAGTTGATACAGCCTCATTTTTAAGGTTAAGGAATAACCTCTCTACCTCTTTTACAAAGATATAAATTCAACTCTTACACAATTCTCTCATAGAGGAACTCTCCCATTTTCTTTTGGATTAAGAGTGAATACAAATAAGAACTCTCTTTTGTGGGTAGGAAAAATAACTTCAACTCAAGCTATTAAAGACAATACAATGAATATGATGTTGAAGACAAAAGGAATATTGAGGAATGATCTCTTGAGAATATTCAAAAAAATTTTCAGCTCTGTTTCTTGTTTTTCAATGTCTTCAATGCTTGATTTTATACAGCAGGATCGTAGGTGAAGCATTTAATGCAGTTTTTCCCTTTGAAGATTTTGCAGAGAGAGCCATTGGGAACCTCCAGTAGAGTACCAGATCGATCTTCAATCATGACCAGATCGATCTTCTAATTCAAATTCCTGCAATTACAAAGCAACTCAAAGCAAGGAGATCGATATCATATTTGTAGAGATCGATCTTATAATTTGTAAAATGTTAATGAAGATCGATCTGTCGAACCATCAGATCGATCTCATAAACTCTCTGTTTGAAGTAAGATCGATCTCTAGATCAATTTTGCAAGCATTCTCATAGAGTGGAGATCGATCTCTAATCACCCTAGATCGATCTCATAAACTCTTTGTCTTTGAGGAAATCGATCTCTATCCATATAAGATCGATCTTACAAACTCTCTGTCTTTGAGGAGATCGATCTCTATCCATATATATAAGATCGATCTTACAAACTCTCTGTCTTTGAGGAGATCGATCTCTATCCATATATATAAGATCGATCTTACAAACTCTCTATCTTTGAGGAGATCGATCCCTATCCATATGAGATCGATCTCATAAACTCTCTGTTTGAACATAGATCGATATACAGATCGATCTAAGACCTTTAACCTTTGCCTTATAGGAGATCGATCTCTTCCTCGACCAGATCGATCTCATAGGTATTCTGTAAGTCAAAGATCGATCTCATAACCCTTAGAGATCGATCTCTACTTCCTTAATATCCCATATATGCTCTTTAAGTCTTTAACCCTTAATCAGATCGATCTCATATTCTCATGAGATCAATCTCTCATTCTTGAAAATCCAGGAGATCGATCTCTTCTCTCATAGGATCGATCTTTCATCCTTTAATACCTAGTTTCAGGGAATGACTTGTATCTCAATATGTTCTAATTAACCTCTTAACATGTTTTAAACATTTCTTGATTTATAATAACTATTATTGAATTATTGTTTTGTCATTTCAAATATATCAACCTAACAATGAGGAATGAATACATGCTAGTTTATACGTATAAAACAAGTGTAAGAGAGATATTTCCATGAGTGAAATGGAAATATCTTGAGTTTTAAGTACTTAAGTAAAATGGAATGAGTTTTATACTTTCATTTGGGTTTATATTGTATACCTTTGACTATACAATGAATGCACACAAGTTTCAATGTATATAAAGTATGAATGGATGTCATTTTCAAGCCTTAAAGGAAGTTGGATGAGAAAATGACTATGGTAGCAAAATGTGTGAAGTTTGGTGTAAGTTACTGCAGAAAATTACAGTAAAATCTGAAAAATGTGAATGAGAGATCAATCTCATAGGATGAGAGATCGATCTGAAAGAGCCAAAAATGCTCTTATTGGAGTGATGGAACAGGTCAGATCGATCTCCTATAGTGCCAGATCAATCTGCTAAGCATTTTGTGAAGAAGGAATCGATCTAAAGAGAGCCAGATTGATTTCCTTAAGCTACTGACTTGCAACAGATCGATCTCATGCAAGAGCAGATCGATCTCCTTAAGGTTTTGTGTTGTGCAGATCGATCTCATGTTAGGAGCATATCGATCTCATGTGGTCTGAAAGGTCAGTTTCAAGTGAAAAAATACAAAGCAAATCGATCTCCTATGGTAGCAGATTGATCTCATAGAGATAATTCAATAAATATTAGACTTCTACACTTCAGTTTGCATGAGAGAAACTATTTCATTCAAGAACCAAAGTGTAACCTAGCCAAGAAACACTAGAAAACTTCAGTTTGTGATCAATTTTGAGTGAGATATAAAGTTGTTCTTAGCAAAGAGGAGAACAACATACTTGGAAACAAGAGATTGAGATCAAAGGTTTCAAGAGCAAGAAGGATTTTACCATTTTGGTGAAAAAGGAAGGAAATCTCTGCTAGGTAAGATTTAATACACCAAGTTGATATATGTTAAACTAGGTGTATTGATGAGTTTATTGATATATATATATATATGAAATGTTGAAAATGAAAGGAGCATAAAAAATCACCATGACCTAGATATTGGTGAGAAAATGAGGAAATGATGAGGAAATGATGTTAACATTGATTTAATGATGGAATATGCATGTATGGAAGATTATGAGGTAATCTTATGAGATGCATAAATTTGAAATAAGGAGAAATAAAGATAGTTCTGTGAAAACGTGGTTTTATACTATATTTGGAGAAAGTGATGAAAACTATGTATTAAATTGAGATTTAGCAAATGAAATGAGTATATAGTGATATACTAACGCCAATATTTAAAACAGCTTCGAAAATCACATTGGAAGCTGATCGGACTGCAAGAGTGAGCAGATTCGAGGAAGAGAGGTTACTTGACGTGATCTGATGTAAGGGAATTTCGTGGGTAGCTAGAGATGGCTACACGTATTTTGAATATTATTTCGATAACTATATGCTCTATGAATTCCCATGAATAGGCCTAATGTGTGTGAGAGAAGTTAAGGAGATAAAGTATGAATTTATCCAAAAATAGGATAAAAAGCCTGAGAAGCATGTTGTGATCCTTAATTCACGAGTTGCATCATAAAATGGCTAATGTTTTCATGTGTATGAGAAAACAACACATTTAAGTGCTAAATTGATTTGAAATGAGTGAATTTTGATTTGAATAAGCCATCTATTTGGTTTTATGTGAAAACCATAAGTTTACTCACACTATATTTTGAGATATGCATCATAAAGTACTGGAGTAAATACTTGTACTAGATTTAAATGCGATTTTATGCATATTAGATTACTTGGAGCATTGCTCGTACTCAATTTGTGATTGATGCATATAGAGTATTGGGAGCTTTGCTCATACTCAGTTTTACATGATAGAGTACTGGGAGCGTTGCTCATACTTGACTTTTTATGATTTATACATGATATAGTACTGGAGCGATAGCTCGTACTTGATTTGAAAAGAGAATTATGCATCAACCTAGTGTTAGAGGTTACTCGCACTAGTGTTGATATTTTGAGATGCATATACAGTGTTTAAGAGGCGAAGTGTTGATTGTGAGTCACACTCAAGACGCGCACTGTAGTTTTTACGTGATATATAAGACATGTTAGAAAAATTATGACGATTTCCTCCGTGTAGACTGAGAGTCACACTGTTGAGATGTTCGCACGTGGATTTAGAGACGTGACATTTATTCCATAGTATGATGGCTAAGACTTATGGCAAGCACCCTGACTATGATGTATTTTCATGGTGTGAGGACTAAGACCTATAGCAGGCATCCCGACCATGAGGAGAGGGTCCACGGGTGTACGTTGTATCGTGCGAGTGGCATGGAGTACACTATACCGTGTGTTGTGGGGACTTGTGGAGTTGAGGAGTTTATAGCTGGCGGTTGTGATGTACTGACCCCCCTCTCTTTACAACAGTGATAACCCGCACATCGAGATCTGTGTTGCCCGAAATTTCACCATTTAGGATATGGCCATAGTCCAAGAGAGTATTGCATTTAGCCACCGAGTCTCGCATGATATATCACTTGTTTTCATGATACAGTTAGACTTGAGAAAGATGGGTCAGAAATCGATTTGTGTTGTGTTGTGAACTGTCCTATTTACTGTGATTTATGTGTAAATCGCAATGATTTCTATAAAGGCATTCCAAAATTATAAATATGCATTGTTTTGCATGAATGCCTATATTTGATAACTCAACATAATTTTAAGTACATGAGATTTGTTCTGTACAACTATTATATCATTTTTGATACATGCTTTGAGATGAGAGAAGGAAAGGCAAAACATTATTTTCAGTAGATAGTGCGGTTGTCTACTTACTTGCCTGATTTTCTTACTGAGCGCGTTGTTTGCTCATCCACTCTCTACAGATCATACGCAGTAGATTGAGTCCGGCTGAGGTATAGCATTCCTTTTGTCCGCTGCCATTTCCCATAGAGCTAAAGGTACACACATCGCGTACTATTTTGTATCTGAACAACGTATAAGCACAGTGATGTACACGTTTGTAATACTGGGGATGTAATTTTGTTAATGTAAATAACTTTGTTTATAAGAAATATGTATGATGTGATAAGGTGAGTATGAATGAGAAAATTAATATCGAATCATAGCACAACTGCCAAGGAGAGAAAGGTAATTAAAGTAAAAAGAGAAAAATTTGTAGTGGTTTTTGGTAAGTCACGGATTGAGATCGTGACAAAATTAGGTTAAATTGATTGAAAATATGGACTTAGAACGCGAAAATATAAGGAGTCAATGGAGGGAAGTTAGTCTGAAAACGATAACCCGAAAATTACCCCACCTTGGGAATTTACATTTTCAGAGAATAAATAAATGCAATAAAATAAAATAGAACGTACATATATTTTCGTAGAAATAAATTAAATAAAATATATGTACAAGGGTGTGTAAATATTAGTATATAAAATACACTATGAGGATAAAATATTATTATAATAATATTAAATACTTTAAATTTAGTATTGTTATTATTATTATAATAATATTTTAAATTTTAAAATATTTAAGTATGATATATTATATATAGGATATTTTGTATAATAATATATTATATTATATTAAAATAATATAATATAATATATATAAAAAAGAAATAGAAAAAAAAAACAGAATTGAAAGGCGAACAGGGAAGGAGGAATCAAGAAAACCCGATCCTCCCTGTTTTCCTTCCTCCAGCGAGTAACGGGCGACGAAGGAGCGCGAGGAAGAGACGACGAGGGACGACCAACACCCAGGCAACCGCTGAACACGTCACGCGCTGTGGAGCGTCGGAAATAGGCAGATCGACGAGGAGAAGCCAAAAGGGAAAAAGAAAGATTCGGCGGTCACCGACGCCGACCTTGTAAGACCCAAAAATTATATCGTAATTTCTTATAAAGCATTGAAAATGGTCCCAAATTAAATGAAACGGGATTCGGATAGGAGATAAGGATTTAAAATACGAAATGAGTGAGTATTCGTGAAGGAAAGTCGGGTTAAATTAATCCCGAACACGTGCAAGGGCAAAACGGTTAAAAGACCAAAATTCGGTATAAACCCGTAAGAAAATTTTATTAAAAATAATGGATTTGAGAATCTTGATCAATAACGAAGAAATAATTTAATTTCGAGTCCAATTGATCAAGATCCAGAATTTTAAAAATACCGAAAAGTCATCCGGGACAATATCTCGTAAATACGAAGAAATTATACCGAAAAAATGATTAAAAATAAAATAAATAAATTAAATTAAATTAAATTTATTTATTTGGAATAAATTTATAGATTTTGTAGATATTTTAGAATATATTTGAATATTTTAATGAATATTTTAATAATAAAACAAATTGTTAAATAAAATAATAATTGTAAAAAAAAAAAGAGAAGAATCAGAAAATGTTATCGGGGAGAGAGAAAGAAGAGAGAAACGGAACCGAGGAAGACCCGACCATCGGCGAGCCGTCTGGCGACCAATCGGCCAAGTGAGGGCCGAAAAAGGAAGAGGAGAGGCCGGCGACCTCCCTGGTACCGGCGGTGCAGCCCACCGACGTCGGAGAATGCCGGATCGAGGGAGAGAAGCCGGGAGAGGAAAGGGGAGATTCACGGTGACCGGCGCCTATCTGGCCGACCCCACCCCCAGCCGAGGCTTCTTCAGGTCCAGACGGAGCGATCGGTGGTGGTCACTGCTAGCGAAACCGACAGACGACGCCGAAATCGACGAAAAGAGGGAGAACCACCGATGCCGAAAAGGAGAACAGCCGGACCGACCACTTTCCGACGACCTCGTGTGAAACCAACCCCTTATCCGTGAATCGGATGACCCCGCGGCGGAAGTCGACGGAGAACGGGCCGACAAGGCACCGAACCGGCCGAACCGGAGCGAACCGGAGTGAACCGGACCGGTCTAAACCGGACTGAACCGGTTCAGCCAAGAAAGAAGGGAAAAGGGAGAAAAAGAGAAAAAGGAAAAAGGGGAAGAATTTTCGGGGATACACCGGACTTCGGGTAAGTCGATAAGAGGTCAAAAGTGACCAATTTGATTTTTGGGAAATTTATTTAAATTATATTTGATCAAAAATTAACCCGGGATTAAATATAATAATTGTGCAGTTGTACGAGAAAGCCCGAACGAGAGCCGATTGAGCTCCGATTTTCATATCCCGCATCATATTGGGTAAGTACATTTTAATTTCGACAATTGGAGTCCTTTAATACAGAGTTTCGATTATTTTACGGAATTATGGATTAATTTCGTATAGAAAGGAATATTTTTCGGAATTGTAATGTAATTGCCATAAATGGTATACGGGCTATCCAATGAGTTTGGAACGAAGCCCGATAATTATCGGTAAGCTGCATGAGTCCAGTAAACCCGAGGAAAGGATTTAATAAGTAAAAACGGGATGAAAATGGGTCGAGGCCTATTAAGGTGCGATTGGGCCCAATAAGAGTAAATTGGCCCAATTAGTTAAATCGACTGTAGTAAACAGGAGAATTATATTTATTGGATTAAATTGACATGATAAATAATTATCTGCAGCCCCAGAGACTGGATTAGCAGCAAATCGGATCGGACGAGCCTCCGACAGTGGAATTTAGATACGCGCTCGACGAGAATCGAGGTAAGGGAATTTTGTAGGTGCATAGAGATGCCTATACGTATTTATTAAGGGGATTTAAAGGGCCTAAAATTTCTTTAAGTATCTAGAAAATGAAATAATAAGTTTTACGAAAATCGGGGCTTAGGTGAATAAAGAAAAAGACGATTTTACCTCTGAGAGTAAAATTTACAAAAAGGGTAGTAAGGCAGATAAATTGCATGATTTTCATGTTTTTGATATTTTATATGAATGTATTGCTTTGGTTTAAGCAAAATTACACATAGGTTGGCTATTGATTTCTTGAATTATACGAAAGGATACCGGTTTGTACCGGTTACTATTTTAAAGGAGGTTTTATCAAGATTGAGCCACCTATCGTATTTACATGAATAAAAAGAGTGCTAGAATCTTTCTCGCACTCAAGTTTATTGATTTATTACTCATGAAAAGCCGTACTGGAGCATTGCTCATACGAAAAATTTGTGTGTGCACAAAACCGTGCTGGAGCTTCGCTCGCACGAGATTTTAGATATCATGATATGCATAGCGTGGTGCTGGAGCTTCGCTCGCACTAGACGTGAGTTGACATGCATATAGTCATGCGGAAGCCTCCTGTAGACTGTGTGTCACAGAGACTTGAGATGCTCGCACATATACTTTGAGACATGGGTTGGTTATCGACATAGTATTCGGGTGGATAAGACCTACGACAGGCACCCCCAGACTATGATATGGGTCCACGGAGTACGATGTACCGTGTATGTCACACGGAGTACGCTGTACCGTGCAGTCATGATGACTCTATGATGTTACTTGATATTCTGGCAGGTAGGACTTGACCCCACCTCCCGTTGCAGTTGTGATGCCCCGCACACCGGGATCCGTGTAGCCTGGGATCACAGGGACAAAGTATGGCCATAGTCCTCGATTTTCATACAGTAACCTACATGCCTCACATGATATCATACGGTCTGGATAGACCAGGACAAACCCGATGGAGGGGTAATGTCCCGATTTATGTTTTTAAAAGAGACGTGATTTAATGAATCAAGGTATTCCCGAGAGATGGGTTTGACCTTGATGAAACTGTTTTATGATAAAACAAATAAGTTTTAACGAGAAAAGTTTGAAATGAAACAGATAAGTTTTTGAGTGTTGAGTATATGATGAAACAAATAAGTTTTAAATGTGACGAGCATGAGATGACATACATGAGGATTTTTCCATGTTTGTTTTATAGATGGATTTCATGATTTCTCTTATATGATATATACATACATGTGGCATCGTTTTAGTCTTACCTCATGCTCCAAATACAAACAATTTTATATCATGACATTATCAGCACGTAGATAGTATAGTTATCTACCTACTTACATTATTGCCTTACTGAGCTGTTTATGCTCACCCTTTCATTTTCCACCCCACAGGGTATATTCAGTAGAAGAGAACGACAGTAGTCATATACGCTACTTCTTATCAAGACCAGGTATACACATTTGTATAATTTTTGTATCTGAACATATAGAGGCACAGTACTGTATATGGAGGTAATATTGGGGATGTATTTATTTAAAATAAATTGATATGTAAATAAAATATGAAAATGGAATGGTAAATAGGTGAGAGGTGACTAACACCGAATCATAGCCCAACTGTTTAGTAGTGTAACTGTTCACGACGGGTAAGGAAATTAAAAAGCGAAAAATTTACTCTGATTTTTAGGTAATTTGGGTCGTGACAGACCTGACCCCGATCAAGTCCACCGAAGGTCTCCCAGGCGAAGCTGCATCGAACGGTGGTAGAAACAACCTGAGGACCGATCGAAAACATCGACAACAACCAAATCGCCCCTGAACTGGTTCAGACCG
Organism: Firmiana major; assembly: GCA_033439115.1. Classification (NCBI taxonomy): domain Eukaryota; kingdom Viridiplantae; phylum Streptophyta; class Magnoliopsida; order Malvales; family Malvaceae; genus Firmiana; species Firmiana major. The sequence goes on along the minus strand of CM065911.1, from coordinate 14,790,021 downwards.
ATTTAGTGTGAAAGAGGCTGAACCGGTTCAGTCAGGAGAGAGGATGCCCCAGGTTTAAGGACAACCTGATGAGCGATCGAAATTGACCGATATAATTTTTGAAAATTTATTTGAAATTATATTTAACCGAAATTGACCCAGGTTAAATATATAAATGTGTAGCGCGACAATCGACAACGAAAGTGAGTTCAATAGAGCCTCGATTTCTGAGTCATCACAAAAACTTGGGTAAGTGAATCTCACTTACTACAACTTGTATAGTTATACGAATTAGGAATTAATCGCATAGTTACAGATTAACTCAGTATAAAATGCTTTATGTTAGAAAAGGCTTAAGATGACGCGATGGTAGTGTTAATGGGCCCCACGGATGGCCCAATAATTGTTAATGAGCCTAAGTAGCCCAATAGACCGTGACAGAATAAATAGTGAAGTCGAAATGAGCTTAAAATAGAGTTGGGCCTAATAAGAGGCAACGATGCCCAATAAGAGCAATTGGGCCCATTTGATGAAATAGACTGCATAGAAAATGATAAATAAGTTATCCAACTTAATTAATATGATTGATAAATATCTGCAGCTCTAGGAGATATATTTGGAGCCGGATAGACTGATTTACGGAAAGTGAAAAAAGGTGAAAAAGAACATTCGACGAGATTCCAAGTAAGGGATCTGTGCTAAATCTTAGAGATAGTTGTGCATATTTTTATCATCGTTTGCTTACACTTAAATTTCGTATAGAGTATGGATATGAAATTTTTGGATAGTACCTAAATATGAAAAAATTACAAAAATACCCTTAGACCTAGGAATTTTTGGAAATGCATAAAGTGCATGAAATCCATGTTTTCTCTGTGAAAAAAGATTTTGTAAACTGGAATGATAGACTGGCTCATGATTTGACTGTATGCATTAAATTGCACATTTTTCTAAAGTGTGATTTGATTGACGAGTGATTTGATGGGATGTTACCCTCTCACTCTGTTTTGTATCGATTTACGTATCGTACTCAGTTTTGAGTACAACTGTTGTGGAAAATAGAGCCAACTGTCTATTTTGTGTGTGTGAAATAGTGTTGGAGCCGTCAGATTATCTGTGAGTTACACAGACCAACTCGCACAAGATTTTATATGATTTTTACATGATATAGTGCTGGAGCCTTGCTCGCACTAGATTTGATATGATTTGATAAACGATAAGGTACTAGAGCTATGATGAGATCTGTGGATTTATTTAGATCCGCTCACACTTGATTTTTGTATGGCATATGAATAAACCGTGCTGGAGCACTGCTCGCACTGGATTCTGTTGTGATGTATGATTGAGATTGTGCTGGAGCCTTCGTGTTGGACTGTGTGTCACACTAACTTGCTCGCACTGGATCTGAGACTACAGGCTATGGTTGATAATTTATTTGGTTGGGGTAGTGAGCTTGTGACTTAGGCACCTACAACTATGTGATAATTATACTATGGTTCACGGAGTACGTTGTATCGTGTAGACAACATGGAGTACATTGTACCATGCAACTATGAGTTGTGAGGATTGTATCTTTGGACTCGGGCATGCTGTGTCATTGCTCTGATTTGTGATAGTCCTTAGATAGCAGCTGATGGATAGACTAATCCCCTCATCGGACTCAGAGACACCCTTGCACACCTAGCTAGTGATAGCTCAGGGTCTCGAACTTTGGCCAAATGTCTTATGGATTTATGCGGATCCCTACCTAGTCTCGCCTGTTTTATTGGTTTCTGTGAAGAAACTATCTGTTATTTGATTTCTGTGATGAAACCATTTGAAATGAGAATATGATTTAAATGTGAGTTTCAATATTGAACACATAAATATTTTACTCCGAATGAGTTTTTATATTCGATTTATGGTATTAAATTGCTATGTGTTTTACTATGACGGTTTTGTGAATGACATTGGTTTTTGATATAAACCATGCATTATGAGCATCGTAGATAGTGTAGTTATATACTAGCTTTCATTTATTCCTTACTGGTGTGTGGTGCTCATCCCTTTACTTTTCCCCCTCTACAGAATATTTCCAATAGAGTGTGTTAGCTGCATCCATCCTGCGATCTTGTACACACAGCTATCCAGCAGCATCGATGTATACACACATATGTACTTTTTGTATCTAAATAATAGCGTACAGTGATGTAGTCACGTTATATGGGGGATGTATATGTAAGGCAATGTAAACGACTTTCTAATTATGAAATGATAACTTTATGAGTTCCATGAATGTTAGTGCATGAGACGAAAGCATTGCCTGAGATCTATATATATATAACATATGAAACCGAGTGATGGATATTGACTCACAGCCCAACAAGTAAAGTGAGGTAAGTTCGCGAAAAATTTGTAGTGATTTTTTAGAAAATGAGTCGCGACATATACCCCCAAAACTCTGAATCTTCTTAACAGTTTTAGGTCTTTCCTACTGATCTATGACCTTTGTGTTTGGAGAATCAAATTGACACCCATTCTTGGTACAACGTGACCCAAAAGACTCTGGATCTCCTTAACAAGTAACTCCAGTACACTCCAGAGTGAATCACTCGGTCTGGTAATCCCCTTATCATATAATCTCTGAAATTGCTTCTTCAGCTTTTCTAATTTAATCGAAGCCATTCAATATAGTGGTTGGAATATCAGTTCGGTACCAAGTACTAAATCAATTTCAAAACTTCATCTTTCTATCTAGTGGTAACTTTGATAAATCATCTGGATATATGTCAGAAAAACTCTATGTCTATAGGAATGTTTCTTTATTCCAGACACGTCTTATCCTTATCAATCACGTAAGCAGTGAAACCTTCAAGTTTCATTTATACAATTAGTTCCGTAATTCATTCTTCCAGTTACAGTGACTTTACTCTTTCCCTATCACTCTTTCTTCAGTAGATATCTTTCTATCATGCTCTTTACTTTTCCTTTTTCTTAGTAATTTCAGAGACATACAGTTGCGTCTTATCCACACAGTTGTGTCTTGCGCATTGTTTCCTAAAAATAACATCAAACGGAGCTAACCTAGCTCAATTGAGGATCCTAGTACCTCCTATAAGTTTTTGGACTTCTTTCACTTCACATCTCCACGTATCCAGATTATACTTCTTCCAAAACTATAAATTTAATTTCATATTCATCCACAGACTTGTTACCTTATGCCTAATTCAACTATTTCATTCTGTAATTACCGTTGTGTCGTGCCGTCTAAAGTTATCCAGAAATATATCTCATGTAACTCTTTAATTGTTGAGTCCTCAGAATAAATCAGGGGAACTTCCACCAAGGTTTGGCTTCCCCTTTTAATATCAATGATACAAAAGCTACCTTATTTATAGTAGTGCTCCTTAAAAGTTCGTATAACTTCTCCAATTCTTTAGCACAAAAGCTGCAAAAGCAGCTTTCTAAGTAGAGTTACTTCGAAAAAAATCATAGAGCTTCTTCATCTCATTTATCCAAACTCCCACAATCAATGAATTCTTAACCCTACTGAAAGACGAAAGCTTAAACTTCTGAAATTACCTCAGTCTATTAAGTTCGTAGTCGTACCCTAAATTATCATTCTTACTATTTCACTGTTATAGGGTCGTTTGAGGCTCTGTAAGGGCCTCTGGGACTACCAATAATTGGGTAGATGAATGTTCGAGATTAGTCGGTGTAGATGGGAGTGGTGATGGCACAGAAAAATAAAGGTCTAGCCACGTCCTGCGAACTATCCATGTGTGTCATTACCTGACTGAACAATATCATCCTTGTCTCCGCTCTAATTTTGCCGAGCGAGTTTCAAAATTTTCGGTTAAACTATGAGGTGCACGGTTAATTGAGGATTCACGACATCTCCCAGGCCTATCCTTATAGCCTCGAGAAATAATTCCCTCTCGTCTACTCGTATGGTCGTAATACCTATCAGCCATATCTATTAGTTTTCCTTCATTCAATGACATAATTTCTCAGTAAAACACAGTTAGGTATACCCGTTTGTATCTAAACAAAGTATAGTAATGTTGGGGATGTGAACTTTCCAAATTTATCCTACTTCTAATATCAACTCATATTAGGCCAACCATACTCTAATACCAACTTCTGTAACTACTCGATTTACACACATTTTGATTAGGCTACGTGTTGATACCAGATCAAAACAATAAATCCGACTACTCAATTTTAATTCTTGGTAACACATTTAAAATAAACTAATGGTAATCCCTTCCATTTAATCAACATAATTGTTCATATACAAAATAATCATGTTTACATTCCCCAGACACAGCTCGTATACATTATTGTACTTACAAAAAAATTTAGATATAAAACAAATGTCTATACTGGGTATACCTTTAGAGCAGATGAATGTTTGCTGACGTATGGCTGTGTAAAATGTTTTGACCTACAAAAGACGATCCCGCTACTGATGAGGATCTGTGGAGGAGAGTAAGGGGTGAGTTTAACGTGCTCAGTAAGAAAAATCTCATGACAGGTAGATAAATACATTACTTTCTCAAGAAAATATACGCATAAATTGGCAAAGTCAGTAATATCAGAATCAAAAATTGATAACAGTGTCACCATCAATAGTTTAAACAAATTTTTGCAATAAATACGGAATGTCAAAACTTTAAGCAATAAAATAAACAATTTCCAAATAACACAGTTCACACAGACAATTCAAAAATTCAAATAGACAACACAACGTGGAACATGCTATATCATATATCAGAATGACAATTAACCAATGTCGACGACTCTGGGCAATCATTGATCAGGTGTGCTGGGATTTCAATTGTCGTGAAAGTGGTCAGCTACCCAAACGGCTCACAAATCAGAATGTCTGAATACCAGAATGCACGGTACATCGAACTCACATGCGTATTGCACGGTACATCGTACTCTGTGGACCGCAGAAACAAAAACAAATCATCACTGATGTAACGGACCGGTCCAACTGGCCATTGCCACCCCCGTGGCCCCACAAACAACGACTGCTGTGACATCGGTATACGGTAACGATAATAGTGTATCATGACTAATCATCACATTTGTCTCAAAATCGATGCGAATCGAACCGTGCGACACACAGTCAGCATGCGTTTAAGCACATCTCATCAGTATTTCTTATAAGAAAATCATTTTCTGTAAGTCACATATAAATTCAATTTGGTTCATAAAATAATTCAAAAGAGGTTGGCTATCTCTTTTTTGAATAAAAATCCCAATACATAGGATGTGGTGATTCAATCAGGGATTTTCAATTAAAATCAGTAATTAAAACTATATCAAAATTTACTTTAAAAAATTAAATTAAATTTGCATCGGTACAGATAGGCCAATTAACCGAGACTAAAATTTTCTATAATTTTGGATACTAAAAAATCGGTCTCTAGTTTTCTATAGTTTTTCGATGACTAAAAAAATCAGTCTAATGTCTTCTAAAATTTTGATATTTGTATATTCAGCCTAAGAAGCAATATATACAAATCCACAAAGAATACGTGAATTTATCTCTAGTAGCACACAGAGTTTTTCTTACGTCGGAGTAAATACCCTAAATTTTCACATACTTGGTGTTGTCTATAAATAATAATGCAAGAAATTAAGATTGATATGTGACTATGGGTGAATTAATTAAGAGCATAGACATACATATGTATATATGTATACAATATTTCATTTATTGCTCAAGTATAATGAATAGATATATATACATATATATGTGTGTGTGTGTGTGTCTGTAGAAATGAATGTACACATGTATCTAAATATATATATGTATATACATATATCAGAGTGAATATATATACATACACATGTATGGGACCGAGAGCCTCCACCGTTTAACATATATGTATACATAGAATCTGGATTAAAGGAGGAAGCAATATGTACAGGAGATAAAAGAGATGAGAGTAGCTCAGGTTGGCAGTATTAATATAAAAGAAACTTTTGCAGTAGGGTTAGTTGTTAGATTAGAGAAAAAAACTAAAGAAAATGTGGTGTGGACAGAGGAAACGTAAAGCAGAATAGGAGTTGTCCCATCTGTTCTTATACACAATATATATTTATATATATATATATATATATATATATATATATATATACACACTACATACCATGGTGATGGTCGCGGTAGGATAAGAGAAATGAAGGTAGAATAGGGACCCGAAATCCCATGAACCGTAACTGCCAACTACAGGAAAAGAAATGGAAGAGAAAGCAATTTCCTTGGGATGTGGGGAAGTGTGAGACCCCATATATGTATAATTGTAACATATACATAGAAATGTAAATGAAGTTACACTATGATTTCATAAGTGAAGTGTATGTAATGTAAGTCCATAAGTTTAAGATACACACATGTAATAAGAGTTGTGATTGTACATACAAGTTACATTATGTATGAATGTGAAGGAATGGACTATGTGTAGTATGGTAAAATGGAAGGAAGATTTGCATAAGTTGTGCACTTCCATTTGGTTTATATCATGTACCTTTGGATATACAAGGATTTCACACAAGTTTCAATAGGTATAAAACATGAATGGATGTCATTGTCAAGCCTCAAAGATAAGTGGATGAGAAAATGATCATGGCAACAAAAGGGATGAAGTTTAGTAAGAGTTGCTGCAAAAAAAACTACAGAAAATCTAGAAATATGAAGGTCAAATCGATCTCATAGGATGAGAGATCGATCTAGAAGAGCCAGAAAGCTCTTATTTGAGCAATAAAATAGAGCAGATCGATCATTAATGGAACAGATCGATCTCCTTAGCTCTCGGGTTGGAAGTAGATCGATCTCCCCTAAGACCAGATCGATCTCATTGACTCTCTGTTTGAAGCAAGATCGATCTCCCCTACTCGACAGATCGATCTTCTGCCTTCAAAATGTCTTAAAAAAGGATTTTAAGAGGATCGGATCGATCTCCACACAAGGCAGATCGATCTCATCAAGCTGAATCTATAAATATGGAGCAGTTGGATCTGCATTTTCAAGACAAAAACCAATCTTTCCCATTTTAAACCTAAAACCTAGCTTTCTCACTCCTAAATCCACATATTTTCAGTAAGATTTGAGGAAAAGCTATTAGAGACAAAGTTGTTCACATCAAAGAGAAGAACAACATAATTTGGAGGCATTTCCCCACTTGTTGGATTAAAGGATCAAAGGTGCATTTCCATTGGAGCAAAGAAGAAATCAAGCTAGGTGAGTTTCTAAATGAAATAACTCAAGTACATTGTGTAGATATTGATTTTGGAGTTGTTTGGTATGCATAGAAAGGGTAGAAACTACCTAAGAAGTAATGAATCCACCATGACCTAGAAATGGTCTAGTGTGAGAAAGTGAAATGTGTTGATATTAATGATGAATAAGATATATTGAAATTAATAATAATGTTGGGGTATGATTTTAAGGTGTTGTTAGTGAATAAATTGTGAGATTTACTAAAAAAGGGTAAAATGTGGATTAAGGCATTGGTAAATGCAAAGATGAGTTATATTGACTAATAAGGTCAAATGTGAGTTAACAATTTTAACTCAAGTGGTTTGGATGATTGAATCGCAGCTTCCAAGCATACACCGGAGCAAGGCGAGCCAAGAGCACAAGAAGCTAAGAGGAAAAGAGAGTCGCACTCAAGTAAATTGAGGTAAGAGAATTATGTTAACTCTTAGAGATATCTGTGCACAATTTGGGTGCATTAAATGCTTTGCTAGAATGCATGAGATGTTAGGAAATGAAATTGGGTGATTGAAGGGAAAAAGTTGGGTGTTTGACAAATGTGCATGAAAATAAAAGCATAGTGCTTTGAAAAATCATGTTTTCTTGCTTTTTAGTAAGTGACTGGTAGGTTGGCTAGCATTTGAAATGAATTGTAAAAGAAATGAGTTGTTTTGGTTTGTTAACCACACATTGCAAAGAAATGAGCCACCTACATTGTTTTCGTGAGAATGAAAGCGTGCTAGAGTATGACTCGCACGAGATTTGACGTGTTTTATACACATGAGTGCTAGAGCTTAGCTCGCACTAGTTTTCACATGGATTTCATACTGGTTTTAGCATGGTTCATGGAGCTTAGCTCGCATTAGATGCCCACCTTATTTGTTATCGTGTTTGAAGCTTCGGACAGATTGGGTGTTGCACCGATTAAATAGGCTCGCACGTGCATTTGTGATATTTTGACATATTGATAGCCGTGTTAGGAGCTTCGGGTAGACAAGAGGTCATACCGATTAAATAGGCTCACACGTGTGTTTTGAGATGTGGCGTGATATGATGTGTTGATTGGGTCCACGGAGTACGTTGTACCGTGCATGTAGCATGGAGTACGTTGTACCGTATTGAGATTATGATATGCCATCTTCGGACGAGATCTGTTATGGACCGACGGGCAGAATCTGACCCACCTCCCGTGTGGAAGCAGATAGTGGTGATATCCCGCACACCTGATCCATGTAACCGGTATCACAGGTTATGGCCATAAACCTAGAGGTTATTACCTTTTATTGAATTGCCTATCTCTCATGTCTAATGCTTTGTGAATAAATCCATGTTTGAAATGATTTGTGGGTCAGGACAGTCCGAGGGAGAGGCAAAGACCTGACAAGTGTTGAATTGTTTTGAGATATCGATTGTTAATAGTTTAAAGTGCACCGAAGCATGATGATTAATGCCATGCTTTATTGTGAAAATGCATGATGGTTAATGCCATACTTATTTGAGAAAAACGCATGATGGGTAATGTCATGCTTTATTGTGAAAAATGCATGATGTTTAATCTCATACTTATTTGAGAAAAACGCATGATAGGTAATGTCATGCTTTATTGTGAATTATGCATGATGATTTATACCATGCTTTGAATTGAATTGTGCACTGAATTTTAATAGCATGAATGCTTTGCATACCATTATCACAATCATACACTCATGTTTTGAGATAAAATGATGAACTAAATGCTTTTGAGCATGACATCTCGGTCACGTAGATAGTTACCTTACTGAGCGTGTGGTTTACTCACCCCCTTATTTTCCCTCTCTCTACAGAGATTTGAGTATAAAGTGAGCGTGACTGGAGGCTTTCCCTTTTGGTATCCGCTGCATCCCATCGCGTAAGGTATACACACTTGTATTATTTTGTATCTAAACTAGACATAGCACAGTAGCATTTTGTATGTAAACATTGGGGATGTAAAGCAATGTAAACACTTGTAAACAATAACTCTTATGTATCTATAAAAGTGTTTACTTCTAGAATTATATTGCAAATTGAATTGTTATGGATGGATAAGGTAGACATTGGCACACAATCCAACAATCGAGTGTGTAGCTGATCACGATCGAGGTAAGGTAAGAACACATGATGAATAATACATGAAAATGCGAAAAATTTACGCTGAATTTGGTAAATTGAGGGTCGTGACAGAAGTTAGTATCAGAGCCGAGTTGGTTTGACGTGTGTCGTGTCTAAAATACTTAATAAGTTGGAAAATTACATCCCCATGTTATTGTGCTTGTTTAGATACAAATTGTGTGCGTCGATGGGTTAACTAAGAAATTGAGATGTATGTAGGGAAGTGATACATTATGTCTAATACCAGTCGCGGTAGAGGGGCGAAGGCGCAAGTTAGAGGCCATAGAGGTAGGCCTGGGGGTCGTGTTGAGCCAGAAACACACGAGGCTCAGGATGATATTGAGGTGGAGGCTGAGGTTAAGCATGCTCTACAGGGTCCAGAGGAGAGCCCTGAAAGTACTGAGGCTCGCTTCTCGAGGACTGAGCGGAGCATTGAGATGATATTGGAGTTGGTCACCCAATCTTTACCTAGAGTTGGCGGTAGACAGAGTCCCACTACACAGGGTGATGCCGAGCAGGCTGTCATGACCCAATTTCATTCTCTTTAACCGAAAATCACTGAAAATTTTTCGCGTTTTACTGTTACCTTACCCGGTCGTGAACTAACTCACCACACACTGTTGGGCTGTGAGTCAATAATAAGCACCACATCTCATTCATTCTCAATTAATTAAAACGATGTCATACATGTGCATTTAATCGTGTACTTATACGAATACATGTTTTACTGACATCTACATCCCCCATAAGTACAACTCAAAAGAATACTGTGCTTTTACATTGTTTAGATACAAAAAGAATCACTGTGTATATACCTCTTAGCGATGGAGATGCAGCGGAGTCCAAAATACCACGCCTCAGTCCTTACTGGGCTATTATGCACACTCTGTAGGGGGGAAAATAGAGAGGGATGAGCAACCACACGCTCAGTAAGGCAATAATGCAAGCATGGTAGATAACTACTCTATCTACATGCTGATAGTGTTATGCATAAATCATTTATGGTGGGAGCATGAGGAAGAAAACTATGCCATATGAGTATACATATATATCATGTATCAAAGTCATGTAAAATTGGCATATAAAACATGGTAAAACATCATGTATAAATCATCTCATGCTCGATCTCATTTAAATTCACAAAAAGGGCAATTCATTAAGAAACCTCCTTTTTAAACCCACATCATAAAACTCTTTCTCATCACATACAATCACATCACATCAATTCACAATCACAACCTCATTTTCATTTCACAATTCAAATCCACGAGGCTCGACCCCTCCTTCGGGTCTACCTTAAACAATCACAATCACACTTAGAGATTTAAAATCATGTGGTAGTAAGTAAATCAAGCAAGGAGACAGGTTACTATATCTCAAGTGACTACGTTGGCCAATCGTCACATATCATCCCAGACCACACGGATTCCGGTGTGCGGGGTATCATGCTGGCACGAAGGTGGGTTAGTTCTCCGCCAGACTTTCTCAAATCAAGTAACCACCACGCGGTACATCGTACTCCATGTGATATACACGGTACATCGTACTCCGCGGACCCATAACATGGTTGGGGGTGCCTGCCATAGGTCTTATCTACCCCATACCAAGTGTAACCTTTATAGTCTCAAGAGCGTGTGGGAGTAACCTCAATACCAGGTCCTAGCCCCTCATGGCCTTGCTCGCCCCTGTTGGGTTCCCTGATCCAGGTCCTAGCCCCTCACCCTCACCCCACCTAAGAGGTCTGTCAGGCCTGTTGGGTTCCCTGGATGGATTATGTCAGGTCCTAGCCCCTCACCCTCACCCCACCTAAGAGGTCTGTCAGGCCTGTTGGGTTCCCTGAGTTAATCCGTATCTCTCACCACTGCCTCATACATACCACAGTGTGAAAACCAGCGCGAGCTACGCTCTAGCGCGAATTCATGCATCAAAACCAATCACTTCGTACGAGCAACGCTCTGGTACGGCATTTATGCATAAAATATGAAGAAACCATGTAAGAGCATAGCTCCAGTACAGTTATATGCATAAGAACAACCACTCAAATCCACGTACAAGCGTAAGCTCCAGTACGGTTTATAAACATCATCACAATTCAAATTCAGAGTGCGAGCTAAGCTCAAGCACGTTTCACACAAGTGAAAACATAGAAATCCAGCGCGAGTGAGGCTCTAACACGAATTAAATCACATACACGCGATAGGCGGCTTACATGCATTCAAAACATCTCATAATATGCTTAGTGCCTCATATGGGCTATTTCACAACATCATTCAAGTACTAGCCAGCCTATCCTTTTATTTGCTCAAATCCAAGCATTGTGTTTTGTACAAGCATTCAAAACACATGATTTATGAAATTATTAGCCTTACTATCCCCTTTTCAATAACCATTTCAACAACCAATTCTCATACATCATCAAAACACATTTCTATAAGTCCATGCACATTTCCAAAGCCCTATATATACCCACGAGTTCAAAATACGAGCAGCTACCTCTATATACTTACAAAATTCCCTTACCTGGAATCGCGATGCGTGATTGCACTTCTTTAAGCTGCTTACTCGTACGGTTCGGTTCATCTTCAACGAACTCTTTGGGACTGCACAAAATCGTATCCCGCATTATATTCGATCCATATATTGCAACCCTTGTGCTTGCTATAGTCAATTTAATCTATAGCCTCTATTAAAGCTTATTTGGCCTCGTTTCATTACTTTACCCATAGCTCGAGTCTATGGACTTTCTTAGGCCTATTAACTTATTCAAAGTCGATATCAAATCGACATAAAGCTCATAGTGTTCATATTTCATAAATCCCCTCACTATGGCATTTATCAAGCATATTCATACTCATTTCCACAATTCTTCCAAACTCACAATATAATCTCATTTAACCATTTAAAATCATAAATATTACCCCAATAACAACTTTAGCATGCCATAAATCATAGGCTCATTTAATCCCACATATCCTCACATTATACCCATTTCAGATTTCTAGGTCACACCAATTCCACTACATTCCTAGGTAGTTTATCCATCAATACTCATATCAATCAACTCCAAAATCAATTAAATAGCTAATGCATTTGGATTGGAGTGTTAGAATCTTACCAATATGATTTCTCTTCTTGCTCCAATGGTAATGCCCTTAACTCCTTCAATTCCAAAGATGGGAAGATGCCCTCTCACTATGTTGTTCTTCTCTTTGATAGGAACAACTTTGCCTCTAATGATCTCTCTTCAAATCTCACTGAAAATGGCTGATTTTAGAGAGGGAAAATTAGGTTTTTGGGGTTGAGATTGTAAGGTTAAGTGTTTTTACGAGATTTTCAGATTTTCAGCCCTCCTTATATAGAAATAGCTTGAGGAGATCGATCTGGTCCAAGAGGAGATCGATCTGGTCCCTTAAAATCCCTCTTTTTCACAACATTTTTAAGCCTGAGATCGATCTGTCGAGGCATCAAATCGATCTGTCGAAGCATGAGATCGATCTGTCGAAGCATGAGATCGATCTGGTTCCAAACAGAGAGCTAAGAAGATCGATCTGGCTCCCTTGGAGATCGATCTGCTCTATCCTTTCGCCCAAATAAGAGCATCCTGGCTCTTCCAGATCGATCTCTCATCCTATGAGATCGATCTGGCCCTCATATTTTCCAAATTTCCTGTAGTTTCTTTGCTGCAACTCATACCAACACATCCTTAATCTATTGCCATGGCCATTTTCTCATCCATCCACCTTTATAACTTGAAAATGGCATCCATTCATACCTTATGCACATTGAAACTTGTGTGCATTCATTGTATGTTCAAAGGTATGCTACATAAAACCAAATGGAGGCATAACTCCATTCCATTTTACCACACTACTCATCTTGAGTCTCAATCACATCCCTCACTTGCTAGAACTCATTTCTTCGTATTCATACTCAATGAAACTTGTATGTACGTTACAATTTATATTACACATACATACATTGAATCCATGGACTTACATCAATCACACTTTACATTACAAGTCCATTCATATTATTTGATCCAATTACACACATTACCCTTATACATATACGGGGTCTTACACAGGCGGCAGCTCCTGAGGCACGGGTAAAGTAAGCCCAAAGGCCACAGACGATCGATACCCCACCCACACAGGATGTGCCTACTCTTGTTGCTACACCACAGGTTAGTAGAGGCTGGGTTACAGTTGTGATTTGGATAAACTACGACAGTTTCAGAAGTTTGGACCGTCGTCTTTCAGTGGAGTTAAAGATCCAGTAACTGCTGAGGATTGGATAAATGAGATCGAGAAGCTATATGGGTTCTTTGAGTGCACTACTACCGAGATGGTAGCGTTTGCAGCTTTTATGCTGAAGGGATCAGCAAAACATTGGTGAAAGTCCACCAGGCCTATTTTGAGAGCCTAGTATACTGAGATCAACTGGGCTATATTTTTGGAGGCCTTCCAGAGACAGTACGTTCCGGATATCGCACAGCAAAAGATGAAAATGACATTTTTAGGACTGACCCAAGGGAGTAGGACAGTGGATGAGTATGTGACGACCTTTATCTCTCTGGGCAGATATGATCCCAACACAATGAGTAATGAGGTCAAAAAGATCCAAAAATTTATAGACAGATTAAGATCGACCATCAAGTCCAGATTGGTCCTCTAGATATACCGACCTATGAGGAGGTAGTGCGTAGGGCGTAATTGTGCGAACAAGATGTTGATAAGATTGCCTCAGAGTTTGGAAAGGTTGGTAAGATGAGGGACAGAGATAAGAAAGATCAGTGATGGATAGAGGCTTCAATTATAAGAGAAACAAGAGGTTTACTAGAAAGAGATCGAGGATCGAGGAGATCCGGGAGAGGACAGATAATACTCCCATGTATCCGGCCATTGCTCCAGCTAAAGGAATTGTGATTGGAGGGCCACGACCTACAACAGAACAATGCGGCAAGTGTAGTAGGTACCATGGTACTTGACCATGTTATGGACCTTAGGTAGTATACTTCAGATGTGGGAAGCTAAGGCACATAATCCGAGATTACCCAAAGATGACAGAGAGAGCCCTACAAAAGGGCAAGGAGCCAGAGAGAGCTCCAGTTGGGACAGCTGCTCCGAGGAGGAGGGCTACAGCTAGGGAAAAGGGGAAGCAGACAGTGGGTGTGAGCAGAGGACGAGTGCACGCACTGAACCAGAACACTACGAATCAGTCATCGAATGTGGTAAAAGGTACCATCCAAATCCTTGATTTAGAAGCTTATGTACTGTTTGATCTTGGTGCCACGCATTCTTTTATTTCACCATCTTTTACATGTAAATTGTTGAAGCATGTAGAACCCACACCGCTAGATAAGATGTTGATGATATCTACCCCTATGAATGATAGTCAATTGACTGAGCATGTGTATAGAGATTGTAAGATGAGAATAGGAGGCAAAGAAATGGTAGTCGATTTAATTTTATTAAATATGGGTGATTTTGATGTGATCCTAGGAATGGATTGGTTGGCTGCCAATCATGTTGTTATAGATTGTCATGCAAAAACTTTGATGTTTCCAAAGATGGACAACCTTATTGTAAATTTTGATGAAAAGAAATGAAATGACATGATCTTTATAAATAAGAAAAGAGTATGATCTCAATACATGATATTTGAGGGATTGATTGTGTTATCTATTATGTATGTGATGTGATGATTTATGTTACTAACGATGGAAAGGATAATGTGAAGGGTTCATCGCTTATGTGATTGAGACAGATAAGGCACGTCCGAGATTGGGAGACATTCAGTGGTTAAGGAATTTCCTGATGTCTTTTCGGATGAGTTATCCGAGTTACCTCCAAATAGAGAGATGAAATTTGGTATAGATTTGGCACCTGGTACAGAGTCGATATCCAAGCAACCGTACAGAATGGCTCAAGTTGAGTTGGAAGAATAAGGAAACAGCTGCAAGAGTTGCTGGAGAAGGGGTTCATCAGGCCGAGCATATCACATTGGGGAGCACCGGTTCTATTTGTGAGGAAGAATGATGGAAGCCTCCGACTGTGTATAGATTATCGGTTATTGAATAAGGCCACCATCAAGAATAAGTATCCCCTTCCACGCATCGATGACTTATTGGATCAGCTTAAGGGAGGGCAAGTCTTTTCCAAGATAGATCTGAGATCAGGGTACCATTAGTTAAAGATACGAGGTGGAGATGTACCCAAGATCGCTTTTCGCACCCGATATGGACATTATGAGTTTATGGCTATGTCATTCGAGTTGACTAATGCTCCTGCAGCTTTTATGTCGTTGATGAATAAGGCATTCCACCAGTATTTGGATCGATTTGTAATCGTGTTTATTGATGATATACTTGTGTACTCAAAGTCTAGAGAGAAGTATGAAAGGCATCTAAGGATAGTGCTACAGACCCTCCGAGAGAAGAAGTTGTACGCTAAACTCAGCAAATGCGACTTTTGCTTGGAACAGATCTCTTTTCTGGGTCATGTAGTATCAAAAGATGGAGTTTCAGTGGATCCATCCAAGATTGAGGCAGTGATACGGTGGCAGAGACCCCAAACAATGACAGAGATCAGAAGTTTCCTGGGTTTAGCTGGGTATATTATCGACTGTTTGTGGAGGGATTCTCAAGGTTAGCTGCTCCTTTGACACGTCTCACAAGAAAGAATGTGAAGTTTGTGTGGGACGATAAGTGTGAGGAAAGTTTTGAGGAGTTGAAAAGGAGATTAACTATAGCTCCGATCCTCACCATTCCTACCAGCTCAGGAGGTTTCTCGGTGTATACAGATGCTTCACACCTAGGACTGGGCTGCGTATTGATGCAGGATAGGAAGGTAGTAGCCTATGGGTCTAGACAGTTGAAGGATCATGAGAGGAACTACCCGACCCATGACTTGGAGTTAGCAGTGGTGGTGTTTGCGCTGAAGATATGGCGTCACTACCTCTATGGTGAGAGATTTCAGGTTTACACAGATCGCAAGAACCTTAAATACCTGTTCTCGCAGAAATAGTTAAACACGAGACTGAGGAGATGGCTCAAGCTCTTAAAGGACTATGATTGTGAGATCTTGTACCACCTGGGTAAAGCAAATGTGGTTGCTGATGCATTGAATAGGAAGCATCTCGAGATGGTATCATTTATGATGATTAGGGAACACGAGCTGTTGGAACAGTTCACGAACCTCAGTTTGGATGTGACCCTGCCCAGTGCTGATGGTGGCATTATGGTAGCTAGCTTGCAGTTGAAACCGGATCTGGTAGATCAAATCCGACAGGCTCAGCGGATTGATCAGCAGTGCAATGATATTGTTGGGTAGATACAGAGGGGCACAGAGACTGGTTTTGAGTTGATTTTAGATGGATTGTTGAGGTTCAAAGGTAGGATATGTGTTCCTGATGATGCAGAGATCACAAGGTTGATCTTGATAGAGGCTCACTTATCGAAGTATACGATACATCCAGGGAGTACTAAGATGTATCAAAACCTTCGAAAGGTTTATTGGTGGTCTGGGATGAAAAAGCATATTGTTGAATATGTTGCTAAGTGTCTCGTTTGTCAACAGGTGAAAGTAGAGCATCAGAAGCCTGCAGGGTTATTGCAGCCTCTACCGATACCGACTTGAAAGTGGGAGTATGTCACCATAGATTTTGTGATGAGATTACCGAGGACCCGTAGAGGTTATGATGTCATATGGGTGATTATAGATCGGCTGACGAAATCAGCTCATTTTCTAGTTATGAGAGCTACCGATACTCTGAGCCAGTTAGCGAACCTATATGTGTGCGAGAGAGTGAGGCTACAAGGAATTCCAGTGAGAGTTGTTTTTTATAGGGATGTCCTCTTCACTTCCCACTTCTGGGAACGTTTTTAGGAAGCGATGGGGACCCAGTTGAGTTTTAGCTCCGCATTTCATCCTCAGACAGATGGTCAGTCATAAAGGATTATACAGACCTTGGAGGATATGTTGAGAGCGTGTGCGTTGAATTTTGGAGGCTCTTGGGATGACTATTTGCCACTCGCAGAGTTCGCTTATAATAACAGTTTTCATGCGAGTATCGGGATGGCACCATATGAGGTATTGTATGGGCGTAGATGTCGTTCCCCTATTGGATGGGAAGAGATTGGTGACAGACAGATCTTTGCTCCTGACTTAGTGCAGCAGGCATCTGAGGACATCCGATTGATATGTGAAAGATTACGGATAGCTCACAGCTGGCAAAAGAGTTACGCTGACAAGAGACGGAGACCACTAGAGTTTAATGTGAGTGAGTCGGTGTTCTTGAAAGTTTCTCCTACAAAAGGAATTATGAGATATGGTAAGAAGGGCAAGCTGAGCCCTAGATACATCGGACCCTTCGAGATTTTAGAGAGAGTGGGAGACAAGGCTTATAGGTTGGCATTGCCACCGGAATTGGCAAGTGTTCACAACGTCTTCCACATATCCATGTTAAGGAAGTACCACCTAGACCCGACACATGTAAAAAGGTATGAGCCATTGGAGCTTAATGAGGGTATGACATACGTTGAGAAGCCAGTTCGGATACAGGATATAAAAGATAAAATATTGACGAAAAAGATAATTCCCTTGGCGAAGGTTCTTTGGCAATATCACACTGTGGAAGAAGCCACATGGGAATTGAAGAGTTTGATGTGGGAGAAGTATCCTGAGTTATTCACAGATTAAATTAGTTCTATTTTGGAGGACCAAATTTTCTAAGTGGGGGAGAATGTGAGACCCCGTATATGTATAATTGTAACATATACATAGAAATGTAAATAGAGTTATACTATGATTTCATAAGTGAAGTGTATGTAATGTAAGTCCATAAGTTTAAGGTACACACATGTAATAAGAGTTGTGATTGTACATACAAGTTACATTATGTATGAATGTGAAGGAATGGACTATGTGCAGTATGGTATAATAGAAGGAAGATTTGCCTAAGTTGTGCACTTCCATTTGGTTTATATCATGTACCTTTGGATATACAAGGATTCCACACAAGTTTCAATAAGTATAAAACATGAATGGATGCCATTGTCAAGTCTCAAAGTTGAGTGGATGAGAAAATGACCATGGCAACAAAAGGGATGAAGTTTAGTATGAGTTGCTGTAGAAAAACTACAGAAAATCTGGAAATATGAAGGTCAGATCGATCTCATAGGATAAGAGATCGATTTAGAAGAGCCAGAAAGCTCTTATTTGAGCAATGTAATAGAGCATATCGATCCTTAATGGAGCAAATCGATCTCCTTAGCTCTCGGGTTAGAAGCAGATCGATCTCCCCTAAGACCAGATCGATCTCCTTGACTCTCTGTTTGAAGCAAGATCGATCTCCCCTACTCGACAGATCGATCTCCTACCTTCAAAATATCTTGAAAAGAGGGATTTTAAGAAGACCAGATCGATCTCCACCCAAGGCAGATCGATCTCATAAAGCTGAATCTATAAATATGGAGCAGTTAGATCTGTATATTCGTGACAAAAATTAATCTTTCCCATTTTCAACCTAAAACCTAGCTTTCTCACTCCTAAATCCACACATTTTCAGTAAGATTTGAGGGAAAGCTATTAGAGACAAAGTTGTTCACATCAAAGAGAAGAACAACATAGTTTGAAGGCATTTCCCCACTTGTTGGATTGAAAGATCAAAGGTGCATTTCCATTGGAGCAAAGAGAAAATCAAGCTAGGTGAGTTTCTAAATGAAATAACTCAAGTACATTGTGTAGATATTGATTTTGGAGTTGTTTGGTATGCATAGAAAGGGTAGAAACTACCTAAGAAGTAATGAATCCACCATGACCTAGAAATGGTCTAGTGTAAGAAAGTAAAATGTGTTGATATTAATGATGAATGGGATATATTGAAGTTAATAATAGTGTTGGGGTATGATTTTAAGGTGTTGTTAGTGAATAAATTGTGAGATTTACCAAAAATGAGTAAAATGTGGATTAAGGCATTGGTAAATGCAAAGATGAGTTATATTAACTAATGAGGTCAAATGTGAATTAACAACTTTAACTCAAATGGTTTGGATGATTGAATCACAGCTTCCGAGGATACAGTGGAGCAAAGCGAGCCAAGAGCGCAAGAAGCTAAGAGGAAAAGAGAGTCACACTCAAGTAAATTGAGGTAAGGGAATTGTGTGGACTATTAGAGATATCTATGCGCAATTTGAGCACATTAAATGCTTTGCTAGAATGCATGAGATGTTAGGAAATGAAATTGGGTGATTGAAGGGCAAAAGTTGGGTGTTTGACAAATATGCATGAAAATAAAAGCATAGTGCTTTGAAAAATCATGTTTTATTGCTTTTTAGCAAGTGATTGGTAGGTTGGCTAGCATTTGAAATGAATTGCAAAAGAAAAGAGTTGTTTTGGTTTATTAATCACACTTTACAAAGAAATGAGCCACCTACATTGTTTTCGTGAGAATGAAAGCGTGCTAGAGTATGACTCGCATGAGATTTGACGTGTTTTATACACATGAGTGCTAGAGCTTAGCTCGCACTAGTTTTCACATGGATTTCATATTGATTTTGGCATGGTACTTGGAGCTTAGCTCGCACTAGATGCCCACCTTATTTGTTACCGTGTTTGGAGATTCGGGCAGACTGGGTGTCGTACCGATTAAATAGGCTCACACGTACATTTGTGATATTTTGACATGTTGATAGCCGTGTTAGGAGTTTCGGGTAGACAAGAGGTCGTACCGATTAAATAGGCTCACACGTGCGTTTTGAGATGTGGCGTGATATGATATGTTAATTGGGCCCACGGAGTACGTTGTACCATGCATGTAGCATGGAGTATGTTGTACCGTGTTGAGATTGTGATATGCCATCTTCGGACGAGATCTGCTATGGACCAACGGGCAGGATCTGACCCATCTCCCGTGTGGAAGCAGATAGTGGTGATATCCCGCACACCTGATCCGTGTAGTCAGTATAATAGGTTATGGCTATAGACCTAGAGGTTATTACCTTTTATTGAATTGCCTATCTCACATGTCTAATGCTTTATGAATAAATCCATGTTTGAAATGATTTGTGTGTCAGGACAGTCCGAGGGAAGGGATGAAACTTGACAATTGTTGAATTGTTTTGAGATATCGATTTTTAATGGTTTAAAATGCACCAAAGCATGATTATTAATGTCATGCTTTATTGTGAAAAATACATGATGGTTAATGCCATGCTTATTTAAGAAAAATGCATGATGGGTAATACCATGCTTTAATGTGAAAAATGCATGATGGTTAATGTCATACTTATTTGAGAAAAATGCATAATGGGTAATGCCATGCTTTATTGTGAATTATGCATGATGATTTATACCATGCTTTGATTTGAATTGTGAATTGGATTTTAATAGCATAAATGCTTTACATACCATTAACACAATCATACACTCATGTTTTGAGATAAAATGATGAACTAAATGCTTTTGAGCATGGCATCTCGGTCACATAGATAGTTCAGTATCTACCTGTTGGCATGATTGCCTTACTGAGCGTGTGGTTTGCTCACCCCCTTATTTTTTCCCTCTCTACAGAGATTTGAATATAGAGCGAGCGTGACTGGAGACTTTCCCTTTCGGTATCCGCTGCATCTCATTGCGTAAGGTATACACACTTGAATTATTTTGTATCTAAACTAAACATAGCACAGTAGCATTTTGTATGTAAACATTGGGGATGTAAAGCAATGTAAACACTTGTAAACAGTAACTTTGATTTATCTATAAAAATGTTTACTTCTATAATTATATTGCAAATTGAATTGTTATGGATGAATGAGGTAGACATTGGCACACAGCCCAACCATCTAGTGTGTAGCTGATCACAATCGAGGTAAGGTAAGAACACATGATGAATAATGCATGAAAAAGCAAAAAATTTATGCTGAATTTGGTAAGTTGAGGCTCGTGACAGG
The DNA here is from genome assembly GCA_033439115.1 of Firmiana major. Classification (NCBI taxonomy): domain Eukaryota; kingdom Viridiplantae; phylum Streptophyta; class Magnoliopsida; order Malvales; family Malvaceae; genus Firmiana; species Firmiana major. The sequence goes on along the minus strand of CM065911.1, from coordinate 14,768,710 downwards.
AAGGCAGGAAGTGAAATGATATTGTGCCCATTTTCAGCACAAGTGCATAGGTTAAAGTAGGAAACGAGACTGAGGACGACCTGCCCGAGGGAAAGAAACACAAAAATGTATATATATATATATATATAAATATAAACAAAGGGCTATTTGTTCTAGTGAAAGGAAGTGTTACTGACTAAAACAGAACAAGAGTTAGGAAGGGAACTAAATGAGGTGAAGACAAAAGGGACAAGACAAGTATAGCTAGGAGTAGAACCTGAAATTAAAGTTGGGGCAGTAGGGATACAGACCGATGAGGAATGGAAACTGCTAAACAGCAGGCGATACAAAAAAGAGAAAGAGTGATTGGAGATGACCTGGAGCACGGAAGGAAAAGAATGATGGGGATAGCAAAACTAAAGTGGAAGGAAGTCAAAGGATAAAGATATATATATATATATATATGGTGGTTGGGTACTTTAAAAAGGGACGAGAGTTGGGCAAATGCAGGGACAGAAGCAACCCCCTTGGAGGTTGGTGAACCAGGTTGGAGTGGAAGTGAGAACAGGGGACAACGATAGTTTCACACCTAGAAACAGAACAAAAAGAACAAGGCAGAAGCAGCGGCAGCCTCGAGAGGGAAAGAGTGCCCTGAAAAACTGTCAGGAAACGAAAGAAAGATTAATTTAAGAGATGAGAAAGGAAACGAGGGCTGGTTTGCTGGGAAATGAAATAGAGGGGACCAATGATTGGTGAAGAAATGAGCTGAGAGTTGAGGCTAGAACAGAAGTGTAGAAGAGAAAGAAATTGAACAAAAGAAATAGGGGTGAACAGAGGGATCGGGGAAGGAAGTGCTGAGACTGTGGAAGACAGAAACGGGTAGCCAGAAACAAGGTAACTCAAAGGGACCATCAGCGTCAGACAGAAAAGTCAAGGGCGGAGGATGGTGACCGCGCCGAGGGAAGGAATGCAATCGTGAATAGTAACCATAGCCGGTGAAAGAAGAAAAGAGGAAGAAAGAAAAGAAAAGAAAAAGAGAAAGGCGCGAAAGTTCAAACCGCGAAAAAAAAAAGGTATATTTATATATATATATATATATATATATATATATATACATATATATATATATAAGGTTATATAGATATGTAGGTAAACATATAAATATAAGTATTTGGAGTTGAAAAACTAGACACAGTGAAAGTTAGGAGGAACGAAGAAAAGGGACTCCCGAAAAATTAACCAAGTAGACCGGATCTACTAATTCCAGTCGCTAAGGCATTGAAGCTACGGGTAGTTACCGAGGTAAGAAAAATTTTCATACGCTGTTAGATAAATATACGTCATTTCTCTGTGTTTGTAGATATAAATTTTAGGGTAAATTTCCTTGTTACCAGACTTACAGAAAACCACAAGCCAGTTTACTCCTTGGAATTTAAAAAAAAATTTAAACTATGTAAATCGGCCCAGCTACTGACATAGATTCACTTAGTTTATTTAGACAAAAATTTCGGTAATTATAATTATTGATTTTAGATCGAAAACCTCTGGATTTGACTTCTCTGTACTGAGTACTAGAATTTTAATCAAAAAATGGCTAGTCAGCCTCCTTTGATTTATTTTTGTGAAATACACTGAATTTATATGTGATTTAAGAAAAAAATGATGATCTGTTTATAAAGAATTACTGATGAGATGTGCTTGAGCGCGTGCTGACCGTATGTCGCACGGCCTAACTCGCACCGATGAGATGTGTTGAGCGCATGTAGATTGGGTGTTGCACGGTCCAACTCGCATTGATTTTTGAGACAAAGGCAATGGATAAATCATGCTGCACTTTTGTCTATTCTGTATCTATTTATGTGATCCACGGAGTACGATGTACCGTGCAAAACGCACGCGAGTACAATGTACCGTGTTTTTTATTCTTATTTTGGTCTTCGGACATTTTGATTTGTAAGCCGTATGGGTAGCTGACCACTCCCACGACAATTGACACCCCGGTACACCTGGCCCGTGATTGCCCAGAGTCACCGACATTGGTCAATTGTCATTCTAATATCTGATATAGCATGTCTATCGTGTATCGTCTATTTGGATTTTTTCGATGTGATTATGTGAACGGATTTAACTATATGGAACTGTGTTTTACTATTGCATAAACACTGTGGGAGCCACCTCTTAAATCCAGCGGGACCAAAGTGCCACACAGTCGTCACTTAAAAGTTGTATTAGTTTTAGAACCGATTTTGATTACAGTTCCATGTTTATACTAAAATTGCTATGGATTTTCAACACTGATTTTAAGGAACTGGCAGTGGCTCTGTGTTAATTGGAAATTGTTTAAAATTATCGATTAAAGTTTTTCATATTCTGTATCTAATGCGGTAAACTGTATATACTATCGATATTAGTTCTGTTTTCGATTTTCAGTCCTTGGTATTTCTGAGCTGCCAAATTATATGTATATTTTCATGAGAGCCTCTATTTGACAAATGCTTATATAGGTAGTGTATTTATCTACCTGCTATGGGGTTTTTCTTATTAAGCATGTTGAGCTCATTCCTCTTCCTTTCCTCCACAGAACCCCATCAGTAACTTGGACGGCTTTCATTAGTAGGACAATTCGCACAGCAATAGTTTCGCAGAATATCTTTCTGCGTCAAAAGTATCCCTAGGTTTAAGCAATTCTTTTGTATCTAATTTTTTTTTTTAAATACAGTAATGTATATGAAAATGTGTCTGGGGATGTAAACACGATCACAGTATAATGGAATAGTTTTATGCTTAAATTTGTCACGAAAAATGTGTTTAAACGAACAAAATTTATTGTTCTGATTCTATTATTGACTCGTAGTCCAACCAAAATGTGTGTAAATTGGCTCGTTATAGAAGTTGGTATCAAAGTAAGGTTGGCCTAATACGAGTCGATATTAGAAGTAAGAGAAATTTGGAAAGTTCACATCCCCAACATTACTATACATTATTTAGATACAAACGGGTATACCTAGCTGTGTTTTAATGAAAATTGTGTCATTGAATGAAGGAAAACTAATAAATAAGCCTAGTAGGTATTACAGTCATACTAATAGACGAAAAAGCACTTTTTCTCGAGTCGTAGCGATAGGCTCGAGAGATATAGCGAATCCTCGTCTGAATGTGCGCCCCACAGTTTAACCTAAAAATGTGTTTAAACAAACGAAATTTACTGTTCTGATTCTATTATTGACTCGTAGTCCAACCAAAATGTGTGTAAATTGGCTTGTTACAAAAGTTGATATCAAAGTAAGGTTGGCCTGATATGAGTCGATATTAGAAGTAAGAGAAATTTGGAATGTTCACATCCCCAACATTACTGTACATTGTTTAGATACAAATGGGTATATCTAGCTGTGTTTTAATGAAAATTGTGTCATTGAATGAAGGAAAACTAATAGATAAGCCTAGTATGTATTATAGTCATACTAATAGACGAAAAGGAACTGTTTCTCGAGGTCGTAGCGATAGGCTTGAGAGATATAACGAATCCTCATCTAAATGTGCGCCCCACAGTTTAACCAAAAATTTTGGAGTCCGCTTCGTAAGATTTGAGCGGGACATGGAGACAATAATGACATTGTGGTCAAGTGATAGCAGCGCAATAATAGTGATGATGATTAAAAAGTATGACTGTGACTTAGAGAAAGACTGAACTAATTTTGGAAGATAGTACGCTATTATATATTGGGATTAAGAATCCAATTGTAATGGAAAATTGGAAAACTGAATTAGAAAACTTATATGGATTCTTAGGGTACGACTGTAAACTTAATAGACTGAGGCAATTTTAAAAGTTTGAGCCTCCGTTTTTCAGTGGGGATAAGAATTCAGTGGTTTCAGAAGATTGGATAAATGAGATGGAAAATCTTTATGATTTTGGAAGTAACTCTACTGAGAAAGTTGCTTTTGCAAATTTATGCTAAAGAATTGGAGAAGTTATACAGACTTTTAAAAAGCCCTACTATAAAGAAGGTAGCTTTTGCATCATCGATATTAAAAATGGGAAGCCAAACCTTGGTGAAAGTTTTCCCGATTTATTCGGAGGACTCATCAATTATAGAGTTATATGAGAATATTTCTGGATGACTTTAGACGGCAATACACCTCAGACATGGCACAATAGTAATATCAGAAAGGTTAAATTAGACATAAGATAACAAGTATGTGGATAAATATGAAACTAAATGTAAAGTTTTAGAAGAGGTATAATTCGGATACTTTGAGTTGTGAAGTGAAGGAAGTCCAGAAACTCATAGGAGATACAAGGATCCTTAATCCGAGCTAGAAATTGCTTCATTTGATGTTATTTTGAGGAAGCAGTGTGTAAGACACAAGTATATGGATAAGACGCAACTGTGTGATTATAAGATGTATGTCTATGATATTACTAAGAAAAGGGAAAGGAAAAGAGCGTGATAGAAAGATATCTATTGAAGAAATAGTGATAGTGAAATAGTAAAGTCACTGTAACTGAAAGAATGAATTACAGAACTAATTATATAAATGAAACTTGAAGGTTTCACTGCTTAAGTGATTGATAAGGTGTGTCTAGGATAAAGAGACATTCCTACAGACAGGGAGTTTTTTGACATATATCAGAACGATCTACCAGAGTTACCAGTAGATAAAAAGATGAAGTTTTGAATTGATTTAGTACTTGGTACCGAACTAATATTCAAACCATTATACTGAATGACTTTGATTGAATTACAAGAGCTGAATAAATAATTACAGGGATAATATGATAAGCAGATTATTAGACCAAGTGATCCACTTTGGAGTGTACTGGCGTTAATTGTTAAGGAGATCCAGAGTATTCTGGTTCACATTGTACCAAGAACGGGTGTTAATTGGGTTCTCCCAAAACAAAGGTTATAGATCAGTGGGAAAGACCCAAAACTATTAAGAAGATTCAGAGTATTTTGGGTATAAAGAGACTTTAGAATATGAATTATGTTACGAATCTAAGGATTGTAATTTGTATGTGTTCATGTTTCGTATGCGAGACTTTGAAGTATGATAAATTCTGAATACGGATTTTATTTGGAATAAGAGATGTACACAATGAACAAATATTCTGGTATGTGAAATGATTCGGATTTAGTGATATGCATTGAGAATGAATTGTGTCCAAATGATAAATGAAAAATTACGATGAATTTTGGTATCCTACTTTCAATTAGGACTGAATCTTAAACTCCTATGTCCATAACTAGTTATGTGGTCAGGTCTGATGATTAATAAAGTATTTCAAAATACCTCTCCACCTAAAAAACTTGACAGCGTCCAGAAATGTCATAATCCACAAACCATAAATTGAAATTGACAACCGTAATATTTGCATTGGAGTTAAGGCACCACTACTTGTGTGGTGAGAGATTACATATTTTATTGATCATGAAAGTCTTATATATTTATTTTCATAGAAGGAATTAAACATGAGAAAAAGAACTGGCTAGAGCTAATACCTTGAGTAGAAAGGATCTTAGGATGGTGTTGTATAAATGGTTAAAGTTCGCAAACTGTTGGAACGTTTTGTGAACCTCATCTTGGATGTGGTTCCCTTCTGATATTGACATTCATTACATGGTAGCTAGCCTAAGAGTTGAAACTAGACTGGATTAATCAAATCATACAGGCTCAGCGCAATGATAAATACTATATCGATATGGTTAGTTAGATACCAGAGGGTACTATAACAGATTTGGTACCGGCAGTGATGATTTATTAAGATTTAGAAGCAGAATTGTGTACCCAATGATCTATAGTTAAAGGGATTAATGTTATCAAAAGCTCATTCCTCGAGATACATTCGAGAAGTGATAAGATGTATCAGAATTTACGAAAGGTTTATTGATAATCAGGTACGATAAGAGATATAACTAAAATTGTGACTAAATGTCTCATATGTCAGCAAATTAAGGTAGAGTACCAAAAGACTATGAGATTATTACAACCTATACCTAAGCCAATATGGAATTGAGAGCAGGTGCCTAGGATTTTAAAGGCTCTTGGAAAGACCATTTGCCATTAGCAGAGTTTATATATAATAACAGTTATCACTCAATTATCGGAATGACACTAAATGAAGCGTTGTATGGTCTAAGGTATCGTTCGTTGATTGGATGGAAAAAATGGGTGAAAGAAAAATATTTGCTCCTGATTTGGTTCAGCTAGCTTTTGAGTATATTTAATTTATTTGTGAGAGGTTGAAAACAGCTCAGAGCAGGCAAATGAGTTATGCTGACCAAAGACGAAGACCTTTAGAATTATCTGTAGGAGATTCGATGTTTTTGAAACTTTCACCTTCCAATGGCATAATGAGGTTTGGGAAGAAAGAAAAGTGTCCGATATATTAGGTCTTTTGAGATCTTAGACCGAGTGGGAGACAAAGTTTACAAATTTGTGCTACCACCGAAATTATCGAGTATTCACAATGTCTTTCACGTTTTCATGCTATGCAAGTATCATCCAGATACGGCGCATGTGATAAAGTACAAACCACTAGAATTGAAAGAGGATATGACATATGTGGAGAAACTAATTCGGATCTTGGACATGAAGGAAAAGGCATTGCGGTCTAAACAATTCATTTGGTCAAAGTTTTGTGGCAGTATCACACTTCGAAAAAGGTCACGTGGGAATTAGAAAGTCTAATGTGAGAGAAATACTCACGCTTGTTTGAGAACTGATGTAATTTTAAATTTGGGATCAAATTTCTCAAGATGATGAAAATGTAAATACCGTAAATTTTCACGTACTTGGTGTTGTTTATAAATAATAATGTAAGAAATTAATATTGATATGTGACTATGGGTGAATTAATTCAAGTATAAATATTAAACTGACCATATTTTTATACTATATGGAAAATTTAATAAAGTGCATAGACATACATGCGTATATATGTATACAATATTTCATTTATTCCTCAAGTATAATGAATAGATATATATATATACGTGTGTGTGTACAAAGTATACAAATATGCATTCGTATATATATATATATATATATATATATATATATATATATGTATATATATAAATATATATATATATATATGTAGAAATGAATGTACACATGTATCTAAATATATATATATGTGTGTGTGTGTATATATATATATATATATGTGTGTACAAAGTATACAAATATGCATTCGTATATATATGTAGAAATGAATGTACACATGTATCTAAATATATACATGTGTATTTATGTATATACATAAATAAGAGTAAATATATATACATACACATGTACAGGACCGAGAGCCCTCACCGTTTAGCATATATGTATACATAGAATTCGGATTAAAGGCGGAAGCAATATGTACATGAGATATAAGAGAGGAGAGTAGCTCAGGTTGGTAGTATTAATATAAAAGAAACTTCTGCAGTATGGTTAGTTGTTAGATCAGAGAAAGAAAACTGAAGAAAAAGGTGGTGTGTACAGAGGAAACATAAAGCAGAATAGGAGTTGTCCCATCTGCTCTTATACACAACATATATATATATATATATATATATATATATATATATACACTACATACCATGGTGATGGTCACGGCAGGAGAAGAGAAAGGAAGGCACAATAGGGACCCGAAATCCCATAACCCGTCGCTGCCAACTGCAGCAAAATAAATGGAAGTGAAAACAATTTCCTTGGGACATGAGGAAGTCAGGAAGTGAAATGATATTGTGCCCATTTTCAGCATAAGTACAATAGGTTGAAGTAGGAAACGAGACTGAGGATGACTTGCCCGAGGGAAAGAAACACAAAAATCTATACATATATATATATATATAAACAAAGGGTTGTTTGTTCTGGTGAAAGGAAGTGTGATCGACTGAAACAGAACAAGAGTTAGGAAGGTAACTGAATGAGGTGAAGACAAAAGGGACAAGACAAGTATAGGTAGGAGTAGAACTTGAAATTAACGTTGGGGCAGTGGGGTGCAGACCGATGAGGAATGGAAACTGCTGAACAGCAAACGATACAGAAAAGAGAGGGAGTGGTTGGAGATGACTCGGAGCACGGAAGGAAAGAATGATGGGGGCAACAAAACTAAAGTAGAAGGAAGTGAAAGGATAATATATATATATATATATATATATATATATATATATATATATATATATATGGTGGTCTGGTACTTTAAAAAGGGACGAGAATTGGGCAAATGCATGGACAGACGCGACCTCCTTGGAGGCTGGTGAACCAGGCTAGAGTGGAAGCGAGAACAAGGGAGGACGATAGTTTCACACCTGGAAACAGAACAGAAAGAACAAGGCAAAAGCAGGACAACCTCATGAGGGGGAAGAGTGGCCCGAAAAACTGTCAAGAAACGAAAGAAAGATTAATTTAAGAGATGAGAAAGGAAACGAGGGTTGGTTTGTTGGGAAATGAAACAGAGGGAACCGATGATTGGTGAAGAAATGAGCTGAGAATTGAGGCTAGAACAGAAGTGTAGAAGAGAAAGAAACTAAACAGAAGAAACAAGGGTGAACAGAGGGATCGAGGAAGGAAGTGCTGAGACTGTGGAAGCCGAAAACGTGTAGCCAGAAACGAGGTGACTCGAAGGGACCATCAGCGCCGGACGAAAAAGTCAAGGGAGGAGGATGGTGACCGCGCCGAGGGAAGGAATGTAACCGTGAACAGTAACCATAGCCGGTGAAAGAAGAAAAGAGGAAGAAGGAAAAGAGAAAGGCGTGAAAGCTCAAACCGCGAAAAAAAAAAGGTATATATATATATATATAAGGTTATATATATAGGTAAATATATAAATATAAGTATTTGGAGCTGGAAAAACAAGGCACAGTAAAAGTTGGGAGGAACGAAGAAAAAGGACTTCCGAGAAATTAATCGAGTAGACTAGATCTACTAATTGCAGTTGCTAACGCATTGAAGTTACGGTAGTCATCGAGGGAAGAAAAATCTTCGTGTGCTGTTAGAAATAAATATATGTAATTTTTCTGTATTTTTAGATATAAATTTTAGGATAAATTTCTTAGTTACTGAAATTATAGAAAACTACAAGTCGATTTTACGCCTTGAAATTTAAGGAAAATTTTAAACTCTGTAGATCGGCCCAGCTACCGATATAGATTTACTTAGTTTATTTGGACAAAAATTTCAATAATTATAATTATTGATTTTAGATCGAAAACTTTTGGATTTGACTTATCTATATCGTGTACTGAAATTTTAATCGAGAAAATGGCTAATCAGCCTCCTTTGATTTGTTTTTGTGAAACACACTGAATTTATGTGATTTAATAAAAAAAATGATGATATGTTTATAAAGAATTACTGATGAGATGTGTTTGAGCGGATGCTGACTGTGTGTCGCACGGCCTAACTCACACTGATGAGATGTGCTTGAACGCATGCTGACTGTGTGTCGCACGGCCTGACTCGCATTGATAAGATGTGCTTGAACGCCTGTAGACTGGGTGTCGCACGGTCCAATTCGCACCCATTTTTGAGACAAAGGCTATGGATAAATCATGTTGTACTTCTGTCTATTCTGTATCTATTTGTGTGGTCCACGGAGTACGATGTACCGTGCAGCACCCACGCGAATACGATGTATCATGTTTTTTATTTTGATTCTGATCTTCGAACATTCTGATTTGTGAGTCGTATGAGTAGTTGACCACTCCTAGAGCAATTGACATCCTGGCACACCTAGCCCGTGATTGCCCGGAGTCACTGACATTAGCCAATTGTCATTCTGATATCTGATATAGCATATTTGTCTTGTCTCGTCTAGTTGGATTTTTTCGATGTAACCGTGTGAACTGATTTAACTATATGAAACTATGTTTTACTACTGCATAAACATTGTGGGGATCACTTCTTGAATCCTGCAGGACCAAAGTTTCACACAGTTGTCACTTTAATAGCTATATAAATTTTAAAACCGATTTTGATTACATTTCCATGTTTATACTGCAATTGCTATGGATTTCCTACTCTGATTTTATGGAATTGGCAGTGGCTCTGTGTTAATTGAAAATTGTTTAAAATTACCGCTTAAAGTTTTTGATATTTTATATCTAATGCGGTAAACTATATATACTATCGATATTAGTTCTGTTTTCGATTTTTAGATCTTGGTATTTTTGAACTGCCAAATTATCTGTATGTTTTCACGAGAGCCTCTATTTGGAAAATGCTTATATAGATAATGTATTTATCTACCTGCTATGGAGTTTTTCTTACTGAGCATGTTGAGTTCATTCCTTTTACTTTCCTCCACAGAGCCCCATCAGTAACTTAGACCACTTCCGTTAGTAAGGCAATTCACACAGTTATGGTTCCACGGAATATCTTTTTGCATCGAAGGTATACCCAGGTTTAAGCAATTCTTTTGTATCTAAATTTTTTTTTAAGTACAGTAATATATATGAAAATGTGTCTGGGATGTAAACACGATCACATTGTAATGAAATAGTTTTATGCTTAAATTTGTCACAAAGAAATGTGTTTAAATGAACAAAATTTACTTTTTTGATTCTATTATCAACTCGTAACCCGTCTAAAATGTATGTAAATGTATGTAAATTGGATCGTTACACTCAATGCCTGTCAATATGAGAGTTCGTCCACTCCGTTTCGTTTGCTCGCTGCGGTGCTGCATTACATTGTAATTTAGCTACATTAATTATGGAAAGCTCGAAATTGCTTTCGTATATCTCTTTCAAATTATGAACTCAGATTATCTATTAGACCTTGTACTACCATTTAAGATAAACATTTCTCTAATTTATTATTTCCTATTCCCTTTATTTAATTTACCTCTCTAAATCATTCTCTTCAGCTTGCCCGATTAAATGGTCCTATTTTCTTTTCTATTTAATCTTTTTCTCATTTCTTCCTACCATGTCTCTTCCCTCCTGTCGGATTCAGCTTCATTTTTTCCTTGGATTGACCAGATTAATAAATCTGGACCTTACGGAAACTTGGCTGTGACGGAGATTCCTTTTATGGCAATTCGATTGGCAACATTATTATACTGCAGTAAAGTCTTTTCATTATAGTAGCTAAACAACAAAGTGACATAGGAAATCAGGCCGAAGTTGAAACTCATTAACACCACCACCACCACCCCCCCCCCCCCCCCCCCCCCCCCCCCCCAAATTCAGCATCGGTTCATGGTTGTTCCATTCAACACCACTGCATCAGTTTGCTTCTCCTTCAACAAGTGTTGTGTGCCACCTGGTCCCGTTTCCAGCAATGACACAGAGGCGAATCTGTCTCAGTTTAAGGTTTCCTGGCTCGACTTCCTCTCTTTCTCACACCTCCTTCATCGTCCCCACCTTTAAACCCGAGGCTCTAATCCCTCGGTTTTCTCCTCTTCTTCCCTTGTGAACTTTCCTGATTCTACCTTCCTTCTTCTCTGTGTTTCCCTTCTTCCTTATTTCTCACTGCAGTTTGGCAAGGCAGTGACACCAGAGGGGTGCATCAGCTGGCAATTACAAGTCGGGTGTAGAGGATGGGGAGGATAGTGCAACAGAGAAGGATGAATGATTGTAACACTATGCAGTAGGCTTCACAGAACTGGATATGCAGAGGGCAAGAGTGGCAAGCGATGAAGTCAGGAACAGAGTATTGAACGATGGTGAGGGGCAGACTGGTTTGACAATGGAGTCTCGGTAGTGAATAGGAAATCATGTGGCAGTATAGAATTGAGGGATGGCTACGGTATAGTTGTGGGTAGTGACACAGAATGGTTGAGAATGAAAGGTGATAAAGGAGGCTTTGGTTTATATGGCTGGCTGTATAGAGGATGATGTTGAAGCTTGGTGCAAAACTAAAGGAAGGATGTTTTTAAGAAGTGAATCGGGTTTGATGATGGGGTGATAGAAGAGAGTGACAGTGATAAGTATGTTGACTTTCAGCTTCTGTCAGCTCACTCAAAACTCTTCTCTTCCTCTGCTGAAATTGCAGACTTACTACTGTCCTTGATGTGTGTGTATATATATATATATATATATACTAAAGCCTCATCACTTCACTTGGCATTACCTACTGTACTTACAATGAAATCGGCCCCCCTTTCCTTTCACTTCTGCTGCCCCCCCCCCCCCCCGCCCCCCCCTCCCCCTCTTTTTCTTTTCTATTCTATTCCAAGGCAGTTCAGCGGTTCACCCTCCCTTACCGAAGACTTCCTCCCTTATGCCTCTGTTTTATGTTTCTTGTATCGTGTTTCCGTTTCAGTTCCCCTGCCTCACGTTTCCTGTTTCCTGTCTCCTGTTTCGCGTTTCCTGTTCCGCGTCCTTATCTCACATTTCCTCATCACCGAGCACTTCCCTCTTTGTTATAGATTGAACTTGGCAGCACGATTAGACCATGCAGCATCCTCCCTTCTCTTTATCATTTCAGCCTACTGCCATCACCTTATCCCTCTCCCCCGATTTCTGTTGCAGTCTCCTGCAGCAAAGAATCATTTCCGGGTATGATTCCCTTTCCTGTCCAGCTTCAGCCTTTCATATTTCCTTTTTAATGTAACCTTCATATATGTGTGTTTCCCTGTTTGTTTCTTCCACTAATGGGAGCTCTCGACCATATGAATATATATTATTTATATACATATATCTATTGTACTCACCCGCTTATATACACATATATATAGGTCTGTACCTATATGTATATGTGCACATTCTCATGTGCCTAATTGAAGGAAATTATTTCATACACATGTAAACACCTAAAAATCTATATATCCTCATACTTGTTAGATTCCCTTTTTAATATGCATAAAAATGAAATAAATTTAGAAATTGTACTTATGCTCCATAAAAATTTTAATTTTATCTCCCACATATATTCACCCTTAGAACTAATATATTTTAATTAATTCGTCTAAATCTCACAATGTAATATATAATTTAAATTTTAGTCATTGTCTAAGGAAAATATATTTTTAATTTCATTGGCTTATGTGTTATTTATTGTAAAAATCACGTACATAAAATTCAGGGTGTTTACACCAACAATTTGCGGTATGCGAATATAATCACACTATAGCTCAATATAAAAATGTTATGACGGAAAGGTATAGTCAAGAACTTATTATCACATCCACCGAGTATCCTATGAAATCAATAGTACTAATGGATTGGAAATTGCAAAATGGTCAATAGGTTAAAGAGTCATCTGGAGCAGCAATTTCAGAAAAAACTTGCAACATCTTCAACTGTGCTACATTGCCTTCTCTCAGAATGATAGTTAAGATGCTTCAAGGAATAAAGACTAGATTTGGAGAAAGAATGGAACTTAAAATTGAATATGAATGTCCAATTTGATATTATTGAAGCTAACACTGCACAATTGCGAGAAGAATTTCAACCAGGTGGAACCTCTTCAAGCCTGCATGGTGGGGGTCGATGGTTTAAGACAACAATTAGAAAATCCACTAGTCGACAATATTATCTACTTCTCCTAATAGTTCGAAACAAATATTCCAAACCTGACCATGGAAGGTTAGCATTTGTATTTTCACTATTTTTTCCTTACATTAAGAGTTTGTACTTAAATTTGTATGATTACTTTTGTTTTCTATGTATATTTGTTTATGATTTTTCAATTTGATTAACAATCACAAGTAGTGAAGATGATAAATAAGTAACAAAGGGCTAAAAAGAGATTTTCACGAAGAAACGGGATATTTGATATTATTTGTTAATTTATGATTCGTCTTAGTTTTAGTTTAATGCTCCATAAATAACTTTCAAAAAATGATTTCTAGAAAATGATTTTTCAAAAATGATTTTCAAGAAAAATTGATATTTTATGTTGTTTGGTTGTTTAAAAAATATATATTTCTGTAAAAATAGTGTTATTCACATAGTTAATTATTAATCATGTTTCTAAATCAATAATAATAATAATAATAATAATAATAATAATAATAAAGATGAAAAGAACAATTTTTTTAAAACAAAATCTTTATCATATATTAATAGAATTGATAGAATTTACACATTTGATTGTATAATAGTTTGTAGCATTTCATAAATCTCTTCAACCAAATACATTGCCCTTATAGAACTAACCCCATATTTTGCCATATATGAGCAACATGATTTCCTTCTCCCATTATATGACTAAGACTATATTGGCTACAAATCTTGCATTCTTAACCTTGTTTCCTATATGGGTTAAATTCTCAATACTTGGTATATCCACCTCATTCTTCTTTAGCTTGTTAAAAGAGCAATTTAATAAAATTAAAATAATAATATAATAAGATCCTACAAACTTATAATTAATATAATAAATTATATATTGTTTTCACACAAGATTTTATAGTTACAAACCATAATTAGCACTTTCCTATCAAAATAGCTAATATTGTTCTACACAAAATAATCCTACGATAATCATATTTAGCATGTTTCTACACAAAATCATATCCATAATAACATTGTAGGATTGAAACAAACACATCTTACACAAATGTTAACCATTCCATTAGCCATGTAAAATTCTTGAAAAAATTTTCAAGCCAAAGCCTCCTAAGATTCTTATTGTTAACCATAAAGGCTTTAGTTTGCTTCTCATGTTCCACTAAATAATCAAAAGCAGCAACAAAAGACTCCTCATCAAATCCCTCCATTGACATAACTTCCTCACAAGAATTTTCTGTGCTCACTTGATCATCAGTGAATTTTTTAATGGCATGAGCAATCTCACTAAGTTTCTCTACCATATTGTCAAGTTTTTCATCATCAATATTTTCTTGAATATTTTTCTTTCACGATCAGACCTTGGTTATGATGTTCTAATTGAAGAAGATGCTCTTCCTCTAACTTTCTCATTAACTTCAATCTCAAAGCCTACAAGCATTGAATCAACCTCATTAATATCTTCCAAATCAATATCGACAGAGATTTGCCATATCTTTGCTAACAACCAAAGCCATCTCATTATACATTTCAAGTTTTTTATTCAAAAATTGTTCATACTTCGGATGTGCCTAATTCATCATCGATAAACACAATAAGAATAGTTAATTTATTGCAATAAAAAAATCATAAAAGATTGTTAAAGTATTACTGTCATTGCTTCATCATATGTTTTTTTATCACAAGTTACCATCTTCAGATTGCCATCCCATCCAAATCAATTATCTCTTTGAATTTTGGATATAATTTGCCAAGTATTCTTAACAGTCTTAAAATGATTATCAACATGATTCTGCTCACATTCAACATTGAATTTTTCAAATATAGTGGAAGCTACTCGAACAAGTGCATGTGGTTTGAAAGTATTGGACGTTTATTTCTTTTTTGGGCCTCCTTAGCAAGTATTTCCAAAAAAATACGTTCCATCAGTCTAGTCCACCTGAATTACTTTAATTTGCCTTCTTTCTTTGATTTATTCATTTCTACAATAATAATTATATTAACCAAACATAAACAACACATAAAAAAATAGACCCCATAGCATATAAAGAAACATTAAGACTAAACAAAGTATATGAATGAAACAATAATTTCAATAATATAACTAATTAACTCAAATGTCAAACAAGTTCAATCTAATCCAAATAGAAAACATAAGAAATTCTTGAAACATAACAACATTTAACATTTCAAGTTGAAGTCTACACTAATTGGTTCTAGCCATATAATCATGCCACATAGCTTGTGCAATTTCCTCTCTCTTAGTAATCCATTCTCTTGTTTCTTCTCTCTTCTCGCGCTATAAGAGTTGATCTTACAGTTGAAGACTCATCTTTATTAAGTGATCCTTGATTATTTGAGTCATTAAGATCAACTCCAATTATATAGTTATGAATGATACAACATGCTAACACTATATCTACTTGTTGCATCTAACGCATAAAAACATTATTTTAATATTCCAAATACTAGCTTAACAGTAGATCGCAATGATGAATGACATAGATTAAAGAGTTCCTTTAAATTTTTTGGACGATGATCTCTAAAATCTTTCAAATGATATCGAACACCACGATATGGAGATATGATTCCATTTCAGATGTCGTATTCAGCATTAGCAAGGTAATATTTGCCTACAAGTTTACAAAATTTAATCATTGCTAAATTCATTCTAAGCATAAATAAAGTAATATTATTCATTAGTTTAACTGTTACCTTTTGAAATTCTAAATCTTCTTGGGCGTTCAAGTGCATCATTTAAAATACGAGAATCATGTGCATTACCTTCTCAACCAACAAGTACATAGGAAAATTTCAAATAAAAAATGATGGCAGCCAAGACATTTTGTGTTGTTCACCTTTTACGACTACCCAATCTTCCTTGAGTCTTAAGTGGCATAGATGCACGAACATGAGTTGCATCTAATGCTCTCACACAATCTTTAAAATATGAATAAAACCTTGGGTTGTTTGTTATTTCAAGAGGAATTGCCTCATCAGGTAATCTAATGAGAAGGCTATATAATTCCAAAATAGCTCTCATCACAATCCTAAAGTAACGATGAACTGTCCAGATTGATCTATAATATCTTAATCCAATAACCCGTAATCGCACATTATGGCCAGTGAGATATAGAAAAATTATAACTTGCTCCCTAGCATCCACCCACATATTTGATTATAACAAATTGTTCCTAGTAAGAATGTCACACAATTTAGAAAATGCAATTGGACACATCCTTATTGTATTAACACATTTCTAATCACCTCCATATATAATGCTATTAATATTATTTTCTCTATCATAATCTTCATTGACATAAGGTTCACGAGCTATTTAGTTTCTAAGTCTAAATCTTTCAACAACAATAATTCTGAAAGCTAATACTGATGCAACTGTAGCCATAATAGATGTCATAATGGAATTATTATCCATCTGTAATTAGAAACAGGTACTAACAAATCACAAACAAATCATTATTATCCATCTTAAAACTGTACAATTATAATTATAATCAAATAATTTTAATATAAACTTAAGAAGAATCAAATTAAATTATCATTTAATAAACATTTTCAGGCCCCAAAGGGGATAGCCACTAGTTCATCAATTCGATGAGTCATCAAGACAATAACATTTTCTTCCCAAAATCATGTTATTTAATGCTACTCTATTGACTATGAAAATTGCCAAAGTGAGTTTTTCTTTTATAATTTATTTTTCTAAAATGGCAAATCGTTTTACTGTATCTATATATATTCCATAATATATAACCTAAACAACATTGAAAAAAATAGAAAAATGAATCTGTTATTGCATTATGGATAATTTAAGTGACTTACAATAATTTGTTTTATTGCATGTTTTTATAGTATTTATTTATTTAAAATTAGTACAATAATCCAACTTGTAGATGGCAAAGATGTTAATTTAATTGTTTTAGGTACATATATAACAATTTTAACCGGACAAAAGAAGTGATGAGATTCAAATATTTAACCACTATTTTAATAATATATTACAAGTCGAACTTAAAAATGACTATATTTAATTATTTAAGATCATAGATGGTTATTAATGTCTTACCTTGTGAACACTTAGTAGCAGGTACAGTTTGCTTAACAGTTTAAAACAGTTTAAGGGGCTATTGTGATTAGTTGCACTCACATCCGTTCGGTCCTGGATTGGTTGCTGCTGGCCAATAAACTAATAGTAAGAGAAAGTTTACCAAATCTAGCTTTTTAGAGTTAAATAGTGTCTATCAGATTAAAATGCATAAAAAACAAAAATTAAACACCCTCAACAAGACTAAGCATGTGGTTAACAGCCAAAGCTAAAGGCGGGTGAGGCGAGCAGTAGTTACCAGATGGGTCGCTAGGCGAGGCGAGCAGCAAAGTGGAAACAAGCAGAGACGAGCAACAAACCAGAGAGAGGCAAAGACGGCCACGCAGATGGGAGAGAATAGGGATTCGCCCTTCGAGACAGGAAGAGGTGTTGCTTTGGAATTGAGGGGACTGGGTTCGTTTCGGGCTATTAGGAATTTGGGAATGAAGGGGGGTGTCATGGGTATGGTGTGGGACTGGGAATGAGGATGTTTGAGGCTTCCAACACGATCTGTCTGTGTTTCGACAATATGGGTTTGGGCACTATGTGTTTTGAAAGATGCCGACAAGGGATCAAACAATGTAGGTAAGAGATTCAACGGTGCCGGTAACAAAATCGATATGCCAACAACTACAGGTTTGATGCAGTGATAAGATTAATTTGGGAATTTCACAGCTTTGGTTTTTTTTTTTTTTTTTTAAGGGTGGTGTGGGTTTGAAAATTGTCTTCCCCTTTTCAAAAAGGGAATATAATTTTAGAAAATAACATAATATTTACCATTGATTGAAATTTCATTTTCATTGACTAAAGAGATTTTGCGGGAACCAAACACCCAAAAATATTTTCCACATTTTCGGGAAAATGAAATACGCCAACGGAGCCTAAGTTGAACATTTACACTTTTTTTTTTTAATTTCATATGGTATGTATTGAGTATTCATTTACTCCTTATTTGAACATATTTTGAACAACATTTATTTAGATTTGCTAATTGATATGTGCTTTGAAAAGTTTGATAATTAATTTTAAATGTATTGAACTTAATTTAAGTTCTCAATAAAGGTTTTTTTTGTGTAAGAGCTGTCTGCTATCTCTAATAGTAGTCGACTGACATGTGAAAATGATAATATCAAATTAATAAAATTCGTGCAGAGAGGTTTTTTATATAGACAGTCGAATGCCATTTAATAACAGTTGCATGCCTTAATATGGCTTTGTTTTTCTGTGTTAAATTTGTACATGGACAGTCGAATGCTCTTCTATAGGCATTCGAGTTCGACTGACCATGTACAAAAATCAAACAAAACGTTTAACGTACAAGGGTTGTCGATTGCTCCTGTATGTTGAATATTTTGTTTGATTTTCGTATATGGGTAGTCAAATGCAAAAGGCATTCAACTGCCCATGCACAAATATAACACAAAAAAAAATTGAAAAAAATGTACATAAATTAAGTGAAATCATATCATTATAAGTAAAATACAAAGATCCCGGTAACCTATTGTAATTTTTATCATCAATAAATATTGTTTTAGCAAATATAATCTTCTCTAGAGTATAAATAAATAAATAGGTATTCTAAATCCTAATAAATAATATTTTTAAGCTACTAAAATATGCATGATTGCAAGTAATGAGTCTGAAGACAAGAAAATAAAGATAAAATACAAAATGGTCTATATAAAAGTAACATTTGCAGATCTTGTTCACATGCAGTAAAAAAGGGTGTCACGCCCCGTGACCTAACCTCGAACTAGTCGCGCAATGTTAAGCGGAATTGTATTTAATTGTAACTTAGATATTTCTATGCGGATCGTTTTACTTGTCGTTTGTGCCCGATGTAGGTATCATTATACTCTTTATTATATTTTTATGCGTGATAAATTTCTAATCTTAACTTATAATATTAAAGATTTTGATTTATTTTTCTATTTAGACAGCATGACTACAATATATAATTTAGTCCTTCATACTCAGTACAACATATTTATTCCAAGTTCTCAACATCAAATATATTAACCCTGGGTTTCAATCATACATCATATAATCCCCTAATCCGACATAATAGTTAATGTCATATAGCATGCCCTGTCGTTCATCCATTTTATACCGAAAAGAAGAAACCTAAAGTAATACTTAATAATCATGCTTAAACGTCTTTCAACTAGTACATCTCATAAATACAACCGTGCGTACATATCTGAAATAAAATGCATATATATAAATATATATCGTCCGTCGCATAATACCTCGAAAATACCTAAATCAGCTCACTAGGCTAAAGGAGACAGTTAGAGCGTGACGCTCGCCCCGAAATACTAATCTGAAAAATGTTGAAAAAAGAGGGGTGAGCAACCACACGCTCAGTAAGAAGCCTACATAATCGAAGCTAGCAAAACACCATGCAACATACCATGCAATGGTAAACCGAGATAATTACGTAAAACATCATGCATATTTCGAATAAACAATACTGAACATGCTTCGGTTTAAACAAGTTTATATATTTGAAAATCAATGTATCATTAGTCAAAAATCAGATTTTTCAAAGAGAAGTTATAAGTCCACAAAACCGAGACCATAGTCAAAGAGCAATTTATTTAAATACATGCATGGGCATACTTAAAGCATTCGATAGAGTAATACGAGTAAGTGGCAATAACCCAAACCAGTCATGGATCCAATATTCAATAACCTCACCAATATCAATGCAAAATAAATACACATATGGCCATAGTGACTACCGCTCTATCCTAACTGAGCAGGTTCTGGACTAGGGTACTGTAGACGGGCTCAGGGTCTCACAGTATTAGGTAGCAATAAAATACACGATGCCACGAAGGCATCCCCGTGAAGCACTTGGCACCGTAGGGCAATCACACAAAACCTCCTACCGGATGCTAGAGATGGCTCTCACGATAACAACTCGATGCCACAAAGGCATCCCCGTGAAGCACTTGGCACCGTAGGGCAATCACACAGAACCTCCTACTGGGTGCTAGAGATGGCTCTCACGGACATGACTGCCACACAGGTATAAACCGGATTGCCAACAGACTCAAAAAATCCCTCGATGGGTACACTTTAAAAATCCAACAATTCATCCCAAATCATTATATCAAAAATTGGGGAAAACCACCAATCGAAAATAAAACATTTATCAATTGTATAAAAATCAGCATGTATATAAATCGTGCAAACTCATGCTTACTTCAAAAATACAGTTACAAATAGTGCCCATGCAACATCTTCAAAATTAGTAATCATCATGGAGTTACAAAAAAAATATTGTAATGCATCACACGCACATGCTACTATCATGTAAAAATATTAGTTCATAAATCAATAACTTCATGCTATGACAGAATTTAAATCAAGACATTTTAATAAAAAAAATAATAGATAAGGGGATTTTAATCTAGGCTACTCAATTAAATCGACTACCCTATAATCCTACTTTAAAATGATGAAATCTAGCCTATCCTAAGTATTTTACTAACGTCAGCTATATAAAACACCTTACCGCACAAGCTACGCGCTCGATTTCGCCTTTTCGCCTACCGCCTTAGACGCGCATATATGCGTCTAAGCTTCCTTTGCGCCTTCTGACGTGCTTGCTACGAAATATCATTTAGGTATACATCATTTACCATTCGCACATCAACGAATTTAATTTTCAGCACACGCACATTCGCAAAAAAAACAATTCTAGGCTAACTACCATTAGAAACTATCACGAAGTTATTAGTTTAATAAAATACAATCTTCGATAAACTATCCTAAGACATGTAGGTGATGTGATAATCATCCGAATAACTTGAACTTATTAGAATTTGTTTTTCATATTAAAATAAATGTTCTTTTAATATAAGAAAATACTTAATATTAAGTAAAAATTGAAATTAAACCTAAAACATGAAAGTCAATAGAATTAATACTGTTTTATGACAATATTTAATGAATCTATATATTTTTTACAAGTTTATATAATTTTAGTGAGTATTTATTAACATCCAAAATCTTGTAAATAAATTTTTATAATTATATTTATATATGTAAAATTACTAAAAAACATATATTTGACTTTCATACAATCTATAACATGATTGAATCAATATTGACCCAAAACAAATTTTAAATTAATTAAAACGAAATTTTCTAATATTCTGAAATTTCTTATTTTTGTGTTCATTTGAACTACTTTGAGCATTTATATCTAACACACTATATAGTATCTAAAGCTGAGACTAGAACCAATTAAAATTACACATGTAATATTATAATTTAGGATTTTGTTTCGTTCAAAAAGCTTAC
The DNA here is from genome assembly GCA_033439115.1 of Firmiana major. NCBI lineage: Eukaryota > Viridiplantae > Streptophyta > Magnoliopsida > Malvales > Malvaceae > Firmiana > Firmiana major. The sequence continues at coordinate 14,746,858 of CM065911.1, read as the reverse complement.
TGGAACCATAATTTTTGAAAGCCAAAAGTTTGAGTTTTATCACAGAGAACCCAGAATTTCTGGGTTTCTGTTTCAACGAACCAAGTTTGGGGCAACGGTTCTACTAGCACAAAACGTTTCTGACTGAGGTATTAAGACCAAAACAAAGTTCATGTTTCAGACAGCAAAAGCCATCAAATAATTGACCAAAACAGTTATCGAAAAGTGAAGTTCCAGTAACCCAAAGTTGGATGTTCAACACTGTCAAAACCCATTTTATTCAAATTTCAAAAATTCATAACTTTTAAAATATACAACCAAATTAAGTGATTCAAAGACCATTAGAAAGATCTTGAAGAGAACTTTCTATTAGTACCAATTTTTTCACCAGAACATCACCAGAATATTACCGAAAAATTTCAAAAGATAAAACTAATTTGTAGGTTTAGGTAAATACAATACAAAAGACAAAAACTTATAAATGTAAAGAATAATTACCTTGAAAAAATCAAACGGAGAAGACAAAGAAGTATTTTTTTTTTAGAGCCGTCAAGTTTTCTTCAGAGCATTCGTTCGATAGATTTTTTTTTTGTTTTTGACAGCAGCCCTATGGTGTATATATATATATAATTTTTTTAAAACCCTAATATACTAAGTCAGTCTTTTATAAAAAAAAATGGGTATTGGGCTTTTCATTTTTTTTATTGGACTTTTTAAAGGTTAGCCTGGTTATTACAAAGGGTACAAGATCCCATATAAATAAAGATAAAATGTAAATTCAATCACTTCTTTCAGACTCTGTGCCTTCACTTTAGGTGACGTTTGGTAATTTGTAAGGAAAGTAATTGCAGGAAAAGTGATTACAGGGAAAGTGATTACAGAGAATGTGATTGCAGGGAAAGTAATTTTGCAGTGTTTGGTATGACAATATAAAATTCTGTTTAAATTGCAGGGAAAGTAACTTCGCAGCGTTTGGTATACAGTTACTTTGCTGGGAAAGTAATAACAAATTTCAAAAATACCCCTGAATATAAAAACAATTTTTCAATGAAAATTAATTAAAATAAAAGTTGTATTATTAATATTACTCATCATTTGTAATTTTAAATTATCATGTATTATTATTAATTTTAATTTTATAGAGTATAATATTAATAATTCATATATTATTAATGTAATTCGAAATTTTAATGTATCAATTGTAAATTTTCAATTATCATGACATCAATATAGTACCTATAACATCCATGAAAGTTATAATACTTCATATAAATCCATGTAAAATATTTTTTATACATGATAATACCCTTTTGTCGTAAAAGGGTAATTGAGGTAAAATGAATAAAATTAACTTTGCAGCCAAGGCTGTAAAGTGATTGCAGCCTAAATGGACTGCAATCACTTTGCAGCTTCTGGATGTAAAGTAATTGCAGTTGCAATTACTTTACATTCAACTTTTTTAATAACAAACATTGTAATCACTTTGCGTCTAATTAAATTGTAACTCAAAGTGATTATTCTCTCAATATCAAACTGCCCCTTAATGTTACGGTGAAGCTGGTTAATCCAAAGATGAAAGAGACAAAAGAGGTGGCAAGGCATGTCGAGCGCCATGCTTTTACTGTGTTCCACTCCGGCGTACAAGATCATTTAGTCTTGAGTCAACATGATCGAATCTCCTTCTAACATTTCTTTCACTCGTATCCTATTATAATTTCTAGAGAATTGCACATCGATAGACATAAATAGTTGATCAAACTTGTTGTCCAATCAACTCATGAAGTCTAGAAGCATTGCACTTGACGGTTGACTAGGAATAGTAATTAGAAGAGGCACATAACTTTGACTTGGAATATCATCTGCATCATTTTCATCTTGCTCTTCCTCAACAGGCTGAGCCTTCTTCACCTAAGAACCATTCACTTTTTTGTAATCGATCTTTTCTGTGAAACTCAATTAGTATTGGACACCAATTAAGTTCCAAAAATCAAATGTTTGTTCATTAAATGTAATTAGGTTCATATATGGGATGGGTATTTTTTGAGTAATGAAGGATTTTTTTTTTTTTTTCTGTTTCAAGCTTGCTTTTAAGAGTAACTTTCATTCGGTCAATAGTATAGTGAATAAGATTGATCATAACACCATTAACAACAGAATCTAGCAACCATAAATCCTTTTCTACTGGCATTATTAAATGCTCCTCTACGACATTGTATAGATGTAGTAATAAAATGGTTTAAAGACATACATGTTAAGTTCGAGAATGAAGAGGTGTTGGCATGCTTATCATGAATATTACTTTGTCCGATATATTTTCTCCAAGTTATATTCACATCAAAAGAATTTTGCATTGAACATAAACTACTCAAGTTATCACATCCTATGAGCTAATCTAAAGATTGGGGTGAAACTTGATGTTCGTTGCCATTAATAAATGTAAATATACTCTCATCATCCCATTGGAAAGAGTTAATTGATGTTTCCTTCTTTTTTAAATCAATACTCGAGTAAAACTCGTAGCTAAGTGCTAGGCAATACTAATAGCTAAGGTTTGCTAAGTCATACCTATCTACTTTTCTCAGATAGCTCTTAATTTCTCTACCAAAATTAATAGAATCAAAATCACTCCAATCAATTGAATGCCCAACAAGAAATTTATTATCCTTAAAAATTTTATACCTTCTGTTGAACGGTATTTCGAAACTCTACATGTTGATAGGTATCCTCCGATTCATTGGTTTTTTTGTCATTTTTTTGGTGTGGGTGATTTGCTTTAACTAGCAATTTGTTCCCCCTTAGGGATTCAATGGTTTATTAGTTCTATGCAATTTTATATTTAGAAAGGGATTTTTATGATTTTGGGTATAATTTGAACATGTTTTGAAATAAAATGGGAATAGATTGAAGAGAATATGTTTGGGATTAAAGAAATTTAACAAAATTTGGAGAAATTTTGAGGCATTCAGGAGATTGAATTTTAAAAAGAGAGTTTAAAATAAAGAGTGTGTTAGAGAGAGATGTTTTAGGGTTCTTCTACCCAGAAAAGAGATGTTTATAACATAATTGTACAAAGACAGTCGAATGCCTTTTACAAGTATTGGACAGGCCTTGTACAAATGAAAAATATTTATGTATTTATCATGATTTTGCACCTAATTAAAATGAGGAAATGATGATTAAAATAATGAATTGCTATTCACGCTTATTCTAATAATTTTACAATAAATTATCATAATTTTATACTTATTTAACATGACTTCATGCTTCATAACATAGTTTTACCATTATTGTTATTGTTATCGATGATCTTCTTCTTCTTTTTATATTATTATTTATTGATATTTAATCTCATCAATTTTACTATTATTTTGATATTTCTTCTATCAATCTCAAAAATTTAATTTGCTATTCACGCTTATTCTAATAATTTTACACATAATTATCATAGTTCTATACTTATCTAGCATAATTTTTCGCTTCTGAACATAGTTTTTCAACTATACTCATAAATTTTATTTTGAATTATCATAGTTTTATAATTATTTTCATTAATTTTATAATTTTTATCATGGTTTTATATTTATTCTCATCAATTTTACAATGATTCTCATCAAATTTACGGTTATTTATCATATTTTTATGTTTATTTTTGTGTTTTTCAATTTATTCTCATGAATTTTACAATTTATTGTCATAATTTTATTTTTATTTTTATTCTAGTATTTTTTACGTAGATTCTCGTCAATTTTACAATGATTTTCATTATTTTTATGATTAATTATTAAGAAAATTGAAACATATAGTATCAAAATCTTGAGTAATCGAATGTTTGAAAATAACATTTGACTTCCCATGAAAAAAAAAAATTGATAATGAGTGTACCCAAAACATGAGCAGTCGACTACCATTTATACCAATTAACTGCTATTTGTTTTATACGATTTAGGTTTTTAATTTCTTTCTTTTAATATTTATTTAGAAACCATAAGTTATTTCTCTCTTCCATTAATACTTGATCTATCTGCAGATTATCCCATCCTCTCCTTCCAAAATATATTTTATCATCTCCTCTTTTACATTCATATACAAGAATCCATGCCTATCATCTCTCCCTGTTGATACTGTTTTCAGAATTCTTGATTATGTGAATGAAAGGTATGTATTTAAAAATTTATTATCGGTAATAAGCATAATGACACTTGGATTATGAGACATTTTTTGATAATTATATATGTTATATGAATGCTCTTTTTTTCATAATATAGTGTAACGTAGATCTCAGAATCAGAATTATTTGATACGAAAACGTTGCATGAACTTACAAAAGATGATATATTTGGATTAAAATTTGATAGAATGATGAATGTTATGAATTTTATAAAGCATATGGAACGATAATGGGTTTTGGTTTTCGTAAAGGTAGCAATAGGCTTTATAAAAATGGAGATGTTAGGAGACATTTTCCTTATGCAAAAGAAAAAAAAAAGACGTCGGGCTAACAAATGGGAAAACCTTGAGAATAGGGTTCGTCAACTAAAAAGGTCATCAAGAACATATTATGAGGCATAAATTTGTTTCATTGTTAAGAAAGATACAAGAAAATGGTGTTTATGATGATCAACTTTTTCTCAAATATGTTTCATTCGATTAAATAAAAAGAGAAAACCACTTCTTTCTTACCAATGAAAATACCAAAAGCTTTATTTGGGCTTTATAAATTTTATTAGATTGTATGGGCAACAAAAAGCTGTGGTTACTGATGCGGAATTGGGCAATTGAGTTAGGCCGATTTCACTTAATGAATTTAATATTTTTGTTTTAATCCATCAAAAAGTTGGACAGACCCTTAAATTTAAACAAATTGTCTAACTTATGGGTAGATCCAAAAGGAAATATTAACTGATAAGAAATACGCCAACAGCAATACAACCATACAGAGCAAAGTAGAGAGTGCATAAAATGAAGAGTGATTGAGCTTTTAACTTAGATAGGTTGCTCTACTTATTGATAAATTTAAAAAGAAATAGTAGTCGACAAGAAACACGCCAACGGTGATGCAGCTTTATGAAAAAATCTGGTGTATAAAATGAGTGATTGATTAAAAAAATTGAAAAATGATTTTTATAATGAGGGTTTTAGTATTTTTTTTTTAATATTTATAAAATAATTTGAGTCAAATAATAATTTTTTTATTTTAAAAAGTGTATAAAAAAGAGTGATTGAATTAAATTTTAAATTTAAATTTTTTTAAAAATAGATAATTATTATTAAATTAATTTTTGATTGTTGAATCAATTAATATTTTATCTTTTAAATATAATATAATTTGTCATCGACATTTGTGATATATTTTGACTCAAAATTAAAAAAAATTCCCCTCAGTTTAAACTTTTTATGTACTAAAAAAAATTTAACATCTTACCTGCCCTCAGAAGTGAACCTAAACACCTAATTCATACCCAAACCCAATTATTCATTTTGAATAATCTTTTAAAAGGATTCCATAGTCGTACTTATTTCGAATGGAAAAAATATTGCAATGCTAGTGAAATTACCGTCCCTCTATAAAAAGGGGATGGAAGGTCCGGAGGGTGCAAAACTTTAGGCGGCACTTTTTCGAAACCCAAAACAAAAATACTAGCAGAGAATTGGGCAATCGGGTTAAAGAAAAGCCCCAGAAAAACCTCTTAATTCACTCGCTCAGTCACTCACTCATTCACTCACTCTGTTATGTTCACCCGTTAGCTAATTTTTCTAAACTCTATTATCGAGAAAAAGATCTACAAAGAAAGAAATGGCGGGGTTATTGAAAGCGCCGGGTGCCTTTGCGATGACTCCACACAAAGTTTCACTCTGTATATTGGTTCAGATCTACGCTTCTCCTTCTCAAGTCTCCGTCCCTTTCCCTTTCTCCTCCGTTTCTCAGCACAACCGCCTCGGCTTATATTTGTTAGCTCTTACTAAGGTATTTCTAACGTTCCCCTTTTTTTTTTCGAAAATATTGCTTGCTTTTTTTTTTAATCTAAATACATTTATCGTTATTATTATATATTTTTTGCTTCGGGAATAAAAAAGAAAGTAGCCTATGATTGTCTTGGTTCGGTAATTATTTGGATGTATTTAATGTTAGCGGTGTCAAATTTGATCTTGCAGTCATGTGATGACATTTTGGAGCCAAAATTAGAGCAACTCATTAGCCAATTGAGGGAGGTTGGTGGTTTATTGGACCATTGGTTAACTGATCATGTAACTAGTCGCCTATCGTCTTTATCATCGCCTGATGATTTGTTCAATTTCTTTAATGATATGCGTGGTTGGTTTCTTTTTTTATTATTATTATTATTTTTAATTTTGTTTTAGTTACTTTATTTTCCTCTTATCTTTTTCTGTTGTTTATTTTATTAATTTTTTTTTTTTTTGGTAGGAATACTTGGGGGACCTGATTCTGGAGCTATGGAAGATGACGAGGTTATTTTGGACCCAAACAGTAACTTGGGGATGTTTCTTCGCCGGTGTATTCTTGCTTTCAATCTCTTAACATTTGAGGTATTTCTATCTTTCCTCATAAGTTGTAAATATCATATTTTGAATTACGATTCTGTACTTTTGTCAGAATCATCATTTTTTTGCTGTGTTTAATATTTACATAAAATTTGATGCTAGAATCACAATAGGAATAGAGTAATATCGGTTGTCACCATACGGGCTTTGTGGTTGCCATTGAAGTAGAAATCTCTCGTTCTATATCCTGATATTGATGATGGTGCATATGTTTATAAAACAATTGAAAGGTTGGCAATTTAAGTAACATTCTGGTCACTGTTATTCAAGTTGAATTTTAGTTATATTGTTCAGTGATGAAGTTTATACATATTATACATATATGTATCTGTTTTATGGCTCTCCTTGAAGGATTTATAATTTCTTTTGTAGTTATTTTTTCTTATCATTATTCTTTTCGGCGTAAATAGAAGTTTGGATGTACAGTGTGATAGATTTTTGTTTAAGATAGACAATGTTGTAGCTACTGACTTTTTTCACGTAATGCAGGGCATCTGCCATCTTTTGACAAATATAGGGATCTATTGTAAAGAAGCAATTTCAAGTTGTTCATCATATGAGTTGCGCCGATTAGACGATTCTGGTAATGATTTGGAATCTCTATCTGAGTATGAGAACATGGATCTCAATCTTGTTTTCAAAAAAATAAATGAAGAAATGGAAGCAAGGAAAAGAGCCACTGAACGGGTTTCTTTTCATCTTCATCTTCCAAAGGAACTATCAACATTGGTTGAAGGTAGTTTGATTCCTGAAAAGTTTGTTTTTCGGTTTATAAGTTATTACTCTCTGCTGCTTGAACAGGAGACTAAAGGTTATATTTTCCATGATGGTAGGATCTTAGTGCTATTTTTCCATTGACATATTGCTAAGACAATAAGTTAGATTACAAAAATTGTACAGTAGGAGGCAATGGATCTATTTTTTGAGTCCACCTCTACTTTCAATACTAAAATAAAACACCATGGATCTTTGTGGTGAGCTGTGTTTAAAAGTGGCAAGTGCATAAATAATGCAAAATGTGCTTCACATCGATCTGAAGATACACTTATTTCTTGTGGTTGATGCTAATTTGTTTTTAATTCTGCTCCTCCTCAGGACCTTAATATTCACATAATTAGGTTTCTGTTCTTTTGCCTAAGATTTTCTCTTTTAGTTGAGGTTGCTTGAATCGGAGTTTGTGGTTTTCAAAAGTTTTGTTTTATTTTTAAGAAATGAATGATTGTAAAGTTATTGTGGTGCTTTTATGTGAAATTTTTACCATTGTGCTAGCTATCGCTTATCGGTTTTGAATTTACACATGCAGATATTGAGGTTTTTGCTGACCCTAAATCAGAACACAATGACAAAGGCAGAGACTCTTCTTCACATGTCTCTTCTGGTGATTTATTGCAAGATGTTGACCTCAATGGTGGGGTATTTTTGCGCACCAATTGGCAAATACAAGGATACTTAATGGAGCAAGCTGATGCAATTGAAAAGTAAGCCATTTATTGACTTGTTACTATTTTTTTTTTTCCAACTTTTGAAAACTAATTAAATTGAACTAAATTAAATGATGTTTACTTGTGGCAGGAATGGCAGTTCTTTCACTTTGAATGCCTTTGAACTGACTCTAAGGCAGCTTCAGAAGTTGGCCCCTGAGCTCCATCGTGTAGGTTGACTTGCAATTTAAGTTGCACCTGCTCTCTCTTTCTTCCTCTTGCTTTGAGCTGGTAGTGTGACTTGCATTACTTGAACTTCAACACTAATCACTTTGCCTCTGTTTTATTGTGATGCAGGTTCACTTTTTGCGATACTTGAATAGTCTTTATCATGATGACTATTTTTCTGCATTGGAGAATCTTCATCGTTATTTTGATTACAGGTGACTTGAAAATTTCTTAACTTTTTTCCTATTTATATATGAGTGTACTGCTCGATGAACTTTCTTTTTTTTTTTAATCGATTATTCAGTTGTTCTTTTCTGCTAGTTTTTGGCATACATGCATTTTTGTTAATGTGAATAGTTTATCTAGGATGTATTCTGTATCTTACTCAAAAACTGGTTCTGGTACTTGCAATGACTCATGACTATGAAGCATCTTATGACTGAGATATAGTCTAGTAAGTCATGTGCATAAACATTGGAGCTTCTTGTACAAATTAACATCTTTGAATTTGCATATGGGAATAGGATGCAGTCCTGTTTCATTATGAGGTGAAAGAATATATGGGTTTATCAGGGCTTTTGATGAGGGATACCTAAACTTGCACAAAGTTATATGAAAGCCATTTTTGACATTCATATTTTGTTTGAATCGGGTTGCATAAGCAATAACATTCTCAGATGTTCTAAATGTTTTAAGAGTTTGTATGGATTATTCTCCTTAAATATTGAACCTGTTTAGGGTGCCACATGAGTATCCACCCACCAATATTGGTAAGGTCCCTATATATATATATATATATATATATATATATATATATATATATATATATATATATATATATATATATATGAATGTTTCTTTTGACTTATTTTTTTTAATTATTTTATTATTCTTGGCTTCCAAATATGGTCTTGGGTGAAAGATGTTCATGGAAGAAGCTACTTGCCAGAAATCAACAACTCTGATAAATTTTGGCACAATAGTGCAGGAAATGAGGGATTTGATTTTCTTCCTCCCGCTGGTGGCAACAGTTTCGGAAGATATGAGATTGCTCTTTTATGTTTAGGGATGATGCACTTCCACTTTGGGCATCCTAAGCAGGCTTTGGAGGTAAGCTTGAGAGCAGGACTTTCTCCTCTATGATATGCGTAGATTTGCAAATAAACTGGCAATTATGAAACAGTAGTTGTGACAAGTAGGACTGTCAATTGGGCTGAAGTGACTAAGGCTTGCTCATATGTCTTGATTTGTGGGGCTGGTCTGAATTCTGTCTAAATCAACAATGCCTAGTCTTAGGTTGTCTCCATTTGCTGCTTAATCTATGCCTGGGCCAGCCAGAGCTCCTGATGCTCAAGCTTTTGGTTGACTGAGCTCAGTTGAGGTATTTCTTGAGATGCCTGTATTTGGCAAGTGTTTCATGTCCCAAGCTTACATGTGAAAACCATTGCCTAACTTGCCCGAACCTCAAACTCAACCCAGCCTTACTGACAGGCTCACTGGAAGCTAACTTCTTGCCATATTTGTTTTGATATGGTGATTGTTCTGTGATGATTTTCAGGTCCTTACTGAAGCTGTTCGTGTCTCCCAACAGGTAATTTCTTTCTATAAGCTGGATGGTTTTGAATGTTAATCTGCTATATATTTCAATGACTTTGCATACTATAAGGCCCCATGATTTTGAATTTTTGCAGCACAGCAATGATACTTGTCTGGCATACACTTTAGCAGCTATCTGCAACTTGTTGTCTGAGATTGGTTTCTCAACCACCAGTGGCATACTTGGATCACCATTCTCTCCTACAACCAGTGTAGGCACTTCATTGTCTGTTCAGCAACAACTATTTGTTCTCTTGAAAGGATCTCTAAAGAGAGCAGAGAGCTTAAAATTGAAGCAATTGGTAGCTGCCAATCATCTTGCAATGGCTAAATTTGATTTGACGGTAAGAATAGTTATCAATGCTTCCGCAAAATTTCCTTTACAACTTGATTCCAATCTCCCCCCTCTCTCTCTTCATATAGCTAATGCATGTTTGTCATCCATTATTCCATACTGCCCTTGGTTGAAATAGAACTATCTTCTTAGGAATGAGTTTTGCTGCAGCTAAGCCTTTCTAGCTGTCATTGTGTCTCTTTACATTGAACTGCTCTTTAACAAATTCTCTTACTAGTGAACTGTTCCAACAAACTGAAATGTTCTTGCACATCTACAAAAGTAGAGGTTTCTTTAGGTCAAATGCTAGAGCATTTGTTCAAGGCTTGAGAGCAGCAACTTTATTCAAACATATTAAGTGTATTTCCTGATTACCCATCTTCCATGCAGTGGTCTCATAGATCTCTAACCAGGTCTGTAGAAAACCTCTCCCTGGGAATGTGGATGAAATATCAGCAATTTTGCTGATTGACGGTGATGAACATTTTAATAAAACTTGTAGCTATTTAAAGTTTTCTTGTGGTACCGTGCTCTTGTATTTCCTGTAAGGAAATGAAGAATATCTGATAAAATAAAATTCTTATATATGTTAAAAACTGCTTATAAGATGCTTTATGAGTTTATGACAGAATGAATTTGGAGTTCAGTATTGATGGTAGAACTGTTTTGTTATCTTCGCTTCTTGAAATCTTTATCACTATCTCAGTATTTCCAATAAATGGTGTGAATCCAAAATAATCACATTTCTTTATCCTGGACTTGCATGATAATATATTTTGGTTTCTCATGAGCAAGCAAGCTTGAGTTTCAAATGCGCTGCACGTGCATGGCATCAATTGAATTAGTTTGGTACAACTGATTATTACTTATGTTAATAATTATACTTTAGAATGGTGAACTGAAAGGCAATATTCTACGGCCTTGGTTGCGACAGTGATGTATTCATGTGCATGTACAAGCTTGTGGATATACAATCTGATAAGCTGTATTGAAGATAACACTGATGCATGTGGCTTTATGATGGGGCACTTACAAAATTTTAAATCTCTTTTCTTTTTATCCTTTCACAAACACATCATCACTTATTTTGTAACATTAGAATGATCTTAGGTTATTGGTGCTTTAAAAGTTCTTTTCTTGTAATATTATAGGTTCAAAGTTTGTAATGCTTTAGTTTGTATTTTTTCGGGGTGAATGTTACCATCGACCAATTCTAATTTGATTCCTTGGTTGGAAGAAATTGTGTTTGGCATGAAAATGTTGGACAAAAATATTTGTGATGTGATTCTCTTTCTTTCTCTTTCTCATAGCTTATAAGCAGTGAGCACCAAAAAATGCCAGAAGTATGCATTATAAGAACTTCAGGAGGAAAACAGGAGTACTGGCAGAAGGAACAAGTTCCCAAAATCTAAAACATACAAGAATAAGCCACAAGCAGTTGTAATCCGGAGTTTTTTTACCATTAAAATAAAAGAGAAGGCTAGATTTTATACAGCAAAGAGAAAATTTTCAGCCTTAATGTTGCCCCAATCTTCCATTTTTGTTTCTCTTTAATTCTTTGATTATCATTGTGTCATGTTTCCTAACAAAGTCATGAAGATATCTTTTAAGATGTGGCTGAAAAGGGACTTAGTTTCATGGTTCTTGTAAGGCTAATGAAATCTGTTATACATAGAGTGAGGGCTTTTTCTGTTTTTCTTTTAATTCTAATCTTTTAATTCCTTCAACCTTTTTATTGTTTTATAAATATTTAACCTTCTTATTGTCACATGCAGCATGTGCAGAGGCCTGTGCTGTCATTTGGTCCCAAGACTTCCATGAAGCTTAGGACATGCCCAATTTTTGTTTGCAAGGTAATGTGATTTTGTTTATGTCCATGCTTGTTGCTTGTATATATGAGGACTTTTATGATTTCCGTTTTATTTCTTATAATGTATGATCTTTGCAGGAACTAAGGTTAGGTTATCACTTAATCAGTGAATTTTGTTGCGAAGGCTCTACTATGACAACAGACGGTGCTTTTAGTACTGCATGGCTTAAGAACCTGCAAAAGCCCATGGGTTCATCAGTTCTGTCTCAAGATAATAGTTCTAGGAACAATTCTAATCCTTTCCTGTTCTGTACACAACCAAGTTCAATTCCTGGATCTGTTCTGCAGTTAGTAGGTACTTCATATCTACATCGTGCCACTGCATGGGAGATATATGGAAGGTGAAATTTAAAAACACTGTTTTCTTGTTACACTGATTTAAGATACAGCTTTGAATTGTCATTCTTCTATCATGACATTCTTTCCAAGTAATCTACGTCAAGGGACATATATTTTAAAAAAGTGATAGAGTGAGTTTTACTCTGCAAGTTGGAGATTGACTTGGTGATTTAAGCTTCTGGTCCTTTTGGTAATACCGTCACGTGCTTCTTGATGCTGGCATGTGCCTTTGGGTGTCTTGATGTTTCAACGGTAAACGTTGAAGTTATCAGTTCTCCCTTCCTCACTTGTCTTTTCTTCCTCCTGCTATGGCAAGATCAGTAGAACTAGGAATTTGCTCTTTGCATTTACAACCCTCACCCCTGTTCATTCCCTACCATTTTATTATTATTTTTTTACCTCTTTATGGTTCTCCTCCGCACTTTTTGCATTTTGTGAACATGGTATGTAGCCTGATTATCATTTGTTGGTGCAATTGGTTAAAGCAGGAAAACTCATATTTCATTTATCTGATTGTTTTTTAATTCCTGTTCTAGCTCTGAATAAATTATATTAATTTCTTGTTAAAATTGATTGTTTGCTGTCATGTTCTTTTTCTTGTCTATTCTTGCCAGTGCCCCACTTGCTCGTGTGAATGCTTTGATTTATGCATCCTGCTTTGCTGATGCTTCAAGGTAATAGTCCTGCAAGCCAATCTAATATTTGACAATGTACTACATATTTCAATTTTGCGATATTAGTGTATGCTTTATCAATCTGAGTCTCTCTTAACTTGAGGTTTACTATCGTTGAGTATTCCAGTTCATCTGATGCGGCATTAGTCCATGTGAAGCTTATCCAACATCTGGCAGTATTTAAAGGCTACAAAGGTCAGATCAAATGTTTGAATTACTACTGGCATTGCATCCCTGCTGTTAATTTGTTTTTCTTACTCTGCTTTATGGTTAAAACTGGTTACATTTTTTTTTTTTTTTTCATTTGAAGTGATGATGTCTATATATTTGGTTCTAGTATTATTAAAATTTGAGACTACCTCCCTATTTATGTTTGCAACTTGAAACATTAGTTACATATCTGGTTTTTGATGGTAATAACTTTGGGCAGAATACAGCATGAAGATGACATTCAGATTCTCTGTCATTCATGTGTTCACTGGGACATACATCAAAGATGTGAAATAATTAGAGAGAATGAAGTGAATTGATCTATCTGATTAATTGAATTTGGTTGAAATACTCATGCTCTGATAGAACTGCTTGAGCACATTCCTACGCACATTCTTGCAAAATACCTAAAATGTAGATGATATCCGTCCTGTTATCACTGCATTTCTTTTGTCATTTTTTTTATATAATTTTGTTGTTATTTCTGTTTGCTTCTAGAGGCATTTTCTGCTCTTAAAATTGCGGAAGAGAAGTTTCTATGTGTCTCCAAATCACGGATATTGATACTAAAGTTACAGTTGCTCCATGAGCGTGCATTACATCGGTAAGGTTACATACTGAAATTTATAGATGCAGTAATCTCATATTATTGTAAGTTTTCAATTGATTTCATTTTTCTTATGATAACTAGAGGACATCTCAAGCTTGCCCAACAAGTATGTGATGAGCTTGGTGTTTTGGCATCAGCTGTCGCTGCTGTGGACATGGAGCTGAAGATAGAGGCTAGCCTTCGCCATGCTCGTACATTGCTTGCAGCAAAGCAGTTTAGTCAGGTTTGTGCTTGATATGCATGCCATGTTCTTGTGTGGAGCTAAGTTTCTCTATTTCCAAATTAAAGTTAGAGATGAATTATACTGCGATTTGAAGTAATTCGTTGATTAACGATTGCGGTCGATATACAAGGAGGGGCAAACTGAAGCTGATTCCAGGGTTTTCTTATGTATCTATGTTTGCATGGGGCTTTTTGATGCATGTTAGTCCTTACAGAAAGTTTTGTTCAATTGTAATGCATCCGTGAAAACACGTAACATTTTGAAAACCAGTGAGTTAGTAAACGGGGAGTCTGGAAAACGTTGACTACAAGTATTGGAGTTTTCAGTGAGTATTTATCAAGAATTTGGCAACTTAGGTTGTCACCAAGATAGCGGCTGCCAGTATACTATTATGATAAATGAAATTTATCAATTTTGATGTGTTCCTTAAACTCATGTGATAATTGAAAGTTGTTCTGATTTTGGTTTTATTAAATTACGTAGCCATTCATCGATTCCTTTGTTTCTAATAGTAACCAATATTTTTTTTATCCGATTCTGAATTCCCTATTAATTTTCAATGATCTGTGCAGGCAGCAGCCGTGGCGCACTCTCTCTTTTGCATGTGTTACAAATTCAATCTGCAAGTTGAAAGTGCAACTGTTCTTCTTCTGCTTGCTGAAATTCACATGGTACGATCATGCTTTGGATAGATACATTATCTAATTGGAGATGGAATATGGATAAATTAAAATTTAGCTAAGCTATAGTGGTAATATAACATGTAAATATATTTCGTGAAATTATCTTAGACTTACTACTTATGAAGACTATCTATGTCTTTAGAAGGGGCAGCTTGAAGAGAATGGAAAAGAGGGAGAGAGAGAGAGGGGGGGGGGGGGGGGGGTGGTTGTTTTAATGGCTTGTGTATTGAGGTCATTAAACACTGTAAGGCTAAGGAACCCTAATGCTTGCCCACAAAAGTCACAAACTAATTTCTTGAAAGGACTAAGCTTGTTGGTGTAAAATTTTCTTAGAAATCAACTGAAGTCAATTAAATTCTATGTTGACTCGTTCTTGGTTATGAGTGCTGGACATGGACATGTTCAAGTTGGTTGTATACTTGTATGTTTTTGGAGGACCAGACCATACCCTCTTACAAATTTTCAGTTGAAGGTACCTTATGTGTCAACCACTATTACGAACAACAAAGGAAGCCTTTAGCCATTGCGTTGGGTCAGTTGCACTGGCCATGCTACATTGTTCTGCTTTGTTTGGGACTAAGCTTGTTGGTGTAAAATTTTCTTAGAAATCAACTGAAGTCAATTAAATTCTATGTTGACTCGTTCTTGGTTATGAGTGCTGGACATGGACATGTTCAAGTTGGTTGTATACTTGTATGTTTTTGGAGGACCAGACCCTCTTACAAATTTTCAATTGAAGGTACCTTATGTGTCAACCACTATTACGAACAACAAAGGAAGCCTTTAGCCATTGCGTTGGGTCAGTTGCACTGGCCATGCTACATTGTTCTGCTTTGTTTGGGACTAAATATTGCTTGCGAAGTAAAACCAGTAAAAAACAAGGTCAGGTTTTGACAATGCCTTTTTTGGCATTTTCCAGCAATGTGAGCAACAAATAAAGCAGTCTTTTCCTGTGGGTGATGGGATCATGAATTAGATTGCATCATTGTGACTTATTTGGTATTTATGTTGAGTAAGATCAGTAATAGTATGGTTCTTTCTAGTTGTTTCAACCCAGAGTTATTTTGGTATTTTTTTTCTTTCTTGTGACATCTTCCTTGAGTTACATTTTCAACTAGGGGTAGGCCTTTTGATTATTTGGTCTTCCTCTCTTCCAAGACAGGCTTCCTTACTTTGTCACATCTTTGTTGAAGGGTATTTCTATGCCTTCTTTCAAACTCCAAACTACCAAAGTTTGTATTCATCATTTTGTGCTCAATTAGTACTACCCCTATCTTCTACAAGCATTTATTTACAATCTCATCTTTCCCTATATACCAGCACATCGGTTTGTACCATCATTATCTCTGCTTTATGTGTCCAAGATGAGCACCTTAGGAAAGAAAAAAAGATTGTATAATAGACTAGATCTCTAAGTGCTGAAAAGTTGATAGTTGCTTTATTTGGTTTCATTAGAAATCAGGAAATGCTGTTGTAGGCCTTCCATATGCATTAGCAAGCCTCTCGTATTGTCAGTCATTTAACCTGGATCTTCTTAGAGCATCAGCAACTCTTACACTGGCTGAGTTATGGCTTTCGCTTGGATCCAATCATACAAAGACGGCTTTAACTCTTATACATGGTGCTTTTCCGATGATTCTTGGCCATGGAGGTTTGGAACTCTGTGCTCGGGCCTATATTACAGAAGCAAAATGTTATCTCTCAGATCCAAGCTTCTCAGGTATTATTTTCATTTTCCTCTATGTGGCATTATCCTTATCTAATTTTATTAAGTAGAGCCCGTTCTCTATATTTTTGTTTCCCCCTTCTTCATTTATATGTTTGGTAAGGATGGAACATGGAGGGAAGGGAAAAAGGAAGGAGAGGAAGGAAAGTTATTTTTCCCTTTTTGTGTTTCGTATGAAGGATGAAAAATAGGTAGAAAGAAAGAGGTTAGGGGTAAAGTGGTAAATAAATATTTAATTTAAGTTGAATGAGTGTTGTCATCCCATATTTGGTAGGATTGAATTTTGAGGGAAGGGAAAGGTGTAAATCCATTCATTTTCCTTCCTGAAAGGTTGGAAGGAAAGAATTTTTTCCATTTTAACTCCTACCAAACAGAGTAGGAAAGGTATTTCACGACTTATGAGATTGTCTACTATTTGTTTTGACTACTTTTAATATTTAATTCCGTTCTCATGTTTAATCAACATTTGTGGGATCTAGACCTTTTTGTATTGAACTTTATCTTGCTCAGAACTCATCTAATTTCAGCCTGAGTTGAATTCTTAATGTAATCTCATGGAAAGAGGACTTTGGTAAATACTAAGTTTGAAGGTGATATAGGTTACATAGATTGTTCTTTTTCTTCTTCAAAAAAAAAAAAGGAAATAAATGAGAGAGAGAGAGAGAGAGAGAGAACATTAAGATTATGCTTTGCCAAGAAAATTTAAAGTTTTAACAGTCAATACTCAGTGGAGAGGAAGGAATGAGACACCTGAACAAAATTGAATAGTCAATTCTGTGTGGGAATTGACTTACCTCTCACCATTGTTATTATTTTGATTAGCTTTTAGTGTTCTAATTTTATCAAAATAGACTGCTAAATTTGGTGAATAATGATACATTTTGTTTGAGGATACAGCTTTCTATATAAAACCAGACAGTTATGTTTTAACTACTAACTAAACCAGCGGCAATTCAGATTGACCTTTCTCATTGTCCTGGTTTGAATATATATTAAAAACGAAGATTGAGGAGGTTCTTAGAATTAGAGCAGTAGCTACAAAGGTTGTTGCCTACCATGCTTTATGGTAGCATATGTTGAATAATTGTAGAGCATGATTTTTGGGAATTTAAATCTAGATTGGACAATGAGGACTGAGAGCAAGGCCTTATTCCCTCATTAAGGGGGTACTTTATCAAGTTTAAGATGAGCAGAAATCATTGTTGATTGATTAAATAGAAAATGCACTTAAAAATGCAGATACCGGATAATGATTATTTAATAGAATTTGAAACTTTGAAAATAAATTAATGGTTTAATACAAGTTTAAAAAAATAGAAAATGATGTTGGCAAAGGCAGTAAGAATGAAGATGTTTCTGAAGAATTTAATGGAGGATATACTTACAAAGATTTGAATAGTCGAACAAGATGTGTATAACTCTAATAAGATGGGATTACTAGACTAGTTATTTCTCTAACTCACTACATTCTATGGTTTAATGGAGGATATACTTACAAAGATTTGAATAGTCGAACAAGATGTGTATTAACTCTAATAAGATGGGATTACTAGACTAGTTATTTCTCTAACTCACTACATTCTATGGTTTAGGGTACCTAAAAGTCAAAGTCTTGCTAAAGGCACTGGTCTATTGCTTCTGGTCAGATGGGATTAGTTAATGGCAGGGTATGTTCATAGGTCGTTCTGCAAACAAGTTGGATAGAAGTGCTATAGTTCAAATTCTTTTGGAACAAGCTCTAGAACAGTTATACTTTTATCAAATGATGCTGCAAATTTCAAAAATTAATCCATCTCTTCCAAGTGGTTCAATATTGCAACAATACATAATTAGCAATTTTAGCGATTCGAAATTGAAGGATGGAGTTCTTTTTTGTACTAACCCCAACTTTGAGGATTAGGATGAATTTGCCCTAACCTTTATCCTTTTCCTCTCTCTCTTCATATACTTTTCTTGTTAAGTTTGTTTGTGTTGAAAATTTTATATACATAATCCTGCTACACTTACCTGTTGACTTTCCTCTTCAGTTTCTGACAATGCGGAAGTCGTATTGGATCCCTTAAAGCAAGCTTCAAATGAGTTGCAAGCTTTGGAGGTTAGTTGGCTTTTTATAAGGAATGTCTAGATGCTTTCTCATTCTCACTCTCAATTGACTTTATTTTGGAATGCTCATCATTTATTTATTTTTTTATGAAATGAACCAATTTATGAAATTCGTTAGGGAGTCCCATACTCACCGATGCGCTGCATCGGAGACTAGGTGTTGTGAAAAATGTGTAAGAGTTGCTAGGTGAGCACCCGAAAGCGACATGCCACATCGACGCCTGGATGTGGTGCTCAATAGGCAAAGGTTTCCACACTATAATGGACGAGGGCAAACAAAAAAGCTATTCTATAATAATAAGCTTAGGTTAGGATCTTGAAGTATAAGTACGCTTAATGGTAAGTTAGTGAATATTTGTGAGGTTATGAGTAGGAGGGTTAATATCTTGTGTGAGGAGATGGCTAGAGAGATAGTACTTTGACAGTATAAGCTTTGGTATACAGATTAAGATAGAGACCGAAATGATGTGGTATCATTATAGACAAAATATCAAAAGGATGTTGTACAAGTTAAGAGAAAAGGAGATAGAATTATTTTGGTTAAGCTAGTTTTAGGAGGAGATGTTTTGAATGTTATTATGGCATATGCACCACAGATAGGACTTGACAATGTTAGTAATAGATTGTTTTCGGAGGATTTAGATAAAATAGTACAAGAGGTAAGAGAAAACCTTTGTATTGGTGGTGACCTTAGTGGTCATGTAGGTGTTAGTAGGGAGGGTTTTGAGAGCTTACATGAGGGTTTTAGTTTAAGTGTAAGAAATGAAGGTGGAGATACTATCTTAGATTTTGCTTTATCTTATGATCTAACCCTAGTGAACATAACCTTATAACCTTAAAAATGGATCGAACGCAAGTCAGATAGACTTTTTTTTTTTTACTAGGAGGAAGGATAAAAGCAATTGTTTAGACTGTAAATTTATCCCATGTGAGAGTGTTATCGTGTAGCATTAACTATTAGTACTAGACCTAAAAATTTATAAACGACATCGTAAGAATTAATAATAAAAAGCTATAAGGATTTGATGGTGGAAGTTAAAAGAAAATTATCGTGAAGTATGAAGAAATAGTTAGACCCAAAAAGAAGATTAGACAACAGAGGAGAACTCGAATACAATATGGAACAAGATGTCAAAACACATTCAGGAGATGGATAAAGAGATACTAAGAGCATCAAATGGAAAAACATTGACTGCAAAGGATACATGGTGGATTGAATTAGTTAAGGAAGCTATAAAGATTAAGAGAGATTGTTACATAGCTTTGAAGACAAATAACACCGAAGAGAGCTTTACAAAATACTAGTTAGTTAGGAAGGAGGCAAAAAGGACGGTGGCAGAAGTTTAGACGAAGGTTGTAAAAACGATTTATAACAAGTTAGATACAAAGGAGGAGTGGTGAAATATATAAAGGATGATGTCATGGGGTCGTTTTCTCCTATAGAACTTTTTCCAGTGATGGCCTAAGTTTTTCGTAACTTAGTACAGCCAATCTTCACACTAACCCAAATCCGGGTCAATACGCAGCGATATAGCACTTGAGCAAGAAAACGACTCGACAAAATATACCAATAAAACAAAGAACACTCAAGCTTTAGAGAAAAGAGCCTTTCTATTAATCCGCAATAAAAAGGAATACAATATTTAGCCAAGAAGATCGCTCTTAGCTATCACTCTCTTTCTCCCTGAATGATTCTCTCACTAACTGATGAATCAATATTCTACCCCCTCCCCTGGGATTTATATAGGCAAGTGAGGACATCCCCCTCACGTAGGCAACTGAGTTTGATTATAACAGAAACTCTATAGGATTAATTCCTACTAAACTAAGGACTCTCTGGATGATTGCCACCTCAATGCTTTTCAGAGTTTATATCTGTGATAATCTCCAATGATTCGGTCTGCCAAGACTTCTCCGCTTATCCCGGCTTATGACCCGTATTTATCCTTATTCTTATCCCGATTTTTAAGGATTCGTCTAGCTTGCCACCCGCAAATTACGATCATCGTCCGTTAGCGTCTCCATTTCATGCTTGGCAATCCGCCCAAGCCAAGTGCCTGTCTTGCCTGTTTCGGTGCGCGTCCCGTTGCGTCCCGTGCAAAACTTTCCCGCGCTCTGCATTCGTCACAGCGCCCCCAGTCGAACCCTTGCGAGCTGGGCGCTTGGTCAAGTAGTTTAGGGTCTAACAAACCCTCCCCCCGTCGGAGGAAGTTGATGCCCTCATCGGAATGAGCTCCAAATACGCCTTGATCTCATCCTCGAATTGCCACAAAGAAGTGTCTTTCTCCCAAGTAGCGCCTGCCTCATCTTCACCTTCCCACTGCACCAAGTAGTAGGTTCTCTGATTCTTCCTACTAGTTCCCTCAACCTTGCGGTCAAGTATCTTTGCCACCTTATTCTCGAAATGGCTTCTCACAGTAGGTGGAGCTTTCCTTACCTGTTGTCTCTCCGGATCAACATATTCGTGGTAAGGATTCAAAAAGCTCACGTGAAAAGTAGGATGCAACTTCATCTTCTTTGGCAGTTTCAGCTGATAAGCCACCGCGCCTACCCGTTTTATAACTTCAAAAGGGCCATCGTATTTTTGCTCTAGACCTTTGTGATTCCGCTTGTCTGTGACTTGTCTCCATATCTGAGGCGTCAGTTTGAGCAACACCTTGTCACCCACCTCAAATTCTAGTGCCCGTCTATGCTGATCCGCATATTTCACCATCCTCCTTTGTTCCTTCTCCAAGCTCTCCCTAGCCTATTCCATCAACTCCTGACGGTCTCGCACAAATCTGTATGCCGCTGGGCATTCCCCTTGGGACTTAGTCTTTGCTATCTCCAAAGGCGTAGTAGGTTAATGTCCAAATACTAACTCTACTGGACTCATACCCGTGGAAGATGATCTATGCATACTATAGCAAAACTGTGCAGAATCGAGCAAACTCACCCAATTCTTTTGGCTCGCGGTCACATAGTACCTCAAATACTCTTGCAACAATGCATTAATCCGCTCCGTCTGGCCATCTGTCTGCGGATGATTAGCCGTTGAAAACTTTAATTTTGAACCTATCAACTTGAACAAGTAAGTCCAGAATCTCCCAGTAAATCGAGTATCTCGATCGCTCACTATATTCTTGGGCAATCCAAAGATCTTCACCACATGATTCAAAAATAATTCTGCAGCTTTATGTGCGGTACATGCATGTGGGACTGCTATGAACACAGCATACTTAGAAAAACGATCTACCACCACCATTATAGATTTCATCTTGTTTATCTCCGAAAATCCTGTAATGAAATCCATAGAAATTGACTCCCATATCTTCTCAGAGATAGGCAGTGGTTGAAGCAAACCCGCTTGCTTCTTCCTTTCGGTCTTATCAATATGGTATGTGGTATGTGCAGACATATAGTTCGATGTCTTCCTCCATCTTCGGCCAGTAATATGTCTTTCACAACAATGCCAACATCCTCTCCACTCCAGGATGTCCTGCCCACTGAGGGTCGTGGGTTTCTTTCAGCAACTCTTTCCTTAGTCCTCCGCCAGATGGAACATAAAGTCGATTGCTTTTGACATACAACAAATCCCCCTCGAGCTAATACCTACGAACTTTGTCCAACTTTACGTTTTCCCTGAGCTGTTCATAAGTCTTATCTGCTGATGCCTGCTGTCTTATCCTGTCAATCAGGTTATTCTCAATAGCGGATAATGAAGCAACATAAGACTGAACTATCTTACGACTCAGCGTGTCCGCCACCTGTTGGTTCTCTCTTCCTGGTCTATGTACCCAGGTGAAATCGAACTCTGCAAGGAATTCTTGTCACCGTGCCTGCTTCGGGCTCAGCTTCTTTTGTGTCTTGAAAAAAGTGTTAGTCACATTGTCTGTCACCATCACAAATTTCGTTCCCAACAGATAATGCTTCCACACCTCTAAACAATGCACAATCGCCGTCATCTCCTTCTCATGAGCTGAATATCGCATTTTCGCATTCTTCAGCTTGCGACTTTCATAAGCAATGGGGTGTCCTTTTTGGACCAGTACCCCTCCAATGGCTCGGTCTGAGGCATCTGTGTGAACTTTAAATGGTAGCTTGAAATCTGGCAGTCTCAACACTGGATTGGATGTCACTGCTTGATTTCTCGAAATGCCCGTTCACATTCATCAGACCACACTCACTTCTTGTCCTTTTTCAAAAGATCAGTTAAAGGACTCACCATCTTGCTATATCCCTTAATGAACCGTCTGTAATAGTTGGTCAGTCCTAAGAAAGATCGCAACTCCGGGACCTTTGCAGGGGCTTGTCATTCAACAATGGCTTGAATCTTCCTCTCATCCATCCGTATTCTCTCACTGCTAACTTTGTGACCTAGGAACATAATCTCTCGTTGACAAAACTCACACTTCTCTTTCTTCACATAGAGAGAGTGCTTTCTCAAGGTCTTAAACACCACCCTGAGGTGCTCCACATGTTTTGCAAGCGTCTGGCTATACACCACAATATCGTCTAGGTATACCACCACAAAGTGATCCAGGTACTCATAAAGGACATCATTCATCAAGTTGCAAAATGTCGCAGGTGCATTAGTTAAACCAAAAGGCATAACTAAAAATTCAAAAGAGCCATACCTCGTCACACAAGCTGTCTTAGCTTCATCTCCTTCGGTAATCCTTACTTGCCAATATCCTTATCTCAGGTCTAACTTTGTAAAATATGTCGCCTTCGACAATCGGTCGAACAGATCAGCGACATTTGGAACTGGATACTTATTCTTGATCGTTACCTTGTTCAGGGCTCGGTAATCAACACACATTCTCAGTGTGTCATCCTGCTTCCTTTGGAATAAAACTGGGGCTCCATATGGTGCCTTCGACGGTTGGATATATCTCGCATCCAACAACTCACCAAGCTGTTTTCTTAACTCGGCCAATTCCAAAGGACTCATCCTGTAAGGTGCTCGTGCAGGTGGTCTAGTTCTCGGTTCCAACTCGATCTTATGATCAATGGCGGGCTTAGGTGGTAGCGCCTTGGGTAATTCTGGGGGCATTACATCCTTGTAATCGTTCAGCACCGTCGTTACTTCATCCGGTACCTCAACCAGGGTAGCAAGTATGGTTGTCTCCCCCTTCTTCAACCCAGTGTTTACTTGTGAAGCCGACTGCCGCAACGGCTTCCCAGTACCTTGTCCTCTCTCCGCAGGGACAAAGTTTGGACATGTCTCGTCAGATATCATCAATCCACCCAAGTGTGGAATAGCAAATACCTTTGCTTGTACAAAGAATTCAATGCCCATGATCACATCAAAATCATCTATAGGCAAACCCAAGAACTTACAATCCTGTTGTCAAGTCCCTATGTTCACCGATACGGTAGCCGTTCTTTGGATACCTTGGGCTTTAGAATTGACTGCTTTTACTTGATTGTTATTTCTCGTGACTTTCAGGCCAAGATGCTCAACTGCGTTCAATGAAACGAAGTTGTTGGTTGCTCCTGTATCAAGTATCGCTCGAATCGGTCTCTCATTCACCTCAGCTTTGACATACATTAGTCCCTTATGAGGAGCTTGTTGCTCAGTCCGAATAGCGTTGAGCAACTGTATCGGGGCAACTCTTGGACATTCGTCATCCGGATCCTCCTTACTCATGAGGGCCGCCAACTTGGTTCGTCTAGAGCAATCTCGGGCCTTGTGATTCCCATTACACAAGAAACAACTCCAATCTCCTTTGCTTTGGGGTGGATCCGGTCCGCTCGGCTTAGAAGACTTAGTCTTTTCCTTGTTTCTCTGGTGTTTCTTCCAGTCCTTCTTGCCTTTCCCCCTATTTTCATCAGGATGGTTCTTCTTCCTTTCCCCAATGTTCAAAGAAGAACCCAGTTTGTAATCCGCCAAACTGTTTACAGCCGCAATTGCCTGTGGCAGATCCTTCACGTTCTGCCTACGTAACTCAGCCTGAGCCCATGGCTGAAGTCCTGAGAAAAAGTTGAACAACTTATCCTCCTCTGACATATTCTTGACGTCCAACATCAAAGAGCTAAACTTCTTGACATAATCTCGCACAGAATCCGTGTGCTTCAATTTCTTGAGTGCCTCTCTCGTGACCCATGCCGCGTTCAAGGGAAGGAATTGATCCCTTAACTCTTTCTTCAGTGCATCCCATGTTTCAATCCTCTGACGACCAGCACTATCGTCATCTGTCAGTCTGCTTCGTCACCATAGCTTAGCATCACCCGAGAGGTACATGCTAGTGATTGTAACCTGTTCCTGCTCCGGTATTCGGGCAGCTTTGAAGTACTGCTCCATGTCCCATAGAAAATGCTCAAACTCCTTCGCATTGCAAACTCCTGCGAACTCTTTAGGTTCAGGCACCTTGATCTTCTTCTGAAGATCGTTACTATCACCCCCTGCTACTACTGGATGCCTCCCCATGGTCTGTAGCAGTCATTGCGCGTTTCATCAGTAAAACGTCAACCTTGAGGGAATTTAACTGCACCTCAAATTTATCCGATAGATCGCGAACATGCTGCATGATGTTGGTGTAGCGATTAACATGCTCCTTCTGCATGTCCAATGCTAGCTGTGTCGACTCCTGGACACTGCTTGCCATGGCCTGAATCTGCTCGGCCATTGTACCCGCCTCCTCTTGCGGTACGCCCACCATTGCTTCAAGTACAGCAATTCTGTCAGCCAACTTGTGTGCCATGATCCAAAACTCAGCTCTGATACCAAATTGTCACGGGGTCGTTCTCTCCTATAGAACTTTTCTCAGTGATGGCCTAAGTTTTCCGTAACTTAGTACAGCCAATCTTCACACTAACCCAAATTCGGGTCAATACGCAACGATATAGTACTTGAGCAAGAAAACGATTCGACAAAATATACTAATAAAGCAAAGAACACTCAAGCTTTAGAGAAAAGAGCCTTTCTATTAACCCGCAATAAAAAGGAATACAATATTTAGCCAAGAAGACCGCTCTTAGCTATCACTCTCTTTCTCTTTGAATGATTCTCTCACTAACTGATGAATCAATATTCTACCCCCTCCCCTGGGGTTTATATAGGCAAGTGAGGACATCCCCCTCACGTAGGCAACTGAGCTTGATTATAACAGAAACTCTATATGATTAATTCCTACTAAACTAAGGACTCTCCGGATGATCGCCACCTCAATGCTTTTCAGAGTTTATATCTGTGATAATCTTCAGTGATTCGGTTTGTCAAGACTTCTCCGCTTATCCCGGCTTATGACCTGCATTTATCCTTATCCTTATCCCGATTTTTAAGGATTCGCCTAGCTTGCCACCGCAAACTACGATCATCGTCCGTTAGCGTCTCCGTTTCATGCTTGGCAATCCGCCTAAGCTAAGTGCCTGTCTTGCCTGTTTCGGTGCGCGTCCCGTTGCGCCCCATGCAAAACTTTCCCGCGCTCTGCACTCGTCACAGCGCCCCCAGTCGAACCCTTGCGAGTTGGGCGCTTGGTCAAGTAGTTTAGGGTCTAACAAACCCTCCCCCCGTTGGAGGAAGCCGATGCCCTCATCGGAATGAGCTCAAATACGCCTTGATCTCATCCTCGAATTGCCACAAAGAAGTGTCTTTCTCCCAAGTAGCGCCTGCCTCATCTTCACCTTTCCACTGCACCAAGTAGTAGGTTCTCCGATTCTTCCTACTAGTTCCCTCAACCTTGCGGTCAAGTATCTTTGCCACCTTATTCTCGAAATGACTTCTCACAGTAGGTGAAGGTTTCCTTACCTGTTGTCTCTCCGGATCAATATATTCGTGGTAAGGATTCAAAAAGCTCACGTGAAAAGTAGGATGCAACTTCATCTTCTCTGGCAGTTTCAGCTAATAAGCCATCGCGCCTACCCGCTTTATAACTTCAAAAGGGCCATCGTATTTTTGCTCTAGACCTTTGTGATTCCGCTTGTCTGTGACTTATGTCCATATCTGAGGCGTCAGTTTGAGCAACACCTTGTCACCCACCTCAAATTCTAGTGCCCGTCTATGCTGATCCGCATATTTCACCATCCTCCTTTGTTCCTTCTCCAAGCTCTCCCTAGCCTATTCCATCAACTCCTGACGGTCTCGCACAAATCTGTATGCCGCTGGGCATTCCCCTTGGGACTTAGTCTTTGCTATCTCCAAAGGCGTAGTAGGTTAATGTCCAAATACTAACTCTACTGGACTCATACCCGTGGAAGATGATCTATGCATATTATAGCAAAACTGTGCAGAATCGAGCAAACTCACCCAATTCTTTTGGCTCGCGGTCACATAGTACCTCAAATACTCTTGCAACAATGCATTAATCCGCTCCGTCTGGCCATCTGTCTGCGGATGATTAGCCGTTGAAAACTTTAATTCTGAACCTATCAACTTGAACAAGTAAGTCCAGAATCTCCCAGTAAATCGAGTATCTCGATCGCTCACTATATCCTTGGGCAATCCAAAGATCTTCACCACATGATTCAAAAATAACTCTGCAGCTTCATGTGCGGTACATGCATGTGGGGCTGCTATGAACACAGCATACTTAGAAAAACGATCTATCACCACCATTATAGATTTCATCTTGTTTATCTCCGAAAATCCTGTAATGAAATCCATAGAAATTGACTCCCATATCCTCTTAGGGATTGGCAGTGGTTGAAGCAAACCGCTTGCTTCTTCCTTTCGGTCTTATCAATATGGCATATGTGGTATGTGCGGACATATAGTTCGATGTCTTCCTCCATCTTCGGTCAGTAATATGTCTTTGACAAAAATGCTAACATCCTCTCCACTCCAGGATGTCCTGCCCACTGAGGGTCGTGGGTTTCTTTCAGCAACTCTTTCCTTAGTCCCCCGCCAGATGGAACATAGAGTTGATTGCTTTTGGCATACAACAAATCCCCTTCGAGCCAATAGCTATGAACTTTGCCCAACTTTACGTTCTCATTGAGCTGTTCATAAGTCTTATCTGCTGATGCCTGCTGCCTTATCCTGTCAATCAGGTTAGTCTCAATAGCGGATAATGAAGCAACATAAGACTGGACTATCTTACGACTCAGCACGTCCGTCACCTGGTTCTCTCTTCCTGGTCTATGTACCCAGGTGAAATCGAACTCTGCAAGGAATTCTTGCCACCGTGCTTGCTTTGGGCTCAGCTTCTTTTGTGTCTTGAAATAAGTGTTAGCCACATTGTCTGTCACCATCACAAATTTCGTTCCCAACAGATAATGCTTCCACACTTCCAAACAATGCACAATCGTAGTCATCTCTTTCTCATGAGCTGAATATCGCATTTCTGCATTCTTCAGCTTGTGACTTTCATAAGGAATGGGGTGTCCTTTTTGGACCAGCACCTCTCCAATGGCTCGGTCTGAGGCATCCGTGTGAACTTCAAATAGTAGCTTGAAATCTGTCAGTCTCAACACTGGCTCGGATGTTACTCTTTCCTTGATTTCTCGAAATGCCCGTTCACATTCATCAGACCACACTCACTTCTTGTCCTTTTTCAAAAGATCAGTTAAAAGACTCAGCATCTTGTTATATCCCTTGATGAATCGTCTGTAATAGTTGGTCAGTCCTAAGAAAGATCGCAACTCCGGGACCTTTGCAGGGGCTTGCCATTCAACAATGGCTTGGATCTTCCTCTCATCCATCTGTATTCTCTCACTGCTAACTTTGTGACCTAGGAACATAATCTTCCGCTGGCAAAACTCACACTTCTCTTTCTTCACATAGAGAGAGTGCTTTCTCAAGGTCTCACACCACCCTGAGGTGCTCCACATGTTCTGCAAGCGTCTGGCTATACACCACAATATCGTCTAGGTATACCACCACAAAGTGATCCAGGTACTCATAAAGGACATCATTCATCAAGTTGCAAAATGTAGCAGGTGCATTAGTTAAACCAAAAGGCATAACTAAAAATTCAAAAGAGCCATACCTCGTCACACAAGCTGTCTTAGCTTCATCTCCTTCGGCAATCCTTACTTGTCAATATCCTGATCTCAGGTTTAACTTTGTAAAATATGTCGCCTTCGACAATCGGTCGAACAGATCAGCGACATTTGGAACTGGATACTTATTCTTGACCGTTACCCTGTTCAGGGCTCGGTAATCAACACACATCCTCAGTGTGCCATCCTGCTTCCTTTGGAATAAAACTGGGGCTCCATATGGTGCCTTCGACGGTTGGATATATCCAGCATCCAACAACTCACCAAGCTGTTTTCTTAACTCGGCCAACTCCAAAGGACTCATCCTGTAAGGTGCTCGTGCAGGTGGTCTAGTTTCCGGTTTCAACTCGATCTTATGATCAATAGCGAGCTTAGGTGGTAGCGCCTTGGGTAATTCTGGGGGCATTACATCCTTGTAATCGTTCAGCACCGCCGCTACTTCATTCGGTACCTCAACAACCGTGTCTGGTTTTACCTCAACCAGGGCAGCAAGTATGGTTGTCTCCCCCTTCTTCAACCCAGTGTTTACTTGTGAAGCCGATTGCAGCAACGGCTTCCCAGTACCTTTTCCTCTCTCCGCAGGGACAAAGTTTAGACATGTCTCGTCAGATATCATCAATCCACCCAAGTGTGGAATAGCAAATGTCTTTGCTTGTACAAAGAATTCAATGCCCATGATCACATCAAAATCATCTATAGGCAAAGCCAAAAACTTACAATCCTGTTGTCAAGTCCCTATCTTCATCGATGCGGTAGCCGTTCCCTGGATACCTTGGGCTTTAGAATTGACTGCTTTTACCTGATTGTTATTCCTCGTGACTTTCAGGCCAAGATGCTCAACTGCGTTCAATGAAACGAAGTTGTTGGTTGCTCCTGTATCAAGTATCGCTCGAATCGGTCTCCCATTCACCTCAGCTTTGACATACATTAGTCTCTTATGAGGAGCTTGTTGCTCGGTCCGAATAGCGTTGAGCAACTGTATCGGGGCAACTCTTGGACATTCGTCATCCGGATCCTCTGTACTCATGAGGGCCTCCAACTTGGTCCGTCTAGGGCAATCTCGGGCCTTGTGATTCCCATTACACAAGAAACAACTCCAATCTCCTTTGCTTTGGGGTGGATCCGGTCCCCTCGGCTTAGAAGACTCAGCCTTTTCCTTGTTTCTCTGGTGCTTCTTCCAGTCTTTCTTGCCTTTCCCCTTATTTCCATCAGGATGGTTCTTCCTTTCCCCAATGTTCAAAGAAGAACCCAGTTTGTAATCCGCTAAATTGTCTACAGCCGCAATTGCCTGTGGCAGATCCTTCACGTTCTGCCTACGTAACTCAGCCTGAGCCCATGGCTGAAGTCCTGTGAAAAAGTTGAACAACTTATCCTCCTCTGACATATTCTTGACGTCCAACATCAAAGAGCTAAACTCCTTGACATAATCTCGCACAGAACTCGTGTGCTTCAATTTCTTGATTGCCTCTCTCGTGACCCATGCCGCGTTCAAGGGAAGGAATTGATCCCTTAACTCTTTCTTCAGTGCATCCCATGTTTTAATTCTCGGACGACCAGCACTATCGTCATCTGTCAGTCTGCTTCGTCACCATAGCTTAGCATCACCCGAGAGGTACATGCTAGTGATTGTAACCTGATCCTGCTCCGGTATTCGGGCAGCTTTGAAGTACTGCTCCATGTCCCACAGAAAATTCTCAAGCTCCTTCGCATTGCGAACTCCTTAGATTCAGGCACCTTGATCTTCTTCTGAAGATCGCTACTATCACCCCCCCTGCTACTGCTAGACCCGTCCCCATGGTCTGTAGCAGTCATTGCGCGTTTCATCAGTAAAACGTCAGCTTTGAGGGAATTTAACTGCACCTCAAATTTATCCGATAGATCGCGAACATGCTGCATGATGTTGGTGTAGCGATTAACATGCTCCTTCTGCATGTCCAATGCTAGCTGTGTCAACTCCTGGACACTGCTTGCCACGGCCTAAATTTGCTCGGCCATTGTACCCGCCTCCTCTTGCTATACGCCCACCATTGCTTCAAGTACAGCAACTCTGTCAGCCAACTCGTGTGTCATGATCCAAAACTCAGCTCTGATACCAAATTGTCACGGGGTCGTTCTCTCCTATAGAACTTTTCTCAGTGATGGCCTAAGTTTCCCGTAACTTAGTACATTCTATCTTCACACTAACCCAAATTCGGGTCAATACGCAACGATATAGCACTTGAGCAAGAAAACGACTCGACAAAATATACCAATAAAGTAAAGAACACTCAAGCTTTAGAGAAAAGAGTCTTTCTATTAATCCGCAATAAAAAGGAATACAATATTTAGCCAAGAAGACCGCTCTTAGCTATCACTCTCTTTCTCCCTGAATGATTCTCTCACTAACTGATGAATCAATATTCTACCCCCTCCCCTGGGGTTTATATAGGCAAGTGAGGACATCCCCCTCACGTAGGCAACTGAGCTTGATTATAACAGAAACTCTATATGATTAATTCTTACTAAACTAAGGACTTTCCGGATGATCGCTATCTTAATGTTTTTCAGAGTTTATATCTGTGATAATCTCCAATGATTCGGTCTGCCAAGACTTCTCCGCTTATCCTGGCTTATGACCTGCATTTATCCTTATCCTTATCCCGATTTTTAAGGATTCGCCTAGCTTGCCACCCGCAAACTACGATCATCGTCCGTTAGCGTCTCCGTTTCATGCTTGGCAATCCGCCCAAGCCAAGTGCCTGTCTTGCTTGTTTCGGTGCGCGTCTCGTTGCGCCCAGTGCAAAGCTTTCCCGCGCTCCGCACTCGTCACAGTGCCCCCAGTTGAACCCTTGCGAGTTGGGCGCTTGGTCGAGTAGTTTAGGGTCTAACAGATGAGTACCAAAGAACTCTAGTTAAGAATAATGATATTAAAAAAAGGTAGCGTGATTATTTCAAAAAGCTATTCAATGAAGGATAAAGTCAAATTGTGGACAATATCTTGGTGCCTCTCAAAGATTTGAATCGATATTTTATGTGCAGAATCAAAGAGATAGAGATAAAAGAGGTACTGAAGAGGATGAAGACGGAGAAAGCTGTTGGGCCTGATGACATTCCTATTGAAGTTTGGAAATGTCTTAGAGAGGTCGGAGTTAAGTGTTGACAAATCTTTTTAATAAGCACTAACAAAATGCCTGAGGAATAGAGAAAGAGTGTATTGGTACTTCTCTATAAAAAACAAGGGAGATATTCAAAGTTGTTTCAATTATCGAGGCATAAAACTAATGAGTCACATGGTAAAATTATGGGAAAGAGTGTTAGAACGAAGTTTAAGGAAGACGGTAGAGATATTGGAGAACTAATTTGGTTTAATGCTTGGCCGGTCAACTATGGAAGCGATACACTTGTTTAGAGCGTTCTCAAGAATAAGGGAAAGATGTTCATACGGTTTTTATAGACTTGAAGAAAGCATATGATAAAGTGTCAAGTGAGGTGTTATGATGGTCTTTGATGAAGAAAAAAGTACCCGTGAAATATATTGAAATAATTAAAGACATGTATGAAGATGGAAAAATACATGTAAGGACGCTTGGAAGGCAAACAATTAAATTTCTTATTACAGTGGGGCTACATCACGGGTCAGCTTTAAGTTCGTTTTTGTTCGCTACAGTAATGGACGAGTTGACAAAATCCATCTAAGATAATGTACCTTGATGTATGATGTTTGCAAATAATAGTCTTGTGTGCTGAGATTAAAGTAGAGTTTAATACTAAGTTAGAACTGTGGAGACAAACGTTAGAGTCAAGAGGATTTAGATGAAGCAAAGTAAAGACTGAATACATGAAGTGTAAATTCAGTCCAAACATTAAGAAAGATAAAAACATAGTGATGCCAGATGGGGTGGCGATCCCTAAGTAAGATCATTTTAAATATTTGGGATCGGTTGTTCAGATGGATAGAGAGATTTAAGGTGATGTATCTATAAGATCCAGGCTTATTGGAGCAAGTGGAGAAGCGCTATTGTGTGACAAAAGAATTCCTATAGGTTTGAAAGGTAAGATTTACAGGATAGTTGTTAAATTTGCATTACTCTATGACAGTGAATGTTGATCAGCTAAAGGAGTGCATACACAGAAGATGAGTGTAGCAGAAATGCGAATGCTACGATGAATGTGTGAATATACGAGAAAAAATAAAATGAAAAATAAAGACATTCACAAAAAGGTTGGAGTGGCACTTATCGAAGACATGATGTGTGAAAGTCATTTACATTAGTTTAAACACATACGACGTAGACCTGTGAATACTTCAATTAGAAGAGTAAAGAGTATGAATGATGTAAAAATGGTAAAGGTTAGGGGAAGATCAAAAAAGACTTGGAAGGATGTAATCTGAACAGATATGGTTGAATGGGAGTTGAAAGAACACATTGCATTAAATAGGCATGAGTGGAGGGGGAGAATTCATGTTGATGATTTAGCGTGAATTTGTATATTGGTTCATATAGCCTACTCCAGTATTGAGATAAAAGCTATGATGATGATAATGATAATGATGATGATGATGATAATTTGAGGTTTTGAGGGGAACTTTGATGCAACGGTAAAGGTTGCTTCTTTGTGAACTAGATGTAACATGTTCAATCGAAAACAGTTTTTTTGTTAATGCAGAAGGGAGACTGCATAGAAAACTATGAATAATTCTTCCCAAATCCTATAATGTGGGGGCCTTGTTCATGAGGTTGCCCTTTCTAGTTGATTTGAGGCTTTCAAGGATTTTGATCATTGGAATAAGAGTCCAGCTCCAGCACTCTATCTATATCATCATTTACATATAGACCATAAAATGTAACATTGCCATAAGATTCCATACAAAAAAGGACAAGAATCTATGCATAGTTTTCGTCTGATTATATAAAGGTTGGCTCCATTTCTGGTGTCCACTTCACGAGCACTCTCAGTTGCTGTTCAATTGCTTGATTAACCAATTACGTGTACAATATCAATTTTCTATATTGTATTCTTTATTCATTCTTTTTCTTATCCTTTATTGCTTTATGTTTACCTTTTGTCGTGAAGTTTGCTCGTGCTTTGTCAGTGCATTCTTATATATAGTAAGTTTTGTGTGTAATATGTAACTGGAGATAAATTTTGGTTTTGTTGCTCAGTATCATGAATTAGCAGCTGAAGCTTTCTACCTGATGGCCATTGTGTTTGACAAGCTGGGGCAACCAGAAAAAAGGGAAGAAGCTGCAGCTTCATTCAAGAATCATATCGCGGCTCTTGAGAATCCTCAAGATGTGGAAGATCCTCTCTTGAATGCATAACCACTGTTCAAGTTGCATCTTCGTGTAAAGAAGAGTATGACGTAACGTGGAGAGCATGGCAAATTTTCTGGTACTGCCAAATCCCTAACAGCTCAGAAGGTCAACATTGCTTCAGTCCTTTTAGAAAAAAACTCTGCAAACTTGAAGCAGTAAGTGACAATTTCTTTATATGCGTTTGTTTCGTGATAAACATATGTAAAACGTAAAATTTATTGTATATTAATTTATGTCTATACATTAAATACAATTTTTTTTTGAATTTTTGTCAAATTAATATATAATTTGTGTTAAAATTTTAATTGAAATCATTTTTGTTGTTTATCCTATTGTCTTATCCTGTTTGAACTTACTGAACTAGATTGAAAATTTTCATAAAGCAAATATTATTTCACTTTATTAAAAATGTTGGTATATTCATCTAGAGGTGTCGAACGGATTGGGCAGCTAGTAGCACAATACGATTCAGCATAATGCGGATCATGTTTGGCATGATTTGTACTTAAATAAGTGGATTGAGTTAAGCACAATTTATATGTGTGTATGTGTGTTGGGGGTGGGGAGGGTGGTAATTGAGCTAAAGGTTTTTAGATACATAAATGACATGACATAATTTATGAAGGGTCAATGCAAACACGTGACACGTGGGTTAGTATGATAGGTAAATTTGCGTGTCATTTCGTATTGGTTCTTTTATAAACACATAAATCGATATGATATAACTTATGAAGGGTCAATGTAAGCACGTGGCACGCAGGTTAGCATGACATGTAAGCTTGCGTGTCATTTCGTATTGATCTTTTTATAGAAATAAAATTATATTTAATAAATTTAATTATGGAATATTTGAATTATTGATATATAAATTTATAATATTTTCATTTTGAATACAAAATATATGATGTCACTTTTTTTATTAAGCTAAAGGTTTTTAGGCACATAAATCAACATGACACAACTTATGAAGGGTCAATGTAAGCACGTGTCATGCGGGCTAGCACGGCATGACACGTAAATCCATGTACCATGTCGTATTAGTCCATTTATAAAAATAAAATTATATTTAATAAATCTAATTATGAAATATTTGAATTATTGATACATAAATTTATAATATTTTTATTTTGAATACAAAATATATGATATTTTACTTTTTTATATAATTTTTTATTAAATACTCTAGTAATAAAAATTCATCCAAAAATAAATTATTAAAAATTATTTTATTTAAAAATTGGTTAGATTTAGAAGCTCAAGCATTAGATAAATTACATTATATAAGTGAATAATCAGGTGAAGAGAACAGAAAAATAAAATAATAATTTTTTGTGCTTTCATAATCTTTTATTTGTATGTAGGTTTTTAAATATCAGGATTGTAAATTTTAAAAGAAAATTTTGATGTAATGGTAAAAGTTGTTTGTTTCTAACTTGGAGGTTTTGAGTTTAATATGAAAATACTCTCTTTTAATGCAAAGGGAAGGTTGTGTACAATAACTTTGCCCAAACTATATAAAGTGGGAGACTTTTAGATGTATACAATAATCCTTCCTAGACCTAACAAAGTGAGAACCTCTTTCACTGAATTGTCATTTTCTTTTAGGATTATAAATTTTGATATCTTTATTGAGTAGATTTTATTATGTTTTCTCATAGATATAGACATTTTGCCGTTTAAGATTATAAATTTAGATATTTTTATTTAATATATATATATATTATATTTTTTTCGTGGATATAAACATGTTGTCAAAGTGAATTATGTGTCTTTTTTATTTTTATTTATGCTGCATGTTATTTAAATTAATAAATAAAAAGCTTTAAAAGTAATAAAAAAATTTAAAAAATTATTAATGAACCGTGCTTGACACTATATGACATGAAAAATAATATTGTGTTTGACACAACATAATCCATTAGTGCTATGGGCTAGTACTATATTGGGCCACACTTTTAATTTTTATATATCGTACCAACATGATCCATTAAAAAAATAATATGTACTAATGCAATTCATTAATATATGAATTAATATTTAAATAAATTTATCGCACTAACTTATCTCGTTTAACACATACACTTCACCTTAAAAAATATTTCAATAATTATTTATTTAAAAGTAAAATTCGTCATATCACTCTTTTTGGTATTAAACTAGTGAAAGAGCACATTCACCATCATTACTCAAATAAATAATTTATTGAAAGATATATTTTGACATCAAATAATTTTAATTATTTTTATAAACAAAAATTTTTATTATTATATATAAATTTTAATTTAATAATCATTTTCTCTTTTCACTAAACTTATTTTTTCACAATCATTACAATTATATCTCAATACATATCATCATTATATTATTTAATTTCTCTGCTACAATAATTAATTTTATCACTATTTGTTATGGGTAAAATAAGATAGAAATTAATAATATGACGTGTCGTTCAGATAAAGCGCCACATGTCACGCTAAAATCAAATAGAGATAAAAATAGACTATGTATTTAAAGCTCAGCTCCGGACAATTTTATCCCTAGATACCTACAGTCAACATTACCGGGTAAATACGTCATTGAAGACAAAATTGTTCCCTATAAATAGGGCACAGGTATGACTTTTTAACCTAATTGAGATTTTACTATTTGAATATACTGAAACTCTGCAGAGATTTGCTTCTGACTTAAGCATCGGAGTGTTTACGCAGGGAAGGCCCTGCGCTCTTTTGACTATTCCAATTTTTGCAGAGTGACGTGGCTAGAAGATCGAATCATTGACGTCAGCATCACATTACAGTTGTGCTGTTCGACAACAATTGGCGCCGTCTGTGGGAAACGAAAGAAAAGCTGGTGATTCTACAACAATGGTGAAGACACGATCCACGGCAATCAGAGATGCGGAGAATGAAGATACGGCCAGTTCTCCACTGGACCGTGGGGAAGAAGCTTGGGAGGAGAGTCATATGATGACTATCCCTGTTGCAGAGTTCGAGGCGATGAGGAAACAGGGCGAGGAGACTGCCCAAGCCCTACGCGCGATAGTAGATCTGTTCAGAGGTGCCTTTCCGCAGACAAATCTTCCATCGGCTGTCCAGAACTTGGCCGAGCCAAGGACACAGAGAAGGAATGCTTCAGAGGCTAGTGGGATTGGGTGCGAGACTGCGGAAGGCTTAAGGCGTCAGGGTGCTGAAACTACGGTCCGTATGGCTGCGGAAGACCTGTTGTGCGAGGTCGCGGAAGACCTTATGCGCGAAGCCGCGGAGCACCAAGAAGCGCGAGAGTCCCCTCGCCAGGGTCCGCAAGACTGCCTCCAGGGTGCGATAGAGTCAGACGGGAGGATAGTGCACCAGGGTTCGCGAGACTCCAATGGCAGGGTGGCGCACGAGAGTGCGCGAGAGACGGTAGAAATTGTGCGACAGAGTGCCCCAGCGATCGCGCCCCAGAGTGCGCCAATGGTCGGACGCCAGGGTGCGCCAATGGTTGGGCGCCAGGGTGCGCCAGTGATTGAGCGCCAGTGGTCGAGCGCCAGAGTGCGCCAGTGGTCGGACGCCAGCGTGCGCCAATGGTCGGGCGCCAGGTTCCGAGAGACTCAGTTCCTGAGAATGCTCGAGACTCATTCTGTCAGGGTGCGCGAGAGTCTGGGGAGGAATTAGTGCACCAGGGTGCGCCGGAGATCTGCCGCCAGGATGCGCGAGAACCGAGTGATAATCTGATACGCCAGGGTACACGAGGACGTGATTTCGGTGAACTGCAGGACATCGATGAGGGTACCGAAGAAATGGGTCGCCCGGGTGCGCAGGACCCTGCACGCACGGAGAACCCCTCACAAGAAACTGGAGAAGGTTCAAGGCGCCCAGGGGCGAGAGGTGCTGCATGGGAGATTGTTAGGAGCCTCCGACGCCCGAATGTTGAAAATCTCACTGGACCTACGGATGGTATAGGAGGTGCTGGGATGATGGGATCTCGTATGGAGAGAAGAGGCTCGGAGGTAGATCCGACATGGAACCCCCTACTGAAGTAGCAAGCTTTTTATCTCAGACTGAGAGGAATCAAGCCCCTAATCTATACAGCAAGGGGAAAGAGACTGTCGATTGTGATCAAGCTGATTCGTGTAATATCGGAAAGATCCAAGATGCTATGGACATGAAGAGAATAGTTGAACAAATTTTAGAAGAAAAAAGATTGGTTCCGACTGAAGAGAACCAGAGACGGAAGGTCCCATTCAACGCAGCGATCATGGGGAAACCACTACCCCCAAAGTTTAAAATGCCGCAAATAGCGGCGTATGCAGGATAAACAGACCCTTTCGATCATGTAGAAAGCTATGAGTCATTAATGCTACTACATGGCTGGGAGGACGAGATAATGTGCAGAGCGTTCTCTCTAACTTTGGCAGGCCATGCATTGAAATGGTTTAACAACTTGCCAGAAGGGTCTATTTCTTCCTTCAACCAGCTGAGAAGGGAATTTTTGAGAGCATTTGGGATGAATAGTCAGAGGAGAAAGGAGGCCACCTATCTGCTCACCCTAAAGCAAGGGAACAAAGAATCATTGAAGAGCTACGTAGATCGATTTCGGAATGCTACTCTGGAAGTACGTGATCTGCAAGTGGGAATAGCAGTGACAGCCATGCTTCAGGGAACAAGGTCTGAAAAACTCCAGGAGTCATTGTCCTTGGATCAACCAACGACAGTCTCAAACTTATTCTCTCGAGCTAACAAGTACATTACCCAAGAGGAGGTGATGAAATCGATTCTGATGGGAGATTCCAAGGAAGGAAAGAAGCGGGAGAGAGACCTCGACGAGAGGAATATGAGGAGATCAGACAGATCCGGCGAAGCCCCAAAGTTGAAATATGCAAACTACACACGACTTTCTGAGCCACGCGCTTCGATCCTAGCAGCGATCGAGAGAACCGGGATGCTCCAATTCCCTAGAAGAGGTGAGGGAAACCTGGGGGGGAGATCTCGGATCCTATTGTAGTTTCCACTCCGCTTTTGGTCATTCAACGGAGAGGTGCCGCGATCTGATGAATCAACTTGAGAAGTTAGCTAGAGAAGGGCTGTTGGATCGCTACACTCAGAGGACCGAGAGGAATCAATATCCTGCTCATGGTCGAGGGGACAATAGACCGCGGGATAGACGTAATGACAACAGAGTCAATAGAAGAAGGATCGAGGAAAGAGGAAATGGGGTAAGATAGGGGGAACGTAGGAATCAGCGGATTGATAATGAGCCTACAGGACCCGCAATTAATGTCATCTCCGGTGGAGAATACACTGCAGGCACCTCATCTACTACACGGAAGGCTTATGCTAGGCAGGCATACCAAGTTCATTCGGTGATGAAAGTAGCTGAGGACGAAGAGACGATTACTTTCACGCCCGCTGATCAAGGAAATGTTATCATTCCACATGAAGATTCTATGGTTATATCAGCAGTAGTAGCCAAGCATCCGATAGGACAAATTCTAGTAGACAATGGGAGCTCGGTGAACCTCATCTATTGGAATTGTTTTGAGAAGATGAATTTGAGTGAGGACAGGTTGAAGCCGGTAACTACCCCCCTCTTTGGCTTCACAGGAGAAAAGGTGAAGGTGGCGGGGTCAGTCGAATTGCCTGTGACCCTGGGTGAAGAACCTAAGAGTGTTACAAGACAGGTCTTATTTATGGTGGTCAGATCGACCTCTCTAGCTTATAATATTATTCTCGGGCGTCCGTTATTGAGCGATATGAGAGCCATACTTTCCCAGTGTTACTTGCTGATGAAATTCCCAACCCCTAGAGGTGTGGGACAAGTTAGAGGAGACCAAAGGAGGGCAAGAACATGTAATGTTGCATCGACTACATGTAAGGGGATTCAGAGGAAGGAAACCCTAACTATCACGAAACCGTCGAAGCCAAAGCCTGTTGAAGAAATGGAAGAAGTGAAGCTGGAGATTAATGGTGAAGAGAAGAAGGTGTATATCGGAAGCCAAAAATGCAGAAGGAAATAATAAAATGCTTGAGGGATAATGTCGATGTTTTTGCATGGACCCCTGCCAATATGCCTGGAATAGATCCGAAGGTCATTTGTCATGAACTTAACGTACTACCCGGAGCTAAACCTATCAAACAGAAGAAAAAGAATTTTACCCCTGAGAGGCATCAAATCATTGAGAGAGGAGATAGACAAGTTGCTTGAGGCTGGATTCATTCGGGAAGTCCTGTATCCGGAATGGCTAGCAAATGTAGTAATGGTGAAGAAAGCCACTGGAAAGTGGAGAATGTGTGTGGACTTCACAGATCTGAATAAGGCATGTCCGAAAGACTCATATCCACTACCCCGAATAGACAAACTAGTAGATGAAACTTCGGGATACGAGTTTCTTAGCTTCTTGGACGCTTTCTCCGGTTACCATCAGATCTTAATGCACCTAGAAGATGAAGAGAAGACGTCTTTCATCACTGATAAAGGAACTTACTATTACAGAGTGATGCCGTTTGGCCTGAAAAACGCGGGTGCCACATATCAGCGTATGGTAAATAGAGTTTTTAAGGATCTACTTGGAGTTACAATGGAGGCTTATGTGGACGACATGATTGTGAAAAGTAGAGAGGGAGAATCTCATGCTTTGCAGCTATCCAAAGTCTTCACGGTCCTAAGGAAGTATCACATGAGACTGAATCCCGACAAATGTTCGTTCGGAGTCCAGTCTGGGAAGTTCCTGGGGTTCATGATAACCAACCGTGGTATCGAAGCCAACCCCGAGAAGGTCCAAGCCATTTTGGACATGAGGCCTCCAGTTACAGTCAAAGAGGTACAGAGGTTGACAGGGAGGATAGCCGCACTAAACCGCTTCCTGTCAAAATCAGCCGAAAGAAGCTTACCGTTCTTCAAGACACTCCGGGGCGGAAAAAACTTTCAGTGGACCGAGGAATGTCAAACAGCCTTTGAGGAATTGAAGGAGTATTTGAAAGAACTCTCATTACTGTCAAGGCCTCTAACCGGGGAGCGGCTGTTTGTGTACCTTGGAATAGGCGATAAAGCGGTAAGTGCAGTCTTGTTGAGGAGAACTGCGGAAGGAGATAGGCCTGTTTATTATGTAAGCAAAGTGCTCTTGGAGGCAGAGACAAGATATCCCCAGGTTGAGAGAGTGGCCTTAGCACTCGTCATGGCAGCCCGAAAACTACGCCCCTATTTTCAGGCACACTCTATAATTGTATTAACAGATCAGCCGCTGAGACAGATACTCCAAAAGCCTGAACATTCGGGAAGGTTAGTGAAGTGGGCAGTTGAGCTCGGAGAATATGATATTTCTTTTCAGTCTCGACAAGCTATTAAAGCACAAGCTCTCGCGGATTTCATTGTTGAATGCACATGTCGAGATGATGCTAAGGAGGAAGAGTTGAACTGGTGGAAGCTATTTGTTGACGGAGCATCAAGCGTCAGGGGAAGTGGAGCTGGCATCGTGCTAATATCACCAGAAGGGGAAATGATAGAATATTCTCTACGTTTTGATTTCCCTAGTTCCAACAATGTGGCTGAGTACGAAGCATTAGTTTGTGGCATGAAACTTGTAAGGGAACTCCAAATTCAAAATTTGCTAGCCCATAGCGATTCACAACTTGTCGTCAACCAATTCAAAGGACAGTATGAAGTGCGAGAATCTACTCTCGTTCCGTACTTGGAGAAGGTCCGGTGGTTAGCTAAATTGTTTGACAATTTCCAGATAACTCAAATTGACCGATCTGAGAATGGCCACGCTGACGCTCTATCTAAGTTAGCATCCTCCAAAGAAGCTACTGGGAGGGCAGTGAAAGTAGAAAGATTGGTTAAGCCAAGCATAGAAGAAGAAGAAGGGGTGTTAGAGATTGACGTCGGTTCTGATTGGAGGACGACCATGAAACAGTATTTAATGGAGGGGACGCTCCCTAGTGAAAAAGAAGCAGCCCGAAAAATAAGGACTCAGAGTGCGAAATTTACTTTGATCAACGAGGAACTTTATAAAAGGGGATATACCACGCCGCTGCTGAAGTGTTTAGGTCTAGAACAAGCCAACTACACATTGGCTGAGGTCCACGTAGGGATATGTGGAGAACACTTAGGAGCACGAGCTTTGGCAGCAAAAATACTCGGGGCAGGATTCTATTGGCCTGCACTCAAGCAAGATGCACTTGATAAGGTGCGAAGATGTGACAAATGTCAAAGGTGCGTCCCCCTGACGACTACCCCAGTATCGACCCTTCAAAGTATATTCCAGCCCACGCCGTTTGCCCAATGGGGTTTGGATATACTTGGACCATTCCCAGTGGCTATAGGTCAACGAAAGTACTTGTTGGTAGCCACAGATTACTTTACCAAATGGGTAGAAGCAAAGTCCCTGGCCATAATTACTGAGAAAAAGGTCGAAGCGATGGTTTAGAAGGAGATAATTTGCCAATTTGGAGTCCCAAGGATCTTGAACGTAGATCATGGGAAGCAGTTTGATTGCGAAGCATTCCAAAATTTCTGCGAGGGATTGAAGATTCAACTCAGGATATCCTCTGTAGCATATCCGCAAGCTAATGGCCAAGCAGAAATCAGTAATAGGACCATACTTCATGGCCTCAAGACTCGCCTGGACAAAGCAAAAGGGGCCTGGGTGGACGAGCTGCCAAGTATTCTATGGGCATATAGAACGACGAGTCGGGTACCGACCGGGAAAACACTGTTCAGCTTAGTATATGGAACTGAAGCGTTGATACCTGTAGAAATCGGAGCTGGCTCACCGAGGTTAATTTCCTATGTACAAGAAGTGAATTCTCAGGGGTTACGAGAGAATCTGGATCTGCTTGACAAGCAGCGAGATCTTGCCGCTATACGGCTGGCCGCTTACCAGCAAAGGGTTGCTCGTTATTATAACTCCCATGTAAAGGATAGACCCCTACATGAAGGAGATCTCGTGCTGCGAAAGTCAATCATCACCAATACCTCAAGAGAAGACGGGAAGTTCAGAGCAAATTGGGAAGGGCCTTATAGAGTCAGGAGGATGATCGGACCTAGTACCTGCATCTTGGAAAGTTTGCTAGGCAAGAAAATAGCAAAGACATGGAATGCTAATCACCTGAAGCCATATTGGCAATGAGATGTTCATTTTTATCTTTATTTTTTATTATTCTATTGTCAAAACTATGAATTGAAATTAAGTAATGAATTATTAAATATCTTCAAGACTTTCAGTTATGTTACGTGCAAGGGCTTGAAGCGAAAAATGCGCGAGGTAAGCCACGCACTCAAGATAAAGGGCTTGAAGCCAAAAATGCGCGAGGTAAGCCGTGAAGAAAACGTGCAAGGGCTTGAAGCGAAAAATGCGCGAGGTAAGCCACGCACTCAAGATAAAGGGCTTGAAGCGAAAAATGAGCGAGGTAAGCCACGCACTCAAGATAAAGGGCTTGAAGTGAAAAATGCACCAGGTAAGCCACGAAGAAAATGCCAAAGGGCTTAAAACGAAAAAGACGCGAGGTAAGCCCCCCAATATAAAAAGAGAACATGCAACAAATAAGCGATAATGGGAATTTAAAAAACATGATATTGTAAATTGATTTATTAAATTCGGTAAAAACTTTATACATGAAAAATCATCAAAGTCTCCAATACAAAGAACGTTAACAACAAA
This sequence comes from Firmiana major, assembly GCA_033439115.1. Taxonomy (NCBI): domain Eukaryota; kingdom Viridiplantae; phylum Streptophyta; class Magnoliopsida; order Malvales; family Malvaceae; genus Firmiana; species Firmiana major. Next base: position 14,703,443 of record CM065911.1, on the reverse strand, counting down.
AGAAAAAAGAAAAATAACTAGAACTATTCATCAGCTGGTGGAGGATTGCCTTCGCCCGAAGCATCGGATTCATCGCCTTCTAAATCACCCAGAGCATCAATCACTCCTGACTGTGGGCGAGGCTCCCAAGGGCCCGACAGATTGGAGAGATCGTCATGGGCCCCCTTCTCAAGGTAGGTCTCGAAGTCCTCCTTGTCAGGCTCGTACCCTGCTCAACCACGAAACTCGCCAGTATAATCCTCCAACCGTGTCGACCACTGCAGCTCAGGAAAGGTCTCCCCTGATCTCTCCTTCTCTAGCCAGGAACGCGCCATATAAAAACCGTATTTCTCAAAGCCAGTAGCAAATAACATCTTTCTGTCGTAACAGTCTTGCGATAAACGGTACTCCCGTACAGCTTCGAAATGAATCTCGTTCCGAGCGTCTTGGCTAACGGAGGAAGACGAAGGCCCTCTACGTAAGCTCGAGACCTCTTTCTTCAACTGCAAGTTGTCAGACTTCAGCTCATCGTAACTAGTCTGGAGGTCTTGGAGCTTTAGCAAAACTGAGTCCAACTCCTCTTGAGTTACAGTTAAGGACTCCTTGTATTCCTTGGACCTCTCTTGCTCCTTGGCAAAATCCTCTTGAAGGCGGACATGACTGAGATTTAGATCCTCGTTTTCCTTCTTCAGTCAGTCGAGCTGCTCGGGAAGCCTCCTATATTGGTTTCTCTCAGTAAGCCACTCAGCCTTCTCACCCCTCAATTGCTAAAGATCATCATCAGCCCGAGTCCTATAAGCTCGATATCGTGCATTGTACGCGATCACTTGTTGAACTGTCTAAGAATACAAGGAAAATCAAAAGATCAGTCAAGGAAATACCGCAAAGAATAAAAAGAGGAAAGCAGAAAAGGAAAACGGGTTAAACAGATACCATCATTGCCAAATATTCGGCTCGATCCTCGGATTGGGGAAAACTCTTGAACAACTCCGCCTCGTCTCTAGGGAGTATGGTCGACCAACCCAATCGGGCTGCTACGCCAGGGTCGTGAATGGAGTCGTTGTCATTGACGCCCGGATACACTACGAAATTTTGCCCGTGAACCGCCACACCACCGTCAACCACGTATCTGGAAGTGTTAAGGTCTGCAACGAGGGGAAACGCTGGTGTATCTCTCATGGACGACTCGATATACAAACATCATCTCCCAATTCGAGACGGACGAGTTGTGTTGCACTCGACCCGATTCACCCGATGATGCTCCTCTATCTCAAGATCTGGCAGCTGGGGATCCACGGCTGGCTGTTTCCCCTATCTCGATCGCGAGAACCAGATCCCTTAGGAGGAGTGGGAAGGGGAGCTTGAGGAGTCCTTGACCTCTCGCCTCGAGAATCTGGGTCCGAAGCATGAGCATGGCTTCGGGACTCTCGAGTTTGATCTCGCTGGCGCCTACACTTGGAAGGACGGGTAACTCTAGCAGCATCCTCATCACCTCCGCGTCCCCTAAAAGCGCCTCTAAGATGGTCCATCCCTGGAAAAGAAACAGAAAAAACAAAAGTTAAAACAAACAAGAGGAAAATGGACAAACATTTATGCAATGAAATGCGATATGAAATCACCCAGATTTAAATAATCATCAAGAAAATGGATGTTAGCTAAGCTCTCATCCGTGGGCAATTCTAGAAAAGGGCTGCCAAATGCCTCGCCCTGGCCCCAATCTAAATCCTCCTCCGACTTTACCTCCGAAGGGTCAGTGGGACTACCCACACCGTGACCTCCCTCGGGAAAACCAGATGGAGAAGAGGGCTCGGGCGTAACAGCTGAGTCAACGGAAGCGCATCCCCAACCCGCAGCAGTTATATTCTCCAGAGTTAATACCAACAACAAGGCACCCTCATCCTCTACTTGAAGCTGAGATGAGGGGACCATATGCGTCTCTTAAATTAATAATCGGGCTAAGATTATTGGGTCCGCAATAACTCTACCGAGTAGGAATATTCAAAGATGGAGGAACCTCAGCGACTGACCAATCGGAAGCATAGTTGTGAAGCTTAGAGGGAGGTTTCCCGAAAAGCTTAGTACTCTGACCCCTTCCAGAGACTTTTTGAATACAAAAACGAGTCGAATTGCGTACACTACGGACTCTGAAAAAAGAATTGAATAGTGGGATAGTAGGCCTGACGCTAAGTTTATGACATACGACCGTAAACCCTACTACTTGGGCCCACCCGTTGGGATGAAGTTGAGCGGGAACTATGCCATAGTGGCGAAGAAAAACAACTCCAAATTCGGGAAGAGGAAAACGAAACCCAAATTCTACTGAAGCCCGATGTACAGGAACACCACTACTAACGGATTGGGGAGCGCACTCAGTTGCGGTTGGAAGCCTATAAATATAACCCTCCGGAAGAGGAAAATTACTCTTAAACTGTTCAAGATCAGACTCTCTAAGCCTAGAATAAGGATCTAAAACTATTTCCTTTCCGCGACCGTGCCCAGCCATCAGGAAAAACAAGACGCCGTGAGGGTCTAATTGCCGTGAGGGTCTAAGATGCCGCGAGGGTCATGTGCCGTAAGGGTCATGTGCCGTGAGGGTCTAATTGCCGTGAGGGTCTAATGTCGAGAGGGTCTTAGATGCTGCGAGGCTCTAATGCCGTGAGGGTCTTAGATGCCGTGAGGCTCTAATGCCGTGAGGGTCTAGATGCCGTGAGGGTCTAATTGCCGTGAGGGTCTAAGATGCCGCGAGGCTTTAAAAGCCTTGAGGACCATGTGCCGTGAGGGTCATGTGCCGCGAGGGTCTAATTGCCGTGAGGGTCTAATGCCGTGAGGGTCTTAGATGCCGCGAGGCTCTAATGCCGTGAGGGTCTTAGATGCCGTGAGGCTCTAATGCCGTGAGTGTCTAGATGCCGCGAGGCTCTAAAATGCCGTGAGGGTCATGTGCCGTGAGGGTAAATGCCGCGAGAGTCTACAAGGCCGGGAGAGTCACTTGCCGTGAGAATCTAAGTGCCGCAAGGGTATGCTGCAGGGGTTCGCCGCAGGGGTTCGCCACAAGGGTATGCCGCAGGGGTTCGCCGCGAGACTAGAACGAGAGAATTTACCGTTAAGGTCCGCTGAATTCGCGAGGAAAATGAGGTCTGAGCTTCCACTCTCACGCTATATATATGTGCCGGCAGTGACGACGATAAAATAATTACTCTTCCGCGTTTAATAATCCGCAAAAGAGTGGGGAGCAATTGTTATGGGTAAAATAAGATAGAAATTAATAATATGACGTGTCGTTCAGATAAAGCGCCACATGTCACGCTAAAATCAAATAGAGATAAAAATAGACTCTGTATTTAAAGCTCAGCTCCGGACAATTTTATCCCTAGATACCTACAGTCAACATTACCGGGTAAATTCGTCATTGAAGACAAAATTGTTCCCTATAAATAGGGCACAGGTATGACTTTTTAACCTAATTGAGATTTTACTATTTGAATATACTGAAACTCTGCAGAGATTTGCTTCTGACTTAAGCATCAGAGTGTTTACGCAGGGAAGGCCATGCGCTCTTTTGACTATTCCGATTTTTGCAGAGTGACGTGATTAGAAGATCGAATCATTGACGTCAGCTTCACATTACAGTTGTGCTGTTCGACAACACTATTATTATTATTATTATTATTATTATTATTATTAGTGTTTCTCTGACCAACTTTTAATTTTGCAAAAACATTAAATAAAGAAACTCATTCTTACAGTATTGTTGGCTCCTTGGTCGGGAAATCAACTCAATAACATGGAATGGTTTATGGTTCAGTCCAAAACCAATCCGACCCAAAACAAAGGGCAGTGACATCCTTACCTCACCGGCTCACACTCTCAACGAATCTTTTAATTATATTTATTATATATTGTCGTACGTAATAATTAGTTTATTAAAAGTAAATGAAAAAAATTGAAAACTGGTGGGTGGGCCGAATTCATTATGGCACTCTTTATATAACTCAAATAATAGTTATATATAATTACTCAAATAATTATATTTTTATTTTTAAAAAATAAAGTTTTTTATAATATGAGATTAGATCCTACTTTTTATTTTTTGTATAATTTTTTTGTAAAAAAATAAATTTAATCAATTACTTGCATAGGGTATATATACTTTCAACTCTTTTTTAGATAAGAAAAATTGATTTTTTTTATCCTTTAACTATTAAATTCACAATTTAAGAATGGAAATGTATAATATATAATTATTGTATTATAATTAATTATAATTTAAAATTATATAAGCTTCATTTACATTTATAAATGATGAATCTCACATATTTTCTCTATTTTTACCGATAAGTTTTTATTGTCGGATGGGTAATTCCAAAATTATATTGTAAAAAAAAATTAATATTATTTTGATAAAAAAATGAAGGAAAAAAAACTATTGTTTTCCTTTCTGCATTTGATTGGATTGGAAAGGTAAACACGGGAAAAAGAGTATTTAATTTAAGTAAAAAAAATTTCCCTCTTAATTTTCAAAAAATAAATAAATTTAACTATTTTTCTACTAGGAGAAACAAAAAAATAAAATATTATTCTCCTAATATCGTCAATCATACAGCTGAATTTTATTTTAATAAATAATTTAAACTCGAAATTTCAGCCTCAGCCCGCTTGATTGAATACAAATTTGTTGGCCAAAAAGAGAAAAAGAACTCTATAAATTTGACAGACGGAAGCATTGGATTTCTCCTTGAATAATCACTGCCACAAACAACACCAACACAAACAAACCTTCACCACTGTACGCAAAGCGCTTCCACACGTTTCCTTTCCATGGGCAAACAAAAGCAGTCCAACTCCGGCCATGACGACTTCAAGCTGGTCGGCTTCTCCAACTTCGTCCGGACCAATCCCAAATCCGACCGCTTCAACGTCAAACGTTTCCACCACATAGAATTCTGGTGCTCCGATGCCACCAACACCGCTCGTCGTTTCTCCTGGGGCCTCGGCATGCAATTTCTTGCTAAATCCGACCTTTCCACCGGCAACTTAACCCACGCTTCTTACCTCCTCCGTTCTGGTGATCTCAACTTTCTCTTCACTGCCCCTTATTCTCCTTCCATCGCTCTTTCCCAGAACCTCCCCCCTCAATCCACTGCTTCCATCCCCACCTTCGACCACACCGCCTGCCGCTCCTTCTCTGCCTCCCACGGCTTAGCCGTCCGTGCCGTCGCCATCGAAGTCGAAGACGCCGAAACCGCCTTCACCACCAGCGTCTCTCATGGCGCCTTACCCTCTTCCCCGCCTATCCCTCTAGGCAAAGACGCTACCCTCTCCGAAGTTAAACTTTACGGCGATGTCGTTTTGCGTTACATCAGTTTCGATAAAAACAACCACCATGATTTCTTCTTCATGCCTGGCTTCGAAAAAATACAAGACGAATTTTCTTATCCGTTGGATTTCGGAATCCGAAGACTCGATCATGCGGTCGGGAATGTCCCGGAACTGGGCCCCGCAGTTTCGTACGTAAAGTGTTTCACAGGTTTTCACGAGTTTGCAGAGTTTACAGCTGAAGACGTGGGAACAGGCGAAAGTGGGCTGAACTCTGTCGTTTTAGCCAACAACGATGAAATGGTACTGCTCCCAATGAACGAGCCAGTGTTCGGAACAAAAAGGAAAAGCCAAATTCAAACTTACCTAGAACACAACGAAGGAGCTGGGGTTCAGCACTTGGCGTTGGTGAGTGAGGATATATTCAAGACACTGAGGGAAATGAGGAAGAGAAGTTTGGTTGGGGGTTTCGAGTTCATGCCGTCGCCGCCGCCTACTTACTATAAGAATTTGAAGAACAGGGCGGGGGATGTTTTGAGTGATGAGCAGATCAAGGAGTGTGAAGAGTTGGGGATTTTGGTTGATAGAGATGATCAAGGGACTTTGCTTCAGATTTTTACTAAGCCTGTTGGAGATAGGTAAGTATCTCTGTCAACAGTTTAATCTAATATTTAGTACTTTATGAACAGAGGGTCGAAATTTGGGTATTATTTGTTTTAGGTTAGTAATAAAGCTAGTTTTTACATCCTTTTGAATATGAAATTTGGACATAGAATTTAGTTTCTGATTATGCCACTATGTATATAATCATTGTGATATTGGGAGTGCTTGGCAATGGTCACTGATCTATTTTAAAGGGTAAATATGACAAAGATTGTTCAACCAAGCCGGGGGAAAGCAGAGCAAAAATAAAAATAAAAATAAAAATTGGACGATGCTGGGAAAATTGGTTCATCTGCATATTTTTGTTTCTGGTTTTGTTAATTTCATTGGGAACTTTTTGATAGGCCAACAATCTTCATTGAGATAATTCAGAGAATTGGGTGCATACACAAGGATGAACAAGGAAAGCAATACCAGAAAGGTGGATGTGGAGGTTTTGGGAAAGGCAACTTTTCGGAGCTCTTCAAATCCATCGAGGAATACGAGAAGACGCTTGAAGTTAAACAAATTGCTGGATCTGCCGTGGCGTGAGAAAAAAAAAAAAAGGATTTTCTTATGCTGCTTCATCTACTGCCATACCAATGTAGTAATGAGGTACTTACTAGATCATGGATCGACTCATGACTGTGGGATGATCATAATATGATGTAGAATAAACTCTTCTAATTGGGCATATTCTTGGAAGTACAAAAAAAAAAAAAAAAGATATTATATATTTTGTTAATTTGCAATGAGCAACCCTTGTATACAATAATGTCTATAAAAAGTTTGAACCTGTGGTACTCTGAATTTAGTTTCACACCATGTCTCGATATTTGCTCCTGGATCCTATACCAGTTTCTTAATTGCAAACTTTTGATCTGCTATGTTGCATAAATGATTCCCAGTAGCCATTAGAACTTCTTTATGAGGAGCGATAAAAATTTGCCGCCGGAAGGTTTACGCTGTTATAGTCCCATAGACATTTTACATCAATTAATACTTTTCATTTGCATGAGGTCTGATGAAATTTGTGCCACATGGTTAGTCACTGCCTGATTTTAAGCAGATCTAAGTTCATTTGTTCAAAGTAGGAATCAATCTAGAAATGTTTTCGAGGACCATAGCTTAGAAAAATTTTGCTGAAGCAATTGAGATGTATAATGACGTAGGAAGTATTGGTTTGCTTGAAGTTAATGCTATACAATCTGGTAGCTGTACAACATGCTTGTGGTTGGAGAAGCCACTCATTATCATCATCATCAATAGAACTTTTATCCTAATAGATTGAGTATGTTATATGAACCAAATATTAATTCACGCTAAATTGTCAACATGTATTTTTTTCCACTTATTTTTATCTAATGTAATATTTTTTTTTTACTCTCGTGCTGTCATATTTTTTTGAATGACTTTCTGTCAAGGCAACGGTTGGAGAAGCCACTATTTAAATTTTATTCACATTCTATGTGAGAAAGGATATTAACTCTGAGTTCCATCCAGAAAATGAATTTTCCATTTATGATTGTAGAAGTTGACATACAAAATTCAAGATCCGAGTGATTGAGAGAAAATCTCAAACGCTGAAATGCTTTTTGGTGAAAGAAGATAATGGTCAGGGTTTTTTTAGTTTGCATTCTACAAATAAGGTCGAAGATGAAGGATTGTTTCAAGAGGTGTAACTGAGTTGTTTTATATGCATGGCATTTTAGAGTTCTATATTTCGATACATTAGGTCCTTTTATTCATAACTATTTTCTTGTGGGTTGCCTATTTGCTCTTCATACTATTTTATTGAATGATGTCATAATTTGGATTAGAAATGTAAATCTGATGGATTATTTTTGTTATGGAGTATGGAGTGTTGAATTTCTATATAGATGTTCCTTGTATTGTTATAAATGGAAATGGTTGTTTAAATCGTTTGAAAGCTACAAACCTAACTCTATCGAATAGTATGCTCGAGTGCGGTCAAACTCAAGGAAGTTGCGAGTACGTTTCAAGGTGTATAATGGTGCTTGGAAAAATTGTACACCTCTTTAGAACAATTCACTTTTAATCTCCCATACAGAAATTTAAGGGTTTTATAATTTTTTTTTTTTCATTTACACATACAAATAATAATTATAATCATAATTAAATACTACATGTGTTATATATTAAAAAGAAAATCGGTGTTTGGATCAGAATAAAAAGATGTGAGGTGGATGATCAGTAGTCATGGAAGATTGAAATTCTGGAGTGGGTGGATAGAGTATGTGGCAGGTTTGTTGGATAAGGATTAAGGATAGTGTTGACAGCTTTGTCATGACTGTTTGGGCTATCTCGAATGCAAGAAATGATGGGCATAAACAAATAAATACGATAAAAATGCAGGAAGCATAGCAGCCTTTTTTAGAAGAATACAAACAAGCTGAGGCAATTGGATGGTAACCAAGCCACTTCAAAATCAATTTTTGATGGTTCTCTGGATTCATAAAAGAATTAAAGGGCGGAATAAGAGTGGATTTTGTTGTTTGAGGAATGCATGAGTCATGAAGCTATGGCAGCAACCAAAGCATTAAAGCCTATAGATGGCAGAGCAGACCAATTGGGATGCAATGAAGCCATACGTGAAGGAGATGTCCTAACTGTAATTAAAACTTTTGCTTGATAGGAAGAATTAAAATATATGTATGCTTAATTCCAATTAACAATAATAAGAATTTGAATTAAAAAAACTGTACACATATTCTCGCTTGATGTGACAAAAATTAATTATTTGAAGTTATCCAATGGAGTTTTATATCTTCGAACAAATAGAAGAGAAAGCGTAGGGGCAAATAACATTAATTTTTTGAATAAATTTAAATTGAATATTTGACAAGCATAGAGAAAGCTGTGAATTTTCTTGTCTTTGTAAAATTGCCATGTCCTGTCTAGGGACCATTTAGGCTGTTAAATATTATATGTCATTAATTATAATTTAATTTTTTTTTAAAAAAAAATGGCAAAATGAAATGCCTCTCCACGGCAAACAAGGCTCATGCTTCTTTTATCCCTTATTTGGCTAGGCCATCGAGTCACTCCTTTTAGTGGGGTTTAATTTAAATATATTAAATTATAAAAAATAACTAAAAAATTAAAATTTTTGTATTTTATTATAATTATTAAAATTTTTATGATTATTCTTGATATGATTTATATTTTGAAATCTTTACATAATAATTAAATTTCATCATTAATACTTTTGAACATGATTTTTTCAATATATACGATTAATCTATCATCCAATTAATGATCTTTCAACTTATTAAGCAAATGAATTTTCAAAATATTCATTGCTAAAAATATTCTTTACTATGACTATAACAAGTAGTAGAATCAATATTAATCCAATAACTAATTAATTAATAAATAAACATTTTATGGTTTCAGTGTCGGCTATTCTTATAACAAAATCTTTCTATTGCTTTTAACTTTAAAAACTCAATTCTAAAATATGACTTCACTGTTGATTGCCAAAAATTTCACTGATTTTTTTTTTTAAAAAAAAAATTAACAAGACGCAAAACAAATAATTTTAGAGACATAAAAATGAATATTTTTTTCTTTGAACCAGCGGAGACTTGAGCCCCCATTGGCTTATAGCAAAATCTTCCATTCCTTCAAACTTTAAAAACTCAATTTTAGAATGTGGTTCTGATTTCTGAAGTTGATTTCGGAAAATTACACTGATTTTTTTTTTAATTAACAAGATGAAAAAAAAAATTATTTTAAAGACAAACATGAATATTTTTAAAGAGGGCTCCGCCCCTGCTCTGGAGATTGCAGCTTTCTCTTCACTGTACCCTCCTCTCCCTCTTTCTCTCAAGCTGAAAATCTTTCTCCAACTGCCGCTGCATCCGTTCCTACCTATGATCGCGCCATCTGCAGTGCCTTTATCTCCTCCCATTGCCTTGCTGCATGAGCTATTGCTGCGGAGTTTGAAGACACTTAGGCTGCATTATTCATTAGCGTCGCCCGTTGTGCCAAGCCCTAGTCCATACAATAGTCCTCGACAATCACACTGTTCTCGCTGAAATCCTTTTTGTCGGTAACGTTGTTTTGAGGGACATTACTCTGGACTGATAATCTTTTGTCTAGCTAATAATTTTAAATAAGATTAAAAATAAAATAAATAAAAGATATGATTAAAATTAAGTAAAAATTATATATAATTTTGGGAAAAGTTAAAAAATTTTTTTTTTGTTAACATGAATTTTGACATTAAATTTTTTTATTTTACATTACACGAGTATGATTTTACTTATATAAATACGAATTATAAATACAAATTGTTATGTTTATTCATTAGTTTTTTAGTTATAATAACTCTGGTGAGATTTATTATGACTTTGAAACTTGTTAAATAGTTTAAAATGTTGGAATATTAAAGTTTTACATTGAAAGTGAAAAAATAAAAAAAAAGAGAAGACAAATTTTTATATTTGCAAGTAATGGTGTCCACAAATCGGATCGAATGAGACTTAAGTTATATATTAATGAAGCATATAGAAGCTTGAGTTTGACTCGATTTGTATATTTAGACTTGATTTTTAACTCTTGTCGGTTTTTAATTTTGTTTTACAAATTTAAGCTTGGTATGGCTCGAATATTATTATTTTTACATTTTAATTTTTTATTTTTTATTCTTTTTTTCCTTTAAATTTTAATTTTGCTTATCAAACTTTGTATGTTAATTTTTACATTAAATATATATTTAATCATGTTTATTAATCATCAATGTTATATATATAATTACATTATACTTAATAAATGGATACATATATATAAATTTGTAATATTAATTATTTTTGGGTCCAATCAAGTTTAGGTTTCAAATGATAAAACCTAATTTTTATTTTATTCAAACTTGTTTATTACTCTTAATATTTTTTTCCAAACTTGCTAAAACATCATGTTACCTTTCAAGGTTTAATGGGCCATCTAACCCACGAACAAATCCATATGCTAATCCCATGATATTTTATAAATTGGCAAAAACCTTCGGCTTTGGATTTTGGCTTGAAGTATCACTTTTATATTTAACTAGTTTTAAATTTGTGTGATAGATAGAAATACATTTATCAATAAATGAATTTATTGATAATATATATTTTTTGAAATTTTATAATATAAATTATTGAATTTATGAAAAATATAATATTAGCAATATTTAATAATTTTTATTTTTAATTCGTATATTACAGTATAGTAATATAAAAAATTATATATTGAATATAATTATGCAAATTTTATAAAGGTTAAATAAAACTAATATTATAATTTATTAAATCAAAGTGGTATATATAAAAAAAATTTCATAATTTGAAAAAATTAAAATTTTCTTAATCTATACAAATTTTTTTCAAACGAAGATTCTTTAATCAATACTTGCTATGCTAAATGATTCTTGAATATTTTAAATCAAATACATGTTAAATTTTCTTTATATACTATTTTCATTTAACAAATTGTAATATGAGTTTGATTCAATTTTTACAAATTTTATATAATTATATCTAATATATAATTTTTTACATTGTTGTAATGTAATATACAAATAAATAAAAAAGTATTAAATTTAAATTTTTTATAAACATAATAATTTATAATATAAAGTTTGAAAAAAATATATTTAGAAATAGTCAAGATTAATGTATTTCTTCATATGAAATGTAGCATGGATTTTTTTTTTTTATCTTATATGAGTTAAGAAATTGGAAAAAATAAATCACAAAATAAAAAACATGTTACGTACAAAAATAATAGTAATACTCTAGAAACCTCATTATTGCATGTATATAAAACGTATACCATTGGTATAAAATATTCTAAAATAATGATTATAGATTTGAATTCAAAATTATTCATGATTAATGAATGAAATATGCTAATATTATTTAATGAAGTTTTATATAAAAATAATAATGTAAATGTAAGATATAATACCAAGGCATCTACAAAGTGTTTTTTTTTTATGTCATTCATCACTTTGTGTAACTTTATTTTAAAAATTTGAGCAATCTAATCCATCCTCCAGCTTTTGTTCAAGGATGAGATATAAGAATTTTTAAAATGAAATAGATAATTGATTTAAAAAGATAATTAATTTATTTTGTGATTTTAATGTATATATTTGCAAACTTAAAAAAAAAGGTTAATTATTATTTTTATATTTTAACATACTAAACATGTTAAATTTTTGGAGTATCCACGTAAGATATTTTATTTGCAACGAAAAACTTTGATTTTTATATATTTATATAAAATTATTAAAATACGTAATTTTCAAGTGATTAGATTTCAAATAATTGATTGAAATTTTTAAAATTAAATAAGAGATATGATTTTATCTTAACTTTCGAGATATTAATGCTATTTGAATTCTTTCTTTACTTTTTTTTTGGTTACAATTCCTTTTTTACTCTACATACATAAGAAATATGATATTTTTGCTTTCATGACCCTTTTTCTTAGTTACATAAGAAAGCTAAAAATAAATTACATCATAAAGGAGTCTTGGTTGATCAAGATTCCTTGTTCACATCATATAAGAGTAAACTAAGTAATGAACATTGGAAAGTCATTAGAAGAGTTCTGGCTATTTAAACAAAAAAAAAAAAGAACTTGATTTTTTTTAGTCAGATTATTCGATCGTTTTAAAAGGCTATATAGATGCAAGTAGGATTACTAGTAAAAGAGAAAACAAATTCACATCAAGTTGGATCTTTACTCTTTGAGAAGCTGTAATAAGCTAGATCTTAAATAAACAAACTTGCATTTTATATTCCACCATGAACTCTGAGTTTATTGCTTTGATGTATGTAGGTAAGGATGTTGTTTGGTATAAAGTTGTGGCCATAACCTATGCCAACCATCTCCATGCATTGTGATAGTGAGACTATAATGTTTAAAGCATACAATAATATTTATAATGAAAAATCTGGATATACCAGCCTTAAACATAAATATATTCAAGAGTTGATCATTAGTGGAGTTATAACTATAATATATGTAAAGTCTGTAGATAATATAGTTGATGTACTCAGTAAAGTATTATTGAGAGATGTGATAAGAAAATGGTGGTTGTTGAGACCAACAATAATAAATCCTACTCAAAATAAATTAAAACTGTAGTATAAATGAGTAAAGTTGTTTCCCAAGAGATTGATTAGATTTATTTTTCTGCAAAATATTTAAAATGTAAAATAGGGATTTCGTTGTAGTGAGAATAAAAAGGAAAATATATTAAAATGTAGTAGAGAAAAATCAATATGATGAAAATATCCAATCAAAGAAATAATCTTAGAATGGGTTCATTGAATTGATCATTGATGTAAGAATGAGTTCTTTTAATCTTTACTAAATTGGTTAGGTTATTGGTACGACCTAACAACCTATCCCTCCTTACTTCTTCGATAATCAGGATACGATCTCTAATTATTTCTCTTGTCAGTTAAACAACCTTAGATACGATCTTAAGATTTAATTTACTAACAGCATTGAAAACTAGAGAGACTACCAATTCTAACCAACAAACACACATGTAGGTTCATTTAAGCTAGATTATATATCTTCTTAATATAGAATCGAAATCCTATCTGAAATCATTTATGTTATTTACCACTTATATTAGAATGCCTAAACAATTACGGATTCAGGTTTCTAATTGGTGATATATTATCCTGACAATTGAACAAATTACCCTTTTTGCACAACCAATCAAAACAATAATTTAAAAAAGAACAGAAGACATATAAATAATAAAGATATAAAAGAATAAGATAAAACTAATTAGATCTCACAATTCTTAAAGAACCCAAACTTTAATTATCCTTTGGCTAGACTAAAAACTTAGCAAGCTATAAGTTCAAAGAAAAATACAAAAGAAAAATATAAAATTGTATCTATGATAATGATTCCAGATGATGTCTCTCTATAGTCTTCTCTTAGTCTATAAATACTAAATATCCTAGTTCCAGAATCTGTTTTCAAAGGAAAGTTCTCTGATTGAGTTTGATTACAATTAAACTTCTTTCCTTTTCCACCACTTGCCAAAGACAGTAATTGCAAATCTCTTCCTTAATAATTAAAATCTCTCACTTGCCATCTTTAGACTGTTTAAGTTAACTTCAGCTACAAGGGATAGATCTTGACTTGAATTTCAAAATTTCTTCTGATTTTGTGACTTGAGCAGAATTTGCAGCTTTTAATCCATATTGTCTATTTTCCTTCATTCACAATACAAATAGAAAATATAAGTCAAATCCAAAAATTAAGCATATAAAAGAATTTAAATCATGAGAAAATATGACAATTAATATGTCTAATATGCAACTTATCAAATTCTCCCACACCTAAACCTTGCTTGTCCTCAAGCATACAATAGTCTAAATTCATAATCTTTTCTCATCATTCCTTCATACTCTTCCTATACTCATCCAAAACACACTCCTTTCAAGAATCAAAACAAAAGTTTTTAAAGCGAATTCTCATAACACACATGAATAACATCTTAATGACTCGATTAAATTCATAAAGTACATAGGATCTAACACCCTCGCAATTGGATTTCACTCATCACACTCTTAGTGTTTAAGGTATATATCAATGAACTCTCAAGTCACTGCATAGAAGATTTCTTACCATAAGCTTGCAAATTCATCACATCTCTTCCACCAATGAATGAATTAAGATGCAAAAACCTAAGGGTCTAAAAGGGTTGTAATGGGGTTTAGGTAAGGTATGATAAAGGATTTTTGGGTTAGAGAAATTGAAAGAATCATACAAAACTTTTCACATAAAACTCAAATCAATGATTTCTAAAGACTGCTCTTCAATCATGTAATTTTCAAAACTAACTTCCAAGCAATAAAAATCCTACTTCTCTTTCTCTTCATTTATTCAATATTTTTTTTCTTCATTTTTCTTTTCTTTCTTTTTTTTTTCAACTTTTTTTTTCTATTTTTTTCGAAAGAGAAAAACTCAATGGAAATAATAGCTTGGAACACTAAATTTTCAACATGTTGCAATCTTTCCAGAAATATTTTGAAGTTTCATGTGCATAAGTCTATATGATTTTTCAATTCAAGGTTCAAAAAGAGGGAAATCAACAAAAAAGGTTTGTTATGGTTTGTAACTTGGTTTAATCCAAAGAAAATGTCAGGCTCAAAGTGGTTTCTCTAAGGGTTAATAATAATAAGGGTAGGATTGAAAAGAAAGGTATAATGTCAAGAAAAATGGTTTAACCTAAATGCCCGTATTTGATTTATTGCATCTTATTCATTAAAGATGTTGATTAAGACATGTATGACAGAGCAAGTTCTAGAATAATCAACTATGCATGACAGTCACACAAACAAAGAAATGGAGCATGATGTAATGAATGCTCATAGGCTCAATTCTCACCAAAAATGGTTTTTATGTGCTAGATCTTATACACTATTTCATCTAATGAATCAAAAGTAACTAATCACAGTGTATTAATGAGAATTTAAAACTATGAAAATAATTTTTTTTTTGTGATAAGCATTAGAAAAATCTAGAATTCAAAGAAATTACAAACATTAGCTAATGTACCTTTTGGAACAAGAATTTTTTATTTATTTAATTAATTTTTTTTTTTGGATTTACAAAAATTTTCATGAAAATTAATCAAGAATGAAAGGAAAAGAAAGCAGACATCAAAGACACAATTAAATACCCTCCCCCACACTTAAACTATACATTGTCCCCAATGTATCAAATAAATGCTCATTAACTTTAAAAGATCACCAGAATAAAGAAGCTTCCCTGAAAAATATTGAGCAGTGTGAAGTATTGCGTTGATTTTGACGACTTTGTCAATCCGAGCACGCTCACGAGCGGAAGAAGCTCCTTGAATTCCGCTAATAACCATAGAAAAATTTATCACCCCGTACGATTGTTAATCTCCAAATAAAAATAATTACACCAAATCAGATAATGTTAATAATAAAAAAAAAGTATAGTTAAAATTTGTCGATTAAGTAAAGTAACCACCTCAAAAAAAATTATTTTTTTATTTTTATTATTATTATTATTATTATTATTATTTTTGTAGTTTTTTATTTTTTTATTTTTTATTATTATCATTATTATTTTTAATCGAAAAAAATAAAAAATAAAAACAAAAGATCAGTCGATGGTTGCTGGAGAAGCTTGAAGCTCGGTTGCTGGTGGAGGTATCGTCGCCGGTGCTGCAATCAGTGGAGGGAATCAACGGGTCGCTTTTGTCGGAGTTTGTTCTGTTGTATGGAAACTGTAGAGCTGTGCTGCCAGTGTAGGACTGTTGATGCTCTGCTGTTAGTTGAGCTTGGATTGCTGCAAATCTCGATTCCGATGGGTTCTGCAACGGCACTACTGCTGGTCTCAGGTGCTGTCGGTGTAGGAATGCGGTGCCGATTTTGGAACTGAAGGTGCTGGGAGATGACCGGCGGATGCTGTGAATTGTTGCTGAATGCAGACTGGAGAAGGCTGAAGCTTGGTGAGAGGGGATTGTGGGAGCTGCTGGTGGAGATGGGCTGCTGTAGTCGGTTTGTGGAGAAGGGACGATGCTCGCAACAGCTCTGTTCGGCTGGAGTTATGGGTCTCGGTTTTACTGATGGTGTGATACAGGAGCTTGGAGAGAGGCAAGATCGCGGCTGCCACTGCTAGAAGGGGTCGGAGTTGCTGGGTTCGGTTGAACTAGTGCTGCTGATGGCGTGAAGAAGGGTGCGGTTGTTGTTGGTCGGAGGGGCCGCCGGATCTGTTGCAGATGTCTGAATGTATCGGTTGCCGGTGAACTGTTGTTGCCTGGACTATGAAGACATGCAAGAAACCTGCAAGATGAAAATAATAATAATAATAATAATAATAATAATAAAATAAAAGAAAGGGAAGAAAATAAATATTTTTTTTTCTTTTTAAGGCGGAAGATGGTTTTGAATAGGGCGTCGGCATGCCCTATTCAACCATAGCTTCTGTAATTTTTTTTTTTTTTTAAAACAGAAGTCTTCTCAACATAAGGTGTGGACACACCCTACTCAAACGCAGCTATTTTTTTTTTTTTTAAGAACACCAAAACACATAAATCTTCTTTATTATTAATAAAACAACAAAAATTAAGAAAAAAATTTGCTAAACAGAAAATAAAGAGAAATTTTTGGGTTGCCTCACAAACAGCGCCTTTCTTTAAAGTCTTTGGCTAGACATAATCATGCTCAATTATATGTTAGACATTCCAACCCAATTCGTTCAACTTCATGCACTTGTAAACCTTCGTAAAAAGGCTTTAAACGATGACTCTTAACCTTAGAGATCTGACCTGTATCCAAACTTTGAATTTCAATTTTACCACAAGGAAACACGTTAGTAACAATATAAGGGCCTAACCATCTAAAACGAAATTTACTAGGAAATATTTTTAATTTAGAATGAGATAGTTTAACTTTCTGACCAATATAAATTTTTTTTTAGAAACCATATGATCATGAAAGATCTTTATCTCTTTCTTGTAAATCACAGAGCTTTCATAGGCATGATTAATATTAAACTTAATGATTTCATCATCAAATTCCATTGTGAGTGTACCATCATGCACATCAATTTTAGTCCTAGATGTTTTTAGAAAAGGTCTTCCCAACAAAATTAAAGATCTAGATAAGTCATCATCCTCCATATCAAGCACATAAAAATCAGCAGGAAAGATCAATCCATTTACTTGTACCAGAACATCCTCTAGAACACCTTCAGGATAAACGTTAGATCTATCAGCAAGCTGAATAATCACACCAGTCTCTTTTAATGGTCCAACATTCAAAGATTTATAAATAGACAGAGGCATGACATTAATTGAAACTCCTAGATCTAACATTGCTCTTTCAATTTTAAGATTATCTACCTTACAAGGGATAGTAAACATACTTGAATCCTTGCATTTAGAAGGTAACTTTTTCTGGAGGACAGCTGAAACATTCTCACCCATGCTCACAAATTCATTACCTTTCAGTTTCCTTTTGTTGATGCACAATTCCTTGAGAAATTTGACATATCGAGGTAGTTGTTTAATTACATCAAGTAAAGGGATATTTACCTCAACCTTACGAAAGATGTCAAAAATCTCCTTTTTCTGCTCCTCTTTTTTGGATTTAGATGATCTATAAGGGAAAGGAGGAATTGGTGCAAAAACTTTTTGTTTCTCGCCATTAGATTCCTTAGGTTGATCCAACTGTGGCTGGGATGCAGTAACTTTCTTTTCAGCTTCTTCCTCTGGAATGCGCTTTCGGGTTGTCTTGCTAGACTCCCCTAACTCAGTTCCACTCCTCAAGGTCATTGCGCTAACATTCTGTTTAGGGTTGATAACTGTTTGTGAGGGCAATTTTCCTTGAGATTTCAGTCTATTCATAAAAATGGCTAGCTGACTCATTTGATCCTCCAGCTTCTTGATGTTGGTCCTTGTCTCCTGTTGAAATTGTTGTGTGTTAATTGCAAGTGATTTAACAATTTCTTTAAGATACATACCTGAACTTGAAGATGGTTGATGATGTTGTTGTTGTGGAGCAGACTGACTATATTGAGAATTCTGAAAATGAGGCCTTACTCCATAGCTAAAGTTGGGATGATTTCTCCACCTTGGGTTATAAGTATTTGAATATGGATCGTGATTCCTTTGTAGTGGACCTGAAAATCCTCCAAATGCATTTGCATGCTCATGAGTTTATCTTGAAGTGTGGGGCACATGTCAATTTGGTGGCCAGTAGCAGCACAAATTTCACAGGCTTTAACTTGTTGTACATTTCTCATTCTTATAGCCAATTGTTGAACAACAGATGTTAGATTAGCTATTTGACTTTCAAGAGAATGTGTATTTACCTCGTTTACTCTTCTATGAGGTATGTCTTGTCTGAACCCAAACTGTTGGGAGTTGGCAGCCATGGTGGAAATCAAATCTCTAGCCTCTTTAGGCGTCTTGTTCACAATCGCACCTCTACTAGCTGCATCCATCATCCTTCTTTCCATGGGTATCAATCCTTCATAAAAGTATTGAATTAAGAGCTGATCAGAAATCTCATGTTGAGGACAACTTGCACAGAGTTGCTTAAATCTTTCTCAGTATTTATGAAGAGTCTCAATGTCTTTCTGTTTGATTCCACATATTTCTCTTCTAATACTGGCAACTCTTGAAGCAGGAAAAAATTTTTCCAAGAATAGTCTCACCATTTCAATCCACGTGGTTACAGAGCCAGGAGGTAAATAGAACAACCAATCTTTTGCTCTATCAGCTAGTGAGAATGGGATAGCTCGCATTTTGATTTGCTCTTCAATAACTCCTTGTGGTTTCAGGCTTGCACATACCACATGAAATTCTTTTAAGTGCTTGTGAGGATCTTCGTTCTCAAGACCATGAAACTTGGGAAGCAAATGGATCAAACCTGATCTTAATTCAAAATCTGTTTGCAAAGTTGGATAATGATGCAAAGGGGTTGTTAATTGACAGGTGGTGCAGCCAACTGCCTTAAGGTTTGCTCTTCTTCAGCCATTATTTCTTTAGTCTCAAAATCACTAAATGAATTGGCCAAATCAAGTGCTAAATTCAGTCCAGGAGATGAAGATGTAGCTTCTTGTGCTTTCTGAAATTTAGCTTCCTTCCTATTCCTCTTAGCTTTCTTTTCAATCTCAGTGTCGTACGAGATTAATTCACCTGCACGAAAAGAACGAGGCATCAAAATAAATCTAATTAAAAATCAATCCCCGGCAACGGCGCCAAAAATTGGTGGTTGTCGAGACCAACAATAATAAATCATACTCAAAATAAATTAAAACTGTAGTATAAATGAGTAAGGTCGTTTCCCAAGAGATTGGTTAGATTTATTTTTCTACAAAATATTTAAAATGTAAAATGGGGATTTTGTTGTAGTGAGAATAAAAAGGAAAGTATATTAAAATGTAGTAGAGAAAAATCAATATGATGAAAATATTTAACCAAAGGAATAATCTTAGAATGAGTTCATGAAATTGATCATTGATGCAAGAATGAGTTCTTTTAATCTTTACTAAATTGGTTATGGTTATTGGTACGACCTACCAACCTATCTCTCCTTACTTCTTTGATAATCAGGATACGATCTCTAATTATTTCTCTTGTCAGTTAAACAACCTTAGATACGATCTTAAGATTTAATTTACTAACAGTATTGAAAACTAGAGAGACTACCAATTCTAACCAACAAACACACATGTAGGTTCATTTAAGTTAGATTATATATCTTCTTAACATAGAATCGAAATCCTATCTGAAATCAATTATGTTATTTACCACTTATATTAGAATGCCTAAACAATTACAGATTCAGGTTTCTAATTGGTGATATATTATTCTGACAATTGAACAAAGGGCCCTTTTTACACAATCAATCAAAATAATAATTTAAACAAGAACAGAAGACATATAAATAATAAAGATATAAAAGAACAAGATAAAACTAATTAGATCTCACAATTCTTAAAGAACCCAAACTTTAATTATCCTTTGACTAGACTAAAAACTTAGCAAGCCATAAGTTCAAAGAAAAATACAAAAGAAAAATATAAAATTGTATATATGATGATGATTCCAGATGATGTCTCTCCATAACCTTCTCTTAGTCTATAAATACTAAATATCCTAGCTCCAGAATCTATTTCCAAAGGAAAGTTCTCTGATTGAATTTGATTACAATTAAACTTCTTTCCTTTTTCCACCACTTGCCAAAGACAGTAATTACAAATCTCTTCCTTAATAATTAAAATCTCCCACTTGCCATCTTTAGACTGTTTAAGTCAACTTCAGCTATAAGGGATAGATCTTGACTTGAATTCCAAGATTTCTTCTGATTTTGTGACTTAAGCAGAATTTGCAGCTTTTAATTCATATTGTCCATTTTTCTTCATTCACAATACAAAATAGAAAATATAAGTCAAATCCAAAAATTAAGCATATAAAAGAATTTAAATCATGAAAAAATATGACAATTAATATGCAACTTATCAGAAAATGTCAATAGAAATGAAATTTCAATCAATTAATTAGGTATCAGTAATAAGAACCTAACTTTAGTTTAGTAACCTCTAAACTTAAAGTTCAATAGATAATAACAAGTCGCTGCTGCATATGTCTGTTTAGCTCTTAATTGTCATTCTTAAACTATTTAGTCAAGTGTTTTTTTTTTAACGATTTTGGAAGATGAGTTATACTTTTTACGGAATTACAACAAAATGTTCATAGCAAAAGGGACATATAAAAAAACTCCACCTAGGTGATCATAAAAGTAGTACCGTTTTCAAACAAGAAATTGGTATTTTTTTTTTTTTTTGTAAAATGATTATGATTATAGGACTATCACATGACCATAATAGTGTTGCAAGGGTAAGTAGACAAGTCTTATGCGTGTCATATTATTAAAACTAACTGTGAGAATTGTGGTTCAATTTGCAAGCACCATTAACTTTGTTAGAAATTAAGATATGAATATTAATAGAAGATTCAATATCAAGAGATACATTTTTTAAACAAACATTTCAAATTAGTAGGAGCATGCTAAATAGTTTAAAATGTTAAGTAGTTTGAAATGTAATGTTTTGAATATTAAAAGTTCCATATTAGGAAAGAAAAGATACAAAAAGTCTTTATATATGAAAGTCTTATAATATTTAATATATTCTCTAAAAGCCTTAGTCTTTGGATTATGGGCATGGCTATGAGATTTTCACCTTTATATTTAATTATAAAGGGCATTTAGGCATTTTGGGCCTACGAAATTCAATAAAAAAAATTAATTTTGAAATTTAATTTTTTACTTTTGAAAAATTAAATATCTGCCAAAGGTTATGTATAATAGACATAACTTATGAGAAGTGGCCAAAAATTATATCTAACAAATGTAATTTGTCTAAAGTGGTGAAAGGTTACATAACATACATAACTTGATTAAAAAGGTTTATTTTGCACAAAATATGTCTATTCAAAATGTTTATTAATCATTATAAATTTTTAGACTTGAGTGCTTAATTTTTATCTTTAGTTTCATGCTTGTATTCGAGAGAGTTCGAAATTTTTTTGTATCTTAAAAAAATTTAAAATTCTTAAAAAATAATTAATATTCACACCTCAAAATTCTTTCTCTGTGTTATTCTTTTTCTAGCAAAACTTGTTACTGCTTCTTGCCAAGGTCTGAAAAGATTAAAGATACAATAATTATAAAAAATATGCTTCCCAAACTTCACATTCTTGCTTCCACTTGGGACAGCTTGGGAACCAGTGGACCGAAAGTCTGTTGGCATAGGCTAGTCCGATTTTTGAACCACATTCCCAATTCCCGAAGACTTCTTCGTCACCTGGTTTGCCACTTAAAGCACATTGCCTACTCTCTCTATGCTTTTCAT
This sequence comes from Firmiana major, assembly GCA_033439115.1. Taxonomy (NCBI): domain Eukaryota; kingdom Viridiplantae; phylum Streptophyta; class Magnoliopsida; order Malvales; family Malvaceae; genus Firmiana; species Firmiana major. Next base: position 14,681,066 of record CM065911.1, on the reverse strand, counting down.
TTGTTTGTTACTTTTGTCATTTGCTTTTTATTTTTGAAAGGAAAAATAAATACATTCGAAAACAAAAAAATACTATAATATTTTTAAAAAATATCGATAAAATATGTAATTTTATTTTAATGTAAATTATTATGTTATAATTCATGTGACATTTTATTTTTGCAGTTTTAATCCATTATCATTCTATCTCTTTACCTTCTTACTTTTATTTTTCAATAATATCTTTTTTAAAACATAAAAAATAAAAAAAAGTAGCAAAAATATCAAAAAAACTGTTGCCCTAGGAGAGATGTATAAATGTTAGCCCTCCAATCAGTTAATGCTTCGTTTGGATGTACGATAAGATCAATTATAGTGAGTGAAGTTGGATACTGTAACAGTGAAATTAAACTCAGTGGTGGAATATGCGTTTTGATAATTGTCCAAAAAGATTGCTAAAGGAGTAGGAAGGTTGCAAGCAAGAGTAAGGTTGCTAAAGGAGGAGCAAAATTTTTCAAACTTTTAATAATTGTCCAAAAAGATTTTTTTTAGAAAAAAAAAAACTATGGGTTAACGGCACGTATTCCAATTGAATTAGAAAAAATGTGGTAGCATATTTGAAAAAGGTGAAGAGCAAGAATGTAACGACCATGATTAAGTTTACTGAAAGACGAGTAGTTTTTTTTTTTTAATTTTTAAAAATTTTTACCAGGAAAAAAGAAAAAAAATATTTTGGGTCACCACACCAGCATACATTCCAAATAAGCCAAAAAGACTTGTGGACATGTATTTGAGAAAGGTGGGAGTAGGAAGGTACCGAGCAAAATTTAAAGCAATTGAAATCTAGTTTTTTTTTTAAAAAAAAAAAAACTCTTGGCTTCTAACGTTCATTGCAGACGACTGAAAAAAAATGTGTAGTCTCGTACTTGAAAAAAATGGTGAATAAGATTTAAAGTTAAGTAAAGATGAATAAGATTTTTTAAATTTTTATTTTTTTCAAAGAATTAAAAAAAAAACCCTAACATGTCTTACATTGATATCAACATATAAATTTATAATGACCTCTTTCAACAAGCTATTTTTATATTAAACCCATTAAAAAACAATTAAAAAACAATTGTTCTTTGACTAGTTAAATTTCAACATTTCTTCCCTGCAAATAAATGTAAAAAATAAATAAATATCAATAAGCGGATCGCATTTAATCATTTTTTTTTCTTAAAAGCCCAAAAAGTTTGAAGTCAAATTTGATTAGATTACTTACTAAAGAAAACCAGCAACTACTACTACTACTATTAAACCCCTCGATAAAATATCACAATTATCCACTCCAATTTTGATAAAACACAAATTGATCTAAAAAATAACTGCAAGCAAAGATTTATGTATAAGTTTTATTTAATGTTTGATTTGGACAGTAAGTGATGTCTGGTTATAACAACCATTTAGACAAAGCTTATGATCTCAATAATTCATAAGAGACAACTAATGTTATTATTATTAATTTCGATGATCATGATTTAATCTCTGATAACTTGCAGTGTCGAAAAATAGGAGCTTTCCTTATGTTGACAGTTAATATAGTTAGGATGTAGATATTTATGTTAGCTATAACTGGCATAACTGCATAACAACTAAGATGACTATTCAAGATCTTTCCTCTTTGTAAAACCAGTATATAAAGTGAATATTTAGTTGTAGAGAGAAACATAGAAACTAGATATAACAATCTTCTTCAAGAAATTATAATTCTTCTCTACTTTTCTGTTCTTATATTTTTCTCTTGTATTTCTTTCATTGTATCAGATGCTGACTATGGAAAGTGGTAGTGAGTCATCGGTGGTTAAAGAAACATCTCTTGTGGTGCAGAATCCATGATCACAGAGTATTACCGTCAAACTTGAAGATAACAACTATCTCTTATGGAAACAACAAGTCACAGTAACCTTGAGAGGATATGGCTAAAGGGCTATATAGATGGTAAGCAAACTATTCCTTTGCTAGATTCACCTGAATATGAGATCTATGATAGGCAAGATCAGTTACTTGTTTCTTGGCTGCTTTCTTCCATAAGCAACCAAATCTTGCCTAGTTTCGTAGGTTATGACACTACTAGAAGTCTTTGGGATGCTACAATTGAGTACTTTGCATCTCAAACCAATGCAAAAGTCATGCAATATAGACGATAATTGCAGAATGTCAAGAAGGGTAGTCTTAGCTTGAAAGATTATATTCTTAAAGTTAAATCTTTGTGGGATACTTTACAATCTTGTGGGTGTCACTGACTGATAATGAATTAGTGCACACTACTCTATTTGGTTTGGGAGTTGAATATGATGTCATTTTAGCAATTATATCAACTCAAAAAGATTTACCAGATTGAAATACAACTTTTGCATTACTATTTTCCACTAAATCAAGAATTATGTAGAATGTTACTCTTATTGATTCTACAATACCTTCTGTTAATTTGACTACACAACAGAAGAAATCTTTTTCTGATATTGGCAGAGGTCATAGAGGTTGGTCTCCTGATGGAACCAGAATTTTTAGAGGCAGAACACGAGGTAGAGGTTTTTCTATTGGTTTCAAGCCTCAATGTTAGCTTTGTGAAAAAGTTGGGCACACTGTTCATAGATCTTTTCATAGGTTTTATTAGGGATGTAAATGGGTAGTGTGTAAACGGGTACCCGATACTACCCGCCCCGTTTAAGTCGGATTCGGGTACCGATAAACGGGTTTTAATCGGGTTCGGGTAGTAATTTCACTACCCGTGACGGGTTCGGGTAGGGTTCGGGTAGTACTCTTCGGATACCCGGTACCCGAACCCGATTAATTTAATCGGGTTATTAATCGGGTTCGGGTACCCGAACCCGGTACCCGAACCCGTTTATTTTTTGCTTACAAAATATAATTTTTAAGGTTGTGGGGATTTGAACATTTATCTTTTAAACTTTATACAATGAACTTGTCAAGTAAATCATAACTTATATTTGACATAATGTGTTCTAAGAAATATTTATACAATAAAATTATGTGTCTAAAAAAAATTAGTAATTAGCATAATAAAAATAATTATGAAATTAAAATAATTGATTATACTTAAAATAATAAGTTTTAAAATTTTAAATATAATGTACTAAAATTAAATTTAAAAAAATTCATAATTAGTTAAAATGCAATTCTTACACATTAATGATTAGTCATTTGCATATATGATATCAATTTATAGTATATTTATATGATACAAATTGTATTTAAAATTGTAATTTTCAATTTTAATAAAACATTGTTGACTAAAAAAATTAATAAAAAATAATAATAAAATAAATAATTGTGAAATTAAATTGAGTTAATTATGCTTAAGATAATATGTCTTAAAATTTTAAATACGAGTTACTGAAATTGAAATAATAAAAGTTTCATATTTAGTTAAAATCAAATTCTTATATATATATATATATATATATATATATATATATAAATATATATATATATACACACTAATATAGTATTTGTATATGATATAAATTATACTTAAAATTGAAATTATCAATTATAGTAAAACATTTTTTAGTTAAAAAATTAATGAAACATTATAATAAAATAATTATGAAATTAAATTAGTAAATTATGTTTAAGATAATAAGTATTTAAATTTTAAATATAAACTACTGAAATTAAAATGATAAAAGTTTCAAATTTGATTAAGATGTAATTCTTGCAAATTGACCATTTACATGTATTATATATGATACTAATATAGTGCATGTATATGATACAAATTGTATTTAAAATTGAAATTATTAATTATAATAAAACATTGTTTACTCAAAAAAATCAATGATTCAAATTAAAATTTTAAGTATATGATAAATTGATAACTTTATATTATAGTATATGATATTATAGTATAATTATAATATATGATATTATAATATATGATCATTTTACATATATGATACTATAGTATATGTATATGATACAAATTGTAATGAAAATATTAATTATCAATTTAAGGTCTACATCTTTTTAATCATTTAATATTATTATCATTGATTAAATTAATTTACATTACATAAATATATCATAACTTCATAAGAAATCAAATGTATCAAATTAGAAATATTATGGTATATATTATGCACTCATAATAGTTTCAAGTTACTTGTTGAACTATTAAAGTTTGTTTAATTATGATGGAACATGTATGTTTTTATTTAATTTTATGTTTTTGATTTTTGATGTTAGAATAATTTTTTTCATAGTCGGGTTTCGGGTTCGGGTTATTAAACGGGTTGTCAAAATATAAATTGAATAATCGAGTAATTACACGGGTTCGGGTATTTAACGGATAGTGCAAAATTTATTAGGGTAGGGTTCGGGTAATTGTTTCAAAAATTAATCGGGTAATTATAGGGTTCGGGGTCAGGTAGTCCAAAATTAACGGGTACCCGTTCCGTTTACATCCCTAGTGAGTAGTCATCGAAGAAGGCTTAATCCGAACACTTTGAAGGCATTGATGTGTTGCCAAAATTGGTTAAGGAGTGATGTAGGAGGTAAATAATTTATTTGTTATAACTCTTTTTATTTTATTTGTTTCTTTTTCAAAAGTAGTCTATTATTATATTTTAGCTCAAGACTAATATTTTATTTATTTTGTTTGTAGGAGCATCTACAACTATGGATTCAAGTGACATTTTTAATAATGATGAAGAATGAAGATTTATCATGATTCCAATAAACTTCAAATATGCTTTTTAATTTTCACTTAAATTATGTTTGTTTGTAGTTTCATAAATATGTTTTTATGATTTGTTTATTTGCTATGGTTTCAAGTGGTTTGTTGAATTATTAAAATTTGTTTAATTATGATAGAATATGTATGTTGTTGTTTAATTTTTATTTTTGATTTATACAAAATTAGATGACTTTTTTTGGGTTTCGGGTTCGGATTACTAAACGGGTTGTCAAATTATGAGTTGAATAATCGGGTAATTAATCGGGTTCGGGTAATTAACGGGTAGTATAAAATTTATTCGGATAGGGTTCGGGTAGTACCTTAAAAAAATAATCGGGTTTTAATCGGGTTCGGGTTTTATAATTGTTAATCGGGTTCGGGTTCGGGTACCTCAAAATTAGCGGGTACCCGCCCCGTTGACATCCCTAGGTTTTATATTTCTTTCAATACTGATCCCGGTGAATCTTTTCCTCAAAACAGAAACACTCATGTTTTTTGTTAGAATCAAGTTCACATTGTAGAAGCTATGCTTGCAACTCCTGAAACAATTTCTGACTCATCCTGGTATCCTGATTCTAGTGCTACGAATCATGTTACAAAGGTTGCTGAGAATCTAAACTTGGGGTCTGGTTATCATGGTAATGGTAAGGTTCATATGAGAAATAGTGTTGGACTTAATATTGAAGGTATTGGTGTAAGCTCCATGAATTTCCTTGTATTCGAAATTGATTATGATTAGCAGAGTAAACAAATGAAATTAAAGGTGCGCATAATGGTGGATAATTAATTGAAATTATATCTTAACATGAAAGACTTGGATAAGTTTAATTAATTAAAATATTTTTAACTGGAAGAACAAATAATTGTGAGGAATAGAAATAAATTGTTAGGAACTGGATTAAGGAATCAATATTCCTCTATTATAGGTAAGTGAAAATATTAAACAAAAATCCATTTTTAAATACTATGTGGGAAATTTATTAAGTATATATATAAATGTAATATTTTATTTATTCTTCAAGTCAAGTATATGGGTATATATATATGTGTGTGTGTGTGTGTGTATGAATAAATATACATATATATATATATATATATATATATTATATTCACAACCCATAGCCATCGGTATAATTGCATGAAGGAAAAATACATAATGGATGCATTAAGGGAAATATCATGAAGAAAAGGTTGGCTCCATTTCTTTAAAGCCAACTCGAGCTGACATTGTTATTTGTTGGTCGAAATGTTCGGTAGAAAGAGTTTGAAATGGATGGTGATGTTGCCTGACAGCATAAGGAAATGTTGAACAAAAATTGATGAAATTGAAGAATGTCGTGTAACTTGTTGTTGCTTGGAGCAGCTGAATGGAAATAAGGAAATGGCGGTAGTGGCTCTCGGTGAAAAAGCAGAGAAGCAATAGAAACGAGAAACAGGAGAAGGACCACAGCAGCTATAGGGTAATCATGGCCATCGATCAGCACCTACTGTTTAGATGGAAGAAGGAAGAATCAAGGTAGAGTTAGTCCCGTGATTGCTGCTGTAAATTGTAGCAGTGGAAACAGACATTAAGGCTGATTAGCAGGCAAAACAATATAGATGTGCATCGATTTTTAAGAAGCAAGTGGATGAAGTTGAATAAACAAATATAAAGAAACTAAAGATGATAGCTAAAGGACCAAAAGGAAATGAAGAGGAAGCTGTGAAAAGGTCTGAAAAACTGATGAGAAAGATGGTCAGTGAACTGAAACCGAGGAGCTGGAATTTACAGTGCATGGGACAAACCAAAACATGAGTGGGAGTGGCTGGAAATAAAAGAAGGAAAGAAAAGAAAGATGATGGTTACTAGGTGGGAGAAAAATGAAGTGGGAGCAATTGGGAACAATCTGAAACACGAAAGGGAAAGAAATAGAGAAGACATGAAAAGGCTGGATGGACTGAAAGGAAATAAAAATTAGGAACTGAAGTGTGCAGCCTACTGAAAAATAAAAAGGAAACAATCGAAGTAGGTAGAGCAGTAAAAAAAAAGGGAAATGAAAAGAAGTGGTGAGAAGGCATGATGGCTTGTTAACTTAATAGTAAGAAGAGCAGGAAAACGTGTGTAGATGCTGAAAAACAGAGGATATGGCCAAAGAAAAATATATGGCAGAAAACTGATGAAGCCGGGAGGAGAATAGGGAGAATGCTGTGTTTGTGCGTGAAAGAAAAGAGAGTAAGCCGAGCTTCCTTCTCCAAATTTACTAAAGAATTCAAGCTAGTTTTCTATTCAACTTCATTGTCACTGTTTTATAGCCATCGTCCTCCCTAACTTATCCCTGCTCATCACTATTGCTCCTTGTTGTGCCACGTTATTGCCACTCATCCCCACACCACGTTACCCTCCTCACTTTGCTACTGGTTACTGCAACCTTGCACCTTTTTACTGCTGCCTTGCTTCGGTTAAGCAATAAAAGAGAAGGAAGTGTAAGGTTGAATGAATCAAAGAAAGCCGAGAGAAGGAAAGAAGACAGAACCGAGAGGTCTGATGTTAAGGCAAGTTGAGACAATGGAATGTAAGGGTTGTGAAGACGGCCTTGAAAATAAAGTTGGAATGGGGGATCAGGAACGAGACCGAGAAGAGAGCTAGAGTAGGGGATGTTCCCCGGAGGCCAAGCTGTGCTGCAAGGAGGCTGTGTGGAGCCACTGAATAGACGATGAAGCTTGTTCCTTTCTTACCTAGGCAGTGAGGCGAGATAGAGGAGAGTACGCAGAGGTGAAGCCAAACGTCTGAGGCACATAGGAAACTGGAAACAGAGGACGTTGGATTCGAAGCAGTGGCGAACATGGTGCTGGAAATGGTGATGCAGGGAACGAAACAGCCTAGAGGGAAAGACAGAGTGAAGCCAAGAGGTGAGATGATGGTGGTATCGGGAACAGGGGAAACGGTAGGAGAAGATGGTGAGGTCGAAAAGTGAGGAAATAGATAGAGGAGAAATGAATGAACAGTAGACGAGCGAAGAAGAAAGGAGAAAGAAATAAAAATTAGCGGGAAAAGGAAAAATAATTTTTTTTTTAAAGAAGAAGAAGAAGAAGGAATGTATATTTATTTATATATTATTACTGTGTGTGTATATAATAATAATAATAATAATAATAATAATAATAATAAAATTTAAGATGGATCAGAGCATACAAGGAATTTGGGTAATTCGAGTGATAGACTACTTGAAAAATATTATTGCAATTACAAGTACGAATTTTCGGGGGAAATAAACAGAATAAAGCTGACTCACTGACTCGCAACGTTGAGGCATTGAGGACTACAGACAGCCATCAAGGTAAGAAAAATTTTCGTTACTACTAGAGATAAATATGTGTAATTTTCGTATATTTGTAGAGATAAAATTTTACGTTGAATTTCGCAGTACCGAAATTACCGAAAAATCTATGTCGAATTTTATGATTCCGAAAATTAGAGATTTTAGCCTAGTTGAACAAACCAAATTTTACCAATCAAATTTAAGTGGTTTGCATAGATTCTAATGTGGCATAAATTCTGTTTAAAACCAAAAATCTCGAATTTTAAATTTTCATAGACTATTTTCTGGGATTTTATCCTAAAAGGGGCTAGTAAGTCTGTTTTGAATTGCTTTGTGAAACAAATTGAATTTATATGTGATTTGAGAAAAAATGATATGATTTTAAAGAAATACTGATGTGATGTGCTTGAGTGCGTGCTGACTGTGCGTCGCACGGTTCGACTCGCACTGATTTTGAGACAAAGGCGTTGGTGAGATCATGTTGCACTGTTGATGTTATCGTATAACGTTGTCACAACAGTCGTTGTTTGTGGGCCGAGGAGGGGTGGCCATAGTCGACCGAGCTAGTCCGTTACATTAAGATTATACTACACTGTTAATCTTACCGTGTAACGATGTCACAACAGTCATTGTTTCTGGGCTCACAGGTAGAGCTGGCAAAAGTTGGCCCGAGCCCGAAAACCCGCCCGAGCCCGCCCGAGACCGAACCCGAGACGGGACCGAATTGACCAAAAAGTCAAAGGCCCGAGCCCGAGAAAAGCCCGACCCGAAAAAGCCCGAGCCCGATAAAGCCCGAGTCCGAAAAAGCCCGAGCCCAAAAAAACCCGAATCCGAAAAAGCCCGAGCCCGATAAGCCCGAACCCGATACGACCCGAGCCCGAAACCGGCCCGATCCGAAACCCGAAAAAGCCCGAATTTATAACCCGAGAAAGCCCGAATTATAATTATATAATTATTATATTAAAAAATAATTAAATAATTAAATAATAATACACTTTTTCTAATTAAAATTTATAAAATTTTAGAACAATCATTATTTATTTATTACATAATTATATCAATAATTTATTATCAACAAAATAAATATTAAATATTTACATTCAATTATTAAATAAAATTATTTTAAAACACAATATAATATTCAATATCAAATAATTTTTAATATTATGCTTATTATATTTGTAATAATAAATAATAAATATATTATTAAATATAACATTTGATTTTATTATAAAAACAATTATTATACTATTTTATTATATTTATTTCATATTAAAATTTTAATTGTAATACAATAATAAATCAAATATATATATATAAATCATTATATAATTGTAACATTTATTAAATTTGATATTTCATATAAAAGATTGAATACATTATTAACAAAATTAGAATTTAAATTCTGACTCCTATAACTCGTAAATAGAAAAATAATAATTTATTTTTTAAATGGTGATTATAATAAAAATAAGAATTGAAAGTTAAAAAAGTGATCATACCCTTTTAAAGGTTGTAATAACTTTTTCACTGAAAAAAAGATTCAGACTCAACTATGACATGTTTGCATCCAAATTCTCATGTCATTAACAAGTTAATGATTGTTATGTTCTAAATTAATCCAATATAGTAAAAAACAAACCAGCAAAGAAAACATCAAATACTTAAAATTATAACATATAACATTACAAGAACAACAAAATAGAAAACATACAATCATTTTCATACACAGCCACATAGTCATGGAGAAACCAATCCTTAGTCATACATTGCATGATGAACAAAACAAGGAAAATACGATCATTCCATTCAACGCTAGCGGCTTGATGAATAACATACTCGAAAAGATTGTAAATGCAGGAAGCAACTAAACTCTCCAAGAGCGACATTGTCTTTAAATAAGATTAATGAGGCAATGATCAATCATAATTACTCTTAATAAAAAAATTTAATTTTTTAACAATATAAATAGTAAGAAATAAAATATCAACATACGTTACAATTAGAACTCTTCATCCTCATCCATAAACCAACTAGCTCAATTTAATCCAACTTTCCTTCCAAATCTCATTGTTTCATCTTCTTCATCTAATAAAATATATAAAAATAATCATATAAGAATTTAAATAATAAAAAATTAATAAAATAATAATGACACTAAAATCTTACCACATTTATCTATATCATATCCATACAGCCAATTACGAATGGTAATCAAAATTTCTGCATTATGTGTTATGAGACAATTTCTCCATTTGTTAATAACTCTACCACTCATACTAAATGCTGATTCAGATGCAACTGTGGTAATTGGAATACTCAATATATCCTTAGCCATAAGTGAAAGTATAGGGTGTCGAAATTGATTTTTCTTCCAATAATCAAGAACATCAATTTGAATCTTATAATATTCTCTTGATTCATTCAAATATACATTTAACTTTAATCTATATAAAAGATATCTAGAATTGAAGTTTCTAAATCCCTACAATAACAAAATAAGTTCATATATGAAATTATAATAACAAATGTAAATTAAAACTCAAAAAAGAATTACTTAATATAAAAAAATAATAATTTAATAAGTTACTAAAGCAATTTATATTAAACTTTTGAACAAAAAATTTATATAAATATGTTATCAAATTAACAATAAATATTTATATGTTTCAAATTTTATTTCTAACTAGGAAATTTAAATTTTTGCAATGTCTTGTCTTTTGTATAAATTTTATTACTAAATTATATAATTTTTTTCCTCATTAATTCATATTTCATCATTTTAATTATATTTTATCTTATAATCATTATGATTAAATTATATCAGCTTTTTGGTTTACCTATTTTATTTAAACTTCGATATTATATTTAATAATTTTTCCAAACTTAAACTAATTGCATCTATCAATTGAGAATTTAGCTACAATTATAGAACTTTAATTAGGTATAATTTAAATGAATTGATAACAATTAATTAGGTATAATTTTGTTAAGCATATATGATTATTTATTTATTTGCCTACCTTATCGGTTCATATCTATATCAGTCTACTAAAATAATATTAGTAGATATTTTTTCTTGTGCATTATGTAACGTGACGATCAAGACAAACATGCATCATTACTTGATTGTGCAAAAATAATTATTTTAAGTTAATTTTTTATTTAAATTATGTAACTAATTTATTAAAAATTAATAATTTGTTATACTTATATATGATAACTAATTAGTAAATATTTATTTTAATAATTATTTTGATAATAAATAATTAATTTTTTAACCATGTTATTATATAATATGATAATTCTGTTTGAAAATTATTAAATTAATTATATATATATACATTAACGTGCAATATTTATTTTTTTCATTTTATACAATAATTTAATAATTTATCATGAAATCATATCCTTTCTTTTCTTATTCTTTGAAAGCCTATCAACAATTTCAATTATTCTATAGATAGATTATATTTATAGTCCAGTCAGATTGTTTATGCTCTTCAATTTTTCTTGGCTAAGACCAAAGAAATAAGCAAAACATTCATTTAGAAAAGAAGTGAAGAAGATAACATCTAGAAGTTGGAGGAAATCTGTAAAACTAAAAACAAACTAACAGAGGAAATAAAAAAAATATTATGAAACTTTTATTAATCAAATTTTAGTGACTTCTATTTAAAATTTAAAAATTTATTATTTTAATCATAATTATCTACTTTAATTTCATAATTATTTATATTATACTTTTTTTTAAACTCACAAAGTTTTTTTGTATAAATATATTTTTTTAGTGTATTATATCAACTACAAAATATCAATCATATGGTAGTGTATAATTGTATATGATATAATTATATTAAATATTAAAAAAAAATATTTTTTAATTTAATATTCTAAATTTTTAATGAAACATTAGATTAATTAATGTAAACGATTATATTTAATACAATAATATTAATTATGATTTATGTACAAATAAAAAATAAATTAGAAATAAAATAGAACTAATTAATTGATCATTTATTCATATTAAGCATTTTTTGGTAAATGATAATATTAATTGGTACTTTTCTTCCTATAATATCTATATGTAATATTTTCTTTTGCATTTAATGAATATAATTATATCTACTATTTTATAATAAATATTGTAAGAAATTAAAAAAGAGTAAATTATTTTTGTCAAATAATAAATATTAAAATATAAAAATTTGTTTTTATATAAATATTTATTAAAATATAAAATCATATAAAAATTAAATTAATTATCGCATTCAAAATTTTTTTTAAAAAAATTATAACTAATAAAGTTTCAAAATATTTCAAGCCGACTCGCTAAACCCGCCCGACTAGAACCGGGACCGAACCCGAAAAAGACCGAACCCGAAAAAACTCGAACCCGAAGAAGCCCGAAATCGAAAAAGCCCGAAACCGAAAAAGCCTGAACCCGAAAAAACCCGAACCTGAAAAAGCCCGAACCCGAAAATAACCGAACCCGAAAAAGCCCGAACCCGAAAAAACCCAAACCCGAAAAAACTCGAGCCCGAAAAGAACCCGAACCGAGCCCGCCCGAGCCCGCCCGTTTGCCACCTCTACTCACAGGGGTAGCCATGGTCGGCTGGGCTGGTCCATTACATCTGTGGTGAACTATTTCTGATTAGGTCATCGGACATTCTAATGAGTGAACCGTTCGAGTAGCTGACCCCTCCCACGACAATTGACATCCCGATACACCTGATCAATGATTGCCTAGAGTCACCGACATTGGTTAATAGTCATTTTTTATATCTGATATAGCATGTCTGTCTTGTCTCGACTATTTGAAATGTTTTTCTGAATTGACTGTGTGAACTGATTTGACTATATGGAACTGTGCTTTTCTACTACATAAACACTGTGAGAGCCACCTCTTGAATCCTGTAGGACCAAAGTGTCACACAGTCGTCGCTTTAAAAGTTGTTTAAAGTTTTAGAAATGATATTGATTTTCAATTCCATCTTTATGTTGAAATTGCCATGAGTTTTTCGATTTTGATTTTTCGAAACTGGCATTGCCTCTGTGATTAATTGAAAAATCTTTTTTTGAAATTGTCCGCATGGACTATGATATCTGGACCTGTTTATTTCTGATATTGAGAGTTTTTGGGATTTATGAATTTACTACAGTAATTTTCTCTGTTTCTGAATTCTGATTTTGACCTCTGTGAATTTGCCAAATTATTGGTAAACTTATATGATAATTTTCTGGTTTTGGCGAAGATATATATATATATATATATATATATATATATATATATATATATATATATATATATATATATATTTGGGTAGTATATTTATCTACCTACTATGAGGTTTTTCTTACGAGCATGTTGAGTTCACCCACTTACTTTCCTCCACAGAGCCCCACCGTAGTTTGGATCGCTTTCGTTAGTAAAGCATTTCGCACAGTTATGATTCCTTGAAAAATATTTCTGCATCGAAGGTATACTCAAGTTTAAACAATTCTTTTGTATCTAAAATTTTTGTAAGTACAGTAATGCATACAAGATGTGTCTGAGGAATGTGAATATATATTTTGTTTAAAATTTGTTACTAAGAAAGAAAATAAATCAGACTAAGTTATTGTTCTGACCGAATATCGACTTGTAGCCCAACCGAAATGTCTGTAAATTTGGGTCATTACAATTGGTCACTATTCTTTTTCTACATCTACCTATTCTAAATTCTTTCATCTTAGCAATGTTCTTCATGTTCCACAAATTAAGAAAAATCTATTGTCTGTATCTCAATTTTATAGAGACAACAATGTGATTTTTGAGTTTCACTCTAGTTTTTGTCTTGTGAAGGATCCAGCTACTAACGAAGAACTTCTCAAAGGCACCCTTGACAATGGCTTGTACAAGTTCAACCTTTCAACAGATAGATCTACTCCTGCATTTCAACCTCAGAAACAAATTTTCATGTCTAATGTCACTGATTTCTCATTTCAGAATATTAATAGCAAATTAGATTGTTTTGTTTTGTTCCTTGGCATAGACGCCTAGGACATCCAAACTCAGTTACTCTCTCTAAAGTTCTTGCTTTTATGTAATATTTTTAGTAATAGAAATAATAAATACATTTGTTTTCATTGTCAGAAAGCTAAGAGTCATCAGCTTCATTTCTCTTTGTCAACTACCTCATACACTTATCCACTTGAGCTTGTTGAAGCTGATATTTGGGGCCCTGCTCTTGTCTGGACATGGTTTTAAGTACTATGTTTCTTTTGTAGATGTCTTTTCCAGATATACGTGGATATATTTCCTTCAATCAAAGAGTGAAGCACTATCTTCCTTTATGCACTTTAAGAAATTAGTAGAAGAGCAATTTTCCACTTCCATTAAAACGCTACAAATTAATTGGAGAGAAGAATTTAGAAACTTTACATCTTTTCTTCATTCAGAAGGGATTAATTTCAGACACTTGTCTTTACACTTCTGAACAAAATGGTATAGTAAAGAGAAAACATAGGCAAATTGTTGAAAATGGTCTCACACTTCTCTCACAAGCTTCTTTACCATTTAAATTTTGGTCTGAGGCATTTTCTTTTGCAGTTCATCTGTTGAACAGGCTGCCAAGTACTGCCTTGAAGTCAAAATCACCTTTTGAAGTACTTACCAAGGTACCACCTGATTATTCTTTCCTTCGATGTTTTGGTTGTCTTTGTTTTCCTTATCTTAGACCTTTTCAGCATAATAAATGGAGCTATAGATCCTCACCTTGTATTTTTCTTGGTTATAGTCCTACTCATGAGGGATATAAGTGTCTTAATGTCAATGCACGTTTGTTTATCTCTAGACATGTTGTGTTTGATGAGAGTCAATTTCCTTATGCACAATTATTTTCTTCTTCTGCTGAACCTACTTCTGATTCAGTTCTGGTGTCATCTCCTCCCTTGGTGTCTCGTTTGGTTCATCATCAGTCTTCTCCCATTTCTTTTCCTATTTCAGATTTAGTAAGATCAGTTCATTCTTCTAATCTTACTAATTCTCTTATTAATAATTGTTCTCCTGACTCTCCTGTCTATTCTTCTCGAGATCTACCTAATTCTTCTTCTCCTCATACTCAACCTTCAATTTTGGGATCACCACCACTACCTACTGAAAATTGTCATCCCATGACAACAAGGTCCAAGAATGGCATTTTCAAGCCTAAGGCATTTCTGGCAGATTTGGATTGTCATGGACCTACAAATATCACTCAAGCTCTCAAACACAGTAAATGGAGAGACGCAGTGTATGCTGAATATGATGCATTGATGAAAAATAAAACTTAGTCCTTAGTACCACTTCCAACAGACAGATCCATAGTTAGATGTAAGTGGGTTTACAAAATCAAAAGGAACACTGATGGTTCTATTGCTAGATATAAAGCCAGGTTAGTTGCAAAAGGTTACCTTCAACAGCCAGGGATAGATTTTTGAGAAACATTTAGTCCAGTTGTCAAACCTACAACTATTAAGAGTTATTTTGACTCTTGCTTTGTCTAGAGGTTGGTGTCTTCATCAAATGGATGTCAATAATGCTTTCTTTAATGGAATTCTCAATGAAGAGGTTTACACGCAACAACAACCTGGGTTTGAGGTTCATGACAGTAACCAACAGCTTGTTTGTAGATTGCATAAAGCTTTATAAGGGCTTAAACAAGCACCAAGAACTTGATATGATAAGTTACAGTTCTTTCTTCATAAACAAGGGTTCTTGTCCTCTAAAGCAGATTAGTCCCTTTTTATCAGAAAATCAGGTTCTGCTTGTACCTATAATCTTGTTTATGTGGATGACATAATTATAACAGGTAGCTCAAGAGCTAAAGTTGAGACACTAGTGCATAGCCTTGATCGAGTTTTTTATTAAAGATCTTGGTCTACTGAATTGTTTTCTTGGTATAGAAGTTCAACATTTGTCTACTAGAATGTTGTTTACTCAGTCCAAGTACATTAAAGATTTGTTGGTTAAGTTCAACATGACTGAAGCTAATCCATTACCTACTCCCATGGCTAGCTCACTAAAACTTTTTCTTAATGAAGGCTCTCCTATACAGGATGTGCAGCAATATAGGAGTGCCGTTGAGGCCTTGCAGTATGTTATAGTTACTAGACCTGATATTTCCTATAATGTTAGCAAGGTATCTCAGTTCATGCAACAACCTCTGGATATACATTGGAAAGTAGTCAAACGTATTTTCAGATACCTTTGTGAGACTTTAGATCATGATATTTTTTGTTCAGCCTTCGCCTTTTCTTAACTTAACTGAATATACTGATGCAGATTAGCCAGTGATCCAGATGACAGGAGATCAGTTTCGAATTATTGTGTCTTCTTAGGGTCAAACATTATTTCCTAAAGTTCTAAGAAACAACCTACTGTCTCTCGATCTAGTATTGAGGCTAAGTTTCAAAGTTTGATAAATCTTACAACTGAAATTATTTGGATTCAATCCCTTTTACATGAAATTGGTTCGGTGCTTTCTTCTAGACGTCATATCTGGTGTGATAATCTATCCACTGTTGCTCTCTCAACCAATTCTGTCCAACATACTATGACAAAACACATGGAACAAAATCTATTTTTTGTTAGGGAGAGTGTTGCAAAAACAGCTTACTATTAGTCATGCACTTGGTTATGATCAAGTGACTGATATTTTTACAAAACTTCTATCCTTATAAACTTTTTTTAGGTTAAAGTCCAAACTTACATTATATGCAAGTAGCAGCTTGACAGCAATAAGAACCTCTGATTTGCAGGAAAATGTTAACAGTTAATTTAGTTGAGATATAACTGTTTATGTTAGTTATAACTGAGATAACTGTTATAACTAACATAACTAAGATAACTATTTAAGATCTTTCCTCTTTGTAAAATCAATATATAAAATGAACATTTAGTTGTAGAGAAATATATAAAAAATAGATATAACAATCTTCTTCAAAAAATTATAATTCTTCTCTACTTTATAGTTCTTATATTTTTCACTTGTATTTCTTTCACCTTAAAACAAAGCTTTAAGAAAGTTGTAGGAGACGCTTACAGCGCTTCCTTAGGAAGCAGAAAGAACCCGTAATTGGAGTAGCGAAAGCTGCTTCAATTAAGCCAATGGTCAACAAACCTCTTTCCTTTGTGCTTTAGTGTTACAAAATCCGCATACCAAAAGGTGAAAATTTTCAGCAGGATCTTACAGTTTTCTTCATGAAAACTAATTCATCTGACAAATTTCTACACCGCAAACAGAAGTTTATACAATTATTTGGGTTAACCACAACTATAAATCTAGTTCATAGACAGAGCTCTGGCCATTATGCTTTTCTAGATTCTCTCACCAACTGGCCCTCTTCACAGGAAAACACAACTCCAAAAGACCACTGAACGTTCTAATTTGTTCAGCGGCGCAACCCAATTGTATCTTTGGAACTCAGGTATCTTTGGAGCCTACCAAAAACTTGGCAATGAAAAACCCAATTGTATCGAGTGGAGATGATGGATCAAATCTCTGAACGAGTTCCTCCTCTCCAGGTCTTAACCACTCTCTGTGTAAGCATAATCAAGTAATTGTTAGGCATAATCAAGTAACTGTTGGTTAGAAAAAGGACAATCAATAATGGTCAAAATATTACACCAAAGAACAAAAAGAGATGGTACAACATAAGACACCTCATTATGCTGCAAAACAAACAGGAAATAGAGTATCAACTACACCCTTGCATTCAGGATTCAGTAACAATATATGGTTGGGTAGATAAATTTCTATTACCAATCACAACCAGATGGACTTCAATGCCCCATTACCAACCATCTTAGATATCACACGAAAACGTCATGAATAACAGGCATGAAGATGAGCCAAAATTGTATATTAATTGGGTCAAAGCTAAAAATAATGTTGTGTTTTCCATGTCAACAAGAATTTTGACATGAAATTTTCGTATTTTACATGACACGTACACGATTTTACATAACACGAACACGAATTGTAAACAAAAATTGCCAAACCTAATTGTACCCTCAAATCTTCATCCTTAATCAAACAGTAGAATACAAGAAAATTGAGCTGACTATATGTCTTCTGTAGGAAATGATTGGGAAAATCAAAATGATTGATTCAGAAACTTATGTATCAACGAGAAAAAAGACTAATCAAGAGACCACCATCAACAACAATGAAGTTATTCTAAAATCAAATTCAGCAAGACCATCTTCCACAAGCAAGCTTAAATGAATGAGCAAATATTATGAGAAAATACTGTAACAAGAAATCCAGACAATTCAACAGAAGCACTCTGGTCAATGACCCAATTTCCACATTGCACGCACTTATAAAGGACTTTACATATAAGTAATCATATTCAGTTCAGTTGTTTGAGACGGGCATAAAGTGCCAGGCCATTGGATTGAAATACTTACTCAATGTATCCATCTGGAAATTCACAACTACCAACAAGACCAGGTCCTCCAATTCTTGGATGCTATAAGGTATCATAAGAGAGATAAATTAATTCAAGCTTTAATCAAACAGATTATTTCCATTTTCATTATAAACTCACCATTCCACATAAAAATAAGCAAACAATAATTGATACCAAAATTTTATAACACGATTGTTGTATTGCAATGGTAAATCTTATAAACACCATTGAAATGTGAGTCAAGCATCTCTGAACTCTGGAGTTTTCCCAGCTTAAAAATAATATAATCAAAAAAAAGGGAGGGGGGTTGATAACTCAGTGCACAAGACTCCCACATTGTGGGGTTTGAGAAGAGTCATATATACTCAGTTTTCCCTCTGCATTAACAGAGGCTGTTTTTGCTTGAGCCTGTGTCCTTCAGGTCACAAATAAGCAACCTTACCGTTGCACCAAGATTCCCCACTCTTAAAAATAATAAAATCAATAAAAAAGAAAAACGCAAGATTTAATGGGCAGATCTGTTTGTATGTTCGCAAGCTTAAATTGAAAGCATCTAACCTGTGGTGCTAAAGAGAGGAACTTATATGTATCCAAAGCATATCGGACCAATGCTTCATTCTCGCCAGGATTAATTGTACATCTAACAATAATAAAGAATCAAGAAAGGAAAAACTTTAAAAATCAGTTCAACCATTATCATACTTAAAAAAAAAATAAACAAAATAAGAAAATATAATAGTGATTAGACTTAACAACTCTAGTTTTACCATTAGATTCTAGATCACAGTGATAAAGGCACAAAGCACATAAAGGCACTTGGATTTCTAAAGGAAATCACTACTATAATTAACTGAAGTCCACAACAAACCCTAGTACAAAATTTCTTTCATTTGCATCCACAACAAAAAATTTGAAAGGATAATATTACCCTTTCATAATTCTTGTAAAAAGACATGTATCACTTTTTTTTTCAGATAGAAATTTTAAACTTTTTCTTTAATAAGAATAAAAAAAGTTAAAGACATTCGATCTAAGGCAAGTGTTTCAGTTTGTGCACATACACACAAAAGAACAGGAGCACAGTAGTTGCAAAAGGTACAAATCTCAATAAATGCGCCTAACCGTAGCAGTTACTACTCAACTTGACTTACCCTTTCATAATTCTTGTAAAAAGACATGTATCACTTTTTTTCAGATAGAAATTTTAAACTTTTTCTTTAATAAGAATAAAAAAAGTTAAAGACATTCGATCTAAGGCATGTGTTTCAGTTTGTGCACATACACACAAAAGAACTGGAGCACAGTAGTTGCAAAAGGTACAAGTCTCAATAAATGTGCCTAACCGTAGCAGTTACTACTCAACTTGACTTGCCCTTTCATAATTCTTGTAAAAAGACATGTATCACTTTTTTTTCAGATAGAAATTTTAAACTTTTTCTTTAATAAGAATAAAAAAAGTTAAAGGCATTCGATCTAAGGCATGTGTTTCAGTTTGTGCACATACACACAAAAGAACAGGAGCACAGTAGTTGCAAAAGGTACAAATCTCAATAAATGCGCCTTACTGTAGCAGTTACTACTCAACTTGACTATCCATGTCCTAGATAAGGATCCAGTAAAGAAAATCTAATTAACTCAAAAATTTTAGCTCACTACTAATATTGAGAGCATTCTGAAAATTGCTTTGATGCATGTATTTGCATATGTAGAAACACACATGCCGATCACAAATGTATCAAGTGGCAGACATAATAAATTCATATTTTTTTACGAGAACAGTAGGGATTAATAATTTATACAAATAAGTATAAAATTGCAAGAAGAAAGCAAACTAACGTTGAGTAAACAAGGACTCCACCAGGGCGAACTAACTGAACAGCCTGATCAAACATTCTCCTTTGATATTTCCCGTGGTTTCTTAATGTCTCTATGGTTTCCTGTAAACCAAAAAAAAAAGAAGCAAACAGCCAGACCAATTTCATCAGATTCAGTAGAAGGTTCATAAGTTCTTTCTATTAAATCAAAATAAATGAAAAGATTAAACAGAAAACTAAAACCAATGTTAATATTTATCTTTATATGATCAAAACTGAGAATACAAGTTTCTCTTATCAATCACACTTTATTGCAGTATCTGCTATCATCATCTCCTTTGAATTTGCAAACACCTTAAGGGTGCATGTATGTTTTACTTATCATCACGCCACCTCCCACTCCCAACAAATAAATAAATGAAAATACAAACTGAGGCAAAATGTAGCAACAATAAATCAGAAGCCAAAATCCTTGTAAAAGGATGAAAAAAGGGAAAACTATTAGCTTTAATTTATGAAACAGCAGAAACTAATATTTACTCATGATATTCTGGACTAAAATTAAGTTCACCCACTGTATGAATACCTTGGATTAAAACTAAGAAAGCCATGATGAGTATTTTAGCAATCTGCTTTAAAGGTTAAAAGGTAAACAGGTAAAATGTAAAATTACATGCTCCGTTCCTGAAAAACAAAAGAAATGGAAGAAAAATGAAGAAAATTCCTACAGCTAAGCACCTACTAACTCACAAGTAAAAACATGTCAATACCAGCATAGATCACATAAATTCAATCCCCTAAAAGGAAACAAGTGTACACATACAAAATGAATGTTTTATGTTTTGCTCCATTTTATTTATTTATTGCAAAAGCTGTCTTTTCCATAGTCCAGGCCATCTAAGACAGGATAAATCATTTCTTGAGTTAAGGACTGATTTTTATCAATCTATTAATCCTATGCATGGCATAATTAGAATGCAGCAAGATAACCAGGAACAAGAGCAAGTGTAAATTTGTAACCAGCATAAACAGAATTGTTCTACCTCTCCACCAAATAGCCGGGGCCTCAAGCCAAGTGCAGAACAAGGAGCATCAAGAAGGACACGATCAAAGCTGTTAGGAAGGAAGCCTTTTGAATTCTGAACTCTACCACCCAGGCTTTGATTTCTCCCTGGGCCATTCCTCATTCTTCGCATGTTCTTCCTGATGTCAGCTTTGCTAACGTAAGTTCTCTCATTCGCTTTTTCATTGATAAATAAAATATTGAGAATCAGAGACAAATATGTAACTCTAGGCATTTTACTCATGCAAAACGGAAATGGTAGAGGAGGTATGACATAACAAGGAAATCAAATTCAGGAGATATAAATGACAAAAAAAAAACCTCTAGTTTATCATTCTTAGCAAGAGAGAAGTGTTGCATGTTTGATTTCATTATTTTCAAAAAATTCCATTTAAGCCTAAATGTAAGCTTAAAGTGCACATTAAAGCAAATATAGCAATCACATTGCACGTTGATGCCCAAAAAAATATAAAAGTCTTTAGTTGAAAATTTACTTTTCGTTTACTCTAGGAAACTTGAGCTTATAATTTTACCAGTCATCCATCCATGAGCAAGTAGGCACATAAGCCATCTTTCAGCAAAACTTACAACCACTGATAATAGACTAAAAGAATTATTGCACCAAACTTCATTTCTAAATCTTAAATATTAAATCAGCTGCAAATATCAGTAAAAGTGGTGCAAAGATTGACATGCTGAACTGAAAAGTACGAGACCATAATTATTGAGTCAAACAGAAAAGAAAACAATAATTACATAAGATAATCAAATAATTGGTTAAGTTTTTGCCCAGGTCACAGGCAAAGAAGAGACTTTTCTCATAAAGGATATATCAAAGCTGTGACATTAAAGAGCCAAATGCCATTTCAGCAGTTGGCATTCTCTCAAAAAGAGCCTCTCATGCACAAACACTAAGGCTTGGTCAGCCCTTAGGTAAATCTAAATATAAGAGTTTAATAAAAATCTTAACCTGGATAACTAATACTAGATCCACCAACTTAAATTGAGCTTGACAGTCCTTACATGAATCTAATTATTGAAGAGATTTATGTTTCGAAATTACACAAACAAACAAACAAACATCTGGTCATGAACAATTGACAAAATTTACCTACCATTCTCCTTGCAAGATGTATCAGCATTTGATCCTACAATGGTTGTAGCCAACCATCCATCCTCGAGAGGCCTCAACTCAGACCTTTGAAGCACTACATCATTGATATCTTGGTTATAGCACAAAGTGGTCATATCACTTGATCCATTTCTTTTACCAACAGCTTTGAGCGCATCTAGTTTATACGCTGTTATACAAGTGAAACCCATCTCAGCAGCCAATTTCTTAATATTCATCACCTATTAATAAAGAAATGGGAGTCCTCAAAACCAAGAAAATATAGATTCCAGGTTCAAATATAATAGACATCATCCCAACAGTATATTAAAGAAGAAATATTTTCATAGTAATCAACTAACAAGAAATAAAGGTATCCACTTTTAATGTAATTTAATTTGTATTTGTAAGCCAAATATTCTCATATGAGACTTGTCAACTATGAATATGGAAACAGAGCACCTATATCATGTGCTTAAGTAAAATTAGCTGATAAAGACCCTTCAAAGGACCCCCAATTTAGGTGTTTATGCAGTTTTCTCAAGCGGACTGAAAGTCAAATGTCAGATGAGTAGATTAGTGAGCTCCTGCAAGAGAAAAACTAGACAGGTGGCTAGTGTTTGTCCAATAGGGACCCTTTGAATGACTAATTGAGAGGTTATCCATCTAGAAATATAGGAGTTTTTTGCAAAATGTATGCTTAGTAACAAGAGAAGGATATTCTATATATAGCGGAGGATAGGGGGCTCCATGGTGGACAAAGGGCAGAAATAAGGCTCAAGGGACCGACATTATGTCAGAAAGTACAGGCTCCAGTATGTAAAGGCCAGTTTGATGCGACCGTGTGATAGATAATTCGCATTTTGTCACAGGCCCTTTTCTTTTCCCCAAAGGTCCATACTACATCTTGGTTAAAAGGTTGGTCAAGGCCCTAGGGATCATGGGGTTCCACCCAGCCCCAATCTAATGTAAGAAGAGGTGTCTTCTAGAAGCATGCTGAAAATCAAGCATTACCAATTGAGCAGGAGCCAAATTTAAATTTAGCAGTACGTCACAAAGAAAGATGAAGAGGAAACCAAGCTTTGAATGTTGTAGTGTCCTTAAGAAGACTAGATATTCTGACCATAGACTGGAGTTCGAGTGGAACAAGGCCCATGATCCCAGGGTCTCAACCAACCTCCAAACTGAACAAAGTACACACCTTGGGGACCAAGCACAAGACTCATGAAAAAAAGGAAAATCTTCCAGTCACGTTAAACCAGCCTTTATGTACTTAAATCAGTATTTTCTGATATAAGGCAGGTCCCTTGAGCCTCCTTTGTGTCTCCCATCAACCATGATGGGCTCTCACCATTATTCTCTTTTAACCAAGCATACATTCTCCAAAAAACTCCTTTCTTTCTAGAGAGATAAGCTCTCACTCTTAATCATTGGAGGAGGTCCCACCTAAAGGTGTTCATGGGCTGAGCTGGGCTAGGTTTGAGTCGAGCTTAGGGAGGATATTAAGCCTGGCCTGGCCCAAACCCACCCAAATACTATAGAATTTTTTTAAGAAATTAAGTAAAATCTAAAAAATATAAAATACAAATAATAATTAATGAGTATAACACAATAAGTTAAAACAGCTTTTTACGAAAAAACTACAAAAAAAATGAAAATCTAAATCAAAATCTAAAATAAAAACACAAACTCATTAAATTGCACCAAAAAAAAAATTCTAAAGCAATTAAAAATGCATCAATATGTTTGACATATCTTCTAAAATCTTTTTAAAATTTACAAAATGTAACATCATATTTTAATTAAATATCATATTAAGTACTATGAAAAAAAATTTTAAAAAAATTATAACTAGCAAGCAGGCAAAGCTTGGGCTTTAAATCATAAGCCCAAGCCCAACTTGATTTTTTAACGGACCTCAGTTTACAAACCCAAACTCATTTAATGGGCTTAATATTTTGTTCAAGCCCGCTCAAAAATCAGGCCGAGCTTTGGGTTTGAATAGACCACCCAATCCATGAACAAGTCTAGTCCCACCAGACAAAGTCAGCCCGAGAAAAAGGATAAACAATATGCATCTTGAAAATTAACAGCTACAATAACAAGTAGAAAAATAGAAAGCCTTTCTTTAAAAAGCAGTATAAGTGCAATGACTTTTTCAGAGGACAATTAATTCTTTGCTTCAAGCCAATGACTTATAACTGAAGTACCGAACCAGCCATTGAACAATGAAGGGGCCAATTCCCAATAGGACCAGGCCATGGATCCAATTAAAACAAAAAAGTACAGTTGAAAATGTGTTTTGTTATTTAATAAGTATTGAATATGTAATAAATAAGAAAAAATGCAATTTAGTGTTTGAGATATTAGAGGGGTCCAAAAGGTCAAATTTTCAAATCCCACCGCTAACAAGAATTTTTTAAAGCATTAAATAATAATAATAATAATAATAATAATAACCTGTCCAATCCAATTTAATCAGAAAGTTGACTAGTTTTTGACCCATTCACCATCTAGTTAAATAGTGCAATCCAAACAGGGCATGCCACCGGTTACTGATTTTACAGCTTGTACCTGTACGACTGACTGACTGGTCCAGTTTGATTTTTAACATTGCTTTGAGTCTCAGAAAGGCAAGCACAAGGTAGCATGCTTAGGTGAGTATCAGTTATGCCAATGATGTTAACAGCGTAGGTATGCAAGCTATTGTGAAGGAGCAGTATTAAATATCAGTTTATACTGATGAAACCCAACAAAAGTATAAAATTTCTGCTACTTTTTCGCTCAGTCATTTGTTTACAAAATCAATAGCCAATTAATCAAGTTCATTTAGCTTAAAGTTAGCACCTTATTATGAGATCTATCAGCTGCAATAACCTCCCCTTGATCCTTCATAAGCATAGCAATTGCGGTTGTCTTCCCTCCTGGAGCTGCACACATGTCTAGTACCCGCTCACCTTTCTGAGGATCTAAAACCAAAAAAAAAGGGAAAAGAGAGCACAAGCACGAAGACCACGTCATGCAAATATTTCAAAATTCAAAGCATATAAGCACAGAAACTCCAAGCTAAAGAGTACTTATGACAAAAGAAAAAACACAATTCTTCACAAAAGAGATAAAAAGAGAGATCATCCATTTTCCAAGGAATATAAAACTTCGGCAACTTCATGAACTCCTCATTGGAAATCTAGGACCAAAAAGCCAGCCATCTTTAGTGCATCGGTTATTAATAGTCCTTTATTGATCATCCAAAAAGCATAAACTTTTGCTTTTCCAGTCAAAAATTTCCACCGTTAAGCATTAGTATTTTGGGAGGATACTGAACTTTTTGCTTAGGATCATTAAGAGCAATAATTTCAAAATATTGGACTACCAAATCTAATTGCATGTTCACTAACATTGGTGACAATCTTGAAAATCTAATTGCATCTTCCCTATGAGTACTCACCGCCTCTTCTGACTTGAAAACTTTAGTAGTCTTCGATTGTAAAATAAATCTTATGTGATCTCATATGCGCCCAATTTGATCAAGAATAAAATAAAATTATTGACACGATATTAAAAATTAGAAATCCCCCAACCCAATGAAAACAATTCAGATTCCAAGAGACTCAAAAGCATGTTTTATAACAAAAGATATTCCTGCTGAGACCAGTTGAATCCCAAAATAAGTTTAGCTAGTAATATAGCAATTTTCACATTGATTCCTCCAATACAAGTGAGGGAATCAGCTTGCATTAGCCAGGAACAGACAGGACCAAAAAAAAAAAGCATCCTATTCAATACAGCCTATCAGAATTGGCACCACCAACTTGTTAAAGCCTTGGTTCTAGGGCCAAGGTCAGAGATTCGAACCTCTAGAATACCCTCGAACGCTTACTAACAACAAAAAGAAGAACACCTAAACTCATTGCCTTCAATCCCACTTCATTATCATCACAACATCTGGCATAATGTTCTTCAGTGCCTAATTTCCAAGTTCCGGAACATTTACAGAGTGCTCCAGAATAGTTCACTAGTGAATTTCAGAGCTTAAAATAATTGAGAAAATTGAAGAAAGAAAAAAAACATGTAGATACATAGCATGACATAGCTTAAAAATAAAGGATCCTAAATAAGAAACAGTACTAGTAAATTAGCAAAACAAGAAAAAAAAAAGATTTGGAGATATATACCAAGAGCATGAGCAGTGACAATGCTAGGCAGGTTTTGAAGAAATATTTCCCCCTCAAGCACGTCTGCAGAAAAACAAAAAGTACTGAGATCAATTCAACATTCAGAAGACATCATCTAGAACTTAAAACATAATTCCATAAGTCCATTACAGCATTTCTACATCATTGGGACAAAAGATGAACTATACCATGAAATGAAGGCAAGTTAAATACTCGATTATTCATATCAACAGCAATTCCTTGAGAGGCACGAAAGATCCCAGCTCTTGACAACATTGCTGTTCCTTGACCAATGTATAGTCCATTTCGTTCAAAGTAAT
Source organism: Firmiana major (assembly GCA_033439115.1). Taxonomy (NCBI): domain Eukaryota; kingdom Viridiplantae; phylum Streptophyta; class Magnoliopsida; order Malvales; family Malvaceae; genus Firmiana; species Firmiana major. Next base: position 14,654,124 of record CM065911.1, on the reverse strand, counting down.
AAGGATCTACAGTGTACAATAGTATATCCATCCAAGAAATTTTAGCAATTTTGTAGCAGTAGAAGACATAACCGGTCAAACACAAACTATAAATACAAGAAATAATATGTAAAGTAACAGACATGTTTAATCAGACTAAATGGTCTTTAGGTTCAATATGATTATCAAAACCGTAAAAGTAAACTCCATTCTGGCTTCAATTTCTCATTACTAAAATATGAGAAGCCCCAGTCAACAGCTACTATCAATTGAGCTTAGCTTTTCATTTTACCTTGCTTTCTGTTCTTCTATCCTAATATCCTTTTTCTAATCTTTACTTCAGATTAGGTTGTACTAAACTTTATTCTTGACAAATGGCTTGGAATTAATATAGATACATAATTCCTTTGACCTTATACGATAATTATTGAATGCCTCCCATTTTAAAGCCCTAAATCTCTTTCTGTTCCCACAACACTTGAAATTTGGAGCATCAAGATCTTGACCCTCTTTTTTGAGCAACACCAAAAACAGAATACTTTTAACTGAACATGTAACAAGTTCACTTAAGATTTATAGACATCCCATTCTAACAGACACTTAATTAACTCTTCAAATTACAGGCTACAAATTTTCATGACAAAAATTAAATCAGATAAGTCACTAATATTATCATTTTGTTAAACTGAATCCTAATTCTATATACCATCCAATAACTAAAGAACAAAGGATCAAAACGGTAAAGCATTAACATTAAAGAAAATTTACTTAAAAATAAGCAAAATATATACTACTTACCTGTCTGCAGTCCCTGCAGAACAGTCCCACGGGTTATACCAAGTCCCCATCCACCATCAGAAGCAGGCTGCTCCACAGCAACTGAAACTGCAACTAAATCACCTTCCTCGACATGAGAACTGCAGGCCATTACACCAGGAACATATACCTACAGTTAAACCAACATGAGAAAAAAGAGGATGAATTTCAAGTCTTTTACGAAGACCTCTAGAATCATTAAGAAAAACTGTTTATAACTTTACAGAGATAAGATAAACCTCAGATTTAACTAAAATATAAAGAAGCAACTGCAGAGCTTCATGGATAATACAAAGAAACCTTTTACTTCGAAATTCAAGTGAAAGATCAAAACGAATAAAAATTTGAACTACTCTCTTATTACACATTAGAAGAAACATGCCGTACCTGAGCACCTCGAAGAACAGCTTCAGCACATTTCCTACTAACAAGTACCTCCTTCGGAGGTTTGTCGGGTGCATAACCATAATCAATTGCGTGTGGTCCAGAACCCTTAACAAATACAACATATTCTAACCCTGGTATCTGACACTTAGAGATGAGCCCATTTTGTAAGCTCGATTGCTTCCCATCAATATCTGAGTCAATATTATTACTTGCTTTAGTCTCTTTCAAATTGATGTCTTCAACATCATCAGACCCAGTCTTTCTCATGATTTCCTGAAGTTTCTCAATGACAGCATCACTTGTCGACTTGAGAGTGTTCACTCGAATACAAGAATAGCAAGATGGACGCCTAATAAAAAATCAATAACGGTAGAACAGACGCCTAATAAAAAATCAATAATGGCAGAGCAAGAATGTATGAAGATAGCATGAAAAACCATGGACTCTGTTTTTTCTACTTACATTTTGCTATTTGCTTTTTACCACTGAAAAACCATTAGAAAAGGAGCAAATAGCAAAAGGAAATGAACTAATAACTAAACTATAACACATAGATTAAAGTAAAAATTAAGAAAAAAGAGAAAAGTATTAGCTTAATAAGCTAAAATGAAGCAAGCATAAAGTCGTTTTCTGGTGAGAAAGAACCATACGTTAAGGCTTTGGAGATTTGAGAAAAATGAAGAGACCCATATGCTTTGATGAAGTAATCTTCCACCTGAGGATTCCATCGCAGGACAGGGGTGAACCTGTAACGTTCTGATGATGCATCCATCTTTATCTACAAAATCAAAACATAAATAATAAGAACCAGATTATGCATACAGATAAAAATGCATTGATTTTGGGTGGCAAAAGAGGAAAAGAGTGCCTTGGGAGTAGGGTTTTGGAGGGTGAGAAAGGTTTTGCGGAAAGCTACGAGTAAATCCCTCCCTTTCTGCTTCATTCAAAAGGGGCCGAACCGAACCCAATCAGCGTTATGCAGTGCACATTACCATCATTAAGTGAAAAGGAAAATGAGATACTAAGTTGAGATGGGCTCATTCTATGTCCGCAAACCCAGCCCGAGATAAGCTCGTTCCGTTTTCTTAAAGAGGCCCATATTCTTAAGATTTTTTTCTTTTTTGAGAAATTCCAGAACCTGGCTAGACACACCTTATCCTATTTTTAATGAAAGTATTTTAAGGCCAAAATATTCTTATTAAATGATTATTTTATCCATTTATTTTTCAAGTCTCTTGAGATTCGTAGCAGTAAATAGTCGTGAGCCCTAATAGGCATATATCAATCATTATCGCGTGCCTCGGGCAATAACAAAAAATAATAATAATAATTTCGTAAACTCAAATCTTAAATCCAAATTTTAAATTAAAATTTATTAAATCAAATAATAAAAAATGAGTTTATTAAAAAAATTATCCTAAAATTTTGATTTTGAAGAGATTTCAATAAAAATTGAAGATGAAAGAAAATTGTAAAGATTGAAGTGAGAGTTTGTAGAGAGAGTATTATTAGGTTGTGAAATGGGAAAAGTAATTTGGATATAAAATATTTAGTAATAAATTATATTTAGTAAAAATTATGAAAAAATAGGTTGCAAGCAGTAAATATGATGTGTCTAGTTAAATATAAGTAGTAAATAGAACCTCTCTATTTTAGCACGGTTGTTGTAAAAATCGGATATAATAATTTATGTATAAAATTTGTATTATGTAAAATTATATGATAAAATTTGAAAAATTTTATAAAATTTCTATTAATACATTAAATATAAATTTTATTTTTTAATTTTTATTATATCAATATATAATATTTATTAACTTTCATCACGTATCATATTTTAATTTTTATTTATATATTTCTTAACTTATTATCTTAACGTATTTACAATTATTAATCTTAGAAAAGATATCCGTGCTGCCCATTGCAATGTTGATCGAAATTAACTTAAACGTCACAATTAAGATTCGAATCAAGAACCAAGGTGTTTGATCTTTATCCTATTTTTTTTTGTGCTTGCGACAGTAGTGGAAGTAGAACAGAGGGAGCTCCAGAAAACCATGGTAGTGTTACAACTAAGAATGAATGCGCTTAGATTCTGTCTCGTCAAACCAACGCCTCTGACTGTAGTGAAGTTGTCACCGCAAACCCACTCTAAAACCACACTCTCCTTCCCAAAATCGGGGCTGAAATTCCAAACTCATGAATTCAGGAGTGCATCCAAGAGTTACACTTACACCACTTCCAGCGATTCTTCCAGGACACAGGGGAGGCTTTTGTTTCGTCAGCTATTCGAGAAGGAATCCTCTACCTACACTTACTTGCTCGCCGATGTCTCTCACCCTCACAAGCCTGCTCTCGTTAGTTACTTCTTCTTTCTTTCTCATTTTTCTTTCAAACGATCGAAACAAAGTAAGTTTTTGTGCAATGAACGAATTACCCAAAATGAAAAGTTCTAAATTTTTGGCAGTTGATCGATCCTGTGGACAAGACAGTTGAGAGGGACATATCCCTTGTCAAAGAGCTAGGATTGAAACTAATTTATGCTATGAACACGCATGTTCATGCTGACCATGTTACAGGAACGGGCCTAATTAAGGTTGGGAAGTCTTTTTTTTTTTTTTAATATAAATTGTATGCTTTATTTTTCAATTGCCAATTTTTGAAGTTCTTTTCTACGTGTTTGAATCAATGTTGTATCAGACTAAGGTTCCTGGTGTGAAATCTGTCATCTCAAAAGCAAGCAACTCCAAAGCTGATATTTTGGTTGAAGCTGGTGACAATATCTCCTTTGGTGATCTGTTTCTGGAGGTATGCCGCTACTTAGACTTTAATTGAGTGTATTTTTATATTCACTGGCAAATTGTATCAGATGAATTATCAGTGACTTTCTTATTGTGAAAACTATGTTTTGATATAAAATATTATGCTTTTCTTAATGAATATATAACTTTATTTTATTTCTTTAAAATAAAATTATCTTCTGGTTTGTGGGGGTGGGATTCAAACCCAGCTCTTTGAGCAATGGATACATGTACCTAATGAGGAGCCAAACACATCGGTGTTCCTTCCTAACACTTCAATCATTTTCCTTTTTGCTTAAATTACAATTTATATATATGCTGTGAACTACTGATAACATTTTTATTCAAGTCAAACGGTAGTAATTAAATCAATAGGATTGGGAAGAATACAATCAATTGTAGAACCTTAAAAAGAAAATATACAGAAAGCACCTAAGGCCATGCACCGCCAGATGCAATGGTTGCTTTTGCTAATCTCCTAATTGGGCAGGGAAGGAGTAATGGGTAAAAACAAGTTCATCATGTACTTGCACCACTACTCAAACTGTTCAAATGTAATTGCCACCTTTCTTGGCAGGTCCGAGCCACTCCAGGCCATACATTAGGTTGTGTTACTTATGTTACAGGAGATGGGCCTACACAGCCCCAACCAAGGATGGCTTTTACTGGGGATGCCTTACTGATACGTGGATGTGGGAGAACTGATTTCCAGGTTTAGCATCCTGATAGTATCCAGTTTATAGTTATTATTTTTCCCTGAGAAAAAAAGACCTTGAAATGCTTTTTTTTTTTTTTTGGCTAAATAGTTGTGGCTTGCTGGATAAGATATTAGCTCACTTTTTACCAGTTATCTCTGCTTGATCTCATTAAAGTACTTGCAGGGTGGAAGTTCACGTCAACTGTATGAGTCAGTGCATTCACAGGCAAGGAAGTCAAATTAAAGACTTTTGATGCAAAATAAACTGCTTGGATGCTGAGTCTTATTCTTTTCCCTTTCCCCAGATTTTTACATTGCCAGAGGATACATTAATCCATCCTGCTCATGATTACAAGGGATTCACTGTATGAGCTACTGCTAGTTTTTTTTTTTTTGTCAGTCTATGTTTTCTTATTGAAATTGCCACTTATGTTGGATTCTGTGAAATCCAGGTTAGTACTGTGGGAGAGGAGAAGCTCTATAATCCCAGACTCGCAAAGGATGAGGTGATTCTTTTGGCCCCATATGCCATAATCCTTTCTTCTTTAAATTACATTTTCTCCCGAGTTTTAGATTTACCACTATATATTTGATATTGGCATGTCAATGGAGAAGTGAGTGTCAACTGTCAGTTTGTCATTTGAAGAGCAAATGAGCACGTCCTCCTTTGAACTCAACCAAATGGAAACAAAATTTCTAGATTTCTTGGGAAAACTTCCAAAATGACAATTTGAAAAGGAAAAAATAAAAGGACACAAAATAATCTTTTTGTGTGCGTGTGTGTGTTTGGTTTTGGTTGGGGGGGTTGTTCAGGTAGGCAAAAGATGATGAAGAGCACCAGAAACACTGCTTTTGTGATAGCAGTAGCTCAAGCTTGAAGCAATCAAGTAATCTCTGCACTATACTTTGACCCTCTTGATCAATTAGAAGGTTTTACCTTTCTGTTAAATCAATATACTCCATCAGAATACCTCTTAGATATAATTACATTATGGCAACAACTTTTAAAGCTCCACATTATCTTTTTTTCCCTTTTCTTGAACCATCCAACATATCTCAGTGCTCCCGGAAAAAAATCCTTCTGATAAAAAACAACGTAGTAACTTTATTTATTCTCTGATGACATTGACTTACTTTATTGGGATAATAAAATAATATGCATTCATTAAGGATACTACTATTTAAGAAATATATGTATGACACATGATTTTTTCAAAAGAAATATAATCTTTGCGGGCGTGTATGCTTGCATTTCTTAAATTTTGAGGATTTTCCTGTCTGTTACTTAATATCAAATGGACTCTGGACAATCAAACTTTCTTTACAGGGCAAAGCTCCTGGTTGGTAACTATACAATTGGCTCATTTACTTATTTCACGTATTTTGTATAGGAGTAGGCTAATTCTTGTGTTTCCATCATGTTTGGCATCTGAGTTGTCTTTTCTTATTCATTTTTAATTATGGATAAAATCATTTATTCTTATCTTCTCAATTTCCAACTTCTTTACAGGAAACATTTGAGAAAATCATGGAAAGTATGTAAATCTTTTTTTTTTTTTAATTTTCTACTGCTTTTTTGTGTTGTACAGCTACCATCAGATCAGTAACTCTATATGTTTTACAGATTTAAATCTTCCATATCCAAAATTGATTGATGTAGCCGTTCCGTTGAACATGGTTTGTGGTTTACATGATCTTTACCCGGTTCAGTCTGCATCAAACTAGATATAATCAGGTGTGGCTGTACAGCACCAAGAGATGACAGGAAGGTTATTTGCTATGAGTTTTAGTGTCATAATCTATGAATAAATTGTGTAGATATATTTGAATGTTCTACGGTATTGAATCATGTGCTAAAAAAAACAGCCTTAACATGAAATGTAACTTCTATGAAATATACTTCTATAGTGTCAAAATTATAATGAGGAAGCTATCTTCTACTTCTGTAAAAGGCTCAAAGTCAACGGACAGCTATCTGCTACTGTTAATCGGAACACCCCTATCAAAGGTGTATCACTTGAAGGAGTATGCGGCAACTTAGTTGATTTGTGGCTTTTTTTTTTTGGTTCATAGGGAGTTATAGGGAGAATTTGAATCTTGGACTTAATTGCTCATAAAGAGGGGTAACAACTTGTAAGCCAAGTCTTGGTTGTTGGCTTTGTGGCTTTTTGCTGTCACTTATTGCCTAAGCGTACTCCTTGACAACCCTGCTTTAGTTAGTGCCTAAACGCACTCCTTGACAACCCTACTTTTCATAGACCTGGAGATTAGTTTGTTCTCTTAAAATCACTTTATCTATTCTGGGATTGGCATGCTCTTTTGTTTAATTCCTTTAGACTATAGCTTTTGAAACAAAATAGGTGACTTTTGTATTAGCACATGATGTCTCACTGCAGCTGCAAATTCAGTTTATATAGAAGGATTTGTTGTACATATGTTCTGTCATCTGAATGAGCTCGAAAGTCTATCTTAATTGCTCCATTTTTACCTAAATTAACTCTTTATAGCTTCAAGCGTTGATTTATCTGCTTCAAAAATTCTGGGGGGGTTTAAGTGATAGTGGTAGACTGGAAGCGGCATGCTGCTTTAGATTAATTCATGACTTAATATAGTTGATTTATATCTATTCCAAGTGTATTGAAATTTAGGTGTCATAATTCTTTTTCAGAGAGGAAGAACACGACCTGGTTACTTAGCAGAACATTATATCTCTTAGGTGAGCATCTCTTTTACTAGCCTAACCATCCACTATATAATATGTCCCGAGTTAAAAGTCCTTCTTTGATGTAATATGTTAGGGAGGCGAGGTAGTGTAGTACTCGGCTGATGGAATGAAGAATAGAAGGCTAAGAGAGGAAGAATAGGAAATCTTAATATGGTTTTGGTATCGTTTTGGTTTTCTATTTTTTGTTTTTGTTTTCAGTGCTTTTTGAAAATATCAGTAGAAAATATGTTTGATAATATGTTTCTGTTTTCAAAAAAATGAAAAAAAGAATTTTCAAAATTATTGAAAACAAGAATCTCTTGTTTTTTATTATTTTCGGAAATATATTTTCATTTTTTGTACTGTTCATAAGTAAGTGAACAATATTTATATATTAATATAATATTAATATATTTTATTAATAAAAATATTTAAAATTAATATGAAATATTATTTAATTAAATAATAAATAATTTAAAATTAATATTTTTATTTTAATATGGAAAAAGTTGAAAATGTAAAAAGAAATTAAAATAAATTATATTAAACATGATATCATAATATTATTTAATTTAAATTTTTATAATAATTTATTGAATTATAATTTTGATATTTTAATAATTAATATCATTGCTAAGTACTATTATTTAATATAATTAATTATTATATTACTAAAAAATATTATTATTTAATACTATATTTTTCTAATTAAACTTAAAAAATATAAGCATACTATTAAATAATTTAATATTATTAAATAAGTGAATACTTAACATTAAATAATACTATTTATATTAAATGTAATATATTTTAATAATTTTGTAATTTATTATATATAAATTAAATGAATATATATTATTTAATAATTTAATATTATCACAATTAAATTAAGTAATATCATAAAATATAATTTATAATAATTAATTCATATTATTTAACACATAAAACTTAGAATTTTACTATCTCAATTATTATCTGATAAAAATTAATATTAAATAAATTATTTAATATTATTTTTAATTTAATTATTTTTAAGTAATTATTTTGTTTAATATTATATGTAATTATAATATTATTTAAATTATATTATATTTTAATATAAGTAAATGAAGATATTTAATATTAGTATTAAATAGTATAAAATAATGTTATTTAATATTTTGTACATTAAATTATTTAATAAAATTATTATTTTTATTTAATTTTAATTTTTTTTTTTTGTGAATTAAATTATTATATCTGAATCAATTTAAATATTTGTTTTTAATACATAACAATATTAACCAAATATGTTTTTTGTTTTTAGAATTTAAAAAAAAAAACAAAAACAAAATTTTTAAAAATAAAAAACAAAAAACGATACCAAATGACTCCTTAACTCTTAAACCAAATGACACATGAGAAAAAGTTAGGAGAAGCATGTTGGAAAGTAGGGGTGTAACTGTGTAAGCAAGCCTACCTAAGTTGATTAAATGAAAATTTGGTTTGCCTACAAAACTTGAAGATCAAAGCTCAGCTCAAGCATTATAATCTTTATTTTCATAATTGAATTTTACTCAGTAAAAAAGCAAATGATTTGAACTCAACTAGATCAATTTAATTATCATCAACTCCAGCAACAAGTTCAAACATAACTCAAGCTCAAGCGTATCAAACTCAAAGCAGATCACAAATTGTTTAATAATTTTAGACAGGTAAGATAAAATTATTTAAATATGCAAGTAATATGTTATTTCATTTATATATATATGAATGTTATGAAGAAATGTATTAAAATTCAAAAACTCAATTAAGTTTGGACATTAAGAATACCGATCAAGTTAGTATTAAAATATTCAAATTCCACTTAACTTACTATTTAATCTAGAACTTGACTTGATAAGTCAGTCAAATTTAAATAATTGAAAATTCCAAATCTAAATAGCTCACAATTAGAGGGATTTGCTTAAACTTATTTTTAATACAAAGGAGGTCGAAGTCTGGGAATAAAGAAGGGGTAGAAACCTAGGAATAAGGAAGGGACTGTAGATGTTAAGATTTGAATTTTAAACTTGTTAAATTCACTTTTTATGATTGGATGAACCATTTGAACCTTATGTTTTAATTGATTATATTTTTATCAGAACTTGCTTGTGTGAATGGGAACTCCCAGTTACTAAGGATGGTAATATAAAGAAGTGAACCGAAGGAAGAAAGAAAAGGCAAAAAAAAAAAAAACTAAATTAATATAAGAATCTTTGTATGTAAACATGATAGTTGGGGTTCGTCTTGTCTTGCACATATTGTCCATGGATAGGGCTGGATTTCTGAATGATAATAAAAGTATGCAGTCCAGCCCAACTATGCAAAAGAAGTGTCCTAGACCATCAAATGTTTGTTGGGTTACTCGACTCAAGGACACCTATAAACAAAATACATGGATTTTAATTTTAGTTGTTTGACCATGTGTGAAATTTGGGTTTGATGACCATAGCGTTTGTGACGAAGTTGTTTGTTGTTTGTCCAACCTTGCAAGAGTCTATACTTTCATGGCTACAAGGATGCATTATCAAGTCCTACAATCCCAAATTCCCTATGCTGGATTTAGCTTGCTTTTTATCATATTATGCCATTACTATGATGCTGATATATATTCCACTTCCTGCAAATCACATCTAAGCTTCTAAAGTTGCCTGGTGTGTGTGGTCATGCATATTCTTATAGCAGAAAGAATTGAAACCATTTGTTGGAAATATGTTCCTTTGAATTGGAATGCACCTAAACACATGTAAGTTACGAATGCTTTCTGAAAATGTTTTATATATTCAAATGACAGAATCAGTAAAAGTGTAACACCTTTCTTTCTTGTAACCATAATTATCCTTAAGGCTCTTCCATTTGGTAGCTACGAAGCCTATTCCACAGACACCTTTTCTGAAAATAAAACTGTAAGATGGAACTACGTTCACATATTTACTTATACCTTCCCTTTCTGCCTGAGCTATTTCTGTCTCTCTCATTTGTTTGCTTACTGTTCCTACCAAAGAAATTGTTTTTTTTTTCTTTGCTTTACATTGAATGTTGGTAATTTTCCCGTCTAAATAGGTTCCAGTAGTCGTTTTTGTCAAGAATGGCTGTGCTGACGTTGTATGTTCTTCCTTGGCAGTCATCCATATCTAAAAGTTGTCTTCAAGTTATGCTTGTTTTAGATTGACTTTGAATGCAAATCATTTCTAATCTTGGTTCTCTTATGAATTCTTCACGTAGGTAGGAATGTGTTGATCAGTCAATGCCCGGAACCTTTTAACTTTACTGATATTTCAATGGCTAGTCTCCATCTTTATCCTCATCATCATGATTATCATTATCATCATTTTTCTACCGTGAAGACATAACAAGAAAACTCATGTTGTTACGTACGAGGGTGAACTTTGAAGAGGAAATAGGGTTGAAAATGATGTGAAGAAAAGAGTAACGTATGTTATCTTAGCATTCAGAATGTCCATGCGTGGATTCTGTGTTGTCTGCTGACATTATAAACAGATAAAAGGATGGGAAGAACCTAAAACGTTGCCATCCTGGGTCAAGTCCAAACGCAAGAGGGTAATTTTCTAATGGAATTTGATTTTCCGGCCTTCAAAATCTTTTGCTTTTCCCATAGAAACAGCCACCTTTTTAAGCTTCAAAATTGTTAATTCCTTGTTCTTCATCTTTGAAGTTGAGCCAAACCTAACGTGATTGCGTGTTGGGAATTCCAACCACACATATTCCTCCTTTCAAATTTTTTCTTTTGTAAAACTATTTTTTAGTTCTTTTATGCGTAATAATAGTTTTTTAAATTTTAATAAAAATAAAAATAGGCGTATTATAACTTAATTACTAAAACGATATACAAAAATATAATTACATTCCTTATTCGATTTTTTAGTTTGAAAATTGCATTTGTAAATGATAAAAATTTAGGTTTAACTTGAATGGGCGTTGAGATTAATTTCGATGAGATTAAAAATGATGAAAGATTATTAAAGATATATTTTTTAATAAAAAATTAAAACAAAGATGAAAAAGTAAATTATCCTCTTCTTATTTTGTTCGATAATCTTATTGGATTGTATTGATGGTCACTGATAATCTGAATTACCTATTAATTTATTTGTAGTTATTATTTTTTAAAAGGGATTAGGTTTAAAGTTTTTTTTTTTTGCTATTATTAAAAAAAAAGGGTTTATCAAAAGATAATTGCATTTGTATAAAATAATAATTCAGTTTCAAAGATTTAGAATGTGCACTAGTTGTCCACATATATTTAAGCCGTGTAAAGCAAAGGATCAGCCAGAAAGCTAGATGATATGCCAGGCTAGAATGCCATGTTATGTGATAGAGGTCACATAGGCCGTATTAGTACCATCACTTAGTGAAAATAATTCAGAGTCAGAATTTGATCCTCGTGATTAGTTGTTTATAAATTCAAAGGCATTTGAGCTATAAACGTCAGACTGTGGAAGCTTATTTTAATGAAATGCCGTTAAAATATTGTCACTAGAAATCCAAATTTCCTTATGAATATATTTTATATTCGTATTAAATGATTAATTCAAATGATAATTAAGATCAAAATTTTATAATAAATTTTAAAATAAAGTTATTAATTATTACAATAAGAAGAATTATTAATTTTTTTATAATTGCTCAAGCTAAAATCATATTTTTTATTAATTTAAAAATTTTTTGTTGTAATTAATTAAGACAATCAAAAGAATTGAAATAAAAGTTAGGTTGGTAAAATAAGTTTTTTTAAGAAGATACTTTAAATCACTTTTTGGAAAAGGATAATTGCCGATTACAACATTTAATACAAAAAATATTACTAAAAATAATATATTCGTTTACTCTAAAAATATTACCAAAAGCACTCGTTAATATAATAATAATAATAATAATAATAATAATAATAATAACAATATGTTATTATTATTATTATTATTATTATTATTATTATTATTAAAGGGATGGCCCACAACACAAAGTGAGACCGTTAATAATATAATATAATATAGTATAGTATAGGGGTTTCTAGTTTCAAAGCATTCGTCATATGCTTACTTTAATTATAGCCTCTTGAACGGGGGATAGATACAGTCAACAACACTGCAAATTCCACACTCCAATTTCATTTTGACAAAATTTATTGTATTTGTAAGAAATAAAATTAATTTGTGTTCATATTTCTGTGTTTATAAGGTTTTGGTTTTGGATCTTTCAACATTCCACAAAGATATTAATAAGAAACATTCAATCCCTTTTTTTATTTGGAAAATTAAAATTGCAATCTATCAACATTGCCTCCTTTTTAGCTCCTTGAACATATAAGGTCAAATTAACTAATGCCACACACAGATTCTATTGTTCTGCAATTAAGTCCTCCCACTCTCACTCACCATATCAATTATAGGAAATGATAAGAATCTAATTATCTACATATCTATTATTATTATTATTATTATTATTATTATTATCCTCCAATTGGATCCATTTACAGTCTTTGGTATTGTATGTTGACTAACTGCTATTATTTTTTTACTAGAGATTAAGTTGGATGTTCGAATCATCATTCTCTTTTGTACTTCCTTTATAAACAAAAAATATATATTTCATTAATGAGTATAGTTTAAAAATGTATAGACTTTTAAAAATAGATTTAAAAAATTTATTAATATCTATCCTTAAGGAGCTATATATTTTTTAACTTACTTATTAATAAGTAAATATTTTATGGTCAATTGATAGTATATAAATATTATACAATGTTGGTGTATCAATATAAACTCAATTTTTAAATAATTAGATACTTTTTGAGAAATAAATATTTTTATTTGTACTTTGGTATTTATTTTATATATTATTAGTAAAAATATGGAAAATAATTTGTTTTGAAAAAAAAATTGAATGAAGAGATTTTTAAATATATTTTATAAAATCTTGAGTTTAATAAAAATTTTAAAATATAATATTGGTCAAAATTAAAAAAACTATAATTATAAGAAGTCAAACTCATACTTTATTTATGTGACACAATGAGTAATAAAATTAAAACTCAAAATATGTTGGATCGTATCTAATTCAATTTAACTGGATATTTAATCGATTCTTAACCGGTCCAACGTATATCAGCATTAATTTGTTATATATATATATATATATATAGTTACAAAGAAAATATTTGATAATTAAGAAATAAAGTCGAAATTGTTTAGATTCAAATTCAAACTTTACAATATGTTCTATTTTCTTTCCTTTAGCCTAAAATATTTTGACAATGTGATTGTGTTGGATTGAACTCCTAGTGGCGTCTCAAAATCAACCGATTATTTTGTGGCTGCTTCAATGTTTATTAAATATAGTGATTCTATTTGATTTGATCACTTTACTTACTATATACGTTCTTTATATTAAATTCTATAAATTAAGCAAAGAAAAATATATTGATTTTTTTTTTTAATTAAGTTGGGATAGAGGTGTCTATGATCTGCCTTGAAAATTATTTTTACATTAATTTATTAATACTTCTAAAAATATTTAGAATGAAATTTAAATTTAAATTTATTTATTAATAAAATGATAATTTGAGTTAAATCAAATTAGGATTGAGCTTAAAAATTTTGTCCAGCAGAAACAAATTCCTAGCTTTTTTGGTAATGAAAATTCAAATTTGAGAATTTTTTGTCATTTTTTTATTGACCGACTATAACTTTAATTATTTAATTATAAATTTTTATTTTTAAATATTAATATGTAAGTAATGATACAGTTCAAGTGATATAAATTTTTTTAATGACAAGAGTAGATAATTTCCTCTTAAAACTAGCCATAATCAACTCTGAGTAAAGAATATGTTTCTTTGCCTTTTTGGGTAAATGTTCACAAAACAACTGAATTTTTGTACGTAGTGATTTTTCTTTCTTAAGAATTTTCGGGTAAGAAATTATATAGTTTTTAGTTTTATTTGATAAAAAATAAAAATGAAAAATTTATTAATTTAATGATTGGATTTTATAACATTATTTATTTTATGTTTAATTATTTAATAAAATTTTCGTCATTATTCATTTTTTTCATCCTTTTTATAAAATAAAAGCCTTCCGTTTGTTAAAACAATACTAATGTAACAATTGAGTTACAAAATAAAGCATATTGTTATTATATATATATATATATATATATATATATATATATATATATGATTGTTGTATATGGTTGATTTCTAATGCACAATCATAACTTATACTCGTTCGGAAAGAAAAACCAAAGAACGAAAATATTTTAATTAACGCACAGTTAACTCATAATTACAAGTTGATCATGCAAATCTCAGAAATAAAATAGCATACACACACGTGTGTGTATATATATATATATATAACTGTCAAAATGGTCGAGTTGGCCCGAGATCGACCTGGTTAACCCGACCTTATCTCGTAATCGATTTCAACTTTGGTATTTTAAGGACGAAACCCGACAAGAGCCTGATTTGTTAAGAATCTGTACCTTAGTTCAGCCCATCATATCTACTGCCAAAAGGTAGCAGCTGACAGAGCAATAACATCAATGTCGTTGTTCTAGAGGGAAAAGCACGCATTCCCTTTTTTTTTTAATTTAAATTTTCTTTAAATTTTTTATTTATTTTTATTTTTTAAAACTTTTTTTTTATAAATACCTATTATCATTTCATTTTTTTACTTTACATTTTCTCTTCTATTGTTACTCTATTATATTAGTGACAAATTATTAACGTTTTCATCTTAATTGTTGTGTCACTTGCTATTAAAAATTTTACAAGAAAAATAATGATAAGAGGGACGTAAGGGTTTTTCCCTGCGTAAGCACTCTGATACTTAAGTCAGACAGAAATTTGACAGAGTTTTTATAAACTAAATAGAGATTTAGTCCCATGAATCATACCTGATCCCTTTTTATAGGGGTTGATTCCAGTTATAATTACGTATTTATCCATTAAATATATTTTTTACTAATATGCAGAATCAAAAATATTTAAAGGTAAAATTGTCCAATTACCCCAATATAAAATAAGTTAACATATTTTTCCTCAGCACCACATGCCGCACTCTCCTTTCGCCACGTGGCGTCAAGCTTCATGAGGCATTAAGCCTCTTTTGCGGGAGGGTAGCCTCCCGCATGCTACCTCTACATGCCACGTGGCACATCCTCCAAGCGCCACGTGGCGCATCGGCCTCTGTGCGGGAGACTCTCCCACCTACAATGCGGGAGAGTATCTCCCGTCGCACCACGTGGCGCGTTTTGCATGCGCCACGTGGCACAATTTTTTTTTTAAATATCATCAACTACAATTGCTCCTCACTCTTTCACTAGGTATAACTTTGCGAAAGAGTATATATATTCTCCTCGTAGTCTTTTGTCAAATCCTCAGGTTAAACTCTAACGTTAAATTCTCGGGTTGATGCCAAATTCTCAAGCCGTTGTTTGAGTGTGTAGCTTACCTCGCGCATTTCTCGCTTTAAGCCCTGAATAATTCCTTGTGGCTTACCTCGCGCATTTTTCACTTCAAGCCCTTGCACTTTTTCTTCGTGGCTTACATCACGCACTTTTTGCTTCAAGCCCTTTGTTTTGGGTACTTAGCTTACATCGCGCACTTTTCGCTTCAAGCTCTCGCACTTTTTCTTCGTGGCTTACATCGCGCACTTTTCGCTTCAAGCCTTTGTTTTGGGTGCTTAGCTTATATCGCGCACTTTTCACTTCAAGCTCTTGCAATTTTTCTTCATGGCTTACATCGCGCACTTTTCGCTTCAAGCCCTTGTTTTTGGTGCTTAACTTACATCGGGCACTTTATGCTTCAAGCTCTCGCACTTTTTCTTCGTGGCTTACATCGCGCACTTTTCGCTTCAAGCCCTTGTTTTTGGTGCTTAGCTTACATCGTGCACTTTTCGCTTCAAGATCTCGCACTTTTTCTTCGTGGCTTACATCGCGTACTTTTCGCTTCAAGCCCTTTGTTTTTTGAGTGTGTGACTTACCTCGCACATTTTTCGCTTCAAGTCGTTGCACATGTGTAGCTGGTGCAATCAGTCATCTATCAATTATGTGAGAATCTCAACAGCCAATAAAATATCAATATGGCATGAATCATAGTTCAACAAATTAAATTTCAACCCATAGTTGAATAACAAAAAATAACATTAAATGAAATAAAGTCTCACTGCCAGTGTAGTTGCAAGTGGTTGGTATTCCGCATTTTTGCTATCCTTTTACCTTGTGAACTTTCCATATTCTTTCAAGGCATTGGTGATGACTTAGGTAGCCTGGCGATGGTAAGAGTTTCTTTTCTTTGAACTTCCTTATACGTAGTTTAGGGTCGGTATCCTTTTCATCACTTCTTCTTGAGTGATATATTTATCTGTTCTAGAGAACAAGTCTGAAATCGTCGTCGGCTGATCTAAAGATAGCGACTCTTGCAACTTTTCAGACCTTGTCCCTTGTAGCATAGCTGTCACAGCTACTCCAGCTTGTAGATCATGTACTTCAAGAGTAGCATTACGGAACTGATCCACATAGCTCTTGAGTGATTCCTTGCTCCCTTGCCTTAAGGTAAGCATATAGGTGACCTCCTTCATTTTCTGGCTTTTTATCACAAAGGCCTTCAGGAATTCGCATTTTAATTAATTGAAAGACGAAATAGACCCATCCGACAAACTATTAAACCACTTTAGTGAGTGATCAATTAAAGTTAAGGGGAATGCTTTACACATAATCTCATCCTCCCATCCATGTAATAACATCAATGACTCATAATTTTGAATGTGGTCATAAGGGTCAGTCTTTCCCGTATACGCCGTCATCTACGGCGTCTTGAATTTTGGGGGCGACGATTTTCCCATGATCGTTGTACTGAATGAGTTTCTCCTCCTATGGTTTTCTTCGGCTGGAACCAACTTTTTCTCTTCTAAGATTCGTTCCACCATTCTTTTCATGTCTGTGGCAACTTGTGCCTTGGACGCAGGTCTGTTTTGTACTTTCTTAGCATTATATGAATAAGCTTGGTCGCAGTCGATACCTTCTCTCCCGTTACCCTGAGTTTGGTTTTGACAAGTCTGAGGTTGGAAGTTTGCCATTCCAGTTTCAAGGTTCCGTGTTGGATCTATTTCTGAGTCTCTCCCAACATGAGACCCTATCATTCTCACACCTTTGATTCCATTGTTTGGTGAGCCATTTGTGTTCTGGGACCAAGGATCTTCCTCGCCCAAATATCCAGAATCTACCCGAGTCGGACACTCAAGGTTTTTAGTACTTTGGCGTCTCCGGCTACCAACAATCTCCCTTGTTGAATTCCTTGTACCATGACGTCGTAATTTTTCGACGCCCTGATGTCTCCATTTTATTAGAGTCTCGCGCATGGGGTCTTCCGTAGCTTGTCGTCGCAGGCCTTCCGAGGCCTCACGCACAGGGTCTCCTATACCCTGATGCCTCATGTCTTCCTCGATCTCACACAAAGAGTCTCGTGCGACCATGCCTTGAGGGTCTCGCGAAGCCAGGCCGTGAGGGTCTTGCATAGAAGGGTCTCGCGTGAGTTGGCATTCTCGAGTTATGAGTGCTCCACATGGTGCACGAAGAAAATGGGTAGTCTTGCGCAGCCATGTCGTGAGGGTTTCGTGCACCCTTGCCGCGAAGGTCTGGTGCGGGAACACCGTGAGAGGTTACCGTGGGAGTGCCACGAGGGTCTGTCGCCAGAGTGCCGTGAGGGTCTACCGTGGGTGTGCCGCGAGGGTCTGTCGTTAAAGTGCCGCAAAGGTTTGCTGTGAGAGTGCAGAGAGGGTCTGCCGTGAGAGTGCCGCAAGGGTTTGTCGCGAGTGTACCGCGAGGGTCTGCCGCGAGGGTCTCGTGCACCCCTGCCGTGAGGGTCTCGCGCTCCCATGCCGTAAGGGTCTTCCGCACCCCTTCCATGAGGGTCTCCTACATCCATGCTGTGAGGGTCTCGCGCACCCATGACGTAAGGGTCTGGCGCACCCCTGCCATGAGGGTCTCCTGCAGCCATGTCGCGAGGGTCTTGCGCAGGGTCTCGCGCTCCCCTGTAGTGAGGGTCTTGCTCACCCATGCCGTGAGGGTTTTCTACTCCCCTATTGCGAGGGTCTTGCGCGTGAAGGCCAGTATTGTCGTGAGGGTATTGCGCACGAAGGCCAATGTTGCCGTGAGGGTCTTGCGAGCGAAGGCCAGTATTGCTGTGAGGGTCTTGCGCATCAGGGCTTCGCGCAGTTCGCCCTTCTCCTACCAAATTTTGGATGATCAGCGACAGGTTCACTTGCAAAAAAGCTCCCTTGAACATATCAACCATAGTTCGCAGGGCTTCGACGGTCTCTTCCCCCTGCTTGTGCATGGCTTCGAATTCAGCTACGGGAATCGTCATCATATCCGACTCTCTCTCTCTCAAAACGTCATCACCCAAGTTAGCCATTGGAGAGCTCATAATATCCTCACTTTCTTCACTTCTGATTGCTGGTGAGCGTGTCTGTACTATCGTTGTCAAAAGCTTTTCTTTCGTTTCTCACAGACGGCTCCAATTGTTGTAGTTCTGTTACAACAGTGACGAATTGCTAACGTCTTTGCCTTGATTTTTGTGCCACGTACTACTAAAAATTCTGCAAGAAAAATAATGATAAGAGGGACGCAGGGGTTTTTCCCTACGTAAGCACTCCGATACTTAAGTCAGACAAAGAATTTGATAAAGTTTCTGTAAAGCAAATAGAGACTTAGTCCCATGAATCATACTTGATCTCTTTTTATAGGGGTTGATTCCAGTTATAATTACGTATTTTTCCATTAAATATATTTTTTATGAATCTGCAGAATCAAAAATATTTAAGGGTAAAATTGTCCAAGTACCTCAATATAAATTAAGATTGACATATTTTTCCTTAGTGCCACGTGGTGCACTCTCCTTTAGCCATGTGGCGTCAAGCTTCATGAGGCATTAAGCCTCTTTTGCCGGAGGGTAGCCTCCCGCATGCTACTTCTGCTCGCCACGTGGCGCATCCTCTAAGCGCCACATGGCGTGCTTGAAAATGAGGTGGGAGGATTCTCTAGCCTCTGTGCGGGAGAATCTCCTGCCTACAATGCGGGAGAGTATCTCTCGTTGCGTCACGTGGCGCGTTTTGCTTGCGCCACGTGGCACTTTTTTTTATATTAGTATCATCCACTACATCTCTAATTCCCTTCAACTCCAATTCTCTTCAGCTCTCTCATTTTAAATTATTCCTATTATTATTCTAATTATTTCATAAAAATTCTTTCTTCTCTAAATTGAAAATCCATTAACATTATTGTTTTTTTTTATTTTCTAAACATAAATCTAATTTAATTTTCTCCAATTAGTTTCTTTTTTACAATTTTACAAAATTTAGTTCATCTAACTTTCCATATATATTTCTTCATTCGTTTCTTTCAAATTTTCAATTTTAACTATGTTTATTTAAAAAATATACAAAATGTCAGATCTTCATCATCGTCGTTCATGTTCTGTCTCTCGCCCTTTCGGTTGTACTCAAATTTCCAATTTAGACGAAGAATCTTTTAATGAATTCGAATCAGATATTCATCCGAAAAAGGAGGTTCCTTCGACGCCAGCGGTTGTTGGTGGTCAAACACAATCATTGGCTACTGCTACCACCATCGCTACAATAGCTACATCATTAAAATCGAAGAAGAACCACTCTAAAAAGAGCAAGGTATGGAAGTATTTCGACGTTGTCCAAAAAAAAGTATGGATGAAACTTGAGTTGTTTGTAAATTATGTAAAGTGGACTATACTTATACCTCTGGTGAAGGTAGTTAGGGTACATGTGGATATTTAGTTAATAGACATAATATTGATCTAGATGCAGAAGAAGACAAAATATGGGAAGGTAAGCAATCTCAAATTAATTTACATGAAGGTGGAAAAAAAATTGTTTTTGACAATAATAAAGTTAGGTATGGTTTAGTTAGATTTGTAGTTAGAACTGAACAATTATTTACAATATGTGCAAAAGTTGGATATTTAGAATATGTTTGTTAATATTTACAACCCGCATATAAACAAATTTCTAGACAAACATTGAAAAATGATTGCATGAAAATGTTTCAAGAATATAGGGAAGTTTTAAGGCATAACTTTAGTAATATACAATGTAAGGTTAGTTTAACTAGTGATATTTGGACTGATATTAATGATTTAAGTTATCTTGTTATAATTTATCATTGGATAGATGAATAATGGTGCATGCAAAAACGCATTTTAAATAACCAACAGCAGCAGATCTAGCTCAACAACTCGACAAACTCATGGTGGAGGCTCCAATGAGATAGGATTTTTCTTAAGACAAAATTTTCGTATAGAGAATATTAATTTTGATCTTCCCCAATGGTGGAAAGAAAACCAAAGACAATTTTCAATTTTAACTTCCATGGCTCAAGATGTTTTTATAGTGCAAGTTGTAACGCCCTGGAAGGGCAAAAATAGAGGCTAACTTTTTTTTTTTCTACTTAGGTTGCATTCTTGTACAGTATAAGATACTTCTTTCTTTCTTTATTTATTTCTTTAATCCTTAGTATTGCCAAAATTTCAGCTGCAACCTTAACATGCAATATATAGTAAATATCATCAACATTAATTGTTTCTTGAACGTTTACATACTAATCCATAAGAGCAGTGATTACATCCCATAATAATTATACAACCACGTATCTGTACATTATATATGTCTGAAAATAAACATCTGTTATTATACCTGAACAAGTAATTCGTAGATAGCTGCGTAACACTTACTGTAGGAAATCTGAAATGGAGAAAAACGGGGTGAGCTTTTGGAAAAAAGCTCCGTAAGAAATACGTTTAGAATAATTCTAACTATATAAAGAATGTAAAAAATCATGCAAGTATATCTTCATACTTTTCTTATAAAAATCAAATCATAAATTATCTTGAAAAATAATCATTCAAACGTACGTATAAACTTTATTTCGTACGTAAAATATTCATACAAGAAAATATCATATATGTGTCTACTTTCCTTTTTAATACCATGGATGTCTTTTCATCTGAAAATATAAAACATGCTTCCTTTCATGAAAACATCATCATGCATAGTTCATTTCGTAAATCATCATCATTCATATTTCATTTCTTAAAATCATTATCGTTCATCATCATTAAAACGTGGAGGCTATGCTATATCTGAGTCATGCAATATACGTCATCCTCCGTAAAGGATCATAATCATATTGAAGGCCATAATGGGGGCTGTAGACTGGATTAAGATCGTACAGAAAATCATAAACATGGGTAGTATCAAATCATCATAATTTTACACTAGCACATAGCTAGGGCACGGGCACCAATGGCACTCGCCGTGCGGGAGACATACATGCGTGCTGCGCGGGCACGAGGTACTACCAGAAATCATCATCATATACCACGAGTAGTGAGTCAACCACCACACAGGTGAAGACAAGTGCTACAAGAGTCCTACGTATCACCATCTCAAGTGGCAGAGCTAGAGCACCACGAGCAGTTGCCATGCATATAAATAGCCTTCTAGTCTCAAAATCTCTTTTTCTTTTCTTAAATACTTTCGAAAAACATTAAAGTTTTCGTTGAAACATGAATATAAAGTCATATAGAAAACAATAAAATATCCATGTCTTTCATAAGCATAAATATGCTTTGTAAATCATTTATAAATATGAATATGTTTTGTAAATTATTTCATAAACATAATTATGCTTTATAAATCATTTCATGTATGTAAATAGGTCATAACTAAGCTAAATTATATCCCTTACCTCGTAAACCTTGGGGCAATGCACAATCGTCGGGTCTCGGGATTGCCTCGATTTGCATGCCAAATTCCCGAGCTGTCCAAAACGATACAAATTCATCATATATTGATCAATTTCATCTTAACATACTCAATTTTGATTTATCTTCTCGAAGTTTGATCAATTTTGACTTTTCGATCAACTTTTTTAATTTTCTCGATTTTACCGATTTAAGTGCTGGTTTAAGCTTGTTGGCTCTACCGAGAGGGGGGGTGAATCGGTTTTCTAAGGTTAATGACAAATTTAAACTAAATTAAGTCTAATTGCAAATAATCAATAATCAAAATAATGTAATGGAATAAATTGAAGGAAGATAAGGAAGAGAAATATCAAACTCAGTAGTTTATAGAGGTTCGGCCAATCTCTTGCCTACGTCCTCTCTTCTTGACCTCCTTGTCAAGGGTTTTCTTTCACTCTTTCAATGAATGTTACACACTCCCTGTTTCAGGTTAAGGAATAACCTCTCTACCATTTTTACACAAAGATATAGTCACCCTTTTACAAAATTTTTCTCACTGAGGAACACTCCTCTTCTCTCTTAAAATAAGGATGACTACAAGATCAAACTTTTTATGTGGGTAGGATAAATATAGCTTTTGCACAAAGGCTTATTCAACAATATCAATAAATGAGGATTGAAGACAAATAGAATGTGGGAAATAAATTCTTAAGAATGTACAGAATGTGCAGCAATGGTGTCTCTGTTTCCCAGTGTCTTCAATGCTTGATTTTATACTGGAGGATTGGTAGTTGGAGCAATTTAATGCTATTTTTTCTGTTGAAAGTTTTACAGAAATAGCCGTTGGGAACCTCCAGTAGAGTGCCAGATCGATCTCCAATCTTGGCCAGATCGATCTCTTAGTTTAATTTCCTGCAATGATAAGACAAATAGAAGCAAGGAGATCAATCTCATATATGTAGAGATCGATCTTACAATTTGAAAATGTTAGAGCAAATCGATCTATCGAACCAGAAGATCGATCTTTCAATCTCTCTGTTTGAGTAAGATTGATTTTCAGATCGATCTACCAAGTGTTCTCGTAGCAAAGAGATCGATCTTTAATTAACCCAGATCGATCTCCTTAGCTCTTTGACTTTGAGGAGATCGATCTCTTCTAATACCAGATCGATCTCATAAACTCTCTGTTTGAGTATAGATCGATCTACTGCCTTTAGCCTTTGTTTTAGAGGAGATCGATCTCTTCCTAGACCAGATCGATCTTATAAACACCTTGTAATAGACAGATTGATCTTATAACCCTTATAGATCGATCTCTGCTTCCTCAATACCTTGTACAGATCTGTTTGAGGATTCAATCCTTTAGCAGATCGATCTCATATCCTTAAAGACTTCGTTTCTGGTACTGATAACCTCTAAACATGTTTTTAAATCATTTCTATATTATTGAATTAACTTATTTTGTCATTTCAAAATATATTAACTCAACAATCTCCCCATTTTAGATATGACAAAACTTATTCAATAAACATGTTTAGTTACCCATTTCCATTATGCACAAACTCCCCCTTTTTGTAAGCTCTCCCTTTCTGTAAGCTCCCCCTTAATTTAATCATTCCTTTAAACCATTTAAAGCATGTTTTCTTATTCTTCTCCCCCTTTTTGTCATATCAATGGCAATAAAGGTTAAAATGACATTTTAACTTTCAACACATATGTCATTTCAAAATAGTAATTCATTATAGCACATTTCAAAGGTACTATCAAGTCATTTCACAAATGAAGCATTCAAGCAAATGATGTTTCAAATAACAAACATTAATCATAAAACATAGCTAAAATATTCCTAACAAACATGTCCTAAGGTTGAGGAGGGAAGCGCTCCATGAGTTCCTCGACTCGAGTGTGAGTAACCTGCAGCTCATCGAACATAGTCTGCTGGGTGGCATGAAGGTTTGCAAAACCTTCATTCATCTTTCGATTAAGCTCCATGATCATCGTCACGATCGATTCCATCCCATCGGATGATGGTGCTGGTGCAGTGGGCTGAACTGTCGATGAAGATGGAACCTCAGTAGCTGCAGCAGGTGGATCAGTAGGTTCTGCTGATGGATCTTCTTCCATGGCAGCCTCAGACTGCTGTTCTCGCTTTTTCTTCCATTGCCCTTGGAAATCTTTATAGTATCCCATGTGGTGAAGTGTCCCAATGTTTAAGACGGTCTTTGGGGAAGGCACTTCACCAGTTTTGTCACGCCCTCCTCCCACACGCGACTTTACAAAAACCACAATAAATTTTTCACTTTTTACTTACCTTTATCTCCTCAACAGTTGGGCTGTGAATAGGCATTAGTCTCCTCATCCAAACATACCTTACCATTCTTTTTCGTATCATACATATATGACATTTATATCATAAGTAAATTCATATACTTAAGTATAATTACATCATTACATCCCCCATATTAAAACGTGTACATCACTGTGTTTATGCATTGTTCAGATACAAAAAAGTACGTATGTGTATACCTTTTGCTAGATGGGGAGTGGCAGCGGATCAAAGGAATGCAATACCCTAGTCGACTCCATCTACTGACGAGAATCTGTAGAGATGGGGGGAAAATGAATGGGATGAGCTATCAACGCGCTCAGTAAGGAAATCAGGCAAGCAAGTAGACATCCATACTATCTACTGAAAATAGTGATTTGCCTTTCCTTCTCTCAATTCAAAAGCATGTTTAAAATATATAATATAGTACAGATTTAAAATCCCATGTACTAGACACATGCTGGTTTATCAATCAGAGGCATTCATGCAAAACAGTGCATATTTAATCATTTAAGAATGCCTTTATATAAAATATGCCATTTACATTCAAAACACAGTAAATATGGTATTTCTCATCACAACACAAACAAATCGGGTTTCGACCCATCCCTCAGGTCTACCCGTATCATAAAACACATGTGATATATCATGTGAGACTCAGTGGCTAAATGCAATCTCTCCAAACTATGTAAGAGAGCCTCCCCGCCCACTCTGGCTTAAGGATGTTGGGCTTAAGGATCTTACCGTAAGAGAGCATCTTCGGACTATGTACATATCCTAACATGTGGTGAAATCCTAGGCAACACAGTACTTGGTGTGCGGGTTATCACTGCTGTAATGGGAGGGGGGTCAGTCCATCACAACCGCCAGCTATCAACAACTCTCCTCCACAACTCCACAACACAAAACACGGTACAGTGTACTTCATGCCACACGCACGGTACAACATACACTCGTGGACCCATACATCATGATCGGGGTGCCTGCCATAGGTCTTAGCTGCTCATACCATGGAAATACATCATAGTGGGGTGCCTGCCATAGGTCTTAGCCCTCATACTATGAAATAAATGTCACGTCTCTAAATCCACGTGAGAACATCTCAACAGTGTGACACTCAGTCTACACGGAAGAAATCGTCACGATTTTTCTAACATGTGTATATATCACGAAAAACTACAGTGCGCGTCTTGAGTGTGACACACAGTCAACGCTCCACCTCAAAACACTGTATATGCATGTCAAAATATCAACACTAGTGCGAGTAAACCTCCAGCACCAGGTCATGCATAGTTCTCATTACAAATCAAGTATAAGCAAATCGCTCAAGTACGATGTCATGTACAAATAATGAAAAATCGAGTACGAGCAACGCTCCAGCACTCTGTCATGCATCTCATGTAAAACTCGAGTACGACCTAATCGCTCCAACACTCTATCATGCACAAATCACATAAAAACTGAGTACGAGCAATGCTCCAATACTCTATCATGCATGTCAAATAAATGTAGTGCGAGTCAATCTCCAGCACTAAGGTATGTGAAAAACATCTGAAATCAAATGCGAGTTGTGCTCTAGCACGATTGTTTCCACATAATTCGGTAGATGGCTCTTTAAAAATAGGGATGTTTAAAATCATTAAAATCAGCACTATAAAGTGTGCTTAGTTTACATCGACCTCAAAACATTAGCCCATCCACCTACTCTTCTACTACACAGCAGTAAAACCCATTCAAAACATCATTTTCATGCTTTTTACAACTTTTCCCAAAGTTTCACTTTTTGCCTAACTAGGGGTAAAATCGTAATTTATCCATATCGGGTCCCTATAATATTATCGATTTTCTCTGACTCTCAAACAATTTTAGTGAATGTAAAATCCAACGAAAATATGCACAAATATCTCTAGCTACTTGCAAGAGTCCCCTACCTCGGATCACGTCGTGTGACCTCTCTTCCTCTGTGCTGTCTAATCTCGCAGTCCGGTCAACTCTCAATATGACTCTGGAGCTGCATTTAATCATTCACTGAGTTAATTACACTTTTCCTACTGTATTACACATTTAATACAGTTTATTTCACTTAAATTGGCCCTTTTACGCTTAATGGGCCTTAATCACGTTAATCGGGCCTTAATCCGTATTAAGCCCGTTCATCAGGGTCTATTGACTCATTGGGCTTATCAATACCCATTGGGCTTTATTCCAAGCTCTTTGGATAGCCCGTGTATCATTTACGACATTTTATTCAATTTTTCGAATATAATTCACTAAATCTGAAATTTAATCCGAAATGCGTAAATTAAATCTTAAATACGTATAAATCACATAATTTATCGTAAATGAGCTTTACTTACCCGAGATTGTGCGATGGTGCACGAATCGAAGTTCAATCGGGCTTCCGTTCGGAATTAATCGTCGAACTGCACAATTTCGTATATTTAACTCTGGGTCAATTCTCGATTAAATATAATTTAAATAAATTTATTGAAAATTAAATTGGTCACTTTTGACCTCGTATCGACTTACCCGAAGTCCGGTGAAATCCCAAAAATTTTTCTTTTCCTTTTTCATTCTTTTTCCTCTTTTTCCCCTTTTCTCCTTAGCTGAACCGATCCGGTCCGGTTTAGCACAGTCACATTCCACTGAACCGACCGACCGATTCAGGCTCCTTTCGTCGTTCCGACGCCATCCAACTGGTTCTCCAGTCGATTCCACCGCCAAATGGTTCAGCCTCGCCTCTAGAGGCTTCTTTTGGCCTAGGTTGGGGTAAATCGGGGCCAGATTCCGCCCGATTTACCCTTCTCTCCCGCGGCCTCCCCCGTCTCCGATCTCCTCGTCAACGACGATTCCAGGCGCGTGGTGGCTGTCGATCATTGCCCCGGTGCCGGTCGTTCCGTTGCCCAGCACTCCTCGCGCCGTCTGCCGCTGGTTCGTCGCCGGTAAAGAATCTCCTCGGGTCGGCTTCGTTTCGTCTTCACGCGGGTTTCGTTTTCCATTTTTTCAGATTTTCATTCTTTTTTTTTTCTATTTTGTTTTTTTTCTTTATAATATATTTTTAATGAAATTTTTTCATCGGATTTATATCAAATTTTGGTTATTTGACCGTTTTACCCCTGTACTTGCTCGAAAATTAATTTAACCCTCATCTCGCTGTTATGTAGCTTACATGCATTTTTAATTCTCAATAAATCGATTGCATGATAGTAAATAATCTTCTTATGATTCAACTATGAAATATAACGTTCGTACACATAGGAATCATAAGGTACAAGCTACATACGTAAATCGAAAACTCGGATCTGACAAGTTTCACACGAGCAGTCGACCCCAACCCGTTGAAGCAAGTACGCAAGCGGTTGTGGAAAGACTATCGTGGAGGCCTGACCGCGTACGATCTTCAGCCAGTGTTCATAAATGAAGTGGACCAGATTGGATTTTTGATTTGAGGAGTGAAGGTGGTGGAGCCAGAATCGATCTAACCTCCTAACCGTGGAGTGACGGGTACCAAATGGTCTAAGATTCCATGAGATGATAAGATGGAGTAACCTCGGGTGCATCGGTAGGTCACTCACCTTATCCTCGGGAAGGTCAAATTCTAGAGGCACTTCTTCCTCTTCATTGGTCAACCCCTCATCTTTTATTTTGAACACTTGGGCCAAGATAGACGTGTTTATAGGGATGAATTTAGACATGACATACGTCTTAAAACCTAGAATTTTACAGTCATCATCAGGGTCGTAGATGAGTTCAACGTTAGAAAAGAAGGCCCTAACGATGTTTGGAGGTACAGGGGTATTGATTTTAAGAAATGAAAGCCAACCAAGTTCTTCCATTTTTGACAGATATGGAAAGTCAATGCGATTTAGAAACGAGAAATCAATTGTTCGCCAATGTTTAATTGGCATGGTCGAGAAATACTCTTCATATCGTTTCCTTTTTTCAGGTGTTTGAAAACACCTATTAAAGGTGGTGACAGAAGAAGGAGGAGCTGTTTGGGAAGATGACCCTCTATCAGCATTTGGTCTAGGGGGTTTTTGGCCAACTCTCTTAAGTCGAGGCATAACTGAATGTTGAGAGATGTCCTAGACACACAAGGATTTCTCTAGACACACCTAAACACTAGTTGAAGAGTTCTCTAAAACCTAGGCAATGGAACAATGATAGTATTGCCCTAGTGAAAATTTCAGCACAAAACTAAGAAAATTTTGAGAAAAATTCAGTAATGTAGGTTACTAGAACACTAAATGAGGAAGATATTTGACAAAAACCTTACCGAGATCGATCTGGGAGAGAGAATCGACGGAAGAGGTGCGATAGGGGTTAGGGATTTGAGGATTTGGGATTTTCAAATTTTAGAGATTTTGAGCAGTTTTTATAGTCCAGGGCACAGGAGATCGATCTCTCGCTGCTACAGATCGATCTGTTATTTCCAGAGACTTGAAGAGATCGATCTGCAGAATCAAAGGATCGATCTTTGAAATACAAAAGCTCAAGGAGATCGATCTGCCAAGTGCATAGATCGATCTGCTGTTTTACAGAGGCTTAAGGAGATCAATCTGCCAAATGCTTAGATCGATCTGCTATTTTACAGAGGCTTAAGGAGATCGATCTTATGGTTGAGAAGATCGATCTGCCTAGCTTAACCTTTCTGCTTTAGGCCCATTTGAAGTATAGAGATCGATCTATAGTGATTGAAGATCGATCTCTCATACTTTTTGCCCAGAAAAATCATTGAAAAAATCATTTAAAATCATCTTGAAATCAAGGTTTTGAAGCAGATAAATCTTAAGGAACATTCATGAGTCCTAATTCTCCTCTAAGAATACAAAACCTATCTCTATCAAGAGGTTTGGTGAAGATATCAGCTATTTGATGTAAAGTATCAATATACTCTAGACTTATATCTCCTTTTTGTACATGGTCTCTAAGAAAATGGTGCCTAATCTCAATGTGCTTAGTTCTAGAGTGTTGAATAGGATTCTTAGATAGATTAATGGCACTGGTATTATCATATTTAATTGAGACTTGCTTCATGTCAATACCATAGTCTTTCATTTGTTGTTTAATCCACAACACTTGAGCACTACAACTACCTGCCGCTATATATTCAGCTTCAGTTGTAGACTGAGCTACACTATTTTATTTCTTAGAGAACCATGAGATTAATCTATTCCTTAAAAATTGACATGTACCTGAAGTGCTCTTCCTATCTATTTTACAGCCCCCAAAGTCTGCATCAGAAAATGCATGAAGAGCAAAAGTGGAGTCCTTGGGATACCAAAGTCCTAGAGAGGGAGTGTCCTTAAGGTATTTAAAGATCCTTTTAGTGGCTAATAAGTGTGACTCCTTAGGAGAATATTGAAATCTAGCACAAAGGCATACACTAAACAGAATATTTGGTCTACTTGCAGTAAGGTAAAGTAATGAACCAATCATAGACCTATAAAGTTTAGTGTCTACACACTTACCACTCTCATCTTTATCAAGCTTGATGTTGGTGCCCATTGGAGTTACTTGAGGTTTGCAATTATCCATTCCAAATCGTTTGAGCAATTTCTTAGTATATTTTGCTTGATTGATGAAGGTTCAATTCTTTGTTTGCTTCACTTGAAGTCCCAAGATGAAAGTGAGCTCTCCCATCATGCTCATTTCAAATTCACCTTGCATGATCTTAGCAAACTCTTGGCATAAAGATTCATTAGTTGATCCAAAAATAATATCATCTACATACACTTGGACAACTAGTAAATCTTTATTTTTATTTTTGATAAACAAAGTAGCATCTACTTTTCCTCTTTAAAAAATTCTTTTTCTATTAAGAATTTTGACAATCTTTCAGACCATGCTCTAGGAGCTTGTTTCAAACCATAAAGTGCCTTAGACAGTTTGAAGACATGTTCAAGAAATTCATGACTTTCAAAACCAGGAGGTTGCTTAACATAAACTTCTTCATTAATGAAACCATTTAAAAATGCACTATTTACATCCATTTGATATAACTTGAAGTTTTTATAACATGCAAAGGCAAGTAGCATTCTTATTGCTTCTAATCTAGCTACCGGTGCATAAGTTTCATCATAGTCTATTCATTCTTCTTGTCTATAGCCTTGTGCAACTAACCTAGCCTTGTTTCTTATGATCACACTATTTTCATCCATCTTGTTCTTGAAGATCCATTTAGTTCCAATTATAGAGTGATCACTAGGTCTAGGAACTAGTTTTCATACTTTGCTTCTCTCAAATTGATTTAATTCTTCTTGCATTGCTAAAAACCAATTATTGTCGTCTAAGGCTTCATTGACATTTCTAGGTTCTATTTGAGATACAAAGGCTATATATTGACACACATTCCTTAGAGATGATCTAGTTCTAACTCCAAGAGTTGGATCTCTTACTATTTCACAATCTTTTACATATCCTAATTCTCTTGGTGCTCTAGACTCTCTTTCTAATATTTCTATTTCTTCTTCATCTTCTTTATTTATGTCAAGTTTTTCTAATAGATCATTTTCTATGGTTGAGATTTCATTCAAGTTTTCATCAAATATTTCAATATCCTCATCATTGGTTGAATCTTTAGATAAATCATTTGACTCATCAAATATTACATGAATTGACTCTTCAACCATCAATGTTCTTTTGTTATATACTCTATATATGCCTTTGAATTCAACGAATGCCCTAAAAAGATTTCCTCATCACTCTTGGCATCAAATTTTCCTAAATTGTCTTTTTCATTATTTAGGACAAAGCATTTACAACCAAAGGGGTGAAAATAGCTAATATTAGGCTTCTTACCCTTGTAAAGCTCATAAGGGGTTTTCTTTAAAATTGGTCTAATCATAGCTCTATTAATGATATAGCAAGATGAATTTATAGCTTCAGCCCAAAAATATTTAGGTAAATTATTTTCACACAATATGGTTCTAGCCATTTCTTCCAATGTTCTATTTCTTCTCTCAATTATCCCATTTTATTGTGGTGTCTTAGGGGCTGAAAAATTATGACTAATTCCTTGATCATTGCAATATATATCAAATCCAATATTTTCAAACTCCCTGCCATGATCACTTCTAATACTAGTTATTGTAAGACCCGAAATTAAATCGTAAATTTTATGAGGTAGAAAAATGTTCACAAATTTAAAGGAATGGGATTCGGACTGAAAATAAGGATTCAAATCATGAAATGAGTGAGTGTTCGTGAAGGGAAGTTGGGTTAAATTAATCCCAAACATGTGTAAGGGCAAAATGGTCAAAAGACCGAAGGCCGGTATAAATTTAACGAGAAATAATTATTAAAAATAATGGATTGAGAAATCTTGGTCAATAGAGGTGAAATGAATTTATTTCGGGTTAAATTGATCAAGATATAAATTTATCGAAATTAATCGAAATTTTTTTATTTCGAAAAATAAATCCCGAAAATAATCAAAAATTATACCGGAAAGCCGAAATAATACCGAGAAATTAATTTATAGACTAAATGAATAAAATATTATTTTTTTAAAGATATTTTGAATATTTTAGACTAATTTAATCAATTAATTAATATTAAAATAAATTATAAATATAAATATAAATAAATTAATGAAAAAAAAATCTGGAAACAGACGAAATCGCGAAAGGAAGCAAAAAAACAGAACCCGAGCCCGACCTCTGCGGCACCGTCAGAGGAGACCGACGGCAAGTTCGGACCCGAGCAGGCCATCCGTGGCAGCCCAGCCGAGCCACCGGCACCAACGCAGTGGTGAACGGCGGCGAACGGCGTGAGAAAGGGGGGAAATCAGAACCGAGAGAAGAGAAGCCGAACCCGACGACCGGCGCGATTCAGGCCCGACCGACCACCACCGAACGTTCCCCAGGCACCGGTGAGCCGATTGGTGGCAGCCACGTCCGGCGAAGCTGCCAAAAAACGTCGAAAACGGTGAGGAAAGAAAATGGGTTTCCGACGCCGGGGAGAAGCGGCCGAACCGGCGGCGTTCCGGTGACCCCGACCGAAACTGATGGTGGATTCGTGCTGAGGACAACCTTGCGGAGCTGCTGGCGCTGGAAGCCGGCGGAGAACCGGCCAGCAAGGCGGTGAACCGGAGCGAACCGGAGTGAACCGG
Organism: Firmiana major; assembly: GCA_033439115.1. Taxonomy (NCBI): domain Eukaryota; kingdom Viridiplantae; phylum Streptophyta; class Magnoliopsida; order Malvales; family Malvaceae; genus Firmiana; species Firmiana major. Next base: position 14,621,483 of record CM065911.1, on the reverse strand, counting down.
CGGTCTGAATCGATCCGAACCGGACTGAACTGGTTCAGCCAAGAAAGAGAGGAAAAAAGGAGAAAAAGGGAAAAAGAAAAAGAGAAAAAAATTGGAGAAAATTTCTGTGATGCAATCGAGTTTCGGGTAAGTCAGTAGCGGTCGAAATTGACCCGATTTAAATTTTGGAGTATTTAATTTAATTAATTTTGGGCTGAAAACTTACCCGAAAAATTGTGAAATTGTGTAGCTCGACAATTGGCATCCAACGAGAGCTCGAGACAGCCTCGAATTTCGTACTAGCATGGAATCTCGGGTAAGTGACCCTTATTTACGACAATTACCTCGTTATGCATGATATTGAGTTAATTTCCGCATAAATTGAATTAAATTATGAAAAATTAGTTAAATTGTCGTAAATAATAAAGTTAGCTATTCGAGAGTTATAACGAGGCCCAATAAATGGTTGGTGGGCCCAATGAGCCCAATAGGCCTCGATAATATAAAAATTAAGTGGAAAACGGGCTTAAGGCCGATTAAGGCCCATTAAGGTGCAATCGGGCCCAATAGGGGTAAATGGGCTCAATGATTTAAATTAAGCCCAGAAAGTATTAAATACAATTAAGTTATATAATATCTGACCTGAGGAACATTTATACGCAGTTCCGGACATTGGATTGAGAGCAGATCGGACTGCGCGACGAGACATTCAGAGAAAAGGTCAGATTCGACAGGAAAATCGAGGTAAGGAAATTTTGTAGGTGCATAGAGGTAATTATATGTATTTTGAGGGGGTTTACAGGGTCTAGAATTTCATAAACTATATAGAAACGAAATTATAATTTTTACGAAAACTGGGGCATAGGTGAATAAAGGAAAAAGATGATTTTGCCCCTGGAAGTAAAATTAATAAAAAGGGTAGTAAGGCAGATAAATTGCATGAATTTCATGTTTTAATGTTTTATATGATTATACTGCTTTGATATAAGCAAATATGCACATAGGTTGGCTATTGATTTCATGAAATATACGAAAGGATACCGGTTTGTATCGGTTATGATTTTAAAAGATGTTTTGACAAGATTTAGCCACCTATCATATTTATACAAGTTAAAAGAGTGCTAGAGTCTTTCTCGCACTCAAGTTTACTGATTTATGTATCATGAAAAGTCGTACTGGAGCATTGCTCGTACGAGAAATTTATGTGTGCACAAAACCGTGCTGGAGCTTCGCTCGCACGAGATTTTAGATATCATGATATGCATAGCGTGGTGCTGGAGCTTCGCTCGCACTAGACGCGAGTTGACATGCATATAGTCATGCGGAAGCCTCCTGTAGACTGTGTGTCACAGAGAGTTGAGATGCTCGCACTCATACTTTGAGACATGGGTTGGTTATCGACATAGTATTGGGGTGGATAAGACCTACGGCAGGCACCCCCAGACTATGATATGGGTCCACGGAGTACGATGTACCGTGTATGTCACACGAAGTACGCTGTACCGTGCAGTCATGATGACTCTTTGATGTTACTTGATATTCTGGCGGGGAGGACTTGACCCCACCTCCCGTTGCAGTTGTGATACCCTGCACACCGGGATCCGTGTAGCCTGGGATCACAGGGACATAATATGGCCATAGTCCTCGATTTTTCATACAGTAACCTACATGCCTCACATGATATCATACGGTCTGGATAGATCAGGACAAACCCGATGGAGGGGTAGTCCCGATTTATGTTTTTAAAAGAGATGTGATTTGATGAATCAAGGTATTCCCGAGAGATGGGTTTGACCTTGATGAAGTTGTTTTATAATGAAACAAATGAGTTTTAAAGTGAGAGTTTATGATGATATAGATGAGTTTTAAATGTGATGAATTTATGATGAAACAAATAAGTTTCAAAGTGATGAGTTTTGTGATTAAACAAACGAGTTTTAAAGTGAAGAGTTTATGATGAAATAAATAAGTTTTAATGTGACGAGCATGAGATGTCATACATGATGATTTTCCATGTGTGCTTTATATGTCGATTTCATGATTTCTTGTATATGATATATACATACATGTGGCATTGTTTTAATCTTACCTCATGCTCCGAAAGTAAACGATTTTGACATCATGACATTATCAGCACGTAGATAGTATAGTTATCTACCTGCTTACATTATTGCCTTACTGAGCACGTTTCGCTCACCCTTTCATTTTTCACCCCACAGGGTATATTCAGTAGAAGAGAGCGACAATAGTCTCGCATCTCGGTTATCCGCTGCTTCTTAGCAAGACCAGGTATACACATTTGTATAATTTCGTATCTGAACATATAGATGCACAGTACTGTATATGGATGTAATGTTGGGGATGTATTTAGTTTAAATAAATTGATATGTAAATGAAATATGAAAATTGAATGGTAAATAGGTGAGGGGTGACTAACACCGAATCATAGCCCAACTGGTTAGTAGTGTAACTGTTCACGACGGGTAAGGAAACAAAAAAGCGAAAAATTTGTAGTGATTTTAGAAAATTTCGGTCGTGACAATTTAATGGTATCAGAGCAGAGTTGGCCTGATATGAGACGGTGTTAGTGGTTAAGTAAATTTACATCCCATGTACTGTGCATTGTTTAGATACAATTGTGTATATTAAGATGGAATTGCAGCTAAGAATGTTGTTTCGAATGCAAGAATATAGTTTTTACAACTGATAGCCGCTATGGTAGAGTGGCGAGTACACATGCTCGAGGCCGTAGAGATCAGCCTGAGAATCGAATGAGTCATGATATGAGACTCAAGATGAGATAGTGCACGAGGCAGAGGTCGTAGAGGTAGACCTGAGTCTGCTAAGTCGTGCTGAGTTGATTTGTGAGAATCAGGATGAAATTGATATGGAGGCTAATGTTGAGCATGCCTCTCAGAGTCCGACAGAGTGATCGGATAGTATTGAGACACGCTTCGCGAGATTGGAGCGGAGTGTGAAGATTATTTTGAGGAGCTAATTGCTCAGATTATGAATGAGATACGAGGGCGCAGCGGAGCATTGGTGAAAGTCCGCTCGACCCAACTTAAGAGTTAGACATCCGGAGTCGACATGAGAAATATTTCTGGATGTATTCTGGTGACTGAATATTTCAGGCACTACTTCAAGGAATTTATTGATAAAGTTTCTTACACTGCCCATAGTCATTGTTTGATTGATGAGTATGAATCTCAGATTACATTCCTGGGCAAGTATGAACCCGATATTGTGGACAGTGAGAGTCGAAAAGCCCTAAAGTTCATGAAATGGCTCAACTTTTCAATTAGAGTCTGATTGGCCCGTGAGATATTACTTATACCGAGGCAGTGCGTTGATTTACAGTTGGGTAAATAAGAACATGAATTGCACGCCTCTGAGATTGGGAAAGGTAGTAAAGGTCGAAATAGAAACAGAAGAGAATAGAGAATTACAGAGATGTCAGAGCGGGAAAGAGACCAGTTGGTAAGAGATTAGAGCTGATGAGCTACGGGGTAAGATAATTGGTAAAGCCCCAGTGCATCCAATTTTGGCACTCTTAAGGGACATTGTGACTGGAAGACCTCGACCTGCTACGAAGCAGTGTAGCAGTGTAGGATGTGTGGTAGATACCACGGAAGGAGGGTCTATACCTACACTGTATTGATGAAAATGGCTGTTAAGTGTGGTAAGACGAACCATTGATTTTGATTGCACAGAGTTGGGCGAGATCGCCCCACAGAAAAGTAAAGAGACAGAAAAAAAAAATTTCGTTGGTATAGCTGCAACGAAAAGGGAGGCCATAGCAGAAAAGAAAAAGGAAAGTAGGTTGTTGGACGAAGGCGAGAGGATATCTTGGACCAGGACACTATTGATGTTTCATGGATGTGGTATAAGATACCACACTTGTTATGAATAATGAAGTACATATGTTTATTGATCCTGGTGCCACACATTTATTCATACCGCCTTCATTTGTATATAAGTGAGTAAAAGGCATGAATGCCTACCTCATTGGACACAATACTGATAAATGAGTACCCCAATAGAGGAGAATTAATTAACGAAATATGGATATAGAGATTTTAAGTTGAAAACAGGAGTGAAAACATCACTGAAAAGTATACTGTAAGTGTTGACAAGTGATAAAAAGGGGTGTAATAGTTGAAATTAAAGGAGCAAATGATGGTACTCACGGAATAAATGATGAAAGAGTTTTGTGATGATTGATATACGAAGGAGATAATCTTTGAGATATGCTTGATTCTGAATACAAGATGTATTGGAGTAAGAGGCGTATACTAGGTAGGAACATCTTTACGATATGAAGTCATTAGGATTAAAGCAATTAGTAGCGAATATAAATTGTGACTACATGGACTAATATGTAAAGTAATTGTGGTTAAATCTGAAGGTTAATAAAGGTATTTCAAAATACCTCCCCGCCTGAAGACTTGACAGCGTCTAAAAGTATGTATATATAACCTACAACGTGAAATCGATCATCGTAATAAATACCTCCAGCATTAGGATACCTTTACTAAGACAATAAGAATATTAAAATTCGACAAATCATAAAGGTTAATATAGTAAAATTTAATAAAAGCCGTTAAGATAAGAAATGGAAATGACGCAGGTTAGTACCTGAAAACGTAAGCGATTTCGAAGGATCTTATACGCTTATGCGTAAATAAGTCAAGGATTGGGCTGATTTGTAATCATCATTATCGATGATATGTTGGGTGTAGTTAAAGTCCAGGGCAAGTTATAAGCAACAATTGGAAAAAAAAAATTGCTTTTACAATGGGTTGTTGTGAGTTCTTAATATGATCCACTTGGTTGACACGTTTAACTGAGAAAACGTGGTCTTGGAATAAGATGATAGATGTGACATGGATTCCGGTGTAGTGAAGTATAAACTGACCACCGTGATTATTTTCACCATACCCAACAGCTCAAGAGGTTCTCAGTGAGTATGGATACCTCAAAATAATGAAGGAGCTATGTATTGATGTAAATGGAAAGATAGTCAAGTATGGAGTCAGACAACTCCTTGATCATGAAATAAACTATCTGACCCATGATTTAAAGTTGACAACAGTATTTGTACCAAGGATATGGTACTATTATGTACAGGGTGAGAAATTGTGGATATGCACTGATCATAAAGCCTCGAGTATCTATTTTTCACAGAAAGAGGTGAATATGAGAATACATAGTGGGTTGAGCTTCTGAGAGGTTTTGATTGTGAAAATTATACCACTCAGGAAAGGCTAATGTGATGGCTGATGCCTTGAGCAGAAAGAACCTCGAGATGGTATTACATATGATGGTCAGGGAGCGTGAGCTGCTAGAGCAATTGTGAGCCTCAATAGTGATATGATCCCTTCTGATGATGACAGTGATTATGTGACAGCTAGCCTGAGATTAAAACCGGATGAGAGTACCCGGATTTGATAGGCTTAGCGAGATGATCGGCATGGTGTCGATAGTGTGGGTCAGATTCAGAAGGGTACAGTAACAGAGTTCACAGAGAGTGATGATGGTACTGAGGTTCAGAGATAGTATAATAATGTAAGAACTCCCCAGGACCACAGTTGATGGGATAGTAATATTGTAAAAAGCTCACTCTTCGGGATATACAGTGCATACGGAAAGTAAAGAAAATATATTGAAATCTCGAAAAGGGTATTGGTGGTCAGATATGAAAAGAGACATGGTAAAGATTGTGGAAAAGTGTCTAGTATGTCAGCAGAATAAGGTAGAGTATTAAAAGTCTGCAGAGTTATTGCAGCACCTACCTATATCGACACGGCACGAAAAATGGGAGCAAGTCTCCATGAATGTCGTGGTGGGTTACAGAGAACCCAGGTGAATTACGAGGCTATTTGGATGATAGTCGATAGAGTGACTAAGTCTACCCACCTTCTGGTTATGAAATCCCTAAATACTCAGAGTGTATATGAGGATTTATGTGTAAGGAAGATTGTCGAATATTAAGTAGCGTTCCAGTGAGCATGGTATCATATAGGGATTCCCGCTTCACTTCTTACTTCAGGGAATATTTTTCAGGAAGCTATGGGAACCCGACTGAGTATTAGCACAGCTTTCCGTCCTCAGACAGATGGTCAGTCAGAGAGGACTGTACAAGTTCTGGAGGATCCGATGAAAGCGTGTGCCCTTGATTTTTATGCTCCTGGGATGATCAGTTATTACAAATTGAAGTCATCAATAGTGACAGTTGCCACTTGAGTATCGGGATAACAAGATATGAGGCAGTGTATGGCTGTAGGGGTTGTTTCCCAAATTGGATAAGAAAAAGTGGGTGACAAATAGAATTATTTTCGACTTTGGAGAATAAGTCTCTGAGGATGTTAGTTAAGGATGAGAGATTAAGAACACCTCAAAGCAGATAGACAAGTATCGAAATTCACCCTTGGTGAATTAGTATGGTTGAAATGTTTCTTGTCCTAAGAGAATAAGGACATAGCGAACTTTTAGAAAGATGGTAAATTGAGTTTCGCTGGATGGAATTTTTTGAGAGATTGGACAAGTGGAAGATAAGACCTGCAGGTTGGCGTTATCACTTGAATAAACAGGCACCCACAATGTGTCTCATCTTTTGATGCTTCGAAAATACTATCCAGATCCAGCATAGGTGATAGGATATGAGCTCCAACAGTTCAGCTTAATGCAAATATAAGTTTATTGAAAGTTGATTCGGGCATTAAACAGGAAAGAAAAAGTATTGAGGTTTAAGACGATCTCCCTAATTAAAGTCCTTTGGTAGTAGTACGCTCCGAAAAAGTCACATAAGAATTTAAGAGTATGATACGATCGATGTACCCGGAGTTGTATATGGACTCATATGACTTGGTTCTAATTTGAAGGACCAAATTCCTTAAGTGGGGGAGATTTGTAAGACCCGAAATTAAATCGTAAATTTTATGAGGTAGAAAAATGTTCACAAATTTAAAGGAATGGGATTCGGACTGAAAATAAGGATTCAAATCATGAAATGAGTGAGTGTTCGTGAAGGGAAGTTGGGTTAAATTAATCCCAAACATGTGTAAGGGTAAAATGGTCAAAAGATCGAAGGCCGGTATAAATTTAACGAGAAATAATTATTAAAAATAATGGATTGAGAAATCTTGATCAATAGAGGTGAAATGAATTTATTTCGGGTTAAATTAATCAAGATATAAATTTATCGAAATTAATCGAGATTTTTTTATTTCGAAAAATAAATCTCGAAAATAATCGAAAATTATACCGGGAAGCCAAAATAATACCGAAAAATTAATTTATAGACTAAATGAATAAAATATAATTTTTTTAAGATATTTTGAATATTTTAGACTAATTTAATCAATTAAATAATATTAAAATAAATTATAAATAAAAATAAAAATAAATTAATGAAAAAAAAAATCTGGAAACAGACGAAATCGCGAAAGGAAGCAAAAAAACAGAACCCGAGCCCGACCTGTGCGGCACCGTCGGAGGAGACCGACGGCAAGTCCGGACCCGAGGAGGCCATCCGTGGCAGCCCAGCCGAGCCACCGGCACCAACGAAGTGGTGAACGGCGGCGAACGGCGTGAGAAAGGGGGGAAATCGGAACCGAGAGAAGAGAAGCCGATCCCGACGACCGGCGCGATTCAGGCCCTACCGACCACCACCGAACATTCCCCAGGCACCGGTGAGCCGATTGGTGGCAGCCACGACCGGCGAAGCTGCCGAAAAATGTCGAAAACGGTGAGGAAAGAAAATGGGTTTCCGACGCCGGGGAGAAGAGGTCGAACCGGCGGCGTTCCGGTGACCCCGATCGAAACCGATGGTGGATTCGTGCTGCGGACAACCTTGCGGAGCTGCTGGCGCTGGAAGCCGGCGGAGAACCGGCCGGCAAGGCGGTGAACCGGCCGAACCGGAGCGAACCGGAGTGAACCGGCGGTCTGAACCGATCCGAACCGGACTGAACTTGTTCAGCCAAGAAAGAGAGGAAAAAAGGAGAAAAAGGGAAAAATAAAAAGAGAAAAAAATTGAAGAAAATTTCTGTGATGCAATCGAGTTTCGGGTAAGTCAGTAGCGATCGAAATTGACCCGATTTAAATTTTGGAGTATTTAATTTAATTAATTTTGGGCTGAAAACTTACCCGAAAAATTATGGAATTGTGTAGCTCGACAATTGGCATCCAACGAGAGCTCGAGACAGCCTCGAATTTTGTATTAGCATGGAATCTCAGGTAAGTGACCCTTATTTACGACAATTACCTCGTTATGCGTGATATTGAGTTAATTTTCGCATAAATTGAATTAAATTATGAAAAATTAGATAAATTGTCGTAAATAATAAAGTTAGCTATTCGAGAGTTAGAACGAGGCCCAATAAATGGTTGGTGGGCCCAATGAGCCCAATAGGCCTCGATAATATAAAAATTAAGTGGAAAACGGGTTTAAGGCCGATTAAGGCCCATTAAGGTGCAATCGGGCCCAATAGAGGTAAATGGGCCCAATGATTTAAATTAAGCCCAGAAAGTATTAAATACAATTAAGTTGTATAATATCTGACTTGAGGAACATTTATACGTAGTTCCGGACATTGGATTGAGAGCAGATCGGACTGCGCGACGTGACATTCAGAGAAAAGGTCAGATTCGACAGAAAAATCGAGGTAAGGGAATTTTGTAGGTGCATAGAGGTAATTATACGTATTTTGAGGGGGTTTATAGGGTCTAAAATTTCATAAACTATATAGAAACGAAATTATAATTTTTACGAAAACCGGGGCATAGGTGAATAAAGGAAAAAGATGATTTTGCCCCTGGAAGTAAAATTAATAAAAAGGGTAGTAAGGCAGATAAATTGCATGAATTTCATGTTTTAATGTTTTATATGATTATACTGCTTTGATATAAGCAAATATGCACATAGGTTGGCTATTGATTTCATGAAATATACGAAAGGATACCGGTTTGTACCGGTTATGATTTTAAAAGATGTTTTGACAAGATTTAGCCACCTATCATATTTATACAAGTTAAAAGAGTGCTAGAGTCTTTCTCGCACTCAAGTTTACTGATTTATGTATCATGAAAAGCCGTACTGGAGCATTGCTCGTACGAGAAATTTGTGTGTGCACAAAACCGTGCTGGAGCTTCGCTCGCACGAGATTTTAGATATCATGATATGCATAGCGTGGTGCTAGAGCTTCGCTCGCACTAGACGCGAGTTGACATGCATATAGTCGTGCGGAAGCCTCATGTAGACTGTGTGTCACAGAGAGTTGAGATGCTCGCACGCATACTTTGAGACATGGGTTGGTTATCAACATAGATTGGGGTGGATAAGACCTACGGCAGGCACCCCCAGACTATGATATGGGTCCACGGAGTACGATGTACAGTGTATGTCACACGGAGTACGCTGTACCGTGCAGTTATGATGACTCTTTGATGTTACTTGATATTCTGGCGGGTAGGATTTGACCCCACCTCCCGTTGCAGTTGTGATACCCTGCACACCGGGATCCGTGTAGCCTGGGATCACAGGGACATAGTATGGCCATAGTCCTCGATTTTTCATACAGTAACCTACATGCCTCACATGATATCATACGGTCTGGATAGACCAGGACAAACCCGATGGAGGGGTAGTCCCGATTTATGTTTTTAAAAGAGATGTGATTTGATGAATCAAGGTATTCCCGAGAGATGGGTTTGACCTTGATGAAGTTGTTTTATAATGAAACAAATGAGTTTTAAAGTGAGAGTTTATGATGAAATAGATGAGTTTTAAATGTGATGAATTTATGATGAAACAAATAAGTTTCAAAGTGATGAGTTTTGTGATTAAACAAATGAGTTTTAAAGTGAAGAGTTTATGATGAAATAAATAAGTTTTAATGTGACGAGCATGAGATGTCATACATGATGATTTTCCATGTGTGCTTTATATGTCGATTTCATGATTTCTTGTATATGATATATACATACATGTGGCATTGTTTTAATCTTACCTCATGCTCCGAAAGTAAACGATTTTGACATCATGACATTATCAGTACGTAGATAGTATAGTTATCTACCTGCTTACATTATTGCCTTACTGAGAACGTTTCGCTCACCCTTTCATTTTTCACCCCACAGGGTATATTCAGTAGAAGAGAGCGACAATAGTCTCGCATCTCGGTTATCCGCTGCTTCTTAGCAAGACCAGGTATACACATTTGTATAATTTCGTATCTGAACATATAGATGCACAGTACTGTATATGGATGTAATGTTGGGGATGTATTTAGTTTAAATAAATTGATATGTAAATGAAATATGAAAATTGAATGGTAAATAGGTGAGGGGTGACTAACACCGAATCATAGCCCAACTGGTTAGTAGTGTAACTGTTCACGACGGGTAAGGAAACGAAAAAGCGAAAAATTTGTAGTGATTTTAGGAAATTTCGGTCGTGACAGTTATAGTGTAACTTTTTTCATTTTGAGTCACTTTTGTATAAGCAATGAATTTTTCTAAAGCTTCATTTTTCATTCTAAAAAAGAACACCCAAGTGAACCTAGTGTAATCATCAATAATTACAAACCTATAATGTTTTCCACCTAGGCTTGTTATTCTAGTTGGTCCAAATAGATCTAGGTGGAGTAATTGAAGAGGCCTATTGTAGATACACTATGTTTAGGCTTAAATGTTGTCCTTTTATGTTTTCCTTTAACACAAGCTTCACATATTTTGTCATAGTCAAAGGACAACTTAGGTAATCCTATAACTAGGTCTTTTCTAGCTAACTTAGATAACACATGCATGCTAGCATGACCTAGTCTTCTATGCCACAACCAAGGTTCTTTTTCCTTGTCTATCATTAGGCATATGTTTTCATTTTTAAGTTCATTTAGATAGACAATGTATATATTACCTTGCTTATGACCTAGGAAAAGAACTTTATTAGATTTAGGATCTATAACATGACATTTCAAGCAATCAAAAATTACTTTGTAACCTTTGTCACAAAGTTGACTAATGCTTAGTAAGTTATGTTTTAGACCCCTAACAAGCAACACTTTTTCTAATGAAAAGTAGTCATTACCTATTGAACCACTTCCTTCAACTTGGCCTTTGGAGTTGTCCCCAAATGTGACTTCTCCACCAACTTTCGATTTAAATGAGTTGAAGTGGCTTCTATCACCGGTCATGTGTCTTAAGCATCCACTGTCCAAGTACTAAGCTTCCTTTGTTTTAGCTTTGTGGCAATGCTCAATCACCTATAATCAAAAATCAAACTCATGTCTTAGGTACCCAAATTCTCTTGAGTCCTTTGGGGTTAATGAATACAATTCTTGATCCCTTAGGAATCCATTTTACTAAAGAATTAATATCTTTTGAGTTAATTATTTCTTTTGGAACCCAAATTCTTTTTACTATTTTTTCTCTAAGAGCTGTCATCTTCATATTGCAATTATATGATGCATGCCCCTTCTTATTACAATGTGAACAAATAGTTGAGGGTTTATGCATGTTCTTTCTAGCTATGAAACTTTTGAGATGGGTCTCTCTACTTTTTCTATCATATCCTAATCCATTTTTATCAAAGAATGCCCTTTGAGTTTCTAGCATGTTGTCTAACTTTTGTTGACCCATATAAAATCTATTAAAAGAATTATGTAAGTTACTATTTTTTTCTTTTAGGTCACAAATTTCAAGATTTGTAATTTCTTGTTTCTTTTCACATTCTAACTTATCCTTTAGCATTAACTCATTTTCTTTCTTCAATTTAGATATTAATGTTTTGTATTTCATACTCATGCATTCATATTCCAATGCAAGATCATCAAAGGCATCTTGTGTCACGACCCTCAACTTACCAAAATACGTACAAAATTTTCGCATTTTCATGCATCAATCTTTAATCATCCTTCCTCGATCGTGAACAACCATACTCTTAACAGTTGGGCTGTGTGTCGACGTCTAACTCACTCCACCATACCAATTCAATTTGAAACATTATTTATGAGTAAACACTTGTATAAATGTATATATATCAGAGTTGTTACATGTGTTTACATTGTTTTACATCCCCAGTAGTTACATACAAAATGCTACGTGCTATGTCTAGTTTAGATACAAAATAATCCAAGTGTGTATACCTTTAGCGATGGGATACAGCGGATTACCAAAGGGAAATGCCTCCAGTCACGCTCACTATATACTCAATTCTCTGTAGAGAGGGGGAAAATAAGGGGGTGAGCAAACCACACACTCAGTAAGGCAATCATGCGAACAGGTAGATACTGCACTATCTACGTGATCGTGATGCCATGCTCAAAAGCATTTCATTCATTATTTATCTCAAAACATGAGTGTATGATTGTGTTAATAGTATGTAAAGCATTCATGCTATTAAAATCAAGTGCACATTTCAACTCAAAGCATGGTATAAATCATCATGCATAATTCACAATAAAAGCATGGCATTACCCATCATGCATTTTCACAATAAAGCATGGCATTAAACATCATGCATCCGTGCACTTTAAAAACCATTAACAAATCAATTTCAACATTGGTCAGGTCTCGGCCCATCCCTCGGGCTTTCCTGACCCACAAATCATTTCAAACATGGATTTATTCTCAACTAGCATTAGACATGTGAGATAGGCAGTTCAATAATAGGTAATAACCTCAAGGCCTATGTACATAACCTGTGATACCGGCTATACGGATCAGGTATGCGGGATATCACCACTATCTGCTTCCACACGGGAGGTGGGTTAAATCCTACCCGTCGGTCCATAGCAGATCTCGTCCGAAGACGACACATCACAACTCAACACAGTACAATGTACTCCATGCTACATGCACGGTACAACGTACTCCGTGGACCCAATCAACACATCATATCACGCCACATCTCAAACGCACGTGTGAGCCTATTTAATCGGTACGACCTCTTGTCTACCCGAAGCTCCTAACACGGCTAATTAATCATGTCAAAACAATGCACGTGTGAGCCTATTTAATCGATGTGACACCCAGTCTACTCGAAGCTCCAAACACGGTAACATGCAAGGTGGGCATCCAGTGCGAGACAAACTCAAAGCACAATGCCAAAACAATTATGAAATCCATGTGAAAACTAGTGCCTCTTGCACTCATGTGTATAAAACATGTCAAATCTCGTGCGAGTCATACTCTTGCACGCTTTCATATTCACGAAATCATGTAGGTGGCTCAAAACTTTGCAAAGTATGGTTAACAAAACCAAAACACACTCATTTCTTTTGCAAATCATTTCAATGTCAGCCAACCTACCAATCATTTGCTAAAAAGCAATAAAACATGATTTTCAAAGCAATATGCTTTTGTTCCATGCACATTTTATCAAACTCCCAACTTTTTCCCTTCAATCACCCAACATCATTTCCTAATCTCATGCATTCTAGCAAAACATTTAAGCGCCCAAATTGCACACAAATATCTCTAAGAGTCCACACAATTCCCTTACCTCGATTTACTTGGTGTGACTCCTTCCTTTTAGCTTCTCACGCTCTTGGCTCAACTCGCCTCAGCGTATCCTCGGAAGCAGCGATTCATTCATTAAATCAATTGAGTTAATGTATTTAACCCATAATTGACCTCACTAGTCAATATTATTCACTTATGCATTTTACAAATGCCTTAATCCACATTTTACCTCTTTTAGGTAAATCTCACAATTTATCCACTAACCACATCTTAAAATCATACCACAACACTATTAATAACTTCTACATATCTCATTCATCATTAATCTCCATACATTCCACTTTCTCACTCTAGACCATTTCTAGGTCATAATCATTCCAATGCATTTTAGATAGTTTCTAACCATCCATACTCATGCCAAACAACTCCAAAATCAATTATATAAATAATGTACCATAGTTGGAGTGTTAGAATCTTACCCCATTTGATTTCTCTTCTTGCTCCAAATGGCAATGCCCTTAACTCCTTCAATATCAACAATGGGAAAATGCTTTCCAACTATGTTGTTCTTCTCTTTGATAGGAACAACTTTGCCTCTAATGATCTCTCTTCAAACCTCACTGAAAATGGCTGATTTTAGAGAGAGAAAGTTAGGTTTTTGGGTTGAAAGTGGAAGGTTAGTGTTTTTCCCGAAATTTTCTGATTTTCAGCACTCCTTATATAGAAATAGCTTGAGGAGATCGATCTGGTTCAAGAGGAGATCGATCTGGTCCCCTTAAATCCCTCTTTTTTCACGGCATTTTAAGCATGAGATCGATCTGTCGAAACATGAGATCGATCTGTCGAAGCATGAGATCGATCTGCTCCCAAACAGAGAGCTAAGGAGATCGATCTGGGTGCTTGGGGATCGATCTTTTCACTACAGAATGCTTAGGAGATCGATCTGGCTCCATTGGAGATCGATCTGCTCTATTCCTTTGCCCAAATAAGAGCATTCTGGCTCTTCCAGATCGATCTCTCATCCCATGAGATCGATCTGCCCTTCACAATTTCCAGATTTTCTGTAGTTCTTCTGCAGCAACACTTACCAAACATCCTTAATTTGCTACCATGATCCTTTTCTCATCCATTCATCCTTAAGACTTGAAAATGGCATCCATCCTCACTTCATACACATTAAAACTTGTGTAGAATCTTTGTATGACCAATGATACTTAATATAAACAAAAATGGAAGTGCACATCTTATGCAATTCTACTTCCATTTTACCAAACTACTCATAACCCATTCTACACACATTCTCCACATGTTTAAGTCCATTTCTTCACATTCATACTTAATGTAACTTGTATGTACAATTACCACTCTCATTACAACTGTGTACATTACTTATGGACTTACATCACATATACTTCACTCATGAATTCATAGTACAACTCTATTTACATTTCTATGTACATATATACCCTTATACATATACGGGGTCTCACATTCTCCCCCACTTAGAAAATTTGGTCCTCCAAATTAGAACCAATTATTCTGTAAACAACTCGGGATACTTCTCCCGCATCAAACTCTCCAATTCCCATGTGGCTTCTTCCACAGTGTGATGTTGTCAAAGTATTTTCACCAAGGGAATTGTCTTTGTCCTCAGCACTTTCTCTTTTCTGTCCAATATCCGAACTGGCTTCTCATCATATGTCATACCCTCGTTGAGCTCCAATGGCTCATACCTTATTACATGTGCCGAGCCCGGGTGATACTTCCTCAACATGGATACGTGGAAGACATTATGCACACTTGCTAACTCTGGTGGCAATGCTAATCTATAAGCCTTATCTCCCACTCTCTCCAAAATCTCAAAGGGTCCGATGTATCTAGGGCTCAGCTTGCCCTTCTTACCAAACCTCATAATTCCCTTCGAAGGGAAAACTTTCAAAAACACTGACTCACCCACATCAAACTCTAGTGGTCTCCGTCTCTTGTCAGCATAACTCTTTTGCCTGCTCTGAGCTGTCCGTAACCTCCCACATATCAACTGGACGTCCTCAGAGGCTTGTCTAACCAAGTTGGGAGAAAAAATCTGTCTATCACCAACCTCTTCCCATCCAATAGGGGAACGGCATCCACGCCCATACAATGCCTCATATGGTGCCATCTCGATACTCGCATGAAAACTGTTATTATACGCGAACTCTGTGAGTGGCAAATGGTCATCCCAGGAGCATCCAAAATCCAATGCACACGCTCTCAACATATCCTCCAGGGTCTGTATAGTCCTCTCTGACTGATCATCTGTTTGAGGATGAAATGCGGTGCTAAAATTCAACTGGGTCCCCATCGCTTCCTGAAAACGTTCCCAGAAGTGGGAAGTGAAGCGGGCATCCCTATCAGAAACAACGCTCACTGGAATTCCATGTAGCCTCACTATCTCGCGCACATATAGGTTCCCTAACTGGCTCAGAGTATCGGTAGCTCTCATAGCTAGAAAATGGGCTGATTTTGTCAACCGATCCACAATCACCCATATGGCATCATGACCTCTCCGGGTCCTCGGCAATCCCATCACAAAATCCATGGTGACATGCTCCCACTTCCATGTCGGTATCGGTAGAGGCTGCAATAACCCTGCAGGCTTCTGATGCTCTACCTTCACCTGCTGACAAACGAGACACTTAGCAACATATTCAGCAATATGCTTTTTTATTCCAGACTACCAATAAACCTTTCGAAGGTTTTGATACATCTTGGTACTCCCTGGATGTATCGTATACCTCGATGAGTGAGCCTCTGTCAAGATCAACCTTCTGATCTCTACATCATCAGGAACACATATCCTGCCCCTGAACCTCAACAATCCGTCCGAACTCAATCCAAAGTCCGTGTCTGTACCCCTCTGTATCTGCCCGATAATATCACTACACTGCTGATCAACTCGCTGAGCCTGTCGGACTCGATCTACCAGATCCGGTTCCAACTACAGGCTAGCTATCATAAATCCACTATCAGCGTCAGGGGGGGTTATATCCAAACTGAGGTTCGTGAACTGTTCCAACAGCTCGTGTTCCCTGACCATCATAAATGATATCATCCCGAGATGCTTCCTACTCAATGCATCAGCAACCACATTTGCTTTACCCGGGTGGTATAGGATTTCACAATCATAATCCTTTAACAGCTCGAGCCATCTCCTCTGTCTCATGTTCAACTCTTTCTGTGAGAATAGATACTTAAGGCTCTTATGGTCTGTATAAATCTGAAATCTCTCACCATAGAGGTAGTGGCACCATATCTTCAGCGTAAATACTACCGCTGCCAACTCCAAGTCATGGGTCGGGTAGTTCCTCTCATGATCCTTTAACTTCCTTGATCCATAGGCTACTACCTTCCCATCCTGCATCAATACACTGCCCAGTCTCAGATGTGAAGCATCCACATACACTGAGAAACCTCCTGAGCTGGTAGGAATGGTGAGGATTGGAGCTGTGGTTAATCTCCTTTTTAGCTCTTCAAAACTTTCTTCACACTTATCGTCCCACACAAACTCCACATTCTTTCTTGTGAGGCGTGTCAAAGGAGCAGCTAACCTCGAAAATCCCTCTACAAACCTTCGATAATATCCGACTAAACCCAGAAAACTCCTGATCTCTGTCACTGTCTGGGGTCTCTGCCACTGAACTACGGCCTCAATCTTAGATGGATCCACTGATACTCCATCCTTTGATACTATATGACCCAGAAAATAAATCTGTTCTAACCAAAAGTCACACTTACTGAGTTTAGCGTACAACTTCTTCTCTCGAAGGGTCTGTAGCACTATCCTTAGATGCCTCTCATGCTCCTCTCTAGACCTTGAATACACCAGTATATCATCAATAAACACAATAACAAACCGATCTAAATACTGGTGGAATACCTCATTCATCAAAGACATAAAAGCTACAGGAGCATTCGTCAACCCGAATGGCATAACCATAAACTCATAATGTCCATACCGGGTGCGAAAAGCTGTCTTGGGTACATCTCCATCTCGTATCTTCAACTGATGGTACCCTGATCTCAGATCTATCTTGGAAAAGACCTGCGCTCCCTTAAGCTGATCCAACAAATCATCGATGCGTGGGAGGGGATACTTGTTCTTGATGGTGGCCTTATTCAACAACCGGTAATCTATACACAGTCGGAGGCTTCCATCATTCTTCCTTACAAACAGAACCGGTGCTCCCCAAGGTGAGACGCTCGGCCTGATGAACCCCTTCTCCAGCAACTCTTGCAGCTATTTCCTTAACTCTTCCAACTCAACTTGAGCCATTCTGTATGGTGGCTTGGACATCGGCTTCGTACCAGGTGCCAAATCTATACCAAACTCCATCTCTCTATTTGGAGGTAACCCTGGTAACTCGTCCGGAAAGACATCTGGAAATTCCCTAACCACTGGTATGTCTTCCATTTTCGGACGTGCCTTATCCGTCTCAATCATAAAAGCAATGAATCCTTCACATTATTCTTTCTACCATTAATATCATAAATCATCACATCACATACATAAATGAAATCAAATTTATCTTTCATACATCATGTATCAAGATTGTACTCATCACACTTATAATAATCATGTTCTTTAATTTCATTTCACAAAATTAACTACAAGATTGTCTATCTTTGGAAACATCAAAGTTTTTGCATGACAATCTATAATAACATGATTGGCAGCCAACCAATCCATTCCTAGGATCACATCAAAATCACTCATATTTAATAAAATTAAATCGGCTGCCATCTCTTTACCTCCTATCTTCATTTTACAATCCCTATATATATGCTCAATCAACTGACTATCATTCATAGGGGTAGATATCAACAACATCTTATCAAGCAGTGTGGGTTTTACATGCTTCATCAATTTACTTGCAAAGGATGGTGATACAAAAGAATGCGTGGCACCAGGATCAAACAGTACATAAGCTTCTAAATCAAAGATTTGGATGGTATCTTTTACCACATCCGATGACTGATCTGCAGTATCCTGATCCAGTGCGTGCACTCGTCCTCTGCTTACACCCACTGCTTGCTTCCCCTTTTCCTCAGCTGTAGCCCTCCTTCTCGGAGCAACTGTACCAACTGGAGCTCTCTCTGGCTCCTTGCCCTTCTGTGGGGCTCTCTCTATCATCTCTGGGCAATCTCTGATTATGTGTTCTGGCTTCCCACATCTGAAGCATACTACAGGAGATCCATAGCATGGTCGAGTACCATGGTACCTACCACACTTGCCACACTGTTCTGTAGTAGGCCGTGGTCCTCCAATCACGATTCCCTTAGCTGGAGCAATGGCCGGATACATGGGAGTATCAACTGTCCTCTCCCGGATCTCATCAATTCTTGGCCTCTTTTCAGAGAATCTCTTGCTTCCTTTATAACTGAAGCCTCTATCCATCACTGGTCTTTTCTTATCTCTATCCCTCATCTTACCAACCTTTCCAAACTCTGAGGCAATCCTATCAACATCTTGTTCACATAGTTGCGCCCTGCGCACTGCCTCCTCATAGGTCGGTATACCAGAGGAACCAATCTAGACCTGATGGTCGGTCTCAATCCATCTACAAACTTCTGAATTTTCTCAACCTCATTACTCATCGTGTTGGGATCATATCTGCCCAGGGATAAAAAAGCAGTCTCATACTCATCCACAGTCCTGCTCCCTTGGGTCAGTCCTAAAAATGCCATCTTTAGCTTCCGCTGTGCGGTATCCGGGACATACTGTCTCCGGAAGGCCTCTAGAAACACATCCCAGCTGATCTCAGTATGTCAGGCTCTCAAAATAGGCCTGGTGGACTTCCACCAATGTTCTGCTGATCCCTTCAGCATAAAAGCGGCAAATGCTACCATCTCGGTAATAGTGCACTCAAAGAACCCATATAATTTCTCGATCTCATTGATCCAATCCTCAGCCGCTATTAGGTCCTTTACTCCACTGAAAGACGGCGGTCCAAACTTTTGGAACTGCCGCAGTCTATCCAAATCACATCCATATCCCCAACCTCTACTGCCTGGCATAGTAACCGATGTAGGCACATCCTGTGTGGGTGGGGTATCTGTCGTCTGTGGCCTCTGGGCTTCCCTTGCCCATGCCTCGGGAGCTGCTGCCTGCTCGGCATCACCCTGTGTAGCGGGACTCTGTCTACCGCCAACTCCAGATAAAGATTGGGTGACCAACTCCACAATCATCTCAATGCTCCGCTCAATCCTCGCGAAGCGAGCCTCAGTACTCTCGGGCCTCTCCTCTGGACCCTGTGGAGCGTGCTCAACATCGGCCTCCACCTCAACATCCTCCTGAGCCTCGTGTGTTTCCGACTCAACACGACCCCCAGGCCTACCTCTACGGCCTCGAGCCTGTGCTCTCATCCTTCTACCGCGACTGGTATTAGGCATACTTACTCAATTCTCTACATTCACAACCAATTACTTAGTCAACCCATCGACACACACAATTTGTATCTAAACAAGCACAGTAACTTGGGGATGAAATTTTTTAACTTATTAAGTATTTTAGACACGACACACGTCAAACCAACTCGAGCTCTGATACCAACTTCTGTCACGACCCTCAACTTACCAAAATACGTACAAATTTTTTGCATTTTCATGCATCAATCTTTAATCATCCTTCCTCGATCGTGAACAACCACACTCTTAACAGTTGAGCTGTGTGTCGACGTCTAACTCACTCCACCATACCAATTCAATTTGAAATATTATTTATGAGTAAACACTTGTATAAATGTATATATATCAGAGTTGTTACATGTGTTTACATTGTTTTACATCCCCAGTAGTTACATACAAAATGCTACTGTGCTATGTCTAGTTTAGATACAAAATAATCCAAGTGTGTATACCTTTAGCGATGGGATGCAGCGGATTACCAAAGGGAAACGCCTCCAGTCACGCTCACTATATACTCAATTCTTTGTAGAGAGGGGGAAAATAAGGGGGTGAGCAAACCACACGCTCAGTAAGGCAATCATGCGAACAGGTAGATACTGCACTATCTACGTGATCGTGATGCCATGCTCAAAAGCATTTCATTCATTATTTATCTCAAAACATGAGTGTATGATTGTATTAATGGTATGTAAAGCATTCATGCTATTAAAATCAAGTGCACATTTCAACTCAAAGCATAGTATAAATCATCATGCATTCCACTTTCTCACTCTAGACCATTTCTAGGTCATAATCATTCCAAGGCATTTTAGATAGTTTCTAACCATCCATACTCATGCCAAACAACTCCAAAATCAATTATATAAACAATGTACCATAGTTGGAGTATTAGAATCTTACCCAATTTGATTTCTCTTCTTGCTCCAAATGGCAATGCCCTTAACTCCTTCAATACCAACAATGGGAAAATGCTTTCTAACTATGTTGTTCTTCTCTTTGATAGAAACAACTTTGCCTCTAATGGTCTCTCTTCAAACCTCACTGAAAATGGCTGATTTTAGAGAAAGAAAGTTAGGTTTTTGGGTTGAAAGTGGAAGGTTAGTGTTTTTCCTGAAATTTTTTGATTTTCAACACTCCTTATATAGAAATAGCTTGAGGAGATCGATTTGGTCCAAGAGGAGATCGATCCGGTCCCCTTAAATTCCTCTTTTTTCACGGCATTTTAAGCATGAGATCGATCTGTCGAAGCATGAGATCGATCTGTCGAAGCATGAGATCGATCTGCTCCCAAACAGAGAGCTAAGGAGATCGATCTGGGTGCTTGGGGATCGATCTTTTCACTACAGAATGCTTAGGAGATCGATCTGGCTCCATTGGAGATCGATCTGCTCTATTCCTTTGCCCAAATAAGAGCATTCTGGCTCTTCCAGATCGATCTCTCATCCCATGAGATCGATCTGCCCTTCACAATTTCCAGATTTTCTGCAGTTCTTCTGCAGCAACACTTACCAAACATCTTTAATTTGCTACCATGATCCTTTTCTCATCCATTCATCCTTGAGACTTGAAAATGGCATCCATCCTCACTTCATACACATTAAAACTTGTGTAAAATCTTTGTATGACCAATGGTACTTAATATAAACAAAAATGGAAGTGCACATCTTATGCAATTCTACTTTCATTTTACCAAACTACTCATAATCCATTCTACACACATTCTCCACATGTTTAAGTCCATTTCTTCACATTCATACTTAATGTAACTTGTATGTACAATTACCACTCTCATTACAACTGTGTACATTACTTATGGACTTACATCACATATACTTCACTCATGAATTCATAGTACAACTCTATTTATATTTCTATGTACATATATACCCTTATACATATACGGGGTCTCACATCTTGCAATTCATCAAAAGAATATTCAATGAGGTTTAAAGTTACCTTTTCATCCTCAATAGCCATGAAGCATAGGTTGGCATTGTCCTCATTTGAATCATCATCGAAGCTATCACTGTCGCTCCATGTTGCCATCATTGCCTTTTTTTGTGGAACCTATCATTGGATCTTTTAAGAAGAGGGCAGTTAAATTTAATATGTCCAGGTTTTTTACATTCATAGCACACAATGGTATCCTTTCTACCTAACTCTTCTTGATCTTTCTTGTGATTTCTCCTTCCACTACTACTTGCTCTCATTCTCATGAATTTCTTAAATCTTTTGGCAAACATTGTCATCTCAAGATCTTCTTCACTACCACTCTCATTTTTACTTTCCTCTTGAGTGGTGGATTTCATAGCTACTCCCACTTTCTTGGGTGGCTCTTCATTTCTTCTCAACTTCATCTCATATGTGAGTAGTGATCCTATTAATTCATCTAGTGACAATGTGTAAGGGTCCTTAGATTCCTCAATTGCAGTCATTTTAGCTTCCCATGATTTTGGTAGACTATTTAATATTTTCTTGACCATTTCTATATTAGAGTAGATTTTTCCTAAGGATTTTAACCCATTAATTACATCAGTGAATCTAGTGAACATATTACTAATTGATTCTCCTTCTTTCATCCTAAATAGCTCATAGTCATGTGTGAGCATTCCTACCTTAGTCTCATTTACTTGGGTTGTACCTTCATGAGTTATTGCCAATTTGTCCCAAATTTGTTTGGCATTGTCACAACCAGAGACTCTATTGTATTCATTTGGCCCTAAAGCACAAAATAGGGTGTGCATGGCCTTAGCATTTAGCTGAGCACATTTAACATCATTTGAATCCCACTCATCTTCTTCTTTAGGGATATCTCTTCCTTCTATTCTTTTAGTAGGGATTTGAGGTCCTTTAGTTATAATCCTCCATACCTCATAATCATTTGCTTGAATGAAGAGCATCATCCTAGTTTTTCAATAAGCATAATGTTCACCATTAAACATAGGAGGCCTAACTGTAGAATGCCTCTCTCCTACTAGATTGGTTGCTACATTGTTGTGAGCCATTGGATCGTTTCTAACTCTTAGGAAGTTATTCCTCTATGATCAAAGAGTCATTGCTCTAATACCAATTGTTGGCTCTACCGAGAGGGGGTGAATCGATTTTCTAAGGTTAATGGAAAATTTAAACTAAATTAAGTCTAATTGCAAATAATCAATAATCAAAATAATGTAATGGAATAAATTGAAGGAAGATAAGGAAGAGAAATATCAAACTCAGTAGTTTATAGAGGTTCGGCTAATCTCTTGCCTACGTCCTCTCTTCTTGACCTCCTTGTCAAGGGCTTTCTTTCACTCTTTCAATGAATGTTACAAACTCCCTTTTTCAGGTTAAGGAATAACCTCTCTACCATTTTTACATAAAGATATATTCACCCTTTTACTAAGTTTTTCTCACTGAAGAACACTCATCTTCTCTCTTAAAATAAGGATGAATACAAGATCAAACTTTTTATGTGGGTAGGATAAATATAGCTTTGGCACAAAGGCTTATACAACAATATCAATAAATGAGGATTAAAGACAAATAGAATGGGAAAAATAAATTCTTGAGAATGTACAGAATGTGCAGCAATGGTGTCTCTGTTTCCCAGTGTCTTCAATGCTTGATTTTATACTGGAGGATTGGTAGTTGGAGCATTTAATGTTGTTTTTTCCATTGAAAGTTTTGCAGAAATAGCCGTTGGGAACCTCCAGTAGAGTGCCAGATCGATCTCCAATCTTGGCCAGATCGATCTCTTAGTTTAATTTCCTACGATGACAAGGCAAATAGAAGCAAGGAGATCGATCTCATATATGTAGAGATTGATCTTACAATTTGAAAATGTTAGAGCAGATCAATCTGTCGAACCAGAAGATCGATCTTCCAATCTCTCTGTTTGAGCAAAATCGATCTTCAGATCGATATACCAAATGTTCTCGTAGCAAGGAGATCGATCTTTAATTAACCCAGATCGATCTCTTTAGCTCTCTGACTTTGAGGAGATCGATCTCTTCCAATACCAAATCGATCTCATAAACTCTCTGTTTGAGCATAGATCGATCTACAGATCGATCTACTGCCTTTAGCCTTTGTTTTAAAGGAAATCGATCTTTTCCTAGACCAGATCGATCTTATAAATACCTTGTAATAGACAGATCGATCTTATAACCCTTATAGATCGATCTCTGCTTCCTCAATACCTTGTACAGATCCGTTTGAGGATTCAATCCTTTAGCAGATCGATCTCACATCCTCATGAGATCGATCTCTCATACTAGAAGACCCAGGAGATCGATCTCTCATCTCACCAGATCGATCTCTCATCTCACCAGATCAATCTCTTATCCTTAAAGACTTAGTTTCTGGTATTGATAACCTCTAAACATGTTTTTAAATCATTTCTATATTATTGAATTAACTTGTTTTGTCATTTCAAAATATATTAACTCAACAAAGCTGTTTTGGCCAATTTATTATTCTAATTTCTCATTTCATTACTTCATTAACCTTATGACTCATTCCAGTTCATAAATCATGCTGGTCACTTTGCAAATTTTCAATTCTTTCACTTTTCGATTTTACATTGAGTCAAGCTATAAACCGAGCTTTCTAGGTATAAATTTAACCGTTAACAACCTTAAATCCATCCAAATTTCACCACAAACACTTCAACACCTTGCTGTCCAGATCTCAAATCATTTATAGAAATTAAATCATCCAATTCCACTTAACCAAAAACCTTCTAAAAACACCAAACAACAACATATATGAACTTCATCATCATCCATCAACCTTACCTTGGGTTTGACCAAGGTTGACCACGTTTTTCTACCACCAAATTGATCCTCAACTAAAATTCAACATGTATATAGCTTAAAACCATGAAAAACTAGCTAAAAAATCGATCAAAGATTGAAAAATCTTAAGTTCTTCACTTACCAAAAACATGGTAGATTTTGAGCACTGTTTTTATTTCACGTTTTTCACCTAGCATATGAATTTCTTTGAGACTGAATGTTTATATATTATAGAGGACTTGAAGAGGAAGATTTGATCCTTCTTAACCGATGCTTGATTCTGGCCGAAAGACCGCCGAAAAAATCATACAAAGAGGAGTAAGGATTACCGCCTGCGGCAACTTTGGGAAGTTATTTCTCTCGACTAGAAAGTCATATGGAGTTGATTTTGGTGCCTCCAAAAAGCTTGTTATGTTGACTATATATCTAAAAAATTTGGGGTTTAATGGATTCCCCTAAAGTCTCCAAATTTGATAAAATAGGGGAGTTGGTCGAAAATCTGAAGCAGGACAAATTTCTATCCTGTTTTGGAAAATTCCAAAATAATAATTTTAGTTCAATTTTCTCCAAATTTTTTCTTCTCAAGTGTTATAGTATGTCCCTAGTATGTTTTATAAAAGTTTGAGGGGTCACTTGTTTAAGAAAAAGTTTTCGATTGAGCTCAATTTGCACGATTTGGTCAATACCGAGCAAAATGGCTTAAAGTTTTCGATTTATCTTAAAAATAAATTTGATCCCTGAAACCTCCATATTTCCACTTGATTTTGATTTATCAAGTAAATTTCACCTTATATTAATTTTCTATGGTCTCAGAATAATTTTCAAAATTTTTCATAATTTAATACGAATTTATTTCTAATTCCAAGCTCATTTGCTCGGTTTAGTACAAAACCCGAACCTTAATAACTTTTTCACTTTCAATACCTTAGTTTTAATTTTTAAACATCATTTCATGACCATACATGAAATTCTTAAGAAATTCTCGGGCTTAAGGTCTTACCTTTGTTTTCGTGCTGTCGGGCCCTACGCCACTATCCTGAGTTCTTCGATGTTTTTGGTCCTGCATAACATTGTTCCGAGTACTAAATTATTTTTTAACTTCCAATTGTGTGATAAAATGGTAATTTTGGGTTTCACACAAGTATCATTTGTTGCTTCAGAATCCGCATTCTCGACATGTGAAAAAATAATTGGAGACCTTCGAACCAGTCTTAAATAAAATTCATTATGTATGCTAACATGTCTCAAAGACTGGTTTGAAGCGAAATTTCGCAATAAATAATTTGAAATAACCAATGAGTTCACTAATAATATGTCTGTTGGTTCTACCGAGAGGGGGGTGAATCGGTTTTCTAATGATAATGCTAAATTTAAAGTTAATTGAATCTTATTGCAAGCAATCAAAGAATAAGTAATAAAGTATAGTAAAATAAATTAAAGGAGATAAGGGAAGAAAGCAGCAAACTCAGTAATTTATAGAGGTTCGGCCAATCGCTTGCCTACATCCTCTCTTCTTGACCTCCTAGTCAAGAGCTTTCTTCCACTATATCAATAGTTGATACAAACTCCCTTTTTAAGGTTAAGGAATAACCTCTCTACCCTTTTTTACAATGATAAGTATTCACTCCTTACAAAATTATCTCACAGAGAAACTCTCATCTTCTCTCTTGGAACAAGAATGAATACAAATAGAAACTCTCTTTTGTGGGTAGAAAAAATAACTTCTACACAAGTTTTTTTTAACACAGTACAATCAATGTGGTGTTGAAGACAAAGAGAATGTTAGAAAAGATCTCTTGAGAATATTTAGAATTTGCAGCACAAGTCTCTTGTTTTCCAGTGTCTTCAATGCTTGGTTTTATACAGCAGGATTGGTAGTTAAAGCATTTAATGTTGTTTTTTCCGTTAAAGATTTTGCAGAAAGAACCGTTGGGATCCTCCAGAAAAGTACCAGATCGATCTTCCATCATGACCAGATCGATCTCTTAGTTTAAATTCCTGCAATTACAAAGCAACTTGAAGTATGGAGATCGATCTCATATATGTAGAGATCGATCTTGTAATTTGAAAAATGTTAGTGAAGATCGATCTGTCGAACCATCAGATCGATCTTCTAATTTCTCTGTTTGAAGCAAGATCGATCTCCAGATCGATCTGGCAAGCATCCCCGTAGAGAGGAGATCGATCTCTAATCACCCTATATCGATATTCTAAACTCTCTGACTTTGAGGAGATCGATTTCTATCCACAGAAGATCGATCTCATAAACTCTATGTTTGAACATAGATCAATCTACCGATCGATTTAATACCTTTAACCTTTGTCTTAGAGGAGATCAATCTCTTCCTATACGAGATCGATCTCTTAGACATTCTATAATTTAAAGATCGATCTTATAACCCCTACAGATCGATCTCTGCTTCCTCAACATCTTATACATGCTCTTTGAGTTTTTAATCCTTTATCAGATCGATCTCATATTCTCATGAGATCGATCTCTCATACTTGAAAATCCAGGAGATCGATCTCTCATACTTGAAAACCCAGGAGATCGATCTCTCATCTCATGAGATCGATCTCTCATCCTTTAATACTCAGTTTCTGGTAATGATATGTATTTAAATAAACTCTAAACATGTTTTAAACATTTATAGATTTATAATATCCATTATTAAATTACTGTTTTGTCATTTCAAAATATATTAACTTAACAATGTCAAAGGAGGAAGAATAAATTTTCATATCAATCCTTATAAATTACGAACCATAGAAAATAGTTTTATTTTTCTTTATTTGTAAATTGTATGTAAAATTATAAATAAGTTTAGTCATAATAAATATTTTTATGGATTACGGTCCTGTGGTTTTTACACTTCAAAATTTTGAAAGAATTTTTTATGTAAAAAATCTTTGGTCTCTTTCTTTTTCTCCTTTCTTATTTTCATTTATTATTATTTTTAATTTTTAAATACCAAATAAATTAATGTTGTAACTATGAGTTTAGTTTAGAAAATGAATAAATATTTAAAATACAAATGAATAAATATTTGAAAAACATATTAATAAATGTGTTTTTTGAAAAGTAAATGATAAATGAATATTTTTTCATGCAAAATGACAAGTTTTAAGTTTACTTATATTTTAAATAATAAATGATAATTGAAATTATATTTCAAATGTAATATCGAAAGAAATTAAAAAAAAAATCAAATTATTATATATATTTTTAAACTAGTAACTTTATTAAATAAGTTATAATAACTTTTTTACAGTAACATTATTTATTATAATGCTAACTTATAATATTAGATAATAACTTTACTAAATAAGTTATAAATTTTTATTATAATAACTTTATTATATAAAAATATGTTAAATAACTAAAAAGTCAATATTTAGTTTTATTTATTAATAAATTTATAATATAAAAATACTTTAAAGTTTAATAAATAAATTTATTAAAATTTTTTATTAAAAATTAAATTTAAAAAATTAAAAAAAAGAAAGTGAAATGCCCGTACTGGCATAGTTGGGCCCATGAACCATTCCTTTGGTTTACCGAGCTGAACCAATTCAGCCATTTCTGGCGGTGGACCAACCTGGGACCGACCCATTTGAAAATCGATTCAGAACGGTTCCTCTTAATAAGGAGTTGGGATCGGTTGGAACCGGTTGGAACCGATCCGAGATTGACTTGTTGGTAGAGTTATACATTAGTACATCAAATATAAATCTATGTGTGTGTGTGTCTATATATATATGTTATAGATTTTAACCTACTAGTGGCGCCCCAAAAAATAAAAAAGTCTCCTCCTCCCAAATCCCAACATAAAAAATAAAGTCTTATTTGTTGTTATAAAAGTTTAAAGTTTAAGACAAAAAAAATAATTATCAAATTTCAATTAAGTTTACAAAAAGGTACTATGTTATTGATTTAAATTTTGTGCATTAGATATATTTAAAAAAACTAGTTAAACAATTTTTTTATTATTACAATCTTATAAAAATCTCTTAACTTTGTTTAATTATTTGTTTATTTCAGAAGTCCCTCATCTTTTCAGATCAAATTGATTTGAATTCAAAAGATCAAAATTCTCAAGGTGAGGAGGATGTAATAACTTTAAAATTACTATTTACTACGTAACTGTATGTCTTTAAAATAGCACAAATTATTAAAATACCTTTTTATGTCTATTTTGGTGCAAACATGGCCACTTGCGTACGAAGAGGGTCGTGGGCCCCATAGAAGTGTGCACCTACAAAAATAATCTGAATCATCTTAACATGATGATATATGGCTTCAGGTAAAATTTTAAACCCTCTGAGATTTATTTTTTTGACTTATCTCGGTAAATATGCAACAATTGTCAAACGATTATTTTGTTCATAGGTCAAATTTTTAACAGTGACTAAATGGACACTGTGAAATGAATTAAGGGTATGAAATAAGTCATGTCAAGCCCTTAATTCATTATGTCAGATCTTTTTCTGAATTGTCAACAAAATGAAAAATACCGAAATTGGTAAAACCATGTAAATTTCATTCAGAAAAATTAAGCGACTTTTTCTTTTGGTCCATTTCATCTATAACACATTATTTACATATAATATGCATGTAAAGAATGGAAATTACGCATGAAAGATATTTGAACAAATAAGATTAAAGGAAAGTAGAAAATTATGGCATAAAGTAGTTTTTTTTTTTTGTAAATTAAGACAAAAACTTAGGAAATTAATATTTAAATTCATTTAACGACACGTGATTGGCACATGATAGCATATTATATTAATTTCCTAGTGTCATGGCCGACCATCACCAAAAATAAGCCAAAACCTTATGAAAAATTTATCGAAAAATGAAAACCATTATTTTCGTGAGATACCAAAGCTTTTGCCGCCAACTTTCCTCCCATTTCTAACCTTTTTTGGACTTTCATTTCTTCTACAAATATGTTCCTCATCACTTCCTATGCAAAATAGTGAAAATTGGTAAGCTGATTCTTTGTGGTTTATAGGAGATCAAAAATGGGTTTTTAACTTTCCTTAAGTTTCGATTTTGGCCATTTTCAAGGGGTTTTCAATTGTTTTCTTTTACAAGCTTAAAATATGTTGTTTAGGGACTAATGAGAAATATTTGTATGTGTTTAGACTGAAGAAAAATTAGCCATTGTGCTTGGAGAGAGTTTAGGCCAAATTGGGATCCATTAGTTAATAAGAGTTTCAATGCATGGTTTTAATATATATTGATTACTTTGATAAGTATAGATGATATATGAAGTTAGTTTGATGAAAGAAAGTATGTATAATTTAGTTGTAGAGTAAACCTAAAGACTTTTAGAGAAAGAAAGTGGATTTCTATGAAATTACATAGAGATTTCTTAAATGGGAATGTGATTCATGTAGTGGATCATGAAATGAACCATAATGTGGCTTAAAAATGATTATAGTACCATTATGTAATTTTGGCTAAAGTAAGGGTATTAAGGTAATTTTACTCTTGTAATGTAATATTGGCCCTGAACAAGCGTTAAGCATATGAATGATATGTGCAATTAGAATGATCAAAAAATGCATTTTTATAACTTTTGTCACTTTATGACATAATGTGATATAAGCTAAGTTAAGTTAAACAATAGCATTTAATTGACTTTAAGATATTGTGAATGACTTATTAAGCAAGTGTATGATATCGTAGGCTTTTGGAGTGAAACCGTGTTGTGGGAAATGATTTGTTAAAGCAGTAATAAAACTAAAGCTTAGTGAAGCTTCGATAAGTTCAATTGCATAAGCTGCGGATTAATCTTGTACCAATTGTTTTATATTTTGAATCGAACTTTTGATTATCGTAAATGATTTGTTTGAACTTTTTGAATAAGTATGTGAACTGAATTGAGGATATAAATTGTTCTCTTCTTCTTAGGCTGGGTAATGAGTGATGGTTACCCAGTTTTATTGCAAAAATTTCTTAAATTGTCTATATATTTCAAACTAAGACCCTTGTGTTATCGAAAATGTGATATCGAATCATTTTGACATGTTTTGAACCTTGTTATGATTTTCATACATTAAAATTATTGCATGGCATTGTATGAGAGATTTAAAAGCTTGCATAGATTTTATCTGCACACATGTATCGCTTTATAATCTTATTTCGAGTTTGTTTTGGACTAATTGGAGCATATAATATATTTAGCTTATGCTTAGTGTTTTTGGATTTAAACATAAATTGCTTTCTATCTCGATTATTATATGACTTTTGGAAACATGTTTTTCGAATGTTTTTTTGTTTATGGGCGTTTTGGCTATGCTATTCTCAATAGAACATATGAAGATAACCCAAAGTTTACGACTCTTTTATAGACAGTTTGGATTGTCCGGCATTGTCATAACAAGTTCTGATTCTGACTGACCACTAGAACTAGAGACTTTTGAATCAATGACTATAGGTAATACCCTAGTTTCTAGGGTAGTTTTGGCTCACTTATAGCTACAGTAGGAAAGTCTTTACTGTGATATACTTATTGATTTTGCCTGTAGTCGTATAATTCGATCATTAAACTTTGTGAATGATATATTGAACTATATGGTTTCAGAATTGTTTTCTGATATATGAACATGATACGAATTTTATTGAACCATACGACTTCGATTTAGTTTATCGAACCTTGTGAAAGTATATGAGAAATGTGTATTGAAATGTATTTTAATGCAAGTGTTTGATTTAAGAAATTTGATACCCTAAGATTTATGACTTTTGAACTTGCATTAAACCTTAATTTTTTGCATTTGGATATGTTATTGTATTTCAAACTCATATATATCGTATTTTGTTCAGAGTGGTCAGGTCTGATGGTCAATTGAGGTATTTCAAAATATCTTTTTGCCTGAAAGACTGGCAACGTCTAGATAGGATTCTAGTATGAAAACCTAACCAGATGTGATTTATTGAAAGACTCTGATTTATGATATCAACTTTTGACATGATAACTTATTTAAAAATGTGATTTGTACAACATGCATTTTGCTTAAACCAGTATTTCTATTTTGGTTAATTCTACATTTGTGCGATTGGCTTACTGAGCTTCCTTAAAGCTCACTCCCTCTCTTTTCCATCACAGGTCAGTTGTAGAGTTAATTTTGATCGATAGTAGTATCTGGTACTAAAGTTTCTAACTTTGAAACTTTCGCAGGACATTTATTAGTATACATTTCAGTGTATAATTATTTTGTTTTAAGATAGAATTGTACCAATAGCTAAGTTGGAATATGTAATAAGTGTATAAATTCTAAAATGCATCAATTATTGACAAAGTGTCAAAAATAGTAAAATGATGTATTATTTTGTTGTATAATTTTTTGAAGTCTACGATGAATTTTGAAAATTCTAAAAATATTGTGGTAAGTAGATATAAGAGTGTTATAGCTGCTTATTAAGTATTGAATTCGAACTGTTGTGAAATTTTTTCGGGCTATTTTTCTGTATTGATTGATAAGAGAAATACGCATTTACACGAAAACTCTACCGAAATTGTTTCTGATCGTAATTTTGATTTAATAATATAACTGAGACCATATGCAAGGTGTCTTAAATTGATATTGCATAGATGAATGCACAATATGATTGTAGGACTGTACTCATACAACAAATAATTGTTAGTGTTATTGAATAACTGGGCCATAATAGCTATGGTTCCGTAATAAGTGATAATAGTGTTATGTCCCTCAGGATGTGATGGTAGATCCCTGTAAAACTTCCTTGTTCAGCTTATCAATTGCTTTGGCAACAATAGAGGGCAACCGATATACTTGCATAGAATAATTAGCAATAGTACTTGAAACCGATTACACCAAGGTAGCCTTACCAGCCAATGACAAATGATTAGCTTTCCAAGAAGCTAACTTGCCCTTAACCTTTATCAATTAAATACTGAAAATCTGGTCTCTTCAACCTCTCAGCAGCAATAAGTAAGATACTTACCAAAATTCACACAGTAACTTACAAGTCATTTCTTAAATTTGTCCAATCAACTCAGGGGATACATTTTTGGAAGTATAAAATTTTGATTTGTTGAAGTTAACCTTTTTACAAGAAACATTACAAAAATCATCTAAACAACTTATAATGATACAACATTGGTGCATTGAAGCTTTGCCAAAAAGAATATGATCATCAATAAAGAAAAGATGAGACAGTTTTGGACCATCACGAGCCAAAGCAATTGGTTTCCACCCACCCTTAAAAATTACCCTCTCAATCATATCTGTCAATTTTTGTTAATAAAGAACAAAGAGGTGTGGGGATAATGGGTCACCCTGTTTAAGACCTCTCAACGGATTAAAATTAAACATCAATTCACCATTATAAAGAATGTTCATTTCTGTCGATTTAACACAGAACATGATTAACTGAATGAGCCCAGAAGGCAAGCCCAAATCTCTGAGGACCTGATTCGAAAACTCCCAGTTAACCTTATCATAAGCCTTTTCCAAATCGATTTTCAAAATAAAGTCACCCTTCTTGGCTTTCTTTTTGCTCAAAGTTTGAATTGCCTCTTGGACAATCACACTATTATCTTAGCTACACTTACCCGGTATGAAGCTACATTATGTTGGGGCCATCATGTTGTGCAAGAAAGGTCCCAACCTACTCACAATAATTTTAGAGACCAATTTCACATAAACATTACAAAGATTGATGGGCTGAAAATGAGATACAAGCTCTGAGTGTTCTAGTTTTGGAATGAGAACCGCAAGCACTCTACTCAATTCCTTTTAAAAGAACCATATGTGAAAGCCTCAAAAATAAAGCAAACCACTAAATCTTTGACCACCTCCCAATTATTCTGAAATCTCTATATTGAGATTTTTTTTTTTGAAATTTTTGACTTAAATGATTTTGTTTTTATGAAAGATCTTCATGCACAATTTTAAGTGAAGATATTTGACTTTCCTTCATTTTTATTATTTTGTTATTTTGATGATCAAGTTTTTTGTGCATGTGGTTTATGACATATCTGGAATGTTATATTTCACACGTTTTTTTAATAAAATATTTGATAAAATAATATATTATATGTTAAAAAAAATTTTAAGTTACTTTAGTTCGACCCCTAATTTGAAATCCTGGCTCTTCAGGTATAAATAATAGAAAAAAATAAGAGAAATTTACAAGATAAAAAAGAGAACTATTGCCTAAGAAAAAGAAAAAAGAAAAAGAAAAGTAGAGAATACTTTAGTTTTAATTAAATTCGGTGGTTGTTACAAGTATAATCATATCGAGTCGAGATGATTCACAAACAAGCTCGCATTTGGCTAGACTTGAAAACTCAAGACTCAGCTTGAACTCATCGAGCTTAGTTTTTGAAACTTAAGTTATACTAGATAGAATAGTCAAGCGCTCGACCTTTACTTGATGTTTTTGATTTTGTAATTTTTCAATCATATATTATAAGAATAAAATGGTAAATTAATAATAAAATATAAAAATTTATTAAAAAATTCGATTAGGCTCACGAGCCACTAGAGTCAAGTATTAAGATATTCTAACTTGACTCGAACAGTTATTTGAGTAGCTAAAATTCAAACTCAATATCAAAGAATAAAAAATAAACGAGTTAAATTCGAGTAATCATATAGTTTAATTTAAATAGTTCACAAGAAATTTGATTTGTTTACATCTTTACAACATTGTCAAACATATTTTATTATTATTTTTTCAATAAATTATTTCCAAATCAATAATGAAATATATGAAATGTTTTTTTTTTTAATTTCAAACCAAATTACAACATTAAAATTCGTTGTAAAAATTTAAAAACTAGCTTATTTTCATATATTCATAATACAATTTTCAATATTTGTTGTTTGAATTTAATGTGTATTTAGTTTGAAAAGCTCACTTCACACATAAATTAATTTTACAACATGTTAGTAAATCTCTTTTTTATAAATTTTTATTATGGCATATTAGATGATTTATATATTTATATATTATCTATTTACTAAAAGGATAATTATTCAATACATTATTAGTAGAATTTTTAAACTCCACAAGTGAGATTAAGATAATAATACATATTTTATTGTATTTTTATTTATTTAATATTTTTTAAATGATATATATTATCATTCTAATTTACTTATGAAATCTAAAACCTTTACGAACATTGTATAAAATAATTACCTTTACTAAAATCAAAATTTTTATCTTTAATTATAAAGTAATATTATTTTTAGTTTAATAAACTTAATTCTTGAGAAGAAATAAGTCAATAGCCCTAAGATTTTCTACTTTCTAACGATTGTTTTCATATATCTCTTTATTTATTTATTCTCCTACTATTTATAGAGGCTGATTACCCCGATGGAAGATCAAATTTTTGAAGATAAAATAATTTTTTTGTTTTTATTTTTATTTTTAATTATTTTATTAAAAATTATATATGTAATAATTTTATTTTTCTTTTAATCTCATTGAAACTAACCTCAAACACCTATGCAAACTATCTCTTAGTCTGAATTAAAAGATTTGCACTTTGAAAAAAAATTTGTGAGAAACTAAGAAGAGAGAAAAAAATTTGTGAGAAACTAAAAAAAGAAAAAAGAAAAAAATGAGAGAAATAAAGAATTCAGACAGCTTTGCTCTGAGTCTTTGACTTGAGCATTGCTGAAATCTTGTAAGAAAGCTGTAAATGTGAACATGCAAATGAAGTTTTAAACTAATGAAGCAGGAAACAGAGAGGAAGTAACCCATGAAGAACAAGACCGGGTAAATCACATTTTCTTTGTAAGAGAATATAAACTAAGTAGCTGGTAATTCTGGGCGCATATACTTTGATATGAAACCGCGTTTTTTGAAAAGTATACCTTTTTTTTTTTTTTCCATTTTCTTTTCATTGATTCAAAGCCTTTAATTAAGACTGATTCTAATAAGACCACCAACCAAAAACAAGGTCGTCAGTTTTCTTGTTTACCTCCTGAATGCTTTCCCTTTCCTTTTTGCCTTCTTATTTACTTTGGTTTTCCATTTCCTCTCCCTTCATTTTTTTCCCGGAGAACTCATTTTCTGTTATCTAAAAAAGGTTCCAACAAGTTCAAGCATTTTTTCCCATCTGGGTTTTGGTTTTTCTTGAATCTTGCCTTATTTTTTTCTCCTTTTTTTCTCTTGTTTTTAGTGTCCCCTTTCTGGGTTTTTGTGCTTATACTCTGCTTTGTTATTGGTTTGAAAAAAAGATTCCTGATTTTCCTCTCACCAGCTGGGCCTTAAATTTTGAGACCTTTTTAGCTTTTGGGCCCTTGTTTTTCATTTCATGTAGGATTTTCTCCGAGACCAAACAGGTGAAGATCAGTGCAATGTTGGTGAAAGTTTCAATGAGTCTTGTTCTTCTTCTTCTTCTTCTTCTTCTTCTGTCAATTTTCTCTGGTGCTTTTGAAGCAATTGCTATAATCCATGATGATCACATCAAAACTGGAAATTCCAATATCTCCACACTGTCTGGCATAGAACTCCCTGACCACATGAGCTTCAATACAGTTTCTTCTTCAACAAGCAGCAATGATTGCAGCCTGTCAAAACAGAAGAAAGCAAAACTATCGCAAAAGATGGCTTCCCAAGAAGAAAGTTCATATCTTGATGGTGAAGAAGATGATGAAGAAGAACCAAGGAAAACAGTGAAGCTGCACTTGAAGCATAGGCAGATGGGTGGAAATGCTGAGCCGAAAAAATCTATTTTGGAGTCAACAATGAGGGATTTGACCAGAATTCAGACACTTCATACAAGGGTCATCGAGAAGAAGAACCAAAATGCCATTTCAAGGCTAAACAATAATAGGAAACAATCAAATCAGCATTTGAAGCCTGTGGTTGAAAAAGCAGCAGCACCAGAGTCTTATACAAGTTGGGTTCCTGGCCAGCTTGTGGCAACATTGGAGTCTGGTGTAAGTCTTGGCTCGGGAGAGTACTTTGTTGATGTGTTTGTTGGTACTCCTCCTAAGCACTTCTCGTTGATACTTGACACTGGCAGTGACCTTAATTGGATTCAATGTGTTCCTTGTTATGATTGTTTCGAGCAAAATGGGCCTTATTATGATCCTAAGGAATCAAGTTCCTTCAGGAATATAAGTTGCCAGGATCCAAGGTGCCATTTGGTTTCATCACCTGATCCTCCTCAGCCTTGCAAAGCTGAGAATCAGACTTGTCCTTATTATTATTGGTATGGGGATAGTTCAAATACAACAGGTGATTTTGCACTCGAAACATTTACTGTCAATCTCACATCTCCTAGTGGGAAATCGGAATTCAGACAGGTGGAGAATGTGATGTTTGGCTGCGGCCATTGGAATAGAGGCCTCTTCCATGGTGCTGCAGGGTTGTTAGGGCTTGGGAGAGGGCCTCTCTCGTTTGCCTCTCAGTTGCAATCACCATATGGTCATTCCTTTTCATACTGTCTTGTTGATAGGAACAGTGATGCCAATGTCAGTAGCAAGTTGATTTTTGGTGAGGACAAAGATCTTCTGAGCCACCCAAATTTGAACTTCACATCATTGGTTGCTGGCAAGGAAAATTCCGTTGATACATTTTACTATGTCCAAATAAAATCAGTCATTGTCGGAGGAGAGGTGTTGGATATACCAGAGGAGTCATGGCAGTTGTCAGCTGATGGTGCTGGTGGTACAATCATTGATTCAGGTACCACCCTAAGTTATTTTGCAGACCCTACTTATCAGATAATCAAGGAAGCATTTGTGAAGAAAATAAAAGGATATCCAGTTTTGAAAGATTTTCCAGTCTTGGATCCTTGTTACAATGTTTCTGGAGTTGAAAACATAGAGCTGCCTGATTTTGAGATTCAGTTTGTTGATGGGGCTGTATGGAATTTCCCTGTTGAGAACTACTTCATCTGGCTTGAAGAGGATGTTGTTTGTTTAACAATTTTAGGGACTCCACGATCAGCCCTTTCAATTATTGGAAACTATCAGCAGCAGAATTTCCATATCTTGTATGACACAAAGAAGTCTAGGCTGGGATATGCACCAATGAAGTGTGCTGATATCTAAAATCTTGTTTAGATTTAAGGTGTTAGAATAGGAGCTGTAAACATGGAGTTTCTGCAGAGTGATATTCTTTTAAGTTTTCCTTTCAAACATAGGGTATCATACAAAAAATTAGATTCATAATTCTTCTTCTTGTAAGGTTAAACACAAACATACACATTCTCGAATTGTTGTATAATCAAAACGATTACTTTACTGATAAATCCCTTCATTGCGTTCATACATTAGATCTTACAAGCCCTGTTGGCCATAGCTTGAAAATTCAGACCATAAAATTATTGCCGGTCTTCTAAACTGCATCATTGTTCCATAGAATGTCTATTTGCCTATGCTTTACTGTATGTGCTTTTGACTTTCTGCCTGTGGACCTGTCTCATCTTCTGCTTGCTCCAAGGCAATAGAAACTTTTTTATACTTGCATGTTTTGGACTATGGCGTTGTAATTTATTCTTACAAGGAAAGTAGAATATTAATTTGCTTAAGTTCCCAATAATTTCTACATTGATGCACATAAAGAATGGGCCAAGTATTAGGTGTGTCAGAGTAATACTTTCATAAAATATAGTACTAGTCTATTTTTTTAGGTGGGCACCGGACTTTTTTTATTCTTTTTTTCACTTCATTTTTTCCTTTTCTTTATCAAAATTTTTATGGTGGTGGCATCAAATCAGAGCCATTTGTTGATCCTTCTGGCCTCATACCAACCAGAAATGTAATGTATTGTATACTCATTTGATGTGATGCTAATTTTGCTTCCCTAATTCAACTTATATAAATTGTGCTCATCAGCAAGTGAATATTTGGGCAAGATGCAAATAAGTTGAGCCAATCGATCTGATAAGATATTTACTTATAATTTCATTTGAAAATTTAAAAATTAAAATTTAGTTAAAGTTTGATTAAATTTCATTTATTTTTAAAAACCAAGCCTTGATTAAAAAATTGATTGTATTGGTCTCTAATTCGACTTGATTAAACTTACTTATTAAGTAAATAAGATATAGTAAGAAATCCATTTACTTATTAGTTCATTATATATTAATATATGGTAAAAAATAAAAATTCAACTTGACCCGTCGGTTTACCAGGAAGCATGATTTACTTGCACTTGTTAATATGAATGACCAAATAATTTACTAGCTTAGTCTCTAACTTTACCAGAGAGATCTTGGTTTAGTGATACCGAATTCTTGAGATTTTATAGTATTATATTTAAGTCTCACCGTGTAAGAGTTTGGTGTTTAACTTAAATAATTCTTTTCTTTTAGATACTAATTTTGGGATTTAACTATAGAGATATTAAATAGATTGTGTTGGGTTGGAATAATATATTTAAATATTCGGTCATGTATTAATGGATTGTGTTAGCATGACTCTTAAGGATTAAGAGTATGGCTCACTATAGCCGCAACCTTTGGGTCGTGTTAGACTAGACACGATATTATTTTTTTGTATTAAGTCGTACTAAACACGTCCTATTAAGTTTTTTTAGATTTTTTTTTAAAATTTTTATTTATTATTTTAAATAACATGCTATATAAACAAACAAAAAAAAAAACATAATTTACGCGGTTCTATAAAATATCTAAATTAAAGGGAAAACATAATAGAATTTATTAAATAAATATATTGAATTTGTTTTTATCCTGGAATCCTAATTTATTTTTTCTAATTTCAAAATTTTATCCTGCCAAAAATATCTTTGATATTATTACTACAACTAAATCAAGTGGTAATTTTTATTTTAATAATTCATAATTTATGTTTTTATTAGTAATGTGGTTTCATAAAAAAGTTCATAATAAAGTTATAATATATATATATATATATATATCATATATTTTGAATTCAAAAGGAAAGAATTATAAATTTATACCAATCATTTAAATATTTCATAATTAGATTTATTTAATATAACTTTGTTTTCATAAATTACCAATAATATATCAAAAGTAAATATAATTTTTTCATAAAATAAAAAATAATATAAATACATCTAAAAAAACTAACGAATGGAATCCATTTATAATAGTTATAGCAAGGCATATGGGTTTGTGTGCCGTATAATGCTAAATTGCGTGTTATGTGTTAATATTGGTCTTCCATGGGCGTGTTATATCAATCCATGTGCTTAAAATTTTCTAACTCAACATGACACACATGTTTATATATAAGCAAAATTATTTTTTCACCCATAACTTTATTTTTTTAATTATTTTATTAAAAAATATATATATTTAGTGATTTTTTTTTTCAATTACACTGAAATCAATCTCACCATCTATTCAAACTAACTCTTAACTATTTAGTCTTCAATTTTATCTTAAGATATCTAGATGTCTTACCGACTAAAATTTAAATTAAATTAAATTTTAATTTGAAAATTTCAAACTTCAATTTTAAGATAGATAAAATGAAATTACTAAAATAGATAGTGTTGTTTTTCATTGCATTCTATGATCTGAGTTTGAATCAATATTTTTTATTTAAAAAATTTAAAATTTATTCCTTAATAAAAAAAAAAACGCATAAATCACTTAAACCAACAGTCAAATGTAATTAGTCCATGGACAAATTTAAAGCTCTTGAAATTTTCTTTTTTGGTATAAAGAAAGTTCTATTACGATGGAAAAAAATATAAAATATACAAATAGATATTGAGTTTTAAATTTTAAATCTAGTAAAAATTATCCTTTAAAAGGACTATATGAATTTAAATATAATTAAATTTCGGATATTCTTAATCAAGTATTCAAATGCAACTAAAATTTACAGATAGATTTAAAGCTCTTTAATGTCTTCTTCTTTTTTCATTAAAGCACGAATTCTCTCCAAGAGGAGATACGGATGAATCATGAGTCATCAACGGAGAATTCAAAGAAATGCAGTTTCAAAATAGCGTGGATGGCGACTGGCGAGCGTTTACTTGCAATCATCATGATCCCATTTGCCATGAAAAAGGCAATTTGGCTTGGCTTGCCTTGCCTTGTGGCCGAGGGCATTAGGCATGTGGATTGTGGTGGTGGTGAGGTCACTAGGTCAGGATCAAGGATGCTTAACCAATTTTGCTTTCTGATTGCTCATCACCAATTTCATTGTGTTGAACAAAGAAAAACAAGTGATTCAATTTCAGACTCAAAAGCTTTGGTGATGGTAATGGCTGCATTAGCTTTTGTCCACTGCAGGATTGGACTATCTGCTTTTCCACAGTTCAAAACAGAGAAAGGAAAACGATCTCATATGCTAAGCCTTGGGAAGTTTCTAAGGTGTTTAATTAATACAAACCACATTATCTTTAATAATTAACCACTAGCTAAATATATAAGAGAATAATAATAGTTTATATAGATATTGGAATAAATATAAAATAACAATAATATAAATATTATACTTGAAACAGAATAAAGTAGAACTGCAAATAAAGTGAATCGAAATTTGAATATCACAGAATTTTTTAAATAAATTTATTTTCTCATTGTGGGTGCTTGAATGATTTGAACATTTATTTTCTAAGATACAATAGTAATTAAGTAACATAGTCATACCATTAATCTACTTCAATCAAACTTTTAATTGTTCGAACTTAATCACATTGAGAATTAGATCCAAAGCGACCAAAATTAAAAACTAAAAAAAACAAATTTTAGAAAGAAACTAGAAAATTTTGTTTCGGTATGTAAAATAAACGAGAGGAGGCCCTTCTTATAATAGCTTTTATTCAAAATTACTTTGGTCCTCCACAAAATTTTGAATTAAATCCAAAATTTATTCAACCATTTATATCATTGACAAGTATACATTTTATATTTAAATCAATGGTAGTTTTAAATTTAAAATTTAGTTCAAACAAATTAAACTAAATAGATAATTTCAAATCCAAAAACAATTACGATGGTATTAAATTTTCATTTATTTATATATCTTTTTGAATGTATAAATTATTTATTAACGCAAAGTAATTTTTTACTCAAATTGTAACTTCTAAATAACTATTAAATGACTTGTTTTTATAATCATTTCCCAATAGAATATTGTTGTTTGTTGATGACAAAAGCAACTTTTTTCGAATAAGTTTTTCAAGCACTTTAGATCTTGTTTCTCCTTTCGATAATACTGCACACCA
Organism: Firmiana major; assembly: GCA_033439115.1. Classification (NCBI taxonomy): domain Eukaryota; kingdom Viridiplantae; phylum Streptophyta; class Magnoliopsida; order Malvales; family Malvaceae; genus Firmiana; species Firmiana major. The sequence continues at coordinate 14,579,642 of CM065911.1, read as the reverse complement.
CACTTGCAACCAAAGTTGCATATAGCAGGCCCAACGCAAGCTACAACCAGCAGCCACTAACAAACTTGCTTGCCTAGGAAACATAGAATCACAAAAACTCCAAACAGAAAATGATGTTTTTAAGCCCAGCTAATAAAGAGCGAACTATATTTGCCTTTTAAGCAACAATAGATCATAAACATGGGAAGCCTAGCCCTTGCGTTTCTAATTCTTAAACCATAACAACTCATGCTAATTACCAATTGATGGCTTTGGGCCAATCAACATTGGCTTACCCATGTCTTATTTCACTCTGGACAGTGTGTTAATTGCGAAGCTTCCTTGTTTCTTAGATGAAGATGGTTTGCCTTTGCTTAAACATTTTGGACTAAACCTCATTGGTAAGCACGGATAATTATAGAATTGGCTTTTGGTGTGTTGCTGTAATATCATTTTTTCTTAGTATTATTTTATCCCATCAATTATGGTATACAAAAAGTGTGATACCCAAAATTTTTTCACTTTAAAAAATTATTTCGAAAATTTGATATAAAATAATATTTTCAAGAAAAAATGTGTCTATATATTAAATAAAAATATATATAAATAAATCAAATAATATATATATGTAGATATTTGTATATATAATATATTATAATAATATATTATATATATAGATATTTGTTATATAATATATTATATTATATTATATATATATATATATATATATATATATATATAAAAGAAAAAAAAGAGAGAAACGGGTTCAATCGGTGGGAATCCCACCAACTGAAACCTTAAGCTTCCTCTGTTAACAGAGGAAGCAAACCGAAACAAAGAGAGGAAAGAAATGGAAGAGAAGAGATGATCGGTAGGAAGGGTGGGGAGAGTCGGCGCCGACCAACCAAAGGAAAGAGACAGCGACCGTTGGCAACGCAAAGAGACAAAGATCAACGAGAAAAAAAAAAAGGGGGGGAGTGACATCGAGAAGAAGAAAGACCGAACCAAACTCATCCCCGTCAACCCAGGCTTGCCATCTCTAGCCCCATGTGTTGCGCGGCCGTACGGAGCTGCTAGAAGCGAAAGTTGACCAAGAACAAATTGACAGAGCCTCGATGGGCGAGATTTGAGGCTGAATAGGTTCAGACCGATTTAGCTAAAGAGAAGTGAGCTGAACCAATTCGAACTGGTTTAATAAAAAAAAGAAAATAAAAAAAAAATGAGAAAATTTTGTGATGCCTCGATTTAAGGATAAATCGGTAAGCGATCGAATTTGATTTTTTTTAATTTTTAAAAATTTATTTGAATTTATATTTGACTGAAATTGACTTGATTTAAATATATAAGCGTGTAGCGCGACAACAGGAGATAAACACGAGTTTGATTAAGCTTCGATTTACGTGCCATCAAGAATCTCAGGTAAGTAAATCTCACTTGTTATAACTTGTATTAACATACGAGTTAAGTTTAATTGCATAAGTTGCACGGTAATCTCGTACAAATTGCTTTATATTTTGAATCAAACCGTTGATATCGTAAATGTTTCGTTTGAACTTTTCGAAAAAAAACATGTGAGCATTTTTATCAATTTGAAATATGAAACTATTGAATTAACTTAGTTGAGAATATAAGTTGTTTTCTGCTTTGCAGGCTGAGTAATGAGTAATTGTTAATCGTGAGGGTAGGACCGTAAAAACGGGGCTCAAAACGGACAATACGGTTAAATGGGTAGTTACCGATTAAGTTACACGTCACAACAATTATAAATATGCTTTCTAATCCTTGAATTTTCATCAACTTTTGGTTCAAATCTAAAATTACTTAACAATTTATCAAAAAATTTAATTATTTATATTATTTATAATATATTAAAAATATACTAAAAATAATTGATTAAGTAGATCATTTAATTAGTAATTTGAAAATCGAAATCCGACCTTCTTAACGGACTAGGACTAAACTGAATTTTAACCGAATTCAATCGATTGCCATTAATTAAATTAATCTAAACCGATTTCTACACTTTTAACTTAAAAAAAAAAACAATGGATTTATTTTTTGTTCATTAAAAAAAAAAAACCAATGGATTAGTGTAGCTTCAATGCTATCATCTGATGACACCAACGTCAAATTTGAGCTGACCACTAAGTAAAGGGAGAAAAAAAAAAATCTCTCATGCTGAACAGGGTAATTAATGTCTTATAATTGGCCCTAAACATTAAATTTAAGTCCAAAATGAAGAAGAATTGGCCCCGTAGAAAATGGATTGAATGTTTTAGACAAATAAAATAATTAAAATATTTGGAATAAAAAATAAAATTTTAATAGCTAGAAAACAAATATACTATTTTGAAAATATATTTTCGCCTTTATTCTTTTTTTTTTATAAAAAAAAATCAGTTGCTCTGTTTAACAATAATTTTTTAAAATTGGCAAAAAAAACATTTGTTTTTAAGAAATTAAGCCTTTTGATATTATGATTAGCATGTGATTGTATTTACAGTCTAAAGATGTAAATTTTATTCATATTTAATGGTTAATCTGTTTTTTGTTCGAGTGTAGGCGGGGGTACCACTATCAAATATTAGACACAAGATGATAATATGTATGATATTTGTCGAGTATGAAAACAGTTAATATAGCATCTATATTGATATATATATATATATATATATATATATATAATTAGTATATAAAAAAAAAAGATAATTTATTGCACAAAGCTCTATATATCAAATATATGTATGATTGCTTTGTCTAGTATAAGAGCAGGTCATACAACATCCGTACCTGTACCCCTCTCTCTCTATATATATATTTAGTACATATACATATGAATATAAAATATTTAAGGCTATCTTATGTTAAGTTTTTTTTTTTTAATTATTTTAAGTTGTTTTAATTTGCATATTATATTTTGTTTTAGAGAATAATTTATATTAAGATGATATTAAAATGTGAGTGTTTCAGTTACCAATAAAATAATATCACCTTGTATGTTTTTTAATATATGTAATAATTATCTTACATTCATCCTCACCAAATCAATTCTTATCAAATTAATTTATTTAAGAGTCGACTCTTATTAATTTAATCATGTTAATTTGATAAGAATGAGTGTAAGATAATTATTACATTTATTTAAAAAAATATAATGTGTCATTATTTTATTGATACATAAAACACTTACATTTTAGAACGTCTTAATATAATTACTCTTTTTTGTTTTAATGTGTGTTTTGTTTAAATATTTTATTTATTTTAATAAATATGTAATATTTTAATTTAAAGAATTACAAGAATTTTCCGTGCCCATTAAATCTCCGTGGAGATGGGACGAGAATAATTTTTTTACTCAAAAGCATATTGGTATTAAAAAAAAAATGACAAAGATGAGATATGTACTCTTCTCCCATACTTGTTCCGTTGATGAATTTATTTTTATATAGATAATAGTATTTTTTTTAAAAAAATATTTCAAAGAATCTAAGTCATTATTTTAATATATTATTTAATTTACCTTGAATAATATAATTTGTCATAATAAAAAATAATATTACAATTGTGAGTATTTTCAATCTTAATTACAAATTGGGCTTTACCATCACAGAAAAGAAACAAAGAAAAGAAGTGGGTTGGGTCGAGCTGAAACCCAGAGGCCCATAAGCCCACACAAGTTAATTAGAAGAGAGTGGTAGGGTTTTCAATCGACCGCCTGCCAAGAGAAGCAGAGGGAGAAAAAAAACCAAAACACCAAAGCAAGTGAGCGGCAGCTTCTCTTCTTCTGTATCCTAAAATGGTTGCTTTCAGGGTATGTTAACACTCAACTATCATTGTTTTTAATCTTTTCTTGATAAAGTGGTAGTGACAGTTTTTTGGATTTTGATATTTCTTTGAAAACAAACAGTTTCATCAGTACCAAGTGGTGGGTAGAGGTCTCCCAACAGAAGCAGATGGGCATCCTAAGATTTACCGCATGAAGCTTTGGGCTACCAACGAAGTCCGTGCCAAATCTAAGTTTTGGTCTGTAAATTACTTTTTTGTTGATTAAATATATTTTAAGTTTTTTTCTTGTTTCTGAAGATCTTGGTTTTTCTTTTCTTGATGTATTTGTTTTTAATTTTTAGGTATTTTTTGAGGAAGCTGAAGAAGGTGAAGAAAAGCAATGGGCAAGTTTTGGCCATCAATGAGGTATTATTGATCATTTTGTTCTATAACTTTTAGTTGTCTGAAATGGTATTCTACAGAAAGTTCTGCTCAGACTTGAACTTGAAATCACCTTTATGTCAAAAATGTCTGGACCAATCAATTTGGTTAGATTTAAATGAAGCATCATGCTGAATGATCTGCCTCAGATCTAAATGCTGGTGGTAGTTAGTTATTCATGTGAGCCTGGTCTCTTGGGTCAATAATGTACCAGTAGTAATGGTGAGAAAATAAAATATTTCTGAACGAAGTTTGGATTTTCTTGGAACCCTAATTTGCTGCTTCGGTGGCGGCTCAGTTGTGGTCAATTGTTGTTATAAAGGTGGCTTCTGCATCTAGTTTGTTGCCAGGGTAGAAACATGATTGGGGAGTCATAAGTTAGTATTCTATTTTCCCCTTCTGGTGAAATAGGATGATATTTTGGTTTGTTTGGTGCTATACTGCTATATTTCCAATTACATTTTATTTAATTCAAGGAAAGGAGGGATTTGAACCTAGCTCTTTAAGTAAGGGGATATGCATGCATCTATTACTGAGCTAAATGCTCCAGCTATAATTCTAACTATATACAGCAATGAACAGAGATCAATATTTTCTCACGATTTATGTTTATGATTGCAGATCTTTGAGAAAAACCCTACCAAGATAAAAAACTATGGCATTTGGCTGCGATATCAAAGTCGAACAGGTTACCACAATATGTACAAGGAGTACCGAGACACAACACTCAATGGTGCCGTAGAACAGATGTACAATGAGATGGCATCTCGTCACAGAGTGAGGTTTCCTTGTATTCAGATCATCAAGACGGCTACTATTCCAGCAAAACTTTGCAAGAGGGATAGCACCAAGCAGTTCCACAATTCCAAAATCAAATTCCCACTGGTATTCAAGAAGGTCAGGCCACCTACTAGGAAGCTTAAGACGACATACAAGGCATCCAGGCCCAACTTGTTTATGTAGTTGCCTTCATAATTGGTGGTGGTAGGCTTTATCCCTTTTAAATTTCATTACTTTTCTTATTAGATTGACAGATCAAATTTTGAAAACCTTATGTTTACTTTTCTAGTCTTTTTTGTTTTTGAAGATTTTGTGGTCTGAGATTTAATTTGATAAACACGGTGAATTACAATTTTTCATATTTGCAATGTCTAGTTGGAGGTTATGAAGTTTCTGTTTTATAACTTATGCTAGCTGCAATACTTCCTAATAGCTATAAAAATGGTTTTCACTTCACTCTTGAAATACGACTGCAACTTTGTACAACTCAGGTAAAAGTCTTGGATGGACCAAGATATGAATCCAATCTCAAATTATTCATTGACTAATGGGAGTTGAAGAGGTTGTTGTGGAGTCTATGCTCCATAAATCTGGAAGCTACTTGGTTTCTGGATACTTTGGTTGCCGTCCCCCCTTTGTTGGTTACAAAGGGAAAATAGATAACTTAGAACTCGTGGGAAAACTTAGTCCTATAGCGTTGGCAGACAGAACACAATTTGGTAAAATTCATAATGCACTTTCGTGCTACATGTCGACTTCTAAAACATCGGCTGAAAAATTACTCCAGTACATGTTAGAATTCACAACTCCATTACCTACTCGCAAATACTCTAACATCACCAATGCAAGTTCTGATAATTCGATGTTAGTTTCTGCTAATTGGATTAGTTCTACTGCTGCTTATGCATCTAACATTTTAAGTCATGTATCAATTTTTTGGAACCCTCGTGCCAAGCCAATAATAGTGGTGCAAATAAGTTAAATTATTTGTGAGTTATTTGTGCTCAACTCAATAATTATTCGAATTTGATTCATTTATTTTCGAATCGAGTTCAAATTCGAACTAATCAAATAATTAGGTAAGCTGAGTTCAAGTATATACTTGCTCAAACAGCTCGCTAGCTTAATCACGTTCTTTTAGTATATATTTTTATATTTTATTATTAATTTATTATTTTATTCTCAAAATATATAGTCTATGTTGGAGCTAAATTTACCCACCAAAAACAACAAACACAATGGCAAGAAGATGAAAATCTACCTCGGCTATAGGAACCATAACCAACGTTTGCTCCACTGTTGGAGTTGCCACCAATACCACTGTCGGTCCGAGGAGACAGTAGAGGCTGACCTTGTGGTGGTAGTTGTGTCCTTGATTGATTTGGGTTATCCATTTGGGTGGGTAAAGAGAGAAAGAAAATGAGACGTTAGAGAAGAGAGAATCGAGAGAGACAAAGGGAGATGTTACCCTTTTTCACTGTTGGCCAAGCTAAAAGGCTAATGGGCCACCACTATATACATATGTGCTAACGGCAAGAACCCCCATATCCACAAGATCATATATTATAACTCATCCAATTATGGATTAACACATGTTTATAATATAATAATAAATATAGGTCACACTTCATACAAAATTATACTACTAATTTAATGTATATGATAATAATGAAACTTAATTAGTCCACAATAATAGAGATAATTCAACATTCTCCCACTTATACAGTTAAGTTAATAAACGAAACACCATATAACATCAACATGCATTCATAAGCCCTCAAAATACATCATACAGATAGGGTCTAAAATGTGCAGACTTATAAATATTTTAACAACAATAAGCTTATACGAGCTTCAAAATGCATCATATGGACAAGGCAAAAATGCATAAACTCACAAAGACTTCAACAACAATAGTAGTATAAAAGTGTGAAATAGAAATGATATGAAAACAAAATCAGATGTCCATTTCCATAAGGTCCATACAACTAAACTAAATGATGTGTTACTTTAAATAAGTATGAGATTAACACAGAATATCTCATTCAACTAAATGCCATAATAAACAAAATGAGCACAAACTAAATATATATGGCAACCAAAGCAAATAAGAGTCCATCAAATGTAGTTGCAACTGAATATATTGCACAAGGTTCCCACTAATTTAATACAACAAAAGGCTCTAACAACCCATGTTAGTGACATGTTGTCTAAACACTTGAGTAGTTAAACCCTTAGTTAGTGGATCTGTTATGATGAGCCAGAATGTGCTCTATTTCAACGATGGACTCCATTACTTTCTCTCTTACAAACAAGAATTTGATATCTATGTGCTTGGAGCATGAGGAACTCCTAGTGTTACGAGAGAAAGTAGCTGGTGCATAATTATCACAAAACATCTTTAGCGGCTTTGAAATGGAAATAACAGGATCCTACCCTAAGATAAAGTTCTGCAACCAAAACACTTGGCATGTAGCATTATAACATGCCACATATTCTGCCTCCATTATCGAGGATGCTAATATGCGCGTACAAGAGAATGATGTAGGACGATCAAGGGAACGAGTGGATTGAGAAATTGAAGCAGCTAAAAACACAAGCTGGGCGAAAATAATGATAGTAGACTTTGAAGGAAAACAGAATAAAAACCTAGACCCGAAGTCTAAAGAGACTCGAACCAAAGGTATTGGACCTCGACTCTACGAATATAAAATTCGAGAATCTAAGGTATAATAATAGTGGTTGGTGAAGAGGGAGGCGCCACAAGGAAGAAGACCTTGATAAGCCTAGTTGAGAGAGAACCCTAGAAAGAGGCACACTCAAATTTTTGAAAATTCAATATGATCTATTCTATTTTATTCAAGGTATTTATAATAATATCTAGCACTTAAGCTCTTAAACAAGTGGATTGAAATTAACACCAAACAGAAAATAAGACTAAAACTTAAATTCACACATAAGCCTAGTTACATAGGATAATTGGTCTAAAACGCTATAAAACTCAAATGTATGCTATTTAAACATTTAACCCAACTTATTACTAAACCAAGACTCATGTCGTTTGGACTTCCAAACAAATATAAAGGGCTTGTGTAATTGGACCTCCTTGGATGACCCATGGATCATTGGCATCACGATCATCATGAACATTACGAGCTAGTGAACCTCCATCAGATGCTGTAAGTGTTTGTTTTGCACTTTTCAAGAAACAGCTCCTTCAGCCATCTTAAAATATAACCAAAAGCCGATTTCCTATCATCTGGACAGCCTGCAAAATCAGAATAAAAGTATTCGACTATATTCAGATTATTGGATCGCTGATATTTCAAGACAATCGTTAGTGCTTTGAAGATATCTCAACATTTTCTTTCCAACCTTCCAATGATCTACACTAAAATCACTCATGAATCTTCCAAGTGCACTAACAGCAAATGCTACGTGAGAACGTGTACAAACTTGAGCGTTTATCAAACTCCCCACAATTGAGGCATACAGAATGTTTTGCATATGAGCTCCATCATTATCATTCTGAGGACATTTGAATTTTAAAAGAATGTCACCTCTCACAATAGGTGCCTTTCTAAGAGTACATGCGTGCATATTAAACCTACTCAAGACACATTCGATGTAGGTCTTTTGAGACAATGCTAGTATGCCTTTTGATTGGTTATATAGGGAAAGATCTCAATTCTCAAAACAAAATGAGCCTCACTTAGACCCTTCATATCAAGGTGACAAGACAACATGTATTTTGTCTCAATCAACAGGTCAATGTCATTAGCTACTACTAAAATATCACCAACATAGATCACCAAAATCACAAAACTATTCCCATTGTCTTTAAGATATATGCATTGATCAACAAAATTCTGTTTGAAACCAAGAGACGTTATAATCCCATCAAATTTCAAATACCATTGTCTAGATGCCTGTTTAAGTCCGTAGATAGATTTCTCAAGATTACAAACCATGTGTTCCATCTCAGGAACCACAAAACAAGTATGTTGCTCCATATTGACATCTTCAAGCAAATCACCATTAAAAAAGACAGTTTTCACATTTATTTGATGCAGCTCTAAATCAAAATGAGCTACTAATGTCATAATAATCCTGAAAGAATCCTTGGTAGAAACTAGACAGAAGGTTTCTTTATAATCAACATCTTTTCTTTGTTTAAAGCCTTTGACCACCGATCAAGCTTTAAACCTTTCTACTTGGCCATTGGAATTTAATTTTGTCTTATAAACCCATTTGCAACTAATTGACTAACAACTATATGACAATCCAACTAGTTCTCTTGTGTCGTCATGATACATGGATGCCATCTCTTCCTGCATAACAAGTGTCCAACTAGCAAAGTTCAAATAATTAATTGCTACATAATAGTTAGTAGGATATGAAGATAAACGAGCATCATATTCATGTTCCTGCAAATAAACAACATAATCTTTGAAAATTGCAAGTTTTTTGATCCTTTGTGATCTCCTTTATGGGACATCACCAACATTATCATCAGGAGCTATCTTTTCTAGTTCAAGAGCAGATTAAGGAATGAAATCATTAGGATCAACCGTTGCTTCATTCATTTGTGGCATTCCCACCATTTGATAAGGCACATAAGGGACTGGTATAACAACACATTCTTCTCTGAGAACAACTTTGTGGGATTCAGAACTCCCATGTCTAAGTCATCCTCAAAATAAAATGCCTGGTCAAATTTTATGATTTTAGTAGTATGGGAAGAACAATAGAATCTAGAACCTCTTGAGCCGATACAATAGCCAATGAAATTTTCACTAATGGTTTTCTTGTCAAGTTTCCTCGACTATAGGTTGTAGGGTGTAATTTATGTTTTACAACCCCAAACGTGAAAATAGCACAAACTCCGCTTCTTGCCTGACCACAACTTATAAGGAGTTTTGGGAACTGGCTTACAGGGAACATGGTTCAGAATGTATACTACAGGTTTCAAGGCTTCACCTAGGGGTGTAAGTGATACAGTGGTGCTCGTAAGCTACTCGAGCTCGACTCGAGCAAAACTCGAATTCGATTCGATTTTAGTCGAGTCGAGCTCGAGCTCAAGCTACTTGAGCTATCGAGCGAGTCAACTTCGAGCAGTTAAATACCCGGCTCGAGTAGCTCGCGAGCCTAATCGAATATAAGGTTTTTATATATTTTAATAATATATATTATTATATAATAATATTTATATAATGGAAAATGACTTTTATACCCTAAATAATAGAAAACCCTAAAAACAATTCAATCTAATTCCCTACCCAGGAACCCACGCCGCTGCCCGCATCCTCTGCCTGGTCTGCCATCCTATCCTTCAAGCAACCGATCTGAGTTAGCAACGACACATCATCTTCGACGACTTCCTCGATAGTCGCCCCTTCCTCACCAGATCCGGCACCTTCTTTCCGACCGAACAACCCCATTGGCTTTCCTCGCGGACCTCGCCTGAGTCTTCAGTTCACTCCAGTCTCCACCATAAATCTGGCTGGTAGCTGGCGTCCCACGACTGATAATTCTATATTTTTAGAATTATTTGTGCTTAAATTCCTAATTAATTATTTAAATCCCCAATTTATTTTGTTAATTATCCCCTTTATTTAATTAAAATTCTCATGTTTGCAGGTATATTAAATTCGGATGAATTTTGAATATTTTGGTAGAAAATGGACCGAAATTGGGCTAAAATCGAGATTGAGCCACGTGGACAACACGTGTCATGCCACCTAGCACATCCAATTGGACAAGAAAATCGATGACATGGAAATATCTTTTCAAGGAGCCAATGGTGTAAAGACAAGTGGCCAAAAAAAGCCAACTCATCAAGGATGTAGAAATTACAATTTTACCCCTAATGTGTTTATAAATAGGAAAAGATGACAATTGAAAGGGGAGGTAATTTTAGGAGTATGTAATGTAGTGTAGTTAGGAGTAGTGTAGAGTAAATTAGGAGTAGTTGTAATTCTAAAGTAGCTTTAGTTTTTAAGTTTGTTTTTAGTTTAATTTTCCAAGTATATTTTTTTCCGGTTAGCATTTTTAAAGTTTGTTCTAGTTATTGTTCAAGGAATTTACATTTTCTTTATGAAAAGCAAGTTTTTGTTAGTTCTAGTTCTCGGTTTTGCTTTCTTGATTGGTTTCATTCTCGGGTTACTAGTTTTATTCACTATTTTTCTTTGTTTTATGACTCCCTCTTCATCCTTTTACATGTTGTTTGTGATTGTTTCTTTTTTTTTTTTTAATGTTTGCTTTAGCTTAATTTGGTGAGAAACATTTGAGGGCTGCCTAGCTGAAGCACGTTGTTGTCGTCTTACCTTGTTCTGGTGCAGTGGTGCAAGTTCAACATCGAATTCTGTTCTTGCATTACTCGCACAGTGGAATGGTAGGTTAAGCAGAAAATGAAGCAAGGCATAGCCCATGTTGCTCTCTCATTTCTCGGTTTAGCATTAATTAGTTGATTCGTTTTGCTCATTGATTCGGTTTAGTAGTTGTTAGTTGATTCGGTTTACTCTGTTTCAAGCTATTTTATTATTTCAAGACTTTACAGGAGGGATGACAGGAAGGCAGCTGAGCAGAACAGAAGCTGGCCGGGTTACATTGTTGCAGTAGATGAGGATTATCATCCCTCTCTGCTCTGCTCTGTTCTAAAGCCAATGTGCTGTACAAAATCAGGAGAAAGAAGCAAGCTGGTACCGTGGGCACAACAGGTCGCGTGCAGTCCAGGAGCCAGATAAACGCAAATGCAGTAGGCTGATGAAGCTGAAGCAGTTGGAGACGTGCTAAGCTTCCAACTGCTTCAGCTTGTTGCATGAAGGAGCACATGGAACAGAGGCAGAGTTGGTGAGAGTTGCAGATAGCAAGCTGGACACGCCTGGGCAATGGGTCCAAGAGAAAGCATGGCAGATGCAGGACAACAGATGGACTTGTGCAGGCTGTATACAGTAGCTGGGCAGAGGACAACCCGAGAGCATGCAGTAGTGGACACGCCTAGACAACCAACCCGAGAGCATCTGGAAATGAACATGAGCAATATTGAAGACGTGAACAGTGTTTGGAGGGATTCCTTGGCTAATTTAAACTTAAGGCCATGTTTGGCCATGTCACTTCCTTGTTTAATTTCATGTTTAATGCATTATTATTATTCTAATTAGTTGTTAGTTTAGGATAGTTGTTAATTGTTAGTTGTAGGTTAGAACTAATGTTTCAAGTTGTTAATTTAATCTTTAGTTTATTTTTTAGTTAAAAGTTAATTTTATATTATATATGTTTTAGGATTTAAATTTAGTTAAGTGTTTTAAGGGTTATATTTAGAATTAATTTAGATTAAATGTGTTTCATGCATTTCTTAATTTAGTCTTCATTTTTATTAGATTTTAGTTTAGTTTAATTTGCATTTTTATTAATTAGCTTAATTGCATGCATATTTTATTTTAGGTTAGTTTAATTGTAGTGTAATTAACCTTGTTTTGTTATTTCATATTTGCATTTTATCTTAATTGCGTTAATGAATTTTTAACTGTTTTAATTTCTTTTGTAGGTTTTTTATTTTAATTGCGTGGAGCACTGTAAGTAATTTTGCTCGGTTTTAATTTCTTTATTTTATAGCTTTTATTATTTTATTGCTTTCAGTATTTTTAATTCTAGCTATGTAGATCACCCACTTTAATTTTATAATTTGCTAGAATATACTTAGGGTAAGATTAACCGGTAGTTAATTAGGCTAGTCAACTTCTCTAAGGGACGATAACTCGGGACTCAAAATTTCATTATTACTTGTACGACTCATGCACTTGCTGTAATACGTTTAGGGCGTGTCAAAAACTCCCACCCAGCCACTCGCTGGTATGTATGCAGTTGGAATCTATGCTTATAAAATGGATGCCATAGATTGGTCGATCACTCATAAATAGAAAGAGATTTAGCTGATTTGCTAGAACATTTCTTTTCTTTGTCTAATTTGAAGATTTTGTAGGATTGATTCTTAGTTTTGGTGAATAATTCTTGATGGATTTTGTTCAAATTAATGGGAGAAGAATATACAATCTTTAATGATGGTTAAATGTAAATTTTTTAAGTCGTCTTCTTTCTGTATTTGACATCTATATTAGTTTTGAATTAAGTCATTCTCTTTAAGTGATATATTATCAATATCTTAGTTAATTTGCCTAAGGCTGTAATATGATTTGGATATAAAATTGTTGGGGGTATCATAGTGCCGTATATATTTAGGTAGCAACAAACCACACCATTGAAACTTTTTAAACGATAAAAATCGTCACATCTTCCTTAGGTACAATACCAAAGCTCAACACCTTATTTATAAGCAAGCAAGCATATACTACTAACATTCTTTTTTGTATTCAATAAAGTCCAAAGATTTAGAAACAAGATTCAAATCTTAAACCTCGACCTATTAACAAGGTGACCAAACTTCAATTGCCACTTCTGTTGTTAAAGTATGTTGAGATGAAAAGATTAATTTTTCATATCATAGAAAGGAGTACAAGATATGTATATATACAGAATTGTAAAACCTAAATTAGGAAGGTTATTAACTAAACCTAGATATTTCAGCCTATAATTAAGCTATATAGAATCTGTTAATTATGGTGATATACAACTGTAACACTCCCCCTCAAGCTGGAGCATAGATGGTAATCATGCCCAGCTTGTTACAAATATAATCAACTCGAGGTCCATTGAGTGCCTTTGTAAAAATATCCCCTAGCTGTTCTCTAGTCTTCACATGTTCTGTAAAGATCAACTTTTGCTGAATTTTTTCACGGATAAAGTGATAGTCAATCTCAATGTATTTAGTTCTTTCATAGAACATAGGATTGCAAGCAATATGAAGAGCAACTTGATTATCACACCATAATTTTGTTGGTCTTAAAACTTCAAGACCAACTTCAGTTAAAAGCTGACATATCCACAATATCTCACATGCAGATTGAGCCATGGCTATGTACTCTGCTTCCGCACTAGATCTGGAAACAATATTTTGTTTCTTACTCTTCCAAGAGATTAAATTTCCACCAACAAATACACAATAACCCGTGGTAGATCTCCGATCAATTTTGGAACCTGCCCAATCTGCATCAGAAAAACATTCAATATGATTATGTCTATGATTTTTGTATAATATTTCTCGTCCTAGGGCTCCCTTTAAATAGTATAGAATTTGTTCTAAAACTGCCTAATGATGAACTGTTGGAGAAGACATGAACTGGCTGACAATGCTAACAGAATAAGCGATATTAGGACGAGTTACTGTAAGATAATTCAGTTTTCCAACCAATTGCCTATATCTTTCAGGATCCTCAAATAATTCTTCACCTTTTGTAAGCTGTAAATTAGGAAGCATTGGGGCACTACATGGCTTAGCTCCCAATTTTCCAGTTTCATTCAATAAGTTAAGTACATATTTCCTCTGAGACAAAAGAATACCTTTCTTGCTCCTTGTCACCTCAACTCCCAAGAAATATTTTAATGCTCCCAAGTCTTTCGTCTGAAACTGACTGTAAAGAAAATGCTTTAGTTTCGAGATTCCTATAACATCACTTCCTGTGATAACAATATCATCCACATATACTACCAGAAGAATAATACAAGATACTTATTTTTTTATAAAAAACTGAATGATCAAGTTTACTCTTTGTCATGCCAAACCTTTCAGCTACTTGACTAAATTTTTCAAACCATGCACGTGGACTCTGTTTGGGATCATATAGTGATTTACGAAGATGACAAACTTTTCCATTCTCCTCCTGAGCAACAAACCCAGGTGGTTGCTTAATATAGACTTCCTCCTGAAGATCACCATGCAGAAATGCATTTTTAATATCTAACTGATACAAAGGCCAGTCATGAGTAGCTGCCATAAAGATAAGTAACTGAACATATGTCAATTTAGCAACAGGAAAAAATGTGTCAAATAGTCTTCCCCATATGTCTGAGCAAAGCCTTTAGCCACCAAACGAGCTTTAAGGCAGGCAACTGACCCATCAAGATTAAATTTAACTGCAAGCACCCATTTACATCCAATAGCTTTCTTTCCAGCAGGTAAATCAACCAAATTCCAAGTACCGTTAGAATCTAAAGCATTCATCTCATCTATCATAGCTGCACCCCAACCAGGATGAGACAAAGCTTCCATAACAGATTTTGAAACACAAACAAAATCAATCGAGGCAACAAAAGAACAAGATGAGGGAGACAAATCGTCATAAGAAACGAAAGATGAAATAGGATAAGTACACTAACGTTTACCTTTACGAAAGGCAATGGGTAAATCAATATCATCTGTAGTCGAATTTGATGCCGGAGAATTAACTGGTACTGGACATGGATCATAAGGAACTCAACGACGAGTATAGGTATGAATAACAAGAGCTAGTGGGTTTTGTGGTAGAATTTTGACTGGTTGGTACGTGACATGATAAAGTAATAAATCATCATCCTCCCCCTTACTGAAAGAATTAGAAGAAGAAGAAAAGAATGAATCATGTTCAATGAAGGTGATATCGGCTGACATCAAGTACTTGTTAAGACTAGTACTATAGCATTGATACCCTTTTTGCACACGAGAATACCCTAGAAAAACACACTTCACAGATTTTGGGTCTAATTTGGTTACCTGAGGACGAACATCACGAACAAAACAAGTACTCCCAAAGATGCGAGGTGCAATTGAAAATAATGATTTACTAGGAAAAAGAACTTTATACGGTATCGCACCATTAAGGACAGAGGAAGGTATGCGGTTGATTAAGAAACAAGCTGTGGAAACAGCATCAACCCAAAAGGGTTTAGGAACATGCATTTGAGATAAGAGTGCCTGAGCAGTTTCTAAGAGATACTATTCTTTCTTTCAACCACACCATTTTGAGATGGTGTATCAACACAGGATAACTCATGAAGCATACTATTCTGAGTCATATAACGCTGAAAAGTATCTGAAAAATATTCTTTGGCATTATCACTCCTCAAAATCCTCACAGACATATTAAATTGAGTTTTAATTTCAGCACAGAAAGCAGTAAAATGAGAGAATAATTCAAAATGATTTTTCATAAAATAAATCCAAGTCATACGGGAAAATCATCAACAAAAGTAACAAAGTATCTGACACCAGTTTTAGATACAACAGGACTCGGACCCCAAACATCTGAGTGAACTAACTCAAAAGGAGAACTAGCTCATTTATTGACACGTGAAACATAAGGTAGACCATGTTTAGCAAATTGACAAGACTCACAAGCTAAAGAAGATACAGACTGAAATTACGGACACAATTTTTTCAGTAGAGATAAGGAAGGATGACCCAATTGACAATGTGCTTCAAACGGTATCAAGATGCTAGAATAAGAAATAGACTCTAGCACCTGAGTATCCAAAATGTAAAGTGCTCTTAATTCATGTCCTTTACCAATAATATTCTTTGTCATAAGATCCTGAAACAGACAATAACCAGGGAAAAATGAGACAGAGCAATTTCGAGTATGAGTAATTTCACTCACACACACTAGGTTAAAAGCAAATTTTGGTAGACTCAAAACTGAGGACAAAGTAAGTAATGGAGTCAAACTAACAATGCCATAACCAAGAATAAATGAAGTAGACCCATCAGCTAAAGTGACAGTAGTAGGCGAGACATGAGATTGAAAAGTGGAAAATAGACTAGGATTACCTGTCATATGATCTGTGGCACAAGAATCAACTACCCATTATGTGGAAGAAGACATAAGACACGTATTTGATTTACCTGTTTCAGCAAGAGCAATGATAGACTGAGATGAATTCTTTAAAGACTCTTGGTACAGGCTGAACTTTGTAAATTCATCCGCAGAGATTGAAACCACTTTATCAGAGGATGAGGTAGGTGAAGCAATATGAGCTGAGTTAGACTTTTGATTCTTGTTTTGCAATTTTCGGCACGTACATTTAGTATGACCAGGCTCACGACAATAATAACAGGTAACTCCCCTTGCATCCTGACTCCGATTACTGCCCCTGTTAATATGCCGCTGAGAGGACCTCCCAGTATCTAAATCACTATGACTAACAAGTACATTTGAAGTCTGAACAGAAGCAGTAGTATCTGTACGAAGTACTCTGGTAAAGGCTTCATGCAAAGTGGAAAGTTCAGCACTCGATAATATTTGGGATTTAGCAACTTCAAACTGAGAGTTAAGACCAGCTAAAAAACTCATTATCGCCATATGTTCTCGCTGAGATTGCTGGACTTTAATATCACTACTGAAAGGCAGCAAAGTGTTCAACTCTTCATAAGTTTTCTTAAAATGCATAAAGTATGCCTGAAGCGTCTGATCTTGTTGCTCGGCACGATAGAAACTTTTACAAACCTCATACATACGTGAAAGATTCCCTTTCCCAGAAAACAAGAATTCTAAGTAGTCCATCAATTCTTTGACATACTCGCAATGGTTAATCTGATTAATTACCTTTGTATCTTTAGAATTTCGGATATGAAAAAACAAGCGAGCATCATCTCGTAGCCACTTTCTGCGAGTCGCATCGTTAGGTGGATCAGCAGTGAGATGGTCATCTTTTGACAGACTCCGCAAATAAATTCTAACTGTCTTACACCAGTCTAAATAATTAGATCCCGTCAATTTATGGTCTGTGATTTTGGATAACATTGGAATCACATCACTTACAACCAAACTCTTTTAATCATCAACCATGAGAAGAAGAAGAAAAGTCTTCACAAAGCAAATCCAAACAATAAAATAGGGTGATGTAGTGGCTGTGCAGGGAAGGAGAAAGAACGATGATAACAGGCAGTTTAAGCGATGAAGGCAACTTAGGTACAGGGAACAAGAAGTAGGGAATGGTGTTGTGAGCAGGAGGATGACAGGGAAGAAGCAAGTCAGCAGCTTTGGGGATGATGGAACCGAGGCTGTCTATCACACAGCCGAGATCTCCAACCAGCAGAACCTCTCTCAGGCAGTAGATTAATCTCCAACCTCGTAGCCTAAGGATGCAAAAGTGAAGAAGCTAACAGCAACAAAGAGTTTTTCTTTATAACAGGGCAGCGGTAAGGTGAGGCAGGCAACTTCCAGGCATAGCAAATAGCAACCAAGCGTAACAAAGGGGCAGCGTGCAAAAAAAAAAAAAAAACTTTCCTTCTCAAGTGGCCACTCACAGGGATGACCCAAAAAAAATTAAATCTGTTCACTCTGGGCAGAAGAAAAAACCAGAAAAGTTTTAAGCTTTTCCTCACAAGGCTCTTGATACCATGTTGAGATGAAAAGATTAATTTTCCATATAATAGAAAGGAGTACAAGATATGTATATATACAGAATTTTAAAACCTAAATTAGGAAGGTTATTAACTAAACCTAGATATTTCAGCCTATAATTAAGCTATATAGAATCTGTTAATTATGGTAATATACAGTTGTAACAAAGTAGAATGACTAAAAATATTCCCCATGCTACTCAGAGGTTCTGGCATGAAGAAGCCCATCCCTGATTTGAGTACCAATGTCTCTTATAGTGCCTGACCTGTGTGGGATGAAAACAGAGTTGGATTTTGATGAGGCACCGATCTCTTTCATTGTGTCAAAGTATTGTGTCACAAGAACCATATCCATGACATCCTTTGATGTTGTCCCAAGAACATTCACAGAGAAGGCCAACACACTATCCCTAAGTCCATTTACAATAGCCTGCCACTGCCAAGCTATATTGAGCCCAGCCAGATACTTCGACTCAGCATCTCGTTCTGCTCGCTTGATCTGTAATATCTTCTCTGCTTCAGCCTTCTCATTGGCAACCACCCTCAATCTAGCAGCTATTTATTACAAGTAAACATATATTCCAAGATAAGTCACAAGCAATTTTTCTAGTAGAAGAACCAGCATTATCCAGTTGTAAGTCTAAAGTATCATCAGTTAATGAGACAAAGTTAACATATTTCATGTCTGTATATACAAAATAAAACTCATCTCCAATGCTTGACGACACCCTTGCTTGCTTCCATCAATTATTTGGGTTTAGTTCTTTCCCTAACTTTTTCAAACAGCCAAACATACTTTACCTTGACTGAAACAATTAAAAGAAAGGGCTTGCAGTTTTATTGATACTACTTACAAACATCTATGAATTGTTAAAAAAGCAGTTTCAGGAAAATCATACAAATCAACAGAATATAATAATATGCAAGCCAACACTTCTTTAGTTTAAATAATCCTATGAAGCACATAGTTTAAGCAAACTAATTCAGATCTTTCTCCCAACGATGAGCATTGATTCTTTCTGGTTTTGCATCTCATTACTGTACTTAAATTTTACTGCTCAACTTTGTTTTCGATTATAGCTATTGTTTCTATGTTGTTCTGTTTCTGCACAACCAATGCTGTTATCCCTTGTTTTCTGCGTTGTTGTGTAGAAAGCAGTTAAGGCTATCTCTACTTTTTTTTTTTCAATGAATAATGCCATCTCCAAATATTGTTTAAGGTTTTAAGCATTATGAATCTGTTTAGAATAAGCCCTTTGTCTAGATTGCTTTATGAATGTGTTATGAAACAATTAATTATTGATTTTTAATCATGTCCAACTATTTATTTTAATGAGTTTGCAATATGTTAGGCCTGGTTTTAAAATTTTTATATGTATATGATTTTAATGAGTTTACAATATGTTTATTTTAAATTATATTTTAATGGTAGCATGTGTTGATTTTTTTTTTTTAATAAAAACCTAAACATGTCAAGTACGCCAGATGTATCCTCTACACCATGTGAACCTACGTTGGATTCAGTTGCAAGTCGTGTTGATGAAAATTTAGATGCTACCACAAATAAAATGCCAACCATTGATGCTAGTGATAAAGAAGGTGGCGATGTTGATACTCAAGAGGGTGAGGAAGGGGCAGGTAATGACAAAATAAGGCAGAAGACCTCTTCTGTTTGGTTAGAGTTCAAAGAAGTTAGGCTTCTTGATGGTACTAAAAAAGGATAATGCGTCCATTGCAAGAGCAGGTTAGCTATAAGTGCAAGTAAAAGTACAACTCAGTTTAATGGGCTTCTGAAAACTTGTTTGAAGCGAAAGATTTATCAAAGTCAACAGCAACAGATTAATTTCCAACCAGTCGACACAACTGGTGATGTACAATTGTTACCTGCTCTCACAGATGGTAAGTTTGACATGGCAAAAATGAGAGACGCAACTGCACATTGGATACTTATGCATGAGCATCCCTTTTCGATTGTAGAAAAAGAAGGTTTTAACATGATGCAGAAACGTGGGATGCCTGAATGGGAGAAGATATCACGCAATACTATTAAAAGGGATTGTGTGCTAGTTTATGAAGCAGAAAAAAAGAAACTAAAGGCATTATTGAAGACCATCGACAAGATTAGTTTGACAATAGATTTGTGAAAGTCAAGTAATCAAAAGATCGAGTATATGGTTCTTACAACACACTTTATAGATGCTAATAGGAGATTCCAAAAGCGTGTTATCAGCTTTGTTCACATCCGTCCTCCTCGTCGTGGTGCTAAGATTGCTGATTGCATTTTTAAGTATTTGAAATAATGAGGAATTGAAAACAAGGCGTTTACGCTTTCTGTGGATAATGCTTTAAACAATGATGTGGTAATTAAAATTCTTAAAGACACATTTTCAAGAACTAGAAGGCTGCTTTGTGGAGGAAAACATTTTCATGTTCGGTGTTGTGCACACATTTTAAATCTCATGGTTCAAGATGGTCTTTCTGAGATTAAGCATGTGATTGAAGATGTTCATGAAAGTGTCAGTTTTATTAATCAAATTGAGGCATGACTTAACTCATTTTTTGAAATAGCACAACAATTGCAGTTGCCTGATAGGAAACTCATTCTTGAATGTAAGACACGTTGGAATTCAACATTTGAGATGTTGTCGACTGCAATCAAATTCAAAGAAATGTTTCCAAGGTTCAAATAGCGGGAATCTCACTACCATTGTTGTCCAAGTTAAGAAGATTGAGAAAAGGTTGAGAAAGTTTGTCAGATTTTGGAAGTTTTTAATTCAGCCACTAAAATCATCTCTGGGAGTAATTATCCAGCTTCAAACTTATTTCTGAATGAAGTTTATCGTGTGAAAGTGTTGTTGGATAAAAAGGCACAAGATGAAGATGAGTTTGTTCAAGCAATGGTTCGTAAGATGAAGAGTAAATTTGATAAATATTAGGGAGAATGCAATTTGTTAATGGCTATAACAGCTATTTTGGATCCAAGGTGCAAAATGAGGGTGATTGAGTTTTGTTTTCCTCGAATGTACCCTGATAGAGAATATGTTCGCGAGTATCAATCTATCAACGAGCAAAGTGCTGAAACTCAAGTGCTTGATAGTGGTGATAGTGGTGAGAGTGCAGAAACTTCTTCTTCGAGTTGGTCTGAATTTTGCCGATTATGTGATGTTAGTTGAGACTGTTCAACCACTACAATCTAATTTTGACATCTATTTAGCTGAGGGTTGCTTTATTTGTAAAGGAGATTCCAATACGTTTGATGCTTTGGATTGGTGGAAAGCAAATACTTTAAAGTACCGCATTTTATCCAAGATGGCTCGTGATATACTTGCTATTCCTATCACTACAGTGGCTTCAGAGGCCACCTTTGGTGCAGGAAGTAGAGTTATTGATACTTATCGTGCCTCATTAGCTCCTGACACAGGAATTACTTTGTGGAGGAGATTGGTATCGGAATCTTCATTGAGTGAAAAAGAAGAGCAAAGTAAGTTTATTCATTTTCTTTATTTTTGTTATTTCATGGCTGTCTTATTTTAATTTTACTTTTAATCTTTTTTTTCTTTTATTTTGTCTATATAGAAAGAGAAGAAATCAATTGAGATTGCGCTTAAATTCCTATAATCTAATTAAGATGGAGTAAGGTATTTTATTTTTTTACAGTACTTTGTCAATTTGATCATTGTGATATGTTGTTATTTTTTAGATTAAATCCATGGAATTAGTTAAGCTATTGGGGTTGAAACTATGAGATGATAAAGCTGAAGAATTAATTGTCCAATTTTGGCTTGGAATCTAACTTGTTTACTGTTGTTTTAATCATTAAGGTATTTGTTAATTGATTTCCTTTGTCTCATTGCAAATGAACATATTGATAGTATTCTCAATTCTGGATGACTGATCTTGTCAGACTTAGTACTACTTTGTTTGCCTTCTTTTTTCTGGAAAAAATAAATAAAATAAAACTGGAGTTTTCTGTGGATGCAACCAGAGATTTGCTTGCACTGTGGCTAGGTGAAGAAAATCTAGAAGGAATTTGGATGAATCTGATCAGAATTGTTTCATTATGCAAATTTTGATGTGAGACTAAATTATCTTTCTTATTATGCAATTCTTGAGTTGGTGAAAGAGAAAGGGGCCTGATTTACTGAAAATGCATATTATTTGCTTCCTAAATGTTATTTTAAATGTTCTATCTAGAAGATGTATTTTTTACGCCATAGTATTAGTTTAAATTTTCTTATGTAGCATCTCAATTGTTGTTTTTGCAGGTGTTGCTATGTGTTTCATTTTCGTTTGGTGATGTTATTATCTTTGTTGTTTTGTTTTATAATTTCAAATTATGTAAGAGCGAGCTTCACATCTGTTTCTTCTTCTGATATTTTATTGTTGCAGAATTTGATTTTGATTTGCTTTGGACAATGCAAATGGCTCATAACTTTAATGAACCCTTGTTTCTTTCTTGGATTGTTACAGTTTCTTCTGTGCTTTTAGCCTGAGAACATAAATATACATTTTCACCATTAAATTTGTTTTCTACTATGTATCATTGGCCATGGTTATGGTTAATCTGTATGGATAAATTAGATTAATTGGAACATTTAGTCAATGACAGTAGCAATACTTGGGACTTTTGCAATGCTGAACCAACACCATTAGTCGAGCTCGAGTCCAGCCTTAAAATCGAGCTCGAGTTCGAGCTTTAGAATCGAGCTCGAGCTCGAGCAAAAAATTGAACTTATATAATCGAGCTTAATCGAGCGAGCTCGAGTAGCTCGAACTCGATCTCGAGCTGAGCTCGAGTTTAAAAAATAAGGCTCGACTGAGCTCGAGTCAAGTACCGAGCACCGAGTTTTCGAGTCGAGCTCGAACTCGAGCACCTCACTATATCGGCTCGGCTCAGCTCGATTACACCCCTAGCTTTACCCCACAAGAAATCTGGTAGTGTGGAGTTACTCAACATACAACACACCGTATTTAAAAGTGTGTGGTTTCTTCTCTTTGCAAATCCATTCTGTTCAAGTGTTCCAGGCATTGTTTACTGAGCATCAATACCACAATCTTGTAAAAACTTAGCTAAAGGTCCCAGATTCTGCCCAGTCTCATCATGCGACCATAATACTCACCACCTCTGTTTGATCTCATAGCCTTAATCAGTTTCCCTTTTTTAAGCTCCGCAGCGGATTTGAAAACTTTGAAAGCTTCAAGGGAATCAAACTTTTCTCAGATAAGCTCCACATGACCAAAATGGTAATCATCATATATAAAGGTGATGAAATACTTATATCCACCTAATACAGTGGGTATAAGTGGTCCAAAAATATCAGTGTGAACCAGTTCCAAAACCTTTTCACTTTTGGCAACCTTTTCCTTTCTAGTCTTTACAAAAAGTTTCCTTTTGAAACAATCAGCATATGTGCCAAGATCAGAAAAATCAAAATCTTGCAGAATACCATCTCTGATAAGTCTTTGCATTCTTTGCTTGGAGATATGTCCCAAACGCGTATGCCATAATAAGGAAGAATTCTTTTCACTCTACCTTGACTAAAACTAACTACCACAACATTCACATCATGCATATTAGAGGAAGAAGAAGACAAAGATTGACCAATATCAAGATGCAGATCCAACATATATAAACCATCACAAAGAGTTCCAAAACTAATATACTTGTTGTCACAATATAAGAAAACCTTTCTATTACCAAATTGGAAAGAAAACCCAAACTCTATCCAAACGAGATACAACTATCCAATTTCTCCTAATACTAGGAATAAATATCGTACCTGGTAATTCCAAAAATTGGTAGGATGACAATAGTAACCTAGCAACATTAATTCACTTGGCCTAGACTCTAATTTTGTTACCCATATTAACAATAATCTCTCCTTCATTTGGACTTCGACTGCTTATCAATGCCTGTAAGTTATGTTAATACTAGCACCGGTGTCCAACCACCATGAGTTAAAAGGCACATATGCCAAATTGGATTCAAAATTGACAAATGCAAATAAGGTACCTTACTTCACTTTTTATTCGGTATTTTTTTTTACAATCAGCCCTCTTGTGCCCATACTTGTGACAAAATAGGTACACACCTCTAAACCCTTTCGATTTCTGAGATTTGGAACTAAAATCGAAATTAGTAGAGGAACATGACTTGAAAGAAAAGTTAGTTGCTTGCTTCTTGTAAAAGGACTTGATTTTCTTATTGGGACCTCTTTTACTCACTTTCTTCTTACCAGTAACACTGACCTGTGTCATCATCATGATAGAATGAAAAGGCTTTCTGGTTTTAAGGACACCCTTCTTTTGGATGACAATAGAAGTCATAGTATTCAGGTCTCACACCTCCTTCTAGTATTGTAGCTCGACTTCATGTCGTCAAACTGTTGTAATAATAAGTCATTTTTATGATGTGTTCTCTCCATCATATGGTGATAAACCTCATGTAATTTGAGATCTCAATCATATCGAACTTAGTAAATGTTTCTTAACAATCTCCATAAACTCCCTTGCAATGTCAACTTGTGGAACACTCTTCCTTATTGACTCATTAATTCATGATCATCAAACAATTTCGATTTGAATGCTCCCAAAGATTATAATAATTTCATCCTCAATAGAGTTCATAGAAGTGGATATAGGAGTTGGATCAACTCTAAGAGCTAAATCTAGATTCATCACCCCTGAGAACATGGAGAATGACTCAAACCAATCATCAAAGTTTGACCATGTGATGGTCTTAATCGTAGATAATTACAAAGACATCCCAGAATTGGAGAAGACTACTTGAATAACATAAATAGAATTAAGCATATAAAACATAAATATACAATATAAGATATTCAAGCAATTAAGGATGTCAGATGACATATTATAAAGGATGAGATAGAACTGATAGAATATAAAACCAACAACGATTTGCAATCGACAAGATGGCAAAACCATATTAAACCCTATTGGAATCCTTTCTTTTCCAAGCATCCTCCAAAAAAATAAGCAATCCGACAAGGAAAGAATTATTATTTTAGAGACCTTGGTATATTTATTTATTTTTGCAGTTATCTCACAAAATTGCTTTATAGTAACACCATTATTAATTACTAGAAAAATCAACAGAAAATTATCATGACTAGTTCTACGACATGCGAAAACTAATCAATCTAATTAATGATTTAATGTAACTATAGGATTACAAACAACATGGAATATAATTATAAATAATGGGCATATTCAAAATTAAGTGAATTGAATTAAGTTGGTAGTTAATTTTAATAATTTACCCTTAAATTAATTTCACAATAATTCACTTATATTATATCCAATTAAATGACCAATTAATCAAATAAATTTAGTGGCTCAAAAAATTAAAACAATTAACTCAAATTAAATTAAATTAAATTAAATTAAATTAGGTGAGCCCAAAAAATTTAACTAAACGTCACAATATGCCAAAAAAACACAAATAAAAGGCCTAAAAAAATAGCCCAGTTTCATAAAATCAATCAATTAATTAATTTTTTTATTTCTTTTTAGTCGGGCGCTGTGTTGATTGTTTCTGACACATGTCGTGCCCACGTTGTCACCGTGGCGCGTGCTGTGCATGTGCCGGATCATCTTCTTCCTTGAAACATGTCTAAATGCAAAAAAAAAAAAAAAAAAAAAAAGGTCATGCAAACCCTACCTGCTAGGATTTCACCCTAAACAGCCACATTTTAACCCAATCTCATGGTATTTTTCATAAATCATCATCATCAATCAACACGTTGCAATATTTTGGCCAAAAACGTTTAAATCTTTTATGTTTTTAATCAGGTTCAAAAAAAAAAAAAAACAAAAATGCTGCCATTTACCGTTGATGGCTAGTGGCTTTAGGTGAGAGTTCTCTGATAGCAATTGTTGTAACAAAATCTACTCACCAAATACCACTAATGGCGAGAAGATGAAAACATACCTTGGCTATAGGAACTATAACCCACGCTTGCTCCATTGCTAGAACAGCCACCAACACCACCGCCGGTTGGAGGAGACAGTAAAGGCTGACCTTGTGGTGGTTGCTGTGTCCCTAACTGATTTGGGTTGTTCATGTGGGTGCTGTTGAGAGAGAAAGAAAATGAAATGTTAGAGAGGAGA
Source organism: Firmiana major (assembly GCA_033439115.1). Taxonomy (NCBI): domain Eukaryota; kingdom Viridiplantae; phylum Streptophyta; class Magnoliopsida; order Malvales; family Malvaceae; genus Firmiana; species Firmiana major. The sequence goes on along the minus strand of CM065911.1, from coordinate 14,553,271 downwards.
GAACCGAGAGAGACCAAGGGAGGCGTTGCCGTTGTTTACCATTGGTTAAGTTACAGTGGCCAATGGGATACCGTATGTATATATATATATATATATATATATATATATATATATATATATAGTGCAGGGTAGGAACATCCTTTATCCACAAGATCATGTATTATCATCCATCCCATTAACACACATATATAATATAATATATAAATATAATTCACACTTCATACAATATTATACTACTAAATTTAATGTATATGATAATAATGAAACTTAATTAGTCCACAATAATAAAAATAATTAAAAAATCTATTAATTTCTCTAACTTCGCTGTATGACTATCTCCAGTATTGTGGATAGTTTAACACCTTTTCTTCCACAATCTCCAACAAGCCGTGATGGAGAAACATCCCTAATCTATATTATCACGGCCTATTACCATTTTCTCTTTATTATCCAGGCTAGCTAAAAAAACATTGTTTCTGTACCTGGTCTAAGCAGCTTACTCCATACTTCTTTGGTGGCCACACAGTCCCTCAGTATATCTAAAGTGGATTCCACGATTCCTCCACACACCATGCATGCTTATGGGTTGTCAAGCTTATAATTTTGAAGAGTGCTGCCTATGGGCACTTTGGTCCTGATGTGAAAGATTGCCAAGCTTCTTAAACGTAAAGCTTAAATTAAATGTCTTCAGAATTTTGTTTGTAGTAATTCCTTTTATATGTTCTTTCCTTCACTTTTGTTCGCAAACGAATGATCTAAAAGAAATTTTCTTTTGATAAGCATCGCTGGATTTAATCCAACATTTACTCCAATAATGGATCGTCATCAGCTATGCCAATTGCTCTTCCATTTTTATTCTTTCATAGATTTTATATCTTCTTTATCAGGAAGAAGTTTTTTTTTTTTTTCAATAATTCTATATAAACTTCTATATAATTTTTCTGAATGAGAAATTTTCAGCATACAGGTCTTTTTTACAGAATTTTCTTTGCTCTAACAAATCTTAATCGGAACAAGTATAAAATTCAAATTATAGGAAAAAAAAATATTTCTATAACGAAGCAAGGGCAAATTTCTAGTTTACTAAAAAATCATTGATACAATAAACTTCTAAGCAGTATTAATTATTTTTTTTTTTTTTAAGCTGAGGGTATTTTCAAAATTAATGAAAATATGTATCAATAATAATGAAAAGAAAAAAAAAACCTGTGATAATGATAAGAAAAAATTACATAAAATGTACTAATATTCGCAGAAATATTTATTTTATTTCCCGAATATTAACAAAATTTGACTGTAGTTTGTATAATGCAAACTTTGTTGAACCATCCTTGCAATGATCCCAAGAACATATTCATGAAATTGTTACAACTTAGAACTTGTTGGCTTTGGTGACATCAGAAGGCATTGAGATTTCGGTAACACGGAGTTCACCATTTCCTTGGATGGAATTTGGATGATAAGCAAATCATCAGTTTATATTATATTAAACTCTTCAAAACGGCTTTCAGAGTAACATTTTTGAGCAATTAATGTTTATATTGGATAGATTAAGGAGGCGGACTTCAAGAAATCCACCAATAATTCTGTAACAATGAAAACCGATGGTATATTGAAGCAATCTCATTGGAAAGGAAATACTTACAAGGGAAACTCATTGTGCTTTACACTCAACCTGCAATCTCTAATTTTTTATAAATATGCGCACAACACTTGCTTTTTCTTGGTTAAATAAGGAAAAGGATATACACGCAACACAGCTGAAACTTCAAAAATATCAATGCCTTTAATTTAAGGATAAAAACAACAATAATAAGATCTAGGAAACGCCTGGGAAAGACAATCGATCACGAAGGGTATCAAAGAGTGATGAAGCTGCTGCATTTTGTGCAAATGTCAATTTCAATCTACCCAGCAATTCACCGTCTTTGGCTTGAGAAGCAGCATCAGCAGCTTCTTTGGCCATGCCAATCCGAGCGTAAGCCTGGTACAACCATAGACAGATCTTGATATCTATTCTTGATCACTTCATCCACTAGTTTAGCAATAAAAAGAAAATGTAGAAACTAATGATGCCCAGGAAAGTAGACATATTGGACATGAACTGTACCTCAGCCCTTTCACGGGGATCAGAAAGCTTGGGGATATATTTGAGAGCTTCACCTTTCTCATCAGCAGCATCAACGCATGCCTCAACAAATGGCCTATAACCTGTTTGATGAACAAAAACCCAAAAGAGAAATACTGTAAACAAATTAATATGCCTTAAAAAGAAAGGGAAGAACAGACACCCATTGTGGAGAAATTGGTTTTTAATTCATGTTTTCAAAAAACCCTGAAACTACTACCTTTACTAATTTATAACCCACCACAACCCCCCCCCCCCCCCTCTCCCAACCCCGGTCTTTCACCCCTTTTACATCTAAGTTTGATGCAAACTACGGTTTACAAAAGAAAAGGAAAAAAAAAAAAATAAATAACAGTGATGTATCCTTACCAATCAAATTCACATATTTTACAGCAGGATCTATTTCAGCACTGTTTTGAAACCAAAAATAACAGAGCAATCCAGGACAATTAAAAGACTAGCAGTTTTACATATGCATGAACTAATACAAAAATGTATTATATGTTTAGTCATAAGAACAATTCAAGCTAAACCTACTTAGGAAACAACTAAGCAAACTAGACTTTCTAAAAGACTAAAGAGCGAAACAAACAGAATGTTTGACTAACAATTTGTGAACATGTTCGGTTTTTTCTTGTTTATATTCGTTTATTAAAGTAAAAAACAATCACGAACACAATTTCATTGTTCGTTTATCAAACGAACCGAACATTAACAAAAGTGAAGCTAGTTCATTTATATTCGCGAACAAACTCGTTTAAAGTTTGTTTACAACTCGCTCCTTTAATGAATCATTTAGTATTCATTTCTAGTTCGTTAATAATAAATTACTAAAATTACATATTTATCCTGGATCTTCTCCTTCCTTCTTTCCATTCTCTCCTTTCTTTTTCCCTTTCTTTGTTACCAAAACTCCAAGTTTCAGTAAACTATAAAAACTCTAAATTATAGAAAAAATATCTCATTTTCACTTTAGCCTTTCTCTCTCCACCCATTGTTCTCTCCTCATCCTCCCTAGAAAAGCCAGCCGACATCTTTAAGCAAACCCTAAAAAAGCCAGCCACCACTTGCTAGTGACAGTTTGCTTCCAAAAAACATCAACTTCTTCCTCTCGGTCCCCTCTATCTCCTTGTTGTTCTCCAAAAATAAGCCAATAAGCCTAGACATTAAAAAAAAAAAAGCCACAACTTCCAAACTCTAAACAGCTGCCCTTCGCCGCTCAAAACAACCCTGTTTTCAGTTATGTTTCTCACCTCTTCTTGACCTACCAAAATGCCAACTTTTAAGCTTTAAATCCCCCTAAATAACTCTAAACCAAAACCTTGCCTTTGTTGTTGTTGTTGTTGTTGTAGTAGTTTGTTGTTATTTATTTATTTATTTATTGCCTTTTTTGTTGCTTTCCCCCTATGTGAACTGATGCTGGTATTTGCTGTTTTTTTTACTGGGTGTTAAAGGGGTCTAGGGTAAATAGATTTTTTTTTGTTTTCTAATTTGAGTTTTGTGTTGTTTTTTTTTTTTTTTTTCTGGTTCAATTGTTCTGGGTTTAGATGGTGTACTGGTGATAACTTCGGTGTTGAGTTTCTCAACAATCTGGTGTCTGTTAGTGAGGGTAGGCTGGAGGCTCGGTTTTTGCTCTTTGTTGGTGAGGGATTGTCTGTTTGTCTCGGGGTTCTACCATTCTGGTGGCTTTGGTGTGATGTGTTGGGTGGTCTCTGCTAGGTATCGGTTAGTGGTTGGGTTGGTTGGTATAAGGTGGTGGCAAGTAGTGTCTATTTGGGGATTAATGTGCGTGAACACATGTTTGTGAATATGTTCATTTAATGTTCAAACTCGTTTAGCTAAAATGAGCTCGTTCGTGAGCATTAGACAAACATCCTAATTTCCAAACGAACTGAGCTCGAACATAATTCCTAAAATTCTTACCGAACACAAACAGTACTAAAAAATAAGCAAACGAACAAGAACATTGTCGTTTCGTTCATGTTCGTTCGGTTGCACCCCTAACCAGTAGTTCAAAATTTTTATTTAAACAAATATTTTACATTTTTTTTCATTCTTTTTTGTTTTTTCTGTTGCCCAACTCTTCTTTATCAACCAATGCCAACGCTGTACACAAATAACTGGACAGAAGGGAAACCACAAGAAAATCCATCCAGCATCACTTCAACTTATGATGTTAACTTAGAAACCACGCTTTCATAATAGCAGGTAACAAAATCACTTCCAGATAATGCAAGAATTATATTTTTCATAATGGCAATGCTTGATTGTCTTATCTATCTTGCTCGACGAAATTGAACAAGAAAGTTTGACAGCTTACCAATTGGTGGTCTCTTCTCTTTTGAAAACTTCTCAAGAGCATCCCAATCTCTAATTGTAGCCAAAGCAAAAACTTTGAGCCAATACCACCTCTTCTCAGAAACCTGAGAAAAGTAAACAATAGAGCAAAAGCTATGATTTGATAGGTAGTTATAGCAATCTAAAAGCAAGATGCCAAAACTGTCAAAAAAGCTGAAGAATGAATGTTCTATCTTGTGCCACCAAGGGACACTTCTTTCAGCAAGATAGAATATAGAGCCTTTTTTTTTTTTCTCCCAAATAGAATATAGGGGCATTTTAAGAACCTTGAATTCAGTCTTCACTTTCATTGCAGCTCGATGATTCCCCAGAACAATACATGTTCGTATAGTATCACTGATACTTGAATCAACAAATATGGCCTGCTTTGTACTTACTTCTAACTCGTGTTGTATTCTGTAAAATTTGGAAGTATTTGAGAAAGTAAATAAATAAGTATATTACCAAGTAACTCATTTTATAAGAAAATTAAAAAGATTTAAGGAAAGAAAGGACAGTAAACATTAGCTTATAATGGTTGGAAACCAAGATGGATGCCTTGACAAACAGTAATACTCCACTCTTGAGTATGAAGCATGAGATATATTTTCCTGTTCTATTATATTAAAATCTTGCTATATGAAGGACCACCAGGAACTCCACCCCTAACTTCTTTTTATCCTCCTATTTTTCCTGCATTGGATTTGGGGAAAGGTGGGGGGGAAGGGGGGAGGAGGGGAGTTGGTGTAGTATAGCCACTGCTACTATACATAACAAATACATGTAATAAACATTAGAGAGTATTTTGCATTTCAACCAAGTAAATAATGTGGTTTCTTTAGCGTCTTTAAAATTTCAAGTTTAACTTTTTACAACCCCACTTGTATAAACCAAAAAGAAGTATAGGGGCACAAAACCTCCCCCCCAACCAAAAAAAAATATATATATATTTAAATAAACTGATGTGCAATATACCACCACTTCATTCTTCCTCTCACATCAAGCCCAAAAGACCAACAAAGAACTATGGGCCTCTCACTTGGACGAGTTCTAAACCATCTTAAGCATCTGATTGGAACAAATTGGCAGTAGACAAAAATGCCTATGTTGAAGAGAACTGATAGGAACAAACCCACCAAATGACAACAAACAGTCTGTAGTTTAGTATCATATTAAGCATCCAACATAAAATCAAATTAGCAACAAGTAGACATTCCCAACTGGAATAGAACTTATCATTCACCCTAAGGATTGGCTTTTCATATCAATATTATGTAGTTTTATGCCTCACAACAATTATGTTTGGCATTTGTAGTTATTTTCTAACTATATCAGGCCTCTCCAATTGCAATTTAGTTTTGAGGTTTGATGCTTTGACTAAAGTAACAGATATCCCTCACCTCAACAACTTTGCATGCTCTTCAGCAGCCTTGGACTCAAAGTTATGTTCCTTGGTTTCTGAGAAAAGATGCCGGGCTTTTTCAATTAGTTTTATGCGTGGACCATGAAGTGGGGATCCTTTGCTTGCCATTGGATTTTTTCCCAGCTCCCACGATTCCTTCCATAAAAGAAATGCAACTTCCTACAAAACAACAAACTTCACAATAAATCTAAAGGGAAAATAATTAATCAACTATTGAACCAAACACTGAATTGGTACTTGGTAGGTCCTTGATGTGTATTTAGGTTTGACCAGAAGAAGCTTAAAGTTCAAGAAACATTCAACTTAGAACACACTGATGAACTGAATGAGCAAGCAAGAGAGAAGGGATCCATCCTTCTCTTTTCCTGGTCAGTTCCAAATTTACCCTCACCCTTTAACTTTTCCCTTCTTATGATCTACTGTTCTAATTGCAAGACAGGCGTAGGACACCTTCATTACTTAGTATTAGATATTCAATTATTCATGCAAGATAGAACATGAAAATTTACACACTAAAAAAGAAGGCACCAGGTTTCTTGCCTTAAATTTAAAATACTTACATATCTCTTCAACAATTTCATGAAGGCGGCCCATAGGACCAATTACACTGTCAAACTAATATATTGTGTAATCATTAGTAGTTGTGTCAACCAGTATTTGATAATGAATACAAATTAAAATTTTGGATCCATAAGAAGAGCATACACCAGTAAACACCTTTGATCCATGGGAAGAATTATTTCAGAGACTATAGTGGTTTCTCTGGTCCAGCCATAGCTGAAAATCTAGTCATAAAACCTGATAACTGACAGAAACAATCTGCAAGAGTCTATTATTTTGTAGCTGAATACCCTTTTTGATATGAGATGCATACAACAACAAACTAAAAATATCATCTTTGGAACTTGAATCTTTTCTAATGAACTATAATAACAACAGCAATTATAGAAATAACACTGATGATAATAGCATCAATAATTCTAAGAATGATTTGGTAGTAATTAGAGCAAAAAAACACCCAACAGCTAAAACCTACTTGAAGTTGTCCGGTAGATAGGAAGAAATCTTTCAAAAATTCATGCTTATAGCACCTGAAACACAAAATATCATGAATAATCAACACAGAACATAGACCCATACAGTGTAAAAGAATGAAAAATACAAAATCCTTGATTATAAAAGCTTCACTTTCACCATTTATCAAATAAATGACCAGAAGGAGCTCAACGCTAACAAAACCAATGCAAACACCTATTCAAAAGGCTAAGTCCAAATCAAGGTACAAACTATACCTCATTATTATTAAAAATAAATAAATAAAGTGCACAAGGCTCACACATTCTGGGTCCGGGGGGGGGGGGGGGGGGGGGTTCATTTTATGCAGCCTTCCCTTCCCTCTGCGTTAGTAGAGCGGCTGTTTCAGCTAGAACTTGTGACGTCCGGGTCACAAACTATACCTCATAAAATAATATAATTTACCATTTTATAATTTACTGATTACTTAATATTATTTACTATCTAATGTCAAAATATCACTATCATCTAATCAGCGCACTATGTCTTGCAACTTGAATAAGCTCTTCAGCCTCTCAGAGATTTTAATATATCATGGCTACCTGGATCATGTTTATATGTAGTCTTTAATAGTTTTAATTTGGACATTTATTTGCAAAGTGAAGTGCCTAGAAAAGACTTAAAATAGAATATTTAATAATAATAATAATAATATTCCTTTAATTGTGTACCAACCGTGCATAAGATATAAACAAATCACGTGGCAGTGGTCTGGCCTGAATCACTCCAAAGAATTCCAAAGGTGGCCTCTGCATGAACAGAAGAATGGAACGAGTTCAAAAAAATTCATTGGCACTTCCATTTCTTGTATCCCAAGGCTAGTCATGACAGGTAATTAACAAGACATTCAAGGAGGAAATCAAACCAAGGCCTTTCAGATAGATGGTGAAACCATACCAGCTAGGCCTACCCCCTCATCCTCCATATACATTAGCTCAATTTTGTGGTTTGTGCAATATCATAACAAATGTAAACAAAGCTTCTTGTTCTGTCAAAGCAATACCTTGTGCCAGATATGGAAAAGAACAAGATAGACGAGGTCAGTGTCACCGCTCTCTGTTGCCTTCATTAAAGCAGTATCCTCCTCTCCTATGCTTAACAAAAGTGGCACCTGAAGTGAAAAATCATGATCAGTATTCAATATACACAATATGGTACAATTCCAAAACAGAACTTATAAATGAACATAGAGCTAAGGTATGTCAACCTGTTTAGAGGACCGTGGTTCATGCTCCACAAGCATAGCAGCTAACTTTCGCCGGCCATTCTTATCTGCATGGGCAGCAACTGCTGCATATGATATGCCTCTGCATATTTTTAGCTGAAACTCAAAAGGCAAATAAATTCAGGAAATGGATTTACATGAAACAAAATGCACAAATGAAGCAAAAGTCTTGGGCTACCTTATCAAGTAGAATCACTAAGAGAGTGGCATCTGGAATTGCTAATGAAGCTGTTATCTTTGAGCATGCCCAATGCATTATCACCACCTCCTACAAGAAGCCAATCAGTAGAAAATGAATCGTTACCTATGTGATTTTATACTTTCTACTTCGCTAGTAAAATGCAGCAATCAACTCAAAATATGAAAATATAATAGTTAATGAAGGAGCATAACACTGTCTTACAATCCAAATGCGAGTAGGTGATAACATAATCCTAACTTGGAAATGTAGATCATACAGATTATGGACAAGTATGCAACATAGACTCCTGAATATTAAGCAAATGGTCATTTGAAGGATACTGATTGGATCTCATGATTAAAGCATGTAAAAATTATGCAACACAAAGCAATTAATCAGTTCAGTTATGTGATGCAGAAATTGACTTTGATCTTAGTCCACAGATCTCTCACATGGCGTGATTATCAAGAACAGAAATTGCCAACAAATTTTCAGCAACATGTCATACAGGCGCTAGACATTGCTGCTAAAGAGGATATGTTAAGTGTTTCGAACATAGAAACTCCAACTATCATCTTTCCAACTTAGCATGTCTTTTCCTCCTTGCCCTCCCAAAGTCAGAATACACAAGTCCACCTCCCTTCATCAATAAGTATGCAAAGCCCATTACAAAGAAATCAGCCATTAAGAAGTGCATCTAGAAAGAACTGGGCTCAAATTGCCAAATTTATCATGGTCAAATAAAGGTATTTGCTCTATTCCCGGTAACATCCCACATAGCAAAGACTATGAATTGAATTAGTACCTCTTTCCAACTCAAATTATTTCCACTTATGAAAACGAGTTGCACTATCCATTCCCATTCCAATAAAATAGTGTATTCAATTTCCAATATTTTCTTTTCCTCAAACCAAATGCACCAAGATATCTTGGGCTCTTCTAACCATTTGCCTCATCATTTTTGGTTATTTTAAATTAGATTTTTAATGAAGTGACACAAATACTGTTAGATTCAAACTGCCATTTCTCCAACAATTTGAAGATTGTCATTTCTCCAATATGCTTCTGCAATCAGCCAAATAATCCCATTTAAACTTATTTGTGTTCTACAATATTATTAAGTGATATCAAGTATTAACTTCAGCTGCACCAAAATATCTTGTACTCTGTTAAGCATTTGCCTCTATCTTTTTAGGATATTTTAATTTTTTTTTTCAGAGACATTTTGATGTTCAGATTCAAACTGTCATTTGTCCAAGAGTTTGTAGACTGTCATTTCTCCAATATGTTTCTGCATCAGCCAAATAACATTTTATCTCATTTCTGCATTATAACATCATTAAGCGAAATTGAGTACCCACTTTCAAAATATTATAAATTCAAATGATATTAAATATCCACAAATCCTACACAGAAACTACACATTCAAGTCATAGAGTCAAAATACATAAAGGAAGCCCTTATTTTAAGACATTTGAAACAAGTAGTTGACATAAGCCTCGCCTGAGCCTAGTAGCGTTAGCGGTATAAACACCTGCACTTTGCCCAAGTACTCCTTGATATTCGAAAAGGACAAGAAGGGGGAAAAACGACAACAAAGTGATTTCACCAAGAAAATTGAAATGAAAGAAATATCATGCCACACTTTTTACAGCATACAAAAGTAAAATTAGAAAAGCCAGCAGAAGCACCATAGTCAGGCCTCAGGCCTCAGTCAATATCAAAATCCAATACTGGGCAATGCCACTCTGCAATTTATTTAGGAGCAACAGAATTCCATCATACTTTTCTGAATGGGACATGCGAATAATGTAAATTTAGGCTTCGTTTGGTAAACATTTTTTCTTTTTACTTTTTGCCATTTGTCTTTAGTTTTTCATTCAAATTTTATTTTTTGCTTTTTCCTTTCCATTCATTTTTTACCAGAAAAAAAAAAAAAAGAAGCAAAAGTATTTATATAGCAGAGTCTTAATATATAACCAAAACCTAAAATAACAATTATATTTCAAGAATAAGCAACTGGATCTTACTTGATTCAATCCAACGTACTCTGATATCCGTAGTGCAAGAAGGTGACAATGAGCATTAATCAAACGAGCAATCAGCACAGATGGCGTAAGCAACTGGAAGAAGCACATTAATCAGTCCAGAGAAAGACAATAATAATAATAATAATAATAATTATTATTATTATTATTATTATTATTTCAGCATAAAAATTGAAATAGCAAATCACTAAGCCTTTAAGACCTTATATTGTTTAATACTGAGAGGAATGCCAATCTCAGGATCACGCACAGCATTTAAGACCCGCAAGATTTTACACATCTCTTGAATACGATCACGTTGATAATTGCTGCCAAAGCCAACTGGATATCATTATCAAGAGCATAAATCAGGAAAAAAATATCAGACTTAAAGATAAGAGCTAATACTACAAAAAGATTTCCGATAGAAGGAAGCCATAGAATTACCACACCAATAACTAGGAAAACATGCATCATAGCTAAAGAGCAAGTATGAGTATGGGATAAAGGAGATTGCAGCAGTATAGAAAAGCTTCAAAATTAAACTAAAAATAAGGACATTATGCTAGATTCCTGAAACCATTTGGCTTCTTGTAAATCCGGCTCTGCAAGGTCTAGTAGGCTTACCACATTCCTTCTGAAATTGCAGGGAATGGTAAGAGGCATGTGAAAACATTAGAATTTTGCAGAACAGACAAAGAATAGCAAATGCAGGGCCAATACTAAGATTCCAAATTAAAATGAAAACAGGAGAGCTCAACCTCTGATAGGTGTCTGTTCAATAACAAAATAAATCGTTGGAAATTACAGACTTAAATCAAGCAAGTTTCAATCTCGTTTTATAACACAAATAAATGACCCCTAAAAACCCTGTAAAACTCTAAACAACGAAACCTTCTCATTGCTCAAAGTCGAACAAATTTACCCAAAACAAATTTTAAAACTTGTTTATCATAGATCATACCATGCTTCATACTGTTCAACATTCCTTACTATGTTCTTTTATCATCTGTCATAATACCTATTTTATATTTTATGAGCAATTTGGAGTTATAAAGATAGAGTTGGATAAATGAGTTTTTCAAAATTCAATAATTAAGTTCAGTTCTCCAATATTAGACACATAACATGTATTATGTGAATTCAATCATCAGAGCATTCAAAACTTATATTAATTCAGAATTTAATATATGACAACTAAAATTCACTTTTATAACACAGCCCATAACATAATTGGTGGTTTATGGTAAATTTTCCATTTTCATTGGTTTCAGTTGAAGAACTAAAAGTTACCAGCAATTTTTATGTCAGCATAAGATATTTAATTCAATAGAAACAAACAAGAATGAGCTCACTAGTTGCAATCAGTTTGACAATTTTGATCAGAATTCTGTAAAACTACAAAAGTTATGTAACCTGGGTTCAGTTATATCTGTTTCTGGTTCATCTTATCTGAATCTTGTCTCTCTTCCTTTTTAGTTTTATGTCAGCATAAGATATTTAATTCAATAGAAACAAACAAGAATGAGCTCACTAGTTGCAATCAGTTTGACAATTTTGATCAGAATTCTGTAAAACTACAAAAGTTATGTAACCTGGGTTCAGTTATATCTGTTTCTGGTTCATCTTATCTGAATCTTGTCTCTCTTCCTTTTTAGTTTTAGTAGTTAACATCTAGTAGAAAAAGCTAGATTCTAAAAAATGTTGTTCTATACATATCCCAGCACTTCAACAACTGCATACAGCACTCCATTTAAAAGCAGTGAGTCCAAGATTTTATATAATTCACTGAAACTTACATCTAGGGATTATTAGTTGTCAAAAGGAGACAATCATCTGGTTTTGTGCCAAAGAAACTCAAATCAAATTTAAAGATGCTTTCATTTTCAAAATAAGCAGTTTGTTCTAGCATCATGTCACTCTAATAAGAATTCCAACTGACCTACAAAAGGCTTGTCCATAGCTTGCAGCTCTTAATAGTGTTCTTTGACGTGAAACATCAAACTCATAACCAGCAGCATCAATGCAGGCTTCAACAGCCTCAGGCAAGGATGAGCGAATCAATCTCAAATTTTCATCTGCCTGATAACAAATAGGTAACCTGAATATCTTTAGGAAATCATACCACAAAATGAAAAAGAATCAATCTATCCCACCAACAAACTCATTTCTCTATCTATGTTCCCCGCTACTGGGGTATTTTTAAGGAGAATAAAAAGGGGGCAACCTAGTGCACAAGACTCCCACATTGTGGGGTCTAGGATAAGATACACGACTATTATGATAGTAAGGATAAGATATCCGCAAATAGCACTAAAGAAATGATCTGCACTTACACACTTATATACATTATCAAATCAAAAAGCAAAATTCAAACATAAAGCACCAATACAGCTAAATTCACTTTTGAAGCAAAAAAAAAAGGATAACATTTACCAGAACATACTTTTACATCAACTATTTCTCAGTAAAAAAAAAGAAAAAAAAAGCATCACCTTCGCACTTCGCCTGTCAAAATGATCCAAGGCATCATACAGCAATGCGGCAGGTGATGTGCTTCCAATTTTGAAGATAGATACTGTGGAATCTGGAACCCGTTGCAGAAACTCCATACTTGTGTTTGATAAAATCCTCACTCCATCACATTCTGGGATCAAAACCAGTGGCTCATCGTAAAAGTAATGTACTGGCTCCCCTCGAGGGCCCACCATCAATAACGGTGTATCATCCCAATAAAGAAGTACACTATCCAATCCACACCAAGCTAGCTGCTCTGGAGGAAGAGCTGACTATATATGCAAAAGCAATTAATAATAAAAAGTTAAACACTTAAAAATAGAGATTAAAATTCTAAATCAAGGAAATACAGTAGCATTAAGAGAGCCCTCATAGAGTTAGAATGAATCCCCAACATTTTCATCAAGGAATGAATCCCCGACATTTTCATCAAGGCTATTTAAGTTTCACACAGCAATTAAAATAGCATCTGGAATATTTATATTGTCTTCATTTCCCACATATCAAAATTTGAAATTCTAAGTTTCACTTGGCTATTGCTTTTGTTTTTTCATTTTATTGTTTGCTTTTTATCTCTTAAAATGTTGATTATAAGCAAAAGCAAAAAGTAGACTGCAAGCAATTAAATAAAAATGAACAAATGACTTGTGTAACATTAAATTTAACAAAATCGTTTCATATAAAGATAAAATAATATATTTTGTTCTCCAAAAAGAAATAGTGTTTCTGTTTTTCAAATTCTTCAAAAATATTCTCTACTTTTCTATCCAACAAATATTTTTCTTTTACTTCCATAGAGAAGAAAAGGCAAGTAGCAAAAGCAACAACAAATGGCACCTAACTAAATAAAATTAATCATTCAGATGCCCCTATAGAATTTTAACACATTCACAAACATTTTCTTCCATGCTGTAGAAGTTTTATGCAACAAGAACAATACCATCTTGAACATTTCTATTCTCATCATTTTAATAAATCAAATACATAAATTTTTAATAAAATTACAAATAAATAATATTAGCATGCGTTCATAAAAGTAATCAAATGAAGCAATTAAAAAAAGAAAAGAAAATTTTGTTCGAAAAAAAAAAAGGAAAGAAAAATTACCAACTAACCTCACAATTATATTCCAACAAAATGCCCTTGAAATTAATATCCGTCACTAAAATCCGCCCATCATGCGTAAAAATGGCCAAATATTTGCCATCCCAAGAAACAACCATCTTTTGAACCGGACCCTGAACCAGTTCTCCTTCCACTCTCTGTACTCCATCTTCATCTACAATCAAAATACCATCCCCAACCCCAATCAATACCTCCACATTCCCAGAAACCGTATATTTTGGCTCGATGACCGCCATGCAATTCGCCAAATCCTCCGCCCCCGTCTCCGCCAGTTGGTACGGACGCATCACCTTGAAATCCGGGATGCTAAACAACAACCCTCCTTCCGTCAAGCAAACGACGCCATTGCCCCAAAACATACATTCCACCACGTTTTGCTCGAAACACTCTTTTCCAAGCGAGACGTTGGGTTCGATCAGCTCGGCGTGGACGTTGTAGCGGTAGACGGTGCCGTCTTGGACGACGCAGATTAGGGTTTGGTCTTCGGTCCACGACATGCCGATCAAGCGTCCGCCGGGGTGTTTCCATACAGTCTCGGAGATGAGGATGCCGGAGGAAGTGAAGATGCGGAGTTTGCGGAGGGCTGATTCGGAATATAGTTGGACGATCTTGGAATCGTCGCGGATAACGGCGATTGGGCCACCGAAGGGAGCACAGGCGACTTTGTTTCGGGATAACTCCGTGTGTTTCCATCTCATAGGGTAGAGCTCGGGTTTACGGTAGTAGCGGTTGAAGAGAAGCTGCCATTCTGCAGCAACGGAAACGTTGGCCATTTTTGTTTTGGGGTTTTTTTTTTTTTTTTTTGAGGTGGGTGAAATTGAGGAGGGTTTAATAGGCGGAAATGTGGAACTGGAAAGAGAAAGTCGGGAGAATTATTGAAACGAGAGAAGGCATAATGAGAGATGATTAGTGCAGAGTCGAGACCAGAGAAACTGGAAAAAAATGGTTCTATATTTACGTAACGAAGAGCACTTGAGGGGAGAAGCTTCCGATAGAGAATTTTTAAATGGAGCAAATATTTTACGGTTGTTTGGGATCGTTCTTGCTTCTTGTTATTTTTTTATTTTCTCTTTTTTTTTAATAATTTTTTCAAGTAAATTCTATCTATATCACACATTAATTTAAGTTTAATAATATAATAATAAATACTCTATTTCAATTTTTTTAAAAGTAAATTAATTTTTTCATAAATTAATTATTAAGTTAATCATTAAAAATTTAATTTTAAAATTAATTTACTCCATAAAATTTGTATAGTGAATCAAATATTCAAATCAATTAATACTAAGAGTTACTAAACTCTAAAAGTTTAATTTTGTTAATTTATCTTTTATTTATTTATTTGCTTATTACTTATTATTTATTATTTTTGTTAATATTTTTATTTACTATTTTTTATTTGTTATTTTTATTTAATAAGTACTGAACTAAGCAGCATATTTTTTATTATTATTTATTTTTTTATTTACTAATTTCTAATTAGTATGATTTCTAATAAATAAAAATAATAAGCAAAAATAAACAAAAAAATTAATTATAAAAGAAAAAATTAATTTTTCCAAACCTAATAATTCTTAGTATTGATTGTCTTGAGTATTTAAAACTTCAAAAGGTTTAAGGGTAAAATAGTCTCAAAATTAAATTTTTAACAGTTAACTAATAGAAAGACTAACTTGTTTTATGAAATACAAAAAATTTGGTCGAAGTGTCCAACTTTATACTAATGAACTAAAGTTAGATTATGGTTAAACCTAAATGGAATTACTCTAATTTAAAAAAAGAAAAAAAATATAAAAAAATATGTTTAGTAATTTATTTTATTTTCAAAAAATGAAAGTGAAAACAAAGATTTAATAGTTAATATATATCTTAAGCTTTCTGTACAAAATGAATATAAATTTTTAACCTTTAATTTTATTATAAAAGTTTATAAATTTTTATTTTATTAGAAATAAACCATCGAAGTTATAAAATTAATATACTTAAGTAAAATAAATAAGAGGTTAAGATTTTATAAACCAAAAATTTATAACTAATTTAAATTTAATTGCATTATTTTGAAATGTTAGAAATTTATACAGTAAAATTAAAAGTTGAAACTTATTTCTATTTTATATAAAAGGTTTTAACTATTAAACCAAAAATAAAAAATAAAGTTACTGAAATAAAAATTTTTTGTTTCCATTATTTTGGAAAATATGTTTTCATTTTTGAAACTATTCATAATGTAAGACTCGATTTACGCACAATTTAATTGGGTTATGAGTCGATAATAGATCAGAAACAATAAATATGAGTACTCAATTTCACTTCTAGGTGACAAATTTAAATAAAACAATGGTAATACATTTCCATTTAATCAGTGTAATTGTTCCTTTATAAAATCTACGTGTTTACAATCCTCAGTCACACCTTGTATACATTACTGTACTTGTAAAATTTAGATACAAAATAAATGTCTATCCTAGGTATACCTTTAATGTGGAAGAGTACTTCGCTGACGTGTAACTATGCAAAATAATTCAACTTAAAGAGTCGGTCTCGCTACTTATGTGTATTTGTGGAGGAGAGTAATAGGGGGTGAACTCAACGTACTCAGTAAGAAAAATCACGTGGCAGGTAGATAAATACACTACATATATACATATATTTCCCCAATTAGGAATCTCATGAAAAATGTACTGATAAATTGGCAAGTTTTAAAAATATCGGAGTCGAAAATCGATACCGTATCAATATCAATAGTGAAATCAGTTTACTACAGTAAATACCAAATTTCAAAACTTTAAGTAGTAGAATAAACGATTTCTGTTTCAAAGATACAGTTCACACGGTCAATTCGATAAATCAAAATAGACGAGGTAGTATAAACCTTGTATTGTAATAAATTCAAGTTCTAAAACTTTCTACTGCATTTTATTTTGATGACTGTGTGACACTTTGTTCCCGCAGGATTCAAGACCCCTACAGTGTCTTTATGCAATAGAATATCACAGTTTTCATACGGTAATACAGTTCATACGGTCAAATTCAGTAAATCAAATAGATGAGACAATTCAAACAATTAGTTCAGTAAATCAAATAGACGAGACAATGCGAAACATGCTATAACAGTAATCAATAGGACAATTGGTCAATGTCGGTGACTCCGGACAATCGCTGATCAGGTGTACCGGGATGTCAATCGCCGTGGGAGTGGTCAGCTACCCATATGACTCACAGTGCAATATACCCGAAGACCAGTAATACAGTATGTCCGAAGAGCGATAACACGATACAGCATACTCACATGCGTATTGCACGATACATCGCACTATGTGGACCACAGAAACAATACAAACAGTAGTGCAGCATGATTCAATCATCGCCTTTATCTCAAAAGCACTGCGAGTCGGATCATGCGATACACAGTCAGCACGCACTCAAGCACATATCATCAGTATCAATTTTATAAAACAAATCATTTCCATTTGGACAATTATAAATCCACTTCGATATGTAAATCTGTTTCAAAAGAGGCCGACTAGCCTTTTTCAATTCAAAATCCAGTGCACGGTGTAGAGCAATTAAATCTAGGGGTTTTCGATCTAAAACTAATAATTAAATTAACTTTATATCAAAATTTATTAAATTAACTTTATATCGATAACAGAAGGCTAATTAAATCGAGACTAAATTTTTCTATAATTTTTTGATACTATAAAATCGGTCTAATGCCTTCTGCAATTTCGATATCGGTATATTCGGCCTAGGATGCAATTTCTACAAATCTACAAAAAATTACATGAATTTATCTTTAGCAGCACACAGAATTTTCCTTACCTCAGTGACTGTTCGTAGTCCTCGGTGCCTCAGTGGTGCGGGTCAGTGGGTCCGCTCCAATCGGTTTATTTCCCCAAAAATTTCAAACTAATATTTTCGGATTGTTCTTCTCTATAGGTTTTTTCCAATTTTCAGTACACTCTCTTCTTTCTTAAATTATTATTATTATTATATTTTTTTTTTCGGTTTGAATTTCGCACGTCTTTCTCTTCTTTCCTATTCTTCCTTTTTCTTCACGAGCTACTGTTCATCACCTTCTCCAGGGGCTCGGCGCTGCAATCCCCACCATCTCTCTAGTGTTTCTGCTCCCCCTCTTCACCGTCACGCTACTGTCACCACCTTCGTTCTCATCTTTCCAGCCTCCATCACTCACCCACCTCTCTCGGTCTTCATGCTTCGATCACTTGTTTCCAGCAGCTACTATTTCTCCCAACCTTCTCGGACGACCCTCGTCTTCTTCTCCTCGCGTGTGGTCGGCTTCAACCTTCCTTCCAAGAGTCTAGCTCCTCCTCCTTTACACTACCAATCTCTTCCTCTCTTTCTCTTCTCGAAGTGAAGTAATTCAGAGGCTATGCTTCTGTTTCCTTTTCCCCTCGGTTCCACTAAACCTTCTTGGGTTTTCTCCCTACTGCTCCACGTCCGAATAGGCAAGAGTGGCGTCGGTTTCCTGCCTTCACATGTCCTGCTTCTCGGTTTCCAGATTTTCTCTCTCTCCCCCTTGTCTCTTGGTTGAAGCAAATTTCAGGGCTTAGTCTTTCGTTCGTGCCTCTTTCCTGCTCTAACTTTACTTTGTTTCCTTTATTTTATACTTGCGCATGACATGGTGGAGCAAGTGTAGTGTGATGGAAGGTGACTGGATGGCGTGAAAATGGGAGATGGGATTGGGTTTGGCGTCAGTTTTCCCAACTTCCCAATGACAGCTTCTCTGCTTCTGTTTCTTACCTAACTTGTAAGACCGCAAATTTCCTATACCAATGTTTCGTTTATCGAATCGTTAAGTCGGGATTAGTTGCGGATAGGAAGATTTAATTTAATTAAGAGATAAAACAAATAGAAGTTAGAGTAGGATTATTTCGGTTTACACCACTTAGAATAACAATTTTGGTGTAATTTTAGTTAAGTAATGTTAGGATTATGTCATGAGCATAATTTATGTAGTTGAAATATACTCATATGATTAAATTAGGATAGACTAAGATAAATTGTCATTAGACATTAAGCTAAATATTCATGAGTGTAGAAATAAATTTAATTAATGTAAGTAGATTAAGTTGTGACCGAAAATCTATAGGAAACCATGAACAATTCGGTTAAATGGAACATTCATGAAGAAGTTGGTAGTGAAATTTATTGAATTTAAGTAAGTTAACTTAGTTAATTAGGAAGCAAATTTATTTATAATGTAATGTAACAAAATCTAAAATATTAAGCTACTAACATTAAGATAAAAATACACTTAAGTATAAATTACAAAATCTGAAAAAAAAAAAAAATATATATATATATATATGTAAACCTTGTGTAAAGATTTATTTGAAACATATTTATATAATTGTAAAATATACAAGTCAGGTTCCATAAAATTGTATGATCATTAAATCTGAAAATGTAGTTGCATATACAATAGAAATAAAAGATTGATTATATTTAGATTAAAATTGTAAAAACCTGCACTTTTGTTATTAAATTGATAAACAATGTATTTGAAATTCAATTATATATATATATATATGTATTAGAATAAAATAGGAAGATTAAACTATAAAATCTGGAATTGAGTAATTTAAATTGATAAACCATATATATCAGAGAAAGAAAACCAGATTTTTATGTAGATTGAGTTACAAATTCTGCATTTGGCATTTAATTCCTAAAATTATAGTATAAGGTAAACTATAGGCATGTATAATTAAGTTGTTAATTCTGAAAATTAAATTATCAAATGATTAAACTAAACTAAATTAAATAAAACTGAAAAAAAAAAGTAGAAAATATAAATAGCTTTTTCTAGGTTCACCTCTCACTCACGTTTTCTGCTAAGGGAAGCCAAAATCAGAAAAACTCTTCAGCCCTTCACCCTCTTCCTCACGCCACCATCACCTCACCTGGACTGAAAACCAGTAGCAGTCACCATTTCCCACGCCACCAGCCACCCTAAAACAGCCCTCTAAACTTGCATGCAACATCCATGTCCCTCTCCATAACCTTCCACGCATAACAGCCCCAAATCCAGAAAAGTTTATGTTCAGCAAAAAAAAAAAACCTGGAATTTGTGGTTGCATGTTAGTATATGTTGTTAGAAATTAGTTTAAACAAAGCTTTCTTACCTATTAAACCCCACAATCCCGTTTTGCACCTCCCCACATATCAGAACTCGTTGAAACAGCCATGAAAACCTGCACAGCAGCTGGAACCGAGAGCTGTAAGTGTGAGATTAGAGCTTAGGTGAGTTGAATAGGTGGAGAGCTCCTCCAATTGTGTGGCCAACGGGTAGGACAGTAGCAAATCATCAAGAAATTCCAAAAAATTGTAAGAAAAATTTGGAAAAAATTTCTAGGAAGTTCGGTTAGGGCAATTGGGGTAAAAACACTTTTAATTTCTGGAAATTGTAATGTATTTGTTGTTTGGTTAATGCATAGTTGTAATTGGTTTGTTTAAATTTCCAGAAATTTAACATGCATGAGGATTTGATATTGTTAGCTAATGAAATTTAATTCTAAAAATTTAATTGAATAAATTACTGCAACCATGAATGAAATGTAACAATTGAAGAAGAAGAAAATTTCAGTAGGCATAATTGGGGTATTCGACCATATGTAGATTAATGCAGAAATTGTAAGTGAATAAGCTGTTATAAGGATACATAATTGAAGAATTAAACTATATAAGTGGGTACATTAAGTTGTGATATTCTGTCATGCCCCGTTTTCGGGAACCCTTCTATCCATACATTCTCTACTACGGTTGGGCTGTGAGAAGATGCAATTACTAAAAATTTATTTATTTACAGCGGAATATTTAAATACTTTAATTCACACTCCCAGGTGTGTGTGTAAATACACAAAATTAATTGTATAAATACCAATTGTTTACATATCATCCCCATAATACTGATTACAATTCCAAGATATAACTGTGCGATACGATATATTAGATACAAAATACTCGTGTATACAAATCTTATACCTTTGCGGATTGTGGGAGCTGTTCAACACAAAAGACTTAGAGATCACCGCTCTCTTACTTCTCAGTACCTGGAGGGGGAAAATAGTGGGATGAGCAAACCACGGCTCAGTAAGGAAATGTATGCTAGCAGGTAGATATCGTACTACCTACATAGCCCATGCATGCATAAACCAAAACCATGTTTTCGTTATAAATGAAAATATCATACGAACAATGCATTTAAACACATATTTCTCAATAGCATTTTCGTGTAAATCAAATGTCAAACTTCCATTTAAAACATGCTCATAAATAGTGCCCTTATGGCACGAATGTGAAATCGGAGATTTATTAAAACACGAAATCTCTTTC
Source organism: Firmiana major (assembly GCA_033439115.1). Taxonomy (NCBI): domain Eukaryota; kingdom Viridiplantae; phylum Streptophyta; class Magnoliopsida; order Malvales; family Malvaceae; genus Firmiana; species Firmiana major. The sequence continues at coordinate 14,531,875 of CM065911.1, read as the reverse complement.
ACTTCTCAAATCATTCTCTTTCACAAATCTCTTTCTTTTTCTGAGATTGTCTCTGTTTCTCAATTCTCTGAGACAGGCATGGAATTTTAGGCAATCAAATATCCACGACTTATGGCCACAGTCAGTGATCCCAGGCCTCACTGATCGGGTGTGCACAGGGTATCACTTCTCCTGAAGGGGGATGGGTCAGTCCTAACCTCCGGCTCATCTCAATCCACCTCATCTCCTCGTATACTCACGGTGAAGATACGTCGTGTGTCATCTACGCGATACTCGTACTCACGTGCACCCAGCACGGTACATAGTATACCAACGGGTGACTACACTATTCTACGTACAACCGTGGACCCAAGTCCATACTCCAACTCCGATGGACTTTTTATCCTTAAACCATGTCTCATATACCAGGCGAGTAAGCAGTGCGACACACAGTCAACGCAAAGCTCCAGCGCGGTACGATCTATCGTTAAGGCCCAGCCCGTTCAATTGGCCGTCGGCTGGTATCCCCTTGGGTCCCAGACCCCCAGGTTTACCTTAACTCAACAAAACAGGTACGAGCATAGTTCTCGCACTTCCTCAAAACCTCCGTACGAGTTAAACTCCCGCACGGTACATCAAGGCTTTAAACCGGGTGTGAGCTAACGCTTCAACACCAAATCTCATCTCAAAACTGATAGATGGCTATTTTCTCTTTTTAAAACTCAAAACATGTATATTCACATAGCATGCCTTTTCATGCCAAAACATGTAAAATTAGCCAAACTATCATCAACATTTCTCAATCATCAATAACCATGTAAAATTGAGAATTTCATTGAAAACATGCATATCATGCTATTTCCTTACCCTATCCCATTTCTCAATACATATATATACATCATAGTACTTTTCATACTTCCACATCATTTCATAAACTTATAATATCGTACTAGTCCTAGCAATATATCTACGAAATTGCTGTAATTACGTACGAACATCTCTATAGCTAACACACAGTCCCTTACCTCGTTTTACTTGTGTGTGCAACTATCCGCCTTATGCTTCTCGCGTTCTCATCTCGACTTGCTCCGGCGTATCATCCGAAACTGAAATTCATCCATCAACATTTAAGTTAATGTTTCTAACTCTTATTCAACTAAGCATTTATCCAATGCCTTAATTACACATTTTTACCCTTTGTGGTAAATCTCCCAATTTATCCTAATATCAACATTTCCAAACCATTTCCACAACATACTCATCCACTCAAGATATCTCATTCATCAAAAATACTCCCACATTCCACTTTCTCACACTTGACTATTTCTAAGCTATATGCATTTCATACCATCCTAGGTAGTTCTATCATGTCTATGCATACTAACCATTTCCCATATCAATATCCAAACCAATGTACTTGGGTATTTGCATTAGAAACTTACCTCATTGGATTTCCTCTTGCTCCAATTAGGATTGCCCTCTATTTCTTCAATCCTTCAAATGGGAAAATGCCTCTAGACTATGTTGTTCTTCTCTTTGATGTGAACAACTTTGTCTCTAATAGCCTCTCCTTAAATCTCACTGAAAATGGCTGGATTTACGAGTGAGAAACTAGATTTCTTTGAGTTGAAGTGAAATGGAAATGTTTTCCCCGAAATTCTGATGATCCAACTGCTCCCATTTATAGATTTGACTTGATGAGATCGATCTTCCTTGGGTGGAGATCGATCTGTTCCTCAAAAATCCCTCTTTTCTGAGACGTTTTAAAGGTAGGAGATCGATCTGTCGAGACTGGAGATCGATCTGCTGTCAAACAGAAGCTTAAGGAGATCGATCTGGTCTTAGGGGAGATCGATCTGCTTCCAACCCGAGAGCTAAGGAGATCGATCTGCTTCCTTTGGAGATCGATCTGTTCCCTTCCATTTCTCACATAAGAGCATTCTGGCTCTCCCAGATCGATCTCTCATCCTATGAGATCGATCTGGCCTTCACAAATTCCAGATTTCCTGCAGTTTTTCTGCAACAACCCTTACCAAACACCCTTAATTTATTACCATGATCATTTCCTCATTCATTCATCCTTGAGACTTGAAAATGGGATCCATCCTCACTACATACACATTAAAACTTGTGTAGAATCTTTGTATGACCAAATATATACGATATTACTCGAATGGAAATATACACTTATGTAAATCTTTCCTTCCATTTTACTATACTTCTCATATTCCATTTCGATCACATTCTTCTCGTTTTAAGTTCATTTCCTCCTACTCACTCATAATGCGACTTGTACGTATAATCACAATTCTTACTACAAGTGCGTACATAATCTTATGAACTTACATTGCATACACTTCACATTACAATACGTCATCTTACTTATGATTCTATTTACATTCCCATGTTCCTATATACAGCTATACATATACGGGGTCTCACATATTCGACCATGTAGAAGTATGTAGGGAAATTGTTGAAATGGCAAGGTAAAATTTGCATATGTAATCTGAAATTTCAATGTACAATGTGAAATTGTATGGATTAAAATTCAGCAAGGAAAAATAGGAAAAATAGAACAATATAATCGGCTATATAGAAATTTAAGAAAAGAAAATTCTGCATGTGATGAATTTAGTTAAATTGATTTTGCTGAATTGAGATAATGCATTTGTAGATGTTTATAATTAAAAAAATTGAAGAAAAAAACTTGAATTGGATAGGGATAGGCTCGGTTGCAATAGAGAATTAAAACCAGAATTTATATAATGCATGTAAGTAAAGAGTAAGTTAAATCTAGAATTTTCATGATTCCATGATCAATTGAAATGCAGAAAATGTAAATCCTTGTCTGAAAATTATAAGACATGGCTGGTTAATAAATTTGCTTCAAACAATTATGGAAATAATTGGATGAGTATAAAAGGGGTAGGTTCGGCCAAATGGGACTTTAGGAACAAAAAAATGTTTGCTGGAAATTAGGAACGAAATAAAAAATTTAGTGTTGAGGCAATGTAGCCCCATAATGATAAAATCCGGATTTAGACTATGGATAATGAGGAGTATGGAAGTTTCGATTAATAGAACGTTGGTAAATTTGATGATTGAAATTGCATAAATTAAATAAAAATATAAGTGAAGAATATTATGTAAAAAATAGTTATTGCGTGAATTTAGTATGAAATTAAGACATGCTCAAGGTATTTGGCCACTTTGATTTAGATGGAAAATAATTAACAAGTAGAATTGTGGAAATTATGGCCATGAGAGCATGATTGGAAATGAATAAGCATAAGGCCTAAAACCGATAAACTGCGTTAATAATAGTTAGTCTAGAATGGTTTTGCGAATGTGCGTGTGCTGAAATTTAATTCGTTAATGTGTGAATGGTAAATGACGTATACCTTAAATGATATTTCGCAGCAAGCACGTCAGAAGGCGCCAAGGAAGCTTAGACGCATATATGCGCGTCTAAGGCAGTAGGCGAAAAAGGGTAAATCGGGCGCATAGCTTGTGCGGTAAGGGGTTTTATATAGCTGACGTTAGTAAAATACTTAGGATAGGCTAGATTTCATAATTTTAAAGTAGGATTATAGGGTAGCCGATTTAATAGAGTAGCCTTCTAGATTAAAATCCCCTTATCTATTGTTTTTATTAAAATGTCTTGATTTAAATTCTATCATAGCATGGAGTTATTGATTTATGAGCTAATATTTTTACATGATAGCAGCATGTGCGTGTGATGTATTACAATATTTTTGTAACTCTATGATGATTACTGATTTTGAAGATGTTACATGGGCACTATTTGTAACTGTATTTTTGAAGTAAGCATGAGTTTGCACGATTTATATACATGCTGATTTTTATACAATTGATATATGTTTTATTTTTTATGGGTGGTTTTCTCCAATTTTTGATATAATGATTTGGGATGAATTGTTGGATTTTTAAAGTGTACCCATCGAGGGATTTTTGAGTCTGTTGGTAACTCGGTTTATGCCTGTGTGGCAGTCATGTCCGTGAGAGCCATCTCTAGCATCTGATAGGAGGTTCTGTGTGATTGCCCTATGGTGCCAAGTGTTTCACGGGGATGCCTTTGTGGCATCGAGTTGTTAACGTGAGAGCTATCTCTAGCACTCGGTAGGAGGTTCTGTGTGATTTCCCTACGGTGCCAAGTGCTTCACGGGGATGTCTTTGTGACATCGAGTATTTATTGCTACCTAATACTGTGAGACCCTGAACCCGTCTACAGTACCCTAGTCCGGAACCTGCTCAGTTAGGATGGGGCTGTAGTCTCTATAGCCATAGGTGTATTTATTTTGCATTGATATTGGTGAGGTTATTGAATATTGGATCCATGACTGGTTTGGGTTATTGCCACTTACTCGTATTACTCTATCGAATGCTTTAAGTATGACCATGCATATATTTAAATAAATTGTCATTTGACTATGGTCTCGGTTTTGTGGACTTATAATTTCTCTTAGAAAAATCTTATTTTTGACTAATGATACATTGATTTTCAAATATGTAAACTTGTTTAAACCGAAGCATGTTCAGTATTGTTTATTCGATATATGCATGATGTTTTACGTAATTATCTCGGTTTACCATTGCATGGTGTTTTGCTAGCTTCGGTTATGTAGGCTTCTTACTGAGCGTGTGGTTGCTCACCCCTCTCTTTCCAACATTTTTCAGATTAGTATTTCGGGGTGAGCGTCACGCTTTAGCTGTCTCCTTCAGCCTAGTGAGCTGATTTTGGTATTTTCGAGGTATTATACGACGGACGGTATATATGTATATATATGCATTTTATTTCAGATATGTACGCACGGTTGTATTTATGAGATGTACTAGTTGAAAGATGTTTAAGCATGACTATTAAGTATTACTTTAGGTTTCTTATTTTCGGTATAAAATGGATGAACGATAGGGCATGCTATATGGCATTAACTATTATGTCAGATTAGGGGATTATATGATGTATGATTGGAACCCAGGTTTAATATATTTGATGTTGAGAACTGGTGATAAATATGTTGTACTGAGTATGAAGGACTAAATTTTATATTGTAGTCATGCTGCCTAAATAGAAAAATAAATCTAAATCTTTAATATTATAAGTTAAGATTAGAAATTTATCACGCATAAAAATATAATAAAGAGTAGAATGATACCTACATCAGGCACAAACGACAAGTAAAATGATTCGCGTAAAAAAATATTTAAGTTGCATTTAAATACGATTCCGCTTAACATTGTGCTACTAGTTCGAGGTTAGGTCACGGGGCGTAACAAATCTTTTTGGTATCAAGCAGGCTTGTTGTAGGTCGTGTCGATGTAGGTTAGCTAGTCAAGAAGTATATCTCACAACCGTGCATGTCTGAAATGTATATATATATATATGTTCACATATACTTTCGATGTTATTAACCTTGTTTGGGTCTTTGGTATAGGATTTGCGAGTCAGTATGAGTGGGAGACGAGCAAGGGGCCGTGGTAGGCGAGCCCAACCGCCTCCGGTACCTCCCCCACAGCCGAAGAGCCCGAACTCCAGGATAGAGAGACTCGAGCGGTCTATAGCAGAGATGTCTGCTACCTTAATTCAGTTTATGGCGAACTTCGCTAATGCCACGAATGCACCGCAAGCTCCTCCACCTCCAGAGCCACAACCACCACCAGTACCCCAGAAACCCGTACCTCCACCACAGCCACCGGTAGTACAGCCGCCAGTACAGGATTTGGTGGAAAGGAACATGGAGCAGGTCAGACAGTTTCAGACGATGAACCCGCCTGTATTTAAGGGAGAAAAGGATCCAAACACAGCTGAGAAGTGGGTTCAAAAGTTAGAGAAGATTTTCAGGATTATGAACTACAGTAGCTCAAATAAGGTGGCATTGGCTACCTATATGCTAGAGGGAGAGGCAAAGAGATGGTGGACTTCTGCCGAGACAGTTCTGTTGGCTAGGCACACTGAGATCTCATGGGAGACTTTTCTCGAAGCTTTCAATGATCAGTATATTCCGGAGTGTGCAAGAATAAAGAAAGAGGTAGAGTTTCTGAGCTTGATACATGGAAATATGATAATGGATCAGTACGAGTCGAGGTTCACTGCACTGCTTCGATATGAGCCTGATATTGCGAGGAATGAGCTGAAGAAGACTGCCAAGTTTATTCATGGACTGAGGCCGACAATCAGAAGCAAGCTAGCTCCTCTAAATATAAAGACATATGTTGAGGCTATCCAGAGGGCACAGTTTATTGAGCATGATATGAACTTATCTCAGACTGAGTTTTAGTCACGATTGAGGAGCCATGATGAGAGGATTGATGATCGGAGACCTTTCTAAAACAGATGGCAGAACAAGAAGCAGAGGGTCGGAGCTTCTCAGGCCATGGTGACTAGGCCGAGGCCTTATCCTGCTCAGAATGCTCAAGTACCTTATCAGATCTCCACGTGTAACTGATGTGGGAAGAGACATTTTGCCAACCAGCCTTACCGTCGGATATATGGTACATGTTTCCAGTGTGGAGAAGTGGGGCACATGAAGAGAGATTATCCTAATTTGAGGACTCCACCAGTTCAGCCGGTTAGAACGATTCCTTCACCAGCCCAACCAGTACTAGTGATTCCTCCACCACCAGCAGCTCCTGTGGACAAGGGCAAGAAAGTCATTGGTCAGGGACGAGTGTTCACGTTGGATAAGGAAGCTGCGGATGCCTCGACATCTGTGGTGAAGGGTAATCTTCTTATCTCAAGTGTTAAAGCTTTTGTGTTAATAGATTCTGGATCAACTCACTCTTTTGTATCACCTACGTTTGCTAGGAAGTTATCGATAGAGCTTGAGCCTTTAGATTATCTACTTCGTGTAAAAACACCTATGAAAGAATCGCAAATGACTGAGGTAGTATATAGGAACTGTGAGGTAAAGATAGGCGATAAGGTAGTTCTAGTTAACTTAATCCTGCTAGATATGTCAGACTTTGATGTGATACTAGGAATGGATTGGTTAGCAACCCATAGAGCTAATTTAGACTGTTTTAGGAAGGTGATGACTTTATACTTACCCGAAAAATGTGTAGTAACTTTTGGTGATAAATGAATAACAAGTAAACTTTTGGTTGATTTATTTGTGGTCTTAATAGTTGATTTTAAATGATGAAGGTTTTATAGCTTTTGTGGAATGTAATGAGAAGTCGAAGCCCAGCATTCAGGATATCTCAGTAGTAAAGGAATTCCCTGATGTATTTCCCGAAGAGTTGTCAGTATTACCTCCTGATAGAGAGTTGGAGTTTTCCATTGACTTGGTGCCTGGAACCGAACCTTTGTCCAAACTCCCGTATAGGTTGGCACCTATGAAGTTAGAAGAATTGAAGAAACAACTCCAAGAGCTATTGGATAAAGGATTCATACGCCCGAGTGTGTCACCTTGGGGCGCACCCGTGCTCTTTGTGAAGAAGAAGGATGTTAGCTTGAGGCTGTGCATTGATTACCGAATGCTCAATAAGGCTACGATCAAGAACCGGTACCCATTACCGAGAATCGATGACTTGTTCGATCAGTTGAAGGGTGCTAAAGTGTTCTCGAAGATAGACCTAAGGTCGGGATATCATCAGTTGAAAGTTAGAGGTGAGGACACTCCCAAGACAGCATTTCGAACTCGCTATGGGCATTACGAATTTTTGGTCATGCCATTCGGCTTGACGAATGCCCCAGCAACATTCATGAACTTGATGAACGAAGTTTTCAAGGGTCTCTGGATAAGTTCGTGATTGTATTCATAGACGACATCTTGATATATTCTCGTTCTCCGGAAGAACATGAACAACACCTGTACATAGTCCTTCAAACACTTAGAGAAAGGAGATTGTATGCTAAGTTGGACAAATATGAATTCTGGATGAAGCAAATTGGTTTTCTGGGCCATGTAGTGAACGAGGATGGAGTATCTGTTGACCCGTCCAAAGTGGAAGCTATAGTGAATTGGGAGAGGCCAAAGACAGTGACGAAGATACGAAATTTTCTTAGATTAGCCGAGTATTACAGAAGGTTTGTAGCGGGATTTTCAAAAATTGCAGCTCCTCTAACTCGACTCACCCGTAAGGATGTTAAGTTTGAGTGGAGCGATGCCTATGAGTGCAGTTTTCAAGAGCTCAAACATCGATTAACTTCTGCACCGATCCTCACCATACCAGATAGACCTGGAGGATTCACGGTGTATAGTGATGCTTCACTGAATGGATTGGGATGTGTGCTTATGCAGAATGACAAAGTGGTAGCATATGGATTATGTTAACTGAAGGAGCATGAAAGGAATTACCCCACATATGATCTCGAATTTGCAGCAGTAGTCTTTGCTTTGAAAATATGGAGGCATTACCTTTACAGAGAAAAGTTTCAGATCTATACCGATCACAAGAGCCTCAAATACCTATTTTCTCATAAAGAACTGAACATGAGGCAGCGTAGATGGATGGAATTGTTGAAAGACTATGATTGTGAAATTTTATATCACCCGGGGAAAGCAAATGTGGTAGCGGACGAATTGAGTAGGAAGAATATGAGTATGGTGTCCAGAATGATGGTTAAGGAGTGGGAATTGTTGGGACAATTTGCAAGCTTATCTATTGATGTAGCACTGTCGGATCAGAGTCCTTTAGTTGCTAGTCTCAAGATTGAGCCAACATTGATTGATCAGATTAGGCAGGCACAGAAGCTAGATCAAAAGTTGCTTGAAGTGTCCAGGCAGATTCAAGAGGGTAGAGATTCTGAGTTTGATACTGGTTCAGATGGATTGCTCAGATTTAGAGGCCGGATATGTGTGCTGAAGGATGAGGACCTTAAGAGACTGATTTTGTCTGAAGCTCACTCTAGTAGATAGTATTTACATCTCGGGAACACCAAAATGTACCATAACGTACGCAAGATGTATTGGTGGCCTAGAATGAAACGTGAGGTTGCTGAGTTTGTAGCAAGGTGTTTGGTATGTCAGCAAGTGAAGGTGGAACACCAGAAACCGGTAGGTTTACTCCAACACTTACCCATACCAACTTGGAAGTGAGAACACGTAACTATGGACTTTATTACAGGTTTACCTAGAACTCAGAGGAAGCATGACGCGATTTGGGTAATCGTAGATAGACTCACCAAGTCATCACATTTCTTAGCCATTAGCTCGACTACTCCTTTGAACGTGTTGGCAGAATTGTTTGTTAAGGAGATAGTAAGACTTCATGGAACCCCAGTAAGTATTACTTCGGATAGGGACTCTAGGTTCACATCTCGATTTTGGAAGCAGATTCAGGAGTCATTGGGTTCTCGGATACAGTTTAGCACAGCATATCATCCGCAGACTAATGGACAGTTAGAACGGACGATACAAACTTTGGAAGACATGTTGCGTGCTTGCGTTATTGATTTCGGAGATTCATGGGACGAGCATTTACCTTTGGCGGAATTTGCTTATAACAATAGTTACCATGCCAGTATAGGAATGGCTCCGTACGAAGCTCTTTATGGACGGAGATGCAGATCACCAATCAGTTGGGAAGAGGTTGGTGACAGGATGATCTATGCTCCGGATTTAGTTGAGCAAGCTTCAAAGAGGGTCCGCATGGTTTGTAAAAGGCTCCAGATAGCCCAGGACAGACAGAAAAGTTATGCAGACCATCGGAGAAGAGATTTAGAGTTTGCAGTGGGAGACCATGTATTCTTGAAGGTTTCTCCGATGAAAGGTGTGATGAGGTTTGGAAAAAGGGGGTAAATTAAGTCCTCGATACATAAGACCATTCAAGGTATTGAAACGTATTGGCCAAGTAACGTACCGACTAGCTTCACCTCCCCAGCTAGTTGAGTTACACAACGTATTTCATGTGTCTATGCTTCGCAAGTATCAGCCCGATCCATCTCACATTCTAGCTTATGAGCCGTTGGAGTTAAGAAAGGATTTGAGTTACGAAGAGAAACCGATTCAAATTCTTGACAGGAAGGATAATGTTTTGAGATCTAAAGTCATTCCACTTGTCAAAGTTCTTTGGCAACACCACTCTGTTGAGGAAGCAACATGGGAATTGGAGAGCTTGATGCGGGAGAGATACCCGTATTTGTTTAACCTGGCTTGAAATTCGAAGGACCGAATTCTTTAAGGAGGGAAAAAATGTAAGACCGCAAATTTCCTATACCAATGTTTCGTTTATCGTATCGTTAAGTCGGGATTAGTTACGCATAAGAAGATTTAATTTAATTAAGAGATAAAATAAATAGAAATTAGAGTAGGATTATTTCGGTTTACACCACTTAGAATAATAATTTTGGTGTAATTTTAGTTAAGTAATGTTAGGATTATGTCATGAACGTAATTTATGTAGTTGAAATATACTTATATGATTAAATTAGGATAGACTAAGATAAATTGTCATTAGACATTAAGCTAAATATTCATGAGTGTAGAAATAAATTTAATTAATGTAAGTAGATTAAGGTGTGACCGAAAATCTATAGGAAACCATGAACAATTCGGTTAAATGGAACATTCATGAAGAAGTTGGTAGTGAAATTGTTGAATTTAAGTAAGTTAACTTAGTTAATTAGGAAGCAAATTTATTTATAATGTAATGTAACAAAATCTAAAATATTAAGCTACTAACATTAAGATAAAAATACACTTAAGTATAAATTACAAAATCTGAAAATATATATATATATATGTAAACCTTGTGTAAAGATTTATTTGAAACATATTTATATAATTGTGAAAGATACAAGTCAGGTTCCATAAAATTGTATGATCATTAAATTTGAAAATGTAGTTGCATATACAATAGAAATAAAAGATTGATTATATTTAGATTAAAATTGTAAAAACCTGTACTTTTGTTATTAAATTGATAAACAATGTATTTGAAATGCAATTATATATATATATATATATGTGTATTAGAGTAAAATAGGAAGATTAAACTATAAAATCTGGAATTGAGTAATTTAAATTGATAAACCATATATATTAGAGAAAGAAAACCAGATTTTTATGTAGATTGAGTTACAAATTCTGCACTTAGCATTTAATTCCTAAAATTATAGTATAAGGTAAACCATAGGCATGTATAATTAGGTTGTTAATTTTGGAAATTAAATTATCAAATGATTAAACTAAACTAAATTTAATAAAACTAAAAAAAAAAACAGAAAATATAAATAGTTTTTTCTGGGTTCCCTTCTCACTCACGTTTTCTGCTAAGGGAAGCCAAAACCAGAAAAACTCTTCAGCCCTTCACCCTCTTCCTCACGCCACCATCACCTCACCTGGACTGAAAACCAGTAGCAGTCACCATTTCCCACGCCACCCTAAAACAGCCCTCTAAACTTGCATGCAACATCCATGTCCCTCTCCATAACCTTCCACGCATAACAGCCCCAAATCCAGAAAAGTTTCTGTTCAACCAAAAAAAAAAAACTTGGAATTTGTGGTTGCATGTTAGTATATGTTGTTAGAAAATAGTTTAAATAAAGCTTTCTTACCTATCAAACCCCACAATCCCGTTTTGCACCTCCCCACATATCAGAACTCATTGAAACAGCCATGAAAACTTGCACAGCAGCTGGAACCGAGAGCTGTAAGTGTGAGATTAGAGCTTAGGTGAGTTGAATAGGTGGAGAGCTCCTCCAATTGTGTGGCCAATGGGTAGGACAGTAGCAAATCATCAAGAAATTCCAAAAAATTGTAAGAACAATTTGGGGAAAATTTCTAGGAAGTTCGGCTAGGGCAATTGGGGTAAGAACACTTATAATTTCTGAAAATTGTAATGTATTTTTTGTTTGGTTAATGCATAGTTGTAATTGGTTTGTTTAAATTTTCAGAAATTTAACATGCATGAGGATTTGATATTGTTAGCTAATGAAATTTAATTCTAAAAATTTAATTGAATAAATTACTGCAACCATGAATGAAATGTAACAATTGAAGAAGAAGAAAATTTTAGTAGGCATAATTGGGTATTCGGCCATATGTAGATTAATGCAGAAATTGTAAGTGAATAAGCTGTAATAAGGATACATAATTGAAGAATTAAACTATATGAGTGGGTACATTAAGTTGTGATATTCGGCCATGTAGAAGTATGTAAGGAAATTGCTGAAATGGAAAGGTAAAATTTGCATATGTAATCTGAAATTTCAATGTACAATGTGAAATTGTATGGATTAAAATTCAGCAAGGAAAAATAGGAAAAATAGAACAATATAATTGGCTACATAGAAATGTAAGAAAAGAAAATTCTGCATGTGATGAATTTAGTTAAATTGATTTTGCTGAATTGAGATAATGCATTTGTAGATGTTTATAATTAAAAAATTTGAAGAGAAAAACTTGAATTGGATAGGAATAGACTCGGTTGCAATAGAGAATTAAAACCAGAATTTATATAATGCATGTAAGTAAAGAGTAAGTTAAATCTAGAATTTTCATGATGTCATGATCAATTGAAATGCAGAAAATGTAAATCCTTGGCTGGAAATTATAAGACATGGTTGGTTAATAAATTTGTGTCAAACAATTATGGAAATAATTGGATGAGTATAAAAGGGGTAGGTTCAGCCAAATGGGACTTTAGGAACAAAAAAATGTTTGCTGGAAATTAGGAACGAAATAAAAAAATTTAGTGTTGAGGCAATCTAGCTCCATAATGATAAAATCCGGATTTAGGCTATGGATAATGAGGAGTATGGGAGTTTCGATTAATAGAACGTTGGTAAATTTGATGACTGAAATTGCATAAATTAAATAAAAATATAAGTGAAGAATCTTATGTAAAAATAGTTATTGCGTGAATTTAGTATGAAATTAAGACATGCTCAAGGTATTTGACCACTTTGATTTAGATGGAAAATAATTAACAAGTAGAATTGTGAAAATTATGGCCATGAGAGCATGATTGGAAATGAATAAGCATAAGGCCTAAAACCGATAAAATGCGTTAATAATAGTTAGTCTAGAATGGTTTTTGCGAATGTACGTGTGCTGAAATTTAATTCGTTAATGTGTGAATGGTAAATGACGTATACCTTAAATGATATTTCGCAGCAAGTACGTCAGAAGGCGCCAAGGAAGCTTAGACGCATATATGCGCGTCTAAGGCGGTAGGCGAAAAAGGGTAAATTGGGCGCATAGCTTGTATGGTAAGGGGTTTTATATAGCTGACGTTAGTAAAATACTTAAGATAGGCTAGATTTCATAATTTTAAAGTAGGATTATAGGGTAGCCGATTTAATAGAGTAGCCTAGATTAAAATCCCCTTATCTATTGTTTTTATTAAAATGTCTTGATTTAAATTCTGTCATAGCATGGAGTTATTGATTTATGAGCTAATATTTTTACATGATAGTAGCATGTGCGTGTGATGCATTACAATATTTTTGTAACTCCATGATGATTATTGATTTTGAAGATGTTGCATGGGCACTATTTGTAACTGTATTTTTGAAGTAAGCATGAGTTTGCACGATTTATATACATGCTGATTTTTATACAATTGATATATGTTTTATTTTCGATGGGTGGTTTTCCCCAATTTTTGATATAATGATTTGGGATGAATTGTTGGATTTTTAAAGTGTACCCATCGAGGGATTTTTGAGTCTGTTGGCAACCCGATTTATGCCTGTGTGGCAGTCATGTCTGTGAGAGCCATCTCTAGCATCCGGTAGGAGGTTCTGTGTGATTGCCCTACGGTGCCAAGTGCTTCACGGGGATGCCTTTGTGGCATCCAGTTGTTAACGTGAGAGCCATCTCTAGCACCCGGTAGGAGGTTCTATGTGATTTCCCTACGGCACCAAGTGCTTCACGGGGATGTCTTTGTGACATCGAGTATTTTATTGCTACCTAATACTGTGAGACCCTGAACCCGTCTACAGTACCCTAGTCCGGAACCTGCTCAGTTAGGATAGGGCGGTAATCACTATGGCCATAGGTGTATTTATTTTGCATTGATATTGGTGAGGTTATTGAATATTGGATCCATGACTGGTTTGGGTTATTGCCACTTATTTGTATTACTCTATCGAATGCTTTAAGTATGACCATGCATGTATTTAAATAAATTGCCCTTTGACTATGGTCTCGGTTTTGTGGACTTATAATTTCTCTTTGAAAAATCTTATTTTTGACTAATGATACATTGATTTTCAGATATGTAAACTTGTTTAAACCGAAACATGTTCAGTATTGTTTATTCGATATATGCATGATGTTTTACGTAATTATCTCGGTTTACCATTGCATGGTGTGTTGCATGGTGTTTTGCTAGCTTCGGTTATGTAGGCTTCTTACTGAGCGTGTGGTTGTTCACCCCTCTCTTTCCAACATTTTTCAGATTAGTATTTCGGGGCGAGCGTCACGCTCTAGCTGTCTCCTTCAGCCTAGTGAGCTGATTTTGATATTTTCGAGGTATTATGCGACGGACGATATATATGTATATATATACATTTTATTTCAGATATGTAAGCAGGGTTGTATTTATGAGATGTACTAGTTGAAAGATGTTTAAGCATGACTATTAAGTATTACTTTAGGTTTCTTTTTTCCGGTATAAAATGGGTGAACGACATGGCATGCTATATGGCATTAACTATTATGTCAGATTAGGGGATTATATGATGTATGATTGGAACCCAAGTTTAATATATTTGATGTTGAGAACTGGTGATAAATATGTTATACTGAGTATGAAGGACTAAATTTTATATTGTAGTCATGCTGCCTAAATAGAAAAATAAATCGAAATCTTTAATATTATAAGTTAAGATTAGAAATTTATCACTCATAAAAATATAATAAAGAGTAGAATGATACCTACATCGGGCACAAACGACAAGTAAAACTATCTGCGTAAAAAAATATTTAAGTTACATTTAAATACGATTCCGCTTAACATTGTGCGACTAGTTCGAGGTTAGGTCACGGGGCGTGACATAACCCCTGCTGCTAGCAGCAGTCACCATGCTGCTCTATTCTCCTCGTTCCCTCGAAACCATCCTATCCCACACTTGCACACGTCTTCTGTTGTTCGGTTGTCTATGCATCAGGCTTCTGCTCCTTTCCGTGTATACATGAAATTGATCGAGTGTCCCCTCTTGGACTGTGTTCCTTGTTTTCAGTCCCCTACTGCAAACCTTCACCATTCTTTTCCCACCTAGCACTGCAATTCCCAACTTCCAAGGTTCTGTTTCAATTTCTTTTATAGTAATGTTGCCGCCACTCTCCTCTCTTTTATCCCCTGTACATATTGCTTCCTCCTTTAATCCGGATTTCTATGTATACATATATGCTAAAGGTGGGGGCTCTATGTCCCGTACATAAGTATGTATATATTTTCCTCTCTACTATTTATATTCATATATATATATATATACATATATTTATATACATGTGTACATTCTTTTCTACATATATATACAAATGTATATTTGTATACCTTGTACACACACACACACACATATATATATCTATTCATTATACTTGAGGAATAAATGAAATATTGTATACGTATACACGTGTATGTATATGCACTTACTTAAATTTTCCATGTATTATTAAAATAATGTTGGTCTAAGATTTATGCTTAAATAAATTTACCCATAGTCACATATCAAATTTTAATTTCCCACATTACTATTTATAGACAACATCAAGTACATGAAAATTTACGGGTATTTACATTCTCTCCACCTTGAGAAATTTAGTCACCAAATTTAAAATTGCATCAGTTTTTAAACAAGTGTAGGTATTTATCTCGCATTATGCTTTCTAATTCCCACATGGCCTCATCCGTAGTGTTATACTGTCACAAGACCTTGACCAAAGGAATCGTCTTAGACCGCAATGCCCTTTTTTTCTGTCCAAGATCCGATTCGGTTTCTCTACATATGTCATATCCTCTTTTAATTTCAGTGGTCCATACTTAGTCACATGTGTTGGATCCGGATGATATTTGCTAAGCATTGCAATGTGGAAGACATTGTGAATACTCGATAGGTCTAAATTCTATGTTGTTCTGTTGCAGCTTGGTTTTGTTTAATGCTTAGCTGATAGCTCTTTATTTACACATATTACTAATGATTCCTTTCTTGCTTTATTAGTCTATGTGGATGAAATTGTGATAGCTTTAAATAATCAAAAGCAAGTGGATGATTTGAAGCATCTCCTCAACAACAAATTCAAACTCAAGGATCTTGTAGAGTTAAAATATCTTTTAGGATTAGAAGTTGCCAGATCTAACGGAGGCATATATCTTTGTCAAAGATTATGCCTTGCAAATTCTATTTGATATAGGCTACATTGCAAAACAAGTAAAACACCAATGGACCCCAATGTCAAGCTCTCTCAAGCTGATGGAAACCTTCTTGAAGATCGAACTCAATATAGAAAATTAGTTGGAAGGTTGTTGTATCTCACCATAACTAGACCTGACTTATCATTCTCAGTTAATAAACCGAGTTAGTTTCTTGCGCAACCGAGACTCCTACATCTTTAGATTGCATACATGGTATTAGATTATGTCAAGACTATTAGATAGTTAGATATTTCTAATAAGACTTTTATCTTACATTGCTTAGTCAAATGGTTTCTTAAATGCTTTATATAACAACATTCTTCTATGCACTTGTAAAGGGTAAGCAAGAACAAAGAGCCTCGTGCGCACATGAGAAATAGGTCGAAAGCCCATTCGTAATAAAAATTTAGCGATTCCCCTCTACGCGCGAGATAGATGCGATTCAAGCTCATTTTTACCTTTTTATTTAATTATCTTTTAGTATTTAATCCTTACCTAGAAACTACCATTTTAGCTTATCTAAACTTCTCAGACTAGATTTACTCCTGATTTGCTTAACGTTCACTTACTTATTAGTCAAATATTCTCTCCTGATTTTCTGTTGATTTTCTAGTCAAATATTCTCTCTTGATTTTCCACTGTAACATTTATTACTTTCTTTATAAATACAGCGCTATGAAAGCTTTTAGAAAACAATTTTTTCACTTCTCACCTTCTTAGCTCTCTCTGCTTCATTGCTTCCATATTATTTTCTGCCGGGTTAATTATTCTTCCTTCCTTCTTTCTTGTTGTTTATGTTCCCTCGGCAATCTCAGGAGAGCCTATTAAATCTTAGGGGATTACACTTGTTGCTGAAATAATCTTTAAGGATAGTGTGATTGTTATTTGCTTATTTTTCCTTCTGACTACAACATTCGTAAGAATTATTTTCTCAGCAATGGAAAACGCCAACATCAGCACTACTGCTGCTTCTACCACAGTTTCGCCATGCCTACTGCTGCTAACATTGGTCCTACCATGTTTGTTGTTGTCCCCAGTTTTACCATGCATGTTGTTGCTGCTCCTCCTATTGTGTCCATGCATTATGCCTAGCCTTTTCCAGACATCAGCAAGATTGAAATCTTTAATGGCCATAACTATAAAAGATGGTAAGAACTCATTTTCTTGGCACTTGATATGCATAGAGTAATTGTTGCCTTGATAGATTCAAAGCCTGATCAAACTGCAGATATTAAACAGTTGGAATTTTGGACACATGCCAATAAGGTTTATAGACATATAATTATCAGTACTCTTTCTAATGATCTTTTCGATGTCTATTGTTCTTACAAGGAAGCCGAACAAAATTGGGACTCCATATACTACGGAAGGCCTTGGCAAGCAAAAGTTCATGTTTGGCAACTTTTATAGGGGACAAATGATAGATCGAAAAGACATCAAAGTGCAAATTAATGAGTACCAAAAGTTGTTGGAAGACTGGATAGCTGAAAACATAACTCTGCAAGAGGAATTTATTTCTGGCCTCTTGATTGAAAAGCTGCCTAAATCATGGAAGGATTACAAGCAACAGTTGAAACTCAAGCATAAAAAACTTTCTTTGGTTGACTTAATCACACACATCATATTGAAGACACTAATAGAAAAGAACTCAAGGCTGCCAAAGCAAAAGAGATGACCTCCAAGGCCAACTTGGTGAAAATAAAATTCAACAGTAAAAGGTACGATAATAAGAAACCTGATTACAACCTAAAATTTCTAACCCTTCAAGAAAAAAAGGCACTTGTTTGTGTGTGGAAAGCCACATCACCATGCTCCTCAATGTAGAAAGAGAGTGAAAAATGAAAATCCTCTTAAGCCAAAAGCTAATTTGTTTACGGAGATTGCTATGGTCATTTCTCAAGCTAATCTTATGGCCTATGTGAAAGAATGGGTGGTAAACTCTTGTGCTACCAAGCATATTTGTGCTAGCAAAGATGCATTTACCTCCTAAAATTTTGTGGGGGATAGAGAAGAATATGTTTATCTTGATTATTCTAGAGTTGCAAATGTTCTTGGAAAAAGAAAAGCTATTTTCAAGCTCACATCAAGCAAAAACTTAGCTTTAAAGGATGTATTACATGTGCCTAACATTAGAGCAAATTTAATCTCTGTGGTTATATTAGAAAAGGCTGAGGTTAAAGTGTCATTTAAATCTGACCAGATTTTTATTAGAAAGAATAATGCGCTAGTTGGGAAAGACTATTGTAATCATGGACTCTGTCACTAAAAGAAAACTGTCATATACTGAAGCTCAAAAAACGTCACTAAAACCTAAAAATTCGTTGGTACAACTTAGTCAACCATATACCGATGGTGAAAATGTCTATTCCGACGATTTTTTAGCCATTGGTATATTCCTTGTCGATATAAACCTATTCTGACAGATTTTTTAACTGTCAGAATAAATAGTAGGATTATACCAACGGTTTAAGTCCGTCAGCAAATCCATACCCATTAGCATTGCTTCTTTGTCTATACCAACAGTCTAAATTGTTAGAATAAGTAGTAGGGGTATACCAACAATTTGATTCCATTAGTAAATCTATACTCATTAGTATAGCTTTCATGTCTATACTAAGAATCTAAACCATCATAATTAGTAGTAAGAGTAAAACAATGATCTAGCTCCTTTAGGAAAGCTGTAATTGTTGGTATAACTTCCTTACCTATACCAAAGATCAATTTAATGCAATAATTATAGTGACAGTTGATGCTTGTTGGTATAACCTTGTCTTTTTATTCTATATTGACGGTCAACATCATAATTTGCTGACAATCTATTACTGTTGGTATAACCTCGACTATTGCAACGATAATTCAAGTATAAATGTTAAAACGTTGGTAAAAATTATATTTAAATATATTTTAATTATTAATATTTATTTATAAGACTAATCTGGTCTAAATTCATATAAAATAAAAATACCAAAACAAAGTTCAAGATATTTCATATCATTTGAAATAAAAACTACAACCCAATGTTTTGTAACCTTAAAACTTAGATAAAGTAAAGAACTAGAAAAATTGTACCAAGTCTAGATGAAAACAAATATCATTGAATGTCTATAAACATAATACTTGAAGTAAATAAACAATTGTTCCACTACAAAAAAAGAGACCTTTAGCGACGGATTTTGTGACGGAATCGGAGTCAGAAAAATTACAATTCCGTTACTAATCACGTTTACAGACGGAATTAGCGACGGATATGTCCGTCGCCAATTTCATTGCTATTTTCGATGTGACTGATACTCCTCCGTTGCAGATACATTATTCCGTTACTGATTCCGTCGTTAAAAGCTATAAAATTTATTCCTTTACTGAAACCTTTTAGAGACGGAATTCCGTTGCTGAAAGTTATTGATTTTTGAATTTGATATTCCGTTGCTGATGCCCTTTTGAGATGGAATTCCGTTGCTGATAGACAGTAGATATTATTCCGTAGCTAAAGTATTTTAGAGACGGAATTCCGTTGCTGAAAACATATTTATTCTTTTATAATTTTGTGTAAATATTCCGTATCTAAATAGTTTCAGAGACGAAATTCCGTGGCTAAAAGTATATTTATTTTTTATTATTATTCCGTTGCTAAATTCAATCAGAGACGAAATTCCGTTGCTGATGTCATTTTTTTATTTTTACAAAAAACAATATAAATAAATAAATTTCCGTTAGAAATGGGCATCAGAAACGGAATTCCGTTACTGATGCCCTAATTTATAAGTTTTATATGAAATAATATAAATAAAAGAAAATTTCTGTTAGAAAAAGACATCAGCAACGGAATAAAAGAAAATTTCTGTTAGAAAAAGACATCAGCAACGGAATTCCGTTGCTGATGCCCTATTTTTTAATTTTTATATAAAATCACATCAATATAATTAAAATTTCGTTACAAAAGTACATCAGCAACGGAATTCCGTTTCTGATGCCCTAAATTTAATATTTTTTAAAAAAAACTAAATAAACAAAAATTTCCGTTACAAAATAACATCAGCAACGGAATTCCGTTGCTGATGCCCTATTTTAAATCCTTACATAAAATAATATAAAAAAATTCCGTTACAAAAGGACATCAGCAACGGAATTCCGTTTCTGATGTCTTTTTGTTTAATTTTTATATAAAATAATATTAATAAAATAAAAAATTTCTTTACAATAGGGCATTAGCTACGAAATTCTGTTGCTGATGCCCTAATTTTTTATATTCTTATTAACTTTAAAACTAAGTTAAAAAAATTCCGTTACAGAAATTCATCAACTACGAAATTCCATTGCTGATTCCCTTTATTTATTATTTTTTTCAAAATAGAATTAATTAAACAAATAAATCCGTTACAAAAGGGCATTAGCTACGGAATTTCGTTGCTGATGCCCTATATTTTTAATATCTTATTTTTAAATAAAAATAATTAAACAAAGAAATCCGTTACAAAAGGGTATCAGCTACGGAATTCCGTTACTGATGCCCTATTTTTTAATGTATTTTTTAAATATAAAACACTAATTAAAGCAACGGTTCCGTTAGAAAAGAACATCAATAACAAAATTTCGTCGCTAAAATCAATATTTTTATTTTTTTCGATTTTATTATAATTATTTATTTTGTAATAATTTCACTTGTCTATATACAATTTTTTTATTCTTTTATACGTACAACTTAATTTCGAGAACCTAAAATAGTCACATACTCGGTATACACGTAATAGATAAAAAATAACACTAACTATATATCACATTCGTTTATCATAAACTACCATCAATAAGTATTAATAAAACTCAACGATCATCATCCGTTGATATCATGATAATAACAAACATAAACTAACATCAACAAGTACTAATAAAAGATCACTATCATCATCCGTTCATATCATCATAACAACTATCGTAATTCATAAACAACCAAATCAAATAAAACAATAGTTTCTCTCACTGATTCACCTGACCTCCCGATCCCGATGGTCCAGCTGCAGGAGCTCCTACGTTAGTGGCATTACTCATCATATTCTTTATCATATCCACAAAATTATCAAACTTTCCTTCCAAATTATCGAACCTGGTGTGTATGAATTTAATGTCCTCTTTCATTTGGTGCACTTCTGAATTACTAGGAGAACCAGTTACCACGGGAGCAGGATAAGGGAAAGGATTGTAAGCTGAATAGGACGCGCAAGAAGATTGAGTGGGGATATGCCCGTATCCGATGCCCTGCTGTAAATCAATGCGGTGTGGCCTAGTCCCAAATCCGTAAGTATGTGTACGGGTAGTAATTGGCCCTCCAATTACTTCACACCATGCAGTTGGATCAAATTGGGGATGGGCGCTCGAATCCTCACCATATTTCTGATTCATTGAGGTAACATACTTTTCCTATAATGTAATTAGACAAAAGGATATATATTACATAACTTTTAAAAGAAAAAAGTCATATAAAAAGCCAATATAATGCATTACGTACACTGACAGATTTCGATTTGTTGTCCACATAATCACCATCCCCACGTGAACGTCTATGGGTTCGATCGAACAATTCTCTATAGGACGGTGCGTGACCCTGACTTTGCGTCTACAATAAAAGATATGAAATTTTACAAAGAATAAAATACCTTTAAAAGAAACATACAAAACAGATATGTGTATTATTTGGACTTACCATCCTATATTCATGAACCGGAAAAGAAACAGAATCGCATGTATGTTTTGTTATGGATCATTCCTTCTCTGTTAACCGATTCTGTTTTCCTTTTTTTGACTTATCCATCCATTTTTCAGTCCCTCATACATTCTCAACTAAGTCATTCCATACTTGGATTGAAATCCACTTGGACTTATTATACCCCTTACAGTTAGCTATTTTATCAGTATTAAAATGTTGCATTGCTCTTCTTCTCTCTAACTGTAGCAAATGCCTAAAACGTGTTTTGCACACGTGCTCCCAAATGGAATAAACAATATTGGTTTCGTGTTCTTCCCACGCGAACTTCTCCTGTACAGACAAACCAATAAAACTTGCATCTGATAAATTTATTCAAATATCAATTCGGATAGTTCATAGTAATATACCTGAAATTTTTGCCACATAAGCGCTTTTACTTCATCTGGAACCTTTTTCCATGTTGGCCATGGTTCCGAGTAGTGTTGTTGAATCAAGGTGGCTATAGTCCTAACACCCTTTGGTTGTAGAAAGGCACTGCCACGATAATGTTGTCATATCTTAAATATTGAATCATATTTAATTTAAAGTGGTATCAAAAAAAATTAATTATAAACAATATACCTATTACCAATCGGATTAAGCCTTAACCTACACTCTGGATTTGTCGGTATTGGAAGGCTTTGATTTGGACCTCTTATTCTTTTTTTACTAGTAGCACTCCCACTCCCAGTGCCAGTTGCAGTATGTGTAGCCTCGTCAGAATGTCCTCCAGTAGATATTTCCTGCTCAGGTAATGGTTATTCTGTGGCTGAAGGAGGTAGAGTAGAATCATCATCATTGTCAATATGGTCATCATCGTCGTCATCATCATCATTATCTGACGGAGGGAGCAATGTATCCTGAAGGTATATAGACGGATTTGCTGGAAGATGAAGAGGAGCTGGGGTACTCGAAACATGTGTCAGCTGAGTGACTAGCCGAGAACGATGATGAGTTGAATTGTGATCAAGAACTCGACCTGCAAGACGCCGACCCGGATATCGACCTGTAGGCTGAACCGGAGGTCGAGCTTGAGATTCACCTGGAGTTTGAGATTTAGGATTAACGTGAGGGGTGGGAATAAAGTACGAGTCCATGCCAGGTATATTTTTCATTGCAGGTGGAGGGGACTTAGACTTGGTTGACCTTTTAGCCATCTTTTTCAATTTATACATCTGCAATTAAAAAAAAATATTTGTCTGTTATAAGTTTATGAAGTGAAATTAACTTCTAAATAAACAAATAAGTCAATGCAGAAAAAAATTGTAAACAAACCAATAAGTGAGTTTACTTATTAAATTTTTAACAAACACATAAGTAATTGAAGTTAAATAATTATAAGTAAAAGAACATAAATTTAAAATACCAAAACCATTGCAGCAAATGTTTAAGTCTTACTATTCATTACTCCAATCACTGTCATCTTCTCTATCATTACCATTAGCTTCATCATTCTGTACAGAATCGTCCTCTTCCTCTTCCTCTTCCTCTTCTTCTTCAACAATATTATTGATTTCTTCATATTCACCACTAACAAGAACAGCAAGATTGTCCAATTCCTCTGAATATGCAACTATTCTAGGGTTCGGAGTTTCTATTTCTTGGTAAACCCCTTCGTTCAAATCAAGTATCTGTCCACCGTCACGAGTTTGAAGCTTAAATCTACTTCGTGCCTTTGTTTTGAATACAGTCCACCAATGACGACGATCTCTTTTCGTAGATGGATAAGGACTAAAGTACAGTTGTTGACTTTGTTCAGCTAATATAAAAGGTTCATTACTTACAAGTATAGATTTATGCTTGATATCAACAAGACCATGACGAGAATCAATGCGAAGACCTCTTCCAGTATCAAACCAATGACACTTGAACAATACAACTTTATTTTCAATTTCAAAATACTCTAATTCGATTATATCTATCAACATGCCATAAAAATCATGTTCAAAATCATTGTAACAGCTGCCTTTCACACATACACCACTGTTCATAGTTTTACGAGATCGTCCATAATCTGACGTATGAAACTTAAAATCATTTACAAAATAACCTTGAAAGCTCCTTATCATACGTCCCGGACCATGAGAAAGCTCAATAATACGTGGATCAGTTTGATTGGCACGTTCATTAACCTGAAACCTTGCAAAACAAGCACTAAAATTCTGTACTTTTAAAATAATATACTAGTACCTGTCTCCTTACAGTACTTACAAATTGTTTAAACCATTTTGAAAAATGATCATGACGTGCTTTCTCCACTTGAGCATCATTGATGTTCGGATGATCTCTTTTAATCATCTCATCAAATATCCTACAGAACATGATATGTGATGCAAAATTTGAGAAACACTTGTAATCGATAGAAATATTTCGATGACATCTTATATGGGTTAGAAATAAGGTAACTTACTCAATATATGGGAATATTTCATTGCAATTCATTAACACGTATATACATGCAGCATTGTATTCATCTTCGTCTAAGTATCGGGCATTATTCTGTGTCGGCCCGACTGGTCGACCTGGATGTCGAAAAATGGACAAACGTCCCATAGCAGCTACATCTCCTCCATCATCATTACGTGGTGGACGTGTCAATCTTGTTTGAACTTCGGGTTCAAAATACAAAGCACAAAAATTTCCAATCTCCTCCCTTATATATGCCATACATATCGAATTTTCTGGATGAGCTGGATTTTTCATTTTCTTTTTTAAGTGATACAAAAACCTGAAATTAATATTATGATCACTTCCTAAATGCATACATTTTCGTATATAATTGGAATTGTTTAAGGTCAATAAGTTAAGATAGAAGCGAAGTATTAGTAACTATTTTGTTACCTTTCAAAGGGATACATCCATCGATATTGTACTGGGCCAGCATGTGAGACCCGAAATTAAATCGTAAATTTTATGAGGCAGAAAAAAATGTTCACAAATTTAAATGAAAACGGGATTCGGACAGGAGATAAGGATTTAAAATGCGAAATGAATGAGTATTCGTGAAGGGAAGTCGGGTTAAATTAATCCCGAACACGCGCAAGGGCAAAACGGTCAAAAGATCGAAAGTCGGGATAAATTCGATAAGAAATTTAATTAAAAATAAGGATTTAGAATATCTTGATCTATAATGAGGAATTATACAATTTCGAGTCCAATTGATCAAGATCCAGAATTTTTAGAAATACCGAAAAGTCACCCGGGACAATGTCCCAAAAATACGGAGAAATTATACTGAAAAAATGATTAAAAATATAATAAATAAATTAAATAAATTAAATAAAATTTATTTAGAATAAAATATTAATTTTGTAGATATTTTTGAACATTTTGACTATTTTAATGAATAAAATAATAATAAACTAAATTATAAATAATAATAAATAAAAATAAAAATAATTGAAAAAAAAAATCAGAAATCTGTAAAAGTCGGGGAGAGAGAAGAAGTGAGGGAAAACGGAGAGGGAGACGCGCGTGGCTCGTCCGACCGACGGCCACCGGGCACCGACGGCCTCCGACGAAGGGCCGAGTAGCAAGAGGAGAGGCCGGTGAAGCCATTGGCACCGGTGACGCGCGCCAACGATGGCTGTACCCGGCGAACGGAGGAGGAGAAGACCGCGGGGAAAACGTCGTCGGTTCCGACGATCCACGGCAGCTGGGCTCGAACGGCGGGTACCGGTGTGATCGGGAGGAGGAGCCGATCCTTTTGAGATCGGTATGGGCCGACGAAACCACCGAAATCTGGCGGATCGAGGGAGAGAAGCCGCGGAGGGAGAAGATGAATCCGGCGGCCACCGGCGTGATTCGGCCAACCCTGACCCCAGCCGAACACTCCCCCAGTGCAGACGAGTCGAATGGCGCGAGAACCGAGCCGAGAACCGACCGAAAACGCCGTGAACGGAGGTGGAATGGTTTGAACCGGTACGGACCGGTTCAGCAAAGGGGTGAACCGGGTTGAACCGGCTGAACCGGACCGGGCTGAATCGGGTCTGAACCGGACTGAACCGGTTCAGCCAAGAAAGAAGGGAAAAAAAAGAGAAAAAGAGGAAAAGGAAAAAGGGAAAGGATTTTCGGGGATACACCGGACTTCGGGTAAGTCAATATGAGGTCAAAAGTGACCGAATTGATTTTCGAGAAATTTATTTAAATTATATTTAATCAAAAAGTAACCCGAGATTAAATATAATAATTGTGCAGTTCGACGATAAAGCCCGAACGAGAGTCGATTGAGCTCCGATTTTCGTATCCCGCATCATATTAGGTAAGTACAGTTTAATTCCGGCAATTAGAGTCCTTTAATACAGAGTTTCAATTATTTTACAGAATTTATGGATTAATTCTGTATAAAAGGAATATTAATCGGAATTACAACGTAATTACCGTAAATGGTATACGGGCTATCCAATGAGTTTGGAACGAAGCCCGATAATTATTGGTAAGCTGAATGAGCCCAATAAACCCGAAGAAGGGATTTAAACAGTATAAACGGGCTGAAAATGGGTCGAGGCCCATTAAAGTGCAATCGGGCCCAATAGGGATAAATGGGCCCAATGATTTAAATTAAGCCCAGAAAGTATTAAATACAATTAAGTTGTATGATATCTAACCTGAGGAATAATTATACGCAGTTCCGGAGGTTTGATTGGGAGTAGATCGGACTGCGCGATGTGACAACAGTGGAAAAGGAAAGGTCAGACTCGACGAGAATCGAGGTAAGGGAATTTTGTAGGCGTATAGAGATTTCTATACGTATTTTGAGGGTAATTACAGGGCTTATAAATTTATTAAAGCATCTAGAAATGAAGTAATAATTTTTGTGAAAATCGGGGCTTAGATAAATAAAGAAAAAAGATGATTTTGCCCCTAGGAGTAAAATTTACAAAAAGGGTAGTAAGGCAGGTAAATTGCATGATTTCATGTTTTTAATACTTTATATGAACATATTGCTTTGATTTAAGCAAATATGCACATAGGTGGGCTGTTGATTTCGTGAATTTTACGAAAGGGAACCGGTTTGTACCTGTTACGATCTTAAAAGATGTTTTATTAAAATCGAGCCACCTATTGTATTTACATGAATAAAAAGAGTGCTAGAGTCTTACTCGCACTCAAATTTACTGATTTATTCTCATGAAAATCCGTACTGGAGCATTGCTCGTACGAGAAATTTGTGTGTGCACAAAACCGTGCTGGAGCTTCGCTCGCACGAGATTTTAGATATCATGATATGCATAGCGTGGTGCTGGAGCTCCGTAAGCGTGTGACCTGGTGTGGGGCGGGCAGCAGGATGCTCACATAAACGCACTAGACGCGAGTTGACATGCATATAGTCGTGCGGAAGCCTCCTGTAGACTGTGTGTCACAGAGAGTTGAGATGCTCGCACATATACTTTGAGACATGGGTTGGTTATCGACATAGTATTGGGCTGGATAAGACCTACGGCAGGCACCCCCAGACTATGATATGGGTCCACGAAGTACGATGTACCGTGTATGTCACACGGAGTACGCTGTACCGTGCAGTCATGATGACTCTACTATGTTACTCGATATTCTGGCGGGTAGGACTTGACCCCACCTCCTGTTGTAGTTGTGATACCCCGCACACCGGGATCCGTGTGCCTGGGATCACAGGGACAAAGTATGGCCATAGTCCTCGATTTTTCATACAATAACCTACATGCCTCACATGATATCATACGGTCTAGATAGACCAGGACAAACCCGATGGAGGGGTAGTCCCGATTTATGTTTTTAAAAGAGATTTAATTTGATGAATCAAGGTATTCCCGAGAGATGGGTTTGACCTTGATGAAGTTGTTTTATAATGAAACAATGAGTTTTAAAGTGAGAGTTTATAATGAAATAAATGAGTTTTAAATGAAATGAATTTATGATGAAACAAATAAGTTTCAAAGTGATGAGTTTGTGATTAAACAAATGAGTTTTAATGTGACGAGCATGAGATGTCATACATGATGATTTTTCATGTGTGCTTTATATGTCGATTTCATGATTTCTTGTATATGATATATACATTCATGTGGCATTGTTTTAATCTTACCTCATGCTCCGAAAGTAAACGATTTTTACATCATGACATTATCAGCACGTAGATAGTATAGTTATCTATCTGCTTACATTATTGTCTTACTGAGCACGTTTCGCTCACCCACCCCACAGGGTACACTCAGTAGAAGAGAGCGACAATAGCTTCGCAATTCGGTTATCCGCTGCTTCTTATCAATATCAGGTATACACATTTGTATAATTTCGTATCTGAACATATAGATGCACAGTACTATATATGATGTAATATTGGGGATGTATTCAGTTTAAATAAATTGAATGGTAAATAAGGGAGAGGTGACTAACACCGAATCATAGCCCAACTGTTTAGTAGTGTAAAGGTTCACGACGAGTAAGAAAATGAAAAAACGAAAAATTTGTAGGGATTTTTAGGTAATTTGGGTCATGACAAATTTAATGGTATCAGAGCAGAGTTGGCCTGATATGAGTCGGTGTTAGTGGTTAAGTAAATTTACATCCCCATGTACTGTGCATTGTTTAGATACAATTGTGTATATCAAGATGGAATTGCAGCTAAGAATTTTGTTTCGAATGCAAGAATATAGTTTTTATAACTGATAGCCGCTATGGTAGAGTGGCGAGTACACATGCTCGAGACCGTAGAGATCGGTCTGAGAATCAAATGAGTCATGATATGAGACTCAAGATGAGATAGTGCACGAGGCAGAGGTCGTAGAGGTAGACCTGAGTCTGCTAAGTCGTGCTGAGTTGACCCATGAGAATCGGGATGAGATTGAAATAGAGGTTAATGTTGAGCATGCCTCTCAGAGTCCGACAGAGTGATCGGATAGTATTGAGACACGCTTCGCGAGATTGGAGCGGAGTGTGAAGATTATTTTGAGGAGCTAATTGCTCAGATTATGAATGAAATATGAGGGCGCAGCGGAGCATTGGTGGAAGTCCGCTCGACCCAACTTAAGAGTTAGACATCCGGAGTCGACATGAGAAATATTTCTGGATGTATTCTGGTGACTGAATATTTCGGGCACTACTTAAAGGAATTTATTGATAAAGTTTCTTACACTGCCCATAGTCATTGGTTGATTGATGAGTATGAATCTCAGATTTCATCCCTGGGCAAGTATGAACCCGATATTGTGGACAGTGAGAGTCGAAAAACCCAAAAGTTCATGGAAATGGCTCAAATTGTCGATTAGAGTCCGATTGGCTCACTACCTATGTCGAGGCAGTGCACAGAATACCGTTGCATGAATAACGTCATGTGTTGCACGCCTATGAGATTGAGAAAGGTAGTAAGGGTCGAAATAGAGACAGAAGAGAATAGAGAATGACAGAGATGTCAGAGCAGGAAAGAGACCAGTTGGTAAGAGATTGGAGTTAACGAGATATGGAGTAAGATAATTGGTAAAGCCCCAGTGCATCCAATTTTGGCACTCTTGAGGGGCATTGTGATTTGAGGACCCCGACCTGCTACGAAGTAGAGTAGCAGTGTGATCACTGTAAGCAGTGTGGGATGTGTGGTGGATACCATGGACAGAGGGTCTATATCTACACTGTATTGATGAAAATGGCCGTTAAGTGTGGTAAGACGGACCATTGATTTTGATTGCACAGAGTTGGGCTAGATCGCCCTACAGAAAAGTAAAGAGACAGAGAAAAACTTCGTTGGTATAGCTGTAACAAAAAGGGAGGCCATAGCCGAAGAGAAAAAGGAAAGTAGGTTGTTGGATGAAGGCGAGAGGATGTCTTGGACCAGGACGCTATTGATGTCTCATGGATGTGGTGTAAGATACCACACCTGTTACGAATAATGAAGTACATATGTTCATTGATCCTAGTACCACACTTATTCGTACAGCCTTCATTCGCATATAAGTGAGTAAAAGGCATGAATACCTACATAATTGGGCATAATACTGATAAAAGAGTACCCCAATAGAGGAGGATTAATTAACGGAATATAGATATAGAGATTTTAAGTAACAAAAAGGGGTGCGACAGTTGAAATTAAAGGAGTAAAGGATTGTACTCACGGAATGAATAATGACAGGAGTTTTGTTATGATTGATATACGAAATGAGATAATCTTTAAGATAATATAGATTCTGAATACAAGATGTATCGGAGTAAGAGGCGTATACAAGGTAAGAACATCTTTACGATATAAAGTCATTAGGATTAAGCGATAAGTCGTGAAAATAAATTGTGACCACAAGGACATATATGTAAAGTAACTGTGGTTAAGTCTAAGGGTTAATAAAGGTATTTCAAAATACCTCCCCGCCTGAAGACTTGACAGCGTCTAAAAGTATATATATATAATCTATAACGTGAAATCGATCGTCGTAATAACTACCTTTAGCATTAGGATATTTTTACTAAGACGATAAGAATATTAAAATTCGACAAATCATAAAGGTTAACATAGTAAAATTTAAAAAGAGCCGTTAAGATAATAATAGAAAATGGCGCAGGTTAGTACCTGAAAACGTAAGCGCTTGAGAAGGATCTTATACGCTTATGCGTAAATAAGTCAAGGATTGGAATTGTAATCAGCAGTATCGGTGATATGCCGGGTGTAGTTAAAGTCTAGGGCGATTTATAAGCAATAATGGGAAATTGCTTTTACAGATGGTTGCTGCGAGTTCAAAAAGGATATACTTGGTTGACACGTTTAATTAAGAAAACGTGATCTTGGAATGAGATGATAAATAAGATGATAGATGTGACGTGAATTTCGGTGTAGTGAAGTGTGAACTGACCACCGTGATTAATTTCACTATACCCAACAGCTCAAGAGGTTCTCAGTGAGCATGGATACCTCAAAGTTATGATGGAGCTGTGTATTGATGTATAATGGGAAGATACCCATGATTTAAAATTGACAGCAGTAGTACTTGTACCGAGGATATGGTACTATTATGTACAGGGTGAGAAATTACGGATATGCACTGATCATAAAGTCTCAAGTATCTGTTTTCACAGAAAGAGGCAAATATGAGAAATACATAGTGGGTTAGAGCTTCTGAGAGATTTTGATTGTGAAAATTGTACCACCCAAGGAAAGGCTAATGTGAAGGCTAATGCCTTGAGTATAAATAGCCTCGGGATGGTACCACATGATGGTCAGGGAGCGTGAGCTGCTAAAGCAGTTGTGAGCCTCAATATTGATGTGATCCCTTCTGATGATAACAGTGATTGTGTGACAGCTAGCCTGAGATTTGAACCGGATGAGAGTGCCCGGATTTGACAGGCTTAGCGTGATGATCGACATGATGTCGATAGTGAGGGTCAGATTTAGAAGGGTACAGTGATAGAGTTCACAGAGTATGATAATGATTTACAGAGAGGTTCAGAGACAGTATAAGTGCTCCCCAGGACCACAGTTGATGAGATAATAATATTGTCAGAAGCTCACTTTTCTGGATATACAGTGCATACGGAAAGTAATAATAATAATATACGAAATCTCGAAAAGGGTATGGGTGGTCAGATGTGAAAAGAGATATTGGAGAGGTTGTGAAAAAGTGCCTAGTATGTCAGCGGAATAAGGTAGAGTATTAAAAGTCTGCAGAGTTATTGCAGCACCTACCTATATCGACACGGCACGAAAAATGAGAGCAAGTCTCCATAAATTTTATGATGGGTTACAGAGAACCCAGGTGAATTACGAGGCTATTTGGATGATAGCCGACAGATTGCCTAAGTCCACCCACTTTCTGGTTATGAACTCCCCAAATACTCAGAGTGTATATGAGGATTTATGTATAAGGAAGATTGTGGAACATTATGTAGCGTTCCAGTGAGCATTGTATTATATAGGGATTCTCGCTTCACGTTCTACTTCAGGGAATATTTTTCAGGAAGCTATGGGAACCCGACTGAGTATTAGCACAGCTTTCCATCCTCAGACAGATGGTCAGTCAGAGAAGACTGTATAAGTTCTGAAGGATCCGATGAAAGCTTGTGCCCTTGATTTTTATGCTCCTGGGATGATCAGTTATTACAAATAGAATTCGTCAATAGTGACAGTTGTCACTTGAGTATCGGGATAACAAGATATGAGACAGTGTATGGCTGTAGGGGTTGTTCCTCAAATTTGGATAAGAAAAAGTGGGTGACAGAACAGAATTAATTTCGACTTTGGATAATAAGTCTCTGAGGATGTTTAGTTAAGGATGAGAGATTAAGAACACCTCAGAGCAGATAGACAAGTATTGGAATTCACCCTTGGTGAATTAGTATGGTTGAAAGTTACTTGTCCTAAGAGAATAAGGACATAACGAACTTTTGGTAGAAGGTAAATTGAGTTGTGCTGGATGAAATATTTTGAGAGATTGGATGAGTGGGAGATAAGACCTGTAAGTTGGCGCTATCACTTAAATAAGCAGGCACCCACAATATGTCTCAGCTTTCGATGCTTCGGCAATACTATCCAGATCCAGCATGGGTGAAGGGATATGAGATCCAACAGTGCAGCTTAATGCAATTATAAGTATATTGAAGAAGTTGATTCGGGCATTAAACAGGAAAGAGAAAGTATTGAGGTTTAAGACGATCTCCCTAATTAAAGTCCTTTGGTAGTAATACACTCCGGAGAAGGTCACATAAGAATTTAAGAGTATGATACGATCGATGTACCCGGAGTTGTATATGGACTCATATGACTTGGTTCTAATTTGGAGGACCAAATTCCTTAAGTGGGGGAGATTTGTGAGACCCGAAATTAAATCGTAAATTTTATGAGGCAGAAAAAAAATGTTCACAAATTTAAATGAA
Source organism: Firmiana major (assembly GCA_033439115.1). Lineage (NCBI taxonomy): Eukaryota > Viridiplantae > Streptophyta > Magnoliopsida > Malvales > Malvaceae > Firmiana > Firmiana major. The sequence continues at coordinate 14,498,997 of CM065911.1, read as the reverse complement.
AACGGGATTCGGACAGGAGATAAGGATTTAAAATGAGAAATGAATGAGTATTCGTGAAGGGAAGTCGGGTTAAATTAATCCCGAACACGCGCAAGGGCAAAACGGTCAAAAAATCGAAAGTCGGGATAAATTCGATAAGAAATTTAATTAAAAATAAGGATTTAGAATATCTTGATCTATAATGAGGAATTATACAATTTCGAGTCCAATTGATCAAGATTCAGAATTTTTAGAAATACCGAAAAGTCACCCGGGATAATGTCCCGAAAATACGGAGAAATTATACTGGAAAAATGATTAAAAATATAATAAATAAATTAAATAAAATTTATTTAGAATAAAATATTAATTTTGTAGATATTTTTGTATATTTTGACTATTTTAATGAATAAAATAATAATAAACTAAATTATAAATAATAATAAATAAAAATAAAAATAATTGAAAAAAAAATCAGAAATCTGTAAAAGTCGGGGAGAGAGAAGAAGTGAGGGAAAACGGAGAGGGAGACGCGCGTGGCTCGTCCGACCTACGGCCACCGGGCACCGACGGCCTCCGACGAAGGGCCGAGTAGCAAGAGGAGAGGCCGGTGAAGCCATTGGCACCGGTGACGCGCTCCGACGATGGCTGTACCCGGTGAACGGAGGAGGAGAAGACCGCGGGGAAAACGTCGTCGGTTCCAGCGATCCACGGCAGCTGGGCTCGAACGGCGGGTACCGGTGTGATCGGGAGGAGGAGCCGGTCCTTTTGAGACCGGTATGGGCCGACGAAACCACCGGAATCCGACGGATCGAGGGAGAGAAGCCGCGGAGGGAGAAGATGAATCCGGCGGCCACCGGCGTGATTCGGCCAACCCTGACCCCAGCCGAACACTCCCCCAGTGCAGACGAGTCGAATGGCGCGAGAACCGAGCCGAGAACCGGCCGAAAACGCCGTGAACGGCAGTGGAATGGTTTGAACCGGTACGGACCGGTTCAGCAAAGGGGTGAACCGGGTTGAACCGGACCGGGCTGAATCGAGTCTGAACCGGACTGAACCGGTTCAGCCAAGAAAGAAGGGAAAAAAATGAGAAAAAGAGGAAAAGGAAAAAGGGAAAGGATTTTTGGGGATATACCGGACTTCGGGTAAGTCAATATGAGGTCAAAAGTGACCGAATTGATTTTCGAGAAATTTATTTAAATTATATTTAATCGAAAAGTAACCCGAGATTAAATATAATAATTGTGCAGTTCGACGATAAAGCCCGAACGAGAGCCGATTGAGCTCCGATTTTCGTATCCCGCATCATATTGGGTAAGTACAGTTTAATTTCGGCAATTAGAGTCCTTTAATACAGAGTTTCAATTATTTTACAGAATTTACAGATTAATTCTGTATAAAAGGAATATTAATCGGAATTACAACGTAATTACCGTAAATGGTATACGGGCTATCCAATGAGTTTGGAACGAAGTTCGATAATTATTGGTAAGCTGAATGAGCCCAGTAAACCCGAAGAAGGGATTTAAACAGTATAAACGGGCTGAAAATGGGTCGAGGCCCATTAAAGTGCAATCGGGCCCAATAGGGATAAATGGGCCCAATGATTTAAATTAAGCCCAGAAAGTATTAAATACAATTAAGTTGTATGATATCTGACCTGAGGAATAATTATACGCAGTTCCGGAGGTTTGATTGGGAGCAGATCGGACTGCGCGACGTGACAACAGTGGAAAAGGAAAGGTCAGACTCGACGAGAATCGAGGTAAGGGAATTTTGTAGGCGTATAGAGATTTCTATACGTATTTTGAGGGTAATTACAGGGCTTAGAAATTTATTAAAGCATCTAGAAATGAAGTAATAATTTTTGCGAAAATCGGGGCTTAGATAAATAAAGAAAAAAGATGATTTTGCCCCTAGGAGTAAAATTTGCAAAAAGGGTAGTAAGGCAGGTAAATTGCATGATTTCATGTTTTTAATATTTTATATGAACATATTGCTTTGATTTAAGCAAATATGCACATAGGTGGGCTGTTGATTTCGTGAATTTTACGAAAGGGAACCGGTTTGTACCGGTTACGATCTTAAAAGATGTTTTATTAAAATCGAGCCACCTATTGTATTTACATGAATAAAAAGAGTGCTAGAGTCTTACTCGCACTCAAATTTACTGATTTATTCTCATGAAAATCCGTACTGGAGCATTGCTCGTACGAGAAATTTATGTGTGCACAAAACCGTGCTGGAGCTTCGCTCGCACGAGATTTTAGATATCATGATATGCATAGCGTGGTGCTGGAGCTCCGTAAGCCTGTGACCTGGTGTGGGGCGGGCAGCAGGATGCTCACATAAACGCACTAGACGCAAGTTGACATGCATATAGTCGTGCGGAAGCCTCCTGTAGACTGTGTGTCACAGAGAGTTGAGATGCTCGCACATATACTTTGAGACATGGGTTGGTTATCGACATAGTATTGGGCTGGATAAGACCTACGGCAGGCACCCCCAGACTATGATATGGGTCCACGAAGTACGATGTACCGTGTATGTCACACGAAGTACGCTGTACCGTGCAGTCATGATGACTCTACTATGTTACTCGATATTCTGGCGGGTAGGACTTGACCCCACCTCCCGTTGCAGTTGTGATACCCCGTACACCGGGATCCGTGTGCCTGGGATCACAGGGACAAAGTATGGCCATAGTCCTCGATTTTTCATACAGTAACCTACATGCCTCACATGATATCATACGGTCTAGATAGACCAGGACAAACCCGATGGAGGGGTAGTCCCGATTTATGTTTTTAAAAGAGATTTGATTTGATGAATCAAGGTATTCCCGAGAGATGGGTTTGACCTTGATGAAGTTGTTTTATAATGAAACAATGAGTTTTAAAGTGAGAGTTTATAATGAAATAAATGAGTTTTAAATGAAATGAATTTATGATGAAACAAATAAGTTTCAAAGTGATGAGTTTGTGATTAAACAAATGAGTTTTAATGTGACGAGCATGAGATGTCATACATGATGATTTTCCATGTGTGCTTTATATGTCGATTTCATGATTTCTTGTATATGATATATACATTCATGTGGCATTGTTTTAATCTTACCTCATGCTCCGAAAGTAAACGATTTTTACATCATGACATTATCAGCACGTAGATAGTATAGTTATCTACCTGCTTACATTATTGCCTTACTGAGCACGTTTCGCTCACCCTTTCATTTTCCACCCCACAGGGTACACTCAGTAGAAGAGAGCGACAATAGCTTCGCAATTCGGTTATCCGCTGCTTCTTATCAATATCAGGTATACACATTTGTATAATTTCGTATCTGAACATATAGATGCACAGTACTATATATGATGTAATATTGGGGATGTATTCAGTTTAAATAAATTGAATGGTAAATAGGGGAGAGGTGACTAACACCGAATCATAGCCCAACTGTTTAGTAGTGTAAAGGTTCACGACGAGTAAGGAAATGAAAAAGCGAAAAATTTGTAGGGATTTTTAGGTAATTTGGGTCATGACACAGCAACCATAGCCTCATAAGGCAAGTGGATTGGAAGATGCTCCATAGAATCGAAAAAAGAAAGAGGAAAGATCTTCTCTAATTTGCATATGGTTTCTACAATGTTCCTTTACAAAATTTGCATATGATCGACACGTATTTTCGGGGAACATATATCTAAAAAAAATGAGATAGCTCTTTGATTGCATCCCAAATTGGATTAGGGACAAAATCACGAATGGCTATTGGAAGTAAGCGTTGCATAAATATGTGACAATCATGGCTCTTCATTCCATAGAACTTGCAATCATCGACATTTACACAGCGACCTATATTTGATGCGAACCCATCGGGAAGCCTTAATTGTTTAACCCAAGCACACAGTCTTTTCTGATCCTCCTTGGTTAGAGTAAATGAAGCTTTAGGCTTGAATGTTCTTCCATTACTTGTCACCAATTCTAATTCTTTTCTTTACAAATCAATGCCATATTCAATCTTGCCTTGATGTTGTCTTTCGTTTTGCCTTTAACATCCATCAAAGTGTTGAATAATTTATCAAATACATTTTTCTCAATATGCATGACATCCAAATTATGTCGAATAAGATTGGTATGCCAATAAGGCAATTCCCAAAATATACTCTTCTTCACCCAATTATGAGATACCCCAAAGCCCCGAGGTTTTTGTGGACCAAATTTTCTCCCATGTGGTAAATCTTCGATGACATCTATTCGCTGCAATACTTCTTCACCTGATAATCTATGTACTGGAGGATCATGATCGACCCTTTTACTAAATTTGTCACGTTGCCTTCTAAAAGGATGATTAGGAGGCAAAAAGTGACGATGACAATCAAAAAAGCAAGGCTTCCGTCCGTTCTGCAACCTAAAGGCCTTTGTATCTTCCACTCAATAAGGACAAGATAATCGTCCATGGGTGCTCCACCCAGATAACATTCCATAAGCGGGGAAATCATTAATCGTCCATAACAATGTAGCTCTTAACATAAAATTCTGACCTCTGTGAGTATCATAAGTTTGGACACCCTGCTCCCACAACACCTTCAACTCATCAATTAGAGGTCGCAAGAATACATCAATGTTGTGTGATGAACTTTTCCTTCCCGGAATTATCATATTAAGAAAGATATATGGTTGCTTCATATACATCCATGGAGGTAAGTTGTAAACAACAAGCATTACTAGCCAACAAGAGTATGATCTTGATGTTGACCCAAAAGGATAAAATCCGTCAGCACACAAACCAAGTCTTACATTCCGAGGATCAGCAGCAAATGATTGATGAATACGATTGAATTGCTGCCATGCCTCCCTATCAACAGGATGATTGAGCACTCTCGTAGTATTTCGACTTGCAGCATGCTATGTCATAAACTCAGCAGTTACGGATGACATAAAAAGCCTTTGCAATCTCGGCATTAAAGGCAAATAATGTAAAACCTTATAAGGGACCTTCTTTCCTCTTCCACTAATTGTTGACTTAGATTTATATCGAGGGTAACCACAAAATTGACAGTTCTCATGCTTTGCATATTCTTTGTAAAACAAGATACAATTATTCTTGCATGCATCTATTTTAACATAACTGAGGCCCAATTTCTTTACCTTCTTATTCATTTCATAGAAAGTTTGTGGTAAATTATCATCCTCTGGCAGCATATTCTTCATCATCCCCATCAAGCGATTGAAACATGCTTCGCTTATATTAAACTCTGACTTCCAATTTATAAGTTGTGGCATAGCCGATAATGTTGTCTGCGATGAACAACCAGGCCATAGTGGTTCTGCAGCATCATTCAAAAGAGAATATAAGTATGTAGCAGAAGAATTCGGTTGTCCCTCCTCATATCTTGAATCGGTTGCATAATTACCAATTTCGTCATCATTCGGATGTAATGCATCCATAACCATTGTAACATATGGATTTTGTCCCTCAGGATGAACTTCAGACATAATTGGATCAACCGATTCATTCATACTTCTTGATGGTTGTCCTTCTTGATTTTCTCCATGTTTATCCCAAGTAGTATAACCAAGAACGAAACCTTCATAGTAAAGGTGTTGACGCACCTTATCAACTTGTAAAAATTGTTTGTTCATACATCTCTTACAAGGACATTTAATTCGATTTCCACTAACTACCTCTGGATGACCTAATGCAAAACCAATGAACTCTTCTACTCCATTTAGAAACTCATTTCTAATGAATCCCTCTACATCTAACCGAGAATACATCCAAGATCTATCATTATCCATTTTCCACACTGAAAACACTATCTGAGAATAGAAAATAATAATTAAACCCAATAAACTCAAATCATTTAAAACAATTTAAATCAAAATAAATAAGAACTAACTCTAATTAACTACAAATAAATAAAAAAAAGAAATTAAAAATTAAACTAATAATTTTAATGTAATTAGCAATAGAACAAAACAAACAATTCTTATAAACTTAAAAAAAGACTAAACCGAATATTTTTAATCATATTCAGAGTAAAGAATACAAATGACACATCATTTGCGTGTAGATTTTTCTTACAAAAGGTCGAGTGTCAAATCCTATTTTTTTCTGTTGACTTTACATGTGATTGTATATAACTTTGGGGTTCATATTGTCGATAAAAATTTCGGCAGCATAACGACTTATATATTAGCGTACCCAGCATAGAGGAGCAAAAGTTTTAACAGTCCTAAATATCGACAACTATCAAGCATGATTTCTAAATTCACATCATCAGAATATTACATTCACCAAACGTTTCAACAATCCTAGCTATCCACAACTATCAAACATGCTTTCCAAGTTAACATTTTCAAAAAATAACATTCATTAAAAAAACAGGATTGCTTACGATATATAAAATAATTATTCATATAAATATAATATAAATGAAACGTGAAGTATATGCATGTCGAACATATTTTTTAGCTTAAATTGAATGGAAAAGTATATTGATATTCATGAATATTAACAGTTTTGGTTAATTTTATAATTAAAAAAAAAAGCTGATATCATTCCCAAAATGCACTAACTTTGTAAATATTAATTATTTTGACTTCGAGACAAAAATGCATATATTGAGGTTTTAATATTTCTGGTTTTCTTCTCGGCTCCATTGAACAGTGTGTTTATTTACAACATGTGTAACATGTATGTGACAAAAAAATTTTATCAAGTGAGTAAATATAATTGTAATTATAAAATTTCGATTTGAATTGTCAAATTCCATACCAATATTCCATAACTAGATAATCTTGCCCAATTACACAGAGCTACCTATGGTTATTATTGAAGAGACTTAAATATTTATGTACTTAAACAAATGAATAGCTACTAATTATATTATATCTTTCCTTTCCTTGTTAAATACCGCAACATTAAAAATTTCCTGAAGTTTTTAAATGTGAAGTTTGAGCTGATTTCAATTCACTCCATGATTGACAAGTTTCAGTGGCATCCAACCAAATTACACGGTTTATAAATGGTCATAACATACATTTTTATTTTCCACAAATTAGAAGTTAATAGGATTGATAATGAAATGTTATCCAATCTCACTGTATTTTTAAATATATATCACAATATAATATCACAGGATAATATATAAATATAGTTAATATTTATATTTCATATAAATATTAACTCAGTAATGATATGTTGCAGTACTTCTTTTAATCTATTAGCTGGAGCGTTAATTTATACACCACTTAGTACAAACTAATCGATTTGTAATCCATAATAGTACTTTTTTAATCTTGTTAAGATATTATATACCCCTAAGATTATAGACAAGAAGTTAAGTAAATCTTGTTTTATAAAATAATGGCCCAAATTGTATGTTTGATCTCATTCTCTTCCCATTAAATATAGAAAACATCACATCCTTGATGCTACAATAACATGTAGCTATTGTACTAAGATCCTTATTTTGTAGGTCTAAACGTAGTACTTTTTCTTTTAACTTTGTCTGTGTGTATTCTTCTAACAAAGAAAAAAATATGGAAAGAAACCTTGTTTTAGAAAATTAAATGCTTTGAATTTGGTGAATTAAAGTTTATATTATATATAAATATAGTTAATATTTATACAAGTATATAAATATTATTTTAATTTGGTGAAAATTAAACATTATTCTTTAACATATATTTTATTCATATATATTATACTGAGTTAATACAGTATATGAATATTGTGATATAATTATATATAAATATAGTTAATATTTATACAAGTATATAAATATTATTTTAAAAAATAATCTATTCCATACAAGTATAGATATATATATATATATATATATATATATATATATCACCATATAATATCACAGTATCACGAGTTAAGAATGAAAGCTTTCATATTTATATGAAGTAGTTTATAACCTTTATTGGTGTATGTTGCTCTGCAGGATTTTGCTGAGGAGAAACCCTTGGCCTGGAGCCACTTCACTGCCGAAGGTAATGTTCAATTCAACGGAATTCCTTTTTAGTAATCTGTAAAAATTGTAAAGCCCTCAACTCAAACTATAACGAATGATAAATGAGAATCATGGTATCAATCAACAGATTTCAGTAAACAAATATAAAAAAGGAGGAACATATTAATTCTTAATATAGTTCTCTAAAATTTGAAATTCTTACCTTATGTTTACTCCTCTTTTTGCTTGAATTTAAAGCGTATGACAATTCTTAAGAGTAGTATTGCCGATTAATTATCTAGAAAGAGGATAGAAGAAAACCAGTTGAAAAATCTTATTGGATTGGGAGTAAAGAAAAGGGAGAATGATTTACAAGAACAAATACAAATCGAACATGACTCGCTTTAGCTTTGCTATCATTTGAATTTTATTTGGCTTTATATCAAAACCGGCTTTGCTCCGATTTCTATCTTACTAACCTACAATGTATAGATGCATTAAAATGTGCTTACAAGACCGATACCTAGCTCTTCAGCAAGCTCATCCCACACAGGAAGCAGCGTCAGCACAACAAGGAAAATAGCTACTGTTACGGCTATTTTCCTCCATGTTCCGACCTCGGTAACGTCATTTAAGCAGGGTTTTTTGGAGTCCTCTGAGAATTTGACATGAAAATGAAATGATAAATGAGAATCATGGTATCAATCAACAGATTTCAGTAAACAAATATAAAATGGAGGAACAGAGAACTAACAGATTTCGGTATCTTGGAGTTCTCTGCGATTCGGGAAATGTAATTTCGGAGGGAGGAAACCAATAGACAGCCGAAAATTGCTGGGTCTCCGGTGACAGGCAATGTTGTCGGTGGTGACGCGACGGACGACAGGAAACCGGGGACAGGGGGAGAGGGTCGCGCCAGAGAATGCAGATCGGGAAAAAAAGGTCAAGAGTTTCACCAATCCTATAAGCAGTGAGCAATCCTTTGCTAAAGCCAGTTCCTTGCCAGGATTGATTAATGCCCGCTGACGGAAGTAATTGATTATCCACAGGTGGGTGAGCGAAGAAAGAGATGAATGAGATGGCTGGCTGCTTTATCTGGCCGGAAGTAGGTGATTCTAGACCGGCTAGTGACTTCTTCCTTCCCTCTTTGGCTATTCGTTAATACATATATTTGATGAGTTGGTTCCCCGCTGACTGGAAGATGAGTTGGTTTCCCGCTGACTGGACTCACAAATAGTTCATTCAGCTGTGGATATAGAATTTTGGTATCCCTCTGCACCTACTTTCCTTTTTGAGTTAAGGCATAGCGTTCTTACACCGGCCTGGGCGTGGGATATGCTTTCCAGAAATGAAAAAGAAAAGGGTGGGGGGGGCGGCGGTTCAGGAGCATTTCCTGCCCACCCCCCTTTTGTTAGACAATTAAAAAAAACAAAAAATTAAATATTTATTCAATATAAATAAATAATGAGAGTATCAGAAACGGAAATTCATTGCTGATTCTTTTTTGTAACAGAATTTTTTTATTTGATATTGTTTAATTTATAAAAAATAAAAAAAGGGCATCAGCAACGGAATTCCGTTTCCGATGCCCTTTTGTAACGGAATTTTTTAACATTTTATATTGTTTTGTAAAAACATTAAAAAATAGGGCCTCAGAAACGGAAATCCGTTTCTGATACTTTTTTGTAACGGAATTTTATTTCTTTGATATTGTTTAATTTATGAAAATAAAAAAATAGGGCATCAGCAACGGAATTTCGTTGCTGATGTGTTTTTTTAACGGAATTTTATCAATTTGATATTGTTTAATTTATAAAAAAAAATATGGCATCAGCAACGAAATTTCGTTGCTGATGTGTAATTGTAACGGAATTTTATCAATTTGATATTGTTTAATTATAAAAAATAAAAAATAGGGCATCAGCAACGGAATTCCGTTTCTGATTGCCTTTTTTAACGGATTTTTTTAATATTTTATATTTTTTTGTAAAAACATTAAAAAATAGGGCATCAGAGACGGAAATCCGTTTTTGATGCTTTTTTGTAACGGAATTTTATTTCTTTGATATTGTTTAATTTATAAAAAAATAAAAAAATAGGGCATTAGCACCGGAATTCCGTTTCTGATGCCCTTTTGTAACAGAATTTTTTAACATTTTATAATTTTTTGTAAAACCATTAAAAAATAGGGCATCAAAAACGAAAATCCATTTCTGATGCCTTTTTATAACGAAATTTTATTTCTTTGATATTGTTTAATTTATAAAAAATAAAAAAAGGGCTTCAGCAACAGAATTCCATTTCTGATGCCCATTTGTAACGGAATTTTTTAACATTTTATATTTTTTGTAAAAGCATTAAAAAATAGGGCATCAGAAACGGAAATCCGTTTCTAATGCCTTTTTGTAACGGAATTTTGTTTCTTTGATATTATTTAATTTTAAAAAATAAAAAATAGGGCATCAACAACGAAATTTCATTGCTGATGTGTTTTTGTAATGGAATTTTAACAATTTGATATTGTTTAATTTATAAAAAATAAAAAATAGGGCATCAGCAACGGAATTCCATTTCTGATGCCCTTTTGTAACGGATTTTTTTAACATTTTATATTGTTTTTGTAAAAACATTAAAAAATAGGGCATCAGAAACGAAAATATGTGTCTGATGCTTTTTTGTAACGGAATTTTATTTCTTTGATATTGTTTAATTTATAAAAAATAAAAAATAGGGCATCAGCAACGAAATTTCGTTTCTGATGCCCTTTTTGTAAAGGATTTTTTTAACATTTTATATTTTTTTGTAAAAACATTAAAAAATAGGGCATCAGAAACGGAAATCCGTGTCTGATGCTTTTTTGTAACGGAATTTTATTTCTTTGATATTGTTTAATTTATAAAAAATAAAAAAAAGGCTGCAGCAACGGAATTCCGTTTCTGATACCCATTTGTAACGGATTTTTTTAACATTTTATATTTTTTTGTAAAAGCATTAAAAAATAGGGCATCAGAAACGAAAATTCGTTTCTGATGCCTTTTTGTAACGGAATTTTGTTTCTTTGATATTGTTTAATTTAAAAAAATAAAAAATAGGGCATCAGAAACGAAATTCCGTTGCTGATGTGTTTTTGTAACGAAATTTTAACAATTTGATATTGTTTAATTTATAAAAAATAAAAAATAGGGCATCAGCAACGGAATTCCGTTTCTGATGCCCTTTTGTAACGGATTCTTTTAACATTTTATATTTTTTTGTAAAAACATTAAAAAATAGGGCATCAGAAACGAAAATCCGTGTCTGATGCTTTTTTGTAACGAAATTTTATTTCTTTGATATTGTTTAATTTATAAAAAATAAAAAAAAGGCTGCAGCAACGGAATTCCGTTTCTGATACTCATTTGTAACGGAATTTTTTAACATTTTATATTTTTTTGTAAAAGCATTAAAAAATAGGGCATCAGAAACGGAAATCCGTTTCTGACGCCTTTTTGTAACGGAATTTTGTTTCTTTGATATTGTTTAATTTAAAAAAATAAAAAATAGGGCATCAGCAACGGAATTCCGTTGCTGATGCCCTTTTGTAACAGAATTTTTTAACATTATATATTGTTTTGTAAACATATTAAAAAATAGGGCATCAGAAACGGAAATCTGTTTCTGATGCTTTTTTGTAACAGAATTTTATGTCTTTGATATTGTTTAATTTATGAAAATTAAAAATAGGGCATCAACAACGAAATTCCGTTGCTGATGTGTTTTTGTAACGGAATTTTATCAATTTGATATTGTTTAATTTATAAAAAATAAAAAATATGGCATCAGTAACGGAATTCCGTTGCTAATGTGTAATTGTAACGGAATTTTATCAATTTGATATTGTTTAATTTATAAAAAAATAAAAATAGGGCATCAGCAACGGAATTCCGTTTTTGATGCCCTTTGGTAACGGATTTTTTTAACATTTTATATTTTTTTGGTAAAAACATTAAAAAATAGGGCATCAGAAACGGAAATCCGTTTCTGATACTTTTTTGTAACGAAATTTTATTTCTTTGATATTATTTAATTTATAAAAAATAAAAAATAGGGCATCAGCAACGGAATTCCGTTGCTGATGCCCTTTTGTAACGGAATTTTTGTAATTTTTAAAAAAAAAAATTAAGAAATAGGTCATCAACAACAGAATTCCGTTGCTGATGCTTTTTTTAACGAAATTTTATTGATTATATATTGTTTATTTTATAAAAATAAAAAAAATATGGCATCAGCAGCGGAATTCCGTTTCTGATGCCCTTTTGTAACGGAATTTTTGTAAATTTTATATTATTTTTTATAAACATTAAAAAATAGGGCATCAGCAACGGAATTCCGTTGCTAATATCTTTTTGTAACGAAATTTGTGTAATTTTTATATTGTTTTTTATAAACATTAAAAATAGGGCATCAGCAACGGAATTCCGTTGCTGATGCCTTTTTGAAACGAAATTTTTTTTTGGGTATTAGCAACGGAATTCTGTTCCCGATACCTTTTGTAACAGAATTTTTTTTAATTTATATTAATTTCTATAAAAATAAAAAAAATATTGCATCAGCTACGAATATCCGTTACAAATCCATCGCTAAATCCGTCGTTAAAAATTTGCGTCGTTCCAAAGGTCAATTGTAACGGAATTCCGTTATAAATTCCGTTGCTTTTTTATAATAATAAATGTACCATTATTAGTGACGGAAATCCGTTACAAATCCGTTACAAATTGACATTGTTGGCAACGAAAATATTCTGTCTCTAATTTTCCGTTTCTGAAGGTGTTTTTTTTTGTAGTGTTCCAAGGTAAATGATCTCATTGTACGTTTTCATGGAACATCTGCATAAAATAAAAAACAAAATTAGATGTGTAAGTTAAGAATAAAAAGAATTAGAAAAACTCTAAAAATGATTCATACGACACACTAAATACACTCTAAATACCAAAATATTACAAAATTCATGTTAACACAAGGTTTGCAATATGTATCAAACAAAAAATTAAAAATATAAGACAAAAAAAAAATGTCACCTAAAAATACAAAATAGACGATGATATACTAATTTTAAGAAAACAACATTCATGCACCACCTATATTATAATTCAATGATGTAAAGCAAATAATTTTTTTAATAATTAAAATTGTAATTTTTTTTTGGAACAAACAATTTACTATTAAATTTTATTTATTTGTTCATTTTTACATCAATTATGATTTTGCTTTATACAATTTATTTTTTATTTTTAGCAACTTTTTGTGAATAACAAAGCACGCAACAAAGGAAACAATCAAATTGATCTTATTTCCTAAATTTCTTAATAAAGTATCCCTCCAAAGTTTGGATGTCCTCCATCAAGGACATATGTGAGTTTATAAGAATTTACGAATGTACATGCTAAAAGTGAGTTAAGATTCAGTATTGAGATATCAAGGCAATGATTTATTCTTGAAACTAACCAACCACATCTAAGGTACATGTACACAAAAGAGAATCAAAGAAGTCAAGATACAATTGGTATTTCATCTTATTGAACATTTCTGTTATAGCTATGAAATAAGAACAACTGAAAATGTAAACATAAACAAAGAATTTATCTTTTTTTTTTGGTAAGCCAAGTAGAAATTATATTGAACCGAAATGAAACATCCAATTCCAACACTAGTATTGGATAAGAAAATAGAAATCCAACACTTGGGAGACTGAATAACAAAGTCACATTTGAAAGTAGACAGAATAATAAACGCCAAAAGCAAGAAACCAAAAGCAACAAAACATAGCATCCAATCTGGATAAGAGCACAGTAGAGAAAGGAAAGAACAAAAAAAACACTGATCAAATCAGCACTAAGCATAAAAGTGCTCTGATCGATGAACTCTTGATTTAGCAAATGCTTAGGCAAAAAAAAAAGAAAAGAATTTATCATGTGACGAAGAGTTCACCATGTTCATTTTGATTAAGTTGAAGACTTGAATTTGAAGACAAATTGGTTTCATGTGAGATTTTCAGCTACTACTAGCATTAGGTACTTAAAAATAATTGAAAAGAAAAATGAAAAGCTTTAGGATTCAAAATCCTACTCAAAATTTACACTGTATATAATACTAAAATTGCTGTAACATATACCTTTTTGTTCAGAATGCAAGAAACAGTGTTCAAGACATATGCATTCCCTTCATGATGTTAGCTTTTAAGTAATTCTAAGATATTACCCAAAATTTCTTTAAAGTCTTGAACTTCAATCTTCAACTCTTGTACCTTTTCATTAGGTTACACTGATTGAGAAGAGGTACTAGATTTATTAGATGAACTAGATATTGTACCCATACAGTGAACACACTTTTTTTATTTTTGCTTTTTCCCTTTAACTTTTGAATATATATCATATTTCCATGAAATCCCTTGAGAATTCTGAGAACTAGTTTTGCTCAAGCCTTTTTTCATGAGTTCCTAAAATGTAAACAAAAACTTAATGCAATATGCAATAAACTAGAAACAAGTACAAACTAGTATAAAATAAAACAAATACCACAATTTTAGTTGCCTTATCATTTACACAATTTCATCTTTACATGTACGAGAATGAATATATATCTCAGCACGTGATGGTGGAATTCCATTAGCTTCTTTGGTCTATAAAGGTTTAACATCAAATATTTAGATGGTATGTAACGACTCGAATTACGCACAATTTGGTTGGGTTACGAGTCGATAATAAGTCAAAACAATAAACCCGACTACTTAATTTTAATTCTTGGTAACAAATTTAAACAAAAATTCAATAGAGATACCTTTCGATTTAACATAATAATATATTCATGTTCATAATCCCCATACATATTTCATATACATTACTGTACTTACGAAATTTAGACACAAAATAGATGTCTATATTGGGTATACCTTTAACACGAACGAATACCTCGCTGACGTATGACTATGCAAAATAATTAACTTGCAGAGCTGTCTCAATTGCTGATGAGACTCTGTGGAGAAAAGTAAGGAGGTGAGTTCAACGTACACAGTAATAAAAACACGTGGCTGGTAGATAAACACATTACATATATATATATATATATATATATATATATATATATTTATATCGACAAATAAGATCTTTCATGAAAATATACAGAGCCACTATCAATACTGAAAATCAGAATTTGGAAAATTCATAACAATGTCAACACCGATAGTATAAACATGGTACTGAAATCAATACTTGTTCTAAAACTTTATACAACACTTTATAGAGAAGATTGTGTGGCACTTTGCTCCCGCATGATTCAAGAGGTGGCCCTCACAATCTTTATATGCGGTGAAATAATGCTGTTTCATACGAAAATACAGTTGATACAATCAATTCAGTATATCAAATAGACGATACCGTTCATGCAGTCAGTTCAGAAAAAAATAGACGATAATGTTCATACGTTCAGTTCAGAAAATCAAATAGACAAGGCAGAACATGCTATATCAAAATTCAGAAATGACAATTGGCCAATGTCGGTGACTCGGGCAATCATTGATCAAGTGTGTCGGGATATCAATCGTCGTGTGAGTGGTCAGCTACCCAAACGACTCACAGATCAGAATATCCGAAAACCAGAATCAGAAACACGGTACATTGTACTCGCGTGCGTACTGCACGGTACATCGTACACTGTGGACTACAGAAAGAGAAACAGACAGAAATGCATCATGATTTAATCAACGTCATTGTCTCAAAATCAATGCGAGTCAGACCGTACGACATACAATCAGTACGCGCTCAAGTACATATCATTAGAATAACTTTATAAGTAAATCATTTCATTTAAATCACTTATAAATTCAGTTCATTTCATAAAATAATTCAAAAGAGGCTGACTAACTCTTTTCGATTAAAAATCTTAGTAAATAGGCTATGGTGATGTAATCAGAGATTTTCGACTAAAATCAATAATTAAAACTATATTGATATTTATATTTAATTAAATTAGATTTATGTTGATGTAGATAGGCCATATAATCGAGACTAAAGTTTTCTGAAATTTTCGTAACTATAAAATCGGCCTAATGTCTTCTACAATTTCGATATCTATATATTCGGCCTACAATGCAATATTTACAAATCCACAGAAAAATACGTGAATCTATCTCTAGCAGCACACATAATTTTCCTTATTTCGGTGTCTTGTCAGTAGTCCTCGATGCCTCAGTGATGCGAGTTAGCGAGTCCACTCTAATCGGTTTATTTTTTCGAAATTTAGAATAAATATTTTCGATTGTCTTTCCCTCGGACTTTTTCAAATTCTTGTGTACACTATTCTATCTTCAATATTTATATATATATATATATATATATATATATATATATATATATATATATATTATCATATATACATATATATAAATATACCCTATTTTTTTCTTTTTTTTTGAATTTTCCTGCCTTTCGCGCCAAATCCTTTCTTCCTCTTTCTTTTCCTTCTTCCTCTTCTTCTTCTTTGCTGATTACTATTCACTCTTTTTCTTCCTCGTTCGTCACCCTCTGGTCATCATCTTCCTCGTCTTCTCGACGTTGCTATCTCTCATATCATTCCTCCACACTTCAGCCACTGTCTTTATCATTATCCTTAATATCAGGAGTCTCCAAGTTTGCTTTTATTCATGTCCACACAACATGCACAAGCCTCATTCCTCCCTTGCCATTTCAGCTTTGAAAAATACCTACAAATCCCACCTAATTCCCATGTCTTCTCTGCTCTGACACAACCCAGGACTGCCCCTTTTTGCACCTGGAGAAATCCTTCGTTCCAGCATCAAATGGTCCCTATCGCAGCTCCCAGCTCTGTTGTTGTACACCGTCGGCACCTCCCCTGCTTCAGGCGTGGATCACCTCTGTTTTTCAACCCGAAAGATGCACCCCAAAGCAGCACTGACTCAGGCCTATTCGGCCACTACTAACCAGCCATTTCCAGTCTTTCTTTATCCCCCCCAACAGCAAGGTTTATCTCTACTTCAGTCGGTTTATTTCTTCTGTCCTAAATGCCTCACTACATTTCTCGGTTTACCTCCTCTAACAGCTTCTTATTTCTCTATTTGCATTCTCTTTACCGACCTCGTCTTACTCTTCCTCTTGCTCCAGCTACCCCAGTTTTTTTTCTTACTTCCTAGGTTATGTCTCGACTTCAGCAGAAACTGCCATCTTTTTCTTTCTTTGCTGCATTCCCGAATGTATATATATATATATATATATATATATATATATATATATATATATATATATATATATATATATATGTTTATTTCAACACTTCAATTGCTCTCACCGCGTATCACATTTGCTTGTTTCTAGCAAGCCTCCTTCCAACTTATTATTTCTCACTTCCCTCTGCATATTCTTCTTGCAGCCAAGGACCTTTCCTGCTCTTACCCACTCTTCCTCTTTTCTTTCGACTCTCTAGCTAACTCCTACAGGTTTCCCTTGTTTTGTTTATTCAGTTTTCATCATTATGCTCCTAAATATTAGTGCACGTCAATTAACCTCTCACACAGCCATTTCACCTGCTCCTACTGTTGTAGCTAACTGTAGTAGTCTCGAGGTTACTGTTGTTGATCAGTGGCCATGTTATCTTGCAACTGTTGTGGTCCTCCTTCAGTTTTTTAGTTTCTTTTTCCTCTCTTTTCTTTCACTCAGAAAGTCATCACCATCATTTCCACTCCATCACGTTTTCCATTATTCATATTTCTTTTTCCATTCACCGAATACCATGGTTATCATCATTTACTTTCCACGTGAACTCTCGGGTTTGGCTTCATTGGAAGCCAAACCATGTTGCAAGTTGCAAGTTGCAAATTGCAACTTGCCTTTACACTTCTCGGGATTGGCTTCAGTGGAAGTCAATCCATTATTTTTTTTTTTTGTTCCATGCTAGTTCACCATCATCACCGCCCCTCGTTGTTCGCAATTCATCATCTTTACTACCAAATTAAATTAATTTAGGCATGTCACTTTGGGTTAACTTAGAATTAAGTCAATCCTTACTCTTTAAAATTTCATAAAAATCCAATAATAATAACACCATGAAATCTATTAGATTTTTAATATGGGTTGCCATTACTCTCCACTTATGGTCAGGCTATTTCTTGCACTTATTTATTCTTCATAATAAAATATCTCATATGCTTAATTTTGCCTAATTCTCTCGAACCAAAAATTAGATTTAATTTAATCATCCACTAAAGATTTTCATTTCCAATCCTGAAATTTGTTCACTTAAAACCAAGTACAAAAAAAATTGTGGAGTTTACATTCTCTCCACCTTAAGAAATTTGGTCCCTAAATTTAAAATTATATCGATCCTCAAACAAATGTGAGTACTTCTCCTACATTAAGCTTTTCAATTCTTATGTGGCCTCTTTCGAAGTGTGATACTACCACAAAATCTTGACCAAAGGAATCGTCTTAGACCGCAATACCTTTTCTTTTCTGTCCAAGATCCGAATCGACTTTTTCACATAGGTCATATCCTCCTTCAACTTTAGTGGTTTATACTTTATCACATGTGTCGGATCCGGATGATACTTGCGTAACATTGAAACGTTGAAGACATTATGAATATTCTGTTCATAACCAGACAAATACAGACACTTGGGATGTAATCTATTTCCAACTGGCCGACACTGACAGTACTAGACACCTTTCGTTCTGATACCAAACATGTAAGACCCGATTTTTACCGAAATTTATTATGATTCAAATTATGTAAATTGAATCATAAGAAGAGTTGTACTTGAATAAAAAATGCAAATGGAATGAATAAAAAAAATTCGAATGCATTTAAAGATCAAATGAAGGATTGAAATGGTCACAAATTAAACGAATGAGATTTGGACTGGAGAGAAGGATTTAAAACATGAAATGAGTGAGTGTTCGTGAAAGGAAGTTGGAATGGTATTCCCGAACACGTTGAAGGGTAAAACGGTCAAAAGACTAAAATTTGGTATTAATCGTGACAAGAAAATTTAATTAAAAATATGGGATTGAGAAATCTTAATCAATAACGAAAAAATAATTAAATTTCACGTTAAATTAATCAAGATATGAATTTATTGGAATTAATCAAAATTTTTCCATCGAAAAATAATCCCGAAAATATTGAAAAAATATACCGAAAAGAGAAATAAGACATATAAATTTATTTAGTGATTAAATAAATTAAATAAGAATTTTTGAAGATATTTTTTATTTAAATAATATTTATTTGAATAAAATAATAATAAAATCAATTAAGATAATAATATAATAAATAAATTGAAAAAAAGGGAGAAAATCGCCAAAACGCGAAATGGGAAAGGAAGTAGAGACCGAGGGAGTCGGTCTTCCATCACCGACGACCTCCGGAGACCAGGAAGCCAGGCGACCTCGCAAAATGAAGCTGGTTATCGTGTGACCCTCCAGGCACCGGGACGACCACCAACAGCGTCGGAATCCGACGAATTGAGGGAGAGAAATCGACGAGGGAGAGAAGAGAAATCCAGCCATTTCGCCAGTGATCGACCCCAACCGACCCTAGTCGAGCGCTCCCCCAATGCAACCGCACAAATTCGCACCAGAATCAGCCAGTGAAACGGCCACTAACTTTGTCAACTGCGGCAAAAAAAATCGGCACCGACGCCGAAAGGGAGAAGAGTCGAACCGACCACTTTTCGACCACCACGGGTGAAACCGAGACCAGATCTGTGCACCGGATGATCCTAGGAAGCTACTAGCGATGGAAGCCAGCGAAGAACCAACGGGCGAAGCCCCGAACAGGGTCGAACCGAACTGAACCGACTGAACCGAACCGGTCTGAATCGGGCTGAACCGAACCAAATCGGTTCAGCCAGAAAAGAAGAAAAAGAAAGAGAAAAATGGAAAAAAGAAAAAGAGCAAAAATTGAAAAAAAATCTCAGTGATGCAATCGAGCTACGGGTAAGTCGGTAAGCAGTCAAAATTGACCGATTTAAATTTCAAAATATTTAATTTGATTAATATTCGACCGAAAATTTACCCGAAAAAATATGTAATTGTATAGCTCGACAATTGACGTAAAACGAGAGCTTGAGTTAACATCGATTTATATACTATCATGAAATCTTGGGTAAGTAACCGCTTATTTACTATAATTTGCATCGTTATGCGTGTTAAAAATTTATCACATCAATTACGGATTTAATTTCCGCATAAAATGAATTATATTCTGGAATTAGAGATAAATTGTTGTAAATAATTAATTGAGCTATTAGCGAGTTTACAACGAGGCCCAATAAATACTGATGGGCCCAATGAGCCCAATAGGCCTCGATGATGTGAATAGTAAGTGAAAAACAGGCTTAAGGTCGATTAAGGCCCATTATGGTACAATCGGGCACAATATAGTAAACGGGCCCAATGATTTAAATTAAGCCCAGAAAAATATGAAATACAATTAATTATATTGTATTTGACTTGATAAATATTTATACGCAGTTCCAGAGATTTGATTGGGAGCAAATCGGACTGCGTGACGAGTCATCAGTGAAAATGTCAGACTGTACAGAAAAATGAGGTAAGGGAATTGTGTGAGTAGCTAGAGGTAGCTACGCATATTTTTAATAGCTTTTGTATACACTGAAAATGAATAAAGATTTTAAGGATGCGAAATAGGTAAAGACTATTTTACCCCTATTGAGGGAAATTCACCTAAGGATAGTGAAAGCATGACATGCATGAAATGCATGATTTGAGGAATTTTCGTGGTTTTAAGTAAATCGGTAGATTGACCAGTATTTGCATAAATTTCACAAGATAACACTATGTAAGTGTTATTAAGATTTAAATGAAATTTCTTTGAAAAATGGGTCAATTATCAAGTTTATATGAAAACAGATAGTGCTTGCACATAGCTCGCACTATATCTACATTTGTGAGTGTGCATAAAATGTGCTAGAGCGGTTGCTCGCACCAACTTGTGTGACATCATATGCATGAAATGTGCTAGAGCGGTTGCTCGCACTGATTTTTATTATTGTGAAATGCATGAGAGGTGCTGGAGTTTAGCTCGCACTCTGTTTTGACTGTTTTGACCTGATATGCATTAAAAGGTGCTAGAGCAATTGCTCGCGTTAATTTTAATGATTTGACATGCATGAGAGGTGCTGGAGCTTAGCTCGCATCCTGTTTTGATATGATAATTGCATAAAAGTCGTACTGAAGCTTTGCTCGTACGTGATTTAATCGATTTAATTTCATAAGCCATGCTGGAGTGTAACTCGCACGAGTTTTGATTTACTTGAGCATTCATTCATGCTGGAGCATTGCTCGCACGAGGTTTTGATGGATTTTATGCATAAAACCGTGCTGGAGCTTGCTCGCACGTGATTTTATATGGATTTATAACTTTTTTAAAGTCGTACTGGCGTGCTATTCGTACGCAGGTTTTACTGATTTTTATGAAATCATGCTAGAGCTTCGCTCACACGAGATTTTTAGATATCATGAATATGCATGGAGCCGTGCTAGAGCTTCGCTCGCACAGGGATTTATATGACATGCATATAGTCGTGTTGGAATCTCCTGTAGACTGTGTGTCACAGTGAAATGATATGTCACATGTGCATACTGAGACATATTTGGTATGGGTGGATAAGACCTATTGCAGGCACCCCCTGACTGAGATTGGGTTCACGGAGTACGATGTACCGTGTATATCACATGGAGTACGTTGTACCGTAGGGATTGTTGAAGTGGAGTGGCATTAGCCACGAGGCAGTAAGCCTTGCCCTTGCAATCCTGATGTTCTGTTGTTCTGGCGGCAGGATTGACCCACCTCCATTTCAGGTGTGATGCCCCGCACATTAGGTACCGTGTAGCCAGAGATCACTAGGTTATGGCCATAGTCCTCATTGTTACTGATATAGTCACCTACATGTCTCACATGATATAACTTATGATCTCGATAGATCAGGGTAGACCCGAGGGAGGGGTCAGCCCCCGATTTTGTGATTTTCTACTATGATGCTAAATTTTTTAGAGGATTTTATGAAATGTGTCCCTAAAAAAGAAGGGTGACTTTTATAACAGAATTTTTTAATGAATTTTTAATGAGATTGATTTATGAGATGCTTAACCCCTTCGGGTTATTTTATACTGCAATTTTAATAAAGTGATTTAAATGCAGTAGCATGATGAGTTTTCCATGCCTTAATGATAAATTCATGAAAGGATTGTTTCTCATGATTTGGTTTACATGGCGTGAACTAATACATGATCTTGATTTAATTCATGTTAATGATGATTTTATGATTTTACATAAAATGCCATTGAGGCATAAGTTGCATGATTTCTATATGCACAAATAGTTTTATAAACTATGTCATTGATAAAATGCATGATTTTGTGTGTGAGATTTTAATGAAAAGAAATGGATTTAAGGGCATGGCATTATGAGCATGTAGATAGTGGAGCTATCTACTTACTTGCATAATTGCCTTACTGAACGTGTTGTTTGCTCATCCCCCTTATTTTTTCATCTTTTCAGAGCACTCGTAGTAGTTAGTGAGCGGCTAAGAACTTGCATCTTGGTATCCGCTGCTTCCCATCGAGATACAGGTATACACATTTGTATAGTTTCGTATCTAAATATGTAAATGCACAGTACTGTAAATGGATATGATGTCGGGGATGTAAGGTTATGTAAATACCATTGTATACATATTTAGTTAAATTCAAAGGATAGTAAATCCTTATATGTGAATGTGATTATGGAAATGGAATGGTAATTAGTGTGAGGGAGCTAACACCGAATCCTAGCCCAACTGTTAATAGAATGGTCACAATAAGAGGAAAGATAAGAATTAAATAATAAACGAAAAGTGAAAAATGAAAAATTTATAGGGATTTTTGGTAATTTGGGTAGTGACAAAACAAATTTGTGACAGCACGAAAACGTGAAAATTATGGCTAGTTATATATATATATATATATAGATAGATAGATTAACTTCCTACTCAAGATGTATTCCTCTGCAATGTTAGTTTACTTCTTATCTTATCGTTATTACTCTTTCTCATATTCGATTATACTTATATCATTTTCAACAAAAATCTGACAGCATAACCCCTTATATATATCTCTATCCTCCTGCAAATTTTCAAAGCAAATACAAATATTCGCAATCCAACAACTCAATATCCACAATTCAGTTGATTTTACTTTCTTTTCATCCACAAAGAATTCATGGATCTTTCAAACACCGACATTCCATTTAATCACATCACATAGTATAAAAAATGACCCACTTGTCCAATTTACATACATGTACGACTTGATTACATCTCATCTTAAACTTATATACAAGTGTCTGCACAACGTAAAGTGTCTGGATACAAAATGAATAATACATTGGGCGTGTACAAGCAATAGCCTGGAGAAACTCTCGACCACCAACCTATGTCACGTACGCGGCAGGTACGGGTACTTACTGTAGATAATTTGGGAGAAAGAAGGAAAGGGGGTGAGTTTCAACTAGCTCAGTAAGGAGTGCATTAATATTAAATATAATAATCAAAGCATAAATAAAATAATGGCACAATTTCGCATATTTAGAAACATGTGATTAAAATCACACAATCATCAAATCATCATCTCATTTTCACAATACATCACAGCTTAAAATAGTTATGGAGACTAGGCATTAATATCAACGTCATTAAGGCAACCATCACACCATCCTCAAACGAGGGCATCATCTGAAGAGGGAATACAATACCTGTGGTCACGACAAGGTTGTAGACTGGATCAGGGACATACAGTATTGGCTCAACGCTACCAAAGCATAGCCAACTTAACGCTACCAAAACGGAGTCATCTCATCGCTACCAAAGCGAAATCATCTCAACGCTATCAAAGTGAAGTTATGCATCGACGTGAAAACATCATGACAAATATATAAAAACATGCATGTCGGGGTCAAGGTCTAGTCTTATCCCAATTCTCGCTAAACCCGACCCCCAAGTTTCCCAGAATAGCGAGTTTCGAGCCCTTAGTCTCAAAAACGTGTCATTAGTATGCTGAAAATAGTTTTGCATTTCACGTAGAGCTCATAATAGTTTTGCTTTATAAATCTCATTCAAATATAGAAAATATTTGTACGTAAAACTTTAAAATCATTAAGCCGAGCTCAATACGGCGAAACGTGCACTCAAAGTAAGAAATCTTAGGTTAAACATTTTTCTCGGAAAATAAGCTCATTTTATAAAACATTTTTCATCCTATAAAAGCTTTTTCATAAGTAAAGAATACAAATGTTCAAAATAGTTGCATCCCTTACATCTTACATCTTGGGCAGTACAATATTGACGGGTCTCAGAATAGCCTTGATTTACGTGTCAAACCCCCGAGCTGCCCAAAATAGTAGTAAATCATCAACTAAGTGTTTAACTTCACAATGTTGACCAAGTTTGACTTTTTTGCCAACTTTGCCTATTTTTTCGGTTTTACCGATAAAATTTCGTTTTAAGCTATTTCATTAGTTTTCTTTTCATCAAATTTAAGGCTTATCAGCTTAATAGCTTAATATTTATCCTAGACTTCATTTAATCATTCAAAATACTCAAATTATTCAATTTTCACTCTTTCACGATTTTTCACTTAACCGAGCTATAAATCAAGTTTTTTCGGTATCGTTTTAACACTTAACAATCTTGAATCAAACCACATTTCACCATATCTATAAGAAACCTAGGCTGGCCGAAACTATAAGTGCCCATACAAATTATTTCATTCAATTCCATTTAACTAATAATCCTTAAAAATCATCAATTATGAACATATCTTATTATTTTCATCATTCATCAAATTTCTCTCACCTTTGACCAATGTTGACCACTCTTTTGATTCCCCAAATTATTCTTCAACTATAAATCATCAAGTTTATAACTTAGATTCACTCAAAATCATAAGAAAAACTAACTAGAATCATCAAAATCTCAACTTTCTCTTACCCATGAACAATGCAGTTTTGCCCTCTGATCTTCTCTCTAAGATTTCACCTAGCAAATGACCTTCATTGGGGCTGAAATTTTTATATATTGTAGAGGACTTGAAGAGGAAAATTTTACTCTTCTTGACCGTGGCCTGAATTTAGCCGAAAGTCGTCGGACAATTTCCACAAGTTTAGTTGCACAGTACCATTTGCGGTAAGGAAGAAAGGGGTGGTTCTCTTGGGTTTGGTCTCATTTCCAGATGATTCCAAGGGCCACTTAAAGCTTAATGAGTGCAGAAATAATATGAAGAGGATTGGAATTTTTGGGCTTTGGGATGGGCTTCAAATTGGGCCAACTTGGCTGGGTATACAGGCTGCCTGAAACAGAACAGCCCATTGTCCTGTTTCGAAAAATCCTTAAAAATTCGATCCAGCCCATTTTCCTCCAATTTTTCACTTCTCAAGTGTTCTAATATATCTCTAGTATCTCTTATAAAAATTTGGGGCCCACTTGTTTAAAAAAGTTTTTTCGATTGGGCCCATTTTATGCTACTTGGGCCATACCGATCAAAATCGCTTAAGGTTTTTCGGTCCACTTTAAAATTTCACTCGAACACTGAAACCTCATTATTTCTACTCCATCTTTATTCCTCATGTCAATTATGTCTTATGTGAATTTCTTATGGCCTCAGAATAATTTTTGTGAATTTCTAGAATTTATTCCTCTTATTAGGCCTATTTGCTCAGTTTAGGAGAAACTCAAGTTTCACTCACTTTTTTACCTCTAGCACTTTAGTTTCACTTTCCAATAATCAATTCATATTTTTAAATCATACTTTTGAAGAATTCTTAAACTTAGATTCTTACCTCGAAGTGTGTGCCTCGAGCTTTGTGCCACTATCTCGGGCTTCTCGAGCATTTTGGGCCCTACATGATAGTCACATAAGTCTTAGACCACTTGGGTTTCACAGAGAGGATGAGCTAAAGCTTTTAATGTTTTTCATATCCCTTATAGATGGTGTATTTCATTGCAGTATACACTTGATGAAAACATCTATGTGACTGTGGAGTGGGGCCACTCCTATGAAATTGTGACATAATTTTTAGAGCACTTACGAAATTATCGGGCGCACACATGGCCGATTAGTGCAAATAGCATTGAACAATAAATAATTGTTAAGGTATAGTGTGATTAATAAGACCTTTATTTTACAATAAAGAGTCACTCACTCAAGAAGCTAAACCATCACCAATTACTCTGTAAAATAAGTTTTATTATTTTAGATTTGGTTTATAGTCTAGAAGACACAAAATATAAAGAACTATACTCATAATTAACCCAACAAAATATTTTCTATTTTTTCAAAAGCCTTTTTGAAATAAATGAGGGCTTGTTGGATAGATTGGTATTTCTAAAACAAACTTTTATCCCACATTACTTAGACAAATAGTTTCTTAAATGCTTTATATATCAACATTTTTCTATGGGTATGTAAAGGACAAGCAAGAAAGGAGTGCCTCGCACGCACATGAGAAATGGGTTAAAAGCCCATTCGTGCTAAAAATCTAGTGATTGCCCCATCTACGCGAGAGATAGACGTAATTTAAGCCCTTTTTTACCTTTTTATTTAATTATTTTTTAGTATTTAATCTTTATCTTGAAACTAGTGTTTTAGCTTATCTAAACTTAAGCTCATTTGCGTTAAAAATCTAGTGATTAAGCCCTTTTTTACCTTTTTATTTAATTATTTTTTAGTATTTAATCTTTATCTTGAAACTAGTGTTTTAGCTTATCTAAACTTAAGCTCATTTGCGTTAAAAATCTAGTGATTGCCCCATCTACGCGAGAGATAGACGTAATTTAAGCCCTTTTTTACCTTTTTATTTAATTATTTTTTAGTATTTAATCTTTACCTTGAAACTAGTGTTTTAGCTTATCTAAACTTCTTAGAGCATATTTACTCCTGATTTAACTTAACGTTTACTTCTTGATTTTTTGTCAAATATTCTCTCCTGATTTTCTACTTATTTTTTGGTCAAATATTCTCATATGATTTTCTACTGTAATGTTCATTATTTTCCCTATAAATACAGGTTTATAGAAAGCTTTAAAAAAATAACTTCTTCACTTCTCACCTTCTCAGCTATCTCTGCTTCATTGCTTCCTTATGTTTTTCTTGCTGGGTTAATTATTCTTCCTTCTTTCTTTCATGATGTTCTTGTTCCCTCGGCAATCTCAGAAAAGCTTGTTGAATCTTGAGGGATTACACATGTTGGTGAAATAATCTTTAAGGACAGCAGCACACCTTAGATTTTTTTTTTTCTTATTGTTGTTTCCTTCTAACAACAATAAAGACCACAGTAGGCCAAGGAATCTTGTTCTCCTCTACTTCTACAGTTCAACTCAAGGCTTTTGTTGATTCTGATTTGGCTTTTTGTCTTAACAGTAAAAAATTTGTCACTGAGTTTTACATCTTCATTGGTGACTCTATTGTTTCTAAGAAATCCAAGAAACAATACACCATATCCAAGTCCTCAACTGAAGCAGCATATCATTCAATGGCTAATGCAACTTGTGAAATCCTTTAGCAACTATCTTTGGTTCAAGATTTGCATGTGGCATACTCCATACTCCAAACCAGCACTTCTTTTCTATGACAACCAAGCAGTTGTCCATATAGCATGAAATCATGTTTTTCACGAGCATACCAAACACATAAAGATTGATTGTCATTTGGTTCGTGAGAAGATTCCAACTGGAACTTAAGACAATGCATGTTACCTCACAAAACCAACTTGCAAATCTTTCTTACCTAACTTTTTTTCCTTCTCAGTTTCATTTTCTTCTTTCCAAGATGGGAGTTCCCAATATATACTCTCCATCTTAAGGAAGAGTATTAGAGTGCATTACCGTTATTAGTTACAGTTAGTTACAGTTTGCTGAAGTTAGTTAGTTAGCAATTAAGTCAACTAAGTCAGTTAGCCTAATTAATTACTGAAACTAGTATAAAATAACCATGTACTGAATTGAAGTCTCATTCTTCATTAGTGAATACACACAGTTTTCTAAATTCATCATTCTCTCCATTTCTGCATTCTAATCTATTTAAATATGTTAACCAGATAATATAATGTTATCCATGTAATAAACGTATTATTTTTTTTAGGGTACATAACCATATCATGTTTATTCAAAAGACTTTTAAGTAAATCGGGCCATTTTTTATATGGATCCATCTATCATAATCTTTCCTTTGCACAATATCCATCAATACATTGGAGTTTTCCTCTAGATCCCAAGCTTGGGTTTCGCTTTCGGGCTCAAAAGCCTCACCTTTAGAACAGCCCACTTCAAATATATTTCGGCAAGGGCATGGAAAGACCAACTCGCACCATTTCATTCATGTAATCTCCTTGTATGTTCTTAATTACTTTTCAAAGAATTTATAAATTTTGGTGAACTTGTTATTTAGTGAATTCGAATAATATTTTAAATTTCATATCTACTTGATTGTAATTATAACTCTTTTATATTTACAAAATATTTATATTTTTTTAATTAAAATTAAAGCTTTTTTGTTAGATTAAAATTGATGTTTAGAATAAAAAATAACTCATATCCATGAAGAATAATTAAGAAAATAAAGTTTTGTTTATTTTATCTTATTTAATAAAAACAGAAGAGAGTTTGGATCCACCAAATGCATTCTTGTTTTTAGTTTTATGCTTTGAACCAGAGAGCTTATGTAAATGATTATAACCACGTAACTAAAAGCGATTAGCAAAAAAAAAAAATTACAGTAATTGTATTTTGCTTAATATAAATTTTAAGTAATTTTAAAAAGCCCATTTAAATTTCAAATCATTTTGGGATTAGGTTGATTAGATTTCATTATTAGTATATTGACTTTTAAAATTATATAGATTGAACTTAATTTACGCCTTTGAATTGGTCAAACCAATTTTTTTTTAAGTTTAAAACATCACAAGATTACTAACTTTTACATCTCTCAAATGCAACTCCCTAATGAATCAAAAAAAGACAATTTGTCGGCATAGTATTAATTTGCTTTAATTATTTACAGATTATGATGATTCATGGATCAAATCAAGAAATTCCTTGTTTGAAAAATGGAAGTAGTTAGAGAGCTCCAATCAAATGAAAAACCCCTAACCACATATGCACTTGATTATGCTTCAAAGACAATTTGTGAAGGGAAAAGGTTAAAAAATCATTGTATACACGGAGATATCTCCTAATTTAAAATTAAGTGCAAGCGTTTACTTTATGAGCTTTTAACAATATTAGATTTAATAATTTTGAATACTATCCATAAAATAATATAAAAAAAAATATAAAGATGATACGATTTAAATATTTGTAAAATTTATATATGAATATAATAAAAGTAAAAATAAATAAATTTTGGATTAAATAGTCAAATATGTCATTTGCTTTTGCACAAAATGAATATAAATCTTTAATGTTTTATTGTACTGAAATCAGTTCATAAATTTTTATTTTCCTATAAATAAAACCTCAATCTTTTCAAAATCATGCAATTAAATCTAAAATTGTTAAATGAAATTATCTTTCGTTAGTATTACACATGTGGCATGTCAAGTGGCAACCAACTAAGCTATCCACGTAGGATGTCCACACGACAATTAGTGTCATTTAACAAATTTGAATTTAATTGTATAATTTTACAAAATTGAAGATTTATTTATAATAAAATAAATATTTATTAAGTGATTTTTCTTGTAATAAAATGTTGAAAGTTTAAATAAATTTTATACAAAAAATTGTAGATACATTTTATTATTAAGCTTAAATTTTATGCTTAATGCATCATCATAAATTTTTTATATTTTATATGATATAATTATAATTTTACATTACACAAATATAGATATAAATGTATACTAAAATTCACAGGTCTAAACAACAGCCATATCCGCTTAAAATGCATTATGATTTTCTTTCGAGTTCATGATCATAATTATGGGTTGGACAGGCAGTGCTGTTAAGTCACATGGAGATGCCAACAAATGTTAGAAAATAGTTATGATGGGCTCATGTGTTAGTCCAAACTGAATAGACCCATTAGAAGAATAGGATGTGAATCCATGCAACCACTTGTAATCAATTTCAATTAATAATCACTTTTAAAGTCCTTGTTACTATGATTAATCAACTGAAACGGCTTAAATTTAATAGTAAGTTAATAACAATCCTTTTCTTCATCATGAATCCACGATTCAAAAAAAAAAAAAAAGTTCCATATTAATATTTTGAAGAGAATTTAGATGAGTTTTTTTTTTTTTTAGCTTTAAATATTTTGTAAAGTTTTTCGTTAAAAATTTATTAAATAAAACCATAGATTGATACAGATTTAATGTGAATTTTAATAATATTTAAAAAAATTAATTAAAAAATAACATTTTACTCACAAGTTTTGACCGATGGACGAAAATCTAATAAGAACTTTCGATAAATAAAATAGATACTTTTAATTAAATATCAAAATATTTTTGAATTATTTAAAATTTTTGCATACTTTTATATAATATATCTAACAAAGTTTTTTCAATTTATTATTTTGAATGTTTAAGTTTAGCTTTTAAATTAGTTTTTAATAGAGAATCTCACGAAGTTGATTTAAAGAATTTTATTTGTCTTACCAAAAAAAAGAAAAGAATTTTATTTAAGTCTTGTTCTATTTTTTTTTTAATTTATGAATTATTGATTAAAGTAAAGATATTTTGGAATTGAGATAGGGATCCTAAGTTTGACTCATAATTGTTTGAAAAAAAGAAGAAGATAAAAATGGAATGGGACCATGAAAACTTGAAAGGAGGAGGAAAATTTTGATGAAATAACAGAGTAGATGCTTTATTGGTTCAAAAGGATCATATTTTTATTTTTAAAATTTAAACTAATTTTTTATATATTACATTTATTACCTTGTCATGTTGACGTGTCACTCTTTAAAGAGTTTTTTTTTTTTTTTGAAAATTAATATTGATAGTATTGAATTTTGAGTAACAACTTTTTTTGTTGAACAGTTAAATAAAAATTATGGTATGTAAGCTTTGGATAAAAATCTAAATAATTCTATTTTTTAATCCTCAATTATTAAAAAAAAACAATTTCCTCGTCTGTTTTGTATGATTTTTTTATTTTATTTTGTCCCACACATTTAGCATTATCCTTAGATTTTTCTGATACAAGAGGGAGCAAATGATCAAAATCCTAGGCCAAACAGACAAGCAATAAACCCAGCAAAATCATTAAGAGGAAGATTCCTGAGATCTAGCTATACAATAAATGATCCCTGGGAAGGAATTTAAACATTCAAGAGTTTAACAAATTCAGTAGTGTTGAATGCCTTTGTTTAGTTCCAAAAGTACAATTTCTATTCGAAAAAAGGGCAGACCTTAATTGCCAGAGAAGAAACTGGCAATAATTGAGACAAAACTTATTTCTTATTACTCAAAAATTACAAATTACTCTATAAACGTGAGAATCTTCAATAATAAAGGTTAGAGAAGGTTTTTTTTTTTCCCTAAAAGAGATCGATGTTTGGTGGGACAAATAATTGTAAAGTGTGTAGGATAAACTCGAGTTGATTCAAAAACTTGAGTTAGATGTTTGATTCAATCTAAAATAAAATTAATTTTTTAAAGTTGGAACTCAATTCAATAAAACATTTGAATTGTTCAAACTCGACTTTATACATACGATTTTTTATTTTTTTAATTATACATTACAAAGATAAAATGATAAATTAAAAATCAAATATTAAAAATATATATTAAATAAAAACTCGATTAAACTGATAAATTGTTCAAATTGAACATTAAAATATTTAAATTTTATTAAATTCATTATTTAAATAACTTAAACTTTAATTTAACTTGAATTAAATAAATCAAATTTAAATAATTATACAATCAACTTACTTACTAATAACCTAATCATAATTGCTACTTGTTACGTGCCGACTTTTAATTAGAGAAGATTAAATCAGCGATGAGACTCTTTATCTTATAAGTAGATCACCATGGGCCCAAATAATTATCACGGGTTCTGACGATAGAGTGCACTAAATGAAAAAGATCACAACCTCCACATTATGCAGCTTTTGCACAGTCCCCTCAAAGATTTCCCACAACCCAAAAGTTGTATGGGACAAGTTGTATTGGTCCTCTTGTGTCGTATTACTTTTTATATGTTCCATTCTTTGCTTTTGCCTTTGAAACTTGTAAGCATCCTTGGAAACAAAACCAGTTTTCCTCATTTCATTATGCGGAGATACAAGTCTTCTAGCAGTTTGGTTGATAACTGAGACTTGAGTAAGCTGTTCCAACCTATGAGAATTGACAAAAGGGTGTTCAGAACTCACCGCACTTAGAGTAAAATTATTTTTATACTTTTATTTTTAATTTTTTTTAATAATTATTTTTATATTTTAATTTTACCAAAATCCATATAATCGTGCATTTAAATTGATTCAAACTGATTATTGTACCGCGGTGAAATTAAATTAAAGTTTATTGTCTCACTTCATGTGTATTGGATTACATATGTTCTACCGAGTTGGTGTAAGAGTGATGCTTTGGGCATTGGAAGAAGGTATTGTTTGATGTTAAAATTGAATAGCTATAAGCCTTCTTCTGGTCATTGTTATTCCAGAAATAATCATGCTCAACGTTGAGAGAAACGCTCATTTTTATATGCATCTTACATCATTAATTTGAGATGGTTTTACAAGCAATATACATTAATAGAGTAATATACATGCGTTATGTTCGGTGTATAGGATGAACAATAAAATAAGATAATTATCATTCTATCTTATATTTTATGTACACAAGAAATGATTGAATTGTAAAGAGGATTAATCATCATCTTTAGTATAAGATGATTCAATCTTCTCTAAAAGATAATAATTATTTTTAATTATATGTGATTAAGTGATAGATATTCATGTTTTAACACTAAAGTTTCATTTAAAAAATTAACTTACACTTTTGATAAAATAACAAAGGTCATTGATTAATTGGTGTTTCTAAATTATTTTTTCCTTTTTTTTTCAAATAATTTATATTAATTAATTAATCAATTACTATTGTCATCTTATTAAAGGTTTAAATTAATTTTTAAATGTAAACATAGGATTAAAACATAAGTTTTTTTGGGATCCAGACAAAAGACCCTAACATTGATTTGCCAAATAAAACCATGCACATAAAAAACATCTTAATATATATAATAACATAGTTGGTGCTACTAAAGTTAATGGAGAAATATCACGGTTTAGTTCATCTTATAGTAGGTAAGGTATTAGTAACATTTGTATTATATATTATGATATTTATATGTATCTATTTATTTTTATTTGGCACGTGATTATTAATGTTTTTTGTCTTCTTGGTTTTTCTAAGAAGTAACTTGGATATAAGGTTATAATGAAAAATCAACCCAAAGCCGATTTGTGTTATCTTAAGGAGTTAATGTGTTAAAAAACATTTCGAATGCTACCATGAAATTATTGGCACTTATGTAATCAATAAATTACAATGAACTTCAATAGATTCATTGCAACATTAGAGATGTTTTCTAAACAAAATTCCTTGAAGTAATAGAGAACATTTTGGGGGCTTTTTGACTATAACCTTAAATCTAAGTTACTTATTATAAAAACCGAGCAAACAAAAACTCTTAAAAATTATATGCTAATTAAAAAGAAATAGATGCATATAAACAATATCATAATATATAATATAAATGTGATTAATAACTCGTCTATTATAATGAATTAAATCACAATCTTCTTCCAAGAAATTTGACAAAAAGCTATTACAACCATCCTCAACCGTCATCCCAGCAAGTACGAAGTTTTGTTAATTAAATTAATCTAATTTTATTCATTATATTATTAGATCTCTTGTTACTTGTTTTCCTAAAAAGTTTTATACTCTAATTGATTATTTTTGAAATTTAATTGTTGTTGAAATGATCCAATTGTTCTTTTATTTATAAATTGATCAGGTTGATATCTGAACTAAAATTAGGTTTTATTTATTTTTTTTAATTGTTGCCGGTTAGTGATGAAGTTTAAGGGAGAATGCGTACTTTACTTTTGCACATTATATCTGTGTTCAAAACAGTTACATGCATGTTAAGGAAATGTGATTTTGATCGATTAATGTTATTATTATCACACTTATTTAATGATATATGTTTGATGAAATTTTATTTTTGCTAATTTTTTTTGAATTTTTTAGTTTTGCTTATTTTAATTTGTTAATGAAATTAAACAAGTAAATGATAAATTAATAATTATTTGTTAATTGTTGATATATAACCAAAAAAGATTACGATTTTAAATTTTGTCGAATTAATGAAAGAAAGGAATACGATTTTCCCCTCATCATAGTCTAATATAATAGACTATACTAAGATCATAACTGTAATTCATTATTATAGATTATACCATGATCATAGTCGTAGTCTAATTAATATCATGCATTAACTACCAATGAGGCATTGATTTAGTGGTAAAGAGGAGGCCTGAGGAATTTAAGGTTTCAGGTTTGATTTTCATACTTATCAATTTACGGAATGTAATATATTAATTGTGATTGCAACTTCTAATAAAAATTTCCTGTTAAAAAATTATCATTTATTAGACTCGATTTTTCTAACTGTAGCTTATGTTATCTGATAAAAGACTACGATTAGAATAACATAATCTTTTATGATTTTTTTTTCTAGTAGTGTTCTACTCATATATCCATAAATAAATCACAATATTTCTTACAATTTGTACATTTAACAAAATCATATTGGACAAAAATTTCATATTTAAAAATAATACATATTTTAAAATTCTGAAGCAAATCAATACATGCTTGATTGACATAATAATAAATAACAAAGTATGTATTTGTATTAGGAACAACATAGCCAAAAGTTTGTGTTCTTATACAGCATATTAAAATTAAATGACATTAAGTCTACTTGCCGTAGTTGTTAAAGGAATAGTCTTGCAACATACACAAAACACACTCATTTTGTTATGTATCTTCTGGTCTTTTTCTATTTTATCATAATAGTGACACAAGAAATATATCGATTAGGGGTAATTTAACTGGGAGGTAGGATTAAAAAAATTATCATTAAAAATATATATTTTTTAATAAAATAATAAAAATATTTGATATCAAAGATAAAAGAATAATTTGCCTTTCAACTTTTTTATCCTATTATTACTATTTGCAATCGATCTCTCCTCTGATACGCTGATTTCATTTTCAACCATAAAGGAAAGGAAAGGATTGAGAATCCTTTATTTTCGTCAAATGTCTCATTTTCAATTTGCCTCAATTTGAAAAAAAAAAGAAAAAAAAAAGCAAGGGAATGCAAAATGAATAAATTTTTTTATTTGCAAAATGACTTTTACTCCCTTAGTGTTTTTTTTTTTAATTTTTAAATAAAATCATTATAATCTTTGTCTTTTACAGTTCATTCATCACTTTGTTTTTTATTCTAATTTCTATTTGTGTCACAAATCGGATTGTCATTTTATTATTATTTCAAAAATATAAGTTTATTATTTTCAAGAATTGTTGCTTAAGTGCACTGTAATATGTTAACTGTAATATAGCAACCACTTGGACAAGGTGGAGACAAAAGATAAAATGCCTTAGCATATGCTGAAGTTTTATTGTAAATTAAATAGTATTGAGTATAAATTATTATTTGATTTAAACTCATGTGATGCATAGTAACAATTCTAATTTATAATATTTTTAAAAAATAGAATAAAATTATAAAAATTATTTTGAAATACATGTTAAATAAAGTATTAAAAAAACTTGAAGCATATATGAAATACACAAATAAAAAACAATTTGAAGTCAAATACTACTTAGAAAAAAATAGAAAAAATTAAATATAATAAATATTAAATATTAAATAAATCCACGAATAGCTACAATATTAATGAGAGACTTTCAATAATCAAAATTTAGTTTAGTAATTGTTAATCCTCCTTAGGAAGGATTAAATTCAAGATTCGATTCCCCTTCTCCACTTGTACCTCCTAACAACCAAAAAAAATGAAAGCGATTCTTACATTAATCATTAATATATTATCAGTTAATATTTCATATTTGAAATTGATTTATTTAAAATTTAAATTTAAATGATTCCAAATTAATCTCTTAAAATTAATTAGAGTTGAAAACTCTATTTTTTAAGATTTTGAAAAAAAAAACTTTATTTATAATAGTCTCAAATATGAAAAGGTAAGTAAAGTAAAATTTTAAATAAAAATAAAAGTAATTTATTATTTGAATTTACTTAAATTCAAATAAATTCAAAATAATTAAATAAAACTATTTATGACTAGTTTGGATGAGCGGTGAAATTAATTTTGATGAGATTGAAAAAATGAAATGACCATTAAAGTTTAATAGAATAATAAAAAATAAAGTAGAGGTAGAGGAAATTTTACCCGTCCCCTTTTGTCTAAACTAAGTTTTAATCTGATATAAATTTTAAAAAATAAATTATAATTCATATGGATATTTTCTTTTTTTTTTTTAAACCAAAATATGATTAAGCAAATGAATAAACAAAATATTTAAAAGAATAAATCCGAAGAAATAATGAAAGGAAAATTAAAAAAGACATAGAAATTTAATTCAATGCTAAAATTAAACGGATTTAAATACCTAGTTTTAATTTTTTAATAAAAGATTTAAAACTTTAGGATAATTCAGATTAAAATCAATGGATTTTTTTAATTTAAAAGTAACTTAATAAGTGATAAAAAAATTAAATTTTGAGATAAATTTTATTTGATTTAAATGAAGATAAAGCAGTTAAAATCTATTTTTTTAATTTCAAATAGTTTAAAAATTAAATAATTAATTGAATATGATTATTTTCTAAAAAATTAAATTAATTTCTTATTCTAAGTAAAGCTATCCACGTAGAATAATTTCCTTTTAGTTAAAAGTTTTAGCTTTTATTATTAATATAAGATATATGATTATTATCAAAAACTGAATCTTATAGAAATTAAAAGCGAACCTTGAATGAATGATTAGATGACTCCTAGTGGGCATTTTATATTTTAACGATGAAAAAGAAAATTCATCCTACCAAACATGCTACAAGTATATATGAAATATGTATGTCTTTCTCTTTTAAAAAAGTGTATCAAATTAAAAAATTTATACCGGAATTAGTTATTTCTATAAATATGTTTTTAATGTATATAGAGAACTGCAATAGTTATATATTGATAAAAGATGTGTAAAGAAATTAATAAATGATAAGTGATTTTTTTTAATTTTAATATATAAATATAGATGTTATATTTTAGAACTTGAAATAAATTACTGATTTATTTTGTAATTTTAGTATAGATAGTTCTTATCCTTTAGAGAATTGAAAAAAATTATTATTTTTTATTTATAATATTACACGTGTCAAATATTTAGATTATCCACATAGAATGTTTTCCTTATTGTAAAAAATTTTGGATTTTATATATTTATATATAAGATTATATAAGATAATTTATGAAAGAAATATTAGGCTTTACCTAATAAGAAGTAAAGAAAGGATAAGAAAGAAAAATTTGTTAATCAAATAGTTAAGTTACAAAAGTAGGAAAATAGTTATAAAACTTAACAAATTTCTGTCTTTGCTTCTTTTCATTATTTCTACCGAGTTAAACCTTAAAGAGGGTTTTTATATAGTTTTTATATTTCATTAAAAAAAGATTAATTTGATATATTATATGTTATTTTATAAAATAATTTTATAAATAGAAAAAAATATTATAATGAATCGTTTTTTTTTTACTCTTTAATCAAATAATAGCTGTTAGAGTTTTTTTTGGTTTTATTAAGATTTAATATTCATATATATTCTCAATTTTTTATATAAAATAGAAATAAATCTTTAACAGTTAATTTTACCTTATAAACTTCACGCCTTTTAAAATAATACAATTAAGTCTAAATCAATTATAAAATTTTGAAATAAATAAAAAGCTTAAGGCTTAGATTTTATTTATTCTATTTAATAACATTATTTTAAAAGTGTGACGGTTTATTTATAGTAAAAATAAGAGTTTATGAATTTTTATAATAAAATTAAAAGTTGTGAGTTTATATCCATTTTGTATAAAATGTTAATAATATATTTAGCTATCAAGTCTTTATTAATTTTAAATATTTAAAAAGAGTTACATGTATTAAAAAAAAAAAAACTTTTTTTTTCATTTTTTTACTAGTATCTATAATTTGACTTAGAATAATTTTTTTAGATAATATCACAGGAATAATAAAAAAAATTAAATATTTACCTTGATTAATAATATTATCATCATCATCACGTAGGTCACATATTATTTTCTAGCATTTGATAGTGTATCCTGCGAATTTCCACTTTATTAGTCTCTTTTGAAAATCTTCAGTCTTCTCTATCGATACCTGACCTCCCCTTTTGCCCTGAAATTCCACCTTCTGCAACAGCCCAAAAGCTTTTCTAGAAGTGAACCCCACATCGTTGAAGTTGCAATCTATTTCCATTCCCCACTTTCTTTTTGGCTCCGACCAATGTTACGCCCCAAACCATCCACCTCCATGCAGTCTTTTAAACCATAAAAGAATACTGTGAAAGCTAAACATCAGCCTTTTGAAATTCAATATTCCCAAAAGAAATACATACATTTCTAAGACCACATTTTTTAAAGTGGGTGCTTATGTATGTGGCAAAGAAAGGAAAGAGTGTTGATAATTCTCTGAGAAAGAGTGAGTCTACACTAATGAGTATGCCGGTTCCTGGAGGAACTGCTGCAACTGAGCCTGTCATCTTATCATAACAACATTGACAACGCTTTCGACCATAGTGCTACACTGTTCTTGCTGTGGTGCTATACTACTGCTACCGCTACGCCTTATAGTCCTCTCCACCAACTGCAGACTCAGAGCTTCAAGAGCATAAGAGAGGATTTCCCAGTCTTTCAGTTCAGGCCGTGTTTTCTTGAGCTTTCAGTATTAGAAGAACAATGCAAGCCCTGGCCGTGAAGCTGGTTCCTTTCAACATGTGTATAGGTCTTGTCATGCTTGTGCTACCATTTGTCAGCTCATCTCAAGAACATGTGCAATCCATTGGCAGCCATACAAACAATACGGTACTCGTGTCCTTAACTTAATAAGCAATTTATGATTAATGGAGCTTAATGCACTGTTGTAATTTGTAAGATTACACCTTCTTAATCACAAACTGTGAAGCCTGAGAATGTAATTCAATTTCTTTTTCTGGTTTTGGGTTTATACAGGTGAGTCACAAACTGATGTTTGAGATTACACTACATGGATTCCTCCATTGGGCATCAATGGGGTTTCTGATGCCTGTTGGGATACTTGCTATCAGAATGTCAAATAGAGAAGAATGTGGAAGAAGACTTAAAATTCTTTTCTATGTTCATGCAGTTTCACAGGCAAGTTCATCTTTACTGTTACTGTTACATCAATGTCTCCCAATAATATATCCGGATTAACTACTATAACAGCCTTTCTACATAGGTTATTATTTCTGTTTCTCTCACTTGATTAATGGTATCTCTACAGAGTTGGAAAATGATAGCAACAAAGCTTTTCTTAACGAAGGTTGACACTTGCAACCTATCCTTTAGCTTTAATAATGATAATGAAAGAGAAACTAAAGATGTTTCCAGGTTTGGCAATATTTTACATATATAGCCCATAGTTTCTTAATAACTAACTAACGCCAAGCAAGTTTTTTTTGTCTTTCAATTTTATCAAAGGAGATTATCATTAATGCTTGAGAGGCAAGAAAAGGCCAATTAGCAGTTCATGGATTGTCAATCTGATGCTGTTGTAATTATTATTGTGTGGGGTGTTGCACTGATATAAACACAGATCAGAAGGATAGGATACCTTAAGACTTAAGACACATTAAACTAATAGTTCTTCTGTCAGGATACTAATTAATTCTGATATTTACTAGTAAATGACAATTGTCAAGTATCTTTCATGTATTGAACAGTTAATTTTGTTCAGCAGATACTTGCTGTACTTCTTGCAACAGCTGGAGCAATAATATCTATTAAAAACTTCGATAACTCCTTCAACAATCATCATCAAAGACTAGGGGTAGCTTTATATGGTATCATATGGTTGCAAGCCTTGACCGGGGTTTTACGTCCATGGAGGTAAAGCATCATCAGTCTATGCACATGCATTCTGCACTGCACTGGCACACTTGTGCACAAACAATCATTTCCCACCGGTTCCAATGAATCAAGCCATTTCCAAACCCTCAAACTGCAACTTATCTGATGAATACTGGTTCAGTTTCTGGGTTTTTTTCGACATTTTTTTATCTTCATCTCTTTTTTCTCCCATTTCATCCTTGGATTAGTTGTAATGCTATGAATGCCATTTCCTTAAGAAGCATGAAGCTTCAGCATATATTGAGCATAATACTTAGTCTACAGGGGATCCAAGGGAAGAAGTGCATGGTTTTTCGCACACTGGTTGCTAGGAACTACGGTATCTATTTTAGGTGTAATCACCATTTACACTGGATTGGGAGCATTTCACGAAAAAACATCAAGAAGCATAAAGATTTGGACCATGACTTTCACTGCTGAGATCTCTTTGATTGTTTTCGTTTACCTGTTTCAAGACAAAAGGTTGTATATACAAAAGCAAGGAGTGATTTTGGGACATGAACCAGTAAGACCTACAGAACAAGATATTTCATCCAGAGAGAAGCCAATGGAATCAGCTAGTGAGAACTGTTGAAAAACATGTTATCAGTGACTTAATTAATTACGAAAAATTGAGTAATTCTTTTCATCTTTTATTTTTATTTTTTGGATTTTCTTCTTTAGAAGGATTGGTCTTTAGACCACAATAAGCCTTGTATACAGAAACTTCTATTGGTTGGCTTAATTGAGGGTGTTTTGCTGTTCCTTCTTTCTGATCCTTTTGCTTCCCCAGCCCCCTCTATTTCCTGTTTCCGTCTTCTTCCTTTTTTTTTTTTAATAAATCTATAACAGGGAAATAACAGCGGGCAAAGTTAAGTTGGATTTTCAATATGATCTGATCATGGTGAAGTCCTATAGCCATCACGGCATCATCACCATTATCAAAGGCAATGGCCTGGAAATGGTGAAAGTAAAGAAAAGGCAAGGATTTAGATTTTCCAAACAAACTAAGAACAACTTCAGTAGAAGAGTACAGAACATCAGCTCTAGGGATCTAAATCTGAGAGGGAGAATTATACAACAGTCAAGTTGTAGAATATTCCAACAACAGGCCCAGGATTTAACATCATATTTCTTGACCGCCAACTATCGCAGTTACAAAAATAAGTAATGAATTAGAGCAAATGGTTTTTACTATAAATTTCCAACAGGTAAATAAGGGGAAAAAGGAGGATAATGAGGCATGTGTTGCCAACAGGTTGCAAAATATAGTAAATGGAGCAATCAGCTGACTTAAGAAAACAAGTATTTAACTAAGCTTTGTTCTCATCCTCTTAGATGGTGAAAGGACACCGGAGAGCAAGTATAATTATGGATTTAGGTAAAAGTTGAGCATTTAACATCAACAGATGCAGTCCCTGGTGAAGCAAAACTGACATTACATTTATCCAACCAAAGTGAAATTGTTGGTGTCAGTCAGAAAACATGATTTCAAAAGTTGAACAAAACAAAAGATGCCTGCCGTTTCAAAACCATATGGAAATTCTATGGGAAATGGGATCCTCCACACCCCAAAAGTCAAGCTTGTTGAGGTGTCTGTTACCACCTAGTCTAAAAGTTTCTTATGAGGCTTTTAAGGGTCTCATCTGCTATGATTTCAGTAGCTTTGAAAACTTAAGAAAAAAAAAGTACATATTTTTATGGGAAACTTTCAGATTATGGTATGGTCATGAGAAATATAATACTCTCATGTTTTAGGTCAGTGTTTACCGCTAGTGCTTAACAAATAACCACCCACTTATTTCCTTAGCTACAAATTTTATGATATAGTAACATCTATCCTGCTATGAAAACTATGAGAAAATCAAATAACTTGACTAGTAGGAATCTTTTATCAGATTTGGTATGACATCCAAGATTTTGTCTTTCCTATCAATACTAGAGTTAAGGAACTCCTTTTTTAAGGTAAGGTCTGCCTAACATCTAGCTAAGAATGACTATGTTAGTCATAGCACTTTTGAAATCATTTGAAGCACCACAGAATTGTGTAAATGTCTGCAATTGTTGTGAATTGTTTTAACTGCATAAAATTTTGGCAATTAACCGAGATTCCTGGTATGTTATTATGTAACTCTTCCTGTCACCTATCTAACCTTCTTATTTACATTTTGTGTTCTCTTAATCCCTCTCCCTTTTATCTGCAAACGACTATTTCCTATTCTTAGTTCAGTTAAATTGAATCATAAATTATGTTTTCGTTCATCTGTTCAGTGTTTCTTACAGATAATGTATGCGTAAAGAGTAAAGACACATAATTACTAGGATCATTGACCACATGCTTTCAAGGAATTAATGTATTACTGCATAATTTGTATGCAATGGAATATGGATATAACAGATTAACTCCACAGCAACTCCCAATAACTCAATCAAAAGAGATGAGCCTAGGTGGCAAACAGCATTCTTCCAATGATAAATCCTATGCCTCCATTCTCCATTGATGCTTAAATCAATACTCTCCTCACTCTCATCCCTCCTTCCCACCAGGGAATAGAGGGA
This sequence comes from Firmiana major, assembly GCA_033439115.1. Lineage (NCBI taxonomy): Eukaryota > Viridiplantae > Streptophyta > Magnoliopsida > Malvales > Malvaceae > Firmiana > Firmiana major. The sequence continues at coordinate 14,456,210 of CM065911.1, read as the reverse complement.
GAAGTAAGGAGTTGAGGAGAATGTGTTCAATAAAATGCCATTTCATGTCATCCACATCAACACAGGAATGACAGTGCATATATGAAAAAGCTCTTAACAACTGTATTGACAAGGAGATCTTACTTTTGTTATTTTGGGAAAAGGCAATATACTGATGATACAGAAATGTCTCTTCTTTAAAGGAATATGAAGGTCAGAATTTTAGAAATTTTCGGCAATTATCCTTCTATGCAAGGATTAATTTAAAACAACATTGCGGAAATTGATCCACAGCCATAGAGTTAATGAACTTGCATAGCAAATAAATATTTTGCAGGATAACTAAAAGATTGATTAGACAAAACAAAAAATGAAAAGAAAAGACATTATGTAACCAGCTGCACTTAATTCAGATTGGTGTAACCCACGCACATATTTCTATTTACTTTGAGAAATTGTATATCATGGAAAAAGCTGCACATAACCTGTTAATATAGCAATCCCTAATATTATAAAAGGCGGAACAATTATAAATGCTCCAACTGTTCCAAAGAAAACTGAATCATTCCTCTGAGAAACTTCATCCAAGTATGCTTGTCTCCTGATATTTCTCTTCTGTGAGATGGTTAAAAACTTTGGACTAACCTTCTTCAAATTTTTACCCAACGGAATAGTGAAATCATCGTCTCTATCCCCAACCAATTGCACAAGCTGCTCACGAATTGTGAGTTTCCCATAGCTGCCATCACTCTCATATCCTGGTCCTAAAAAATAAATGAATATTCACTTAATTTTGCAAATTGTATTGTTTTTCCATCTAGTCTTTTTTCAGAGAAAGAAATGTATAATCATCTGCATTTATCTAGGGATAAGATTCACATACCATCGACAGCAGAGCTAGCAGTACTTAGTTGTTCCAAAAGATCCAGTTGCGTGCGTGCAGAAGACAAAGAACCTTAACAAAAATGTCAAAAGTATATAGAAAATGAGCAGTCTAAATGATTATTGAATCTCAATAGATGCCTAAAAATTTCACCAGCATCTCATGTAGTTAAACAATATGTTAAGAAATTCAATGTAGCTTATGATCATTTCAAAGGAAGCAAAATACTCGAGATTCAATGTTCTATGTTTAACAAGAAAAACTGGTGCCGTGACACCTAGCCAGAAGGTGTAAGGCATGGAGAGCAACAGAAAGCTATTTATGGTGCTACCTTTATGCTCAACAGGATCGTGTATTTTCTATACAGGAATTCAAGCACAAAACAATAAACCTATCCATCAATTGTGAATTCTCTACCACAATATAAAAACTTATCTTCACAAAAAAAGAATCTCAATTATAAGAAAATTTCCCAACTCCACAAAAACAAGAAAGCACTGGCGAAGATCCTATAAAAAAATCCTTACTCAGCTATAAAAGAAACATCTACTGTAGTGATTCCTCTGCCTAGGAGCTAATAGAATCCATAACATGCGATTATTCAAATAAAATCAGCACAACAGGTCTGCTTTGATACGGGACAAAAGGGTGTATATTTTTACAGTTTGGGAAAAATACCGCAAGGAACCATCATATTCTTAGGCAAGAGAGACCCAAGTTGGATGGAGTTCTAAATACTAAAATCTTAACTTCAATATATAGCAGAAGTAATGTTATTCCAATAACAAATCATGGTTTCTCAATCACATATTAAGTGAATTCGATTAAACCAAAAGGTAGAGGCAAAATTAATATAGTCTAACACTCTAATAAGCATGCATACCTTTCTCAAGTACAAATGTAAAACCAAACCCCACAAAAGAATTCAATGAAAGTTCATTGCAGCTAAGACGAACTTATAATCTAAGCTAATAAAATCAAAGAGGTAACGTACCAGAGAAAGAAGCAGGAGGATCTTCCTCTTTGATTCTCCCTTCTTTTCCTTCTGACTGAGCGAATGTTTTACAAGAACTAGAAGAAGTGATGAGCTTGAAAGGGTGTTTTTGTGTTGTGTAAAGCATATTAGAGCAGGGTTTTGGGTTAAGAGAAGCAGCCGTGAAGTATAAAGCCATGACCAAATTTATTTGAAGGTTTTGTGGAGAAAGACTGATGGGAGCTTTGAAGCAGGTTTCATTTTAGTTCGGTAGCCTAGATTCTGTTGCCTCAGTTGCCAGTTTCAAGTTCCTGTTGCTGAAGTGAGCTCCACCACATGTTATATGAGAGGTCTTTAAGGAACGCGTGTGGCTTTTCAATGAGACCCGGCGCCACCACATGTTCGAAAACCATTTGCCAACGCATTCAGATCCATGCATCAAGAAGAATAGAGATAATTTCGGGTTTTATGGTGATTTCGGACACCGGGTGGAATTGATTCTAGAATATATATATATATATATATATATATATATATATTTATATATATTTAATAAAATAATAAAAAATTAAAATTATATATATATATTTTTAATAAAATAATAAAAAATTAAAATTAAAAGTAAAAAGATAAATTTGTTTTTTTTTTATTTTATCCTTTATGATTTGGCACACTAGTTGCATCGTCATGTTGCTAATTAACGTGCCAAACAATCTCGTAATATTTAAATATATTTTTAATTTTTTATACATAATATATATAAGTTTTTAATATTTAATTTTATTATAAAAATTTATAAAATTTTACTTTATTGTAAATAAATTTTAATTTTGTTTAAATAATATAATTAAGTAAAATAAATAAAAGTTGAAATCTTTTAAATAAAAGTTTATAAAAATTTGAAATTACTTGTGTTATTTTGAAAAATTAAAATTTTATATAGTAAAATAAAAGTTAAATGTTTATATTCAATTTGTATCAAAGATTGAAAATATATTTAATTATTGAGCTTGTTTGGCCTAAGAATGAAACAAGAGCTGATTGTGAAAATGTCAAGAGTGAGAGAGAAAGAATAGAGAAAAATGAGAATATGATGGAGATGGTAAGGTCTATTTTGAAAGCGTTTTAGATCGAATCCCTTTCTCTATAGCTAGGAAGACCTTTCATACAAGAATTGATGTAGCCCAAAATGTTGGATCCACGTGTTTATCCCTTAATACATGGGTCTTACATGGTTTGGCTACAATTGGTCGATCTTTACGACCTGTGGCCACGTAGGATAATGGGTGACGTCCAAGTTAGATGTTCATGCTTAGCTCCCTCGTGACTCCTTTAGTCTTAAGGTGGCAGCCCGTAAAGAGGCTAGTTAGCGTTTGACACACTGACTTGGGCATGTGTGTAGTAGGTGGCGTGCGTCATACAGACCCAAGCGCACGTTATGCAACCTCAACTTGTTTCTGGAAGATCGGACGCTTTGTCTTAGGGTGTCGTTCTTCGTGTCATTCAAGCCAGCTTAAGTCGAGGTGCACTCAGGTTGCTTACTTATTTTGGTCGATCTAACCCAATTTGGCCTTTTGGGCTTATCCTTAGAGGAGGTCATCTTTATGTCTCAATTTGGCCCGTTTGAGTCATCGTTGGCCTCATCTCTCTTGAGGTTTAATGGACCGCGCTTCAACCCTACTCGATTTTATGCAACAGGGGTAGAAGGGGAATCTGATAACTTGAAATTTTCACGCCTCGAAAATTTATCCTGAAAATATAAAAAAATATTTTCAAAAAAATAAAAATAAAATAAAAATAAATAATAATTTGTAAGACTCACTTTTTAAATACTTGTTGATACATTTTCTTATGATTCATATGATGTACACTTTCACATATTGATTGAATCATAAGAAGAGTTTTGACTGAATTAAATTGCAAATGGAATGAAACGAAATATCGGTGAATGTATGTAGTAGCCAAATAAGGGTCGAGATGGCCATAGGCCAAGTGAAAGGGATCGAAATCAAGTTGACGGAAAATAAGAATTTAAAATAAGAAAAGATAGTGGGTTTATGAAGGAAAGTCGGTTCAATTTGATTCCGAACACGTTGAAGGGTAAAATGGTCAAAAGACCAAAATTCGGTATAAATTCGATAAGAAAATTTCATTAAAAATATGGAATTGAGAAATCTTGATCAATAACGAGGAAAATATTGAATTTCGAGTCCAATTTAATCAAGATATGAATTTATTGGAATTAATCAAAATTTTCACATCAAAAAATTATCTCGAAAATATTGAAAAAATATACCAAAAAGACGAAATAAGACAGATAAATTCATTTATTGATTAAATGAATAAAATAAATTTTTTTTGAAAATATTTTGGGTTTTTAATGTATTTTAATTGAATAAAATAATAATAAAATAATTTAAATAGAAAAAAAAAAGAAATTGAAATCTGAAAAACGCAAAAAAGGAAACTAAAAGAGAAATGAAGCAAAGACATAGGCGAACCGAGGAAGATCCCATCACCGGGGAGCAACCGGCGACCAACGAGGCCAAGCGAGGGCTGGAAAAGGTAGCCAACACCCGCGCGACCCACCAGCAGCCGCGACGAGCGCCGAAGGCATCGAAGGAAGCCAGATCGGCGAAGTGAGGCCGAAAAGAGGAGAAGGCAAATTCGATGATCATCGGTGTGATTTGACCCGATCCAAGGCCAATCGAGTGTTATCCTGCTCGAGACGAGCCGAACGACGGCAGCGACGCGTCGAGAAACGACCGAACGACGTCGAAACGACGAAAAGAGACTGAACCGGTCGGCCGGTTCAGTGAGAATGGTTTTGTGCTGAACCGGACTGGACTAGTTTAGCCAAGGAGAAAATGGAGAAAAAGAAAAAAGAAAAAGGAAAAAAAAAGAGGAAAATTCCCGGGGATACCTCAGATTTTGGGTAAGTTAGTAAGCAGTCCAAAATTGACTGAATTGATTTTCGAAAAATTTACTTAAAATTATATTTGATCAAAAATTAACCCGGAATTAAATACAAAATTGTGCGGTTCGACGATAAATCACGTACGTGAGCCCGATCAACTCCGATTTGTGCACCATCGCATAATTTTGGGTAAGTAAAGCTCGTTTAGGACAATAGTATGATTATTGCGCAATTGAAATTTATTTTGCGGATTTCGGCTTAATTTCTACATAAAATAAATTATAATTGGATTTTTGAATTAATTGTCGTAAATGATATACGAGTTATTCAAAGAGTTTGGAACAAAGTCCAATGGGTATTGGTAAGCCAAATGAGCCTAATAGACCCGAAGAAGGGATTTAATAAGTGGAAACGGGCTGAAAAAGGGGTCGAGACCTATTAAGGTGCAATCGGGCCCAATAAAGTAAAACGGGCCCAGTGTTTTAGATTCGATCAGTAAGAGTGAAATACTGATAAGTATATTAGAGCTGACCCAAATATATGGTTCTATGCAGCTCCGTAAACTTGGTTTGGAGCGAATTAGATTGAGAGACCTGATATGGTCGAGACAGGATAAGCTCGCGCGTGATTCCAGGTAAGGGAACTTTACGGACTACTAGAGGTAACTTTACGCAATTTCGACCTCATTTACATTCTTTAAAATTTTTTGAAGGGTCTAGATTGAAAATAAGAATTTTGGTGCCCGGATGGGCAAATGACCAAAATACCTCTGTGAAGGGTAAAATTTCCAAAATTAGGAAAAGTTGGGAGAAGCAAGAACAAGAGGTTCCTGCTTGTTTTTGAGGTGTTTTGACACGTGCATGGGTAGGCTGGCTAGCTTTTAAATAAAAATGCACAACATTACATATTTTCAACAATGTGATTTCTTTTGAAAGTTGTTTTGAGATAACAAAGCTGCCTACGGGATTTTATGAAAAAAAATGAGACGTGCTAGAGCTTAGCTCGCACGAGTTTTGATTTGCATGATGCATGCATTAGTGTTGGAGCAGGGGCTCGCACTAGGGTTTTACATGCAGTGGTGTTGGAGTTTAACTCGCACCAGATTTTCATATGATTTTCGTAACAGGGTGCTGGAATTTAACTAGCATCAGATTTTCACTTGATTTTTATGACAGAGTGTTGGAGCCTAACTCGTACTAGTTTTACATGATTTTGACAGAGTGCCGGAGGTTAACTCGCACTAAATCTTATGAGATTTATGAAACACGTGCTGGACCTTGGCTCGCACAAGATTTTTCTTTATTTTATGAGAGTGCTGGAGCATCGCTCGTACTGATTTTATGAGACATGTAATGAACTGTGCTTGGAGCGTCGGATAGATTGTGTGTCATGCTGATTAAATATTCCCGCACGTACGTTTTGAGATAGGCACGATTATTGATATGAGATGTGGGTCCACGAAGTACGTTGTACCGAGTAAGTCGCATGGAGTACGTTGTACCGTGCTGTGATTGATTATATGGCATCTTCGGATACGAGTGGCATCTTTGGATGCGAGTGATCGGGCAGGACCGACGAGATGGACTGACCCACCTCCCGGGGCGATTCCCGATAGTGGTGAGACCTCGTACACAGGATCCGTGTAGCAGTGGGATCACGAGAATATGACCATGGTCCTGGTTATTTGCCTATATATATATATATATATATATATATATATACATATATTGCCTAGTCTCGCATGTTATTACTTGATTTTTTTGAGAATCATGTTTTGTGGACTTTTGTGTGAGTCTGGATCACCTGAGGGAGGGGTTGGATCATGACTGAGATATGATTTTGATGAGAATGAAACTGAGTTTTAAACTGAAACTTGCATGAAGTTATTTTTCATGCTATTTAAACCCATGTGTAATGTAAATTGGTTTTACATGACATTCATTTGTGTGGCATATGGGTATGCATGAACGTTTATTTTCAAATTATGTGGAGAAAGGGTGGTTTAGGCATGGCACCACGTTCATGTAGGTTGTATGATTACCTACTTTTTCGTTGGATTACCTTACTGAGCTTGATGTGCTCATCCCTTTCATTTTTCTACACAGATTTCCTCCAGTAGACTTTGAGGTGACTGAGTATTGCATTTCTGATATCCATTGTTGCCTATCATTTTGAGGTCTATACACTTGTACATATGGTATCTGAATAAGAATAGCAAAGTAATATGTTTGTAAATAACTTTCGGGGATGTATAGACACTGTAAATACTTGTAAATAAATGAGAAAGAATTAGTAAAAAAAACTCATGTGTTTACCTTTCCTTAAATAAGGAATTGAGTTGTATGGAGAATGAATGGTGGGACTGGCATTGACGCACAGTTCAATCGTTAGTGGAGTGTGGTCACGATCAGAGGACAAGTAAGTATAAAAGAAAAATAAAAAATTTACTCTGATTGTTGGGTCGTGATAATTGGTGGTATCAGAGCGAAATTGGTCTGATGTATGTCAGTGTTAGTAATTAGAAAATTATATCCCCATGTTACTGTGCTTATTTAGATACAATAGTGTACATCGAGATGAGTTTTAACTAAAAAATAGTTTAGAATGCAGGATTTAGGCATTATGCCGAACACCATCCGCGGTAGAGGAGGTAGAGCACGAGGTAGAGGTCGTACAGGTAGACCTGCGCCTGCTAGACGTGTCAAGTTGCCTCATGAGACTCAGGAGGAGGTTGAGGTGGAGACTGAGGTTGAGCATGCTCCACAAGGTCCTGTAGAGAGGGGTACTGCAGAGAGACCTGTTGAGACTACAGAGGTGCGTTTCGCTACGATAGAGCGGAGCCTCGAGATGATTTTGGAGTTATTTACGCAGTCTTTACATGGAGATAGAGGTGGACAGGGAGATTCTGGACAGACAACTGCTCCTGATGCGCTTGCTCAGCCAGTTCAGGATCAAGATACGAATACTCCTACACCCTGACCAGTCCAGGACACAGTTTTACCTGGTGCCCCACCGCAGAGTACTAGAGGGTGGGGTTATGGATGCGATATGGATAGATTTCACCAGTTTTAGAAGTTTAGGCCATCGTCGTTCAGCAGGACGAAGAACCCAGTAGTAGCTGAGGATTGGTTGAGTGAGATGGAAAAGCTATACGGGTTCTTTGAGTGTACCTCCACTTAGATGGTAGCGTTCGCTGCATTTATACTTAGGGGATCGACGGAACATTGGTGAAAGTCCACCAGACAGATTCTTACAGACAGACATACAGAGATTAGCTGGGAGGTATTTCTAGAGGTCTTTCGGAGGCAGTACGTCCCAGATACAGCGCAGCAGAAGCTGTAGACTGAGTTTTTGAGTTTGATCCAGGGGAGTAGATTGGTAGATGAGTATGAGACGAGGTTCATCTCCCTGGGCAGATATGATCCGGACACTATGGGTAGTGAGGTTAAGAAGGTCCGAAGATTTATTGTGGATTGAAGCCAGCGATCAGATCTAGATTAGTCCCTTTGGATGTCCCGACTTACGAGGAGGCAATGCGCAAGGCGCAGTTGATAGAGCATGATTTTGAGAGGAGTGCCTCAGAGTTCGGGAAGGCTGACAGAGTTAGAGATAGGGAGATGAAGAGATCGGTAGAGCACAGAGGTTCTGGTTATAGAGGGGGCAGACGATTATCGGGGAAGTGGTTGAGGATAGAGGAGGTTCATGAGAGGCCAGTTAGATCTCTCATGTATCCAACCATTACTTCTGCTCCACAAAAGGGTATTGTGATAGGGGACCACGACCTACGACTGAGAGATGCAGTAGGTGTGGTAGATATCACAGTGATAGACCCTGTTTTGGTACCACAGTAGTATGCTTCGGATGTGGAAAGCCCGAACATATCGTTAGGGATTGCCCAGAGATAGTTGAGAGTGCCCCTCAGAAGTGCAAGGGCTCAGAAAGGGCTTCCGGTGAGACTTCTACTTCGAAGAGGAGGGCGACGGGGGAAGAGAAGAGGAAGCAAGTAGTCGGTAAAGGGCGAGTACATGCTCTAGACTAGGATACGACAGATCAGTCATCGGATGTGGTGAAAGGTACTATTCTAATCTTTTAGTTAGAAGCATATGTGTTGATAGATCCTGGTTCTAGGCATTCATTTGTATCGCCTTTATTTGCATATAAATTGTTTAAGTATGTGAAACTCACCCCTTTGAGGAGTAAGTTGTTAATAAGCACTCCCATGAACACCAGTCAGTTAGTAGAGTATGTGTTTAGGGACTGTGAGTTGAGAATAGGTGGAAGAGTGATGACAATCAATCTAATCTTGATGCACACGAGAGATTTTGATGTAATCTTAGGAATGGATTGGTTGGCTGCTAATCGAGCTGTTTTAGATTATTTTGCTAAGACAGTCACATTTCATACTCTAGAAAAATGTATTGTACAATTTCCTTGAAGTTAATGAGAATGAGAATTTTGTAAGTGTATGAATGACTAATTGGATGAATTATGTTTGAAGGTTATATTGCGTACGTGGTAGATACGGTTGAGGTACGTCCGGAACTGAAAGACATTTCAGTGGTCAAAGAGTTCCCAAATGTCTTTTCGGATGAGTTACCAGGGTTACCGCCAGTGAGAGAGATAGAGTTTAGTATTGATTTGACACCTGGTACAGAGCCGATATCTAGACCACTTTACAGGATGGCTCCGGTTGAGTTGGAGGAGCTGAGAAAACAGCTATGAGAATTGTTAGAGAAAGGGATTCATCAGACTGAGTGTATCGCCGTGCGGAGCACCGGTTCTGTTTGTGAGGAAGAAGGATGGGAGCCTTCGATTGTGTATCGACTACCGATTGTTGAACAAGCCTACCATCAAGAATAAGCATCCCCTTCCGAGGATTATTAATTTACTGGATCAGCTATGGGGAGCACATGTCTTTTCTAAGATTTATATGAGATCTGGGTACCATCAGTTGAAAGTATGGGATGGAGACGTACCCAAGACAGCTTTTCGCACCCGTTATGGTCATTTTGAGTTTTTGGTTATGCCATTCGGGTTGACGAACGCTCCTGTAGCTTTTATGTCATTGATGAATGAGGTGTTTCGACCGTATTTAGATCGATTTGTGATAGTGTTCATCGATGACATCCTGGTTTATTCGAGGTCCAGAGAGGAATATGAGCAGCACCTGAGGATTGTATTGCAGACCCTCCGTGAGAAGCATCTGTATGCTAAACTCACTAAGTGTGACTTTTGGTTGGAGCAGATCTCCTTTTTGGGATATATTGTGTCGAGGGAGGGTGTGTTAGTGGACTCATCTAAGATTGAGGCAGTACTTCAATGGCAGAGGCCTCAGACAGTTACAGAGATCAAGAGCTTTCTGGGTTTAGCTGGATATTATAGACGATTTGTGGAGGGGTTTTCGAGGTTGGCTGCTCCGTTGACACGTCTCACTCGGAAGGATGTTGTATTTGAGTGGGACGACAGATGTGAAGAGAGTTTTCAGGAGCTGAAGCGTTGATTGACCACTGTTCCGATTCTCACAATTCCTACCAGCTCAGGAGGTTTTTCTGTTTACACGAATGGTTCTCACCAAGGACTGGGCTGTGTATTGATGCAGGACGGGAAGGTAGTCGCTTATGGATCCAGGCAGCTGAAGGATCATGAGAAGAATTACCCGACCCACGACTTAGAGTTAGTAGCCATAGTGTTTACATTGAAGATATGGCGCCACTATCTGTATGGTAAGAAATTTCAGGTATTTACCGATCACAAAAGCCTCAAGTATCTGTTCTCGCAGAAGGAATTGAACATGAGACAGAGAAGGTGGCTTGAGCTTCTGAAAGATTACGATTGTGAGATCTTATACCACCCGGGTAAGGCGAATGTAGTGGTTGATGCGTTGAGCAGGAAGCATCTCGGGTTGGTTTCTTATATGATGGTACGGGAACACGAGTTGTTAGAGCAGTTTGCGGGCCTCAATTTGGATGTGACCCCGCTTGATGTTGATAGTGGTTATATGATTGCTAGCCTGCGGTTAGAGCCAGATTTGATGGATCGGATCCGACAGTCTCAGCGTGATGATCAATAGTGTATTGAGATAGTCAGGCAGATGTAGAGGGGTATGGAGATTGAGTTTGAGTTGAGTTTGGATGGATTACTGAGGTTCCGAGATAGGATATGTGTTCCCGATGATCTTGAGATCAGGAGGTTGATCTTGACAGAGGCTCATTCGTCGATGTATACCTTGCCTCCGAGTAGTACAAAGATGTATCAGAATCTCCGAAAGGTATACTGGTGGTCGAGGATGAAGAGAGACATAGCGGAGTTTGTTGTGAGATGTTTCGTCTGTCAGCAGGTGAATGTAGAGTATCAGAAGCCTGCAGGATTATTGCAATCTCTACCTATACCGACTTGGAAGTGGGAGCATGTCACCATGGATTTTGTGATGGGTTTACCCAAGACCCGTAGAGGACATGATGACATATGGGTGATAGTGCTATGATTTTTGGGTCGTGACATAATTTCTATATATAAAGATATTTATGTACAATTTATAATATATTAAAATATTATAGTATATTATATTATATTATATTATATTATATTATATTTGTAGATTTATATATATATAATACTATATTAATATATATTGTTAAAAAAAAAAGAGAAAGGATCGAGCAAGCCCGATCCCCCTCTCTATTCTCCTCTAAAAACAGAGGAGAAGAAAACGAAGAAGACAAAGCGAAGGCGAATGGCGCGAAGGACGGCGATCGGAAGGGTAGGGCACCGACGGAAATAAGATCAATATTGAGGGAGTGCCCTCGCCCTGCCACGTGCCTCGGTTCATCTAAAAACGTCGGGATCGGAGAGGGAGAGCCCTTGGAGAGAAAAGGAGAAAACAATGGAACCGCCGTTGATCTACCCCAGGTGAAGCCAACCGAAGCTTCCTCTCCACCGCGCGACATCACTAGCGAAAAACGACGCTGAGAACCGGTTGGAAAAGCCTCTGAATGGAGAGATGGCCTCTGATCCGATTTAAACCGATTCAGTATAAAGAGGGGCTGAACCGGTCCGAACCGGTTCAACCAGAAAGAAAAAAAGGAAAAAATTTGGTGATGCCTCGGGTTAAGCATAAGCCAGTAAGCGGTCGGGTTTAACTGTTTCAATTTTTAAAAATTTATTTAAATTTATATTTGACCGAATTTTACGCGGTTTAAATATATATAAATGTGTAACGCGATAATAGGCAACGAACGAGAGTTCGATTCAACCTCGATTTGTGTACCAACACGAAATCTCGGGTAAGTGAACCCCACTTGCTACCACCTGTATTATTATACTGGTTAAATTAAATTGTTTAAGTTGTGAAATTATTCGGTTTAAATTGTTTTACATTTTGGAATTGAAAATCGATTTTCGTAAATAATTGTACGAACTATCTGAAGACGTACGTGGACTTTAGAATTGATTTAAAATAGGAAATGAAATGAATCGACTGGATTGAGAAAATATAAATTGTTTTCTGCCTTGCAGGCTGGGTAATGAGCAATTGTTACCCGATCTTATTGCAGAAATTTTGTAAATTGTCGATATCTCGGATTAAGACTTCTATGCTATCAAAAATGCGATTTCGACTCATTATAACATGTTTTCGGACCTCACGATGATTTTAGGACATTAAAATCATTGCACGGTAATTCGTGGAAGATTTTAAAGTCAGCACATATATTATCTGTATAATCTCGTTTCAGCTAATACTTAGTGTCTTGAATTTAAGCATAAATTGCTTTACGTCTTGATTGTAACGTGACTTTTGGAAACACGATTTTTTGAACGTTTATCGCTATGGGCATTCTGGTTAAGTTATTTTCGATAGAGCATGAGACTTTTGGATCTATGACCCAGGGTAACACCCTAGTCTTTATGATAATTTCGGCTCACAGATAGCTATAATGAGAAAGTTCTTATCAGAATATAATTGCGGACGCTGCTTATATTCGTAAGATCGAATTATCAAACTTTGTAAACGAGATATCAGATTAATAGTTCCTTTTTAGGATGCAAAGAAGCATCATATGAGATAATTCTGAACTTAGAAAATTCTAAGTTAAATCCATAGTTGCAAGACAACATTATATGAAGTAAATTTGAGTTCTCGAACATAAATTAGATAATGGTTAAGAATTATAAGGTGTGAAAGAATACGTGATTGGAATATTGATAAAAATATAAATTCAATCTGTGTTTATTTAGATGCGAAGTAGCACTGTGAAGTACAAGTTAATTCCATAGATGCGTGATAGCATCATATAGGATTAAATGAGTCTTAAAACATAAATTGAAGAATGTTTCAAGGACTAGGTGTAATTGGTATGAGTGAAGGATAAGTGATCCTTAGAATACAAAGTAGCATCTTAATATATAAATTAGTTTCTGTTGATGCGAGGAAGCATCGTACTGATTATCGGGTTCTAGAGTAAGAACGAAATGATGTTCAAGGATCTTAAATGTTATAAGTATGTGGAAATATCGGTGATAAGATTATTGAAAATGATATGTTCTTATGTGAACCTGTTTTACATTACAATTATCATCTTAATGTATATTACGATTTTGTGAGATTTAGAAAGTTTGCATTGATTTATATCTGGACTAAATAAGCTTTAAAATCTCACTTACAACATGTTTTGAGAGTGTGTCAGACATACATCTCTGTGTTTTGGATTTAAGTTAACTTTGCTTTTATCCACAGCATGATTAGCACGAATTTCAGAATGACAGGTAGCCCATGTTTGGTTACGTACACATTCATGGCTTTTGTATCATGTTTTGAAATGTAATTTGTTACGCGAAAATGAAAGTTTATGAAACGAGGTTTATGTATATGAAATAAATTAAAAGTATTGTTTCTACGAGTGTACGAGCTAATAAGTTCGAGAAAAGAGTTTAAAAGTTTTGTTTTGTTACTAAGGCATTATAGCAAGTGAGTCAAGTTGAGCGAGGGTGAGTTGGTTCCCCTAGGCCTTGACAATGACATGCGTAATTCTATATAACTGTCATGTCGTCTTCATGGCATTATTGTTTCCACCTACGTGACACTGCTACGTGTTCGCCTATGTGGCGTTATATGTGCTACGTGTTCGCCTGTGTGGCGTTGTATGTGTTGCGTGTTCACCTTTGTGGTGTTATATGTGATGCTGTATGACTTTGGCCCAGTCAACAGCTCTTATGGCTATGGGTATTAGGTTCCCTCTTCGGAGGATGCCCTCTTTTGAGGATGCTACGCGTATGGTTATTGCCACATGACAGTGATATCGATATGCCTAGTCTCCATGAAATTATTCAGTATAATTTTAAAGAATGAGTATTAAGCTACGTGTTTCAAACATTACATGTTTTGACTTGATTTTTGAAATGAACTACGCGATATATACTACGCAAAATGTAAACCTACGTGATAGTTGCTACGTGATTTATAAGCTACGTGATTTCTATATTACGTGATTTACATGCTACGTGAATTTGATTCAATAGTTATGTATGTATGCTTTGTATTAAAGTAACTGAGCAAATATGGTTTTGCTACAATAATCGATTACGGTTATGTGATTTGAATAAAGTAAGTGTGAAAAAGTTCGATAACATGTAAATCCTGATTTTCAGTAAGTTTTCCCGATCAAGGGTTACAATAGCAAGTACATGAAATGTATTTCGAATTTTAGGATATGCTTTGAAAAGTGTTTTGGCATGTGAAAATGTTTTGAAGTATAAAATATATATTTTCGAAAATGATTTATGAACATGAGCATGGTTCATAAAACATATCCTAACGATGAGAAATAAACATGTTGTTGCCCTTACTAACGGGGATAATAATAGTTAGTAATGGAGTTCCAACTGGAAGAATATAATAGTCAGTAGTGTCCCTGTTAATGAGTTAAAATAGTTAGCAAAAGATAATGTGAAAATACAATTCAAGTTGTGGAATATGTTTTGAAATAAGAACTATGTTATCGAAATGTGAAAAGAGTTCAGAATATGAAATATGTTCTGATTATAAGGATTATATTTCGAATATAAATATGTTTCGAGTATGAGACCCCTTTTGAACAAAGAAAATGTTTCGATATAGATGATGTTCAAAATAAGACAAATTTTGAAATGTAATAAGTTCTAAATACATGTTATATTTTGAATAAAAAATGTTTTCGATGTATGAATATTTGATATGTGATATGATTCGGAATTAAGTGATATGATTTGAGAATGGTTGTGTCCGAAGGATGAATATGAATTGTAATAAGCTTTGGGTTCTACTTTCAACTATGATTTGAATCTTGAACCCCTATGGCTATATTTAATTCATGTGGTCAGGTTTGATAGTTAATTAAGATATTTCAAAGTACCTCCCTACTTGAAAAATTTGACAGTGTTGAGATAGTAGACTAACCCATAAACCCAAGAGAAGTGTGATCTTCGATAAGTTTCGACTGCAAAGTCTGTTTCGGAACAAGATATATTTTGAAATGTGATAAGTCTTGAATTGTGATTTGGAATAGTGGTAAGAAAGAATAATCGAATGAAAATGTGTTAGACATGTATTAGAAATCCAGTATCATGTAAATTATTTTCTCTGTGCTTGTGTGGTTTACTTACTGAGCTTTCTCAAAACTCACTCCTCTAATTCCATCACAAGTTCAGATCAGATGTGCATCGGCATTAGTACTGGTATCGGCTTCAAAGTAAACGCTTCGAGATTAAGCAATTCATACCGATATAATTATTCTTACTGTTTAATTGTACTTTATCAAACAGTTACTTTTGAGTGTATGTGTCAGGATGTGTATTAAAGTAAAAATTAATTATAAAAGTAAATAAGAAGTTAAGCTGGGACCTTAGGTTCATAACCTTAAATCAAGCTTGGTGATTGAGACCTAGAAATATGTAGGATTGTACTCACATGACAAACATGTACGAAAGAAAAAATTTTAAAAAATTTAGCTCACATTTTTACACTTCCGCAATAAATTTACTAAATGTTTACAGTTTCGGGTCGTTACAGGGAATTAGGAAGAAAAATGGTTGGGAAGGTGAATGAGCATTGAAGCCCGATGATCTCAGTTTTCGTACCCTTGTGACATGACATAATCTCACCTGTTGGTCCAATCTAGCTCTGGTTGGCTCTTAGTTGATCCAAGGGTGTCTGCACTCGCCTAGGCATTAGGTAGGGTTTTTAGCTCCTCTAGGTGACCTTTGGTTTTCCACATTTAGGCTATAAAAATGGGGATTCGATCTCGTTTATTCATTTGCTTACTAAAAAATCCTCTTTGTTAACAAGTCTCTCTCGTTTCCTGCTTTACTCCTTGTGATTTAGATTTTCCTTCCAATCCTAAGCTTTTGTAACGACCTAAATTTACTGATATTTCGATTAGGTTACAAGTCGATATTAGGTCAGAACAGTGTTCAGTGTGATTAAATTTTTTCTCAGTAACAAATTTAAATAAAATATGTTCACATTCCCTAGACACATCTTATATTGCATTACTGTACTTACATAATTTTAGATACAAAAGAATTTTTTACAACTGGGTATACCTTCGATACAGAAATACGCTCCGCGAAATCTTAACTATGCGGAATGCCTTACTAATGGAAGCGATCTCACCTACAGAGGAACTTTGTGGAGGAAAGTAAGGGGGTGAGCTCAACATGCTCAGTAAGAAAAATCTCATAGCAGGTAGATAAATACACTACCTATGAAAATATATATATTTTTATATTTACCAAATCCGAAATATTTTCACAAAGTATACATATGATTTGGTAATTTCTCAGATACCAGATTTCAGAATTCGAAAAACAGATTTAGTATCGGCAAAAGCACAAATACCAAGAACAGATTTTTAGAAACAGAACATATATCAGAAATAAATTTAGCTACTGTTGTAAATCCAGAAGTTCAAAGTTTTTCAATAGCAAAATAGACAGATTTCTAGATATCTCAGTTTAAACAGACAATTCAGAAAAATATTTCAAATAGACACAGAAGCACTGCCTATTTCGAAAAATCAAAGTCGAAAAATCCATGGCAAATTCAGTATGAAAATGGAACTGAAATCAATACCGTTTTTAAAACGTTAAACAGCTTTTAAAAGTAACGACGGTGTGGCACTTTGCTCCCACAGGATTCAAGAGGTGGCCCCCACGATCTTTTGTGCATTAAAATAATCAATTTCATACGATATAAAATCATGAATCAATTCAGAAGTTCAAATAGATGAGACAAGGCAGACATGCTATATCAGATATCAGAAATGACTATTGGCCAATGTCGGTGACTCCGGACAATTCACAGGCCAGGTGTGCTGGGATGTCAATCGTCGTGGGAGTGATCAGCTACTCAAACGGCTCACAGATCAGAATGTCCGAATACCAGAAACAGAATCAGAAACATGGTACATCGTACTCGTAGACCACAGATACAGATACCGATATAGATACAAAAGTGCAGCATGATCTCACCAATGCATTTGTCTCAAAAATCAGTGCGAGACGGACCGTACGACACACAGTCGATACGCGCTCAAGTACATATTATCAGAATAACTTTATAATCAGATCATTTTTTCTCAAATCATATATAAATTCTATTATTTCATGAAATCGTTCAAAAACAGGCTGACTAGCCATTTTTTGAAAAATCCCAGAAAACAGTCTATGAAAATTCAAAATTCTAGATTTTCAATAATTAAAACAAAATTCAAGCCATACCATAATTTATTCATATCATTTAAATTTAATTCGTAAAATTTGATTGTTCAATTAAGCTAAAATCTCTAATTTTCAGAATCGTAAAATTCGACTTAGTCTTTTCGGTAATTTCTGTACTGCGAAATTCAACCTAAATTTTATATCTACAAATATACGAAAATTACGCATATTTATCTCTAGCAGCGACGAGAATTTTTCTTACCCTGATGCCTCGTCGATAGTCCTCTATGCATTAGTGGTGCGGTTCAGCGGGTCTGATCTGCTCGATTAGTTTCCCCAAAATTTCGTACCAATATTTCCCAAATTTCAAACTGCTATTTTCGAATAAATATTTTCGAATTATCTTCCCCGAGGTTTTTCTCAATTCTCGATGTCTTCTTTCCTTTATCCAAATATACATATATATATATATATATATATATATATATATAATTATATATATATATATTACTTCTTTTCTTTTTTCTTTTTTTCAAATTTGGCTTCCCGCCAAATTCTTTTCTCCTTTCTTCTTCTCTTCTTCTCCTTGCCCCAGGTATTGCTACCCAACGCCACTGCTCACATCTTCACCAAGCTCAGCGCTGTCGACTTCCCCTTCATCGTGCATGATTTCACCACCCTTCATCGTCCACGTTCCGGCCACCATTGTCACCCCCACGTCTTGGCCCCGAGCCCCTGTTCATCTCTGTTTTTCTGCCATCGTCAAGCACCTCGGCTTTGTTTCGATAGTCAGTCCATCTCTCTCCTTTTGGCTTCAATTTCAGACAGTGTTTGGTCTCGGTTTCTTTTTCTCCCAGTCCTTGTTTTCTCTCAGCATCACTCTTCCTCCATTCATAAATTGGATGTACATATATACACACACTCTTCAGCCTCCTCTGCTACCATCGTGTATCACTGGCCTACTGTATTATTTTCTGCACTTCGGCAACTCTGCAAGCTTTCTGGCCACATGCCTCCCTGCAGCAGTCATCCCTTTCTCGGCTCACTCCGTACATTTCCAGGCTGCGTCACTCGATCATTCACCCACTCACAAACTCTACCCCAGCTTGCTACTGTCCCTGTTTCCAGTTTACTCTTCATTCTCTCGGTCCCTCACTCTCTTCTACTGCTCCATCATCGTTCCCTTCGTGTTTTCTGTTCTAAACTAAAGCCCTCCTTTCTATTCATTTCCTACTAATTTTATTTCTCTTCTTTCCTCTCATATTCAGAGGTATATATGCTGCTCCCGTTTTCTCTGCTTCCACTATGTTTTTGCTTCATGTTTCCTTTCAACTCTCTCTCTCTCGGTCTGCCCTATGCTTTGGGTCTGCCTATATTTCTTCTTTGTGACAAACCTCTTGCAGGTTATTTAACCTCTTTCTAACCTGTCGTTCCTACTGCCATTTCAATAGCATGAATACATATATATGTATCTACCAAAATTCTAAATATCAGGCCACCCTAATGTCCTCTATTTCGAGTCTTTGTCTTTCGATTTTCCTTGTGTTTCTGTGTTTCCTTTGCTGCTCTCTTCTGACACCTTTTCTTGTTCCAGTTCTCCACCAACCATTCTAAAAATATATAAATGTTTATATGCATTTCATCCTACCGAATAGCTGCTGTGTTAATTCTGTCACAATTAATTCCAATGTCAGCAAGCCATGCTTCATCCACTGATCACCTATCACTTCGGTTTAGCTTCTTCACATTTCCATTTCATTTTTTCAGATTTCTCATTCACGTTTCCTTATGTATTAGTTTGTACCTTGGTTCACCTTTGTCAGCCCTTAACACATGCTCCCATATATTCTTGTTTTAAATATTGTTTCATCCATATTTCTTAAGCAGTCGGCATCATCAATCACCCTTTCTTCTTCACGTTTCCACTACAGCCGGAATGATTCTGTCTCCTTACTTGCTCTCCATCATTTCCGTTTCCTTTTTCCTTCAACCAAATTTTACATGCATATCTATATCCTAACCGGTGGGGTTTTTTCAATCCCTTACATGAGCATGTAAAAAAATATATTATTTTATGTATTTATATATATATATATATATATATATATATTTATTGATGTACGTGTGTACATTCCTTTCCATGTATTTATATACCTTGTACACATTATATATATATATATATATATTCATTATACTTGAGGAATACATGAAATATTGTATACATATATACACATGTATTCCTATGCACTTAATTAAATTTTTCCTTGTACTAATAATGTTAGCCCAATGTTTATGCTTGAACAAATTGCCCATAGTCACATACCAAATCTTAATTTCCTACATGGTCAATCATGGACAACACCCAATACATGAAAATTCACGGTATTTATATTTTAGGTAAGTCTCATCTTCCCTCAATGTCTTCTCCTTTTGTAGAAATATTTAGTTAGCCCTTGGAAGATTGCTCGACCTATATGCAAGAGCTCTGGTCAGGTTGGATCTAACCAATTTGGCCAAAACCGTTGAGTTTTCATAAGATCTTGCTTTTGTTACCTTGGTTACTCTCGTGGAGGTACTGATTAACATATTAATAATTATAACTTTATATTATTTACATTTTAATATAACAATTACATTTTAAATTATTAATAATGTATAAAATTTTTCTATTATAATTGATTAACGTTTTAATAATTATAACTTTATATTATTTACATTTTAGTATAATAATTACATTTTAAATTATTAATAATGTATCAAAAATTATATTACAATTGATTTAATATATTAATAATTATAACTTTATATTATTTACATTTTAATATAATAATTACATTTTAAATTAATAATAATGTATCAAATTTGTTTTTATACTTAAGGGTACTTTTAAAATTTGTTATTGAATTACCAGTAAATTATTAGTATACCTAACACTGCAATGTTATTTTCGCTGCAATTTAAACAACACTTTACAATGTATACCAAACATTACAATATTACTTTCTCTGCAATTTTATTCTTAGTATTTACTTTGCATTGCAATCACTTTATATATAAAGTATTAAACACCACCTATCTCATTGTTAACTAATGGTCATTGCGTACTTCTCATTCCAATGGATCTAAACCGATGTGGCTTTCATTCCTAATTCAAAGAGTTTAGTTGGTCTATCTAGCTAAAGGAAGATTTATTATTGAAACTTGATTTTTGTATTAAACAAGTATTAAATGCAGTACATACTTGACAAAACATATGCATTTTACTCAATTATTTAAAAAAGCTAAAAGATTAAATATTCAAGTTTCACAATCCAAAAAATATTTTGGAATATTAAATAATAAAAATATTAAAAATCAGTTTAATATTAAATCAGTCTGATCTAAATCAAATTTGACTTAGTGTTTGACCTATTCTTGATCGGTTTGATTATATCCAAAATAATATATCTGATTAAATCGAACAAACTATTGATTTTTTTATTCAATCGATTCGATCATTCAGTATATAGAATTAGAAATTAATTTTTTTTTTAATTTTAGACTTTTACTGAGTATCTTCTCTAATTAAAACTGAATCGAGTCGAATGTAGCTTAGGGATTAATTGTTTATTAGAGGATTATGAACCTGAGTTAAGACTTTAATTAACTCCCTATTATTGTCCACCTGCACTCCATAATTCGAAAATTATTTTCGCGAAACATCTAAAATAACTTCAATTCTTTTGGACAACAAAGATAATGATGAAAGTGAGATTATTTACCATAATGTATTGAAATTGGATATTATAATGATGAAATTATAATCAGTAGAAGGTTATGTGTTTGAATATAAATGCAGTGATACACAAGTAGGTGAAGTGTAGTGTAGTAAGAAGAAAAAATAGTCATTAAAAACATTAGATAAAAATTGTATATAATGATATTAATAGTATATATTCTTTTTGGTACATGAAATTTATAGTATATATTTGATACTTGTAAATTAGACAAATAATTAAAAATTATTAAAGTTATTTTATATCAAATAATATATTTTAATAAGAAAATTTTTTAATATCAAATATTTTTTAATTAATATTTTAAAAAAGCATGTGTATATTTATACATATATTAATTTACTATATATTTTAATATTTTTAAATAAAAATTAAAATAAATAGATTAAAAACTAAATATAAAAATTAAGGCAATATTTGTAAACATTGCACTCCTATGGGATATTAAATTCCATTATACCTTATTAAATCCATTGAGAATTGCTCCTATGGCACGGTGCGATTGCTCCCACTGTCACACCGGTGTAATCAAATGGTTTTAATGCTTTGGATCCCGTCACATCGGAGATGTAGTAGGATGACTAGGATCCAAACATAACTTAATTAAACCCTTATTCCTTCGTTAAGCAATTGGAAGAGCATTTAATATTGTTTATACAACAAGGTTCATTTGGATGAACCAAATGCACTCCACGGTGCAATTAAAAGCAGATGATCCTCTAATTACCTACGGAAAGGATAAGGGTCTAGTTGGTGGAACGTAATGGGGTTCAAAATCTTATTTTATCTTTCTTTAATAAATTTTAATATTCTTATTAAATTATTTATCTTTGTTAACTCTCCTATTTTTTCCCATTTTATTAATTTTCTAATTTTAAAATTTTCAATTACGCATTTATATAAAATATAAATAAATTTTTATATATACAAATTAATATATAATTATTAAATTTTTATTACTTAATGGGCTTGATTATATCTAAATTAATATATTTGATTAAATCAAAGAAACCATCTACTTTCAATTCAACTGGTTTGCTCCTTCCATACACATAAAAGTTAGAAATTAAACTTTTTTCTTGAGATTGTCTATAGATAGGTAGTAAAATACTGTCTTTATTATAAGGTTATGAGATTTCATGAGATATTTAATATCTCGAGAGAAATTAATTAAATAATAAAAGTTAAAAAAATAAGTAAGTAATAGTTTAATGGGTTAAACTTTACTTTGATAAAATGTAATATAAATTATATTTTTATCTATTTAAAAAGGTAATTAAAATACTTAAATTACATTTTTACCATTTATAAAAAATAAAAATAGATTATATAACATATTAATTTTTTTTTTACATCAAATTATACGATATAATAAAAGCAATCCATTAATATTTGCAAACAATCAACTGCTGCTCATTATATTTAATTTATAATATAAAAAAAGGGACGCAATATATAATTTAAGCAACACAACATACATGTAACTTAAAATTATTGAATGAATCTGTTGCAAAGTATTGTTCATTAAGATTTGATGATTTATTATCGTAACTTAATTTTTTTCTTAAATAAGAAAACATTTCAATAAGAGAAGGGCGATTTGCTTATAAGTCACGATTAAAGCATTGGTTATCATGATATGAGTGTTGAAGGAATAGTCAAAAATTAAATTGTGACATTAAAAAATTTGCACTTTTTTTTTTCCAAAGGACAAAACTATAAGGATATTCCATCAGATTCAAATCCTAAAATAAACAATATTGCCTTGTCCAAAAATCTTGCATCAATGTATATGCATATATGTACAGATATAAACAGTAAGTAGAGAGAAAATGGACGTTGAGAAACTGACAGCTTCGAATAAGACGAGAAGAAGGTCAAATAAATAGTCTTTTATCTTTCTCAGATCAAAATTTTACTATGATTTCTATAAATTGTACAAGTAATTGTAACGACCCAATTTTACAGATATTTTGATTGAGTTACGAGTTGATAACAGATCAAAATTCATAAATTCATCTGTTTAATTTAATTTTCTTGGTAACAATTTAAAACAAAAATGATAGTACTATTATTTCATTAAGTCGGCACCTTTGTTCACATACAAAATAATCTCAATCACATTCCCCAAACGTAACTTGCATACATTACTGTACTTACAAAAATTTAGATACAAAATAAATTTTCGTACTGGGTATACCTTTAGCGCAGAAGAATGCTTTTCTGACGAATGATTGTGCAAAATAAACAACTTATAACGACAACCTCTACTACTGACGAGGGTCTGTTGAGGAAAATAAGGAGGGGTGAGCTTAACGAGTTCAGTAAGAAAAACCCCATAGCAGGTAGATAAATATACTACCTAAGATATATATATATATATATATATATATATATATATATATATTTGTATTTGGCAAATCCAGAACATTTTAACAGAGTATATAAATAGTTCAACAAATTTCACAAATACCATAAACAGATTTCATAACAGAATATATATCGGTAGTAAAGTTAGCTACTGTGGTAAATACAGAATTCAGAGGTTCCAGTAGCAAAATAAACGGATTTCCAGATATCTCAGTTCATACAGACAATTCAAAAAAAATATTTCAAAGAGATGAGACAAGACAGACATGCTATATCAGATATCAGAAATGACAATTGGCTAATGTCGGTGACTCTTGACAATCACGGGTCAGGCATGTCGGGATGTCAATTGCCGTGGGAGTGGTCAGCTATTTAAACGGCTCACAGATCAGAATGTCTGAAGACCAGTAATCATACTTGTAGACCACAGAATCAGATACAAAACAGACAGAAGTGCAACATGTGTTAATCATCGCCCTTGTCTCAAAATCAGTGTGAGTCGGACTGTGTGACACACAGTCAGCACGGGTTCAAGCACATCACATCAGTAATTCTTTGTAAACATATTATTTTTCCTTAAATCACATACAAATTTTAATATATTTCACGAAACGGTTCAAAACAGGCTGACTAACCCTTTTTCGGATAAAATCCTAGTAAACAATCTATGAGAATTTAAAATTTGGGATTTTCAATTTTTAAAATAGAATTCAAGCCACATCAGGATCTATGCAAACCAATTAAATTCAATCCGTAAAAATTAGGTTGTTCAACTAGGCTAAAATATCTAATTTTCAGAGTCATAAAATTCGACCTAGATTTTTCAGTAATTTCAGTACTACGAAAAACAACCTATAATTTTATATCTACAAATATACGAAAATTATGCATATTTATCTCTAGTAGCAATAAGAATTTTTCTTACCTCGGTGTCTTGACTATACTACCCGATGTCTCAGCGGTGCAAGTCAGTGAGTCTGCTTTAATCGATTTATTTCCCAAAATTTTGAACCGATATTTTGAACCGCTTTTTCCTAGGTTTCCTTAGGCCTTCCTTCCTACTCCAATTATATATATATATATATAAATTTCCCTTTCCCTTTTTTTCCCTCGGGCATTTGAATTTTGCGCCCTTTTTCGTTCTCTTCTTCTTTTATCCTTCTTCCCTTCGCTACCCGAGCTCACTGTTCATTACTTTCACCGTTTTCCTTCTGTTCTTCTCGGCTTGGCAACTCCTACACCAAAATCATCACGTTTCTATCCTCATTCTCCCAGCACCCTAGTTTCTTCTCCGGCTCCCTTCTCCCCGTTCACCGATGCTTCAGCTAGCTCCCGCTCTCTCTTCGATCATGCCCCTATTTCCATTTTTCACTTCTGTTTTCAGTGCCGAGGAGCGACCGAGCACAGTGGTCGCACATTCAGCTACCTTCGGCTCTGGCACTACCCCTTAGCAGCCCG
The DNA here is from genome assembly GCA_033439115.1 of Firmiana major. Taxonomy (NCBI): domain Eukaryota; kingdom Viridiplantae; phylum Streptophyta; class Magnoliopsida; order Malvales; family Malvaceae; genus Firmiana; species Firmiana major. The sequence continues at coordinate 14,431,161 of CM065911.1, read as the reverse complement.
TGGTTAGGCCCCTTTCCCTGCAACCAGTAGAGACCGCTCTCGACGCAGTAAATAGAGAAAGAGCTCTCTGTTTCCCAACTCCCCCTTTGGTACCGAGCTTACCTAAATAGTCACCACCCTTCTCCTGCGTTCCACCTTCACCAGTTTCTCTTCTCACAGCCTCGCCACCCCTAGCCAACTCACAGCTTTCCTAACCCTTTTTCCTTTCTCAGTCACCTGCTTCCTCTCGAGCATCTTTTGTTTTCAACTCCTCGTTACTTCCTCCAGCTTCAGTTGTGTTTCTGCCACCATCACGATCATCTTTTTAGCCTCGACCGTCAGCTCCCTTTCTTACCCCTTCACTTCTGCTGTAGTTTACAGAAGTTAAAGCCCTCTGTTCTGGCCTCCTAAACTTCTCGATTTCTCGGGTTCCCTTCCTCTCTTCTTTGTTTCTTTCTTCAACAACCTAGTCTTCCTTTCTCATCCTTTTATTTCGGTTTCCAGCTATGTACAGGAAAACGTGTTAATGGAGGAAATGAGAGCAGGTTTGACAGGAGGTGTGCGGGGTGCAGTGGAGTTTTGTGTACAGGGGGGTCGGTGGACAACCAGAGCAAGGTGTGGGTGTTTATAGTTTTCAGTCCACTACTACTCCTATTCTCGGTTTGTCCCATGCCCTGTAGACTATTCTATTCGCCTTCTCTTCTTTTCTTTTCAATTCTGCAGACCATCAACCACTCCACTATCTATATATCCTTTCACCGAAAATCATCATCTTCATTTATTATTATTATTGTTTATTTATTAATTTACTTATTTATTTATTTATCTATTTTATTTATTTATTTATTTATCTATTTTATTTATTTATTTATTTTTTTGTCATGTATGATTTTTTTTACAATTTTTTTAGTCAAATATTTATAATCAAATTAATTCACCCATATTTGCACATTTAACTTTAGTTGTCTAAATTATTATTTATACACAACACCAAGTATATTGAAAATTTTACAGTATTTACATTCTCCATACCCTGGAAAATTTGGTCCCCAAATTTAAAATTACATCAATTTTCAAAAAAGTTTGAGTATTTCTCTTGCATTAAACTTTCTAATTCCCACGTGGCCTCTTTTGAAGTGTGATACTGCCATAAAACCTTGACCAGTAGAATTGTCTTAGACCACAATACCTTCTCCTTCTTATCCAATATCCGAATTGGTTTCTCCACATACATCATATCCTCCTTTAACTTCAGTGGTTCATATTTAATCACGTGTATAGGATCTGGATGATACTTGCGTAGCATTGAAATGTGGAAAACATTATGGATACTCGATAATTTTGACGGCAACGCCAATCGTATGCTTTGTTTCCCACTCGATCTAAGATCTCGAAAGGTTTAATATAACGAGGACTCAACTTTCTTTTCCTCCCAAACCTCATTATGCCCTTGGATGGAGAAACTTTCAAAAACACCGAATCTCCTACTGAAAATTTCAAGGGTCTGCGTCTTTGGTCAGCGTAACTCTTTTGCCTGCTTTGAGCTGTTTTCAATTTCTCACAAATCAATCGGACATCCTCAGAAGCTTGCCTAACTAAATCGGGAGCAAGTATCTTCCTTTCACCCACTTCTTTCCATCCGATTGGCAACCGACACCTTTGACCGTACAATACTTCATATGGTGCCATTTCGATACTTGAGTGATAACTGTTATTGTACGCAAACTCCTCTAGCATTAAATGGTTATCACAGGAGCCTTTAAAATCTTGAGCACAAGCTCTCAACATATCCTCCAATGTCTGAATGGTTCTCTCCGAGTGCCCATCTGTCTGAGGGTGGAAGGTTGTGCTAAAATTCAGTTGGGTTCCCATGGCTTCTTAGAAATGTTCCCAGAGATGTGAAGTGAACCGAGAATCCTTGTCAGATACAATGCTCACTGGTACATCATGTAGTCTTACAATCTCCCGTACATATAGACCCGCTAGTGCACTCAAAGTATCAGTGGACTTCATAACTAGGAAGTGGGCAGACTTTGTTAATCTATCAACGATTACCCAAATTGCATCATGGTTCCTCCGGGTCCTTGGCAACCCCATAATGAAATCCATAGTAACATGCTCCCATTTCTATGTGGGTATCTGTAGAGGTTGTAACAACCCTGCAGGTTTCTAATGTTCTACCTTAATTTGCTGACACATAAGACACCGGGCTACAAACTCAGCAACATCTTTTTTCATTCCTGACCATCAGTACATTTTTTACAAATTCTGATACATCTTATTACTTCCCGGGTGTAATGTATACCTCGAGGAATGAGCTTCTGTCAATATCAGTTTTTTCAACTGTGCCTCATTGGAAACACAAACTCTACCTTTGAACCTCAATAGACCATCGAGGCTAACTTCAAAATCTGTTACAGTGCCCAATTGGATCTAACCGGCCATCTCTACATAGTACTTATTAGTACGTTAAGCCTGTCGAATTCTGTCAATCAAGTTCGGTTATATTCTCAAGCTAGCTATGACACCACAACCGGTAGTGTCAGATGGTTCAAAATCCAAGCTGAGGTTCGTAAACTATTCCAACAGTTTGTATTCCCGAATCATCATGTATGATACTATCCCGATATTCTTCCTACTTAAGGCGTCTACTACTACGTTGGCCTTTCTCGGGTGGTACAGGATCTCACAGTCATAGTTCTTCAGAAGTTCTATCCACCTCTTCTGCCTCATATTCAACTTCTTCTAAGAAAATAAATACTTGAGACTCTTATAGTCTATGAAGATCTGAAACTTCTCTCCATACAGATAATAGTGCCATATTTTCAGGGCAAACACTAAGGCTGCTAATTTCAAATCATGGTTCGAGTAGTTCTTCTTATGGTCTTTTAACTGACAGGAACCATAAGCCACTACCTTCTCATTTTGCATCAATACACAACCCAGACCTTGACTAGATGCATCCGTATACAACGAGAAGCCTCCCGAACTAGTGGGGATAGTCAATATAGGTGTGGTGGTCGGTTTGTGCTTTAACTCCTGAAAACTTCTTTCACATTCATCACTCCACTCAAACTTAACATTCTTCCTCGTAAATCGTGTCAGAGGAGCGGCTAACTTAGAGAAACCCTTTACAAATCTTCTGTAATATCTGACTAAACCCAGAAAATTTCAAATCTCAATAACAGTCTTGGGTCTTTCCCATTGTACTATAGCCTCAACCTTAGACAGATCCACAGACACCCTATCCTTAGATACAACGTGACCCAAAATGCTATATGATTTAGCCAAAAATCACATTTGTTGAGCTTGTCATACAACTTCTTCTCATTGAGGGTTTGTAGAACCATTCTTAAATGTTGCTCATGTTCCTCTCTGGACTTGGAATACACCAAAATATCATCAATGAAAACTATGACAAATCTGTCCAGGTACGACTTAAACACTTTATTCATCAGTGTCATGAAAGCTGTAGGAGCGTTCGTCAACCTAAAAGGTGTAAGACCAAAAAATTCGGTGTCATTTTTAAGAAATTGTTATTTGTAAACTTGGACTTATGTAATCTTGATCAATAAAGAAGAAATAATTAAATTTCAGGTCCAATCGATCAAGATATGAAATTATGGTGAAAACCCAAAAATTTTTCCCCTTGAGAATTTATCTCAGAAATATAAAAAAATATATATTCTGGGAAAATAAGAATGAATTATGATGTACATATATTTGTGGAAATAAATTAAATAAAATATATGTACATGTGTGTAGGAAAATTAATGTATAAAATACATTATGATAATATAATATTATTATAATAATATAAGATATTTTGGTATATTATTATTATAATATTATTTTATTATATGATTTTTGTATTATATTATATTATATTAAAATATAATATAATATAATATATATATATATAAAATAAAATAAAAGAGTCGAAAAAAATTGAAACTGAAAAAAAAAAAGAAACAAATCGCGAAACAGGGGGGAGAGGATCGAAAATCGATCCTTCCTCTGGTTTTCCCATCAGAGGCGCCACGAAGGGAGACGGCGCGAGGAGAAGACCGACGAGGGACGATCGACACTGAGGGATCGTCTCAGCCCCACCACACGTCCCAGATCACCGACGGTGAGGAGATCAGAGGAGGGAGAGACCGCGAGGAAGAAGGGGAATTTCGACGGCCACCGGTGCCGATCAACCCCAGCCCAGGCCAAAAGAACGTTCCCCAACTCGAGACACGTCGAACGACGGTGGAATCGTGCCAGGAATTGACGTCCAGCTCTGACGATGGTAAAATTTTCACTGAACCGGTTCGGACCGGTTCAGTGTGAAAATGACTGAATCGGTCCGAACCGGTTCAGGAGGAGAGAGAAAAAAGAGATAGAAAAAAATTTTGAAAAAAATTCGGTGATGCCCTGGGTTTACGGATAAGCTGGTAAGAGGTCAAAATTGATCGATTTAGCTTTCGAAAAATTAGTTTGAAATTATATTTCACTGAAATTGATCCGGGTTAAATATATAAATGTATAGCGCGAGAATGGGCGATGAATTTGAATTCGATCGAGCTTCGATTTGTGAGCCATCACGGAATCTCGAGTAAGTGAATCTTACTTACTATAACTTGTGTAGTTATACGAGTTAGGAATTAATCGCATAAGTTGCGGATTAACTCTGTATAAAATGCTTTATGTTAAAAAAAGGCTTAAGATGGCGTGATGGTAGTGTTAATGTGCCCCACGGATGGCCCAATAATTGTTAATAAGCCTGATAAGCCCAATGGGCCGCGACAAAATAAATAGTAAAGTCAAAATGGGCTTGAAATAGAGTTGGACCCAATAAGAGGCAACGAGGCCCAATAAGGGAATTTGGCCCATTTGATGAAATAGACTGCATAGAAAAGGATAAATGAGTTATCCGATTTAATTAATGTGATTGATAACTATCTGCAGCTCCAGGAGATATATTCGGAGCCAGATAGACTGATTTCGAAAAGTGAAAAAAGGTGAAAAAGTGCATTCGTCTGGATTCCAGGTAAGGGATCTGTGCGAGCTCTTAGAGATAGCTGTACGTATTTTTATCGTCGTTTACATTCACTTAAATTTCGTATAGAATATGGATATGAAATTTCTAGATAGTACCCAAATATGAAAAAATTACGAAAATATCCATAGACTCAGGAATTTTTGAAAATGCATAAAGTGCATCAAATCCATGTTTTATATGTGAAAAAAAAAGAGATTTTATGAAGCTGAAATGATAGACTGGCTCATTATTTGACTGTATGCATTAAATTTCACGTTTTTCTAAAGTGTTATTTGATTGACGAGTGAATTGATGAGATGTTACCCTCTCACTCTGTTTTGTACTATTTTGCGTATCGCACTCAATTTTGAGTACCACTGTGGTGGGAAATAGAGCCAACTGTCTATTTTGTGTGTGTGAAATTGTGCTAGAGCTATGATAAGGTTTGTGGATTTATCCAGATCCGCTAGCACTTGATTTTAGTATTACATCTGTACAGACCGTGTTGGAGCACTGCTCGCATTGGATTCTGTTGTGATTTGTGATTGAGATCGTGCTGGAGCCCTCGTGTTAACTGTGTGTCACACTGCCTTACTCGCACTAGATATGAGACGACAGGCTATGGTTGATAATTTATTTGGTTGGGGTGGTGAGCTTTTGACTCAGGCACCTCCAACTGTCTGGTAATTGTACTATGGTTCACGGAGTACGTCGTACCGTGTAGACAACATGGAGTACACTATACCGTGTAACTATGGGATGTGAGGATTGCGTTTTTGGACTCGGGCATGCTGTGTCATTGCTCTGATTCTTGATAGTCCTTAGATAGGAGCTGATGGATAGACTAATCCCCTCCTCGGACTCAGAGACACCTTGACACACCTGATTCGTGATAACTTGTGGGTCTCGGACTTTGGCCAATTGTCCTTTGGATTTGTGTGGAAATCCCTACCTAGTCTCATATATTTTATTGGTTTTGATGATAAAACTAATTGTGATTTGAATTCTGTGATGAAACCATTTGAAATGATAATATGATTTAAATGTGAGTTTCAATACTGAACACAGAAATATTTTACTCTGAATGAGTTTTGATATTCGATTTTTGGGCAATAAATTACTATGTGTTTTACTATAATGGTTTTGTGAATGCCATGGGTTTTTCGGCATAACCCATGCATCATGAGCATCGTGGATAGTTTGATTATCTACTTGCCTTTATATATTAATGCGAGTGTTTTGAAAGTAAATGCATTTGTTTTACGAGATGATAAAACATGCATTATAAACATCGTAGATAGTGTGATTATCTACCTGCTTTCATATATTTCTTACTGAGCGCATTATGCTCATCCCTTTATTTTTCCCACATCGACAGAGCATTTCAATAGAGTGTATAAGCTGCGTCCGTCCTGCGATCTTTTACACACAGCTATTCAGCAGTATTAAGGTATATACATATGTACTTTATGTATCTGAATAATAGTGTATAGTGATGTAGTCACGTTTATAGGGGGATGTATATGTTCGGCAATGTAAACGAATTTTAAATTGTAAAATGATAACTTTATAAGCTTTCGCGATGTTAGTGCCTGGGACGAAAGCATTGCATGTTATGCATATATTTAATATATGAAACTGAGTGATGGATATTGACTCACAGCCCAACAAGTGAAGTGTGGTAAGTTCGCGAAAAAATTTAAAATGATTTTTAGAAAAATTGGGTCGCGACAAAAGGCATGACCAAAAACTCATAATGACCATATCAGGTTCTGAAGGCTATCTTGGGTACATCCTCACTCCTGATCTTCAACTGGTAGTACCCTGACCTCAAATCAATCTTAGAAAAGATCTGTGCTCCTCGCAGTTGGTCCAACAAATCATCGATATAGGGTAAGGGGTATTTGTTCTTGATGGTTGCCTTGTTGAGCAATCTATAATCGATACACAGCCTGAGACTCCCATATTTCTTTTTAAAAAATAATACCGATTCACCCCATGGTGAAACACTCGGCCTGATGAACCCATTTATCTAGCATTTTTTGCAATTGCTTCCTCAACTTTTCCAACTCTACAAGGGCCATTCAGTATGGAGGCTTAGATATTGGCTCAGTACCAAGTATCAAATCGATACAGAACTCCATCTCCCTATCCGGAGGTAGCCCTGATAGATCGTCTGAAAATACATCGGGAAACTCCCTGACTACGGGGATATCACTCAGATCCGTGTCGATTACATACGCAATGTAACCTCAAAAATATTATTATCCATATTATTAATAAGATTATGTCATTTAACAGTAAATTCTCTTTCCATTACTTATCAAAAAAATTTACAACATATTTTTCGGGCATAAATGTCACTGTTCTATTATAACAATCAAGAGTGACTTAATTTGCTGCTAACCAATCCATGCCCAAAATCACATCAAAATCATACATATTCAATAGGATCAGGTATGTTAACATGTTCTTGTCTTCTATTTTAAGTCTACAACCTTTATATAGTTGCTCTATCATTTGACGATCTTTCATTGGTATCCTAATCGTTAGCACCCTTCCTAATGGTTTGGGTTGTATGTATGAAATCAGTTTACATGCAAACATGAGCGATATAAATGTATGAGTTACACCAGAATCAAATAAAACTATTGCTTTAATATCATAAATCAGAATAGTACCTATAAATGCTTCAACTGGTGCATCACTTTTTATTGTCTCTCACTCTAGAGCATACACTCGTCCTTATCCTGAAAATCGTTTACCCTTTTCTTCCCTTGTTGCCTTCCTATTTGGAGTGGAGGTAGTTGTAGGTGCTCTATTCTGTTCTGTATATCTCTGTGGGACTGTGTCGACATTTTCAGGATAGCCTCTGACCATGTGTCCCGTCTTACCACATCTGAAACAAACCTCTATCATCTTATAGTAGGGCTTGTTACCATCATTTCCCTTACAGTGTCTACACATCTCTACATTAGGCCAGGGTCCTCCAATTACAATTCCCTTGGTAGGTGCTAAGGCTTGATAGATAGAAGGCCTAATAGTCTTACCTCGTAGCTCCTCATAGTGCCTCTGTCACTTAAACAATGGCTTTCTACCCTCTCTGCCACTCCTGTCCCTAGCTAGCCTCTTCCGATCCTGCTCCTTACCTTTGCCCACCTTACTAGACTCAGAGGTATGCATCTCGTAATCTTGTTCGTACAATTGGGCTCAGTAAACTACCTCCTCATAAGTACTGAGATCCAACGGAGCTAGTCGGGCTCGAATTGAGGGCCTCAGCCCTTCTATAAACTTTCGGACCTTTTTTGCCTCATAATCCATGGTGTCCGGATCGTATCTCCCCAATGAGGTGAACTTTAACTCATACTCATCTGCGGATCTATTCCTTTGAGTAAAATTTGAAAATTTTGACTGTAGTCTCCTCTGAGCAGTATCCAAAATGTACTTCCTTCGAAAGGCATCAAGAAATAAATCCCAAGTGATTACCTCATGCATGTTCTTAGGATCAGTCGAGTGGACTTCCACCAATGTTCAGCTTCTCCTTTTAGTACAAAAGCTGTAAAAGCAACTTTCTCTGTAGAGTTACATTAGAAAAACCCATAAAACTTCTCCATCTCATTTATCCAGTCCTCTGCAACCATTGGATCCTTAACCCCACTAAAAGACGAAGGCTTGAATTCCTGAAAGTGCCTCAGTCTGTCCAGTTCACACTTGTACCCCATATCATTACTACACAGCTGTGGGGGCCACTGGTGCCGGTGAATGTGGCACAGGTGCGGTCTGTGGTAATGTAGTAGGCGGGGATGTAGATGGTTCTTTCGCTGGTGGCATGGGCACTGTCTGGGTTGGCGTAAGCATGTCCGGCGCAACTACTGGAGTAGTTGGTGCAGTTTTAGCAGTAGTGCCCGGTAGGTTGTCCAGCCTGGCCATCACTTGCCCAATCAGATTTAATATTGACTCCACACCCCGTTCCAGACTAGTAATTCGAGCCTCAGAGCTCTCAGTAGGGTTACGAGCGGGTTGTTCAGCAGTTGAGGGTGTAAAACGGGCCGAACGGTACGGGCCGATACAGATTAATACAGTTACGAGTTTAAATGGGTTGAGCCCATTTAGGCCCGCATTGAAACGGATCAAATTTGTGAAGATCGGTCAGATTCTAATGAAGACTGGATCAACCCGCGGGCTAACTTAGTTTTTTTTTTGGAAAATAAGGAATCGGGCTTTAAAAAATAATGAATTGAACCTAAACGCTTAATTAAGTATAATTTTAATTTATTAAATGATTATTGAGCTTTGAGAATTAACCAAAATTGTTACAAAATCAAATCACATAGATTTGTGACTAAAATACAAAGTTTAATTTGAATTTTTTTTAACAAGAGGAATATTAGCTCATTCATGATCAAATATAACAAGTTTAAAGGAAAAGCCAAAATGATTTGGAGTTCTCCACTTAATTTCAAATTGTAAGTTCATCACATAAAGCAATTATATTATGTACAAAAGTAAATTGTGGGTTTGTAATATATATATATATATATATATATATATTAGCATAAGCAATATATTACATCATAAGCAAGCAAGTCATAAAAATGTGAATTCTACAAATATTATCATATTAATTCCAATAAAAATACAATCCACAAACATAATATCCATTAAACAAACTCTCATTACAAATACAAGTTACACATGACATAATATTATGGTCTAAATAATTAAATAAAGAGTAGTAAACAAGTTTAAAAGTCATAAAATCTAGAAGCATCCATTAAACTCCACATCAAACAACATTAAACTTGTCAGTTAATCTCATTATTCAAATGATTTGAATCATTTGATTCTTCCACCAATTCATCTTTGTTTTCCTCGTCATCTTCCCAACCTATAAAATAAATTTTTAATTATTAAATTTCTACAATAAAATTATTTTGTAAAAAAATATTTATTCAATAAAAATAAATTACCACTCGATATGAAACCATGTAGCCAACTACGTGTGCAAATGAGAGCTTGAACATTTTTAGGAAGAAGACGACTCCTATACTTGTTTAGCACACGTCCCCCAATGCTGAAGGCTGATTCGGAGGCCACAGTAGTTATCGGTATACTCATCAAATCACAAGCCATGTTAGCCAAAATGGGAAATCTAAAACTGTGATCCTTCCACCAGTTCAAGACATCTAAGTCTTTATTAGTGGAAAAATCAAGTTTTGGCATCTCCAAATATACTTCCAATTGGGACTTGGAACTTGGGACATTATCTTCATCATTTGCCAAATCCATCCATACCTATATTAATGCATTTTATTCAAATTCAATTAACAAAAAATAAAAAGAATATAAAGTTATTATTGATAAATTGAAGTTAATAATAAGATGAATATAATATTTAAGATATATGTGTTTATTATTTATACTTACGTCTGAATTAGAGATAGAATCCATTCGAATAGAAGAGGCAAATGAAGTTTGGCTTGGTTGACCTTGGCCTTGACCAAGTGATGAGCTAGAAGCATTCTTTGCATATTCTTCATAAAGCATAAATAACTTCATTTTCACCACATCTAACCTCTCTTGAAAACCTTGAGGATCAATTTTCAAAAAGCATCGTTTCAACATTGTAAACTTCACACGAGGGTCAAGAACCACTGCCATTGCAAGTAGAACATTATACTCACTCCAATACTTGTCAATTTTTCTCTTCATATTAAAAGCCATGCCTTGTAACATATCATCATCTCCACCCAAGTACTCCATTAAAAACATCTCAATTTTTCAAACTTGAGCAAAATACAAGTTAGCGGTTGGATAACTAGTTTCCGAAATCATATTCGTGATTTCATAGAATGGCTTCAAAAATTCACAAATTTTCTCTCCCCTCATCCATTCTTCACTTGATTGATAATGATTATAATTTCTATCATTTAATGCAAGCATAGAAAATACACGCTTAAATTTCAAAGCACTCTCAAGCATCAAGTAAGTAGAGTTCCATCTAGTTGGGACATCCAAAACCAAATATGAATTTGAAAAAGTTGAAACCCTTTTTACACATTCTTCAAAACTCTTCATTCTAGCCTCTGACCCCTTCACATACTTAATACTTTCTCCAATTTTTTCATTGGCAATAGAAGCTACTTTCAAACCTTCTTGAACAATAAGATTTAAAATGTGGGCACAACATCGAACATGAAAAAATTCACCATCACATAATAAGCTCTCTTGCAAACAAAGCACATCTTTTAAATTGAGTTGCATGTTATCATTAGCAGAGGCATTATCCAAAGTAATGAAAAAAAATTTATTGTCTATCCCCCAATCATTTAAAATTTTCATTACTTTTTTAGATAATTCATATCCCGAATGTGGAGGTTGCATATCACAAAAAGCAAGAATCTTACTACTTAGCTTCCAATCTAAATCAACATAATGAGTAGTTAAGCAAATGTACCCCTTATTAGTGCAAGCTGTCCATAAATCACAAGTGAGACATATTCTACCTTGAATTAGAGCCAAACATTCTTTCAATTTCTTTTTATTTTCCTTGTAAAGGTTCCAAACATCAAAGGCAGCAGTGATCCTAGAAATAAATTTCACCTCAGGGTTCAAATACTTCAACACATCTCTAACTCCATCATATTCAACAAATGAAAAAGGGAGGTCATGCCTTACTATTGCCTTAGCTACTAATTCTCAAAAAACTTTTTGATCAATTTTTCTACTTCTCACCTTTCCTTCATAGTCAATTATCATTTGAGATATATCTTTTTGCCTTAAAACTGCTATCTTTTTACATGAAAGCACATGACGCCTTAGAGATGAAGTTCCATATTGACCAAGACCCGCCTTATATACTATCCCACACCCTTTACATTTTGTACGTGGTTTACCATCATCAACATTGATAACTGGTTTTTTAAAAAATTGCCACACTTTTGAAGTATTCTTTCTAACTCTTTTTGATTGATTTTCAGTTATTTCAGTTTCAGTTCCAACCTCACATTCTTCATGTTCAACTTCATTAACACCATCCTCATTATCATTATCACTAGCAACGCTAATGTTATCACTATGTAGAGTCTGATTTTGAGAATGAGATGCCATTATCAACACTGTCAATAACACACCAAATAAAATCTCAATTAACATTTAGTAACACACAACCGTTGAATGATAAATCAATCATGAAAACAAAACATAAATATGTCATGTAAGTCAACATCAGAGGAATAAATTTATACGGTCATACTAGTAACAATCGTAGGATACTTTGTTGTCAAAATCACATTTATCTCAGTCAATAAAATTTAATGCTAGCACTGAGTCCCAAAAGGGACACTACCTTTGACTAACATAATGTTGCAACATGATAAATAGCAGGAGAATAGTTAGTAAGTGACACCTTATAAGTAAAACTCGAACACCTATTGTTTGCTTAATTATTCGAAATTCAGACAAATTCATGGTTGCAATATTAAATCATACCATTTCTTATCCAATGGAATTCAATTAATTGTAATCTCCAGCATATAAAACTCTAGCCTTCATACTCCACATAGTAGTATAGTTTCTCAAATAGAAAAAACAACCAAGTGTTCAAAAAAAAAAAGAAACACTAAGCTTACAACATGCAGGAATTTGATGTTGCAATCTTCCTTTCCATTATCTCTAAAACTCAAGATATCAAAGGCCAACAATGACACTTGAAAATACACAAAACAGCAAGCAAAAAAAAAAACTTGGACTGATGCCACTGCAGTAGAAACTTGGACTAGTTCTTTCTGTCCTTACATCATAATCATAGCCTGATTTATTTATCCTTGATTTTATTTCTTAATCTTTTATGTTAACATGACACAGAGAGGTAAAACATGGATTGTGCAACTGTTAGCTGTGGCTTGTTTTTCGATTGCAGCTAAAATGGAGGAGACAAAGGTGCCTCTATCTGTAGATTTCAGACCTTCTGAAATTGCTGCAGCAGTGGCAATTTCTGTCTCGGGAGAAATGCAAACATTTGCAATTGGAAAATTCTATATAAATATATCTAAAAGAAAAGAGAAATTTAAAATTCTTAGAAAAAAGAAGACAATAGAACAAATAGTTATTTAAAATATACTGTTTAAGGTTTTGAAACTTGTGTTATTTTTACCTATTTATAATTTGTTAAAAAATTCATGGTATGATATATTATTCATTTATATGTGTATACTTCATGTTCATATTCAATTTTTTGGATTAGTATCTCCATGCTTTAATTTTAATCTAGAAAAAAAAAAGATAATTGATTTTTTTTAAAAAAAAAGCATGTATGAGTACGAGTAAAGAAATTGAATGGGATTTTGATTAAGCATAACATAACCGTTGGCTCTCTACACACATTGTGTTTTCTCATTTCTGATATGTTTATGGAACGTTGTGCTGGTTGTTGCCTGGTTTTGAACGTTGTACTTGCATTCCATTGGCTTCTCTCTCTCTGCATCCATTAAAAAGGACTCTAGAGTAGCTCTGTGTCCTTTTACTAGTTTCAGTTTTCTTTGTAGTTAATGTTTTATTGCCTTGCATTCTGACTTCTAGATTACACTCATGATTAGTTAATTTTAGAGTTTTTGAATAGATACATGTTGGTCCAGACGTCAACTTGTGGCTTCTAAGGAAGTTCTTTCTTTTGTTTCCTTTTACTTGCTTTTCATTTTACATAGATGTTCATCTTGACAAAATTTGACCAAAATTGGAATAACAATTTCTTCTCAACAAATGTTCACTTCACACACATTTATTGATTTCCTATTTCTTGGTTCCATAGATTGATTTACAATCCTTCTAGCCTGTAGATTCTAGACATTGTAGTCTTATTATGACTCCATTAATTATAATCTTCAGTTTGATGATTATACCTTCATTGTTTTATTGTCCTACATCTTGTTACTTCTTTTCCTATTAACTTTAGTCTATTATATGGCATTTTGCCTTAAATATCATATGCTTGATAGTGCTTAACCAGTTCTTGTTGAGCTAAGTTTCACACGCAATGGATTACCTTTTGTAAAGGACGATATAATGGAATATTTGGTGTTCTTGGGTATTTACTTTTATTAGTAAGGTTTCTATTACAATTTAGAATTGTTAGAGATAATGGGTTGCTACAGAAATGTTGGCTGCTCTAAAACTTGCTTTTGATCTTAGTAATAGTATGAGAACTTTTCTTCGGGATTCTTCTTAAAACCATTTTGTTTTGCAGGTTGCAGAAAGAGCCCTCTTCTTGTGGAATAATGAGCACATTGTGAGCTTAATTCCCTAGAATCGGCAGACGGTATTACCAATCATTTATGAGGTATTAGAGAAGAACATCCAAAGTCATTGGAATCAGGTAGTTCATGGGTTGACTGTGAATGTGCGGAAGATGTTCTTGGAAATGGATGTTGAGTTGTTTGAGGAGTGTCAGAGACAGTTTGCAGAGAAAGAGGCCAGAGCCAGAGAGGTGGAAGAGCAATGAGAAATGACATGGAAAAAACTGGCAGATGTGGCGACGCAGAGAGGGGAAGAAGATATGATTACAGTCTAACTGATTAATCAGAGTTGGTTTATCCAGCATAAGAAAAGTTGTCACAAGTTGTTTATATATAATCAAGATAAGATAATCACAGCCAGAACAAGTGGATGGTGGTGTTGTTCTTAGAAAGAAATACTACAGGTTTATTTTATTACTATTACTATTATTATTTGTTGTAGCTTTCCAATTAGGTCTCCATAAAAAAAAAAATTATCTAATGTCTATGGATACTTGAAAATACACAAAACAGCAAGCAAAAGAAAACTTGGACTGATGCCACTGCAGTAGAAACTAACATGAGAAAATGTAAGATAAAATGCCATGAAACCTAAGCTAATGACTCCTAAAAATTTCCTAAGAAATATATGATCTTAACATGCTTTGAAACTAATTATATACCCCTTAAAAAGACATGAAACGATAGCCTAATTAACCCCAAACAGTAACGTCATCTCTGAACCAGAAAACATAAACCATGCTCAATGAAATCCTAACTTGGAATGGAAACTAGATGCAATGAATGAAATCTAAGCTTTAAACATCATTTTTGTTTTGAAACTTTAAAAAAATGATTCAAAAATGAGATTAAACAACAAAAGCATTAAAAACACGTCCCAAACGGCAATAATAAACCGAAACAGTGAGGAGAATAATCAAGGAAGAGTAATGTGAAGAAAAGAACAATAAACACAATCAAAAGCCAAATCCATAATATCAGATTATCAGAAACAATTCCACCCCATTTCCTTGAGTTGTGAAAGAACAAATTAGGTATTATGATAAAAAAAACAAAAGCTTCTGGCAAAGATAAAACATTCCAGACCTAACTAATTAAGTCTAAACAACCATGACCCAATTTATCAGTTATTCTTCACTCTTCAACAAGGCCTGATTTTCTAGAAATTTATGAAACTCAAAGATTTTATATTTCACACCACCAAGTATATCCAGTTAACTTCATTTTTCACATCACCAAGTAAATCAGATACAAGCAAACAAATGAAATGAGAAGTGTAGACTTACCTTGACGGGTTTCCCAATGAGTATTACGAAACGGAGTGGGATTTGATGATTGACGAGCCATGTGGATATTTCCCAGAGGCACCAGGTAGGATGGTGGTGATATTCTGATTCTCGACGGCGGTTATGGTGAGGAACAAAAATCTATCTCCAATTACACTTGCATTGCATATTCTTCTGACTCTGAAAAAACATAGCACCGACATCCTCTGTTTTGTTGTCTGTTAGAATAGAAATGAATCATTCAGATCAATAACCCAAAGCAATTCCCAAATGATTAAAAAAAAACAGAAAAAAGTTTAAACTATGTAAAAATAAAATCTCTGATTAAGTAACTCATTTTTTTATTTTCATTTATGATAATTTCTAAATCTTTTTAATGTATATATACAATCGACCCTCTTAAAAAAGATTGAAACTGGCAGCCATAGCTACAAATTACAAAGCGGTAATTTGAGAATAATCATTCTCACCAAAGAATTCAGGGATCACCGAAGCATCCCAAAGCCTCTCACTGCAT
Organism: Firmiana major; assembly: GCA_033439115.1. Taxonomy (NCBI): domain Eukaryota; kingdom Viridiplantae; phylum Streptophyta; class Magnoliopsida; order Malvales; family Malvaceae; genus Firmiana; species Firmiana major. Next base: position 14,415,060 of record CM065911.1, on the reverse strand, counting down.
ATCATCAGGAACAAAACTCGTTCTACAAAGCGGACATGTTTTCTGATCATATACCATCCAACGGTCCAAGCAGCTCCGATGGAATATAAGTCGACAATTCGTCAGCCGCTAGATCTCATCTTGCTCTTCAAAGTCTTACAAACAGACGACACAGTTGTTTGGCGAGTCGACGAGGTCGGAGAACTTGACGACAGGTAGGAGTTCCCGGATGAAGAGAGCTAAGACTGGGATGCAGTGGGAAATTAGAGAAGAGGAGGCGGAGATGGAAGCGTCGGTGTCGGCCGTCGGTTTCGAGGAAATCAGGAAGACCCACCGTGGGAATGAATTTGCGATTTGCGAAGGTAAGGTTGAGTGAGTGGAGAGCTGCTGGAGAGATTTAGGAATTAGGAATAATTAGTTACCGAATTTAGGTTACCCCAATAGCCCGCGGGTCAGCACGTACCCGTACGGGCTGACCCGTACCAATTACTTACCCGTCGGGTTGGCCCGTATAAGCCCGTTTTTAAACGGGTCAGATTTTAATAAATCGAACCGTTAAAAGCCTGCGGTTCTCAAGGACCAACCCGCAGGCTTAAGCCCGTTTTACACCCCTATCAGCAGTGGGGCCACCCGACCCTTCAGGCCTCTCCTCATGGCCTCGGGATGACCTACCCCTTATCCCCTTGGTCGACCTCGTCGTCTACCAGCCATAACAAATCGTTTTTCCTGCATTCAATAGCAATTTCTTAGCAAAATCATAGCCACGTATACCCATTTATATCTAAACAATGTACAGTGATGTTGGGGATGCAAACTTTTCAATTTTCTCGTATTCCTAATATCGACTCATATCAGGCTAACCTTACTCTGATACCAACTTCTGTAACGATCTAAATTTACGGATATTTTGGTTGGGCTACGAGTCGATAACAGAGCAAAATCCATAAATCTGCCTGTTTAATTTAATTTCCTTGGTAACAATTTAAAAGGAAAATGATCGTAATACTATTTCATTAAGTCCGCACCTTTGTTCACATACAAAATAATCTCAATCACATTCCTCAGACGTAACTTGTATATATTACTGTACTTACAAAAATTTAGATACAAAATAAATTTTTGTACTGGGTATACCTTTAGCGCAGAAGAATGTTTTTCTGACGAATGACTGTGCAAAATAAACAACTTATAACGATAGCCTCTGCTACTAACGAAGGTCTCTGGATGAAAATAAGGGGGTGAGCTTAACGAGCTCAGCAAGAAAAGTCTCATAGCAGGTTGATAAATATACTACCTAAGAGATATATATATATATATATATATATATATATATATATATATATATATATATATATATATTTGGCAAATCCGAAACATTTTCACAGAGTACATAAATAGTTCGAAAAATTTCACAAATACCATAAACATATTTTAGAACAGAACATATATCGGTAGTAAAGTTAGATATTGTGGTAAATACAGAAATTTCAGAGGTTCTAGTAGCAAAAGAAACGGATTTTCAGATATCTCAGTTCATGCAGACAATTCAGAAAACAATTTCAAATAGACGAGACAAGGCAAACATGCTATATCAAATATCAGAAATGACAATTGACTAATGTCGGTGACTTAAGGCAATCATGGGCCAGGTGTGCCGGGATGTTAATTGTCGTGAGAGTGGTCAGCTACCCAAACGACTCACAGATCAGAATGTCCAAAGACCAAAATCAGAATCAGAAACACGGTACATTGGACTCGTGGACCACAGAAAGAGATACAGAACAGACAGAAGTACAACATGTGTTAATCATCGCCCTTGTCTCAAAATCAGCTCGAGTCGGACTGTGCGACCCACAGTCAGCACGCGCTCAAGCACATCATATCAGTAATTCTTTATAAATAGATTGTTTTTCCTTAAATCACATACAAATTTCAATATGTTTCATGAAACGGTTCAAAACAGGCTGACTAGCCATTTTTCAGATAAAATCCCAAAAAATAGTTTATGGAAATTTAAAATTCGAGATTTTTGATTTTTTAAAACAGAATTTAAGCCACATCAGAATCTATGCAAACCATTTAAATTCAATCTGTAAAAATTAGGTTGTTCAACTAGGCTAAAATCTCTAATTTTCAGAGTCATAAAATTCGGCATAGATTTTTCGGTAATTTTGGTACTGCGAAATTCAGCCTAAAATTTTATATCTACAAATATACGAAAATTACACATACTTATCTCTAGCAGCAACGAGAATTTTCTTTACCTCGATGTCTTGACAGTACTACCCGAAGTCTCAACGGTACGAGTCAGCGGGTCTGCTTTAATTGATTTATTTCCCAAAATTTTGAACTGGTATTTTTGATCGCCTTTTCCCGGGTTTCCTTGGGCCTTCTTTCCTACTTCAATTATATATATATATATATATATATATATATAAATTTCCCTTTCTTTTTTTTCCCCTCGAGCATTTGAATCTCGCGCCTTTTTTTCCTTCTTTTCTTCTTTTCTGCTTCTTCCCTTCGCTACCCGAGCTCATTGTTCACTACTTTCACCATTTTCCTTTTGTTCTTCTTGGCTCGGCAACTCCTACACCACCATCATCACATTTCTATCCTCATTCTCCCTGCACCCCAGTTTCTTTTCAGGCTCCATTCTCCCCGTTCATCGATGCTTCAGCTAGCTCCCGCTCTCTCTTCGATCACGACCCTGTTTCCACTTTTCACTTCTGTTTTCAGTGCCGAGGAGTGACCGAACACAGTGGTCGCACGTTTAGCTACCTTCGGCTTCGACACTACCCCTTAGCAGCCCGTGGTTAGGCCCATTTGCCTGCAACCAATCGAGACCGCTCTCGGCGCAGTAAATAGAGAAAGAGCTCTCTGTTTCCCAACTCCCCCTCTGGTACCGAGCTCACCTAAATAGTCACCACCTTCCTCCTGCGTTCCACCTTCACCAGTTTCTCTCCTCACAGCCTCGCCACCCGCAGCCAGCTCTCAGCTTTCCTGATCGTCTTTCCTTTCTCGGTTACCTGCTTCCTTTCGGTCGTCCTCTGTTTTCAGCTCCTTGTTACTTCCTCCAACTTCAGTCGTGTTTCTGCTACCATCACCATCATCTTTTCAGCCTCCACCATCAACTCCCTTTCTTCCTCCCTCACTTCTGCTGTAGTTTACAGAAGTTAGAGCCCTCTGTTCTGGCCTCCTAAACTTCTTGGTTTCTCGGGTTCCCTTCCTCTCTTCTCTGTTTCTTTCTTCAGCAACCTAGTCTCCCTTTCTTATCTTTTTATTTTGGTTTCCAGCTATGTACAGGAAGACGTGTTGATAGAGGAAATGGGAACATGTTTGATAGGAGGTGTGCGGGGTGCAGTGGAGTTCGGTGTACAGGGGGGTCGGTGGGCAACCAGAGCAGGGTGTGGGTGTTTACAGTTTTCAGTCCACTACTACTCCTATTCTCGGTTTGTCCCATGCCCTGCAAACTACTCTATCGCCTTCTCTTCTTTTCTTTTCAATTCCGCAGACCATAAACCACTCCACTATCTATATATCCTTTTAACGAAAATCATCATCTTCATTTATTATTATTATTATTATTATTATTATTATTATTATTATTATTATTATTATTATTTATCTATTTATTTATTTTTTTTGTCATGTATGATTTTTTTACAATATTTTTAGTCTAATATTTATACTCAAATTAATTCACTCATATTCGCACATTAAACCTTAATTGTCTAAATTATTATTTATAGACAACACCAAGTACATTGAAAATTTTACGGTATTTACTGTAATATTATAAATTTTACGATAAATGTCATCTATTTTATGAAAAATCCTATAAAATTCGAGGAAAATCTCTTAAATTTTAAGATGAATATCATAAAATCTATGATAAGTCTCATAAATTTTACGATCAATATTATAAATTTTATGATAAATTTTATAAATTTTACAATAAATCTCATAAATTTTACAGTAAATGTCATAAAATTTATAATTAATAAAATTTATAATGAATCTCATAAATTTTACGACTAATTATTATAGTTTACGTTTATTTTAGTGTTATTATGCTTATTCTAATTTGTTATATTTATTTTCATTAGTTTTACGATGATTATCATCAAATTTACTATTAATTATCATAATTTTTATACTTATTGTTGTGTTTTTACGTTTATTCTAAATTTTTTACATTTATTCTCTTCAACTTTATGATTAATCATCATATTTTTATGCTATTTTTATTCATTTTACAATAAATATCATAAAGTGTTAATTTCTGTAGACGGTCTACTGCTAAAAAATAACATTAAACTGCCTATCAAGAATTTTGAAACAGATTAATATTTAATTAAAGGCAGTTGATTGCTATACGAAGCAGTCGACCGCCATTCCTTGAACTTTGTACAAGAAGTTCCTAAAAAACTCTCGCTAGTGCTAGTGATGATAAAGCCCAAGATTGTTGAGGTTCAGAACCTCTCCAAAGGCCGTGCTTGTCATGACCATTGGCTTTATTACTTTTGTTGCCATTTTCCACGTCATGGGCAAGTCATATTTTGTTTGTAGAGACTAATGAGGCTTCAAAATGTGTATTACCAATAGCATATTAAGTTTAACGTCGTGATTTTCAATTTTGTTTGCGGTTCAAAAGAATTATTACACTTAACATATTCAATGAAAGTTAAATTGGTAATATATAATTATTATAACTAGTTGAATAAGTTCAAATAAAAAAATATTTTTTAACTTTGTTGTGTATGATAAAAGAAGGAAAAAATAATAAAGTACGTCACATGATGTACGAAGAAAATATGTGAGAGATCGAGTTTATCGTCTTGAAAACAGTATAACGGGAGACATAAATAAGACAAAAAAATGACATTTAGTCCAAAGATACATACATAATTACTGATAGAATAAATCTCTATAAATAGGGATCAGGTATGACTCAAAAACTTAAATCTCTATTTCTTCTACAAAAACTCTGCCAAAATTCCCTTCTGACTTAAGCATCGGAGTGCTTACACAGGGAGAACCCCTGCATCCATTTGATCATTCTTTTTCTTGTAAAATTTTTAGTAGCACGTGACACAAAAATTAAGGCGAAGACTCAACCATTCGTCACCGTTATAATCGAGCAACAACAAACTTTAAAATTTAATTAATAATTTAAATCAATTATTCTTTTAATCTAAAAATTATAATTCGTTAAGCTTAGAATAAGATCAAATTTTATAAATTTATTCAATATATTCTCTAAATTAAACTAAACCCAAGTTGAATGTAAGCTTAAGGATTAACTGGTTATTAGAAGATCATGTACCTCAGTTAGCGCTTTAATTAACTCCCTATTATCATCCTACCCAACTGTAATCCACAATCCAAAAATTATTTTCTCGAAAAGTCTAAAATAACCTCACTTCTTCCAGACATAGAACGACAAAGACAAATTTGCATGTACCATTCGGTAGAAACAAATGGTTACCTTTTAGTCAATATGGTCATTTCAATTCAAATCCGACATCATGAAAGAAATATAACCGTTGTAGATTGCTCTACAAATCTAGGCGTTTCAAATTACTTTCAAATATATATATTTTTTAATAAATAATAATCATATCCATTTAGATACCAAGTAAAGGGTTTCACACAACCAAAGCGGAAAGAAAAGGAAAACCCTGTTGCCAAAGCTTTCTCTTTCTTGTTCTCAGGCATGCAATTGCAAACAACGAATTTAAGCTGATTAATAAGAAGAGGGAAAGAAGAAGAAGTACTAGATTTAATTTGTATTGAATTAGGCTGTTGTTTGGGATGGCGAAGTGCGGAGCAGAGGAGATAACAAAGGAGGAGGAGCCGGCGGAAGGAGCAATGGTGGTGGTGGTGGAAGAAGAAGAAAAACAAAAAGAAGAAGCACACCCATATGCATTTCACGTGTCTGGACCTCGCAATGTGGCTAAACCTAACTGGAGAGACCTCATCAATTCAAGTTGGTCAGTAAACCTTTTTCTTAACTTGCAAGTTTGTGTTTAGTAAATTATTTTCTGCTAATATATATGCAGTTTTGGTTGATAAAAATGAAGTTTAAATGTTTATTTAAGATACCCATTTCCTTTTTTGCTCCAAATTGATGGGTTTTTCTCACTGTTTTGGTCATATGGGTTTTTCGGTTTAATGATTCCATGAGTATCTTAGGCTATGTGGTAACCATGTTAGATAGTAGAAGATTCCAGTGGTAAATCGAGGTTTAATGAGCAGAGCAAGTCTGTTAGCCCTTGCATTAGAAGGTAGTCATCTGAGTGGTTGGGGAGGAATGATCTCAAAAACATTGATTGTGATTTGGATGGAAAATTTTTGTCAGGGTTTTCAATGTTTTAATAACCTTTAAAAGTTAGGATTAAAGGAGGATTTGGCTTAATATGATTAGTCAGTTGGGTTTTGAGCTATCCTACGTATGCCGTCCTCTTTTGATTATGGATATGCCTTTAACAATTAGCTCTTTCTCCCCTTTTTCTGGTAATTACAGGAAAGATGCAAACTATAAGCGAACTGTAATTGCGTGCTTCATTCAAGCAGTTTATCTGCTTGAATTGGACAGACAAGAGAACAGAACCGAGGACAATGCTCTTGCTCCAAAGTGGTGGATGACCTTCAAGTACAAGCTAGCCCAAACTTTGATTGATGATAGGGATGGATCTATATTTGGAGCTGTATTAGAATGGAATCAGTCAGCAGCCCTGGCTGACTTTGTGCTTATTAGACCTTCTGGAGCACCAAAGGCTGTTCTAGCACTTCGAGGAACAGTACTCAAAGGTCCAACTATCAGAAGGGATATTGAGGATGACCTACGGTTTCTAGCTTGGGAAAGCTTGAAGGGTTCTGTAAGATTTAAAGGAGCATTGGAAGCATTAAAATCAGTTGCCGGAAGGTTTGGAAGCAGCAATGTATGTATTGCAGGCCATTCCCTGGGGGCTGGCTTTGCCTTACAAGTGGGAAAAGCATTGGCTAAAGAAGGAATATATGTGGATGCTCATTTGTTTAACCCACCTTCTATTTCGCTGGCTATGAGCTTGAGAATTATTGGAGAAAAAGCTGGGTTTGCTTGGAAGAGACTTAAGTCTATGCTTCCTTCAAGCAGTGAACCTCAGGCCAGTGGTGATGAGGGGATTGAGGATAATTCTTTAGGCCTAAAGAATTGGTTAACCCAAATATATGGGGAGAAAACTTCTGCGGGATTGAAGAAATGGGTGCCTCATTTATATGTGAATAATAGTGATTATATCTGTTGCCACTACACTGATCCTGAAGGATCAGAGGAAAAAGATATTGCTGACAAGGAGAATGTTGGCCCTACAAATGGGCAAGTTGCAGCGAAGCTGTTTGTGATGTCAAAGGGGAAACAAAAGTTTCTCGAGGCGCATGGGTTGGAGCAATGGTGGTCTGATGACTTGGATCTGCAGCTTGCTCTAAATAAGAGCAAATTGATAAGCAGGCAATTGAAGTCCTTGTACAGCCTCCCAGCTCCACAACAAGCTCAGGGAAAGCCAAGATAACAAAAGGCCGTTGCTTTCACTGAATAACTCAGTTTCAAAATCGGATATTATCCTTCCGTGTCTTTGTCATATGCTTGCTGTTCCAATAAGTTGGCTTTTCTGCTTTCTCATCCTCTTTTACCAAAATCAGCAAATGTATACCACCTTTCCTGGAAATGTATAAAAGCATTGTTTTTTATTTACTGCTATTTGTCTTCACATTTCTTCTAAAATGTTTTATTATGCTGTTAGGCAATTTTACCTAACCAAATATCAACTGATTCGGGCATAACCATAATCGAATTTGTACTTTCCTTTCTTCACAAAGTACAGTAGGTTGGGAAGAATCTTTGGTCTACACATTTTTTTATATTAGGAGTATCTAAACTGTGTTCTTATGGAAACAATTTTGGCTGGACGGAAAGTAATTCTGGCTTTAAATGGTTCACTAGCAGTACAGGTCGAGTTGACAATGATATTAGAATGGCTGTGCTGTTATTGCAGTTTTTCTTTGAATTTCTGGTTTTCCACAAATTCTGTAACAAGGTTATCTCTTTCGGAAAAGCCTTCACCCATCGACCTGCAAACATCTCTGACATGTTCACTATTTGTCCTGACCAAGATTTATTATCTTTGGTCATAATAGGGGCTTCAATAATTTGATCATTAAAGCTGATGCCCAAACTGCTGTAAGGTATGTTGTTGAAGATGTTCCTAAATCTCATATTTACAGCCCTTTTGTTTCTGATTGCAGGCAATTACTTAGACAACTAGGGAATGTGAAGATCATGCACGCCTTCTGTGTGGCAAATGCCCGTGCTGATGCTTTGGCCAAGATGGGAAGAGCTGTGGATTCTCTTTTTGTTTGCTTTGATATCCCTCCCGACTGTATTAATCTTCAACTCATGTTTAATGCTATGGGTACAATTATCCCAGAACTATAGAATGCAACCCCTCTGGAGACTAACTCTCTGTTTCTTTTATGTAAGCTCATCTATTTCACCAAAAAAAAAAAAAGAGATTTATTATCTCATTTGACCAAATCTCTTTGCTAATTATGCCAATTTAGGCTAATTCTATATATCTTACAATTGCTAATAATACATAAGCATTTTGGCCACCTGTAATATCGTTACAAAAAGTTTTATTTTGATTGCGTTATATAGTGCAGAGTATTGACATCTAGCAATTAAATCTTCATGTAGCTGGTTAAATACTATATTATTAAGATTATGATATATATATTTTAATTAGTGGGATTTTTTGTACGGATTGTTATAGAACTGAAAATAAAAAATATTTCTTTTACATGGAATAAAGTATCCATGTTTGTTCTGTTATTTTTGTTTATTATCCCTTCAAATTTGTCATATAAACGGAAATATCTATCTACATATGATAGGGTCTGTTCATGATGTTATATCACATCTGATAAGTCTTTAGTTACTTGTGGTCTTATATCTTATATGAACCTGCCAATGTGTATTATGATGACTAATTTACTACCTAAGACAGTTGCTGATAATGTAGACAGAATAAATAGAAGATTTTTACGAGGCAGAGATGCTAATAAGTGGAGTATGGCTTTGGTGAGTTCGGAGGATGTTTGCATGCCTAAAGCATATGGTGGATCGGGTATAGCTGCATGAGGTAACATAAAGTGGCTTTCTTGCAAAAATCAGCTTGGAGGCTAAATACTGAACAGGTTAGCTTCTGGGGACATAGTACGGGTTGAGATGACAAGTAATAAAAAGGGGCAATGGTCCCGTACTTGGCAGGTTGTTGTGTTAGCTTGTAGAGAACTCTGGGAAGGGTTAAACGCGAGAAATGATAATGGTGAGTCCATCTATTTTTGGATTGATCCGTGGAAAGACAAGTCGGCCATAGAAATGCTTGACAGCACCTTATGTCTTTATAAGGACAGGCAGATTTAATGGAGAAAGTGTTTTGGATGATAATGGGGGTTGGAACTCTACTCAGCTATTTATAAAGCTTACAACAGATATCTCTATGAAAAATCTTGGGCACACCACTAACCAGGTTAACGCATATGACTAATAGATGGGTTTTGCAGCAGAAATCCTATGGTGTAATGACATCAAAGTAAACTTATAATATGACTTTGGTTCTGCGAGATGATGATGATGATGATTTATTCTGGTTTTGGAAAGTGATGGATGAAAATTTTCTTTGGTTAGCAAGGAGGGATAGGCTCATTACTAATGAGCTTGGGTACGGATGGGGATGGGCAATGCAAACTCTGTGGACATGCTGGAGAAACTGTACTGCACCTGTTGCGTGACTGCACTATTTCAGCAAAGGTATAGAGAGGTTTATTAAAGAAGAGATATATAAATGACCTTTTTAGATGGAGCTTAGTGGAATGGATGGACAGAAACTTCAAGGAGATCAGTACAATCTTTACAGAACCAGGAAGGATAGGAGATGTATAATTGGAACGGCCTGTGGGAGGATATTGACCAAAAGGTCTGGCATTGTGTTTGATGTGGAACAGCAAGTGAACGTGAATATTGATAGTTTCATGGCTTATGTTGTAATGGGAGCAGAGGAAATGCAACAAGCTTTTGTCCAGATAAAGATGGAATCACCAAAGCTAAGCCTAACACTCATGGTGCACGAGGGTAAGTGGATTAATTTGTTCAAAAACAGATACTAGGCTATTTCCGGGCCCATCTTGGTGTATGTACAATCATGGTGGCAGAATTACAAGCAGTGAGACTTTGGATTAATTTTGGCTTTTCCCGAGGGATACAGAGGGAGTTGTCACACGCACAAACGCATAAATAAATATCACAATAAAGTGACCCACAATAACATACAATAATATTTCAAGCTAATAATAATAGTTAATATAATATAATAAATTTAAATCTATTAATAAATAATAAATAAGAAATAATACACAAAATAAAATGACATTAAATCTAACATGAAAAACTCCTCGACATAAAAAGAAAAACAATAGGCAAATTGATAAAAATTTATTATGAAAAATAAGTAAGTTATAAAATTTGATACTCTTAAGCTTTTCGTCCAAAGTTCATGGTTTTAACAATTGATTTAAAATAAAATTTAGATTTCAAGAAACTATCTAAAAAATATACCAATTATACCCAAAGCTTTTTTTTTTTCCTCTATTATGCCGTCACTCACTATGTAGGCCTCTGTCATAATTGTACAGTTGTTTATGTGGCACCTTATATAGAGGGATAACTAAAAAAACTCTCTTTGTTAACTTTGATTTATTTAAACCAGACCAATCATATAGCTTTTAAACAACCTAATGTGGCTGAATCCCGCACATCTAACAGAAGGCTCCTATGCGAACTTAAAGCAAAGGTGGTTTTAGATCTTATTATTTTTGTAAATATAAGTTATCATCTTCTGGGTTGCATTATTTCAGATATAGGAGTTAGAAGAAAGGTCGAGCTCCTGTAAATTTCAACATGTCTTGCTAGAATGAAATTTTGCGACATATCTATATATTTCCTTTTTACAAGAAAAAAATAATTTTAAATTGGATGTTATATATGATCTCCAAATTCTTTCCTTAGTCCCTACACTTCTCTCTTAGCAAATACCATGCAATATTTGGGAAGAAATGCCAATAAAATTTTAGTAATGTAATTAGAAAAGTGCCGTGACATGTTGTAATATTTATCTTTAAATTTAAATAATTTTATTTTTTATTCACGATTATTAAATATATATTTAAAAAAAATGATAAATTAATACTTAAATTTGGATTTTAGTGTCGTAAGATTTATGGGTTTAAGATGAATAGGATTTAATTTAAAGCGGTTTATCTGTAGTTCTTATGACAAAATAATGTTTGTATTCAGATATTATTTACTTAAATGAAACCATTTTTGATCAATTAGAAAGTTCTATCTAAAATAAAGGTAAACATCTCAAAAAAAAAAAAAAAAGGTAAACAGTTAGAATTTTAATTAGTATGAACAAAGAGCCGTGAAAGTAGTGATAAACGTAACAATTGTGGAGCTAATATTCTCCTTTTCCTCCTTTAGTGACATTTTAAATGGAAACTGTGAAAGCGCAAAAGAATGTTAACCAGAAACGTGCACGCAAAATGAAGAAATTAAGAGGCTTCCAACTTCCAAGAATGCCCGAACTTTCACATCACGTTTGGACTAAAAATGGATTAATCAAGTTGACGGCTTGGTCTGCTTATTTTTTTCATTACAAACAAGCGCTAAACCCGATATCTTGCGCGCGGCACAATTAATGACATGTATTCAGATTAAAAGGGAAAAAATTGAATGAAATTATTATTGTACGTTATCATATGTTTTTTACATTTAAATATATTATCTAATCATATTAATTAAAAAATTCAATCATTTATTGTTAAAACTTTGAAAAAGTTCAACTTTGTTAAAAATATTATGAAATCATATTAATATCATTCATTTTTTTAAATAAAATCGAAATACGATTTAAAATATTTAATTTCAATTTAAATTTTTCATCTATTTTACGCCGACAACATAAAAAAGTTAAAAACTCTATATAACAATAGGGTATTTGGCAAAGTTTACTTTCTCTATATAATCATAATTAACAGAATACAAATTGTTTCCTGTAATTATCTATTTCAGTATATAATCTTATTATCCTGATTTAATTAATCCCCATAAATATAATATTAGCTCGAATAATACCCGTGCATATATATATATATATATATATTTATGTTAAAGACTTTGCTAAGTATGAACTGCATAAAAATATCAGTTGTTTCAACTTCACGTCAATCTAAGAATGCATTTCTCTTATGTCATATCGGTGTTTGTACGCATATATATGTATTTGAATATGTTCAAAAGGAAATCTAAAGCTCATCTGAATTTATATTGGACCATGAAGGAATAATAACTTTGAACTTTCTATACAATAAAAGTTAATTAATTATACATGTTTTATGTATATGTTGCATTTCTCTGCAATGGTTTATGAAGTCAGGCTTTTGGTATGTTTTGCATTTATTTGCAGCGGTACTACTTGTAATGGAACGAGCACCTCAAATTATCCCCGATAACTCATAGTCAAATAGGCTGAACTCTTGTTCATGCTGAGTGTAACATGGCTCAGCATCCAATAGCCATGACTCAAGATTCTGGTACGCTAACCAATCCGTCTGTTGGTTCGCCGACAAAGACACTTGATCAAACATTGAGATGTCATCGTCAGTGGTCTGAATCAGGCCGGTTAGTTGATTTATTTCTACCAACTGAAATGCTTGGTCACAGGACTCGAATGATGGATCCATAGATAATGTTGCGGTGGCAGGTATTTCTTCTTGCTCTTCAATTTCTATCACGGGGACGACCTTCTCAATTTCTTCAGGTTTAGCTGTAGTTTGGCTCCGACAACCGGTTAGCTCTTGAACAAGCTGCCTGAAGCTTGAGCTGTCGGTAATGTAAACCTTAGGCCTCAAAACTTTTATCAGACCGTGAAGCTGCTTCTCGTTCTTAGATGTTTTTCTTGACGCCAGCTGATTTAACTTCTTTCCCATTATCGTTTCAGGAAAATCTTGCTTGGGTTTATTGTTTTACGATCAAATGAGGGATCTGAACGACAGCTATAAATATGAAGTTTCCAATGAAATGGATAGGTGTGTGCGGATTATCATGGACAAGAACCAAGTCGCCGGACATGAAGAAAGATGCTGAAAATGATCTTTTTTGTATATTAGGTTTTATAATAGGAGTCCGTACCAACCAATACCAAACCCTTATCAGGTAAGATTTTCTTCTTTCATCAAGCTTAAGAATGTAAGATATCATTTCAGCATTATATGCCAACGTTTGTAGTTTGCATTGAAGGGATAGAGAATATGCTAGTCAATTATAGTAAGCTCTCTTTTTCGGGTATCAAAGTCCAAAAGATAAGTATAAAGTAGTAATGATAAAATAATTAAGGAATCTTTGAACAAGGGCAATGACTAAATGACATAGCATGTCCATGAATTTTGTATAATAATATTACATTTTCATTTATAATTTTTGAAATTTATTTTTTTATTTTGATTTTAAAAATATTAAAAATTCATCAATTTTATAAATCTATGATAAATTTGACGAAATTGATCGCCTTGAATGCATGTGAATGTCCGTGACAGAAAATAATCTTTTTGACTGTTTGGACTAAAAATATGTCATATTTTTTAGATAAAAAAATAATTCATATATTGGACCAAGAAATTTAACCATAAAATTATTATGGATTAAGTCCAATCCAATTTAAGTGATTGATGAATTATAAGCTTAGAAATTGATTACTTAATTGCTAATTGATCAATTAACAGAATTGGTTTATAGTTTTAACCCAACCGTGAAAGGCCTAATAAGAAAAATTCCATCAATGTTAGTTGAAAAAAATAAAAATGAATCTATACTTTTAAGTATTTGAATAAAATTTAAACTTTGAAATTATTATTATTAAAAATATTTTATTTAAATTTATTTTTGATTCGAATAAAATTAAACTTAAATAGTAAAATCGATGAAAATATTTATAAATACATAAAATAAAAAGGAAAAAGATTCCAAACAGGACCTGCACAAGAGAGTCTGGAGGGTCAAGTCAAATGGAACCATATGGCAACTGACTTTGTTAGAGAAAATCTAGTATTAGTGGGTAATTGCCAATGGTTGAACATTTCGTGTTACGAGGAAATTCAACACATCAGTCAAAAGGCAAGGCAAAGTCTAAGAAACGGAGGAGATTTCAATGTGACGGTATTTTTCGGAGAATTTCCACAATAAAATTAATTTTATAATTGTAAGATCGATAATAAAATCAACTTATTTTATATTTATTTTAAAGTTGAAATTTATTTACTATAAAAAGTTACAATTAGATAATGAAATCAATGCTCCGATAAACATCCATTTCGCAAGAAAACTAATAACAATCTTTTACTACATTTTAATATTTAATTTATTTCATCGATACCCTTATTTGCAATTTTAATATAAAAAATTTATGATCTTCACATTTACGTAATATTATTAACACATGAATGATTCTTGGAGTAACCTAAAGTCTTTTGGTACGATGAATTTTCTTTTTGTGACTTGCAAAGCAACGTAAGTCATCCATGCTTGTTTGTCATGACTCTAAAGGTCGAATGAGTGGCTTTTGATTTCTTGTTATGCTTTCGTTCCTCTTTTAAATATTGTTATAGGACGATAGCGTATTCTTTTTCTTTGCATTTTTTTTGAAGATTCTAAATACTCCTCTAAATTTGTATTGAACTTTGATTCTCTTGTTAGTTTATTAATCAAATTGGCTTAATAAAAGGAAAAAAAAAAAAGTGACATGCTATAGGTGCAAAAAGTCCCACAAAATCGGGTTGCCCTTCAGCAAGAAGCCACACACAACTCCATGAAAATGATAAATATAGCTAGAAGGAGTGATGGGAAATAGAGCTCCTCAAATGGAGGATAAGTTTGTGCCTTGTGACACCATAGAGCTCAACTCAAAGGTAAAATTTACATCTGATCTTTTGTCAATGTCAATTTCGGAGCTGTAGAAGATATTTGAAGAATTAGGTTTGTAAGCTCAAATGAAGTCTTCTATTCTAATAGAATCAAATCAAATCAAATCATTTTCACTTTTTGTTTTATCAAATGAAATAAGCTTGCAAATCAAGCCATTGATGGCGAATCATCACATGAAAGAGAGAATCTTCATCATCTTAACATTGCTGTGACTAAGAAAAAAAATCAAGATCATCACTTCATTGGGAGTAGATAGTAATGTTTGATTAAAAGACAATGAAGGTGGTAGAATTTTCACACATTGAATCAATGCTCAAGGTCTACCTTTCCTGTCTTCTTGGCAAGAAAGGAAGAGTTCACCAATGTGTAAGAAATCAGCATAATTCAGAACAAAAAGCACACAATCAACCAAGTACTCACATCAAAGCAAAGACTCATGGTAAGATAACAGGTAATGGTATCAGAATATGAAATCAGAATCAAAAGTTGAAAAGTTCTAAAATTTATGGAATGCTTACTTCTTTGAGCAGTCATTTGCAATATCACAACTTAAGGGTGGGTTATAGATATTCTGTGAAGCACTTAAGATTGCTTCTTTCACTATATAATTGTTTTGATTAGTTCTAAAATCATTGGAGGCTGAAGCAGTTGTTAACTTGCTGGGATTATTTGCATACCTATACATCAATAATAGCTTAATGAAATCTATTTAACTGCACCTTACTATCGCCACATAAATCTCGACTCGATATACAAGAACTCTAGAAAATTTAATTTAATTTAATCAGGGGTCTAGAACTACTGTAAAAGAAAAAACCAACCATGTCATTTTATGAATGGAATTACCGACTGTTTCAATCCATGATTAATTCTTGCAACTGAAGCTCAGAAATGATCACTTTCGGCAAAGTGCCCCGACTAAAAGCATGAATAAAAGCATTCTTATTGAGTATCCAAGGCAAAGTTAAGAGGATTACCTGATTATAAGGCCCATGTTCTTCCACCTAGATGATCAATCATCAGGATAATACAGTTCTTCCAGTCATCCAACATGCAAAATATCAAGGTTTCTGTTCATTAGCGCAAGCAGAAATTACTTTTTCATACTCAATATGGTCCGGAGATATCTCTCGGTTCACACAAAATATATATATAACTTCATGAGAGAGAAAAAGATTCTACTGCCATCTAATAATTCTCACCTATGTAAATGTTCAAGTAGCTTGATTGCATCAGCAGCACGGAAGGTATGACTAGCATCAATTTGTGAATTTGATATATGAGTTTGAAAGCTTTCCAATTGTACAGGATGAGGCATAAAGAGATTTTCCAATTTGAGGGGACAAAATTAGGCTGTGAGCCTGTGACAGACAAAATTCAATGAAACAAGAAACCAATTTACATAAAGAAATTTTAATCTCATCTACAAATTTTATTAGCAACTGACAAAGAAAATAACATGATACCATCTGTATTTATGGAAAATTCCAAAAGAAAGTGAAAGTAGAGAGTAAAATGTGGAAAGAACAGCCAGAATACAACTACAAAGTACAAAGCAAGCTTCCACAAGACTAGATTAGTACAAGCAAAGTATAATAAAAGAGAAAAGGAAATTGGAAGTATTACGATTTTGTCTTGGACTTGCAGTCTTGGTCCCCAACACTTGAATTAGATAAAAAGACAATAAAATCGCAGGAAGTGGACGAAACAACATGAATCTTAAACAGATTCAAGATATTAACCTTGCCTGAAATCTCGGTAAAAGTGTTGAGAGGCAATTCACGGCCCGAAATATCAGAAAAGAACTTTGAATCTGAGATCAATCGATCGGCCATGACAGTCAGTGTCAAGTTCAAGGGAACTGTTTTATCTGCAGGTATTTTACCAGCTGGAATTGGAGCCTCGCCTACGTGCTGGCCTCTGTAATTCAACTGGGCAGCTGAGTCTGTGTACTTGAACCCAACTTTGTTTGGATTCTTGATCGAAACATCCACGTCAAGGGTAGCATTCAGCAACACTTGGAGCCTTAACAAATCCAAGGAAAACTTCAGGTCGGATACGGAGACAGAGTCGATAGTCGTCACGGCGTGTTTGGCCTTGAAAACGGTGAAAGCTAAGATCACTATCAGGATTATGATGATTATCAAAACACCCATCACTCCTAAACAAATGTTTCTCCATTTATGCCTACGCTTTAGGCCACTGGCAGCTGAACTGCTTGGCTGTTCTTCCATTAGTGTCCCATTCTGGCTTCTTAATGGTTCCACCTCCATACTTGATAATTCTTTCTTCCTGGCCGACAATTTTGCAGATTTTCTCTGGGTTTGTTTTTATTCCATAAATAATTTTCTTTTTTCTTTTTTTAGAAGAAAATCAAAATGAAAACGGACAGCCCATGCTAGCTGCTACCTAACAACTAATAAAAGCATGTAGCACAAATTTCTTCATTATTCCTTAGATAAGCTAAGCTAAACGAAGGCGACATTACAAGTTTTTCATTTATTTCTCTCCAAATTCACGTGATTGGAAATTTTAATCCAACAATATCAATAGGTAAATATTCAGAAATTTCAAATCAAGCATTAATGGGCAGTTAGGCAGTGCGACTTCATGTTTCACGATTTATTTAACAAACCTTGATCAAGGTACTAAGTACTTTAATACTATTTTTATTGACAAGGAAAAATTATTAGATTACTTAATAATTATTAATTTCATATGATATTAGAGTCGGGTCTTATAGGTACATTTCAATTTTAAACCTCAATTTAAATTCGAAAGATAAAAAAACCGTCAAGTTGTGGTCGAGATAGGGAAGATCTTGAGTTCGACATGATTTATTTCATAAGAATTTTGTTTATAGAGATCATGGCAAATGTGTGAGATCTTTTGTCATTTGAGGGAGGGGAAATAATACTCTGCTTCTATAAATTAGATTGCAAGACATTCACAATATTGTAGTAATGGTAATATATTTTACCAAATCAAATGCTTGTAACAACTAGTAAGGTATTAATGTTAATTGATCTACGTAATAAGAAGCTCGGTCTTCTTAAGTAAAGTTTCGAATTCGAACCTTATGAATGAAGAAAATAACGATGAAAAAATTATCTCTTTGATGAAGTTCGATAAATACTCGACTCCAAATTAATTGGAGGCAAATGTAATCACCGAAATATCGGAGATCTAAAAAAACAACAACTAACCAGCTGCCAAGTGTTGGTGTGAGGTCTCCCATTTCCAGATTGGAACTCCTATGAACAATGGTAGGCAGGTAGTTACTACGTACCACTAGTCAACTTGGTCTGAATTCCCTGTGCGGTGGGCGCAGCTTGGGATAGTTGAGTGGCTAAGAAGTAGGCTGAGAATTAATAGAGTGGCGGCCACTAACAACTACAACATCGATCGTCAGGTACACAAAATGAGACAGATTAATTGGAAGCACAGATTGCAGAAGTTTATCTTACTGAAAAGAATACTAATTAAACACCATGCAAGCACAGATCAAAAAGCACAAGTGCTACAATTTTACTAGGGGCTTGTTTTACTTAGAACGTTTGATATTTACACGTGGCCATTCTTCATTCACTCTCATATTTTCTTAATTTTACTAAGGAAATAGTCAATTTGTACAGAACAATTGTTAATTAAACTTGAATTTCACAGGTAGAAACTATGAATGAGTGAAGATTTATCACTAATAATGTCACTCAACTATTAAAAATTATTCTCTCAGTGTGTGTGTTTATGTGTATAACACTGAAGCAGAAAACCAGAGAAAACTTATTTATTTTTAGCTAATTATAGTTTAATTTTAACTAATATATATATATATATATATTTAATAAAATATTAAAAATATATGATATAATGATGACTTTTCAAAAAATATTATATGATTTTAGAAATTAAGTTTGCAAAAAAAAAAAAAGTTTGGGAAATAAAGTTTTAAATCAGAGTAATTTGGTAAAAAAACTCAAAAAATGATTGAAAGAGAGTTTTCCTTTGGGTTATACATATAAGATGGGAACACAAGATAATATTAACACATTAAAATAATGTTCCGATGAATTGGAAAGTCAGATCACACAAAGTCCAGATAAATGCCATGCAGAGGTGGCAAGTGGATGGGATGGGGTACAGATTGGGTTATTTTGAATCAGATTATTTTGGTTAAGAAAAAAATTGATCATTTTTTATTTGGATCATTTCAGTTTTGGCTTAGGTCAAGTTTGGGACAAGGAAAAATCGGTTTATTTCGTGTTCAGATCATTTCGGTTCGGATCAAATTAGGTTCGAATCAAGTTGAATTCGGATCAATTTAGATTTGAATTAATTTGGGTTCGAATTCGGTGGAGTTTGAATTGTTGACTTTTTTAGTCAAATTGAGTTGATCCGGTTTGGGTTCGGGTCGAGCGAGCAGGTTTTTCGTGTTAAGCCTTTATCATCTCTAGTGTATTGTTTCTTATATGAAAAAGAATTGCAATCATATTTTTAAGAATCATACAGCTCATGAAAATAAATTCTTTTTCTTGCATCATTATAATAAAATTGGGATTAAAATATTCAAATATTTAATAATTAGTATAATAGTTTTTTATAATATATTTATCAATATTCATAAATTACGTCTTGCTCATTTTGTTTCTATTATTTGTAATAATTGTTAACACTAGACATCTAAAGTGATTTAATAAATTTTATTAAATACTATAATAGACTATTATAAATCTTTTTAATTTTTCTTAATTTTTTGTAGAATAATTTAAGGCATTAAGTATATGTGATGTAGTTTCTACACTTTGTGATAGATTAGTCATTAAATAATTTGTTTTTAGTTAGATTCAAATAAATGTAATATAAAACTATAACATTTGCATTATTAAAAAAATTATATTTTTACCATAATATAATACTTTGATTATCAATTCAGAATTTAAAAATTTATTTTTAGTCTTAAATTTAAGTTTGAATTTTTTTGGGTTTAGGGTAATTTGGATCCAGACCAATTCGGGTTCAGGTCAATTTTGGAATTTTGATCAATTTGAGTTCAAATTAGGTTGATTTTGGGCTATTATGAATTCGTATGAATTTGGATTTGAACCAATTCGAGTTCGGATTAAGTCGGATTTAGCTCAATATGAATTCAGATCAATTTGGATTCAGATCAAGTTGGCTTTAGGTTGTTGATTTTTTTAAACAAATCGACTCGGTCGGGTTTGTATTTGGGTTAATGGGGTTGATTTTCGCGGGTCGGGTTGGTTTTTGTCACCTCTAATTCTATGGATGAGAAAATCCTGAGGAAGTTGTGTCCTACTAAAATCGAAATTAAACCATATAAATCCAAAGCATCATCACCAATTCAGGGGGATGACTACAAAAAAAAAAAAGAAGCAAAAGAACTGAAAATAGATTACATATGAAAAACACAAAAAAAAAGTTTGACCAAATTAACTAAATCAATCCAATTTTTAAAATACTATTGAAAAACAGGTTTTTATCAATTCATTTGGTCTAGAAATGCATTTCTAAAAAATGGTGGATTGAATACTTAAGTACTCTAATACTATTTTTATTGGTAAGGGATAATTATAAGATTAATCAATAAATTGTTAGTTTAATGATATTGGAATTGATTTCAATATGATGATTTCAAGTTCGAATTTCAGTTTAATTCCAAATTAAAGATAAAAAAATTACCAGATGATGAACTTGAGTTTAACATGATCTATTTCATTAGAATTTTATATAATAAATATCATGGCAAATGTGTGGGAAAGATTAAATGGAAGCAGAGATCAACACCTTATGGAGTAAAGGCATGGATTACAAAAGTTTATCTTACTAAGAAGAATGATAAGTAAACACCATGCATGAACAGATCAAAAGGCATAAGTGCTATAATTTTACTAAGAGCTTGTTTTACTTGAACCTATAATTTTTCCGCATGACCATTCTTCATTCACTGCCTCTTATTGTTTTCTAAGGTGATAGTTCTTAATTTGTTACTATCTCCATTATAATTTACAAAACAATTGTTTCACGATGAGATGATGGATCTGTTTTCCTTGTTAGAAGTTTATCTTGCTTTAAGAGGTATTACTATATATATGGGCTGTTCATTTTCGATCTCCTTGAGCTTGCATTCACATTTTCATAATTGAAAATGACCAAAGAAAGAGCAATTCTAAACTCCTCAAGCACAATCTTTTAAATTTGTTTTTTATTTGTAATTTAAGGATTGTATATGGAATCTATAATGTAGCACATCTCTTAATTAAAATCACAATTATGTTTTAATTATTTCAGAATTCAAAGACATCGACAACATGAAATGACACTCCCATCTTATAAAATGTTTGAACCAAAAGTCTCAGGCAAAAAAGAAGAAAAAGAGAAAGAAGGTAAAGGAGGATACGTTCTGACCTTGCACTTGAAGCACTTTAAAACCTTGGAAGTGACACAGGGCTATATGTTTCTTCTAAAGTAGGGTAACCTATGAAGATTGTCCACAATGAAGAAATAGCAAGAGTTGTTACTCTCTTCAATGAAATAAAACCATGTCCGTCTCCAGTATGGGTTTATGTAGAGGACAATGAAAATTGCTAACAATATCATTGCGTAGGAAACCCCAAAGCAGATGTAGAAATCACCTATGTCTAAAACCTCATTCTGCACCCTCACTAGGTGAAGTACTCAGAGTTTTTGGCGAAATACCTTTACTACAACTATTTTTCAATGGAGGTCCACAAAGAAGAGGGTTTCCCTCGTAATTACTCTATTTAAATATCCCAAATTGATCTTTCATGTCTCGAAAAGGCCCGGACGGGTTGTTGTATGTCATAATGAATACCACCAAAGCTTTCAATTCAACCATTTGAGGGGGGATTCTGTTGTTTAAATTATTATAGGAAAGATCCAAACTCTCAATCGGCTTAAGTTTTGAGATCGTAGAGGGGATGAGCCTAGTTAAATTGTTGTGCTACATGTTTAATTCTCGGATATCAATCAAACTCCCCAATTCAGGTGGGATTATGCCTGTCAATTGGTTGCAAGAAAGATCAATTGCAAACGACATATCAAAAATCTTACCTGTGTAATTTAATGATGCTCTCTTTGTTGAAAACACTATATCTTCTACATAGCTAATATGATGCTAAGGTAATGTAGAAAATGCGGTTGGAGAATGTTCATATTTATTAGTTATGAGATCATATATTTCTGTTCCATGTTTGTTAAAACTTCCTCCAAGATAATAGAGCCAAAAATAAAAATGCTTGTAGACTTATTATTTCTTAGCTGAAGAGTTAAATTACCCAAACAAGCAGGTATAGGACCAAAAAGTTTTTGCTGAGAAAGGTCCAAGATGCTTAATGAGTACAATTTGCATAAGTGCATGGGAAATTCACCATGTTCTGATTTGCTTTTAGAAAGAGAACACTAAGAGCTGGTAGCTTGTTGGTCCAATCTGGAATTTTTCCAGTGAAGTTGTTTCCATATAGATCTAATGTTACCAATAAAAACCTTTCTTAAAAGGCATATGGCAATGGTCCACTCAGTTTATTCCTTCTCAAATATACATGCTTTATATATTGTAAATTGGAGCAAGATGGTATTGTACCAGACAAATAGTCTTAAGAAAGATCCAATAAATTAAGATTTACCAAATTGCATAATTCAAAGGGAATGGGACCTTCAAATTGGTTGCTAGCCAAAGCCATTGTAACAGCCCGGAAGCGTGAAAAATATGACTAATTTAAAATTTTTCTTAAATTAAAACTAACAACTTTGGGTGCATTCCTGTACAGTGTCATTTAATCGCTTACGTCAAAGCTAGTCATTATACCCTAGATCACACAATTCATACTTAATGAAATCAAATACATAATACCTAAAGAGATCGATTCATGAGTCTTAATTCATTCCTTTTAATCATCCTAAATACATCCCAAAATACTCATCACAATTGTCTGTATTACATCATTGTTTGGATACAAAATGAACTGAATTATACATTATGCGTGTAGAAGCGATAGTCTGGGGAGATCTTGTCCACCGGCCTATATCATGTACGCGGCAGGCTCTATCTCGCTTACTTCAAGTAATCTGGAGGGGGGAGAAAAAATGGTGAGCTCTCAAAACGCCCAGTAAGAAGGATAAGGGAAGTTATAAAAATCATTATCACAATCATAATATGTGGAAATAATGAGTATGCAAATCATTATAGAAATAACTATATAAACAATGGCATCAACATACTTCACGTGATAAAAATCACAAATCACATTACATCAAATCTCAATGCGTGATATAAATCACAGCTGTACAATCACATCATCATCAAAGAAATCGAGACTAGGCATTTATAAAAACTCATATGAAATCAACGTCACGGCACATCACATCAATTGAATTCGTCCCCTAGGCGGACATCCCCAATCGAGGGATTTCGTTGACAATAATACACATGGTCATGGTTTGCTGTAGACTTGATCAGAGTCGTACAGCCGTCTGTCTTACATGCTATCAAAGCACAGCCCGGTCTTACATGCTATCAAAGCAAGGCCACCCATCGCTACCGGAGCAGGGTCATCTCACGTTACCAGAACAAAAACGTCTGTCTTACATGCTACTAGAGCACGACCCGACCTTACATGCTACTAGAGCAATGCCCGATGTGCATCTCATGACAAGCCATAGTCTCAGTAAAAATCGTTTTGCCTTCACGTAGAGCTCTTAGTGGTTATCACAAAACCCATTTTGGTTATAAACCATTGTATTCACATTTACTCAAAACTCATCAAAATCGAGCTCAAACCAGCAAAACACTCACACAGTAAAAGCATGCCATTGTTGTATATAAATCATTTTACCTTCACGTAGAGCTAATGGTGGTTATCACAAAACCCATTTTGGTTATAAACCATTTGTGTTCACAATTACACAAATGACATAAAAAATCGAGCTCAAATCGGTAAAACACTCACACATTCATCAACACATCTCATTTCTCATAAACATGCTCATTTCATTAAACCTTTTTCATGATATTAAAACGTTTTCATTCATTCGAAAACTCACAAGCACAAATGGTTTTGTTTCCCTTACCTCTTGCACCTTGAGTGGTACAATATCCTCGATTCTCGGACTAGCCTCGTTTCTCGTGTCAAATTCTCGAGCTGTCCACACACATCATTAACCCATCAATATACATCATTCTCATTTCTCTTTTCTTTCTCTTACTAATTCTAACTCAACATTATCTCAAAACTCTTTCTACATCTTTATCAACACTTTAGTTAGCTCATAACCATCACAAGACATCTACATTAAATCTCCTAACCAAACCCATTTGTTGGTTCCTTCATGCCTTAAACATTTCTAACCAAATATATGAACATATATGTTTATTCACCCATATATAAAATGGTAATGCTTAAGAACAAAGGTCTTGTGAGCTTACCTAGCTTGTCTCCTCTCTTGACCAAGCTTGTAGAATGCTCGTCTCTTCCCTTTGTTCAAGCCAACCTTTGATTTTCTAGTATGTTGTTCTCCTTGCTAAGAGGAACAACTTTGTCTCTAGCCCCTTTGTTTAATTTTGTCTAGAGTAGGATGAATCTTAAAGAGAGAAAGCTTAGTTTGGGTGAAAATGGTGAGGGTTTGGGTTGCAGAGAGAGAAAGACTCGGTTTTAGGAAAAAATCTCGTGATCTCTATATAGACAGGGCTTATGAGATCGATCTGGTATTGAAGAAGATCGATCTTTGCTTCATTTTAGCTGCTTCATCTATTTCATTAACAACTACAAGATTGATCTGGTCGAGGTGAAGATCGATCTGTTCTTCTAAGAGGAGATCGATCTGATATTGAATTGGGGATCGATCTCTTCCAGGCCGAGAGTTAAGGAGATAGATTTGCCCTTGTGACAAGATCAATCCTTGCTAGGCAGAGGCATTAAGAGATCGATATTCTTCCTTAGGAGATTGATCTGCCTGTCTGTTTTTGCACGTTTTTCTGCATTCTGGAGTTATGAGATCGATCTCTCATCCTTGGAGATCGATCTGGCCTTCACAGATTCAACTGCTGCTGCATTAATTGCAGGAAACTCAATGCAAAACTCACCATAATCTACTCCATAGGTCATATCTCAATCCATACACATTTAAGACTTAAAAACTTCATCTCCTTATACTTCATTAAATTTAAAACTTGCATGTACATCAACATATCATAATTACATTCACCAAATTACAATTCTCACTAAGAAAATCTCATAAAATTCACAGTTCTCACATCCTCCCCATCTTAAGAGAATTTGGTCCTCAAAATTCAACTCGACCCATTAAATAGCTGAGGGTACTTCTTCTTCATAAGGCTCTCTAGTTTCCAAGTTGCTTCCTCCATTGAGTGGTGTTTTCAAAGAACTTTAACCAATGAAATCCTTTTCGTCTGAAGTACCCTTTCCTTCCTGTTAAGTATTCGGGTGGGTTCTTCCACATAACTCATATCTCCCTGAATATCTAATGCTTCATACTCAATGACATGGGAGGAATCCGGATTATATTTCCTCAACATAGAGACGTGATCCGAAAAACTGTGGAGGTAAAGCCAACCGATAGGCAACGTCTCCTACACTCTCCAAAATTTTAAATGGTCCTATATATCATGGACTCAATTTTCCTTTCTTTCCGAAACGCATGATACCCTTACTGGGAGATATCTTAAGGAACACAGAATCTCCAACTTGAAACTCAAGTGGCCTTCTACGCACATCTGTGTAACTCTTCTGTCGACTCTGAGCAGCCCGTAATCTATCACAAATGATTTTCACATTCTGAACCTCCTGCTCAACTAGTTCGGGAGCAATTACTTTCCTGTCACCCACTTCTTCCCACGTTATAAAGGATCTACACCTCTTACCATATATAGCTATTGTTGTACGCAAACTCAGCAAGGGGCAGGTGATCATCCCATGATCCCTTAAAGTCCATCGTACACGCCATCAACATGTTCTCCAAGGTCTGTATAGTCCACTCGGACTGACCATCAGTCTGAGGATGATAGGCAGTACTAAAATTCAATCGAGATCCCATGACCTCCTGAAAATGAGTCCAAAATTTGAAGGTAAATCAAGAATCTCTATTAGATGTATCACTCACTAGAGCCCCATGTAGTCTAGCTATCTCTCTAACATATAGCTCGACTAATGTACTCAATGTATCTGTGCTCTTGATGGCAAGGAAGTGGGCACTCTTCGTTAATCTATCCACTATCACCCATATTGCATCATGACCTCATCAGGTCCTCGGTAATCCCATGATAAAGTCTATGGTGATATGCTTTCATTTCCATGTAGGCATAGACAAAGATTTAAGCAATCTTTCGGCCTTCTGCTGCTCAGCTTTCACTTGTTGGCATACCAAACATTTGGCCACATATTCTGCCACGTCTCGCTTCATACCACTCCACCAATACACCCTTCTCAAATCCTGATACGTCTTGGTACTTCCAGGGTGCATGGTGTATCGCGAGTAGTGAAACTCTCTTAGTATTATTTGCTTCAGGGCATCATTGTTCGAAACACAAATTCGACCCTTAAACCTCAATAGCCCATCGTCACTGACCATGAGATCTGACTGTGATGTCTGTTCAGCTTGGCTAACCATATCCAACAACCTCTGATCAGTTCGCTGCCCTGTTCTAACCTGATCCATAATACTAGGCTCTATCCGCAGGCTAGCCATAAATCCGACCTCTACCTCTTCAACTCTGATCTTGAGTCCGACGAATTGTTCCAACAAATCTCATTCCCTGATCATTATAGCAGATACCATACTCTTTCTACTCAAGACATCAGCAACTACATTTGCCTTCCTCGGATGGTAAAGTATCTTGCAATCATAATCTTTAAGGAGTTCCATCCATCTCCTTTGTCTCATATTTAACTCCTTCTGGTCAAATATATATCTCAGGCTCTTGTGATCAGTAAATATTTAGAACCTTTCTCCATATAAGTAATGCCGCCAAATCTTCAATGTAAACACCACTGCGGCTTACTCCAAATCATGTGTGGGGTAGTTCCGCTCATGATCTTTCAGCTGTCGTGAACCATAAGTGACTACTCTTCCATGCTGCATGAGCACACATCCCAATCCTTATTAAGAGGCATCACTGTACACTAGAAAGCCTCCGGGTTCATTTGGGATAGTCAACACATGTGCCGTTATTAATCTCCTCTTTAATTCTTGGAAACTCTGCTCACACATGTGCCATACAAAAGGAGTCTCCTTACGTGTGACTTTTGTTAAAGGAGCGACAATCTTGGAAAATCCTTCAATAAACCTTCTGTAATACCTTGCCAACCCTAGGAAACTTCGGATCTCGGTAACTGTCATCGGTCTCTCCCAATTAAGTACAGCTTTTATCTTAGACAGATCAACTGACACTCAATTTTTAATATAATATGCCAAAATTCACTCTTACTTATCTTTCCATAAAGCTACTTATCTCTGAGTACTTGCAACACAATCCTCAAATGCTGTGGATGTTCCTCATAAGACCGAGAATACACAAAGATGTCATCAATGAAGACAATCACAAACTGAACTAGATAGTCCCTAAACACCTCATTCATTAAGCTCATAAAAGTAGCAGGGGCATTTTGTCAAACGAAAGGGCATCACTAAGAACTCGTAGTGGCCATATCTAGTTCTGAAGGCTGTTTTTGAAATATCCTCTTTCCTTATTCTTAACTGGTGAAAGCCTGATCTTAAATCAATCTTAGAAAAGATAGAAGTCCTTCTCAGCTGGTCAAACAAATCATCTATCCTTGGCAAGGGGTGCTTGTTCTTCACCGTAGCAATGTTCAGTAATTTGTAGTCTATATATAGTCTCAGGCTATCCTTCTTCTTTACAAACAACATCAGAGCTCTCCATGGTGACACACTAGGTCTAATAAAACCCTGGTCAAGCAGTTCTTGCAACTGTTTCTTTAACTCTTCCAATTCGACTAACACCATCCTGTAGGGAGGTTTAAAGATCGGTTGAGTATCTGGCACTAAATCGATAATGAACTCTAGCTCTCTCTTCGGTGGTAAGCCAGACAGTTCATCTCAAAATATATCCAAAAATTCACAGACTACCGATATGTCCTCTATCCTCGGATGTTCTCGACTCACATCAGAGACGAGTGCGATGTAACCTTCATATCAATAATTAAATCAGTGTTAAGTAGTACTATAACCATATTTGAAATTTCTCAAAATAAACTTTATACGTCTTTATTCCTTGACAGTCAAACGTACACTAAACCTTTCAGGTAGGGAGAAGGTCACAATCTTATTGTAGTAGTCTAGACTCACATGGTTGGCAGCTAACTAATCCATCCCAAAATCACATCAAAACCACACATGTTTAACAACACTAGGTCTGCTAACATTATCCTATCTCCTACCTTGATTTCACACCTTCTACACACCACATCAGTCCTCTAGGTCTCACGCATGGGGGTATTTACATGTAAAATATAATCTAAGGGTTCATGCTTTAAACTCAGTTTACATGCAAATTGTACCTCAATAAAAGAATGTGTGGATCCCGAATCAAATATCACATGAGCCGTATGATTACAGACAAGAAGTGTACCTTGTATGGTCTCAGACGAAGTGTCTGCAGTCTCCTTATCCAAGGCGAACACTCATCCCTCTGTGATCGAGGCGAACACTCGTCTCTCTGTGACCGACTTCTTGCCCTTATCAGCAGTCGGAGCTCGTCTTTAGGGAACCATCCTTTGTGGCTGTTGTCTAGGAGGCTCTGAAGAATGTGGCTTTTGTGGTTGCGGGCAATACCTCACTTTGTGACCCATGTCCCCGCATCTGTAGCATCCTTGTATAATTTTAGGACAGCTTCCCTCATGTGATTGACCACAATCTTTGCAGACTCTAACCTCTGGTCTGGCACCTCGATGGGTCTCCTTAATAATGGGAGGAACCCTGGGCTTGTTAACTCTTCCCCTTGGTCCTTCGAACTATCTCCTCTTAAAAGAACCCTTCTGAAGGTCTGTGTGAGAAGTTACAGTTCGCTTACCCTTATCTTCGGTTAAAATTCTGGACTCAGTCCGAGATTGTACCAACTTTAATCCCCTCGCCACTTCTTGTACTCATCTCAGAGCATCCTTGAACTCAGTGATACAAAGCCCTATCAACCAGTCCCTAATGATGGTCTAAGTCCATATACAAATCGCTCTGTGTGGAGCTCTTCATCCTTGAGAGTCTTCGGATCATACTTCAGTAAGGTGGTGAATCAGCTCTCGTAATCAACCGTCCTATTGCACTGAGCTAAATTTAGGAATTCAGCTTGCTTCCTCCTCGGGGCAGCTCTTGGAACATACTAGGTTCTAAATGCCGATTGAAACATCTCCCAGCTAATCACCTCATGGCTAGTCACTAATATACTCTGAGTAGTGCTCCACCAATCTCAGGCTTGTCCCTTTAACATATAAGCACCCATAATGACCCTCTCAGCATCGGTGCATCCCAAATAGTAAAAAATGACTCGCAACTCTGTCAGCCACTCCTCAGCCTCTGAGGGATCTTTCACCCCTCTAAAATTGGTGGATTCATTTTCAAAAAGTCCCTCAATCGACCTTTATCTCTGTCATCAAGTTAGGTTTGTACCACAGGCTGTGTGGCGGGAGGCACCGGGTCAGTCTATGATGGGGGTGCGGGTGGTCCCTGTGGTGGTGGAGGAGTCGACACCGACGTGGTACTCGAGGCATTAACCCTAAAATGATGCGCGAATAGTGCTACCTTCTGCTCGAATCCCTGACGCACATCATGCTCTAGGCGATTCATTCGAGAGTTAGGACTCTCCGGCTGTGGTTCAGGTGGCGGAGGTGGCTGTGCCTGCCTCCCTGAATGTCATCTTCTCCCCCTCATATTCTGTCTCTTATGTGTCTGCGCGTATTCATTAAACATCGATCATAATTTTACTCGTTAAATTCAATTCATTACCAGACAATACAAACATTTGGGATGTAATCTATTCCAATTGATCGACACTGACAGTACTAGACACCCTTTACTCTGATACCAAGAAAATCTGTAAGCTCAAAAGCACGAAAAATAGGGTTAATTTAAAATTTTTCTTAAATTAAAACGAACAACTTTGGGTGCATTCCTGTACAGTGTCATTTAATCGCTTACGTCAAAGTTAGTCATTATACCCAAGATCTCACAATTCATACTTAATGAAATGAAATACATAATACCCAAAAAGATCGATTCATGAGTCTTAATTCATTCCTATTAATCGTCCTAAATACATCCTAAAATACTCATCACAATTGTCTGTATTACATCATTGTCTAGATACAAAATAAATTGAATTATACCTTATGCGTGTAGAAGCGATAGCTTGGGGAGATCTTGTCCACCAGCCTATATCACGTACGCGGCAGGCCCTATCTCGCTTACTTCAAGTAATCTGGAGGGGGGGAGGGGAAAGGGTGAGCTCTCAAAATGCTCAGTAAGGAGGATAAGGGAAGTTATAAAAATCATCATCACAATCACAATATGATGGAAATAATGAGCATACACATCGTTATAGAAATAACTATATAAACAATGGCATCAGCATACTTCACGTGATAAAAATCACAAATCACATTACATCAAATCTCAATGCGTGATATAAATCACAGTTGTACAATCACATCATCATCAAAGAAATCGAGACTAGGCATTTATAAAAACTCATATGAAATCAACGTCACGACACATCACATTAATTGAATTCGTCCCCTAGGCGGACATCCCCAATCGAGGGATTTCGTCGACAATAATACACATGGCCATGGTTCGCTGTAGACTTGATCAGAGTCGTACAGCCGTCGGTCTTACATGCTATCAAAGCACAACTCGATCTTACAAGCTATCAAAGCAAGGCCACCCATCACTACCGGAGCGGGGTCATCTCATGTTACCAGAACGGAGGCATCGGTCTTACATGCAACTAGAGCATGACCCGACCTTACATGCTATTAGAGCAATGCCTGATGTGCATCTCATGACAAGCCATAGTCTCAGTAAAAATCATTTTGCCTTCATGTAAAGCTCTTAGTTGTTATCATAAAACCCATTTTGGTTATAAACCATTGTATTCACATTTACTCAAAACTCATCAAAATAGAGCTCAAACTGGCAAAACACTCACACAGTAAAAGCATGTCATTGTTGTATATAAATTGTTTTACCTTCGCGTAAAGCTCATTGTGGTTATCACAAAAATCCATTTTGGTTATAAACCATGTGTGTTCACACACAAATCACATAAAAAATCGAGCTTAAACCAGTAAAACACTCACACATTCATCGACACATCAAATCATCTCATTTCTCATAAACATGCTCATTTCATTAAACCTTTTTCATGCTATTAAAACATTTTCATTCATTCGAAAACTCACAAGCACAAATGGTTTTGTTTCCCATACCTCTTGCACTTTGAGTGGTACAATATCCTCGGTTCTCGAACTAACCTCGTTTCTCATGTCAAATTCTCGAGCTGTTCACACACATCATTAACCCATCAATATACATCATTCTCATTTCTCTTTTCTTTCTTTTACTCATTCTAACTCAACATTATCTCAAAACTCTTTCTACATCCTTATCAACACTTTAGTTAGCGCATAACCATCACAAGACATCCACATTAAATCTCCTAACCAAACCCATTTGTTGGTTCCTTCATGCCTTAAACATTTCTAACCAAATATATGAACATATATGTTTATTCACCCATATATAAAATGGTAATACTTAAGAACAAAGGTCTTGTGAGCTTACCTAGCTTGTCTTCTCTCTTGACCAAGCTTGTAGAATGCTTGTCTCTTCCTTTTGTTCAAGCCAACCTTTGATTTTCTAGTATATTATTCTCCTTACCAAGAGGAACAACTTTGTCTCTGGCCCCTTTGTCTAATTTTGTCTAGAATAGGGTGAATCTTAGAGAGAGAAAGCTTGGTTTGGGTGAAAATGGTGAGGGTTTAGGTTGCAGAGAGAGAAAAGCTCAGTTTCAGGCGAAAATCTCTTGATCTTTATATAGACAGGGCTTATGAGATCAATTTGGTATTGAAGGAGATCGATCTCTGCTTCATTTCAACTGCTCCATCTGTTCTATTAACAACTACAAGATCGATCTGGTCGAGGTGAAGATTGATCTGTTCTTCTAAGAGGAGATCGATCTGGCATTGAATTGGGGATCGATCTCTTCCAGGCCGAGAGTTAAGGAGATCGATCTACCCTTGTGACAAGGTCAATCCTT
The DNA here is from genome assembly GCA_033439115.1 of Firmiana major. NCBI lineage: Eukaryota > Viridiplantae > Streptophyta > Magnoliopsida > Malvales > Malvaceae > Firmiana > Firmiana major. The sequence goes on along the minus strand of CM065911.1, from coordinate 14,382,682 downwards.
GCTAGGCAGAGACATTAGGAGATCGATCTGCTTCTTTAGGAGATCAATCTGTCTGTCTGCTTTTGCATGTTTTTCTGCATTTTGGAGCCATGAGATCGATCTCTCATCCTTGAAGATCGATCTGGCCTTCACAAATTCTACTGCTGCTGCATCAATTGCAGGAAACTCAATACAAAACTCACCATAATCTACTGCATAGGCCATATTTCAATTCATACACATTTAAGACTTAAAAACTTCATCTCCTTATACTTCATTAAATTTAAAACTTGCATGTACATCAACATATCATAATTACATTCACCAAATTATAATTCTTACTTAGCAAATCTCATAAAATTCACAGTTCTCACTGCCATTATGCACAAACTTGTACAATTCCACAACCATTTCGGGAACTTGGAAGACAAATGGTTGTTACTTAAATCTAAAGCTAGAAACATTAAAGAGCTATTGGGTGAAAAATGAGGCATTTCTCCTTCAAAGTCATTGCCATCCAAATATAATCCATTCAGCATATTTGAGCGATATATTGAAGGAAACATTTTGCCACTCAAGTCGTTATTTAAAAGTCTAAGAAACCATAACGAGAAACTCATGACCAACTTTTTAGGTATTTCTTCAAACAAGTGACTGTGGGATATGTCTAAAGTCATCAACGACTTCATACCACCAAAACAAAAAGGAATTTTACTTTTAAAGGCATTTCCCAACATGACTAGTTGCTTTAAATTAGGAAAAAATGAGCAAATATTGGTTAGAATTTGATGTTCTATATGATTACTAGATATATTAAGTACTTGCAGGTTGTAATGAGGATGTGATGGTAAGGAAAGAGTACTGTTAATAGAACTATCTATAAGGTAAAGTGCTTCTAGTCATGTATTGTTCTCTAACAACCAATTTGGGAACTTTATCCCCTAACATTTCTAAATGATCTACATATCTTAAGTCATACTGGTAATAGGGGAAGTTAAGAAATTGTAATTCCTTATGTTTAACTATTTTACATTCGAACAAAGTGAAGACCTTAAGTTGAAATTTTGGGGACCAAGTTTGGAAACCTGTAAGTTCTGCTACTAACTCATTTTCACCGATTAAAAATAATGTAAGATTTGAGTGGTTTGCGAATGATTTGAAAGACAATGGAACTTGAAATTGATTATTTAAAAAGGAGAGGAATTGAAGCATTGTGAGGTTTGTGAGGGTAGTGGAGGCAACATATCTTGTGAACTCATTGATAGAGATATCCAAATAGCGAAGAAATGTCAAGTTACCCAAACATGAAGAAATTGCATCCCATAAACTATTTCTATTGAGATCCAATACTTCAAGACCTTTTAAGTAGCACCAACCTGCAAAAGAAAGAATAAAATTTTATACGAGATTCTAAGTTTATTTTTGGTTCTTTTTCTTTTTTTATCTTGAAAAATTTGGTTCTTTTCACGTAGCAAGTAATTGTTGTTACATGTGTTTCATCTTAATATTTTTTATTTTTAAATAATAACTAATTGAATATGTAATTGCATATTATTCAAATTCTTACTTATAAATTAGATAATTTCATAAATAAAAAATTTACAATGGTAATTGAGAAATATAATAAACAACAATGATCATTTTCGTGAATTTAAAAGTTTTTTTTTTTTTTTGCATTCGTGATTTTATATTTATTAAGGATAATAGGATATACATGCATTACATATGAATATTCTTGCTTTATTTTTTTAACATATAGTTATTTATTTTACAAACTCCGCTTATGTTTAACATAGTCGGTCCCAAGCCCAGATAAAGAAAGGGGGTTAGTAGTAGGTTTGGACAACCAACCACTCAAAACTTATCCAATTTTTATGAGATAAACCACTATATGAAATCTATTGGGGCGTCTCTTACTTTGCGACGCGCTGCATTGAAGGTCGGGTGCAATAAAAAATGTGCAAAGGTTGCTAGGTGGTCGACTAGAAGTGACACGCCACATCGACCCTTGGATGTGTTGCCCAATAGACAAAGGTTCCCACACTATAATGGACAGGGGTGGGTAAAGTCCATAATCATATAAGATCTTAAAATATAGGTACGCTCAATGGAGATTTGTGAGGTTATATGTAGGAGGAGGGTTGATATCTTGTGTTTCCAAGAGACCAAATGAGTTAAGGAGAAGGTTAGGAAGATAGCACCTTGGCAGTGTGAACTTTAGTATACAGGGAAGGATATAGATCGAAATGATGTAGGTATCATTATAAACAAAGAATATCAAAATGATGTTGTACAAGTTAAAAGATAAAGGGATATAGTTATTTTGGTTAAGCTGGTTCTAGGAGTGGACGTTTTGAATATTATTAGCGCATATGCACCATAGATATGACTTGATAATGCTAGTAAAATATAGTTTCGGGAAGATTTGGATAAGATAGTACAAGAAATGCCTATAAGAGAAAACCTTTGTATTGGTGGTAACCTTAATGGCCATGTAAGTACTAGTAGGGAGGGTTTTGAGAGCGTATATGCGGGGTTTTAGTTACGGTGTAAGAAATAAAGGTGAAAATGCTATCTTAGTGCTTAACCCTAGTGAATACATTGTTTAGGAAAAGAGAACCTCACTTTATAACCTTTAAGAGTGGATTGAGTGCAAGTTAGATAAACTTTCTTTTGATTAGGAGGAGGGATAGATCAGTTCTCTGGACTGAAAGTTATCCCAGGTGAGAGTGTTACAACGCAACATAGACTACTAACCTTTGACCTAAAAATTCATAAATGACATCATAAGAACTAATAAGAAAGAGCTACAAGAATTCAATGGTGAAAGCTAAAAGAAGAATATCATGAAGTATGTAGAAATAGTTGAACTCAGAAAGAAGAATGGACAACAAAGGAGAACTCAAATACAATGTGGAATAAAATGACAAAACACATTCGAGAAGTGGGCAAGGAGGTACTAGAAGTATCAAATAGAAAATCATTGATTGAAAAAGATGCAAGATGGTGGACTAAATCAGTTAAGGAAGCTATAAAGGTTAAGAGAGATTATTACAGAGCTTTGAAGATAAATAATATTAAAGATAGTTTCACAATATATAAGTTAGCTAAGAAAGAAGCAAAGAAGAAAGTGGCTGAAGCTAAGGAGAAGGTTGTGAAAAAGATTTACAGCAAGTTGGATATAAATGAGGGAGATAAAAATATATATAAATTGACGCGAGCAAGAGAGAGGAGGAGTTCGGATTTAGGAGTTGTAAAATGCATTAATGATGGGCACCAAAGGACTGTAATTAAGGATAATGATTTTAAAGAAAGGTGGCATGATTATTTCAACAAATTTTTAATGACAAACGAAGCTAAATTGAGGACAATATCTCGGCACCTCTTGAGGATTTGAACCGATGCTTTATGTGCATAATCAAAGAGATAGAGGTGAAAGAGGCACTAAAGAGGATGAAGACATGGAAAACTGTTGGCATGATGACATTCCTATTAAAGTTTGAAAATGCCTTGGAGAGGTCAGAGTTAAGTGGTTGACAATTCTTTTTAATAAGATTTGGTGCACTAACAAAATGTCTGAAGAATAGAGAAAGAGTACGTTGGTACCTCTCTATAAGAATAAAAGAGATATTCAAAGTTGCTCTAATTATCGAGGCATAAAACTAATGAGTCACATGATGAAATTATGAGAAAGAGTGATAGAACGAAGATTAAAGAAGACTGTAGAGATATCGAAGAATCAATTTGGTTTTATACTTGGGTGGTCAATTACGGAAGCAATACACTTGCTTAGATAACTTGTAGAACGTTCTCAAGCACAAGGAAAAGATATTCATATGGTTTTTATAGACTTGGAGAAAGCATATGATAATGTACTTAGGGAGGTGTTATAATAGTCTTTAATGAAGAAAAAAGTCCCTGTGAAATATATTGAAATGATAAAGGACATGTATGGAGATGAGAGGACACATATGAGGACGTATGGAGGGAAAACAAGTGAATTCCCTATCATGGTGAGGCTACACCAGGGGTCAACATTAAGTCCACTTTTGTTCGCTACAGTAATGGATGAACTGACAAAATCCATCTAAGATAATGTAACTTGGTGTATGATGTTTACAGATGATATTGTCATGTGTTTTGAGACTAGAGAGGAGGTTAATACCAAGTTAGAATTATGGAGATAGACATTAGAGTCAAGAGGGTTCAGACTAAGTAGTGCAAAAACTGAATATATGTAGTGTAAATTCAGTCTAGACAAAAAGAAAGATAAAAACATAGTGATGCTAGATAGGGTGGCAATCCATAATCGAGATCATTTTAGATATTTGGGGTTGATCGTACAGATGGATGGGGAGATTGATGGTGATATGACCTATAGGATACAAACATGTTAGAGCAAATGGAGAAGCACTACAGGTGTGTTATGTGACAAAAGAATTCTTATAAGGTTGAAAGATAAATTTTACAAGACAGTTGTTAGACCAGTATTACTCTATGGTAGTGAATGCTGGGCAACTAAAGGATTGCATACATAGAAGATGAGTGTAGCAGAATTGCAAATGCTATGATGAATGCGTGGATATACGAGAAAATTTAAAATGACAAATGAAGACATTTTGAAAAAGGTTAGAGTGACACCTACCAAGACAAGATGAGTGAAAGTCATTTATGTTGGTTTGGACACGTACGACGTAAACCTGCGGACGCTCCGGTTAGAAGTGGAGGTTATGAATGATGAAAAAAAAGTCAAGGCTAGGTGAAGACCAAAAGAGACTTAAAAGGAAGTAATCCAAAAAAATATGGTGGAATGGGAGTTGGAAGAACACATTCATTAGATATGAATGAATGAAGTAGAAGATTTCATGCTGATAACTTGGTGTGAGTTCATATATTGGTTCATATAGTCTATTCCAGTATTAGGATAAAGGCTCTGATGATGATGATGATGATGATGATGATGATGATGATGACGATGACGGTGATAGTTATATATTTTACAAATAAATAACACTAATAAAGTGAAGATTGTTTTATTGTGTAACTTGAGCAGGTAAAGCTCCAACCATACTACAATTATACAAAAACAATGATTTGAGAGAAGTCAAGATGCCAATGCTTTGTAAAATGTTGATGTCCATGGGAGTATTATCCATGACTAGGCCCTCTACATTTCTCAACACATGCAACTCTGATGTACAATTCACACACAAAAAGGAAAAAAAAAATACTCACATCTATAGAACAAGAAATATATAATATGTAGTAAGTATGCACATGTACATGGTTATTTTTATTAATTCTTTCCTTCTTGTCATTTTGTGTATATAATGCATCATATAAATGAGCATGTGTAAACTGTCACTATAATATTTTGTAATTATTAGTCAAACGTAATTTCAAAGATTGTGATACTATTGTAATCAAATAATGTTCAAGATTATCATATGGCTTTGTAAATAAATAAGACACTTTTGTATGGTTTTATATTAAGTCAATATCATATTGTAATTTTAGATATTATTCTAATTACAGTATCATAATCTCTTAGATTATGTTTGACTCATAATTATAGAATATAATACTAACAAATTGATTTAACATCTTTGTTTAAATCACGATCATAACTCACCTTAAGTAACTATTGTTTTGTTTAAATTAGAGTTACTTTTTAAAAAGAACGTGTTGACAGGAAAAAAATGGTTCTAGGACTAATATAAGAGAAAAGCTTTGTTTGGAATTGGTGGAGACACCGTCGAGATAGAGAACTTTTAACTTCCTCAAGCATTTCTTTTCTGCAAAGAAAATGAGAGAACACGATATATTTAGTATTTATAGTTTGACTACATAGTTTGGCATACGAGGGTCAATTAATGGATGTAATTTGTTTTGAAGAAACTTTCAGAACAATCAATTAATCGTTCACAAGAAATCATCAATTAACGAAACTAACAAATTAACATAAAATTAGATAACGTTAAAAAATCTAAATCGTAATTATGCCTACTTTAAAAATGTGACATTTGAATTTTTAGTTAAGATTGATGAAATCTAACTTGATTTATAAATCTGAATACAACATGATATGAAATTATAAGTTACTAATTTAAATCTAAAATTACTCCACCTAAAATAATTGATCTTGAGCACTTACTTGAATAGTTATGTTTACCTTTAAAGTGTGAAAAGTCTACAAATTTAAAATTCGAGTATTAGCACCAACATTCCATTTTATTTTTTAAGCCAGAAACCTCCATTATATATAAAAAAAATGAGAAATAATTTGAATCCAAAATGTTCAAATTAAAATGACTCAAACCTGAAACATTTTGAACTCAAAATAATCTAAATTATCTTTATTTCAAAATAAGACTATCACAGCTTGGTGTTTAATTAATTAATATTGACTGATGTTGTTTAGTAAAGCGAGTAAAGTTAGTTTTGATTCAAATCATTTTGATTTTTTTGATAACCCTAAATTTAGAATATTACTTTTAGAGGTATCATTATTTAAAAAACTGGAAATAGAGTAGTATGAGTGTCCGGGATACCCAAGAAATGTTATTATTATTCTGAGGATGATAAATGTGGTTATAAACCATATATGTTATCTTGGAATGAGATTTAAAGGCCAAAGAGTGAAAATCTCGGCTTTTGATCTTGAGACTCGTACTTCCATACAAATTGGTAAGCAAGCCCCACGGGACCCCATACCTACTTAGAAAACCCCAAATCATCATATAATAATTGTAACGACCCTTGACCCTTAAAAATCGGGGGAAATATTTTTTTTTGAACTTAATTTACCCACTTATTCCCTTATTCACTTAGGTTGTATTCTTGTGCATAGTCGAATCACTTTTCCTAATTTTTTATCCGTAATTATATTTAATTTCCCTATTTGATATATATGACCGCTAAAAATTTTGACAGCATAACGACTTATATATGTGCCTACCCATCTGCAATTCAATTGTTTTAACGATCCTAGATATCCACAACTACCAAGCATACTTTCCAAATCGATATTTACAACTCAATACATTCATTAGTATTAAATACCAATCGTTTCCTTACAAATTACATCCCAACAAAAGTTTCTAATATATGTCTGTGCATACAAATATGTCTGGTAAAGGAATGTAATTGTATACCTTAGCTGCGTGTACAAAAAGTAGCCTAGGGTAGCTCTTTCCCACAGCCTACGTCGTGTACGCGGCAGGTAGCGCCCACAGATCACTGCAAATGATCTGAGAGGTAGAGGGGTGAGCTTTCGGGAAAAAGCCCAGTAAGAAGAATGCATTTAAAACAGTCTTAGTGATTCAAATATGTAGAAAAGATAAATATACGTATAATGATTTCTTTTTGAAATTAATATAAAAGACATTCAAAATTTAGGAAAGATCGAAAACATCATGATTCAAAATGTAATTCTTTAAGTACATGAACTCAACAGATGTTACACAAACTTTTCGTATAATCAGAATTTCAAAATAGGAATATATGTCAAGTCACATATTATAAAATCATATTCTGAAAACAGAGTTTAATTCAGATAGAGACTACATCGGCCCATATAATTTTCATGCGGCAATAACCAAATCATCCTCCGTAGAGGGAATTCAGAACCTATAGCCATGGTAAGGCTGTAGACAGGATCAAGGTCGTACAACATTCAGAACCCGAAGGTGAAATTCAGAACCTATGGCCATGGCAAGGCTGTAGACGGGATCAAGGTCGTACAGTGTTCAGAACCCGAAGGTAAAATTCAGACGCTACAAGGGCGAAGTTCAGACACCACACAGGCGAAGTTCAGACGCCACACAAGCGAAGTTGACATGCGTTAGCATACAACATAAATGGCCCTTAGTCTCAACACATACTATAGTTTTCGTATATAAAAATATCGAAATAAAATCATCTTATTCAAAAGACAATTTCAAAGAACATGCTCTTGTTTCAGAAGTAAAATTCGAAAATATGCAATTATTCAAAAACACAAATACAGAGAGCATATTCTTGTTCAGAAATACAAATTCAGAAACATGCATGAAAATCATATTTCATGTCTTTGTAAACTTTCCTTAATCATGGTTCAAAAGGTAACTATTACCGTTTTAAATTATATCCCCTTACCTCGATCTATCGAAATTTTTGAACTCGAGTGGTGACACTGTCACGACCCAAAACTACCCAAAAATCAGAGTAAATTTTTCGCGTTTTGTTATTTTCTTTCATGCTTACCTGTCCTCTGATCGTGACCACACTCCGCTAATAATTGGGTTGTGCGTCAATGCTAGTCCCACCAAATTAATTCTTTCTCAGTCATTTATAAATGTTTACAATATTTATGCATCCCCTAAAGTTACTTACAAACATGTTACTGTGCTATGCTTATTTAGATACAATTTGTACAAGTGTATATACCTTAAATGATGGGCAGCAGCGGATATCCGGAATGCAGTACTCAGTCGCCTCAACATCTACTGGAGATTATCTGTGTGAGAAAATGAAAGGGGTGAGCACATCAAGCTCAGTAAGGCAATCCTACGAACAAGTAGGTAACCATACTACCTACATGAACGTGGTGCCATGCATAAACCACCCTTTCTCCACACATTTTAAAACTGATGCTATGATTCATGATGTCATGTAAAACACGTTCGTATGGAAAATTCAACATACAACTTTTTTTAAATCATTTCTTTCTCATTTAAAAAAATTCACAATAAAGTCAGGACTCAACCCCTCCTTCAGGTGGTCCTGACTCACACAAAACCATGAAAATCAGTTTACATCACACATGGGTTTAAAAGGCATGGAAATAATCATCATGCACATTTGATTTAAAAACTCAATTTCAATCTCGTCAAAATCATCAACATGCGAGACTAGGCAACATCTGTATATCGGTAATAACCAGGACTATGGCCATGTGTCCTCGGGAGTCCCTCTGCTACACAGATCCTAGTGTGCGGGTTCTCACCATGATCGAGAACCGCCCGGGAGGTGAGTCAGTCCATCTCGTCGGTCTTATCCGATCCCACGCATCCGAAGATGCCACACGTATCCGAAGATACCACGCATCCAAAGATGCCACACGGTACATCGTATTCCATGCTACTTGCACGGTACATCGTACTCCGTGGACCCATATCATATCTCTATACTCATGCCATGTCTCAAAACGCACTTGCGAGCCTATTTAATCGGTGACACATAGTCTACCCGACGCTCCAAGCATGGCTCATCGCATGTTCTCATAAAAATCAGTGGGGGGTGCGAGCGATGCTCCAGCACTCTCGTCAATTCAAGTAAAACTAGTGCGAGCTAAGCTCTAGCACTCTCATCAAATCATATGAAAAATCTGGTGCGAGTTAGACTCTGGCACCGTGTCACGAAAATCACATATATATATATAAAATCTGGTGCGAGTTAGACTCCAGCACCAATGCATGTAAAACTCTAGTGCGAGCTCTCGCTCCAGCACAAATGCATGCATCACACAAATCAAAACATCGTGCGAGCTGAGTTCTAGCACGTCACATGTCAATAAAAACATGTAGGCGGCTCTGTGTCCTTAAAACAGTTTTCAAAACAATTTTATCATTGAAAATATGCAATGCTGTGCATTTTTCTTTCAAGGTTAGCCAGCTTACTCATGCATGCATCAAAACATCTCCAGAACGAGCAGGAACCTCTTGTTCTTGCTCCTCCCAATTTTTTCCTAAAATTGAAAATTTTACCCTTAACAAGGGTATTTTGGTAATTTGCCCATCCAAGGCACTATAATTTTTAACTTACTTCTAGACCCTTCAGATAATTTAAAAGACTGCATATGAATTTTGAAATTTCGTAAAGTTACCTCTAGCAGTCCGTAGAATTTTCTTACCTTATTTTTCTGTAGAGTCTGACCTTTTCTTTTCCACTGCTGTCTCGTCACGCAGTCCGATTTGCTCCCAACCAAACCTCTGAAACTGCGTATAAATATTTCTCAGGTAAGATATTATAAATTTAATTGTATTTCCTATTTTGTGGGCTTAATTTAAATCATTGGGCCCATTTACCCCTATTGGGCCTGATTACACCTTAATGAGCCTTAATCGGCATTAAGCTCGTTTTTCACTTAATTTTCACATTATCGAGGCCTATTGGGCTCATTGGGCCCACCAACAATTTATTGGGTCTCGTTCTAACTCTCGAATAGCTCAATTTATTATTTACGACAATTTATCCGACTTTCCAAAATTTAATTTAATTAATGCGAAAATTAAATCCGAAGTACGCATAACGATGCAAATTATCGTAATTAAGGGTTACTTACTCGAGATTCCATACTAGTACGTAAATCGAGACTGTCTCGAGCTCTCGTTTGACGTCGATTGTCGAGCAACAAAATTTTATAAATTTTTGGGTAAATTTTCAGTCGAAAATTAATTAAATAAAATATTTGAAAATTTAAATCGTTCAATTTCGATCGCTACTGACTTACCCGTAGCTCGATTACATCACCGGGATTTTTCTCCAATTTTTTTCTCTTTTTCTTTTTCCCTTTTCTCCTTTTTTCCTCTCTTTCTTGGTTGAACCGGTTCGGTCCGGTTCAACCCGATTCGGACCGCCGGTTCACTCCGGTTCGGTCGGTTCAGTGCCTTGCCGACCGGTTCTCCGTCGGTTTCCACCGCCAGTGGCTCCGCTGGGCCGTCCGCAGCACGAATCTGCCCTCAGTTTGGTCCAAGGCCGTCGGAAGGTCGCCGGTCCGGCCTATTCTCTCCACCGTCGGTACCCATTTCCTCTTTCCGTCGTTTTCGACGTCGTCCGCCGATTTCGACAGTCGTTTTCGGTGCCATTCGGCCCACCGTCGCCTGGGCTTTCAAAATCGAGCCTTAGTGGGGCTCGAATTGGCGCCGATGGCCGCCGATCGGAGCATTCCTTCCCGTGGCTTCTCCTTCCGTTTTTGGCCCCCTCCGACGTTGTCGGCACGCGTGCCGACATCTGGTGGTTCCCACGAGGCTCGTCTCCCTTCATCGGCCCTCGTCAGCCCCTCAGTCCCGTCGGTGGTGGCTCGTCGGCCTTCCTCGGTTTCAACTTCGTTTTTTTTCCGTTTTTCTCTTTTTTCTCTCTCCCCGATTTTCTATTTCTGATTCCTTTTTTTTCTTTTTTTATTAATTATTTTTATTATTATTTTAATCATTAAAATACTATTATTTTGTCAAAAATATCTAAAAAAATTATTAATTTATTCAATTAATCCCTAATTGAATTTATCAGTATTATTTCGACTTTTCGGTATATTTTTCGATTATTTTCGGAATGATTTTTCGAATTAAAAATTTTGATTAATCCCGATTAATTCTAATAAATTGATATCTTGATCAATTTAATCCAGAATAAATTTATTTCACCTTTATTGATCAAGATTTCTCAATCCATTATTTTTAATAAAACGTTTTCTATCGAATTAATACCAGATTTCGATATTTTGATCATTTTGCCCTTACACGTGTTCGGGATTAATTTAACTCGACTTCCCTTCACGAACACTCACTCATTTTGTGTTTTTAATCCTTTTCTCCAGTCTAAATTTCATTCGTTTAAATTTGTGACCATTTTCAATCTTTTATAATAAATTACGATTTAATTTCGGGTCTTACAGACGCCTTCTAATACCTACTTTAATTCCTCCTACAATCACCTACACCGAAATTGTATACTTAGCACCCTATTCATGCGAATTGTTCGAATTGCGTTAAAATCGTAACATATTCGTTTCTACTTCGTGTGTACATATTATTGTACATACCTAGACTATTCACGTACGTCTATATATTTTCCTTACTATATATTATTTTGTACGTACAAATATTGACATTCACATTATTATATACATCTACATGTATATACTAATGAATATATATATATATATATATATATATATATATATATATACTCTTATATATATATATATTATTATTTGTTTTCATTTTTCCTTATCACATGTATACATTCTTTGTATGTACATATACTAACACACCCATTATCTTATACGCCTATTTGTATATACACCTAAGTATATACACGTATTCATTTCATCATTTACTTTCTTTATTCATCATCACATAAATATTTATTTATTTGCCTACTTCTCATCTTTCCCATTTCTTTTTCACATCAAATCAAATCTACCTTATCATACTTATAAACACAATCACATATATATACATGTACATTAAATATACATATATACATATAGATTTTACCTTTTTCTTTCCCAAATTTCCAACTCCCTATTTTTTTTCCACAACCCGCTCACTATTCATCCATCTTCCTCTTCACCTCTCAGCTGCTTTGCTATCTCCCTCTCGATTTTGCTTCAGACTGCTTCAACTTGCTTCAATTTTCAGCCCCATTTTCTGCCTTGCTCATCGTCCCCTGCTTCACCGAGACTCCCTGCTCCAGTGTCTTTGCTTCTGCCCTTGTTTCCAACAGCTCATTCACTCACAGTTTAGTATACAAACCAGCATTTGACAACCCCTGAACGTCACAACAGTCTCGGAACACCAGCCACGCACCTCTGTTCTGCTCGGTTCCTAGCTTTAGTTCTCCTGGTTCTGTCTCCCCTCAGCCTCAGTCTTCATCCAGTTTTTTTTTCAGCTCCCTCGGTTTGTCCTGCTTTCTCCCGCCTTCGGTCTCCCTCTCCTTCTCCCCTTTGTCTCGGTTCCAACTTTCTTCCTCCTCTCTTCTTCTTCCTCTCTTCCTCGGCAAAATCAGTCATCTTCCTCCTTTCTTCCTTTCTTTCTTTTCTTTTCTTTCTTCTCTTTCCCTTCCTTTCCTTCTTTCTCTCTTTTCCCTTCTTCCTTCCTTTCCTTCTTCTCCAGCCAACCAGCCCTCTCCTTTTTTTTTCTTTCCTCTTTTCTTTCTCTTCTTCAGTTCCCGCCCAGATCCTCTCTGTTTCTTTTCCAATTCGAAATGTGGCAGACGGAATTAGCTTTTCAAAGCCAATTCCGTACAATGCTATATATATATATATATTAATATATATATTATTTGTTTATTGATTGTATTATTATTTTTTTTTTGTTTTATTGTTTTTGTTATTTAGTTGTCTTGTGTTTATTTATCAATCCATATTACATAATATATACATATTACCTAATATATATATATATATATATATTTGTTATATATATTTACATTATTATTTATCTATTTAAATTTTCCTAGTATATATGTATATATATTTTCTCTTATAAAATTATCCAATGACAATATTTATGTCTTCAAGAAATTTTCGTTATTTCGAAAATGAAATATTATCAGGATTTCATCATTCCTCATAAATCCCCAATATAAATTTTTACATCAAATTTATTTTCGATTCCTCCATACTTGTATTTGCTTTATCACTTTCTGTATTTTCGGATTCTTCGTTATTCACAAGTTTCTCGATTTCCATACTCTTCAAGCCCTACAACGAATATTCACACTTCTATTAAAATATATTATTTTTATTTTTATATAATCTAATTAAATATAAAAATTTTGTGAAATTCAGAGTAATGATCTATGTCATCAGTTTAGTCAACATTCATAAAATTTTAAGTAAGGTTTATCTCGAAAATTGTGCATAAATTGGGAAACGACCATTTTACCCTTGGTCACCAGACCTAATGGTCAAACTGAATATTATGATTTGAATTTTTGGGCTAAAGGAATGATGTCAAGCCTTATGGTGTTATGTCAGGCCCCGTACAAAATTTATTAAGATAGAACCAAAAAAAGGCCTATATAATATCGAAAAAAAAAGGAATTATAGCTTTTAAACCCCAAATGAGCTAGACCAAAAGGACCCTTACCCCGATTTAAATTATAAAATGTAATCTTAAGACCAAAATCCTATTAAAGAATCGAAGTGCTTGAGGTCTATATAGGGTTGATTTAATCGATTTGAAGTTATTTAATAGGTATTAAATAATAAAGGTATTATAGGTGCACTTAGGTACTAAATGGCCATGCTGCTTTAATCATAACCTTACTAAGTGTTATGCCTATCTACTATGGACCTTGATACACTAATTATTGAATGGGAATGAAGGTTAAGAGATGACAATTTAATTCTGAAAGAAAAAGAGAAAGAAAGGTAAGGAAATACATCAGGAAACAATGAAAAATTAGTGAAGAAAAGTCAATGAAATTTATACAATTTTCATTGTTCATTGAACATGCAAAGGCCTACTTATGAAATGAAGCCAATAAGGGCAGAAATGGGACATGACAAATCGTTAGTTCATGTAGATTAGGCCAAAACCAAAAATGCTATAAGGAATGGGCTTAGAAAAGTAAAAAATAACCAACTCTCCAATGAGAAAGGGCTGAAATTTCAGAAAATGTGGAGTAAAAGGGCGGGTACAAAAGCTTGTACAGAATCGGTTCCAAGCAGGAGAACCGATTATGTCCCGACTTTGGGAAGAAAATTCACTTAAAATTTGAACTTTCTTGCTCAATTCCCATTGGTCACTTATAATACTACAAGATGACATATAAATAGAGCCAAATTACTGAAGAAAAGTCCACAAATACCAGCTGGAAATGAGAAGGAAACAGCCTAAACAGAAAAGGCTGAAAGAGAGGTGAGATTAGTGGCAGGATGGATGATGTTTAACCAGCTTTTAATTTAATAATTTTGACCACGGCTTATACATATTTCTTCTATATTGAATTAAGTTAAAAACGGAGTAAGAAGCTCACTATAATTTTTCCTTTTTTCTTTCTAGTTTATTATAATTTTTCCTTTTAACTTATTATAATTTATCCTTCCGATTTAACTTTCACTTTTAATTTTCCTTTAATTCTCTATCTCATTCTGTCTTGTAATCATTTTCAACCAAAAATAAAAAGAAAAGGTTCGAACCACTTTATGGAAGGTTATGCAAAAAATATAACTTCTAATTTCAAAATTCAAATTTCATTCTTCTAAAATTATGTATATTTTTGTTTAGATAATTCGTAAGTTAATTATTGATTTATTAATTGTCCCCTTAAATTAAATATCAAGAGTCGTCACTGATAAGCAACGTCTTAAGTGGGTGCATTTCCTTGCAAAAGTGTTGAATTATGTTTATGTCATGCATAATACTTGATATGGAGATACACCTACATAAAATAATTTACCAATTAGGTGGGTTCGTTTCCTTGCAAAGCATTACATTTTTATCAATACATGCAATGTATGGATATTCTCTTCCGAAATAATAGAGGTATTTTAAGAATCATTCGAGTCGGATCCGGTTGATATTTTAAATTTATTCTTAAAAATATAATTTGATTCATTCTTCAAAATTTATTAAATTCATTATATTATATTAAAAATAAATAAAAATAAATTATTTAATACCAAAACGTATTTATGAATAGAATCAAATTCAAATTCATAAGTTCATATTTAGACTTTAATATAGTATGTGGTTTAGGGTTCATATTAGTATGTGCTTGACCTGCGAGACAAGTTTAAGACTAAAGAGACCTGACAAGGAAAGATGGACTTACACAATGGTGCGTGGATATTAGGTGAACACTTGGATATTCCATATGGAAAGACTATGAAGATTTAATAAGAAATTAATGAAATGCGTACGAACTTCCTTCCACAAGACAAGTCTAATTCACATTTATTATAGACATCGAGAACATCAAGTTTTTCCAAGAAATTTGTTAAAGACATCGACAACATACAAGTTTTTCCAAGAAGGTGCGGGTGATTTTATGGAAAATTATCATATGATTGATGTAAAAAACAAGCCACAACAGCCTTGACCCGTAAAAACGATATATACAATATAATTATTTTATATATTATTAATAAATTTTTTAATTTTATAAATAAGATTAAGATGATTATATATTATTTAAAAATATTAAAAATTAATAAATAAATAAAATAAAATATATTTAATCATCTCAATCTCGTTTATAAAATTAAAAAAACTTCATTAATAATATATAAAATAATTATCTATATTTAAATGCATGTGATGTGATTTACACAAAAAAAATTATATGGTAATGTTATAATTGAGAAATTTTTATTTTTAGAAATGAATTAATAGGATAATAGAAGTTGTTAAATTATTGTGAATCATTAGAGAGTTCGAGAACCATAAAAGTGATGAATTCAATGCGAAATTTAAAAAATTATGTTAGAAAATAATTCAGAGAATTGTTTGGGGTTATAAAAATGAAGTGAAATTATTGAAAAAAAAAAGCTTGGAATTAAAATTATGAAAATTGAATTTTGGGTGTTAATAGATAAATTGAATTGATAAATAAATTTATTCATGAGAATAGAATATTTTAATTTGTCGTAAATGATCAAATCGATTTGCTGGAGAATAAATTTTAAGAAATTGATTTTTTAGGCATTAAGGAATGTAACTTAAAGAAATATATATATATATATATATATATATATATAATATATATATATATATATATATCATCTTTAAAAAAAATAACATAATAAGAATAATATACATAACAGGTAAATATATGCATAATAATGATATATATATATATATATATATATTTTTATCAAAAATAATGATATATATATATATATATTCATACATATATATATATATATATATAAAATAAATATATATATATATTTATATCATAAATAAATTCTTATTTATATAAAGAAAATGTATTATATATATTAATAAAAAATTAAAATTAAAAGATAACCATTGACAAGCTTGTCGATGTGAAAGCCTCGAACAAAAAATCTGCCATAGCAGACGTATAATAATAATAATAATAATAATAATAATAGCCGGTCGACCGAGAGGGGAGGGAGAGTGTCGGTCGTCAGCGATGAGGAAGATTAAGCGTTGCCGGCCAAGAGGAAACCGACAGTGGGGAGAGAGAGAGAGAGAGAGAAACGGAAAAAAATTTAAGAGAAGGAAACCAGCGCCGCCCTCTGCCATTGTCGACTGTCACATACAGAAGGATATGATGATCCTATTACTCATTGCGCAAACATAGTTTTTTAAGGTCAACTTTTATTTTTAGACTAACGTTAGTTTGTTATGTAAATACAATCCTATATTATTTTCAGATCAAAATTATTTAGCTTGATTTATGATTTTAAACTTAAGGCTCTAGTCTATCAACATTCAAAATTGATACCAAAATAAATTCGACAAAATTTTCACGTAAATGCATACTTCTCTTACCAATATCAATCTAGATGGATAACATTTTACTATTTGCCAATAGTCAAATTTTTGATTCAATACCCAATCGTTTGTAACACTTGATAATTTATCTTCATTTTTTTTTAATTTTTGGATAACTTGATCTCCGAAAAATATTGTTTTACAAATATTATAATATTTTTCTCTTTTTCGATATTTTCTACAATATAAATTCATTTACATCCCGATAACCTGAATATTGATAATATAAACATATACAGACTTAATACACATCTCATCTTAAGTATTGTTACAAATTTGTCTGATTTAAAGTCATTTGGACAGTATAAAACTAAACCGAAAGTATGTTGCGAATTTGCTGAAGTTAGAAACTTCAGTGCCGAATACTGAAATGAAGCGAATCTAACTCTACACTTAACCTGTGATATAAAATAAAAGAGAGTGAGCTATAAAGTCCAGTCAATTAACTACACAAAAGTAGAATTAATCACATGCATGATACTGGGTCAAATATGCATGTTGTATAAAATATGTTTCATGATAACATTTCGTATCACAAAATCATTTTTAACACTTTCAATAACTTTTTTATAAATCTTATTTTTTTGGTTTGGAATAAAGCATTCTTTATATGCTGTCAAGTTTTTTTTAGGAAGAAAAGATAATTCGAAGTATCTTATTTTCTTTTTGACCTGACCACATTAAAACGACTACAATAACATATAGGTGATGATATCGTTAATGTAAAACAATGTTGAAAACGATGAATCGATGCACTATAAAAAAACGATAATATCAATAGCTTATAAAACAATTCATATAACGGTAGACTTTCACTGATAACTTTATTTAGTTTGAAAACGGTAAACATATTTTGAAATCACAATACTTATAAACACTCAGTTCAATCAATGGCTTGATAAAACGATAAAACATTTTTCTATTCAGTCAAATTGTTCGGTAAAATGACAAAACACTTTTCGGTACAATCTCATGATTCGATAAAATGATAAACTGCATAAATAGGCAATACTCCCCTATTTGCCAATAAGAGTTATTCCCATTATAGCTATTAGCGAGCATATGCCCCGAAAACTAGAGTTTTACCTATGACCATAGATCTTAAGTCCGATCTCGATGATTATTTGAAACCAGAACCTACCACGACTTGTGTCGAATAAGCATAATACCCACGATAAAGACTAAAGCACTCATGTAGTTTCCACCTGCATAACAATATGTTACGGAGTGCCTATACACTGAAAACATTGTTCTGAAAGCATATTTTACAATATGATAGTATAGTGGATGTATAACAATCATGTTAAATCCACAAATCAATATGTTATGAAACATAAGCATAAGTTTTCAAATATTGTCGAAACATGCTCGATATGAGAAATTAAATCTTTCAGTAAATACAGTAAAATGTATAAAAGTTTAGAAAATATCTCACAAGTAAAGCCATGCATGAGAACACTATAATAAGTCACAATACGGTTCAGAGAACATATACGATAAATCACTAATTTTCTTGTATCTTATACTATACTGAAAATTCAAAAATTCAACTATAGTTATGGGTAAAATAGGTTTAATACTCAGCCTGCAAGGTAGATGAAACAGTTTACATCCCCAAAGTGGCTGTTCCTTCACATACTTATACATTCGGTTCTTATCAAACATTCATATTTCTCAAAAGCCATTATAAAACATAAAATGATTTGCACGAGATTATCCCGCAGCTAACGCAATTAACTTACCCAAAGCTAAAAGCGTGTACATTCAATAGTCTCGATCGCAACAACTTCACCACCCACCACTACTCATTCCGAAAACCTGCCACATTATACGATTTACTTATTACACATTTCATAGTGCCTTTTGTTGGGTTTTATGGGATTCCCTCCTATGTGGAAAAACCCATAGTTTTGGGTCACATTTGGCCTTTTGTTTTTAGCCCATTTTTAGGCCTTTTACTAAGACTTTAATAGGTTAAAAATGTGTGGGGGCTGCTGCTTTTTTTAACCTAACAAAAAATTACAGAATTGAGAGTATATAGCGGGAGAAAGAGCAGATTTTAAAACTCTGTCCAGCCTTCATCAACTTGATGATCGGAGGGTCTTTTGTGGTCCGATTTAGCTGATTTTTTGACAGTGGAAAGTGGACACATAGACGTCGATATTGGACGGTTGATTTTTCCATCAGGTTACTGTAGCATTCGAAATTGGGTCTGAACAGTGGTTGTGCTTTTGGGTGAAATCTCCAATTTTTCTCCTTTGTTCTTAGTGATAACTTGATGATTGTTGAGAATGGAGTTGTGTACTCATTGTAGGAGCTAAGAACATTATTCTGTAAGAACTTTCTCTTGATAGTGAAGCCTTTTGAGTGGACTCTTAAGTCCCGTGGTTTTTACCCTTCGATTTGAAGGGGTTTTCCACGTAAAAATTGATTGTCTCTTGTGTTTGCTGTTACGATTGATTTTTGACAGTTTTTGCTTGCTGAAATTATATTATTTAATTGCCATTGTGATATCGTAGTTGCACATTTGATTAATTGGGTGAGAAAAAGCTTTTGAATTTACTTCCGCTTTTATTCGATAAGTTTGTTTTCTGCCCTACAATTGGCATCAGAGCTTGGTTGGTATTTGTGTGACTATGGATATTAGTACAAGTAGAATGATCTTATTAAATGGCACAAACTATCCTTTGTGGAAGAATAAAATGAAAGATTTGTTGTTTGTGAAGTCCTTGCATCTTCCAGTGTTTGCTACTCAAAAGCCTGAAGGTAAGAGTGATGAGGAATGGGATTTTGAGCATCAGCAAGTTTGTGGGTTTATTCGGCACTTTGTTGAAGAAAATATTTACAATCACATTGAGCAAGAGACACATGCTAAGACTTTGTGGAATAAGTTAGAGAAGTTGTACGCTTCAAAGAGTGGTAATAACAAGTTGTTCTTGCTTAAAAAAATGATGCAGCTGAAGTATACAGATGGAACATCAGTAGCTGATCACTTAAATGAATTTCAAGGTGTTATAAATCAGTTACTTGGCATGAGAGTTAAATTTGATGATGAGGTGATAGGACTTTGGCTACTTGCTACTTTGCCAGATTCTTGGGAAACACTTAGAGTTTCACTTGTTAATTCTGCTCCTGATGGTGTTGTGACCATGGAACTTGTGAAGAACGGTGTTTTGAATGAAGAAGTGAGAAGAAAGTCTCAAGGTTCTTCATCATATTCTGAGGTCCTTGTTACAGAGAATAGGGGGAGAAGTAAAAACAAGAGTGAAAGGGGTAGAGATAAAAGTCGAAGCAAGTCAAAGTCAAAATATAAAAATCTTGAGTGCCATCATTGTGGCAAGAAGGGTCATATAAAAAAGTATTGCTATAAGTGGAGGAGAGAAAACAAGGGTGGCAGTGATAAACAAGACAAGAAAGATCAGGACAATAATGACCGTGTTGCTACTGCTAGTTCTGATGATCTGTTAATTATTTGTGATAAGAATGTGATCAACCTAACATTTCAAGAGACAAGCTGGGTGATAGATAGTGGCGCTTCTCTTCATGTTACTCCACGGAAGGAATTTTTCACTTCTTATACACCCGGTGACTTCGGTGTATTGAAGATGGGTAATGATGGCTTGTTACCTGTTATTGGTATGGGGGATGTCTGTTTAAAGACTAATAATGGGACAGAGTTGACACTTAGAAATGTTAGGCATGCACCGGATATCAGTTTGAATTTGATTTCTACAGGAAAGCTTGATGATGAGGGATATTGTAACACCTTTTATGATGGGCAGTGGAAATTGTGTAAAGGCTCCTTAGTTGTGGCTCGGGGAAGGAAGTGTTCAAACTTGTATTTGATGCAGGCTTCGATTTCTGGAGGCACTGTTAATGTAATGGCAAACGAAAATTCAGCTGGGTTGTGGCACAAACGACTCAGTCACATGAGTGAAAAGGGCCTTAGCTGCTTAATAAAAAAAAATCAACTTCCAGGATTAAAGAGTGCTACATTAGAGAAGTGTCATCACTGCTTTGCTGGTAAGCAAAGGAGAGTTTCTTTTAAGAGCCATCCTCCTTCAAGAAAATCAGATTTGTTAGAGTTGGTACATTCAGATGTTTGTGGTCCTTTAAGGGTAAGATCACATAGTGGTGCACTTTATTTTGTGACCTTTATTGATGACCATTCAAGGAAACTTTGGGTCTATGCATTGAAAACAAAAGACCAAGTCCTTGATGTGTTCAAACTTTTTCAAGCTTCAGTTGAGAGGCAGACAGGGAAGAAGTTAAAGTGCATCCGTTCTGATAATGGTGGCGAGTACAGTGGACCATTTGATGAGTATTGCCGCCAACAGGGAATCAGACAGAAAAAGACACCTCCTAAGACACCACAGTTGAATGGCTTGGCTGCAAGAATGAATAGAACTCTGATTGAGAGAGTTAGATGTTTGCTTTCAGATGCAAAGTTGCCTAGACCTTTTTGGTGTGAAGCTTTATATACAGTGGCTCATGTGATTAATTTGTCTCCTAGTGTTTCTTTACAGGGTGACGTTCCAGATAAAGTTTGGTTTGGCAAGGACGTCTCTTATAATTATCTGCGAGTGTTTGGCTGCAAGGCATTTGTTCATGTCCCAAGGGATGAGAGGTCCAAGTTAGATGCCAAAACTCGTCAGTGTATATTTCTTGGTTACGGTCAGGATGAATTTGGGTATAGGTTGTATGATCCAATTGAGAAGAAGCTTGTCAGAAGCAGAGATGTAGTGTTCTTTGAGGATCAGACTATTGAAGACATTAATAAGGTAGAGAAAGAAACCCCACAGGATAGTTATGACTTGACTGATATAGATCTTAATCCTTCGACTCCTTCACCAAATCCAATTGAGAATGACATGCCAGAAGATGTTCATGATGGCCAGCATGGTATTGGAGAGTTTAATGCTCCGATGGATGGTGATGTGGATAATCAGCAACATGCAACCATGACTCCACCAACAATTCCACTTCGAAGATCTACTAGAGATCGACAGCCTTCTATGAGATATCCTCCTGATGAGTATGTTCTTCTAACTGATGGGGGAGAACCAGAGTGTTATGAAGAGGCTATGGAGAGTGAACACAAAGATCAGTGGGTTGATGCTATGAAAGATGAACTTAAATCTTTGCATGACAACCACACATTTGAGCTGGTGAAACTACCTAAAGGCAAGAGAGCTTTGAAAAATCGGTGGGTTTATAGGTTAAAGCAAGATGAGAATGCTTCATGTCCACGTTACAAAGCTCGATTGGTTGTCAAGGGTTTCAGTCAAAAAAGGGGGATTGATTTTGAGGAAATATTCTCACCGGTTGTAAAAATGTCTTCTATCAGAACCATATTAAGTTTGGCAGCCTACTATGATCTAGAAATTGAACAGATGGATGTGAAAACAGCTTTCCTTCATGGTGATTTGGAGGAAGAGCTCTACATGGAGCAACCAGAGGGTTTCAGTGTAGAAGGGAAAGAAGATTATGTGTGCAAGTTGAAGAAAAGCTTGTATGGTCTTAAGCAAGCTCCTAGACAGTGGTATAGAAAGTTTGAGTCTGTTATGGGAGAGCATGGCTACAAAAAGATTACATCAGATCATTGTGTCTTTGTTCAGAAATTTTCTGACGATGACTTTATTATCTTATTGCTCTATGTTGACGATATGCTCATTGTTGGCCGTAATGCTTCTCGGATTGACAAGTTGAAGCAAGATTTGAGTAAGTCCTTTGCAATGAAGGACTTGGGACCGACAAAGCAGATCCTTGGCATAAGGATTACACGTGATAGAATGGCCAAGAAGTTATGGTTATCACAGGAGAAGTACATTGAAAAAGTACTTCAGAGGTTTAACATGGATAGATCTAAAGTGGTGGGCACTCCATTTGCTACCCACCATAGATTAAGTGTCAAGCAAAGTCCTTCAACGGAAGAAGAGAAGGAAGACATGCAAAAGGTTCCTTATGCTTCAGCAGTGGGTAGTTTGATGTATGCAATGGTTTGCACCAGACCTGACTTAGCCTTTTCTGTTGGTACTGTTAGTCGGTTCCTTTCTAACCCAGGCAGAGAGCATTGGAATGCAGTGAAGTGGATTTTGAGATATCTTCGGGGTACTTCCAACTTGAAGCTTTGTTTCGGTAGTGAGAAACCTGTTCTAGTTGGGTATACAGATTCTGATATGGCTGGAGATATTGATTCTAGAAAGTCTACTTCAGGTTACTTAATCACTTGTGCAGGGGGAGCTGTGGCTTGGCAATCTAGACTGCAAAAGTGTGTTGCGTTGTCTACTACTGAGTCAGAGTTTATTGCAGTGACTGAAGCATCCAAAGAGTTGCTATGGATGAAGAAATTTATGTATGAACTCGGTTTTACACAGAAGAGGTATGTGTTGTTTTGTGATAGCCAAAGCGCTATACATCTTGGTAAGAATTCAACTTTTCATGCTAGATCTAAACATATTGATGTGAGGTATCATTGGATACGAGATGTTCTAGATGCTAAATTACTAGAACTTGAGAAAATTCATACTGATGATAATTGTGCTGATATGTTAACTAAAGCTTTGCCAAGAGGAAAGTTTGAAATATGTTGTTTGTTCGCCGGATTGGCGAGAACCTCCACATAGTCGGGAGGGGGAGATTTGTTGGGTTTTATGGGATTCCCTCCTATGTGGAAAAACCCATAGTTTTGGGTCACATTTGGCCTTTTGTTTTTAGCCCATTTTTAGGCCTTTTACTAAGACTTTAATAGGTTAAAAATGTGTGGGGGCTGCTGCTTTTTTTAACCTAACAAAAAATTACAGAATTGAGAGTATATAGCGGGAGAAAGAGCAGATTTTAAAACTCTGTCCAGCCTTCATCAACTTGACGATCGGAGGGTCTTTTGTGGTCCGATTTAGCTGATTTTTTGACAGTGGAAAGTGGACACGTAGACGCCGATATTGGACGGTTGATTTTTCCATCAGGTTACTGTAGCATTCGAAATTGGGTCTGAACAATGGTTGTGCTTTTGGGTGAAATCTCCAATTTTTCTCCTTTGTTCTTAGTGATAACTTGATGATTGTTGAGAATGGAGTTGTGTACTCATTGTAGGAGCTAAGAACATTATTCTGTAAGAACTTTCTCTTGATAGTGAAGCCTTTTGAGTGGACTCTTAAGTCCCGTGGTTTTTACCCTTCGATTTGAAGGGGTTTTCCACGTAAAAATTGATTGTCTCTTGTGTTTGCTGTTACGATTGATTTTTGACAGTTTTTGCTTGCTGAAATTATATTATTTAATTGCCATTGTGATATCGTAGTTGCACATTTGATTAATTGGGTGAGAAAAAGCTTTTGAATTTACTTCCGCTTTTATTCGATAAGTTTGTTTTCTGCCACCTTAAAGCCAATTAAAGGCTACATTTAAACCTAGTTTCACTTATGCCCTTACCTTAACCAAATACATAACTTTGTCTATACTTGCTCTGTGATCAATTTTCTTTCGCAATAACATTCACTTAATGCTTAAATAGATGTTTTATACATCATATTACAAAATCTTCATGATTTTCCATGAAATTCAATACTTTCTTACTCTAAACCCTAGGTGTTGAAACCATAACATCATCATACATCCATGCCCACTTCAAATTGACATCATATATCATCTTAAAATTGAGTATACATCAACATATATCAATATGAAGCATTGAAACCAACCTTATCCTATGAAAACCAAAATGGCCGAAACTTGAAGGAAACCTTGGCGTTTTTCTTCAATCTAAATACATAAAAGCATATATATATATATATAAAGTTCTAGAGAGATTTAGGATAGAAAAATACTCAGCTAGTGTTGTTTCAATTCAGAAAGTGAAAAAATTTAGTCTTATGCAATGCCCAAAGAATGAATTAAAACAAATGCAAATGAATGAGTAATTTCATGGATGAGTATGAAGTAATGTGTTATCATTGCATCCACTATAAAAGTTAAATTTATGGCATGCTATGAGAGCATAATTTATAAGAATTGGTTGCATTATTTTATTTAAAGACTTGAAATTGTCAAGATTATTGTTAAGCCACTGAGAATTTATTGTGATAACTCTGCAATATTTTTTTTCCAATGAACAACAAGTATTTCAAAGGTGTTAAACATATGAAATTGAAATACTTTAGCGTTAAAGAAGAAGTTCAGAAACAAAGAGTATCAATTGAACACATTAACACCAACCTTATGATTATGAATTTGTTAACTAAAGGATTACAGCCCAAAACATTTAATGAACATGTTGAAGGAATGGGCATTATTGAAAATCACTAATGGACATTATCATATGACATGATTATGTTTATGTATTTGACACTCTGAGCTCATTTGCATTGTTGTTCTTGACATTTATGCTTATCATGTATTATTTTAATTAGTATATACATGAATAATCTACAAAAATGTTAACAGAATTTGTCCCTGACCAAGATATTATTGTTTGACCATTATTGCACTTCTTAATTAAAGTAATGAAAGTTGGTAGCTTAGTACATGGAAGGAAGTATGTTGGTGCAATAATGTACAACTGCCATGGCTCTTATTAGCTTTTATTTAATATTGACATCTGAGTGATCAATGTATGAAGGATTTTAGTTTATATTATGCGAATTATGTTCTCATTTAGAAGTCCATAAAGTAAGATGATTTTTTGTTACTTTATACTAGGTACTAATTTCTTTTGCATCTAGATATTAAATTTTTGCATGTTTAATTAGTAATTAAATTAAAACCAATTACTTCATAATATAAAGGAGTTTGCATTTTCTTAATATTTGTGTGTTCTTTGTGTCTTTTTCATTCTTTGCATGATCTTTTTATTTGTTTTAAGCATGGTGAGTAGTGAGTTCTCTCCTTATTTGGTTAGTATGTTTTTCTTAAATCTTGGTTACATGATGTTGTGAGAAGTATAATCTAAATAATATATTATTGCTTAAGTATCTAGGATTTTTCATAGCATCTTACCATGATTGTTAGTTTAATTCAATAGGGTGGACATTACTAAGTTCAATTTGACAATCTACTACTACATTAGAAGTTAAGTCCATAATTGCTTAATGTTTAAAATCAATTAGAGATAGAGGAAAGTTTAAGTTTAGGCTAAATAAACCAAGTTTATGTGTTTGTTACCTATTTTAAACTCATATTTTCCACATATTTTAATGCTGCTACATGAATATATCTGAAAAGCTTGTTCTAGGTAGTTTAAGTAGTTATGGATTAATTATATAACTTGTTGTAATTAGCTAAGGGAAGATGATGTAACAAAGCTTGTTGTTATACTATGGTTGATTGCTTAATTTAATAACTATATTTAAAATTCAATGATCAACATCCTAAATCAAGAAAATAAAGAAACATGCTAACCAAAGTCTTTCTGATTTGATTAAACCAATTCTTTAATTTTAATTTTGTCACTTTCTTTCTTATTCTTGTAGTTTGTGTTAACTTTATTAAAAAAAAATGCTATTTTGTTGTTTTTATATTATAACTTAGAACTTTAATTACTTTGATTCAACTACTTTAATTCCTGTGGATTCGACCTCTATTCCGCTATCTACTAGTAGTTTAGAGTTAATTATTTTTAAAACACTTGACACGTATCACGATTCGATAAATTTACGAGGAAGTACGAAATTTTTTGGTAAACTTTTCCTTTAACAATTGTTTGTTATGTGAGCAGTCTGATACAATAGTATTGAATAATTATTCACCTAATACTATTTAAGATTTCAAATATATGGACCTAGTCAAATTTCACAACAACGGTCCTTTATTAAACTCATAATTTCAACTATAAATTTCTATAAAATTTCAGCACCATAATGGCTTACGTTACCTTATAGCCCAGCTTGCGAAAACACAATCTATCAATTCAATATACCAATCTCATCACAATCTTAATTAAGTAGTTTCATATCAATTCCAATCAGAATTCCATTATGTAATTCGCAAAATAGAATTTTGCTCGGTTTTGACCTATACTAGATTGGTTAGCTAAAATCGAGGCAAATGCAGTCAAAATTCAAATTTACATATTATACTTTCACTTAGACTCCATGAAAGGAATATTCGACCAAGTTTTACAATTTTCGAAGTCCATTTGTTCTTCCAGAATATTGAATTACAAAATTTTCTTATTATTTTCTCGATTTTGACATTTTTACCGATAAATATTCATTTACATCCCAAAACCGACAAATTAACTACGTAATTATACAATGACCACATACACATCCCGACTCATGTACTTAATGAAAACTGTCTTAAAATAAACACAATTACGCTATATAAAGGTATACCAAATGTGAGCTACGAGAACTCTGAAGCCAGAACTTCAAAGTCGAGTACTGAAGTCGATCATATCCAACCTCTAGACTTAACCAATGATGGAAAAGAGAGGGGGAGAGAGCTTTGAGGAGCTCAGTAAGTAAACCAACACAAGTATAGAAGTAATGACTTATAGGTATTGTATCATAATGCATGCACACAAACTTATTTATTCTATATCACAACATATATCTAATAACCAAATATGCGTATCACATTTCTGAATTTCGATAATCGTATCTCATTCATATAGTTTGTTTCACATTTCTGATTTTTGATGTTCGTATCACATTTCTTATTTTTTATTCTAGATGTCACTAATGTTCGTGATGTTGTCAAGGTCATCAGGAAGGGATGATACTTCGAAGTATCTCGGTTTTTCTTCTGACTTGACCACATAACACAATCCTAAATGATAACTTTTGATACCCATGCATTCTAACATGATAATGCATGCCATGTTATGAATGCTTAACAAATCGATGATCATTCGTATAAACAATGGTTCTTACATATAGATGTATATAATTCACAAATCACATGCGGAAAACATATTTCTTATAAACAATGTTCGTATAGTTCAGTAAATCGATATTCTTTCGCTAAATAGAGTTCGGTAAAAGAATGTACTTTATTTGATACGATCACCACTATAACCCATCGCTAACTATTATAACCCGTGAACAGGGCCAAAAAATCATCGCCAACTATTATAACCCGTGAGCAAGGCCTTAGGTAACATTATAACCCGTCAGCAGGGTCTTCGCTAACTACTATACCTCGTTAGTAGGGCCTTATGGTCATGTTATAAAAGCAGTCTAAGTGCATGTTTCAAATTATCATCACAGTGTGGATAAAAGCAAAATAAGCTTAAACCCAAAATCAATAGATATATTCAGAATAAGCATACTTCAAAATCTTTCAACATTCTTTTTAATACACTACAGACTAGAGGTGACTCTTACTGTGTAACACTTAGCCTCATAAGTATTCTAGAGTTGATTCCTTTAGTGTAGCACTTAGCTCTATAAGATTTGAAAAATGGCTATAAGCCGCAAAAGCACTTTGAAAACATGTTTTAAAGTCTGAAAATTCTATGGATATAAAGCAGAATGAGCTTAAATCCAAAATGGTAAAGATGTGCAAAATAAACATATGATTCACATACTTTCAAAACATGCATAAAGTGAGATTTTAAAGCCTTTCTTTAGGCAAATATAAATTAATGCAAGCTTATAAATCTCACAAACTTCTTGTTATGCATAATAATGCAAATGTAGTAGTACAAAAGCATGGTTCAAAAATCATATAAAGTAGTTGTAAAACATGTGAGATGCAGAACATGCTCTTCTAATCTTTTCACTTATGGTAACAAGAAAATTCCTGTAATATAACTGGGCTAATCAGACTCATTGTCCAACCCTGCACTGAAATTATATCACATACCAAATTCAGTATTCTTATCACAATCATTCACATATACTTACGGATAAATCTTATCACAATTGATCACATATACTTATATACAATCTTATCAAAATCGATCACATATACACAATCTTATCATAATCGATCAGATATACTTATACCAAATCTTATCACAATCGATCAGTCAATCAATCACTTGCGCATATAACACTTATGGTCCTTAAACATTACCCAATTTATGTTCTAAAACCCGATTTATTCGTATGATGTTAATTTGTTCCTTATAAAATTTCTTACAATATGTGATGCTTCCTCATATCACAAATGGTCACTTACCATTTCAATAACCTTATCCACAATCAATTGGTATGTCACTTATTTATAAATATCGATCTTATACGTTACTAGTTTACAA
Source organism: Firmiana major (assembly GCA_033439115.1). NCBI lineage: Eukaryota > Viridiplantae > Streptophyta > Magnoliopsida > Malvales > Malvaceae > Firmiana > Firmiana major. The sequence goes on along the minus strand of CM065911.1, from coordinate 14,353,270 downwards.
TTTAAAACTTAGGTTCACTACATGTAAGGTTAAATTATGTACAATGAACTTACACTATAGGATATTAACATGTATCATGCATAGTTAAATTACGTTGTATAGTACTAATTATATCTTATAAACAGTTTCTTACCCTGTAACCAAGCGTCTGACTTACATAAAATGATGCTACCTTGCATTTTATACGATAAGCTTACACTGTATGTCATGCATATTATAACAAGTGTGAATCACTTACCTTTATTCTATAATTACTATAGCAAGTATGATTTACTTACTAATCTACTATTGGCACGCATTTTGAGGCTTAGTTGAAAGTTACTTGTAAAAATCGCAAATTTTCCAAATGTACTCGGAGTTGGCTATAAATAAATAATTAGGCAATTAAGATTAAATAAGGGATTATGGGTGAATAAATTCAAGTATAAACATTAGACTAAATTCTTTTTATACAACAAGGAAAATTCAACAAGTACATGGATATATATATATGTATAGGTAATATTTAATTATTCCTTAAGATTGAATGTATGGATAAATGTATACATGTATATGTACTTGAGCAATGGAAATCAGCACAATTATAAAGTCGAACACGGAGCAGTAATGGTTAAAGGAAATGAGGGCAAGTCGGCTACATTAAGCAATACATATGTATATTTGTAAAATATATGTAAAGAAAGTCAGAGTGTAGGAGAATGGGAAGGAAAACTAGATTGTGGCTATAGACTAGGTAGTACACCATTTCTGCATAAGTATAAACTTGGGTAGTGAACCCAATGAAAAGGAGGCAACCTGACAAGAATAGTCGGGTAGCAGTTGGAGCAAAAAAAAAAGTTACTAGCTGAAGAGAAGAAGGCAACATGACAACGAGAGAAGAGAGGAGAACCGAAACAGATAAGGAGCAAATGTGCCAACAGAAACGTAAGGAAAGAAAAACGTGAAAGGAAGGGAAGCTACAATGTGGAGGAGCAGATGTCTGATGCATAGACAACCGAACAGTAGAAGACGTGTGCCAGTGTGCGAAGGGATGGTAAGGCAGGGAGTAAGAGCGACGAAAGAAATGATGTGGGTGTTCGGTGAAGAAGAAAACAGGTATGGCAGGCCATGTGCAAGGGTTGAACAACGAGGCTACAACGACAAAACTAACCAACCACTGTGAATTTCCACTTCCACTGTACGCCAACATGCCTCTCCATCGCATTCCCTCACCAACCCAGCTGCCCCGAAATCTGTATATATATATATATATATATATATATATATATATATAAACACAAAATAAGAAAACGAAGAGAATGAAAACAGAGAAAAGAAATCGAGATGTTTAGGGGAAAACGGAGGCCAGAACAGAGGACTCTAACCTCTGTAAACTATAGCAGAAGTGAGGGAGAGTGTTAAGGTAAATTCTGCCTTCATTTTCGGCGCTGAACAAAAAGGTGATGCGTGAGACAGAAGCGGGGGCAAGCGGCGGTGGTAAGCCGGAGTGAGACATGGTTGCGGAAGAAGGGGAACTATCGGGCTGTCCAGGAGTTGGAAGCCAAAAATAGAGGCGATGAGGCAGAAACAGGAGCAGTGATGAGGGAGGAAGAAAGGGACCTGGACGGTGGGGTTGGAAAGGAAGACCGACGAGGGAGGTGGCAGAACGGGACGAAGGAGATGATAGTCGAGATGGGAGAAGAAGGACGATAGTGTCGGGGGAGGAAGGCAGAAAATGAGTGAACAGTGGTAGTGAGAAAGAATAGGGAAAAAGGATGAAGAAGATGCGAGAAAGAGTAGGCAATTAAAAAGAGAGAGTTAAATATCTAAATATATACAAGATTATATATATATATATATATATATATATATATATATATATATATATATATATTTGGAGATAGAGAAGGAGGTACGAGGTTTTTAAAAATCGAGAAAATCGAAAGGAAGGGTTTGGGGAAAATAAACCAAGCAGATTGGACTCACTGACTACAGTGACTAGGACACTGAGGACAGGGGTAGACATCGAGGTAAGAAAAATTTTGTATGTTACTAGAGATATTCATACATAATTTTCATAAAATTATAGATATAAAATTTAGGCCGATTTATGGTTATCGAAAAACTATAGAAAACCCTAGATCGATTCGTAGTATTGAAATTTTAGAAAAACTGTAGTCTTAATTAAATGGGTCTATTTTTACCGAGATTAAACTAGCTAAATTTATTTAAGTAAAAATAGTTTTAAATTACTGATTTAAATAAAAAATCTCCGATTGTTTTATTTACTGCATTGAATTTAAAATTGTTTATTAGAAGTGAATTTTTATAGATTGATATTAGTAAAAAGTGATTGAGCACGTGTTGACTGTATGTTGCACAGTTCGACTCACACTAGTTTAGGAGCAAAGGTAACAGTTTATCATGCTACATTGTCATCGTTATTGAATTGAATTGTTATTTTTATTGTGGTCCATGGAGTACGATGTACCGTGCAACATGCATGTGAGTACGTTGTACCATGCTATCAGTCTTCGGACATATTGTACTGTGAGCCAACTTGTGAGATCTGAGAATTTTACACTTATCAAATTTTGTAATGAGAACATGAAGTGTAATTGATTGAACTCAATATGATGAATTTATGTCTTGAGGTGGTATGGAATGAAATTTTAAGTGAATAAGTTATAAATGAGATTTTATGTTAAAGTGTGAAACTATGGGGCCAGATTGATCTTGGAGAAGAGAGGATCGATCTGGTAAGTTAAAAATGACAAGAAAGGAGGAAATTAAGTGAGCAGATCGATCTCCAATGGAAGATGACCGATATCATAATGATTTTGTAATGAAGATATCGATCTCATGAGGAAAGAATCGATCTCAAAATGTTTCTGTTAAGGTGAAGATCGATCTCCTCATGGAGCAGATCGATCTCATGAAGCATTCTGTAAACTAGAGATCGATCTCATGTGTCTAGGCCGTTCAGTTAGGGAGAAATGCACACCATTGATGCTAAAAACATGTAGACAGTAGCAAATCATCAAGAATTTCCGGAAAATTAGTTGAGCAAATTGGGGAAAATTAGTTAGGAAGTTCGGCTAGAGCAATTGGGGTAAGAATGTTGTAAATTTCTGCAATTGCAATGTGTTTGCTGTTATGATAATATATATGTGTATTTAGTTTGTTTAAATTTTAGAAAAATGTAACATGCATGAGAGTTTAATATAGTTAGCTAATGAAATCAAATTTCTAGAAATTTAAGTTCCTAAATTGCTATGATTAATGTTGCATGTGTTAATTTTAATCAATTTCCAGAAAATGTAACATGCATGAAAATATCTATGGTTAGCTAGATGAAATTCCAGAAAAATGTAACATGCATGAAGGTTTGGTGTTGATTAATTTGAAATTTTAGTGGCTGGAAATTTCAAACTTCTAAATTGGTATGAATAAGCTGAGGAAAATGAATTACATGTATAAAATTTCTGCTGCAATGTATGAAATTGTAACAAATGAAGAAGAAGAAAATTTTAGTAGGCATAAATGGGATAATCGGCCACATGTAATTGAATTTGAAAGAATTATATTGCTGGAATTTAGGGGATTCATGTAGCAAATTGAAATATGAAAGATGTTAATTTAGGTTGCATGAAGGAAATTTAAATAAGGCTACTAGGATGAATCAAGTAAATCGGCTACATGAAAATGTAAGAAAAGAAATTATGCATGCAATGGAATTTAATTAAGTTGACAAATCTGAAAATGTTAATACATTGGTGGATGAATAAGATTAAAAATTTGACAAGGAATTTCCATGAACAAGGGTATAGCTTGGCTCTAATGAGAAAGAATTAAAACCAGAAAATTGGTGTAATGTATGTAAATAAGGAAATAAGCAAAATCTGAAAATTTATAATGATTTAAAAAGGTAATGTAATGCTCGGTTTAGGTGGAAAACTACGGGAATATATGCATGCTTTCGGTTAGGAGAGTTAGACTACATGTAGTATGAAAATAATACACAATTGATGCATGATAGGAAATAAAATGAAATGCAAAAAATTTCAGAAAATATAAATCCTTTGGCTGGAAATTTATAAGGAATTGTTGGTTATTAAGTTTGCATCATTTGATCATGGAAAATTTGCATGAGTATGGAAGGGGTAGGTTCGGCTAAATGGGACTTTAGGAACCATGATGTTTGCTGGAAATTAGAAATGGAAATAATCAAATAGAATTGAAAGCAATATAATCCCATAGCAATGAAATGCAGAAATTAAACAATAATATAAGTGATTAGTATTGTATAAATATGTATTGCGTGATTAGGGGGAGAAATTAAATTTATGCTCATGGTTTTGGCTAATCTATATAGATTGAGAATAAATAACAAATAGGAATTGTAGGATTTATGGCCATGAGAGTATGATTGGAGATAAATAAGCACAAGGCTTAAAACCGATAAATTACGTTAATAGTAGTTGCCTAGAATTGTTTTGCGTGCGTCTGCTAAAAAATTAAACTTATTGATGTGCAAATGGTAAATAGTGTAAGTCTTAATGGTATTTCGCAGCAAGCACGTCAGGAGGCGCCAAGGAAGCTTAGACGCATATATGCGCATCTAAGGCGATAGGCGATAAAGGTTAAATCGGGCGCGTAGCTTAGTGGTAAGGGATTTTATATAGCTGTCGTTAGTAAAATACTTAGGATAGGCTAGATTTCATATTTTAAAGTAGGATTATAGGATAACCGATTTAATAGAGTAGCCTAGTTTAAAATCCCTTACCGATCGTTTTTATAAATTGTCTTGATTTGAAATTTCTGACATAATGTGAAGTTACCGATCATAAGCCATGATTTTTACATATAGTAGCATGTGTGTGTGAGCATTCACTATTTTTGTAACTCCATTGTGATTGTTGATTTTTGAAGATGTTGCATGGACACTATTTTAACTGTATTTTGAATAAGCATGAAGTTGCACGAATTATTCACATGTTGGTCTTATACAGTTGATATATGTTTTATTTCGATGGGTGGTTTTTCCCTATTTTTGAAATTATGATTTGGGATGAATTACTGGATTTTTATCGTATACCCATCAAGGGATTTTTGAGTCTGTTGGCAACTCGGTTTATGCCTGTGTGACAGTCATGTCCATGAGAGCCATCTCTAGCACCTGGTAGGAGGTTCTGTGTGATTGCCCTAGGTGCCAAGTGTCACGACCCAAAACTACCCAAAAATCAGAGTAAATTTTTCGCGTTTTATTATTTCGTACTTACCTCAGATCGTGACCAACCATAATCAATAATTGGGCTGTATGTCAGTGCCCATATCATCTCCATACATTTACAATTAGTGCACAATTTAATTTAAATATAAATTCATATATTCTGCACTAAATTTCTTTCATTTCATTATATATTTATACCCACTCTATACATCCCAGTATCTTACAAAATATAGCACTGTGCTCATGTTATTTAGATACAAGAAACATATATAACGTGTATATACCTAAAAAAGATAGGTAGCAGCGGACAACTGGAATGCTGTACTCAGTCGCCTCCCAATTCTACTGGAAGAAACCTGTGTGAGAAAATGAAAGGGGTGAGCACATCAAGCTCAGTAAGGCAATCCTACGAACAAGTAGATAACAATACAACCTACATGAACATAGTGCCGTGCATAAACCACCCATTCTCCACACATTTTCAAAACATATGCTATGTTATGATGTCATGTAAAAATAATTCACATGTAATCCCAAAAAGCATGAAAACTTAACATGCATATCTTTTAAATCATTTATTTCTCGTTTAAAATTTCATAATAAGATCAGGACTCAACCCTTCCCTCGGGTAGCCCTGACTCACACAAAATCCACAAAATTGTGTTTCTCGAAACATCAATATCAGAAAACATAAATACACGGAACACGAGACTAGGCAATATCTGTATATCGGTAATAACCAGGACTATGGCCGTGTGTCCTCTTGAGCCCCTCTGCTACACGGATCCTAGTGTGCGGGGTCTCACCCTGATCGAGAACCGCCCGGGAGGTGGGTTACTCCATCTCGTCGGTCTTATCCGACCCTACGCATCCGTAGATGCCACACGTATCCGAAGATACCATGCATCCGAAGATGTCACACGTATCCGAAGATACCACGCATCCGTAGATGCCACACGTATCCGAAGATACCACGCATCCATAGATGTCACACGGTACAATGTACTCCATGCTACTTGCACGATACAACGTACTCCGTGGACCCATATCATATCTGCATACTCATGTCATGTCTCCAAACGCCCGTGCGAGCCTATTTAATCGGTGTAACACACAGTCACCCGCCGCTCCAAGCACGGCTCATCGTATGATCTCAGAAAAATAGTGCGAGCGGTGCTCCAGCACTCTCAAAAAATCAAGTAAAACTAGTGCGAGCTAAGCTCTAGCACTCTGTCACGAAAATCATATATATAAAATATGGTGCGAGTTAGACTCCGGCACCGTGTCATGAAAATCATGTAAAACTCTAGTGCGAGCTCTCGCTCCAGCACTAATGTAAGCATTGCACAAATCAAAACTCGTGCGAGCTTAGCTCTGGCACGTTACATTTCTGAAAAGTCACGTAGGCGGTTACATTTTTCAAATCGATTTCCACGAAAATCAACATTTGTTGAAAATATGAAATGCTGTGCAATTTCACTTAAAAGTTAGTCGACCTACTCATGCATGTACCAAAATACTTCAAAAACTAGCAGGAACCTTTTGTTCTTGCTCCTTACACTTTTTCCTAAATTTTGAAATTTTACCCTTGACGAGTGTATTTTGGTAATTTGCCCATTCGGGGCCCTAAAATTTTTACCTCAAATCTAGACCCTTCGGACAATTTAAAAGACTGTAAATGGCGTCGAAAATTCGTAAAGCTATCTCTAGCAGTTCTTAAAATTCCCTTACCTCAATTTCTCTGATCATTTCTACCTTTTTCGTTGTTATCGATCACCCGATCTGTTTAACTCCCAATATATTCTCTAGAATTGCAGAAAATCATTTATCGGGTTAAATACAGTACAATTTACTTGTATTTCACTTTTAATGAGCTTAATTTACAGCATTGGGCCTGTTTCCCCTTATTTTAAAGAAAAAGAAAAAGGAAAGATGGGAAAAATTCGGTGATGCAATCGAGCTCCGGGTAAGCCTGTAAGTAGTCAAATGGATCGATTTAATTTTCGAAATAATTATTTAAATATATATTTAATCGGATTTAACCCAGAAAATTTAAATATGTAGCTCGATAATTGGCGACAAACGAGAGCTCGAGTCAGCCTCGATTTGCGTACTATCATGAAATCTCGGGTAATTAACCTTTATTTACGACAATTACATTGTTATGCGTGTTAAAAATTAATCGCATAAATTACGGATTTAATTTTCGCATTAAATGAAATATATTCTGGAATTTGAGAGAAAATGTCGTAAATAATTATTGAAGTTATCCAAGAGTTTAGAACGAGACCCAATAAATTGTTGGTGGGCCTAATGAGCCCAACAACCTCGATAATGTGATTAGTAAATAAAAAAAATAGGATTAAGGCCGATTATAAGGGTAATAACTCGAGGAGTATGGCCATATCCGGAGATCCCAGGCTACACTGATCAGGTGTGCGGGGTATCACATCATATCTGAGGCTGCCCCAAGAGGTAGATAGCAAACCATCCCGCCAGCCATCAGATCCCTAGTCCGAAGACTACACATCATATATCACGACACGGTACAACGTACTCCATGCTGCAAGCACGGTACAGCGTACGCCCCATGCCCATGTCATCTCAATATCCAACGCCATGTCTCGAAATGCACTTACTTTATGAAATTGCATGTCACTTACTTGCGAAATCGTATATTAATTACTTTGCGAAATCACATATTACTCATTACTTGATTTTGTGATTTCATGATTTATATTGTGGGACTAAGTCCTGATGATTTTGGGGTGGATGTGGATTTGAAATAAATGACATGTTTTAATATAATGTGCATTATTCAAATAGCATGACGCATAATTCCATGCTTTATCTGTCATTTCACGAAATAAATTGTTTTATACGAATTATTTTATTTGGCATTAAAAATATGCATGAAATTCGTATTTAAGAACGATTTCGAAAGAGAATGATTTTATGCATGCCATCATGAGCATTTAGATAGTGTGGTTATCTACTTGCTTGCATGATTGCCTTACTGAGCGCGTGGTTTGCTCATTCCCCTTATTTTCCCCTCTTTTCAGAGCACTTTGCAGTAATTAGTGAGCGGCAGAGGACTTGTATTTTTGATATCCGCTGCTTTCCCATCATTGAAAGGTATATACACTTGGTATGATTTTATATCTAAACATGTAATAGCACAGTAATCAATTTGGAATGTATTATGGGGGATGTAAATATTAGTAAACACATACAATTATAGAGTCTTAATTATAAAGTATACGTGTTTGAATTTAAATAAATTAAAGATAGATGTTATGGTAAATGGTAAATGGTGATTAATACTGACTCATAGCCCAATTGTTTTGTGGTGAGAATGTTCACGATCGGGAAAAGAAAGAAAAAAAACGAAAAAAATTTATAGCAATTTTTGGTAAAAATGGGTCGTAACACCAAGTGCTTCACGGGGATGCCTTTGTGGCATCGAGTTGTTATCGTGAGAGCCATCTCTAGCACCTGGTAGGAGGTTCTGTGTGATTGTCCTATGGTGCCAAGTGCTTCACGGGGATGTCTTTGTGACATCGAGTTATTATTACTACCTAATACTGTGAGACCCTGAGCCCGTCTACAGTACCCTAGTCCGAAACCTGCTCAGTTAGGATAGGGCGGTAGTCATTATGGCCATAGGTGTATTGATATTTGCATTGATATTGGTGAGGTTATTGATTATCGGATCCATGACTGGTATGGGTTATTGCCACTTACTCACGTTACTGTATCGAATACTTTAAGTATGCCCATGCATGTATTTGAATAAAATGCATCTTTGATTATGATCTTGATTTTGTGGACTTATAATAACTCTTTGGAAATCTATTTTGACTAAGGTATATTGAATTTCAATTTTGCAAGTTTGATTAAACTGAAGCATGATACAACATTGGTTTTATAGAATAATGCATGATGTTTTAGATGATTTTCTCAATTTACCATTGCATCGGCGTGTTGCATGGTGTTTTGCTAGCTTCGGTTATGTAGGCTTCTTACTGAGCGTGTGGTTGCTCACCCCTCCCTTTCCAACATTTTTCAGATTAGTGTTTCGGGGAGAGCTCCACGTTTTTGCTGACTCTTCAGGGTGATCAATAGCTTTTGAGTCTTTCAAGGTATATGTGAGGGACTGTATGTGTATATATATGCATTTTCATTTTCAGATATGTACGCACGGTTGTAATTGTGAGATGTATTAGTTAATGATGTGTAAGCATGATTACTAAGTAATTACCTTAGGTTTCTTCTTTTCGGTTTAAAATGGATGAACGACATGTTAGATGGTAATGACTCTGATGTCGGGTTGTGGATTATGTGATGTATGATGATAACCCAAAATTAATTAACTCGATGTTGAGAACTTGTGATAATTATGCCGTAGTTGAGTGGAAAGGATTAAATATTAAATTGTAGTCATGCTGCCTAAATAGAAGAATAAACCGACTAGTTGATTATATAAGTTAAGATTAGAAATTAATCACGCACACAAATAACATAAAGGGTAGAATGGAACCTACATTGGGTATAAACGACAAGTAAAACGATCCGCGTAGTAATATTGATCTAATAAATAATATACGATTCCACTGAATATTGCGCGACTAGTCCGAGGTTAGGTCACGGGGTGTGACATTTATCTCTAACAGCGACGAAAATTTTTCTTACCTCGGTGTCTGTCTGCGGTCCTCAATTGTCTCGACGTAGCGAGTCGACGTGTCTGGTTCACTCGGGTTATTTCGGTCGAAGCCTTTTTTTCCCCGAGTTTTCAAATTTAATATACTTATTTTCGTTCTTCAATTTTCCTCTATTCTCCTCTATTTTCTATAATATATATATATATATATATATTACTATTACTTTTCTTTTCTTCTTCTTTTTTTTTTCCTTTAAATTTTCCCGCCACTCTTTTCTTCTTCCTTTTCTTTTCTTTCTTCTTCAGTTTCACCCCATTACTATTCATCATCACCAGCCACGGTTGTGGTCCTCATTACTACCTTCTTTTCAGTGCTGCCTCTCCTTTGTTTTCCTCTGTTTACTCTGTCTCCCTGTTCACGCCGGCAACCAACTTAACTTCGACCACTTCACAAGGTCCCCTGATCTCAAGCTCTCGGGTTCACGCCCTCCACTCTCGATTTTCCTCTTCCACCAGTCACCTCAGGAGCTGCTCACCACCTTCTTCCTCTCCTCGGTGCAACCATCATTCTCATCACCTCCGTTCCTTGCTCCGACCACCATTATCATCGTCGTCGCCTCTTGCAAGCTTCCGTTCTCCATTTCCAACCGCTATTACTAACTTCCCCAGCTTGCTTCTCGGTTCTCCATCCTCCTCACTTCTCTCGGCCACCCTCAGCCATCACCTTAACCACCATCATCGTCTCCACCATTTTGTTTTCAGCACCATCCTCATCATCATCACCTCTCGCAAACCTCTGCTCTCCCCTGTTTTGTTTCCCTCTCACTGTTCACTCTCAGCCCAACCTTTTGCCTCTCAGTTTCATTTCTTTTATAGCCCTTAGAGGGCTAGGGTGGTGGTGGCAGGATGGGGTGTGCAGGGGTGTAGCATTGGCACAGCCCTGGTGTGCAGGGTGTGCAGCTGGGCAGGGTGCTGGTGTTGTGCCCGTCTCTGTTTTCTAGTCTCTCATCGTCTCCTCGTAGGGTTCTTCGGTTTTCTGCTTATGTTTCCTTTCCTTTATTTTCTACCATTCCCCTCTTATGTACCGAAAGTATGTAATATATATATATATATATATATATATATATATATATATATATATATATATATATATATATATATATATATATATATACTCCTATAGCTTTAACTCAACATAGCAGCTACCATCATCCTTCCTTTCCAGTTTCGTTTCCTTGTGCCAGCAGGCCGAAGCAAGCTCCTCCATACTGCAGCACATCAATTCTTCTGTTCCTCCTAGTAAATTTGGTTCAAATTTCTGTCCTTCTCCTGTTTTCTTTCACTTTCGTGTTTTCTGATGGTTCTCAACTGCTCCCACTGAAACCATCATCTTTCCTTTCCTTCATGTTTTCCTTTCATGACTTTACCTTCCACTAACAGCACACTACATTGTCTGTATTGTGTACTACATATTTCTTAATCCTTTCACCTCTTCCTTCTCTGATTTCCTTCCCTGCCGTGACCATTCCTCCCTTGTGTATTTTATGTATATAAGTTTATAGGTATTCCCTGTACATAATACTGAAGAAAGCTCTCGGCTTACATGTTTGTATACTATATATATATATATATATATATATATATATATATATATATATATATATACACTCTTATATATATAGATTTATATACATGGGTGCATTTATTCTTATATATATAATTATTTGTGTATACTTGTATACTCTTGTACATATATTTCAATATTGAGAAATAAATTAAAAATTGCATACATATGTAAAAATACATGCATGTCTACGTATTTGATCAAATTCTCCATGTAGTGTAAAAATAGAGTTAGTCTAATAATTATTCTCGAATCAATTCATCCATATCCACACTTTTTAATTTTAATTGTCCAAATTATTATTGATAGCTATACCGAGTATATTGAAAATTTACGGTTTTACAGTTCTAATTAGACTTATCACGTTAACACATGCTTATCACTTAATTAACACTAAAATTTAACTAGAATGGAAAAATTACTTTTTTACCCTTCACATGGCTGAATGCATAACTTTGCACACACATCCAATTATCAATTTTCTTTCACAATTGCACTTTATTTATGCCTAATTACATGAATTAAGCAACATATCTAAAAATCCTCATGGAATTATTACACCAGTTCCTTTATAAAACCCTGGAGGCCAAATACTAGTCTCCTTCATACATGCATTTTCAATTCAACTTGGTGCCATATAAACATCATTACACATCATATATGTTAACATATGTCAAATTGAAGCATTGAAACCAAGCTTACCTAAGGAAACCCATTTTAGTCGAACATGATAACTTTCCTTGGAGCTTATTTTTCTTCAATCTTAATACATCAAAATAATCCATATAAGTACTCACTTAACATATATGAAGCTTGGAAATTGAAAGAACTCAAAACCCCTTGAATCTTGCCAAAACCAAAACTTACCCATTTTTAGCATCCAAGGATTTTTATTGGCCAAATCAAGGAATTCGACCACCAAATTTTAGTATGTTGTAGAGGAGATGATATAGAACAACTTTGTAGAAGGAAACTAAGGCCGAAAGTGGCTGGAAGTGGCCAAAGAAATGGTGACAAGCTTGGTATATGGTGAAAATGGTGGTTTTTCTCTCTTTTCCATTTTTTTTTTCAATTTTCGTGGAAATTTTGTGGATTTAATGAAGATGGCTGATCATGGTGGTGCATTATAGTGCAAACAAGGTTATTCTAAGCCTTTGTCAAAGTTTGGTCAAGACTTTTAATGGTTTGAATCAAATTCCTTCTATTTAGTTTATCTCAATACTTTTTTCGATTATATCGTAATAGTTTTCGATATTCCGATATGAAGGCTAACAAATCAATTTAAAGGTTAATACTATTCCTTTAATACCTTTAAGTCGATCAATATTGTCTACTTGGACAATGTGAAAATTCAACTTACGAACAAAATTGTCATTTTCACACTTGTTGTGAGTTTTTCAAGATCAACCATAATCATAATTTTATGGATCCATATGATTTATTTGAGGTCATATATCATCATTTTATGATGATTTGGATATTTTTGGGTAAGTGCACTCTCCGGTGAGGCCCACGAACCTCTCTGTATAGGAGTTGACTTTTTTTGCTCAGAAATCGAAATTTTCACATTTTAGCGATCTTTTTCAGTTCCAATGGTCACATTATGGTTCCTTATACTTAAATTTATGGTTCTCACATTTTCACAACATTTAGGAATTCAGTCCTCCGAATTCTTTTCTAATTATTCTACAAAAAAAGGGAGTACTTTCCTTTCAAATCAAGCTCTCTAACTCTTAGATAGCTTCCTCCGAAGAGTAATACTGCCAAAGAACCTTCTCTTAATGAAGGGTTTCAATTTTCAAACTCTTATCCTTATTGTCCAATATTCGGATTGGCTTTTCTAGCTCCTCAAGCTGTGCCTCAATCATTTTGATGCCCTTTACCCCATCTTTAATGCTAATCGATTTACTTGCTAATAAAACGTGGAAGGGTAACTTCATAAATTTTCTAGTATTAATCCATAAGGAACTAGAGTGTGAGCTTTATATAGTTGGAAAGATAATTAAGTTAGCTTTCCAAAGAATTTTACGGCTTATCATTTGGATACTTCAATCAAAAATTATAATCAAAACAGTACCGATTGTTTATGAAGTTTCCTACCAAGTACTCAATGAAAGAATTTAAATCCTTTAGACATTTTTATTTTTTATTCCTCTGAATACAATTTTAATTCTTAAAATCTCCTATCCATATTGTTCATTTTAACTCTCATAACTTTTTGATATTCAAAATTTGTAACCCTTAATTTACTTCGAATAATTCCTTTATTTACTTACTAAGAATATGAAATTCGCAGTTATAAACATCTACAAACGAGCACAAATACAAATGAAAAGTGAAAAACCAATTCTCTGTGAAAAGAATGTACACATGGAAATGAAATAAATAACTACACTCATTCTAATATTCTATTCTACTAATTATATATAGATAAATGATTGTCTGTAGTTTAATTACCACAATAAGATTAAAACTATACAACAAAAAACGCATAGGAAATTAATGGAGCAGAGGCTTTGATCATATCAATCCTGATAACTCATAGTCATAAATGCTGACCTCCAGCGGAATTAGAAAAATTGATAAAATTAAAAGGAACTTCTCGTGCGGTGGAAGTGATTGTAAACAAAAAAAATGACAAATCAACAATTTTTTGATGAAGTGATTAAGAAAGAGTTGCAGCATATTGTAAGGTTTATGTTCAAATCTAAACAACCACACTTTCATCACCAATTATCAAGAAAAAAATAGAGGTGGCAAAAGTTAAATGGATTGTTGTGTGTAAACATAAGTATCTAGGAGGCTTAGGAATTTCTGATTTGGATATCTAAAACATTGCTTTGTTCTCCAAGTGGTGATGGAGGCATGCAAGAGATGAGGATTCCCTTTGGAAGAGGGTCGTTGAAAAATATGGCAAAGGTGTTCAAAGCTGGATTCCATGTACTGCAAAGAAAAATAAAATGTCCATCATCTAAAGGGATGTGGGCAATTTAGCTGCTCACTATGGTGCAAGAAAATTCATAGGATCTCAAGGCTGTCTATGCTGTGCTGGGAATGGGATGTATGTTTTGTTTTGGCATGATCGTTGGATTGGCTCCAACCCTCTTAGATTTATTTTCCCAAGGTTATTTCTATTAGCTCAGGATAGATATGGCAAAGTCTTTGACTACTTAATTGGGGGCCACTTTAATCACAATTGTTGGGACAGATTCTTCACAATACCATTACTGGATAAAGAACTTGCTAGCCTCTATTCCTTGTCCCCTTATTAGTGGGTTCTCAATTGGTCCAAACAAATAATGATATAATTGTTTAGGAGTTTGAAAAACTTGGCCTCTTTTTTGTCAAAAAGATTACCAGTATCTTTATCTAGCCTGATGTTCTGACTTCAGAACAAATTAAGCAGATTTGGAAGAGGAAGATTTGAATCATCTTTTCTTTTCTCGTTCATGAATGTATCGGTTTTGGAATTTATTTCTTCATTGGTAGAACATTAGTTGGTGTCTGGATTTCCCCTTCAAAGGCGTGTCAAAAACCTGGTGGATATCAGCAATTGCAGCAAGGGTTTGGTTAATTTGGCTTTTAAGGAATGAAGTGGTTTTCGATAATAAGAAATTTAATGGGGGTGAACTGATCTTTCTGGTTATATATATATATATATATATATATATATATATATATATATATATATATATATATATATATATATATATATATATATAAGTCTTAAGCCTTATATAAAGTATTTTCATTTTTAATGATTAAGGTTCAATTTAATTGTTGTTAATCCTCTTTAATTGTTGTTAAATCCAAGATTCCAATTTTTCTTCCCCTCTTATACCTTCCTATGAAAAAAAAAGAAAAACCTTTTAGTAGTTTTTGTTGTAATAGTTATAATTTCATGGAGTCAATTTTATTGCTTCTTAATTTCTTTTATAATATTGTAACGAAAAAAATTTCTTTTATAATATTGCCAACAAACATGTGATCTGTTGCTTGTTGGTTTAAAATGTTAAATTTTTAAATTTAATGATGAATATAATCTCAGACAATATTAAATATATATATATATATATATATATATATATATATATATATAATTCATGGAAATTGTTAATTGCAGTAATACTAAGTGGAGGTTACATGGATAAATTTGAACAATAATCAATTTATCAAACAAAAATGGTCAAAAAATAAATCCATGTATTCAAGCCTTTTTCCCCCATTCAACTGTATTATCTACAAACGAGCACAAATACAAATGGAAAATGAAAAACCTCTGTGCAAAGAATATAAACATGGAAATGAAATAAATAAATAAATACACTCATTCTAATATTCTATTCTACTACATATATATGATTATCTGTAGTTTAATTATCAGAATAAGATTACAACTGTACAACAAAAAAAAGCATAGGAAATTAATAGAGCAAGGCTTTGATCATATCAATCCTGATAACTCGTAGTCATAAATGCTGACCTCCAGCGGAATTTGAGAATAGTCGACATTGAAGGAAGGGTAGTGCTCATCGATATTATCAAGTAGCAATGACTGAAGATCCCCACAGACCAATGAGTCCTCCCGTTGATTCATGAAAATACATTCTAATGAGTTCGTGTCATCGAAAGGCAAAGGATCATACGCTTGATTTATCTCTTCGGTATTCAAGGCTAAATGGTTGCAGACCTGGAATGAATCAAGCGATGCATCAAAGGATATTGATTCTATGCTACTTTCAGGGTATCCATGATCATGATCTTCAACATCAATAACAGGCACTACTTTCTCAACCATTTGGGGTAAAGAAGAATAAGAAGAAGGTGAAGGTAATGATTGCGAAACTGCACGGCTTCCATTACCAGTTAAGTCCTGGACAAGGGTTTTGAAGCTGGAGCTGTCAGTGATGTACACCTTGGGCCGCAACACCTTTACCAGACTGTTGAGCTGCTTCTTTTCACAATTACTAGTCTTGGATATTTTCACTTGCACTTGACTCAATATTTTCTTCCCCATAATTCTAAGGTTCCCAACTGGCTTTAATTATTTGGAGTCACCTTCCCAGGTTTCTTTCCTGTAGCTAGCGGAGGCTCCCAAGACCATATATATATATATGAAGTTTAAATTGAAAAAGATATGTATGCAAATATGGAATAATTAAGGATAACAAGAACAAGTGAGAATTCATGAAATAAATTAAGATATAGTGATAATGATATTAACTCTATTAATGAAATTTCTTATTAGGAATCCATGCCCACCCGCTAACCTTTAAATATATATATATATATATATTAACATTATATAATTAATAATTATAATATTATTATTCTTTTTTGTTTCTTTGTCTCTGCTATTCACTGTATGGTGATAGAAAATGTGCAAAGGTTTGTAATCACATGGTGGATGTGGATGTTGGTCAATTCAAAGAGTAGCAGTGGTTTAAGGTATAAATTATAATTAATAAGAGTTAATTAAACTAATTAAATAAATAAATATATTTATATATCTAGCTATAAGGTGGGAGGGCATTGATGGCACGCAGTCTACTATTGAAGGATCGTCTTCTTCTGCTTGTAATTCTTGCCATTCACATCCATATCTAGAGAGGGGAAATTGGAGTAAGGAAATTAAGATATATATATATATATATATATATATATATATATATATATATATACACACAAATACACGTGTGCAAAACTTCAAAAAAAGCATAAAAACAAATTTTTTTTTATTCATAAAAAGTAAAAAAAAAAAAAAAATTTCAACTTTAGGCTATAATCCTTTTTAAAGAGAACTAATAATGTTAAGTCAAATCTTTGATTGTTAAATTGTTTGAACAAATTTAAATATTAATCTAAATGATTATTTTTTACTTTTAAAATATAAAAATTCTGTAAATATATAATTTGAATTTTAATACTTATATTTCTTTTTATTTCATTTTCAAATCAAACATATCCTGTCAAAAAATGTTAAAACAAAATAAGGTGTCTTAAAATTTCTTTGAAACATCTTCTATTTCTTTGAAATTCTTTTATTGTTAGGAAGAGTAGTATTGATTTTAATATCAAAATTAACGAATTATAGATAATTATTATTATTTGATCGATTTAACTGCTAAAAAAATATACAATCCATCATGATTACAGCCAATATATTTTTAATTTTATCATCATAGGTATCTTGTCCAACTCAGATTAAAAAAACTTCATTTAAACTTTAATTACCCTTAATTAACTGAAAGGGCATCCAGCAATTTTATAATGCATTGCGTGCACTAGTGATTAAGGACCTTTTGTATTCCTATGTTTTGTTTGTTTTAATCTGAAAAGAACATAGAGAGAAACATGTAGTTTTCCAATCCCACATCTTAAATGTCAACTCAAGATCTTGAAATTTGGATGTGGCTGTCTTTGAATTTTGATGCGAAGGAATTAATCCTTATCATTCGACACGCGTCATGAAATTTTAATAAGATAATATTAGAAAAAAATTTCACATAAATATTTTAAACTTAATTCCTCCTATTATTGACATGAGATCTCGTTCAATCTACACAGCAATTATAATATAAGCTTATATTCCAAATTAACTTGCGTGAAGTGGTTGGAAACTATGTAAATAAATTAATTTTTATCAAATTAATTTGATTATTTGAGCACCATCATTCTTTTCTTTAATTTATTTATAAAACTCTGATCAAAGAATTTTAATCTTGACATCTTTTGTTAATACTAAAAAGAAACATGAAAAGTACCACTAATAATGTGTTTTTATTTTGAAAAAGTCACATTTTCTATAAAAATATAATGGAATCAAACTATTTATAAATTATTAGAACTTGATTCGTTAAATATTTGAGTATGAAAAATAAAATATAAGTGAATTCGAGTGAAACTTTGAATTTTCAAATTAAATCAAATCCAAAATTATAATATTTCATTTCGACTTGATTATATTCTTAATTATATATTTCACACTCCTTATACCATATTTATTATATAACTGGACAGATCATGGCATCTATGATTTTTTGAAAAAAAATAGAAAGTTAATGAAAAATAAATTTAAACTTTAGACCTCGGGCCGATATGATAATTAGGTCAACAAATTTATTTATACATTCAGATTAATTATTTTCAAATATATATATATATATATATATATATATATATATTGTAGTTGCTTCAAAATAGTTAGTTCAATAATCAATATGGTTCACATTTTTTCTTTTGCTTCTCAAACCTTTGTCATTTGTATCAGAGTTACAATATTTTGTCCCATGTATATAGAAACTTATTTACCATTAATTATTCAACCTTTTATCTTATCATACTTTGACAAAAAAGCCAAAGAATACTAAATTTCGAATCAACTTTAATTAAAATGGAATGTATATAAAGATAGATGAGGGATTCACTTATTTCAGTATAAAATCAAATTAGTTTTACATCGTTTCATTTTTTTTATACGATTTATACTTTTATAATCCAACCGTTGAGTGTTATACTCTATTTAAGTAGATTATACATACAAAATTTCAAGTTAAACTAAAATGTTTAACTATTAGTTTGATAATAATAAAATTTCAACCATTTATATATTGAAAAATATGTTATCCTGGATCGAAATAATTGAGATATCAGATCGATTAGAAACTTTATTTGTATGATGGATACGAATAAGTTGTTAAATCTAATGGTTAGTTTGTAAAATTATTAATTTTACATGAAGTTATGCATTTGGTGTAAAACAAATTGTTTTACACTGGTGTAACTTGATCCATCCTCACTTAACACACACACATACATATAAGTTTATATATAATGCAATACATTGTCAATCAATCACATAATGCTTCCTCATTTATGAGCAAAATTTAAAAATGCACAAACCCTTAAAAGTAAATAATAATGAATTTTTTAAATTTATTTTTAAAGGCCTATGCATTTTTTAAGTTTTGCTCATTAATGAGGTGACATTATGTAGTTGAGTGATAGTGTATAGAAGTTATACATTGCCAATACATCATAAAAAAACCTTATGTATATATATATATGTGTGTGTGTGTGTGTGTGTGTGTGTGTGTGTAGTCTCCAATTTGGGATTAATTAACTAAGATAGTTGATCAAAAGGTCAATAATTGAAGTAAAGGCCAGAACAGAAGCCCTAATTTTATAAGATCTTTTTTGGACCTCATCAGGATCAATAATCCAAGCTTTGCTATTACCACCGAGACAAGAATTTTTTATGACAAGGCTGAGAAAATTTGTTGTTCCTTAGGGTTTGATAGTAGCTTTATAGTCAACACAAAAGGATTTACAGGAGGAATATAACTTTTATGGCATGCTTCTGAAGTCATAATGAACGTCATCCATTCCTCATACCGAGCTATTCATGCAATAATCCAAGTATGTTCTAATATTCTCCCATATAATGTCTTAAATTCCAATTCTAATCCTTATGTTCCATGGATCCTTTCTGCTATTTATGCATGTACGCAATTTGAAAAAAAAAAGGCATTATGGGAGGAACTTTCTAGTTTTTGTAGATGCATTCACAGCCAGGGAATTTTAATGAAGTCTTACAAGAGTTTGAGAAACTAAGGGGTAGACCTCTTTTTTTTTTTCTACTTTTTCTTTTTTCACATTTTCCCTTTCCACATAAGGATTTCTTCTCTTGTTCTTGATATAGTTGTTCAAAAGTCCTTAGAGATCATCTTTGTACTTGCCCCCAATATGGAGGCTACTCTTTGGTTAGGGCTTATTCAAGAAGAAATCAATCGGCTCAAATGGGTAGTAATGGGATAATATCATTTTTGTAAAAGGAATGCAAAAGATGGTCATTTATCATATCAAATCATGACAGTTTTATTGCAGAATAGTTTTTAGGATGAAAATGTTCTTTTGACTTTTGAAATCATTTGCATACCTAGCATGCATGGTGTTATAATCAATTTTTTTTCATTTTTTCTCTCTTTTCTTTTTTCACAACTCATGCTAAAAAATGCAACACACTCAACTTATTCCTTGGTGAAATCCTTAATGCAGCAACATTCCTGCAAATCAAAATGCTCAAAAATGGTAAAGTTATTTGGCTCTTTTAGGTAATTTTGCCCTAAAATATGGTGAAGGATAATTTCAAAAAAGTGTTAGAGAGTTCTAGTTCTATGAAAGAATTGATGTAAGACCTGGAATTTATATTATTCCATTGTAAATATATCATTGTAAATGTACATTTGTGATATATTGATTTATAAATAAGGAAAGAAATTGGATTAACATCGAATCATAGCCCAACTATTTGGTGTCAATATAAGCGAATTGGGTCGCGACAGAGATTGGTATCAGAGCAGAGTTGGTTTGATATGAGTCGGTGTTAATGGTTAAGAAAGTTTACATCCCTATGATATTGTGCGTTATTTAGATACAATTGTGTATACCGGGTTGTTATGTTACTAAGAGTTGTGTCATATATGCAGAAAATTATCAGGATCTCTAATAGATACCGCAGTAGAGGGGAAGGCTCTTGATCTCGAGGGCATAGGGACAGGCCCGAGAGACATACAGAATCCTCTTCTGATTATGTCTCATAGGATCCAGTAGAGACTACTGAGACATGCATGGCGAGATTAGAGCGGACAGTAGACAGCATGTCACGTTTGTTTGTCAGGCTATGGCTAGATTGGAGAATCTGTAGGGTGCGGGTGGCCCAATAGTAGCCCCTGCCACGCCTGCACCACAGACTACTGGACTATCTGATTCTGCTTGTCCTGTACTGCCACCACCTCCACCTGTACAGCCTGAGGTTGCACCCCTACCTGTTCGACCTCCGGTACCACTAGCCTCAGCAGAGCATCAGAGAGCTCCACAGAGGAGAGGTAACAAGGTGAGGTATGGTTACGATTTAGACCGTTTGAGACAGTTCCAGAAACTGAGACCGTCATCTTTTAATGGGGTCAAAGATCCAGTAGTAGTAGAGGATTGAGTGAACAGGCTAGAGAAGTTGTTTGGATATTTCAAGTGTTCTCAGACAGAGAGAGTAGCCTTTGCTACATTTATGCTCGAGGGCAAGGCGAAACATTGGTGGAAGTCCACCCAGCCTATTTTGAGGGTTCAAAAATAGATCTTGACTTTGGAGATATTCTTGGATGCCTTCAGGAGGTAGTATATTTCGAAGACGGCTAGGAGACGATTACAGATGGAGTTTTTTGGTCTGACTCAAGGTAGCCAATCAGTGGACGAGAATGAGTCTCGATTTACGTCTCTAGGGAGATATGATCCTGACACCATGAGTAACAAAGATAAGAAGGTTGGAAAGTTTATGGATGGGTTAAGACCGTCTACTAGAGCTAGACTAGCTCCTTTGGATATTTTGACTTACGATGAGGCAGTGCGCCGAGCTCAATTGTGTGAGCAGGATTATGAGCGGCACGTCTTTGAGTTTGGTAAGTTTGGGATAGTTGGTAAGGGTCGAGATAGAGGCAGGAAGATAACAGGGGATGATAGAGTGATCAGATAGGGAAAGAGGCCTTCTGGGAAGTGACAGAGATTTGAGGAGTCGTAAGGTAAGGCCAGTAGACCCCTTGTACATCCTATCGCAGCTCTAGGTAGGGGTATTTTGATTTGTGAACTTCGGCCTATTACTGAGCTATGTAAGATCTGTGGGAGATATCATAGGGATAGGCATTATTATGTGACAGTCGGAGCTTGTTTCAGATGTGGTAAGACAAGGCATCTAATTAAAGATTGCCTGAAATTAGCTGAGATTTCCCCACAGAAGGGCAAAGAGCCAGAGAATGCTCCACCTAGTACTTCTGCCCCGAGACGGAAGGCAACAGTCGAAGAGAAAAGGAAGTAAACTGTTGGTCAAGGCAGAGTTTATGCCATAAACCAGGGCATTGCAGATGCTTCACCTGAGGTGCTTGAAGGTTTTATTGCGTACGTGGTTGATACGAATAAGGCACACCTGGAATTAATCGACATCCCCTGTCACGCCCCGGAAGTGCGAAAAATATGGCTAATTTAAAACTTTTTATTCATTCATTCACAATTAAGAGTGCATTCCTGTGTAGTGTCATACATCATTACCTATATTATACCTCAGGATCTCGTCATTGAATAGTATATATTATATCATATACATTACTTGATCTCAAGTTAATTAATCCTAATACATCCCATACAATGTTATACATCAAGTGTCTGCAATTACAGTAATTGTCTGGGTACATGAAAAGCTAAAAGATACCTCAAAATACAATATATGGCCTGGAGCTCAAGTCCTCCACTAGCCACTACTCCGTACGTCGCAAGAAAACCCTTTTCACTTGAAGAAATCTGGGGGGAAAGAAAACAGGGTGAGCTTCTAAATCGCTCAGTAAAGGGGGTAAAGGACTCATTTCATAAACCAAAATGCACATCACAAAATATTTATTTGTATGTGAAACTCATTAATCTCATTTGAAAACCATAGCATGAAAGTACTCAAAACGACATTCTCATGTCTCAAATCATGTGAAAACATGAAGTAAAAAGGCTCAGTCTAGAGCAATAACAAAGCATGTGAAAATAATGCGATAAACGCTTTCTCAATTAACGTGATAAAATCACTGTAATAATAATGCACGTGGCACAGCCACTAAACACACGTGGCACAGCCACTGATTTAAATTCACACGTGGTACAGCCACTAAGCACACGTGGCATAGCCACTGAGTTAAATTTACACGTGGCACAGCCACAGGATAGGGTTTCAGGTGGCAACGGCCACCAATTAGGGTTTCTCACGTGGCAACGGCCACCAAATAGGGTTCTCACGTGGCAACGGCCACCAAATGGGGTTCTCACGTGGCAACGGCCACCAAATGGGGTTTCTCACGTGGCAACGGCCACCATATGGGGTTTCTCACGTGGCAACGGCCACCAAATCGGGTTTCTCATGTGACAACGGTCACCAAATATACGTGGCATAGCCACAGAATGGGTTATTCTCACGTTACCAGAACGGAGAAGAATCAGACTTACATGCTACCAGAGCAATGCCCGGTGTGTACTCAGAATTACACACCTAAGTCTTAATCACATAAGACTAGTTTGCCTTCACGTAGAACTCATAGTGGTTTTTCTCTCATAAAACTCTTTTGAAAACCGTTTTGTACTCAACACAAAACATAATAAAACCGAGTTCCAACCGACAAAGCACGCACACATTTCTCAAATCTCAATATTGCCTTAACGTAGAGCCCAATTCATTACTCACACAAAAATTCAACGGTTTATAAAGCAATTTCACACTCAGCTTATAAACTCATAAAATAATGGGCTCCAACCGGCTATAAAAATCGTGTGCAATTGTATCACAACACAACACTCAACATGCTTGTTTTATAAATCACAAATCATGCTATAATAGTTCAAAATCACATACACAATTGGTTTAATTTCCCTTACCTCTTTGCACCTCGTATAGTGCAATCGTTTCCCCCGTATCACGGACTAGCCTCGCATTCCACTTTGAAACTCCCAAGCTGTCCAAACGATGTTAAAACATCAATACTCAATTATCTCATCAACCTCAATTCTCAAAATCAAGCATAATTGCTCATAACACCTCAAATCTCTTGATTCTCGTAACTCTACCCCAAACTACACTCTCATTCACAACATCTCAACGTTTTACATTTCTCATGCCAATTATCTATGCTAATTCACCACATTGTCTAAATTTTCATTTATAGCTCAAATTCCCAAAATTGCTAAATATCATTATCACTCCAACCACATTGCAATTTCATCAATCCCTAATCATTTTTCAGCTATTTCAGCACAATGACAACAACCATTATCATAAAAATCATCCCAAATATCAAGATCGAGGTTTAGAAATTACCCAAAACTTGTGGAGAGCTTATCTCTTGCCTCGATTCGAGCCGTCTTACGATTTCCAAGTATGTTGTTCTCCCTTTGATGAGGAACAACTTTCCTTCTTGCCACAACTTCTGATTTGGCCGAAAATGGGTGCTTTGGATGAGTGAGAAAGCTAGGTTTCGGTAAAAATGGGGGTTGAAAGAGAGAGAAAGTGAGATTGCATGAGAAAAACATGAGTTCCTTATATAGGCTGAGGGTAGGAGATCGATCTGGCTCTTAATGAGATCGATCTGCATTTGAATTTTGGAGACGATTTGGGCGATTTTATGCCTAGGAGATCGATCTGTCGAGGGGTGAGATCGATCTCTTTATGGCTTTATGAGATCGATCTGCTCCTTGAGGAGATCGATCTTCTCCCAAACAGAATCATTTGGAGATCGATCTCTTCCTCATGAGATCGATCTTCTCTCAAACAAAATCATAAGGAGATCGATCCTCTTCCATTGGAGATCGATCTGCTCCTTAAATTCCTCATTCCTTGTCATTTTTAACTCACCAGATCGATCTCTCCTTCTCCCAGATCGATATGTTCTCATAACTTCATACTTATTTTAAACACTTAACATATAAATCTCCAATCATCATTCCCCAATTCACTTAGCTCAATAAATTATACTTCATGTTCATATTACATAATTAAAATATGTCTGAAATTCTCAGATCTCACATCCTCCCCACCTTAAAAGAATTTGGTCCTCCAAATCAACTCAACTAGTTAAATAGATGGGGGTATTTCTCCTTCATGAGATTCTCTAGTTCCCACGTTGCCTCTTCCATTGAGTGATGTTTCCACAAAACTTTCACTAATGGGATGCTCTTAGTTCTCAGTACCTTCTCTCTTCTTTCGAGAATCTGGACGGGTTCCTCAGTGTAGCTCATATCCTCTTGAATGTTCATCTCGTCATACTCTATGACATGAGAAGGGTCCGGGTGGTACTTCCTCAACATAGACACATGAAAAACATTGTGTATTTCGGACATCTGTGGGGGTAATGCCAATCTGTAAGCTACCTCTCCCACTCTCTCAAGAATCTCGAATGGTCCTACGTATCGAGGACTCAATTTCCCTTTCTTTCCAAATCGCATGATACCCTTACTCGGTGATATTTTCAGAAATACTGCATCACCAACCTCAAACTCGAGTGGTCGTCTACGCACATCCGCGTAGTTTTTCTGTCTACTTTGTGCAGCAAGTAACCTCTCACATATGAGTTTCACACTCTGTACGGCTTGTTCAACAAACTTGGGAGCATTTATCTTTCTGTCACCGACTTCTTCCCAAGCTACAGAGGATCTACACCTCCTACCATATAGAGCCTCAAAAGGTGCTATTCCAATACTCGCATGGTAGCTGTTATCGTATGCAAACTCTGCTAGGGGCAGGTGATCATCCCATGATCCCTTAAAATCCATCGTACAGGCCCTCAACATATCCTCCAGGGTCTGAATAGTCTTCTCTGACTGACCATCTGTTTGAGGATGATAGGCGGTACTAAAACTCAATCGAGATCCCATGGACTCCTGAAACTGGGTCCAAAATCTAAAAGTAAATCGAGAATCTTTATCAGAAGTAATACTCACTGGAGCCCCATGTAATCTAGCTATCTCGCTGACATACAGCTCAGCTAAGGCATCCACAGTATCTGTGCTCTTGATGGCAAGGAAGTGGACACTCTTGGTCAATCTATCCACAATGACCCATATAGCGTCACGACCTCTTCGGGTCCTCGGTAAACCCATAATAAAGTCCATAGTGACATGTTCCCATTTCCATGTAGGTACAGGTAAGGGCTGTAGTAATCCTCCGGGCTTCCGATGCTCAGCTTTCACTTGTTGGCATACTAAACACCTGGCCACATACTCTGCCACGTCTCGCTTCATACCACTCCACCAATACACCTTTCTCAAGTCTCAGTACATCTTAGTACTCCCTGGGTGCATGGTGTATCGTGAGCAGTGGGATTCTTTCAGTATCTGTCTCTTCAGGGTATCATCGTCCGGTATACAAATCCGTCCTCTGAATCTCAACAATCCATCCTCACTAACTGTGAGATCCGACTGCGAACTCTATTCAGCTTGGCTAATCATATCTATCAATCTCTGATCACTGCGCTGCCCAGTTCTAATCTGATCCATGATCCTGGGCTCTATCAGCAAGCTAGCCACAAATCCAGTCTCTATCTCTTTAACTCTGATCCGAAGTTCGGCAAACTGCTCCAGTAAGTCCCATTCCCTGATCATCATAGTAGATATCATACTCTTCCTGCTCAGGGCATCAACAACCACATTCGCCTTGCCCGGATGATATAGAATCTCACAGTCATAATCCTTAAGGAGTTTCATCCATCTCCTCTGTCTCATGTTTAACTCTTTCTGATCAAAGAGATATCTCAAACTCTTGTGATCAGTGAAGATCTGGAATCTTTCCCCATATAAGTAGTGTCGCCAGATCTTCAAAGTAAATACCACAGCAGCTAACTCCAAATCATGCGTGGGGTAATTTCGCTCATGGTCTTTCAACTGTCGCGATCCATATGCGACCACTCTTCCGTGCTGTATAAGCACACACCCCAATCCTTGATGAGATGCATCACTATACATCGAAAATCCTCCTGATCCCTCAGGAATAGTTAACACAGGTGCCGCTGTCAACCTCCTCTTTAATTCCTGAAAACTGAGCTCACATTGATCAGTCCATATATATGGAGTCTCTTTGCGCGTGAGCTTAATCAAAGGGGCGGCAATCCGGGAAAATCCTTCCACAAATCTTCTGTAATACCCTGCCAAACCAAGGAAGCTTCGTACCTCAGTAACTATCCTCGGTCTCTCCCAATTAAGCATAGCCTCCACCTTGCTTGGGTCCACTGATACTCCTTCCTCTAAGACTATATGACCAAGGAAAGCTATCCGATCCAGCCAAAACTCACACTTACTAAGCTTTCCATATAATTGCTTATCTCGGAGTATCTGTAGTACTAACCACAAATGCTGTGCATGCTCCTTATACGACTGAGAGTATACTAGGATATCATCAATAAAGACTATCACAAATTTATCCATATAGTCTCTGAACACCTCGTTCATCAATCTCATAAATGCTGCAGGGGCGTTCGTCAATCCAAAGGACATAACCAGAAATTCATAATGGCTATACCTCGTCCTGAAGGCCGTCTTTAGAATATCTTCTCCCTTGATCCTCAATTGGTGATAGCCTGATCTCAGATCAATCTTAGAAAAGACTGATGCCCCTCTCAGCTGATCAAGTAGATCATCAATCCTGGGTAGTGGGTATTTATTCTTCACCGTGGCTTTATTCAACAATCGATAGTCTACGCATAATCTGAGACTACCATCCTTCTTCTTGACAAATAAAATCGGTGCTCCCCACGGTGAAACGCTGGGCCTAATGAACCCTTGATCCAATAACTCCTGTAGTTGTTTCTTCAATTCTTCAAGTTCCACTAATGCCATCCTGTAGGGAGGTTTAGAGATCGACTGAGTATCAGGTACCAAATCAATGGTAAACTCTAGCTCTCTCTCGGGTGGTAAACTTGGCAATTCATCTGGAAAAACATCTAAAAATTCACACACCACAGGTATATCCTCAATCCTCGGATGTTCTCGCTCATCGTCTGAGATAAGTGTCTCATAACCTTCACATGAACAATCATATTTAATATTCTCCAAAATAATATCAAAACTCTCAAATTACTTACTAGAATTTCACATATTCATTTCCTCAATATCTCAATCGTACACTGTAAGGTTCAGGTAGGGAGAAAGTTACAACCTTAGTGTAGCAATCTAATCTCACTCGATTGGCTGCCAACCAATCCATTCCCAGAATTACATCAAATCCATGTATATTCAACATGATTAGATATGCTAACATCCCTCTATCTCCCACCTTTATCTCACATCCTCTACAGATTAACTCAGTTCTCTAGGATTCACGCATAGGAGAATTTACATGTAGTATATATTCTAGAGGTTCAAACTTCAAGTTTAATCTACATGCAAAATGCTCAGAAATAAACGAATGCGTGGATCCTGAATCAATCAACACATGAGTCTTATGATTACAGACAGAGAGTGTACCTCTTATAGTTTCTGCAGAAGTGTCAGCAGTCTCCTTATCTAGGGCAAACACACGTCTCTGGGTAACAGGTCTCTTTCCTTTCTCTGCAGCAGTGGCCCGTCTCGGGGGATTCACTCTCTGAGGCTGTTGTCTAGTGGGCTCCAATACATGTGGTTTTTGAGGTTGAAGGCAATCCTTCACCATGTGACCCATGTCTCCACATCTAAAACATCCATGAATCGACCCAGTACAACTTCCCTCATGCATTCGGCCACAATTTTTGCAAAACCTTGTCTCTGGCCTGACATCTCGAGGGGTCTCTCTAATGTTAGGGTACCCTCTGAGTCTCTCTAATCTGCCCTTCTGTACCTCAATCCTTCCTCTTCTGAAGGAACCTCTCCGAGCCTCTGTTTGGAAAATCGCTGGCCTCTTGCCCTTATCTCTATTCATTGCTCTGAGCTCATTCTGGGATTGTACCATTTCAATTCCTCTTTCAATCTCTTGTGCTCGTCTCAGAGCATCTCCAAACTCAGTAATACATAGTCCTATCAATCTATCTCTGATGTTGGGCTTCAATCCATACACAAATTTCTCTGTGCGGAGCTCTTCATTCTTAAAGGTCTCTGGGTCATATCTCAATAGTGCGGTGAATTGGCTCTCATATTCATCCACAGACATGTCACCCTGTACCAAACTCAAAAACTCGACCTGTTTCTTTCTCTGGGCAGCTCGTGGTACATATTGGGTCCTAAAGGCTGTCTGGAACTCTTCCCAACCAATCACATCCTGGCGGAACATCAGAATACCCTGGGTAGTACCCCACCAATCTCGAGCTCTCCCTTTCAACATATAGATACTCATACTGACCCTCTCAGCATCGATGCACCCCAGATAATCAAATATAATTCTCAACTCCGTCAGCCACTCCTCAGCCTCTGTAGGATCCTTCTTTCCTCTAAACACGGGTGGATTCATCTTCAAAAAATCCTTCAGTCGGACCATACTTCTATCATCAGGCTGAGTGAAGGGAGGTATTGGGGGTATGGGAGGTCCTTGTGGTGGTGTAGGAGTAGTACCCGAGGCATTAACTCCAAAGTGTTGCGCGAATAACGCTGTGTGAGACCCCGTATATGTATAAGGGTATATATGTACATAGAAGTGTAAATAGAGTTGTACTATGAATTCATGAGTGAAGTATATGTGATGTAAGTCCATAAGTAATGTACACACTTGTAATGAGAGTGGTAATCGTACATACAAGTTTCATTATGTATGAATGTGTAGAAATGGACTTAAACATGTGGAGAATGTGTGTAGAATGGATTATGAATAGTTTGGTAAAATGAAAGTAGAATTGCATAAGATGTACACTTCAATTTTTATTTATATTAAGTATCATTGGTAATACAAAGATCCTACACAAGTTTTAATGTGTATGAAGTGAGGATGGATGCCATTTTCAAGCCTCAAAGATGAATAAATGAGGAAAAGATCATGGTAGCAAATTAAGGATGTTTGGTAAGTGTTGTTGCAGAGGAACTGCAGGAAATCTGGAAATTTTGAAGGACAGATCGATCTCATGGGATGAGAGATCGATCTGGAAGAGCCAGAATGCTCTTATTTGGGCAAAAGAATAGAGCATATCGATCTCCAATGGACCAGATCGATCTCCTTAGCTCTCTGTTTGGGAGCAGATCGATCTCATGCCTCGACAGATCGATCTCATGCCTCAACAGATCGATCTCATGCTTCGACAGATCGATCTTAGGCTTAAAAATGCCGTTAAAAGGGGGATTTTAAGGGACCAGATCGATCTCCTCTTGGACCAGATCGATCTCCTCAAGCTAATTCTATATAAGGAGTGCTGAAAATCAGAAAATTTCGGGAAAAACACAAATCTTCCACTTTCAACCCAAAAACCTAACTTCTCTCTCTAAAATCAGCTATTTTCAGTGAGGTTTGAAGAGAGACCATTAGAGGCAAAGTTGTTCCTATCAAAGAGAAGAACAACATAGTTGGAAGGCATTTTCCCATTGTTGATATTGAAGAAGTTAAGGGCATTGCCATTTGGAGCAAGAGGAGAAATCAATTGGGTAAGATTCTAACACTCCAACTATGGTACATTGTTTATTTAATTGATTTTGGAGTTGTTTGGCATGTATGGATGGTTAGAAACTATCTAAATACATTGGAATGATTATGACCTAGAAATGGTCTAGAGTGAGAAAGTGGAATGTATGGAGATTAATGATGAATGGGATATGTAAAAGTTATTTATAGTGTTGTGGTATGATTTTAAGATGTGGTTAGTGGATAAATTGTGAGATTTACCTAAAGGAGGTAAAATGTGGATTAAGGCATTTGTAAAATGTATAAGTGGATAATATTGACTAGTGAGGTCAATTATGGGATAAATACATTAACTCAATCGATTTAATGAATGAATCGCAGCTTTCGAGGATACGCCGAGGCGAGTTGAGCCAAGAGCGTGAGAAGCTAAAAGGAAAGGAGTCACACCAAGTAAATCGAGGTAAGGGAATTGTGTGGACTCTTAGAGATATCTGTGCGCGATTTGGGCGCTTAAATGTTTTGCTAGAATGCATGAGACTAGGAAATGTTGTTGGGTGACTGAAGGGTAAAAGTTGGGAGTTTGAGAAATGTGCATGAAAACAAAAGCATATTGCTTTGAAAATCATGTTTTATTGCTTTTTAGCAAATGATTGGTTGGTTGGCTAACATTGAAATGATTTGCAAAAGAGATGAGTGTGTTTTGGTTTTGTTAATCATACTTTGCAAGTTTTGAGCCACCTACATGATTTCGTGAGTATGAAAGAGTGCAAAAGGCACTAGTTTTCACATGGATTTTATAATTGTTTTGGCATTGTGCTCGAGTTTGTCTCGCACTGGATGCCCACCTTGTATGTTGCCGTGTTTGGAGCTTCGAGTAGACTGGGTGTCACATCGATTAAATAGGCTCACACGTGCATTATTTTGACATGATTAATTAGCCGTGTTAGGAGCTTCGGATAGACAGAGGTCACCCTGATTAAATAGGCTCACACGTGCGTTTGAGATGTGGCGTGATATGATGTGTTGATTGGGTCCACGGAGTACGTCGTACCGTGCATGTAGCATGGAGTACGTTGTACCGTGTTGAGTTGTGATGTGCCGTCTTCGGACGAGATCTGCTATGGACCGGCGGGTAGGATTTGACCCACCTCCCGTGTGGAAGCAGATAGTGGTGATATCCCGCACACCTGATCCGTGTAGCCGGTATCACAGGTTATGTACATAGGCCTTGAGGTTATTACCTACTGTTGAACTGCCTATCTCACATGTCTACTGCTATTTGAGATTAAATCCATGTTTAAAATGATTGTGGGTCAGGAAAGCCCGAGGAATAGGCCGAGACCTGACCAGTGATGAATTGATTTGTTAATGGTTTTTAAAGTGCACGAATGCATGATGTTTAATGCCATGCTTTTATTGTGAATTATGCATGATGATATATACCATGCTTTGAGTTGAAATGTGCACTGAATTTTAATAGCATGAATGCTTTACATACCATTAACACAATCATACACTCATGTTTTGAGATAAACAATGAATTAAATGCTTTTGAGCATGGCATCACGATCACGTAGATAGTGCAGTATCTACCTGTTCGCATGATTACCTTATTGAGCGTGTGGTTTGCTCACCCCCTTATTTTCCCCTCTCTACAGAAATTTGAGTATAAATTGGACGTGACTGGAGGCGTTCCCTTTTTGGTAATCCGCTGCATCCCATCGCTAAAGGTATACACACTTGGATTATTTTGTATCTAAACTAGACATAGCACAGTAGCATTTTGTATGTAACCACTGGGGATGTAAAATAATGTAAACACATGTAACAACTCTGATATATATACATTTATACAAGTGTTTACTCATAATAATGTTTCAAATTGAATTGGTATGGTGGAGTGAGTTAGACGTCGACACACAGCCCAACTGTTAAGTGTGTGGTTGTTCACGATTGAGGAAGGATGATTAAGGATTGATGCATGAAAATGCAAAAAATTTGTACGTATTTTGGTAAGTTGAGGGTCGTGACAGAAGTTGGTATCAGAGCTCCAGTTGGTCTGACGTGTGTCGTGTCTAAAATACTTAATAAGTGAAAAATTACATCCCCAAGTTACTGTGCTTGTTTAGATACAAATAGTGTATGTCGATGGGTTGACTAAGTATTTGGTTGTGAATGTAGGGAACTGAGTAAGTATGCCTAATACCAGTCGCGGTAGAGGGATGAGAGCACAGGCTCGAGGCCGTAGAGGTAGGCCTGGGGGTCGTGTTGAGCCAGAAACACACGAGGCTCAGGAGAATGTTGAGGTGGAGGCTGATGTTGAGCACGCTCCACAGGGTCCAGAGGAGAGACCCGAGAGTACTGAGGCTTGCTTCGCGAGGATTGAGCAGAGCATTGAGATGATTGTGGAGTTGGTCACCCAATTTTTATCTGGAGTTGGCGGTAGACAGAGTCTCGCTACACAGGGTGATGCCGAGCAGGCAGCAGCTCCCGAGGCACGGGCAAGGCAAGCCCAAGGACCTCAGACGACAGATACCTCACCCATACAGGATGTGCCTACGTCGGTTGCTATGCCAGGCAGTAGAGGTTGGGGATATAGATGTGATTTGGATAGACTGCGGCAGTTCCAGAAGTTTGGACCGTCGTCTTTCAGTGGAGCAAAGGACCCAGTAGCGGCTGAAGATTGAATCAATGAGATCGAGAAATTATATGGGTTCTTTGAGTGCACTACTACCGAGATGGTAGCATTTGCCGCTTTTATGCTGAAGGGATCAGCAGAACATTGGTGGAAATCCATCAGGCTTATTTTGAGAGCCCGGCATACTGAGATCAGCTGGGATGTGTTTCTAGAGGCCTTTCGGAGACAGTATGTCCCGGATACCGCACAGCGGAAGCTAAAGATGGCATTTTGGGGACTGACCCAAGGGAGCAGGACTGTGGATGAGTATGAGACTGCTTTTATATCCCTGGGCAGGTATGATCCCAACACGATGGGTAATGAGGTCGAGAAGATCCAGAAGTTTGTGGATGGATTGAGACCAACCATCAAGTCTAGATTGGTTCCCCTGGATATACCGACCTATGAGGAGGCAGTGCGCAGGGCGCAATTATGTGAACAAGATGTTGATAGAATCGCCTCGGAGTTTGGAAAGGTTGGTAAGATGAAGGACAGAGATAAGAAGAGACCTATGATGGATAGATGCTTCAGCTATAAAGGAAGCAAGAGATTCTCTGGAAAGAGGCCGAGAATTGATGAGATCTGGGAGAGGACAGTTGATACTCCCATGTATCCGGCCATCGCTCCAGCTAGGGAATCGTAATTGGAGGACCACGGCCTACTACAGAACAGTGTGGCAAGTGTGGTAGGTACCATGGTACTCGACCATGTTATGGACCTCAGGTTGTATGCTTCAGATATGGGAAGCCAGGGCACGTAATCAGAGACTGCCCAGAGATGATAGAGAGAGCCCCACAGAAGGGCAAGGAGCCAGAGAGAGCTCCAGTTGGTACAGCTGCTCCGAGGAGGAGGGCTACAGCTGAGGAAAAGGGGAAGCAAGCAGTGGGTGTAAGCAGAGGACGAGTGCACGCACTGGATCAGGATACTGCAGATCAGTCATCAGATGTGGTAAAAGGTACCATCCAAATCTTTGATTTAGAAGCTTATGTACTGTTTGATCCTGGTGCCACGCATTCCTTTATTTCGCCATCCTTTGCATGTAAATTGATGAAGCATGTAAAACCCACGCTGCTTGATAAGATGTTGTTGATATCTACCCCTATGAATGATAGTCAGTTGACTGAGCATACATATAGGGATTGTAAAATGAAGATAGGAGGTAAAGAGATGGCAGCCGATTTAATTTTATTAAATATGAGTGATTTTGATGTTATCCTAGGAATGGATTGGTTGGCTGCCAATCATATTATTATGAATTGTCATGCTAAAACCTTGATGTTTCCAAAGATAGACAATCTTGTAGTTAATTTTGTGAAATGAAATTAAAGAACATGATTATTATAAGTGTGATGAGTACAATCTTGATACATGATGTATGAAAGATAAATTTGATTTCATTTATGTATGTGATGTGATGATTTATGATACTAATGGTGGAAAGAATAATGTGAAGGATTCATCGCTTTTGTGATTGAGACGGATAAGGCACGTCCGAAATTGGAAGACATACCAGTGGTTAGGGAATTTCCAGATGTCTTTCCGGATGAGTTACCAGGGTTACCTCCAGATAGGTGGTGGTAAGAATGGCTCAAGTTGAGTTAGAG
Organism: Firmiana major; assembly: GCA_033439115.1. Lineage (NCBI taxonomy): Eukaryota > Viridiplantae > Streptophyta > Magnoliopsida > Malvales > Malvaceae > Firmiana > Firmiana major. The sequence continues at coordinate 14,318,409 of CM065911.1, read as the reverse complement.
GAGTTAAGAAAACAATTACAAGAATTGCTGGAGAAGGGGTTCATCAGGCCGAGCGTCTCACCTTGGGGAGCACCGGTTCTGTTTGTAAGGAAGAAGGATGGAAGCCTCCGACTGTGTATAGACTACCGGTTGTTGAATAAGGCCACCATCAAGAATAAGTATCCCCTTCCACGCATCGATGATTTGTTGGATCAGCTTAAGGGAGCGCAGGTCTTTTCCAAGATAGATCTGAGATCAGGGTACCATCAGTTGAAGATACGAGGTGGAGATGTACCCAAGACAGCTTTTCGCACCTGGTATGGACATTATGAGTTCATGGTTATGCCATTCGGGTTGACGAATGCTCCCGCAGCTTTTATATCTTTGATGAATGAGGTATTCCACCAGTACTTGGATCGATTTGTTATTGTGTTTATTGATGATATACTGGTGTATTCAAGGTCTAGAGAGGAACATGAAAGGTATTTAAGGATAGTGCTACAAACCCTCCGAGAGAAGAAGTTGTCCGCTAAACTCAGTAAGTGCGACTTTTGGTTGGAACATATCTCTTTTCTAGGTCATATAGTATCAAAGGATGGAGTATCAGTGGATCCATCTAAGATTGAGGCCGTAGTTCAGTGGCAGAGACCCCAGACAGTGACAGAGATCAGAAGTTTCCTGGGTTTAGCTGGGTATTATCGAAGGTTTGTAGAGGGATTTTTGAGGTTAGCTGCTCCTTTGACACGTCTCACGAGAAAAAATGTAGAGTTTGTGTGGGACAAAAAGTGTGAAGACAGTTTTGAGGAGTTGAAAAGGAGATTAACTACAGCTCCAATACTCACCATTCCTACCAGCTCAGGAGGTTTCTCGGTGTATGCGGATGCTTCACACCTAGGATTGGGCTGTGTATTGATGCAGGATGGGAATGTAGTAGCCTATGGATCAAGACAGTTAAAGGATCATGAGAGAAACTACCCGACCCATGACTTGGAGTTGGCAGCGGTGGTGTTTGCGCTGAAGATATGGCGCCACTACCTCTATGGTGAGAGATTTCAGGTTTATACAGATCATAAGAGCCTTAAGTACCTGTTCTCACAGAAAGAGTTGAACATGAGACAGAGGAGATGGCTCGAGCTGTTAAAGGATTATGATTGTGAAATCCTATACCACCCGGGTAAAGCAAATGTGGTTGCTGATGCATTGAGTAGGAAGCATCTCGGGATGGTATCATTTATGATGATCAGGGAACACGAGCTGTTGGAACAGTTCATGAACCTCAGTTTGGATATGACCCCGCCTGATGCTGATAGTGGATTTATGATAGCTAGCCTGCAGTTGGAACCGGATCTGGTAGATCGAATCTGACAGGCTCAGCGAGTTGATCAGCAGTGTAGTGATATTATCGGGCAGATACAGAGGGGTATGGAGACGGACTTTGGGTTGAGTTCGGATGGATTGTTGAGGTTCAGAGGTAGGATATGTGTTCCCGATGATGCAGAGATCAGAAGGTTGATCCTGACAGAGGCTCACTCATCGAAGTATACGATACATCCAAGGGGTACCAAAATGTATCAAAACCTTCGAAAGGTTTATTGGTGGTCGGGAATGAAAAAGCACATTGCTGAATATGTTGCTAAGTGTCTCGTTTGTCAGCAGGTGAAGGTGGAGCATCAGAAGCCTGCAGGGTTATTGCAGCCTCTACCGATACCGACATGGAAGTGAGAGCATGTCACCATGGATTTTGTGATGGGATTACCGAGGACCCGGAGAGGTCTTGATGCCATATGGGTGATTGTGGATCGGTTGACGAAATCAGCCCATTTCCTAGCTATGAGAGCTACCGATACTCTGAGCCAGTTAGCGAACCTATATGTGCGCGAGATAGTGAGGCTACATGGAATTCCAGTGAGCGTTGTTTCTGATAGGGATGCCCGCTTCACTTCCCACTTTTGGGAACATTTTCAGGAAGCGATGGGGACCTAGTTGAATTTTAGCACCGCATTTCATCCTCAGACAGATGGTCAGTCAGAGAGGACTATACAGACCCTGGAGGACATGTTGAGAGCGTGTGCATTGGATTTTGGAGGCTCCTGGGATGACCATTTGCCACTCACAGAGTTCGCGTATAATAACAGTTTTCATGCGAGTATCGGGATGGCACCATATGAGGCATTGTATGGGCGTAGATGCCGTTCCCCTATTGGATGGGAAGAGGTTGGTGACAGACAGATCTTTGCTCCCGACTTGGTTAGACAAGCCTCTGAGGACGTCCAATTGATATGTGAGAGGTTACGGACAGCTCAGAGCAGGCAAAAGAGTTATGCTGACAAGAGATGGAGACCACTAGAGTTTGAGGTGGGTGAGTCAGTGTTTCTGAAAGTTTCCCCTTCGAAGGGAATTATGAGATTTGGGAAGAAGGGAAAGTTGAGCCCTCGATATATAGGGCCATTTGAGATACTTGATAAGGTGGGAGACAAGGCTTATAGGTTGGCATTGCCACCAGAGTTAGCAAGTGTGCACAACGTCTTCCACGTATCCATGTTGAGGAAGTATCACCCGGACACGGCACATGTGATAAGATATGAGCCTTTGGAGCTCAATGAAGGTATGACCTATGTTGAGAGGCCAGTTCGGGTATTGGACAGAAAAGAGAAAGTGCTGAGGACAAAGACAATTCCCTTGGTGAAGATACTTTGGCAACATCACACTGTGGAAGAAGCCACATGGGAATTGGAGAGTTTGATGCGGGAGAGGTATCCCGAGTTGTTCACAGAATAATTGGTTCCAATTTGGAGGACCAAATTTTCTAAGTGGGGGAGAATGTGAGACCCCGTATATGTATAAGGGTATATATGTACATAGAAGTGTAAATAGAGTTGTACTATGAATTCATGAGTGAAGTATATGTGATGTAAGTCCATAAGTAATGTGCACACTTGTAATGAGAGTGGTAATCGTACATACAAGTTTCATTATGTATGAATGTGTAGAAATGGACTTAAACATGTGGAGAATGTGTATAGAATGGATTATGAATAGTTTGGTAAAATGGAAGTAGAATTGCATAAGATGTGCACTTCCATTTTTGTTTATATTAAGTATCATTGGTAATACAAAGATCCTACACAAGTTTTAATGTGTATGAAGTGAGGATGGATGCCATTTTCAAGCCTCAAAGATGAATAAATGAGGAAAAGATCATGGTAGAAAATTAAGGATGTTTGGTAAGTGTTGTTGCAGAGGAACTGCAGGAAATCTGGAAATTTTGAAGGGCAGATCGATCTCATGGGATGAGAGATCGATCTGGAAGAGCCAGAATGCTCTTATTTGGGTAAAAGAATAGAGCAGATCGATCTCCAATGGACCAGATCGATCTCCTTAGCTCTCTGTTTGGGAGCAGATCGATCTCATGCCTCGACAGATCGATCTCATGCCTCAACAGATCGATCTCATGCTTCGACAAATCGATCTCAGGCTTAAAAATGCCGTGAAAAAGAGGGATTTTAAGGGACCAGATCGATCTCCTCTTGGACCAGATCGATCTCCTCAAGCTAATTCTATATAAGGAGTGCTGAAAATCAGAAAATTTCGGGAAAAACACAAATCTTCCACTTTCAACCCAAAAACCTAACTTTCTCTCTCTAAAATCAGCCATTTTCAGTGAGGTTTGAAGAGAGACCATTAGAGGCAAAGTTGTTCTTATCAAAGAGAAGAACAACATAGTTGGAAGGCATTTTCCCATTGTTGATATTGAAGAAGTTAAGGGCATTGCCATTTGGAGCAAGAGGAGAAATCAATTGGGTAAGATTCTAACACTCCAACTATGGTACATTGTTTATTTAATTGATTTTGGAGTTGTTTGGCATGTATGGATGGTTAGAAACTATCTAAATACATTGGAATGATTATGACCTAGAAATGGTCTAGAGTGAGAAAGTGGAATGTATGGAGATTAATGATGAATGGGATATGTAAAAGTTATTTATAGTGTTGTGGTATGATTTTAAGATGTGGTTAGTGGATAAATTGTGAGATTTACCTAAAGGAGGTAAAATGTGGATTAAGGCATTTGTAAAATGCATAAGTGGATAATATTGACTAGTGAGGTCAATTATGGGATAAATACATTAACTCAATCGATTTAATGAATGAATCGCAGCTTCCGAGGATACGCCGAGGCGAGTTGAGCCAAGAGCGTGAGAAGCTAAAAGGAAAGGAGTAACACCAAGTAAATCGAGGCAAGGGAATTGTGTGGACTCTTAGAGATATCTGTGCGCGATTTGGGCGCTTAAATGTTTTGCTAGAATGCATCAGACTAGGAAATGTTGTTGGGTGACTGAAGGGTAAAAGTTGGGAGTTTGAGAAATGTGCATGAAAACAAAAGCATATTGCTTTGAAAATCATGTTTTATTGCTTTTTAGCAAATGATTGGTAGGTTGGCTAACATTGAAATGATTTGCAAAAGAGATGAGTGTGTTTTGGTTTTGTTAATCATACTTTGCAAGTTTTGAGCCAGCTACATGATTTCGTGAGTATGAAAGAGTGCAAAAGGCACTAGTTTTCACATGGATTTTATAATTGTTTTGGCATTGTGCTCGAGTTTGTCTCGCACTGGATGCCCACTTTGTATGTTGCCGTGTTTGGAGTTTCGAGTAGACTGGGTGTCACATCGATTAAATAGGCTCACACGTGCATTGTTTTGACATGATTAATTAGCCGTGTTAGGAGCTTCGGATAGACAGAGGTCGCCCCGATTAAATAGGCTCACACGTGCGTTTGAGATGTGGCGTGATATGATGTGTTGATTGGGTCCACGGAGTACGTCGTACCATGCATGTAGCATGGAGTACGTTGTACCGTGTTGAGTTGTGATGTGTCGTCTTCGGACGAGATCTGCTATGGACCGGCGGGTAGGATTTGACCCACCTCCCGTGTGGAAGCAGATAGTGGTGATATCCCGCACACCTGATCCGTGTAGCCGGTATCACAGGTTATGTACATAGGCCTTGAGGTTATTACCTACTGTTGAACTGCCTATCTCACATGTCTACTGCTATTTGAGATTAAATCCATGTTTGAAATGATTGTGGGTCAGAAAAGCCCGAGGGATAGGCCGAGACCTGACCAGTGATGAATTGATTTGTTAATGGTTTTTAAAGTGCACGAATGCATGATGTTTAATGCCATGCTTTTATTGTGAATTATGCATGATGATATATACCATGCTTTGAGTTGAAATGTGCATTGAATTTTAATAGCATGAATGCTTTACATACCATTAACACAATCATACACTCATGTTTTGAGATAAACAATGAATTAAATGCTTTTGAGCATGGCATCACGATCACGTAGATAGTGCAGTATCTACCTGTTCGCATGATTGCCTTACTGAGCGTGTGGTTTGCTCACCCTCTTATTTTCCCCTCTACAAAAATTTGAGTATAGATTGGACGTGACTGGAGGCGTTCCCTTTTTGGTAATCCGCTGCATCCCATCGCTAAAGGTATACACACTTGGATTATTTTGTATCTAAACTAGACATAGCACAGTAGCATTTTGTATGTAACCACTGGGGATGTAAAACAATGTAAACACATGTAACAACTCTGATATATATACATTTATACAAGTGTTTACTCATAATAATGTTTCAAATTGAATTGGTATGGTGGAGTGAGTTAGACGTCGACACACAGCCCAACTGTTAAGTGTGTGGTTATTCACGATCGAGGAAGGATGATTAAGGATTGATGCATGAAAATGCGAAAAATTTGTACGTATTTTGGTAAGTTGAGGGTCGTGACACGCTGCCATCTGCTCAAAACCTTGCCTCACATCGGTCTCAATCCGATTAAATTGAGAGTTAGGACTCTCTGGTTGTGGGACAGGTGGCGGAGGGGACTCTGCCTGCCTCCTCGAACGACCTCGTCGTCCACTCATTCTCTATCTTAACTCGTATCCTGCGCATACATATCAAAATCGATTGAAATCTTAATCCTCAATTTCAGTTCATGACCAGACTATTACAGATACTTGGGATGTATTCTATTTCACTTAACCGACACTGACAGTACTAGACACCCTAAGCTCTGATACCAAGAAAACTCTGTCACGCCCCGAAAGTGCGGAAAATAGGGCTAATTTAAAACTTTTTATTCATTCATTCACAATTAAGAGTGCATTCCTGTGCAGTGTCATACATCATCACCTATATTATACCTCAGGATCTCGTCATTGAATAGTATATATTATGTCATATACATTACTTAATCTCAAGTTAATTAATCCTAATACATCCCATATAATATTATACATCAAGTGTCTGCAATTACAGTAATTGTCTGGGTACATGAAAAGATAAAAGATACCTCAAAATACAATATATGGTCTGGAGCTCAAGTCCTCCACTAGCCACTACTCCGTACGTCGCAGGAAAACCCTTTTCACTTGAAGAAATCTTGGGGGAAAGAAAACAGGGTGAGCTTCTAAATCGCTCAGTAAAGGGGATAAGGGACTCATTTCATAAACCAAAATGCACATCACAAAATATTTATTTGTATGTGAAACTCATTAATCTCATTTGAAAACCATAGCATGAAAGTACTCAAAACGACATTCTCATGTCTCAAATCATGTGAAAACATGAAGTAAAAAGGCTCAGTCTAGAGCAATAACAAAGCATGTGAAAATAATGCGATAAACGCTTTCTCAATTAACGTGATAAAATCACTGTAATAATAATGCACGTGGCACAACCATTAAACACACGTGGCATATCCACTGATTTAAATTCACACGTGGCACAGCCACTAAGCACACGTGGCATAGCCACTGAGTTAAATTTACACGTGGCACAGCCACAGGATAGGGTTTCACGTGGCAACGGCTACCAATTAGGGTTTCTCACGTGGCAACGGCCACCAAATAGGGTTTTCACGTGGCAACGGCCACGAAATGGGGTTCTCACGTGGCAACGGCCACCAAATAGGGTTCTCACGTGGCAACGGTCACCAAATGGGGTTTCTCACGTGGCAACGGCCACCAAATGGGGTTTCTCACGTGGCAACGGCCACCAAATAGGATTTCTCACGTGGCAACGGCCACCAAATATACGTGGCATAGCCACAGAATGGATTATTCTCACGTTACCAGAACGGAGAAGAATCAGGCTTACATGCTACCAGAGTAATGCCCGGTGTGTACTCAGAATTACACACCTAAGTCTTAATCACATAAGACTAGTTTGCCTTCACGTAGAACTCATAGTGGTTTTTCTCTCATAAAACTCATTTGAAAATCATTTTGTACTCAACACAAAACATAATAAAATCGAGTTCCAATCGACAAAGCACGCACACATTTCTCAAATCTCAATATTGCCTTAACGTAGAGCCCAATTCATTACTCACACAAAAATTCAATGGTTTATAAAGCAATTTCACACTCAGCTTATAAACTCATAAAATAATGGGCTCCAACCGGCTATAAAAATCGTGTGCAATTGTATCACAACACAACACTCAACATGCTTGTTTAATAAATCACAAATCATGCTATAATAGTTTAAAATCACATACACAATTGGTTTAATTTTCCTAACCTCTTTGCACCTCGTATAGTCCAATCGTTTCCCCCGTATCACGGACTAGCCTCGCATTCCACTCTGGAACTCTCGAGCTGTCCAAACGATGTTAAAACATCAATACTCAATTATCTCATCAACCTCAATTCTCAAAATCGAGCATAATTACTCATAACACCTCAAAGCTCTTGATTCTCGTAACTCTACCCCAAACTACACTCTCATTCACAACATCTCAACGTTCTATATTTCTCATGCCAATTATCTATGCTAATTCACCACATTGTCTAAATTTTCATTTATAGCTCAAATTCTCAAAATTGCTAAATATCATTATCACTCCAACCACATTGCAATTTCATCAATCTCTAATCATTTTTCAGCTATTTCAGCACAATGACAACAACCATTATCATCGAAATCATCTCAAATATAAAAATTGAGGTTTAGAAATTACCCAAAACTTATGGAGAGCTTATCTCTTACCTCGATTCGATCCGTCTTACGATTTTCAAGTATGTTGTTCTCCCTTTGATGAGGAATAACTTTCCTTCTTGCCACAACTTCTGATTTGGCCAGAAATGGGTGCTTTGGATGAGTGAGAAAGCTAGGTTTCGGTAAAAATGGGGGTTAGAAGAGAGAGAAAGTGAGATTGCAGAAGAAAAACATGAGTTCCTTATATAGGCTGAGGGTCGGAGATTGATCTGGCTCTTGATGAGATCGATCTGCATTTGAATTTTGGGGACGATTTGGGCAATTTTATGCCTAGGAGATCGATCTGTCGAGGGGTGAGATCGATCTCTTTATGGCTTTTTGAGATCGATCTGCTCCTTGAGGAGATCGATCTTCTCCCAAATAGAATCATTTGGAGATCGATCTCTTCCTCATGAGATCGATCATCTCTCAAACAGAATCATAAGGAGATCGATCCTCTTCCATTGGAGATCGATCTGCTCCTTAAATTCCTCATTCCTTGTCATTTTTAACTCACCAGATCGATCTCTCCTTCTCCCAGATCGATCTGTCCTCATAACTTCATACTTATTTTAAACACTTAACATATAAATCTCCAATCATCATTCCCCAATTCACTTAGCTCAATAAATTATACTTCATGTTCATATTACATAATTAAAATATGTCTGAAATTCTCAGATCTCACATCCCCGTGGTTAGGAAATTTCTTGATGTCTTTTCGGATGAATTACTAAGGTTGCCACTAAACAGGGAGATGTAGTTCTGTATTGATGTGGTACCCGGTACTGAGCCAATATCCAAACCACCGTACTGTATGGCTCCGATGGAATTGGAGGAGCTTAAGAAGCAGTTACATGAGCTTTTGGATAAGGGGTTTATCTAACCTAGTATCTTACCTTGGGGAGCCTCGGTTCTGCTTTATGAAGAAGAAGGATGGAAGCCTCCGACTGTGCATTGACTACAGATTGTTAAATAAGGCTACCATCAAGAATAAGTACCCATTGCCATGTATAGATGATTTGTTGGATCAGCTTCGAGGAGCACAGGTCTTTTCCAAGATCGATTTGAGGTCTAGGTACCATCAGTTGAGGATTCGGAGTGAAGATGTACCCTAGATAGTTTTTCACACCTGTTATGGTCATTATGAGTTTAGGGTTATGTCATTCAGGTTGACTAATGCTCCAGCAGCTTTTATAGCTCTGATGAATGATGTATTCAAGTCATACCTGGACCGATTTGTTATCGTCTTTATCGATGACATTTTGGTATATTCAAGATCCAGGGAAGATCGTGAGCAGCATCTGAGGATTGTGTTACAGACTCTCCGAGAGAAGCAGTTGTATGCTAAACTCAACAAGTGTGACTTCTGCTTGGAACAGATCTCATTTTTAAGTCATATTGTATCGAGAGACGAGGTGTCAGTGGATCCGTCTAAGGTCGAAGTTGTAGTCCAGTGGGACAGGCCTAAGATAGTCACAGTGATCAGAAGTTTTTTGGATTTAGCTGGGTATTACAGAAGATTCGTTGAGGGTTTCTCAAAATTGATTGCTCCCCTGACTACTCTCACTCGGAAGAATGTAGCATTCGAGTGCGATGATGCTTGTGAGAGAAGTTTTCAGGAGTTAAAACTTCAACTGACCACCGCACTTATTCTCACCATACCGAGCAGCTCAAGAGATTTCTCTGTGTACAACGATGCGTTGGGACAGAGACTGAGCTGTGTATTGATGCAGGATGGGAAGTTAGTTGATTATGGATCCAGACAACTTAAGGACCATGATAGGAACTATCCGACTCATGATTTAGAGTTGGTAACCATAGTGTTTGAACTGAAGATATGACGCCACTATTTGTACAGTGAGAAATTTTAGGTATACACTGATCATAAGAGCCTCAAGTATCTGTTTTCATAGGAGGAATTAAATATGAGGCAACAAAGATGGTTAAAGCTTCTGAAGGATTACGACTGTGAGATCTTGTACCACTCGGGTAAGGCTAATATGGTTGCTAATGCACTGAGCAGAAAGAGCCATGAGATGATATCTTATATGATGATTAGGGAACATGAGTTGCTAGAACAATTTGCGAGCCTTAGTTTGGATGTGACCCCTTTTGCTGCTAATGCCTATTGTATGATAGCTAGTCTAAGATTGGAATCGAATTGGGTTGATCGGATCAGACAAGCTCAGCGTGGTGATCGCTTATGTATCGATGTGGCTAGTCAGATTCAGATGGGCACGAGTACCGACTGAGAGTTTCGATGATTTACTGAGATTCAGAGGCAGAGTGTGTGTTCCCGAGGATCCGCAGCTGAGGAGACTTATTTTGTCAGAAGCTCACTCTTCGAGGTATACTTTGCATCTAGGGAGTACTAAGATATATTAGAATCTCTGAAAAATATATTGGTGGTCAGGTTTGAAGAAAGACATCGTTAAATTTGTTGCTAGATGTCTGGTATGCCAACAGGTTAAGGTAGAACATCAGAAGCTTGCAGGGTTATTGCAGCCTCTACCTATATTGACCTGGAAATGTTTCATTATGGGTTTACCGAGGGCCAGAAGGGACCATGATGCTATCTGGGTGATTGTGGATAGATTGACAAAGTCAGTTCACTTCTTGGCTATGAAATTCACAAATACTCATAGTGCGTTTGTCACGACCCAAATTACCTAAAAATCAGAGTAAATTTTTCGCTTTTTCATTTATTATTTAATTCTTACCTTTCTCTTATCATGACCATCCTACAACACAGTTGGGCTCTGATTCGGTGTTAGTCACCTCTCACCTATTTACCATTCCATTTTCATAATCATATTCACATATCAGAGTTTACTATCTTTTGACTTTAATTAAATACATACCCAATGGTATTTACATAACCTTACATCCCCGACATCAATGTCCGTTTATAGTACTGTGCATTACATATTTAGATACAAAACCATAAAAATGTGTATAACTGAATCTCGATGGGAAGCAACGAATACCAAACATGCAAGTCCTCAGCCGCTCAATAACTATTTTCTGTGAGTGCTCTGAAAAGATGAAAAAATAAGGGGGGTGAGCAAACCACACGCTCAGTAAGGCAATTATGCAAGTAAGTAGATAGCTCCACTATCTACATGCTCATAATGCCATGCCCTTAAATCCATTTCTTTTCATTTAAAATTTCACGCACAAAGTCATGCATATTCAATGCCATAGTTTATCCAAAACTATTTGTGCATATATAAATCATGTAATTCATGCATTCCAAGCATTTTATTTGACATCATTAAATCATAATAAGCATGAAGTAAAACAAGATCATGCATTAGCTTGTGTCATGTAAGACAAATCATGAATTTGAATTAAAAGCATGAAAAACAACATCATGCTTCTGCATTTAAATCAATTCATTTAAAACTGCAGTATAAACTAACCCTTCCGGGTTAATAATCTCATTAAAACAATTCAGTAAAGTTCATTATAAAACTCCAGTTATAAAACCACCATTCTTTCAGGGTCACATATCATAAAATCATCTGAAATCTCATATCACAGTATAAAATCATAAAATCGGGGGCCTGACCCCTCCCTCGGGTCTACCCTGGTCTATCGACCAATAGTTATATCATGTGAGACATGTAATTGATTATATCAGTAACATCGAGGACTATGGCCATATCCTAGTGATCCCTGGCAACACAGTACCTAGTGTGCGGGGTATCACACCTGAAACGGGAGGTGGGTCGTCCTACCCGCCAGAACAGCATAACACCAGGATTGCGAGGGCAAGGCTTGCTGCCTCGTGGCTAATGCCACTCCACTCCAACAATCCCCACAGTACAGCGTACTCCGCATGATATACACGATACAACGTACTCCGTGAACCCAAGCTCAATCAGGGGTGCCTGCAATAGGTCTTATCCACCCAAATCATCTCTGTCTCAGAATGTACGTGTGAGCATATCATCTCACTGTGACACACAGTCTACAGAAGGCTCCAACACGGCTATATGTATGTCATATAAATCCCTGTGCGAGCGAAACTCAAGCACGGCTCCATGCATATTCATGATATCAGAAAACCTCGTGCGAGCGAAGCTCTAGCACGGTGTCATAGAAATCAATGAAATCTGCGTACGAGCAGCGCTCCAGTACGACTTAAACTGATTTTAATTTCAAGTAAAATCCACGTACGAGCAATGCTCTAGTACGGATATGTATAAAAACTCAATGAAAACCTCGTATGAGAAAAACTCCAGTATGACATTCAAATGAATTATGAAAACTACGTAAAACTTTGTGCGAGCAAGCTCCAACACAAATGAATGCTCAAGTAAATCAAATCTTCGTACGAGCAACGCTCCAGTACGGCTTTATGCATAAATACATCAAATCTCGTGCGAGTTATACTCCAGCACGACTTTATGCAATATCAAATCAAAATAGGATGCGAGCTAAGCTCCAGCATCTTTCATGCATGTCAAATCATTAAAAACTAGTGCGAGCAATCGCTCCAGCAGCGAACTACGTGTCAGCACTATCTGTTTCCATATAAACTTGATAGTTGACCTGTTTTCCAAAGAAATTCCATTTAAAAATGAATAACACCTACGTAGTGTTATCTTGTGAAATTTAACAATTTCTGGCCAATCTACCGATTTGCTTTGATTAAAACCAATAAAATTCTTAAACCATACAAGTCCTTAAATCATGCATTTCATGCATGTCATGCTTTCACCATCCTTAGGTGAACTTCCCTTAATAGGGGTAAAATAGACTTTTCACCTACGTAGTGTTATCTTGTGAAATTTAACAATTTCTGGCCAATCTACCGATTTGCTTTGATTAAAACCAATAAAATTCTTAAACCATACAAGTCCTTAAATCATGCATTTCATGCATGTCATGCTTTCACCATCCTTAGGTGAACTTCCCTCAATAGGGGTAAAATAGACTTTTCACCTATTTCGATCCTTAAAATCATTTAAACCACTTTTAGGATCATTATACATAATCAAGGTATACATACATATTCAGTGTACAGAAAAACTATTAAAATACGCGTAGCTACCTCTAGCTACTTACACAATTCCCTTACCTCATTTATCTGTACAGTCTGACCTTTCCTATGATGACTCGTCAAGCAGTCCGATTTACTCTCAATCCAAATCAAATCTCCGGAAGTGCGGATACACATTCATCAAGTCATATAAAATACAATTTAATTGTATTTCATATGTTCTGGGCTTAATTTAAATCATTGGGCCCGTTTACTCATATTGGGCCCGATTACACCTTAATGGGCCTTAATCGGCCTTAAGCCCGTTTACCATACTTTATCGAGGCCTATTGGGCTCATTGGGCCCAGCAGTATTTATTTAACCTCGTTCTAAATTTTCGGATATCTCAATTTAATATTTACGACAATTTATCCAATTTTCTAGAATTTAATTCATTTATGCGAAAATTAAATCCATAATTTATGCGATAAATATCAATCACGCATAACGATGCAAAATTGTCATAAATAAGGGTTACTTACCCGAGATTCCATGATAGTATGTGAATCGAGACTGTTTCGAGCTCTCGGTTGATGCTAATTGTCGAGCTACACAATTTAATATTTTTTCGGGTAAACTTTCAGTCGATTAATAATAAAATTAAATATTTCAAAAATTAAATCGGTCAATTCGACCGCTTACCGACTTACCCGAAGCTCGATTGCATCATTGAAATTTTCTCCAATTTTTCCTCTTTTTCTTTTTCCCTTTTTCTTCCTTTTTTTTCCTTTTCTTTTTGGCCGAACCGATTCGGTCCGGTTCAACCCGGTTCGGACTGCCGGTTCGGCTAGGTTCGGTTCAGCGATTTAGTCCGGTTCGATCGGTTCAGTCACCATTTGGTCATTCCGACGCCGTCCGGTCGGTTCTCCAACCGATTCCACCACCAATCGGCGCGCCACGGCCTGGGCTTCCATAATCGGTCCTCGGGTTGGACCAAATCGACGCCATCATCGGCGAATCGAGGTATCTCTCCCGCGACATTTCCTCTCCCAATCTGTTGATTCCGGCCACCTCGCCGCGCGTCGCGGTTGCCTGTGGGTTGCGCGGGTGTCGGGCCTGCTTCACCGGCCCTCGCCTGGGTCCCTAATCGTCGGTGGCCGTCGGCTGGAGGGAAACCGTTCCCTCGGTTTCCTGCTTGCTTTCTCGTTTCCAGAAATCGCGTTTTGCGATTTCTGGCTTCTTTTTTTTTTTTTACTTTTTTTTATAGAATTTATTTTTAATATTATTTTATTCATTAAAATAATATTAAAATTCACAAATATCTTAAAAAAAATTATATTTTATTCATTTAATCTGTAAATAAATTTTTCAGTCCGATTTTACCTTTTCGGTATATTTTTCGATTATTTTCGAGATTATTTTTCGGTACGAAAATTTTGATTTATTCCAATAAGTTCATATATTGATCAATTTAACCCGAAATTTAATTATTTCCTCGTTATTGATCTAGATTTGTCAATCTCATATTTTTAATTAAATTTTTTTGTCCCGATTAATATCGAATTTTGATCTTTTGACCGTTTTGCCCTTGCACGTGTTCGGGAATACCATTTCAATCCTTTTGCATTTTTTAAATGCACTCGAAAATATCGGGTCTTACAGCGTTGACGAATTTGTATGTACAGAATATGGTAAGATTACATGGTGTTCACGTGAGCATTGTCTCTAACAGGGATTCCCATTTCACTTCCCACTTTTAGGAACACTTTCAAGAAGTCATGAGAACCCGATTGAGTTTTAGTACAGCGTTCCATCCTCAGACAGATGGTCAGTCGGAGAGGACCATCTAGACTCTGGAAGATATGTTAAGAGCTTGTGCGATAGATTTTAAAGGTTCTTAGGATGATCATTTACCACTAGCTAAATTCACCTATAATTATAGTTACCGCTCGAGTATTAGAATGGCACCGTATGAAGCACTGTATGGTCGTAGGGGTCGTTCCCCCATAAGTTGGGAAGAAGTGGGTGATCGAAAAATGTATGCTCCCAATTTGGTGAAGTAAGCCTCTAAGGATGTCCAGTTGATATGTGAGAGGTTGAGGATAGCTCAGGGTAGGCAGAAAAGCTACGCTGAAATGAGACGATGACCATTAGAGTTTATGGTTGGTGAGTCAGTGTTCATGAGGGTTTCCCCCTCCAAAGGTATTACGAGGTTCCGAAAGAATGGCAAGTTGAGTCCTCGTTACATTGGGCCTTTTGAGATCTTAGACCAAGTGGGAGACAAGGCCTACAGGCTAGCTTTACCACATGAGTTGGCAAACATTCATAATGTCTTCCACGTATTGATGCTTCAGAAGTATCATCCAGATCCGACACATGTGATTGAGTATGAGCCTCTCAAGTTGAAAGAGGACATGCCATATGTAGAGAAATCGATTCGGATTCTGGATAGGAAGGGAAAGGTGTTTCGGTCTAAGACTATCCCTCTAGTTAAGGTTCTCTGGCAGTACCACACTTCTGAGGAAGCTACATGAAAATTGGAGAATCTGATGCGTGAGAGGTATCCACACTTATTCAAGGGCTAACTTGGTTCTAATTTGGAGAAAAAATTTTCTTAAGGGAGGGAGGAAATGCCTAAAATTTGTATTATTCCATTGTAAATATATCATTTTAAATGTACATTTGTGATATATTGATTTATAAATAAGGAAAGAAATTGGATTAACATCGACTTATAGCCTAACTATTTGGTGTGAATGTAAGCGAATTGGTTCGCGACAATTGAGTAGTGAAATGGTTGAGCTAGTAGCATAGTCTTAACACCTATCAAATTACCAAAATCCAAAAATTAAAAAAAAATGCCTCACAGATTGGTTTCCAAAATTTTCCGTCAATAGTTTTGCGAATTTATTTTTGTTCATAACCTTAATGAAGATCATAATGAGGATATGACTTTAAATTTAGGTAATTTTAGAAATTCAAGCCCTTAATGATATAATGAAATGTTGGTCGAAGATATTCATTCTTGATAGTAATCATCAATTCTTTTGAGATTGCTTTCATTTTCTTTGAAGAAAATAATCTTTCCCATAAATGCTCAAAAAATAGATTATGTGAAAATTTTTAACATTGAAAGGACTGGAGAACATTTTATTGTTGAATGCATGCTTCAAAATTCCAAGCTGATTACATCACTTCGAATTGATTTCCATTGTTCGAAAAAAGAAAACATTCCTACCAAACTATTACTAAAGTAAGAAAACATTCCTAAGAAATTTTATCATTTAAAGTCCTAATTGGACTTCTTAAACTTTTGATTAATCAATCTCAATAGGTCCAACCATTTTGCTTCTATCAATTCTTATACACTATATTTGAAAGCCTTGTAAGTTTTAATGGAGTTTGCAACGTTTTCACCATGGTAGGCACATCTTTCATTTGGATTTTACCATTTTGGATATGGAGGCTTCAATGGTTCCAAAGGCATAAGAGAATCAATATGTTTTTGAATCAATTTGGGAAAAAGTTTCCCATAGGTGATGAGAATACAATCACTCTATTTCCATTTGCTTTTAGATAATGTGTTTGTTTTTTAATGGGCTAATGGATGGTGGTATGAACTTCTGAACTTGAGGAGGCTGCGAAAAATAAGGTATACTAGCCATAGAATTAGGATATCGGTTCAAGTGTGGACCGATGTTATAGATGTGTAAGAGTATGAAAACTCCACAAATTTTCTTTTACTCGAATTCTTAATCATGAATAGTAAATTAATTTATTGGAATTTATCAAGTTAACGAGTACATAATTATATATATATGGGTAATGTTTTATTGGTTCTTTGAGTTAAAGGTATGAATAAAGACCATTCTCTGTTGTAGTAAAAGAAAACGAGAGAGAAGGAAAGCAAGAAACTGAAGCATGGAAGTCTGAAACAAGGACGTGAAGGAAGGGATGGTGGACTGAATGATGGAGTATAACAGAACGGGTGAAGTAGAAACCGAAAACGTGAAGGAGCCTGAATGTTCTGTAATATACAGTCACAAGAAAACAATTTAATATCCTAAACATTGGTATAAGTGGAGTCCCACCGGCCTAGGACAATGGGAAAAACTTGAACAAAATTTAATGGGAAATCATAAGATGAGGGCTGCTGCAGAAAGGTGTAGACTTAGCTGAAGGAGTCGGTGAAAGCAGTAGCAAGGAAAGAAGATTTAGGTGAGGCTGCTGCAGGAAAAAGCAAGTGAAGATGGGAAATTCAAGGATGTGAAATAATTACCGAAGCAGGTAAGCCTGCTGAAGGAAAACAAATATATATATATATATATATATATATATATATATAAACATAATACAATCGTACAAGTATATATATAAATATATATATATACACCGTGAATTCTGGAGTTCAACAGAGGAAGAAACAGAGAAGTTAGCAAAAAAAATTGGGGGGGGCAGTTTTCTACTGAAGCTAAACAAACCAAGAGAGACGAGAGAAAGAATGAAGCCGAGGAAGATGAGTGAGACAACATATAGAAAGGCTAGACTGAAAACCGAAGTTGGGGCAAGCAGGAAAGAACCGAAACAGAGGAGGCGCAACTGGCGTGGGAGGTGGCTGTACGGGTTGAGACAAGGGCGGTGGCAGGAAACGTGGACTGAAGGGTGGATGAGATCGGGGAGCTGAAGCGGGAAATGGAGCAAGTGACCGAGAGGGAGAGGCTGGAATAGAGGGGTTCCACCCTCTGGAATTTGTCACCAAAGCAGAGACACGGGAGCTGGAAACACATTAAAGCAGAAAATAAGAGCAGAGAGCGTGGACCTTGGGCGGGAGCAGTGGCGGACTGGGGAGGCTGGGAGATGAAGATGATGGTGGCAGAAACACAACTGAAGCTAGAGGAAGCAACGAGGAGCTGAAAACAGAGGACGACCGAGACGACGTAGGTGACCGAGACAGGCGGGGGGACGGGGAAGCTATACGGATGTACTGGAAACGGTGACAGCAAAAGGAAGAATGAGGAGGATGATGAGCACAGAGGTGAAAACGTGGATGATGGAAGAGGGGCAGTGTCGGAAGGAAGAAGGCCGAAATGAGTGAACAGTGCTAACGAGGAAGAAGAAGAAGAAAAGAAAGGAGTTGGCGGGAAAGGAAAATGAAATTCAAAAAAAAGGAGGAAGTATATATATATATATATATATATATATAAATATATAAAAATATTTGGAGATATGAGAGAAGGTACGAAGAAATTGGGAAACCCGATGGAAGAAGCTTTAAGGAAATTAACCGAGTAGATCAGACTCACTGACTCCAGCCACTAAAGGCATTACGGACTGTCAGCAGACACCGAGGTAAGAAAAATTTTCGTGTGCTATTAGAGATAAATATACGTAATTTCTCTGTGTTTGTACATATAAATTTTAGAGTAAATTTTCTAGTTATCGGAATTATAGAAAACCTTAGACCGATTTTACGCTTTGAAAAATAAGAAAAATTTTAAACTTCGTAGATCAATCCAGCTACCGATATAGATTTACTTGGTTAATTTAGACAAAAATCCTGGTAATTATAATTATTGATTTTAGATAAAAAAACCCCTAGATTTGATTACTCTATACCGAGTACTGAAATTTTTGACCGAAAAATGGCAACTCAGCCCTTTTGAATTGTTTTGTGAAACAAACTGAATTTATATGTGGTTTAAGGAAAAATGATCTGATTATAAAGAAATACTGATGTGATGTGCTTGAGCGCGTGCTGACTATGTGTCGCAAGGTCCGACTTGCACCAATTTTTGAGACATAGGCGATGATTAAATCATGCTGCAGTTCTGTCTGTTTTGTTTCTATGGTCCACAAAGTACGATGTACTATGCGGCAGCACATGAGTACAATGTACTGTGTTTCTGATTTTTGGTCATTGGACATTCTGATCTGTGAGCCGTTTGGGTAGTTGATCACTCCCACGATAATTGACATCCCGGCACACCTGATCAGTGATTGTCTGGAGTCACCGACATTGGCCAATTGTCATTCTGATATCTAATATACATTGTCTCGTCTATTTGATTTTCTGAACAGACCGTTTGAACAATATTGTCTATTTGATTTTCTGATTTTACTGTATGAAACTGTGTTTTCTATTGCATAAGGACACTGTGGGGGCCACCTCTTGAATCTTGCGGGAGCAAAGTGTCACACAGTCGTCACAATAAAACGTAGTATAAAGTTTTTGAAAATTCTGTATTTTTGAATGGAAATTGTCTACTTTACTGCTTAATGTTTTGGAATTCTGTATTTACGACAGTAAACTGATTACACTATCAATGTTAATTTTCGACTCCGATGTGTATTGTGATTTTTGGAAACTGCTTATTCTGTTGATTGAAGTTCTGGGATTTTTTGTTTTTTTTTTTTGTGTTTTACCACAGAAAACTAATTACATTACCGAAGTTGTTATGTTTTCGATTTTTGACTTTGATGTTTTTGGATTTGTCAAATTATCTGTATACATTTATGAAAATTTTTTGCTTTTTGGCATATATATATATATATATATTATGTAGTGTATTTATCTACTTGCTATGGAGTTTTTCTTACTCAGCATGTTAAGCTCACCCCTTACTCTCTTCCACAAATTCACATCAGTAGCTGGATCAACTCTTTAAGTCGAAATATTTTGCTCAGCCACATATTCGCAAGCAGTCATCTGTGCTAAAGGTATACCCAGTATGGATAACTGTTTCATATCTAAAATTTTTTGTAAGTACAGTAATGTATACAAGCAGCGTCTAGGGAATGTGAACAAAATTATTTTGTGTATGAACAAATGTGCAGATTAAATGGAAAGCATTACCATTGTTTTTGTTTTAAATTGTTGCCAAGAAAATTAAATTTGTGAGACCCCGTATATGTATAAGGGTATATATGCACATAGAAGTGTAAATAGAGTTGTACTATGAATTCATGAGTGAAGTATATGTGATGTAAGTCCACAAGTAATGTACACACTTGTAATGAGAGTGATAATAGTACATACAAGTTTCATTATATATGAATGTGTAGTAATGGACTTAAACATGTGGAGAATGTGTGTAGAATGGATTTTGAATAGCTTGGTAAAATGGAAGTATAATTGCATAAGATGTGCATTTCCATTTTAGTTTATATTAAGTACCATTGGTCATACAAAGATCCTACACAAATTTTAATGTGTATGAAGTGAGGATAGATGTCATCTTCAAGTCTCAAAGATGAATGAATGAGGAAATGATCATGGCAGCAAATTAAGGATGTTTGGTAAGTGTTGTTGCAGAGGAAATCTGGAAAATTTTGAAGGGCAGATCGATCTCATGGGATGAGAGATCGATCTGGAAGAGCCAGAATGCTCTTATTTGGGCGAGAGAATAGAACAGATCGATCTCCAATGGACCAGATCGATCTCCTTAGCTCTCTGTTTGGGAGCAGATCGATCTCATGCTTCGACAGATCGATCTCATACCTTGACAGATCGATCTCATGCTTCGACAGATCGATCTCAGGCTTAAAAATGTCGTGAAAAAGAGGGATTTTAAGGGACCAGATCGATCTCCTCTTGGACCAGATCGATCTCCTCAAGCTATTTCTATATAAGGAGTGCTGGAAATCAGAAAATTTCGGGAAAAAACACAAACTTTCCACTTTCAACCCAAAAACCTAACATTCTCTCTCAAAAATCAGCCATTTTCAGTGAGGTTTGAAGAGAGATCATTAGAGACAAAGTTGTTCCTATCAAAGAGAAGAACAACATAGTTGGAAAGCATTTTCCCATTGTTGGTATTGAAGGAGTTAAGGGCATTGCCATTGGAGCAAGAACAGAAATCAAATTTGGTAAGATTCTAACACTCCAACTATGGTACATTGTTTATTTAATTGATTTTGGAGTTGTTTGGCATGAGTATGGATGGTTAGAAACTATCTAGAATGCATTGGAATGATTGTGACCTAGAAATGGTTTAGTGTGAGAAAGTGAAATTGATGGAGATTAATGATGAATGAGATATGTAGAAATCATTAATAGTGATTGTGGTATGATTTTAAGATGTGGCTAGTGGATAAATTGTGAGGTTTACCTAAAAGAGGTAAAATGAGGGTTAAGGCATTTGTAAAATGCATAAGTAAATAATGTTGACTAGTGAGGTCAATTATGGGTTAAATACGTTAACTCAATCGATTTAATGAATGAATCGCAGCTTCCGAGGATACGCCGAGGCGAGTTGAGCCAAGAGCGTGAGAAGCTAAAAGGAAAGGAGTCACACCAAGTAAATCGAGGTAAGGGAATTGTGTGGACTCTTAGAGATATTGTGCGCAATTTGGGCGCATAAATCTTTTGCTAGAATGCATGAGATTAGGAAATGTTGTTGTTGGGTGATTGAAGGGTAAAAGTTGGGAGTTTGAGAAATGTGCATGAAAACAAAAGCATATTTCTTTGGAAATCATGTTTTATTGCTTTTTAGCAAATGATTGGTAGGTTGGCTAACATTGAAATGATTTGCAAAAGAAATGAGTATGTTTTGGTTTTGATAACCACATTTTGCAAGTTTTGAGCCACCTACATGATTTCGTGAGTATGAAAGAGTGCAAGAGGCACTAGTTTTCACATGGATTTCATATTGTTTTGGCATTGTGCTTGAGTTTGTCTCGCACTGGATGCCCACCTTGCATGTTGCCGTGTTTGGAGCTTCGAGTAGACTTGGTGTCATATCGATTAAATAGGCTCACACGTGCATTGTTTTGAGACATGGCATGTTAAAACAACCTGATGAGCCCGAACGAGGGATAAGGGTTGGAGATCCACTTGATGAGCCCGAACGAGGGATAAGGGTTGGAGGAACAGCTGATGAGCCCGAACGAGGGATAAGGCTGGGGGTCCACGGAGTACGTTGTACCGTGCATGTAGCATGGAGTACATTGTACCGTGTTGTGATGTGATGTGCCGTCTTCGGACGAGATCTGCTATGGACCGGCGGGTAGGATTTGACCCACCTCCCGTGTGGAAGCAGATGGTGGTGATATCCCGCATACCTGATCCGTGTAGCCGGTATCATAGGTTATGTACATAGGCCTTGAGGTTATTACCTATTGTTGAAACTGCCTATCTCACATGTCTAATGCTATTTGAGAATAAATCCATGTTTGAAGTGATTGTGGTCAGGAAAGCCCGAGGGATGGGCTGGGACCTGACGTTGAATTGACTTGTTAATGGTTTTAAAGTGCACGGATGCATGCTGTTTAATGCCATGCTTTATTGTGAATATGCATGATGATTCATACCATGCTTTGAGTTGAAATGTGCACTTGATTTTAATAGCATGAATGCTTTACATACCATTAACACAATCATACACTCATGTTTTGAGATAAATAATGAATTAAATGCTTTTGAGCATGGCATCACGATCACGTAGATAGTACAGTATCTACCTGTTCGCATGATTGCCTTACTGAGCGTGTGGTTTGCTCACCCCCCTTATTTTCCCCCTCTCTACAGAGATTTGAGTATAGATTGAGCGTGACTGGAGGCGTTTCCCTTTTTGGTAATCCGCTGCATCCCATCGCTAAAGGTATACACACTTGGATTATTTTGTATCTAAACTAGACATAGCATAGTAGCATTTTGTATGTAACTACTGGGGATGTAAAGCAATGTAAACACATGTAACAACTCTGATATATATGCATTTATACAAGTGTTTACTCATGAATAATGTTTCAAATTGAATTGGTATGGTGGAGTGAGTTAGACGTCGACACACAGCCCAACTGTTAAGTGTGTGGTTGTTCACGATCGAGGAAAGATGATTAAGGATTGATGTATGAAAATGCGAAAAATTTATACGTATTTTGGTAAGTTGAGGGTCGTGACAGAAGTTGGTATCAGAGCTCGAGTTGGTTTGACGTGTGTCGTGTCTAAAATACTTAATAAGTGAAAAAAATTACATCCCCAAGTTACTGTGCTTGTTTAGATACAAATAGTGTATGTCGATGGGTTGACTAAGTAATTGGTTGTGAATGTAGGGAACTGAGTAAGTATGCCTAATACCAGTCGCGGTAGAGGGATGAGAGCACAAGCTCGAGGCCGTAGAGGTAGGCCTGGGGGTCGTGTTGAGCCGGAAACACATGAGGCTCAGGAGGATGTTGAGGTGGAGGTCGACGTTGAGCACGCTCCACAGGGTCCAGAGGAGAGACCCGAGAGTACTGAGGCTCGCTTCGTGAGGATTGAGCGGAGCATTGAGATGATTTTGGAATTGGTCACTCAATCTTTACCTGGAGTTGGCGGTAGACAGAGTCCCGCTACACAGGGTGATGTCGAGCAGGCAGCAGCTCCCGAGGCACGGGCAAGGCAAGCCCAAGGACCTCAGACGACAGATATCCCACCCCCACAGGATGTGCCTACGCCGGTTGCTATGCCAGGCAGTAGAGGTTGGGGATATGGATGTGATTTGGATAGACTGCGGCAGTTCCAGAAGTTTGGACCGCCGTCTTTCAGTGGAGTAAAGGACCCAGTAGCGGCTGAGGATTGGATCAATGAGATCGAGAAATTATATGGGTTCTTTGAGTGCACTACTATCGAAATGGTAGCATTTGCCGCTTTTATGCTGAAGGGATCAGCAGAACATTGGTGGAAATCCACCAGGCCTATTTTGAGAGCCCGGCAAACTGAGATCAGCTGGGATGTGTTTCTAGAGGCCTTCCGGAGACAGTATGTCCCGGATACCGCCCAGCGAAAGCTAAAGATGGCATTTTTGGGACTGACCCAAGGGAGCAGGACTGTGGATGAGTATGAGACTGCTTTTATATCCCTGGGCAGATATGATCCCAACACGATGAGTAATGAGGTCGAGAAGATCCAGAAGTTTGTGGATGGATTGAGACCGACCATCAGGTCAAGATTGGTTCCCCTAGATATACCGACCTATGAGGAGGCAGTGCGCAGGGCGCAACTATGTGAACAAGATGTTGATAGAATCGCCTCAAAATTTGGAAAGGTTGGTAAGATGAGGGATAAAGATAAGAAGAGACCTATGATGGATAGAGGCTTCAGCTATAAAGGAAGCAAGAGATTCTCTGGAAAGAGGCCGAGAATTGATGAGATCAGGGAGAGGACAGTTGATACTCCCATGTATCCGATCATTGCTCCAACTAAGGGAATCGTGATTGGAGGACCACGGCCTACTACAGAACAGTGTGGCAAGTGTGGTAGGTACCATGGTACTCGACCATGTTATGGACCTCAGGTTGTATGCTTCAGATGTGGGAAGCCAGGGCACGTAATCAGAGATTGCCCAGAGATGATAGATAGAGCCCCACAAAAGGGCAATGAGCCAGAGAGAGCTCCAGTTGGTACAGCTGCTCCGAGGAGGAAGGCTACCGCTGAGGAAAAGGGGAAGCAAGCAGTGGGTGTAAGCAGAGGATGAGTGCACGCACTGGATCAGGATACTGCAGATCAGTCATCAGATGTGGTAAAAGGTACCATCCAAATCTTTGATTTAGAAGCTTATGTACTGTTTGATCCTGGTGCCACGCATTCCTTTATTTCGCCATCCTTTGCATGTAAATTGTTGAAGCATGTAAAACCCACGCTGCTTGATAAGATGTTATTGATATCTACCCCCATGAATGATAGTCAGTTGACTGAGCATATATATAGAGATTGTAAAATGAGGATAGGAGGTAAAGAGATGGCAGCCGATTTAATTTTATTAAACATGAGTGATTTTGATGTGATCCTAGGAATGGATTGGTTGGCTGCCAATCATATTGTTATGGATTGTCATGCTAAAACCTTGATGTTTCCAAAGATAGACAATCTTGTAGTTAATTTTGTGAAATGAAATTAAAGAACATGATTTTTATAAGTGTGATGAGTATAATCTTGATACATGATGTATGAAAGATAGATTTGATTTCATTTATGTATGTGATGTGATGATTTATGATACTAATGGTGGAAAGAATAATGTGAAGGATTCATCGCTTTTGTGATTGAGACGGATAAGGCATGTCCGGAATTGGAAGACATACCCGTGGTTAGGGAATTTCCAGATGTCTTTTCGGATGAGTTACCAGGGTTACCTCCAGATAGGGAGATGGAGTTTGGTATAGATTTGGCACCTGGTACAAAGCCGATGTCCAAGCCACCATATAGAATGGCTCAAGTTGAGTTAGAGGAGTTAAGGAAACAATTACAAGAGTTGCTGGAGAAGGGGTTCATCAGGCCGAGCGTCTCACCTTGGGGAGCACCGGTTCTATTTGTAAGGAAGAAGGATGGAAGCCTCCGACTGTGTATAGACTACCGGTTGTTGAATAAGGCCACCATCAAGAATAAGTATCCCCTCCCACGTATCGATGATTTATTGGATCAGCTTAAGGGAGCGCAGGTCTTTTCCAAGATAGATCTGAGATCAGGGTACCATCAGTTGAAGATACGAGGTGGAGATGTACCCAAGACAGCTTTTCGCACCCGGTATGGACATTATGAGTTTATGGTTATGCCATTCGGGTTGACGAATGCTCCCGCAGCTTTTATGTCGTTGATGAATGAGGTATTTCACCAGTATTTAGATCGATTTGTGATTGTGTTTATTGATGATATACTGGTGTATTCAAGGTCTAGAGAGGAGCATGAGAGGCATCTAAGGATAGTGCTACAAACCCTTCGAGAGAAGAAGTTGTGCGACTTTTGGTTGGAACAGATCTCTTTTCTGGGTCACATAGTATCAAAGGATGGAGTATCAGTGGATCTATCTAAGATTGAGGCCGTAGTTCAGTGGCAGAGACCCCAGACAGTGATAGAGATCAGAAGTTTTCTGGGTTTAGCTGGGTATTATCGAAGGTTTGTAGAGGGATTTTCGAGGTTAGCTGCTCCATTGACACGTCTCACAAGGAAAAATGTAGAGTTTGTGTGGGACAAAAAGTGTGAAGACAGTTTTGAGGAGTTGAAAAGGAGATTAACTACAGCTCCAATACTCACCATTCCTACCAGCTCAGGAGGTTTCTCGGTGTATGCGGATGCTTCACACCTAGGACTGGGCTGTGTATTGATGCAGGATGGGAAGGTAGTAGCCTATGGATCAAGACAGTTAAAGGATCATGAGAGGAACTACCCGACCCATGACTTGGAGTTGGCAGCGGTGGTGTTTGCGCTGAAGATATGGCGCCACTACCTCTATGGTGAGAGATTTCAGATTTATACAGATCATAAGAGCCTTAAGTACCTGTTCTCACAGAAAGAGTTGAACATGAGACAGAGGAGATGGCTCGAGCTGTTAAAGGATTATGATTGTGAAATCCTATACCACCCGGGTAAAGCAAATGTGGTTGCTGATGCATTGAGTAGGAAGCATCTCGGGATGGTATCATTCATGATGATCAGGGAACACGAGCTGTTGGAACAGTTCATGAACCTCAGTTTGGATATGACCCTGCCTGAGGCTGATAGTGGATTTATGATAGCTAGCCTGCAGTTGGAACCGGATCTGGTAGATCGAATCCGACAGGCTCAGCGAGTTGATCAGCAGTGTGGTGATATTGTCGGGCAGATACAGAGGGGTATAGAGACGGACTTTGGGTTGAGTTCGGATGGATTGTTGAGGTTCAGAGGTAGGATATGTGTCCCTGATGACGCAGAGATCAGAAGGTTGATCCTGACAGAGGCTCACTCATCAAAGTATACGATACATCCAGGGGGTACCAAAATGTATCAAAACTTTCGAAAGGTTTATTGGTGGTCGGGAATGAAAAAGCACATTGCTGAATATGTTACTAAGTGTCTCGTTTGTCAGCAGGTGAAGGTAGAGCATCAGAAGCCTGCAGGGTTATTGCAGCCTCTACCGATACCGACATGGAAGTGGGAGCATGTCACCATGGATTTTGTGATGGGAATGTCGAGGACCCGAAGAGGTCATGATGCCATATGGGTGATTGTGGATCGGTTGACGAAATCAGCCCAATTTCTAGCTATGAGAGCTACCGATACTCTGAGCTAGTTAGCGAACCTATATGTGCGCGAGATAGTGAGGCTACATGGAATTCCAGTGAGCGTTGTTTCTGATAGGGATGCCCGATTCACTTCCCACTTTTGGAAACATTTTCAGGAAGCGATGGGGACCTAGTTGAATTTTAGCACCGCGTTTCATCCTCAGACAGATGGTCAGTCAGAGAGGACTATACAGACCCTGGAGGACATGTTGAGAGCGTGTGCATTGGATTTTGGAGGCTCCTGGGATGACCATTTGCCACTCGCAGAGTTCGCGTATAATAACAGTTTTCATGCGAGTATCGGGATGGCACCATATGAGGCATTGTATGGGCATAGATGCCGTTCCCCTATTGGATGGGAAGAGGTTGGTGACAGACAGATCTTTGCTCCCGACTTGGTTAGACAAGCCTCTGAGGACGTCCAATTGATATGTGAGAGATTACGGACAGCTCAGAGCAGGCAAAAGAGTTATGCTGACAAGAGACGGAGACCACTAGAGTTTGAGGTGGGTGAGTCAGTGTTTCTGAAAGTTTCCCCTTCGAAGGGAATTATGAGATTTGGGAAGAAGGGAAAGTTGAGCCCTCGATATATAGGGCCATTTGAGATACTTGATAAGGTGGGAGACAAGGCTTATAGGTTGGCATTACCACCAGAGTTGGCAAGTGTGCACAACGTCTTCCACGTATCCATGTTGAGGAAGTATCACCCGGACCCGGCACATGTGATAAGATATGAGCCTTTGGAGCTCAATGAGGGTATGACCTATGTTGAGAAGCCAGTTCGGGTATTGGACAGAAATGAGAAAGTGCTGAGGACAAAGATAATTCCCTTGGTGAAGATACTTTGGCAACATCACACTGTGGAAGAAGCCACATGGGAATTGGAGAATTTGATGCGGGAGAGGTATCCCGAGTTGTTCACAGAATAATTGGTTCCAATTTGGAGGACCAAATTTTCTAAGTGGGGGAGAATGTGAGATCCCGTATATGTATAAGGGTATATATGCACATAGAAGTGTAAATCGAGTTGTACTATGAATTCATGAGTGAAATATATGTGATGTAAGTCCACAAGTAATGTACACACTTGTAATGAGAGTGATAATAGTACATACAAGTTTCATTATATATGAATGTGTAGTAATGGACTTAAACATGTGGAGAATGTGTGTAGAATGGATTTTGAATAGCTTGGTAAAATGGAAGTATAATTGCATAAGATGTGCATTTCCATTTTAGTTTATATTAAGTACCATTGGTCATACAAAGATCCTACACAAATTTTAATGTGTATGAAGTGAGGATAGATGTCATCTTCAAGTCTCAAAGATGAATGAATGAGGAAATGATCATGGTAGCAAATTAAGGATGTTTGGTAAGTGTTGTTGCAGAGGAAATCTGGAAAATTTTGAAGGGCAGATCGATCTCATGGGATGAGAGATCGATCTGGAAGAGCCAGAATGCTCTTATTTGGGCGAGAGAATAGAACAGATCGATCTCCAATGGACCAGATCGATCTCCTTAGCTCTCTGTTTGGGAGCAGATCGATCTCATGCTTCGACAGATCGATCTCATACCTTGACAGATCGATCTCATGCTTCGACAGATCGATCTCAGGCTTAAAAATGCCGTGAAAAAGAGGGATTTTAAGGGACCAGATCGATCTCCTCTTGGACCAGATCGATCTCCTCAAGCTATTTCTATATAAGGAGTGCTGGAAATCAGAAAATTTTGAGAAAAAACACAAACTTTCCACTTTCAACCCAAAAACCTAACATTCTCTCTCAAAAATCAGCCATTTTCAGTGAGGTTTGAAGAGAGATCATTAGAGACAAAGTTGTTCCTATCAAAGAGAAGAACAACATAGTTGGAAAGCATTTTCCCATTGTTGGTATTGGAGGAGTTAAGGGCATTGCCATTGGAGCAAGAAGAGAAATCAAATTTGGTAAGATTCTAACACTCCAACTATGGTACATTGTTTATTTAATTGATTTTGGAGTTGTTTGGCATGAGTATGGATGGTTAGAAACTATCTAGAATGCATTGGAATGATTGTGACCTAGAAATGGTTTAGTGTGAGAAAGTGAAATTGATGGAGATTAATGATGAATGAGATATGTAGAAATCATTAATAGTGATTGTGGTATGATTTTAAGATGTGGTTAGTGGATAAATTGTGAGGTTTACCTAAAAGAGGTAAAATGAGGGTTAAGGCATTTGTAAAATGCATAAGTAAATAATGTTGACTAGTGAGGTCAATTATGGGTTAAATACGTTAACTCAATCGATTTAATGAATGAATCGCAGCTTCCGAGGATACGCCGAGGCGAGTTGAGCCAAGAGCGTGAGAAGCTAAAAGGAAAGGAGTCACACCAAGTAAATCGAGGTAAGGGAATTGTGTGGACTCTTAGAGATATTGTGCGTAATTTGGGCGCATAAATGTTTTGCTAGAATGCATGAGATTAGGAAATGTTGTTGTTGGGTGATTGAAGGGTAAAAGTTGGAAGTTTGAGAAATGTGCATGAAAACAAAAGCATATTTCTTTGGAAATCATGTTTTATTGCTTTTTAGCAAATGATTGGTAGGTTGGCTAACATTGAAATGATTTGCAAAAGAAATGAGTATGTTTTGGTTTTGATAACCACATTTTGCAAGTTTTGAGCCACCTACATGATTTCGTGAGTATGAAAGAGTGCAAGAGGCACTAGTTTTCACATGGATTTCATATTGTTTTGGCATTGTGCTTGAGTTTGTCTCGCACTGGATGCCCACCTTGCATGTTGCCGTGTTTGGAGCTTCGAGTAGACTTGGTGTCATATCGATTAAATAGGCTCACACGTGCATTGTTTTGAGACATGGCATGTTAAAACAACCTGATGAGCCCGAACGAGGGATAAGGGTTGGAGATCCACCTGATGAGCCCGAACGAGGGATAAGGGTTGGAGGAACAGCTGATGAGCCCGAACGAGGGATAAGGCTGGGGGTCCACGGAGTACGTTGTACCGTGCATGTAGCATGGAGTACATTGTACCGTGTTGTGATGTGATGTGCCGTCTTCGGACGAGATCTGCTATGGACCGGCGGGTAGGATTTGACCCACCTCCCGTGTGGAAGCAGATGGTGGTGATATCCCGCACACCTGATCCGTGTAGCCGGTATCACAGGTTATGTACATAGGCCTTGAGGTTATTACCTATTGTTGAAACTGCCTATCTCACATGTCTAATGCTATTTGAGAATAAATCCATGTTTGAAGTGATTGTGGTCAGGAAAGCCCGAGGGATGGGCTGGGACCTGACGTTGAATTGACTTGTTAATGGTTTTAAAGTGCACGGATGCATGATGTTTAATGCCATGCTTTATTGTGAATATGCATGATGATTCATACCATGCTTTGAGTTGAAATGTGCACTTGATTTTAATAGCATGAATGCTTTACATACCATTAACACAATCATACACTCATGTTTTGAGATAAATAATGAATTAAATGCTTTTGAGCATGGCATCACGATCACGTAGATAGTACAGTATCTACCTGTTCGCATGATTGCCTTACTGAGCGTGTGGTTTGCTCACCCCCCTTATTTTCCCCCTCTCTACAGAGATTTGAGTATAGATTGAGCGTGACTGGAGGCGTTTCCCTTTTTGGTAATCCGCTGCATCCCATCGCTAAAGGTATACACACTTAGATTATTTTGTATCTAAACTAGACATAGCACAGTAGCATTTTGTATGTAACTACTGGGGATGTAAAGCAATGTAAACACATGTAACAACTCTGATATATATGCATTTATACAAGTGTTTACTCATGAATAATGTTTCAAATTGAATTGGTATGGTGGAGTGAGTTAGACGTCGACACACAGCTCAACTGTTAAGTGTGTGGTTGTTCACGATCGAGGAAAGATGATTAAGGATTGATGTATGAAAATGCGAAAAATTTGTACGTATTTTGGTAAGTTGAGGGTCGTGACAAAATTAATAGGCAGATTTATGGATTTTGATCTGTTATCGACTTGTAATCCAACTAAAATGTGTGTAATTTAGGTCGTTATAATGGAACAATTGGTATCATGTGTGTAAGGATTAAGGACTTAAGGTCCTGGGTTTGAACCATGTGGGACGCAAATTGGGGTGATAATCCCCGACAAAACCATGAGGGGACTGTGGAGCTTCCAAAGCGGACAATACGAATGAGTGAGATGTGGGGGCCACCTCTTGAATCATGCGGGAACAAAATGCCACACGGTCGTTGCAGAGTAGATGCTCTTATCTTAGGTATAGGTATGAACCTATTCATGGAGACTATATGAGATTAGAAGGTTACGTTTCATGTATCTTGCTATTGAGTTCATTTACTAGAGCAAACTTTCCATAGCTTCATTTACCCTTTGATCCATACTGGGTTCATTGAGTAAACCAATACATTCTTGTTGAGCATCAGAATTTTCAAACAATTATTGAAGGAAATATTCAACCAATTTACTTAATTTGGTAAGCTATTCTTTTATTTCTCGAATGCCATGTCCAAATTCTTCTTGACCGCATTCTCGATCCTGAATCAATGCTTCTAATTTATCTCTATTTTTTCAGGCCTAAAAATGTATCCTTGATTTTGTGGTGACCTGATAACTATAGACTAAATATTTGTTTGGAAACCATTTTGAAAGACATCCAATGCAAGAAGATGAAAAATGGATAAAAGCAAACCCATATAATTCCTTTTCTTCCTTTACTTATTCTTATTTATCTTTTTTAGTCTTTTTTAAGAAAATAACATTAACTGAGGAAAAAAATCTTTACTTTTGTTTTTTTTAATTGACCGTATTATAGGGTTTTTTGAAAAACGACATGACATATTCTTACATGTGTCCTAATCTCGAATTAATTTCTACACATTAGGTCGTCATGTCTCTACCTTTAGACTAGCTTCTAATGGTTCACTATATGCTTGTTTTTGGATTTATAAGGATCTAAAGGTTTCTAAATTGTTCCTCACTATCATCCATGTAGACTAGTAAGGTACCCTAATCTTTTCTCATTATAAATTCAAATGAAAAAATGTTTAGTTTGAGTGAGAGTATTTCTCTAGTTCATCTAAAGGTTACTATCTCATGAGAATATAGGTACACCCTCTCTTCTGAAAAGGACAAAGCTTAAGACTTAGAGATTATGAGTGCCAATGTATTTGATGTGTGTGTGAAGGAACATACAAACCTTTTAAATAAATATTATCACAAAATTAAACAAGTAAAACAAGAAAAGTAGTTGGAAAACAAGAAATATATTAAGGCTTAAGATAATTTATAACTAATAAATAGCTAAACTCTCGAAGTCCCTGTAGAGTCTAATTGTTAAACACAATTAATAACTGTCATAACATGTTAAGTTCTAGGAATCTAATTGTTAGACACAAAACCAAAGGAGTAATCACCAATCATTCTAACATAGGTGTAATTAGTTACCTAATCAAATATAAGGATAAAGATTGGTATATACTTCAAGATTCAAGTTCGAGAATACGATTACGTTTGAATAAAGTATTGGCACCATCACAACTCCCATCTTAAAACAATACAGATTAATCATAATTTATTCTAAATATCCTTAATTAAATAATCTTATCTTATTCTCATTTTAATTAAAACTTGTTTACCAATATTTCATTATTAAATATTGAAAATCTCCTTAAGTATTTTCCTACACTTTAATCGAACCTCTAACAGAAACTTCTCACCTTTAAAGTATTTAAGGAACACACTTATTCTAATGGGCAGGCTCTTTCGTTGAATACTTTTAATATCTTATGCAAAAGTAACTAACATTTTTACTTATTATTTATGAAAGTCCTTGTAAAAATATTAATGATTTGTGCATAAGATATTCTCTTGATTTTCTAACACTTGAAAATAAAATTTCTCATCTAAGAATTTTCAAAATATTGCATACTCACAAAATTAGGAATTCCATCATTGGCTAAATTTTCATTTACTCTAAGTTTTATTACAAAATTCACTTAACATTTATACTTTATGTTGACATGAGTTAACTATTTATTATTCTTTAATAAAATTTTATGTATTGATTTCTAATCCTAAATTTTATTTATCCTTATTTTATTTTTTTAAAAAATAGAAGTTCTTAATAAAAATTCTTTACGTCTTCCAACGATTTGATTAGTATAGAAAATTTTCATTATCAAAAAATTTTCAAGATATTTGCACGCTTGCAATTCTCTTAAATCTTCATCATTAATCAAAATTCTACGCAGCCAAAATTTCTATTAATTTATTTAATTTCTAGTAATTAACAAATCATTTTGATTTCCCAAACTGTTGTGCATGATAAAAGAATAATAAAAGTGCGTCACATGGCGCAATTAGAACGCACTACATAGTGCACGAACAAAACATATGAGAAATAATACAAACACTGAGGAAGATAAAAAGGGCAAAAATATAATTAATGACAGAGTAAATCCCTATAAATAGGGGTCAGGTACGATTCATTAAACTCTCTCTCAATTTTTCCTACTGAAACTCTGTCCAATTCTTTGGCTGACTTAAGCATCGGAGTGCAAATGCAGAGAACAACCCCTGCGTTCCTCTGATCTTCTTCTTTTTTGCAGAAACTCTTGGAAACACGTGGCAGGAAACCCAAAGAGAAGACGTCAGCAATTAGTCACCGTTGTAAGTGAGCAACAACACAAACAATGATTTTTAAAGAAAACTTGATTTACAAATTTAGATTTGATTTACGTCTAACTCATAAATCTTAATTTGATTATCTCATAATTTTAATTTACAAAAAAGTCAAAAATTTATTTTCAAAAAATTAATCTCCTAACTCATAACTAAACATCTAAACAAATTAAATAAGAAAATAAATAAATGATAGAAAATTTTGTAACTTACATGTCAGATTACAAAGTGAGTCAACGTGTGGGTCATAAATGAGTTCATGCTTGTCATTTTGTGATAATATAAATGCTCCAAATTTTTTTCATTTTTTTTATTTCTTCTCTTTTTAGAATTTTCTTCTTTCTTTCTCTCTTAAATGATTTTCAACCATTGTTAACAGTAATGACCAAGCCCACTAGTGATATTATCCTATTTTACTCATTAGACCTCATAATTTTAAAAGGCCTCATTAGGGGTATGAAGCATGTTAACTTCAATATTGTCACGACCCAAAAATCAGAGTAAATTTTTCATTTTTCTTTCATACTTACCTGTCCTTTGATCGTGACCACACTCCACTAACAATTGGGCTGTGCGTCAATGCCAGTCTCACCATTCATTCACCATATAACTTAATTTCTTATTAAAGGAAAGGTAAACACATGAGTTTTTCACTAATTCTTTCTCATTTATTTACAAGTGTTTACAGTGTCTATACATCCCTAAAAGTTACTTACAAACATGTTACTGTGATAATCTTATTTAGATACAATATGTACAAGTGTATATACCTCAAGTGATGGGCAGCAGCAGATATTAGGATTGCAGTACTCAGTCACCTCAAAGTCTACTGAAAGAAATCTGTGTAGGAAAATGAAATAGGTGAGCATATCAAGCTCAGTAAGGCAATCCTACGAACAAGTAGGTAACCATACTACCTACATGAACGTGGTGCCGTGCATAAACCACCCTTTCTCCATAAATTTCAAAATAGATGCTACAATTCATGATGTCATGTAAAACAAGTTCACATATGGATTTCAAAGAGCATGGAAAACTCAACATGCAAATCCATTTAAATTATTTCATTCTCATTAAAATTTCACAACACAGCCAGGACTCAACCCCTCCCTCGGGTGTTCTTGACTCACACAAAACCATGAAATCAAATGCTTTTCAAAGCAATAGTAACATGCGACACAATGAATGTCATGTAAAACTAGTTTACATTAAGCCTGAGTTTAAATAGGATGGAAATAACGTCGTGCAAATTTCAGTTTAAATCTTAGTTTCATTCTCATCAAAATCACATCTTAGTTAGGATCCAACCCCTCCCTCGGGTGATCTAGACTCACACAAAAGTCCACAATACATGTTTCTCAAAATATCAATTTATAACATGCGAGACTAGGCAATATATATATCTCAGGCAAATAACCTTGACTATGGTCATATCCTCGTGATCCCACTGCTACACGGATCCTGTGTGCGGGGTCTCACCACTATCGGGAACTGCCCCGGGAGGTAGGTCAGTCCATCCCGTCGGTCCTGCCCAATATCTCGCATCCGAAGATGCCACTCGCAGCCGAAGATGCCACATAATCAATCCCAGCATGGTACAGCGTACTCCATACTACTTGCACGGTATAACGTACTCCGTGGACCCATATCTTATATCAATAATCGTGTCTGTCTCAAAATACACGTGCGAGCATATTTAATCAGCATGACACACAGTCTACCCGACGCTCTAAGCACGGCTCATCGCATGTCTCATAAAATCAGTGCGAACGATGCTCCAATACTCTCATAAAATCAAGGAAAATCTCGTGCGAGCAAACCTCCAACACGTGTTTCATAAAATCTCATAAGATCTAGTGCGAGCTAAGCTACAGCACTCTGTCAAAATCATGTAAAACTAGTGCGAGCTAGGCTCCAGCATTGTGTCATAAAAATCAAGTGGAAATCTGGTGCGAGTTAGACTCCAACACCTTGTCACGAAAATCATATGAAAATCTGGTGTGAGTTAGACTCCAACACCTATGCATGTAAAACTCTAGTGTGAGCCCTTGCTCCAGCACTAATGCATGCATCACACAAATCAAAACTCGTGCGAGCTGAGCTCTAGCACGTCACGTTTTCATAAAATCATGTAGGCGGCTCTGTTATCTCAAAACAATTTCTAAGAGAAATCACATTGTTGAAAATATGCAATGCTGTGCATTTTTATTTAAAAGTTAGCCAGCCTATCCATGCATATGTCAAAACACCTAAAAAATAAGTAGGAACCTATTGTTATTGCTCCTCCCAACTTTTCCTAATTTTGGAAATTTTACCCTTCATAGGGGTATTTTGGTCATTTGCCCATCCGGGCACCAAATTTTGTTTTAAAATCTAGACCCTTTAGACAATTTTAGGTAATGTAAATGATGTCGAAATTGCGTAAAGTTACCTCTAGCAGTCCGTGAAATTCCTTTACCTAGAATCAAGCACGAGCTTATCCCGTCTCGACCATACCAGGTTTCTCAGTCCAATTCGCTCCAAACCAAATCTACAGAGCTACATATAACTACGTATTGGGTCAGTTCTAATATACTTATAAGTATTTTACTCTTACTGATCGAATCTAAAGCATTGGGTCTGTTTTACTTTATTGGGTCCGATTGCACCTTAATGGGTCTCCACCCTTTTTTAGCCCGTTTTCACATATTAAATCCCTTCTTCAGGTCTATTGGGCTCATTTGGTTTATCAATACTCATCGGGCTTCGTTCCAAACTCTTTGGATAACCCGTATATCATTTACGACAATTTATTCAAAAATTCGAATTTAATCTATTTTATTGCGAAAATCAATCCGTAAACCGCAAAATAAAATTCAATTGCGCAATAATCATATAATTGTCTTAAATGACCTTTACTTACCCGAAATTATGCGATGGTGTGCAAATCGAAGTTCTATTGGGCTCACGTACGCGATTTCTCGTTGATATGCATAATTTTATATTTAATTCCGAGTTAATTTTCGATCAAATATAATTTTAAATAAATTTTTCGAAAATCAATTCGATCACTTTTGACCTCTTACCGACTTACCCGAAGTCCGGTGTATCCCCGAAAATATTCCTTTTTTTTCCTTTTTCTCTTTTTCGTTCTTTTTCTCCCCTTTTCCTCTCTTTCTTGGCTGAATCGGTCGAGTCCGGTTTAGCACAGTGCACTCTCACTTGTCAGACCCGTGTTTTCGATTTTTGTATGTAGCTTGTAGCTTATGATTTCTATGTGTACGAACACTTTATTTCATAGTTGAATCATAAGAAGAGTATTTACTATCATGCAATCGACAATTTAAGAAACTAAAAATGCATGTAAGCTACATAATAGCGAGATAAGGGTTAGTTGATTCCCGAACGAGTGTATGGGTAAAATGGTCAAATGACTGAAATTCTATATAATTTCGATACGACAATTTCATTAAAAATATGAAATTGAGGAATCTTGATCAAAATCGAGGAAAATATTTAATTTTGAGTCTAATTGATCAAGATATATATTTATTAGAATTTATCAAATTTTTTACCTCAAAAAATGAGCCCAAAAATAGGAAAAAAATATACCTAAAAGGTAAAATCGGACTGATAAATTTATTTATGGATAAAATGAATTTAATATGATTTTTTGGGATATTTTGAGATTTTTATTATTATTTTAATGATTAAAATAATAATAAAAATCTATTATAAAAAAACAAAAAAAATAAATAAAAATAGAAATATGAATTGAAAAACTGGAAAAAAATTGAGGAGAGAGAAAAAAATTGAAGAGGAACTCGCGAGCAAGCCGAGACGAGGGATTCACCACCGGACGGCGAGCACCGTCGACCTCGCGGCCAGGGAAACGGCCGAAAAAGGAAGAGGGACTCCGTACCACCTCCCAGCGACCGGCAACGCGCTCCATCGACACTGAAAAAGGCAGATCGGGGAGGTTGAAGTCGCGGAGAAGAGAAGTGAAATCGGGCGGCCACCGACGGTGATTGGTCCCGATCGAGGCCAGCTGAGAAGTCCTCAGGTTGAGGCGCGCCGAACAGCGGCACTCCGGGAACCGACTGGACGACGTCGGCACTACCAAAGAAGCCCTGAACTGGTTGGCGATTCAGTGAAGAAGCTTCTGCCTTGAACCGGACGGGATCGGTTTAGCCAAGGAGGAAAGAGAAAAAGGAGAAAAAAAAAGAAGAAAAGAGAAAAAAGAAAAAATGGAAAAATTTTTGGGATTACACCGGACTTTGGGTAAGTAGATACGAGGTCAAAATTGATCGATTTGATTTTCGATAAATTTATTTAAATTATATTTAATCAGAAATTGACCTGAAATGAAATATTCAAAATTATGCAGTTCGACGATAAATTTTGAACGGGAGCCAGATCGAACTTCGATTTACGCACCATCGCATAATCTCGGGTAAGTAAAGCTCATTTACGACAATTTATGTGATTATCACATATTTAAGATTTATTTTACGAGTTACGGATTAAATTCCGTATTTAGTGAATTATATTCAGAATTTCGAATTAACTGTCGTAAATGATATACGGGCTATCCAAAGAGCTTGGAATAAAGCCCAATGGGTATTGATAGGCCCAATGAGCCAATAGACCCTGATGAAGGGAAATAATACGTGGAAAACTTGCTTGAGACAGAGTTAGACCCAATTAAGGTGTTTAAGGCCCAATAACTATAAACGGGCCCATTTAAGTGAAATAAACTGTATTAAATGTGTAATACAGTAGGAAAATTATAATTAACCCAGTGAATGGTTAATGCAGCTCCGGAGTCATATTAAGAGTGGATCGGACTGCGAGATTTGGGCTGCACGGAGGAAGTGAGGTCACTTTACGTGATCCGAGGTAAGGGACTCTTGCAAGTAGTTAGAGATATCTGTGCATATTTTCGTTGGATTTTACATTCACTGAAATTGTTTAAGGGTCAGAGAAAACTAGTAATATTATAAGGACTTGATATAGGTAAATTACAATTTTACCCCTAGTTAGGCAAAAAGTCAAATTTTGGGAAAAGTTGTAAAAAGCATGGAAATGATGTTTTGATTGGTTTTTATTGCTGTGTAGTAGAAGAGTAGGTGGATGGACTAATGTTTTGAGGTCGATGTAAACTAAGCACACTTTATAGTGCTGATTTTAGTGATTTTAAACATCCCTATTTTTAAAGAGCCATCTACCGAATTATCTGGAAACAATCGTGCTGGAGCACAGCTCGTACTTGATTTCAGATGTTTTTCACATACATTAGTGCTGGAGGTTTACTCGCACTACATTTATTTGACATGCATGATAGAGTACTAGAGCATTTCTCGTATTCAGTTTTATGTGATTTGTGCATGATAGAGTGCTGGAGCGAATAACTCGTACTCGAGTTTTACATGAGATGCATGAGAGAGTGTTGGAGCATCGCTCGTACTCGATTCTTCAGATTTGTACATGACATAGTATGTCACGACCCTCAACTTACCAAAAATACGTACAAATTTTTCGCATTTTCATGCATCAATCTTTAATCATCCTTCCTCAATCGTGAACCACCACACTTATAACAGTTGGGCTGTGTGTCGACGTCTAACTCACTCCACCATACCAATTCAATTTGAAATATTATTTATGAGTAAACACTTGTATAAATGTATATATATCAGAGTTGTTACATGTGTTTACATTGTTTTACATCCCCAGTAGTTACATACAAAATGCTACTGTGCTATGTCTAGTTTAGATACAAAATAATCCAAGTGTGTATACCTTTAGCGATGGGATGCAGCGGGTTACCAAAAAGGGAAACGCCTCCAGTCACGCTCAATCTATACTCAAATCTCTGTAGAGAGGGGAAAAATAAGGGGGGTGAGCAAACCACACGCTCAGTAAGGCAATCATGCGAACATGTAGATACTGCACTATCTACGTGATCGTGATGCCATGCTCAAAAGCATTTAATTCATCATTTATCTCAAAACATGAGTGTATGATTGTGTTAATGGTATGTAAAGCATTCATGCTATTAAAATCCAGTGCACATTTCAACTCAAAGCATGGTATAAATCAATCATGCATAATTCACAATAAAAACATGGCATTACCCATCATGCATTTTCTCAAATAGCATGGCATTAACCATCATGCATTTTCACAATAAAGCATGGCATTAAACATCATGCATCCGTGCACTTTAAAAAAACCATTAACAAATCAATTCAACGTCGGGTCTCAGCCCATCCCTCGGACCCTCCTGACCCACAAATCATTTTCAAACATGGATTTATTCTCAAATAGCGGTATAGGCAGTTCAACAATAGGTAATAACCTCAAGGCCTATGTACATAACCTGTGATACCGGCTACACGGATCAGGTGTGCGGGATATCACCACTATCTGCTTCCACACGGGAGGTGGGTCAAATCCTACCCGCCGGTCCATAGCAGATCTCGTCCGAAGATGGCACATCACATCTCAACACGGTACAATGTACTCCATGCTACATGCACGGGACAACGTATTCCGTGGACCCAATCAACACATCATATCACGACACATCTCAAACGCACGTGTGAGCCTATTTAATCGGTACGACCTCTTGTCTACCCGAAGCTCCTAACACGGCTAATTAATCATGTCAAAACAATGCACGTGTGAGTCTATTTAATCGATGTGACACCCAGTCTACTTGAAACTCCAAACACGGCAACATGCAAGGTGGGCATCCATTGCGAGACAAACTCGAAGCACAATGCCAAAACAATTATGAAATCCATGTGAAAACTAGTGCCTCTTGCACTCATGTGTATAAAACACGTCAAATCTCGTGCGAATCATACTCTTGCACGCTTTCATACTCACGAAATCATGTAGGTGGCTCAAAACTTGCAAAGTATGGTTAACAAAACCAAAACACACTCATTTCTTTTGCAAATCATTTCAATGTTAGCCAACCTACCAATCATTTGCTAAAAAGCAATAAAACATGATTTTCAAAGCAATATGCTTTTGTTTTCATGCACATTTCTCAAACTTCCAACTTTTACCCTTCAATCACCCAACATCGTTTCCTAATCTCATGTATTCTAGCAAAACATTTAAGCACCCAAATTGCGCACAGATATCTCTAAGAGTCCACACAATTCCCTTACCTCGATTTACTTGGTGTGACTCCTTTCCTTTTAGCTTCTCACGCTCTTGGCTCAAC
Source organism: Firmiana major (assembly GCA_033439115.1). Taxonomy (NCBI): domain Eukaryota; kingdom Viridiplantae; phylum Streptophyta; class Magnoliopsida; order Malvales; family Malvaceae; genus Firmiana; species Firmiana major. The sequence continues at coordinate 14,277,438 of CM065911.1, read as the reverse complement.
TCGCCTCGGCGTATCCTCGGAAGCTGCGAGTCATTCATTAAATAAATTGAGTTAATGTATTTAACCCATTATTAACCTCACTAGTCAATATTATTCACTTATGCATTTTACCAATGCCTTATTCCACATTTTACCTCTTTTAGGTAAATCCCACAATTTATCCACTAACCACATCTTAAAATCATAGCACAACACTATTAATAACTTCTACATATCTCATTCATCATTAATCTCCATACATTCCACTTTCTCACTCTAGACCATTTCTAGGTCATAATCATTCCAATGCATTTTAGATAGTTTCTAACCATCCATACTCATACCAAACAACTCCAAAATCAATTATATAAACAATGTACCATGGTTGGAGTGTTAGAATCTTACCCAATTTGATTTCTCTTCTTGCTCCAAATGGCAATGCCCTTAACTCCTTCAATACCAACAATGGAAAAATGCCTTCCAACTATGTTGTTCTTCTCTTTGATAGGAACAACTTTGCCTCTAATGGTTTCTCTTCAAACCTCACTGAAAATGGCTGATTTTAGAGAGAGAAAGTTAGGTTTTTGGGTTGAAAGTGGAAGGCTAGTGTTTTTCCCAAAATTTTTTGATTTTCAGCACTCCTTATATAGAAATAGCTTGAGGAGATCGATCTGGTCCAAGAGGAGATCGATCTGGTCCCCTTAAATCCCTCTTTTTCATGGCATTTTAAGCATGAGATCGATCTGTCGAAGCATGAGATCGATCTGCTCCCAAACAGAGAGCTTAGGAGATCGATTTGGGTGGTTGGGGATCGATCTTTTCACTACAGAATGCTTAGGAGATCGATCTGGCTCCATTGCAGATCAATCTGCTCTATTCCTTTGCCCAAATAAGAGCATTCTGGCTATTCCAGATCGATCTCTCATCCCATGAGATCGATCTGTCCTTCATAATTTCCAGATTTTCTGCAGCAACACTTACCAAACATCCTTAATTTGCTACCATGATCCTTTTCTCATCCATTCATCTTTGAGACTTGAAAATGGCATCCATCCTCACTTCATACACATTAAAACTTGTGTAGAATCTTTGTATGACCAATGGTACTTAATATAAACAAAAATGGAAGTGCACATCTTATGCAATTCTACTTCCATTTTACCAAACTACTCATAATCCATTCTACACACATTCTCCACATGTTTAAGTCCATTTCTTCACATTCATACTTAATGTAACTTGTATGTACAATTACCACTCTCATTACAAGTGTGTACATTACTTATGGACTTACATCATATATACTTCACTCATGAATTCATAGTACAACTCTATTTACATTTCTATGTACATATATACCCTTATACATATACGGGGTCTCACATAGTACTTGAGCGATTTGCTCGTACTTGATTTGAAATGAGACTATGCATGACCTAGTGCTGGAGGTTTACTCGCACTAGTGTTTGATATTTTGACATACATATACAGTGTTTTGAACAGCGATTGGAGCAGCGTCTCGAGTGAGGACTGGAATTGATAGCTGCCATGGTTGCCCAACACTTAAGGGCAAATGCTTCTGATTCAGCTGGCACAGCACCGATCCTTACTCCGGTGCCAACTCTGCCACAAGCACTACCTCCTCCTCCACTAGTTTTGCCAGTACCTATGGCGTCCCAACCTCCCGTACAAGCCCGGAGGGAGGAGAGGGATGTCGGTAGGATAAGGGATTTCCTGAAGATGAGGCCTCAAGCATTTAAGGGAATTAAGAATTTGGTAGAGGTCGAAGAGTGGCTGGTGAGCCTTGGGAAGATCTTCGATTTTTTGGGGTGTTCTGATGTTGAGAAGGTTTCCATGGCCACCTACATGCTGCAGGGCTAAGCAGAGTATTGGTGGGGATCCACCAAGGTCCTTCTGACTGCTAAGCATTCGGTGATAAGTTGGGATGCATTCTCCACAGCTTTTAGGAAGCAGTATGTTCCACTAGCTACTCAGCAGAAGTTGAGGATGGACTTTCTGAGTTTGGTACAGGGCAGAATGACTGTGGATGAGTATGAAAGTAAGTTCACCGATGAGGTATGACCCGGAGAAGTTCCAGAATGAAGAACGTCGGACTGAGAGGTTCTTAGCAAGGCTAAGGCAAGCTATCAGAGACTGTCTTTTGGGGCTATGGATTACAAAATTTCAGGATGCCTTGGGTAGAGCACAGATGGTCGAGAGGGACTTAAATGTCATAAAAGCGGAGTATGGCCTTAAGAGAAAGAACAGAGATGAGAGTATGCAAACGGAGTAGGTGAGGCAGAATTTTCGGAGGGGCCAACCTAAGAGGCAGAGGACAGATAAGTCTAGGACTAGGGTTGATTGGCCTACCATTCCTGTACCTGTCTACAGACTACCAGAGGTCCGCAGCAATATGAGAAGTTATATAGGGAGTGCGGTAAACCCCATGAAGGTATTTGTTATAGGGCCACAGGGAGCTCTTTAAGTGTGGATAGAGGGGACACCTGATTAAAGATTGCCCACTGAATAAGGTTCCACAGCCCCCAGAGCTACCACGACAACCTGAAAGGCAAGCCCCCCAGAAACAAGTCCCACAGAGGCAGGCTACCACAGCAGAGAAGGGCAAGAAGCCTGTCACTCATGGGAGGGTCTTTGCTTTAGACACAGAGACTGCTGACACCTCCGCTGAGACCATTCAGGGTAAGCTTTTAATTTGCAATCATGATGCACATGTATTGTTTGATTCAGGTTCCACACACTCTTTCATATCATCCCATTTCGTACATAAATTGCATGTTTGGCCTGAATCTCTAAATTTTACGTTACACGTTAGTACACCCATGTATGAATCACAGAAGACTGATATGGTGTGTAGGAATTATGAAATAAAGGTAGGAGATAGGATCATATTAGCATATCTAATCTGGTTAAGCATGTATAGCTTTGATGTAATTTTGGGTATGGATTGGCTAACCACCAACCGTGTAAGTTTAGACTGCTACTCTAAGATTGTAACCTTCTCTTTACCTAGTAAGTTTGATGTATGCTTTGTAGTTAAGGAATAAATTTTATGATTTTGTCTATTGATGAAAAATTTTGGTGAACGTATTAATGTGAAGGCTATGTTGCATTCATCCTCGATACTAGTCGGGAATGTCTAAGTATTCAGGACATACCAATGGTATGCGAGTTCCCGGATGTATTTTCCTGGTGAACTACCGGGACTACTTCAGGAGAAAGAATTGGAGTTCACTATAGATTTGGCTCCAGATGTGCAGCCTAACTCGAAGTCTCCCTACCGAATGGACCTTGTAGATCTTAAAAAAAAAAAGGTTGCAAGAACTGTTAGATAGAGGAAGTTCAAAAACTCAAAGGAGATAATGGGAAAGATAAAGAAAATGGGTGTAAGTAGGATTTCCCAAACAGAGGTTACATGTTAATGGGAAAGATCTAAACTATTATGAAAATTCAGAGTTTCAGATATAAGGAAACTTTAGAGTATGGATTACGTATTGAATCTAAGGATTGTAATTTCTATATTCTTATGTTTTGAATGTGATACTTAATTGGAATAAGGAAAGGATTTTGCTATAGTTGATGTACGAAATGAGACAAGCATTGAGATGGGATAAATCTTGAACATACGAGTCATATTGGAATAAGAGACGTATGTAAGGTATGAATATCTCTGGTATGTGAAGTGATTGGGATCAAGGGATATAAATTAAGAATATGTTCTCATTAAGGATAAATGTGAAAGTGTGATAAGTTTGGTGTCTCAAACGATGATGTCCTACGGCAAAGGATCTTAAAGGAGTTTCATTGTTCTCGGTACACCATGCACCCGGGAAGCACTAAGATGTACCATGATTTACGAAGGGTGTATTGGTTGGTCGGTATGAAAAGAGATGTAGCTGAGTTGTGGCCAAGTATTTGATTTGCCAACAGATTAAGATCAAACACCAAAGACCAGCGGGGTTACATAAGATTTTTCCAGTGCCTACTTGGAAATGAGTGCACATTACTATGGATTTCATAATGGGATTATCAAGGACTCGAAAGGGGCATGATACAATCTGGGTAATTGTAGACAGATGGACCCGAATGAATTTGGAGGACCAAATTCTTTTAAGGTGGGGAGAATATAAACCCCACAAATTTCCTACTGATAATTCTATATTTTTAGAATTATTTGTGCTTAATTTCCTAATTAATTATTTAAATCCCTAATTTATTCTGTTAATTATTCCCTTTATTTAATTAAAATTTTCGTGTTTGCAAATAAATTAAATTCGGATGAATTTTGAATATTTCGGTAGAAAATGAACCGGAATTAGGCTAAAATCGAGATTGGACCACGCGGACAACACGAGCCTAGCACATCCAATTGGACAAAAAGACAGATGACATGGAAATATTATTTTTCAAGGAGCCAATGGTGTGAAGACAAGTGGCCAAACAATGTCAACTCATCTAGGATGGAAATATTACAATTGTACCCCTAAGTGTGTGTATAAATAGAAAAAGATGTCAATTGAAAAAAGGGGTAGCTTTTAGCTTTTAGTTTTTTTTAGGTTAAACATTTATTTTAGCTTTTATTTTCCTTAGGTTTTCTTTTATGTTTTTCGGTTGGTGACAGCAGCCACCATTGTCTATTTTCTTCTAGGATTTATTCAGTTTCCATTCATTGTTATTTTACTGTTTAAGTTTTAATTTAAAGTATTATTTTTATTTTGTTCTCTCGGTTTCCTTCCTAGTTTCGGTTCTGTTATTTTTTTTTTTTACATTCTTCACTGTGTTTTCGGGTAGAGTCAGGGGCGTTACTGGTGACAGCAGTTAAACATCCCTTTGGTTGCCTTAGGTTCTTCCTATTTCGGTTTCCTTTGTTTGTTTTTCATTTTTGTCCACATCATGAGCAAAGTGGAGTCACGACTGGAGAAGGATTTGAAGCTACCCGAGGAGGATGATCGGAAGTTTCCCGTTTTCAGTTTTTAAGCTCACGGACAATGTGATAATGATGTTGCTGTTCATTTTCTTTCGGGTTATACTCATTTACTGCTTGTGTCCTTGTTTTATTCTTTCCTTATTCCATTATGCATTTGCATGATTTTTCCTTATTCGGTGCTTTATTGTAGTTAGAGTATGATATTCATGTTTTCTGCATTTAGTTATGGTTCCTGCATATAGTGTAAGACCCGAATTTAATTAAAATACGGAAATTAAATAAGAAAAGATAGGGGACGTATGAAGGAAGTCGGGTTAAATTAATCTCGAACACGCGTAAGGGTAAAATGGTCAAAAGACCGAAAGCCGGTATAATTTCGATAAAGAAATTTAATTAAAAATATGGACTTAAGAAATCTTGGTCAATAAAAGTGAAATAAATTTAATTCGGATTAAATTGATCAAGATATTAGTTTATTGGAATTAATCGAGATTTTTAGTTCGGAAGAATAATCCCGAAAATAATCGAAAAATATGCCGAAAAGTCACCCGGGACAACATCCCGAAAATACGGGGAAATTATACCCGAAAAAGAGGTTAAAATATAATAAATAAATTAAATAAAATTAAATTAATTAAATTAGAATAAAATTATAATTTTAAGGATATTTTAAGGGATATTTGGGTATTTTTAATATATTTTAATGAATAAAATAAATTGTTAAATAATAATGATAATTCAAAAAAAAAAAAATTCAGAAATCTGTAAAACGTCGGGGAGAGAGAAGAAGAAACGGAAACCGAAAAGGGGAGACGCGCGTGGCCAACCGACCACCGGCCACCGGGCATCGACGGCCTCCGACGACGGGCCCAACAGCAAGAGGAGAGGCCGGCGAAGCCATCGGCACCGGTGACGCGCGCCGACGATGGCTGTATCCGGCGAACGGAGGACGAGAAGGTCGCGGGGAAAACGTTGTCGGTTCCGACGATCCACGGCAGCTGGAGGCGAACGGCGGGTACCGGCGTGACCGGGAGGAGGAGCCGGTCCTTTTGAGACCAGTACCGGCTGGCGAAATCGCCGAAATCCACCGGATCGAGAGGTGGCAGCCGCGAGAGAAGAGATGGCCACCGGCGACGAACGGCGGCGATCCAGGCGAAACCGAGGCCAGATTCCGAAAGCCCAGGCGACGGTGATCATTTCTGCACCGGTCTCATGCGACGAAACGACGGGAATCACCGGCGACGGCCAAGAGGAGAAATGGGTCCGACGGCGAGAGGGAGAACAGCCGGACCGGCGGCGTTCCGGCGAGCTTGACCCAAACCGAGGCCAGATTCGTGATGCGAACGACCCAGCGGAGCGATTGGCGGTGGAAGCCGGCGGAGAACCTGCCGAAAAAGGGGTGAACCGGCGGTGAACCGGTCGAACCGGAGAAAACCGGTGGTCTGAACCGGTCCGAACCGGACTGAACCGGTTCAGCCAAAAAGAGGAGAAAAAGGGGAGAAAAGGGAAAAGGAAAAAAGAAAAAAAAATTGAGAAAAATTTTGGTGATGCAATCGAGCTTCGGGTAAGTCGATAAGCGGTCAAATTGACCGATTTAAATTTTGAAATATTTTATTTAATTAAATTTCGACCGAAAAGTTTACCCGAAAATATAATTAATTGTGTAGCTCGATGATTGGCATCCACCGAAGGCTCGAGACAGCCTCGATTTGCGGATTAGCATGGAATCTCGGGTAAGTGACCCCTATTTACGACAATTACCTCGTTATGCGTGATATTGATTTAATTTACGCATAAATTGAATTAAATTATGGAAATTTAGATTAATTGTCGTAAATATTAAATTTAGCTATTCGAGAATTAGTACGAGGCCCGATAAATTATTGGTGGGCCCAATGAGCCCAATAGGCCTCGATAAAGTGAAAATTAAGTGGAAAACGGGCTTAAGGCCGATTAAGGCCCATTTAGGTGCAATCGGGCCCAATAAGAGTAAATGGGCCCAACGATTTAAATTAAGCCCAGAAAGTATTAAATATGATTAAATTGCATAATATCTGACCTGAGGAAAATTAATACGCAGTTCCGGGCATTTGATTGGGAGCATAACAGACTGCGCGACGTGACATCAATGGAAAAGGTCAGACTCGACGAGAATCGAGGTAAGGGAATTCTGCGGACTGCTAGAGGTAACAGTACGCAATTTGAATTCATTGCAGTCTTTTTTAAAATTTATCTGGAGGGTCTAGAGGTCAATTAACAATTTTAGTGCCCGAATGAGCAAAATTACTAAAATACCCTTGTTAAGGGTAAAATCTAAAAATTTAGGAAAAATTGGGAGGAGCAAGAACAAGAGGTTCCTGCTCATTCTGGAGGTATTTTAACACATGCATGAGTAGGCTGGCTCACTTTTAAAGATAAATGCATAGCATTGCATATCTTGAACGATGTGTTTTCTGTGAAAATTATTTGGAGATAACCGAGCCGCCTACGTGTTTTTATTTACATGTGACGTGCTAGAGCTCAGCTCGCACGATGTTTGACTTGTGTGATGCATACATTAGTGCTGGAGCGAGAGCTCGCACTAGAGTTTTACATGCATAGGTGCTAGAGTATAACTCGCACCAGATTTCACATGCTTTTTCGTGACATGGTGCTAGAGTCTAACTCGCATCAGATTTTACATGATTTTCATGACACGGTGCTGGAGTCTAACTCGCACCATATTTTTATATATACGATTTTCATGACAGAGTGCTTGAGCTTAGCTCGCACTAGTTTTATTTGAATTACTGATAGTGTTAGAGCACCGCTCGCACTACTTTTCAGAGATCATACGATAAGTCGTGCTTGGAGCATCGGGTAGACTGTGTGTCACCGATTTAATAGGCTCGCACGTGCGTTTTGAGACATGGCATGAGTATAGAGATATTATATGGGTCCACGGAGTACGATGTACCGTGCAAGTAGCATGGAGTACGATGTACCGTGTGGTATCTTTGTGATACGTTGGACTTGTGGCGTTGTTGGACCACCCGTTGTTAGACCACCAGCGTTGTCGATGGGCCCAAGAGGGGTTGCCATGGCCGTTGGCAGGGGTTGGCCGGGCAGGGGTTGGCCGTCACGATATGATGCATCAGCATCTTCGGATGCATGGAAATCGGATAAGACCGACGAGATGGAGTGACCCACCTCTCGGGCGATTCCCGATCATGGTGAGAACCCGCACACTAGGATCCGTGTAGCTGAGGAACTCCCGAGGACAGATATGGCCATAGTCCTGGTTATTGCCGTTATACAATTACTGCCTCGTCTCGCATGTCGACGATTTCGATGATTTAAACTGGGTTTTAAAACTAAATTGCATGATGGTATTTCCATGCTTTTCAACCCATGTGTGAAATGTAAACCGTTTTCATGGTTTTGTGTGAGTCAGGATCACCCGAAGGAGGGGTCGAGTCCTGACTTTACTGTGAAATTTTTAAATAAGAAAGAAATGATTTGAATATACTTGCATGTTGAATTTTCCGTGCAATTGCGTTTTACATAACATCATAACGCATATCATTTGTTTTTAAAATGTGTGGAGAAAGGGTGGTTTATGCATGGCACTACGTTCATGTAGGTAGTATGGTTACCTACTTGTTCGTAGGATTGCCTTACTGAGCTTGATGTGCTCACCCCTTTCATTTTCTCCCACAGATGATCTCCAGTTGAAGTTGCGACGACTCAGTACTGCATTCCGGATATCCACTGCTGCCCATCAACATAAGGTATATATACTTGTACATATTGTATCTACATAAGCATAGCACAGTAACATGTTAGTAAGTAACTTTAGGGGATGTATAAATAGTATAAACAATTATAAATGACTGAAGAAGAAATAAGTATTAGGGTAGGTGTATGGTGGGACTGGCATTGACGCACAGCCCAATTATTTTGGAGTGTTGGTCACGATTCGAGGATAGGTAAGAATATAATATAAGAAAATAAATAAACAAAAACGCGAAAAATTAACTCTTATTTTTGGGTAGTTTGGGTCGTGACATATAAAGGTGGTATCAGAGCATAATGGTCTGATGTGTGTCAGTGTCAGTAATTAGGAAATTACATCCCCGTGTTACTGTGCTTAGTTAGATACAATAGTGTATATCGAGATGGGCTTGACCAAGAAATGGTTGAGAATGCAGGAATGCTTAATATGAGTCGCGTTAGATGATATAGTGCACGAGGCAGAGGTCGTGGAGGTAGACCTGAGTCTGCTAGTCGTGCTGAGTTGACTTATGAGAACCAGAATGAAATTGAAAATGGAGGCTAATGTCAAGCATGCCTCTCAGAGTCCGACAGAGAGATCGGACAATATTGAGACACGCTTCGCGATGTTGGAGCGGAGTGTGGAGATTACTTGAGGAGCAAATTGCTCAGATTATGAATAAGATCAGAGGGCGCAGCGGAGCATTGGTGGAAATCCGCTCGACCCATCTTAAGTGTTAAACATCCAGAGCTAAGATGAGAGATGTTTATGGATGTATTCCGGTGACAGGATATCCCGGACATGATTTAAAGGAAATTTCGGATTAAAGTCAATACTCTGACCCAGAGGATTTGATTTATTGACGAGTATGGAGACTCGGTTATATTTTGGGTAGATATTACCTCGACACTATGAACAAGTGACAGTCGAGATGTCTAAAAGTTTATGAAAATGGCTCAACTTTTCAATTAGAGTCTGATTGGCCCGTGAAATATTACCTATACCGAGGCAGTGCGCAGATTTACAGTTGGGTAAATAAGAATACAAATTGCACACCTCTGAGATTGGGAAAGGTAATGAGGGCTGAAATAGAGACAGAAAAGAGAATCGAGAAATGACAGAGATGTCAAAATGAAAAAAAATGGAAATTGGTAAAAGGTTAAATTTGACGAGTTATGGGCTAAGATAATTGGTAAGGCCTCAGTGCATCTAATTTTGGCACTCATGAGGGCACTGTGATTGGAGGATCCCGACCTACTACGAAGCACTGTAAGCAGTGTGAGATGTGTGGTGGATACCACAGAAGGAGGGTCTATACCTACACTGTATTGATGAAAATGGCCGTTAAGTGTGGTAAGACGGACCATTAATTTTTGATTGCTCAGAGTTGAGCGAGATTACCTCACAGGAAAGTAAAGAGGCAGAGAAAATTTCGTTGGTATAGCTGCAACGAAAAGGGAGGACATAGCCGTAAAGAAAAAGGAAAGTAGACTGTTGGACGAAGGCGAGAGGATGTCTTGGACCAGGACACTATTGATGTTTCATGGATGTGGTGTGAGATACCACACTTGTTATGAATAACGAAGTACATATGTTCATTAATCCTGGTGCCACATATTTATTTATACCGTCTTCATTCCCCCATAAGTGAGTGAAAGGCATGAATGCCTACATCATTAGATATAATACTGATAAATGAGTACCCCAATAGAGGAGGATTAATTAACGGAATATAAATATAGAGATTTTAAGGTGATAAAAAGGGGTGCAACAGTTGAAATTACAGGAGTAAAGGATTGTACTCACGGAATGAATAATGACAAGAGTTTCGTCATGATTGATATACGAAGGAGATAATCTTGAAGATAAGATAGATCCTAAATACAAGATGTATTGGAGTAAGATATATATGCTAGATAAGGAATACCCTTAAGATATGAAGTAATTGAGATTAAGTAATTAGTAGCGAATATAAATTATAACCAAGGATAGAGATGGGTATAACCATAACCAGTAGTTGTGGTTAAGTCTGAAGGCAAATAAAGGTATTTCAAAATACCTCCCCGCCTGAAGACTTGACAGCGTCTAGATAGATATATATATATAACCGATAACGTGAAATCAATCATCGTAATAAATACCTTTAGCATTAGGATACCGTTACTAAAGACGATAAGAACATTAAAATTCGACAAATCATGAAGGTTAACATTGTAAAATTTAATAAGAGCCGTTAAGATGAGAAAAGGAAGTGACGCAGGTTAGTACCTGAAAACGTAAGCGGTTGAGAAGGATTTTATACGCTTATGATTAAATAAGTCAAGGATTGGACCGATGTGTAAATCATCATTATCGATGATATGTTGGGTGTAGTTAAAGTCTAGGACGATTTATAAGCAACAGTTGGAAGATGGCTTTTACAGATGGATTGTTGTGAGTTCTCAATATGGACTACTTGGTTGACACGTTTAACTAAGAAATGTGGTCTTGGAAGGAGATGATAAATAAGATGATGGATGCGACGTGAATTTCGGTGTAGTGAAGTATGAACTGACCACCGCGATTAATTTCACCATGCCCAACAGCTCAAGAGGTTCTCAGTGAGCATGGATACCTCAAAGTTACGATGGAGCTGTGCATTGATGTATAATGGGAAGATAGTCAATTTTGGAGTTGGACAACTCCTTGTAATGAAATAAACTATCTGACCCATGATTTAAAGTTGGCAACAGTATTTGTACCGAGGATATGGTACTATTATATACACGATGAGAAATTACGGATATGCACTGGTCATAAAGTCCCAAGTATCTGTTTTTACAGAAAGAGACGAATATGAGAATACATAATGGGATAGAGCTTCTGAGGGATTTGATCGTGAAAATTGTACCACCCAGGAAAGGCTGATGCTTTGAGTAGAAAGAGCCTCGGGATGGTACTACACATGATGGTCAGGGAGCGTGAGCTGCTAGATGCAGTTGTGAGCCTCAGTATAGATGTGATCCCTTCTGATGAAGACAGTGATTGTGTGACAGCTAGCCTGATGATTAGAACCGGATGAGAGTGCCCGAATTTGCCAGGCTTAGCGTGATGATCGGCAGGATGTCGATGGTGTGGGTCAGATTCAGAAGGGTACAGTGACAGAGATCACAGAGAGTGTGATAATGATTTACAGAGAGGTTCTGAGACAGTATAAGTGCTCCCTAGGACCACAGTTGATGAGTTATTGATATTGACAGAAGCTCACTCTTCGGGATATACAGTGCATACGGAAAGTAATGAATATAAATATATTAAAATCTCAAAAAAGGGTATTGGTGGTCAGATGTAAAAAGAGATATTGGAGAGGTTGTGAAAAGTGCCTAGTGTGTCAGCAGAGTAAGGTAGAGTATTAAAAGTCTGCAGAGTTATTGCAGCACCTACCTATATTGACACGGCACGAAAAACGAGAACAAGCCTCCATGAATTTTATAATGGGTTACAGAGAACCCAGGTGAATTATGAGGCTATTGGGATGATAGCCGATAGAATAACTAAGTCTACCCACTTTCTGGTTATGAACTCCCCAGATACTCAGAGTGTGTATGAGGATTTATGTATAAGGAAGATTGTGGAACATTAAGTAGCGTTCCAGTGAGCATGGTATCATATAGGGATTCCCGCTTCACTTCCTACCTCTGAGGATATTGTTAGGAAGCTATGGGAACCCGACTGAGTATTAAGCACAGCTTTCATCCTCAGACAGATGGTCAGTCAGAGAGGACTGTACAAGCTCTGGAGGATCCGATGAAAGCGTGTGCCATTGATTTTATAAGCTCCTGGAATGATCAGTTGATTTCTAATTGAAGTCGTCAATAGTGACAGTTGTCACTTGAGTATCGGGATAACAAGATATGAGGCAGTGTATGGTTGTAGGGGTTATTCCCTAAATTGGATAAGAAAGAGTGGGCGACAGATAAAATTATTTACGACTCTGGATAATAAGTCTCTGAGGATGTTTAGTGAAGGATGAGAGATTAAGAACACCTCAGAGCAGATAGACAAGTATTGGAATTCACCCTTGGTGAATTAGTATGATTGAAATAATTCTTGTCCTAAGAGAATAAGGACATAGCGAACTTTTGGAAGAAGGTAAATTGAGTTTCGCTGGATTGAATTTTTGAGAGATTGGACAAGTGGGAGATAAGACCTGTAGGTTGGCGTTATCACTTGAATTAACAGGCACCCACAATGTGTCCCACTTTTGATGCTTCAGCAATACTATCCAGATCCAGCAGAGGTGACAGGATATGAACTCCAAAAGTTCAATTTAAGGAAAATACAAGTATATTGAAGAAGTTGATTCGGGCATTAAACAGGAAAGAGAAAGTATTGAGGTTTAAGATAATCTCCCTAATTAAAGTCCTTTGGTAGTAATACACTTCGGAGAAGGTCACATAAGAATTTAAGAGTATGATACGATCGATGTACCCGGAGTTGTATATGGACTCATATGAATTGGTTCTAATTTGGAGGACCAAATTCCTTAAGTGGGGGAGAGTTGTAAGACCCGAATTTAATTAAAATACGGAAATTAAATAAGAAAAGATAGGGGACGTATGAAGGAAGTCGGGTTAAATTAATCCCGAACACGCGTAAGGGTAAAATGGTCAAAAGATCGAAAGTCGGTATAATTTCGATAAAGAAATTTAATTAAAAATATGGACTTAAGAAATCTTGGTCAATAAAAGTGAAATAAATTTAATTCGGATTAAATTGATCAAGATATTAGTTTATTGGAATTAATCGAGATTTTTAGTTCGGAAGAATAATCCCGAAAATAATCGAAAAATATGCCGAAAAGTCACCAGGGACAACATCCCGAAAATACGGGGAAATTATACCCGAAAAAGAGGTTAAAATATAATAAATAAATTAAATAAAATTAAATTAATTAAATTAGAATAAAATTATAATTTTAAGGATATTTTAAGGGATATTTGGGTATTTTTAATATATTTTAATGAATAAAATAAATTGTTAAATAATAATGATAATTCAAAAAAAAAAAATTCAGAAATCTGTAAAACGTCGGGGAGAGAGAAGAAGAAACGGAAACCGAAAAGGGGAGACGCGCGTGGCCAACCGACCACCGGCCACCGGGCACCGACGGCCTCCGACGACGGGCCCAACAGCAAGAGGAGAGGCCGGCGAAGCCATCGGCACCGGTGACGCGCGCCGACGATGGCTGTATCCGGCGAACGGAGGACGAGAAGGTCGCGGGGAAAACGTTGTCGGTTCCGGCGATCCACGGCAGCTGGAGGCGAACGGCGGGTACCGGCGTGACCGGGAGGAGGAGCCGATCCTTTTGAGACCAGTACCGGCCGGCGAAATGGCCGAAATCCGCCGGATCGAGAGGTGGCAGCCGCGAGAGAAGAGATGGCCACCGGCGGCGAACGGTGGCGATCCAGCCCAGGCGACGGTGATCATTTCTGCACCGGTCTCATGCGACGAAACGGCGGGAATCGCCGGCGATGGCCAAGAGGAGAAATGGGTCCGACGGCGAGAGGGAGAACAGCCGGACCGGCGGCGTTCCGGCGAGCTTGACCCAAATCGAGGCCAGATTCGTGATGCGGACGACCCAGCGGAGCGATTGGCGGTGGAAGCCGGTGGAGAACCGACCGAAAAAGGGGTGAACCGGCGGTGAACCGGTCAAACCGAAGAAAATCGGCGGTCTGAACCGGTCCGAACCGGACTGAACCGGTTCAGCCAAAAAGAGGAGAAAAAGGGGAGAAAAGGGAAAAGGAAAAAAGAAAAAAAAATTGAGAAAAATTCCGGTGATGCAATCGAGCTTCGGGTAAGTCGATAAGCGGTCAAATTGACCGATTTAAATTTCGAAATATTTTATTTAATTAAATTTCGACCGAAAAGTTTACCCGAAAATATAATTAATTGTGTAGCTCGATGATTGGCATCCACCGAAGGCTCGAGACAGCCTCGATTTGCGGATTAGCATGGAATCTCGGGTAAGTGACCCCTATTTACGACAATTACCTCGTTATGCGTGATATTGATTTAATTTACGCATAAATTGAATTAAATTATGGAAATTTAGATTAATTGTCGTAAATATTAAATTTAGCTATTCGAGAATTAGTACTGTTGAGTTAATGTATTTTGAAATGACAAAACAAGTTAATACAATAATGTTAAGATGGCATACAAACATGTTTAGAAGATATCAGGACCAGAACTTAGAGTTCTGCTGATGAGAGATCGATCTGAGGTGTGAGAGATCGATCTCCTGGGTTTATACTTGATGAGAGATCGATCTCATGATGGAAGAGATCGATCTGGCAAGCCTTAAAACGGTGTAAAGGGTTTAAGGTAAAAAGAGATCGATCTTCCAGGGTTAAGAGATCGATCTCCTCTAAGTCAGAGAACTTAGGAGATCGATCTGGTAAGGAAGAGATCGATCTGCTCAAAGTCAGAGAGCTTAAGAGATCGATCTGGTGTATTGAGAGATCGATCTTTCCTCAAACAGAGAGGATAGGAGATCGATCTGGATATTCGACAGATCGATCTGCCTTCTCATACTCTAACTGAGAGATCGATCTGGTAACCTATGAGATCGATCTCCCTGTGTGTTTATGCTTTGATCTTGCAGGATTCAAAAACTAAGAGATCGATCTGGCCAAGATAAGAGATCGATCTGTCTGACCACTGGAGGTTCCCAACGGCTATTTTCTTCAAATCTCAACGGGAAAAACTGTATTTAATGCTCTAACTACCCATCCTTCAGTATATAACCAAGCATTGAAGACAAAGAGAATAGAGAGACTATCACTGAACATTCCAAACATTCTCAAGCTTTAATTCTTTCATTCCTTGTATCCCTATTGCTCATTAATTGAGATTTATTGTACAAGCTTAAGTACCACAAGCTTTGTTAGTCCTACCCACTGAAAAGCCTTATTCTGTATTCATCCACACCTTAAAAGAAAAGAGGATTGTTCCTCAGTGAGTGTTATTGTAAAAGGGTGAATACATTTTCTGTATTGCTAAGGGTAGAGAGGTTATTCCTTAACCTGTAAAAGGAACTTTGTAAACTCTATTGAAAGAGAGAAAGAAACCACTTGACAAGAAGGTCAAGGAGAGAGGACGTAGGCAAGAGTTGGCCGAACCTCTATAAGTCGCTGTGTTTGTTTCTCTTTCCCTCTCTTTGCATTAAATTGTTATATTGCACTGTTTTATTCATTATCATTTGTGTTTAAATTGCGATTAATTTAAAATCTGCCATAATTGTTAGAAAACCGATTCACCCCCCTCTCGGTAGAGCCAACAATTGGTATCAGAGCTAGGACTCTTTAATCACGTAGGAACAACTTCCTAAGAGTTAGAAAACGATCAAATGGCTCTTAACAATGTTGCAACTAGTTTGATAGGAGAGGGGCACTCCACGGTTAGACCTCCCATGTTCAATGGTGAACATTATTCATATTGGAGGACTAGGATGATGCTATTTATTCAAGCAAACGATTATGAAGTATGGAGAATTATAGTTAAGGGACCTCAAATCCCTACGAAGAAAATAGAGGGAAGAGATATTCCCAAAGAAGAAGATGAATGGGATTCTAATGACATTAAATGTGCACAGCTAAATGCTAAAGCTATGCACACATTATTTTATGCTTTAGGTCCTAATGAATATAATAGAGTCTCCGGGTGTGATAATGCCAAGCAAATATGGGATAAATTGGCAATAACTCATGAGGGTACAACCCAAGTGAAGGAGACAAAAGTAGGTATGCTCACACATGATTATGAGCTCTTTAGGATGAAGGAAGAAGAATCCATTAGTGATATGTTCACTAGGTTTACCGATATAATTAATGGATTAAAATCTTTAGGAAAAATATATTCTAATATTGAAATGGAAAGAAAATTTTAAATAGCTTACCTAAATCATGGGAAGCTAAAGTGACAGCAATAGAGGAATCTAAGGATCCACACACATTGTCCTTAGATGAATTAATAGGTTCTTTGCTAACTTATGAGATGAAGCTTAAAAGAAATGAAGAGCCACCCAAGAAAGTGGGTGTTGCTCTAAAATCCACTGCTGAAAAGGAAATTAAAAATGAGAGTGGCAGTGAGGAGGATATTGAGATGGCAATGTTTGCCAAAAGATTTAATAAATTCATGAGGATGAGAACTAGTAATAGCAATAGGAGAAACAATAGGAGAGAACAAGAGGAAGTAGGTAGAAAAGACTCTATTGTGTGTTATGAATGTAAAAAACCTGGACACATAAAATTTAACTGCCCTCTCCTCAAAAGATCCAATGATAGGTTTCAAAAAAAGAAGGCGATGGTAGCAACATGGAGTGACAGTGACTGCTCCGATGATGAATCAAATGAGGACATTGCCAACCTATGCTTCATGGCAATTGATGAGGATGAAAAGGTAACATCTAATATCAATGAATACTCTTTTGATGAACTGCAAGATGCATTTGATGATTTAGCATTAGAGTATGAATCTATGAGCATGAAGTATAAAAAGTTAATATCTAAATTAAAAAGGGAAAATGAGATAATGCTACAAGATAAATTGAAATGTGAGAAGAAACTAGAGATTGCAAATCTAGAAATTTGTGACCTTAAGGAGAAAAATAGCAATTTACATAACTCCTTTAATAGGTTTCACATGGGGCAACAAAAGCTAGATAGCATGTTAGAAACCCAAAGGGCATTTTTTGACAAAAATGGCTTAGGGTATAATGCACAAAGTAGGGAAACCCATCTTAAGAGTTTTATTGCTAGGAAGAGCATGAATAAACCTGCAATTACTTGTTCATATTGTAATAAGAAGGGACATAAGTCACATTATTGCACTATAAAGATGAGGAATCTTAAAGGAAAAATTGTAAAAAGGATATGGATTCCAAAAGAGGTAATTCATTCCAAGGACTGCAATGCATTAGCAAAATGGATCCCAATGGGATCAAGAATTTCATTTACTAACCTCCAAGGACCCAAGAGAATTTGGGTACCTAAGACTTGAGTGTGTTTATTTTTTTGTTATAGGTGATTGAGCATAGCCACAAAGCTAAAACAAAAGAAGCTTGGTACTTAGATAGTGGATGCTCAAGGCACATGACGGGTGATAAAAGCCATTTCAATTCCTTCAAATCGAAAATTAGTGGAGAAGTCACTTTTGGGGACAACTCCAAAGGCCAAGTGGAAGGGAGTGGCTCAATAGGTAATGATCATTTCTCTTTAGAAAAAGTATTACTTGTTAGGGGTCTAAAGCATAACTTGCTAAGCATTAGTCAACTTTGTGACAAAGGTTACAAAGTAATTTTTGATTGCATGAAATGTAATGTTATAGATCCTAAGTCAAATAAAATTCTTCTTCTAGGTCATAGGCAAGGTAACATATATATAGTCTACCTTAATGAACTCAAAAACGAAAACATATGCTTAATGGTAGATAACAAAAAGGAATCTTGGTTATGGCATAGGAGACTAGGTCATGCTAGCATGCATGTGCTATCCAAATTAGCAAGAAAGGATCTAGTCATAGGCTTACCCAAACTACCCTTTAATCATGAAGAAATATGTGAAGCTTGTGTTAAAGGAAAACACAAGAGAACAACTTTTAAGCTTAAGAATAGTGTATCCACCACTAGGCCTCTTCAATTACTGCATTTAGACTTATTTGGACCAACTAGAACCACTAGCCTAGGTGGAAAACACTATGGTTTTGTAATAGTTGATGATTACACTAGGTACACTTGGGTGTTCTTTTTGAGAGTAAAAAATGAAGCCTTAGAAAAATTCATAACTTACTCAAAGGTGACTCAAAATGAAAAAGGATATACAATAACAAGCATTAGAAGTGATCATGGCAAATAATTTGAAAATATAGGATTTGATGAGTATTGCAATGATCAAGGAATTAGCCATAATTTTTCAGCCCCTAGGACACCGCAACAAAATGGTGTAGTTGAGAGAAGAAATAGAACTTTGGAAGAGATGGCTAGGACCATGTTATGTGAAAATAACTTGCCAAAGTACTTTTGGGCTGAAGCTATAAACACATCATGTTATATAATTAATAGAGCTATGATAAGACCCATGCTAAAGAAAACTCCTTATGAGCTCTACAAAGGTAAGAAGCCTAATATTAGTTACTTCCATCCTTTTGGCTGCAAATGTTTTGTTCTAAATAATGGAAAAGATAATTTAGGAAAATTTGATGCCAAAAGTGATGAGGGAATATTTCTAGGATATTCATTGAATTCAAAGGCTTATAGAATTTATAACAAAAGAACATTAATGGTTGAAGAATCTATTCATGTTGTATTTGATGAATCAAATAATATATCTAAAGATTTAACCAACAATGATGAAAATGTTGAGATATTTGATGAAGGCTTAGAAGATGACTTTCTAGAAAAGCTTGATTTGAATAAAGAAGATGAAGAAGAAATAGAAGTTTTAGAAAGAGAACCTAGAGCACCAAGAGAGTTAGGATATGTAAAAGATTGTGAAATAGTAGGAGATCCAACTCTTGGAGTTAGAACTAGGTCATCCTTAAGGAATATGTGTCAATATATAGCCTTTGTATCTCAAATAGAGCCTAGGAATGTCAATGAAGCCTTAGAGGATAATAATTGGTTCCTAGCAATGCAAGAAGAGTTAAATCAATTTGAGAGAAGCAAAGTATGGAAACTAGTTCCAAGGCCTAGTGATCACTCTATAATTGGAACTAAATGGATATTCAAGAACAAAATGGATGAAAATAGTGTGATCATAAGGAATAAGGCTAGGCTAGTTGCTCAAGGCTATAGACAAGAGGAAGGCATAGACTATGATGAAACATATGCACCGGTAGCTAGATTAGAGGCAATAAGAATGTTACTTGCCTTTGCATGTTATAAAGATTTCAAGTTATATCAAATGGATGTAAAGAGTGCATTCTTGAATGGTTTCATTAATGAAGAAGTCTATGTAGAGCAACCTCCCGGATTTGAAAATCATGAATTTCCTGAACATGTTTTCAAATTGTCTAAGGCACTTTATGGGTTAAAACAAGCTCCTAGAGCTTGGTATGAAAGGTTGTCAAAGTTCTTAATAGAAAAAGGATTCTCAAGAGGAAAGGTAGACACCACATTATTCATCAAAAATAAAAATAAGGACTTACTAGTTGTACAAGTATATGTAGATGATATAATTTTTGGTTCAACTAATGAGTCTTTATGTCAAGAGTTTGCTAAGATCATGCAAGGAGAATTTGAGATGAGCATGATGGGAGAACTCACATTCTTCTTGGGACTTCAAGTGAAGCAAACAAAGGATGGAACATTCATCAATCAAGCAAAGTACACCAAGGACTTGCTCAAGAGATTTGGGATGGACAATTGCAAACCTCAAACCACTCCAATGGGCACCAACATCAAGCTTGACAAAGATGAAAGTGGTAAGTGTGTAGACACTAAATTCTATAGGTCTATGATTGGTTCTTTGCTTTATTTAACTGCTAGTAGACCAGATATATTGTTTAGTGTGTGCCTTTGTGCTAGATTTCAATCATCCCCTAGGGAATCACATCTATTGGCAACTAAGAGAATCTTTAGATACCTCAAAGATACTCCCTCACTAGGACTTTGGTATCCCAAAGACTCCACTTTTGCCCTTCATGCATTTTCAGATGCTGATTTTGGAGGATGCAAAATAGATAGGAAAAGTACTTCAGGTACTTGCCAATTCTTAGGAAATAGGTTAATTTCTTGGTTCTCCAAGAAGCAAAACAGTGTAGCTCAGTCCACAACTGAAGCTGAGTATATAGCAGCTGGTAGTTGTAGTACTCAAGTGTTGTGGATTAAACAACAAATGAGAGATTATGGTATTGACATGAAGCAAGTCTCAATTAAATGTGATAATACCAGTGCCATTAATCTGTCTAAGAATCCTATTCAACACTCCAGAACCAAGCACATAGAAATTAGACATCACTTCCTTAGAGACCATGTACAAAAAGGGGATATAATCTTAGAGTATATTAATACTACACATCAAATAGCTGATATATTCACCAAACCCCTTGATAGAGATAGGTTCTGTATCCTTAGAGGTGAATTAGGACTCATGAATATGCCTTAGGACTTTCATGTTGTAAAAATCTCGATTTCAAGTTGATTTTTAAAGAGTTTTTGCAAAAATTTTCTGGCAAAGAGGATGAGAGATCGATCTCCTTGTGATATAGATCGATCTCCATGCTTCTATCAAGCCTAAATTGTCAAGGTTAATCTAAGAAGATCGATCTTCTAACCATAAGATCGATCTCCTTACGTCTCTGTCTAAAGGCAGATCGATCTGTCCACACGACAGATCGATCTCATCAAGCTTCCGCATTCTACAGATCGATCTGTGCCTGTACCAGATCGATCTCCTTAAGCCTCTGTTTGCGACCAGATCGATCTGTCCCTACGATAGATCGATCTCTCTTCGCTTCTGGAAGTACCAGATCGATCTGTTGCCTCGACAGATCGATCTCCTGTGTCCTGCAGTATAAATATATCGCAAAAAATCCCCAATTCTCACAAAACCTAACTTTCAAATTCTCCAATTCCCTCGCATCCTCTTCTTCAATTCCTCCTCAGATCGATCCTCGTACGGTCTTCCTTGCGTCTCGGTGTCAAATTCCGGTATAGTAACCTACATTTCTCACTAATTTCTCAAAAATTTTCTCTGATTTGCGTTGCTTTTCATTCTAGGGCAAACCTAGGTCCTGTTTCATTGCTTTTCTCACTGTTGAATCTGTTTAGCGCAACTCTATAGTTTAGAATCATGCCTAGGAAGTCAGTAGCAAACAAACCCCCTAGAACCACAGGAGAGGCAGGTTCCTCATCACAACCTATTCCTCCACCTCCTGTCGCTTCCTTCAATCGGTGCTTTAAAACACCAGCAAAAAGAAAGCGGTATGAGGAATATTTTTCAACAATGCCAATCAAGCATTGGCGCACCATTGATTTTTCCTTCCTCAATCACATAGACTTTCCATACCTGTCAAAATTTGAGGAATTTGGTTGGGCGAAATTCTTGAAAATCAACACTCCTGTCCCTCCAAATCTCGTTCGTGCATTCTTTTCAAATGCCGAACTCGTTTATGACCCCGATGACACCTGCAAAATCCTTGCTTTCAAAACCTTCATCATGGGTCAATCCATTTTAATTGATTCTGAAGTTATAGCTAAAGTATTTGATATACGCGATGAAGGCTTAACTAATGAGGATGAGGAAGTCCCCTTTGCGTTTGAACTCCCCGGGGACAAGGCGAGTAACCTTCCAATGCACCTTCGGTTACTCCACCTCATAATCTCGTGGAATCTCCGCCCTTACGGTACCCGTCACTCAACCGTCAGGCGTCTAGATCGGTTCTGGCTTCATCACATTCACACCACAAGCCAAAAGCCTAACCTCCCTCACTTCATATACGAAGACTGGCTGAAGATTGTGCGTGGACAAGCTACCACGATCGTTTTTCCACAACCGGTAGCCTATCTTCTCCACCGCCTTGGTATCAACTGCAGCGGTGAATCTAGCGAACTCCCTTCTCCCAAGAGCGTCCTCAATATTGGGACCCTACATCATATGGGGTACTACAAAAATTTCCGAGGAGAGTGGACGAAAAAGCAAGAACAGCAACCTGCTGAGGCTGAGGAAGACCCCACTGATGAACCAGCACACCAACCTGCTGCACCAGCTCAGGAATCATCGGCTCCGCCCACTACACAAACATCGTCTCCTGCTGACTTGGAGCTGATCGTGAAGATGATAAGCGACCTCAGTCAGAGGATCGATGAAGGACATACCACTCAGCAGCGTATGTTTGCCGAATTGACTCAACGAGTGGATCACCTTCAAGACACTCAAAAGGCGATATTCGACAAATTTCAAGAAACTCAAGAGGCAATGTTCGATGAACTTCAAGTGACGCGCACACACGTTGAGAATCTTTTGGACCGTGATCCTCCATCATCTTAGGCTTTAGGTGTATGGTTTAGTTTAGTTATATCATTCCGCACTGCTCTTTGTACTGAATTTGTTTGAATGCAATATAAATTGATTGTTTATGAAAATGTGGCATTTTGTGAGTCAATATTGATTTTGAACTGCCATGGTTTTGACAATGTTGCATTTTGTGAGTTAATGACCATGTGTGATTGATATGACAAAAAGGGGGAGAAGACACATAAGAAACATGATAAGAAACATGTATGTTGTTGTGTTTGTGTTCATAGTTTAAAAGGATGATAGGATTGAGGGGGAGTCAGGATGATTTAATTGAGGGGGAGCTAAGAGCTAGAGCTAACTAAGGGGGAGTTCAGATTTAACTAAGGATGAGTTAAATCTTTAACAAAGTCAAAAGCTCACAAAAAGGGGAATTTTGCAAATTCACTAAACATGTTTATTGGATGAGTTTTGTCATATCAAAAAGGGGGAGATTGTTGAGTTAATGTATTTTGAAATGACAAAACAAGTTAATACAATAATGTTAAGATGGCATACAAACATGTTTAGAAGATATCAGGACCAGAACTTAGAGTTCTGCTGATGAGAGATCGATCTGAGGTGTGAGAGATCGATCTCCTGGGTTTATACTTGATGAGAGATCGATCTCATGATGGAAGAGATCGATCTGGCAAGCCTTAAAACGGTGTAAAGGGTTTAAGGTAAAAAGAGATCGATCTTCCAGGGTTAAGAGATCGATCTCCTCTAAGTCAGAGAACTTAGGAGATCGATCTGGTAAGGAAGAGATCGATCTGCTCAAAGTCAGAGAGCTTAAGAGATCGATCTAGTGTATTGAGAGATCGATCTTTCCTCAAACAGAGAGGATAGGAGATCGATCTGGATATTCGACAGATCGATCTGCCTTCTCATACTCTAACTGAGAGATCGATCTGGTAACCTATGAGATCGATCTCCCTGTGTGTTTATGCTTTGATCTTGCAGGATTCAAAAACTAAGAGATCGATCTGGCCAAGATAAGAGATCGATCTGTCTGACCACTGGAGGTTCCCAACGGCTATTTTCTTCAAATCTCAACGGGAAAAACTGCATTTAATGCTCCAACTACCCATCCTTCAGTATATAACCAAGCATTGAAGACAAAGAGAATAGAGAGACTATCACTGAACATTCCAAACATTCTCAAGCTTTAATTCTTTCATTCCTTGTATCCCTATTGCTCATTAATTAAGATTTATTGTACAAGCTTAAGTACCACAAGCTTTGTTAGTCCTACCCACTGAAAAGCCTTATTCTGTATTCATCCACACCTTAAAAGAAAAGAGGATTGTTCCTCAGTGAGTGTTATTGTAAAAGGGTGAATACATTTTCTGTATTGCTAAGGGTAGAGAGGTTATTCCTTAACCTGTAAAAGGAACTTTGTAAACTCTATTGAAAGAGAGAAAGAAACCACTTGACAAGAAGGTCAAGGAGAGAGGACGTAGGCAAGAGTTGGCCGAACCTCTATAAGTCGCTGTGTTTGTTTCTCTTTCCCTCTCTTTGCATTAAATTGTTATATTGCACTGTTTTATTCATTATCATTTGTGTTTAAATTGCGATTAATTTAAAATCTGCCATAATTGTTAGAAAACCGATTCACCCCCCCTCTCGGTAGAGCCAACAAGTACGAGGCCCGATAAATTATTGGTGGGCCCAATGAGCCCAATAGGCCTCGATAAAGTGAAAATTAAGTGGAAAACGGGCTTAAGGCCGATTAAGGCCCATTTAGGTGCAATCGGGCCCAATAAGAGTAAATGGGCCCAACGATTTAAATTAAGCCCAGAAAGTATTAAATATGATTAAATTGCATAATATCTGACCTGAGAAAAATTAATACGCAGTTCCGGGCATTTGATTGGGAGCATAACGGACTGCGTGACGTGACATCAATGGAAAAGGTCAGACTCGACGAGAATCGAGGTAAGGGAATTCTGCGGACTGCTAGAGGTAACAGTACGCAATTTGAATTCATTGCAGTCTTTTTTAAAATTTATCTGGAGGGTCTAGAGGTCAATTAACAATTTTAGTGCCCGAATGAGCAAAATTACTAAAATACCCTTGTTAAGGGTAAAATCTAAAAATTTAGGAAAAATTGGGAGGAACAAGAACAAGAGGTTCCTGCTCATTCTGGAGGTATTTTAACACATGCATGAGTAGGCTGGCTCACTTTTAAAGATAAATGCATAGCATTGCATATCTTGAACGATGTGTTTTCTGTGAAAATTATTTGGAGATAACCGAGCCGCCTACGTGTTTTTATTTACATGTGACGTGCTAGAGCTCAGCTCGCACGATGTTTGACTTGTGTGATGCATACATTAGTGCTGGAGCGAGAGCTCGCACTAGAGTTTTACATGCATAGGTGCTAGAGTATAACTCGCACCAGATTTCACATGCTTTTTCGTGACATGGTGCTAGAGTCTAACTCGCATCAGATTTTACATGATTTTCATGACACGGTGCTGGAGTCTAACTCGCACCATATTTTTATATATACGATTTTCATGACAGAGTGCTTGAGCTTAGCTCGCACTAGTTTTATTTGAATTACTGATAGTGTTAGAGCACCGCTCGCACTACTTTTCAGAGATCATACGATAAGCCGTGCTTGGAGCATCGGGTAGACTGTGTGTCACCGATTTAATAGGCTCGCACGTGCGTTTTGAGACATGGCATGAGTATAGAGATATTATATGGGTCCACGGAGTACGATGTACCGTGCAAGTAGCATGGAGTACGATGTACCGTGTGGTATCTTCGTGATACGTTGGACTTGTGGTGTTGTTGGACCACCCGTTGTTAGACCACCAGCATTGTCGATGGGCCCAAGAGGGGTTGCCATGGCCGTTGGCAGGGGTTGGCCGGGCAGGGGTTGGCCGTCACGATATGATGCATCAGCATCTTCGGATGCATGGAAATCGGATAAGACCGACGAGATGGAGTGACCCACCTCTCGGGCGGTTCCCGATCATGGTGAGAACCCGCACACTAGGATCCGTGTAGCTGAGGAACTCTCGAGGACAGATATGGCCATAGTCCTGGTTATTGCCGTTATACAATTACTGCCTCGTCTCGCATGTCGACGATTTCGATGATTTAAACTGGGTTTTAAAACTAAATTGCATGATGGTATTTTCATGCTTTTCAACCCATGTGTGAAATGTAAACCGTTTTCATGGTTTTGTGTGAGTCAGGATCACCCGAAGGAGGGGTCGAGTCCTGACTTTACTGTGAAATTTTTAAATAAGAAAGAAATGATTTGAATATACTTGCATGTTGAATTTTCCGTGCAATTGCGTTTTACATAACATCATAATGCATATCATTTGTTTTTAAAATGTGTGGAGAAAGGGTGGTTTATGCATGGCACTACGTTCATGTAGGTAGTATGGTTACCTACTTGTTCGTAGGATTGCCTTACTGAGCTTGATGTGCTCACCCCTTTCATTTTCTCCCACAGATGATCTCCAGTTGAAGTTACGACGACTCAGTACTGCATTCCGGATATCCGCTGCTGCCCATCAACATAAGGTATATATACTTGTACATATTGTATCTACATAAGCATAGCACAGTAACATGTTAGTAAGTAACTTTAGGGGATGTATAAATAGTATAAACAATTATAAATGACTGGAGAAGAAATAAGTATTAGGGTAGGTGTATGGTGGGACTGGCATTGACGCACAGCCCAATTATTTTGGAGTGTTGGTCACGATTCGAGGATAGGTAAGAATATAATATAAGAAAATAAATAAACAAAAACGCAAAAAATTAACTCTGATTTTTGGGTAGTTTGGGTCGTGACATATAGTTCATTTACTGCTCTTTATTTCATCTTCATTATAGTTTGTTAGTTGCTGGACTAGGAAATGATTGCGATTGTTTGTCCGGGTAAAGATTAAAGAAGCATTACATAGAAGCATAGTTTAAGTCACGGCAGCAAGGTAACACTCATTTTCAGTCTCTGTTGTGCTCTGTTTCTAGTTGTTTGTATTGCTCATTATGGATATCAATTTATGGTTTGTTTTCAGTGCTTCTTCTGTTTCGGGTAGATGTTATTGTTCTATTGAATGTTTGATTAGTGGTAGATAATTGATAATGGGTAGTAGCACTCAAAGCAATTCAGGACTTCTTTGATTCTCGGGTTAACAGTCAATATAAATTTTGTTTCGATTCTGCAATTAATTTTTTTAGAGTTGATAAGTTTTCATGGTAAGTTGTGATGTTTAGGATGATGAGAAGGTAGAACCGTGCGCACTCGAAGCAAGCACTAGTGGGCATTCACTAGAAGGAGCAAGGCATCACTTACCATACCAGGCAATAGGAACAGAGGCACAAGACGCAGCAGTGCAGGACAATGCCAGTAGCTGAAACTGTGTGTTGTTGGAGTTTAGTTGTCTGTTTCTGCAAGTATTAGTTGAAGACGGTAGCAGCAGGTTGTAGCAAGGCTAGCAGAGCAGCCCGAGAGCACGCCTGGAGCACCAGTGTACTGACTTCCCACAGACCGTACCTGGAGCAGAAGCGGACATCAGGACATCGCGCAGCAGAGGACAAACAAGCCGAGCTGTTACCTGGAAATGAAATGCAAAAATGATAAATGAACAGTAAAGGGAGTAAAGGATTTAAATTCCTAAGGCCACGTTTGGTTGGTCTGTTTTGGTGGATTAATTCATTTTACATGCATAGATTAATTTCAAGTTATTAGTTAGCTTTGTTAGTGATTTCTAGTTTGCATCTTAGTCATAGTTTCTTTATTGCATTAGTTTAACTTTGATTTAATTAGGTTACTAAGTAATTTTTTTTTATTCTAGCATTAAGGTTAGTGCTTAAAATTAATATAGATAAACTCATGCATTTTGATTAATTAGTTTAAAATTACATTTTAGGTTAGTTTAATTGTAGATTAATTTTATTGCTTTATTTTCATAATTGCATTTTATTTTAATTGCGTTAATTAGTTTTAACTGTTTTAATTATTTTTGTAAGTTTTTTTATTTTAATTGCGAGGATCACTATAAGTAATTTTGTTCGATTTTATTTTCTTTATTTTATTATTTTCTTATTTTCCAGTGTTTTTAATTAGCCTTAGTAGATCACCCATTGCAATTTCATAATTCGCTAGGATATACTTAGGGTAAGATTAACCAGTACTTAATTAGGCTAGTCAACTTCTCTGTGGGACGATAATTTCGGGACTCAAATCTCATTATTACTTGAACGACCCGTGCACTTGCGGTAATACCCTTAGGGCCCATCAAGTTTTTGGCGTCGTTGCCGGGGAAGTTTTTATTAGTCGTTAATTAATATCGGTGAAATTATGCTTAGGTGTAATTCTAGCTTGTAAATATTTAGGTTGTTAATATTTAGAAGTTTAATCTAGATTAGTTAATTAAAAAAATCAAAAAAATTTAAAAATTCAAAAAAAAAGAATTTAAGGACTTTCTGATGTTTGCATGTGTAGAGCCAAGAGTTTTGATTGCTTTCCTCTAGATCCTGAAATTGAACGTACTCTTAGAAAAATTCGAAAGGACTCTAGGAAATTTAAAGCTTCGCTGCAAAATACAATGACAGAAAATAAAGTAATTAGAACCGTTAGAGATTATGCAATACCGATGATTGGAGGATATTATTTCGGCATTAGGCCACCAGCTGTCCCTGTAAACAATTTTGAAATTAAGCCTTCGATCCTCCAGATGATCCAAAGTTCGTTACAATTCAGCGGGATTCCCCATAATGACCCACATGCTCATTTAGGGCAATTTTTAGATCTGTGCAATACTTTCAAGCATAATGGACTCTCCGACGATGCACTTAGACTTAGACTATTTCCTTTCTCTCTTAGGGATAAAGCAAGACACTGGTTGACCACATTACCTCCGGGATCCATCTCCACCTGGGACGAGTTAGCCCATCAATTTTTAGCTAAGTTCTTTCCTCCCTCCAAAATGGCTAAACTCCGTAGTGATATATCTTTCTTTGCTCAATTCGATTCTGAATCCTTTTATGAAGCATAGGAACGATACAAAGACCTTCTTACGAAGTGTCCCCACCATGGCCTACCCTTATGGCTTCAAGTCCAAACCTTCTACAACGGGCTCTCTAGCCAAAATAGGACCATAGTAGATGCTGCTGCGGGGGGAGCTTTAATGTGTAAGACTGAGGAGGAAGCTTATGGTCTGTTAGATAAAATGGCATCTAACAATTATCTATGGTCATCGGAGAGGCAGTTGCCTAAGAAAGCTGCGGGTATATATGAGTTAGACACAGTGTCTACCTTGACTTCTCAAATAGCTAATCTTACAAAGAAGGTAGAGTCGCTCAGTACCCAGCATAATCTTTCCTCCAATCCTAATCTTGTTTATTCTGTCCAAAGTCCTTTTCTTTCCTGCGAGCTGTGTAGTGGTACCCACTCTGTAGATAGGTGTCCGCTCAACTTAAAATCAGTTCAGTATGTTGCCCATTCTCAAACGCAACAGAACAACCCTTTTTCAAACACCTATAATCCAGGGTGGAGGAACCATCCTAACTTCTCCTGGAGCCAAAACTAAGGGCAAACTTCTAGCTCTAGACCTGGAGGACTCCCTGGTTTTCAAGCTCCACCGGTTCAGGCACCACCACAACCGTAATTTCCATACCATCCACCACATCATCCATCTCCACCTCAATCTCAATATCATCCATCACCACCACCACCACCACCACCACAACCCGTGCAGCCCCAACATTACCATGCACCAGTAGTTGAGAAGAAGCCCTCGCTTAAGGAAATGTTCACGAGTATCCTGTAAAATCAAGCTGCCTTAATTAAGAACTTAGAAGTTCAGGTTGGACAAATAGCTAGTGCTCTTAACCAGCGTCCACAAGGGACCCTCCCCAGTAATACTGAAGTTAATCCTGTTAGGCAAAGGGAGGGTAAAGAATATGTGAAATCCATCACCCTTAGGAGCGATAGAGAGCTAGATGACGAACCACAAGTTAAGTCCCAACCTGAACACCACATAGTTGAAAAATCCTTAAGTTCTAACGAAGCAGCTCAGAAAGAGTAGGAACATCAGGATCAGGCTGCAAAAGAATCCAAGCTAGGCACTTCTTCATCTATACCTTCTTCTATTTCACAGCCTTCCTCATCCTCTTATGCTATACATGTTACCACTACACTTCCTCTAGTTAGACCCCCATTACCATTTCCTCAGAGGTTTAAAAACTAAAAGCTTGATCAGCAGTTTGCTAAATTTCTTGAGGTTTTTAAGAAGCTTCACATTAACATTCCTTTCGCGGATGCTTTAGAGCAAATGCCTAGTTATGTGAAGTTTATGAAGGATATCCTCTTGAGGAAGAGAAGATTAGAGGATTATGAGACAGTGGCCTTAAATGAGGAGTGTAGTGCCATTATTCAGAGGAAATTACCTCCCAAGCTCAAAGATCCAGGTAGTTTTACCATACCTTGCACCATAAGAGATCAGTTCTTTGGTAGAGTCCTTTGTGATCTAGGAGCTAGTATAAACCTTATGCCTTGGTCCATATACCAGAAGGTAGGAATAGAAGATGCAAAGCCCACCATAGTGACCCTTCAATTAGCTAATAGATCCATTAAATATCCGAAGGGGATCATTGAGGACGTGCTAGTTAAGGTGGATAAGTTTATTTTCCCTGCAGATTTTATCGTGTTAGATATGGAGGAAGACAGGGAAGTCCCCATTATTCTAGGCAGACCTTTCCTAGCTACTGGTAGGACATTAATTGATATACAAAAAGGGGAATTAACCATGAGAGTCTTAGATCAAGAGGTGACATTTAATGTTTTTAAACCTTTGAAGCTTCCTGATGGCTCTCAAGAGTGTTTTAAGATAGAGATTAATGAGGATATAAGGCTTGAGCATGAGAATTCTCAAAGAAGGAGGGAAGTAGCTAGAGCTCAGGAGGAGTTAACTGTCGACATTCGGTCACCACTATGGCTAATCCTCCTACTCTTTGCACTGCTGCTGAGTGTTGTAGTCTTTAGCTGCATTTGAAGTGGCTACGTTTTTCTTTTCACTTTTTGTATATAGTTCTTTTTCTTTTTCCTTTTTGTTGTTTCTTTTTTTGTTTATTTTGCAGGTTTATTTTCTAAGTTTTACGCTTTCAATAAAAGCTTCAGTTGTTCATCAACATCAGATAGGGGAGTAATATGTTCTTGAGCTTAATTGTTTATATTATCTGCACACTGAGGACACTGTGCACTTTAAGTTTGGGGGAGGGGATATTACTTGAGCATTTTTTGCGAAAATTTGAGCAAAATTGAAAAATATTTCAAAAGTTTTTCAAAAATCTGAGCTTAAACTGTTTGATTTTGGGATGATTTAGTGCTTAGCATGTAGTTTTCCCATATCCCAATGATATGACCCCATGATTTAGTCTGATTTTGATTTGACTAAGAAGCATAATTATAGGAAAAGCATGAAGCTGAATTCTTGAATTTGTCTTGATTCTGATTGTGACTTCCTCATCTTATGCACATGTCATGTCATGAATCTGTATATTTATTTAGAGAAAGCTTATGTGGACTTAGGATTGCATTTGTTTAGTTGATTTTGTGTATCATATTCTAGAATTTGTTTGATCTAATCTCGAGACGAAATATTAGATCACACTTAATTAGGGAGATGATTTAGGCCATCTTTGGATCGTTTGAGCCTTTTGAGTCATCCTTGTACATACTTTATCCCTAGTCACCCATCTGGGCCAAACAAGCCTTTCTCTGTAAATACACCTGCTCATAAATTTTCCTTAGCTTAAATACTTTTTTTTCCTATCCCTTACCCCCAAAAGCATGAAAAGTCATTAGGATATATTTTAAGCTTTGTACATATAGGTATCTGGTGATAGTGAATGTTCAAAAAAAAATTTGAAAGAATGAAAAGAAAATGAAAAAAAAAGAAGAAAGAAGAAAAATACAAAAATAAGAAAAAAATGTTTAGTGAAATAAATAAGTTTGGGGGAATAAATTTGAGCTCTTACATTGAGATCCTGAAAGTAATGCATGTTAAGGGGTAATTAAACCTAAATCGACTTTATCATACCTTAACCCCAGCCTTACATTACAAGCTTAATGAAGTCCTATCGATCTTTAGTTAAGTGTGACTACATTAGTGGGAGAGAAGTGAAAAGCAAACTTATGGGAATGATCACATGTCATTGACTTTGCATTCACTGTGTTTGCATAATCTAATCCGGATAATGTACTGTGAAGTGACTTTGACATTTTTCACACACTCGCGAGGAGTCCAATTTCGGTTAGGACTTATGATTGAATGATTTTGAATGTTGGACTTATAATTGTGACTCGTTGATTTCATAGTCTGTACTTTTTCTTTGAGGATAATATTTGAGAAATTATTGTGTTTAGTACTTGTCATTCTTACAATTATTTTGTTTTGCTTGAGGACAAGCAAAAGCTCAAGTTTGGGGGTGTGATAATTCTATATTTTTAGAATTATTTATGCTTAATTTCCTAATTAATTATTTAAATCCCCAATTTATTTTGTTAATTATTCCATTTATTTAATTAAAATTCTCGTGTTTGCAGATAAATTAAATTCGGATGAATTTTGAATATTTCGATAGAAAATGAATCGAAATTGGGCTAAAATCGAGATTGGTCCACGCAGACAACACGAGCCTAGCACATCCAATTGGACAAAAAGACAGATGACATGGAAATATTATTTTTCAAGGAGCCAATGGTGTGAAGACAAGTGGCCAAACAATGTCAACTCATCTAGGATGGAAATATTACAATTGTACCCCAAAGTGTGTGTATAAATAGAAAAAGATGTCAATTGAAAAAAGGGGTAGCTTTTAGCTTTTAGTTTTTTTTTAGGTTAAACATTTATTTTAGCTTTTATTTTCCTTAGGTTTTCTTTTATGTTTTTCGGTTGGTGATAGCAGCCACCATTGTCTATTTTCTTCTAGGATTTATTCAGTTTCCATTCATTGTTATTTTACTGTTTAAGTTTTAATTTAAAGTATTATTTTTATTTTGTTCTCTCGATTTCCTTCCTAGTTTCGGTTCTGTTATTTTTTTTACATTCTTCACTGTGTTTTCGGGTAGAGTCAGGGGCGTTACTGGTGACAGCAGTTAAACATCCCTTTGGTTGCTCTCGGGTTCTTCCTATTTCGGTTCCTTTGTTTGTTTTTTATTTTTGTCCACATCATGAGAAAAGTGGAGTCACGGCTGGAGAAGGATTTGAAGCTACCCGAGGAGGATGATCGGAAGTTTCCCGTTTTTAGTTTTTAAGCTCACGGACAATGTGATAATGATGTTGCTGTTCATTTTCTTTCGGGTTATACTCATTTGCTGCTTGTGTCACTGTTTTATTCTTTCCTTATTCCATTATGCATTTGCATGATTTTTCCTTATTCGGTGCTTCATTGTAGTTAGAGTATGATATTCATGTTTTCTGCATTTAGTTATGGTTCCTGCATATAGTTCATTTACTGCTCTTTATTTCATCTTCATTATAGTTTGTTAGTTGCTGGACTAGGAAATGATTGTGATTGTTTGTCCAAGTAAAGATTAAAGAAGCATTACATAGAAGCATATTTTAAGTCACGGTAGCAAGGTAACACTCATTTTCAGTCTCTGTTGTGCTCTGTTTCCAGTTATTTGTACTGCTCATTATGGATATCAATTTATGGTTTGTTTTCAGTGCTTCTTCTGTTTCGGGTAGATGTTATTGTTCTGTTGAATGTTTGATTAGTGGTAGATAATTGATAATAGGTAGCAGCACTCAAAGCAATTCAGGACTTCTTTGATTCTCGGGTTAACAGTCAATATAAATTTTGTTTCGATTCTGCAATTAATTTTTTTACAGTTGATAAGTTTCATGGCAAGTTGTGATGTCTAGGATGATGAGAAGGTAGAACCATGCGCACTCGAAGCAAGCACTAGTGAGCATTCACTAGAAGGAGCAAGGCATCACTTACATTACCAGGCGATAGGAGCAGAGGCATAAAACGCAGCAGTGCAGGACAATGCCAGTAGCTGAAACCGTGTGTTGCTGGAGTTTAGTTGTCTGTTTCTGCAAGTATTAGTTGAAGATGGTAGCAGCAGGTTGCAGCAAGGCTAGCAGAGCAGCCCGAGAGCACGCCTGGAGCACCAGTGTACTGACTTCCCACAGACCGTACCTGGAGCAGAAGCGGACAACAGGACATCGCGTAGCAGAGGACAAACAAGCCGAGCTGTTACCTGGAAATGAAATGATAAATGAACAGTAAAGGGAGGGAAGGATTTAAATTCCTAAGGCCACGTTTAGTTAGTCTGTTATGGTGGATTAATTCATTTTACATGCATAGATTAATTTCAAGTTATTAGTTAGCTTAGTCAGTGATTTCTAGTTTGCATATTAGTCATAGTTTCTTTATTGCATTAGTTTATGTAACGACCCTTGACCATTGAAAATCGGGGGAAATTTTTTTTTTTAATTTGCCCACTTATTCCCTTATTCACTTAGGTTGTATTCCTGAGCAGTGTCAAACTATTATGGTATCAGAGCAGCAATTGGTCTGATGTGTGTCAGTGTCAGTAATTAGGAAATTACATCCCCGTGTTACTGTGCTTGGTTAGATACAATAGTGTATATCGAGATGGGTTTTGACTAAGAAATGGTTGAGAATGCAGGAATGCTTAATATGAGTCGCGTTAGATGAGATAGTGCACGAGGCAGAGGTCGTAGAGGTAGACCTGAGTCTGCTAAGTCGTGCTGAGTTGACCTGTGAGAAGCAGGGTGAAATTGAAATAGAGGCTAATGTTGAGAATGCCTCACAGAGTCCGACAGAGAGATCGGACAGTATTGAGACACGCTTCGCGAGATTGGAGCGGAGTGTGGAGATTATTTTGAGGAGCTAATTGCTCAGAGTATACATAAGATCAGAGGGCGCAGCGGAGCATTGGTGGAAACCCGCTCGACCCATTTTAAGTGTTAAACATCCAGAGCTAAGATGAGAAATGTTTATGGATGTATTCCGGTGACAGGATATCCCGGACATGATTTAAAGGAAAAATTTCTTATATTGCCCAGGAATACTAAATTGATTATGAGTATGAAAACTCAGTTATAATTTTTGGGAGATATTACCTCGACACTATGAACAAGTGACTGTCGAGATGTCTAAAAGTTTATGAAAATGACTCAACTTTTCAATTAGAGTCCGATTGACCCGTGAGATATTGCCTATACCGAGGCAGTGCACAGATTTACAGTTGGGTAAATAAGGATATGAATTGCACGCCTCTGAGATTCGGAAAGGTAACGAGGGCTGAAAATAGAGACAGAAAAGAGAATCGAGAAATGACAAAGATGTTAAAAATGGGAAAATGGTAATTGGTAAAAGATTTAATTTGACGGGTCATGGAGTAAGATAATTGGTAAGGCCCTAGTGCATTCAATTTTGACACTCTTGAGGGGCATTGTGATTGGAGGACCCCGACCTGCTACGAAGCAGAGTAGCAGTGTGATCACTGTAAGCAGTGCGGGATGTGTGGTGGATACCACGGAAAGAGGGTCTATATCACTGTATTGATGGAAAATGGCCGTTAAATGTGGTATGACGGACCATTGATTTTAATTGCACAGAATTGGGTGAAATCGTCCCACAGAAAAGTAAAGAGACGGAGAAAAACTTCGTTGGTATAGCTGCAACGAGAAAGGAGGCAATAGCAAAAGGAAAAAGGAAAGTAGGTTGTTGGACGAAGGCGAGAGGATGTCTTGGACCAGGACGCTATTGATGTTGCATGGATGTGGTGTAAGATACCACACTTGTTATGAATAATGAAGTACATATGTTCATTGATCTTGGTGCCACACATTTATTCATACCGCCTTCATTCGCATATAAGTGAGTAAAAGGCATGAATGCCTACATCATTGGGCACAATACAAATAAATGAGTACCCCAATAGAGGAGGATTAATAAACGGAATATGGATATTGAGATTTTAAGTTAAAAACAGGGGTGCAACAGTTGAAATTAAAGGAGTAAAGGATTGTACACACGAAATGAATAATGATAAGAGCTTTGTCATGATTGATACGAAAGGAGATAATCTTCGAGATAAGATAGATCCTAAATACAAGATGTACTGGAGTAAGAGACATATGCTAGGTAAGGAATACCCTTAATATATGGAGTCATTAGGATTAAAGCAATGAGTAGCGAATATAAATTGTGACCACATAAACTGAGGTATAACGTAGTTGTGGTTAAGTCTGAAGGTTAATAAAGGTATTTCAAAATACCTCCCCGCCTGAAGACTTGACAGCGTCTAAAAGTATATATATATAATCTATAACGTGAAATCGATCATCGTAATAAATACCTTTAACATTAGGATATTTTTACTAAGACGATAAGAATATTAAAATTCGACAAATCATAAAGTTTAACATAGTAAAATTTAATAAGAGCCGTTAAGATAAGAAAAGGAAATGACGCAGGTTAGTACCTGAAAATGTAAGCGATTTTGAAGGATCTTATACGCTTATGCGTAAATAAGTCAAGGATTTGAATTGTAATCATCATTATCGATGATATGTTGGGTGCAGTTAAAGTCCAGGGCGATTTATAAGCAATAATTGAAAATTGCTTTTACAGATGGATTTTTGCGAGTTCTAAAAGGATATACCTTGATGACACGTTTAACTAAGAAAACGTGGTCTTTGAATAAGACGATAAATAAGATGAAGGATGTGATATAAATTTCGGTGTAGTAAAGTATGAACTGACCACCGTGAATAATTTCACCATACCCAACAGCTCAAGAGGTCCTCAGTGAGTATGGATACCTCAAAATTATGAAGGAGCTGTGTATTGATGTATAATGGGGAGATAGTCAAGTATGGAGTCAGACAACTCCTTTATCATAAAATAAACTATCTGACCCATGATTTAAAGTTGGCAACAGTATTTGTACCGAGGATATGTACTATTATGTACATGGTGAGGAATTGTGGATATGCACTGATCATAAAGCCCGAGTATCTATTTTCACAAAAAGAGGTGAACATGAGAATACATAGTGGGTTAAAGCTTCTGAGAGATTTTGATTGTGAAAATTGTACCACCCAGGAAAGGCTGATGCTTTGAGTAGAAAGAGCCTCGGGATGGTACCACACATGATGGTCAGGAAGCGTGAGCTGCTAGAGCAATTGTGAACCTCAGTATTGATGTGATCCCTTCTGATGATGACAGTGATTGTGTGACAGCTAGCCTGATGATTAGAACCGGATGAGAGTGCCCGGATTTGCCAGGCTTAGCATGATGATCGACAGGATGTCGATAGTTTGGGTCTGATTCAGAAGGGTACAGTGACAGAGTTCACAGAGTATGTTAATGATTTACAGAGAGGTTCAGAGATAGTATAAGTGCTCCCCAGGACCATAGTTGATGAGATAGTAATGTTGTCAGAAGCTCACTCTTCGGGATATACGGTGCATACAGAAAGTAAAGAATATATTAAAATCTCGAAAAGGGTATTGGTGGTCAGATATGGAAAGAGACATGGTAGAGATTGTGAAGAAGTGCCTAGTATGTCAACAGAATAAGGTAGAGTATTAAAAGTCTGCAGAGTTATTGGAGCACCTACCTATATTGACACGGCACGAAAAAACGAGAGCAAGTCTCCATGAATGTCGTGATGGGTTATAGAGGACCCGGATAAATCAGGAGACTATTTGCATGATAGTCGATAGAGTGACTAAGTCCACCCACCTTCTGGTTATGAACTCCCTAAATACTCAAAGTGTGTATGAGGATTTAGGTATAGGGAAGATTGTGAAACATTAAGTAGCGTTCCAGTGAGCATGGTATCATATAGGGATTCCCGCTTCACTTTCGATTTCAGAGGATATTTTCAGGAAGCTATGGGAACCCGACTGAATATTTGCACAGCTTTCCATCCTCAGACAGATGGTCAGTCAGAGAGGACTGTACAAGTTCTGGAGGATCCGATGAAAGCGTGTGTCGTTAATTTTATAAGCTCCTGGAATGATCAGTTGATTTCTAATTGAATTCGCCAATAGCGACAGTTGTCACTTGAGTATCGGGATAACAAGATATGAGTGTATGGTTGTAGGAGTTGTTCCCCAAATTGGAAAAGAAAAAGTGGGTGACAGATAGAATTATATTCGACCTTGGATAATAAGTCTTTGAGGATGTTTAGTTAAGGATGAGAGATTAAGAATACCTCAGAGCAGATAGATAAGTATTGGAATTTACCCTTGGTGAATTAGTATGGTTGAAATAATTCTTATCCTAAGAGAATAAGGGCATAGCGAATTTTTAGAAGAAAGTAAATTGAATTGTGCTGGATGGAATATTTTGAGAGATTAGACAAGTGGGAGATAAGACCTGTAGGTTGGTGTTATCACCTGAATTAACAGGCACCCACAATGTCTCAGCTTTTGATGCTTCGGCAATACTATCCAGATCCAGCAGAGGTGATAGGGTATGAACTCCAAAAGTTCAGTTTAATGAAAATATGAGTATATTGAAGAAGTTGATTCGGGCATTAAATAGGAAAGAGAAAGTATTGAGTTTAAGATAATCTCCCTAATTAGAGTCCTTTGGTAGTAATACACTCCGGAGAAGGTCACATAAGAATTTAAGAGTATGATACGATCGATGTACCCGGAGTTGTATATGGACTCATATGACTTGGTTCTAATTTGGAGGATCAAATTCTTTAAGTGGGGGAGAGTTGTAACACCCGAATTTAATTAAAATACGAAAATTAAATAAGAAAATATGGGGGATGTATGAAGGAAGGTCGGGTTAAATTAATCCCGAACACGTGCAAGGGAAAAATGGTCAAAAGACCAAAGGTCGGTATAATTTCGATAAGGAAAATTAATTAAAAATATGGATTTGAGAAATCTTGGTCAATAAAGATGAAATAAATTAATTTTGGGTCAATTGATCAAGATTTGGAAATTTTAAAAATACCGAAAAGTCATCCGGGACAATATCCCGAAAATACGGAGAAACTATACCCGAAAAAAGAGGTTAAAATATAATAAATAAATTAAATAAAATAAAATTAATTAAATTAGAATAAAATTATAATTTTAAGTGATATTTTGGGTATTTTAATATATTTTAATGAATAGTAAAATAATTAAAATAAATAAAAAAATAATAATAAAAATAATAATAAAAAAAAGAGAACTGCAACAAAAAAAAAGGAAGAGAGAGAGAGAATGGGTCGGGGAGAGAGAAGCCAAACGGAGCCGAGAAGAACCGAACAAGACCCGACCACCGTCCGGTGGCCGATGGCCGGGCCAAGGGTCGGAAATGGAAGAGGGGAGGCCGGTGAGCAAGATGGTACCGACGGTGCAGCCTACCGACGCCGGAATCCGACGAAAAACGGAGGAGAAGGCCGCGGGAAAGAGAAGGCGAACGGCGGCGAACGGCGGCGAATCGGCCGGAACCAAGGCCCGATTTCGAAAGCCCAGGCGACGGCGATCATTTCTGCACTGGTCTCAGCCGACGAAACGGCGGGAATCGCCGGCGACGGCCAAGAGGAAGGAAATGGGTCCGACGGCCGGGGAGAAGAGGCCGAACCGGCCGCGTTCCGGCGAGCTTGACCCAAGCAGAGGCCAGATTCGAGACGCGGACAGCCTTGCGGAGCTACTGGCGGTGGAAGCCGGCGGAGAACCGACCGGCAAGGCAGTGAATCGGCGGTGAACCGGCCAAACCGGGGTGAACCGGCGGACTGAACCGGTCCGAACCGGACTGAACCGGTTCAGCCAAAAAGAGAGGGAAAAAGGAAGAAAAAGGGAAAAAGAAAAAGAGAAAAAAATTGGAGAAAATTCCTGTGGTGTAATCGAGCTTCGGCTCGACGATTGGCATCCACCGAGGGCTCGAGATAGCCTCGAATTTCGTACTAGCATGGAATCTCGGGTAAGTGACCCTTCTTTACGACAATTACCTCGTTATGCGTGATATTGATTTAATTTCCGCATAAATTGAATTAAATTATGGAAATTTAGATAAATTGTCGTAAATAATCGATTTAGCTATTCGAGAATTAGAACGAGGCCCAATAAATTATTGGTGGGCCCAATGAGCCCAATAGGCCTCGATAAAGTGAAAATTAAGTGGTAAACGGGCTTAAGGCCGATTAAGGCCCATTAAGGTGCAATCGGGCCCAATAGGGGTAAATGGGCCCAACGATTTAAATTAAGCCCAAAAAATATTAAATACAATTAAATTGTACAATATCTGACCTGAGGAATAATTATACGCAGTTCCGGGCATTTGATTGGGAGCATAACGGACTGCGCGACGAGATAACAATGGAAAAGAAAAGGTCAGACTCGACAGGAAAATAAGGTAAGGGAATTCTATGGACTGCTAGAGGTAAACTCTACAAAATTTTAAATTCATATGCAGTCTTTAAAATTTATCTGAAGGGTTTAGAGGTCGAATAATAATTTTAGTGCCCCGAATGGGCAAATTACTAAAATACCCTTGTCAAGGGTAAAATCTAAAAATTTAGGAAAAACTGGGAGGAGCAAGAACAAAAGGTTCTTGCTCGTTCTGGAGGTATTTCAACATCATGCATGAGTAGGCTGGCTCACTTTTAAAGAAAAATGCATAGCATTGCATATCTTAAACGATGTGATTTCTGTGAAAATTGTTTGGGGATAACTGAGCCGCCTATGTGTTTTTATTTACATGTGACGTGCTAGAGCTCAGCTCGCACGATGTTTGATTTGTGTGATGCATGCATTAGTGCTGGAGCGAGAGCTCGCACTAGAGTTTATATGCATAGGTGCTAGAGTATAACTCGCACCAGATTTCATATGCTTTTTTGTGACACGGTGCTAGAGTCTAACTCGCACCAGATTTTACATGATTTTCATGACAGGGTGCTGGAGTATAACTCGCACCATATTTTTATACACGATTTTCGTGACAGAGTGCTTGAGCTTAGCTTGCACTAGTTTTATTTGATTTACTGACAGTGTTAGAGCACCGCTCGCACTACTTTTCAGAGATCATGCGATAAGCCGTGCTTGGAGCATCGGGTAGACTGTGTGTCACCGATTAAATAGGCTCGCACATGCGTTTTGAGACATGGCATGAGTATAGAGATATTATATAGGTCCACGGAGTACGATGTACCGTGCAAGTAGCATGGAGTACGATGTACCGTATGGTATCTTCGTGATACGTTGAACTTGTTGACGTTGTTGGACCACCCGTTGTTAGACCACCATCGTTGTGCGTGGGCCCAAGAGGGGTGGCCATGGCCGATGGCAGGGGTTGGCCGGGCAGGGGTTGGCCGTCACAATAAAACGCATCTTCGGATGCATGAGATCGGATAAGACCGACGAGATGGAGTGACCCACCTCCCGGGCGGTTCCCGATCATGGTGAGAACCCGCACACTAGGATCCGTGTAGCTGAGGAACTCCCGAGGATAGATATGGCCATAGTCCTGGTTATTGCCGTTATACAGATATTGCCTCATCTCGCATGTCGACGATTTCGATGATTTAAACTGGGTTTTTAAACTAAATTTGCATGATGGTATTTCCATGCTTTTCAAACCCACGTGTGATGTAAACCGTTTTCATGGTTTTGTGTGAGTCAGGATCACCCGCAGGAGGGGTCGAGTCCTGACTTTATTGTGAAAATTTTAATTGAGAAAGAAATGATTTGTAATAATTGCATGTTGATTTTCCGTGCAAATGTGTTTTACATAACATCATAACGCATATCATTGTTTTAAAATGTGTGGAGAAAGGGTGGTTTATGCATGGCACCACGTTCATGTAGGTAGTATGGTTACCTACTTGTTCGTAGGATTGCCTTACTGAGCTTGATGTGCTCACCCCTTTCATTTTCTCCCACAGATAATCTCCAGTTGAAGTTGCGACGACTCAGTACTGCATTCCGGATATCCGCTGCTGCCCATCAACATAAGGTATATACACTTGTACATATTGTTTCTACATAAGCATAGCACAGTAACATGGTTGTAAGCAACTTTAGGGGATGTATAAATATTGTAAACAATTATAAATGACTGGAGAAGAAATAAGTTAGATGGTAATTGTATGGTGGGACTGACATTGACGCACAGCCCAATTATTAGTGGAGTGTTGGTCACGATTCGAGGACAGGTAAGAATTTAAGTAAGAAAATAATAAAATGCGAAAAATTAACTCTGATTTTTGGGTAGTTTGGGTCGTGACACAAACACTTTTTCTAATTCTTTACTCGTAATTGTAATTAATTTTCATATTTTTACTTATATGGCCAATAAAAATTTCGGCAGCACAACGACTTATATATGAGCCTATCCACCTGCAAATCAATTGTTTTTGGCAATCCTAGATATCCACAATTACCAAGCATACTTTCCAAATTCATCTTTACCACTCAATATATCTATTTCAATTTAATACTAATCATCTCAAAACATTATCCCAAAATAATAATGTTTACATCGTTCCTTACAAAATTTCATCCCAACAAAAATATTCCCAATATACGTGTCTGTGCATACGAATATGTCTGGTACAGGAATGTAAATGTATACCTTTCTGCGTGTACAAAAAGTAGCTTAGGGTAGCTCTCCCCACCAGCCTACGTTGTGTACACGGCAAGTAGCGCCTACGGATCACTGCAATTAATCTGAGAGGTAGAGGGGTGAGCTTTCGGGAAAAAGCCCAGTAAGAAGATGTATTTAAAACGATTCTAGCAATTCAAGTATGTATAAAACATGATAGTGCGTATAATGATACTTTCTGAAACTAATAATAGTAACGTTCAAGATTTAGGAAAATCAGAAACATCGAGATTCAAAACATAAGTCTTTAAGTACGTGAACTTAACAGATATTACGTAAACTGGTCGTATAATCAGAATTCCAAAAACAGGAATATATGTCGAATCACATCATATAGAATCACATTCTAAAAACAGAGTTAATTTTCAAATCGAGACTACATCGGCCCATATAATTATCATGCGGCAAATAACCAAGTCATTCTCCGTAGAGGGAATTCAGAACCTATGGCCACGGCGAGACAGAACCCGAAGGCGAAATTCAGAACCTATGGCCACGGCGAGACAGAACCTGAAGGCGAAATTCAGAACCTATGGCCACGGCGAGGCTGTAAACGAGATTAAAATCGTACAGCGTTTCAGAACCACAAGGGCAAAGTTTGGACGCCACACAGGCGAAGTTCAGACGCCACACAGGCGAAATTCAAACGCCACACAGGCGAGTTCAAACGCCATACAGGCGAGTTCAGACGCCACACAGGCGAAGTTAACGTGCGTAAGCACACAACATAAATGACCCTTAGTCTCAAAACATATGATAGTTTTCATATTCAAAAACATCGAAATAAAGTCATCTTATGTGAAAGATTATTTCAGAAGACATGTTTTTATTTCAAAAGCACAAATATAGAAAGCATAGTCTTGATCAGAAATATAATTTAGAAACATGCATGAAAAATCATACTTTATGTCTTTGTAAGTATTCTTTAATCACAACTCAGAAAGTAACTATTATCGTTTTAAATTATATCCCCTTACCTCAATCTATCGAAATCTCCGTGCTCGAGTGGTGACGTCTCTTAGTACCTCCCTTAATTCCTTCTACGATCACCTACAACGAAATCGTACACTTAGCACCCTATTCGTGCGAATTACCCGAATTGCGTTAAAAACGTAACCTATTCGTTACTACTGCGTGTGTACGTATTATTATACGTACCTAAGTCAACACGCACGTTTATATATTTCCTCTTACCACATATTACTTTGTATGTACAATTATTGGCATACACCTTATTATATACGTCTACATGTATCTACACATAAATACATATATATATATACACACTCCCATATGTATACATATATATATATATATATATATTTATTTGTTTTCACTCTTTTCCTATCTCATATATACATTCTTTGTAATTATATATACTAGCACAAATTCATCCTATATACACCCATATGTATATGCTCCTAATATATATATATATTATTGTCTTCTATTTTTTTATCACATATATATATATATATCCTTGTTTGTACATATACTAAAACACCTTTATTTTATACAATCATTTGTATAAACACCCAAGTATATACACATTTTTCATATACTCCTATATGTACATACACCTAAGTATA
This sequence comes from Firmiana major, assembly GCA_033439115.1. Lineage (NCBI taxonomy): Eukaryota > Viridiplantae > Streptophyta > Magnoliopsida > Malvales > Malvaceae > Firmiana > Firmiana major. The sequence goes on along the minus strand of CM065911.1, from coordinate 14,233,497 downwards.
TACTCATATTTATTTTATCATTGGCTTCCCTTATTCATTATCAAATATATGTACATATACTAACATACCCTTTCATTATACATACCTATATGTACATACCCAGATATATATATATTTTTTATTCACATAAATACATTTATATGTATTATCACTTGTCTCCATTATTCACTATCACAAATATATATTTCTTTGCCTACTTCTCATCATTCCAATTTTTGTCTAATTTAATCCATAACTAACATGCTTGTTTCTACCACCCATTTGTCTACATTTAAAATGAATATACATACATGTATATACATATATACACATTTTTTTTTTACCTCTTTTCTCCCTCAATCCTCGGTTTTCTTCCGAGCCCCTGTTTCGGTTCCAGCCTTTCCCTTCCGTTGGTCTCCCCTACTTCTCGTCCTATCCAATTTGGTCTCAGTTCTCCAGCTTGCCTCACGTTTGCTTCTTCTTCAGCCTCGGTTTCCAATCCTGCCTCTCGGTTCCTCCTTTATCAGTCTCAATTTGTCCTGTTCTGTTCCGAGTCTCCTTTCCAGTCACTGTTTCATTCTCCGTTTTAGCCCTCGGCTTGCTTCAATACAAGCCCGATCCTGTTCAGTCTCCTTCTCCCCTCAAGCCTCTCGATTTTCTTCCAGCTTCAGCCTGCTTCATTTCCATTTCCCAGTTTCTATTTCCCCCTCTCGGTTACCCCTGTTCAACCTCAATCCTGCTCTGCTTCTCGATTCTTGCTGGTTAGCCCTCTCCTCTTCGGTTCTCGATTTTTTCAGCTCCAATCCTCCTGGTTCAATCCTGTAGCAACTCCTTCAGCCTTCTTCTTCCTCTTTTCCTTTCCTTCTTCTCCAGCCGAGCAATCTTCCTCTTCTCCTCTTCTTCTTCCTCTTCTTTCCTTTCCTCTTCTCGGCTGGACAGCTTCTCTTTTCTTTTTCTTTTCTTTCTCTTTTCTTCTTCCTCTCCTACCGGCTCTTCTTCTCCAGCCGATCACCCTTCCTCCCTTCTCTTCCTTTCTTCCCTCTTCTCTTTTCTCCTCTTCCTTTTCCCGCCCGAGCCTCCTCTGTTTCCCCATTTTTTTCCAATTACAAATGTGGTAGACGGAATTGGCTTTTCAAAGCCAATTCCGTACAAAACCAGTTTTATATATATTATATTAATATTTATTTATATATTATATTTATATATTATATAAATATATATATATATAATTTGTTTATTGACTGTATCATTATTATATTTTTTTGGTCTTATTGTTAGTGTTGTTACTATTTTTATTTTTATTGTCTCATGCTTTATTTATTTATTTATTAACACTTATTTATTAAATACTATACATTAAATAATATATATATGCTATATATATTATTATTCATTTATTTAAATGTCTAGTATATATGTATGTATGTATATATATATATATATATATATATATACACACACATATTCACCTATGTATATATCTAGATATATACACTTTCTTATATAATTTATCCAAAAACATAATATCATGCCTTCCATGAAATTTTCATTATTTCGAATATGAAATATTATCAGGATTCCATCACCCCTCACGAATTCTCGATACAGGTTTTTACATCATCATTTTTCAACTAATACTTTAAAATTTTTCAATCCTTCTGTACTTGGATTTGCTTTATCACTTCTCGTATCTTCGGGTTCCCGATCATTCACGGGCTTCTCGGTTCCTATAGTCCTCGAGCCTTACAACGAATATTCACACTTCCATTAATATATATTATTTCCATTTTTATATAATTTAATTAACGTAAGAAATTTGTGGGGTTTACAGTTTAACTTTGATTTAATTAGGTTGCTAAGTAATTTTTTTTTATTCTAGCATTAAGGGTAGTGCTTAAAATTAATTTAGATAAACTCATGCATTTTGATTAAGTAGTTTAAAATTGCATTTTAGGTTAGTTTAATTGTAGATTAATTTTATTGCTTTATTTTCATAATTGCATTTTATTTTAATTGCGTTTATTAGTTTTAACTGTTTTAATTATTTTTGTAGGTTTTTTTATTTTAATTGCGAGGAGCACTGTAAGTAATTTTGTTCGGTTTTATTTTCTTTATTTTATTATTTTATTATTTTCCAGTGTTTTTAATTAGCCTTAGTAGATCACCCGTTGCAATTTCATAATTCGTTAGAATATACTTAGGGTAAGATTAACCGGTACTTAATTAGGATAGTCAATTTCTCTGTGGGACGATAATTCCGGGACTCAAATCCCATTATTACTTGAACGACCCGTGCACTTGCGGTAATACCCTTAGGGCCCATCACCTACATTTAAGTAGATTATATAAAAATTAAAATAATATATTTTAATGGAAGTGCGAATATTCGTTGTAAGGCTCGAGGACTATAGGGACCAAGAAGCCCGTGAATGATCGGGAACTCAAAGATACAAGAAGTGATAAAGCGAATGCAAGTACGGAGGGATTGAAAAATTTTAATTTGTTAGTTGAAAATTGTTGATGTAAACACTTGTATCGAGAATTTATGAAGAATGATGGAATCCTGATACTATTTCATTTTTGGAATAATAAAAATTTCATGGAAGACATGGATATGATGTCATTGGATAATTTTACAAGAAAATGTATATGTGTAGATATATACATAGGTGAATATGTATATATATATATATCTATATATATATATGTATATATATATATACATACATATAGACTAGACATTTAAATAAAAGAATAATAATATATATAACTTATATATATTATTTAGTGTATAGTATTTAATATATAGTATTAAACAAACAAATAAATAAAGCATGAGACAAATAAAAATAAAAATAAAAATAAAATGATGAAGTGAAATAAAAGGAAATGAAATAAACACAAAACCATAATACAAACATTAAACAAAAAATACTAATGACACTAAACTAACATATAATATATATATATATATATTAATATAAAATATATATATGTTAATATTATATATGTATATATAGTAATATAATATATACATAGCTGTACGAAATTTGAAAGCCAATTTCGTCACTTTGTTTCAATTGAAACAAAGCATAAACAGAGGAGACTTGGGCGAGAAACAGAAGAGGAGAAAGGAAGGAGAGGCTCGGTCAGCTGGAGAAGAAGGAGAAGGAAAAGAAAGGAAGAGAAAGAAGAGAAGGGAACGGAGAGGAGAAGGAAGCCAATTCTGCCGAGAGAGAAAGGAAAGAAAGAAAGGGAAGCTATCCAGTCGAGTGAGGAAGAAAGAAAGGAAGAAAAGAAAAGAGAAGGAAAGAAAGGGGCTGCTGGCCGAGGAAGAGAGGAGAATAAAAAAAGAAAGGAAGAGAGGAGAAGAAGAAGAAGATGAGACGACTGGAAATGAAGCTGGAACCGAGGGTGTGCAGGGGAGGTTGAGGAAGAAGGAGAAACCGAGAAGCAAAAAAACTAAACTGGAAATGTGGGCTGGAACAGAGGCAAGGAAGGAGAATCTGAAGCAAAACAGAGGTTGAAGAGATAGCAGAACCGTGGGAGAAGGAGGCCAAATTTGGAGCTGGAAATCGGGAGCTGAAGAAAGGGCTGGAACCGAGGCAGAGGAGAGTGAAGAGAAGCAGAACCGGGGCTGGAAATGGAGGCTATAACCGAGAGTAAATAGGAGAAACTTGAGGGAGAAAGAGTGATCAGCTGAGAAAAAAGAGGAAGAAGAAGGGCTGACCGAGAGAGGAGAAAAGAAAAGGAGAAAAGAAAAGAAAAAAAAGAAAGAAGAAAAAGAACATAGAAAAGGTAAATGGTATATTTATGTATATATGTATATTTAATATACATGTACATATAGATTGAGATACAAGCATGTTAGTGTAGATTTAATTTGGCAAAAATGAGAATGATGAGGAGTAGGCAAATGTGTATGTATATGTGATAAGAAGAAAAAAAGGGAAAACAATAATAATTTATATATAAAAATATATATATATATATAAATATATATATATAGGAGTGTATATATATATCTATATATATATATATTTAGGTGTATATACATATAGGTGTATATAATGAATGGATATGCTAGTATTTGTACAAAAAAAAAATATGTATGCATATGTGATAAGGAAAAATGGAAAACAATGATAATATATATATATAGGAGTGTATATATATATATATATATATATATATATATATATATTTATTTATTTATTTATTTATTTATTTATTTAGGTGCATATACATGTAGGGGTATATAAGATGAATGTGTGCTAGTATATGTATATACAAAGAATGTATATATATGAGATAAGGAAACATGAAAACAAATAAAAGTATATATATATATATATATACGTATAGGAGTGTATATATATATATATATATATATATATTTATGCGTATATACATGTGGATGTATATGATAAAGGTATATGTTAATACTCGTAGGTACAAAATATGTAAATAGTAGAGAAATATATAAACGTGCGTGTTGGCCTAAGTATATACAATAATACGTACACTCGCAGTAGTAACGATAGGTTACGATTTTAACGCAATTTGGACAATTTGAATGAATAGGGTACTAAATATACAATTTCGGTGTAGGTGATCGTAGAAGGAATTAAAGGAGTTACTAGAAGGCATCACCACTCGAATTCAAAAATTTCGATAAATCGAGGTAAGGGGTGTAATTTAAGATGGTAATGGTATCCCTACCCTTAGACTTCGATTTATTTATGTGTTTTCGTGCCTTCTTGTGCAACCCTTGATTGTAAAACAAAACCCGACACCTAATAAGCCCAAGATTTATTTGATCATGTTTTCGAGATAAAGAGATGCTATATGAAAATTAAATGCATAGTTTCAAACATGATTTCTGAATAAATGTCACGGTTTCGACTTATGTATGATTGATTTCATGTTTTTAAATGAAATGAAATTTGGTATGTGAACTTATGTTTGAGAAATGAAATTTGTTTTCGAAAGGCGATTGTGGGGGCCACCTCTTGAGTCCTACGGGAACAAAGTGCCACACAGTCTTTCTGTTTTATGAATGAGTTTTCAAATTTCAAGAAATTCGATTTTATTACTCGATATGAGTTAATGAGCTATAAAAACCCAAGTAAGATTTTGAAAACTTTGTTTTGAGACAAAAATGGCATTGTATAGTGGAATTGTGGGGGCTACCTCTTGAGTCCGATGGGAGCAAAGTGCCACGCAATTTCCACAATGACATGTGAACGTGGGGGCTACCTCTTGAGTCCGACGGGAGCAAAGTGCCACACGGTTCACAAAGACATGCGAACGTGGAGGGCCACCTCTTGAGTCCGACGGGAGCAAAGTGCCACGCGGTTCACAAAGACATGCGATTGTGGGGGCCACCTCTTGAATTCTGTGGGAGCAAAGTGCCACACAGTCTATGTTACTGTGGGGGGCCACCTCTTGAGTTCTACAGATGCAAAGTGCCATATGGTCAATGCATTTTTGTCATGCTCGCCTTTGTGGCATATATGAATCCTGCCTTCGGGCATATTTATGATTTCCCTCTATAAGTTAGCTAAGTCTCCATCCGATATGAACTATGCTATATGATTTTGATCCTCCGATATATGTTTTTGCATCAGTTATGCTTTTGAAGTTCTATCGGTTTTGAAATATTCTGGAGTTCTGTGTGTTTCGATAGATTGTGATGTAACTGAATAGATTTGTTCTTCGAAATTATATTTCTATCAATTATGTTTTATATATACGCCATTTGAAAGCTATGTGATATTTGTAAAGAAACGTATCTCTTGGTTTTATCATGCATTCAATGTGATTTAGCCACAATGATCATTTTAAATGCGTTTCTTACTGGGCTTTTTCCTGAAAGCTCACCCCTCTACCTTTCAGATTATTTGCAGTGATCTATAGATGCTATTTGTCGCGTACACGATGTAGGCTAGTGGAAAAGTGCTACCATAGGCTACTTTTTGTACACGCAGTCAAGGTGTACAATTACTTTCCTCTACCAGACACATTTGTATGCACAAACATATATTGAGAATATTTTGTTGGGATGTAATTTGTAAGGAAAACGATATAAACATTATTATTGTGGGATTATAATTTGAGATGACTAGTATTAAATTGAAATAGATGTATTGAATTGTAAAGGTGGATTTGAAAGCATGCTTGGTAGTTGTGGATATCTAGGATTGTCGAAACAATTGATTTGCAGGTGGGTAGGCTCATATGTAAGCCGTTATACTGCCGAAATTTCTATCGACCATATAGGTCAAAATATGAAATTTAAATATAATTACGGATTAAGAATTAGGAAAAGTGATTTGACACTGAGCAGGAATGCAACCTAAGTGAATAAGAGAATAAGTGGGTAAATTAAGTTCAAAAAAATATTTTCTCGGTTTTCAAGGGTCAAAGGTCGTTACAGGTTTACTCGCACAAGTGTTTGATATTTTGACATGCATATACAGTGTTTTGAGGCAGAGCGTTGACTGTGAGTCACACTCAAGATGCACACTGTAGTTTTACGTGATATATAAGACATGTTAGAAAAACCATGACGATTTCCTCCGTGTAGACTGAGTGTCACACTGTTGAGATGTTCGCACGTGGATTTAGAGACGTGGCATTTATTCCATAATATGAGGGCTAAGACCTATGGCAGGCACCCCAACTATGATGTATTTCCATGGTGTGAGGACTAAGACCTATGGCAGGCATCCCGATCATGATGTAAGGTCCACGGGTGTACGTTATGCCGTGCGTGTGACATGGAGTACACTGTATCGTGTTTTGTTGTGGAGTTGTGGAGGAGAGTTGTTGATAGCTGACGGTTGTGATGGACTGACCCCCCTCCCGTTACAGTAGTGATAGCTCACACACCGAGTACTGTGTTGCCTAGGATTTCACCATGTTAGGATATGACCATAGTCCTGAGAGATAGAATTTAGCCACCGAGTCTCGCATGATATATCACATGTGTTTTATGATACGGGTAGACCTAAGGGATGGGTCGGAACCCGATTTGTTTGTGTTGTGATGAGAAATGCCATATTTACTGTGTTTTGAATGTAAATGGCATATTTTATATAAAGGCATTCTTAAATGATTAAATATGCACTGTTTTGCATGAATGCCTCTGATTGATAAACCAACATGTGTTTAGTACATGAGATTTTAAATCTGTACTATTATTATATATATTTTAAACATGCTTTTGAATTGAGAGAAGGAAAGACAAAGCATTATTTTCAGTAGATAGTATGGATGTCTACTTACTTGTCTGATTTCCTTACTGAGCTAGATAGCTCATCCCTTTCATTTCCCCCTCTCTACAGATCATCATCAGTAGATCGAGTCGGCTAGGGTATTACATTCCTTTTGACCGCTGCCACTCACCATCTAGCGAAAGGTATACACATGCGCACTCTTTTGTATCTGAACAATGTATGCACACAGTGATGTACACGTTTTAATATTGGGGATGTAATTATATTTAAGTATATGAATTTACTTATGATATGAATGTCATGTATGTATGATACGAAAAAGAATGGTAAGATATGTCTGGATGAGGAGACTAATGCCTATTCACAGCCCAACTCTTAAGGAGATAAAGGTAAGTAAAAAGCAAAAAATTTATTGTGGTTTTTGGTAAGTCGCATGTGGGAGGAGGGCGTGACATCACTGAACCGGTCTGTATTGGTTTAGGCTTCCCCGTCGTCGTTCTCCTCTTTTCCGGTCGGTTCCCAGGCTATTTCTGGCACCAATCGTTGCGTCTGGAGCAGGGGAGTATTCGGCTGGCTTTGGGTTGGACCGAAACCCCGCCGGTGGCCGCCGATTCTCTCTTTTCCCTCTCGGCCTTCTCTCCCTCGATCCGCCGGATTTCGACGTCGGTGGGGCGCGTAGCGGCTGCTGGTGGGTCACACGATGATCGTCGCCCCTCACCAGTCATTCTCTGGCCGTCCAAGTCGCCGGTGGTCGTCCGGTGCAAAGGTCTCCCTCGGTCCGCCTATCTTCGCTTCGTTTCTTCCCTTTTTTTTCACGTTTTCGATTCTGTTTTTTTTTTTAAAATTATTACTTTATATTTATAATTTATTTTATTATTATTTTAATCATTAAAATATTATAAAAATCTCAAAATATCAACAAAAAACTATATTTTATTTATTTAATCAATAAATGAATTTATCTGTCTTATTTCGTCTTTCCGGTATATTTTTTCAATATTTTTGGGATAATTTTTCGAGGTGAAAATTCTGATTAATTCCAATAAATTCATATCTTGATCAATTGAACTCGAAATTCAATATTTTCCTCGTTATTGATCAAGATTTCTCAATTACATATTTTTTTAATGAAATTTTCTTTATCGAATTTATACCGAATTTTGGTCTTTTGATCGTTTTACCCCTCTACACGTTCGGGACCAATTTAGACCGACTTTCCTTCTTGGACCCACTATAATTTCTCATTTAAAATTTGTATCTCTGTCCGAACAATTCAAATCTCATAAATTAAATTTGAAATTTCTTAACTGTCCGTTTTTGAATTTTACGTACGTTCGACTACTTTATTCATATTTATATTATCAAAATCATCCGTCTTATGATTCCATTAACATATAACAATATCCATACAATGTGTGAATCATAAGGAAATACGATAAAAATCGGGTCTTACATAATCTCCCCCACTTAAGAAATTTGGTCCTCCAAATTAGAACCAAGTTAGTCTGTAAACCACTCCGGATACTTCACACATATTATACTCTTACTCTCAACTCCTATTTAAATTCCTCCGATGTGTAATACAGCCGAAAGACTTTAATTAGGGAGATCGTCTTAATCCTCAACACCTTCTCCTTCCTGTTTAATACTCGAATCTCATTATTCCTTTAGAAAGAGAAACTTCCAAACACACTGATTCACACTTGATAAATCCTCACGATCCACATCTCTTGTCAGCATAGCTTTTCTATTTGTTTTGAGGTGTTCTCATTCTCTCACAATTAGCTGAACACCCTTATATGCTTATTATACTAGACCGGGAGCAATTTTCTATCTATCACCCACTTCTTTCTACTCATTCGTAAAAGCAACCCTTACGGTCAAACAATGCTTCACACAATGCCATATTGATACTCGAGTGATAACTATCGCTGTGGGCAATTTAGCTAATAACAAATGATCATTCCAGGAGCTTCTAACATCAATTGTACACGTTCTCATCATATCCTCCAAAACCCGTACAGTCCTCTTTGACTAACCATCTGTATGAGGACGAAATGCCGTGCTCACACTCAACTGGGTTCCCATGGCTTCTTGAAACATGTTCCCAAAAGTGGGAAGTGAAGCGGGAATCCCTATCTGATATAGTATTCCCTAGAATGCTACCTATTGTTCCACAATCTTCTTACTTAATTAAATCTGCTTACGCACTCAGAGTATCTATGACTTTCATAACCAGAAAGTGGGTAGACTCAATTAATCTATCGACCATCACTCAAATAGCCTCGTGATTCCTACGGTCCTCTGTAACCTGTCACAAAATCTATGGTAACATACTCCCACTTTAATGTCAGAATTGGTAGAGGCTACAATAATCCTGCAGACTTTTATTGCTCTACCTTAATCTACTGACATACGAGACACTTCTTCACAATCTCTACAATGTCTCTTTTCATATCTGACCACCAATACCCTTTTCAGAGATTTCAATATATTTATTACTTCTCAGATGCACTGTATATCCCGAAGAGTGAGCTTTTGATAATAACACTATCTCATCAACTGTGGTCATGGGGAGCACTTATACTATCTTTGAACCTCATTAAGCCATCATCACTCACTGTGAACTCTGTCATTATACCCTTCTGAATCTGACCCACACTATCAACACCCTGCCAATCATCACGCTAAGCCTGTCAAATCCGGTTTTAATCTCTGGCTAGCTGTCACACAATCATTGTCATCATCAAAAGGGATCACATCACTACTGAGGCTCACAATTGCTCTAGCAGCTCACGCTCCCTAACCATCATCTGTGATACCATCCCGAGGCTCTTTCTTCTCAAGGCATCAGCCATTACATTAGCTTTTCCTGGGTGATACAATTTCCACAACCATAATCCTTCAAAAGCTCTAACCCTCTATGTTATCTCATATTCTACTCTTTCTGTGAAAACAGATACTCGGGGCTTTTATGACCAGTGCATATCTGAAATTTCTCACCGTGTACATAGTAGTGCCATATACTCAGTACAAACATTACCGTTGCCAACTTTAAATCATGGGTCGGATAGTTTCTTTCATGATCCTTAAGTTGTCTGGATCCATAATCGACTATCTTCCCATTTTGCATCAATACACAACCCACTCATTATTTTGAGGTATCCATATGCACTGCAAAACCTCTTGAGCTATTGGGTATGGTGAAAATAATTACGGTGGTCAGTTCATACCTCAATACACCAAAACTCACCGAAGCTACTTTCATACTTATCAGCCCACTCGTATGCATTCTTTTTTCGAATGAGATGTGTCAACTAAGCAGCCCATTTCGAGAAACTCTCAACAATTCATCTGTAAAATAGTTTCAGTTGCTCATGCTCCTCCTTGGACTTCGAATACATCAAAATATCATCGCTAAGGATGACCACAAATTAGTCCAGGTAAAATTTAAATACCTCATTCATCAATGCCCTAACGAGTGCAAAGAATTGTCTTGGGCACATCCACATTCCAAATTCTCAACGGATAAAACCCAGACTTCCAATCGATCTAAAAAAAATTGCGCTCTTCGCAGCTAACCCAATGGATCATTAATAGCAGAACGAAATACTTATTCTTACGTTGATCCTGTTCGATTCGATAAATCAAGTCTAGTTTTCAACTTTTAAGGTCACTACCACAAAATAAATGTCATTTCGAAATGGCTTCTGTTCAAGATACTAACCCGCGTCATTTCATTTTTCTTATATTAACGGCTTTTATAAAATTTTAATTTTTAAACCTTCACGATTAATCGAATTCTATATTTCTTTATCGTACAAGTAAATGTATCCTGATTTTAAATGTATATATTACGACTGTCGATTTCAATTTATAGGTTATGTGTACTTCTAGACGTTGTCAAGTCTTCAGGCGGGGAGGTATTTTGAAATACATTTATTAACCCTTAGACTTGACCACATGGACTGGTTATGGATATATCCACCCCTTATCCTTGGTCGCAATTCATATTCACTACATATCACTTAATCCAAATTACTTCACATATCAGAGATATTCTTACCTTGTATACGCCTCTTATTCCAATATATCTTGTATTCAGGATCTATCACATCTCAAAGCTTATCTCCTTTCGTATATCAACTATAACAAAACTCTTTCATTACTTGTTAAAACTTACTGTACACTTTTCTAGGGTGAAACATTGCTATCTTAGAATAGCAATTTCAATAACACAGTTTGCAGCCAATCAATTTATTCCCCATATTACATCAAAATACTCATATTTAATAGAATGAGATTGGTCTGCATGTTCCTTTCCCCCACTTTCAACTTACAATCTCTACCAACATATTCAATTAGCAGACTATCCTTAATTGGGGGTGCTAATTATCAGCATTTCATCTAATGATATAAGCTTCACATATTTCACTAACTTATATACAAATGATGACGATATGAATAAATGTGTAGTACTAAGATCAATTAAAATAATTGCTTCAATATTAACAATCAAGATGGTACCTTACACCACATCAAATGAAGCATTAATAGTGTCCTGGTCCAAGGCATACACTCGCCCTCATTCAACCCCCTATTTTCGTGGTAACTACCACACATCCAACACTGCCCATTAGCAGGTCGGGGTTCTCCAATCACAATATCTATGTAAGCGCTGAAACTGGATACATTGGAGCTTACCAATCATCTTACCCCATAGCTCACTAACTCTAAATTTCCTACCAAACCGCGTCTTTCCCGCTTTGACATCTTTGTTATCCACTATTTCCTTTTTGTCTCTATTTTAACCTAATTGCCTTTGTCAAACTCGGAGGCATGCAATTTCAAATCTTATTCATGCATTGTGATTTGCGCACTGCCTCGTCGTATGTAGTGATATCTAACGGGGCCAATCAGACTCTGATAGATGGTCTGAGTTTTTTCATGACTTTCGGACATTTCAATTCTCACTGTTCATAATGTCGGATTATACTTGCCTAGGGATGTAAATTGAGATTCATACTTGTCGATTGACTTGTTCCTCTGGGTCAGAGTAAGGAACTCTATCCGTAAATTCCTTTAAACAATGTCTGAAATATACTGTCTATGTGTATCTAGAATTATCTCTAATATTAGTCCTGGATGTCTAACTCTTAAGATAGGTCGAGTGGATTTCCACCCATGCTCTGCCTTGCCCTCCAACATAAACGTATTTAAAAGTCACTTTCTCAGTCAACATTCACCGATAAAACCCATACAACTTTGTTATCTCATTCACCCAGTTCTCAGTAACTATTGGTTTCTTTACTTCGCTAAATACCGAAGGGTGTGGGAATCTCTATAGTCTGAGGCATCTGTTCAGGCTTTACCCTACCTATCCTCAACTACCTGCATAGACTGAGTAAACAACTCCTTAATATTTTTTACACTTCACTCCATCCTCGTGAAGCGTGTCTCAATACTGTCTGGTCTCATTATAGGCTCAACCTCCTCATGAGTCTCATGGGTCAACTCAACACGACTAGCAGGCTCAGGCCTACCTCTATGGCCTCTGTCTCGTGCTCTACCTCCTCTACCGCGACTGTGTTCGGCTTAATGCCCAAATCCTGCATTCTCAACTATTTCTTAGTTAAAACCCATCTCAATATACACGATTGTATCTAACCAAGCACAGTAAGTTCGGGGATGTAATTTTCTAATTATTGACACTGACACACATCAGATCAATTTCGCTCTGATACCACCAATTGTCACGATCTAAAAATCAGAGTAAATTTTTCATTTTTCTTTCATACTTACCTATCTTCTGATCATGACCACACTCTACTAATAATTGGGCTGTGCGTCAATGCCAGTCCCACCATTCATTCACCATATAACTTAATTTCTTATTAAAGTAAAGGTAAACACATGATTTTTTCACTAATTCTTTCCCATTCATTTACAGGTGTTTACAATGTCTATACATCCCCGAAAGTTACTTACAAACATGTTACTGTGTTAATCTTATTTAGATACAATATGTACAAGTGTATATATCTCAAGTGATGGGCAATAGCAGATATCAAGAATGCAGTACTCAGTCGCCTCAAAGTCTACTGAAAGAAATCTGTGTAGGAAAATGAAAGGGGTGAGCACATTAAGCTCAGTAAGGCAATCCTACGAATAAGTAGGTAACCATACTACCCACATGAATGTGGTGTCGTGCATAAACCACCCTTTCTCCACACATTTCAAAACAAATGCTACAATTCATGATGTCATATAAAACAAGTTCACATATGAATTTCAAAGAGCATGGAAAACTCAACATGCAAATCCATTTAAATCATTTTATTATCGTTAAAATTTCACAACACAGCCAGGACTCAACTCCTCCCTCGGGTGTTTCGGACTCACACAAAACCATGAAATCAAATGCTTTCCAAAGCAATAGCAACATGCGACACAATGAATGTGATGTAAAACCAGTTTACATCACACCTGGGTTTAAATACCATGGAAATAACGTCATGCAAATTTCAGTTTAAATTCTAGTTTCATTCTCATCAAAATCACATCTTAGTCAGGATCCAACCCCTCCCTCTGGTGATCCAGACTCACACAAAAGTTCACAAAACATGTTTCTCAAAACATCAATTTATAACATGCGAGAATAGGCAATATATATCTCAGGCAAATAACCAGGACTATGGCCAAATCCTCGTGATCCCACTGCTACACGGACCCTGTGTGCGGGGTCTCACCACTATCGAGAACTACCTCGGGAGGTGGGTCAGTCCATCCCGTCGGTCCTGCCTGATATCTCGCATCCGAAGATGCCACATAATCAATCTCAGCACGGTACAGCGTACTCCATGCTACTTGCACGGTACAACATACTCCATGGACCCATATCTTATATCAATAATCATGCCTGTCTCAAAACACACGTGCGAGCATATTTAATCGGCGTGACACACAGTCTACCCGACGCTCCAAGCATGGCTCATCACATGTCTCATAAAATTAGTGCGAGCGATGCTCCAGCACTCCCATAAAATCAAGGAAAATCTCGTGCGAGCAAAGCTCCAGCACGCGTTTCAAAAAATCTCATAAAATCTAGTGCGAGCTAAGCTACAACACTCTATCAAAATCATGTAAAACTAGTGTGAGCTAGGCTCCAGCACTGTATCATAAAAATCAAGTGAAAATCTGGTGCGAGTTAGACTCCAGCACCTTGTCACAAAAATCATATGAAAATCCGGTGCAAGTTAGACTCCAGCACCTATGCATGTAAAACTCTAGTGCGAGCCCTTGCTCCAGTACTAATGCATGCATCACACAAATCAAAACTCGTGCGAGCTGAGCTCTAGCATGTCACATTTTCATAAAATCACGTAGGCGGCTCTATTATCTCAAAACAATTTTCAAGAGAAATCACATTGTTGAAAATATGGGTCTTACAAATACTCAGTCTAAGAATCCTAATTTTCTATTCTTAATATTGATATAAGATTTTTGAAAATGTGATAAGAACATGTGAATAGTAAAAAAGAGCTAAAACTCAATTTTTTTAATTTTCGATACATAGTCGTATTTTAACTGAACGGACAGATTCATAAGGTCCACAAGAGCGCGTACTCACCCAGAATCTTCCAATATATCATGCATTAATGATATATGGCTTTAGGTAAACCCTTTTGTTGCATTTAAAGTTGATTTCAATTTTTCTCAATAAAAATGCGACAATCGAGAAATAATGATTTTGCCTAGAGGTCCAATTTTCACCCTGACTAAATAGACACTGTGAATTGATTTAAGATGGTAAAATGAATTATAATGGACCCTTAAATCGTCAAGTCAGGCCTTGTAATGAAAATATTACGATAGAACAAAAAAAAATCGAAACAGGTGAAATCGGGTGAATTTCCTTCGTAATTACATCATGGTCGATCAACCTTAGTCATTTTCACCTATGATATATTATTTACATGGAACATACATAACATACATGTAAATAATAAATATTTCACAAGTGTATGAATGAGAATTAAGAAAAGTACATGAATTAGTGAAATAATGGCATTTTGGTAAAATAATTTATCAAGGCTTATGAATTAAATTTCCAATTGCCTTATTTCCTTATCATGCCCCATGGGTGATAAAATGAGCCCATTAATGAGCCTAAAAGCTGACACCAGCATTGTCTTCTTCATTTTCTGTGACGCCCCCGAAGCGCGGAAATAGAGGCTAACTTTTTCCTCAAATTCTTATTTTCTTACTTAGGTTGCATTTTTGTACAGTGTAGGTTACTTAATTTCTTCATTTACTTAATCCTTTAACTGTATAAGATTTGTTAGAAATTTTGTCAGCACAAGCTCTTATATTTTTAATCTACCCCTTGCAATAAACAACAATTTCTAATTGCAATGCAGTTGCTTTTATTTTCTTAAACTATACCATCTCCCAATTCAAAATACATTACTACTACATCAACTATATTCATACTTAACATCATCAACATTTCATTTGTTTTCCAAGTCATTTATCTACAACTCCATAACCTTAAATTATATCCCAAAAGTATACATATACAATCTAGTATCTGTACATTACCACTGTCTGGAAATACATCTCAAAGGATATACCTGAGCGTGAACTGATAGTAATCTGAGAGGCTACTCGAGTACTCCGCAAATAGCTAAGCAGTTCTATTGCAGGTAATCTGAAAATGGAGGAAAAAGGGATGAGCTTCTGATAAAGCTCAGTAAGGAAAGCATTTAAAGAAATTCTGACAATCCCAAAAACATATGGAAAATTAGGGTTAACAAGCTTTCGTACTTACTTTTATCCATTTGCATAAACTTACTTGCTTACTTTGAAATAAAACAATCGTACATAGATACTTATAGAATTCGATTTACATACATATTTATTTTGAAATGAAACATACTTCTTACTTTCTTTCATACTTAAAATGTTCATACATTAAAACATGGAGACTAGGCTATGTTCGGATAGCTATCATGCAAACATACATCATCCTCCGTAGAGGGAATAAAGTACTGATAGCCATGGTAGGGGCTATAGACGGGATCAGGGTTGTACAGCAAATAAGCGTAGTATCTGAATGAATTTTAACTAGCACGTAGCTAGGGCATGGGCACCAGTGGCACTCAACGTGCGAGTAACATACATGCGTTCTGCACGAGCACGAAATGCTACGAAACATGTGCCACGTGTAGCAAAGACAAACACCACAAAGGTGGAGACAAGCACTACATGGGCGAAACGTAACAAGCACTACAGGTGGCAGAGCCCCAACACCACAAGTAGTCAGCATGATGTGCACACAGCATAAGCTAATGAGGTAGCTCTCTAGTCTCAGAAAAACCTTAGTTCTTTACTTGCTTTCATGCATACTGAAAATCATTTGAAGTTTAAATCTTAAAATCATTAAGTTTCTAATATAAAGTATTAGTGTATGAAAACTCATACTTGATATACCAAAAATGGTTAGGTTCAGGAATTAAACTGGGTTTTTGTTCCTTTCGAGAATTCCTAACGAAAAGGCTCGATTTTCCTTGGAAACTCTTTATACATTTACTAAATCATTTCATGCGATATAAACAGGTGCAAGATGTCATTACTACTTTAAATTACATCCCTTACCTCAACGGGGCTAGGGTAGTGCTAAATCGTAAGGTCTCGAGTTTACCTCGTTTTACGTGTTGATATCTCGAGCTACCACAAACAACCTAATTAGTATTCAATTTATCCATATTTCATATTCTTATTCATTTATAACTTAAACGGGGTCAATTGGACCTTTTTTCGGCCTTTTTCTAACTTTTTCGGTTTTACCGATTGAAGTGTCGGTTTAAGCTAATTTCGATAATTTTTGTTCTTTTAACTTCAATTTCATAACTTAACAACATAATTACTTATTCAAGTCTCCAATTCACACTTGTCAACATACTAATTCACTGATTCTTATACTTTTCAATTTTTCACTGAATTGGGCTATAAACCAAACTTTTTCAGTATTAATTCAACCATGTACAACATCAAACTTAACCAAATTTCACTATTTCCCTATTAACCTTAGGCTGGCCGAATCTACATAAGTCCCAAGAAAACTTTTCATCAATTCTGCTTAACCAAAGATGATCCAAAATCACTAAATATCAACATAGATCAAGTTCATCATCTTCCACCAATTTCTTACCTTAGTTGACCAACTTTGACCAATCCTTTTTTCTCCATCAAAGATTCTCAGTTGTTCATCAATATGTATACAACTTAGAACCGTAAAAAACAACATTAAAAACCAACCAAAACTTTCAAATTTAAGTTTTTCTCTCACCTAAAAATAGGGTAGATTCTGCCCCTGTTCTTCTCTTTAGATTTTCACCTAGCGATGAGCTTAGGATTGAAGACTTTATCCTTCTTGACCAAAGTCTGAAAGTGGCTAGAAGGTGGCCGAAAAAAATCATACAAGTGGATTCTACAGAGGATGCTTGTGGCAACTTGTTGGGGGTGGTTCTCTCCGGTTTCAAGTTGGTTCGAGGTGATCTTGTGCTTTCCAGAAAGGTCTTTAAGTTATCTTTCATACAAAAAAAATTAGCTTAAAAGGCCTTTGGCAACCCCTTAAAATTGGGATTTCTTGTTGGGCCTGCAGATTTTCTGGGCTAGGGCAGCCTACTGCCCTATTTTCATAAATCCATGAAAAATATTTTCAGCCCATTTCTTCCCAAATTTCCACTTCTCAAGTGTTCTACAAGGTCTCTAGTATGTCTCATAAAAATTTTGGACCCACTTGCTTAAGAAAAGTTCCCCAATTGAGCTTATTTTGCGCGATTTGGTCTTTACCGATTGTAAATAGCTTAAGGTTTTCGATTTACTTTAAAAATTCATTTGATCACTGAAACCTCCTTATTTCCACTAAATATTCATTCCTCATGTCAATTACGCCTTATACTAATTTCCTACAATCTCAAAATAATTTTTGTAAATTTTTAGAATTTATTCCGAATTTATTTGGCTCACTAGGCTCATTTGCTCAGTTTAGTGTAAACCCGAGTTTTACTAGCTTTTTCACTTCCAATACCTTAGTTTCAGTTTTTAACCATCAAAACTCACTTATAAACATACTTTCTTAAAGGATAGTTAAACCTGGGTGCCTAACTCAAAGTTCATGCCTCGAGCGTCGTGCCACAATTTCGAGCATCTCGACTACTTCGGGCTCTACATGAACATTTAGATAAGCCTTAGACATTCTTGACTTATCTTTTAAATGAACACTAGTACAAAAAATTTGGGTTTCACATTCTTCCCCACCTTTTAAGAATTTGGTCCTCCAAATTCAGTTAGGTCCGTCAAACAATCGCGAGTACTTCTCCCTCATAAGGTTCTCCAACTCTCATGCACTTCTTCTATCGAGTGTTGTTGCCAGAGAATTTACTAGTAGAATTTTCTTCGTCCGAAGTACTTTTTCCTTCTTGTCAAGGATCCAGACCGGTTCTTCCATATAGCTCATATCTCCTTGAATGTCTAAAGCTTCATATTCAATGTCATGGGAGGGATCCATATTATATCTCCTTAACATGGAGACGTGAAAGATATTATGTATCCCAGAAAGCTGTAGAGGTAAAACTAACCGGTAAGCAACATATCTCACTCTCTCTAATATCTCGAACGGACCAATGAAGCGAGGACTTAACTTTCCCTTCTTTCCAAAACACATGATGCCCTTGCTTGGAGATAGTTTCAAAAACACAGAGTCCCCAACCTGAAATTCAAGTGACCGTCATCGCACATCGACGTAACTCTTTTGTCTACTCTGAGCAGCCCTTAGTCTATCACAAATAACCTACATGCCCTTAGTTGCCTGTTCCACAAGATCGGGAGCCATAATCTTTTGGTTACCCACTTCTTCCCAAGCAATTGGGGACCTACATCTCCTGCTATAAAGAGCCTTATAAGGTGTCATCCCAAGACTAGCATGGTAGCTGTTATTATAAGAAAACTCTGCAAAGGTCAAATGGTCATCCCATGATCCCTCAAAATTCAGCACACACGCCCTTAACATATCCTCTAAGGTCTTAATAGTCCACTCGGACTGACCGTTAGTTTGAGGATGATAGGCGGTGATGAAATTCAACTGAGATCCCATGGTTTCTTGAAAATGTGTCCAAAATCTGGAGGTAAACCTAGAATCCCCATCAGAAGTAATACTCATGGGAGCCCCATATAATCGAGGTACCTCTCTGACATATAATTATGCCAAGGCACTCAAAGAATCTGTACTATTAATGGCAAGGAAGTAGGCACTCTTAGTCAATCTATCTACGATTACCCAGATTACGTCATAACCTCTTCGGGTCCATGGTAATCCCATAATAAAATCCATCATTACGTGCTCTCATTTCTACATAGGCACGGGCAATGACTTAAGTAGTCTTGCGGGCTTCTGGTGCTCAATCTTAACCTGCTGACATACTAGACATTTGACCATAAATTCTACTACATCTCGTTTCACACCACTCCACCAACACAAATTTTGTAGATCTTAGTACATCTTCGTATTGCCTGGGTGCATGGTGTAACGAAAACAGTGGGACACTTTCAGAATCTGCTGTCTCAGGGCATCATTGCTCAGAACACAGATGCAACCCTTAAACCTTAATAGCCCATCATCACTGACTGTAAAATCTGACTGCGAAGCTTGCTCTGCCTGGATAACCATGTCTAATAATCTCTGGTCATTTCTCTACCTTGCTCTGATCTAAAATGTTGGGCTCAATCCGTAGGCTAGCTATAAATTTGACATCTACATCTTCAACACTAATCCAATAGCTCTCATTCTCTGATCATCATATACAACACCATACCCTTCCTGCTGAGAGCATCAGCAACCACGTTTGCCTTACTTGGATGATACAAAATCTCGCAGTCATAATCCTTATAGAGCTCTAACCACCATCTTTACCTCATATTAAGCTCCTTCTGATCAAATATATACTTCAAACTCTTATGGTCAGTGAAGATCTAAAATCTCTCACCGTATAAATAGTGTCGCCAAATCCTCAAAGCAAATACCACGGCAGCTAACTCCAAATTATGGGTGGGATAATTTCTCTCATTGTCCTTCAATTGCGTGAAACCATAAGCTATCACTCGACCGTTCTGCATGAGAACACATCCCAAACCCTGATGGGAGGCATCAAAGTATACCGTAAATGCCCTCGATCCACTCGAAATACTCAGGAGGGTGCGGTAGTCAACCTCCATTTGAGCTCTTGAAAACTCTACTCACAAGCTTTTAACCATACAAAAGGAACTTCTTTACGTGTGAGCTTTGTCAGCGGAGCTACTATCTTAGAGAAACCCTCTAAAACCTCCAATAGTAATTTGTCAGCCCAAGGAAACTTTGAATCACAGTTACAGTCCTCGGCCTCTCCCACTCAGTTACAATCCTTGGCCTCTCCCACTTGAGTACTACCTCAATCTTGAATGGATTAACTGACACCCCATCCTTAGATATAATGTGATCAAGGAAGGCTATCTATTCAAAACAGAATTCACATTTACTCAGTTTCTCATACAACTATTTCTCTCGAAGAGTCTGAAGCACAGTCCTCAAATGCTGCTCGTGCTCCTCATGAGACTTAGAGTAAACTAAGATATCATCAATAAAAACAATTACAAACTGAGCTAAATAATCCTAGAATACTTCGTTCATCAGACTCATAAAAGCAGCCGGGGTATTGGTCAGGCCCAAAGGCATCAACAAGAACCCATAGTTGCCATATCTTGTCCTGAATGCTGTCTTAGGCACATCTTCCTTCCTGATCTTTAACTGATGCTAGCCAGACCTCAAATCAATTTTAAAAAATACTGATGCCTCTCTCAGCTGGTCAAATAAGTCATCTATTTTGGGTAGGGGGTACTTGTTCTTTACGGCGGCCTTGTTCAATAATATATAGTCTATGCATAATCGAAGGTTACTTTCTTTCTTCCTGATAAATAAAATCGAAGCTCCCCAAGGTGACACACTGGGCCTTACAAAACCCTTGTCAAGCAACTCTGGCAACTACTTCTTCAGTTCCTCTAATTCAACTGGGGCCATTCTATAGGGAGGTTTAGAGATTGGCTGGGTATCTGGCACTAAATCAATAGTAAACTCCAACTCTCTCTCCGGTAGTAGCCCCGATAATTTATCAGGAAACACATTCAAGAATTCACATACAATAGATATATCCTGAATACTCTGATGTTCCCTGCTCATGTCAGTAATAGAAGCTATATAACCTCCATGGAACAAAACATCAAGAGTTATGTAAATTTCACACTTTGAAACATCGTATATTTCATTTCTTAACTGTAAAACATACTTTGAATTTATCAGGTAAGGAGAAGGTTACAGTCTTGGTATAGAAGTCTAAACTTACTCTATTGGCGACTAACCAATCCATACCTTAAATTACATCAAAGCCGTATATGTCTAGTAAGATTAGATCTGCTATAATTACCCTATCTCCTACCTTAATTTCACAGTTCCTATACACTCTATCAGTTATTTGTGTCTCATGCATGTGAGTACTAATATGACATACATAATTCATAAATTCAAATTCTAATTGCAGACACTTTGTAAACTGAGGTGAAATGAAAGAGTGTGTGGACCTAAGGTCAAATAAAACATTAGCTTTATGATTACAGACAAGAAGATTACCTTTGATGAATCGGATGAGGCATCTGCTGTATCCTGATCAATGGCAAAGACACGCCCTCGAGTGACAGGCTTCTTACCCTTTTCTGCTGCTTTAGTCCATCTCTGAGGGGTCTACCTCTGAGAATCAGTGTCTGTCTATCAGATGGTGGCTGTGGCTGATCTCGGGGTTGTGGAGTCTACAGTAGCGGATAATCCTTCATCAAGTGTCCCCTCTCTTCGCATCTAAAATAAACACTTGATCGCCATAAGCAAGGACTACTGTGCATCTTGCCACACTCCTAGCAACTCCTCCTAGTCGTGGGGTGGCCCTGGGTGATCTTAAGGGTGGTAGCAGGAGTCATGGGCCTATCAACCCTTGCTAGAGACTCAACAAGCCTCAGTATCTTTAGTTGACTTCTTGGTTCTATCCCAAAGGACTCCATTCTCTTAACCTTAAGCTTTCCACGGGATCCATACTGGGCCTGTGTAATGTCGAGACCCCTCTGTACATCTTGTGTGTGCTCTAGAGCATCACCAAACTCTATAATGCGAAGTCTGAGTAGTCTATCCTGGATGGAGAGTCTCAACCCGGACAAAAACCTCTATGCGCGGCACTACTTATCTTTGACTGTTTCGAGGTCATACCGTACAAGGGTAAAAAATTTGTTCACACACTCATCTATAGTCATACTACCCTATGTCAAATTAGAAATTCTTCCTGCATCTTCCTCTGAGCAGTAGGCGGTACATACTGACCCCTAAAAGCAAATAGAAAAATCTCCCAGGTAATCTTTGGATGCCTAGAAATCATATGCGTTCAAGTGGCTCTCCACCATACATTGGCCTGTCCAATCAACATATATAAGGCCATTCTAACTCTATTTGAATCTGTGCACTCTAAATACTCAAAGATCCTCTCTAGATTTGTTAACCACTCTTCAGCCTGTACTAGGTCCTCCACTCCCTTAAACTCTAGAGGGTGTATCTTATGAAAGTCCTTTATTCTGCTCTTATCTCTGTCATCTGCCCCAATCTATACCGGCTGCTAAGCTACAGAAGGTGTCAAAGGGACTTATGGAGGAGGAGGTCGAGGAGAATGTACAGACGCAGTAGCACCGGTATCTGAAGCATTTGCCCCGAACTGCTAGGCAAACATAGCTGTGAGGGCATTGAGCCCCTCTCTCATGCTTTACATACCCTGCTCAAGCGTCCTTATCCGGGTATTAGGACTCTCTAATTGAGGGGGAGGTGGTGAAGGGGGCTGGCTTTACCTCCGTGGGTGGCCTCGCCTACCACTCATGGTAACTGATATATATTATCTGCGCTAATACCAAGAGATTTCAATTATCGGTATACACAATTTATAACCAGACAAGTACAGATACTTGGGATGTAATCACACTTTAACTACTTGATACTGACAGTACTAGACAACCTTTGCTCTAAACCACGTTAACTGTGATGCCCCGGAAAAGCGAAAATAACAGCTAACTTTTTCATTAAATTCTTATTTTCTTACTTAGGTGGCATTCCTGTATAGTGTAGGTTACTTAATTTCTTCATTTACTTAATCTTTTAACCGTATAAGATTTGTTAGAAATTTCGAGAGTACAACCTTTTATATTTTTAATCTACCTCCCTATAATAAACAATAATTTCTAATTGCAATGCATGTGCTTTTATTTTCTTAAACTTTACCATCTCCTAATTCAAAATACATTACCACTACATCAACTGTATTCATACTTAACATCATCAACATTTCATTTGTTTTCTAAGTCATTTATCTACAACTCTGTAACGTTAGATTACATCCTAAAAGTATATATATACAATCCAGTATCTGTACATTACCACTATCTGGAAATACATCTCAAAGGATATACCTGAGCGTGCACTAGAAGTAGTCTGGGAGGCTACTCGAGTACTTCGAAAATAGCTGCGCAGTTCTATTGCAAGCAATCTGAAATGGAGGAAAAAGGGATGAGCTTCTGATAAAGCTCAGTAAGGAAGGCTTTTAAAGAAATTTTGACAATCCCAAAAACATGAGGAAAATCAGGGTTAACATGCTTTCGTACTTACTTGAATCCATTTGCATAAACTTACTTACTTACTTTGAAATGAAACAATCGTACATACATATTTATGGGATTCGATTTACATACATACTTATTTACTTTGAAATGAAACATACTTCTTACTTTCTTTCATACTTAAAACGTTCATACATTAAAACATGGAGACTAAGTTATGTTTGGATAGCTATCATTCAAACATACATCATCCTCCATAGAGGGAATAAAGTACCGATGGCCATGGTAGGGGCTGTAGATAGGATCAGGGTCGTATAGCATTTTAACTAGCACATAGCTAGGGCACGGGCACCAGTGGCACTCACAGTGCGGGTAATATACATGCGTGCTGCGCGGGCATTAGATACTACGAAATATACGCCATGTGTAGCAAAGACAAACACCACAAAGGTGGAGACAAGCACTACATGGGTGAAACGTAACAAGCACTATAGGTGGCGGAGCCCCAACACCACAAGTATTGGGCATGATGTGTACATAACATAAGCAAATGGGGTAGCCATCTAGTCTCAGAAAAACCTTACTTCTTTACTTGCTTTCATATGTACTTAAAATCATTTGAAGTTGAAATCTTAAAATCATAGAGTTTCTAATATAAAATATTAGTGTATTAAAACTCATACTTGATATGCCAAAAACTGTTGGGTTCAGGAATTAAACCGGATTTCTATTCCTTTCGGGAATTCCTAACGAAAAAGCTCGATTTTCCTCGAAAACTCTTCATACAATTACTAAATCATTTCATGCGATATAAATGAGTACAAGATGTCATTACTACTTTAAAATACATCCCTTACCTCAGCGGGACTAGGGTAGTGCTAAATCGTCGAGTCCTAAGTTTACCTCGTTTTACATGTTGGTATCTCGACCTGTCACAAACAACCCAATTAGTAATCAATTTATCCTTATTTCATATTCTTTTTTCATTTATAACTTAAACGGGGTCAATTGGATTCTTTTTCAGCCATTTTTTCTACTTTCTCGGTTTTACCGATTGAAGTGCCAATTTTAGCTAATTTCGATAATTTTTGTTCTTTTAACTTTAATTTCATAACTTAACAACCTAATTACTTATTCAAGTCTCCAATTCACACTTGTCAACATACCAATTTACTGATTCTCATACTTTTCAGTTTTTCACTAACTGAGCTATAAACTAGACTTTTTCGATATTAATTTAACCATCTACAACATCAAACTCAACCAAATTTCACCTTTTTTAGCCTATTAACCCTAGGCTGGCCTAACCTACATAAGTCCCTAGAAAATTTTTTGTCAAGTTCTACTTAACTGGAAATCATCCAAAATCATCAAATATCAACATACATCAAGTTCATCATCTTCTACCAATTTCTTACCTTAGTTGACCAACTTTGACCAATCCTTTTTACTCCAGCAAATATTCTCAGCTATTAATCAATATGTATACAACTTAGAATCATTAAAAACAACTTTAAAGCCCAACCAAAACTTTTAAATTTAAGTTTTTCTCTCACCTCGAAACAGGATAGATTTTGTCCCTATTCTTCTCTCTAGTTTTTCACCTAGAAAACAAGCTTCTTTTTGACTGAATTTTTTATATGTTGTATAGAGCTTAGTATGGAAGATTTTATCCTTATTTACCAAAGTTTGAAAGTGGCCAAATGGTGGCCGAAAAAATTGTGCAAGTGGATTCTACAAAGGACACCTACGGCAACTTGTTTGGGGTGGTTCTCTCCGGTTTCAAGTCGATTTGACATGATCTTGTGCTTTCCAAAAAGGGCTTTAAGTTATCTTTCATACAAAAAAAATCAACTTAAAAGGCCTTCGGGAACCCCTTCAAATTGGGATTTCTTGTTGGGCCTGCAGATTTTCTAGGCCAGGGTAGCCCACTGCCCTGTTTTCATAAATCCATGAAAAATATTTTCAACCTATTTATTTCCAAATTTCTACTTCTCAGGTGTTTTAAAAATTCTCTAGTATGTCTCATAAAAATATGGGGCCTACTTGTTTAAGAAAAGTTCCCCGATTTAGCCCATTTTGTGCGATTTGGTCATTACTGATTGAAATGGCTTAAGGTTTTCAGTTTGCTTTAAAAATTCATTTGATCTCTGAAACCTCTTTATTTCCACTAAATCTTCATTCTCGATGTCAATTACGCATTCCACTAGTTTCCTAAAATTTTGGAATAATTTTTGTAAATTTTTAGATTTTATTCTGAATTTATTTAGCTCACTAGGCTCATTTGCTCGATTTAGTGTAAACCCGAGTTTTACTAGCTTTTTCACCTCCAATACCGTAGTTTCACTTTCTAACCATCAAAACTCACTTATAAACATATCTTCTTAAAGGATACTTAAACTTGGGTGTTTACCTCGAAGTTTGTGCCTCGGGCCTCAGGCTACTATTCCAGGCGTATCGACTACTTTAGGCCCTACATGAACATTTAGATAAGTCTTAGACATTCTCGACTTAGCTTTTAAATGAAAATTAGTATTTAAATTTTGGGTTTCATATTTTCATGGTTTAAAGAAAGAAATAAAAGAAAATGAAAATTAACCCATTTTTTCATGCTTGTCATGACCTCCGCCCCCATTTCTAGCCATTTTTAGCCTTTGATTCCTCTATAAAAATGTTCTACTAACTCTCCTCTGCAACATACTTAAATTTGGTGGCTTAATACATTGAGAATTGGTAATGGTCTAAAAGGTATACATTTTAGTAATTCCTAGATCTATAGGGTTAAGCTTTGATTCAATCCTTGAATTTTATATATGATGAATAAGGTCGATATGGAGTAATTTTATGTTTTTAGATTGAAGAAAAATACTCACTTGGTAGTGAGTAAGAATCGGCCAACTTGGGATTTTTAAGGTAAGGTTGGTTTCAAGCTTCCATTTCAATATATGTTAATGTATTAGTGCCATTATAATGTTATATGGTGTTAGAATGAAATGAATTTGATGGAATCACCTTGCTTAGTGTTCGACCACTTGAGTTTACAAAAGAAAGTGTGTGTAATTCAAAGGGGTTTTATAATGTGGTATGAAATTCATGTAATTAGATATGAATCTAAAGGAATTGTAAAATAAAATTGATGATATGCTATGTATAGATAAGTGTATAGTTTTAGCCATGTGAAGGGTAACATGGTAATTTCACAATTTTGGTGAAAATTTGGTGTTATGTGAGTGATAGACAAGTAACAATGTAATTAGTGAAAATAAAACTATCAAAAAGTATGGAACGTGACTTTTGTCACATTATTACTAGTAGGAACAAAAAGAAAGTAATATATGCTTAATGTTAAATGACACTATGATAGTACAT
Source organism: Firmiana major (assembly GCA_033439115.1). Classification (NCBI taxonomy): domain Eukaryota; kingdom Viridiplantae; phylum Streptophyta; class Magnoliopsida; order Malvales; family Malvaceae; genus Firmiana; species Firmiana major. The sequence goes on along the minus strand of CM065911.1, from coordinate 14,206,174 downwards.
GGTAGTGAATAATGGATTCATGATTGTGTATTTGCAGAGAAAATTGTTGTTTCAATGGGTGGGGTAGCATATAGGTTAACTTGGATAAGTGCCCATTTGTAAAGCTTTGGGTAAGTCAATCATCTGAGATGCTTAATCACATCATATAGTGTAAATGAATGCAATCGAACTTTATGAAAGTGATTAAATATGTATTCGTATATGTTATTAAAAATGAAATGAAATTCTAGATTGAATATGGAAATGAAACTATGAATTGGTTCTGCCATTACTTTTCACTTGTAGGGCTGGGTAGAGTAATATGGTAAACCCGATCTTTTGCAGTATTTTCAAAAAAAAGAAACGTGAGAATAACCATGCCTTTATTGCATCTTACATCTATAACATAACATTGTATCAATTTGATTTTAAAGCTTGAATCGATTTATGCTATTGTGCATAAAAGCTTTGAAATCATCTTATTACACGTTTTGAAATGATATGACTATATGACTATTGTTGCCTATGATACTATTTTCAGAATTAGCATATAATTGTTTTTCTAACCGTTTTACCGATATGTAATTTCACAACATGTGATTGAACTATTTTACAATTTTTATTGGCTCTCTATCTCTTATACGAACTAATAAAGCGATAGAAAATATGCTTGAGTATCATTGCTCGTGTGGGCAATATAGGCTTGTCCGACAAATTGCCATTGACAAGTTCCATTCTTAATTGATCACTAGGATTGGAGGTAACATGGTTTTATGACCATAAGTAACACCCTAGTTTCCGTGGTATCTCATACGGTTCCCTGTTAGCTACAATAGGCAAAGTATTTATTGGTCAACCACACAAGAGTTGCCTAACAAAAATGAAATGTTTACAGAAATGAGATGTTTACAAAATTGAATATGATATTATACGATAAGATAAGATATGTGTCACGACCTCATTCCATGACTTACCAAAAACCACTATTAATTTTTTGCTTTTTACTTTACTTACCTTTCTCTCCTCGACAGTTGGGCTATGATTCGATATTAGTCACTCACTCACATTCATTCACAATATACATAGTTAGTATTCTTTTCGATAACATAAACTGTTATACAATATCTGTACATATACATCCCGACCATACAATAGTTTACGTAACTGTGCTTATACATTGTTCAGTACAAAATATTCGAGGGTGTATACCTCTCGTGAGATGGATAGGCAGTGGATACTATGAATGTTGTACCTCAATCGGACTCAATCTACTGTGGATGATCTGTAGAGAGTGGAAAATAAAGGGGGATGAGCAAACAACATGCTCAGTAAGGAAATCAGGCAAGCAAGTAGACAACCGCACTATCTATTGAAAATAAGGCTTTGCCTTTCCTTCTCTCATCTCAAAGCATGTATCAAAATGATATAATAATAGTACAAAATAAATTCCATGTACTTAAATCATGCATAGTTATCAAATGTAGGCATTCATGCAAAATAGTGCATCTTGATAAAATTAGGAATGCCTTTATCTCAATCATGCCATTTATATTTAAATCACATTAAATATGGCAGTTCACAACACAACACAATCATCGGTTTTCGACCCATCTCTCTCAGGTCTAATCATATCATGAAAACAAGTGATATATCATGCGAGACTCAGTGGCTAAATGCAATACTCTCCTGGACTATGATCATATCCTATAATGTGAAATCTCAGGCAACACAGATCTCGATGTGCGGGTATCACTGCTGTAACGAGAGGGGGGTCAGTCCATCACAACTGCTAGCTATAAACTCCTCAACTCCACAACTCCACCACAAGGTACAGTGTACTCCATGCCACTCGCACGGTACAACGTACACCCGTGGACCCTCTCCTCATGGTCGGGATGCCTGCCATAGGTCTTAGTCCTCACACCATGAAAATACATCACAGTCGGGGTGCTTGCCATAAGTCTTAGCCCTCACACTATGGAATAAATGTCACATCTCTAAATCTACGTGCGAACATCTCAACAGTGTGACACTCAGTCTAACGGAGGAAATCGTCACGATTTTTCTCTTTAACATGTCTTATATATCACATAAAAACTACAGTGCGCGTCTTGAGTGTAACTCTCAATCAACACTCCGCCTCTTAAACACTACGTATGCATTTCAAAATATCAAACACTAGTGTGAGTAACCTCTAGCACTAGGTTAATGCATAATTCTCTTTTCAAATCAAGTACAAGCTATCGCTCCAGTACTATATCATGTATAAATCATAAAAAGTCGAGTACGAGTAATGCTCTCAGTACTCTATCATGTAAAACTGAGTATGAGCATAGCTCCCAATACTCTATATGCATCAATCACAAATTGAGTATGAGTAATGCTCCCAGTACTCTAACATGCATAAAATAACATTAAAATATAGTATGAGTATATCCGCCAGTACTATGTGATGTATATCTCAAAGATAGTGCGAGTATTCTCTAGCACTTATGGTTTTCACGTAAAACCAGATAGATTGCTTATTCAAATCACAACTCTTTCATTTCAAATCAAATTAGCACTTAAATGTGTTGTTTTCTCATATACATTAAAACAATACTCATTCTATCATGCAACTCATGAATGAAGGGTTACAACATGCTTCTCAGGCTTTTTATCCTATTTTTGGATAAATTTACACTTTGTCTCATTTATCCTTAGCACAACAACATGTCTATTTCAGGGAATTCATATAGAGTATAATATCAGAACTCTATTTAAAATACGTGTAGCCATCTCTAGTTACTCACGAAATTCTCTTACCTCGGATCACATCAAGTGACCTCTCTTCCTCGGTTCTGCTCACTCTTGCAGTCCGATCAGCTTCCAAGGTAAATTTTCGAAGCTGTTATAAATATTAGCATTAGTATATCACTCTATACTCATTTCATTTGCCAAATCTCAATTTAATGCATAGTTTTCATCACTTTCTCCAACTATGGTATAAAACCACATTTTCACATAACTATCTTTATTTCTCTTTATTTCCAATTTATGCATTTCATAAGATTATCTCATAATCTTTCATACATGCATATTCCATCATCAAATCCATGTAAACATCATTTCTTTATCACTTTCTCACTTCCATGCCAAAACTAGGTTATGCTCATTTTTCATGATCCTTTCATTTACAACAAATCATATATACTCTACTAACCTCATCAATACATCTAGTTTAACATATATCGAAGTGGTGTATTGAATCTTACTGAGTTAAACTTCCTTCCTTTTTCACCAAAATGCTAAAATCCTCCTTGCTCTTTGAACTCTTGATTTCAATCCTTTGTTTCCAAGTATGTTGCTCTCTTCTTGCTAAGAACAACTTTGCTCAACTGTATCTCACTCCAAACTGATCACAAACTGAAGTTTTCTAGTGTTTCTTGGCTAGGTTTAGGTTAGTTCTTGAATAAAATAGTAACTCTAGGGAAAATGAAGTGCAGAAGTCCAATATTTATAGAATTGTCTTGATGAGATCGATTTGCTACCCTAGGAGATCGATCTGCTCTGCATTTTTCCTCTTGAAACCGACCTTTTAGGCTTGATGAGATCGATCTATTGCAACACAGAACCTTAAGGAGATCGATCTGCTCTTGCATGAGATCGATCTGTTGCAAGTCAGTAGCTTAAGGAAATTAATCTGACCCTTCCGAGATCGATTCCTTCAACACAGAATATTTAGCATATTGATCTAGCCCGATTGGAGATCGATCTGACCTGTTCCATCGCTCAAATAATAACATTTTTGGTTCTTCCAGATCGATCCTCATCCCATGAGATCGATCTCTCATTCATATTTTTCAGATTTTACTGCAGTTTTCTGCAGTAAACACACACCAACTTCACTTATTTTGCTGCCATAGTCATTTTCTCATCCATCCATCTTTAGGGCTTGAAAATGACTTCCATTCATACCTTATACATATTAAAACTTGTGTGTATTCTTTGTATAGTCAAAGGTATATAATATAAACCCAAATGGAAGTATAAACTCATTCCATTTTACTTAACTACTCAACATTTAAGATATTCCCATTTCACTCATGGAAATATCCCTCTTACCCTTGTTCTATACTTATAAACTTACATGTATTCATTCCATACACATTTACAAACTTTACATATACATTCCTCATGATTTTCATTATGTGTGACTTATATACACATCACAAAGTCATAAGGTTACATGTACAAAATTGTGGATCTTACAATATGTTTTACAGACATGAACATAATTTAGAGAACATGATTTACCGCTATAATATGATACAATACGAATATGTTTTATTAATATGACATTATATGAATATATTTTCCGATATGGATATGATACAAATATGTTTTACTAATATGAACATGATACGAGTATGTTTACAAATACAATATGATATGGATATGATTTACAGACATGAATATGATTTTCGAATTATTGTGTTGTTGACTACGTCAAACAGTTCAACATGACATTGGTAGGACTATTTAGTTGTGAGGTTAGATCAGAAGGGAAACTGAGGTACTTCAAAGTATCCTCTCCTTGAAAGACCTCGATAGCGTCATCGAGTCCTAGTATCGAGATTTATACGAAAAATTATCAATTATCAAAAGGGAAGTATTATATAAAGTGTTATATGCATAGTTTTTGAAAACCATATCGCATCGATTTGAGCACATGCATTACAGTACAATTTTATTGTATGTGACTATTCTCGCACTTGTATAATTAATTTACTAAGCATCCAAGCACACCCCTTTACTCTCTTACAAGTTAAGTTGGGATAATATCATTTTAAGTGATTGAGATTTGGCTTCACAAAGTTCAAACTTTGCTACACAACGCAGTTCACCTTTCAGTATAAGATTTACCCATTTAAATGATGTTACTTTTGGATTGTTTTGTATAGTAATATGCCTTGGGTGTGTATTATGTAAATATGAACTTAGATTATGAGAACTGATTAATCCGGGATGTCGACTAACTATTATTGGACTATATATCTAAAACTGAGGAAAAATATTTTATTATTTGTAAGTATATATTTTTTTTGACCAAACGACCTTCGAAAATTGTGAAACTTGGATACATGATAAATCTTAAGGTGTATGAGGAAAATGCTTATTGAAATTGAGATCTGGATTGAATATGAATAGTGAATTGTGGACTATTTGATATTGTGTGGACAAGGGGAATTACGCGTATATGCAAAGATGCTGTTGAAATTTAATTTGAACTTTCTATTGAGTGTTAATGAACTATGACCTTAGGTACGATTACCCTAAATCTGTATCGGGCCATGAGTAATTGATATTTACTATAGAATGTTGACTCAATACATAAACAATTATTGGAAAAATGAAAAAAAAAGGTTAACCTTAAAATCCGTATTCTACAAAAGGTTATTGTTTCGTCATAACATTCAGGATGTGACATCCAGCATCTCCTTCGTACTTTGTTGATGTGAGAGATTTGCCTAAAGGTGTCACATGCATCCCCATTTCGAGACTTAGTGTCCTCACTGAGGCTTGGCCCACCATTGTTCAAGAGGACACGCAAAGCTACTTTGATACCATATGTAACGGCCCGACTCATTAGTGATATATTATTCATTTTGGCTCATTGAACCTCACGGTTTTAAATGGCTTCACTAAAAGTATAAAACATGTTAACTTATATATCCGACAACTCTATCATGCTTGGTCGATGTGGAATTTAACTAGGAGTGTCGCATAAACTCACCAGCCTCACTATGTGCCACCATTCACAGTCACCAAACACCAAACAAATGCTTCCTTTCAATTCCTTTCGATTTCCTGAAGCGCTATTCCAACTTGAAAACCTCTAAAAATTTTCGTAAAGGAACTAATCTGGACCTAATTAAAAACTTAAAGAAAACCCCTGCCTTTGTCAACCTCCTGTTCCACCACCTTAACTTCCAGGCAAAGCAAGCCCCTTACCTAGAAACTTAAGAACAATAGTCTATAACCCTAGAGAACCCCATTCCTTCTTTTCAACCATTGAACCCTAAAAATTTTGCTGCCAAAAAATTTATTTTATTTAGTTATTACTTGTGTGTATTGTGTTGCTGGGTTTTATTATTATTTTTTTGTTTGGCTTTCTTGATTTTTGACTACCGTGTGTGCGACTGGCTATTGTATATTTTTGGCTACTAGGATTTGGGTTGATTTTTTCAGAAACCAAAATAAATCTTTTTTTTTTGTGATTCCCCCTATGAATTGTGTTCATGGTTGATTTATAATGCTTTAGGTGTTTGATTTTGGGAAAGCCTTAATTGAGAGCAAGAATCAGATCTGTCTTGATTTCATTTTTTAAATTCCTAATTCGATTTCTCGTTTTAATTTTCTTGATTTATTTTCCAATTTTCAAAAATAAAATCAGCTTTCCTTTTCGGTTTTTTTTTTTGGCTTAAATCTCAAGTTTTTATTTTCTTACGAATCTTCTTTTCCAAAAATTTTCGATTTGCAAGATTTTCCCTTTTTAATTTTATTTGTTATTTTTATTTTTAAGAAAAAGGTTTAAAGAATAAAAATGAAATAAATATAAACAGGAAAAATTTCATGGACTTCAAAGCCCAAATGAACTCAATGTAGTTATAACTATCATTACGAACTCGATTTATAATTTTAAGCCGAAAAAAATGTACTATCCGAATTCACAACATAATGTTCACACTAAAATCGATCCAAGTTAGATGAACGTCAATCTAGTTTCAATGACTCAATTACACTTAATTTTAACATTATAAATCTGATCATTTAAACAAACAAAATCGGATTGAAATTACAGTTGATGTTAATATTTTGACTAAAAATGAATTTTAATTTCAACTTAAGAAATGATTCCGTCTACCAAGGTGCCTAGAAAACTTAGAAGGTTGTAATCAGGATTTTGAGAATTTTGCACTGTTCTATTTACCGGGTTGTGTTTTGGAGGTAGTTAGCGAGATTTTCATCCGATTGAAATTATTTGCCTCGCATCTCTTTCACATTATATTTATCAAAGATTTGCATTCATAAGTTGCTTGAACTTATGCTTTAATGAGTCTTATTTTTGAAGTTTCAAGATTTAATTTGTTGTTGGTATTCTCTTTTTTTTTTTTTTTGTTGGTTGATACTTTCATCTCATATCTATGTTTCCTTTTGTTGATATTTAGAGTCTAGATTTTGGTGCTAATTCGTATGCAGTATGTTCCCTCAAAAATATTAATGAAATTCCTTTTGGCCTAGAAAAATGTCTCATAGCCTGCAAAGCGGGGGCAAAAATTATAGTAATAATAATTCTAATGTTTGAATATTAAAATTATAAAATTAAATTATACTTCAAAATAGTAATAAATAAAATGATACTATATATGGAGATAAATGATAAAAATTCTGGAAACTTAATATAAAAATAAAAATTTCAGATAGATATATTTTACTTAGGCATACACTCACATATACACACACAAACATAACAAATCAAGAGTTTTAAGCATTTGAAAAACAAAATAGAAATAATTTTAATTTTAGTATATAATAAAAAATTAAAGCAGAAATTTTAATTAGCGGCAAAGAATATTATTATTCTCCATTTTTCTAATAAAATAATTTATTATTGTTTTCATCCGTTCAAATAATCAAACTTGACTCTTGGAATAATCTTAGCAGCATAGTTAGATAGGTAATACTTGGAATAATCTTAACCATGAATAAGATCAATAAAACAACTAAACTTTATAAAAACATAAATAATTATGTTAGGTAGTAATATAAAAATATTATTAATTTTTTATTATCTAATACTAATCATGTACAATGTTTGTAAAAAAATTATTTCTTAAAATAATTAATTATTAATAATTTATAAAATATATCTATTATATAATTTTCTTTATTATAAAACACATTTATAAACTTTCATAATATTTGTTAATAACAAATAAACTCTTCACAAGAAAATATGATCTTATCTTTTTATAACGATAATGAAACAACTTCAAACACGTATATAATATAACAAGTTTTTGTTTTAAAATAAAATAAAATTATTTTACAATAATAATTATATTAATATTGTACATTATCAAAATATCCAATTTTTATTTTTTTTAAAATAATAATTAACAATTTTAAACTGAATTTCACGTTGGAAAAAGTAAATTTATAAATTTTTTATTTAACTTTTATTTTTAAATATTTTGTATTAGAGGCACTTTAAAGAATCATGTACAGCCAATACAGCAAAATAAAGACAAAGAAAACTTAGATTGAATAATAATAAAAAGTTATTTATTTTCAGCTAACTGTTTTACAAGCTAAATTAGAATAAATAAATGCAAAGAATCAATAGTTAAAGCAAATAAGGTTTTAAGATTTAATTTTTTTAACAAAAAAATATTGATCAAACTAAGGTACCATTAGCAAGGCATGAGTTTTTTTGAACTAAATAAAAAGCAACTCCAATATGTAATTCAACTGAATTTAATCGAATTATGTGACTTTTTAATTCATCATTTTTATTTCTCATTCTAAATTAAATCGATTCGATTATATGTGTATATACACACATGTGTGCACACACACATACTTTAAGATCACAAATAGAAGCAAATGAGGAATATGCTTACATTTAAGTGTAGACACTATATTTTGTTAGGATAATTCTAGGCTTTATTAAATTTAAGTTTGATTGAAATTGAGTCTGAATCCAAAAATTTATATTAGATAATGAGATTAGCATTTAAACTTAAATTTTTAGCCCAAAAGCCCAATGATAAAAAAAATGCCCAATGTTGTTGTTGTTGTTTTATTTATTTATTTATTATTATCATTATTATTATTATTATTATTATTATTATTATTATTGTTATGATCATCATCATCATCATTTTCTTCATCTTACTATTTATCTTGTTTCTATCACATTATCACTCGATCTTTTATAGTACGTTTGGATGAGAAATTTCAAAATTTTGAAAATGCAAGCATTTCGAAATTTATCAATTTGAAAGACTATAATTTATAATTGTATTGTTTAAATAATTTTTTTTAGAAAGAAATTTGACTATTAGAATTTGATAAAATAAAAAATAATTATAAAATAAAAATAATGTTACGACCCGAAGGACGAGACTTTACTACAACTTATTATGAAAGTACAAAAATCTGGACTAATTTTTCATTTTTCCTTAAAAGTTTGTTTGTCATGTGAGTATAGTCGTATGAAATTTCTAGATCTCAAACCAATTTAATTTGGTTAAGTTTTAAACCTAAGGTCCCAATCTGATCTCTTATTAACATTCATTTATTAATCCAAGAGTCGATTATCGATTTTGATAAAATTTTGACAGTATAATAGCTTATATTTTCCTATACCTCAACCTACAAAGTACACAATATGACAGTTCTTATATTGCAATATCAACACAATCACAATTCACATCAAATACATTTCTTAGAATCCCTTATGCGATTTTTTAGAACATGGAGTTTCCTCTGTTTTAACCTTATTTCAAAAAATTAATCCATTTACATCCTGAAACACGATAACTAACTTTCACAAACATACATTAACATAATACACATCTCATCTTATGCACTAGTAAGAAAAATTGTCTGAAAATAAACACATTTATACAATATAAATTTATACCAATATGAGCTGTGAAATCTTTAAAGTATTAACTTTGAAACTGATACTAATGATGATGCCACTGCACCTCTAATTTGAATCTGTGGTGAAAAATAGAGGGGGTGAGCTTGGGGAGCTCAGTAAGTAAACCACAGAAGCATAGAGGTAATAATCATATAAGATACTGAATCACAATGCATGTCATAACCTTATTTATTTCATTTCACAACATCTTTCTAATAATCTGTTATTCGTATCTCGTTTTTGAATTTCGATAACTTATAACCTTCTCGGTTTTCTATACAACGTTTTTTATAGACGTTGTCAAAGTCATTTTGAGGTATTCATCAGAAGGTCATTTTGAAGTACCTTATTTTCCTTTTCAACCTGACCACAAAACTTTAATTTAGTAGACAAATATGTATCATATCATATCCATATCACTCATATTTGTATCATATCTTACTCGTAAATCTTGATAATCATATCTTATTCTTATAGTTCGTCTCTGTCTGAAGCTAGATATCACTAATGTTAGTGACGTTGTCAAAGTCATCCAGAGGAGAGGTGTAAGACCCAATTTTTATCGTATTTCCTTATGATTCACACACTATATGAATATTGTTATATGTTAATGGAATAATAAGACGGATGATTTTGATCATATAAATATGAATGAAGTAGTCGAACATACGTAAAATTAAAAAACGGACATTTAAGGAATTTCAAATTTAATTTATGAGATTTGAATTATCCGGACAGAGATACGAATTTTAAATGAGAAATTATAGTGGGTCCAAGAAGGAAAGTCGGTCTAAATTGGTCCCGAATTTGTAGAAGGGTAAAACGATCAAAAGACCAAAATTCGGTATAAATTCGATAAAGAAAATTTCATTAAAAAAAATATGGAATTGAGAAATCTTGATCAATAACGAGGAAAATATTGAATTTTGAGTCCAATTGATCAAGATATGAATTTATTGGAATTAATCGAAATTTTTACATCGAAAAATTATTTCGAAAATACTGAAAAAATATACCGAAAAGATGAAATAAGACTGATAAATTCATTTATTGATTAAATGAATAAAATAAAATTTTTAAGGACATTTTTGGATTTTTTAATGTATTTTAATGATTAAAATAATGATAAAATAAATTATAAATATAATAATAAAGTAATAATTAAAAAAAAAAGAATCGCGAATTGCGATTCTGAGAAACAGAAAAGGAAAGAAACGAAAAACGAAGACAGGCGAGCCGATGGAGAAGTCGACGAACCCCCGGCGACCGATAACGCCAGGCTAGGGCCGGTGAAGAGAGAGGACACCCGCGCGACCCACCGTAGTTACGACGCACGCCGACGGCGCCGGAAAAGGCAGATCGACGAAGGAATTGTCGAAAATAGGAGAAGGCAAATTCGGCAATCATCGACGTGATTTGACCCAATCCAAGGCCAATCGAGCATTCCCCGACCAGAGATGAGCCAAACGACGGCAGCAGTGCGTCGAGAACCGGCCGGACGACGTCGAAACGACAAAAGGTGACTGAACGGGCTATCCAATGAGTTTGGAACGAAGTCCGATGAGTATTGGTAAGCCAAATGAGCCCAATAGACCCGAAGAATGTATTTAATAAGTGGAAATGGGCTAAAAAAGGGGTCAAACCCATTAATGTGCAATCGAGCCCAATAAAGTAAAATGGACCCAGTGTTTTAGATTCGATCAGTAAGAGTGAAATACTGATAAGTATATTAGAATTGACCTAAAGATGTGGTTATATGCAGCTTCGTAGAGTTGGTTTGGAGCGAATTGGACTGAAAGACCTGGTACGGTCGAGACAGGATAAGCTCGCACGTGATTCCAGGTAAGGAAATTTTATGGACTGCTAGAGGTAACTTTACGCAATTTCGACCTCATTTACATTCTCTAAAATTGTCCGAAGGGTCTAGATTTAAAATAAAAAATTTTTATGTTTGAATGGGCAAATGACCAAAATACCCCTGTGAAGGGTAAAATTTTCAAAATTAGAAAAAGTTAGGAGGAGTAAGAACAAGAGGTTCCTACTTGTTTTTGAGGTATTTTGACACGTGCATGGGTAGGCTGACTAACTTGTAAATAAAAATGCACAACATTGCATATTTTCAACAAAGTGATTTCTTGTGGAAATTGTTTTAAGATAACAGAGCCGCCTACGTGATTTTATGAAAATCTGACGTGCTAGAGCTCAGCTCGCACGAGTTTTGATTTATGTGATGCATGCATTAGTGCTGGAGCAAAGGCTCGCACTAGAGTTTTACATGCATAGGTGCTGGAGTCTAACTCACACCAGATTTTCATATGATTTTCGTGGCAGGGTGCGGGAGTCTAACTCACACTAGGTTTTCACTTGTTTTTTTTCATGACACAGTGCTAGAGCCCAGCTCGCACTAGTTTTACATGATTTTGACAGAGTGCTGGAGCTTAGTTCGCACTAAATCTTATGAGATTTAATGAAACACGTGCTGGAGCTTTGCTCGCACGAGATTTTCCTTGATTTTATGAGAGTACTAGAGCATCGCTCGCACTAATTTTATGAGGCATACGATGAGCCGTGCTTAGAGCATCGGGTAGACTGTGTGTCACGCTGATTAAATATGCTCGCACGTGTATTTTGAGACAGGCACGATTGTGGATATGAGATATGGGTCCACAGAGTACGTTGTACCGTGCAAGTCGCATGGAGTACGTTGTACCGTGCTGGGATTAATTATATGGCATCTTCGGATGCGAGTAGCATCTTCGGATGTATGTGATCGGGCAGGACTGACGGGATGGACTGACCCACCTCCCAGGACGGTTCCCGATAGTGGTGAGACCCCGCACATAGGATCCGTGTAGCAGTGGGATCACAAGGATATGGCCATAGTCCTGGTTATTTGCCTAAGATACATATATATATTGCCTAGTCTCACATGTTATAAATTGATGTTTTGAGAAACACGTTTTGTGAACTTTTGTGTGATTCTGGATCACCCGAGAGAGGGGTTGGATCCTTACTAAGATGTGATTTTAATGAGAATGAAACTAGGATTTAAACTGAAACTTGCATGATGCTATTTCCATGCTATTTGAACCCATGCGTGATGTAAACTGGTTTTACATGACATTCATTGTATCGCATGTTACGATTGCTTTGAAAAGCATTTGATTTCATAGTTTTGTGTGAGTCAGGAACACCTGAGGGAGGGATTGAGTCCTAGATGCGTTGTGAAATTTTAAAAAGAATGAAATTATTTAAATGGATTTGCATGTTGCTTTTTCCATGCTCTTTGAAATCCATATGTGAACTTGTTTTACATGACATCATGAATTGTATCATCTATTTTAAAATGTGTGGAGAAAGGGTGGTTTATGCATGGCACCACGTTCATGTAGGTTGTATGGTTACCTACTTGTTCGTAGGATTGCCTTACTGAGCTTGATGTGCTCACCCCTTTCATTTCCCTACACAGATTTCTTTCAATGGACTTTGAGGCGACTAAGTACTGCATTCCTGATATTCGTTGCTGCCAATCACTTGAGGTATATACATTTGTACATATTGTATCTAAATAAGAATAGCACAGTAACATGTTTGTAAGTAACTTTCAGGGATGTATAGACACTGTAAACACTTGTAAATGAATGGGAAAGAATTAGTGAAAAACTCATGTGTTTACCTTTCCTTTAATAAGGAATTAAGTTATATGGTGAATAAATGGTGGGACTGGCATTGACTCACAACCCAATTATTAGTGGAGTGTGGTCACGATCAGAGAACAGGTAAGTATGAAAGAAAAACAAAAAATTTACTCTGATTTTTGGGTCGTGACAATTGGTGGCATCAGAGCCAGATTGGTCTGATATGTGTCGGTATCAGTAATTAAGAAATTACATCCCCATGTTACTGTGCTTGGTTAGATACAATCGTGTATATTGAGATGGGTTTTAACTAAAAAATGGTTGAGAATGTAGGATTTGGGCATTATGCCGAACACCAGTCATGGTAGAGAGGGTAGAGCACGAGGCAGAGGCCGTAGAGGTAGGCATGAGCCTGCTAGTCGTGTTGAGTTGACCCATGAGACCCATGAGGAGGTCGAGGATGAGGAGGTCGAGGTGGAGACTGATGTTGAGCATACTCCACAGGGTCCTATAAAGAGACCAGACAGTAATGAGACACGCTTCACGAGGATAGAGTGGAGTGTAGAAAATATTTTGGAGTTGTTTACTCAGTCTATACAGGTAGTTGAGGATAGGCAAGGTAAAGCCTGAACAGATGCCTCAGACTATAGAGATTCCCACACCCCTTCGGTATATAGCGAAGTAAAGAAACCAATAGTTACTGAAGACTAGGTAAATAAGATAGTAAAGTTGTATGGATTCTTTCGATGTATATTGACCGAGAAAGTGACTCGATGCGTTTATGTTGAAGGACGAGACGAAGCATTGGTAGAAATTCGCTCGACCCATTTTAAGAGTTAGACATCCAGAGTTGACATAAGAGATCATTCTGGATGCACAGAGACAGTATATTTCGGACATTGTTCAGAGAAATTTACGGATAGAGTTCCTTACTCTGACCTAGAGGAACAGGTCAATCGACGAGTATGAATCTCAATTTACATCCCTGGGCAAGTATAATCCGACATTATGAACAGTGAGAATCAGAAGGTCCGAAAGTCATGGAAAGACTCAGACCGTCTATCAAAGTCTGATTTGGCCCCGTTAGATATCACTACATACGACGAGGCAGTGCCCAAATCACAGTGCGTGAATAAGATTAGGAATTGCATGCCTCTAAGTTTGAGAAAGGTAATAAGGGCCGAAATAGAGACAAAAAGGAAATAATGGATAACAAAGATGTCAAAGCGGGAAAGAGGCGGTTTCATAGGAAATTTAGAGTTAGTGAGTTATGGGGTAAGATAATTTGTAAGCCCCAGTGTATCCAGTTTCAGAACTTACACGAAAATTTATGATTGGAGGACCCCGACCAGCTAATGGGCAGTATTGGATGTGTGGTAGTTACCACAGAAATAGGCGGTTGAATGAGGGTGAGTGTATGCCTTTGACCAGGACACTATTGATACTTCATTTGATATGGTGTAATGTACCATCTTAATTGTTAATATTGAAGCAATTATTTTAATTGATCCTGGTACTACACATTTATTTATATCGTCGTCATTTGCATATAAGTTAGTGAAATATGTGAAGCATATATCATTAGGTGAAATGCTGATAGTTAGCACCCCAATGAAGGATAGTCTGCTAATTGAATATGTCGGTAGAGATTGTAAGTTGAAAGTGGGGGAAATGAATATGCAGACCAATCTCATTCTATGAAATATGAGTGTTTTGATGTAATATGGGGAATACATTGATTGGCTGCAAACTATGTTGTTGAAATTGTTATTCTAAGATAGTGATTTTTCACCCTAGAAAAGTGTACAGTAAGTTTTAACAAGTAATAAAAGAGTTTTGTTGTAGTTGATATACCAAATGAGATAAGCTTTGAGATGTAAGAGGCGTATGCAAGGTAAGAATATCTCTGATATGTGAAGTAATTGGGATTAAGCGATATGTAGTGAATATGAATTTCGACCAAGGATAAGGGGTGGATATATCCATAACTAGTCCATATGGTCAAGTCTAAGTGTTAATAAAGGTATTTCAAAATACCTCATCGCCTGAAGACTTGACAGCGTCTAGAAGTACACATAATTTATAAATTGAAATCGAAAGTTGTAATATATACATTTAAAATTAGGGTACCTTTACTTGTACGATAAAAAAATATAGAATTCGATTAATCATGAAGGTTTAAAAATTAAATTTTTATAAAAGCCGTTAATATAAGAAAAAGGAAATGACGCGGGTTAGTATCTTGAACAAAAGCGATTTCGAAATGACATTATACGTTTATGCGTACATAGGTCAAGGATATGGGTGATTGAAATATTTAGTGGAACTCAAATACGAAGAGGTTCTTTTCTCATACTGACATTTATTTTGTGGTAGTGAGCCTAAAAGTTTAATACTAGACTTGATTTATCGAATTGAACAGGATTAACATAAGAATAAGTATTTCGTTCTACTATTGATGATCCATTGGGTTAGCTGCGAAGAGCGCAAAATTTTTTTTAGATCAATTGGAAGTCTGGGTTTTATCCGTTGAGAATTTGGAATGTGGATGTGCCCAAGACAATTCTTTGTACTCGTTAGGGCATTGATGAATGAGGTATTTAAACTTTACCTGGACAGATTTGTTATCATCCTTATTGATGATATTTTGGGTGTATTTAAAGTACAGGAAAAATCATAAGCAACAATTGGAAATTGTTTACAGATGATTTGTTGAGAGTTCTCAAAATGGACTACTTTGTTGACACATTTAACTTAGAAAAAAATTGCATTTGAATGGGATGATAGACGTGACAGGAGTTTGGTGTATTGAAGTATGAACTGACCACTGCATTTATTATCACCATACCCAACAGATTAAGAGGTTTCTCAGGGTATATGAATGTCTTGAAACCAAGAATGGGCTGTGTTTTGAAGCAAAATGAGATGATAGTCACGTATGGATCCAAACAGTTCAAGGACCATGAAAGGACTATCCGGCCCATGATTTAAAGTTGGTACCCGTAGTAATGCACTAAAGGTATGACGCCACTACTTTTACGGTGATAAATTTCAGGTATGCGCTGATCATAAAAATCTCAAGTATCTGTTTTCATGATAGGAAATTAATATGAAATAACAAAGAGGGTTTGAGCTTCTAAAGGATTATGATTGTGAGATATTGTACCACCCAAGAAATAGCTAATATAGTGGTTGATGCTTTGAGCAGAAAGAGCCTTGGGATGGTAATGGTCAGGGAGCGTGAGCTGTAAAGCAGTTTGTGAGTCTTAGTAGTGATGTGATCCTTTCTGATGATGACAGTAATTATGTGATAGCTAGCCTGATGTTAGAACCGAATTTGGTTGATCGAATTTGACAGGCTTAGCGTGATGATCGACAGGGTGTCAATAGTGTTAGTCAGATTCAGATGGGTACCGTGACAGAGTTCACAATGAGTGATGATGACTTACTGAGGTTTGGAGGTAGAATAATGGCTCCCAAGGACCAGAGCTGTTGAGATTGTTAATGATAGAAGCTCATTATTTGGGATATACAGTGCATTTGCTGAGTAATAAAATATATCAGAATTTTTGAAAAAGGGTATTGGTGGTCAGGCATGAGAGAGATATCAGAGAGTTGTAGCGAAGTGTCTCATATGTCAGTAGATTAAGGTAGAGCACTAGAAGTCTGTAGGATTATTGCAGCCTTTACCAATTCTAACATGGAAGTGGGAGCAGGTTACCATGGATTTTGTGACAGGTTACATAGGACCGTAGGAATCACGAGGCTATTTGAGTGATAGTCGATAGATTGATTGAGTCTACCCACTTTTTGGTTATCAAAGCCATAGATACTCTGAGTGCGTGAGCAAATCTATATAAGTAAGAAGATTGTGGAACAATAGGTAGCATTCTAGGGAGTATTGTATCAGATAGGGATTCCTGCTTCACTTCCCACTTCTGGGAATATGTTTCAGGAAGTCATGGGAACCCAGTTGAGTGTGAGCACATCGTTTCGTCCTCATACAGATGGTCAGTCAAAGAGGATTGTACGGGTTCTGGAGGATATGATGAAAACATGTGCAATTGATGTTAGAAGCTCCTAGAATGATCATTTGTTATTAGCTAAATTACCCACAGCAATAGTTATCACTCGAGTATCGATATGACATTGTGTGAAGCATTGTTTGGCCGTAAGGGTTACTTTTCTGAATGGATAGAAAGAAGTGGGAGACAAATACAAAAGTGCTCCCGATCTAGTATAATAAGCCTCTGAGGGTGTTCAGCTGATTGTGAGAGAATGAGAACACCTCAGAACAGATAGAAAAGCTATGCTGACAAGAGATGGAGATCGTGAGGATTCATCGAGTGTGAATCAATGTGTTTGGAAGTTTCTCTTTCTAAAGGTATAATGAGATTCGAGTATTAAACAGGAAGAAGAAGGTGTTGAGGTTTAAGATGATCTCCCTAAATAAAAGTCTCGCGGTATTATTACACTTCAGAGGAATTTAAATAGGAGCTGGACAGTAAGAGTATGATATGTGTGAAGTATCCGAAGTGATTTACAGACTAACTTGGTTCTAATTTGGAGGACCAAATTTCTTAAGTGGGGGAGATTATGTAAGACCCGATTTTTATCGTATTTCCTTATGATTCACACATTGTATGGATATTGTTATATGTTAATGGAATCATAAGACGGATGATTTTGATCATATAAATATGAATGAAGTAGTCAAACGTACGTAAAATCCGAAAACGGACATTTAAGGAATTTCAAATTTAATTTATGAGATTTGAATTGTCCGGGCAGAGATAAGAATTTTAAATGAGAAATTATAGTGGGTCCAAGAAGGAAAGTCGGTCTAAATTGATCCCGAACGTGTAGAAGGGTAAAACAATCAAAAGACCAAAATTCGGTATAAATTCGATAAAGAAAATTTTATTAAAAAATATAAAATTGAGAAATCTTGATCAATAATGAGAAAAATATTGAATTTCGAGTCCAATTGATCAAGATATGAATTTATTGAAATTAATCGAAATTTTTACATCGAAAAATTATTCTGAAAATACTGAAAAAAATATACCGAAAAGATAAAATAAGACTGATAAATTCATTTATTGATTAAATTAATAAAATAAGATTTTTAAATATATTTTTGGGTTTTTAAATGTATTTTAAAGATTAAAATAATAATAAAATAAATTATAAATATAATAATAAAGTAATAATTTTTTTTAAAAAAAACAAAGAATCGCGAATTGCGATTCTGAGAAACAGAAAAGGGAAGAAACGAAAAACGAAGACAGGCGAGCCGAGGGAGACGCCGACGAACCACCGACAACCGATGAGGTTAGGCGAGGGCCGGTGAAGAGAGAGGACACCCGCGTGACCCATCAGCAGCCGCGACGCGCGTCGACGGTGCCGAAAAAGGCAGATCGACGAAGGAATTGTCGAAAAGAGGAGAAGGCAAATCTAGCAGTCATCGACGTGATTTGACCTGATCCAAGGCCAATCGAGTGTTCCCCGGCCAGAGATGAGCCGAACGGTGGCAGCGGTGTGTCGAGAACCGGTCGGACGACGTCGGAACGACAAAAGGCGACTGAACCGGATAGCCGATTTAGGGGAAGGAAACTGCGCTGAATCGAACCGGATCGGTTCAGCCAAGAAAGAGAGGAAAAAGTGAGAAAAAGAAAGAAAAAGAGAAAAAGGAAAAGGGGAAGATTTTTTAGGATACACCGGATTTCGGGTAAGTCGCTAAGAGATCAAAAGTGACCGATTTAATTTTTGAAAAATTTATTTAAATTATATTTGATCGAAAATTTACTCGAAATTAAATATAAAATTGTGCAGTTAGACGATAAATCACGTACGTGAGCCCGATCGAACTTCGATTTACGCACCATCACATAATTTCGGGTAAATAAAGCTCATTTACGACAATTATATGATTATTGTACAATTGAAATTTATTTTGCGAATTTCGGATTTATTTCCACAATAAAATAAATTAAATTCAGATTTTTCAATAAATTGTTGTAAATGATATACGGGCTATCCAATGAGTTTGGAACGAAGCCCGATGAGTATTGGTAAGCCAAATGAGCCCAATAGACCCGAAGAAGAGATTTCATAAGTGGAAACAGGCTGAAAAAGGGGGTCGAGGCCCATTAATGTGCAATCGGGCCCAATAAAGTAAAACGAGCTCAGTGTTTTAGATTCAATCAGTAATAGTGAAATACTGATAAGTATATTATAATTAACCCAAAGATGTGGTTATATGCACTTTCGTAGACTTGGTTTGGAGCGAATTGGACTGAGAGACCTGGTACGGTCGAGACAGGATAAGCTCGCACGTGATTCTAGGTAAGGGAATTGTACGGACTGTTAGAGGTAACTTTACGCAATTTCGACCTCATTTACATTTCCTAAAATTGTCTGAAGGGTCTAGATTTAAAATAAAAAATTTTTGTGCCTAGGTGGGCAAATAACCAAAATACCCCTGTGAAAGGTAAAATTTTCAAAATTAGGAAAAGTTTGGAGGAGCAAGAACAAGAGGTTCTTGCTTGTTTTTGAGGTGTTTTGACACGTGCATGGGTAGGCTGGCTAACTTTTAAATAAAAATGCACAGTATTGCATATTTTCAACAATGTGATTTCTTGTGAAAATTGTTTTGAGATAACAGAGCCGCCTACGTGATTTTATGAAAATGTGACGTGCTAGATCTCAGCTCACACAAGTTTTGATTTATGTGATGCATGCATTAGTGCTGGCGTAAAGGCTCACACTAGAGGTTTACATGCATAGGTGCTGGAGTCTAACTCGCACCAGATTTTTATATGATTTTCGTGATAAGGTGCTGGAGTCTAACTCGCAATAGGTTTTCACTTGTTTTTTTTATAACACAGTACTGGAGCCTAACTCGCACTAGTTTTACATGATTTTGACAGAGTGTTGGAGCTTAGCTTGCACTAAATCTTATGAGATTTTATGAAACGCGTGCTAAAACTTTGCTCGCACAAGATTTTCCTTGATTTTATGAGAGTGCTAGAGAATCGCTCGCACTGATTTTATGAGACATGCGATGAGACGTGCTTGGAGCGTCGGGTAGACTATTTTTCATGCCGATTAAATATGCTCGCACATGCGTTTTGAGAAGGCATGATTGTGGATATGAGATATGGGTCCACAGAGTACTTTGTACCGTGCAAGTCGCATGGAGTACGTTGTACCGTGCTGGGATTGATTATGTGGCCTCTTCGGATACGAGTGGCATCTTTGGATGCGAGTGGTATCTTCGGATGTGAGTGGGATCTTCGGATGCATGTGATCGGGCAAGACCGACAGGATGGACTGACTTACCTCCCAAGGCGGTTCCCGATAGTGGTGAGACCCCGCACACAGGATCCGTGTAGCAGTGGGATCACGAGGATATGGTCATAGTCCTGGTTATTTGCCTGAGATACATATATATTGCCTAGTCTTGCATGTTATAAATTGATGTTTTGAGAAACACGTTTTGTAGACTTTTGTGTGAGTCTGGATCACCCGAGGGAGGGGTTGAATCCTGACTGAGATGTGATTTTAACGAGAATGAAACTGGGATTTAAATTGAAACTTGCATGATGTTATTTCTATGCTATTTAAACCCATGCGTGATGTAAACTGGTTTTACATGACATTCATTGTATCGCATGTTACTATTGCTTTGAAAAGTATTTGATTTTATGATTTTGTGTGAGTCAGGAACACCCGAGGGAGGGGTTGAGTCCTAGCTGTGTTGTGAAATTTTAAAGAGAATGAAATGATTTAAATGGATTTGCATGTTAATTTTTCCATGCTCTTTGAAATCCATATGTGAACTTGTTTTACATGACATCATGAATTGTAGCATCTATTTTGAAATGTGTGGAGAAAGGGTGGTTTATGCATGACACCACATTCATGTAGGTTTTATGGTTACCTACTTGTTCGTAGGATTGCCTTACTGAGCTTGATATGCTCACCCCTTTCATTTTCCTACACAGATTTCTTTCAGTAGACTTTGAGGTGACTAAGTACTGCATTCCTGATATCCGCTACTACCCATCACTTGAGCTATATACACTTGTACATATTGTATCTAAATAAGAATAGCACAGTAACATGTTTGTAAGTAAATTTCGGGAATGTATAGACACTGTAAACACTTGTAAATGAATGAGAAAGAATTTGTGAAAAACTCATGTGTTTACCTTTCCTTTAATAAGGAATTAAGTTATATGGTGAATGAATGGTGGGACTGGCATTGACGCACAACCCAAATGTTAGTGGAGTGTGTTCACGATCAGAGGACAGGTAAGTATGAAAGAAAAATGAAAAATTTACTCTGATTTTTGGGTCGTGACAAGAGGATACTTTGAAGTACCTCGCTTTTCCTTCTGACTTAACCATTGAACACAAATCCTGACATTCTAATTCTCAAATCCTGACCTTCTGATTCTTAATCCTGACATTCTAACATGATGATGCATGTCATGTCATGAATGCTCGGTCTGTTAAAACGATTTTAAAAGCTTATTTCTTATAAACTAATTTCTGAAAACTAAAAACTAATATCTGAAACTAATTTCTAATTTACTGGAAAAGAAAAACTTAAAACATTTAATTGATAATTGAAATTGAAAATTTATATTGATATTAAAATTGAAAACTTATACTGATATCGAAAACTAAAACTTATACTGATATCGAAATCAGAAAGTTATACAATACTGAAAACTGAAACTTATACTGATAATTGAAAACTAATAGCTTATACATATACTAAAAACTGATAATTGATACTAAAAACTGATAGTTGTAATTGAAACTGATAACTGATACTGAAAACTTAAAGCTGATAACAGTTATTAAAAATTGAAGATGGATAACTGATATAAAACATGCATATAGGTAGACTCTTTCTGATTACCAATAAAAGCGGTCATCACTATAGCTATCAGTGGAATTCTTACCCCGAAAACTAGGGTTTTACCTTGGACAAAGGTCTTGATTTTGATCCATGGCGATTAGCTGTGACCTGATACTTGCCACGACTTGTGTCAGGTAAGTGTATGTGCCATTTCAAAGTAGAATACTCGGGTTATTTCCATAATTACTTTATTGGCAATAACATAAAGCTACTAGAGTACCCATATGCTCTAAAATAATCTGAAAACGTGTTTTGAAATTTGAAAGGGAACAAATACGTATATAGAAAAATAAGCTTAATCCAAAAATAGTAACTTACCATAACTTTCAAAACACGTTTTAAAACATAACAAACCTTAGAGGTGATTTACACAATGTAACACTTAGTCCCGTAGGCTTTAGAAGTAATTCACACTGTGTAGCACGTAGCTTCGTAGGTTTGAAAAGTGTCATTAAGCAGTAAAAGAAAATTTGAAAGCATATTTTGAAATATGATAATCACTGTGGATAAAAGCGAAGTAAGCTTAAATCCAAAAACAGTAATATATGCAAATTGAGCATATGTTTTATAATCTTTCAAAACATAACAGAAGTGAGATTTTAAAACTTTTATTTTCTACAGTTAAATTCATGCAAGCTAGAAATCTCATAAATGCCATGCTATGCATAATGATGATGATGGTGATGATCATCATCATCATCAGAGTTTTTATCCCAATACTGGGGTAGGCTATATGAACTAATATATGAACTTATGCCAAGTCGTCAGTATGAATTCTTGTCACGACCCAAACTACCCAAAAATCAAAGTTAATTTTTCGCGTTTTATTATTTACTTAAATTCTTACCTGTCCTCGAATCGTGACCAACACTCCACTAATAATTGGGTTGTGCGTCAATGCCAGTCCCACCATTCAATTATCATCTAACTTATTTCTTCTCCAGTCATTTATAATTGTTTACAATATTTATACATCCCCTAAAGTTACTTACAAACATGTTACTGTGCTATGCTTATGTAGATACAATATGTACAAGTGTATATACCTTATGTTGATGGGCAGCAGCAGATATCCGGAATGCAGTACTGAGTCGTCGCAACTTCAACTGGAGATTATCTGTGGGAGAAAATGAAAGGGGTGAGCACATCAAGCTCAGTAAGGCAATCCTACGAACAAGTAGGTAACCATACTACCTACATGAACGTGGTGCCATGCATAAACCACCCTTTCTTCACACATTTTAAAACAAATGATATGACAGTTATGATGTTATGTAAATCGAGTTTGCACAAAAAATTCAACATGCAATTATTTTAAATCATTTCTTTCTCTTTAAAAATTTCACAATAAAGTCAGGACTCGACCCCTCCTTCGGGTGATCCTGGCTCACACAAAACCATGAAAATGGATTACATTCACACATGGGTTTGAAAAGCATGAAAATAACCATCATGCACATTTAATTAAAAACCCAGTTTAAATCATCGAAATCGTCGACATGCGAGACGAGGCAATATCTGTATAACGGCAATAACCAGGACTATGGCCATATCTGTCCTCGGGAGTTCCTCAGCTACACGGATCCTAGTGTGCGGGTTCTCACCATGATCGGGAACCGCTCGGGAGGTGGGTCACTCCATCTCGTCGGTCTTATCCGATCTCATGCATCCGAAGATGCGTTTTATTGTGACGGCCAACCCCTGCCCGGCCAACCCCTGCCATCGGCCATGGCCACCCCTCTTGGGCCCACGCACAACGATGGTGGTCTAACAACGGGTGGTCCAACAACGTCAATAAGTTCAACGTATCACGAAGATACCACACGGTACATCGTACTCCATGCTACTTGCACAGTACATCGTACTCCGTGAACCCATATAATATCTCTATACTCATGCCATGTCTCAAAACGCACGTGCGGGTCAATTTAATCAGTGACACACAGTCTACCCGATGCTCCAAGCACGGCTTATCGTATGATCTCTGTAAAGTAGTGCGAGCGGTGCTCTAACACTGTCAGTAAATCAAATAAAACTAGTGCGAGCTAAGCTCAAGCACTCTGTCATGAAAATCGTGTATAAAAATATGGTGCGAGTTATACTCCAGCACCCTGTCATGAAAATCATGTAAAATCTGGTGCGAGTTAGACTCTAGCACCGTGTCACGAAAAAGCATATGAAATCTGGTACGAGTTATACTCTAGCACCTATGCATATAAACTCTAGTGCGAGCTCTCGCTCCAGCACTAATGCATGCATCACACAAATCAAACATCGTGCGAGCTGAGCTCTAGCACGTCACATGTAAATAAAAACACGTAGGCGGCTCAGTTATCCCCAAACAATTTTCACAGAAATCACATCGTTTAAGATATGCAATGCTATGTATTTTTCTTTAAAAGTGAGCCAGCCTACTCATGCATGATGTTGAAATACCTCCAGAACGAGCAGGAACCTTTTGTTCTTGCTCCTCCCAATTTTTCCTAAATTTTTAGATTTTACCCTTAACAAGGGTATTTTAGTAATTTTGCCCATACGGGGCACTAAAATTATTATTCGACCTCTAGACCCTTCAGATAAATTTTAAAGACTGCATATGAATTTAAAATTTCGTAGAGTTTACCTCTAGCAGTCCGTAGAATTCCCTTACCTTATTTTCCTGTCGAGTCTGACCTTTTCCTTTTCCTCTGTTGTCTCGTCGCGTAGTCCGATATGCTCCCAATCAAATATCCAGAACTGCGTATTAATATTCCTCAGGTCAGATATTATACAATTTAATTGTATTTAATACTTTCTGGGCTTAATTTAAATCATTGGGCCCGTTCACCCCTATTGGGCCCGATTGCACCTTAATGGGCCTTAATCGGCCTTAAGCTCGTTTACCACTTAATTTTCACTTTATCGAGGCCTATTGGGCTCATTGGACCCACCAATAATTTATTGGGCCTCGTCTTAGCTCTCGAATAGCTAAATTCACTATTTACGACAATTTATCTAAATTTCCATAATTTAATTCAATTTATGCGAAAATTAAATCAATATCACGCATAACGAGGTAATTGTCGTAAATAAGGGTTACTTACCTGAGATTTCATGCTAGTCCGTAAATCGAGGCTATCTCGAGCCCTCGGTGGATGCCAATCGTCGAGCTACACAATTAAATATATTTTTCGGGTAAACTTTCAGTCGATAATTAATTAAATAAAATATTCCAAATTTGAATCGGGTCAATTTGACCGCTTATCGACTTACCCGAAGCTCGATTGCATCATAAGAATTTTTTCCAATTTTTTCTCTTTTTCTTTTTCCCTTTTTCTTCCTTTTTTCCTCTCTTTTTGGCTGAACCGGTTCAGTCCGGTTCGGACCGGTTCAGACCGCCGGTTCTCTCTGGTTCGATCGGTTCACCATCGGTTCACCGCCTTGCCGACCGGTTCTCTGCCGGCTTCCACCGCCAGCAGCTTCGTGAGGCTGTCTGCAGCTCGAATCTGCCCTCGGTTTGGGTCGAGGTCGCCGGAACGCCGTCAATCCGGTTGTTCTCCCTCGGCCGTCGAACCCATTTCCTTTCCTCCGCCGTTTTCGGCGTTTGCCGGCAGTTTCGTCGATCGGGGCTACCACCAATCGACTCACTGGTGCCTAGGGAAGCTTCGGTGGTGGTCGATCGGGCCTGAATCGGCGCCGTTCGCCGTCGATCTCCCTTTTTCCTCTCGGCTTCGTTCTCGCCGTTTCTCTCGTCGGTGGCCGCCGTTCGGGCCTCCATGGGGCCGGTAGTGGGTCGGGCCTCGTCGGGCTTGCCTTCGTCGGCCTCGCCTGGTCGCCTGGCCGCCGGCAGGGGCTCGGCCTCTGCTTCCGTTTTTCGTCTCGCGTTTCGCTTCTCTCTCCCCGACCCGTTTCCTGACTTTTTTTTCTTTTCTTTTATTAATTATTTTTATTATTATTATTTATTTTAATTATTACACTATTCCTTAAAATACTATAAATACCCAAAATATCTCTTAAAATTATTATTTTATTCTTATTCAATTAATTTAATTTTTTATTTAATTTATTTATTAAATTTTAACCTCTTTTTTCGGGTATAATTTCTCCGTATTTTCGGGATATTGTCCCGGGTGACTTTTCGGTATATTTTTTGATTATTTTCGGGATTATTTTTCCGAACTAAAAATTTCGATTAATCCCGATTAATTCCCATAAACTAATATCTCGATCAATTTAACCTGAAATAAATTTATTTCACTTTTATTGACCAAGATTTCTTAAATCCATATTTTTAATTAAATTTTCTTATCAAAATTATACCGACCTTCAGTCTTTTGACCGTTTTGCCCTTACACGTGTTCGGGATTAATTTAACCCGACTTCCTTCATACTTCCCCCCATCTTTTCTTATTTAATTTTCGTATTTTAATTAAATTCGGGTCTTACAACTCTCCCCCACTTAAGGAATTTGGTTCTCCAAATTAGAACCAATTCATATGAGTCCATATACAACTCCGGGTACATCGATCGTATTATACTTCTTTAATATACTTATACTGCACTGAGCTGAACTGTTGGATCTCATATCCTATCACCTATGCAGGATCTGAATAGTATTTCCGAAGCATCAAAAGCTGAGATACATTGTGGGTGCCTGTTAATTCAAGTGATAACATCAACCTATAGGTCTTTATCTCCCACTTGTCCAATCTCTCAAAATATTCAATCCAGCGAAACTCAATTTATCTTCTTCCAAAAGCTCGCTATGTCCTTATTCTCTTAAGACAAGAAATATTTCAACCATACTAATTCACCAAGGGTGAATTCCAATACTTTTCTGTTTGCTCTGAGGTGTTCTTAATCTCTCACTCTTAACTAAACATCCTCAGAGACTTATTATCTAAAGTCGAAAATGATTCTATCTGTCACCCACTTTTTCTTATCCAATTCGGGGAACAACCCCTACAGCCATACATTGTCTCATATCTTGTTATCCCGATACTCAAGTGACAACTGTCACCATTGGCGAATTCAATTAGAAATCAACTGATCATTCCAGGAGCTTATAAAATCAATGGCACACGCTTTCATCGGATCCTCCAGAACTTGTACAGTCTTCTTTGACTGACCATCTGTCTGAGGACGAAAAGCTGTGCTAATACTCAGTCGAGTTCCCATAGCTTCCTAAAAAAAATTCCCTGAAGTAATAAGTGAAGCGGAAATCCCTATATGATACCATGCTCACTGGAATGCTACTTAATGTTCCACGATCTTCCTTACACATAAATCCTCATACAACTCTGAGTATCTGGGGAGTTCAATCCAGAAGGTGGGTAGACTTAGTCACTCTATCGACTATCATCTAAATAGTCTCGTGATTCACCTGGGTTCTCTGTAACCCATCACGACATTCATGGAGACTTGCTCCCATTTCCCGTGCCATGTCGACATAGGTAGAGGCTGCAATAACTCTACAGACTTTTAATACTCTACCTTATCCTGCTGACATACTAGCCACTTTTTCACAATCTATACCATATCTCTTTTCACATCTGACCACCAATACCCTTTACAGAGATTTCATATATATATATATATATATTCATTACTTTCCGTATGCATTGTATATCCCGAAGAGTGAGCTTCTGGTAATATTACTATCTCATCATCTGTGGTCCTGGGGAGCATTTATACTGTCTCTGAACCTCTCTGTAAATCATAATCATACTTTGTGAACTCTGTCACTGTACCCTTCTGAATCTGACCCAAACTATCGACATCCTGCCGATCATCATGCTAAGCCTGTCAAATTCGGGCACTCTCATCCGATTCTAGTCTCAGGCTAGCTGTCACACAATCACTGTCATCATCAGAAGGGACCACATCAATACTGAGGCTCATAACTGCTCTAGCAGCTCACTCTCCCTGACCATCATATGTGGTACCATCCCAAGGCTCTTTCTACTCAAAGCATCAGTCATCACATTAGCCTTTCCTGGGTGGTACAATTTTCACAATCAAAATCTATCAAAAGCTCTAACCCATTATGTATTTTCATATTCGCCTCTTTCTGTGAAAACAGATACTCGGGTTTTATGATCAGTGCATATCCATAATTTCTCATCGTATACCTAGTAGTACCATATCTTCAGTACAATACTGTTGCCAACTTTAAATCATGGGTCAGATAGTTTATTTAATGATCAAAGAGTTGTTTGACTCCAAAATTGACTATCTTCCCATTATACATCAATACACAGTTCCTTCATAATTTTGAGGTATCCATACTCACTGAAAACCTCTTGAGCTGTTGGGTATGGTGAAATTAATCACGGTGGTCAGTTCATACTTCACTACACCGAAATTCATGTCACATCTATCATTTTATTTATTATCTTATTCTATGACCACGTTTTCATAATTAAACGTGTCAACAAGGTACATCCTTTTAGAACTCGCAGCAACCATCTACAAAAGCAATTTCCCAATTGTTGCTTATAAATCGCCCTAGACTTTAGCTACACCCAATATATCATCGATAATGATGATTACAAATCGATCTAATCCTTGACTTATTTACGCATAAGCATATAAGATCCTTCTCAACCGCTTACGTTTTCAGGTACTAACCTGCGTCATTTCCTTTTCTTATCTTAACGGCTCTTATTAAATTTTACTATGTTAAACTTTATGATTTGTCGAATTTTAATATTCTTATCGTCTTAGTAAAGGTATCCTAATGCTAAAGGTAATTATTACGACGATCGATTTCACGTTATAGGTTATATATCTATATATACTTTTAGACGCTGTCAAGTCTTCAGGTGGGGAGGTATTTTGAAATACCTTTATTAACCTTCAGACTTAACCACAACTACGTTATATCTCAGTTTATGTGGTCACAATTTATATTCGATACTAATTGCTTAACCTCAATTACTTCGCATATTAAGGGTATTCCTTACCTAGCATATATCTCTTACTCCAATACATATTGTATTTGGGATCAAAACACATCTCCTTCGTATATGAATCATGACAAAACTCTTGTCATTACTCATTCCGTAAGTACCATCATTTGCTCCCTAAATTTCAACTGTCGCACTCCTTTTTATCACCTGTCAACACTTACAGTATACTTTTTAGGGATGTTTTCACCCCTTTTTTCAACTTAAAACCTCTATATCCATATTCCGTTACTTAATCCTCCTCTATTGGGGTACTCATTTATCAGTATTGTGCCCAATGATATAGGCATTCATGCCTTTTACTCACTTATATGCGAATGAAGGCGGTATGAATAAATGTGTGGCACCAGGATCAATGAACATATGTACTTCATTATTCATAACAAGTGTGGTATCTTACACCACATCCATGAAACATCAATAGTGTCCTGGTCCAAGACATCCTTTCACCTTCGTCCAACAACCTACTTCTTTTTTTTCTTTTCGGCTATGGTCTCCCTTTTTGTTGCAGCTATACCAACAAAGTTTTTCTCCGTCTCTTTACTTTTCTGTGGGACGATCTCGCCTAATTCTGTGCAATCAAAATCCAGGGTCCGTCTTACCGCACTTAACGGTCATTTTCATCAATACAGTGTAGGTATAGACCTTACTTCCGTGGTATCTACCACACATCCTACACTGCTTACACTGCTCACTCTGCTTACACTGCTCACTCTGCTTACACTGCTACACTGCTTCGTAGCAGGTCGGGGTCCTCCAATCACAATGCCCCTCAAGAGTGCCAAAATTGGATGCACTGGGGTCTTACCAATTATCTTACTCCATGACTCGTCAAATTAAATCTTTTACCAATTACCATTTTCCCATTTTATCATCTTTGTCAATTCTCGATTCTCTTTTGGTCTCTATTTTAGCCTTTACTACCTTTCTCAATCTCAGAGGCGTGCAATTCATGTTCTTATTTACCCAACTGTAAATCTGTGCACTGCCTCGGTATAAGCAATATCTCACGGGTCAATCGGACTCTAATTGAAAAGTTGAGCCCTTCCATCAACTTTTAGACATCTCGACTGTCACTTGTTCATAGTGTCGAGGTAATATCTGCCAAGAATATAACTGAGTCTCATACTCATCAATAAATCAATTCTTTTGGGTCAGAGTAAGGACTTTTATCCATAATTTCCTTTAAATCATGTCCGGGATATCCTGTCACCGGAATACATCCATAAACATTTCTCATCTTAGCTCTGGATGTTTAACACTTAAGATGGGTCGAGCGGGTTTCCACCAATGCTCCGCTGCGCCCCCTGATCTCATTCATAATCTGAGCAATTTGCTCCTCAAAATAATTCTCATACTCCGCTTCAATCTCGCGAAGCGTCTCTCAATACTGTCCGATCACTCTGTCGGACTCAGTGGGGCATGCTCAACATTAGCCTCCATTTCAATTTCATCATGATTCTCATAAGTCAACTCAGCACGACTTAGCAGACTCAGGTCTACCTCTGTGACCTCTGCCTCGTGCACTATCTCATCTAACGCGACTCATATTAGGCATTCCTGCATTCTCAACCATTTCTTAGTCAAGCCCATCTCGATATACACTATTGTATCTAACTAAGCACAGTAACACGGGGATGTAATTTTCTAATTACTGACACTGACACACATCAGACCAATTGCTGCTCTGATACCATAAAATCTGTCACGACCCAAACTATCCAAAAATCAAAGTTAATTTTTCGCGTTTTATTATTTACTTAAATTCTTACCTGTCCTCGAATCGTGACCAACACTCCACTAATAATTGGGCTGTGCGTCAATGCCAGTCCCACCATTCAATTATCATCTAACTTATTTCTTCTCCAGTCATTTATAATTGTTTACAATATTTATACATCCCCTAAAGTTACTTACAAACATGTTACTGTGCTATGCTTATGTAGATACAATATGTACAAGTGTATATACCTTATGTTGATGGGCAGCAGCGGATATCCGGAATGCAGTACTGAGTCGTCGCAACTTCAACTGGAGATTATCTGTGGGAGAAAATGAAAGGGGTGAGCACATCAAGCTCAGTAAGGCAATCCTACGAACAAGTAGGTAACCATACTACCTACATGAACGTGATGCCATGCATAAACCACCCTTTCTCCACACATTTTAAAACAAATGATATGACAGTTATGATGTTATGTAAATCGAGTTTGCACGGAAAATTCAACATGCAATTATTTTAAATCATTTCTTTCTCTTTAAAAATATCACAATAAAGTCAGGACTCGACCCCTCCTTCGGGTGATCCTGACTCACACAAAACCATGAAAATGGATTACATTCACACATGGGTTTGAAAAGCATGAAAATAACCATCATGCACATTTAATTAAAAACCCAGTTTAAATCATCGAAATCGTCGACATGTGAGACGAGGCAATATCTGTATAACGGCAATAACCAGGACTATGGCCATATCTGTCCTCGAGAGTTCCTCAGCTACACGGATCCTAGTGTGCGGGTTCTCACCATGATCGGGAACCGCCCGGGAGGTGGGTCACTCCATCTCGTCGGTCTTATCCGATCTCATGCATCCGAAGATGCGTTTTATTGTGACGGCCAACCCCTGCCCGGCCAACCCCTGCCATCGGCCATGGCCACCCCTCTTGGGCCCACGCACAACGATGGTGGTCTAACAACGGGTGGTCCAACAACGTCAACAAGTTCAACATATCATGAAGATACCACACGGTACATCGTACTCCATGCTACTTGCACGGTACATCGTACTCCGTGAACCCATATAATATCTCTATACTCATGCCATGTCTCAAAACGCACGTGCGGGTCAATTTAATCGGTGACACACAGTCTACCCGATGCTCCAAGCACGGCTTATCGTATGATCTCTGAAAAGTAGTGCGAGCAGTGCTCTAACACTGTCAGTAAATCAAATAAAACTAGTGTGAGCTAAGCTCAAGCACTCTGTCACGAAAATCGTGTATAAAAATATGGTGCGAGTTATACTCCAGCACCCTGTCATGAAAATCATGTAAAATCTGGTGCGAGTTAGACTCTAGCACCGTGTCACGAAAAAGCATATGAAATCTGGTGCGAGTTATACTCTAGCACCTATGCATATAAACTCTAGTGCGAGCTCTCGCTCCAGCACTAATGCATGCATCACACAAATCAAACATCGTGCGAGTTGAGCTCTAGCACGTCACATGTAAATAAAAACACGTAGGCGGCTCAGTTATCCCCAAACAATTTTCACAGAAATCACATCGTTTAAGATATGCAATGCTATGCATTTTTCTTTAAAAGTGAGCCAGCCTACTCATGCATGATGTTGAAATACCTCCAGAACGAGCAGGAACCTTTTGTTCTTGCTCCTCCCAATTTTTCCTAAATTTTTAGATTTTACCCTTAACAAGGGTATTTTAATAATTTTACCCATACGGGGCACTAAAATTATTATTCGACCTCTAGACCCTTCAGATAAATTTTAAAGACTGTATATGAATTTAAAATTTCATAGAGTTTACCTCTAGCAGTTCGTAGAATTCCCTTACCTTATTTTCCTGTCGAGTCTGACCTTTTCCTTTTCCTCTGTTGTCTCGTCGCGCAGTCTGATATGCTCCCAATCAAATACCCGAAACTGCGTATTAATATTCCTCAGGTCAGATATTATACAATTTAATTGTATTTAATACTTTCTGGGCTTAATTTAAATCATTGGGCCCGTTCACCCCTATTGGGCCCGATTGCACCTTAATGGGCCTTAATCAGCCTTAAGC
Organism: Firmiana major; assembly: GCA_033439115.1. Taxonomy (NCBI): domain Eukaryota; kingdom Viridiplantae; phylum Streptophyta; class Magnoliopsida; order Malvales; family Malvaceae; genus Firmiana; species Firmiana major. The sequence continues at coordinate 14,173,181 of CM065911.1, read as the reverse complement.
CCGTTTACCACTTAATTTTTACTTTATCGAGGCCTATTGGGCTCATTGGGCCCACCAATAATTTATTGGGCCTCGTCCTAGCTCTCGAATAGCTAAATTCACTATTTACGATAATTTATCTAAATTTCCATAATTTAATTCAATTTATGCGGAAATTAAATCAATATCACGCATAACGAGGTAATTGTCGTAAATAAGGGTTACTTACCCGAGATTCCATGCTAGTCCGTAAATCGAGGCTATCTCGAGCCCTCGGTGGATGCCAATCGTCGAGCTACACAATTAAATATATTTTTCGGGTAAACTTTCAGTCGATAATTAATTAAATAAAATATTCCAAATTTGAATCAGGTCAATTTGACCACTTATCGACTTACCCGAAGCTCGATTGCATCATAGGAATTTTTTTCAATTTTTTCTCTTTTTCTTTTTCCCTTTTTCTTCCTTTTTTCCTCTCTTTTTGGCTGAACCGGTTCAGTCCGGTTTGGACCGATTCAGACCGCCGGTTCTCTCCGGTTCGATCGGTTCACCGCCGGTTCACCGCCTTGCCGACCGGTTCTCTGCCGGCTTCCACCGCCAACAGCTCCGTGAGGCTGTCCGCAGCTCGAATCTGCCCTCGGTTTGGGTCGAGGTCGCCGGAACGCCGCCGGTCCGGCTGTTCTCCCTCGGCCGTCGGACCCATTTCCTTTCCTCCGCCGTTTCCGACGTTTGCCGGCAGTTTTTCCGGTCGGGGCTACCACCAATCGACTCACTGGTGCCTAGGGAAGCTTCGGTGGTGGTCGATCGGGCCTGAATCGGCGCCGTTCGCCGTCGATCTCCCTTTTTCCTCTCGGCTTCGTTCTCGCCGTTTCTCTGGTCAGTGGCCGCCGTTCGGGCCTCCATGGGGCCGATAGTGGGTCGGGCCTCGTCGGGCTTGCCTTCGCCGGCCTTGCCTGGTCGCCTGGCCGCCGGCAGGGGCTCGGCCTCTGCTTCCGTTTTTCGTTTCGCGTTTCGCTTCTCTCTCCCCGACCCGTTTCCTGACTTTTTTTTTCTTTTCTTTTATTAATTATTTTTATTTTTATTATTTATTTTAATTATTACACTATTCCTTAAAATACTATAAATACCCAAAATATCTCTTAAAATTATTATTTTATTCTTATTCAATTAATTTAATTTTTTATTTAATTTATTTATTAAATTTTAACCTCTTTTTTTGGGTATAATTTCTCCGTATTTTTGGGATATTGTCCCGGGTGACTTTTCGGTATATTTTTCGATTATTTTCGGGATTATTTTTTCGAACTAAAAATTTCGATTAATCCCGATTAATTCCCATAAACTAATATCTCGATCAATTTAACCCGAAATAAATTTATTTCACTTTTATTGACCAAGATTTCTTAAATCCATATTTTTAATTAAATTTCCTTATCAAAATTATACCGACCTTCAGTCTTTTGACCGTTTTGCCCTTACATGTGTTCGGGATTAATTTAACCCGACTTCCTTCATACTTCCCCCCATCTTTTCTTATTTAATTTCCGTATTTTAATTAAATTCGGGTCTTACAATTCTCCTCCACTTAATCCTATCTAATGCAATGTGTTCTTCAAACTCTCGTTTCGTCATATCTTTTTGGATTACTTCCTTCTAACTCTTTTTCGGTCTTCCTCCTAGCTTTGACCCTTTTTTACATCATTCATAGCCTCCACTCTTCTAACTATAGCGTCCACAATTCTACGTCGTATGTGTCCGAACTAAAGGAAAGAACTTTCACTCATCTTGTCTTTGATAGGTGTCACTCCAACCTTTTTACGAATGTCCTCATTTCTCATTCTATCTTTTCTCGTATATCCACACATTCATAGCAACATTCTCATTTTTGCTACACTTATATTCTATTTATGCAATCCTTTAGTTTCTTAACATTCACTGCCATAGAGTAATTGGTCTAACAATTATCTTGTAAATCTTATCTTACAACCCTAAAAGAATTTTTTTGTCACACAACATTCTTGTAACACTTCTCCACTTGCTCTAACCAACTTGCATCCTATGAGTTACATCACCATTAATCTCTTCATCCATCTGTACAATTGACCCGAAATATCTAAAATGATCTCACTTAGGGATCGTACCTCATCTAGCATCACTATATTTTTATCTTCCTCTTTGTCTAGACTAAATTTACACTTCATGTATTCAATCTTTGCTCTGCTTATTCTAAATTCTCTTGACTCTAACATTTGTCTCTATAATTTTAACTTGGTATTAACCTCCACTCTAGTCTTAGCATACAGGACAATATCATATGCAAACATTATACGCCAAGGTACATTACTCTGGATGGATTTTGTCAACTTAATCATTAATGTAGCAAACAAAAATGGATTTAACGCTAACCCTTGATGTGGTCTTATTGTGATAGGGAATTCACTTGTTTGCCCTTCATACGTCCTCACATGTGTCCTCCTATCTCCATACATGTCCTTAATTATTTCAATATATTTCACAAGAACTTTTTTCTTCATTGAAAACAACCATAACACCTCCCTAGGCATTTTATTATATGTTTTCTTCAAGTTTATAAAAACCATAAGAACATCTTTCTCTTGTACTCGAGAACGCTTCACAAGCTATCTAAGCAAGTGTATTGCTTCCATAGTTGATCTGCCAAGCATAAAACTAAACTAATTCTCCGATATCTTTACAGTCTTCCTTAATCTTCATTCTATCACTCTTTCCTATAATTTCATCGTGTGACTCATTAGTTTTATGCCTCGATAATTGGAGCAACTTTGAATATCTCATTTATTCTTACAGAAAGGTACTAACGCACACTTTCTTCATTCTTTAGGCATCTCACTAGTGCGCCAAATCTTATTTAAATGATTTGTCAACCACTTAACTCCAACCTCTATAAGGCATTTTCAAACTTCAATAGGAGTGTCATTAGGTTCAATAGTTTTCCCCGTCTTCATCCTCTTTAACACCTCATTTAACTCTATCTCTTTGATTCTGCGCATAAAATATTAGTTCAAATCCTCAAGAGGAACCAAGATATAGTTCACAATTTAGCTTTGCCTGTCATTAAATAGTTTGTTGAAATAATCACACCATATTTCTTAATATCATTGTCCTTAATTAGAGTCCTTTGGTGCTCATCATTGATACATTTTACAACTCCTAAATCCCTACTCCTTCTCTCTCTTGCTTGTGTCAATCTATATATCTCTTTCTCTCCCTCTTTTATGTTTAACTTGTTATAAGTCTCTTACATAACATTTGCTTTTGCTTCTGCCACCGCCTTCTTTGCCTCTTTCTTAGCTAACTTATATTTTGTGAAACTCTGTTCTACATTATTTGTCTTCAAAGCCCTACAACAATCTCTCTTAGTTTTTATAGTTTCCTTAACTTATTCAATCAACCACGTTGCATCCTTTTCAGTTAGTGCTTTTTCGTTTGATACTCCTAATATCTCTTTGCCCACCATTGAAATGTGTTTTGCCATTTTGTTCCACATTGTATTCGGGTTCTCCTCTATTGTCCAGTCTTCTTTCTGGGTCTAACTATTTCTACATGTTGCATGGCACTCTTCTTTTAGCTTCCACTATCAAATTCTTATAGCTCTTTCTTGTTGGTTCGTACGATGTCATTTACGAATTTTATGTTTAGGACTAGCATGCTATGTTGCACGATAACATTCTCCCTTAGGATAACTTTGCAATCCAGACAACTGCGTCTATCCTTCTCCTAGTAAAAAAGAAGCCTATCTGACTTGCATTTAATCAACTCTTAAAGGTTATAAGGTAGGGTTCTCTCTTCCAAAATAATGTATTCACTACGGTAGGTCATAAGATAAAGCAAAATCTAAGATTACATCTCAATCTATTTCTTACACTGTAACTAAAAACTCATGTACACTTTCAAAACCTTCTATATTAGCACCTACATAGCCATTAAGGTCACCACTAATACAAAGGTTTTCTTCTATAGGCACTTTTTATACTAGTTGATCTAAATCCTCCTAAAACTGTCTTTTACTAACATTATCAAGTCCTATCTATGGTACATATGCACTAATAACATTCAAAACGTCTCCTTCTAGAGCTAGTTTAACCAAAATAATTATATCCTATTGTCTCTTAACTTGTACAACATCCTTTTGATATTCTTTGTCTATGATGATACCTACACCATTTTCGTCTCCTTCTTTCCCAGTATACCAAAGCTTATACTGTCAAGGTGCTATCTCTTTGGCCTTTTTCCAAACCCATTTGGTCTCTTGCAGACATAAGATATTAACCGTCCTCTAACACATGACCTCATAAATCTCCACTAACTTACTATTAAGCATATTTATATTCCAAGATCCTAAAATAAGTTTATGATTATGGACTAATTTCTTTACCTACCCTTATCTATTATAGTATAGGAACTTTTGCCTATTAGGCACCACATCCAGGCGTCGATGTACAACATACTTACCTAATCTTATAACTTATAGTTGCTATGAAATTTCTATTCTTATAACTTAAAATAGTTAGAAATTCATGCAACTTAATCGGGCTATACAGGCTCATTACCCAACCCTACACTGAAGATCACATAATCGCAATAATCCTCAATCAACTATATCTACTTACACAACTCTTATTGAAATTGATCACATGTACTTATCACACTTATAGTCCTCAAACATTATTTAATTTAGTTCTAAGACCCAATTTATCCCATATGACGCTACCTTTATCTATAGAATTTAACTTATACATTATAATGCTACTTTACATCCCGATCGTCAATTATCAATTCGATATTCTTATCCAGATTCAATTAGTAATCTTTTCACTTATACCTATTGTTCTTATAGGCCTTATTCGTTGGTCGATTGTAGTCTTATCACATGGCATATCAATCAATAATTATTACCATTAATCGATCAAGTGTACTTTTCACAAATCTTATCTCCATTAATTCCATATAGTTATATCACTTATATTCCTTGAACATTATTCGATTGCTGCTCTAGACCCAAATTATTTAGTATGATGCTACTTCGCATCTTATGGACAATTTGCTTATAACTTATGATACTACCTTGCATCCAAAATGGTAATTACTAATCTAAAATTAATCGGTAATTCTTTCATTTATACTTATAAGAATTTCTTACCTTTTAGGATATTGGCTTGCATCCCATAGGTTTAACTTACCGCAAATGCTATACCTACTGTATTCCGTTATAGTCTACTTACTTTTATATTTCTAATAGGTCTTACCAGTAGATTTAACATTTTCATACTCAGATTCATTACTTATGAATTTAAATTATAGCTTATGCAAGTTAATTACATAATATGTTATAACTGCGGTAGCAAGTAAGATTTGCTTGCCTTGTATGCTATACTTGCTATAGCCTGCGTGATTTACTTACCCAGTTTACAGATAGCGTGATTTACTTACCCAGTTTACAGATTCGAGCTTAGCGCACACGTACACCAAGTTTGGATAACTCGCATTCGTCTTATCATCGTGCTAGACGTTTAGATATTAAAATTGGGTTAATATCGGTCAAATATAAATTCTAATTAATTTTTTAAAAAAATATTAAATCGACCTACACAACCTCTTTACTAATTTTTCCTTAAACCGGGGCACATGAAGCTTCCTCTTTTTTTCTTTTCTTTTTTTCCTTTCTTTTACTTTTTTTCTATTTCCTTTTTCTTTTCTTTTTTTTTTTTTTCCTTTTTCTTGCTTCGGACATGTTCCATTCCGTTTTCCATTTGCTGAACCGATCTAGATCGATTCGGCTTTGCACTCCGATTTGGCCCTTGAAGGATCAGTTCACGGCCTGATCTTCCTTTAGTCGCGTCAGACGGCCTTGTGAAGCCGCTGGTGTCAACGGTAGCAACGAATTGACGTCGGCGAGGCCCCTTTCTTTTTATTATCTCTTTGGCCTCCCTCTCCCCTATCTACCTCTGCCACCATTGGATCTATCACTGATTAACAGCTGCCTTCTGCCTCACTGCTGAAGCCAGTACGAGTTGCCTCTCCCTCAATCGGCCCTTCCTTTCTCTCTGGGGCGCCTCTTGTCAATTCTCTTTGTCTTTCTTCTCTGTTTCATTTTGAAACAGAGGAGAAAAGATAATCTTTTTAATATATTTTATCTTTATCTTTATTTACGTATATTTATATATATAAATATCTATATATAATAAACATAATATATATACATTTATATTTATATTTTATAAATAGTTGTATATATATTTATATATTTTTACATATACACATATATTTACTTTTACTTAATATATAAACATTCACCTCCTTTGATATATATTATCTCATTTACTTAATATTAATTGTCAAAAGTGAAAAATTTCGAGTTATCACAAATAATGATATTAAATAAAAAAAATATAATATGGATATTATTATATTGACAAAAATATATAAATATTATTAGTAATTTGAAAAAAATAATATATATATATATTATGTTTAAATAAAGGCTAAATTATATAATTACATCATGTGGATAGGGGCGGGTTAAATACGACCCCTAATGTTTAAAATTTAATATTTAATTATCTAGAGATTTATTTCCATTTCACTTTACCTCGTCGTTGGCTTTTCAAAATACAACAAAATTTTCATCTCTTTCTCCTCTTTCTACTCCTTAAACTAGTTTTACTTTAAAAAAAACTCCAAAAATCCAAAGTCACGATCTTAAACTTTCAAAACACTAGTTTCGTCAGTTAAAAATCATTTCTCTTTCATATGTTGTTCTGCTCTTCATAGCCAACATTTCCTCTTAGTTTCAAGCCCAAAAACTATATAAAGAGCCTTAAAATGAAAATTAAGAAAACTTTCTTGATCATTTTTCTCGGTTTTTGGGGTTTTTTAGTGTTATATATATATATATATATATATATATATATATATATATATTTATATTGATGCTTTAAATTGCTTGCTTCTTAAATATTTTTGAACCTTTTAGGTGGGTAGCATTTTTTTGAGTTTAGAAAGAAATATGTTTTCTTGTTTTAGAAAGAGAGAAAACGATTGAACTAATGAAGAGGTAAAAAAAAAAAAGAAAAAAATAAATAAAAAATTTAAAGATAATGAAAAAAATAACAGTTCTAGCAAAGTGAAACAGAAATAAATATCTGGGTGATTAAGTGTCAAATTTTAAACATCAAGGGTAACATTTAATTTACCTCTAGCCACAGGGTATTTTTATGTAATTTACTCTTAAATAAAATAATACTTTTTAAAATTTTTCTATTTAATTGTGGATCATATGTAACAAAACAAGAATAGTTTTAGAGGAATTTTGAAAAACCACCTATTTAGATGAATTTATAATATTTAGATTGATTTTCAGGACTCTTGAAATTCATTTGAAATTTTAAAATTCTTCAAATATTTTTGGCAAAGAAAGAAATTAAAATTTGAATTTTTCAATATCTTAATTGAAATGAATTACCTTTTTTAAATCTCTAATCTAAAAAAAACTTTAAAGTTTTTATTCTTTTGTATTTTAATAATAAACCAAACAAATAAAAAAAATAAAAAATAATATTCAGAAATATCTTTTCTTCTGTTTGAATTTAAAAATAAAAATGAAAAATGTGATCAGGATTATATTGTCATGATGAATGAAAAATAAAAAATAAATAAAAATTATCTTAGCAGATTTCTTTCCTTTTTCTTGATAAATTAAAATTCTTTTTTTTTAAAAAGTGAGATAAATAAAAAATATAAACCAAAGAGGATAAAGATCAATTTAAATTGAACCGATCCTGAACCTCATCACATTTTTCAAAATTTGTGCTATAAATACCAAGCAATAAGAAACAACAAACACGAAGAGGAAACACCAATAAAGAAAAAAAATTATAGACTGAACAATTATAGAAATTAGAGAGCAATCAAATACACTGCTACCTTGAGAGAAGCTGACCACCATAACAGCAACTGATCGAGCAAGGCAGTACCGGCCGCAGGATTTCCAAAACGCAGCTTTCCCCCAGTAAGTAGAAGAATTCACCATAATAAATGATGTTGTGAGCAAGAAACGTGTGAGTGATAATAAAAGTAAACGATTAAAACAATAATATTAGGTAAAAAGAACAAGATAGGCACTAGGTTATGAATAATAATAATAATAATAATAATAATAATAATAATAATAATAATGAATCATTATCTATTAAACTTTTGGGAATAATTAACATGCTTCTGATAATGAAACTCTAAAATGTCAAGAATGATTGACATTTAAGAATTCTTATATGAAAATGTTTTCATGAAGTTTGTCAGAATGATAAAAAAAATTCATGAGAGATCTCAAGACTAAAATTAAATTTTTTTTGAAAATATTACAACATTATAATTATAATTTTTTAGAATAAATTGAAATTATCTCAATAATGGAATTCAAAGTGTCATGATGGTTGACATTTTTTAAATTATTAGGTAAAAATGATTTCTTTAGATTTCGTCGGAATTATGGAAAATCTAAAGATAGTTGTTTAATGTTTATAATTGAGATTTATTCTGAAAGAATAAAATAAAATTAATAAATAATAATAATTATAACAACAATAAAATTTAGGAGAATTAAGACAAAAATTAAAAAAAAAGTAATATTAGACATATAATAATTTTAGAAAAGTGTTTAACAATTCCGACGATGGAATCTCTCTAAAAAGACGAATGGCGCTGAGCGAAAAATCCTTAAGGATTCCATCAGAATGATGGAGAACACATAAAAATTCTCACAATATCTAAATAATAAACCTAATAAAGACCATTAAATTAAAACTTTTAAAAAATCACAAAATTAATTGGTATCGAACTCCCGAACCATAATACTTTAGAAGTAGACCAGTACTTTATCCTTAGCTAAAATAGGTGACCAATCATATCTAGAAAATCATAACAAATGCACCCTATTGAAGGACATATTTATCAATCCAAGCCAAAAAAAAAATTATTATAGAAGATCTTTGGATGTCAAACCCAAACCTCAATTTTGCAACTTTAGTAAAGAATTTAGAGAAAGAATATGTGAAGATAAGGGCAAGAAGGATTGCAACCTCTCAATTAGCCCTAGTCTTTGTAATGGAAAACATAAAATTCATGAAAATCCATGGTTGCCTTATTTAGTTATAGGATTATTATTTTAAAAAAATTATATATCTATTCTAGTCACTAGAAAATAGTTTTTAAGAAGTAGATTACTTTAATTTAAGCGATATGAAAATAGTTTATGCAAACACTTGTGTACATATATGATTTGCCTTTAGTGGGAGTTCTAAGGCATTTTTTAAAATGTAAATCACATTAAAATACTAAATTTTTGTACAATGAAATAAATTAATGATAATTAAACATATTGAATAGGAGGATAATTGTGAAATTTAGTGAACTTCTCATTCTATGATATGTGAATAATGATCATTGATTTTATTTTGAAATTGTGGCATAATGGATGTTTGTGATGCAAGGGATTAATTAACTGCACATGTATGTTAATGTGGAATTATCTTTTGAAATGACTTCTACTTCTAAAATCATTGTTGCTAAGTTGAACATATGTGAGAAACCAAAGAACTATGAAATCTATAGTATGGAATCCAATATGTGCTACAAGAGCATGAAGTTTCTAATTTTTTTTTTTTTATAATGTCCAAGATAGCTTGAAGAATGAAATACTACCCAACATAGAAGGGACTTAAAGGTGCATGAAGCTTAAAAAAGCTTTCACATCTCACATTACATTGTTATGTAATATGGAGAATGAAATTGGAAGAATATTTGTACAGCACCTTGATATTAAAAGGGGATTTGCAAATACTTTTATACTCATCTCGTGTTAATGTATAACTTGCAGCAGGCAAATATGTCATGTTTCCACCAATGATATTCTTACAACAACTCTTCTCAATGTTTATAACATATAAACAATGCCTCACGTATAAGCTCTACCAATATTCAAGGTTGAAGAATATCGACATCTTTTTTGAAATATTTGCTGCTACATTCCCAAAGTCTTTCTTTTAAACCTTATTTGTTTTTCTTATGGTAAACTTATTCCCTTAAAATTTAAAAAGAAATTCTTATCCAATTAATAGTTAGTAAGAGAAGAGTCATTTAGAGAAGTTCTAATGTATGTCGATTTTTATATATTGAGCGTCAACTACGGGTGTAAATGATACACTAGTGCTCGCAAGTTACTTGGACTCGACTTGAGGAAAACTCGAATTTGGCTCAATTTTTGTCAAGCCGAGCTCAAGCTAGAACTACTCAAACTATCGAGCAAGCCAAGTTAAAGTATTAAAATGTCCAGCTCAAGTAGCTCGTAAGCTTTATCGAGCTTTTATTGTTTTAATATAAAATTACATATTTCCCTTAATCTATAGCTTAACCTTCAGAAACTCCTTTTTCCCTACTATACCTTTCACATTCACTCACTTTTCCACATTCTAACCAAACCCAAAATCGTCGCACCTGCCTCAGCCCTAATCTCACCTAGCATCTACCGCAAGTTTGCTACTGTCATACCACATCAAGTGCACCTTCCAACTCCAGTGCCCCTGCACCAATTGTTCAGTCCCTCTCTTCCTCACTCAAACTTAGTCACCTTCTAAACGATTTCCTTACAACAGATCTAGTGAGCATAGCTTCTCCCACAACAGACTCAGTGCACCCCAGACTCCTATTTGATTTTTTAAGTTCTTATTAAAAATTATTGATTTTTTTCTTCTACTAATATCCTATTTATGTAAGATGGCAAATATTTCCAGAATATCCCAAAGGGTGTGATAGACTGAGCAAAGAGGTGATTATGTGTAACACCCTAAATTTATTCCTAACAACTGCGAAAGCTTAAATCTACGACCAACTAGCTCCATATATATCTATATATATATATATATATATTGACCTTAATTTCAAAACAGTTTGTATGTGTAATGTAAGCAGCAACCAACAATATGTAGCAATCAACAATATCAACTCACTTATCAACACTAACATCATAATGCAAAATAATTCCAAAAGGCCTCTGTGACCATTAATGCAAGATATCATCAAACAGTCATGCCAAAATCTCACATTTATATCTCAACAGATATCCATAATCACTGTGTCAACTAACAGTATCTATATACTGAATTGTCAAATAATACCTTAATTGGTAACTGCAAAATATTCGAGGAGACGAGAACCTGCCACAGCTACAATTTCACTCAAAAGACTTATCTGTAAGGTGGAGAAAAAAGGGGTGAGCTTGGCCCAGTAAGTGAATATGAGAACACAATGAAAACAATAAGTTTCAAAAACTCGCATGTCAAGTACAAGAGATTTATCAAATATGAATTTAAGAGTATATGTAGCCAAACAATAAGAATTAGTTTTTCAAAACGCATATCCAAAAACATGCAAGTGCTATATAATTGTATTATCACAAGTGAGCCATTTTCCAAAAGTTCGCTATGTCGAACTAAGGTATCACCAGAAGCACTGTAGCTATCAGTGCGTCACACTCCCCGTCTGGAGCACTATCTATGATCATAGACTCACAACTAATCCCATTGATCAGATGAGATCGATACCTATCCAAACTATTCGAGACAAACCAAAATGCTTCTTTCAACGTGAAGCATATACAAGGTGAACCTAATTACATATATCATACAGCTCACAAAGTCACAAACCAATTACATAGCACTAAATCAAAGACAACGGTAAACTAATTTACACAAGTCAGATCACATGGTATAGCTGGAAGGATATTCGAAAGCATGCTATGTTATACAATGATATAAATTTTCAAAGATAAGTATTTTAAATAAATAACTATTCGAACTTATAAATATATAGTAGCATGAAGAATTTTATTATGGAAATACATAAATCGCACAAATATAAAACTAATATCAAGCATGCTTGAAATATGAAAGTGCCAAAAACAAAGGCCATAAGTTAATAAGAACCTAAATGACCACCAACTATACTATAGAAGCATAAAATCTCAATAAGTAACAAAACAAGTTAAAATCATAACATCGATAATAAAAGAAAAGCGTACCATTCTCAAAATTCACTTACTATCACTCGTTGAGTGTAAAAATTTTAAAATATTCTTTTTGTCAGGGAATGTCCCACCACGCTCAAACCAGTAGGGATCAACCACTACACGATTACATAAGCCCACATCAAAATTATCATCAATTCAATTTAACCATAACTATACTCCAAAACTATAAGAAACTATTAGTTATTACCTAAATTGTGATTTGGTCAAGAGCCTCCAAATCAACTCAACACCAATTATGCTCCAAGGCTCTTCTCAACACCACTAGAGTACAAGGAAATTCGACAACTACCTAACATCAATGTATTTTAGTAAATTCCAAATGTCAATAAATATTTAATCTTAAATCACTTCAATTTAGAATTTTCTATTCAAGATCTTATAGCTTGGTCCTAATCACCATAAAATCAATTTAATCTCTATCATTCACATAATACAATGTTACAATTATCAATATACTTTAACCATATACTTACTAATAGTTGCTTAGCCAAAGGCTTAGGAAATTCCAAAATTTCAGCTACTTTTTTGTTCTCCTTATTCCAAAATCGAGAGCTCCAAATATCTTTTTTTTTTTAAAATACTCTCGACTCCAGCCTTCCTCTCCACTCTTCACGGTTTGCTCTCAATTTCTAGCCCCCAACAGTACTGCTTCAATCAACTTTGTTGTTGCTCAACACTCGAAAAATCACTCAACCTTCCCACTTCCTCTATATCTCAGTTCACCATCTTCTCAATGTGCCAATGCCGAGAGTCATCATCTCTACCAATCTTCATAATTTCTTTCAAAAGGCTACATGCAACACCAAGATTTGCTTCTTTCTTCTCTCCTCACGTTTCTTTCTCAAGCCCAATAAATATCCTTGAGTTTTACCACACTGATTGGCTCAAGGAATATCTTCAGTTTGTTTCTTTCATGGTTGGCGAGGAAAGGAACTGGTGAAAAAGGAAAGAGTAAATGAAGGAGAAAAGGCTTTTTTATTTTTTTAGGGTTTTGGACTACTACTTTTTACTTTACCTTTTTTTATGTTTTGCTTTTTGTTGTGATAATATATTTTGAAATGACAAAACAAGTAAATTCAATAATATAAAGTTGATATAAAAACATGTTTAGAGGCTATCAGTACCAAAACTTGAGTTTCTATAGATGAGAGATCGATCTCCTGGGTTTTCTAGGATGAGAGATCGATCTCATATAGATATGAGATCGATCTGCTATGCTTTGAACATGTACAAAGGTATTGAGGAAGATTGAGATCGATCTATAAGGGTTATGAGATCGATCTGCCTAATACTGGAGTTGAGGAGATCGATCTGATCTAGGAAGAGATCGATCTCCCCTAAAGTAAAGATAGTAGATCGATCTGTAAGATCGATCTACACTCAAACAGAGAGCTCAAGAGATCGATCTGGTATAGGAAGAGATCGATCTCCTCAAAGTCAGAGAGCTAAGGTGATCGATCTGGGTTAATGAGAGATCGATCTCCCCACTACGAGAATACATAACAGATCGATCTCTAGATCGATCTTGCCTCAAACAGAGAGATTGGAAGATCGATCTGCCTATTCGACAGATCGATCTCCTCTAACATGTTCAAATTGTAAGATCGATCTGCTCATATATGAGATCGATCTCCTTGTGTTATTTTGCTTTGATCTTGCAGGATTTATAACTAAGAGATCGATCTGGCCAAGATGGCAGATCGATCTGGCATTCTACTGGAGGTACCCAACGGCTAGTTCTGTAAAAATCTCAACGGGAAAAACAGCATTTAATGCTCCAACTACCAATCCTTCAGTATATAATCAAGCATTGAAGACAATGAGAAAAGAGACACTATTGCTGCACATTTCTTACATTCTCAAGAGTTTAATTCTTTCATTCCTTGTGTTTTCATTCCTCATTTATTGAGTTTGTTGTATAAGCTTAAGTGCAAAAGCTGTAATTGTCCTACCCACATTAAAAGCTTGATATTGTATTCATCCTTACCCTAAGAGAGAAGAGGATTGTTCCTCAGTGAGATAAACATTGTAAAAGGGGTGAATACATCTTTGTATTGCAAAGGGTAGAGAGGTTATTCCTTAACCTGAAAAAGGAACATTGTAACTTCTGTTGAAAGTGAGAAAGAAAGCACTTGACAAGAAGGTCAAGGAGAGAGGACGTAGGCAAGAGATTGGCCGAACCTCTATAAACGATTGTGTTTGTTACTCTCTTCCCTATCTTGCTTTAATTTGATTCATTTCATTATATTGTTCATTTATAACTTGTTGATTAAATTTGAATTAAATTTAAATTTGCCATTAACATTAGAAAACTGATTCACCCCCTCTCTCGGTAGAGCCAACAATTGGTATCAGAGCTAGGACTCTTTAATCACATAGGAACAACTTCCTAAGAGTTAGAAACGATCAAATGGCTCACAACAATGTAGCAACTAGTTTGGTAGGAGAGGGGCATTCTACGGTTAGGCCTCCTATGTTCAATGGGAAACATTATGCCTATTGGAAGACTAGGATGATGTTATTCATTCAAGCAAATGATTATGAGGTGTGGAGGATTATAACTAAAGGACCTCAAATCCCCACAAAAAGAATAAAGGGAAGAGATATCCCTAAGGAAGAAGAAGAATGGGACTCAAATGATGTTAAATGTGCCTAACTAAATGCTAAGGCCATGCACACTCTCTTTTGTGCTTTAGGGCCAAATGAATACAATAGAGTCTCCGGATGTGACAATGCCAAACAAATTTGGGATAAATTGGCAATAACTCATGAGGGTACAACCCAAGTAAAGGAGACTAAGGTAGAAATGCTCACACATGACTATGAGCTTTTTAGGATGAAGGAAGGAGAATCAATTAGTGATATGTTCACTAGATTCATTGATGTAATTAATGGATTGAAGTCCTTAGGAAAAATATACTCTAATATTGAAATGGTCAAGAAAATATTAAATAGCTTACCTAAATCATGGGAAGCTAAAGTGACTGCAATTGAGGAATCTAAGGATCCTCACACATTGTCTTTAAATGAATTAATAGGATCACTACTCACTTATGAGATGAAGTTGAGAAGAAATGAAGAGCCACCCAAGAAAGTGGGATTTGCTCTAAAATCTATTGCTCAAGAGGAGAGTAAGAATGAAAGTGGTAGTGAAGAGGATCTTGAGATGGAAATGTTTGCCAAAAGATTTAACAAATTCATGAGAATGAGAGCTAGTGGTAGTAATAGGAGAAACCACAAGAGAGATCAAGAAGAGGTAGGTAGAAAAGATACAATTGTGTGTTATGAATGTAAAAAATCAGTACACATAAAATTTAACTGCCCTCTTCTTAAAAGGTCCAATGATAGGTTCCACAAAAAGAAGGCAATGGTGGCAACATGGAGCGGCAGTGACTGCTCCGATGATGACACAAATGAGGACATTGCCAACTTGTGCTTCATGGCTATTGAGGATGAAAAGGTAACTTCAAACCTTAATGAATATTCGTTTGATGAATTGCAAGATGCATTTGATGATCTTGCATTGGAATATGAATGCATGAGTATGAAATATAAGAAAATAATATCTAAATTGAAGAAAGAAAATGAGTTAATTCTAGTGGACAAATTAGAATGTGAAAAGAAACTAGAAATTACTAATCTTGAAATTTGTGATCTAAAAGAGAAGAATAGTAATTTACATAATTCCTTTAATAGATTTTATATGGGGCAACAAAAGCTAGATAACATGCTAGAAATCCAAAGGGCATTCTTTGATAAAAATGGGTTAGGATATAATGGAGAAAGTAGAGAGACTCATCTCAAGAGCTTCATTGCTAGAAAGAGTTTGCATAAACCTTCAATTATTTGCTCATATTGTGATAGAAAGGGACATGCATCACATAATTGCAATATGAAGATGACCACTCTTAAAGGAAAAATAGTAAAAAGGATATGGGTTCCAAAAGAAGTAATTAACTCAAAGGATGTTAATGCATTAGCAAAATGGATCCCAAAGGGATCAAGAATTGCATTCACTAACTTCAAAGGACCCAAGAGAATTTGGGTACCTAAGACTTGAGTTTGAATCTTTTTGTAGGTGATTGAGCAGTGCCACAAAGCTAAGATAAAGGAAGCTTGGTACTTAGATAGTGGATGCTTAAGGTACATGACGGGTGATAGAAGCCACTTCAATTCATTTAAATCAAAGGTTGGTGGAGAAGTCACATTTGGGGACAACTCCAAAGGCCAAGTTGAAGGAAGTGGCTCAATAGGTAATGACCACTTTTCTTTAGAAAAAGTATTGTTAGTTAGGGGCCTAAAGCATAACTTACTAAGCATAAGTCAACTTTGTGACAAAGGTTACAAAGTAACTTTTGATTGTATGAAATGTCATGTTATAGATCCTAAGTCAAATAGAGTTCTTTTCTTAGGGCATAGACAAGGCAATATATACATTGTCTATCTTAATGAACTTAAGAATGAAAACATATGCCTAATGGTAGACAAAGAAAAGGAATCTTGGTTATGGCATAGAAGACTAGGTCATGCTAGCATGCATGTACTTTCTAAGTTAGCTAGAAAGGATCTAGTTATAGGATTGCCTAAGATGTCCTTTGATTATGAAAAAATATGTGAAGCATGTGTTAAAGGAAAACATAAAAGGACAACATTTAAGCCTAAGAATAGTGTATCCACCTCTAGGCCTCTTCAATTACTCCACCTAGATTTATTTGTACCAACTATAACAACAAGCCTTGGTGGGAAACACTATGGATTTGTAATAGTTGATGATTACAATATGTACACTTGGGTGTTCTTTTTGAGAGTAAAAAATGAAGCCTTAGAAAAATTTATAGCTTATACAAAAGTGACTCAAAATGAAAAAGGATACACAATAACTAGTATTAGAAGTGATCATGGCAAGGAATTTGAAAATATAGGATTTGATGAGTATTGCAATGATCAAGGAATTAGCCATAATTTTTCAGCCCCTAGGACACCACAACAAAATGGTGTAGTTGAGAGAAGAAATAGAACATTGGAAGAAATGGCTAGAACCTTGTTGTGTGAGAATAATTTACCAAAGTATTTTTGGGCTGAAGCTATAAACACATCTTGCTATATAATTAATAGAGCTATGATTAGACCCATGCTAAAGAAAACTCCTTATGAGCTTTACAAAGGTAAGAAGCCTAACATTAGTTACTTCCATCCTTTTGGCTGCAAATGTTTTGTCTTAAATAATGGGAAAGATAACCTAGGAAAATTTGATGCCAAGAGTGATGAGGGAATCTTTCTAGGGTACTCCTTGAATTCAAAAGCTTATAGAGTATATAACAAAAGAACATTGATGGTTGAAGAATCTATTCATGTTATATTTGATGAGTCAAATGATGTAGTTAAAGGTTCAACCAATGATGAGGATGTTGGAATATTTGAGGAAACTCCAAATTTGGAAGATGATTTATTAGAAAAACTTGACTTAAATAAAGAAGATGAAGAAGAAATAGAGATATTAGAAAGAGAGTCTAGAGCACAAGAGAGTTAGGATATGTAAAAGATTGTGAAATAGTAGGAGATCCAACTCTTGGAGTTAGAACTAGATCATCTCTAAGGAATATGTGTCAATATATAGCATTTGTATCTCAAATAGAACCTAGAAATGTCAATGAAGCCTTAGATGACAATAATTGGTTCTTAGCAATGCAAGAGGAATTGAATCAATTTGAGAGAAGCAAAGTGTGGAAACTAGTTCCTAGGCCTAGTGATCACTCTATAATTGGAACTAAATGGATATTCAAGAACAAGATGGATGAAAATAGTGTGATCATAAGGAACAAGGCTAGGTTAGTTGCACAAGGCTATAGACAAGAAGAAGGTATAGATTATGATGAAACCTATGCACCGGTAGCTAGACTAGAGGCAATAAGAATGTTACTTGCCTTTGCATGTTATAAAAACTTCAAATTATATCAAATGGATGTAAAGAGTGCATTCTTAAATGGTTTCATTAATGAAGAAGCCTATGTTGAGCAACCTCCCGGATTTGAAAATCATGAATTTCCTGAACATGTTTTCAAACTATCTAAGGCACTCTATGGTTTGAAACAAGCTCCTAGAGCATGGTATGAAAGGTTGTCTAAATTCTTAATAGAAAAGGGATTTTCAAGAGGAAAAGTGGATACCACTTTATTTATCAAAAATATGAATAAGGACTTGCTAGTTGTACAAGTGTATGTAGATGATATTATTTTTGGATCAACTAATGAATCTTTATGCCAAGAATTTACTAAGATCATGCAAGGTGAATTTGAAATGAGCATGATGGGAGAACTCACTTTCTTCTTGGGACTTCAAGTGAAGCAAACAAAAGATGGAACCTTCATCAATCAAGCAAAGTATACTAAGGATTTGCTCAAGCGATTTGGAATGGACAATTGCAAACCTCAAGCAACTCCAATGGGCACTAACATCAAGCTTGATAAAGATGAAAGTGGTAAGTGTGTAGACACTAAACTCTATAGGTCTATGATTGGTTCATTGCTATATTTAACTGCAAGTAAACCAGATATATTATTTAGTGTATGCCTTTGTGCTAGGTTTCAATCCTCTCCTAGGGAATCACACTTGTTAGCAACTAAAAGGATCTTTAGATACCTTAAGGACACTCCCTCTCTAGGACTTTGGTACCCCAAGGACTCCACCTTTACACTTCATGCATTTTCAGATGCAGATTTTGGGGGATGCAAAATAGATAGGAAAAGTACTTCAGGTACTTGTCAATTCTTAGGGAATAGATTAATCTCATGGTTCTCTAAGAAACAAAATAGTGTGGCCCAGTCCACAACTGAAGCTGAATACATAGCAGCAGGTAGTTGTAGTGCTCAAGTGTTGTGGATTAAACAACAAATGAAAGACTATGGTATTGACATGAAACAAGTTTCTATTAAATGTGATAATACCAGTGCTATCAACCTATCTAAAAATCCTATTCAACACTCTAGAACCAAGCACATTGAGATTAGGCATCATTTTCGTAGAGACCATATGCAAAAGGGGGATATAATTCTAGAGTATATTGACACTTTACATCAAATAGCTGATATATTCACCAAACCTCTTGATAGAGATAGGTTTTGTATCCTTAGAGGTGAATTAGGACTCATGAATATCCCTTAAGATGTATATGCTTCAAAATCTTGGTTTTAAGTTGGTTTTAAAAGAGTTTTTCAAAGATTTTTCTAGGCAACAAGTATGAGAGATCGATCTCCTATCAATATAGATTGATCTCCATACTTCCAACAAGCCTAAAGCATTAAGGTTAAGCTAGGCAGATCGATCTTCTATCCATAAGATCGATCTCCTTAAGCCTCTGTTAAACAGCAGATTGATCTGTGCATACGACAGATCGATCTCTTCAAGCCTCTGTATTCTGAAGATCGATCTATGCATTTGGCAGATCGATCTCCCTAAGCCTCTGTCAGACAGCAGATCGATCTGTGCATACGACAGATCGATCTCCTTAAGCTTCTGTATTGTAGGGATCGATCTTGTGGTACCACAGATCGATCTCCTCAAGCTTCTGGAAATGACAGATCGATCTGTCGTCTCGACAGATCGATCTCCTGTGTCCTGGACTATAAAAACTGACAAAAAATTCCCAAATTTCAAATCCCCAAAATCTCAAATCCCTAACTTCCCTCGCATCTCCTCTCTCGATTCCTCCTCAGATCGATCTCGGTACGGTCATCGTCACATCTCTCCTTCGTTTACTGGTATAGTAACCCACATTCTTGATTTTTTTCTCAAAACTTTCTTAAGTTTTGTGCTCAATATCTCACTAGGTCAAATCTAGCTACTGTTCCATTGGTTAGGTTGTTAGTGAACTAGCCTTAAGATTATCTAGAGGTCTTCAAGTGTCTAGAATCATGCCAAGACTTAAGAGAGTAGGCCAAAAACCTCCTCGACCTAGTGTCGATCAAGGCTCTTCTTCCCAAACCAATCCACCCCCTTTAGTCACTACCTTTAACAGGTGTTTTAAAACACCTGCAAAAAGGAAGCGATATGAAGAATATTTCTCCACCATGCCAATTAAACATTGGCGAACAATCAATTTCTCTTTCTTAAACCGCATTGATTTTCCCTATCTAACCAAATTTGAAGAATTTGGTTGGATTTCGTTTCTTAAAATAAACACTTCCGTACCCCCAAATATCATCAGGGCATTCTTTTCCAATGCCAAACTCACCTATGACCCCGCTGATACCTGTAAAATTCTAGGGTTTACAACCTATGTCATGGGTAAGTCAATTGCCATAGACCCTGAAGTCTTAGCCAAAGCTTTCCACATAAGCAATGACGGCTTGACAAATGAAGATGAGGAAGTCCCCTTGGAGTTTGACCTTCCCGGGGATAAGGTGAGTGACCTCCTAATGCACCCACGGTTACTCCACCTCATCATCTCATGGAACCTTCGTCCTTTCGATACCCGTCATTCCACCGTTAGGAGGCTAGATCGCTTTTGGATCCACCACATACACTCCACCAGTCAAAAACCCAACCTTGTCCACTTTATCTATTAAGACTGGTTGAAGATTGTCTGCGGCCAAGCCACAACGATAGTGTTTCCGCAACCATTGGCATATTTTCTCCAACGACTTGGAGTGGACAGCAGTTGCGAAACGTGTGAAGTGCCTTCTCCAAAGAGCGTCCTCAACATTGGGACACTCCACCACATGGGCTACTACAAGAACTTTTGGGGCGACTGAAAGAAGAAGGGGGAACAACAGCCTGCTGTAGCCATGGAGGAAGATCCCTCGGATGAGCCCATAGATCCACCGACTGCACCGACTGAGCGTCCATCATCTTCAACTGCTCAGCCCACTGCACCTGCTACCTCAACCGCTGACATGGAGTCTATTGTGACAACATTGAGTGCACTGAACAGGAAGATAGATGAAGGCTTTGCAAACCTTCATGCCACCCAGCAGCGGATGATCGAGGAGCTGAACCGCAAAGTAGATGAAGGCTTTGCAAACCTTCATGAGACTCAGCAGGCTATGTATGATGAACTTCAGGTCGCTCGCACTCACATTGAGGATCTTATGGATCGAGTTCCTCCGTCGTAGGCTATGCATATTAGGATAACATTAGTTATTTTTCATGTGTACTTCTTGTTATTTTTAATACTGCATTTGCTTGAATGAAATGATATATCAATTGTTGTTGCAATATGCTCAAATGAATTACTATTTTGAAATGCACAATATGTTTACAGTTGGACTGTTTCCTTAATCTTTAGTGTCATTGATATGACAAAAAGGGGGAGAAGAAAAGAGAACATGTGCATGTGGGTTAATTAAAAGATGTGTAAATGGCTTTAAGAAAAATGTCTAAAGTTTTAAAAGAATGATTAAAATGAGGGGGAGTTAAGAAAGTAACGAGGTCAAAAGCTAAAAGAAAGGGGGAGCTTGTGCAAATTAACTAAACATGTTGATTGAATAGGTTTTGTCATATCAAAAAGGGGAGATTGTTGTGATAATATATTTTGAAATGACAAAACAAGTAAATTCAATAATATAAAGTTGATATAAAAACATGTTTAGAGGCTATCAGTACCAAAACTTGAGTTTCTATAGATGAGAGATCGATCTGGGTTATGGGAGATCGATCTCCTGGGTTTTCTAGGATGAGAGATCGATCTCATATAGATATGAGATCGATCTGCTATGCTTTGAACATGTACAAAGGTATTGAGGAAGATTGAGATCGATCTATAAGGGTTATGAGATCGATCTGCCTAATACTGGAGTTGAGGAGATCGATCTGATCTAGGAAGAGATCGATCTCCCCTAAAGTAAAGACAGTAGATCGATCTGTAAGATCGATCTACACTCAAACAGAGAGCTCAAGAGATCGATCTGGTATAGGAAGAGATCGATCTCCTCAAAGTCAAATTGCTAAGGAGATCGATCTGGGTTAACGAGAGATCGATCTCCCCACTACGAGAATACATAACAGATCGATCTCTAGATCGATCTTGCCTCAAACAGAGAGATTGGAAGATCGATCTGCCTATTCGACATATCGATCTCCCCTAACATGTTCAAATTGTAAGATCGATCTGCTCATATATGAGATCGATCTCCTTGTGTTATTTTGCTTTGATCTTGCAGGATTTATAACTAAGAGATCGATCTGGCCAAGATGGCAAATCGATCTGGCATTCTACTGGAGGTACCCAACGGCTAGTTTTGCAAAAATCTCAACGGGAAAAACAACATTTAATGCTCCAACTACCAATCCTTCAGTATATAATCAAGCATTGAAGACAATGAGAAAAGAGACACTATTACTGCACATTTCTTACATTCTCAAGAGTTTAATTCTTTCATTCCTTGTGTCTTCATTCCTCATTTATTTAGTTTGTTGTATAAGCTTAAGTGCAAAAGCTGTAATTGTCCTACCCACATTAAAAGCTTGATATTGTATTCATCCTTACCCTAAGAGAGAAGAGGATTGTTCCTCAGTGAGATAAACATTGTAAAAGGGGTGAATACATCTTTGTTTTGCAAAGGGTAGAGAGGTTATTCCTTAACCTGAAAAAGGAACATTGTAACTTCTGTTGAAAGTGAGAAAGAAAGCACTTGACAAGAAGGTCAAGGAGAGAGGACGTAGGCAAGAGATTGGCCGAACCTCTATAAACGATTGTGTTTGTTACTCTCTTCCCTATCTTGTTTTAATTTGATTCATTTCATTATATTGTTCATTTATCACTTGTTGATTAAATTTGAATTAAATTTAAATTTGCCATTAACATTAGAAAACCGATTCACCCCCCTCTCGGTAGAGCCAACACTTTTGATGGTTTCAAAAATGGGGAATCGAGTCCTCTTTTCTGTTTCTATTTCTTTACCCTTTTTTAAAAATTATTATTTTATTATTATATTTATTTATTTAATATTAAGTTATTACATCCTCCTAACCTTATGAAATTTGGTCCTCCAAATTTGATTACAACTCTGAAAAGAGATGCGGGTGCTTGTCTCGCATCACATCCTCTAACTCCCAAGTGGCTTCATCCTTTGAGTGCTGCTGCCACTGCACTTTAATCATCGAAATGGTTTTAGACCTCAACACTCTCTCCTGTCTGTCCAAGATCTTAACAAGCCTCTCTTCATAAGTCATATCCTTTTGAATATCCAAGGTGTCATACTCAATCATGTGAGAGGGGTCAGGAAGATACTTCCGGAGCATCGAAACATGAAATACATCAGGCACATCAGCCAACCGTGGAGGCAATGCTAATCGATATGCAACCTCTCCTACCCTCTCCAAAATTTGAAAAGGCCCAATAAATCTTGGGCTTAGTTTGCCCTTCCTGACAAACCTTATAATACCTTTCGAAGGAGACACCTTTAAAAATACAAAATCTCTAACATTGAATTCCAGTTGTCTCCTATGATGATCTGTATAAGATTTTTGTCTATCCCGGGCAGTCTTTAATCTCTCAAATATCAATCTGACACTTTCGAAAGCTTTTTTAACCAACTCAGAAGCATATATCAATTTGTCACCGACCTCTTCCTAACTAATTGGAGACCTACACTTTCTCCCATAAAGAACCTCGTAAGGAGCCATGCCAATACTTGCATGATAGCTATTGTTGTAGGTGAATTCAGCTAGCGGTAAATGGTCATCCCAAGAGCCTTTAAACCCAAGTACACATGCCTCAACATGTCCTTAAGAGTTTGGATAGTTCTCTTGGATTGTCCGTCGATTTGAGGGTGATAAGATGTACTGAATCTCAAACGAGTTCCCATAACTTCCTAGAACTGCTCCCAAAAACGGGATATAAAGCGAAAATCTCTATCAGACACAATGCTCACTGGGGTACCGTGCAATCTAACTATCTCACGAACAAACAAATCCGCCAGCATGCTAAGGGAATCAATAGCCTTACTAGCTAAGAAATAAGCTGACTTCGTAAGTCGATCGACTATCACCCAAATTGCATCATGCTTCTTTCGAGTTTTAGGAAGTCCCAAGATGAAGTCCATTGTGATATGTTCCCACTTCCAAATCGGTATAGGCAAAGGTTAAAGTAGTCCTGCAGGCTTTTGATGCTCGACCTTTACCTGCTGACAAATTAGACATCTAGTAACAAAATCGACGATGTCTTTCTTCATACCAGCCCAGTGATTCAACCCACACATATTCTGGTACTTCTTCTTACTGCCTGGGTGCATGGTATATCTTGAGCTGTGAGCCTCTTCCAATATCAATTTCTTTAAATCCTTATCATCCGAAACACAAATCCGACCTCGAAACCTCAAAATGCCATCACTACCCACTATGTAATCTAAATGAGCACTATTATCTTCCTCATTGTTACCGATAATTTTAGCCAATCCAGGGTCCTCTTCTTGTGCCCTCCTAATCCAATCAAGCAAACCTGGTTCAACTCTCATACTGACAATCAAACAACCCTCAACTAACTAATCCTGATACACTGAAATCCTCAAGTTCATAAATTGTTCTAACAAATCCCATCATCTAACCATTAAGTAAGAGACCATCGTTGAGCTTTTTCGACTTAGAGCATCGGCCACGACGTTAGCTTTCCCTAGGTGGTAGAGAATCTTATAATCGTAATCCTTCAGTAACTCCATCCAGCGATGCTGACGTATATTTAACTCCTTTTGTAGAAGAGATATTTCAAACTCTTATTGTCACGCCCCGAAAATGCGAAAAATATGGCTAATTTAAAACTTTTTACTCGTTAATTCACAAATAAAGAGTGCATTCCTGTGCAGTGTCATACATCATCATAATTATCATGCCTCAGGATCTCATCATGATATAATAAATATTGTATTATACCCATTACTCGATTACAAGTCAATTAATCCTAATACATCCCATATAATGTCATACATCAAGTGTCTGTAATTACAATAATAGTCTGGGTACATGAAAAGATAAATATACCTCAAAGTACAAAATATATAGCCTGGAGCTCGGATCCTCCACTAGCCACTACTCCGTACGTCGCAGGGAAGTCCTTATTCACTTGAAGAACTCTGGGGGGAAAGAAAAACAGGGTGAGCTTCTAAATCGCTCAGTAAGGGGGGTAGGGATTCATTTCATAAACCAAAATGCACATCACAAAAGGTTTATTTGTATGTGAAACTCATTTGAAAACCATAGCATGAAAATACTCAAAACGACACTCTCATGTGTCAAGTCATGTGAAAACATGAAGTAAAAAGGGCTCACTCTAGAGCAAAACAAAGTATGTGAAAATACGCGTTAAACGCTTTCTCAAATAACGTGGCATAGCCACTGATTTAAAATCACTCGTGGCATCGCCACAAAACACACGTGGCAAAGCCACTGAATTATTTTCTCACGTGGCATAGCCACAGAATAGGGTTTCTCAACGTGGCACTGCCACCAATGGGGTATAACGTGGCACAGCCACCAAGGGGGTATCTCAACGTGGCACAGCCACCAATGGGGTTTTCTCAACGTGGCACAGCCACCAATGGGGTTTTCTCAACGTGGCACAGCCACCAATGAGGTATACGTGGCACAGCCACCGATGGGGTATACGTGGCACAGCCACCGATGGGGTATACGTGGCACAGCCACCGATGGGTCATTCTCACGTTACCAGAACGGAGAAGAAATCGGGCTTACATGCTACCAGAGCAATGCCCGGTGTGTACTCACAACTACACACCTAAGTCTTATCACATAAGACGGGTTTGCCTTCACGTAGAACTCGTAATGGTTTCTCTCTCATAAAACTCATTTGAAAACCGTTTTGTACTCAACACAAAACGTAATAAAAACCGAGTTCTAACCGGCAAAGCACACGCACACATTTCTCAAATCTCAATGTTGCCTTAACGTAGAGCCCAGTTATAAACTCATAAAACATTGGGCTCCAACCGGCTATAAAATCGTGTGCAATTTAATCTCAACACAAAACACTCAACATGCTTGTTTATAAATCATAAATCATGCTATAACAGTTTACAAATCACATACACAAATGGTTTAGATTTCCCTTACCTCTTTGCACCTCGTATAGTGCAACCGTTCCCCCGTATCACGGACTAGCCTCGCATTCCACTCTGGAACTCCCGAGCTGTCCAAACGATGTTAAAAACATCAATACTCAACATCACATAAACCTTAATTCTCAAAATCGAGCATAATTGCCCATAACACCTCAAATCCCTTGATTCTCGTAACTTAACCCTAAACTGCAACCTCATTCTCAATATCTCAACGTTCGATATCTCTAATACCAATTATCTAAGCTAATTCTCCACATTGTCTATATTTCCATTTATAGCTCGATTCTCAAAATTGTCACAATTTCCAAATATCGACATTAATCCAACTACATTACAATCTCATCAATCCCTAATCATTTCTCTACTATTTCAACACAATTACAGCCACCAATAACATCAAAATCAGCTCAAATATCAAGATCGAGGTTTAGAAATTACCCAAAGCTTGTGAGACGCACAACTCTCGCCTCGATCCGATTCGTCCTTCGATTTCCAAGTATGTTGTTCTCCCTTTGATGAGGAACAACTTCCCTTCCTACCACAATAGCTGATTCGGCAGGAAATGGGAGATTTGGAGGAGTGAGAAACTAGGTTTTTGGAAAAATGGAGGTTTGGAAGAGAGAGAAAGTGAGATTTCAGGAGAAAACACGAGTTCCTTATATAGACTGGAGGTAGGAGATCGATCTGCCTCTTGATGAGATCGATCTGTGTTTGAAATTTGGGGACGATCTGGGCAATTTTATGCCTAGGAGATCGATCTGTCGAGGGGTGAGATCGATCTCTTTATGGCTTTATGAGATCGATCTGCTCCTAAAGAGATCGATCTTCTCCCCAAACAGAAGCATTTGGAGATCGATCTCCTCCTCATGAGATCGATCTTCTCTCAAACAGATTCATTTGGAGATCGATCTCTTCCTCATGAGATCGATCCCTTCTCAAACAGATTCATAAGGAGATCGATCTCTTCCATTGGAGATCGATCTGCTCTTCAAATTTCCCCTTCCTCGTCATTTTTAACTCACCAGATCGATCTCTCCTTCTCCCAGATCGATCTGTCCTTATGCTTCATGCTCATTTTACACACTTAACATATAAATCTCCAATTACAATTCCTACAATTCACTTAGCTCAATAAATTACACTTCAATTTATTATTACATCATTAAATATGTCTGAAATTCTCAGATCTCACACTTATGATCAGTAAAAATCTGAAATGTCTTTTCGTACAACTAATGTTGCCAAATCTTTAAACCGAAGACTACCGTTGCTAATTTCAAATCATGAGTCGGGTAGCTCTTCTCATGGTCCTTCAATTGTCTAGAAGCATAAGTCATAACCTTGCCATGTTGCATCAAAACACATCCCAGACCCTGGTGTGAAGCATCACTATAGATAGTAAAGCCCCCGAGACCATTGGGAATAGTTAGGATAGGTGCTGAGGTTAACCGTCACTTGAGCTCTTGAAAGTTATTCTCACAAGCTTTATTCCAGACAAAATTCACTCCTTTATGAGTAAGATGAGTCAACGGTGCAGCCAATCAAGAAAACCCCTCCACAAATCTTCTGTAATAACCGGTCAAACCCAAAAAGCTACGTACCTCTGTCGTTGACTTTGGTCTTTCCCACTTTAAAATGGCTTCTATCTTAGACGGATTAACAAACATCCCGTCCTTAGATACCAAATGCCCTAGGAAGGAAATCTGATCAAGCCAGAAGTCACACTGAACTTTGCATACAATTATTTTTCTCGGAGGGTTTGAAGGACTATACGCAAGTGCTATTCATGTTCTTGATGAGATGTCGAACACACCAGAATATCATCAATAAAAACTATTACAAACTTATCCAAATATGACCTGAAAACTTCATTCATCAGACTCATAAAGGCCGCTGGTGCATTAGTCAATCCAAATGGCATCACCAAAAACTCGAAATACCCATATCTGGTCCTAAAAGCTATTTTAGGTATATCTTCTCCTCGGATCCTCAACTGATGGTAACCAGATCTCAAATATATCTGGGAGAAGACTTGCGCGCCTTTTAATTGATAAAATAAGTCATCGATGCGCGGAAGTGGGTACTTATTCTTCACCGTCACTTTGTTCAGTTGTTAGTAATCAATACACAATCTCAAGCTTCCATCCTTTTTTCTTCACAAATAATACTGGGGCACCCTCTAGAGATACACTCGAGTGTATGAACCCCTTATCAGACAGTTCTTGCAACTGTTTTCATAGTTCTTCTAATTCAATAGGTGCCATTCTATAAGGAAGCTTCGAGATAGGCTGAGTTCCTAGAACCAGATCGATGGTGAACTCAACTTCTCGTTGAAGAGGTAAACCCAAAAGATCGTCTGGAAACACATCCATAAACTCTTTGATTACAGGAATAGCATCCATATTGGGTAGAGCCTTATCGACGTCTTGTACGAATGCCAAATATCCTTCAAACCATAATAAACACATCAATTTATTCAAGCAATCATAATTATAATAACTCATATCAAATCAAGCAGTTAACAAAACGTTATTTTATTTATGTGCATCAAGTGAGATTACACCTTATCGGGTAAGGAGAAAGTTACTACTTTCTTATAGCAATCAACAACAGCATGATGAGTAGCTAACCAGTCCATCCCCAAAATCACATCAAAGTCTAACATGTTGAGTAAAATCAGATCAGCTGCAAAGTGCCTATCTCCTACCCTCACTTTGCATGCTTTATACACAGTGTTTGTTACTTGGGTGATCTTGAAAGGTGTACTAACATGTAAAAGGTAACCTAAGGACACAGGTTCTATACCAATCCTAGTAGCAAAATATGGGGATACGAAGGAGTGGGTAGAACCTGGGTCTATCAATGTATATGCTTCAAGACTAATAATAGAAAGCTTACCCCGGATGACGGATGCAGTACCTTGAGCCGATGTCTCATCAAGGGCGAACACTAGACCATGTGTCATAGGTTGTTTGTCATTGTCCGCTGCCTTACTTCTATCAGTTGTCGAAGGCTTAGAAGGCTTAGTCACACCCAGACGATTAGGACAGTCTCCCACCATATGTCCCTGCTTGCCACACCGAAAGTAAGCTCCCGTCTCCCAATAGCAAGGCTTGGACCCATGATACTTGCCACAACGAGAACATACAAACCCAAACTTAGGCTCCATGGCCCGTGGTCGAAAATCAAAGGTCCTCTACTTCTTTCTCTGCTGATCGCCCCTGTCGGGTCTCCTGTCACTGTCTCTCCTATTCTTCCTCTTGCCCTTCTTTCTCTGCTCAAACTCTTGCTGAGTCATGTCATAGTCCAACTCCACCATCTGGGCATGACGGAGAGCCTCAGCATAATTTTGGATGTCAAATGCAGCTAACTTGCCCCTGATACTGGGCCTCAAACCAGAGATAAACTTCACTGTCTTTAGTTGCTAATCTCTGAAAATGTAGACATCATATCGGCACAGGGAAGTAAACTGAGACTCGTACTCATCTACCGACATTGAACCCTGAGTCAGTTTAAAAAATTTTGCCTACCTCTTCCTCCTCGCAGGCTCTGGAATGTACTGCTTGAAGAAGCAGTCCAGAAAGGCCTCCCATGATATATCAGGATTCTGCTCCTTCAATAATTTCTTTGCCGATTCCCACCAAATCTCAGCTTTGTCTTTGAACATAAAGACTGTCAGAGCATCCCATATACTTAAATAGTTTCTCTAACTATTTGACCCATGCTTTTGCTTCATTAGGGTCTTTCACACCGTTAAATTTTGGAGGGCTCATCTTCTGAAATTGTTTGAGCTTGATCATATTTCTATCTATCGCATCTTCAGCCTGTGGCTGTGAAGCAGCCTGCTGCAGTGGGATAACCGGTGGTGCTGTTGACTATTGTGGTGTAGGTGGTGTTGCTTGTTGTTGCTACTAAGCAGCCTGTGGTTGTGATGTTTGAGTTGGAGCATTAGGAGTTTGAACCTGGACTCGTCCAAAGTGTTAGGTCAAGAGCGCAATCAACGTCTGGACCGTCTGCTGCAGCTTTCCCAAGTTTTGCTCCATCTGCTCCATTCAAGTATTAGGACTCGGAGGCTGTGGTGGCTGAGGAGTTGGGGAACGTGACCCCTCCTCTGTAGATCCTTGTCCTCGTATCCTCATAATCGAAAATCGACAAAACAATGCCTATACGAAAATAACCAATCTTAGCATAGGAAAAGTAAAAATCATAGTGATATATAGATACAGACACAGTGGTATATAGATACAGACACAGTGGTATTAGGATGTAGCTAAAGCTAACTGCTTATACAAACACAACAAACTCGAGCTTTGATACCAAACTGTAACACCCTAAATTTATTCTTAATAACTGCGGAAGCCTAAATCTATGGCCAACTATCTCCATATATATATATATTGACCTTAATTTCAAAACAGTTTATATGTGTAGTGTAAAGAACAACCAACAATATGCAGCAATCAACAATATCAACTTACTTATCAACACCAACATCATAATGCAAAACAATTCCAAATGGTCTCCGTGACCATTAGTGCAAGATACCATCAAACAGTCATGCCAAAATCTCACATTTATATCTCAACAGATATCCATAATCACTGTGTCAACTAACAGTATCTATATACTAAACTTTCAAATAATACCTTAATTGGCAACCGTAAAATATTCGAGGAGACGAGAACTTGCCACAGCTACAATTTCACTCAAAAGACTTATCTGTAAGGTGGAGAAAAAAGGGGTGAGGTTGGCCCAGTAAGTGAATATGAGAAAACAATGCAAACAATAAGTTTCAAAAACTCGCATGTCAAGTACAAGAGATTTATCAAATACGAATTTAAGAGTATATGTAGCCAAACAATAAGAATTAGTTTTTCAAAACACATATCCAAAAAACATGTAAGTGCTATATAATTGTATTATCACAAGTGAGCCATTTTTCAAAAGTTCGCTATGTTGAACTAAGGTATCACCAAAAGCACTGTAGCTATCAGTGCGTCACACTCCCCGTCCAGGGCACTATCTATGATCATAAACTCACAACTAATTCCATTGATCAGATGAGATCGGTACCTATCCAAACTATTCGAGACATGCCAAAATGCTTCTTTCAACGTGAAACATATACAAGGTGAACCTAATTACATATATCATACAGCTCACAAATTCACAAACTAATTACATAGCATTAAATCAAACACAATGGTAAACTAATTTACACAAGTCAGATCACAAGGTATAGCTGGAAGGATTTTCGAAAGCATGCTATGTTTTACAATGATATAAATTTTCAAGATAAGTATTTTAAATAAATAACTATTTGAACTTATAAATATATAGTAGCATGAAGAATTTTTTTTTTTGGAAATACATAATTGAATTGCACAAATATAAAACTAATATCAAGCATGCTAGAAATATGAAAGTGTCAAAAACAAAGGTCATAGGTTAATAAGAACCTAAATGACCACCAGCTATACTATAGAAGCATAAAATCTAAATAAGTAACAAAACAAGTTAAAATCATAATATCGATAATAAAAGAAAGCGTAGCATTCTCAAAATTTACTTACTATCACCCGTTGAGTGTAAAAATTTTAAAATATTCTTTTTTCAGGGAATATCCCACCACGCTCAAACCAGTAGGGATTAACCACTACACGATTACATAAGCCCACATCAAAATTATCATCAATTCAATTTAACCATACTATACTCCAAAACTATAAGAAACTATTACTTATTACCTAAATTGTGATTTGGCTGAGAGCCTCCAAATCGACTCAACACCAATTATGCTCTAAGGCTCTTGTCAACACCACTAGAGTATAAGGAAATTCGACAACTACCTAACATCAATGTATTTTTGTAAATTCCTAATGCCAATAAATATTTAATCTTAAATCACTTTAATTTAGAATTTCCTATTCTAGATCTTATAGGTTGGTCCTAATCACCATAAAATCAATTTAATCTCTATCATTCACATAATACAATGCTACAATTATCAATGTACTTTAACCATATACTTACTAATAGTTGCTTAGCCAAAGGCTTAGGAAATTCCAAAATTTCAACTACTTTTTTGTTCTCCTTATTCCAAAATCGAGAGCTCCAAATATATATTTCTTTTAATACTCTCAACTCCAGCCTTCCTCTTCACTCTTCACAATTTGCTCTCAATTTCCAGCCCCCAACAGTACTGTTTCAATCAACTTTGTTGTTGCTCAACACTCGAAAAATCACTCAACCTCCCCACTTCCTCTGTATCTCAGTTCACCATCTTCTCAATGTGCCAATGCCGAGAGTCGTCATCTCTACTAATCTTCACAATTTCTTTCAAAAGGCTACATGCAACACCAAGATTTACTTCTTTCCTTCTCTCCTCACGTTTCTTTCTCAAGCCCAATAGATATCCTTGAGTTTTACCACACCGATTGGCTCAAGTATTATCTTCAGTTTGTTTCTTTCATGGCTGGTGAAATGAAAAAGGAGAGGAACTGGTGAAAAACGAAAGAGTAAATGAAGGAGAAAAGGTTTTTTTTTTTTTAGGGGGGTTTGGGCTACTACTTTTTACTTTACCTTTTTTTTTTTTTTTTTTGCTTTTGATGGTTTCAAAAATGGGGAATCGAGTCCCCTTTTCTGTTTCCATTTCTTTTCCCCTTTTTTTACATTTATTTTTTATTATATTTATTTATTTAATATTAAGTTATTACATTATGCATGTTAATCACAAGCTCTTTATTCTCTATTGCCTGACACTTCCATTTTTTCTAGTTCTTTCATTTCTATCCTTTTTTTAATGCATATTCTAAACTCCTTCAACCGAAGCATTGTTTGGTGTTTTTTTTTTCATTCCATGTGAGTTTTCTTTTAGTTTTAACCAGGGATCTATACTCTAATGGTAGTCTTTGGATGAACTTTTATCCATGAGATAATTATTCATGTTTTAATAGATTTAATTTTGGAACCTCACCAATGAGAGATAGCCTTAATTATTGTGTTCCTACCTTCTTGGTTCATGTTGAATTGCACATATAAGCCACTTTTGCCTTTGCCTTTGCCATTGCCTATGTAAGACTATAATTCCCAGATAATATATTGTTGTGTGTGATTTGTGTGAACTTTGGGTAATTTGATTGTTATGTAGGGTTTTCAATATTGTTGTTGTATTGTTATTATTATTGTTAATTGATACATAATATTCTTATTTATATAAAAATAAATTCGAGCTCGAGTTCTAGCTCGAATTTGAGTGTAAGATTGAGCTTGAGTTCAAGTATGACAATCGAGCTCAGATAATCAAGCCTAATTAAGTGAGCTCGAGTAGCTTGATTTTGAACTTGAGTCAAGCTCGAGCTCAAAAATTAAGGCTCGATTGAGCTCAAGCCGAGTAAATAGTGAGTTTTCAAGTTGAGCTCGAGTTGTATCAACTTGCTCGACTTGATTACACCCCTAATGTCAACTTAAGGCTAGTTTTAGTATTGTGATGTTTATCTATAAAGTAGAACCCCTATAAATTAATTCCCTTGAATTTATAACCTCTCTAAATTAATAAAAAATTATGGTCTTGACTCGGGCCAATAGAAAAACTAAATAAAATCCTCTATTGTAATAATTAATAATTTATTTTGAAATTTATTATAAAATTTCAGTCTCAATTATTGCATAAATTAATAATTTGATAAAAAGTACAAAATATATTACATAATATTCAAAACTAGAAAGCACTTAAAGATGTTAATTTGAAAAAGACTACCATATTTATGATTTTTTATTTCAAGATTTAAAAAATATAAAATATATTAATAAATATATTTGCAAGGACATTTCTATGAAACTAAAGGTTACAGAGTTATTAAAGAGATTTAAAGAATGTGAAAATTAAACAGATACATTTCTTAAGTCAATAACAATTTACAAGGTAAAACCCTTTAAATTTATAACCCTTCTAAATTAATAATCAATTATGAGTCCCAAAAATATTAATTTAGAGAGGTTATACTATATATTCTGTTGTATACACTGGTGATGTATTTTATGATTTGCAAATACTTTTATTCTTATTTCGTGTTAATGTATAACTTGCAGCAGGCTAATATGTTTTGTTTCCATCAAATTCTAGATTTAACTTCATTCTAATACCCATATCCATAAGACTTATCCCAGCTAACAATCCGTCATTTGTTTTCCCACAGATGTCAAAGAGTGTGCAATGATATTCTCACAACGATTCTTCTATATATGTTTAACATCTAAGCAATGCTTTACATATAAGCTCTTTCAATATTCAAGGTTGAAGAATATCGACCTTTTCTTTGAAATATTTGCCGCAACATTCTCAGTGTCTTTCTTTGAAACCTTCATCTTTTTTCCCATGGTAAACTTCTTCCCCTCAAATTTTAACAGAATTTCTTCTCCACTTAACGGTTTGGGTGTCATCTCTAACTTCTATTTAACATTAAATGCCATTTTTTGTTTCCTATAAGGATTATACCTTGGCAAAAATCTTTTGGGGCTTATAAATGACATCTTTCTACTATGTTTCAACCTTTGTGACAAGCATAATAACCTTTGACAACATAACCACACAAGTTACCTTACGTAAGGAAATCGTTAATTGTCCAAAGCGACATGGATTTTAAAGTAAATGTCTCTCAACATTATGCGTCATAGATTTCAACATCGTTATCCCACACTAACTTTGAATCATCTACCAATGGTGCCAAGTAAACATCGATATAATTCCTAAATTGCATAGGGCTTGATATCAATAAAGTTAACATTATAAATTTTCTTTTTATACATAACCATGGTGGGAGATTGTATATTTCCATATGACCAACCTAAAACTGTAAATACTACTAAGAGTTTTATCTGGGTTATTCCATTAGCTAAAATGGCTAGTTGAAGATTTCTTGGCGCATTTACAAAACTAAGCTAATGATAGTTAACTAATTTCCATGATGATGGATCCATCGAATAACATAAAAGTCTATATGTACTCTCCTTTACGTGCCATGTTGTAACGACCCTCGAGTATATCCGAAAAGCTTAAAATTTTGAGCCATTTTTTTCGCTTCTTAGTTGCCTCAATAATTTGGTATGATTAGCATAAGCCACTTGCATTTTTTAGCTTTCTTAACTAAAATAGATATCTGCAACACATATACAAGCCCCACACAATAAGCATATCTAGCTTTTCGCAATTGAACCTAGTTATCATGCCATCTTTAATCTGAAACCATGTGAAAGTATATGTCTAAAACTGACAATGTACTTCTCCTATTTAACATCATGCTTAATTAAATATAAGTTAGTTCTATACAACCTCAAAATATCAATTCAACATAGATACACAATCATCATGTTTAAACCATTCCACAACATAATTACAAGTCATCATCCTAGTTATAAAGATATACATGCACACCGTCCTTTAAAGATCAAGGCCACATTATCTGTATCAAAATTAAACATTAAGATCTAAAATAAACAAAGACAACAAGAAATAACCTTGAAAGGATCATAACTTCGCGATAAAGCCTACATCCCAACTTTATAGACTAAATACAGTGTGCATTAACTTGTGTAGTGTCTACATACAAGCATGCATCCAAAAGTAAGATTAACATGCCGCATATTGTAAACCCCGCGAAATTTCCTTGTATTTGGTTAATAAAACAAACAAGTGAAATTTTAAATTGTATGTGTCGGTATTGCATTTCCTAAATGAGAGATTTAAAAGAATTAATTTAATTAAAATATAATAGTTCTAAGAATGAATATCTATGGGGAAGTAGAAATAAAATTTTTTATAAGTTAAGAAAATATCTATATAAGTATACATACTAAATTAAATTCATTTTATACATACTATATAAGGAATTTATCAAGGGCATACATATAACTATATATATGTGTATCTGTATAGATATATATCAAAGTATATACATATATCTATATAAATGTGCATGTTTCTACATGGCCGAAGAGCTGCACAAGGATCCAATTTCAGAGGACATATATATATATATATATATATATATGAATGAACTGAATGAGAAGGAAAAGAGATGGGGAAGAACCGAAAAATAAAAGGGGGCAAGAAGCAGGTTTTAAGCCAAAATCCGAGAGCTCAATGGACTGGAAGGAAATGGAGGATGATGATGCCGTACAACCAGGAAGTGGGGAAAAGACAGAATTCAAAAAAATTAAATTAATTAAATGTCTGACCGAAAGAATGGGTGATCAGCAGGAAATGTGATTAGAACCGGAGCATGTTAAAGGTGGAGAAAACGCCTGCTACACACGGTAGTAGTCAGTAGAAGACAGGATGGCAGTGATGGGTCCGAATCAACTGAAGCAGCCTAAGACTGTGCAGAGACTGAAATGCTGCTGATAGATCGATCTTGTACCGAGGGGGTTAAGTGAACTGAAAACCAAGAAAAGTCAGGCCAAAAAAAAGAAAATGGGCTATTGTGAGTGTGGTCTATGGAAGATGAACGAAAATGAATGAGATAAATAAGGTATGACCGAGAGAGAGAGATGAGGAGAAGGAACTGGGAACAGAGGACTTTCATCCTCTGAAAACTGAAGCAAAATATATGGGAAAGAGAGAAGCAAATCGAGAGGCTGGCTTTGTTAGTCCTCGGAAGTGAAAAAAAAAAATTGAGAGGAAACCGTAAAAGGAATACTCGAACCGTGAACTGAAGAGCTGAAGCAGAGGAGTGCGGAAGACCGTGATTATTGATGAAAAGAAAGTCTCGACGAGAAAAGCAGGACTGGGTAGCTCGAGGAGACGCGAATGAGAGCTGAGAAACAGAGATGAACAGGGGGACAGTGGCGGGGCCGACGGCTGAAGCCACAGTGAGCTGAAGTAGGAAAATGAAACAAAGAAAAGAAACTGGAAGTCTAGAGCTGTACGGAAGAATCAGATCCGAGCCGAGTTGGAAACTGACGCCAATAGTGAGGAGATGGTGATGCCGAGAGGGGGAGGCTAACAGTAGGAAAACGAAAATGAAAGTAGAGAGAACCAAGAAAGACAAAATTGAGGCCAGTAAAACAGAGGACGAATCGTAGAAGTGAGACGAGACAGAAGGTGACGATGATAGCAGGAGGATGATACTTGTGGTGGCAGGAAGAAAATGGAAAAGATGACAGCCGATAATGGTGGAGGCAAGAAGGGGACGGATATGGCGGCACCGCGAGCTAGTGAGGATGATAAACTAGTAGTAACCAGTGAAAGAAGAAAGAAGGAGAAAGGAGAAAGGAGAAAAGAAAAGTGGCGGGAAAGGAGAATGAATTTAAAAAAAAAAAGAAAAAAAAAGAAAAGAAGAAGGAAGAAAAAAGGGTAAAATAAAAAAAAAGGAAAAAAAAGTAAATATAATATATATATTATAGAAAATAGAAGAGAATAGAGGAGAATAGAGGAAAGAAGAAGTGTATTGAAAATTTGGAAATCAGGAAAAAGGGCTCCGATGGAAATTACCCGAGTGTACTGGACCCGTCGACTTGCTACGTTGAGACAATCGAAGACTACAGACAGACATTGAGGAGAATCGTAGGAGGATTTAAGAGAGATACTTAGAGGCGTCTATACTCGAACTAAAATTCCCGATAAATCGAGGTAAGGGGTTATAATTTAAAACAGTAATAGTTACTTTCCGAATCTTGATAAAGAAAACTTGCAAAGACATGAAGTATGATTTTCATGCATGTTTCTAAATTATATTTCTGATCAAGAATATGCTCTCTGTATTTATGTTTTTGAATAATTGTATATAACTGAATTTGATTTCGGAATTAGAGCATGTCTTCTGAAATGATCTTTCGAATAAGATGATTTTAGTTCGATGTTTTCATATATGAACACTATAGTTGTGTTGAGACTAAGGGCCATTTATGTTATATGCTTACGCTTGTTAACTTCATCTGTGTGGCATCTGACTCGCCTGTGTGGCGTTTGAACTCGCCTGTGTGGCGTTTGAACTCGCCTGTGTGGCACCTGTATTTTGCCTTCGTGGCGCCTGTATTTCGCCTTTGTGGCGCCTATATTCCGCCTTTGTGGCGCCTGTATTTCGCCTTCGTGGCACCTGTATCTCGCCTGTGTGGCGCCTGTATTTTGCCTTTGTGGCGCCTGTATTTTGCTTTTGTGGCGTCTGAAATTACCTTTGAATTTTGAATTCCCTCTACGGAGGATGACTGAGTTATTTTGCCGCGTGATTAATTTGTTATTGTAGCGTGATAAATTTGTTATTACCACGTGATAATTATATGACCGATATAGTTTCAATTTGAAATTTTAAGCTCTGTTTTCAGAACCGAACTTGTAGTATGTGATTTGAATGTACGACTAGATTACGTAATATCTGTTAAGTTCACGTACTTAAAGAATTACGTTTTGAATCTCGATGTTTTTTGATTTTCTTTAATCTTTGAATGTTACTATTATTAGTTTCAGAAAGTATCATTATACGCACTATCATGTTTTATACATATTTAAATTGCTAGAATCGTTTTAAATACATCTTTTTACTAGGCTTTTTCCCGAAAGCTCACCCCTCTACCTCTCAGACTATTTGCAGTAATCCGTAGGCGCGACCTACCGCGTACATGACATAGGCTGTGGGAGATGAGCTTCCCCAGACTACGTTTTGTACATGCGTGAGGTATACATTCTTATCTCTTTACCAGACCATTTGTATGCACAGACATCTATTGAAAGTAATGTGTCGGGATTGAACTTGTATAAGAATAAATGAAAGAGAATATTTTTAAGGATTGACACTGAACAGGAATACAGCCTAAGTGAATAAGGGAATAAGCAGGTAAATTAAATTCAAAAAAAAAATTTCTTGATTTTTAAGGGTCAAGGGTCATTACATGTCACGACCCAAATTACCTAAAAATCCCTACAAATTTTTCGCTTTTTCATTTCCTTACCCGTCGTGAACAGTTATACTACTAAACAGTTGGGCTATGATTCGGTGTTAGTATCTCTCACCTATTTACCATTCCATTTTCATATTTCATTTACATATCAATTTATTTTAAATAAATACATCCCCAATATTACAACCATGTACAGTACTATGCATCTATATGTTCAGATACAAAAATTATACAAATGTGTATACCTGATCTTGATAAGAAGCAGCGGATATGACTACTGTCGTTCTCTTCTACTGAATATACCCTGTGGGGTGGAAAATGAAAGGGTGAGCGAAACGTGCTCAGTAAGGCAATAATGTAAGCAGGTAGATAACTATACTATCTACGTGCTGATAATTTCATGATATAAAATCCTTTATATTTTGAGCATGAGGAATGACTAAAACGATGCCACATGTATGTATATATCATATAAGGAAAATCATGAAATCGACATATAAAACACACATGGAAAAATCATCATGTATGACATCTCATGCTCGTCACATTAAAACTTATTAGTTTCATCATAAACTCATCACTTTAAAACTTATTTGTTTCATCACAAACTCATCACGTTAAAACTCATTGTTTCATCATAAAACAACTTCATCAAGGTCAAACCCATCTCTCGGGAATACCTTGATTCATTAAATCACATCTTTTTAAAAAAAATATAAATCGGGACTACCCCTCCATCGGGTTTGTCCTGGTCTATCCAGACCGTATGATATCATGTGAGGCATGTAGGTTACTGTATGAAAAATCGAGGACTATGGCCATACTATGTCCCTGTGATCCCAGGCTACACGGATCCCGATGTGCGGGGTATCACAACTGCAACGGGAGGTGGGGTCAAGTCCTACCCGCCAGAATATCAAGTAACATCATAGAGTCATCATGACTGCACGGTACAGCGTACTCCGTGTGACATACACGGTACATCGTACTCCGTGGACCCATATCATAGTCTGGGGGTGCCTGCCATAGGTCTTATCCACCCCAATACTATGTCGATAACCAACCCATGTCTCAAAGTATGCGTGCGAGCATCTCAACTCTCTGTGACACACAGTCTACAAGAGGCTTCCGCACGACTATATGCATGTCAACTCACGTCTAGTGCGAGCGAAGCTCCAGCACCACGCTATGCATATCATGATATCTAAAATCTCGTGTGAGCGAAACTCCAGCACGGTTTTGTGCACACACAAATTTC
Organism: Firmiana major; assembly: GCA_033439115.1. NCBI lineage: Eukaryota > Viridiplantae > Streptophyta > Magnoliopsida > Malvales > Malvaceae > Firmiana > Firmiana major. The sequence goes on along the minus strand of CM065911.1, from coordinate 14,132,860 downwards.
TCGTACGAGCAATGCTCCAATATATTTTTTCATGAGAATAAATCAGTAAACTTGAGTGCGAGTAAGACTCTAGCACTCTTTTTACTCGTGTAAATATGATAGGTGGCTCAATTTTAATAAAACATCTTTTAAAATCGTAACCGGTATAAACCGGTTCCCTTTCGTGTAATTCTTAAAATCAACAGCCAACCTATGTGCATATTTGCTTAAATCAAAGCAACATATTCATATAAAGTATCAAAGCATGAAAATCATGTAATTTATATGCCTTACTACCCTTTTTGTAAATTTTTACTCTTAGGGGCAAAATCATCTTTTTTCCTTTATTCACCTAAGTCCCAATTTTCGTAAAAATTATTATTTCATTTCTAGATACTGTAAGAAATTTCTGAGCCCTGTAAATACCCTCAAAATACGTATAGAAATCTCTATACGCCTACAAAATTCCCTTACCTTATTTTCCTGTAGAGTCTGACCTTTCCTTTTTTCACTGTTGTCTCGTCGCGCAGTCCGATATGCTCCCAATCAAACCTCCGGAACTGCGTATCAATATTCCTCAGGTCAGATATTATACAACTTAATTGTACTTAATATTTTCTGGGCTTAATTTAAATCATTGGGCCCATTTATCCCTATTAGGCCCGATTGCACCTTAATGGGCCTTAATCGGCCTTAAGCCCGTTTTTCACTTAAATTTTTACATTATCGAGGCCTATTGGGCTCATTGGGCCCACCAACCATTTATTGGGCCTCGTTCTAACTCTCGAATAGTTAAATTTATTATTTACGACAATTTATCTAAATTTTCATAATTTAATTCAATTTATGCGAAATTTAAATTCATATCACGCATAACGATGTAAATTGTCGTAAATAATGGTCACTTACCCGAGATTCCATGATAGTACGAAATTTGAGGCTGTCTCGAGCTCTCGTTGGATGCCAATTGTCGAGCTACATAATTTCATAATTTTTCGGGTAAATTTTCAGTCCAAAAATTAATTAAATTAAATATTCCGATATTTAAATCGGGTCAATTTCGACCACTACTGACTTACCCGTAGCTCGATTGCATCGTCGAGATTTTTCTTCAATTTTTCCTCTTTTTTTCCCCTTTTCTTCCTTTTTTTTTCAATTTATTTATTTATATTTATAATTTATTTTAATATTATTTAATTGATTAAATTATTCTAAAATATTCAAAATATCTATAAAAATTTATATTTTATTCATTTAGTCTATAAATTAATTTCTCGGTATTATTTCGACTTCCCGGTATAATTTTCGATTATTTTTTGGGATTATTTTTCGCAGCAAAAATTTTGGTTAATTTTAAAAATTAATATTTTGATCAATTTTAACCCAAAACATATGTAATTCTTCGTTATTGATCGAACTTCCTCAATCCATTATTTTTAATAGAATTTCTTATCGAATTTATTTTGGCTTTCGATCTTTTGACCGTTTTGCCCTTCACGTGTTCGGGATTAATTCAGTCAAACTTTCCTTCACGAACACTCATTCATTTCGTATTTTAATTAAATTCGGGTCTTACAACTCTCCCCCACTTAAGAAATTTGGTCCTCCAAATTAGAACAAATTTATATGAGTCTATAGACTACTCCAGGTACATTAATCGTATCATACTTCTTTAATTCTCACGTGACCTTTTTTCGGAGTGTATTACTACCAAAGAACTTTAATTAAGGAGATCATCTTAAACCTCAATACTTTCTCTTTCCTGTTTAATGCCCAAATCAACTTCTTCAATATACTTATATTTGCATTAAACTGAACTGTTGGATCTCATATCCTATCACCTATGCTGGATCTGGATAGTATTTTCGAAACATCAAAAGTTGAGACACATTGTGGATGCCTGTTAATTCAAATGATAACACCAACCTACAGGTCTTATCTCCCACTTATCCAATCTCTCAAAAGATTCAATCCAGTGAAACTCAATTTACCTTCTTCCAAAAGTTCGCTATGTCCTTATTCTCTTAGGACAAGAAACATTTCAACCATACTAATTCACCATCGGTGAATTCCAATACTTCTCTATCTGCTCTGAGGTGTTCTTAATCTCTCATCCTTAACTAAACATCCTCAGAGACTTATTATCCAAAGTCGAAAATAATTCTATCTGTCACTCACTTTTTCTTATCCAATTTGGGGAAACAACCCCTACAGCCATACACTGCCTCATATTTTGTTATCCCGATACTCAAGTGACAACTGTCGTTATTGACGACTTCAATTTGTAGTAACTGATCATCCCAGAAGCTTATAAAATCAATGCACACACTCTCATCATATCCTCCAGAACTTGTACAGTCCTCTCTGACTGACCATCTATCTAAGGACGAAAAGCTGTGCTAATACTCAATCGGGTTCCCATAACTTCCTAAAAATATTCCATGAAGTAAGAAGTGAAGCGGGAATCCCTATATGATACCATGCTCACTGGAACACTACTTAATGTTCCACAATCTTCCTTACACATAAATCCTCATACACACTCTGAGTATCTGGGGATTTCATAACCAGAAGATGGGTAGACTTAGTCACTCTATCGACTATCACCTAAATAGTCTCGTGATTCACCTGGGTTCTCTGTAACCCATCACAACATTCATGGAGACTTGCTCTCATTTCCGTGCCGTGTTGATATAGGTAGAGGCTGCAATAACCCTGCAGACTTTTAATACTCTACCTTATTCTGCTGACATACTAGGCACTTTTCCACAATCTCTACCATGTCTCTTTTCATATCTGACCACCAATACCCTTTTCAGATATTTTAATATATATTCGTTACTTTTCGTAACAGTATATTTCGAAGAGTGAGCTTCTGACAATATTACTATCTCATCAACTGTGATCTTGGGGAGCACTTATACTGTCTCTGAACCCCTCTGTAAATCATCAACACTCTTTGTGAACTCTATCACGGTACCCTTCTGAATCTGACCCAAACTATCGACACCATGCCGATCATCACGCTAAGCTTGTCAAATCCGGGCACTCTCATCCGGTTCTAGTCTCAGGCTAGCTGTCACACAATCACTGTCATCATCAGAAGGGATCACATCAATACTGAGGCTCACAACTGCTCTAGCAGCTCTCGCTCCCTGACCATCATATGTAATACCATCCCGAGGCTCTTTCTACTCGAGGCATCAGCCATCACATTAGCCTTTCCTGGCTGGTACAATTTTCACAATCAAAATCTCTCAGAAGCTCTAACCCACTATGTATTCTCATATTCGCCTCTTTCTGTGAAAACAGATACTTGGGGCTTTATGATCAGTGCATACCCATAATTTTTCACCCTGTACATAATAGTACCATATCCTCGGTACAAATACTACCGTTGCCAACTTAAAATCATGAGTCAGATAGTTTATTTCGTGATCAAGGAGTTGTCTGACTCCATAATTGACTATCTTCCCATTATACATCAATACACATATTTCGAGGTATCCATACTCACTGAGAACCTCTTGAGCTGTTGGGTATGGTGAAATTAATCACGGTGGTCAGTTCATACTTCACTACACCGAAATTCATATCACATCTATCATCTCACTTATCATCTCATTCAATTACCACGCTTTCATAGTTAAACGTGCCAAAAAGGTATACCCTTTTTAGAACTCGCAGCAACCATCTGTAAAAGCAATTTCCCAATTGTTGCTTACAATTTTGCCCTGGGCTTTAACTACACTCAACATATCATCGTTGATGATGATTACAAATCGGTCCAGGTAGAGTTTAAATAACTCATTATAGTTGAGCTCCACCACATATTTCAATCGTCCATATCCTTGACTTATTTACGCATAAGTGTATAAGATCCTTCAAAATCGCTTACGTTTTCAGGAACTAACCTGCGTCATTTCCTTTTCTTATCTTAACGGCTCTTATTAGATTTTACTATGTTAACCTTTATGATTTGTCGAATTTTAATATTCTTATGTCTTAGTAAATGTATCCTAATGCTAAAGGTATTTATTACGACGATCGATTCACGCTATAAGTTATATATATATATATATATTTTTAGACGCTGTCAAGTCTTCAGGCAGGGAGGTATTTTGAAATACCTTTATTAACCCTCAGACTTAACCACAATTACTTTACGTATCGGTCCATGTGGTCACAATTCATATTCGCTACTAATTGCTTTAATCCAAATTACTTCACGTATCATAGATATTCCTACCTTGCATACGTCTCTTATTCCAATATATTTCGTATTTAGGATCTATCATATCGTAAAGTTTATCTCTTTAGTGTATCAATTATAACGAAACTCTTGTCATTATTCATTTCGTGAGTACAATCCTTTACTCCTTTAATTTCAACTGTTGCACCCCTTTTTATCACTTGTCAACACTTACAGTATACTTTTCAGTGATGTTTTCACCCCTGTTTTCAACTTAAAATTTCTATATTCATATTCCGTTAATTAATCCTCCTCTATTGGGGTACTCATTTATCAGTATTGTGCCCAATGATGTAGGCATTCATGCTTTTTACTCACTTATATGTGAATAAAGGCGGTATGAATAAATGTGTGGCACCAGGATCAATGAACATATGTACTTCATAATAAGTGTGGTATCTTACACGACATCCATGAAACATCAATAGTGTCCTGGTCCAAGACATCCTCTCACCTTCGTCCAACGGCCTACTTTCCTTTTTCTTTTCGGCTATGGCCTCCTTTTACGTTACAGCTATACCAACGAAGTTTTTCTGTCTTTTTACTTTTCTGTGGGGCGATCTTGCCCAACTCTGTGCAGTCAAAATCAATGGTCCGTCTTACCACACTTAGCGACCATTTTCATCAATACAGTGTAGGTATAGACGTTTCTTCCGTGGTATCCACCACACATTCTACAGTGATCACACTGCTACTCTGTTTCGTAGCAGGTCAGGGTCCTCCAATCACAATGCCTCTCAAGAGTGCCAAAATTGGATGCACTGGGGCCTTACCAATTATCTTACTCCATGACTCGTCGAATTAAATCTTTCACCAATTATTATTTTCCCATTTTAACATCTTTGTCATTTCTTGATTCTCTTTTCTGTCTCTATTTCGGCCCTCACTACCTTTCTCAATCTCAGAGGCGTGCAATTCATGTTCTTATTTACCCAACTGTAAATCTGCGCACTGCCTCGGTATAAGTAATATCTCACGGGCCAATCAGACTCTAATTGAAAAGTTGAGCCATTTCATGAACTTTTAGACATCTCGACTGTCACTGTTCATAGTGTCGAGGTAATATCTGCCCAAGAATATAACTGAGTTTCATACTCATAAGCATACTCATCAATAAATCAATTTCCTCTGGTTAGAGTAAGGAATTTTTATATGTCATTTCCTTTTAAACAATGTCCAGGATATCCTGTCACCGGAATACATCCAGAATTATGTTCTCATATCTATTCTGGATGTCTAACTCTTAAGATGGGTCGAGCGGACTTCCACCAATGCTCCGACTCGCCCTCAAATCTCATGCATACTCTGAGCAATTAGCTCACAAAATATTATCCACACTCCGCTCCAACCTCGCGAAGCGTATCTCAATACATCTGATTTCTCTGTCAGACTCTGTCCGATCTCTCTGTCGAACTCTGTGGGGCATGCTCAACATCAGCCTTCACGTCAATCTCATCTCAAATCTCATGTGACGACTCATTCGACTCTCAGGCCTATCTCTACGGCCTCGAGCATGTGTACTCGCCACTCTACCATAGCGGCTATCAGTTATAAAAGTATATTCTTGCATTCGAAACTAAATTCTTAGCTGCTGTTTCATCTTGATATACACAATTGTATTTAAACAATGCACAGTACATGGGGATGTAAATTTACTTAACCACTAACACCGACTCATATCAGGCCAACTTAGCTCTGATACCATTAAATTGTCACGACCCAAATTACCTAAAAATCCCTACAAATTTTTCGCTTTTTCATTTTCTTACCCGTCGTAAACAGTTATACTACTAAACAGTTGGGCTATGATTCGGTGTTAGTACCTCTCACCTATTTACCATTCTATTTTCATATTTCATTTACATATCAATTTATTTTAAATAAATACATCCCCAATATTACAACCATGTATAGTACTATGCATCTATATGTTCAGATACAAAAATTATACAAATGTGTATACCTGATCTTGATAAGAAGCAGCGGAATGACTACTGTCGTTCTCTTCTACTGAATATACCCTGTGGGGTGGAAAATGAAAGGGTGAGCGAAACGTGCTCAGTAAGGCAATAATGTAAGCAGGTAGATAACTATACTATCTACGTACTAATAATGTCATGATATAAAATCCTTTATATTTTGAGCATGAGGAATGACTAAAACGATGCCACATATATGTATATATCATATAAGGAAAATCATGAAATCGACATATAAAACACACATGGAAAAACCATCATGTATGACATCTCATGCTCGTCACATTAAAACTTATTAGTTTCATCATAAACTCATCACTTTAAAACTTATTTATTTCATCACAAACTCATCACGTTAAAACTCATTGTTTCATCATAAAACAACTTCATCAAGGTCAAACCCATCTCTCGGGAATACCTTGATTCATTAAATCATATCTTTTTAAAAAAATATAAATCGGGACTACCCCTCCATCGGGTTTGTCCTAGTCTATCCAGACCGTATGATATCATGTGAGGCATGTAGGTTACTGTATGAAAAATCGAGGACTATGGCCATACTATGTCCCTGTGATCCCAGGCTACACGGATCCCGATGTGCGGGGTATCACAACTGCAACGGGAGGTGGGGTCAAGTCCTACCCGCCAGAATATCAAGTAACATCATAGAGTCATCATGACTGCACGGTACAGCGTACTCCGTGTGACATACACGGTACATCGTACTCCGTGGACCCATATCATAGTCTGGGGGTGCCTGCCGTAGGTCTTATCCACCCCAATACTATGTCGATAACCAACCCATGTCTCAAAGTATGCGTGCGAGCATCTCAACTCTCTGTGACACACAGTCTACAAGAGGCTTCCGCACGACTATATGCATGTCAACTCACGTCTAGTGCGAGCGAAGCTCCAGCACCACGCTATGCATATCATGATATCTAAAATCTCGTGTGAGTGAAGCTCCAGCACGGTTTTGTACACACACAAATTTCTCGTACGAGCAATGCTCCAGTACAGCTTTTCATGAGAATAAATCAGTAAACTTGAGTGCGAGTAAGACTCTAGCACTCTTTTTACTCGTGTAAATATGATAGGTGGCTCAATTTTAATAAAACATCTTTTAAAATCGTAACCGGTATAAACCGGTTCCCTTTCGTGTAATTCTTAAAATCAACAGCCAACCTATGTGTATATTTGCTTAAATCAAAGCAACATATTCATATAAAGTATCAAAGGTTGAAAATCATGTAATTTATATGCCTTACTACCCTTTTTGTAAATTTTTACTCTTAGGGGCAAAATCGTCTTTTTTCCTTTATTCACCTAAGCCCCAGTTTTCGTAAAAATTATTATTTCATTTCTAGATACTGTAAGAAATTTTTGAGCCCTGTAAATACCCTCAAAATACGTATAGAAATCTCTATATGCCTACAAAATTCCCTTACCTTATTTTCCTGTAGAGTCTGACCTTTCCTTTTTCCACTGTTGTCTCGTCGCGCAGTCCGATATGCTCCCAATCAAACCTCCGAAACTGCGTATCAATATTCCTCATGTCAGATATTATACAACTTAATTGTATTTAATATTTTCTGGGCTTAATTTAAATCATTGGGCCTATTTATCCCTATTAGGCCCGATTGCACCTTAATGGGCCTTAATCGGCCTTAAGCCCGTTTTTCACTTAAATTTTTACATTATCGAGGCCTATTGGGCTCATTGGGCCCACCAACCATTTATTGGGCCACGTTCTAACTTTCGAATTGTTAAATTTATTATTTACGACAATTTATCTAAATTTCTATAATTTAATTCAATTTATGCGAAATTTAAATTCATATCACGCATAACGATGTAAATTGTAGTAAATAATGGTCACTTACCCGAGATTCCATGATAGTACGAAATTTGAGGCTGTCTCGAGCTCTCGTTGGATGCCAATTGTCGAGCTATATAATTTCATAATTTTTCGGGTAAATTTTCAGTCCAAAAATTAATTAAATTAAATACTCCGATATTTAAATCGGGTCAATTTCGACCACTACTGACTTTCCCGTAGCTCGATTGCATCGCCGGGATTTTTCTCCAATTTTTCCTCTTTTTCTTTTTCCCCTTTTCTTCCTTTTTTTTTTTCAATTTATTTATTTATATTTATAATTTATTTTAATATTATTTAATTGATTAAATTAGTCTAAAATATTCAAAATATCTATAAAAATTTATATTTTATTCATTTAGTCTATAAATTAATTTCTCCGTATTATTTCGACTTCCCGGTATAATTTTTGATTATTTTTCGGGATTATTTTTCGCAGCAAAAATTTCGGTTAATTTTAAAAATTATTATTTTGATCAATTTTAACCCAAATCATATGTAATTCTTCGTTATTGATCGAACTTCCTCAATCCATTATTTTTAATAGAATTTCTTATCGAATTTATTTCGGCTTTCAATCTTTTGACCGTTTTGCCCTTCACGTGTTCGGGATTAATTCAGTCAAACTTTCCTTCACGAACACTCATTCATTTCGTATTTTAATTAAATTCGGGTCTTACATTACACGTATACCTTAAACAAAAAATGATGTATAACCTTAGATAAGTTTTCGAGACCTGTGTCAGCTAACAGGTTGCCTTGAACGCTCAATCTGGGTGAAGGAACGTAAGAAGGTGAGCTGGGAAGGCTCAGTAAAAGCATATAAGCAACATAAATGAAAATCATGCTCAAACAATGTGGAATCATGTATGCACAAATTTATAATTTCAAAAGCTCAATTATGTATAATTCAATGATAACATATTGTAAATCGTGAGCTAAACATAGGCATGCACAATTACTGTAAACACCGAAAAAAATTGTCATGTACTAGGTTTTGTCAATAAATAATAACTTAAGTAATTAGGATTAAATACAAAGTCACGGAAGGATGACTAAATTAGATTTGTATTTTTACATAAGAACTCGAGTGAAATGATTTGAGTGTGAATATTAGATTTACCTCATACTAAATGAAAATTTAAATTAAGTACATAAACATACATATATATATATATATATATATATAAGTGATATTTTAATTAGCCCTCAAGTTAAATGCAAAAATAGATAAATATGTATAAATGCATACACACACACACACACACACACACACACACATATATATATATATATATATATGTTTGTATATATATCACACGTGAGATTATGGATTGGCTTTCAAAATGAATCCAATCCCGAGAGGTTCTCATTAGAGGCATAGGTGTAGGTATATGATACCTAATGAAAGTCACGGAATGAAGAGAATGGTAATGTGATGGTGTTCGATAGTGAAAGGAAAGGAAGGTATGGTACAGGCACTACAACAAATTTAGCAATTTGTGACGCATGAACTAATGTCACAAAATATTAATTTTTCGTCACCAATATATTTTTATGACGAAAATTATGTTGTCACGACGTTCATCACCTTTACCACGTCGCTAAAGGTCAAATGTGACGATATTATTATTTCGTCACCTATTCACGAATCTAACGTGACGCTAATAAACAACGTCACGGTATGACTACTTTTTTGTGACGTCCGAATAAGTCATAAATTAATACAAATATTCGTCACTAAATACCGATAACGTCACATAATATGTGATAAAATTATAAGTATTAGTGACGTCACACTTTAGGTGACATATATTATCGTCACCTATGATAGTAAGGTAACGTCAAAAAATCTCTCAAATGTCACTAAAGATAGTGATAATTTTAATTTTACGTGACGAAATGTTAAATCGTCAAATTATAATTGACATATTTTCGTCACATATGCTAGTAAAAAACTTCTCAAATGTCACTAAAAAAATTAAAATTTATTTTAAGGTGACGAAACATCAATTTGTTACCATATAACTAACGTCATAAAAACTTTTAAATATCACTAAAGATGGTTAAAAATTCGATTTTAGGGACGATATATAAATTCTCACACTATAGGTGACATAAGTTATTGTTATCTATGACAATAATACGTCACAAAATATTTAATGTTGCAATAATATTGACATATTTCTTTAAATTTAAATAATGTTTATATTTTTCTTAAATAATCAAATATAAATAATATTGCTCATGCAAAATCCAATTTAACTAGTATTGCAAAGTAAATAATTGATTTAAGATTTGCAATGAATCTCAAATGTAATACCTTGAATAAAGTATATAATCATAATCCAATAATACTACTATTCCAAATGAATAAAACTAATATAATCCACATTGTCTAAATCCAAAAGCTCAAATAAAGTACGATGGTCACATTTGAATTTTTGAAACAAAATATACCAGAGATGAAAATCACTGGTACAAGTTCATCTCATAGCTCTCAATCCAAATCTTGTGTAGAGGGTGTTTGTGTTGATGGTGAGTTTGAGTCACTTGAAGCTGCAATAAACAATTATTAACAAATGATAAATACAATATATTAAATAATAAATAAAATTTAAAGCTATTATTTATGAAAGACAATAAGAAATTAATAGCAAAAATTGATGAAAAAACAACCTATCAAAGGATTATAAAATGAGAAATTAATTTATGCGCACATAATGCATTACTCATGTGTGAAGACAAGTTACACAAAAAATAAAGTTGCAGGAAGACTTTCTCTTACAATTAGAAATCTTCAATATGAAAAGATACAGATATTGTAATTTGACTAACCCCACTGGGCACTTGTCTCTTGATTTAAGCATGCTTGAGACACGATCTAAGAGCTGAAAAATCCTCCTACTTGACCCTGAAGTTTTTAGAGCAGATACATATGATCCTGATAACGAGGATACTAAGGACCCAACTGTAGGCAGAGAGATTTAGCTATATGAAAATCTTATTGATATTAATCTGCCATGAAAACAAGCTATTTATCACTAACATGCCATGTAAAAAATAGTTCTAAACCAAAATTGCAGATTGAACATAAAACTAGACAAAAACTAGTACATGTGGCTGGAAATCAACAGTCATGAGAAAGTACCTGTGTACTTTCATTGTACTAACAAAAGAAAAGAGGTGTCTTAGAGGTAAAGGGTGCTCCTGTTTCAACAAGAAGATGAAATTTTTATCATTCATAAACTTTGTATATGAAATATAAAATGTCCACTTCTTTGGACCTAATTACAAAGAAAAACAGAGAAATATGGATGACCTTTGCATAAAAGGCCTTGGACCAGATCTTTGAGCCCTGTATACAGTTCCACTGGAAGAAATAAAGGATAGTTTACAATCTGCAGCAAAGACAATATTAAAGAAAGGTAGAACTCACAAGGAAGTATGGCTAGATAAATTAGCAGGAGCATAGTTGGGGACAGATATTTACCTTGTTATAAGTCTCAGGTATACTATCAGCAATGAAAGGATAACAGCCTACCACCATGTAATATAGGGTAACACCTGTAGCCCATATATCAGCTGCTTTTCCATGATAAACTGTATCTGTCATCCATATGTGATTTTTATGCCAAAGGTTGCATTAGTGTAATAAAAATGCTATAAATCTCTTGTGGCAAGATATGCTTATCTTTTGACATGCACACTTCTTTCACTAAGAAGTTTATCCTTGAAATTGATCCAAAACTTCTGCTCAAAAAGAATTTTTGGTGTTCTTGGTAAAGTTTCTAATATATTGTCCCATTAATTACTATTTTTACCTGTGCAGCTAAAAGTGATTCTTTTGTAATAACCTGTGTAATGCAAAAGGGTCACAAAAAAAGAAATTAAGCATAAATAGGGGACAAAAAGAAGAGAAACTAGTAATTATGAATCCAGTTCTTCTTTACTGGGTTATGACTTTAAGAGGCTAGCTAAATTAGTAATTTCCCAAATTTCCATTGGACTGATTTTGAAAAGTCTAAAGACGGGCATAAAATCTAATTTCATAAACTTGATTTGTAGTTGGACAGAAGAATTGACCCGACAAGTTGACTCCAAGTCCTAAATTGGATTATTGAGTTTATGAAAGTAATCCCGAAATGTCAACAATCCATCAAACTGGCAAATAAGACTGAAAACAGTTCAATTTTTAATATACTTAATTTCTTCTCATTTCCAAACAAATCAACAGTCAAATTGTTCATCATTAATCTACCTTAAATATATGTGTATATTTGTGAAAACTAAACTCTTCATTGTCATTACTAAAATAATACTTAAAATTCTTGTTTTATTTGAATAGAAAAACATGTATTTTCGTACTTTCAATTTTTTTTATTTTATTTCTTTGTATTTAAGAAATTGACTTACCTTCAAATACGCATCAAGACGTCAATTCTGACGCCTTCGACTGTCTTTGCCTTATAAATCTTCTGCCAAAAGATATAGATCATCAATAATTCTATTGAATAATTTAATTAAGCTATTGAAAAATATTGATACATTGGCTTTTTATCTAATTTTCAATTGCAAAATCGAACAAAAGTATAATATAAGCGTCAAAGTCCTTACCCAAAATGATGGTGTAAGAAAAATAAGGTAGAACTTAACATCATCGATCAAAACCTTAGTATAGTTATGCAATCTAATTCTAAGAAAACTAAATTTGATTATTTGACTAATCTCCTTTGTATTTTTATACGAATTTAGTATACCACACCCCCATAATAGAACCTGAAAACTGCTTCAAATTACTCTAACCTCTCAAAATCCACAAACCCAGAAAGGAATAAGAAAATAAAACATTGATATTTCAAACATTTACCAGCACTCCACAACTAATTCAAACCCCAAAACCCTCTTCAAAAAAATAAAGGAAAGGCGAAAAAAACCCAGCTGTACACCCTAAAAATAAATCAAAAACAAAGAATCGGGAAATCAATGACAATTAAAACAAGAATTGAACTTCGAAGAAGCCAAAAGAAAGAGCGAAACAAAAGTTGACCTTGGTTGTGGGACCCTTTGAAGGGGCCCAAAAATCGGAGTCCTCATTCTCGAGACCGTCGAGAGAATCTGGATCGGACGAATAGTAGCAAGCCTCATCGCTGCTCGCGCAATCCTCCATCGATCGAGCGATTCGGGTTTCGACGAGCGAGGAAGGAGGGAGAAGGGAGGCTGGTCGGAGTCCGGCGAGGAGTGGTTGTCTGTCACGACCCAAACTACCCAAAAATCAGAGTTAATTTTTCGCGTTTTTGTTTATTTTCTTACTTAATTCTTACCTGTCCTCGAATCGTGACCAACACTCCACTACTAATTGGGCTGTGCGTCAATGCCAGTCCCACCATACATCTACCCCAGTACTTATTTCTTCTCCAGTCATTTATAGTTGTTATATTATTTATACATCCCCTAAAGTTACTTACAAACATGTTACTGTGCTATGCTTATGTAGATACAATAAGTACAAGTGTATATACCTTATGTTGATGGGCAACAGCGGATATCCGGAATGCAGTACTGAGTCGCCTCAACTTCAATTGGAGATCATCTGTGGGAGAAAATGAAAGGGGTGAGCACATCAAGCTCAGTAAGGCAATCCTACGAACAAGTAGGTAACCATACTACCTACATGAACGTAGTGCCATGCATAAACCACCCTTTCTCCACACATTTTAAAACATATGATATGATGTTGTGATGTTATGTAAATCAAGTTGCACGGAAAACTCAACATGCAATTATTTTAAATCATTTCTTTCTCTTTAAAAATTTCACAATGAAGTCAGGACTCGACCCCTCCTTCGGGTGATCCTGACTCACACAAAACCATAGAAATAGAATTTCTCAAAAGCATCGGTATCGAAAACATACGTATATATATACAAGATACGAGACTAGGCAATACTGTATATCGGTAATAACCAGGACTGGCCAATATGTCCTCGTGAGTCCTCTAGCTTCACGGATCCCAGTGTGCGAGGTCTCACCCTAATCGGGAACTGCCCGGGAGGTGGGTCAATCCAACCCGTCAGTCTTATCCGATCTCACGCATCCGTCGATGCCGTATCCGAAGATACCCCGTATCACGAAGATACCGTATCACAAAGATACCCCGTATCACAAAGATACCGTATCCGAAGATACTCTGTATCACAAAGATACCGTATCCGAAGATACCCCACGGTACATCGTACTCCATGCTACTTGCACGGTACATCGTACTCCATGGACCCATATCACTCTAGGTACTCCAGCCCAATTGGCCTGCTTCCCACAGAGGTTTTCATAACTCAATACTCGTTGCCATGTCTCAAAACGCACGTGCGAGCCTATTAAATCGGTGACACACAGTCTACCCGATGCTCCAAGCACGGCTCATTGTATGTTCTCTTAAAAATCAGTGCGAGCGATGCTCAGCACTCTCATCAAATCAAGTAAACTTGGCAGAGTCTGCTTTACATCTCCACAAGGCCGCCAACCTCATCCCTCACTCTCACCCTACTTAAGAGGTCTATTGAGCCTGTTGGGCCTTTTGGCTGACTCCAAGGGCAGACAGCGCTACTCCACAAATCCAGTAAAACCAGTGCGAGCTAGGCTCAGCACTCTGTATACAAATCGTATGAAAATCTTATAAAATCTGGTGCGAGTTAAACTCCCGCACCCTGTCATGAAAATCATGTAAAATCTGGTGCGAGTTAGACTCTAGCACCATGTCACGCAAAAGCATGTGAAATCTGGTGCGAGTTATACTCTAGCACCTATGCATGTAAAACTCTAGTGCGAGCTCTCGCTCCAGCACTAATGCATGCATCACACAAGTCAAACATCGTGCGAGCTGAGCTCTAGCACGTCACATGTAAATAAAACCATGTAGGCGGCTCGGTTATTTCCAAATAGTTTTCACAGAAATCACATCAGTTAAGATATGCAATGCTATGCATTTTCTTTCAAGGTGAGCCAGCCTACTCATGCATGCGTTGAAATACCTCCAGAACGAGCAGGAACCTCTTGTCCTTGCTCCTCCCAATTTTTCCTAAATTTTTTAGAATTTTACCCTTAGCAAGGGTATTTTAGTAATTTTGCCCATACGGGGCACTAAAATTGTTTTTCGACCTCTAGACCCTTCAATTAGTTTTAAAGGACTGCATATGAATGTAAAATTGCGTACTGTTACCTCTAGCAGTCCGCAGAATTCCCTTACCTCGATTCTCGTCGAGTCTGACCTTTTTCTTTTCCATTGTCATCTCGTCGCGCAGTCCGATATGCTCCCAATCCAATGCCCGGAACTGCGTATTAACATTCCTCAGGTCAGATATTATGCAATTTAATTGTATCTATTACTTTCTGGGCTTAATTTAAATCATTGGGCCCGTTTACCCTTATTGGGCCCGATTGCACCTTAATGGGCCTTAATCGGCCTTAAGCCCGCTTTTCACTAAATTCCCACTTATCGAGGCCTATTGGGCTCATTGGGCCCACCAATAATTTATCGGGTCTCGTTCTAATTCTCGAATAACTAAATTCACTATTTACGACAATTTATCTAATTTCCATAATTTAATTCAAATAATTGCGGGAATTAAATCAATATCACGCAATACGAGGTAATTGTCGTAAATAGGGGTCACTTACCCGATATTCCATGCTAGTCCGTAAATTGAGGCTGTCTCGAGCCCTCGGTGGATTCCAATCGTCGAGCTACACAATTCCACAATTTTTCCGGGTAAGTTTTCAGCCCAAAATTAATTAAATAAAATATTCCAAATTTAAATCGGGTCATTTTGACCGCTTATCGACTTACCCGAAGCTCGATTGCATCACCGGAATTTTTCCCAATTTTTTTCTCTTTTTCCTTTTCCCTTTTTCTCCCCTTTTTCTCCTCTTTTTGGCTGAACCGGTTCAGTCCGGTTCGGACCGGTTCAGACCGCCGGTTCACTCCGGTTCGACCGGTTCACCGCCGGTTCGCCCCTTTTCCGGCCGGTTCTCCGCCGGCTTCCACCGCCAAACGCTCCGCAAGGCCGTCCGCACCTCGAATCTGGGCTCGGATTCGCCCAAGGCCGCCGAAAAGCCGCCGGTCCGGCCTCTTCTCTCCTCGCCGTCGGACCCATTTCCTTCCTTTTCTGTTTCCGGCGCCGTCCGCCGGTTTCGGTGGCTGCCACCGCCACCAATCGCTCCGTCTGGGCCTGGGGAGTCTTCGGCTGGGGTCGGGGTTGGCCGAATCTCGCCGGTGGCCGCCGGATTCGTCTTCTCCCTCCGTGGCTTCTCTCCCTCGATCCACCGGATTCCGGTGGTCTCGCCGGCCGATACCGGTCTCAAAAGGACCGGCTCCTCTCCCCGGTCACACCGGTGCCCGCCGATCGTCCCCAGCTGCCGTGGATCGCCGGCACCGACTCCGTTTTTCCCCGCGGCTTCTCTCCCTCCGTTCGGCTGTTTCCGACCTCCTTAGCGCGCGTCGCCGGCGCCAATGACTTTACCGGCCTCTCCTCTTGCTGCTCGGCCCTTCGTCGGAGATCAAAGGTTGCCGGTGGCCGTCGGTCGGAGAGCCACGCGCGGTCTCCCCTTCCGTTTTCTGCTTTCACTTTCTCTCTCCCCGATGGTTTTTTTCCAATTTCTTTTTTTTTTTTTTTTTTTTGTTTTATTAATTTTATTAATTTTATTTTTATTTATTTTAATTGTTTTACTATTCCTTATAATATATTAAAACACCCCAAAATATCATACAAAATTATTATTTTTATTCTAATTTATTTAATTTAATTTAATTTAATTTATTTTAATCCTTTTTCGGGTATAATTTCCCCGTATTTTCGGGATATTGTCCCGAGTGACTTTTCAGTATATTTTTCGATTATTTTCGGGATTATTTTTCCGAACTAAAAATTCCGATTAATCCCGATTAATTCCAATAAATTAATATCTTGATCAATTTAATCCGAAATAATTTTATTTCACTTTTATTGACCAAGATTTCTTAAATCCATATTTTTAATTAAATTTCCTTATCGAATTTATACCGGCTTTCGGTCTTTTGACCATTTTGCCCTTACACGTGTTCGGGATTAATTTAACCCGACTTCCTTCACAAATACTCCTCATCTTTTCTTATTTAATTTTCGTATTTTAATTAAATTCGGGTCTTACAATTCTCCCCCACTTAAGGAATTTGGTCCTCCAAATTAGAACCAATTCATATGAGTCCATATACAACTCCGGGTACATCAATCGTATCATGCTCTTAAATTCTTATGTGACCTTCTCCGGAGTGTATTACTACCAAAGGACTTAATTAGGGAGATTATCTTAAACCCCAATACTTTCTCTTTCCTGTATAATACCCGAATCAACTTCTTCGATATACTTGTATTTTCATTAAATTGAACTTTTGGAGTTCATATCCTGTCACCTCTGCTGGATCTGGATAGTATTGCCGAAGCATCAAAAGTGGGACACATTGTGGGTGCCTGTTTATTCAAGTGATAACCACAACCTACAGGTCTTATCTCCCACTTGTCCAATCTCTCAAAATATTCCATCCAGCGCGACTCAATTTACCTTCTTCCAAAAGTTCGCTATGTCCTTACTCTCTTAGGACGAGTAACTTTCAACCATACTACTTCACCAAAGGTGAATTTCAATACTTGTCTATCTGCTCTGAGGTGTTCTTAATCTCTCAACCTTAAATAAACATCATCAGAGACTTACTATCCAAAATCAGAATGATTCTATCTGTCACCCACTTTTTCTTATCCAATTTGGGGAACAACCCCTACAGCCATACACTGCCTCATATCTTATTATCCCGATACTCAACTGCCAACTATCGTTATTGGCAACTTCAATTAGAAATCAACTGATCATTCCAGGAGCTTATAAGATCAATGGCACAAGCTTTCATCGGATCCTCCAGAACTTATACAGTCCTCTCTGACTGATCATCTGTCTGAGGAGGGAAAGCTGTGCTAATACTCAGTCGGGTTCCCATAGCTTCCTAAAAATATTCTCTGAAGTAGAAGGTGAAGCGGGAATCCCTATATGATACCATGCTCACTGGAACGTTACATAATGTTCCACAAACTGCCTTACACATAAATCCTCATACACACTTTGAGTATCTGGGGAGTTCATAACTAGAAGGTGGGTGGACTTAGTCACTCTATCGACTACCATCCAACTAGTCTCCTGATTTATCCGGGTCCCCTATAACCCATCACGACATTTATGGAGACTTACTCTCGTTTTTCGTGCCGTGTCGATATAGGTAGAAGCTGCAATAACTCTGCAGACTTTTAATACTCTACCTTATCCTGCTGACATACCAGACACTTTTTCACAATCTCCACCATATCTCTTTTCACATCTGACCACCAATACCCTTTTTAAGATTTCAATATATAATCATTACTTTTTCATATGCACTGTTTATCCCGAAGAGTGAGCTTCTGACAACATTACTATCTCATCCACTGTGGTCTTGGGGAGCACTCATACTGTCTCTGAATCCTCAGTAACTCATCATCACCCACTGTGAACTCTATCACTGTACCCTTCTGAATCAGACCCAAACCATCGACATCCTGTCGATCATCACGCTAAGCCTGGCAAGTCCGGGCACTCTCATCCGGTTCTAATCATCAGGCTAGCTGTCACACAATCACTGTCATCATCAGAAGGGATCACATCTATACTGAGGTTCACAACTGCGTCTAGCAGCTCACGCTCCCTGACCATCATGTGTGGTACCATCCCGAGGCTCTTTCTACTCAAAGCATCGGTCATCACATTAGCCTTTCCTGGGTGGTACAATTTTCATAAATCAAAATCTCTCAGAAGCTCTAACCCAATATGTATTTTCATATTCGCCCCTTTCTGTGAAAACAGATACTCAGGCTCTATGATCAGTGCATATCCATAATTCCTCATCGAGTACCTAATAGTACCATATCCTCGGTACAAATACTGTTGCCAATTTTAAATCATGAGTCAGATAGTTTATTTCATGATCAAGGAGTTGTCTGACTCCATACTTGACTATCTTCCCATTACACATCAATACACAGCTCCATCATTATTTCGAGGTATTCATACTCACTGAGAACCTCTTGAGCTGTTGGGTATGACGAAATTAATCACGGTGGTCAGTTCATACTTTACTACACCGAAATCCATATCACATCCATCGTCTTAGTTATCATCTCATTCCAAGACCACGTTTCTTAGTTAAACGTGTCAACCAAGTATATCATTTTTGAACTCGCAGCAGCCCATTTGTAAAAACCATTTCCTAATTGTTGCTTATAAACCGCCCTAGACTTTAACTACACCCAGCATATTACCGTTAATGATGATTACAACTCGATCTAATCCTTGACTTATTTACGCAAAGCGTACAAGATCCTTCTCAACCGCTTACGTTTTCAGGTGCTAACCTGCGTCATTTCCTTTTCTTATCTCAACGGTTCTTATTAAATTTTTACTATGATAATCTTTAGGATTTGTCGAATTTTAATATTCTTATTGTCTTAATAATGGTATCCTAATGCTAAAGGTATTTATTACGATGATCGGTTTCACGTTATAGGATATATATATTTATCTAGACGCTGTCAAGTCTTCAGGCGGGGAGGTATTTTGAAATACCTTTATTAGCCTTCAGACTTAACCACAACTACTGGTTATGGTTATACCCATCTTATCCTTGGTTATAATTTGTATTCGCTACTAATTGCATTAATCCTAATTACTTCATATCGTAAGGATGTTCTTACCTAGCATACATCTCTTACTCCAATACATCTTGTCTTTAGGATCTATCTTATCTCGAAGATTTTCTCCTTAGTGTATCAATTATAATGAAACTCTTGTCTTTATTCATTTCGTGAGTACAATCCTTTTCTCCTTTAATTTCAACTGTTGCATCCCTTTTTATCACCTGTCAACACTTACAATATACTTTTCAGGGATGTTTTCACCCCTGTTTTCAACTTAAAATCTCCATAGCCATATTCCGTTAATTAATCCTCCTCTATTGGGGTACTCATTTATCTGTATTGTGCCCAATGATGTAGGCATTCATGCCTTTTACTCACTTATATGTGAATGAAGGCGGTACGAATAAATGTGTGGTACCAGGATTTATGAACATATGTACTTCATTATTCATAACAAGTGTGGCATCTTACACCACATCCATGAAACATCAATAGCATCCTGGTCCAAGACATCCTCTCGCCTTCGTCCAACAACCTACTTTCCTTTTTCTTTTCGGCTAGGGCCTCTCTTTTCGTTGCGGCTATACCAACAAAGTTTTTCTCCGTCTCTTTACTTTTCTGTGGGGTAATTCTCGCTCAACTCTGAGCAATCCTAAATCAATGGTCCGTCTTACTACACTTGACGACCATTTTCATCTATACCGTGTAGGTATAAACCTTCCTTCCGTGGTATCCACCACACATCCCACACTGCTTACAGTACTTACACTGCTACTCTGTTTCGTAGCAGGTCGGGGTCCTCAAAATCACAATGCCCCTTCAGAGTGCCAAAATTGGATACGCTGGGGCCTTACCAATTATCTTACTCCATAACTTATCAAATTAAATCTCTTACCAGTTTCCATTTTTAACATCTTTGTCATTTCTCGATTCTCTTTTCTGTCTCTATTTCAGCCCTCATTACCTTTCTCAATCTCAGAGGCGTGCAATTCATGTTCTTATTTACCCAACTGTAAATCTGCGCACTGCCTCGGTATAGGTAATATCTCACGGGCCAACCGGATTCTAATTGAAAATCTGAGCCCTTCCATAAACTTTTAGACATCTCGACAGTCACCGTTCATTTGTCGAGGTAATAACTGGCCAGAATAAAATCGAGTTTCATACTTATAATTAAATCAAATCCTCTGGGTCAGAGTCGGGATTTTAATCCGAAATTTCCTTTAAATCATGTCCGGGATATCCTGTCACCGGAATACATCCATAATCATTTCTCATATCAGCTCTTAAGATGGGTCGAGCGGGTTTCCACCAATGCTCCGCTGCGCCCTCTGATCTCATACATAATCTGAGCAATTAGCTCCTCAAAATAATACCCATGCTCCGCTTCAATCTCGCGAAGCGTCTCTCAATACTGTCCGCTCACTCTGTCGGACTCTGTGAGGCATTCTCAACATTAGCCTCTATTTCAATTTCATCATGATTCTCATAGTCAAATTCAGCACGACTTAGCAGACTCAGGTCTACCTCCACGACCTCTGCCTCGTGCACTATCTCATCTGACGCGACTCATATTAGGCATTCCTGCATTCTCAACCATTTCTTAGTCAAGCCCATCTCGATATACACTATTGTATCTAACTAAGCACAGTAACACGGGGATGTAATTTCCTAACTTCTGACACTGACACACATCAGACCAATTATGCTCTGATACCAAAATAATTGTCACGACCCAAACTACCCAAAAATCAGAGTTAATTTTTCGCGTTTTTGTTTATTTTCTTACTTAATTCTTACCTGTCCTCGAATCGTGACCAACACTCCACTACTAATTGGGCTGTGCGTCAATGCCAGTCCCACCATACATCTACCCCAGTACTTATTTCTTCTCCAGTCATTTATAGTTGTTATATTATTTATACATCCCCTAAAGTTACTTACAAACATGTTACTGTGCTATGCTTATGTAGATACAATAAGTACAAGTGTATATACCTTATGTTGATGGGCAACAGCGGATATCCGGAATGCAGTACTGAGTCGCCTCAACTTCAACTGGAGATCATCTGTGGGAGAAAATGAAAGGGGTGAGCACATCAAGCTCAGTAAGGCAATCCTACGAACAAGTAGGTAACCATACTACCTACATGAACGTAGTGCCATGCATAAACCACCCTTTCTCCACACATTTTAAAACATATGATATGATGTTGTGATGCTATGTAAATCAAGTTGCACGGAAAACTCAACATGCAATTATTTTAAATCATTTCTTTCTCTTTAAAAATTTCACAATGAAGTCAGGACTCGACCCCTCCTTCGGGTGATCCTGACTCACACAAAACCATAGAAATAGAATTTCTCAAAAGCATCGGTATCGAAAACATACGTATATATATACAAGATACGAGACTAGGCAATACTGTATATCGGTAATAACCAGGACTGGCCAATATGTTCTCGTGAGTCCTCTAGCTTCACGGATCCCAGTGTGCGAGGTCTCACCCTGATCGGGAACTGCCCGGGAGGTGGGTCAATCCAACCCGTCAGTCTTATCCGATCTCACGCATCCGTCGATGCCGTATCCGAAGATACCCCGTATCACGAAGATACCGTATCACAAAGATACCCCGTATCACAAAGATACCGTATCCGAAGATACTCTGTATCACAAAGATACCGTATCCGAAGATACCCCACGGTACATCGTACTCCATGCTACTTGCACGGTACATCGTACTCCATGGACCCATATCACTCTAGGTACTCCAGCCCAATTGGCCTGCTTCCCACAGAGGTTTTCATAACTCAATACTCGTTGCCATGTCTCAAAACGCACGTGCGAGCCTATTAAATCGGTGACACACAGTCTACCCGATGCTCCAAGCACGGCTCATTGTATGTTCTCTTAAAAATCAGTGCGAGCGATGCTCAGCACTCTCATCAAATCAAGTAAACTTGGCAGAGTCCGCTTTACATCTCCACAAGGCCGCCAACCTCATCCCTCACTCTCACCCTACTTAAGAGGTCTATTGAGCCTGTTGGGCCTTTTGGCTGACTCCAAGGGCAGACAGCGCTACTCCACAAATCCAGTAAAACCAGTGCGAGCTAGGCTCAGCACTCTGTATACAAATCATATGAAAATCTTATAAAATCTGGTGCGAGTTAAACTCCCGCACCCTGTCATGAAAATCATGTAAAATCTGGTGCGAGTTAGACTCTAGCACCATGTCACGCAAAAGCATGTGAAATCTGGTGCGAGTTATACTCTAGCACCTATGCATGTAAAACTCTAGTGCGAGCTCTCGCTCCAGCACTAATGCATGCATCACACAAGTCAAACATCGTGCGAGCTGAGCTCTAGCACGTCACATGTAAATAAAACCATGTAGGCGGCTCGGTTATTTCCAAATAGTTTTCACAGAAATCACATCAGTTAAGATATGCAATGCTATGCATTTTCTTTCAAGGTGAGCCAGCCTACTCATGCATGCGTTGAAATACCTCCAGAACGAGCAGGAACCTCTTGTCCTTGCTCCTCCCAATTTTTCCTAAATTTTTTAGAATTTTACCCTTAGCAAGGGTATTTTAGTAATTTTGCCCATACGGGGCACTAAAATTATTTTTCGACCTCTAGACCCTTCAATTAGTTTTAAAGGACTGCATATGAATGTAAAATTGCGTACTGTTACCTCTAGCAGTCCGCAGAATTCCCTTACCTCGATTCTCGTCGAGTCTGACCTTTTTCTTTTCCATTGTCATCTCGTCGCGCAGTCCGATATGCTCCCAATCCAATGCCCGAAACTGCGTATTAACATTCTTCAGGTCAGATATTATGCAATTTAATTGTATCTATTACTTTCTGGGCTTAATTTAAATCATTGGGCCCGTTTACCCTTATTGGGCCCGATTGCACCTTAATGGGCCTTAATCGGCCTTAAGCCCGCTTTTCACTAAATTCCCACTTATCGAGGCCTATTGGGCTCATTGGGCCCACCAATAATTTATCGGGCCTCGTTCTAATTCTCGAATAACTAAATTCACTATTTACGACAATTTATCTAATTTCCATAATTTAATTCAAATAATTACGGGAATTAAATCAATATCACGCAATACGAGGTAATTATCGTAAATAGGGGTCACTTACCCGATATTCCATGCTAGTCCGTAAATTGAGGCTGTCTCGAGCCCTCGGTGGATTCCAATCGTCGAGCTACACAATTCCACAATTTTTCCGGGTAAGTTTTCAGCCCAAAATTAATTAAATAAAATATTCCAAATTTAAATCGGGTCATTTTGACCGCTTATCGACTTACCCGAAACTCGATTGCATCACCGGAATTTTCCCCAATTTTTTTCTCTTTTTCCTTTTCCCTTTTTCTCCCCTTTTTCTCCTCTTTTTGGCTGAACCGGTTCAGTCCGGTTCGGACCGGTTCAGACCGCCGGTTCACTCCGGTTCGACCGGTTCACCGCCGGTTCGCCCCTTTTTCGGCCGGTTCTCCGCCGGCTTCCATCGCCAAACGCTCCGCAAGGCCGTCCGCACCTCGAATCTGGGCTCGGATTCGCCCAAGGCCGCCGAAAAGCCGCCGGTCCGGCCTCTTCTCTCCTCGCCGTCGGACCCATTTCCTTCCTTTTCTGTTTTCGGCGCCGTCCGCCGGTTTCGGTGGCTGCCACCGCCACCAATCGCTCCGTCTGGGCCTGGGGAGTCTTCGGCTGGGGTCGGGGTTGGCCGAATCTCGCCGGTGGCCGCCGGATTCGTCTTCTCCCTCCGTGGCTTCTCTCCCTCGATCCACCGGATTCCGGTGGTCTCGCCGGCCGATACCGGTCTCAAAAGGACCGGCTCCTCTCCCCGGTCACACCGGTGCCCGCCGATCGTCCCCAGCTGCCGTGGATCGCCGGCACCGACTCCGTTTTTCCCCGCGGCTTCTCTCCCTCCGTTCGGCTGTTTCCGACCTCCTTAGCGCGCGTCGCCGGCGCCAATGACTTTACCGGCCTCTCCTCTTGCTGCTCGGCCCTTCGTCGGAGATCAAAGGTCGCCGGTGGCCGTCGGTCGGAGAGCCACGCGCGGTCTCCCCTTCCGTTTTCTGCTTTCACTTTCTCTCTCCCCGATGGTTTTTTTCCAATTTCTCTCTTTTTTTTTTTTTTTTGTTTTATTAATTTTATTAATTTTATTTTTATTTATTTTAATTGTTTTACTATTCCTTATAATATATTAAAACACCCCAAAATATCATACAAAATTATTATTTTTATTCTAATTTATTTAATTTAATTTAATTTAATTTATTTTAATCCTTTTTCGGGTATAATTTCCCCGTATTTTCGGGATATTGTCCCGAGTGACTTTTCAGTATATTTTTCGATTATTTTCGGGATTATTTTTCCGAACTAAAAATTCCGATTAATCCCGATTAATTCCAATAAATTAATATCTTGATCAATTTAATCCGAAATAATTTTATTTCACTTTTATTGACCAAGATTTCTTAAATCCATATTTTTAATTAAATTTCCTTATCGAATTTATACCGGCTTTCGATCTTTTGACCATTTTGCCCTTACACGTGTTCGGGATTAATTTAACCCGACTTCCTTCACAAATACTCCTCATCTTTTCTTATTTAATTTTCGTATTTTAATTAAATTCGGGTCTTACATTGTCGGTCTTGAGGTCTCAGTCGGTCGGTCGGAGAAAGGAGATCGGCAGGGATGATCGGGGAACAGATTGGAGAGGGAAAAATGAAAGGGGGGGAGGGTTTTTCTTTAGGATCGAGCGATCCTTTTTTTTTTCAGTTTTGTTTTTTTTTTTTGTTTCATTTGTCTTTTTTTTTTCTTTTTATTTATTTTATTATATATATATTTTATATTTATATATATATATATATATTTATATATATTTTTTATTTTTTATTATTATTTTTTATTTTACATTTTTAATTTTGGACAAATACATGTATATATATTTATTTTAATTATTTTTATCATTCATATATAGATATTTATTTTTTTATGCATTTTCAATTTAACAAATATATATATATATACACACATATTTTCTTATAACATTTTTTCGACTTAAATTAAGTGATATTTTTATTTTTTTAATTGATATAACTCGAATTTATAAAGATATTTTCTATTTTAGCGTTTATAATAGTCATATTTATCGATATCATATGTATTATACGATATGATTCAATTCATTACAAAATCAATATTTATAGTCGATTTTTAGCATAATTAATAGGTTTATTGATAAATTTTGAATCATGTATATTTAGGGATAAAATTTGAAGCCAAATAATTAGTGACGTTTTTACAAAAACGAAACGTTTAGTAATTCTTCACATTTGAAGTGTTTATTTTATGATGAAAACAAATATGTCACCGAAATTAAAAAAAAAACGTCACGAAAATATTAAAGTACGTATATTGGGGATAAAACTTGATGCCAAATATTTAGTGACGTTTTTACGAAAACGTCATGAAAAGTAATTCGTCACATAAAATGTATTTTTTTCATGATGAAAACACAAACGTCATCAAAAATAAAAAAACGGTATAAAAAATTTTTTCACAAATTATATTTCATTATAAAATTTGGTGTCAAATATTTAGTGACGCTTTTATCGAAATGTGACGATATATAATTTGTCACATATAAAGTGTTCATTTATGACAATATATTAAATCGTCACCAAAAGTAAAAACACGTTACAAAAAAATTTCTCTCCATTTATGTTTAGTGAAAAAATTTGACGCTAAATATTTAGTGACACTTTCATGTGACGATTTTTTATATCGTCATAAAAAATATTGAAATAATATAAAATCGTGACGAATTATATTATTCGTCACGCATGATATAGTTTACGTGACGAAATTTAATGCGTCACATAGAACAATCGTCACAAATTGTCATATTTGTTGTAGTGAGGCTGGTAACGTGATGTTTGAGTGTAACCAAAGTAGGAAGATGGGACTGAACCCGATGATTTCAACAAGGTAGGTTTGGCAAGGAGTAGGGAATTTATGAAGGAAAGGTGGAAAATGAGAATGAGTAAACTGCAATTAGAGAAAACTCGGCTACAGAAAAATCGCATCGAAAAATGAAATGAGAAAGATTGATGATGGTGACGGTCTAGAAGTGAAGGAAGATGAGGAAATAATAGTAATATAAAGAGAGGTATGATAGGAATGAACTAAAAAGATGGAAGATGGCAGAGGACAGCATGGGGTAATCTGAAAAATAAGGGGAAAGCTAGCAGGAAAATAGGTTTCAAAATTGAAACCCGTGAAATGCCTACCTGCTGTAGATTTGTTGCAGTAGGAAAGAGGATGAAGGAATGGCAGCATTGGTAACAGGTTACGGGCAGTCAAGAGAAGAGAAGAAAAGAAGTCTTGGCTGCGAGGAAATGCAGAGAAGGTAGAGGCAGTTGGGAGGTCTCGGTAAGAGGAAATGATAAAGAAATCTGGAATAAAATGCATATATAAGAGGATTAGGACTGGCAGCTATGTGTAGGATAAAGAAAAAAATCATGAAGCTAGCAGGAGAAACAGGCCAAGGAAAAAAATAAATAAATGCATGGTATATATATATATATATATATACATGCATGAAGTCGGGAGTGCATGAGAGAAAGAGAACAAGGCAGTTTCTGCTATAAGACAAGACGTGACTGAGGGAGCAGCTGATGCGAGAGGAAGAGTGAACCAAGGAACACCGCAGTATGGCTCAAAACCTGTACTGGTTAAGTGATGGAAGAACGAGAGTGAAGCATGGCCTGCTGCAAGAAATAAAAAAGGGGTTGAGTAGAGTTATTCGGGAAGCTATTGGCATAACAAAATTGGCTAGAACGAGAGCTGGAATGATTGAGGTTGTGGAAGAGAAGAAGATAGAGCTAGAGAACTAAATATTAGATGCTGAGTAGACGATAAGGGCGTGAAATGGAAGAGAAGAAGGCTAAAAAAAATTTAAGGAGATGAAGCTACTGTCGGACTGCTTGTTGCTACGAGAAACCGAGCATGGAACCTGAAGAGAGCTTAGGTTGCTGAAGAAACGAAGCAGAAAAGAAGCTTGATGATTTGTGATGGAAACCGAGAATGGGAGGGAGAGTATAAGGCAGCAAGCAGGAGAAGAGAAATAGTAGGAACGAGCAGAGGAAGGGCAGAGGAGTAAGGGTAGTGCTGACTCTCTTTTACCCCTCTATTCCATCTATAGCCAAGGTGTAAATTTTGAGAGAATGCTAGAGCGATGGTGACAGGAGCAAAGAGGAGGAAACCGAAGCAGCAATGAAGCAAAAATGACAAGAACAAACAGTAGGTGAAAATGGCAAAGCAATGGTTCGTGTAGAAAGAGGAGAGACCAAGTTGTTCTCGGAGAAAATGGAGGAAAGAAGAATATCATATATAGAAACAATTAAAGGACACCACGCCTGACTGTCCCATTTTCAACTGCTTAAAGTAAGCAGCGGTGTTGGGTTGGGAAATAAAAGAAATACATACGGTGAGGACAATGAGACACCGGTATCAACATTAAGAGGCTCAACTTGGAGTCGCTAAATCGAGGGAAAACAATCTGGAAATATTTATTCAAATATTAACTCGAAGTCTCGAAAAAATAAATTGATTAAAGGGGACCCGTTGACTCGCACCTTTGATGCGTGTAGAGACTATTGACAACTACCGAGATAAGGAAAATCTTCGTGTGCTGCTAGAGATAAATTACACATATTTTCTGATGCTTTGTAGATATAAATTTAGGCTATATTTCTACTGTAGAAAAAATTTTCGCGAACTACTAAAAATATCTGCCTTATTTTCTGGGTATTTGAGACTGCGAGCTTTAGGACAAAAATTTTTAACCACTTGAATTATAGAAAACCTTAGGTCGATTTTATGCTTTGGAATTTAAGGAAGAGTTTTAAAACTCCGTAAAACGGATTGATTTTTGGTATAGTATTATCGAGCCTATTTAATGTCACGACCCTTTTCACGTGACTTACTTTACTACTAACAGTTGAGCTGTGAGTCAACATCCATATCCACATCTCATTCATTTAATAATTTAATTTATCAACTGAAATAGAAATTGTACTTTTATATATATATATATATATATATATATATATACATACCAACAGTTGTTTTGTTCGATATCAACGGAAAGACCAAATTTATCTTTTAAAATGGAGTCTTTCCTCAGAAGAAATACTTCTTCATCTTCATCTGCTACTAGCAAAACCCAGTCCGATCTGGTGAATAGTGATGAAACAATTAATTTTGAAAACATATCTTCAAAAATTGATGATTGAGAAATTCCAAAAGTCCATAGAGACCAAATCTATAAAACCAATAGGTTAAACCTATTTTCCGATTATGCAATCAGAACCCATGACAGAGATATTCAACTCTCAAAACCTTTTGAAACCATTCCTTTACTTTCTCAGGAATCCTTAGAAAAGCATTCCAAAAAAAGGTATAGATATATCCATATAGGACTTGTCCAAATAGGTCTTAAACCTTTAACCAAGGAAGGACTAAACATTTCAATCTTAGCAAAAATTTCCAAGACTCCCTTTTAGGCACCGTTGAGTCAAATCTATGTAAAGGACCAGTCTCTTTTGATTGTTATCCAAATTTTATTATCTCCTTAAAAGACAAAAATATTTTGAAATCCTTAATCCTCCAGATTAAAACCCATAATTATCATATGTTAGAAGGATCAATCCCAGTAGCTTTGATTTTTAGAGTCCATTACAAAGCCATGATGACAGCCTTCAACACAAAACATAAATTCCAAAGTGAAAAGGGTCAAACACTCCTTTTATAAACTAATCTATCAAAATCTCATGTGGTTATCCCAAAACCTATCCAATGGAAAGATATCCAACTTCCAGATGATTGGATCCTTGATGGAGCGGTTCAGCCAGAAGAAGAACCCATTCCTTCTCCAGAACCAAATATTGCTATAAAAAACATCACCCAATTCCGTGACGGTAATGTAAAAATCAGTTTTAACATAGTTTCAAGTTCTAGATTTTCTGATATTTCCTCTTCAGAGTCTGTATATCTAGCAAGAAGCCTAAAACTCCCATCTGTCATTAATATTCCATTTACTGAACAAATTTCGGATTTTCATCGAAATCTTCCTCCAATAATTAATCTTCCTTTTAAACCCAGATATTCTACTTCAGATTTACCATCTACTAGTCTAGAAAATATTGATTTTTCTAAAAATATCCCTCAACCCGTGTACCAACAAACACAAACCCAGTCTCCTCCAAAGTCTCCTCCAGCTTCGGTCATAACAGAAAATATGGCAAATGAGCTAAACGTCCTTGAAAAACAATTTGTTCTTGACAAAACTTATCTGCATAATGATTTTTATTCTGCAAAAAATACTGAAAAAAGACTATGGTTTTTCAAAAACTTCATTTCTTCAAGAAAAGAAATTCAAAATGAATATTATGATTTTGTTTTACAAAACAAAATTCACATTTTATTCTTCAATTGGTTTGAAATATATGCCAAAAAACATAATATTTTTTATCCTTTCAAAACACTCAATCCAGTAACCCTTAGGAAAAAACAAGCTCTTATCTGGGAAACTGCCTCTGGAACTATAGAATCAGATCACCCTCCATTTAGGAATATCTCTTTCTCACATACAGATCAAAAGGTAGATGCTTGTCCAGTCAAAACTCCACAGGATTCTGATTCCATTAATATTAAAAATATTGTTTTACAAAACAATTTTACTAATGTTTCTCTTAAGACCATTAGCAAACAGCTTTCTCGTCTCGACCAGACAAAATCTCCAGTTTCAACAATCAGCAAAACCATTACTTCAAAACCTTCCATAGAACACCAAAAAACTAACCCTGTGTTCAAACCTTTTCAGGTCTCAAACTCTGCAAAAACTGAAGTTTCTTCAAATAAATTTGAGTTCCTTCAAATAATCCAACAAAAATTAGATTCTTTGATTATCCCTTCTTCCAGCCAAACATCAAAGCAGGCTAAAGAAACCCAACAAAGTGTCTCAGTTTTACAAAAACCAAGCCAAAAATTTGGCCAAAGCTCTTCTGAAGATGAACAATCCTCATCTCCAAAAATCCATAAAGTTCATTGGTACAATTCAAAACCTCTTGCAATTCAGTCAAGATACCCGGAAATCGAACTCGAAAACCAACCAAGTACGATAGTCCAACCAAGATATAACGCGTCCTCTATCTATGAATGGAATATAGATGGAATGTTCGAATACCAAATCCTCAATCTCGTTCAGCAAATGACGATGGTGTCAAATGCATATAAAACCCAGCAAAATACAACTGATAAAACTGTTACTGAACTTCTTATAGCAGGATTTTCAGGTCAACTCAAAGGATGGTGGGACTACCATCTAAAACCATCAGATCAGCTACAGATCTTGAACGCTATTCAAACAGGTGATGAAGATGAACCAATCTTAGATCACCTAGGAAATCCTATCCAAGATGCAGTGTCAACTCTTATATATTCTCAGTTATCAACCATTTTATAGGAGATCCATCGCATCTTAAAGATAAAAATGTCGATTTATTATCAAATCTTAAGTGTAGAAATCTTAGCAAATTCCAATGGTACAAAACCACTTTCCTCACTAGGGTTATGCTCCGAGATGACTCAAACCAACCTTTCTGGAAAGAAAAATTTCTTGGAAGTCTTCCAACTCTCTTAGGAGAAAAGGTTAGAACCAAAATTAGAGAAACTATGTGAACCCATACAATCTCATATGATCAACTTACCTATGGTGAACTAATCAGTTTTACCCAAAATCAAGGCCAATTGATTTGCCAAGACCTCAAACTCAGAAAACGCCTGAAAAAGGAGCTTAGACAATCCAAAAAAGAATTAGGTTCTTTCTGTAAACAGTTTGACTACTTTGACAACGAAAAACTATGTCATGGCCAATGTAGCAAAAAACCAGAAAAACCCAAATTCACAAAAAATTCTTTTAGGCAAAGTTACAAAAAACCTTTTTAGAAACAAGCCCCTGAAGAAAAACCTATTTACAAACCCAGAAAAGGCCCAAAACCTTCTTGGCCCAATTCTAAAAATAAAGATATCAAATGTTTTAAGTGTGACAAAAAGGGCCACATTTCTAAGTATTGTCGTCTATCCAAAAAAATCCAACAACTTCAAATAGATCAAGATATTCTTGAAAAAATCTATGTTCTTTTCATCCAAGAATCCTCTGATTCAGAAACTAGCTCAAACGAAACTTCTGATCCTCAATTAGATGAAATAGCCTCTCACTCCGATTCTTCTATCGAATCAAAAACGCTCAATATGCTTTCAAAAGAACAAAGTCTTCTTCTTGATATGGTTCAGCATGTAAAAGACCCAGAAATCTAGAAGAATTTTCTTGAACAACTCAAAAAATCTCTTGAAGCCATTCCAGAAAATAAAACCAACTGTCCAAATCCCTCGACAAATCTCTATGATCTCAAAACCATCATAGAAAAGAAGAAACCTTTAAAATCATCTTCCATTTCCATCAACGATATCTACAAGGATATCAAAATCCTCAAAACGGAAGTTAAACAGCTCAGGGAAAAACAACAGCATGATTCTGAGATTATCCAGTCTCTTCTTGCCAAAACCAACTTAGAATCCAGTGATACTGAACATAGTGATCAGGATTCTAAAACAAATAAATTAGAAAACATTGAAACTGTCCCAGAAGATTTTCTCTTTATTTTAAAAGAAATTACTTCTAGGAAGTATATTATCAAAATCTCATTAGTTTTCCCAAATGATTTTGAATTAGATATTGTTGCCTTATTCGATACAGGGCAAACCTAAACTGTATCAAAACTGGTTTAGTACCAAGACGTTTTCGCCAAACAACTTCTGAAAAACTTACTTCTGCTAACAATTCCAAAATAGATATCAAGGGAAAAACAGAAGCAAGTATTTTTAATAATGAATTTTGTATCAAAACATCTTTTGTTTTAGTTAATGATATTAATCATTCTCTTATATTAGGGACACCTTTTATTAATTTGATTACTCCCTATAAAGTTACTTATGATGGAATATCTTTCAAAACAAAAAATGTCAAATTAAATTTTGATTTTATAGAAAAACCTAAAACGAGGAATCTCAATATTATAAAAGCTAATTCTATTTATAATAATGAAATAGCTTTACTTATAAAACGTAAACAAAACGATATTTTGCTTTTAAAACAAAATCTCCAAGTATAAAAAATTGAGAACCAACTTAAAACAGAATCTTTTCAAAAACAGATTTCAAAAATCAAAACCCAGTTTAAAAATGAAGTTTGCTCAGATTTACC
Source organism: Firmiana major (assembly GCA_033439115.1). Taxonomy (NCBI): domain Eukaryota; kingdom Viridiplantae; phylum Streptophyta; class Magnoliopsida; order Malvales; family Malvaceae; genus Firmiana; species Firmiana major. Next base: position 14,099,670 of record CM065911.1, on the reverse strand, counting down.
AATGCTTTTTGGATTAGGAAACAACATGTCGTTTACCTCCTTATGAGCCCAATTTTAATGAAAAGGGTATTCCTACAAAAGCTAGACCAATCCAAATGAATGGAGAACTAGAACAATTCTGTAGAATAGAAATACAGGATCTTCTTTCCAAAGGATTAATTTTCAAATCTCGATCCCCTTGGAGTTGTCCAACTTTCTATGTCAACAACCTGCTGAGATAGAACGAGGTACTCCTAGGTTAGTAATTAATTACAAACCTCTTAACCAAGCGTTAAAATGGATTCGATACCCCATTCCAAGCAAAAAAGATTTACTCCAAAAACTTCATTCCTCTTTTGTATTCTCAAAATTCGATATGAAGTTAGGCTTCTAGAAAATCCAAATTGAACCAAGCCATAGGTATAAAACTGCCTTCACTGTCCCATTTGGTTAGTATGAATGGAATGTCATGCCTTTTGGTTTAAAAAATGCTCCTTTAGAATTCCAAAGAATTATGAATGATATTTTCAATCCCTATTCGAAATTCTGTATTGTTTATATTGATGATGTTTTAGTCTTCTCTAATTCTATTGAGCAACATCTAAAACATCTAAAAACCTTCTTTTACGTCATCAGACAAAATGGCTTAGTTGTCTCAGCCAAAAAGATTTCTCTATTCCAAACAAAAATCTGATTTCTTGGACATTACATTTATCAAGGAACCATCACCCCTATTGAAAGAAGTTTAGAATTTGCTTCAAAATTCCTAGACAAAATCCTTGATAAAACCCAGTTACAACGTTTTCTTGGAAGTCTCGATTACGTCCTAGATTTTTGCCCAAATATTAGTAGAATGGCAAAATCCCTTCATAATAGATTGAAGAAAAACCCTTCACCTTGGACAGATGACCACACCAACCTTGTCCAAAAAATTAAAACACAAATTGCTAGAATACCCTGTCTTCACTTAGCAAATCCCCAACCTTCCCAAAATTATGGAAACAGATGCTAGTGACATAGGTTATGGTGGTATTCTAAAACATGTTCAAAACCAAAGAGAGGTAGTTGTACAATTTACCTCCGGACATTGGAATCATTGTCAAAAATCTTATTCTACTAGCAAAAAAGAAATTTTGTCTATTATTTTATGCATTACAAAATTTCAAAGCGATTTATTAAATCAAAATTTTTTATTAAGAATTGATTGTAAATCAGCAAAAGAAATTTTGCAAAAAGATGTTCTAAACATTGCATCAAAACAAATTTTTGCTATATGACAAGCTATTCTTAGTATATTTGATTTTGATATTAATTTTATTTTCGGAGAATCCAACTCTTTACCGGACTTTCTAATCAGAGAATTTCTTCAAAATAGACTACCTAAATGCCTCCCAAAAAGGACAAAGAAAAACAAAAAGCTTCCCAAAGTAAAACATTAGTCCCATGGTCACAGATCGTGGATGATGAAGAAGCAGCAACACAAGCTGCACCAAAAAACCAATCTATAGAAGACAAAAAAGTTAATGAATGGCTCTGATACCAACAATTCACCAAGATCGATAGAGAGGTTAGTAGATGAAATAATTAAAGAAGAAAACAGAATAATAAAACAAGAAATTAAAAGCAAGAAATAAAAACAGAAACTAAACAAATAAAATAAAATAAAATAGCCAGCAGAACCAGCCATTAAATAAAGAAAATAAAGCAATAGGCGGCAAAGCCAGCCATTAAAAGAAATAAAATGAAAAATGAAGAATTAATATATCTGAATATTACTTACATAAGTTTTGGAATTGAATCCAGAGAAAAGGGAGAAGGGGATTGAAAGAAAAGAGAGAGAGAGAGAGGTTAGTATAATTATTTTAATTATACTACCTCCCTTGGCTCTGATACCAACAATTCATCAAGATCGATAGAGAGGTTAGTAGATGAAATAATTAAAGAATAAAACAGAATAATAAAACAATAAATTAAAAGAAAGAAATAAACACAGAAACTAAAACAAATAAAATAAAATAAAATAGGCGGCAGAGCCATCCATTAAACAAAGAAAATAAAGTAATAGGCGGCAAAGCCAGCCATTAAAAGAAATAAAATGAAAAATGAAGAATTCATTTTTCTGAATAGTACTTACATAAGTTTTGGAATTGAATCCAGAGAAAAAGGGAGAAAGGGGATTGAAAGAAAAGAGAGAGAGAGATAGAGAGAGAGAGAGAGAGAGAGAGAGAGAGAGAGAGAGAGAGAGAGAGAGTTTTTCCTTCCGAAAAAATTGTGTCCTCTTTGGAAGGAGGTTACATCTATTCACCAAGATCGATAGAGAGGTTAGTAGATGAATTAATTAAAGAAGAAAACAAAATAATAAAATAAGAAATTAAAAACAAGAATAATATATATATATATGTGGAAGTGTTTACATCAGTTTCTATTATATACATCTCTTACGTACAAAAGATAACTTTACTGTGCACTATTTTACAGATACAAAATTTTCTCATTAGTTAGTGTATACCTTTGCACTACTGGATGTTTGGTGAGTACGATAGCAAGAGCAACTACAGTAAACTCACTACTGCGTAGAATCTGTAGGGAGGAAAAAGGGGGGTGAGCTAATACGCTCAGTAAGAAAAATATGAAAGCAGGTAGCTAACTACACTATCTACAATGCTTAAAATACATGTTTATTTTCCTTATAAAACATATGCATTCTTTTAAAACAACTTCCATCGATTATAAATCATTAATTCGCTAGATGGGTATATGTATATTCTTTTCAAATCACACAACAGCTTACTCATTTCAAAATCACACAGAATCACACACCATACTTTTAGAAAATGTTTTACACTTAGCAAATCAATATACATGAGACATAGAATAGGATATCATATCACAAGTATCACACAGTAGGGGACATATGTCATATCACACAGAAAAGAAGGAACTTATGGCCATAGTCTGGATTCTAAGCAATCGCTGATCAGGTGTGCGAGAATCCCACGCTTGGGGGAGACGGATCAACCATCCCTTCAGCTCACTAAGGATCACCAAGATATCACGGTACATCGTACTCTGTGGCTAACGCTCACGGTAAGTGTGCTCCCGTGGATCCTCTATCACCCATTTCTATTGTCTCAAAATCTCGTGCGAGCAGGTCTGTGCAAGATCACTCAGCAATACATGACGGCTCCAACACGATTTTACTCATCACACACCAAATTATAAAACCTTACGTGAGCAACTCAGCATAAGATCACACAGGAATACCTGAGGCCTCTAGCACGATTTTGTCTCATCACACAGAAAGCTCATAAAACCACGTGCGAGAAACTCATCGTAAGATCACATAGCATTACTTAAGGCCTCTAGCACGGTTTCGTTTAAAATCACTTTACGTTTTGAAAATTACATGCGAGCATAGTCAGAGTAAGATCACTTAGCAGTACTCTATGGCTCTAGCATGATTTCAAAGTCGAGTGCGAGCTCTCGAATGTATTACATAGTTTACACTCAGTTCTAGCACCGTTTGTTTTTCTCAAAACCCTTTTCAAACGATGTGCGAGCATGGCTGGTAAATCTACCATTGCCATGTTGGCTCTAGCACAAGTTCACACAGAAATTCGATAGATGGCTCCATTTAGGTGAAAACGGTATCTCTGATCGAGTTCACTTCGGTAAATCACAAAGTATAAGTGTGATAATTATATGAAAATAGAGCTATTTCTAATTAATTTCTTAATTAACTATTTTAATCCCATATTATTTTATTAATTATCTCCTCATTTTAATTAAAATTCTCATGTTTGCAGATAAATTAAATCCAGATGAATTTTAGTCATTTCAATAGAAAATGGACTGAAAATGAGCTAAAAAGGAGATTGGACCACAACCATTTCATCTTGTAGTATGAGTCAGCAAAGACAAATTTCCCTAAAGAAAATGAAAAGAATGGTTGTTGTCACCCAGCCTCCTTTACCCAGCCTAACAAGCAGAACATGTTCTAAAATCCATAACCCAAAATCAAACAGCTAGCAACGCCAATGTAACAGCCATATTCTTGCTTCCATTCCAGAACATCATGACAGTAAACCAAGAAAATGCAAAAACGTGAATACAAGACAGCAACTAAAGTGCAAGAAACGGGGAAAACAATCATGCAAACACTGATTAAATTTTATAAATCCTAACCTAAATTAATTACTTTAAATCTTAACTAATTAAGTAGGGAGCTCAAGAGTCATTAAAAACAATTAAAGAAGACATGAAACATCAAAGAAATTAAAATGCAGAAACAAAATTCAAGTAGATCAGAATTTTCTTAAAATCAACTAGTTAAAGTGAGAGGGTAATTTCCCTTCAATCACTCGTTACACTTTTTTCGCTTAATAAAATATGCAGTTTTATGGTAATCGCTAAATCGGGAGCCAGTCTATCATTACTCTTTCTCAAAACACTTACAAAACATCTTTTCACAATAAAGACATTGAAGGCAAGCAATTTATGCACATAAGCTTCTTCTTATAGCTTGATTTTCACGTAGATATTCAAATATCTAAATACTCTATAGTATTTAATTATACACATAAGGTAAGAAATATAGGTATAGCTATCTCTAATAGCCTGCATAAATCCCTTACCTCGAATCACGCTCGAATCACTTTCCTTTGATTTTCACTGTTCGTGATCCGGTCTAATTGGCTCCAATTATATCTCCAGGAGCTGCAATTGTTTACAATTCACATCAGTATACTTTAATATACTTAATTTTCACTTGCATGAAGTTCAATTCAATGTATTGATCCGTTTACACCCACTTGGCCTCGTTACATCTTATTAGACCTTAATCTCTCTTAAGTCCATCTCAATTATACAATTCATTTCTCAAGAATCTATCAGACTCATCAAGTCTACTAATTCATATTGAGCCGGCCTTAAGCTCATAATGCCTTAAGTTCATCATTTTTTTTCACTATAGCATTTCATCATACACCTCTTATGCCTATTTTCAATCATCATCTATTCCAACATATGAATTTCACAAAACTATCTTACAATCATGTATACATGCTTAATAACATCAATGCATGCTTAACTCATCATTAAATCCATGCCTAATCAACTTTCTCTCACTTTCGTACATTACACCCATTTTAGGTCATGGATGATCAAGCATGCTCATGTATATTTCACCTAACAATACATACACCAATCAACTCATACAATTGTCTAGATTAACATACTTGAAGTTGGTGCATTGAAATCTCACCTAGCTTGATTTTTTCCTTTTTTGCCAAATTTGGGAAAAACCTTTTTACTCCTTCAATTCAGCAACTCAACCTCTAGTTTTTGACTATGTTGTTCTCCTTATCACAAGGAACAACTTTGTTTAAAGTAACATTTCTCAAATCTGATGGGAAGGTGATGATTTTTAGAGTGAGAAAGCTAGGTTACGTTGTTAAAAATGGAGGAGTATCAGCTGTTTCGTGGAAAGAAGACTCATTTGTCGGGTTTTTATAGAATTTGGCCTTATGAGATCGATCTTTAAGGGTGAGAGATCGATCTCCCCTTGCTTGAACTCCTTCAAAATTTGATATGTAGGTTGTGGGATCAATCTGCCAGTTGGGAAAGGATCGATTTGCTCATGGGAAGGGATCGATCTTTGCTAAGCAGAATCCTTTAGGGATCTATCTGGCTTTGAGAAGAGATCGATCTTTGCTAACCAAAAGCCATCCGAGATCGATTTGCTCTTGGGAAGAGATCGATCCTTACTAGGCAGAAGCATATCGAGATCCATCTGCTTGAATGAGGGATCGATCTCCCTTTTACAGAATGCTTTGGTACTACATTTTGAGGCAATGAGATCGATCTCCCCTTAAGCTAAGATCAATTTGGCCTTCATCTGCAGCATTCGAACTGCAAGTTTCCTAAATTTTCAAAGAGTGGATTACTTCCAATTGCCTCAATACTCATTTTGCATTTCATTCACACTTAGAGCTTAAAAATATCCATTTCTTATGATTCATATATAATGTAACTTGTGTATACATTCTGGAATCATAAAGAATACATAGAATTTTACGGGCCTTACATTCCTCCCCTCCTTTAAGAAATTTGGTCATCCAAATTAGAACTAAGTCATTCCTCAAAACATCGAGGGTACTTTTCCCGCATCATGTTCTCTATCTCTCAGTAGCCTCTTCTAAATTGTGGTGTTGCCAGAGAACCTTAACAAACAAAATCATCTTGTTTCGTAACACCTTTTCTTTCCTATCCAGTATCTGGATTGGTCTATCTACATACGACAGATCATCCTTGAGCTCCAATGGCTCATACCGAATCACATGGGTCGAATCTGGATGGTATTTCAGAAGCATCGATACATGGAAGACATTATAAATACCTGCTAGCTCTAGTGGCAACGCTAGCTTGTAGGCTTTATCTCTCACTCGCTCAAGTATCTCAAATGGCCTGATATACCGAGGGCTCAACTTACCCTTCTTACCTAACCTCATAATCCCTTTCGAGGGAGAAACTCTCAAGAACACTGAGTCACCTACAATGAACTCTAGTGGCCTTCGTCTCATGTCAGCATAACTCTTTTGCCTGCTCTAACCTGTTCTCAATCTTCCACATATCAGCTGAACAACCTCAGAGGCTTGTTGTACTAAATCCGGAGCAAAAATTTTTCTCTCACTTATTTCTTCCCAACCAATAGGGGAACGACACCTTCTACCATACAATGCCTCATATGGTGCCATCCTGATACTCAAGTGATAACTGTTGTTGTAAGCAAATTCGGCTATTGGTAGGTGATCATCCCAAGAGCCATTAAAATCCATAACACTCGCTCTCAACATATCCTCTAACGTCTGGATGGTTCTCTCTGACTAATCATCAGTTTGAGGATGGAAAGCGGTACTGAAACTTAACTGGGTTCCCATAGCTTCCTGAAAGTGTTCCTAGAAGTGACAAGTGAAGCGGGAATCCTTGTACATTGGCCAATTGTCACTTCTGATATCTGATATAGTGTGAAATGTCGTGTTGTCACACCCTTCTCTCACACGCGACCTACTAAAATCACCTCATATTTTTCACGTTTCACTTACCTCTTCTTCTGTCATCACTCCACACCAATTAGTTGGGCTCTGATTCGATATTAGTCACTCATTCACGCTCATTCACAACATACATAGAATTTAATATTCTTTTCTATAATATAAACTCTTATACATAAATACAATTATTTGTACACATACATCCCCGACCGTACAATCGTTTACATAGTAGTGCTGTTACAATGCTCAGTACAATGTCAAGTGTGTATACCTCTCGTAAGATGGATAGGCAGCTGATCAAAGTCTACAAATCTCTAGCCGTGTCCACTTACTGTGGATGCTCTAAAAAGAGAGAAAAATAAGGGGGTGAGCTCACAACTCAATAAAGAGATCAGGCAAGCAAGTAGATAACCACACTATCTCCAAAATACTATGTTCATGCCTTGAAATCATTTCCTTGTCTATTCGTATCTAAAGCATACATCTCTCTTAAAGCTTTTATGCAATATATATATATATATAGATACAAAACATCAGTTATAAAACTGAAAATATGCTGGTTTAACAATCTCAGCATTTTATGCACAATATTTCATTTCTCATGTAATTTCACACAAATCACATTTTTCTCATTCCATTCAATTAAATCAAAATATGGCATATCATCATGTTTAAAAACATGAAAATCTGGGCATCACCCATCCCTCGGTGTGAGAACTGAGAATTTTGTATACCCCAGTTATGAGAATTGTAATTTGGTGTATGTACTCATGATATGTTAATGTACACACAAGTTTTAAATATGATGAAGTATAAGAAGATGAGATTTTTAAGTCTTGAATGTGTATGGATTGAAATATGGACTATGGGGTAGATTTAGGGAAGTTTTACATTGAGTTTTCTGCAAATTGATGTAGCAGCAGTACAATCTGTGAAGGCCAGATCGATATCCAAGGATGAGAAACGATCTCATGGCTCCAGAATGCAGGAAATGTGCAGGAACTGATAGGCAGATCGATCTCAAGGTAAGAAGATTGATCTCAAAATGTTCCTGTAAAGAGAAGATCGATCTCCTCAAGGAGCAGATCGATCTCATGAAGCATTCTGTAAACTGAAGATCGATCTCATAATTGGAACAGATCGATCTCATGAAGCAATTAAGAGATCGATCTCACCCCACGATAGATCGATCTCCTAGGCATAAAATTACCCCAAAACGTTCCAAATTCAAAAAGATATCAACTCATCAAGGACCAGATTGATCTCCTACCCTCCGTCTATAAAAGAACCCCTACGTTTTCCTGCATTTCATCTTTTCTCTCTCTAAGAAATCAAAACCCTAACTTTCTCTCTCCTCCAAATCGCCCATTTCTGTTTGAATCAAAGGTTGTGGCAAGAAGGAAAGTTGTTCTCATCCAAAGGAGGGCAACATACTTGAAAATCAAAGGACGAATCAAATCGAGGTGTGAATAGAGCCCTCCATAAGTTTTGGGTAAATTTCTAAGCTTTAATCTTTGATATTGAGGTGATTTTGGTGATTGTGATTTTCGGTATGATGATACAATAGCTAGGAAATGATTAGAGTTGATGAAATTATGATTTTGTGGAATGATGATGATATCATGCAATTGTGGTAATTTTGGGGATTTTGGCTATAAATCGGAATTGAGGCAATGAGGTGATTTTGGCATATACATTATGCATGAAAAATGTAGGATTTGAAATGTAGTGGATGAGAATGTGGATTAGGATAGGAATATGAGAAAAACGAGGTTGTAGTATTTAAAGAGAATATGAGTAAATATGTGCTCGATGATGTGATTGAGATGAATTATTGATGTTTTAACATCGTTTGGACAGCCTGGGAGTTCCAGAGAGGAATGCGAGGCTAGTCTGTCGTTCGAGGGAACGATTGCACTATACGATGTGCAACAAGGTAGGGGAAAACTCAAACCCATTCGTGTATGTGTTTTGTGATGATGTTGTAGCATGAAATGTGATTTGAGAAAACAAGCACGTTTTTATGAGTTGAGAATGAGTTATTGCACATGATTTTATAACCAGTTGGGGCCCAATTGTTTTGAGTTGAAAACTAGATGTGAAATTGTTTTACAATTGTTTTGAGTTTAAAAAGTGAAAAGTGATTTGGGCTCTACGTTAAGGCGTACTGAGATTTGAGAAATATGTGCGCGGTTTTGCCGGTTTAAGCTCGGTTTTGACATGTTTTGTGTTGAGTACAAAACTGTTTTGAGATGAGTTTTATGAGAAAAACCATATGAGCGGTACGTGAAGGCAAAATGTTTTATTTGATAATGGCTATTACTGAGACTTAGGCATGTCATGTTGAATACACATCGGGTTTTGCTCTCGTAGCATGTAAGACCGGGCCGTGCTCTAGCAGCACGTAAGATCGACTCCTCCGTTCTGGTAACGTGAGATGACCCCGCTCAGTAGCAGCGATGTGCGACATTGCTTTGATAGCATGTAAGACCAGGCCGTGCTTTGATAGCATGTAAGACCACCGGCTGTACGACTCTGATCAAGTCTATAGCGAACCATGGCCATGGGTGTATGTTGGCTCTACCGAGAGGGGGGTGAATCGGTTTTCTAATGTTAATGGCAAATTTAAACTAATCTAAATTTAATTAACAATTAATGAATAAACAATATAATGTAATGAAACAAATTAAAGCAAGATAAGGAAGAGAATATCAAACACAGTGAGTTATAGATGTTCGGCCAATCTCTTACCTACGTCCTCTCTTCTTAACCTCCTTGCCAAGAGCTTTCTTTTTCTCTTTCAATGAAAGTTACACAATCCCTTTTTCAAGTTAAAGAATAACCTCTCTACCCTTTCTAATACAATGATGTATTCACCCTTTTACAAAATTTATCTCACTGAGGAACAATCCTCTTCTCTCTTAAAGATAGGATGAATACAATATGAAGCTCTTAATGTGGGTAGGACAAATACAGGTTTTTGCACAATCTTAAAACAAAAAACTCAATAAATGAAATTGAAGACAAATAGAATGTAGGATTAAACTCTTGAGAATGTAAGAAATGTGCAGCAATTATGTCTTTATTCTCATTGTCTTCAATGCTTGATTATATACTGAAGGATTGGTAGTTAGAGCATTTAATACTGTTTTTCCCGTTGAGATTTTGCAGAAATAGCCGTTGGGTACCTCCAGTGGAATGCCAGATCGATCTGCCTTCTTGACCAGATCGATCTCTTAGTTATAGTTCCTGCAAGATCAAGGCAAAATGAAGCAAGGAGATCGATATGTCGAACTGGCAGATCGATCTTCCAATTTGAAAATGTTAGAAGAGATCGATCTGTCGAACAGGCAGATCGATCTTCCATCCTCTCTATTTGAAGCATGATCGATCTATAGATCGATCTTCCAGGTATTGTCTTAGTGAGGAGATCGATCTCTTATCAACCAAGATCAATCTCCTTAGCTCTCTAACTTTGAGGAGATCGATCTCTTCCTATACCAGATCGATCTCTCAAACTCTCTGTTTGCATACAGATCGATCTTACAGATCGATCTACTACCTTTACCTTTTGTTTTAGGGGAGATCGATCTCTTGCTATACCAGATCGATCTCACCAGCATCCTGTATTAGTCAGATCGATCTTATAACCCATATAGATCGATCTCATTCTTCCTTAATACCTTTGAACAAGTTCAAGGCTTAACAGATCGATCTCATGTCTTCCTGAGATCGATCTCTCATCCAAGAAAAACCCAGGAGATCGATCTCTCATCTACAGAACTTTAAGTTCTGGTACTGATAACCTCTAAACATGTTTTTATATTATTTTTATATTATTGAATTTACTTGTTTTGTCATTTCAAAATATATTAACTCAACAGTGTATTATTGTCGACGAAATCCCTCGAATGCGGATGTCTGCCTATGGGACGAGTTCAATCGTTTTAATGTGCCATGACGAGTTTTTATATGAGTTTTATTTGCCTAGTCTCGTTTTACACATGATTTTGTGTTTGGTGGTTGCGCCACGTGCATTACTAATGCGGTGATTTTTATCACGTTTTATGAGAAAATGCCATTATCGCATCCCGCTTTCCAACATGCTTATAACTACTTGTAATCATGGTTTGAGCCATTTATTATCATGTTTCTACATGAGCTTTGAGAAATGAGTTGAGATGATGTTTTAATTATTCATGCTATATTTTCCACTGAGTTTATTGAGTTTAACATGTAAAACAAAATGATTGTGTTGTGCAAATCATTTTCTTATTAATGAATCTCTTACCCTCTTACTGAGCGATTTAGAAGCTCACCCTGTTTCCTCTCCCCCCAGATTTCCTCAAGTGAAGAGAGTTTCCCTGCAACGTACGGAGGCAGTGGTAGTGGAGGACTTGAGTTCCAGACCATATATATTGTATTTTGAGGTATAATTATCATTTCATGTACCCAGACTAATATTGTATTTACAAACACTTTATGTACAATGATGTATGGGATGTATTAGGATTAATTAACCTTGAATTGAGCAATGTACATGGTATGATATAACTATGAGATCCTAAGGTGTAACTTTATAAATTATATATGATGATGCATGACATTGCACAGGAATACACCCTTAATTGTGAATGGATAAATAAAAAAGTTTTAAATTTGCCTTGTTTTTCACGCTTCCGGGGCGTCACACTCGGGTTACCCTTTTCATAACTCACAAATTCACATGTTCATATCATAAAATCATGTGATAGTTCATTTAAGAAATCTCAATATACATTGCATGAAAAGAAAAACTGAGATAGGCGACTACATGTTCCGAGATTATAATCATAACTCATTTTTCGTGATCCTAGGCTACACAGTACTCGGTGTGCGGGATCTCATAATTGTTGTAACGAGAGGTGGGTCAAATCTCTACCGTCAGCTCTCAACTGAGGACCTAATCCCGAAGCACACTAGATCCCACTGGATCCCGTTTCCACTGCTAACCAATCCCATACAAGTACATCAAGTACTCACGGTATAGCGTACTCCATGTGACATACACGGTACACAGTACTCCATGAACCCTATCTCAATGTGGGATGCTTACCATGAGTCTTAGTCCTCATACCTTGGATATACCTCATAGTCGGGATGCTCGCCATGAGTCTTAGTCCTCATACTATGGTTTATTTCGATAGCCCTCGTTCTTATCTCAAAATAATGCACGTGTGAGCATATAATATCGGTGCGACACACAGTCAGCATAGGCTCCTAACAAGGCTGGTTCATACTCTTTTCAAAACTGGTACGTACGAGTAAACTCCCAGCACGACCATATCACAATGACATAACTCTAGTGCGAGCAATGCTCCCAGCACTATGTCATGTAAAAACACGAGTATGAGCAAAGCTCCCAATACTCTTTAATGTTTAATATATGAAAACTGAGTACAAGCTAAGCTCTCAGTACTCTATCATGTAAAACTGACTTAGAGCATAGCTCCCAATACTCTATAATGCATCAATTAATAAACCTGAGTACGAGCAATGCTCCCAGTACTCTAACATGCATAAATCGCATTAAAATGTAGTACGAGTATACACTCAAGTACTATGTGATGCATATCTCAAAATATAGTGCGAGCATTCTCTAGAACTTATGGTTTTCATACAAAACCCTGATAGATGGCTTATTCAAATCACAATTCACCCAAGTAAATCAAATAGGCGCTCAAATGTGTTGTTTTTTGCATAAACATGAAAACATTAGCCATTCTATCATGATATCATGAATCTCAGTCACAACATGCTTCTAAGGTATTTTAACCCTATTTTTGGATAAAATCACATTTTATCACATCAGTCCCTATCACCCAACATGCTTATTCACGAGAATTTATATATCATATAATATCAAAATTTTATTCAAAATACGTGTAGCTATCTCTAGCTACTCACAAAACTCTCTTACCTCGAATCACGTTACGTGACCTTTCCTCCTTGGTCTGCTCACTCTCGCAATTCGATCAGCTTCCAGTGTAATTTTTAAAGCTGTTATATTTATTTACGTTAGTATACCGCATTATAGTTGTTTCATTTGTCAAATCTCAATTCAATACATAGACTTCACTGCTCTTTCCCATTATGGTATTATACCATATTTTTCATATATCTCTCTTCATTTCTCCTTGTTTCTAATTTATGCATTTTATAAAACTACCTTCAAATCTTCCACACATGCATATTCCACCATTTAATTCATGTTAACACAACTTTCTCATCATTTTCTCATTTCCATTCCAATACCTAGGTCATGCTCATTTTTCATGATCCTATTGTTTTCAACGTTTCATACATATACCAATTAACTCACCAATACACCTAGTTTAACATATATCAACTTGGTGCATTAAATCTTACCTAGCTGAAATTTCCTCTTTTCACCAAATTTGGAAAAATCCTCCTTGCTCTTCCAATCTTTGATTCCAACTTCTTGTTTCTAAGTATGTTGTTCTCCTTTTCACTAAGAACAACTTTACTTATTTATATCTCACTTAAAACTGATTGTAAATTGAAGCTTTCTAGTGTTGAAAGGTTAGGTTTAGCTTTAGATTTTGAATGGAATAGTGTTTCTCGTGAAATAGAGGTTGTAGAGGTCAGTATTTATAGAATTGACTCGTAGAGATTGATCTGCTAACCACATGAGATCGATCTTCCTTGCACTTTTCTCCTCAAAATCGACCTTTCAGGCTTAATGAGATTGATCTGCCCCTAAGCATAAGATCGATCTGCTTTACTCAGAACCTTAAGGAGATCGATCTGGCCTTGAAATGAGATCGATCTATGGCAACCCGAGCCTTAAGGAAATCGATCTGCTTCAGCCAAATCTTACTCAAGATCGATCTGCATCATTGAAGGATCGATCTGCTCTTGCTAGGAGATCGATCTGCTCCTCTCCAGAAGCAGTTCTACTGCAACTTTCATCCCAAAATCACTGTTACATTGGTATTTGATTTACTTAACCATCCATTTTACATTTCATCCATATTTACAACTTCAAAACATCTATTCCTTATTATTTATATCAATTGTGACTTGTCCATACATCACAACATCATAAAGATTACATGTTAAATTTCGAGTCTTACACTTGCCTCATCTATCTGGAATTTCTGAAATGAAAATGTTAATTGTATTGTGATTTGAAACTGTGTATTTCACTGCTTGAAGTTTCGAAATTGTGAAATCATTACAGTAAATTATGAAGATACTATTTGTGGATTTCCATTTCTAATTTTAATGAACAGAAAATTTATAGTATATTTTACGAGAAACTCATTTATGGCATAAGTATATAGGTAGTGTATTTATCTACCTGCCACGTCTTTTTCTTACTGAACATGTTGAGCTCACCCCCTTACTTTCCTCCACAGAGTCTCATTAGTAATTTGGACGCTTTCGTTAGTAAGTCAATCCTCACAATTATGATTCCGCAGAGCATATTTCTACATCGAACGTATACCCATGTTTAAAGAAGTTCTATTGTATCTAAAATTTTTGTAAGTACAGTAATGCAATACAAAATGTGTCTGGGGAATGTGAATATATTTTGTTTAAAATTTGTTACTAAGAAAGAAAATTAATCAGACTAAGTTATTGTTCTGACCTAATATCGACTTGTAGTCCAACCAAAATGTGTGTAATTTGAGTCGTTACAATTACTTATATCCTCAAAAGCATTGAAAAATCACAAACTTCAAAAGCATCGAGTGCATAAAAACATCAAATATATCCAAAACATCGAAAACATAGAATATATCGAAACCATGCAAGATCATCAATGCATAGTGAGAAATCAAAATCATGTTTTAACTCATCATGTTAAATTATATAATCATATCGAAATAAAAGTGAGAAGGCATCTAATATAACATTGTATAATTTTGAGCAATAAAGTAGCACTCTATCTATCAATGTGTTAACCTTGAACTCCCAAAACTAGGCATTACCTATGGTCATAAATCCTTGAAACTAGTCTCTATTGATCAGATAGTAACCTGTGTTTGCCCTATTGACTAAAGACAAGTTTAAAGGCTTTCAAAGAAGCTAAGTATACTATTGCTCTAAAAATCCTCTAAAAATGCCATACAATCTCATAAGTTTGAAAGAAAGTACATTGAAATAGTTTTAAGGTGCTATAAACCTTTTTCCAACAAAAATCATCGAAATAGCATGAGTTATCATAAACCAATTCCATCGAAATCCTGTGTTAAAAACAAATACTCAAAGTTGCATTAATACACAGTTTCATTCTTTTCAAATCATGATGAAATTACCTTTATCATCATATAAATCCAAAATAGTTTATAAGTATGCATAAAAGATCATTTAGGTAAAATCAATATGTAAAGCATGCTTAAATCGAAAACATAAAATAGGGTAATAAGCGTCGAATGATTTCAACTCAAACAAAATCACGGTTCATGACATTGCACATTCGGGATAGCAACATATTTGTAAATATGTTAAGTTCAAAGCATTTTACAAAGCAGATATCATGCACATTTAAGAAATTTGGTGTGATTTCGCTTAATTCTCTTGATAAATTTGTTGCTTTCTCACTTTAATTAATTGTTATATATTAAACTAAATCCCAATTTTATTATTCCAATTCCATGTATGTACTTATTTAACATCATACATATAACTTTTTTTTTTATTTCCATACTTAACAACCTCGAATTCTCCAAATTAAAATCAAGTTATTCAAGGGTTACGAAAATTACTTCTTTACCTTTCATTCTCGAAATCATACAAAACTTTACATATCACCTCGTATCATTCCCAAACTTCATAATCTACCAACATTAAATCAAAATTAACTTAATTGGGTCAACTACCTTTTAAATTTATTTACAAAGAATATTGAAAGTTTTGGATTGTCACATTCTCCCCACCTCACGAAATTCGATCCTCCAAATTTATTCATATTCAAGTCAAAAAGATGTTGATTCTTCTCTCGTATCTTACTCTCTAACTCTCAAGTGACTTCATCCTTTGAATGTCATTGCCACTTCATTTTAACCATCAAAATTATCTTTGACCTTAGGACATTTTCCTTACAATCCAAAATCTTAACCGATTTCTCCTTATAGGTCATGTCATCTCAGATCTCCAAAGCCTTTTACACAACTATATACGAAAGATTGTCGTAGCATCAAGATATGAAACAAGTTATGCATATTAGCCAATTTGGGAGGTAAGGCTAATCGGTCAACACATTCATTCATCCTCTCAAGTATCTTAAAGGGTTCAATAAATCTCAGACTTAGTTTGCCTTTCGAGCCAAATGTCATTACACCTTTTACAGGGGAGACCTTCAAAAACACATAGCTACCAACCTTAAACTCAAGCTCTTTCCTCTTATTGCCCATAAATGACTTTTGTAGGTTCTGTGCTATTTTCAATCGATCATAAATAAGCCAACATCTTTCGAAACTCTCTTAACAAGTTCAGAAGCATTAATGTTTTTGTCACCAATCTCTTCCCAACCAATCGGGGATGTACACCTCCTTCCATACATGGCTTCATAAGGTGTCGTACTGATATGCACATGGTAACTGTTGTTTTAAGAAAATTCTGCAAGAGGCACATGGTCATCCCATGAATGTCGAAAGTCTAGCACGTAAGCCATGAACATATCCTCGAGAGTTTGAATTGTCCTCTTTGACTGCCTATTAGTTTGGGGGTGAAACGTTGTGTTGAAACTCAAACGGATTCCCATAGTTTCCTAAAACTGTTCCCAATCAGGAAGTAAAACGAGAATCCCTATCTGAAACAATGCTAACTGGGATACTAAGCAATCTCATAATTTCTTGAATATACAACTCTGCCAATGAGCTTAAGGAATCAGTAGCCCTGATGGCTAAGAAATGCGTTGATTTCATGAGTTTGTCCATAACCACCCAAATAACATCATAATTTCTTTTAGTCCGTGGAAGACCAATAATAGTCCATTCATAATGCACATGTTTTGGACACTAAACGTATACTTCCTAGCTTACCATTACACAAAAATGAAGTTCAATTCATTATTTATCATGCAATGGTCGAATAGGTTAAGCTAAATTATCTTTCGAATTTAATTTATTTAAGTATGCATAAGTTTGTCATAAATAATTTTTGACATGTCTTATTACAAGGTTGTATAGCTTAGACATGCTAATATCCAAGTCCGATAGTAGCCGACTACTATAGGTTCCATTCTTCAAACTTTTCTTAATCACACTACCTCAAATCTTAAACACAACATAAGTCCTTAAAATAGGATACTTAGTTCATTTCATAATCATCCATTGCCAAGACTGTATATAGCTATGCATGAGACATTTTCATGATACATTGCAATTCATCATATTTTCAAAATATATCCCTTGTGCCATTAAGCTATTTTACAACACATATTTTCCTCAACATTCTCTCTTGGTTAAGCATGTCATTAAACATGCATCAACATTTCATAATCCATTTACTAAACATTTAAAACATTTTAATTATGTTTCCACATCAAAATTCAAATCATCGACTTACACTTTTATATGATCAAAAGCATCAATATCACAATCATGTAGCAACATTGAAATCAAGCTAAAAGTTACAATATTTCATAATGGTTGTGACTGCACATTATCATATATCATCAAAATACATCAAATACATCAATATAATATGGAATCAATAATTAATTACATCAATTTAAATCATTTACACAAGATGAAATCCCATAGTCTTATTTTTCCTGTATTTGCAAATTCTGACCTTATGGCATTGTGTTAGCCTTACTTAAAGATTTTGAAATCTGATTGCCAAACCATAAATTTTAAATCAAACCTTACTTAAATCTTATTCAAAACTGTAAGCTTCATAATTTAAATCTTCTTGGATCAACACCAGTAATTTCTTAGGTACATCTTGTTCTGGCACTTTTGGACAGATTAGCTTCCTGACCTTTGTGCACTAAAATGCACTTATCTAATTTTAAGAACATTCAATTAGTGAAATTTTGAAACTAGGTGAAACCTAACTCAATTCATTATTTGGAAATGTAAGGATCGAAACTTAATTCAATCTGCGCTATTTTCTATGAATTTTCAAAATTGGTCTTGAGATTCATGTTTTTTGGATAGAGTGCCTTAAACTATTTTGCCTAATTCTCCTGCTAAAGAACTCCAAATTAGGTGATTCCAAAACTAAAATAAAGCTAGATTACAAGGATATCTACCATAAAAATTTTAGAATTAATCTGCTTCTAGATTAATTGCACTGAATTTTTAAAGTTAGATTACTGATAAAACATGCATGCATAATTATTACCAAATCAGTTGTTTTCTCACATTTTGTATCTATTGCCGAGAGCTCTTCATAAACAAGCTCTCGATTTCATTTCATCATCATCACAATACAATGTCACAACCCAAAGCATTCTTGTATCAAGCTTACACAATACAAAGTTCATAAAATTCTCACCTCAATGAGGATTGCCAACATTTCTTGGTGACTTTTTTAAAGCTTCCCTCAATTTTACTTCAATTAGAGATTTCTGAACCTAGCTTCCAAAATCCCCAATTTTGTCACAAACCCTAATCTGACATCCTTTAAAAATCTTTAAAACAATTCCTGTAGTTAGCCTTTGTGTTGAAAGTATTTCACTTATATAAAAAGACTAAATCAAACAATAATTACCCTAGGAAAACTTGGAGTTTCCTTATGCTTTCTCCCTAAAATCCCTAAATTTTATAGTTTTCTTAATCTCTTGAAATCCTAAGAAAAACTTCAAGGGAGAAAGAAAGTAGAACTGAAATGGTAAGCATGATTGTTGGCTTAAGATACCTTTTTTTTTTCCTTAGAAATGATGTTGGCCAAATTTGGGAAAAGAGAATTTAGGGATTTTGATTTCCCTTAGGTGGTGAAGAAGGGCACAAATTAGGCTTAGGTCTTTAGGAAATTTGGTGTATTCACACTAAATTAAGTTAACATAATAAATTTTTATTTTCTCACTTTAATTAATAGTTATATATTAAAATAAATCCCAATTTTATTACTCCAATTCCATGTATGTACTCATTTAACATCATACATGTAATTTTATTTTATTTTATTTTATTTTCACACTAGATAACCTCAAATTCTCCAAATTAAAATTGAGCTATTCCCGAATTAAGGAAATTACCTCTTTATCCTTCAATCTCAGAATCGTACCAAATTTTGCATGTGACCTCGTATCATTCCCAAACTTCATAATATGCTAATATTAAATCAAAATTAGCTTAAATTGGGCCAACATCCATTGAATTTATTTTCGAAGAATATCAAAAGTTCAGGATCGTCACGTATTTCAAATCTTGAACTATTTGTTTCGCATTAAACATTATATGAAATCATGGTACAAGAGCGAAATACCATAAAACTTCGGTTGGCACACATTGTTTCTATAAACACCGTAAAATTTCATGTACCCAGCTTTATCAATAAATAACAATTAAGCCATTAAGATTAAAAATACGTTTCATTCGTCAAAGATTGAAATTAAATTATATTTTCCCATTGTGGGACTTGGAGGAGATAAAATACAATAGCTTTAAGAATAAATGACTATGGATATATAGGTATATATATGTATATTTATACATGAATATATATATATATATACATAGTAAAGCAAAATGGCTGAGAGCTCCATTAAGTATACATATATAAATATATATATATATATGTATATATAAGGATATGTTTATATATCTATGTATATCGATAAGAGTGCTTCTTGGGGAAAAAGGAAAATGATGATGATGGGAGCAGTTTGTAGATGTTAGAAACGTGAAAGAAAAAGAAGCAGAGAAATGTCTGTAGATTGGCTGAAAATCGAAGCAAATTGAGGCTAATTGTGTAGTTCTGCAGAAAAAAAAAAAGGGCAAATGAAATGACATGATGCTATAAAGTCAGAATAGGGGAAAGACTAATAGAGGAAAATCGAATCCAATCTACCTGAGCACTTACACTATCAACCTTCACCCTGCCATGCCTCATCATTCACTACCCCATTTCCTGGCACCAAAAACCTGTAGTGGAAGTGAGAACAGTAAATAGTAACCGATGGAGCAATAGAGCAGTTGATGATAAGGGGAAACACGAAAATGAGGGGTGGTATATGGCTGGAGATTGGTAGATGGTTGCAGGGGGATTAGAGAAGAAGGCTGAAGGATTCGAAAAAGGGAAGATAAACAGCAAGAGGAAGACAGTGGCAAAAACTGAGGCAAGAATCGTGAGGAATTAGGAACATATTTTCAGTTGAGTTTAAGGGTGTTGAGGGCACTGTTGGAAGCTTCGAAACTAGGGTTCTCTCTCGGGAAAAAAATATAGAAAACGTGGGAGGCTGGACGAGACTGAAGCGATAGCAATGGATGGGAAACGAAACATAAAAGACACAGATGAATTAGTAGGGGACAAGTGGCTGGATTGAAGTGAAAAAAAAATGAAGTGTAGGGAGTGGGCGTAGCTGTTCGAACCAGCCACTTCACGTTACCATATTGTTGTTGCTGCTTACACCATTCAACTACAAGTTTTTTCAATCTAATAGTAAAATCGATGGGGAAGAAGGACGATCATAAACTAACTAGCAGGACGTTGAAAAACTGCAATAGAAGGTTCGATGAAGGATGGTTACTGTAGAGAGTGTAAACACTGTAAAATTTTTTATACTTAATTAGACAATCAAAAAATATTTTCACTACAATGTAAGGTAAATTAAATGAAAATATTTTATAAGAATATATTTTTTTTGTTAAATTGAAAATGTATTTTAATAAAAAATAATAATAATAAAATATATATATATAAGTAAAAAAAATGGTGTCGCACGATTCTGTATTATGCGACACAGGAAAATCAGAGAAGGGAATCGAAATTCCCTTCTTTGACTCCCCTCATAGAACAAGAGAAGAACGATAGGGAGAGAAGAGGGGCCACCGGAGAAAGGAGACAGTGACCGAGGGAAAGAGAGAAGGCTGTCGACGCCGACCCACCCGAAGTCCGACGAAGAAACGATGGATAGCGAGAGAAAATAGAAAACGGAAAGCAGAGAACGAAACTAAAGAGAAAGAGAGAAGGAGCAGAAAAGAGAGGAAAGGAGAGGAAGCAGCGGCTGAAGGGGGGAAGTCCATGTCGTCGCCAGCTAGAGGGACGCCGAACGATCGTCGACGACGCTGGAGAAGGAGAAGATCGGCGAAATAGAAATAGGAAAGCGAAGCCAAAGAGACAAGAGGTCGAATCGGCCTCATTGTCATCGATCCGAGCATGACCGTTACCAGATCCATGCGTCGCACAGCCTGGTGGACTCGCTGAGGTGAAAACCGACGAAGAACCGATCGTCGGAGCCGAAAATCGAAGGGGTGAAGCTGAACTGATTCAGACTGATTCTGCTGAAAAGAAGGTGCTGAACTGGACCGGACCGGTTCAGCCAAAAAAAAGAAGAAAAAAATCGATAACGCATCAGGTCTAAGGATAAACCGGTAAACGACCGAAATTGATCTTTTAATTTTGGAAAAATTTTATTTGAATGTATATCTGATTGAAAATTGACCCGATTAATTATACAAATGTATAGCACGATAATTGGAAACAAACGGGAGTTCAAATCAGCCTCGATTTGCATGTATCATGGAATCTTGGGTAAACTAATCTCACTTGCTACCACTTGTATAATTATATGAGTTAGAAATTAATCGCATAATTTTTAGATTAATTTCGTATAAATTGCGTTATAATTGGAATTGAAAAATCGACTATCGCAAACGATATTATGGACTATCCATGTAAGACCCGAATTTAATTAAAATACGAAAAATTAAATAAGAAAAGATGGGGAAAGTATGAAGGAAGCCGAGTTAAATTAATCCCGAACACGTGTAAGGGCAAACCGATCAAAAGACCGAAAGCCGGAGTAAATTCGATAAGGAAATTTAATTAAAAATAAGGATTTAAGAAATCTTGGTCAATAAAGATGAAATAAATTTATTTTGGGTTAAATTGATCAAGATATTAATTTATTGGAATTAATCGGGATTAATCGAGATTTTTAGTTCGGAAAAATAATCCCGAAAATAATCGAAAAATATATCGAAAAGTCACCCGGGACAATATCCCGAAAATACGGAAAAATTATACCCGAAAAAGAGGTTAAAATATAATAAATAAATTAAATAAAAATTAAATTGATAAATTTAGAATTTAATAATAATTTTAAGAGATAGTTGGGTAATTTTAATGTATTTAAGGAATAGTAAAATAATTAAAATAAATAAAAATAATAATAAAATTAATAAAAATAAATTAATGAAAAAAAAGGGCTGAAAACGCGAAAAATCGCGAAAATGAGAAACGAAAAACGAAGCCCGAAATCGAGGAGAGGCCCGACCACCGTCCGGCGGCCAATGGCTCGACCAAGGGCCGAAAAAGAAAGAGGGGAGGCCGGTGATCTCAATGGTACCGACGGTGCAGCCTACCGACGTCGGAGGTAGCCGATCGGAGGAGAGAAAGGCCGCGGGAAAGAAGCGGCCACCGGCGGCGAACGGCGGCGATCCTGCCGAAAACGAGGCCCGATTTCGAGAGCCCAGGCGACGGCGGTGCTTTTGAGACCGATAGCACCCGACGAGGCGGCGGGAATCGCCGGCGACGGCCAAAAGAGGGAGACGGGTCCGACGGCGAAGAGGAGAACAGCCGGACCGGCAGCATTCCGGCGACGTTGAGGCGAACCGAGGCCAGATTCGAGCTGCGGACGGCCTTGCGGAGCGATTGGCGGTGGAAGCCGGCGGAGAACCGGCCGGCAAGGTGGCGAACCGACGGTGAACCGGCCAAACCGGGGTGAACCGGCGGTCTGAACCGGTCCGAACCGGACTGAACCGGTTCAGCCAAAAAGAGGAGAAAAAGGGAGAAAAAGGGAAAAGGAAAAAGAGAAAAAAAATTGGAGAAAATTCCGGTGATGCAATCGAGCTTCGGGTAAGTCGATAAGCGGTCAAATTGACCCGATTTAAATTTGGAATATTTTATTTAATTAAATTTCGACTGAAAAGTTTACCCGAAAATGTAATTAATTGTGTAGCTCGACGATTGGCATCCACCGAGGGCTCGAGACAGCCTCGATTTACGGACTAGCATGGAATCTCGGGTAAGTGACCCCTATTTACGATAATTTTCTCGTTATGCGTGATATTGATTTAATTTCCGCATAAATTGAATTGAATTATGGAAAATTAGTTAAATTGTCGTAAATATTAAATTTAGCTATTCGAGAATTAGAACGAGGCCCAATAAATTATTGGAGGGCCCAATGAGCCCAATAGGCCTCGATAGAGTGAGAATTAAGTGGAAAACGGGCTTAAGGCCGATTAAGGCCCATTAAGGTGCAATCGGGCCCAATAGGGGTAAATGGGCCCAATGATTTAAATTAAGCCCAAAAAAGATTAAGTACAATTAAATTATATGTTATCTGACCTGAGGAATGTTAATACGCAGTTTCGGGCATTTGATTGGGAGTATAACGGACTGCGCGACGAGACGACAATGGAAAAGAAAAAGGTCAGACTCGACGAGAATCGAGGTAAGGGAATTCTGCGGACTGCTAGAGGTAACAGTACGCAATTTTAAATTCATTGGCAGTCCTTTAAAATAATCTGAAGGGTCTAGAGGTCGAAGAATAATGTTAGTGCCTCGAATGGGCAAATTACTAAAATACCCTTGTTAAGGGTAAAATCTAAAAATTTAGGAAAAATTGGGAGGAGCAAGGACAAGAGGTTCCTGCTCGTTCTGGAGGTATTTCAACGCATGCATGAGTAGGCTGGCTCACCTTGAAAGAAAATGCACCGCATTGCATACTTTCAACGTGAAATTGATTTGAAAACTGTTTTGAGTAAATAGAGCCGCCTACGTGTTTTATTGACATATGACGTGCTAGAGCTCAGCTCGCACGGTATTTTCGATTTGTGTGATGCATGCATTAGTGCTGGAGCGAGAGCTCGCACTAGAGTTTTACATGCATAGGTGCTAGAGTATAACTCGCACCAGATTTCATTTGCTTTTCATGACACGGTGCTAGAGTCTAACTCGCACCAGATTTTACATGATCTTCGTGACAGGGTGCTAGAGTCTAACTCGCACCCGATTTTCACATGATTTATATACAGAGTGCTGAGCTTAGCTCGCACTAGTTTTACCGGATTTGTGGAGTACCGCTGTCTGCCCTTGGAGTCAGCCAAAAGGCCCAACAGGCTCAAGAGACCTCTTAGGTGGGGTGAGAGTGAGGGATGAGGTTGGTGGCCTTGTGGGGATGTAAGCGGGCTCTGCCAGTTTACTTGTTTTGATGAGAGTGCTGAGCATCGCTCGCACTGATTTATGAGAACATGCGATGAGCCGTGCTTGGAGCATCGGGTAGACTATGTGTCATCGATTTAATAGGCTCGCACGTACATTTTGAGACATGGCATGAGTATTGAGAAACAAACCTCTGTGGGAAGCAGGCCAATTGGGCTGGAGTACCTAGAGATATTATATGGGTTCACGGAGTACGATGTACCGTGCAAGTAGCATGGAGTACGATGTACCGTGTGGTATCTTCGGATACGGCATCTCCGGATGCAGCATCTTCGGATGCCGGGGATCGGATAAGACTGACGGGATGGACTGACCCACCTCCCGGGCGGTTCCCGATCATGGTGAGAACCCGCACACTAGGATCCGTGTAGCTGAGGAACTCACGAGGATAAATGTGGCCATAGTCCTAGTTATTTACCTATATACAGATGTTGCCTAGTCTCGCATGTTGATGACTTTTATGATGATTTAAACTGGGTTTTAAAACTAAATTGCATGATGGTATTTCCATGCTTTTCAAAACCCACGTGTGATGTAAACGTTTTCATGATTTTGTGTGAGTCAGGATCACCCGCAGGAGGGGTCGAATCCTGACTTTATTGTGAAAATCTTTATTGAGAAAGAAATGATTTATAATAATTGCATGTTGATTTTCCGTGCAAATGTGTTTTACATTTCATCATAATGCATAGCATTGTTTTAAAATGTGTGGAGAAAGGGCGGTTTATGCATGGCACTACGTTCATGTAGGTAGTATGGTTACCTACTTGTTCGTAGGATTGCCTTACTGAGCTTGATGTGCTCACCCCTTTCATTTTCTCCCACAGATAATCTCCAGTTGAAGTTGCGACGACTCAGTACTGCATTTCGGGTATCCGCTGCTGACCATCAACATAAGGTATATATACACTTGTACATATTGTATCTACATAAGCATAGCACAGTAACATGTTTGTAAGTAACTTCAGGGGATGTATAAATAATATAACAATTATAAATGACTGGAGAAGAAATAAGTACTAGGGTAGATGTATGGTGGGACTGGCATTGACGCACAGCCCAATTATTAGTGGAGTGTTGGTCACGATTCGAGGACAGGTGAGAATTTAAGTAAGAAAATAATAAAAACGCGAAAAATTAACTCTGATTTTTGGGTAGTTTGGGTCGTGACAATCCAAAGAAATTAGAAAAGGTTTAAAATGACGTGATGGTGATAGTAGGCCATATAGTCAGCTAAACGTCTATAATGGGCCCAGCTTGTGTAACAATCAGCCTAAACTCATTAATAACCTAATGGACGGCCCATAAATTGTAATTGAGCCTAAATAGTTAAATGGGTTTTAAGGATTGAGTTTTTAGGATAGAGGTAGGCCCATTAAGGGGTAATTGGGCCCAATAGTTTAAATTAAGCCCAATGAAAGTGAAATACTGATGGAAGTATTGTATTTAATCTGATAAATAATTATATACATGTCTAGAGAGTTGATTGGGAGCAAATCGAAATAAGTGAAATCTCAGCATTTGAAAAAGTCAGACTGTACAGAGAAATCGAGGTAAGAGTTATAATTTAATTTAGTTCTGATAATGAACACTCATTTCATTAATAAAAAGATTTTTATGAAGCAATGTTATGTTTTGAAATGATTTATGATTGTTTTCATACTTATGGAACGATTTACGAAACATGATTTAGTTTTATGAAATGTTCACTAAGTACATCTATGTTTATGAATTGAATTTCCTGAAGTATGAAAATGCATGGAAGTTTTATAATGGTTTATAAGCCTATATTTATGCTTTTGAAGAAACTTTTGACATTTTCAAAAGTATTTAAAAAAAAAGGAGAAGAATTTTTGAGACTATAGGCTTCATGCATGGCTACTTCTTGTGGTGCTCCGACTCCACCACTTGAGTGCCGGTACGTAGGGTCCCTGTAGCATTTGACTCTACCTGTGTGGTAGACGTCTCGCTACTTGTGGTTAATGATGATAATGTTTTGGTAGTATCTCCTGCCCGCGTAGCACACATGAATGTATCCCACGCGAAGAGTGCCTTTGGTGCCTGTGCCCTAACTAGGTGCTAGAGAAAGTAAGAAGATGTAAGACCCGAATTTAATTAAAATACGGAAATTAAATAAGAAAAGATAGGGGACGTATGAAGGAAGTCGGGTTAAATTAATCCCGAACACGCGTAAGGGTAAAACGGTCAAAAGACCGAAAGCCGGAGTAAATTCGATGAGAAAAAAATTAATTAAAAATATGGATTTGAGAAATCTTGATCAATAAAGATGAAATATAATTATTCTGGATTAAATTGATCAAGATTCGGAAATTTTAAAAATACCGAAAAATTACCGGAACGATACCTCGAAAAGCGCGAAGAAAGAATATCAAAAATTTGGAGAAAAAATTATTTAATAAATTAAATTTAAATTGAATAAATAAAAGTAGAATAAAAAATAAGGTAAGTGGAGATATTTTGGGATTTTGAGTATTTTATTGAATAGTAAATTAATTAAAATAAATAATAATAAAAATAAAAATAATAAAAAAAAAAAAACAACAACAACCGAAACAAAAAAAAAAAGGAAAGAAGACCCGAGAAAACCGAGAAACCCGAAAACAGTAACCCGCCTCCCGTTCACCGCCGAATCTCACCCACCGGCGACCGTTCGAGTCCGACGAAGCTTCCAGGAGCAAGAGGAGAGTCCGGCGAGCACGTGGGTACCGGTTTCACGCCGTCAGGTGGCCGGAGCAGTCCGATCCGAGCTCCGAAAATCCGAGGGAGAGAAGAGGCGATCGCCGGCGAACCACTGCGACTGGGCCGGAAAGGAAGCTACCGACATGTTCAGGGGAGGAAGCTGGTCCTTTTGGCACCGGTCTTGGCCGGTGAGACCGCCGGAAACGCCGGCGACGGCAAGAGGCAGTGAGGAACAAAAACGGTGTCGTTTGGCTGGCTGGAAGGAAAGGGAAGGAAAGGGAAAGAAAGGGAAGGAAAAGAGAAAGGAAAAGAGAGGAAAAGAAAGGAAAAGGAAGGAAAAAGGAAAAAAAAAAGGAAAGAAAATTACCGGGGGACGACTCGAGGTTCGGGTAAGTTGACCGAGGGTCGATATTGACCTACGGGTGAATTCTGAAAATTTAATTTAATATTATTTTAATGGAAAATAATCCGGATTTACCTAATTATGCAGTTTTACGACGGAGACCGAACGAGAGCCGATCGAGCTCTGATTTTCGTACCCCGCATCGTATCGGGTAAGTACAATTTAATTTTGGCAATTAGAGTTATTTAAATATCGAGTCTAATTATTTTACGAAATTATGAATTAATTTCGCATGGAAAAGAATATTAATTCGGAGTTGTAATAAATTGCCGTAAATGGTATACGGGCTATCCAATGAGTTTGGAACGAAGTCCGATAATTTTTAGTAAGCTGAAAGAGCCTAGTAAAACCAAAGAAGGGATTTAATAAGTGGAAAACGGGCTTAAGGCCGATTAAGGCCCATTAAGGTGCAATCGGGCCCAATAGGGTAAACGGACCCGATGATTTAAATTAAGCCCAGAAAATATTAAATACAATTAAATTGTATAATATCTGACCTAAGAAATATTAATACGCAGTTCCGGGCATTTGATTGGGAGCATATCGGACTGCGCGACGAGACGACAATGGAAAAGAAAAAGGTCAGACTCGACGAGAATCGAGGTAAGGGAATTCTGCGGACTGCTAGAGGTAACAGTACGCAAATTTTAAATTCATGTGCAGTCCTTTAAAAATAATTGAAGGGTCTAGAGGTCGAAGAACAATTTTAGTGCCCCGTATGGGCAAAATTACTAAAATACCCTTGCTAAGGGTAAAATTCTAAAAATTTAGGAAAATTGGGAGGAGCAAGGACAAGAGGTTCCTGCTCGTTCTGGAGGTATTTCGACACATGCATGAGTAGGCTGGCTCACTTTTAAAGAAAAATGCATAGCATTGCATATCTTAATTGATGTGATTTCTGTGAAAACTATTTGGAAATAACCGAGCCGCCTACATGTTTTTATTTACATGTGACGTGCTAGAGCTCAGCTCGCACGATGTTTGATTTGTGTGATGCATGCATTAGTGCTGGAGCGAGAGCTCGCACTAGAGTTTTACATGCATAGGTGCTAGAGTATAACTCGCACCAGATTTCATTTGCTTTTCATGACACGGTGCTAGAGTCTAACTCGCACCAGATTTTACATAATCTTCGTGACAAGGTGCTAGAGTCTAACTCGCACCCGATTTTCATATGATTATATACAGAGTGCTGAGCCTAGCTCGCACTAGTTTTAATGGATTTGTTGACGTTGTTGCACCACCCGTTGTTGGACCACCCGTTGTTGACCACCAACGTTGTCGATGGGCCCAAGAGGGGTTGCCATGGCCGTTGGCAGGGGTTGGCCGGGCAAGGGTTGGCCGGGCAGGGGTTGGCCGTCACAATAAAATCACTCGCACTGATTTATGAGAACATGCGATGAGCCGTGCTTGGAGCATCGGGTTGACTGTGTGTCACCGATTAAATAGGCTCGCACGTGCGTTTTGAGACATGGCATGAGTATAGAGATATTATATGGGTTCACGGAGTACGATGTATCGTGCAAGTAGCATGGAGTACGATGTACCGTGTGGTATCTTCGTGATACGTTGGACTTGTTGACGTTGTTGGACCACCCGTTGTTAGACCACCAGCGTTGTCGATGGGCCCAAGAGGGGTTGCCATGGCCGTTGGTAGGGGTTGGCCGGGCAGGGGTTGCCCGTCACGATATTATACATTAGCATCTTCGGATGCATGAAATCGGATAAGACTGACGGGATGGATTGACCCACCACCCGGGCGGTTCCCGATCATGGTGAGAACCCGCACACTAGGATCCGTGTAGCTGAGGAACTCCCGAGGACAGATATGGCCATAGTCCTGGTTATTGCCGTTATACAATTACTGCCTCGTCTCGCATGTCGACGATTTCGATGATTTAAACTGGGTTTTAAAACTAAATTGCATGATGGTATTTCCATGCTTTTCAACCCATGTGTGAAATGTAAACCGTTTTCATGGTTTTGTGTGAGTCAGGATCACCCGAAGGAGGGGTCGAGTCCTGACTTTACTGTGAAATTTTTAAATAAGAAAGAAATGATTTGAATATACTTGCATGTTGAACTTTCCGTGCAATTGCGTTTTACATAACATCATAACGCATATCATTTGTTTTTAAAATGTGTGGAGAAAGGGTGGTTTATGCATGGCACTACGTTCATGTAGGTAGTATGGTTACCTACTTGTTCGTAGGATTGCCTTACTGAGCTTGATGTGCTCACCCCTTTCATTTTCTCCCACAGATGATCTCCAGTTGAAGTTTCGACGACTCAGTACTGCATTCCGGATATCCGCTGCTGCCCATCAACATAAGGTATATATACTTGTACATATTGTATCTACATAAGCATAGCAAAGTAACATGTTAGTAAGTAACTTTAGGGGATGTATAAATAGTATAAACAATTATAAATGACTGGAGAAGAAATAAGTATTAGGGTAGGTGTATGGTGGGACTGGCATTGACGCACAGCCCAATTATTTTGGAGCGTTGGTCACGATTCGAGGATAGGTAAGAATATAATATAAGAAAATAAATAAACAAAAACGCGAAAAAAATTAACTCTGATTTTTGGGTAGTTTGGGTCGTGACAGAAGAATAGTTACTACCCATGTTTTATGAAACTGTTGTAGACCCTGATCCAGTCTACAGCCTCCACCATGGCCATAGGTATGATGACCCTCTATGGAGGATGACACGTATCGCATGACTTAGTTATAGCCTAGTCTCCATGATTATGATTATGATTATGATTATGATTATGATGATGATGATGATGATGAATGACTATGTTTTTATAAGATTATGACGAAATGTTTACGAATAATTATGATTTATGACGAAATGTTTAAGAATGATTATGTTTTATGAAACGTTTATGAATGACGATAAATTTATGAAATTATCCATGAACGATGAAGATCTTATGAAACGGTTTAAGCATGTTATTTGATTTAAAGAACCCATGCTTCATATTTTCTTATGATGACTATGCACGTAATGAAAATTTTACATATCTTCTAAATGTTACTTTTTAAAAGAAACTTATGATCAGTTTTTCTGAAGCAAAGTTTGTTTTATGAATGATTCTTGCATGCTTTTACATATCAGAACTACTTTAAATGTATTTTTTTACTGGGCTTTTTCTCGAAAGCTCACCCCTCCACCTCTGAGATTGTTTATAGTGAACTACAGTTGATAATTGCTGCGTAGATGATGTAGACTGGTGGATACGAGCTTCCCCAGACTACCTTTTGTACATGCGTGAGGTATACATTTTTATCTCTTTACCAGACCATTTGTATGCACAGACATCTATTGAAAGTAATGTGTCGGGATGTAATCTGTATAAAGATAAATGAAATGAAATAATTTTATGGATTCATTTTCGGGAGTAACTAGACGTGTTTGGAATATGTAGAATGATTTGATGATATGACTTGGAAAGCATGCATGATAGTTGTGGATAGCTAGGGTTGATATTGTGAGAATTTGCAGGTGGCTATGCTTATATATTAGCAGTTATGTTGTCGAAATTTCTATCAGCCATATAAATCCAAATGTTAAACTTAAATATAATTATAGATAAAAAGTAAGAAAGAGGATTGACACTGATTAGGAATACAGCCTAAGTGAATAAAGGATTAAGTTGCAAGGCGAAGTTTCAAAAAAAAACTTTTCCCCAAATTTTTATAGGTCACGGGTCATTACAATTTTAGATGGTATCAGAGCGAAGGTTGTCTAGTACTGTCAGTGTCAATAATAAGGATAAGATTACATCCCAAATGTCTGTGCTTGTCTGGTTGTAGACTAAGTATACCTAATAAAGTTAAGACTTAATATTTGGTTTACGTGAGGAATTAGATCACGGGTTAAAGGTCGCAGAGGTAGGCTTGAGAATCATGCAGAGTTGCCATATGAGACTCATAAATGATACTAAGATTGAAACTGATGTTGACCGTGCTCCATCAAGTCCTATGAAAAGGACAGATGGTACTGAGATACACTTTGCTAAGATTGAGCGGAGTATTGAACATACTATGGAAAAATTGGGACACAGGCTATGTTAGGTGATGAGGTAGACGAAAAATTAGACAAGCAGATTACTCCCGATACGCCCGCACAGCCTGTAGAGATGTTTGAGAACTACAAATATGTCTGCTCCTGTAGCTCCATAGCAGAATGATGATGACTTGGGTTAGGAATAGGAGCTACACGAGATGAGGCAGTTTCAGAAGTTCATACCGCCATTGTTAAATGGGATAAAGGACCCAATAGTTATAGAGAACTGAATGAATGAGATTAAAGAGACTATAAAATGAAATTTATGGGTCTAGCACAAGGAAATCGATCTGTCAATGAGTATGAATTATGATTTATATCCCTAGAAAGGTATGACCTAACGTTATGAGCTGTGAAGTTAAGAAATGTCTGTAAGTTCATTAACGAATTGAGACCAGCTACCAGATTCAGACTGGTACCATAGAATATCTCTATGTACGAGGAGGCAATACGCAAGGCGCAACTATGCGAGTACAATTTTGATCAGAATGCCTCTGAGTATAATCTGGATAAGTAGAGAAGTGAAACGGAGGAAATCCAGGAAACTCATAGGAGGTACCAAGATCCTCCACCACTAGCTCCGCAAGTACCTGAACCACTATCTCCTCCATCTGCTCCACCACAACTTCAAGTGGTGCAGCCTCCATCCCAAGACCTGATGGATAGGAATATGGCTTGATTGAAATAGTTTACAAAAATGAATCCACCTCTCTTCAAGGGAGTTAAGGACCCTGATAAAGCTAAAGAGTGGATTTTGAACTTTAAAAAGATGTTCAAGTACATGCAGTGCAGTGGTGTTGAGAAGGTGGCGTTAGCTACCTACATGTTAGAGAGTGAGGAATATCAATGGTGGACGTCTGTCGAGACTATTTTGTTGGCTAAGCACTCAGAGATTACTTGAGAAATTTTCCTTGAGGCATTTAATAAGCAATACATCCCGTAATGTGCTCAGAGAAAGAAATGAGCAAAGTTTCTGAGTTTGGTCCATGGTAACATGACGGTGGACCAATATGATTTGAAATTCATCGCACTCCTCTGATATGATCCTAACATAGCTCGAAATGAGTTGAAGAAGATAGTTAAGTTTATCCATGGGCTGAAACTGGTGATCTGAAGTAGATTAGCACCTCTGAACCTATGGACTTATGCAGAAGCCATTCAGAGGGCACAATTCATAGAGCAAGACATGGAGTTTTCCCAAGCTGAATTTCAGTCTAGATTAAGGAGTCTGGGTAGGAGATATGATGACAGAGGGTCTTTTTAGAATAGGGGGCAAAATAAGAAGCTGAGGGTCGGTGCATCTAGAGCTTTAACCCCTAGACCAAGGGTTTCCTCCTACTCCAAATGCTCTTATACCCTACCATACTCCTGTACCCACTTTTGCCAGGAAGTTGAAGGGAAAACCTGAGACTTTAGGATATATACTTAAGGTTAAGACACCAAAGAAAGAGTCACCAACAACCGAGGTAGTGTAAAGAAATTGTGAAGATTAGATAGATAGTTGATAAGGTGGTGTTAGCTAACCTAATTTTGCTAAACATGTTAGATTTTGATTCTTGATGTTTTGAGAACTGATGAGTTATGAGATTTTTTATCTTGTTATTAAGAGCCATTTGAATAAAATTAGAATCGCATTGAAGTTAATTTGCTCAATCATGATTGAAATGGACGTGTTTTGCATGTTTTTTTGGAGTCTATGGAATTTGGCATCTTATTACGAGAAAAAAAATGGGGATTGAAGATTTGGAATGTTTGTTATATAGGATGTGGATCATATTCATTTTGATTCAATTATTGAATAACTAATTATGAGAAGTTTTGATAGAAGCTTATCACCTTACACACGGTGGATCGTTCTAAGAAGAGAATTGTCAGTTATTCTTATTGAGTTATGGACAAGACTTTGAATACACGAGTTTTTGAATTTGGAAGATGAAATTAAATATCTGAGTCAGGTGCCACCTTGTGAAGGTGAAGAAATGAATTTCATTCTTGTGAAATTGTATGAACTATGAAATATGGATCAATGGTTCAATATCAAGTGCAAAGAAATGCTATGTGGGAACGTAGATTTTAAGCAGTAACTGAAAATCATCAGCATAAAATTTATCAATGTATATTGTAAGATTTTCTATTGGCTGGAATCAATCTTGCATTTAAAGAGGATAATTGCTTAATTTGAAGTGATTTTGGTTTAGTAAAAGAAAAAGAAAAGTATCTTGACTTGAGGATATGAATCGATATTTATTTAAGTCGTTGCAGAATAATCTTTAAAACTTCTACATGGAGTGCTATTAATTTGTTAATGATAAGAGTGATTAATTTGTGATAATGGATCCACAGATTGAGGGATCAATGAGATTATGTGATGTATGTGATTGGTGTTTGGAGTTGTGATCTTGATATGAATCTTATTATTTGGAGTTATAATGATTGAAATTATCGACTGATTTTTCCTATTGTTCCTAGACTCTAACTTTTAGTTGCAGTTAACAATGTATTTGGCTAATAGAAAATTTTGGATTATGATATTATAAGCTCTGCGAAGAGTTTCATCGTCATCTATAATTGATCTAAGGGACTTGAAAGCTATTAATATTTGAGATTAGAGATGAGTTTGATACTCATAGATTTATGTTTGAATTTGTTGGATGTGAAAAACTTATGTTTATTACAAATTTCTGTTATATTGATTTCATATTTATCTTATTGTATGATGGTCAACTGATGATAAATATTCTGATACAGTGAAAAAGAAAAGGAAATCAATATCCAATAGTTTATAAGTAACTAGAAAAATTGTTGATATCATTATTCAGATTTAAAGTTTTATGTGGTTATAATTACTTAACATGATTTGAAAATTTTATTCTAAGAAATTTGGTGAACAAGAAATTATGTTGATCCCGACAATATTATGAACAATAACTTTGAGGTTTTCACGATTGTATTCAAATGACATATTAAAGGGAGCAATTGAAGTGCGATTGGATTTAAGTTACAAACTTTTGGATTATTGTTAATTTAACAAGTGGTTGATCTTTAATATAGAGGTTAATTTTGACTGAAGCTCATAGTAGTAAGTACATTCTGCATCCTGGTAGTACTAAAATGTACCAAAATCGACGAAATGTGTATTAGTGGATCGGTATAAAAATAGATGTTGCAGAGTTTGTAGCTAAGTGTTTGATTTGTCAGCAAATTAAGATCGAACACCAAAAGCTAGCGGGGTTACTTAAGTCTCTTACAGTGCCTACTTGGAAATGGGAGCACATTACCATGGATTTCATTATAGGCTTACCAAGGACCCGAAAAGGGCATGATACTATCTGGGTGATTGTATATAGATTAATTAAGAGTGCCCACTTCCTGGCCATTAAAAGTACAAACTCCTTAAATGTCTTAGCAGAGTTGTATGCAAAGAAGATAGCTCGGTTGCATGGGGCTCTCGTGAGCATTACATCAGATAGAGATTCCCGATTCACTTCCAGATTTTGGGCTCATTTTCAAGAAGCCATGGGATCTCAGCTTAATCTAAACACTGCTTATTATCCTCAGACCGATGGTCAGTCCGAGAGGACCATTCAGACCTTAGAGGATATGCTAAGGGTGTGCGTTTTGGAGTTTAAGGGCTCATGGGATGATTATTTGCCTTTTACAGAGTTTGCTTATAACAACAGTTATCATACTAGCATCGGGATAGCACCGTATGAGGTCTTGTATGGTAGAAGATGTAGGTCTGCAGTGGCTTGGGAAGAAGTGGGTGATAGAAAGATTTTGGCTCCCGATTTGGTGGAACAGGCAGCAAAAGGTGTTCGGATAATCTGTGATAGACTTAAGGTCACACAAAGTAGGCAGAAGAGTTATGCAGATAAGCATGGGCGGCCACTTGAGTTTCAAACAGGGGACTCCGTGTTTCTGAAAGTATCCCCGAGCAAGGGTATTATGTGCTTTGAAAAGAAGGGGAAAACTGAGTCATCACTTCATTAGTCCATTTGAGATTCTAGAGAGTGGGAGACGTAGCCTACAGACTTGCCTTACCACCGCAGCTTTCTAGGGTACATAATGTCTTACACATCTCGATGTTAAGGAAGTATAATCTGGATCCCTCATATATTATTGAGTATGAGCCTTTAAGCATTCAAGAGGACATGAGCTACATTGAGCAACCTATCCGGATTGTGGACAGAAAGGAAAAGGTACTTCGATCGAAGACTATTCCTTTGGTAAAGGTTCTATGGCAACACCATTCAGTTGAAGAAGCTACATGGGAGCTAGAGAGCCTCATGAAGGAGAAGTACCACCATCTAATCTGAAAGACCAAGATGAATTTGAAGGACCAAATTCTTTAAAGGTGGGGAGAATCTAAATACCGTAAAATTTTTTGTACTTAATTAGTCAATAAAATAAAAATATTTTCACTACAAGGTAAGGTAAATTAAATGAAAATATGTTATAAGAATATATATATATATATATATTTGTTAAATTGAAAATGTATTTTTATAAAATAAAATAAAATATATATAAGTAAAAAAAAAAACGGTGTCACGCGATTTTGTATCGCGCGACACAAGGAAATCAGAGAAGGGAATCGAAATTCCCGTCCTTGACACCCCTCACAGAATGAGAGAAGAACAATAAGGAGAGAAAATGGGCCACCGGAGAGAGGAGACGGTGTGAGAACAGTGAATTTTATGTACCCCAGTTATGAGAATTGTAATTTGATGTATGTAATTATGATATATTGATGTACACGCAAGTTTTAAATAGGATGAAGTATAAGAAGATGAGGTTTTTTTTTTAAGTCTTGAATGTGTATGGGTTGAAATATGGACTATGGAGTAGATTATGGGAAGTTTCACATTGAGTTTTCTGCAAATTGATGCAGTAGCAGTGCAATCTGTGAAAGCCAGATCGATCTCCGCCAAATCGATCTCCAAGGATGAGAGATCGATCTCATGGCTCCAGAATGCAGGAAATGCGTAAGAACTGATAGGCAGATCGATCTCACAAGCAAGCAAATCGATCTCCAAATGTTTCTGTAAAGGGTAGATCGATCTCCTACAGGAGCAGATCGATCTAAAAATGTTTCTGTAAATAGCAGATCGATCCCCTCACAAGGAGCAAATCGATCTCCTCACAAGGAACAAATCACAGTCACAAGCATGTGGAAATCAGGATGTGATAATGGATTTTCTCTTTAAAACGTGATAAAAATCACCTCAATAGAATGCACGTGGCACAGCCACCAAATACAATCGGCACGTGGCGCAGCCACTGAATACAATCTGCACGTGGCACAGCCACTGAATACAATCCTAACGTAGCACAGCCACCAAATAGAATTCGCACATGGCACAGCCACCAAACACAATCCACACGTGGCACAGCCACCAAATAGAATTCGCATGTGGCACAGCCACCAAACACAATCCACACGTGGCACAGCCACCAAACACACTCTCATGTGTAAAATGAGGCTAGCTACGTAACCAGCGCTACTAGAGTAGGGAAAAATATGTTGGACTTACATACTACCAGAGTAATGCCCGACGTGTATTCAACATGACACGCCTAAGTCTCAACCAATAGTCATTATCATAAAAATCGTTTTGCCTTCACGTAAAGCTCATAATGGTTTTTCTCATAAAACTCATCTCAAATCGTTTTGTACTTAACACAAAACATGTAAAAAAAATTGAGCTTAAATCGGTAAAACCACGCACACATTTCTCAAATCTCAGTATGCCTTAACGTAGAGCCCAAATCATTTTTTCACTTTTTAAACCCAAAACGGTTGTAAGACATTTTCATATTTAGTTTACAACTCAATAAAATTGGGCTCCAACCGGCTATAAAATTGTGTGCAATAGCTCATAAAACATGCTTGCTTTCTCAAAATTACATTTCATGCTACAATATAATACAAAATCACACACACAAATGAGTTTAGTTTTTCCCTTACCTCTTTGCACCTCGTATAGTGCAATCGTTCCCCCGTATCACGGACTAGTCTTGCATTCCTCTCTGGAACTCTCGAGCTGTCCAAATGATGTAAAAACATCAATAACCCAACTCAATCGAATTATTGAGCACACATTTTCTCATATTCTCATTAACACCTCAAATAACTCAATTCCAATTTATAGTCATAATTCCCAAAATTACCACAAATTGCCTAACGTCACCTTTACTCTAATAAAATCATACTTTCATCAATCCTTTACCATTTCCTAGCTATTTAATCACAATGCCTACAGCCATAATCACTAAAAATCTCTTTAAAATCCAAGATCAAAGTTTAAAATCCAAGATCAAAGTTAAAAATTTACCTAAACTTGTGGAGTGCTCAACTCTTGCCTCGATTCAATCCGTCTTTCGATTTCCAAGTATGTTGTTCTCCTTTGGATGAGGAACAACTTTCCTTCTTGCTACAACCTTCGATTTGGACGGAAATGGGGACTTTGGAAGAGAGAGAAAGCTAGGGCTAGGCTAAAATGGAGGTTTGGGAGAGAGAGAGATTGATTTTCAGGAAAAACAAAGGGGTATTTATATAAACGGAGGGTAGGAGATCAATCTGGGTCCTGTTAAGATCGGTCTACATTTGAATTTGGGGATGATTTGGGGTAATTTTATACCTAGGAGATCAATCTATCGTGGGGTGAGATCGATCTCTTAATAGCTTTATGAGATCGATCTGCTCCAATTATGAGATCGATCTCTAGTTTACAGAATGCTTCACGAGATCGATCTGCTCCTTGAGGAGATCGATCTTCTCCTTACAGAATGCTTCATGAGATCGATCTGCTCCTTGAGGAGATCGATCTTCTCCTTTACAGAAACATTTTGAGATCGATTCCTTCCTCATGAGATCGATCTCTTCATTACAGAATCATAAGGAGATCGATCCTCTTCCATCGGAGATCTATCTGCCTATCAGTTCTTACACATTTTCTTCATTCTTGAGCCATGAGATCGATCTCTTATCCTCTGAGATCGATCTGGCCTTCATAGATTGTACTGCTGCTACACCAATTTGTAGAAAACTCAATGTAAAGCTTCTCAAAATCTACCCCATAGTCCATATTTTAATCCATACACATTTAAGACTCAAAAATCTCATCTTCTTCTACTTCATCACATTTACAACTTGCGTGTACATTAATATATCATAACCACATACACCAAATTACAATTCTCATAAATTGGGTATACAAAATTCACAGTTCCCACATCCTCCCCACCTTAAAAAGAATTTGGTCCTCCAAATTCAACTCAACTCATCAAATAGATGGGGGTACTTCTCCTTTATGAGGCTTTCCAACTCCCAAGTTGCTTCTTCCATTGAGTGATGTTTCCACAAAACTTTCACTAATGGGATGCTCTTAGTTCAAAGTACCTTCTCTTTTTTATCGAGAATCCGGATGGGTTCTTCGGTGTAGCTCATGTCCTCTCGTATGTCCATCTCTTCATACTCTATAACATGAGAAGGGTCCAAGTGGTACTTCCTCAACATAGACACATGAAAGACGTTGTGTATTCCGGATATCTGTGGGGGTAATGCCAACCTGTAGGCGACCTCTCCCACTCTCTCAAGAATCTCGAATGGTCCTACATATCGAGGACTCAATTTCCCTTTCTTCCTGAATCTCATGATACCCTTACTCGGTGATATCTTCAGAAATACTGCATCACCAACATCAAACTCGAGTAGACGTCTACGCACATTCGCATAGCTTTTCTGTCTACTCTGTGCAGCTTGTAATCTCTCACATATGAAATTCACACTCTATACAGCCTGTTCAACAAGTTCGAGAGCATTTATCTTTCTGTCATCCACTTGTTCCCAAGCTACAGGGAATCTACACCTCCTACCATATAGAGCCTCAAAAGGTATCATTCCAATACTCGCATGATAGCTGTTATTGTATGCAAACTCTACTAGGGGCAGGTGATCATCCCATGATCCCTTAAAATCCATCGTACACGCCCTCAACATATCCTCTAGAGTCTGAATAGTCCTCTCTGACTGACTATCTGTCTAAGGATGATAGGCGGTACTAAAACTCAATCGAGATCCCATGGACTCCTGAAACTGGGTCCAAAATTTGAAAGTAAATCGAGAATCTCTATCAGAAGTAATACTCACTTGAGCCCCATGTAATCTAGCTATCTCGCTGACATATAACTCTACTAAGGCATCCACAGTAACTGTGCTCTTGATGGCAAGGAAGTGGGCACTTTTCATCAGTCTATCCACTATGACCCATATCGTATCACGACCTCTCCGGGTCCTTGGTAAACCCATAATAAAGTCCATGGTAACATGCTCTCATTTCCATGTAGGCATAGGTAAAGGCTTCAATAATCCTCCGGGCTTTCGATGCTCAGCTTTCACTTGCTGGCATACTAAACATCTGGCCACATAATCTGCCACGTCTCGCTTCATAGCACTCCACCAATACATCTTTCTCAAATCTTAGTACATTTTAGTACTCCCTGGGTGCATGATATATTGCGAGCAGTAGGATTCTCTCAGTATCTATCTCTTTAGGGTATCATCGTCTGGTACACAAATCCGTCCTTTGAATCTAAACAATCCATCCTCACTGATTGTGAGATCCGACCGCGAAGTCTGCTCAGCTTGGCTAACCATATCTATCAACCTCTAATCACTACGCTGCCCAGTTCTAATCTGATCCATGATCCTGGGCTCTATTTGCAGGCTAGCTAAAAATCCAATCTCTACCTCTTTAACTCTGATCCGGAGTTCGACGAACTGCTCCAGTAAATCTCATTCCTTGATCATCATAGTAGATATCATACTCTTCCTGCTCAAGGTATCAGCAACTACGTTCGCCTTACCCGGATGGTATAAAATCTCGCAGTCATAATCCTTAAGGAGTTCCATCCATCTCTTTTGTCTCATATTTAACTCTTCCTGATCAAAGAGATATCTCAAACTCTTGTGATCAGTGAAGATCTGGAATCTTTCCCCATATAAGTAGTGTCGCCAAATCTTCAAGGCAAATACAACACCGGTTAACTCCAAATCATGCGTGGAGTAATTTCACTCATGATTTTTCAATTGTCGTGATTCATAAGCGACCACTCGTCTATGCTGCATGAGCACACACCCCAATCTTTGTTGCGAGGCATCACTATACACTAAAATTCCTCTTGATCCCTAAGGAATAGTCAACACAGATGGCACTGTCAATCTCTTCTTCAATTCCTGAAAATTGAGCTCACATTGTTCAATCCATATGAACGGAGTCTCCTTGCATGTGAGCTTGGTCAAAGGAGCGACAATCCTGGAAAATCCTTCTATAAATCTTCTGTAATACCCTGCCAAACCAAGAAAGCTTCGTACCTCTGTAATTGTCCTCGATCTTTCCCAATTAAGCACAGCCTCCACTTTAGTTGGATCAACTGATACTCTGTCCTCTGAAACTATGTGACTAAGGAAAGCTATCTGATGCAGCCAAAACTCACACTTACTCAGCTTTCCATACAGTTGCTTATCTCGGAGTATCTGAAGTACTAACCACAAGTGTTATGCGTGCTCCTCATAAGACCGAGAGTACACCAGGATATCATCAATAAAGACTATCATAAAATTATCAAGATAGTCCCTGAACACCTCGTTCATTAGCCTCATAAAGGCTGCAGGGGCATTCGTCAATCCAAAGGACATCACTAGAAATTCATAATGGTCATACCTTGTCCTGAAGGCCGTCATCAGAATATCTTCTTCCTTAATTCTAAATTGGTGATAGCCTGATCTTAAATCAATCTTAGAAAAGAATGAGGCCCCTCTCAGCTGATCAAGTAGATCATCAATATTGGGCAATGGGTATTTATTCTTTATTGTGTCTTTATTCAATAATCGGTAGTCTACGCATAATCTAAGGCTACCATCCTTCTTCTTAACAAATAAAATTGGTGCTCCCCACGGTGAAACTCTGGGTATAATAAACCCTTGATCCAATAACTCTTGTAGATGTTTCTTCAATTCCTCAAGTTCCACTAATGCCATCCTGTATGGAGGTCTAGAGATCGGCTGAGTATCTGGTACCAAATCAATGGTAAACTCCAGCTCTCTCTCTGGTGGTAAACCTGGTAACTCATATGGGAAAACATTCGAAAATTCACACACCATAGGTATATCCCCAATCCTCAGATGTTCCCGATCATCATCTGAGATGAATGTTTCATAACCTTCACATGAATGATCAAATTTAGTACTCTCAAAAGCAACACCAAGATTTCAAATTACTTATAAAATTCTACACATTCATTTCCTCAATCTTTCAAACGTACACTGTAAGGTTCAGGTAGGGAGAAAGTTATAATCTTAATGTAGCAGTCTAAACTCACTCGATTGGTTGCCAGCCAATCCATTCCCAAAATTACATCAAACTCATGTATATTTAACATTATTAGATCTCCTAACATTACTCTATCTCCCACCTTTATTTCACATCCTCTACAGATCAACTCGATTCTCTGGGACTCACACATAGGGGTATTTACATGTAGTATATACTCTAAAGGTTCAAACTTCAAATTTAATCTACATGCAAAATTTTCAAAAATAAACGAATGCCTGGACCCTGAATCAATCAACACATGAGCCTTATGATCACAGACAGAGAGTACACCTCTTATAGTTTTTGCATAAGTGTCTGTTGTCTCTTTGTCCAGAGCAAACACACGTCCCACTGTAACGAGCTTCTTCCCTTTCGCTACAGCAGTGGCCCGTCTCGGGGGATTCACCCTCTGAGGTTGCTGTCTAGTAGGCTCTGGAGCATGTGGTCTCTGAGGTTGAGGACAGTCTTTCACTTTGTGACCCATGTCTCCACATCTAAAGCATCCATGGATCAACCCAGTACAACTCTCCTCATGCGATCGGCCACAATCTCTGTAAACCCTGATCTCAAGCCTGACATCTCGAGGGGTCTCTCTGATGATAGGATAAGCTCTAGGTCTCTCAAATCTGCCCTTTTGTACCTCAGTCCTTCCACTTCTGAAGGAACCTCTCCGGACCGGATCGATTGATCCAAAAAAAAAGAAGAAAAAAAGAAAAAAAATTCGATGACGCATCAGGTCTAAAGATAAACCGGTAAGCGACTGAAATTAATCTTTTAATTTTTGAAAAAATTTATTTGAATGTATATTTTGAATGTATATCTGACTGAAAATTGACCCGATTAATTATACAAATGTATAGCATGATTATTGGCGACAAACGAGAGTTCAAATTACCCTCGATTTACGTATATCATGGAATCTTGGGTAAGCGAATCTCACTTGCTACCACTTGTATAATTATACGAGTTAGAAATTCATCGCATAATTTTTGGATTAATTTCGTATAAATTGCATTATAATTGGAATTGAAAAATCGACTATCGTAAACGATATTATGAACTATCCAAAGATCTGCGACACCCCGGAAGCGTAAAAAACAAGGCAAATTTAAATTTTTATTTACATCAATACACATTTATGGGTGCATTCATGTGCAATGTCATGCATCATCATATATATAAGTTATAAAACTTAAACCTCAGGATCTCATCATCAAGCATTAAGAAATGATATCATATCCATTTCTCAACTCAATATTAATTAATCCTAATACATCCCATACGTCATTGTACATCAAGTGTCTGTAAATACAACATAAGTATGGGTACATGAAATGTAAATTATACCTCAACACAATATATGTAGCCTAGAGTTCAAGTCCTCCACTAGCCACTACTTAGTACGTCGCAAGAAATTCTCCTCACTTGAAGAAATATGGAGGGAAGATAAAACAGGGT
This sequence comes from Firmiana major, assembly GCA_033439115.1. Taxonomy (NCBI): domain Eukaryota; kingdom Viridiplantae; phylum Streptophyta; class Magnoliopsida; order Malvales; family Malvaceae; genus Firmiana; species Firmiana major. The sequence goes on along the minus strand of CM065911.1, from coordinate 14,056,208 downwards.
GAGCTTCTAAATCGCTCAGTAAGGGGGGTAAGGGACTCATTGTTAAATTAATGACTTGCACACACAATCATTTTATTTCATAGTTGAAACTCAATATAAAATGTAGCATGGACTCATTAAAACATCATTCTCATCTCATTTCTCTAAAATCATGTAAAACATGGGAGTACATACTTAGTACAAATCACAGTCACAAGCATGTGGAAATCAGGATGTGATAATGGCTTTTCTCTTTAAAACGTGATAAAAATCACCTCAATAGAATGCATGTGGCGCAGCCACCAAATACAATCGGCACGTGGTGTAGCCACTGAATACAATCTGCACGTGGCATAGCCACTGAATACAATCCTCACGTGGCACGGCCACCAAATAGAATTCGCACGTGGCACAGCCACCAAACACAATCCACACGTGGAACAGCCACCAAATAGAATTCGTACGTGGCACAGCCACCAAACACAATCCACACGTGGCACAGCCACCAAACACACTCTTATGTGTAAAATGAGGCTAGGTACGTAACCAGTGTTACCAGAGTATGGGAAAATATGTTGGACTTACATACTACCAGAGTAATGCCCGACGTGTATTCAACATGACACGCCTAAGTCTCAACCAATAGCCATTATCATAAAAATTGTTTTGCCTTCACGTAAAGCTCATAATGGTTTTTCTCATAAAACTCATCTCAAATCGTTTTCTACTCAATACAAAACATGTAAAAAAAATGAGCTTAAACCGATAAAACCACGCACACATTTTTCAAATCTCAGTACGCCTTAACATAGAGCCCAAATCATTTTTTCACTTTTTAAACCCAAAACGGTTGTAAGACATTTTCATATTTAGTTTACAACTCAATAAAATTGGGCTCCAACCAGCTATAAAATTGTGTGCAATAGCTCATAAAACATGCTTGCTTTCTGAAAATTACATTTCATGTACAATATAATCACAAAATCACACACACAAATGAGCTTAGTTTTTCCCTTACCTCTTTGCACCTGGTATAGTGCAATCGTTCCCCCGTATCACGGACTAGTCTCGCATTTCTCTCTGGAACTCTCGAGCTGTCCAAACGATGTAAAAACAACAATAACCCAACTCAATCGCATTATTAAGCACACATTTGCTCATATTCTCATTAACACCTCAAATAACTCAATTCCAATTTATAGTCATAATTTTCAAAATTACCACAAATTGCCTAACACCACCTTTACTCTAACAAAACCATAGTTTCATCAATCCTTAACCACTTCCTAGTTATTTAATCACAATGCCTACAACCATAATCACCAAAAATCACTTTAAAATCCAAGATCAAAGTTTAGAATTTACCCAAACTTGTAGAGTGCTCAACTCTTGCCTCGATTTAATTCGTCTTTCGATTTCCAAGTATGTTATTCTCCTTTGGATGAGGAACAACTTTCCTTCTTGCTACAACCTTCGATTCAGACGGAAATGGGGACTTTAGAAGAGAGAGAAAGCTAGGGCTTGGCTAAAATGGAGGTTTAGGAGAGAGAGAGATCGATTTCCCAAAAAAACAAAGGGGTCTTTATATAGACAAAGGGTAGGAGATCGATCTGCATTTGAATTTGGGGATGATTTGGGGTAATTTTATGCCTAGGAGATCGATCTATCGTGGGGTGAGATCGATCTCTTAATGGCTTTATGAGATCGATCTGCTCCAATTATGAGATCGATCTCTAGTTTACAGAATGCTTCACGAGATTGATCTGCTCCTTGAGGAGATCGATCTTCTCCTTACAGAATGCTTCATGAGATCGATCTGCTCCTTGAGGAGATCGATCTTCTCCTTTACAGAAACATTTTGAGATCGATTTCTTCCTCATGAGATCGATCTCTGCATTACAGAATCATAAGGAGATCGATCATCTTCCATCAGAGATCGATCTGCCTATCAGTTCTTGCACATTTTCTTCATTATGGAGCCATGAGATCGATCTCTCATCCTTGGAGATCGATCTGGCCTTCACAGATTGTACTGTTGCTGCACCAATTTGTAGAAAACTCAATGTAAAGTTTCTCATAATCTACCCCATAGTCCATATTTTAATCCATACACATTCAAGACTTAAGAATCTCATCTTCTTCTACTTCATCACATTTACAACTTGCGTGTACATTAATATATCATAATCACATACACCAAATTACAATTCTCATAAATGGGGTATACAAAATTCACAGTTCTCACAAGAAATTAGAAAAGGTTGAAAATGACGTAATGGTGATAGTAGACCATGTAGTCAGCTAAACGTCTATAATAGGCTCAGCTTGTGTAACAATTGGCCTAAACTCGTTAATAACCTAATGGATGGCCTATAAATTATAATTAAGCCTAAATAGTAAATGGATTTTAAGAATTGAATAAGGGAGTTGAAATAGGCTTAGGATAGAGGTAGGTCCATTAAGGGACTATAAGGCCCATTAAGGGGTAATTGGGCCCAATAGTTTAAATTAAGCCCAATAAAAGTAAAATACTGATGGAAGTATTGTATTTAATCTAATAAATAATTATATGCAGCTCCAGAGAGTTGATTGGGAGCAAATCGGATTGAACAAAATCTCAACATTTGGAAAAGTCAGACTGTACAGAGAAATCGAGGTAAGGGGTATAATTTAATTTAGTTCTGGTAATGAACACTCATTGCATTGGTAAAAAGATTTTATGAAGTAATTTTATGTTTTAAAATGATTTATGATTGTTTTCATACTTATGAAATGATTTACGAAACATGATTTTATTTTATGAAATGTTCACTAAGTACATCTATGTTTATGAAATGAATTTTCTGAAGTATGAAAATGCATGGAAGTTTTATAATGGTTTGTAAGCCTATATTTATGCTTTGGAAGAAAAAAGTATTTAAAAAAAAAAAGGAAAAGAATGTTTGAGACTATAGGCTTAATGCATGGTTACTTCTTGTGGTGCTCTGGCTCAACCACTTGAGTGTCGGTACATAAGGCCCCTGTAGAATTTGACTCTACCTGTGTGGTAGACGTCTCGCTACTTGTGGTTAATGATGATGATGTTTTGGTAGTATCTCGTGCCCGCGCAGTACGCATGAATGTTTCCTGCATGGAAAGTGCCTTTGGTGCCCGTGCCCTAGCTAGGTTCTAGAGAAAGTAAGAAGAATAGATACTACCCATGTTTTATGAAAGTGTTGTACGACCCTAATCCAGTCTACAGCCCCCACCATGGCCATAAGTATGATGACCCTCTACGAAAGATGACACGTATCACATGTTTTAGTTATAGCCTAGTCTCCATAATTATGATTATGATGATGATGATGATGATGATGATGATGATGATGATGATGATGAATGACTATGTTTTTTATGAGATTATGACTAAATGTTTATGAACAATTATTATTTTTGACGAAATGTTTAAGAATGATTATGTTTTATGAAACGTTTATGAATGACGATGATTTTATGAAATTATCCATGAACGATAAAGATCTTATGAAACAGTTTAAGCAGTTATTTGATTTAAAAAACACATGCTTCATATTTTCTTATGATGACTATGCATGTAACGAAAGTTTTACATCTCTTCTAAATGTTAGTTTCTAAAAGAAACTTATGATCAGTTTTTCTGAAGCAAAGTTTGTCAGACCCGTATTTTATATAGCCTGTTCCTTATGATTCCTATGTGTATGAACACTCTATTATTATAGTTGAATCATAAGAAGAGTATTTACTAGATTTAAAGAGTATGTGAAATGATTTAACACGCTTAAGCTACATAAAAGCCTAATGTGAGCTATAAGAGTCACAGACTAAATCGAGTGGATCTGAATCATTCTGACTGAAAATAAGAACTTAAAATGAGAAATTATAGAGAGCTTATAGAGGAAAGTTAGTTTGATTTAGTTCCGAATACAGAGAACGAGAGTAAAAGCTAAAAAGGGTAAAATGGACCTTTTAAGCGAGTTAAAGTATTTAAGGTGTTTCGGGTGTATTTACCTACCGAAAATGGTTAAAACGTAAAGAAGAGAGTGTAAGAAATAAGATATGACACTTTTGAAATTTTGAGAAAAAGTCAACTTGGTCAATGATTAAGGAAAAAGTCAACTATAGTTAAGAAAAGTGGACTTTTACCATAGTTGACTAACCATGGTTAAAAATTAACCTAAGTATGAGAAAAAATTAGGAAAAAATATTCTTGGTCAGAATACAAGATAATCATCCCCGAAAGTAAGGAAAATTTATTCGAAAGGATTCTAGATTTAATTTAATGGTTAAAAACGTAATGGGCCTAAAGTGAAGATTTTAAAGCTCATTAAGGTATACAAAACGTAGATCGAAATTTTTAGGTCCCTTAGAGCGAATTGTTGAATCGATTGATAAGTCAAATATTTAGACAATTAAAGGCCCGAGGTATAGTAAAAATTTTAGTAAAAATTTTAGCCCGAAAGCCCATTAAAAAAGCTCAAACCGAGGGCCTGATTGAAAAGCCCATTAGGTAAATATCTAACCATAGTTAAAGCTAACTATGACTCATTAGATGACTCATTAGGTGACTCATAACTAAGCCTTAGGAAGTCAATTTTAATGGCTGAAAAGTAAGGCTTAATGGCTAAGTAAATGGCTTATAAAATCAGCCACACCATTGTCATCTTCACCATACCATTCTCGGCTAGAAGAAGGGAACCATTGAAATACATTATCCAAGCTTTCTCTCACAAGAAATCACTAGGAATTAGGCATATTTGGAACTTGCATTCTTCATGAAAGTTGTTCCAAATTGAGAGGAGAGTCACATATGTTGGAATTGGCTATGAAGAAGCCATAGTGTGCAAACTGTGAGACTCCAAAGTTTCGGCCAAGTGTGAACACAAATACTAGGTATATTTTCAAGCTTTCAAATTCATATATGTTAATGTATGAATGATTTTAAGTTTATTGGTATATGTTTTAAGCATTGAAACATATGAAATCACTATGATCATGGTTAGGCGAGAGTGAGTAGTGAAATATTGATGAATGCCCATATGATATTAAGGCATAAATGAGTTAATATACATGTGTTAATGATTATGGTATAGTTAGAATTATTCAATTTGATTAATTAATACATGTATTAAGTTGGCAATCAAGGTGTTTGATAAAATGCCTAAATGAACTATGTGATGCTTAAGAACATTGCCAACCAAGTGTTTGTGAAAATGCCTAAGTGAATTGGCTAAGAAAATGGACATGGACGACATGCCATGGTGTGACCGACGACATGGAGTGCTCTCGACCATGGCATGTGGTCGAGAGGTCCAATGGGTCAAGCCCAATTATTTTAGGCCCAATGTGATGTAATGGGTCTAGAACAAGCCCAATAAGAATTGGTGGGCTCCACAAGCCCAATAGGCCCAACTAAAGTGAATAGTAAAATGGAAATGGGATTAAGGCATAGTTAGGCCCATTAAGGTTTATTAAAGCCCATTAAGGGAAATAGACTGTATTTAATGTGAAATACAGTAGAAAAAATATAATTAACCTGATAAATGGTTATATATAGCTCCAGAGATTATTGGAGGAGCAAATTGGACTGCTGGATCGAGCAGCGTTGAGAAAGTAAAATTTCTCGAGTGATTGCAGGTAAGGGACTTTTGTGAGTAGTTAGAGATACCTGTACGTATTTTCGTCTGCTTTTACATTCACTTAAAAACTCTGAGGGTCAGAGAAAGTGAATAATAATTATTGTGACCCAATAGTGGTAAATTACGATTTTACCCTTAGTTAGGAAAAAAAGTTAACTTTTGTGAAAAGTTGTAAAAAGCATGAAACCATCATTTTTGAGTGTTTTACTACTGTTTAGCAGAGGAATAAATAGATGGGCTAATGATTTTAAGGTTGATATGAATTAAGCACACTTTATAGTGCTGATTTTGATGTTTTGAAAATCATCCCTTTATAAAGAGCCATCTATCATATTATGTGAGAATAAATCGTGCTAGAGCACAGCTCGCACTTGATTTCATATATTTTCCACATATATTAGTGCTGGATTGTGATTCGCACTAGATTTTCATGACATTCATGATAGAGTGCTGGAGTTATTACTCGTACTCAGTTTTATGTGATTTATGCATGAGAGAGTGCTGGAGCGATTAGCTCGTACTCGAATTTTTCATGAGATACATGAGAGTGCTAGAGCTTTGCTCGTACTCGATTCTTCATGATTTATACATGACATAGTACTTGAGCTATTGCTCGTACTTGATTTGATGAGTTTTGTGCATAGCATGGTACCGGAGCTATTGCTCATACTTGATTTGAAATATGAACTATGCATTGACCTAGTTGCTAGAGGTTTACTCGCACTAGAGTTGAGTTTGTGATGTGAAACAGTGTTTGAGCGAAGTGTCGACTGTGAGTCGCGCTCAAAGGCGCGCACTGTAATTTATGTGATTTATAATACATGTTGAAAACCATGCTTGATTTCCTTGTGTAGACTGAGTGTCACACTATGAGAGGTTCGCATGTGGATTTAGAGACGTGGTATGATATTCCATGGTTTGAGGGCTAAGACCTATGGCAGGCACCTCGACTGTGATGTAGGGTCCACGGAGTACGTTGTACCGTGCGAGTGGCATGGAGTACACTGTACCGTGTGGTGTTGAGGAGGATATAGCTGGCAGTTGTGATGAACTGACCCGCCTCCTATTGCAGCAGTGATGCCTCGCACACCGAGATTTATGTTGCCTGGGATCACCATTATAGGATATGGCCATAGTCCAGGATATTATTGCATTTCACCAGAGAGTCTCACATGATATATCACCTGATTGACTGATTTATTTACGGATAGACCTGAGGGATGCGTCAGAATCCGATTGTTGTGATGTGAATAATTTAAATGTCATATTTAATGTGATTTAAATATACATGGCATGATTTATCTAAAGGCATTGTGATATTATAAAGATGCATTATTTTGCACTACATGCCTACATTTGAGAAAGCAAGCATGATTTCTCTACATGGGATTTAATCTGTACAAGTATATATATATACATATATATATATATATATATTTAAACACATGCTTTTAAAGTGAGTTAAGGAAATGATATTTTCGAGGCATAGCATTATTTTGAGTAGATAGTGTAGATGTCTACTTGCTTGCCTGATTTCCTTACTGAGCGCGTTGTATGCTCATCCCCTTTCTTTTACATCTATCTACAGAGCATCAGCAGTAGAGTGAGAGCATTTGAGGGATAGTATTCCTGTTGTCCGCTGCTATTTCCTATCGATCGACAGGTATACATATTTTGTTCGATTATATATCTAAACATAGAAACAGCACAGCGATGTATATGATATATATTATGGGGAATGTATTTGTATTAACTTTTATATGATCTCACATGTATTGTGAAAGAAGTTACAGTCAGTAACAGTATATTGACATGTATGTATGATAATGGATGATATGGTATGAGAGGAAGCTAACATCGAATCACAGCCCAACCATTGAAAAGAGGAAAGTAAGTTAAAAATGCGAAAAAATTTATAGTGGTTTTGGTTAAGTCATGGAAGGTCGTGACAAAGTTTGTTTCATGAATGATTCTTGCATACTTTTACATATCAGAACTACTTTAAATGTATTTTCTTACTGGGCTTTTTCCCGAAAGCTCACCCTTCCACCTCTCAGATTGTTTATAGTGAACTACAGTTGATAATTACTGCATAGACGACATAGGTTGGCGGATATGAGCTTCCCCAGACTGCCTTTTATACATGCGTGAAGTATACAATTTTATCTCTTTACCAGACCATTTGTATGCACATACATCTATTGAAAGTAATGTGTCGAGATGTAATTTGTATAAAGATAAATGAAATGAAATATTTTTATGGATTGATTTTGGGGAGTAACTAGACATGTTTGAAATATGTAGAATGATTTGATGATATGACTTGGAAAGCATGCATGATAGTTGTGGATAGCTAGGGTTGATATTGTGAGAATTTGCAGGTGGGTATGCTTATATATTAGCCGTTATGTTGCTGAAATTTCTATCGGCCATATAAATCCAAATGTTAAAGTTAAATATAATTACGGATAAAAAGTAAGAAAAAGGATTGACATTGATTAGGAATACAGCCTAAGTGAATAAAGGATTAAGTTGCAAGCCGAAGTTTCACAAAAAATTCTCCTGAATTTTTATAGGTCACGGGTCGTTACAGAGAGGCATGTGGCAGAAACTTGCAGAGTTGCTAGAAACAGGGAGAAACCCAAAAACAAAGGTGAAAAGCTTAAGCAACTTGTGAGTTAGTAAAAAGAAGACTATAGGACGATGAGCTAGAAACATAGTAAAGCAGGAGACGTGTAGCAAGGTGTCTTGAAGCATGTTGAAAATTCGAGAAGCACATAGGACACAAGCGAGGAGAGTAGGAATGGTGCTGGGAACCAGAGTGTGTCAAAAAAAACAGAGGAGATCGTAAGGAGCAGAGGTGAACAGAAGTGGAGACCATCGGAGATGGAGGAAGTAGAAGGCCACCAACTCTGAATGAAAGAGGCAGAGAAGAACGATGAGTTGATGGCAACACTGAGCTCTTGGTAGAGACGATGAACAAGAGTGCGAAGAAGAGAAGAAGAAAAGCAAAGAAAAGAAGAAAGGAATTGGCGGGAAGGAAATACAAAAATAAAATAAAATAATAAGAATTAAAAAAAAGAGGAAAGAAGAAAGGTTTTTTTAGGTAAAAATATATGTATTTAAGATTATATATATTTGGAATAGGGAGGAAGGTGCAAAGAGTTTGGAAAAAAATTCGAGGAAAAGACGGTCGAAAATATCAGTTCAAAATTTCATAGAAATAAATCGATTAAAGCAGACCCGCCGACTCGCACTGCTGAGACATTGAGGACTACTGACGAAACATCAAGGTAAGGAAAATTTTGTGTGCTCCTAAAGATAAATTCACGTACTTTACTGTGGTTTCTAGATATTGTATTTTAGGCTGAAAATACAAAAATCAAAATTTTAGAAAGACTTAGACTGATTTTAATACTACTAAATTTATAGAAAACCCTAGGCCGATTTTACAAGTTTTTGGAAATTAAGGAAAGTTTTATTCTCAATATATCAGCCCAAATTATCGATACAAATTTATCTAGTTTATTTAGATAAATATCATTATGGTGTTGAATATTAGTTGTTAATCGAAAGTTCCTAGTTGGGAATTGTCAAAAAAATATGTGCATTGTGGTTTTAACTGAAAAATGGCAAAACCAGCCTCTTTTAAATCTGTTTTATGCGCTAAAATGAGATTTAAGTGTTTTGATGTTAAAAACCATGCTAGTCAGTCATGTATTGCTGTGAGATCTTGCACTAATCTGCTCACACGAGATTTAAAGTATTTTGAGGATAAAAAATCGTGCTAGTCAGATGCGTATTATTGTGTGATCTTGCACGAATCTACTGCACGAAATTTAAAGTGTTTTAAGAATAAAACTGTGATAGTCAGTTGCGTATTGTTGTGTGATCTTGCACGGATCTGCCTGCACATGATTTTAAGTGTTTTGACAAAACCGTGCTTGTCAGTAGTGTATTGTTGTGTGATTTTGTACTGATATGCTCTCACGTGATTTGAGGCGAAAAGGGTGATGGTGAATTATACGAAATTGTGAATGAATTATACAAAATTGTGAATGATGCTGAGGTTCATGGAGTACGATGTACCGTGCTGTGTGCACGTGAGTACATTGTACTGTGTTATTGGAAAATAGTGTACTGTGTGAGCTGATTGGGTAGCTGACCACTCCCACGGCGCCTGACATCCTGGCACACTTGATCAGTGATTGCTTAGAGTCACTGACATTAGTCAATTGTCCTTTGAATTGATTATTGATGATGAATATTCCGCTTTGCCTCACTCATTTGAATTTCTGAATTGTATTGGATGAAATGATATACAGTGTGAAATTTGTTTTAATTACTGCATTTAAATTAAATGATATTTCGCAGTACAATTTTTGTGATATCGATACTATGTTCGATGGTAATTTTTACAGTACTATACATAACTGTGTTTTATGTATTTTCAAGCCCATATGAATAGATAGTGTATTTATCTACTTGCCGCTTGATTTTTCTTACTGAGCACGTTAAGTTCACCCCTCACTTTACACCACAGAGCCTCATCAATAGCTGGGAGTGTTTGTAAGTCGAATAAATTTGCACAGTCATACGTCAGCGAAGGATTCTTCAGCATTAAAGGTATACCCAGCATGGACATTACTATTGTATCTAAATTTTTTAAGTACAGTGATGTATACGAGCTGCGTCTGAGGAATGTGAACAAAATTATTTTGTATATGAACAAATGGGTTGATTAAATGGAAGGCATTACCATTATTTTCTTCTAATTGTTCCAAGAAAAATTAAATTGAGTAGTCAGAGCTATGGTTTTAATCTGATATCGACTCGTAGTCCAATCAAAATGTGTGAAATTTGGGTCGTTACAGAAGTGGTATCAGAGTAAGGTTGGCTTGATACGAGTTGGTATTAAAAGTCAAAAAAATTAGAAAGTTCACATCTCCAGCATTACTGTACATTGTTTAGATACAAACGGGTATACCTAGCTGTGTTTTAATGATAAATTGTGTCATTGAATGATGGAAAATTGATAGATATGGTTGGTAGGTATTATTGCTATACTAATGGATGAAAATTAACTATTTCTCGATGGCATAAAGATAGGCCCGAGAGATTTAGTGAACCCCCATTTAAATGTACACCTCATAGTTAACCGAAAAGTTTCGAAGTCTGCTTCGTAAAATTTGAGCGGGATATGAAAACAATGATGGCATTGTTTTGTCAAGTAATAACAGCACAAAGATAATGATAATGATTAAGGTATGACGGTGAGAAATACTGAGACAATTTCGGTAAAATGTACACTATTATATACTGAAATCAAGAATCCAATTATAATGGAAAATTGGATAATGAATTAGAGAACTTATATTGATTCTTAGGGTGCGACAGAGAAACTTAATAGACTGAAGCGATTTCAGAAGTCTTAGCCTCTATTTTTCAGTAAGATTAAGAATTCAACGACTTCAAAAGATTGGACAATAAGATAGAGAAACTCTATGATATTTGTGGTAACTCTACCGAGAAAGTTGCTTTTGTAACTTTTGTGCTAAAGAATTGGAGAAATTATACGGACTTTGAGGAGTACTACTGTCAAGAATGTGGTTTTCGTAGCATTGATATTGAAATGAAAAGTCGAACCTTGGTGGAAGTTTACAACTTATTCCAAGGACCCGACATCAAAGGGTTACATGAGATATGTTTTGATGTCTTTAGATGGCAAAACATCTCGGATGAAACACAATGTCAATTATAGAGGAAATGATTGAATCCAGAATAAGGTGACAAGTCCGAATGTGACTATGAAACTAAATTCATAGTTTTGGAAGAAATATAATTCGGATAAGTGGAGATGTGAAGTAAAGGAAGTCCAGAAACTCATAGAAGATATTGGGATCCTCAACTGAACTAGGATAGCTCCATTTGATGTTAATTTGAGGAAGCAATGTGCAAGGCACAACTATATGGATAAGATGCAACTGTGTTATTATGGGATGTATGACTCTGAAATTACAAAAAATGGGAAAAGTAAAAAGAGTGATAAGAAAGAAATCTATTAATGAAAGAGTGATGATGAAGAGTAAAGTCACTGTGACAGGAAGAAATGAATTGTGAACGAACTGTATAAATGAAACTTAAGGTCACACTGCTTACATGATTGATAAAGATATAGTGTGTTCAGAGTAAAGAGACACCCCTGTAGACAAAGAGTTTTTCAACACATATTCGAATGATATATCAGAGTTACCACTAGATAGAAAGATAAAGTTCTGAGGTGATATAGTACTTGGCATCAAATTTGTAAGACCCGATTTTTATCGTATTTCCTTATGATTCACACATTTTATGGATATTGTTATATGTTAATGGAATCATAAGACGGATGATTTTGATCATATAAATATGAAAGAGGTAGTCGAACGTACGTAAAATCCAAAAACAGACAATTAAGAAATTTCAAATAAAATTTATGAGATTTGAATTGTCTGGACAGAGATAAGAATTTTAAATGAGAAATTATAGTGGGTTCAAGAAGGAAAGTCGGGCTAAATTGGTCCCGAACGTGTAGAAGGGTAAAACAGTCAAAAGATCAAAATCCAGTATAAATTTGATAAGAAAATTTCATTAAAAATATGGAATTGAGAAATCTTGGTCAATAACGAGGAAAATATTGAATTTTGAGTCCAATTGATCAAGATATGAATTTATTAGAATTAATCAGAATTTTTACTTCGAAAAATTATCCCGAAAATACTGAAAAAATATACCGAAAAGACAAAATAAGACAGATAAATTCATTTATTGAATAAATGAATAAAATAAGATTTTTTTAAGATATTTTTAGGATTTTTATAATATTTTAATGATTAAAATAATAATAAAATAATTAATTAATTAAAAAAACAAACAAAATCGCGAAATCGCGATTATGCAAACTAAAGAAACAAAGGAAAACAAGCAGAAGCCCGAGAGCCCCTCTGCACCGATGACCACTGGAGACTTGGATGGCCAAAGAACGATCGACGAGGGGCGATGATCATTGTGGGAGCCTACAGGAATCGTGACGGGCAAGGACAATGCCGGAAAAGGGAGATCGGCGAAGGAACTTGCCGAGGGGAGAAGAGGAAGATTCCGACCGTTCCACCGTCGATCAGCCCAATCCAAGGCCAATCGAAGCTTCCTTTGCTCGAGATGAGCCGAATGGCGACAGCAATGCGTCAGGAAATGGCCGAAATCGTCGACGACAGTGGTGAGGGCGAAACAGTAGCAATGCCGAGGAGAAAAGAGGTCAAACCGGCCACTTTTCGACCAGCCAAGGCCGAGCCGACACTAGATCCTTGCACCGCAAGATCCCACGGACCTGCTGGAAGTGGAAGCCGGTGAAGAACTGGCCGTCAGAGCTCTGAACTGCGAAGAAGAGGATCGAACCGGACTGAACCGGGCTGAATCAGACTAGGCCGGTTCAGCCAGGGAAGAAAGAAAAGAAAGAAAAAAAAAGAAAAAGAAAGAAAAGAAAAAGAAAGAAATTTTGTCAGGGACATCTCGAGATTTGAGAAAGTTGACCGATGGTCGAGATTGACCTGCAGGTAAATTCTGAAAATTTATTTAAAATTATATTTGATCGAAAATTAAACCGAAATTAAATATAAAAATTGTGTAGGTCGACAATAAATCACGTGCGTGAGCCCGATCGAACTCTGATTTACGCACCATTGCATAATTTCGGGTAAGTAAAGCTCATTTACGACAATAGTATGGTTATTGTGCAATTGAAATTTATTTTACGGATTACGGATTTATTTCCATAATAAAATAGATTAAATTCGGATTTTTGAATTAATTGTCGTAAATGATATACGGGCTATCCAATGAGTTTGAAACGAAGCCCGATGAGTATTGATAGGTCCAATGAGCCAATAGACCTTGATGAAGGGATTTAATAAGTGGAAACGGGCTGAAAAAAGGGTCGAAGCCCATTAAGGTGCAATCGAGCCCAATAAAGTAAAACGGACCCAGTGTTTTAGATACGATCAGTAAAAGTGAAATACGGATAAGTATATTAGAACTGACCCAAATATGTGATTATATGCAGCTCCGTAGACTTGGTTTGGAGCGAATTGGATTGAGAGACCTGGTATGGTCGAGACAAGATAAGCTCGCACGTGATTCCAAGTAAGGGAATTTTACGGACTGCTAGAGGTAACTTTACGCAATTTTGACCTCATTTACATTCCCTAAAATTGTCTGAAGGGTCTAGATTTAAAATAAGATTTTTGGTGCCCAGATGGGCAAATGACTAAAATACCCATGTGATGGGTAAAATTTCCAAAATTAGGAAAAGTTGGGAGGAGCAAGAACAAGAGGTTCCTGCTTGTTTTTTAGCTGTTTCGACACGTGCATGAGTAGGCTGGCTAACTTTTAAATAAAAATGTACAGTATTGCATATTTTCAACAATGTGATTGCTTATGGAAATTGTTTTGAGATAACAGAGTCGCCTACGTGATTTTATGAGAATGTGAGCTCGCACGAGTTTTGATTTGTGTGATGCATGCATTAGTGCTGGAGTAAGGGCTCGCACTAGGGTTTTACATGCAGTGGTGCTAGAGTCTAACTCGCACCAGATTTTCATATGATTTTCGTGACAGGGTGCTGGAGTCTAACTCGCACCAGATTTTCACTTGATTTTTATGACAGGGGGCTGGAGTCTAACTCGCACCAAATTTTCACTTGATTTTTATGACACAGTGCTGGAGCCTAGCTCGCACTAGTTTTACATGATTTTGACAGAGTGTTGGAGCTTAGCTCACACTAGATCTTATGAGATTTTATGAAACTCGTGCACGAGATTTTCCTTGATGTTATGAGAGTACTGGAGCATTGGTCGCACTGATTTTATGAGACATGCGATGAGCCGTGCTTGGAGCATCGGGTAGACTGTGTGTCACGCCGATTAAATATGCTCGCACGTGCATTTTGAGATAGGGCACGAGTATGGATATTAGATACGGGTCCACGGAGTACGTTGTACCATGCAAGTAGCATGGAGTACGCTATACCGTGCTGGGATTGATTATGTGGCATCTTCGGATGTGAGTGGCATCTTCGGATGCGAGTGATCGGTAAGACCGACGGGATGGATTGACCCACCTCCTGGGACGGTTCCCGATAGTGGTGAGACCCCGCACATAAGATCCGTGTAGCAGTGGGATCATGAGGATATGGCTATAGTCTTGGTTATTTGCCTAAGATATATATGTATTGCCTAGTCTCGCATGTTATAAATTGATGTTTTGAGTAACATGTTTGTAACTTTCGGGGATGTATAAACATTGTAAACATTAGTAAATGAATAGGAAAGAATTAGTGAAAAACCCATGTATTTACCTTTCCTTTAATAAGGAATTAAGTTATATGGTGAATGAATGGTGGGACTGGCATTGACACAAGCCCAATTGTTAGTGGAGTGTGGTCACGATCAGAGAACAGGTAAGTATGAAAGAAAAACAAAAAATTTACTCTGATTTTTGGGTCATGACAAATGGTTATCATAGCAAAATTGGTCTGATGTGTGTCTGTGTCAGTAATTAGGAAACTACATCCCTGTGTTACTGTGCATGGTTAGATACAACCGTATATATTGAGATGGGTTTTAACTAAGAAATGGTTGAGAATGCAGTAATATAGGCATTATGCCTGTTACCAGACGCGGTAGAGGAGGTAGAGCACGAGGCAGAGGCCATAGAGGTAGGCCTGAGCCTACTAGTCGTGCTGAGTCGACCCATGAGACTCATGAGGAGGTTGAGGTGGAGACTGATGTTGAGCATACTCCACAGGGTCCTATAAAGAGACCAGACAGTATTGAGACACGCTTCACGAGGATGAAGTGGAGTGTAAAAAATATTTTGGAGTTGTTTACTCAGCCTATGTAGGTAGTTGAGGATAGGCAGGGTAAAGCCTGAACGGATGCCTCAGACTATAGAGATTCTCACACCCCTTCGGTATTTAGCGAAGTAAAGAAACCAATAGTTATTGAGGACTAGGTGAATGATATAGCGAAGTTGTATGGATTTTTTTATGTATGTCGATCGAGAAAGTGACTTTTAAATATGTTTATGTTGGAAAGCGATGCGAAGCATGGGTGAAAGTTCGTTCGACCTATCTTAAGAGTTAGACATCCAGAGTTGACTTGAGAGATAATTCTGGATGCACAGAGACAGTATATTTCGGACATTGTTCAGAGGAATTTACGGATAGAGTTCCTTACTCTGACCCAGAGGAACAGGTCAATCGCCGAGTATGAAATTCAATTTACATCCCTGGGCAGGTATAATCTGACATTATGAACAGTGAGAATCGAAAGGTCCGAAAGTCATGAAAACACTCAAACCGTCTATCAGAGTCTGATTGGCCCTGTTAGATATCACTACATAATACGAGGCAGTGCGCAAATCACAATGCGTGAATAAGATTAGGAATCGCATGCCTCTGAGTTTAAGAAAGGCAATAAGGGCCGAAATAGAGATAGAAAAAGGAAATAGTGGATAACAGAGATGTCAAAGTGGGAAAGAGGCGGTTTGGTAGGAAATTTAGAGTTAGTGAGTTATGGGGCAAGATGATCAGTAAGTCCCAGTGTATCCAGTTTCAGTGCTTACACGGATATTGTGATTTGAGGACCCTGACTTGCTAATGGGCAGTGTTGGATATGTGGTAGTTACCACAAAAATAAGATGTTGAATGAGGGCGAGTGTATGCCTTAGACCAGGACATTATTGATGCTTCATTTGATGTGGTGTAAGGTACCATCTTGATTGTTAATATTGAAGCAATTATTTTAATTGATCCTGGTACTACAAATTTATTCATATCGTCGTCATTTGCATATAAGCTAGTGAAATATGTGAAGCTTATATAATTAGGCGAAATGTTGATAGTTAGCACCCCAATGAAGGATAGTCTACTAATTGAATATGTCGGTAGAGATTGTAAGTTGAAAGTAGGGGAAAGGACTTATTCTATGAAATATGAGTGTTTTGATGTAATATGGGGAATAAATTGATTGGCTACAAACTATGTTATTGAAATTGCTATTCTAAGATAGAAATGTTTCACCCTGAAAAAGTGTACAGTAAGTTTTAACAAGTAATGAAAGAGTTTTGTTATAGTTGATATACAAGGTAAGAATATCTCTGAATACAAGATATATTGAAATAAGAGGCGTATGCAAGGTAAGAATATCTCTGATATGTGAAGTAATTTGGATTAAGCTATATGTAGTGAATATGAATTGAGACCAAGGATAAGAGGGGAATATATCCACAACCAGTCCATGTGGTCAAGTCTGAAGGTTAATAAAGGTATTTCAAAATACATCCCCGCCTGAAGACTTGACAGCGTCTAAAAGTACACAACCTATAAATTGAAATTGATAGTCATAATATATATACATTTAAAATTAGGGTACTTTATTTGTACGATAAAGAAATATAGAATTCGATTAATCATGAAGGTTTAAAAATTAAAATTTTATAAAAGCCGTTAATATAAGAAAAATGAAATTACGCGGGTTAGTATCTTGAACAGAAGCGATTTCGAAATGACATTATACGTTTATGCGAACATAGGTCAAGGATATGAGTGATTGAAATATTTAGTGGAACTAAACTACGATGAAGTTCTTTTCTCATACTGACATTTGTTCTGTGGTAGTGAGCCTAAAAGTTGAAAACTAGACTTAATTTATCGAATCGAAAAGGATCAGCGTAAAAATAAGTATTTCGTTCTACTATTGATGATCCATTGGGTTAGCTGCGAAGAGTGCAAATTTTTTTTAAATCGATTGAAAGTCTGGATTTTATCCGTTTAGAATTTGGAATGTGGATGTGCCCAAGACAATTCTTTGTACTCATTAGGGCATTGATGAATGAGGTATTTAAACTTTACCTAGACCGATTTGTTGTCATCCTTATTGATGATATTTTGGGTGTATTTAAAGTCCAGGGAAAATCATAAGCAACAATTGGAAATTGTTTTTACAAATGATTTGTTGAGAGTTCTCGAAATTGACTAATTTGTTGACACGTTTAACTTAGAAAAAGTTGTATTTGAATGGGATGATAGACGTGACAGGAGTTTGGTGCATTGAAGTATGAACTGACACCGCATTTATTCTCACCATACCCAATAGATTAAGAGGTTTCTCAGGGTATGTGGATGTCTTGAAACTAAGATTGGGTTGTGTGTTGAAGCAAAAATGAGATGATAGTCACGTATAGATCCAGACAGTTCAAGGATCATGAAAGGACTATCCGGCCCATGATTTAAAGTTAGTAGCCGTAGTAATACACTAAGTATGGCGCCACTACTTTTACGGTGAGAAATTTCAGGTATGCACTGATCATAAAAGTCTCAAGTATCTGTTTTCATAAAAAAAGAAATGAATATGAAATAACAAAGAGGGTTTGAGCTTCTAAAGGATTATGATTGTGAGATATTGTACCACCCAGGAAATGGCTAATATAGTGGCTGATGCTTTGTGCAGAAAGAGCCTCGGGATGGTAATGGTCAGGAAGAGTGAGCTGTAAAGCAGTTTGTGAGCCTTAATAGTGATGTGATCCCTTCTGATGATGACAGTGATTATGTGACAGCTAGCCTGATGTTAGAACCAGATTTAGTTGACTAGATTTCACAGGCTTAGCGTGATGATCGGCAAGGTATTAATAGTGTTAGTCTGATTCAGATGGGTACCATGACAGAATTCACAGTGAGTGATGATGACTTACTGAGGTTTGGAGATAGAATAATGGCTCCTAATGATCATAGCTATTGAGATTGTTAATGACAGAAGCTCACTATTTGGGATATAGAGTGCATTCGCTGAGCAATAAAATATATCAAAATTTTCGAAAAAGGGTATTGGTGGTCAGGCATGAGAGAGATATCAAAGAGTTGTGGCGAAGTGCCTTGTATGTCAGTAGATTAAGGTAGTGAACTAGAAGTCTGTAGGATTATTACAACCTCTACCAATTCTGACATGGAAGTGGGAGCAGGTTACCATGAATTTTATGACAGGTTATAGAGGACCGTAGGAATCACGAGGCTATTTGAGTGATAGTCGATAGATTGATTGAGTCTACCCACTTTCTGGTCATGAAAGCCATAAATACTCTGAGTGCATGACCAGATTCGTATAAGTAAGAAGATTGTGGAACAATAGGTAGCATTCCAGGGAGTACTGTATCAGATAGGGATTCTCGCTTCACTTTCCACTTCTGGGAACATGTTTAAGGAAGCCATGAGAACCCAGTTGAGTGTAAGCACAGCGTTTCGTCCTCAGACAGATGGTCAGTCAGAGAGGACTGTACAGGTTCTTGAGGATATGATGAGAACGTATGCAATTGATGTTAGAAGCTCCTGGAATGATCATTTGTTATTAGCTAAATTGCCCATAGCGATAGTTATCACTTGAGTATCGATATGGCATTGTGTGAAGCATTGTTTGGCCGTAAGAGTTGTTTTACCGAATGGATAGAAAGAAGTGGGTGACAGATAGAAAATTGCTCCTGATCTAGTATAATAAGCCTTTGAGGGTGTTCAGCTGATCGTGAGAGAATGAGAACACCTCAGAACAGATAGAAAAGCTATGCTGACAAGAGATGGGGATCGTGAGGATTCATCGAGTGTGAATCAATGTGTTTGAAAGTTTCTCTTTCTAAAGGTATAATGAGATTCGGGTATTAAACAGGAAGGAGAAGGTGTTGAGGTTTAAGATGATCTCCTTAATTAAAGTCTTTAGGCAGTATTACACTTCGAAAGAATTTAAATAGGAGCTGGGGAGTAAGAGTATGATATGTGTGAAGTATCCGGAGTGGTTTACAGACTAACTTGGTTATAATTTGGAGGACCAAATTTCTTAAGTGGAGAGATTATGTAAGACCTAATTTTTATCATATTTCCTTATGATTCACACATTTTATGGATATTGTTATTTGTTAATGGAATCATAAGACAGATGATTGTGATCATATAAATATGAATAAAGTAGTCGAACGTACGTAAAATCTGAAAACGAACAATTAAGGAATTCCAAATTAAATTTATGAGATTTGAATTATCTGGACAGAGATACGAATTTAAATGAGAAATTATAGTGGGTTCATGAAGGAAAGTCGAGCTAAATTGGTCCCGAACATGTAGAAGGGTAAAACGGTCAAAAGATCAAAATTCGGTATAAATTCGATAAGAAAATTTCATTAAAAATATGAAATTGAGAAACTTTATCAATAACGAGAAAAATATTGAATTTCAAGTCCAATTGATCAAGATATGAATTTATTAGAATTAATCAAAATTTTCATTTCAAAAAATTATCCCGAAAATACTGAAAAAATATATCAAAAAGATAAAATAAGACAGATAAATTTATTTATTGATTAAATGAATAAAATAAGATTTTTTTTAAGATATTTTTGTGATTTTTATAATATTTTAATGATTAAAATAATAATAATAAAATAATTAATTAATTAAAAAAAACAAACAGAATCGCGAAATCGTGATTCTGTAAACTGAAGAAACGAAGGAAAACAAGCAGAAACCTGAGAGCCCCTCTGCACCGACGACCACCAGCTACTTGGATGGTCAGAGAACGACCGGCGAGGGGTTACGATCATCGTGAGAGCCTCCAGGAGTCGCAAAGGGCACGAACGACACCGGAAAAGGGAGATCGGCGAAGGAACTTACCGATGGGAGAAGAGGAAGATTCCGGCCATTCCACCTCCGATCAGCCCGATCCAAGGCCAGTCGAAGCTTCCATTGCCTGAGATGAGCCGAATGGCACAGCAATCCGCTAAAAAATGGTCGAAATCATCTGCGACAATGGTGAGGGCGAAATGGTAGCGATGCCGAGGAGAAAAGAGGCCGGACCGGCCACTTTTCGGCCAGCCAAGGCTGAGCCGACACTAGATCCTTGCACCGCGAGATCCCACGGACCTGCTGGAAGTGGAAGCTGACGAAGAACCGATCAGCAGAGCTCTGAACGGTGAAGGAGAGAATCGAACCGGACTGAACCGGGCTGAATCGGACCGGGCCGGTTCAGCCAGGGAAGAAAGAAAACAAAGAAAAAAAAGAAAAGAAAGAAAAGGAAAGAAATTTTTCGGGGACGTCTCGAGATTCGGGTAACTTGACCGATGGTCGAGATTGACCTGCGGGTAAATTCTGAAAATTTATTTAAAATTATATTTGATCGAAAATTAACTCGAAATTAAATATAAAAATTATGCAGTTCGACGATAAATCACGTGCGTGAGCCCGATCGAACTCCGATTTACGCACCATCGCATAATTTCGGGTAAATAAAGCTCATTTAGGACAATAGTATGGTTATTGAGCAATTGAAATTTATTTTACAGATTACGGATTTATTTTCACAATAAAATAGATTAAATTCGAATTTTTGAATTAATTACCGTAAATGATATACGGGGTATCCAATGAGTTTGGAACGAAACCAGATGAGTATTGATAGGCCCAATGGGCCAATAGACCCTAATGAAGGGATTTAATAAGTGGAAACGGGCTGAAAAATGGGTCGAAGCCCATTAAGGTGCAATCGGGCCCAATAAAGTAAAATGGACCCAGTGTTTTAGATACGATCAGTAAAAGTGAAATACTGATAAGTATATTAGAACTGACCTAAATACGTGGTTATATGCAGCTCCGTAGACTTTATTTGGAGCGAATTAGACTGAGAGACCTGGTACGGTCGAGACAAGGTAAGCTCGCACGTGATTCCAGGCAAGGAAATTTTACGAACTGCTAGAGGTAACTTTACACAATTTTGACCTCATTTACATTCCCTAAAATTGTCTGAAGGGTCTAGATTTAAAATAATATTTTTGGTGCCCGGATGGGCAAATGACTAAAATACCCCTGTGATGGGTAAAATTTTCAAAATTAGAAAAAGTTGGGAGGAGCAAGAACAAGAGGTTCATGCTTGTTTTTGAGGTGTTTCGACACGTGCATGAGTAGGCTGGCTAACTTTTAAATAAAAATGCATAGCATTGCATATTTTCAACAATGTGATTTCTTGTGGAAATTATTTTGAGATAACAGAGCCGCCTACGTGATTTTATGAGAATGTGACGTGCCAGAGCTCAGCTCGCACAAGTTTTGATTTGTGTGTTGCATGCATTAGTGCTGGAGCAAGGTCTCACACTAGGGTTTTACATGCAGTGGTGCTGGAGTCTAACTCGCACCAGATTTTCATTTGATTTTATGACATGGTGCTGGAGTCTAACTCACACCAGATTTTCACTTGATTTTTATGACACAGTGCTGGAGCCTAACTCGCACTAGTTTTATATGATTTTGACAGAGTGTTGGAGCTTAACTCGCACTAGATCTTATGAGATTTTATGAAACGCTGTTGGAGCTTTGCTCGCATGAGATTTTCCTTGATTTTATGAGAGTGCTGGAGCACCGCTCGCACTGATTTTATGAGACATGCAATGAGTCGTGCTTGGAGCGTCAGGTAGACTGTGTGTCACGCCGATTAAATATGCTTGCACGTGCGTTTTGAGATAGGGCACAAGTATGGATATGAGATATGGGTCCACGAAGTACGTTGTACCGTGCAGGTAGCATGGAGTATGTTGTACCGTGCTGGGATTGATTATGTGGCATCTTCGGATGCGAGTGACATCTTCGGATGCGAGTGATCGGACAGGTCCGACAGGATGGACTGACCCACCTCCCGGGGCGGTTCCCGATAGTGGTCAGACCTCGCACACAGGATCCGTATAGCAATGGGATCACGAGGATATGGTCATAGTCCTGGTTATTTGCCTGAGATATATATATATGTATTGCCTAGTCTCGTATGTTATAAATTAATGTTTTGAGTAACATGTTTGTAACTTTCGGGGATGTATAGACATTGTAAACACTAGTAAATGAATGGGAAAGAATTAGTAAAAAACTCATGTGTTTACCTTTCCTTTAATAAGGAATTAAGTTATATGGTGAATGAATGGTGGGACTGGTATCGACGCACAGCCCAATTGTTAGTAGAGTGTGGTCACGATCAGAGAACAGGTAAGTATGAAAGAAAAATGAAAAATTTACTCTGATTTTTTGATCGTGACAAAATTAACTATTCAATCCACTGTACTGAAAGGCTTTGACTGAATTAGAAATATTGAAAAAAAAAAAAGCAATTACAAGGATTATATGAAGAGGGGATTACCAGACCAAGTGATCCGTCGGAGTTTACTGACGTTAATTTTTAAGGAGATCCGGAGTCTTCTGGGTCATGTTGTATTAAGAATGGGTGTCAGTTGAATTTCCTAAAACAGAGGTTATAGATCAGTGGGAAAGACCCAAAATTATCAAGAAGAATAAAAGTTTTTGGGGTAGAAAAAGACTTTGGAATATGAAATATGTTTTGATCCGAAGTATTATAATTTGTATCTGCTCATGTTTTTAATCTTAAACTTAAATTGAATAAGGAAAAGGTTTCATTATAATTGGTATGCAAAATGAGAATTGCATTAAATTTTGGGTATATGAAAGGATTCGGACCAAGTGATGTGAACAGAGAATGAGTTGTGACTAAGGGATGAATGTGAAATTGTGATGAATTTTGGTATCCTGCTTTCTATTGGGACTGAACCTTGAACCCTTATATCCATAACTAGTTTATATGGTCAGGTTTGATGGCTAATTAAGGTATTTCAAAATACCTCTCTGCCTAAGAGACTTGATAGCGTCTAAAAGTAATCATAACCTATAAAATTGAAATTGACAGTCGTGATATTCGCATTTGAAGTCAAGATACCATTACTTGTATGGTGAAGAATTTTGGAATTTCACTGATCATGAAGGTTTAAATATTAAATTTCACAAAAGTCGTCAAATACAAGAAAAAGAAAATGACTAGGCTTAGTGTTTTGAGCAGAAGTGACTTTTGAATGACATTATATGAGCATATGTATTGGTCATGGAACATGAGTTACTCAACTTGAATGTGGTCCTTTCCTAATATTGACATTCATTACATAGTGGCTAGCCTGAGAGTTGAAACTAGACTTGATTGATCAATTCGAACAGGCTCAGCGTAATGAATAAACACTGTATTATTATAGCTAATCAAACCCAGATGGGTGCTACAACAAGTTTTGGTATTGGTATTGATAATTTTTTTAGATTTAAAAACAGAATTGTGTATCAAATGATCTATAGTTAAAGGAATTGATGTCATCAGAGGCTCATTTACAGAGATATACTCCGCATCCTGAGAATAGTAAAAATTTATCAAATCTCCTGAAGGTATATTGGCAATCAAGTACAAGAAGAAGTATAACTAAATGTGTGATTAAGTGTCTCATACGTCAGCAGGTTAAGTTAAAGTACAAGGAGCCTATGGGGTTATCACAACCTTACTTATGCTAATATGGAATCGAGAGCATGCACCCAAGGATTTAAAGGCTCCCAGAAGGATCGGATGTCCGTAGCAAAATTCATATATGATATCGGTTACCACTCAAGTATCGAAATATGAGGCGTAGTATGGTAAAAAATGTTGTTCATCGATTGAATGGAAGAATTGGGTGAAAGGAAGATAATTATTTCTGATTTGGATAAACAAGCTTCTGTGGAAGTACAATTAGGTTGTGAGAAATCGAAAATAGCTTAAAGCAGGCAAAAGAGAGTTATACTGACTAAAGACGAAGACCTTTGGAAGTTTCAGTATGAGATTCGATGTTTCTAGAAGTTTCTCCTTCCAATGGTATAATGAGATTTGGAAAGAAAAAAAAAATTAAGCCCCCCGCTATATTGGACCTTTCGAGATCTTAGACCGAGTGGAAGACAAAGCGTACAGATTGGCGTTACCACCGGAATTGTCAAGTATTCACAATGTCTTCCACGTTTCGATACTTCATAAGTATCATCCGGATCTGACACATGTGATTAAGTATGAACCACAGGAATTGAAGGAGGATATGACCTATGTGGAGAAACCGATCTAGATTTTGGACATGAAAGAAAAGGTATTGCGGTCTAAGACGATTCCTTTGGTCAAGGTCTTGTGGTAATATCATACTTCAGAGAAAGCCACTTAAGAATTGGAAAGTTTAATGCGAGGAAAATATCCGCAGTTGTGCAAGGACTGATGTACTATTAAATTTGAGAACCAAATTTCCTAAGGTGGGGAGAGTGTAAACACCGTAAAATTTCATGTACTCAGTTTTATCAATAAATAACAATTAAGCCATTAAGATTAAAAATGTGTTTCATTGGTCAAAGATTCAAATTAAATTGTATTTTCCCATTGTGGGACTTGGAGGAGTTAATTAAATAAAATACAATAGCTCTAAGAATAAATGACTATGGATATATAGGTATATATATGTATAGTTATACATGTATATATATCAATGTATATACAAAAGTATATATATACATAATAAAGCTACATGGCCAAGAGCTCCATTAAGTATACATATAAATATATATATATATATATATATATGTATATATAAGGATATGTTTATATATCTATGTATACCGGTAAGAGTGCTTCTAAGGGGAAAAAGGAAAATGATGATGATAGGAGCAGTTTGTAGATGTTAGAAACGTGAAAGAAAAAGACGCAAAGAAATGTCTATAGATTGGCTAAAAATCGAAGCAAACTGAGGCTAACTGTGCAGTTCTGCAAAAACAAAAAAGGCAAATGAAATGACATGATGCTAGAAAGTCAGAAAAAAGGGAAAGACTGATAGAGGAAAATAGGATCCAATCTACCCGATTTCTGGCAGAGCACTTACATTATTAATGTAAGACCCGATTTTATTTAAAAAACGAAATGAGTGAATGTTCGTGAAAGGAAATTGGATTGGTTTGGTCTCGAACACGTGCAAGGGTAAAACGGTCAAATGAAAAAAATTCGGTATTAATCGTGACAAGAACATTTTATTAAAAATATGGATTTAAGAAATCTTGACACTAACGAAGAAATAATTAAATTTCTAATCCAATTTATCAAGATATGAATTTATTGGAATAAACCGAAATTTTTACATCGAAAAATTTTTCCGAAAATATTAAAAAAATATAACGAAAAGATGAAATAAGACCGATAAATTTATTTAGTGATTAAATGAATAAAATAATAATTTTAGAAGATATTTTGGATTTTAGTTGAATAAAATAATAATAATAAAATAATAAATAAATTATAAATAAAAAAATAAATCGCAAAACGCGATTTCTGAAAACCAAGCAGAAGATCGAGGCTGCCTCAACCAACGGCGACCACCGACAATCGATGGACCAAGCGAGAAGCCGATGGGGGAGAAGCAGCTGAGGCCACCGTCGGTGTTGGTAGACGGAGAAGGAATGGCGACCGACGAGAGAGAAATCGACGAGAGGAGAAAAGAGAAATCCGATGATTGGCGCCGATCTAGGCTTGACCACCGCTAGCCAAGGGAGCCCCACGTGAAGACCGACCGATCAGCGGCTGAATCGGCTAGTAGAACGACCGACAACGCCGTCAACGGCGAAGGGAAGAAATGGCACCGACACCGGAAAGGAGGAGAGCCAGACTAGCAACACCGTCAACAGCGAAGGGAAGAAACGGCACCGACGTCGGAAGGGAGAAGAGCCGTACCAGCCACTTTTCGGCCACCTCTGACCAAAACGACCCCAGATCCGAGCTTCGCGAGGTCTCGCAGAGCTGCTAGCAAAGGAAGCCGGTGAAGAATCGGCCGGTGAAGCCCCAAATCGATCGAACTGGACTGAACCGACTGAACCAAATCGATCTAAATCGGGCTGAACCGGACCGAACCGGTTCAGCCAGAAAAGAAGAAAAAGAAAAAGAAAAAGAGAAAAAATTGGAGAAAAATTCAGTGATGCAACCGAGCTACGGGTAAGTCGGTAAACGATCGAAATTGACCGATTTAAATTTTGAAATATTTAATTTCATTAATATCCGATTGAAATTTTATCCGAAAATATGTAATTGTGTAGCTCGACAATTGATGTCAAACGAGAGCTCGAGTCAACCTTGATTTGTGTACTATCATGGAATCTCGAGTAAGTAACCCTTATTTTCAATAATTTACATCGTTGTGTTTGTTAAAAATTACCGCATAAATTACGAATTTAATTTTCGCATAAAATGAATTATATTCTGGAATTAGAGATAAATTGTCGTAAATAATTAATTGAGCTATTCGAGAGTTTAGAATGAGACCAAATAAATACCGATGGGCCCAATGAGCCCAATAGACCTCGATAATGTGAATAGTAAGTGAAAAACTAGCTTAAGGCCGATTAAGGCCCATTATGGTACAATCAAGCCCAATATGGGTAAACAGGCCCAATGATTTAAATTAAGCCCAGAAAATATGAAAATACAATTAATTATATTGTATTTGACCTGATGTATATTTATATGCAGTTTCAAAGATTTGATTGAGAGCAAATCGAACTGCATGACGAGACATCAGTGGAAAGGTCAGACTGTACAGAAAAATAAGGTAAGGGAATTGTGTGAGTAGTTAGAGGTAGCTACGCGTATTTTACATAGTTTTTGTATACACTGAAATTGTAGAAAAGATTTAAGGACTTGGAATAGGTAAAAGTCTGTTTCACCCCTATTGAGCGAATTCACCTAAGGATGGTGAAAGCATGACATGCATGAAATGCATAATTTAAGGAATTTTCTTATTTAAGGAATTTTCTTGGTTTTTAAGCAAAGCAAATCGGTAGATTGGTCAGTATTTGCATAAATTGCACAAAATAACACTACGTAAGTGTTATTTATATTTAAATGAAATTCTTTAGAAAATAGGCCAACTATCACGTTTATACGGAAACAGATAGTGCTGGCGCATAGCTTGCACTATATCTGTGTTTGTGAGTGTGCATAAAATGTTCTAGAGTGGTTGCTCGCACCGACTTGTGTGACATCATATGCGTGAAATGTGCTAGAGCGATTGCTCGTACTAATTTTTATTATTGTGAAATGCATGAGAGGTGTTGGAGCTTAGCTCGCACTCTGTTTTGACTGTTTTGACTTATTTTGACCTGATATGCATAAAAAGGTGCTAGAGCGATTACTCGTATTAGTTTTTATGATTTGACATGCATGAAAGGTGCTGGAGCTTAGCTCGCATCCTGTTTTGATATGATAATTTCATTTTAAAGCCGTACTTGAGCCTTACTCGTACATGATTTAATCGATTTAATTGCATAAGTCGTGCTGGAGTGTAACTCACACGAGTTTTGATTTACTTGAGCATTCATTCGTTCTGGAGCATTGCTCGCACGAGGCTTTGATGGATTTTACGCATAAATCGTGCTGGAGCTTGCTCGCACGTGATTTTATATGGATTTATAACTCATTTTAAAGTTATACTGGAGTGCTACTCGTGCGCAGATTTTACTGATTTTTATGAAACCGTGCTAGAGCTTCGCTCGTACGAGATTTTTAGATATCATGAATATGCATGGAGCTGTGCTAGAGCTTCGCACAGGGATTTATATGACATGCATATAGCCGTGTTGGAGCCTCTTGTAGACTATGTGTCACAGTGAGATAATATGTCACACGTGCATACTGAGACATAGATGGTATGGGTGGATAAGACCTATTGCAGGTACCCCCTGACTGAGATTGGGTTCACGGAGTACGTTGTACCGTGTATATCACATGGAGTACGTTGTACCATGGGGATTGTTGGAGTGGAGTAGCATTAGCCACGAGGTAGCAAGTCTTACCCTCGCAATCCTGATATTATGTTGTTCTGGCGGCAGGACTAACCCACCTCTGTTTCAGGTGTGATACCCCGCACACTAGGTACCGTGTAGCCAGGGATCACTAGGTTATGGCCATAGTCCTCGATGTTACTGATATAGTCACCTACATGTCTCACATGATATAACTGTTGGTCTCAATAGACCAGGGCAGACCCGAGGGAGGGGTCAGGCTCCCGATTTTGTGATTTTCACTGAGATGTGATTTTCTACTTTGAGGATAGATTCTTCAAACGATTTTATGAAATGTGACCCTAAAAGAAGGGTGATTTTATAACAGAATTTTATAATGAATTGTTTTATGAGTTTGAGATTTATTTATGAGATGATTGAGCCAGAAGGGTTATTTTATACTGCAGCTTTAATGAAGTGATTTAAATGCAGTAGCATGATGAGTTTTCCATGCTTTAATGATAAATTCATGAAAGGATTGTTTCTCATGAGTTGTTTTACATGGCATGAACTAATACATGATCTTGATTTAATTCATGCTAATTATGATTTCATGTTTTTACATAAAATACCATTGATGCATAAGTTGCATGATTTCAATATGCACAAATAGTTTTGATAAACTATGTCAGTGATATATGCATGATTTTATGCTTGAGATTTAAACGAAAAAAAAATGAATTTCTAAGGGCATGGCATTATGAGCATGTAGATAGTGGAGCTATCTACTTACTTGCATAATTACCTTACTGAGCGTGTGGTTTGCTCACCCTCTTATTTTTCCCTCTTTTCAGAGTACTTTCAGTAGTTTCAGCGCGGCTGAGGACTTGCATCTTTGGTATCTGCTGTGTCTCATCGAGAGATAGGTATACATATTTGTATAGTTTTGTATCTGAACATGTAAATGCACAGTACTGTAAACGGATATGATGTCGGGGATGTAAGGTTATGTAAATACCATTGTGAATGTATTTAGTTAAAGTCAAAGGATAGTAAATCCTGATGTGTAAATGTAACATGGAAATGGAATGGTAAGTAGTGTGAGGGGACTAACACCGAATCATAGCCCAACTGTTAGTAGGATGGTCACGATGAAAGGAATGTAAGAATTAAATAATAAATAAAACGAAAAATTTGTAATGATTTTTAAAAAATTTGGGTCGTGACAATCAACCTTCACCCTGCCATGCCTTATCATTCACTACCTCATTTCTTGCCACCGAAAACCTACAGTGGAAGAAAGAATCGTAAATAGTAACTGACAGAGCAGTGGATCTGTTGAAGATAGGGGGAACCCAAAAAGGAGGGGTGGTATATGGTTGGAGATTGTTAGATGGTTGCGGAGGGATTAGACAAGAAGGCTGAAGGATTCGGAAAAGGGAAGATAAGCAGAAAGAGGAAGACAATGGCGAAAACTGAGGCAAGAATCATGAGCAATTAGGAACATATTTTCGATTGAGTTTAAGGCTGTTGAGGGCACTGTTGGGAGCTTCGAAACTGAGGTTCTCTCTCTCGGGAAAAAAATATAGCAAACGTGAGAGGTTGGATGGGACTGAAGCTACAGTAATAGATAGGAAACGGAACAGAAAAGACGCAGATGAATTAGTAGGGGACAAGTGGCTGGACTGAAGTGAAAAAAAATGAAGTGCAGGGAGTAGGTGTACCTGCTAGAACCAGCCATCTTCACGTTACCATATTGTTGCTGCTGTTTACACCATTCAAGTACAAGTTGTTTCAATCCAATAGTAAAAACGAGGGGGAAGGAGGATGATCATAAACTAACTGGAAGGAGGTTGGAAAATTGTTGTAGAAGGTTCGATGAAAGATGGCTGCTGCAAAGAGGCATGTGGCAAAAAGTTGCAGAGTTGCTGGAAACAGGGAGAAACCCAAAAACAGAGGTGAAAAGCTTAAGTAAATGGCGAGGCAGTAGGGAGAAGACTGGAGGACGGTGAGCTAGAAATGCAGTAAAGCAAGAGATGTGTAGCAAGGTGGCTTGAAGGGTGTTGAAAATCCGAGAAGCACACAGGACACAAGGGAGAAGAGTAAGATTGGAGCTGGGAACTAGAGTGTGACAAAAAAAAAGAGGAGATCGTGAGGAGCAGAGGTGAACAGGAAGCTGGAGACCACCGGAGATGGAGGAAGCAAAAGGCCACCAACGCCAAACGAAAGAGGTAGAGAAGAACAATGAGATGATGGCAGCGTTGAGCTCCTGGTACAAACGGTGAACAAGAGTGCGAATAAAAGAAGAAGAAAAGGAAAGGAAAGAAGAAAGGAATTGGCGAAAAAGAAATAATAATAATAATAATAATAATAATAATAATAATAATAATAATAATAATAATAATAATAATAATAATAATAAAAGGAAAGAAGAGAGGTACTTTTAGGTAAATATATATGTATTTAAGATTATATATATATATATATTTGGAATAGGGAAGAAGGCGCAAAGAGTTTGGAAAAATATTCGGAGAAAAGACGGTCGAAAATATTGGTTCGAAATTTTAAAGAAATAAATCAATTAAAACAGACTCGCTGACTCGCACTGTTGAGACATCGAGGACTACCGACGAAATATCGAGGTAAGGAAAATTTTGTGTACTGCTAGAGATAAATTCACGTACTTTACTGTGGTTTCTAGATATTGCATTTTAGGCCGAAAATACTGAAATCGAAACTTTAGAAGGCCTTAGACTAATTTTAATACTACCGAATTTATAAAAACCCTAGGTCGATTTTACAAGTTTTTGGAAATTAAGGAAAGTTTTAGTCTCAATATATCGGCCCAAATTATCGATACAAATTTACCTAGTTTATTTAGATAAATATCGTTATGGTGTTGAATATTCGTTGTTAATCGAAAAGTCTAGTTAGGAATTGTCAAAAAAAAATGTGCATTGTGGTTTTAATTGAAAAAAGGCAAGACCAGCCCCTTTTAATCTGTTTTATGCGTTGAAACGAGATTTAAGTGTTTTGATGTTAAAAACCGTGTTAGTCAGTTGTGTATTGTTGTATGATCTTGCACTGATATGCTCACACGAGATTTAAAGTATTTTGAGGATAAAAAATTGTGCTAGTCAGACGTGTATTGTTGTGTGATCTTGCACGGATCTGCTGCACGAGATTTAAAGTGTTTTGAGATAAAACCGTGATGGTCGTGTATTGTTGTGTGATCTTGCATGGATCTGCCTTCACATGATTTTAAGTGTTTTGACAAAACCGTGCTTGCCAATAGTGTATTGCTGTGTAATCTTGCATTGATCTGCTCGTACGTGATTTGAGGCGAAAATAGCGATGGTGAATTATACGAAATTGTGAATGAATTATATAAAATTGTGAATGATGTCGAGGTCCATGGAGTATGATGTACCGTGCTGTGTGCACGTGAGTACGTTGTACCGTATTATTGGAAAATAGTGTATTGTGTGAGTCAATTGGGTAGCGAACCACTCCCACAGTGCCTGACATCTCGGCACACCTGATCAGTGATTGCCCAGAGTCACTGACATTTGCTAATTGTCCTTTGAATTGATTATTGATGATGAATATTCTGTCTTGCCTCACTCATTTGAATTTCTGAATTGTATTGGATGAAATGATATGCTATGCGAAATTTGTTTTAATTACTGCATTAGAATTAAATGATAATTTGCACTACAATTTTTGTGATACTGATACTATGTTCGATGGTGATTTTTATTGTACTATACATAACTGTGTTTTATGTATTTTCAAGCCCATATGGATAGATAGTGTATTTATCTACATGCCGCTTGATTTTTCTTACTGAGCACGTTAAGTTCACCCCTTAGTTTATTCCACAGAGCCTCATCAATAGCTGGGAGTGCTTGTAAAGTCGAATAAATTTGCACAGTCATACGTCAGCGAAGGATTCTTCGGCATTAAAGGTATACTCGGCATGGACATTTATATTGTATCTAAATTTTGTAAGTACAGTGATGTATACGAGCTGCGTCTAGGGAATGTGAACAAAATTATTTTGTATATGAACAAATGGGTTGATTAAATGGAAGGCATTACCATTATTTTGTTCTAAATTGTTCCAAGAAAAATTAAATTGAGTAGCCAGAGTTATAGTTTTAATCCGATATCGACTCGTAGCCCAATCAAAATGTGTGAAATTTGGGTCGTTACAGTTTCTTAACACTTGCATCCACATTCACCTTCTATCTAGTATCATTACATGTAAGGCATCTTTCTGCATCCTCATATTTTTTCCTATATAGTATGTAATCATTAAGACATGCATGAATCTTTTTATAATCCATTCCTAGCGAGCACAACGTCTTCTTAGCCTTATACACCAATAAAGGAAACTGACTACTTTCTAGGAACATCTCTACTAGCTAGCAAAGTAAATCCTAGAAACTCTGATAGCTCCGCACATATCTTGCTTTTTACATTGTACAAATTAACCAATGCAGATAACCTCGTGAATCTCTTACTACCAAGATATAATGGCTTCCTTGCATCTTCAAACAAATGATCAAGTTTTTCAAGATCATCTGAACAATAATCATGTGCAGTTTGTACTATTTCTACAATTCCATCAAATAACTCGAAACTAATTTCATTAGTTCTTAATTCTGCTTCCTTATTAATAGATGCAGATGATTCATTTTTCTTGGTTTTTCCATGAAAAGTCAAATTGGTATGTCTTTGATCAACACCATTAAAATAGAGGTGACATTTAACATCTTAAATCTTTTCGCAAATTCATATTCTCGCACTTATTACAATGGTAGTTTACATAATCCAAGTCATTTGCAATTTTTGAAGCAAATTGTAAAAACATTTCCAAACCTTACTCAGATTCTCTTTATTATCTATCAGCTTCTAACTAAGATTTATCCATACTTGTCTATTACTAGTAAAAAAGTATATTTTTAGTATACAATAATTGTACCAGTTAAGAAACCACATTTAAAAAAAAAAAAGCAAATAATCAAAACAATCAATATAAAAAATAAACACTGACCTAATGAAGGTGACGATAGAGATGCGAGAGCTAGACAAGGGCCCAATCTACATCTAACTATACTCTTTTGATCAGTAGTAGAAAAGATAGTGAGAGCAAGCTCAAAGAGTGAAATTGCAGTTATGAATATGTTTTCAAAAAGTGCGAAGAAAAAACAAGAAAAAATAAATATAAACTAAGGAACATCTAAAGCAAATATAGTATAAATTATGATTTAACATTTGTCGTAGTTTTTATATAAAGAAATGTCTATTTAAAATGGTTAAAGACATAAGCATAGTCTATATATAATTAATATGGTTTCAGAAAGCACGATAAAAATAAAAAGGAAAAATAATATAAACTAAGACTATATTTTTAAGAAAACTGTAGTCTTTGTGTTTAAAGCAAATATAGTATAGATTAGGATCCAACATTAGTCATAGTCTTTAATATAAAGAAATTCTATTTAAATAAAAACAAACGACGATTAAAGATATAAACGCAGTCTATATAAAATTGATCTAGTTTCAAAAAGTGAGATAAAAAAAGGGAAAATAAATATAAACTAATAAGATTACGTTTTAAAGAAAATTGTAGTATTTGTATATAAAGCAAATATAGTATAGATAACAATTCAATATTAGTCATAGTTTTTAATATAAAAAAAAAAGTCTATTTTTTAAAATTAGATTATGGTTAATGACATAAACGTAATTTATGTATAATTAATATTGTTTCAGAAAGCGCAAAAAAAATGAGTGAAAATAAATATAAATTACGTTTACGCTTTGAAAAAATAATAATTAAATCTATAATATCTGAAAACTTAAAATACTATTATAATTAAAAAAGATTGTAAATAAAAATTTAAGATTACATGTGTTTTCGATAATTATAATTAATATTTTTTCGTAAACATAACTTTTCGTTTTTTTTTTACAACGCAAGTTTCTTCTATATGCGAAAATATAATTGTGCAGCATTTTTTTGTGCATGCTAAACTTGGTACATGGTTTTGGATAATTTCATGGTTGGCTAGCAATCCTACAAGGCAGAATAGGCTAATGATGCCTAAAAGATCTAACTTAAATGATGACGTAATTAATTTTGATGAGATTAATGTATTTTTGAATTTAATTACAATAATAATAATAAAATTAGTGATAAAATAATTATTAAAAATACTAAATTAAAATAAAAATAAAAAATAAAATTATAAATATAAAGCGTGAAAAATCTCATCCAACCACACCGATCCGTTTGAAACAAACGGATCCTAAAACAAGGATACCAAAATGCCCATGAAGTTCGTGAACAAAAAACTAGACGCATCTTCACAATCTAAACAGCTATGTGCCTATGTCCAATATCTGCTTGACACTAACTTGTGGCTCTTCGATGGGGCCCAGATGCCGCCTTTAATTTGGTCCATTACGGACATGCACCTGCTTTAGGAGTCGGGCTGTCAGGCATTGCAATTGTTTCTCTTACTTTTCAAATTTTATATAATATTTTTGTAGTAAACATGCTAAAATTTTTCAAAATAGTTTGAATATGGAATTTTAAATATTTAATTCTATAAAACTTATTTAAGCTCAATAGTCAATCGATTATTTCTGTCTTCACATTTTCAAATTAGGAAAGTTTTTTTCATATGAAAAAAAAAAAACTAAAACTTTGAACTAATTTGTTCATAAGAAAGATCAAATTACGTGTAAAATTCATTATTTTATATTATTTTTATAATTTTTATATACTATTGATATTTTTATGAATTAAAAATTAAATTTGTTAATTTATTAATATTTATAATATAATTAAAATTTCTCATTAATTTGATATTTTTATTATTTTAATTAAAAATGATATTTTTTTCAATATATATTAATAATTAATATTTTATTTTCATTTAAAAAATTTTTTGATTAATTTAAAATTTAATACGTATGATAATTGTGAATGTTATAGAAAATTTGACAATCAAGAATTAATATATATATATATATATATCATTTAAAAAGATATCAAAAAGTATAAAATTAAATTAATTTTAAGCTGATATAAAATGAGTCAATTTATTTTCTTTTGGCAAATATTGAAGATCACAATAGACCGATTAGTTAATCTTCTTAGAAGAAAAAGCATCTCTCCTATCTTATAGGAATCATGCATTCTTTCTTCGTTGATAATTTTTATATATATATATTTAAGATTATCAAAAATTGAAGATGACAAATCATTAAACATACAATTACAAGAATCGATGATAACTAAAAATAAATTTATATATATAGGGTTACAATCATCAGTTCCGGCAGCTTAAAAAAAGAAAAAACAAAAAATAAATACCGTATGCTATAATTAAGTTGATGTCAAAAGAAAAGAAAAGGGAAAAAAACGCAAAGAATGAATGAACACATGAATTAATGAAAATGAAAGAGTAGAAGGGTGATGGATCAGATGTGGCAGCCGCAGCAAAGATAGAAGAAGCAGAGAGTGGAGACAAGAACAATGGCTTCCACAACATAAAGAACCCTGAAAACCAAGTTGTCAACTATTTTCATCTGAAAATCAAGAGGCTTCCACTTGAAAGCTGAGGGGAGTTTCCAGCTAGGCCAAAAGCTTTCCTTTCCCACCACTTTCTTCAGTGACCAACTCATCTTCTTTGTCATCACCAATTACAAGGAGAACCTGCAGCACCCACTCAGTCTCTCTCAGTTGCTTTGAAAGAAAAGGAAATGCTTCAGGAATAATGTATATTTATATGCGTGGGGTGGGGTTCAGATGCACTTTGGTTTCTTCAAAAGGAAGGGCGTTTGCTGGCACAGGCAGGCAGGCAGGCAAATGGTGGGTAGGGACTAATGAATGCTTTTTGGAGAAGACTAGTTCCAGTTAAAAAATTATGGGGGGGGTTTTGGTCTTATTGCAAGCCTGTATTTGCTTCCTGCTTTACCTTGTGTGTTTCATGTATATAAAAATATGGATGGCTAAAATATATTAAAAATTAAAAAAATGGAAATATGTTATTATTTTAATTTTATTTTTAAAATTTAATGAATAAATAAAAGAGATAAGAATACTGGCACAGGCAGGCAGGCAAATGGTGGGTAGGGACTAATGAATTCTTTTTGGAGAAGACTAGTTCTAGTTAAACAATTATGGGGGGCTTTGGTCTTATTGCAATCCTGTATTTGCTTCCCGCTTTCCCTTGTGTGTTTCATGTATATAAAAATATCTATGGCCAAAATATATTAAAAAATTAAAAAAAAATTAATGGAATCGATGTTATTATTTTATATTTTATTTGTAAAATTTAATGAATAAATAAAAGACATAAGAATATTAGTATATTATTATTATTATTATTATTATTATTATTATTGTTATTCTTGTTGTTGGATTATCGGATCATGCATAGGTCACATTTTTTTTAAAGAGTTTGAGTAACTTCTTTATGTCACTATTTTTTAATATTGTTGGCTAAAGTATTTTTTATTTCAACCCTATAAACTATTTAATTATGAACTATAAAATATAAAAAAAATTAGAACAAACTAAAAGAAAAAACTATTTTCAATTTTTACTATCTATTCATTAGGATCCTAAAATTTATTTATCAACTCATGATAAGATAAATAATTTTGTGTTTATTCTGTAATTTTTTGGTTAACATATATTCTCTTTTTACTTTTTATCATTTATTTTTTGTAATTTGTATCATTTTAAAAATTCTTTATATGTTTTTTGTAAATTGATTTTGTATCTTTTGCAATTTTTATTTTATAATATTTTCAATTATTGATCATAATTTGCTGTTGATTTTGTATTTTTAGTTTTTTATAATATTTGTAATAAATGATCTTTGTATTTCTCTAATTTCATCATAATTTCCTCCTTGATTTTGTTTTTTATATTTTTATAATATTTGTAATAATTTTTATTTTTAATAATTATTGAGAATATTTTTATAAATTTTACATTGACTAATATACCCTTTCAAACAATTTATTTCAGCAAAGAGTACATTAGTAATTTCGAATGTATCTTTCAAACGCTCAAGATGAAAAAAACCTTTCCGATCCTTCAATCCTTTTATTTTAGCGTGGGTTACTTAGTAATATCCGCAATATCTTGCTTTTTTTTAATTATGAGATAAATATTTGATAATTAAAAATAGGTATAAAATTATTTAAATTAAATTCAAATTTTATAATATGTTATAATTCTTTATTGATCATTGATAAAAAAAAT
The DNA here is from genome assembly GCA_033439115.1 of Firmiana major. Classification (NCBI taxonomy): domain Eukaryota; kingdom Viridiplantae; phylum Streptophyta; class Magnoliopsida; order Malvales; family Malvaceae; genus Firmiana; species Firmiana major. The sequence continues at coordinate 14,018,569 of CM065911.1, read as the reverse complement.
TGATGATATATTTTATTTTAAATACACCTTAGATTAGAGAGCAGAAAACAGGCTTGCTTTGGTAAAAAGATACATGCCTTATGAAGTTTGACCACTTCTAAAAATAATTCTCAATCTGTCAAAAAAATATACATATAACTTCAAATAATTTGAATAAAATTTTTGGGACATATTAATCTTTTAATATTGTAAAATTTTGTTTATTTACTTACATACAGATTAATCCAACTAGCAAGAAAAAAAAATTTTCCTCAAGATTTCAGGCATAAAATCTTAAAAGCATTTTTTTTAAAAATAAAAATAAAAAAGGACCCTGCTATAGTTGTGAGGTTGTTTGTGATTTTTTTTTTTTTTTTTTTCATTTCTACAACGGCTCATTTTGAAATTACAAAGTTGATAATTTGATAATAACAACTTTGATGTCAATACTCAATAGAATTGCTACCAAACGGTCATATAGTGCTAATGTCCGTTACTTCTTGGCATTTAGCTTAGCTTAGGTAGCCTTTTTTTAATTTATTTCAGAAAAAATAGTTAATAAGTTACAACGGCTAGCTAAGGTAGCTAAATAAATAAGGTAGGAGAGACTAAGACATTTTGATGATTATTAATTTATTTAGGTTGGCTGTTACTGTTAGGTTTGTGGGGAAATTAAAGCTAGTTTGTTTCCTCTTTTTCCAGCTCACTTCTTGATTGCAATTGCAGATGAACTGACTATTTAATTTGTATAATCATAAATAACGTTGGAGTTGGAACAACGTGGGATACCTGGATTCTGAATCTCAGCTGATTTGGTTCTAGATATGAGAATCGGTATTTTATATTAATAATCTTTTAAAAAAAAGTTAAAAATTTAATTAATAATTGATTGAAAGAAATAAAAATAAATTTTTTCTTCAGATTTAAATTATAAAATTATTATTGTTAAGAGAATTTTATTTAAATTTATTTTTAATTCGAATAAAATTAAATTTAAATCGTAAAATAATTGAAAATAATTAAGATTATATAAAAAATAGCTAAAAAATTTTTTTAGTTTTATTTTTGTATTTTAATTCGTTAATTAGTTAGCTTTTTCATACATTTTCTGTCTATACCTCGACTATTGCAATGAATATTAGAACATAATCTACAAGAATTCTTTAATAGTTAAAGAATAATGTTTTCAATCAGAATTTGATTTTTTATTTTTAGTATAATTGTGGATATTTTTATTTATTTTATGATTTAAATATTTAGAGACTAAATTCACTTTTGTTATTTCAAACTAATTAATCAATCAGAATTTGATTTTTTAAAAAAAATACAAATAAAATCTAAAAATTGGATCCGCTTCACTGTGCCCATCTAGGCGTGTAGCCGTGTACCATGATGAGCCATGGCTGTGTTTTCAAGTATTTTATTTTGAGGAAAAAATTAAGTTTAACAACCGCGTATCTAGAACATTCTTTTTCATTTTTTATTTTTTATTTTTATTTTTATTTTTATTTTTAATTGAATTCAATTACGACTAAACCCCAAATGGCAGCCAAATGAGGCCCAGTGGGGTTCAAGGTTCTGTTTTGGTCTTAAAGGGAGAAGGGCAAAAGAAAAAAGAAGTGGGTTGTCATTATTACAGATGGACAAGATTTCGGTAAGCAGTCATAAAGTTAGAGTCGGTCTTCAAAATTTTAGATGGTCAATTGGTCAATTAGATTTTTAGGATTATGGATCATTCACGAAAGATTGGTTCAGTAAATATCTATAAATTTATAAAACAATAATAATAATAAAATCTTGCAACGGACCCCTATAAACTATATTTAACGTAGTTTGCAGGATTGACAGCAGTAACTTATTCTTCAATTTTTGTACCATGTGTCACACTGTCATTGATTTCATTTTTGTTCGGTTGGCTTTTTGAGCATTTTAATTTTTTTTTTCTCGTATAATTTTTATTTTACCTCATTTCATTCTCTTCTTTAACCACATTCTCAAACTCCCTAAATGAAATTTCATGCAAATTTATTTTAGTTAAGTCCTCTAATTTGTTTTTATTTTTAATTTGCAATCTATATCCATTATAGTTTTATTGTTGAATAAGAAATCAAAACATAACTCAGTTATTTTCAATTTTTTTAAGGAAATAGAGATAATAATAACAATAATAATAATCCATAATCAAATTGATAAAATATATCAAAAAAATAAAAAAACGATAAAAAAATAAACTATTATAAAAAAACAAAAGTAAAATCTTCAAAAAAGAACAAATCATCAGAAAAATCTAGAATATAATTCACAACAAAGAAAATCCGTGCCAAAATAATCAAAATCAACAATAAATAGCACATCATGAAAAATAGAAAAAACTAAATACAAAATAAAAAGATTATTTATCTGTGAATTAAATTTTTAATTGAGAAAAGAAAAAATCATAACACAAAAAAATCATCTAGAATTCTTTTTTAAATAAAAAATTTAAATAAATAAATAAATATATATATATATATATATATATATATATATATATATATCATGATATATCTTCCATTATTAAATTGTCACTTTTGCATAGCCCGCAGCTAAGTGCGGGTCCGATTATCAAAATTTTTGATAAAACTAAACAATATATTAAAATATAATTTTCAATCAAAATAATATTTTTTATATTTTTTAAAATTTATATCTTTATAATAAATCTAAATGTTAAGGCTAGTTAGTGTTGGAAAAAAAATTTGATGAGCCTCGTGGATGAAGATGAATTCGTTTCTTTTTGAGTGCTTCAACACATTAGCCTTTGAATTCTTTGTTGATATTCGACGAAATACAAACAAATGCAAAAAATATTTCAAGACATATCATTAATGTCATTTTCTTTAGACTTATTTCGTCCTCGCCAATTACGGTATGCAACTGAAGTTTGTCGAATAACCCTAGATACAATGAAGCTACCATTTTAAATTACAATGCACTTATAAAATCAAATTCCTAAACACTATTGACAAATAAAAAAATTTCTTCTCTTAACCATTATTTTCTACGGTAAAAAATGTTTAAAAAACTTATTTCTACTATGAGAATGAAAGAGAAGAGATCATTTTTGAACTTTTCAAATAATTCAAGTATAATTCAAGGATATCTCAAAATGAACCTTAACATCTCTGTTTATAGAAATTTAATCCAAGAGTTTTGTCCTCACAATCAAATGTTGTGATCTTTCAATTGGATTGTTTGATCCAACAAACACAATTATTCAATATAATAACAATTTTTAAAAATCAATGGTTACGAGTTTAACTATCCATAAGTGAAAAAACACAATTTCAAAGAATAAACTATTCATTAAATAATTGTATATAGTTTTTTATCTCATTGATTAAACATAATTTTTAATCAATCATTATTTCACTATTTTGAAAATTTCCAACAGTTTGAATGGTTAGTCAAATTAATTTCAGTAAAATTGAAAATAACGATAAAAATAAATTAATTATTATAGGAAATGAAATACATATTTGAATGTAAACGCGACGAAAAAAGATTTGGCATATTTGTATTTATTTATAAAAATTTGGCATATTTTTTGCTTATTATTAATTGTCAACTTTGGTTCAATGACGGTGTATAGAGACTATACACTCGGAGTGCCATCATATAATAAACACATAAGTTTTTAAAAGAAACAAATAAATAGAGTAAAATATACTTTTTATAATTAAAACAAAAAAATAAACAAAATTAGTATAAAAATCAAATAAAATTAATTAATTAATGTGAAATAATAGAAAAAAAATCCAAACACATAAGTTTTATTTCTATAATAGATAAATTCTTTTACAGGCTAAACTACACATATACTTAATTAAGCGAAATACTAATGCTTACCCTAAGTTTGGATTGGATTGAGGGTAAGGAAAGAAAAGGAAAGGAAAACTAAGTAAATCAAGCAAATGTTGAAAATATTTTCTTTGTTTGGAAAAAAAATTTTAGCTAAGAAATGAGAGAATGAGTGAGCACCTCTTACTTTCCCTTGACTTAATCAATGTTTTAATACCCCAATTTACAATAAATAAGAAGAAAAGGAAATTTGAAAAAAATTTAACAGATAAAATTTTATATTATATTTTATTATAACTTTTAAAACGAAAAAAAGTTATAATTGGAAAAAAATTATAATGAATTTTTTCTTTTTCTTTCCATTACTTAACCAAATACAAACTGTTAAGATTATTTTTCTTTCCCTATATTTCTTTTATTAATTTTAACTATCCAAACAAATAATAAATGTATCATTTTCTTTCTCTTTATTTCCTTTGTTTTACATTCATATTATTTCTTTTCTTTTACTAATATCTATCCAAACATAGAATTAATGATATAGATTATTAAGCTCTTAATAGTTAATTGTTATAATAGTAAATCTCATTGATTTAATTATCAACAAAAGATTTATTAAGATAACATGATTATTGTAACAATATTACCATAACGAGTTATTATTACAATTGATATAATTTCTTAAAAATCAAATCACCTATTCTTTTTATTTCAAGGGGAAAATTTTACTGAGCAGTAATTAAAATAAATTGATTTATGCTTCTATAATCCTATCATCAATTCTTGTTAAGACAATCGGCCGTATTGGCTAATTGTCCTTGTAATCTCAAGCACGGTTAAAATCAACAACAAATTCTCAATTAAACAAATAACAGTAAATTGTTTCGAGTTCTTCTTTGATAATTTGAACAATTTCTATTTATTATACTCCAAAAAACTCACAAATTAGCTTTGGTCTTAAACTTACAAATAAGTTGCATGATAAACTGCAAGATGTAACTATGTTATAGGATCCTAATTAGGCCTGCTAGTGAGCTTGAAGGGTTAATCAGACCAGTGTTGAAGGTTCTAAAGGTAAGATTATGAAAGTAAGAAGATGATGAAAGGAATTAACTCCATGAGGGCAAATTACAAGAAGAAAAAACTCCTATATGTTAATTTAGGAGTTCTTTACATGAGCACTCCCTCGATTAGCTAGCTACCTTCTTTCCTCAATTCAAAAAGTTTAATGCCCTGTGATCCTTATTAACAAAGTAAACACATTTTATTAACTCAACTTTGCTAAAATTAACAAAATTATTTCTTGACAAACACCAAGAAATGGCAAGTTTTACACCTGCCATTTGTTATGGATTATTTAATTAAAAACTGTATAAAATAATTTATTTTACTTATGTGTAAGTGAATCTTGATTTAAATATCAACAAAAGAATTATTATGATAACATAATTTTTATAACAAGATGACTATTGTTAGTACTCAAAAACTGGGTCTCAAACGTGCTATGGGCATAATCACTCACAAACTATCACTTCCCTCCAATATGCAAAGAAACTTTCCACCATCTTTATAACCACTCACTTCATGCACAAAATATTAAGTCTCATAAAACAAGGGTGTGAAGATCATGTCAAAAAATACCTAACTACTATAAGAAAGTGTTTGATATAAGTTAAAAGAAGACTCTAAGTATGTGTGTTTGGTTCATAAAAATAAAACTATTTTTCATTTTCATTTTTACAGAAAATAAAAAATGCAGTGAAAAACATATTTGGTGGAAGAAATAGAAAACAAATTTTCAGAAAACAGAAAAGAAAATAAGCCAAATTTTGAAAACAAAAATGACATTTTCGTTGATTTCCAAGGAAACAACTTGGTTACATGGAAAATGAGAAAACATGAGAAGTTTTGAAATTTTTTTAATATCCATCAAAGATCCAGGGCTCGAAACATTATACAAGCAAAAAGGTGTTCTTTTATTTATTTATTTCTTTATTTTGGGTTTAAGTTTACGTACTAAACTTGCTTCAGTAGCCTTTGAGCCCAAACTTTATTTAGCTCTTTGAATTCCTTATAATTATCAAAATCATTTTCTTTTCTCTAATCTAGTCAAAGATTTGCGCAAAATTTCCTGAATTACATAACAATGTTATATATTGTCCTAAAGCCAAAGGCAGGATTTCCTGTTATAAGACTAACATTTCATTAAACTTCAGTCAAAGAATGTTCCAAATGAACTGAAATAGCTTCTTCCATTGACAAGAACGCTAAGCTCGGATCTTGCATTCATGAGATTGAACTCTAAAATGTAGCATGCATTGGCAACCAGTGCATGGGCTTGATCAAGTAAATGAACAAAGAAACTTAAGTCCCTTCTCCTTGTGTGTTGAAACTTTTCCCCTTCCAATTTTGATATTTTCTTGTGTTTATTCATTTATAAATTATTTTTATTTTTTAGTTGCATTTTACTTTATTATTTAGTTAAAAGTTGTAATTTAATTTAATTTTTTAATTATTGTTTTCATATTTTTTGTTTTGAAAATGTAAATACCAAAAGCATTTCCATAATTTTCATTTTTTAAAAAACAAGTTTCCATTTTTGCCTACCAAGCATGTTTTCCAAAATTTAGAAAACAAAATATAAAAATTGCTTTCAGAAAATGAAAATAAAAAATATTTTCGTGAACCAAACGGAGCCTAACTCTCTCGTTTTCTAAATTACTCTCAGATACTTTTACAATGCGTTTGGAAGAGGAATTTTAAAATTCTGAAGAATTTTAAAATGCAAGAATTTCAAAATTCATTAATTCAAAATACTAGTATTTGTAATTGTATCGTTTAAACAAATATTTTTTAAGTAGAAATTTTCATTTAGAATTTGATAAAATAAAATAGTAATTATAAAATAAAAAATGATATTAAATATAAGAAAAAGAAAAGTATAAAATAAAATATACAATATGAGTATAATTTTATTTGTAAAAATATATAGGTATTATTAATAATATGAAAAAATAAAATATATTTTATATTTAAATAAAATAATTTTTTTTTTTAGTTTTTGTATTTAATTGTGGGTTAAATGTAATAAACTATGGGCAATTTTTTGAGGGATTTTGAAAAACCACATATTTAGGTGGATTTTCAAGAAGGAATTTGATACATTAAAATTTCCTTTTAAAGTTATTTTGAAATTTTAAAATTTTTCAAATTTTTTTGACAAACAAGATAATTGACTTTTGAACTTTTGAATATCTTTGTTGAAATGAATTCCTCTCTTAAAATCTCTCATCCTAACACATTCTTACTAACTTAGACATTTGAACAAATCTCATGAGAACAACCCTAATAGATCTTTTGTAGATTGATATAAAGAAGAAAGAGTTGATCCACCGTAAACAAGCCAAACAACTTTTTTTGGCATCAACATCTATAATGAGCTATTATATCAATCAAATATAATTTCATAAAAATGAAACCACCAGTTCCAGCTATATCAAAAGGAAAATTTTACTTAAGCAGCAACTAAATAAATTCATGTCGAGAAGAAAAATTTTATGCTTTTAATAGCAAATGGAGTGTTTATAGTAAGATGTTGTTTGGTATTGTAGAGGTTGCACTTTGCGCTATAATTTAAATAGTTGTAATCACTTTGCAATGTTTGGCTGAGGTAAAGTGAATGTAAAGTTACTTTACTTTTGCAATCACTTTATCTTCAAAGTGATTGCATCTATTTTAGACTGTAAAGTTACTTTGCAGTTACAAAGTGAATGATTCACCTAAACTACCCTCCCTAATTCGACACCTCCCTCTCTTAAAAAAATCAAACTCTTATATTATTTACTTGTTAATATAATTACATTTTTAATTAATAATAATTTATCAAAGTTTATATTACAATTGACAAACGTATTAATAATTATAACTTTATATTATTTACATTTTAAATATAATAATCACATTTTAAATAGAATAATAAAAATTTAAATTAATAATAATGTAACAATTTTGTATTAGAATTGATTAACATATTAATAAATATAACTTTATATTATTTACATTTTAATCGAATAATGACATTTTAAATTAATAATAATGTATCAATTTTATATTACAATTGATTAACATATTAATAATTATAACTTTATATTATCTACATTTTATATAATAATTACATTTTAAATTATTAATAATTTTTCAATTTTATTTTACAACTGATTAACCTATTAATAATTATAACTTTATATTATCTACATTTTAATATAATAATTACATTTAAAATTAATAATAATGTATCAAATTTAATATTAAAATTGATTAACATATTAATAAATATAACTTTATATTATTTATATTTTAAGATAATAATTACATTTCAAATTAATAATAATGTATCAAATTTTATATTACAATCAATTAACATATTAATAGTTATAACTTTATATTATTTATATTTTAATATAATAGTCACATTTTAAATTAATAATAATGTACAAATTTTATACTACAATTGATTATCATATTAATAATTATAACTTTATATTATTTACATTTTAATATAATAGTTACAATTTTCATTGATTCCAATGTATAAATTTTGTTTTTATACTTAAGAGTATTTTTTGAATTTGCCACTGCATTTTTAGTAAAATGTTAGTTTACCAAGTAGTATAATGCTACTTTCTCAACCATTACTTTGCTTGCTTTGCCACTTAAAGTCTTAGAATATTGATTTTTATATTAAGATCATGAGATACCATGTAATATTGAATATCTCATGATAAATTGATGAGAAATGAAATAAGTAATAAAATTTTAAAAATATATGTATGTAAGTAATAGTAAAACAAGTAATAGGTGAACTTTCCTTTAATGAAATATAGTTTTACTTATCTTATTTATCTAATTAACTAATAAAAATAGAGAAGAATCTATTTACATTAGTGTAAAACTAATTTAATTTTACAAATTTCATATATTTTATACGATTCAGTTCATTAAATTTTATATTATATTTACGTAAATTATGCACATCAATATAAAATAATTGAAAATATCTAATTATTTTTATAATAGAAACTATGGATGTACAGGGCAACCGACTCCTTATCAATAAGAGTTGACAGTCCATTGCATTTTTCAACTTTAATCACATTTTAATAATTTATGCTTATATTAACAATTTCACGTTTAATTTTAATAATTTTTACATTTAATATCTAGTGATAATTTAAAAACCAGTTGAATATGCCATTAAGTTATTATTTCTTTTTAAATTAAAAATTTAATCAATAATTTAGATTAATAATTATTAGATTAATTGTTATTAATCTAAAAGATATTACTCACTAACATTATAATAAAATCAAAGTTTAAACTTATTATTTCCATCAGAGATCCATTCTTATGATGGCTGATCCTGTTGGCCAATTCTCATTTATTTAATGTTATAATCTCAACGATTGATAAAATCAACAACAAATTCCTAATTAAACAGTTAACAGTATACAGTTTCTAATTCTTCTTTGATAATTGGAACAACTTCTATTTATTATACTCTAAAAACTCACAAATTAGCTTTGGTCTTAAACTTACAAGTAAATTGCATGATAAATTGTAAAGTGTAACTATGTTATAAGATCCTAATAAGGCCTTATAGTAAGCTCGAAGGGTTAATCAGATTAGCGTTGAAGGTTCTAAAGATAAGATCATGGAAGTGAGAAGATGATGAAAGGAACTAACTAACATGAGAGGCAAATTATAAGAAGAAAAGACTCTTATCTTCAATCTGGGACTTGGGTACGTGTAAAATTTTGCTTACATTCCAATCTTCTGTCTTTTCTTTTGATCAAATCAAAATTTTGAGAATATCTCATGGACAGCTAGCAGATAATGAAGATTAATGGGATCATTTTTTTTTTATTAATTTTGATAGAGAGATTAAGATTAATTGAAGGTCAAGTTTTCTGAATTATATATGAACTGTCTGAAATAGTATCATGAAGAGGCATATTTTTTTCATACCATATATAACTCACATGTACAAATGGCATAGTTCTTGTTAAAAACATCATTGGACGCTTCAATATTAATTTGGATGGACAATAAAATTGATTTCAAAGAAATTGAAAAAAATAAAATGATCATGGAATAAAAATAATTTTAATAAAAAATATAAAAAAATTAAAAAAAATGAAAAGGTAATTTACCTCACCATTTTGTCTTTTTTTTTTTTAAAGAGATTTACTCTATCAGTAATCAAACTTCCAATTGTGGCAAACGCTTTAACTATCTGGCCATGGGTTGATTTTTATACATATTTTAATTTGTTATTCCTTATCATTTCTTTATTTTAGAGAGAAAAAAACACTACTTGATTTTCTAATCTAAGTTAGTTTAGAGGGGTACAAGTCAATACAACAACTGTTTTCTTATCCCTAACTTATTTTTTAAAACAAAAGTCCAAAAAAGAAAATTATATATATTGAAACTTTAAATTTATATATGTAGAATTTTTATATTTTAAAAGTATTAAAATTTTAACTTTATATTTATAAAACTCTCATATTCTAAGTACGAATATAACCATTTAAATTAATACTAAAATTTCAGTTTTAATGTAATTCTCTAAGGGTCTAATGGTAAAATTTTTTAAGATTAATTTTTTTTTACAAAGAAAATATTTAATAACTTAAGATGGACGTACTTGATTCGAATTCAAATTTTACAATATACCACAATTTTTTTTAATTATTCAATCAAAAAGTTATTAATTTTTTAAGACTAGTTTAAAATTGTTTTTGGCTATGGTTTTGCATTAACACATGCTTTATATAACAAATGATGAAGAATTGTGTGATTGGTTTGATATTTTTTGATTATTTTGTACAGCAAATGTGGCATTCAGTCAAGCAATCTTTCTAATTTCTAAATCGGGATTAAGTAGAGAGAAAGAAGAGTCAATTTCCATGCAGGAGGGAGGGAGGGACCGTGGCTGTTGAAAATGACAGCAAGAAAGTTTGCAATCGTGGAAAAGTAAAACCAAAAACATCACTCGGCCATTCACGACACGACACGACCATCACTTCCCGGTAACATCGTATGTACAATTGTTTAGTGTTATTTTCTTCTTTATTTATTATTTTGTGGTGGATTTATCTTTCAATTGGTTGTGCCGTATCCCAGCGAAACCTTGTAGTGATCGTCACCACTCACCCAGCTGCTGAATTGGGAAAGCACAAAAGCCATTTTTCTGTCAAGTCTTTCATGGGCGCCGCGTCCAAACGCCAATCGCATCACATTCACGCCACAGCTTTACTATCTATTTATTTGATTCTTTTTTTTTTTTCAAATTTTTTTATGCTGACCTGACCACACCAATGCGCTCCCATTTATACCATTCATGTATATAAAGAGATAGATTTTTTTTTTTTTTTTTAATTTTTGAAAGGGATTAGAATTTTGCTTAAATTTTAATGAAAAATTATACAATAATTGCCAATAAAGTATAGATTTAATGCTATGAAGAAGATTTTAAAATTTTGATATTTCAAGTTTGAGCCAGATCAAACGTGAGTATAAATTTATTTTAGTTATTTATTAATTTAATTAGTTATAATTATTTATTTTCATATGAAATATTAACTAATAATCTATAAATTATTAATGTAGCAATAATTGTTTTTATTAAGATTTTAGCTATCTAATTTATTTATTTATTTAATATTTGTTATATTTAATTTTTATAATTTTTTAATTAATATTTGATTTCAAATTATTTTTTACTTTCTGTATTTTATATATACATTAAGTTTTTTTATTACATTATTCAACATATATTTCAAAATAGTTTTTTTAATAATTCTATTCTATTTCATAAATTATAAATTAAAATAGTCATTACGCATCATACCATTTAAGTATAGTAGTCCATGAAGTAGGATTTATTTTAATACTAAGATTATATTAGTGTCGACAATGAGTAATTTGGGATCCAATAATTTTTCATTAGTCATTCCTAAATCTCCAATAATACCGCAAATTTTGGAGAAAATAAGGGTAACTTTTTTTTTTTAAATAAATATTGAACTTATGAATTCCTTTTTATTTAGAAATTAATACTTATGATATATTAAGAATTTAAGATGATGAATCACTTACACAAATATAAAATTACTTTTATTTTAAACCTATTTATATATTTTTTACCATATATATATATATATATTAATTTGATTAAATTTTATTATCTTTTCGCATATTAAATTTTAAGTCAATTAAAAATTTTTAATTATTGATTTAATTAAAATAAAATTTTAATTATTAATATATATTAATAATATCATATTTTATAAAAAAATACGAGATCTTTACATGTGTGATATTAAATTATTAAATTTATAGATTTATAAAATTATTTAATCTTACTTTTATTTTATTTTATTTTTCATATGAAATTGGTTCAGAATTTAGATGGACGATGACATGACGAGAAATGGGGAAATCAAACAGTGAAGAGACTGAAAAGCAGACAACAATATAATAGTAGTATATCTCCTGTCCTAATCCGTCCGTACATCCATCACTACCGTATTTTATTATTTCATTTCTGCGTCTAATAAAACCCGAAAGGCCAAACACTGAAACACAGGACAAGAAGGCACGACAAAAACAAACCTCTCTTCTCTCTTTGTCTGTTACTGTGTGTGTTCGAGGACTCTGATTCAAATTGACTGTCACAAAAGAGGGTTATTTTGGTTTCAGTTTCCTAGATATCTTCTCCTCCTTGGCTTTCTGACATCTTTTGGTTTCGGCTAAGAAAATAGAAAAGAAAACGAATTCATTCTTGTGTTGAAGCAATGGTTAACTGCCGTCCTCTCAGCTTTCTCTTCGTAAATATCGTTCTGGCTTGCCTTGATGCTCTTCTTGCATTTATTGCCTTCTTTCAGGTCTGTTTTCTGCACCCTTTTGCTTTTACTCTGTTTTTGTGTTTGGTAGGAGCGAAAGAGGAGGAAAATAGGAAGAGGAAAGGAAAATGAGGGGATTTGCACCTTTCCTTCCCTGCCCTTTCTCCTAATCTTATCTTTCTAATGTCTTTTTTTTTTCCACCCTCCATTTTTCTTCTTATCGAACTTATGAAACATAGTGTTAATGCTTATGTTTTCTTTTGCTAATGCATTCGGCTTATGTGATGGCATAATTAGTTTATTTGGGTTTTTTCTTGTTTTTCTCTTTGAAGGGAATTTAGTGCTGTTCGCTCGATTGGAATGTGGGTCTTGCTTGGTTACTGAGAAAACGATAGAAAAACATGTAAACGTGTAGAATCGTACAGGCATTACTTGAAAATTTTAGTTTAAAAAAGTAATTCCGAAGGATAGCCACTTCTGGTCCAATATTATTTGGAAGAATAGGGAGAGAGGAGAGAAATGATAGACAGGAGACTGCAGTCCTTCCTAATTTATTCTTTTGAGCATATTCTTTTGCTCTTTTTTTTTTTTTTAAGTTTTTGTAGTGGTGAAGATTTTGGCTCTTCCTGTTAAAGTTTCTGAAATCCAAGCTTTTGTTCTTTTCGAAGCAATGCTTTCAAATGCAAAGGCGTGAAAAGGGAGCAAATATAAGTTGATCAGACTCTTCATTTTCCTGAATTTATGTGTTCCATGCATATAGGAGGGGCATTGGTATGGAGATTCGACCCTCCAAATATGTGAAAAAACGTAGAAAAATAGTATCTATGTTGGATCATGCTGAATCTGACACTCACCACCGAGTCTGAGAAACTTCGAAAATTAGTGCTTGAAAGTCTTATGCCCTGATGATTCCTGACTTCTAGTTGATACATTGGGGCATATGCCTTTCAGGTACTGCGTTAAAATATTTTAAAGGAATCATATCTAAAATTATATAACTTAAAAATTTGATAAATAACTAACATTTATTATAAACTTGAGTTAATTACAGACACACCTTAAAAAGCATTTTAAAACAAGAAGTATCTCCTTAAATAATTGTGTAGACAAGTCCATATTTTTAGTTTGATAGACATCAGAATTATTCTTTTCTGACAAATTGTAACCTTCTTTTTTAACCAGCTTTCTAGAATTCACTTGCGGAATCAACAAGTAGGGTGGACACGTCAAAAAGTAAGTGGAATATTCTAATTATTTCCCTAGTCTTTTGTGGATTGTTTAGTGTGTGCTTGTGAGTGTGCTTCTTCATTTGTGCACCTTGGCTAATAAAATTTGGGTTTCCACTTCCTAGAATACGTATGAGGAACTCTTAGATACTTCAGGTTCAAGAATGTGGATTTGATAGATGTATGTTATGTCTTTGTATTTCATGATGCGTATTTAATGCTGATTTTTAATAAAGCGTAGTCCTTGATAAGTAGTTAGATAGCATTAAACTCATAATAAAAGTATAAAGATCAATTGGAAGCTATTAGAATACCCTGTATTGTCGAATGCCAATCAGATGGAAAGCGATTCTGAAATAAAGTTCTATTGATGAGAAATATCAAAATGAGGAAATGTTTAATATAATGAAAATAAAAATCTTATGTTTTTTAGTAATAATATCCTTCATATGTGTATATGGCTTCATATGTGTATATTTGATGAAGGAAAACCTTGCCGCTCCAAAAAAAATAAAAGGTTCTCTGACATCATGGTAAGAACAAGTTTGTATTTTGAGTTCTCTTCAATTAAGTGAACTACGGAAAGCAACAAAATTATCACTTTGAATTAGCGAGAGCATTGTTGCAAATTGTGATATTGGATTCAGTGATCAGTTCCCCTTGTCTTACGATGAATTAGAAATGTTTCTTTTTTTGTGCTAGAGATGTGATTGAGCAGAATTGTCTTCCATATTCTCTCTGTTCTTAACTTCTTTTTTGTTTCTTCATTCTCATTTGCATCAACTTATTTCCTTTTTTGGTCTCCTATATGCGTAACGGTAATCTGGAACTTCTCTTCATTTTGTGATAATATACATTTTTGTTTTCATATATTGTACAGTGCAATTTTCAAGGGCTTTGATCTGTGATTGTTGCATAAAAACAACGAATGTTCTTTTGATTACCATGTTTATGATTCTTTTCCTCTATATTTATGATCTATCTTTTTTCTTTTTTGTTTTTTTTGAAAGAAAACTATATTGATGGAGCAAATGCTGATTGCAGGTTCTTCATCTCATGATAGGCTCTTCTAATTGTGGTAAGAGCAAGACTAAGACTTAGATATTGAGAAGCTGTGGTCTATTGTGGGTTTATCGGATGATTATTATGAATAAGTTTAATTCATAATATGTTCTAGCTTATTTTGTAATGCCAATTATTGGGTTGTTTATATAGATTTGATTTGGTGGTCTCCAACCAGGATTCATCAAGAAAAGCTAATCTTTGTTGGCCAACCTAACAATTTCTCAAGCTCCAATCTCCAAGATCCATTTTATGACTTCTTCTTCTTTTCGTCAAATAGCAATCTCTCACCCTTGATCTTCATAAAAATTTCTCAAGCTTCTGTTATGCCTTTTTTTCTCTTTGGGGAATAGCATTCTTTCATCGGTTGCAGCTCATTACGGCCAACTTAAATTTTTCTCTTGTTTTTCTCAGTCCAACCATGTGCTATCATTCAACTACAAATTTTCCACATCACTCGATCAAGGACATTTTTTGCTTGTTTGCTCATGGTCACTCTAATAACTGTTGCTAGAAACTAGAAACTAGAAACTTGTACTTGGTGAAAAAACAGAGAAAAAGTAAGGGTGCAGAGGAAAAATCATTCACTCTCTTTTTTTTTTATTCATCTGGAAATAGGTATATAAATAGCCTAAGTCAAAGATATCCAGCTGCACATCCCTAAACTTTCTCCTAAAAATCAGAAAATAATAACTCTAAAAACAAGGAATAAAACCTCCTAAAAATCAGGAAATTATACAAACAATATTTTCATAACAGCCTGGACAAAATCAAACCTTATTCAAAAATAAAAAACTAAATCTTCTAAAAAACTTGGATGACAACACTCCCCCTCAGGCTGAATAGATGTTTATCATTCCAAGCTTGTTTGTGAGCACTTCAAATTTTTGTCGTGGTAGCCCTTTGGTTAGGATGTCTGCAGCTTGTTGGCTGGTTGGAACATAGGTCACACAAATCACTCCACTTTCAATTTTTTCTTTTATAAAATGTCTGTCAACCTCCACATGCTTAGTTCTATCATGGTGGACTGGGTTGTGTGCAATACTAATGACAGCCTTGTTGTCGCTGTATAATTGCATTGGACAGTTTAGTTTAATTTTTAATTCTTCCATAAGCCTTTTGATTCAAATCAGTTCACAAATGTCTTGAGCCATAGCTCTAAATTCTGCCTCAGCACTACTTCTAGCAACCACTGATTGTTTCTTACTTCTCCAAGTTACTAAATTTCCCCAAACCATAGTGCAATATCTAGATGTAGACTTCATATCATTAATTGAACCTGCCCAATCTGCATCAGTTAAAGCTTCCACCTTTCTTTCTTATTTTTTCTAAAAAACAACCCTTTCCCTGGAGTCATCTTAAGATACCTCAAAATTCGATAAACTGCATTGAGGTGTTCTTCCCTTGGATCGTGCATAAATTGACTAACAAAGCTGACGGCAAAAGCTAAATCAGGTCTCGTGTGAGAGAGATGAACTGATTTTCCCACTAATCTTTGATATCTTCCCTTGTCAACTGAAATTTCTCCCATACGTTGGACTGTCTTGTGGCTTTGTTCCATTGGTGTATCAGCAGGTTTGCACCCCAACATTCCTGTCTCCTTTAACAAGTCCAAAGTATACTTTCGTTGAGTAACAGATATGTCTGTCTTGCTTCTAGCTACTTCCATTTCCAAAAAATACTTTAAAGGACCAAGATCCTTTATTTCAAACTCTATGGCCAGTAGACCTTTCAATTTTCCCATTTCCTCTAGAGCATCCCCTGTGAGAACTATGTCATCCACGTACACTATCAAAATAGCAACCTTTCCAAATGGAAGGTGTTTGAAGAACAAAGTGTGGTCAGTTTGGCCTTGATTGTATCCATATCTTCTTATCACTCTTGAAAAACAATCAAACCATGCTCGCGGTGATTGCTTCAGTCCATATAGGGATTTTTTGAGCTTGCATACCTTCTGAGTGTTGTTAGTAGCTTCAAATCCTGGTGGAATGTCCACGTACACCTCCTCTTCTAGGTCTCCATTCAAGAAGGCATTCTTCACATCTAGTTGTTGTAATGACCAATTCAAGTTTGCTGCCAAAGACAACAAGACCCTTATGGTATTTAGTTTAGCAACCGGTGCAAATGTCTCCATGTAATTGACCCCATAGGTTTGTGTGAAACCTTTGGCAACAAGTCGAGCCTTGTATCTCTCAACTGATCCATCTGCTTTAGATTTTACTGTTAATACCCACTTACAACCAACAATAGTCTTCCCATTCGGTAGAGTCACTAGTTCCTGGGTGCCTTTTTTTAAAGAGCATACATTTCCTCCCACACAGCCGTTTTCCATTCAGGTTTAGCTAGAGCCTTTTGTATTGACCTAGGAATCTCAATATTGGAAACATTAGTGGCAGAAGCACGAAATGATGGTGAAAGATTTTTACTGAGATATGGGATGCAAAGTGCAAGAGCGGACTCCTTTCCTAAGAGCAATGAGTAACTCAATAGTTTCATTTGAGGGAGGAATGGTTTCATGAATACCTGAGATATTGGCATCCTCTGGTTCAGACTCTTGGCTTTGAGGGACCATGAGTTGCTTTCTTTCTTGAGGTTGATTTCTTCTAGTATAGACACGTAGCTCTTGATTTTTTTTTTTTTTTTGCCTTGTGAAACCTCCCTCTGTTTCCAAATCTATTTTTTGTTTTTGTTGTTGTGGTAATTTTAGAGAAGGCGAACTTGGATTTGACTCAAGTGAGGGATGTAGAGTAGACTTGTGCATATCATTAATAGGCATGGATACTGTTTCCCAAAAATGATCTTCATTGGTTTCAATCTCCCCCTGAAGAGAGGTGGCAGGAAAAAATGGTTGAGTCTCAAAGAAGGTAACATCACGAGAGATGAAGAATTTGTTTTCTGAAGGTGAGTAACAACAGTATCCCTTTTGTGTGGGTGAGTAGCCAAGGAACACTGTTTTAATGGCTTTGGGATCTAATTTGCTGCGGTATTGAGCATGTATATGTACGAAGGCAGTACACCCAAAGGTTTTCAAGGGAAGATTATTCAAGGTGTGAAGATGAGGATAGTATACAGTGAGGGTGGAGAGAGGTGTTTGGTAGTGGATAGTTCGACTCGGTAATCTATTTATAAGGTAGGCCGCTGTAAGGACTGCTTCACCCCACAAGTACTTGGGAACATGCATGGTGAACATAAGAGCCTGAGTGACTTCAAGTAAATATCTATTCTTTCGTTTAGATACCCCATTTTGTTGTGGGGTGTTCACACATGAACTTTGATGGGTAATCCCATCGTTGGCTAAAAATTCACTTAACACAGAATGAAAATACTCTCGCCCATTGTCAGTATGTAAGACATGAATTTTTGCCTGAAACTGTGTTTAAATCATGGAATGAAAGTTCTTAAAGATTTGACAAGTTTTAGACTTTTGCTTCAAGAGGTAAATCCAAGTGACTCGTGTGTGACCATCAATAAATGTTATGAACCAACGTTTTCCAAATGAAGTAGTAAATTTGGATGGCCCCCAAATGTCATTATGAATCAATGAGAAAGGTGAGGAAGACTTATAAGGTAAGGGAGGAAAAGGGTTACAATTGTACTTCGCTAATTGGCAAACATCACATTGGAAAGAACGAGGATTTTTATTTTTGAAAAGTTGAGGAAACAAACATTTAAGATAAGAAAAGTTCGGGTGGCCAAGTCTATGGTGCCACAACATTATTTCATTTTGATTGGAAACAGAAAAAGATTCACTACTTGATGCAAAAGCTTGTCTAGTTCTAGATTTCTCATCCTCAAGGAAGTAGAGTCCTTCATATTCCCTAGCATTGCCAATCGTCCTCCCCGAGTATATCTCCTGAAATTCACAAGAAGATGGTGAGAATTTTGCAAATCAATTGTTATCACATGTTAATTTGCTAATTGACACTAGATTACAAGTAAGGTTGGGCACATGAAGAACAAAATGAAGAATCAAGTTTTTTGAGAGTCTTATAGAACCTTTTCCAGCAACAGTTGACAAAGAACCATCAACAATTTTTACTTTAATATTACTAGAGCAGAGATTGTTTGTGAGAAAAGAATTAGATGAACTTGTCATGTGATCAGAAGCTCCTGAATCAATAATCCAGGGACTCTTTGAAGTTGAAGTGGCACTAAGGGCTGTGTGAAAGTTACCTGTTTGGGCTAACGAGCTAGAACTGACACTAGAGTTAGAAGCAAGTGGATTTTGAAGTTGTGATTGACTAAGAAGCTTACACAAGTGATCTATTTGCTCTTTGCTAAACCTGACTGAAGTATAGGCTGATTCTCCTTCTGTTGCGCCTATGGCAGTAGTGTGTTCTTTATCTATTGCTTGGACTTGGAAGCTTTTCCTATCATTCTGCTTTCTAGGAGTCCAATTAGGTGGCTTGCCATGAATTTTCCAACAAGTTTCTTTGGTATGTCCATGACGTTGGCAAACATCGCACCAATGTCTCTCCCCTTTTCATGTATTTTTCTGATCTGTGGAAGGCCTGTTATAGTGCTGCTGACCTCTTGCAGTCAAAGTTGATCCTTCAATTGTATTCTGTCCACCATTTTCTTCCTTAAAATCTCCTAACATAACCTTCCGTCGACTTTCCTCCCTTCGTATCTCTCCAAACACTTCTTCAATTGATGGTAAGGGATCTTTGCCAAGCACTCTGCCCCTGACTTCATCAAGGTCTTTGTTTAGGCCCGTTAAGAATTCGAACACTTGTTCTTGTTCCACCAATTTTTTCTGCTTGACGCTGCACGCTACACAGTCCCAGCTAGATTCATAAAATAAATCCAATTCTTGCCACAGATTTTTTAGAACATTAAAATAATCTGTCACATTCTGGCCTCCTTGTTTTGTTTCTCTCAATTTTGACTTTATCTCAAACACTTGAGCAGAGTTGTCAAGATCTGAGTAAGTCATCTTCATAGCATCCCATATTGCTTTTGCCGTGGGCAAGAATAAATAAGTCTGTCCAATTTTTGTTTCCATCAAATTAATAAGCCAAGCCATAATAATAGAGTTTTCAGCCTCCCATACCTGGTAAGCAGGATCTTCTGTGTTAGGAGCAGCAATTGCACCAGTGAGATAACCCATTTTTCCTCTACTTCGAATTACAAGTTTGACTGACTGTGCCCACTAGAGTTAGTTCTTGCCATTTAACTTGTGTGCTGTAATTTGCAAGGAAGTATTCTCGCTTCCCCCTTGTTAAGTCATGATTGGGAGGTTTGTTGGTTGGGATTAGCTTGAAGAGACAGTTGAAGACTCGTCTCTTCTAGTTGTTCCAGTCATGGCAGTTTTTGCCTTTAAATTCAGAATCTTTTCTGCTCTGGTACCATGAAAAAACAGAGAAAAATTAAGGGTGCAGAGGAAAAATCATTCACTCTTTTTTTTTATTCATCTGGAAATAGGTATATAAATAGCCTAAGTCAAAGATATCCACCTGCACATCTCTAAACTATCTCCTAAAAATCAGAAAATAATAACTCTAAAAACAAGATATAAATCTTCTAAAAATCAGGAAATTATACTAAGGGGGCGTTTGGTTGGGGGGAATTTTTTTTCCCCCCGTAATTTTTTTTCCGTAATTCGATTCCCTCATTTGGTTCGTTTCTTTTCCTCTTTGTCAGTCATTTTATTTTACCTACAGTGCTCAATTTTGGAAAAATTTGGGGTAAAATGATTACCTTCGAATCCTGAGGTATATTTAGATTACCTGAGTCAAAATTTTTTTTTTTGGATCTAAAGTAATTTTTTTTCCCCTAGAATTTACCCCTTAAAATTTTTTTCCTGGATAAAAGGTAATTTTGTTTTCCAAGGTAATTTTTTTTCCCCGAACCAAACGCACCCTAACAATATTTCCATAACAGCCTGGACAAAATCAGACCTTATTCAAAAGTAAAAAACTAAATCTTCTAAAAAACTTGGATGACAACACTAAGTAATCTCTAATTCCTTTATGTGCCGTTGTCATCTGCATTAGCAGTCATTTTCTAACTCATCTATGTTTATACTGCTCCCTTTGTCCATACTAAATGCGACTGTTCTGACACTTTTTAACAGAAGAGTTCAGTATTGAGTGAACCTCCTTTCTGTTCTTCTGCAATGGAAATGTATGATCCTCCTTTTTAATTCCTTCTCATTACTTTCATGCATTAACACTGGAACCTTTATATATTTGAATCATTTACATTTTATTAGCTACTGCTGACTAAGTAACAGCATTGTGATTGTAAAATCATCTCTCTCTCCCTCTCTTTATTTTCCTGAATTAATAACAATTGTTCTGCTTGGATGTCTTCAATCCTGTGAAAAGGACTTTATCCTATGCTTTTATGTGGAAACCATTCTCGAGGAATTTTTTATCTTCAAAGTGTTCTAAAGAAATCCTAAACCAATTCCTTGGTGCTGAAATACAAAAGCACTAAAATGTATAATAATGTCTTAATATTTTCTGCATCAGATAATTATCTTTAGACTTGTTTTGTCTTCTGACAGGTTATTTCATTTATTTTTTGTGCATGGTTGTTGCCACATGCAAAAGGTGGCTTTGCTGGTCTAATGTGTGTGGCCTTGTTCTCATGGGTACGTTTCTTTTGAGTGACAACAACTTATATTTACTTTAGTACTTGTTTCTTTAACCTTCCTAATGAGATCTGCCTGTGGTTTAATGGTGAAAACATTATTGCAGCCTTCCCCAAAATTCTTTTTTTGGCTGCATTTCTTCTTCTCCTATCTTTCTGGTAAGTTTGACCATGTCTTAGCAAATTTTTTAATTTAGTTATTGATCATGTAAAATTCTTGTCTTTCAACATTAATTCTAATACTATATGCTTAAAGGGTTTATACTTTTAATGATTTCATGATCATTAGAGTTTCTTCTACTATCAGGGTCTTTTAAAAATTAAGATAACGTTGTGTCAGCTGGAACATTGTTCAGTTCCAATCCTAATTATAGTCAGTAATCAGGTCAATATTCAATACTCCCCCATTCTCAAATTGAAGGCCTTAGTTTCAATTATGGTAGTTCAAAACTATGTCCTTCCATGTTGAGGTGATGCTACCTATTACAATATTATAAGGGACAATGTTGTCTAGTAATAGTTTATGTGGCACAGTCCTACTCAAAACTATAATTGTAACCCCGTATGGATAAGGAAAATATGCTTTAGGTAATACACTTGACTAATTATAATATATTTCTGTTTCAACACTTATGCAAATTCCTTCTCTCTGTCTTACATTGCTTTCACACTTCACTAGTTCATTTGTCCATTCCTTTCTTGAATGCCACATAAGCTCATCTAATGTAGGTCATTGGACCTTGATGACATTGGGTAGTTTTTTTAATAGTTAGTGGTGGTTGAAGTCTAATAATGAATTAAATATTGATTAATGAAGATAACTTTATATGTCTTGTAGTTTGCTAGTGTTCGACATAGAACCAATGTCGGGCATTAGATGTCAAATTCAAGTATATATTTTTGAAATGCTCTCATGTTGGGTTTACATGAGAGATTGGAAAATGTCTTGGTATTGTCAGTCTTGTTTTATGAATCATATATCTGTAATCTTAAAAAGAGTTTATGAAGGATATGTGAGTGGTTCTTTTACATATGAGACATTTTGCCAGGAACTAGTGTAGTGTAATTTATAAGTTACATATATGCTTTCATGGGCAATGATTTTATAGGGTCGACCTTTGCCATCAGGCAAATGATGAAGAAGATGGTGATGAAGAAAATAGTAATCAGCAGGCTTTACTGGAAAATTCAAAGAGCAAGGCAGGTTTGTCAAACACGGATAGTCGTCGGAAATGTTGCTCACTCCAAGGGATTCATGTTGGTAGCAGACAAAAATTTGTTATTGTGGTATGTGTACAAATAGTTTCTATTTAAGATGCAGTCTTATCATCAAAGCAATTATTTTATTTTTCTTTTCCTTCTTCTTCCGCCAGGTCATTATGGTCAACATCATCTTAATGATCTCCTTTGCTGCAATAATTTGGATTGCTGCAGGGAAGAATCCCAGTTATTCTTTAGTAGTTGCTCGGGTATGAATCATATTACTCCCTAACTATTATTTGGTGATTATAAAAATATCCCTTGATATTTTTTCATCTTAAGTCCATTACCTTTTTTTTTTATTGGAAGTTGCTCGCCGAGTTGCTGTAAAACTTAATTTCATGCTAGATTATGATGTTTGATCAAACAATAAGGTCTTAAATCTTAATGAAATGGCAGAAACCTCATTTTGTTATTTTATTGCTGAAGTGGTTTGGAAAATGCAACATTATGACAGAAAGGTTCCCTTGTGGATTTGAGTATTCAGCTCTTATCGCTGCTATGGTTTGTTTGACAAGCCATGTGATATCTAATGTTATATTTTGCTAAAGCTGATAGACTGTCTTTTTTCAAATGTTTATTTTGGTTTTAGTGTTTCTTTTTTTTTAATATTTTCCAATTCAATATGGGTAATATAATTTTAACTTTTCATGATGAATAACCTAAGGCTTGGTTGTGAGTTACCTTACCACAACTCTTTCCAGCTGGGGTTTAGCCAACCGGCATCAATACATGTTAAGCTTATTTAAAGGCGTTTACCTTACCTTCTTATGACTGATACCTTAACTTGGTATTTTCTTTGGAGAAGTATCCCTGATTTCTTCAATTTGTATATTGGATTACATGTCTCTCTTTATTGTATCTTCCATATGCCAATAGATTTCAACCTAGATATCCAATTTTAACTTTTTCTTAATGTCAGCTGACCTTGATGCTTTCAGTAGCATCAGAGCAAATGGTGTTCTCTCAAGATTGAAATTATGAATGCAAAATTTCTAATTGTTATGATTCATCAGAATTAAATTCTATATTCAGGAAAAGAAACTTTTTAATATTTTCAGTGTGACTTGTAGTTGTTGTTCCATAACTGCAATTTTTGTTCAGGTATATATAGATTTCTTTGCTGCCTCAGTACTTATTCTGGGTGGAGCTTTTGGTTGCTATGGTGAGAAATTACTTTTGTTATTTTGTTAATACTCTACATGGTTTCAAGCTTTTCTCCTTTTCTTATATTTCCCCCTTGGATACGGGCAATAGTGCATCAGTGACATGTTCTTGAGAACTTTTACCTTTGAGTTCATACTTGTAGAATAAGATGAAATATAGTGTACCGTTTTTAAATAACTATTCATGGAAATGAGTACAACTCTCCAGAAATCTTAGAGCCATAAATTGTTAAATGAACTTAAGCAAACCATTATGAATGAATACAATTTCTAGATTAAGTGCATAAATATACTGTTAAATGTTAATTAAAATACTTTCAGAATTGAAATTTACTTTTATTTTTGTATACATTCTAATATTTTTTTAGTCATGATGTTTGTCAAGAGCTAGTCAACCTAAAAGTTTAAGCTGTTAGGTAGCCGTCCAAGAAATGTTTTTATTCACTAATATGCCCTCTCAATTGCAAGTCCATTGGGCTGAAAGCATGGACAAAGTACAGGACCACCACATACCTTCTGCTGAATCTTAATTCAACTACCATTCAAACTCTAGACCACTTGTCAAGAAACTTTGAGACCAATACATTGTAATTAACTGGTAAAACTAAAAATTTAAGTTGTCAGATGTGGTTTCAATAATAGATTTTATTCACTAATAAAGTCAAATTAGAGATCGGGTAAAATAAAAGGCTATATTAGAGAATACACGAGTAACTAATGGCATGAGAGTAAATAGAGCAAAGAAATACAGGCATGCTTGAGTATAAAGACATACCTAAGAGGTATCAATGAGAATATTTTAATTTGTTATGCTTTTTTCCTTCGGTTGTGTTTTGTGTCCCAATTCATGTTTGAAAGGTGGGGGATCAAAGCTACAAATTAATTTTGAGTTCATCCCGCAGCATTTCAAATATAAATTGTTTAACTTTGTATTGGTTTGTGTTTGAACTCTTCATATGAAATGCAATTTTTAAATAATGTTTTGTTTTATCATCACAAGAAAGACTTGTTTAAGATTGCTCGACCAAAAGATCGAGTTGTTTTGAAACCCATGTTCCTGCTGCAATATTTTTGTGTGTACGCATGTGCGCATGCACATTTGGGTTGCGATGATGCTTTTGCATCATTGCATGTTTACCAAAAGGAGCAAACTTTACTAGGGAGAGAGTTAGAGAAGCTCGCCAATTCAAGGTTTATGGTGGCTTGGACTAAACAAATTGGTAGAAAACTTTGGGTTTATGGCTATGGGTAGATATAGGATTAGGGTGATTTAAGAGGGAAGGAGTAGCATGAAGCTGGGGTTGCTGGAGTTTCTGTCAGCGGCTAGAGTGGAGTTTTGGAGGAAAGGATGGAAAGCATGTGGATTGAGTGTGATTGAAGGAGCCAACATAATAGGGAGCGGTTAGAATTGAATAAGAAGACCAGAAAAGCCAAAAGGTTTGAGGTCTTTTTAAGCACGCGAAGATGATTTAAGAAGGATGCCGAAAAATAAAATCAAGAAAAAAGAAAGAAAGAAGATAACATCCATAAAAAAGGAGTGCTGATATTATTCCCATGCATCCATGCCATCATCATCATCATCATCATCATCATCATCATCATCATCAGGCCTTTATTCCAATACTGGGGTAGGTTATATGAACCAATATATGAACTCACGCTAAGTCGTCAGCATGAATTCTCCCCCTCCACTCATTACTATCTAATGCAATGTATTTTTCCAACTCTTGTTCCGCCATATCTTTCTGGATTACTTCTTTCCAAGTCTTTTTCAGTCTTGCCCTAGCCTTGACCTTTTTTACATCATGCATCCATGCCATCAAAAATGAAAATACTCAACATAAAAGTTTTATAGATATTTGGAAAAACTCTTATGATACTAACCCATTAGAACTAGCTTCTTGATTAGAAACAACCTAAAAAGCAACCAACTAGACTCCAAGAAAATATGAGTGAACTCCTAACAATTCCTATAATAGTCAAACTTGAGAGGAATAATATACCCTACCCAAGTCAAATTGAGAATGGCCATTGTGCTCCTGAAAAAAAATCTGAAATTCATTACATAAATAGTAAAGTGATAAATTGAGATTACCTAACAAAGTATAATGCGTCAAAGCCTTTAATGGCTGCATCAAAAATTTCGAAAACAATTCATTAAATTACTACTTTTGATTTGTTAACTGGGGTTTTAATTATGTGCCTTCACCTATAAAAGGTTGACCTCTTTCTTGAACCTTTTTTAATTGCTTTTCAGGTTTCCTTCTATTTTCTAAATTGAGGAGAGTACGGTCTGAGAAAGCTTCATCAGAAATGTGGAAGGTTTGCACTTGCTACCTATTCTTTATTTAGCATTATTTTTGCATGTATTTTTCTGAGGTGAAACAGTGTTGATTTCTTATTGCTTAGATATGCTAAAAACACACTATTAAGATCTTGGTGGTAAATAATTTCAAGTTCTAGAGGTTCGTCACATTTTGCAGGTGGTTGGTTTAGCAGTTGTCTCTGTGTTGTGTTTCACATCAAGTTCTTTAATAGCTCTTCTTACGGATATTCCAGTAAGTACTTGATAACTTAGGATCTTGCCATGTTGTTAAGACCCTTTTTTTCCCTTGAACTAGGCATGTCCTCTTTAATACGGGGTTAATATTTTCATTCTGTTGGCAGCTTTTTCATCATTGGAATCTGAAGAAGATAAATGGTGTAAAAGCACTGGTTCTTCTCATTTTTCACTATGTGTTAGGTATTCCTTCAGTCTTCCGAAGAAGGTTTATAAGATAGTTTTGATACTATATTTTGTCCATCATTGTAGGCTTTTCTCTGGAGTTTTATTCCCTTT
The DNA here is from genome assembly GCA_033439115.1 of Firmiana major. Taxonomy (NCBI): domain Eukaryota; kingdom Viridiplantae; phylum Streptophyta; class Magnoliopsida; order Malvales; family Malvaceae; genus Firmiana; species Firmiana major. The sequence continues at coordinate 13,991,694 of CM065911.1, read as the reverse complement.
AATATATTTTAAACTCAGTCAGTTGTCAAATGATTTAATGCTATGATTATGATAAGTTGCTTAAAAAATTCTGCAAACTCCCCTCTATCAGGTGTCAAACGAGTGCCTCATGAAATTACACGGAAGAATAACAAAACTTATTCTTCGTGGTTGTGTCACTTTGCTTTGAGTGAAGTGAACTAAATATAATTTATCTATTGATTTTTTTTTATTTTGAATTAATTGTTTAATGAATTAGTTATCATAATCACTTTAAACAGTTAAAAACCTTTTTCATTCTGAATTACAGAAATTAGAAACTTATCTCCCCGGCCCTTCCCCAACCTGCCACTTCTAAAAATTGGTATTATGTTTACTGTTACTGTGGTGCACATTTTTATTTTTTTTGCATTTTTAAGGAGTTATGTTTCTGTCAGATGTAACATTGACTCAATTTGTGAGGTCTATTGACAGGTTCATCAGTCCCCTTTGCTTTTGTATTATGGTTCATGAGAGAGCTGCCAGCCCCATCCGCAGTTAATAGGAAAGCACAGCCAAGAGCAACAACTTTTATCGGTTACGGAGAAGCAGGGATGCATCATCATCAAGGATTTTGGTCTACAGCAACAAGTTCAAACAATAAGGTATTTAAAACTATGCTAGCAAACTACTTAAGCTATGTTGAATTTTGAAGAGAACTTAAACAGCTGAAACATTAAAGAGAGAGAGAGAGAGAGAGAGAGAGAGAGAGAAGTATATGCTGATTTCATATGTTATGGTTGAAATGAAATCTCTAAGGTCTACTGCCCCTTTGGCCAGAAACAAGTGTAAGATGTTATGTTTATGTTCTGCTAATTGGATTCCGTCATGCTTTAAACTTTACGTGATACCCATTTGCCTTTTATCCACCATTTGGCATTTGCTGCATGCTTTGCTCAGCTGCCCTTGTGTATTGGAGCTCAAAAGAGTCCTTTATCTACTGCCTCCCCAGCTTCAGCCCGCTTTTCAAACCTTTTCTTTGTACTAAGTAGCATCATTCTGCGTAGGAGTTGCCTCACTGCTTTTCTAAAGATGGAATAGGACGATATACCATGTTACCTTTTGCAAAAGAAGAGTAGACATGAACCTGTACATCAAATATCTACTCGGTTCTAATATCCTACCATTAAAATATGGTCGATTGTAGAATGTGACACTCCCTTGGTTCTTTCATTGCCTCAACCTACTGGTCTGAGATTACAACAGAAATCATTTATTTGAATTTGGTAACAAGCTAAGGGAAGTATAAGATTATGATTGAGCGTCCGATCAATCCATTAAGTTATACAAATTCTCTAGACATCGTACCCTGTTCTTTATCTGCTTCATGGTATGATTGTTGCTTTCATATGCGTTTCCCACTGTTCTTTTTCCTGATGTTGCATGATGGATGAGAAACAGCAAATATTCTTTTGCCTTCCATTGTAGGTGTCAAGAGCAAGTCCAACTTAAGCATGTATTAAGCAGACACCTAAAAAATGGATCAAAAGTTTTCTCTGCTGGCTCCAAGGGAGAAAATCAATGGAACTATGCAATGCAGCACTTGCGATTGGCAGATCTAATCGGCGCATTACAGATTCAGAAGACGCTGATGCTTAATAACGACATTTTGACATTAGATGAATGTATATAGGTACTATAGGACTGTTATAGGAGTAAAATAGATTTGCTTTTTCTTGTGGGGTTTTTGATTCTTAAGCAGCATTATTATGCTGTAAATACATACTGAGGCTTTGTTTTTGAACAATAATGGAACAATTTATTTGACTTTTGGCTATGAATCCATTAACAGATCTTTTAAGATTTTGTTATTCCGATGAAATATTTGATTCTATTTTTGTTTTTGGTTTCAAGAAAGTAGAACAGAAGGGTCTCTAATCCTCACCAGAATAAGCTTAGGTTCGAACTTGAGATCCGCGATCTTGAAATCGATTCAGTATCACTGAACTAACCATCTATCTGTGGATTAATTGTTTTTAGAGACAGAAGAATGTATTCAGGAAAACAAAAATGTATTTTGATGTCTGCAGATCATAGGAAGATGGTTTATATGTTCATTAGATATTTCATTTTGAAGGTTTTTGAACAGTATGAGATTTATGATACGAAAAAGCTTTTTTTTTTTTTTATCATATAATTTAAAATCATATGAGAATGCAAATTTTTTGCTGAAAATACTTATAAATAAATAAAGGAGTTAAAAAAAATCTTTTTCTTATTTATTAGGAACCATCATTTTTATAAAAAATTTACCAAAAGTCTGTTTGAATGGGGGTATTTTAAGAGAAAATTTTATTTTAATTATGACATTCAAAAATCAAAATTTAGAAGAAATTTTTAGGGGTGTTCAATTTGTTAATTTAGTTAATTTCGAATCGAATTAACTAAAATCAAAATTTATATTTCCAAATTAATCGAACTGAAATAAAGTTCAGATAGTTAACCAATTAAGCGAATTTTATTCAAAATATAAATCTATTGTGCAAAATCTTTTTTATTTAATGCTTTGTTCATGAATATAAATTTATCATCAACAACACTCGACATCTTATTTGAGTATTTTTAATATATATATATATATATACATCAATATATCAATAAAATAATAATCACTTAAACATTTAATAATTAATCTTATTACTAGTGATAAATATTTTAACAAAAAGATTAATCATTTCCTAATTTACGTTAAAAATCGATTAACTGAAAAAATTCAATTTCGAATCAAATTAACTGATAATCGAAAATTTTCAAATCTCCTATCAATAACCAACCAAATTAAGTTTGGCCACTGATCGATTAATCAAAAAAATTTTGATCGATCGATTTTTTTATTTTAATCGAATTATACACAATTCTAAAAATTTTAATAAAAATTTTGAGATACTTAAATTCTCAGTTAAAATATACTTAACAGAAGTCTTTTTAAAAAAAAAAATTACTCTAAACATTTTCTTAGTTTATTACTCAAGACCGCTATTAGATACAAAACTAAAAGATATATCATTTTATTTAATATATAAAATATTAATTTTTTATTTCATCAAATTTTAATAAAGAAAAATTATTTTTCTAAAAAATGTTTAACCGAATAATACAATTATAACATTAATTTGAATTCATACATTTTAATTAAAATCTTCAAAATTTTAAAATTTCTTATACGATTGCACCCTAAAAATTTTGATCCTAAAAAAATTCTAATAAAACTTCATTTTTGTGTTTAATGGAAAAAAAATTGAGAATTTTTTTTTTTTTAAAAAATTGAACAAAGGTGCCTTCTTTTTTGTTAGGAAAATTAACAAAAAAAAAAAAAAAAGGGAGAGGGGGGAAGCAAATTAAGACTTCTTCTTTCTTCTTTATTCTGTATTATTATATTATTTATTTATTTCATGGCCATTTACGACTGTCAACCTTTAACCCTCCAACGAGCTCACCACAGTCCCCACCAACGTATTTTAGCGGGAAGAAGATAACAGCAAAAGAAAGAAAGTAGTTATCCTTCTCCCTCCAAATCCCAAAGCACCAACAACAAATGGAAAAGGCAAAGCCTTGTTCGAGGCATTTTCTTCTCTGATTTGCCTATTCAGAATCTCCCAATCACTAAGCAACGAAAAGAAACCAAACCCCGAACTGCACTCTCCGAAATTCTCTTCAATTCCCTTCTATATAGTCTAATCACAATGCTCTTCTTCATCACTCTGCATTGCTCCAAAACCGCTCTACAACCATGGCCAGTTCCAGCGGCACGAAGTGGCCGCCGCCTCCGCCTCCGCCTCCGCCGTTTGCAAGGTTGCAGTGGGGTAAAAACCCGAAGTACGAAGATTATAACATTCTTCCATTTGATGAATCTCCAATTATGAAGCTTCCTGAGGTTCTGATTTATTTTTTTCCTTCTGATGCTTTGCCTTTCTGCTTATTGTCAATGCTTTATGCTGAAAATTTAAATCTTCCCTTGAGGTGAATATAGATTAATGTTGCGGTTGAAGCTGTTTGTAAAATGGAGAATCTCCCAACCATTGAAGGTGTTGTTGAAAAAGACATATTTAATTGGCTTTCTTCTGTTTATGGATTTCAGGTATTATCTCCAATTTTTTGGTTGATTTCATTTGTTTCATCTTTCCAGCTATGTAGCCTAGTTAGAAACACTGGGTGTCTTAATAACTGTAATGTGTATGTGTGTGTGTATGATTCAAGGAGACCATTGGGTCTCAAACTACGCAGCCGGAGTGGCCCTATGGCATCCACAAACTCCACTCTTTTCATTTCAGGATTCTAACTCCTGAACTCAATAGTCAATCTCAAGTTCTAACCACTAAATGTCCCTTGGGGGCAGTGGATATCTATATTTGAAATGCCATTATCAATGTCATTAATTCATTATTTATACTTTACATAATCAACTCAAACTGAGTGAAGCATGGACAAGTTTCTAGGAGAACAGAACCTCTTACTAGTGAGGAATTCCTTTTGTTATTCTTTTTGGAAGGGAGGGAGCACAAGGGTTGATTGTGCATGATGATTCTTTGATTCATTATGCTTACATGACCTTTCTCATAAATTTTTGGGATATTGAAGAAAGGGAACACAGCAAATCAGAGGGAGCACTTAATATTGCTACTGGCCAATATTTATGCGAGGAAGAAGGAACTTCAGAAATATAATGAGGTGCTTAAAGTTCCATCATTCTTTCCTCTCGAATTTCTAATCTTTGTTCAGTTCAATTTAATTTCAGCCTTTATTTTCATCTCTATACCATCTTTTATTGAAGATTAATTAAGTGTTTGTTATAGGTTATTGGAATTGAAAGGACCATAAAGCAACTGAAAGATGGATTTTTCAGCAATTATGAATCATGGTGTAGCTATATGCATCTTTCATCACATATTTGGTAATTTATCTTGTCATTTTAGAATATGAAAGAAAATTTTTAGGGCATATATTAAAAATTCAAATAAGGATCTAATAAATCTCATATTGCATACTGAGCACGCTGGATTTCATTTTTTTTCCTTAATGAATTTTCTGCTATGAAGGAATCATGAGAAGTACAAAGAAGAAAAACAGCCACAACTGCTTCTCATCTACATTGCGCTCTATCTACTTATTTGGGGTGAAGCTTCAAATATTAGATTCATGCCTGAATGCATTTGTTACATCTTCCATAAAGTATGTTTCTTTTAATTGCAATGGTTCACTCTCAATGATTTAAAAATTCTCTAATTGCTGCTGCTGCTAGTATTCGTTCAATATCTTCCATGTTGTTGTCGAGGCCATAGCTAGTGTCTGTAGTTACCATCAAGAATTTTTATATCAGCTAGATTAGACTCATCCTTCATGATACTTGTATGGTCACAGTGATAATTATAAGCGCTTCAATTTTATTGACAATGGACTAATGCTACATCTACAATCCTATGGCCATAGTAAATATTCACAACTGTTCGGTGTTAATATCATGAATTATTATTATACAGAGACAAAGGCTTTTAGTTGTGGATTTAGACTGTCTTTTTATATGTTAGATAACAGTAGGAAAAAAATAAACTTTGACTGCATGCATGTGTACACAGATACACATGTAGAATGTAAAGAGATTAGAATGGGCATAATAAACACAGACAAATGAAGATTTTGAGAGATTGCTCTTACTAGTGAGGTGCACTCTTCTGCAGCTTTGGCTTTAAGTGGATAATCGAAATCTTCACTCTGCAAATAATTATTAAAATTTCGAAATCTGCTTGATCATCATAATAAATATGTTGCTGCACACAACAAAATGATCACATAATACAGGTCATTTCTAAAGATTAATGTAATTGCACTTTTGCCTTGTGGATGGTGATTATAGATTTATTTTGTTGAGAAGCAAGAGAAGAATATGGTAATTGATTCTCAGAAGATTATGTAAATTATGTAATGTAAGCATGCATCCTTGATTTCAGATTAATCATGTTCATCGATGTTTGTTCATCTTCCATGTCATGTCCCTCCCCCCTGCACCCACCCTTTTTTCCCTTTTCTCCTGCCTAAAAGTAACCTTCAGTTCTTTTCACTGTTTCGTGATCTTACAAGATGGTAAATGATGTTCATCAAGTTTTATCTAGCGCTGACACAAGCCGAAAACCAGCTGACAGCTTTTTAAGTGATGTTATACAACCTATTTACCAGATCCTATCTAAGGTACTACTTGTTTTATCGCATAGCACAGATTTTCCTATCTATTTGAAATATCCTACCTAATTTTTTTTTATAATTTGGCGAGAAAGGAAGTTGAGAAAAATAAAGGTGGCAAGGCCAGCCATTCTCTATGGAGCAACTATGATGATCTAAATGAGTGCTTTTGGTAAGCTTTCTGAAAGATTGGTACTATTTTACTTTATATGAGTCAAATATATATGATGTTTATCATAAACCTGTTTCTAGGTCTGAAAAGTGTTCTTCTGAGCTGCGTCAGCAAAAAGAAAAGATGCCATTGCCTCATGATGTAACCTTCTTTTTCCTCTAAAATCTTAGCAATAGTATATAGTTATTTTATTTTATCTATATGTATTTATATGCCAAGTGTATTTAACATCTTCTAAGGGAATGTTTGATTCGCAGAATAGAATAAAGGGAGAGTGGAATAGGTATTTTGTGGAAATAAAAAAGAAGAGAAATAGAATAGAATATGTATTATGATGTTTGGTTCATTGGAATGGACTACAATAGGAGATAGTTTTAATATATTTGGGCAATTCAAAGAATATGGTTAAAATAAGCTTAAAAGACCATTTTACCCTTTTTAACAAGATAATTATAATTTATTTAAAAAAATAATACTTATTATAATTAATTATTAATTAAGAATTATTAGAAATTACAATTCTTGATGATCAAATAATGATTGATGAATTATTAAGTACTGTTTGATTATTAGTTGTTAATTATGAGTTATATATTAATTAGTAATTATTAATTATTAATGATGAATTAATAATTATTAATTACTAATGAATTATGAATTTTTAATTAATTATTATTTAGTAATTGGTTAGTTATTAATTATTAATTAATTATTAAACATTAAATATTATTGAATTATTAAATAAGAATAATTTTTAATTTTTAATTATTAATTAATTGTTATGAATTAATATAAATTAATACAAATAATAAGGGTAAAATGGGATTTAAAAAAAAGTGTTTTTGTGATACCACGGAATTGCAAATTTTAGGGGGAGAAAAGGAATACAATTCATTGTTCTCAAGGAATAGTTATTCCATGAAATGACTATTCCTTGCTTAAAAAATAAACAAAACAAAGGAATTGAGAAGATTTGTAGAATATGAGAGGAATAGAATTGAAATTCTCCGTATCAAACATGCCCTAAAAGAAATATTCGTAGTTATATGGTTTCATCTTTGAATGAATCACTTATAAAGCATATAAAACAAATATACATTATAAGTTTACGGTGGACCTTAGGTTCAGAAAGTGTAATCCAGATTCATTTCTTTTGGAGGAGGTGATAGATAGAACAATCTAGAATTTGGCCAATAGAATATTGGAAGGCTTATGAGATATTTGGAGTTTTCTTTTATGTTTGTTCTCTTTATTTCTGTTAGAGCAGTATGCTTTCATTGGTAACCAAGAAAATGGTTGGAAAAAAGAAATCAAAACCAATGACTTACCACCTATACAATATATGAACATAATACACCATTTAATAGCCAACGCTGACAAATTGTTTACCATTCTCATTAAAGGATAATGCCAAACATCTAACCTCAAATGGCATATCCTGCTTTAACTAATTAGAGTAACTAGTCCATAGACTATGAAAAATCAACAAACTTTGAAGTGAACATAAACAACACGGTCTACAGTTCCAGCATTAATAATATCTCCCTGGAAATATCAATGATTATGTTCTGCTTTACAATAAATGACATCTCTTTTAAACACAAACCTTCTTAGGAACCTTTCTAGCCCATCTACAAGGATTACTGTCCTCCCTTATTTGATTCATCATTCACGAAGTACTGAAATTGCATCATTACCAGTGGCAAGCAATGCTTATCTCCTATAATTGAGTGTAGGTATATTTGAGCCATCGGACATTTTTTTTTTCCCTTCAAAGTTTTGAAACTTAATAATGTAACAATATAAGAGAAACTACATATTGAACTCATAATGAGTTAATAAGATTTTCGTTACAAATTAAAAGAATTAAATTAAGAGAGTTTAACTTATTGGTTTTGTACAATTTTGGCTTGAGTGATTGAAAAGGAAACAAAAGCTAAAGTTTTTATTGTAATCTAGGGATAGGGTCTTTGCACATCTATGAAGATGGGTGTGAGGAGAACATTGTAAATTATTTTCCTTGACAGTTGATAAGGCTTCATATGCAATGAATGTACTAAATTACTTGTGTTTGTCAATTCTACAAATATAAATTTAGTGGTTTTTGAAATTATAAAACAATGTTAATTTTCCATTTGTGAAGCAGATGATTCGACCTTGCTCTCAATGAGGCAAGATAATTCCTTTCATAGATATATTAATCTTTATCAATTCTTTTCAATCTAGTTTGGTTCTTTTATTTAGGACTTGAGTTCATGTTGATATATTCTATGCAGATTCTGAAGCATTTTATTGTTGGAAAAGGATGCATTACCAGAAGAAGGCCGAAATCTAATTTTGTTGAAGTCCGCACATTTTGGCACCTTTATAGGAGTTTCAGCCGAATGTGGATATTCTTCATAATGGCTTTGCAGGTGACCTAACCTTCTAACATGGTGCTTTAGTATTTGATGACTGTTCAGAAATTAAGGGCATAGACGATTACTTTTTCAGGCTATGATAATTGTTGCATGGACACATTCTGGATCAAGTTTTGGTGATAATGAAGATGTCTTGAGAAGAGTGTTGAGCATTTTCATTACTTATGCTATTCTCAGTTTTTTGCAAGGTACTACTGGTCCTTTTTATTTTAATATTCTCTTCTTGTGAAAGCACTCTCATAATTGTCAAATTGGCAACCATATTATGAAAAATGCTTCTAGTCATTTGTTACTTTAGCTTTATTTCTTATTATAGCAATTCAATTTCAAGTTCCACTGTCAGATATAGTCAACTTTAATTGCCGGCTATTTAGTATTGCTAGAGTAATTTAAAGGTTTTTCATCTTTGCCTTATAAAATTTCATGCAGCTATTCTAGACGCAATTCTCAGTATCCATGCTTGGAGGAGTTCTGAACTTAGCCAACCACTGCGCTACCTTCTGAAATTGGCCTTGGCATTTTTCTGGGTGGTACTTTTGCTGGTAGGATATTCCACTTCTGTGAAGAATCCAACTGGACTGTTGAAGTTCCTTAACCACTTGGCCGGGGATTCATACAATCAGTCATTGTATAATTATCTTGTTGTACTTTATTTGATACCTGATGTACTGGCTATTATACTATTCTTGCTTCCACCTTTGAGGGAAAAAATGGAGCTATCAGATTGGCCAATTATCAATATTGTTATGTGGTGGGCTCAGGTAAGTATATCTAGCATTGTTGCTTTTTATCATCATTATTCTTTCTTCTTTTCTTCTGTGTGTGCATTGTTAGTCTTTTTCCCTCATATTTCTTTATTATTTTCTTAATTTAATTATTCAAGTTATCTATATTAGTATTTTCATTTGCTGCAGCCAAAACTTTATATTGGAAGAGGCATGCATGTGGGAACCTTTTCACTTCTAAAGTAAGAGAAAAAGATGTTTTCATTGGGGTTTTTCTCCCTCCTCATGTTTCAAGTTCTTCCCATTCTGCTAGGATTTTAACATTTTGCATTAAGTGAATGGCATTTCTTTACTCTCAGGTATACAATATTTTGGATACTGGTGCTAAGTGTCAAGCTAGCGTTCAGTTACTATGTGGAGGTGATTTATCCTTTATTTAATGTATATATTTTCTTAGTCAGAATACTCAATATTAAATTTCGTAAAATTAGAAGTTCGTTTGCGTCAATTAACACATATATCTCAGTGTTGGATGCAGTTGGCTTGCTTTATATTTCTACTTCACACTTTAAAAATGCCCATGCAATATTTATTATAAAAATCTCTTATCCATTTGGATTATAAAAAATTACATCAAACAAAAGTTTTATTTTGATTCAGCTAATCTGCGGTAGAACAGTGCTTTGTGTAGAGGACATCTTGCCTGAATGAGTCCCATCAATTGCACCTAGTTATAATGCTTGGCATCTGAATTGAGAAGCATAATTCTATGGTAGTTAGGTGACTTCCTTTTGTTTTTTGTTATATGTTTCATATTTTTCAGTTTCAAAATGGAACAGAAAATGCAGCATAACTTTTTTCTCCTAAGGTGTTTCCATTGGTTGTAGACAATAGAGTAATGACTCAGGAAAATGTGATAGCATGTGGTCTTATTAGGTTACTTGATGCCAAAGAGATTTTTCAGGTCTGTTCCTAGTCACTTTTGGTCCCAAGATGTGAGTCTCTCCGGTATCAACCTGCTGGAAACTGGGACGAATATTGAGGGTTTTAATAGCTTTGGTTTGACCATTTCTTGCTGAAACTTTTTTGCTGCTTTCATAAGGTTTTATCTCACAGTTTCAATGTATATGTTAAAGTGTCTTCTTACTGACTTGATGTACCAAAGATTAAACATGTTAAATATGATGGTAATTATTGGATTTGAAGATAATTTCTCTTTCTTTAGTTCTTGCATGAGCAGATGTACATAGCTAATTTTCTATGGTAACCATATTTGCCAATCACTGAGAACATATTTGTTAGCTCTAATATGCAAATTATTGATCTCGCAAACATTTCCATCAAATTATTTAAATGGGCTGCTTTCTTTGAGGATTTGTGAAACTCAGATAGTTGCTGACCACTTTTTCACTTCTCGTTTCAATAGATATTGCCACTTGTTCGACCAACGAAGGCAATTATGAAGATAGACGTAAAAGACTACCTGTTGAATATTCCAAATGGTAATATATTAGTCTTCCTTATTATATTATGTTTTCACCCTGTGGCATCAAAATCTTTTTATTTCTACTTTTGCCTACACTAATTCATATTCTTAACTTATATAGTAAAGCACAATATGGGAGTCATTATTGCAATATGGGCTCCAATTGTCCTAGTAAGTAAACTTTTAAGGACTTTGGTATGACAATTTATGCAATAGTCTTAATTCTTACATCTACCTTGCAAACCATTATCTAAGAAAGCACTTCTTTGGTAGGTTTATTTTATGGATGTTCAGATATGGTACACCATTTTTTCTACTCTCCTAGGTGGAGTTATAGGAGCCTTCAGACACTTGGGTGAGGTATAATGCCACTTCATTCACACAATGTTATGGAAAATTTGTTTTTGATTTATGAGAAAGAAACCAAAGTTCGTTTCATCCTTTCTTCTAATCATTCCACAGATTCGAACGATTGGGATGTTGCAGTCCAGATTTGAATCTATGCCTTCAGCTTTTGACAGCTGTTGTGTGTCACCATCTGGCCCTGATGCAAAGACAAAAAACTGGGTGGTGCTATTCTAACTTGTCTACTCAATGAGTCTTAAATTTTTGGAGTTCTAGTACTTTATTCCACATTCAAAGCAAAAGTTGGTGATATTGTGGCGTGCTTTTCATCAATTTTTATAGGCATGACTTTCAAACTTACCTTTTCTTTGAGCTAAACATAAGCACTATCAATTTCCCAGCGTACTTCAAAAGAACCAAAGAACATGGAAAAATTTTCTTGCATGTGGAATGAGTTCATACATTCCATGCGAATGGAGGATCTGATTAGCAATAGGTTAGAGCTTCTTCTTCCTATAGACTTCATAAGACAGGCATACACACAAACTTTCTAATTTTCTTCTTCCCTCCAGGGAAAGAGATTTGCTGATTTTACCATTTCCTTCAATTGATGAGTCTATAGTTCAGTGGCCACTCTTCTTGCTAGCCTGTAAGGTAAACATTCTTGGTTGTTTCTCTTGTTTACCATTACTAGTAATGCAATTGAAAAGTCTTTGTTTTACTTATTTTTTCTATCTACATATGACAGATTCCTGCCACATTAAACATGGTAAAGGACTTTAAGGGGAAGGATGATGCTGAGTTAAAAAAGATTATTGGGAGTGATAAATATATCCATTCAGCCATACTAGATTGTTATTACACCCTCAAGCATCTCATATATTGCCTTCTAAAAGATGAAGATGACAGGAAGTATGAATGAAGCTTTTGTATTACCTGCTTGAACTTCCAGACATTAAGCTAAATGGCATCTAGCCATACAGTAATCTTTTCGTAAAAAAAAATAGTCTGTGACTGTTTTCCCATTTTCTTCTTCTGGGATAGGATTGTAGAGGAGTTCTATGAAGCTGTCACCGAAAGTTTAAAAAATAAAATTTTTTTGCAAAACTTCAACATGAGTGTTATGCCTTTGCTGGCTGTAAAGTTGGAGAAGCTCCTAAAGATCTTGGTAATAATTGAGTTCATTTTGCATTTCCTTTCTTATCCTTTTGTATTTTATCCCAAATCTTGCTCTTGGTGGTAGGCAATTAAGCATCTGTTTCTTGAGTTTTTATGTCACAGATGGCTGATTATAAGGATGGTAATGTATTCGAGGCTCAAATAACCATTGCCCTTCAGGATATCATGGAGAGCATGATACTTGATGTTATGATTGATGATAAATCTACTCCAAGAGGATATCAGAAATGCAATCAAGTCTCTCAGAAGTACAATCAAAAGCAGAGATTTAAAAAGATAAATACTAGTGCGATAAAATGCAAATTCTGGAGTGAAAAGGCACTGAAGCACATTACTTTTAAATATCATTTTCACATATTTCAAACAGAGATCTATTTCTTATCAAATTCTAAAATTTTCTCCAGGTCAATAGGCTTCATTTGCTTTTGACTGTCAAGGAATCTGCAGCAGACGTGCCACTGAATTCAGAGGCTCGTCGTCGAATCACTTTCTTTGCGAACTCCTTATTTATGAACATGCGAAGTGCTCCAAAAGTCAGTAACATGCGTTCATTCAGGTCAGTAACTCTAGGCAATTTTGAGACTGTTATATTAGAAACCTGCTGCAGTAGTCTCCAATCATAGTTTCTTTGATCAATTCAAAAGTGAATCTCCTATTTTTGCATCATGATTGGTTGAAGTCCCCACGGTAGTAATATAGAAATTAACATCTAGATACCATAAGCTGGTACTTGGGAGGATATGGTGGTAAAGTAGTTCCTTCTGGAAACTCTTAACATACATTTATTTCTGGCAATCTATTGTGTTAGTGTTTTGACTCCACATTACAAAGAAGAGGTTCTTTACTCTGATAAAGAACTTAAGAAAGAAAATGAGGATGGGGTGTCAATTCTGTTTTACCTGCAGACAATATATCCAGGTGAGTTTTGTATCCATTGCTGTATGACCATTTATTATTTGGAATAACATAAATTAAGCTAGCTATGTCTGCAAATTAGATGAATGGACCAATTTCCAGGAGCGTAAGAATTGCAAACCTGATGAGGAGGATATTCGTAAGTGGGTGAGTTACAGAGGACAGACACTATCTAGATCAGGTCTGGGTGATGACGATCAATTAGCAATCTGTCATTCAAAAACTTGCAATAGTTAGTTATAGCCTATAGGTGTTTGACAAAGCTGTTTTTTTCCTATGTGTTTTCTACCAGTCCGAGGGATGATGTACTACAAGAAGGCTCTAGAACTTCAGTGCTCCATGGAATTCGCTGATTGTAATGGTTTATGGTTTTCTTAGACTCGCGATGAAAGTTCTAAATATCATCTCCAGTGTTGCATTCTATATCTTTCAGTTCAGCTAAATAATGTGCCATATAGATATTAACTTTATATCACTTCCTTTTCAGCTAGTTCAAACAAGGAGGATGGTATTCTTCAAGAGCATGCATTACCTGATTTGAAGTTCACCTATGTCGTTTCTTGTCAGATATATGGAACTCTTAAAAGTTCAAATGATTCTCGTCAAAAGGATATTCTAGATCTCATGCTAATGTAAGTTATCTTGCACAGTGTAGTCAGAGGACTACAGTTCTCAACATAAATCTACTGCTTATTCTATTACTTTTAAAATTCTACAGGTATCCATCACTGCGTGTTGCTTACATTGATGAAGTGGATGAGCCTGTGATGGAAAAAACAGAGGGAAAAACTCAGAAAGTTTATTACTCTGTTCTTCTCAAGGGTGATACAGTCAATAAGCGTGAAAGAGTAAGTGCTAGATTGATATGAAATTAATTTTCTATATGAATTGTGTTTAGAATACTTGATTATCTGACAATCCTTGCCCATTTTAAATAATTATGGGTCTAACGGGGTTTCTCTGAATATTGTATGAATTTGATTCCTTTTGGAGTGAATATATTTCTTGCTGTGGCCCACTGTAATTATGTATACAAAGTTAGTGCTTATAAATTTTATAAATGAAGTTAATACTTATATATTACAGCTATGTAAATTGTTTAAGCTTTCCTGATAGGTACTTGCTTTATTTGCTCTCTCTCATATCTACTAATGGAAAGTGGGATGCCAAAAGGTAAGGTATAACCTAGTACTGAACGATATGTTGAGACCAGAAATAATTACAAATTCCACTAGATTTGGAATAGAAGAAGCTGTGTTGTTCTGTTCATTCTCCTTGATCCTTACTAAGTCTTATAGAATAAGAAGAGGTTTTGCATTTGCAATATCCTGAAAGTATCACACAAACCTGTTAAGGCTCATATTGGAGAGTGATATCCTACTCTAGAAATAGATGGATTTAATCAATCTACAAGACATCTATGCATGCTAACCACAAAATATTTTTTCTCAAATTGTTAGGCTCATATTACTGTGGCAATACTTGATGCCTCGATTATTATGGCATTACTTGATGCCCGATTTTTATGACATTCCTTAACGCTCCAGTTGTCAATCTGATAAAAGTGTCTTGCTCAGATTCTTATTATTTCTATTTTTTCAAACGATGCTAATTTCTTATGACAACCTGGCATTGCATGTGACTTCTAGGAAATATTCCGTATAAAACTTCCAGGTTCTCCAACAAAAATTGGTGAAGGGAAACCTGAAAATCAAAATCATGCCATTGTGTTTACTCGTGGAGAGGCCTTGCAGACTATAGACATGAACCAGGTAGTTGCCTTTCTGCCATCTTTCAAGGAACCACATATCTTAAAAATTTGTACTGTCTTTAGCTCTTTGTCTTTAGGAGAATTATTTTGAAGAGGCTTTTAAAATGAGAAATTTATTGGAAGAGTTCCCACATTCCCATGGCGCGCAGAAACCTACAATATTAGGCTTAAGGGAGCATGTGTTTACAGGAAGGTTAGTAATCAGTATGATCACTTCTCTTTATAAGTTTAATTGATCTTTTTGGTGTGTCAATATGCAAAATGTCATTTGCAGACTATTTTTGAGGTACTGACTTTTTCCTCTTCTACAGTGTTTCTTCACTTGCTTGGTTTATGTCCAATCAGGAGACCAGCTTTGTAACTATTGGCCAACGCTTTTTAGCAAGTCCTCTGAGGTAAACCTAAAGTTATTATCGTAACTGACTGAGTGCCTGTGAAACATTGTGCATAAAATACTATTACTATTCATTGAAGTCAACCTTGTTCAGGAGGAGCTTTAATGGAAGTTTATGTTATTATAATAATCCACACAATAAAGCCATTTGTTATGTTGATAATTAACCTTGATATAGGATAACTCCTCGTAAATTGGTTCTCACAACATTTCAAATTAAGTCTTTCATAAAGCTATTAAATGGATCTAACCAACAAATTCAATGTAGTGGACTTTTCATAATTTTGAATTAGGCTGCAAATATATCAAACCAAACCAAGCATTGCCAACTCAATTTCAGCTAGAGTTTGTAATAAGTTGGATTTGTTCATGATAGTGTACGACAGTATATTTGAAAACAAAATCTCCCAAGTGATGATTCTGAGTGATTCTACATTCAGCAATACATTCTCAAGGGTTGTTCCCTATTTTTTATTGGTACGAAGGGCTATTTCCTGTCTAGGCTTTCGTAGAAATCTAATACTCAAATACACTGACAATCATTTCATATCAGATGTATAACTTTTCTAACTATGGGTCTACTTATTTCTACCATAACCAGTGTACTTTCTTTTAAATGATTATCTTTGCAGGGTGCGATTCCATTATGGTCATCCTGATATATTTGACAGAATCTTTCACATAACAAGGGGTGGCATAAGCAAAGCTTCAAAAACTATTAACTTAAGTGAGGACATATTTGCAGGTAATCATCAACCATTGAAATAAACAATGTCACGTATTTAATATTGGTCTTAATTGCTTAAAGCTGTCCAGGGTTCAATTCAACTCTTCGTAGGGGAAATGTGACACACCATGATTACATCCAAGTTGGAAAGGGGCGCGATGTGGGGATGAATCAGATTTCACTTTTTGAGGCCAAAGTTGCAAACGGAAATGGGGAACAAACACTTAGTCGTGATGTATACCGTCTTGGATGTCGGTTTGACTTCTTCAGAATGCTATCATTCTACCATACAACAGTTGGCTTCTATTTTAACAGCATGGTATATACGTTGAAAAAAACTGGTCATCTATGTTTACAACATTTTAGCAACTTCAAAAATTAAAACTTGACTAGATTTTAGGTGACTGGGTGGGTCATATAACCCTATTAGTCTGTGCAATAATGGTATCTATCTCACTTGAAAGGACTAGTATGACAAATATTGTGATGTTTAGGTGCGGAACTCTGAGTATTGAAGCTGCAGGTTTTCTGCTGTAGGATATTCGTTTGGGAAATTGCTTCACTCTCCCATAAAACAAATATAATTTAAAGTTTTAAGTTAATATGATCAGTCATTCTTTGCATATTAATGTAGGCACCTGGATAATACTAAGCCACATGGCAGGTTTTGTTATTTGGCCTCTGCTTTGCTAGTGATCCTGCTTGTACTAGTTTATACTTGTACATATTGCTGTGATTCTGACCCTACTATGATTCAGGTTACGGTCCTTATTGTGTATGTATTCCTTTATGGGCGTTTGTACATGGTTTTAACTGGACTGGAAAGGAAGATTCTAGAGGATCCAAGCATAAAACAGAACAAGTCCCTAGAAGCAGCTTTAGTTACTCAATCTTTCATTCAGATGGGCATGTTACTGGTGCTGCCCATGTTAATGGAGATTGGCTTGGAGAAAGGATTCCGTACTGCTTTGGGTGATTTTATAATTATGCAGCTGCAGCTATCTTCAATATTCTTTACATTTCAGCTTGGAACAAAAGCACATTATTTTGGGAGAACAATCTTGCATGGTGGTTCTAAATATCGAGCTACTGGGCGTGGTTTTGTTGTTCAACATGCTAAGTTTGCTGATAACTATAGGCTGTACTCACGAAGCCACTTTGTCAAAGCATTGGAACTGGGTCTACTGCTTGTCATATATGAAGTTTATGGGAAATCATATCGCAATTCAAGTCTTTATTTGTTCATCACCTTCTCAATGTGGTTCCTTGTTGGATCTTGGCTGTTTGCACCCTTTATATTTAATCCATCTGGTTTTGAATGGCAAAAAACAGTAGATGATTGGACAGATTGGAAACGGTGGATGGGAATTCGTGGAGGTGTTGGTATCCTGCCTGAGAAAAGTTGGGAGTCATGGTGGGATGAAGAACAAGAGCACCTCAGTTACACAAGCGTAAGGGGAAGGGTACTCGAGATTCTTCTTGCACTTCGTTTTCTTATCTACCAGTATGGAATAGTCTACCAACTTCATATAGCCCATCACAGCAGGAGTTTGCTGGTATAATATGCTAGCAAACTATATACTGTTTTTTCTTGCAAAATTAACGTGAATTTAGGACTAAGGGACTCTCTCTTCCTCTCTCTCTCTCTCTCTCTCTCTCTCTAACTTTGATTAGTTTTACCACTCTAAGCTTATTAAATTTATTTTATTTGCAGGTTTATGCACTCTCTTGGTGCGTTGTTTTGGTAATACTTATAGTCCCTAAGGTAAGCAAATGAAATTGAAATTAATGAGGTAATTCTTATGAGGACTAGGTTAATGGAATTGCTTGATCTAAGGTTAAAATGTGAAAATAAAATTTCTAACAGTAGCTTAGAGTTGTTCTCAGCAATATATAGTTGGCAAAATGCTTCCATATGAACGTTAATGTGTCTGCAGGGCTAAGGACATTTTTGTTCACTTTATACATGTTAAGCCCCCAACCCGACATTTTTGTATTTAGAAGCATAAAATTGATTTGGTGTTCTGTTTGTATGTGTTCTCCACATCTCTATAGATGGTATCAGTCCGTAGACTACAGATGTGTCATATGGACCTCCAGCTACCACTCAGAATGCTCAAAGGGCTTCTTTTCCTTTTCTTCTTGGCAATCATAATTGTTTTATTCAAACTATGTGGCCTCACTGTGTCAGATTTATTTGCATCTATCCTTGCCTTCATGCCGACTGGATGGGCCTTCATTCTTGTAAGTGTTTGCAAATTTTATGATTTTCGGCTTTTCTTTTCAGCAGTTTTCTGTCAATAGAGTATAGTTAACCGCATCTTTTTTTTTTTTTTTTATCCAATTAACCTTCTTCTTCCTTTTACCAACCATGAAGGAAAAATTTGATATCAAGTTCATGGCATAACCACTGAAACATTAGAAGATAGGTTTTATGTTTACCTTGAAAACTATCTGCATTTTATTGAAAGTCCTATGAAAACATATATCATGATCTGTTAAATGTACCCAATTTTATTTTATGCTTTAAAAGAGAAACCATGCATTTTCTTTCCGTTTCACAAAGTTTCTCTGATCCAAATATATCTTTCTGCACAATTTTTCTGAAGTGTATTTTCCATCTCTGGTTGCCAACCTAATACTACTATATTCTTCCCGCTCATTCCATGTTTCAACATTTTCACACTTTTGAGGATTGTCCATATCTTAAACTTTCAAACTACACTAAAGAATTTCACATTCTTCAACTTTTGAGACAAAGAAAAAGGAAAAACCCCTTTGTTAAACGTATTTATATTAGCATCCAAAAAAGTAAGAGAAAGCACAAAATTATGCATTCTATAACCTCACAAACACCAAGAGCATATTTATATTCACTAATCCAACACATTCCTTGTCCTTGGCCTTTCTAGATTGGGCAAGCTTGCAGGCCTTTGCTGCAGAAGGTAATGTGGGAACCAGTAGAGGAGTTGGCCAGAGGATACGACTTCATAATGGGACTGCTGATCTTCACACCCATTGTCATTTTATCATGGCTCCCGGCAGTATCCGAATTCCAAACACGCATTTTGTTTAATCAAGCTTTCAGTAGAGGCCTCCGTATATCCATGATTCTTTCTGGGAGGAAAGATAGAGCCTCCTCTAATTGATTTATCTGCCATCTGGTATTTTTGGTACCTATTAAATTTCAGTTTGATTATTTGTATTGTGCATTTTGGAGAATGCACAAGCTCTGGCTTGGGTGTCTCCTACCATCTTTTCAGCTTTTCTTCGTTGTCCCTGGTTGATGTTTGCCATCATTGATTTATGCGAACATTTTTTCAAAAATTTATATGAAGCAATTAAGAAATAAAAAAAAAAAAAAAAGCGAAATTCACTTCAACTTAATATTTCATATTCAAGCACAATTTATTTCAATAAATATAAATGTATTATCTCCAAAATTATTGTAATTCAATGTCTTTGTATTAAATGACATTAAATATAATTTCTTAAAAATAAGTAAAGCATATTTGTCATATTTTTATTTTATTTACTGATTTGAAAGAGATATTAGTAAATTAGATTTTGACTTGCGTTTTACCGCAGTGTAATTATTAAATATAAAAATAAAGTTTATTTTATTATTATTTTGGATGTCCAAAGTTCCCACATCTCAAATGTAATCATGTGTTGTGTCTAGATTTCTTCTCTAACAATGATAACTGACTGAATGTAAATGTAAAAAGGTAAATGAAGATTTAAAAAGGTAAAATAAAAACATACTAAAGGGCTTAACCAAAAAAAAAAAAAAATTGAAGAGCTAAAAATAAATTAGGGGCATGACACCCAAAAAAAAAAAGGCTCAATAAAAATATTTTAAAGAGCCCAACAAAAAGATTGAAGGGTTAAAAGGCTCAACTAATAAAATTAAAAATATATTAAACGGCATAATTGAAAAATCAAATAGGGGGATTTAATTAAAAAAAGGTTGAAAGGTTAAAATAAATTTGAGGGATTAATTGATAAAAATGGTTAAAATATGGTCTACGGGTTTGATTAAAAAAAGGTAAAAGTTTAAGGGCAAAAAAAAGAGAGATTAACTTAAAAAAAAAAAAAGAAAAAAGGAAGGACTAAGCATCAATTGACACGTGATGCAAAATTAAAAACCGAAAATTAAACAGTGCTATTAGATTTTTAATCATTTGAAATCATAATATTTTTATAAAAAATAAAAAATTATCTAAATATGTTTAACAATACTTATATATGTTTATTCAATTTAAATTTATTATATTATCATTAAAGTTTTTATCCTAATATTGGAGTAGCATATATGAACCAATATATAAATTCACTTTAAGTCGTCAGTATAAATTCTCATCTTTCATTCATTTCTATCTAATGCAATGTGCTCTTCAAACTCATGTTCTATAATTTCTTTTTGAATTACTTCCTTCCAAGTCATTTTTGATCTTCCCCTAACCTGACCATTTTTACATCATACATGATCTCCACTCTTTTAATTGGAGAGTCCACAAGTCTACATCTGTCAGAGCCCGCTTTACATCCCCACAAGGCCGCTATCCTCAGCCTCAGTACCTCACTGGTGGACTTTTGGGCCTGTTGGATAACTCCAAGGGCAGACAGCGCTACTCTACAACATCCACGTATTGTCCGCTTTGGCCCATTGGACCTCACGGCTTTGTTTCATTCGAGTACTCCAGCCCACATGGCCTGCTTCCCCTCAGAACGCGTCCTCGGAGGCTCGAACTTGGGACAACACCCTTGTTCTCGCACTCTTGATGCCTTTGAGGCAAGTTGGCTCAATGGCATCAGGAATGCGAGAACAAGGGTGTTGTCCCGAGTTCGAGCCTCTGAGGATGAGTTCTGAGGGGAAGCAGGCCATGTGGGCTGGAGTACCCGAATGAAACAAAGCCGTGAGGTCCAATGGGCCATAGCGGACAATACGTGGATGTTGTGGAGTAGCGTTGTCTACCCTTAGAGTTATCCAACAGGCCCAAAAGTCTACCAGTGAGGTAGTGAAGGTGAGGATAGCGGTCTTGTAGGGATGTAAAGCGGGCTCTGACAATAAAAACGCGCGTTTTTATTGTCAGAGCCCGCTTTACATCCCCACAAGGCTGCTATCCTCACCCTCACTACCTCACTGGTAGACTTTTGGGCCTGTTGGATAACTCTAAGGGCAGACAGCGCTATTCCACAACATCCACGTATTGTCCGCTTTGGGCCGAAGCCCGCACGGCTTTGTTTCATTCGGGTACTCCAGCCCACATGGCCTGCTTCCCCTCAGAACGCGTCCTCGGAGGCTCGAACTCGGGACAACACCCTTGTTCTTGCACTCTTGATGCCATTGAGCCCTCGGGCTCAATTGGCATCAAGAGTGCAAGAACAAGGGTGTTGTCCCGAGTTCGAGCCTCCGATGACGCGTTCTGAGGGGAAGCAGGCCATGTGGGCTGGAATACCCGAATGAAACAAAGTCGTGAGGTCCAATAGGCCAAAGCGGACAATACGTGGATGTTGTGGAGTAGCGTTGTCTGCCCTTGGAGTTATCCAACAGGCCCAAAAGTCTACCAGTGAGGTAGTGAGGGTGAGGATAGCGGCCTTGTGGGGATGTAAAGCGGGCTCTGACAACATCGTATGTGTTCAAACCAACGTAAACAACTTTTACTTATCTTGTCTTCGATAGGTGTCACTCCAAAATTTTTGCAAATATCTTCATCTATCATTCTCTTTTTTCTCATATATCCACACATCCATCGCAACATTCGCATTTTTGCTACATTCATTTTCTATATATGCACTCCTTTAGTTGTCCAATATTCACTATTATAGAGTAATGTAGGTCCAATAACTATTCTGTAAAACTTGTTTTTCAACCTATAGGAATTCCTTTGTCACACAGCACACTTGTAACACTTATCCACTTGCTCCAACTATCATGTATCCTATGGGTCACATCGCCATCAATCTCTCCATTCATATGAATGATCGACCCCAAATATCTAAAATGATCTCGCTTAGGGATCGCCACCCCATCTAGCATCACTACATTTCTATCTTCCTATTTGTTTGGACTGACTATACACTCCATGTATTCAATCTTTACTTTTCTTAATCTGAATAATCTTGACTCTAACGTCTGTCTCCACAGTTCTAACTTAGTATTAACCCCCAGTTTAGTCTCAGCACACAAGACAATATCATCTACAAATATCATACACCAAGGTACATTATCTTGGATAGATTTTGTCAGCTTGTCAGTGAACAAAAACGGATATAACACCAACTCTTTATGTAACACTTTTGTGATAAAAAAATTCGTTTGTTTGCCCTCCACACGTCCTCACATGTGTTTTTTCATCTCTATACATGTCTTTAATTATTTCAATTTATTTAACAGAGACTCTTTTCTTTATTAAAGACCACCATAACACCTCTCTATGCATTTTGTCATATGTTTTCTCAAGTCTATAAAGGCCATATGAACATCTTTCCCTTGTATTCGAGAATGCTCTACAAGTTGTCTAAACAAATGTATCACTTCCATAATTGACTGGCCAAGCATAAAACCAAATTGGTTCTCTAATACCTCTACAATCTTCTTTAATCTTCATTCTATTAGTCTTTCCCACAATTTCATCGTGTGACTCATTAATTTTATGCCTCGATAATTGTAACAAATCTCTCTTGTTCTTATAGAGAGGTACCAGCACACTATTTTTTCATTCCTCAAGCATCTTGTTAATGCATCAATTCTTATTAAAAAGATTTGTCAACCACCTAACTCCGACTTCTCTAAGATATTTCAAACTTCAATAGGAATGTCATCAGGCCTAACAACTTTTATTGTCTTCATCCTCTTCAGTGCCTCCTTTATCTCTATCTTTTTGATTCTGTGCATAAAACATCAGTTCAAATCTTCGAAAGGCACCGAGATGTTGTCCACAATTTGACTTTATCCGTCGTTGAATAACTTGTTGAAATAATCACGCCACCTTTTTTTAATACCATTATCCTTAACTAGAGTTTTTTTGTGCTTATCCTTTATACATTTCACCATTCTTGAGTCTAAACTCCTCCTCTTTCTTGCTCGCATCAATCTATATATCTCTTTCTCTTCTTTCTTTATGTCCAACTTGTTACAAATATCTTTCATAACCTTCGCCTTAGCTTCTGCCATAGCCTTCTTTGACTCCTTCCTAGCTAACTTATATTTTGTAAAGCTCTCTTTGGTGTTGTTTGTCTTTAAAGCCCTATAACAATCTCTCTTAGTCTTTATAGCTTCCTTAATTGATTCAGTCCACTATGTTGCATCATTTTTAGTCGATACTTTTTCATTTAATACTTCTAGTATTTACTTACCCACCTCTCAATGTGTTTTGCCATCTTGTTCCACATTGTATTCGGGTTCTCCTCTGTTGTCCGGTCTTATTTTTGGGTCCAACTATTTCTACATACTTCATGACAATCTTCTTTTAGCTTCCACCATCGAATATTTGTAGCTCTTTCTTATTGGTTCTTATGATGTCATTTATGAATTTTTAAGTCTAGTACTAGTAGTTTATGTTGTGCAGTAACACTCTTACCTAGGATAACTTTGCAGTCTAAACAACTGTGTCTATCCCTATTTTTAGTGGAAAAAAATCTATCTGACTTGTGTTCGATCCATTATTAAAGGTTATAAGGTGAAGTTCTCTCTTCCTAAATAGTGTATTCACTATGGTTATGTCATAAAATAAAATAAAATCTAAGATAGCATATCCACCTTCATTTCTTACACCTAAACTAAAACCCCCATGTACGCTCTCAAAGCCCTTATTACCAGCACCTACCGGGCAATTAAGGTCACCACCAAGACAAAGGTCCTCTCTTATAGGCACTTCTTGTACTATCTTATCTAAATCCTTCCAAATCTATCTTTTATTAACATTATCAAGTCCTATCTGTGGTGTATATGCGCTAATAACATTCAAAACATCCTTTCCTTGAACTAGCATAACCAAAATAATTATGTCCCCTTATCTTTTAACTTGTACAATATCCTTTTGATATTCTTTATCTATGATGATACTTACACCATTTCGGTCTTCCATCCTTCCCTGTATAGCAAAGCTTATACTGCTAAGGTGCTATCTCCTTAGTCTTTTCTCCAACCCATTTGGTCTATTGGAGACAGAAGATATTAACCCTCCTCTTACATATAACCTTACAAATCTCCATTAGTTTACCATTAAGTGTACTTATATTCCAAGATCCTAACCTAAGCTTATGATTATGGACTAGCTTCTTTACCCACCCCGTCTATTATGGTGTGAGAACCTTTGCCTATTAGGTACCACATGATAATTCTATATTTTTAGAATTATTTGTGCTTAATTTTCTAATTAATTATTTAAATCTCCAATTTATTTTGTTAATTATCCCCTTTATTTAATTAAAATTCTCATGTTTGCAGATAAATTAAATTCGGATGAATTTTAAATATTTCGGTAGAAAATGGACCGAAATTGGGCTAAAATCGAGATTGAGCCACACGAAAAACACGAGTCATGCCACCTAGCACATCCAATTGGACAAGAAGATCGATGACATGGAAATATCTTTTCAAGGAGCCAATGGTGGGAAGACAAGTGGCCAAAAAAATGTCAACTCATCAAGGATGTAAAAATTACCATTTTACCCCTAGTGTGCTTATAAATAGGAAAAGATGGCAATTGAAAGAGGATTTAATTTTAGGAGTAGGAGTAGTATTATGTAATGTAGTTTAGAGTAGTTTAGTTTTTAGATTACATTTTGAAGATTTATTTTCCTGTTTTCCGTTAGTTTCCTTTTCATTCCGTTTTTATGTTATTCATTTTTCTAGACTTGGATAATCTCTATTTGATAGCAATCAACATCATTTCCATTTGCTCTTCTCGGTTTGGTTATATTCAACTCCTTTGTTTTCAAGTTTTAATATGCATAATTCTTCATAGTGGTAGCTCTCGATTTTTCCTTCATTTTCAAGTTTTGTTTTTGTTTTGTTTTTGATTCTCGGTTTGCTTCCCATGTAGTTTTATTTTTTTCTTTCTTTTCGTTAGTTGTCATCGTTACTCAAAGTTGTGGCGAGTTTAGTGTCTTAGCTATTCACACCTTGTTCATGCAAACCCGAGAGGGTAACGGTAGCAAGCAATCCGAGAGGACAGCAACACGCCTGGAAATCGGGAGCTCTCCTCTGTTCTCCTCTATTTTGTATTTCCATTACTGTTCATCATTTTTGCATGCTGTCATTCTCCACTAACCCAGTAATCGATAGATGCAGGTCTTTATTGATGAGTACTGTCTCCAGTACCGAGTTGCTGTGAAGAACGATGGACATAGATCGGCAGGATGTAGCTGAAGTTTGGAAGGGTACAGATGCTGCGTGAACATGGTGGTATGTACAGCAGCAGTGGACCGTGACCGAGAGCTGTACAGCAGTGGACCGTGACCAAGAGCTGCAGCAGGAAGCATTTGGACATAGCAGAAGCAGATCATGCGCTGATGCCAGGACAGCAATTGGACAGAACCAGCACACCAACACCTGGAACCGAGAGAAAGCATGGCAAATTGCAGAACCGAGAAGCAGAGTGTAGCATGCTGATTTGACACAGCAGACCGAGAAAGCCTGGTGCAGCAGGGAGCAGAAGCGGACCTTGCCTGGAGCAGTTTCTGGTCAGACCCGAGAGCAAGTAGAGTATGCAGGAAGACAAACGGGGCTGGCGTGTGAAGCTTGGTTTGCCTGGAGAAGGAAACGTGCTGTCCTAGATTGTGCAGAGACGGAAGCTAAGCACAAAACCGAGCAAGGCAGTTGGCAACCAGAAACCGAGGCAGAGAACAGCAGCTTGGATGCAGTGTGTAGTCCGAACCTGGAGCAGAACGAATGCAGACCTAGAGTAGCCTGGACCAGAGGACAAACAGCAGCACGCCTTGCCAAAACCGTGAAAGCCTGGACTGAAAATGTTTTAGAAGACACGTGAATAGTGTTTGGAGGGACAATTTGTTGATTTAAATTGGTTAAAGCTCGTTTGGCTAGTGCATTGTAGCAATTAATCCATTTTCATGCATTTGTTAGTTGTTAGTTAGTTAGTTTAGTCAATTATAATGATAGGTTAGTTTTATTATTTTTGCATGTTAATTTGTAGTGTTAATTTTTAGTTAGTAGTTAATTTTATATTAAATGTTTTAGGATTTTATTTTAGTTTAGATGCATTTAGAATTAATGTAGATTAAAGGTTTATCATGCATTTTTAATCTAATCTTTATTTTCATTAAATTTTAATTTAGTTTAAATTTCATTTTGATTAAGTAGTTTAAAATTGCATTTTAGATTAGTTTAATTTTATTGATTTATTTTCATAATTGCATTTTATTTTAATTGCGTTAATTAGTTTTAACTGTTTTAATTTTTTTTGTAGGTTTTTTATTTTAATTGCATGTAGCACTGTAAGTAATTTTGCTCGGTTTTAATTTCTTCATTTTATAGCTTTTATTATTTTATTGCTTTCAGTATTTTTAATTCTAGTTATGTAGATCACCCACCTAAATTTTATAATTTGCTAGAATATACTTAGGGTAAGATTAACCGGTAGTTAATTAGGCTAGTCAACTTCTCTGAGGAACGATAACTCGGGACTCAAATCTCATTATTACTTGTACGACTCGTGCACTTGCGATATCATACCTTTCGGGCGTGCCACCACATCCAAGTGTCGATGTAGCGTGTCGCTTCTGGGAGACCACCTAACAATCATTGCACATTTTTTACTACACCTGAGTTTTGATACAGCACGTCGCTGAGTAAAGGACGCCCCAACAGATTTCATATATGGGATCATCTCACAAAAATTGGACAAGTTTTAAGTGGCTGGTTGTCCAAACTTACCGCCAACCCTCATTCTTTATCCGGACTTAAGACCGGCTATGTTCAATACAGGTGGAGTTTCTAAATTTATTATATATGATTATTTAAATTAACATTAAGAAGTAACACATATATCTAACTATATATGTGTAATCAATGAGAAGAAAATATAATTTACAATTTATGAAAACATCTTTTTAATTAAACTTGAATTTTATTTCTAGATTTTATTTTCTAAATAGCCCTCAATACACATTAAAAGTTTGTATAACTCATTGAAAGATAAGAAAGAGAGAAATAGAGAACTTAAAAAGGAAAAAAAAAACATAAGAAACATAATAACATAATAGACCTACCATTAAAATAAATAACCAAACAAAATCAAACGGCCAACAAAAGCTGATATGAAGAAAATCACAATAGTTGGCACTATGTTTTTTGTATTTATCTTGTCAGCTAAGAAAATTATAAAAAAATGTAATCAAAAGTGGTTATAAGTTATAATCACTACCGTTTTTTGTCATTTTCCTATAATCATCTATCATTTAATTGCATTTCCATTTGAAATGGAAATTGAAATTGGTGATGTGGCATAATTTCTCTGCAAGTCTCTGTCAGGACTCACTTTTAATAGCACGTTTTATAGATTTTCTCTCTTTATTAATTTTCGTAAAGTTTAAAATCAATGTTGCAATAGTATTCTACTAGGTATAGTTTTAAAAAAATTAGCAACAAAACAAATTTAAAAAACTTAACTAAAAAAAAATTAAGGAACCGGTCAATATTCAACAAATGGCACAAAATATTTTATAAATGTATAAAAGCTAAATTTTTTTTGCTAAAAATAAAATATCCTACAACTTAACTTTTTGAGTTGTAAGATAATAAATTAATGTTAATTTTCTATCAGATAATCTTATTCCATTAATCATTTAATTTTAAAATATATTGAAATTAAAAAAATAGATTTCAACTGTTTTATCTTCATTTGAACCAAATGAAATTAATTTCAAATTTTAATTTATTTTTTATCATTTATTATGTTATTGTTAGCTTTGTAATATTTGAGATTTTGATTTAACTTTATAAACTTAGGGAGAATATAAGTTTAATCACTTGAGCCTTTTCTATCTTGAGCTTAAATATAAAAATTAACTATTGAAATCATGCTAAGTGTTTAATGGTTGAATGAGACTTAAATCTGAAAGTATTAGAATGATAGATTTTACGAATGCATTTTTGATGTTTTTAATAATTAATAAAATGAAGTGATTACATGATTGAAATGCTAATATTATACCTTGATTGCTCAAAGTATTGATACTTTTTGTTAATGTGAGACCCCGTTTATGTTAAACCTTGAATATATATATAAATGAAATCATAAGTATGATGATATACTTGTAATGTGAAGTATATGTGATGTAAGTCTATAAGTTAATGTACACACTTGTAATAAGAGTTGTGATTGTACGTATAAGTTACATTATATATGAATATGAAGAAATGGACTTAAACATGTGAAGAATATGAGTGAAATAGAATATGAGTAGTGTGGTAAAATGGAAGAAAGATTGCATAAGTTGTGCACTTCCATTTGGTTTATATCATGTACTTTTGGTTATACAAAGATTCTACACAAGTTTTAATGTGTATGAAGTATTAATGGATGTCATTTTCAAGTCTTAAAGGTGATCAGATAAGAAAATGACTATGGCAGCAAATTAAAGATGTTTTAGGTGAAGTTGCTGCAGAAAAACTGTAGGAAATCTGGAAAATATAAAGGCCAGATCGATCTCATAGGATGAGAGATCGATCTGAAAGAGCCAGAATGCTCTTATTTGGGCAACGATATAGGGCAGATCGATCTCCAATGGGGGCCAGATCGATCTCTTAAACATTCTTCAATGAAAAGATCGATCTTCAAGCACACAGATCGGTCTCCTTAGCTCTCTGTTTGGAGTAGATCGATCTCAAGCTTCGACAGATCGATCTCATGCTAGAAAATGTCGTGAAAAAGAGATATTTAAGGGGACCAAATCGATCTCCTCCTAGAGCAGATCGATCTCATCAAGCTATTTCTATAAAAGGAGCAGTGAAATCTGCATTTTTCTAAGACTGAACTTTCCTTTCCATTTCGAAACTAAAAACCTAGCTTTCTCACTCCTAAATCCAGCCATTTTCAGTAAGATTTGAGGGAAAGCTATTAGAGACAAAGTTGTTCACATCAAAGAGAAGAACAACATAGTTTGGAGGCATTTTTCCATTTGTTGGATTGAAAGACAAAAGGTGCATTCCCATTTGGAGCAAAGAAAAAATCGAGCTAGGTGAGTTTCTAATGAAACAACTTAAGTACATTATTTGGATAGTGATTTTGGAGTTTTTTAATGTACATATGAATGATAAGAACAACCTAAAAAGTAAAGAATCCACCATAACCTAGAAATGGTCTAGTGTGAGAAAATGAAATGTAGAAGTATTTATGATGAATGAGTTATCTTAAGATGATGATTGTGTTGTGGGTATGATTTGGAGATGTTGATTTTGGGATAAATTGTGAGATTTACCATAAGGGGTAAAATGTGTATTTAAGGCATTGGATAAATGCATAGTTGAGTAAGAGTTAAAATCGTTAATTCAAGTGTTTGATGGATTAATTACAGCTACCGAGGATACATCGGAGCAAGTCGAGATAAGAACATGAAAAGCGTAAAGGAAGAGAGTCGCACCCCGAGTAAATCGAGGTAAAGGAATTGTGTGGACTCTTAGAGATATTTGTGTGCAATTTGGGTGCTTAAATGCTTCGCTAGAATGCATGAGATATTAGAAAATGAAATTGGGTGATTGAAGGGCAAAAGTTGGGTGTTTGAGAAATGTGTATGAAAACAAAAGCATAATGCTTTGAAACCATGTTTTATTGCATTTTAGCAAATGATTGGTAGGTTGGTTGACACTGAAATGATTTGCAAAAGAAACGAGTTGTTTTGGTTTGCTAACCATACTTTGCAAAGATTTAAGCCACCTATATGGTTTTCGTGAGAATGAAAGCGTGTTAGAGTATGACTCGCACGAAATTTGATGTGTTTTATACGCATAATTGCTGGAGCCCAGCTCGCACTAGTTTTTCACATGGATTTTTATATTGGTTTTGGCATGGTGTTGGAGCATAGCTCGCATTAGATGCCCACCTTATTTGTGCCGTACTTGGAGCTTCGAGTAGACTGTGTGTCACACCGATTAAATAGGCTCGCACGTACATTTGTGATATTTTGCCATGTTAATAGCCGCTTCGAGTAGACAAGAGGTCGTACCGATTAAATAGGCTCACACGTGCGTTTTGAGATGTGACATGATATGATGTGTTGATTGGGTCCACGAAGTACGTTGTACCATGCATGTAGCATGGAGTACGTTGTATCATGTTGAGATTGTGATATGCCGTTTTCGGACGAGATCTGCTATGGACTGACGGGTTGGACTTGACCCACCTCCCGTGTGGAAGCAAATAGTGGTGATAACCCGCACACCTGATCCGTGTAGCCGGTATCACAGGATATGGCCATAGTCCTTGAGGATATTTCCCTTGTTGTATTGCCTATCTCACATGTCTATTACTTTGTGAATAAATCCATGTTTGAAATGTTTTGTGGGTCAGGATAGTCCGAGGGAGGGACCGAATCCTGACTAGAGTTGAATTGTTTCGATATGAAAGTATGTTAATGGTTTTTAAAGTGCACTGATACATGATATTTAATGTCATGCTTTACTTATGAAATATGCATGATGATTAATGCTATGCTTTACTTATGAAATATGCATGAAGATTAATGCCATGCCTTACTAATAAAATATGCATGATGGTTAATGTCATGCTTTGAATTGAGTTTTGTGCACTAAATTTTAATAGCATGAATTTCTTTATATACCATTAATACAAGCATGAACTCATATTTGAGAAAATGAGATGAAATGTATATTTTTGAGCATGGTATCACGATCATGTAGATAGTGCAGTATCTACCTGTTCGCATGATTGCCTTACTGAGCATGTGGTTTGCTCACCCCCTTATTTTCTCCCCTCTACAGAGATTTGAGATTAGATTAAGAGCGACTGGAGGCTTTCCCTTTTGGTATCCGCTGCATCCCATCGCATAAGGTATACACACTTGAATTATTTTGTATCTAAACTAGGCATAACACAGTAGCATTTTGTATGTAAACATTGGGGATGTAAAGCAATGTAAACATTGTATCTATAAAAGTGCTTACTTCTAAAATTATATTACAAATTAAATTGTTATGGATGGATGAGGTAGACATTGACACACAGCCCAACCGTTGAGTGTGTAGCTGATCACAATTGAGATAATGTAAGAACACATAATGAATAAAGTATAAAAATCGAAAAATTTACGCTGATTTTGGTAAGTTGAGGGCCGTGACAGTTAAGGCATTGATACTATTTAGTTTAAATATTGGCAGATTTAATGCAAATATCGATACCCTATCATTACCCTTTGACAAAAGTTGTATGCTCTGTTCTGGTATCAATACATTAGGGTTAAGTTATTGATATGCTTTTATTTGTTTTGTAGGAAATCCTTAATAATGTATCGATACCCCTAGATTTTGATAGGTTCCGATCAGATTTTCAATCTACTAACAGGAAGAAATTCAAATATCTAATCAATGGTCAAAATCAGTAAAGTGAGCATAAAAAGAAGATTCAAAGTGTTTAACATTCAAGAGCTACAATTCAAAATCATTCATCATTCACATTTGAAGTGTTCTTTGGATATTTTATGTTTTGAGATAAAAATTGATTATATATCTTACTTCATTCTTGTATTTCCTTCAAGAGCCAAAACCTATAATCATCTTACCTTTCTAGAGGTTTTTTAGATTACATCACTTTGTATACCCTAATCCATATCTTGAGAAGGGAAGAGTTACCCTTTATTTGTTTCATAAGAAATCCTTAATAATATATCGATACCCAAATGAAGATACTGATACCCCTAGATTTTGATAGGTTCTGATCAAATTTTCAATCTACTAACAGGAAGAAATTCAAATATCTAATCAATGGTCAAAATCAGTAAAGTGAGCATAAAAAGAAGATTCAA
Organism: Firmiana major; assembly: GCA_033439115.1. Lineage (NCBI taxonomy): Eukaryota > Viridiplantae > Streptophyta > Magnoliopsida > Malvales > Malvaceae > Firmiana > Firmiana major. The sequence goes on along the minus strand of CM065911.1, from coordinate 13,959,360 downwards.
AGTGTTCAACATTCAAGAGCTACAGTTCAAAATCATTCATCATTCACATTTGAAGTGTTCCTTGGAGATTCTATGTTTTAAGATAAAAATTGATTTGATATCTTACTTTCATTCTTGTATTTCCTTCAAGAGCCAAAACCTATAATCATCCTACCTTTCTAGAGGTTTTTTAGATTACATCACTTTGTATACCCTAATCCATATCTTGAGAAGGGGAGAGTTACCCTTGAGTGCTTCATTGTAATTTGTAAGTGAGGATTAGGTAGTGATTTTCCTCTTAAGCATAGAAAAGGGAGAGATTGTAAACTTTATCCTTAAGCCCAGTAAAAAAGATGGTTACTTGTGAGCTTGTAAAAAGAGAGTGTGTTTGTAAAGGCCATTTTCGGTAATGGATTTGGTGAATTCCTATAGCGGTGCTTAATAGAGAGAACATAGGTAAGGGTATCGAATCTTTATAAATATCGTGTGTATAATCTTCGGCCATGGGTTTATTTACTTATTATTTGTTTGATTAATTGTCTGAATAAGTTATTAAGATTAGGCTTATAGAGATTTAGTTTAAGAAAAATAAACTTTAAGATTTAGCAAAATTGATTCACCCCCTTTTAGTTTAATTTTTTGAGCTAACAATCTTTGTTAAATTAAAAAATGGTAAATGCCATCTAAATCCTTCAATTTTAACATTAATTTAAGACTAGCTATAACGACTCGAATTTACGGACATTTCAGTTGGGTTACAAGTCGATATTAGGTCAGAACAATAACTTATTCTGTTTAATTTTCTTTCTCAATAACAAATTTAAACAAAGTATACTCATATTCCCCAGACACATCTTGTATGCATTACTGTACTTACAAAAATTTTAGATACAAAATAATTGTTTAAACCTGGGTATACTTTCGATGCAGAAATATGCTCCGCGGAATCATAATTGTGCGGAATGCCTTATTAACGGAAGCGATCCAAGCTACAGAGGGGCTCTGTGGAAGAAAGTAAGGGGGTGAGCTCAACATGCTCAGTAAGAAAGACACGTGGCAGGTAGATAAATACACTACTTATATACTCACGCCACACATGAGTTTCTCGTAAAATATACTGAAAATTCTCAGTTCAATAAAATCATAAATGAAAATCAACGAATAGTATCTTCACCATTTACTGCAACGGTTTCACAATTTTGAAACTTTAAGCAGTGAAATATACAGTTTCAAATAACATCATAATTCACATTTTCATTTCAATAATTCTAGATAGATGAGACAAGGTATTTCACACTATATTAAATATCAGAAGTGACAATTGACCAATGTCTGTGACTCCGAGCAATCACGGGCTAGGTGTGTCGGGATGTCAGGTGCCGTGGGAGTGGTCAGCTACCTAAACGGTTCACACAGAACACTATTTTCTAGAAACACGTTACATTGTACACACATGCACACAGCATGGTACATCGTACTCCATGGACCTCGGCATCACTCACAATTCAGTATAATTTCACTATTCACAATTCTATAAAATTTCACCGTCGCCTTTTTGCCTCAAATCACTTGCGAGTAGGTTAGTGCAAGACCACACAACAATATAGGCCTGACTAGCACGATTTTATCATCAAAATACTTAAATCTTGTGCAACAGATTCGTGCAAGATCACACAGCAATACACGTCTGACTAGCACAGTTTTAATGTCAGAACACTTAAATTTCGTTTCAGCGTATAAAATATAGTAAAAGGGACTGGTCTTGCCCTTTTTCATTCAAAATCCACAAAGCACTCTTTTTCTGTATAATTTCGAAATTTTAGATTTTTCACAAATAATTTTAAAACTACTCAAATAGCTATTTAAATAGGCTAAATAATACTATATCAGAAATCAGAGTGATTTTCAGAGTTTAAAACTTTTTCTTAAAATTTCAGAATGGTAAAACTCGGTCTAGGATTTTCTACAGTTCATGTGACTAAAAATTTCTGTCCTAAAGTTCACAGTCTCAAATACCCAAAAAATAAACGCATATATTTTTAGCAGTTCACAAATATTTTTCTACAGTAAAAATAAGGTCTAAATTTATATCTATAAAGCATCAGAAAATACGTGCAATTTATCTCTAGCAGTACACGAGAATTTTTTTTACCTCGGTGTCTATCTGTAGTCCTTGATGCCTCAGTGGTGTGGGTCAACGGGTCTGGTCCACTCGATCAATTTCCCTGAAATTTTGAACCAGCATTTTTCGAAATTTCGAACCGATATTTTCAAATAAATATTTTTAAATTATCTTTCCCGGGATCTTCTCAAATTCTCGGTGTCTTCTTTCCTTCCTTCAAATATATATATATATATATATATATATATTGCTCTCTTTTTTTTTTTAATTATTTTTCCTTTCCGGCCAACTTTCTTTTCCTATTTCTTCTTCTTTTTCTCTTCCACCGATCTACTTTTCACCTTTCTCTCGGTTTCTATCTCCCCTTCACTGATCATCGCTTCGCGAGCTACCGATGGTGCCACCTTCTTCCTCCCGACACACCTCCGTCCGGCACTGGTGGTCGTGTTTTCCTCCGGTCACCACGTTTTGGGCAATCCACCAGCCTGTTTCGGTTTTCAGTTTTCCCAGCTTCAGCCATCTGCCTCCATCCACCACAGCTCTTTCTCGGTTTCACACTCTGTTTCCAGTTTCTCTTTCTCATCTCCTACTTCCATCCCTCATCATCTCGGGTTCACCTGCTCCTATGTTCCCCCACCGTTACTGTCTTCAGCTCCTCCACCTTTCACTCCGCCAACCTCCCCTGCCTGCCTCTGTTTTCAGCTTGCCGACTTCGGCTTCCTCTCTTCCTCCCTCGTGCTTCTCCTACTGCCACGGTTCCAGCTTCTGTTCTGCCTCTGTTTTCTGGCCTCGGTTCTGCCTAAACTTTTCTTTGCTTCTTATTTTTGGTTCACCTCTTTTTATTTCAATTAAGCCAGCACTTTAAGTTTTCAGTTTGCTTCAATTTTCTTCCAGCCCTTACACCTCTCCACTATTTCCCATTTAATGTGTTCCATGCCGGTCAGAACTCATCATCATCACTCACCATCATCACTCACGTTTCCTTATTGCTTCGGTCCAATCATCTACATTCATCAGGCAAACTTCAAAATGCTCCCACTTCATTTCCTTTTCTCTTCAGCCTTCCAATCTTCAGCTACATTATTTCATTCCTTTTATTTTATTTTATTTTTACACCATTTAATCTTTGTCAGTTCACTACATGTCTTTACAGCCTCTATCACTTCGGTTTTTCAGTCCACTCCATCATTCATTTTTCTGATTTCTCCCACTTCCAAAATCATTGGACATCGCTCCATATCATTTGTATCATTATTCATTCATTTTTTTTTTTTGTTATCTGCTGCAGTATATAACATAATCTTTCAGCCTTCGGGATTTCCTGTTTCCTTTCCTTTTGTCTTTTCCTGTTGCTGCTGCAAACGGCAGCAAGCAACAGTCCTCGTATCCATCCCATTCATAGCCATATTTCAGACATTTCCCTTCTTTCACACTAAGACCCAACACCAATCTCCACCTTCCTCACGTTTTCTGCAGCAGTAAACTGCAGCAGAAAACACTTTCGGGTTTGGCTTCCAATGAAGCCAAACTGTATTTCGTGCTACTGCTCTCTTTTTTTTCCCTTCTTTTCTCCGTTGCGTTTCATGCTCACGCGTTCAGCTGCTGCAAACAGCATCTAGCCGTCCCAATTTCCTTCCAGCTTGTCGTTTCTAGCCCCTGCCACTCACGTTTCCAGTCTACACCATACCTTGCCAAACATGCCTTACTCTCCTGCTCCTTCACTGCTGCAAGCAGCAGTCACACACCTGTTTCTTTTCCTTCTCTTAACCTGCCGAAGCCATCCTGTTTCTCCTGCCAGTACCACCTCACACTTATTCTTATTTTATATATTGCTTCACCTACCTCTTCTTAGGCTACCGAAATAGTATTCTTGCAGGCTTCCTTTCTCCTTGTCATGGCGAGTCATATTACCTTCCTTTTCATCTTTGTTTTCTTCCACTGTCTTGCCAATAATATTTCCCTTCATTGTATCCCACTTATATATATACATCCTTATATGTGTATTCCAAAGGGAAGCTCTCGGCCCAGGTAGATATGCATATATATATACCCATTTACTTAATTTGAAGAATGAATACAATAGTCATACACACATATATATGTTTATATATCTATGTACTTAGTATTTTTTTTTATATAGTATATTTAAAAATGAATTTAGTCAAGTAGTTTTACTTATACTTCATATAGATATTTCCCTAGCTTATATATGTAAATTTTATCTCTATTTCCCCATAGTTATTTATTCTTAGAGCTAATATTTTTTTTTAATTAATTCTTTTAAGTCTCACAACAGAACAATATAATTTATTTAAATCTTTGACTAATGAAATGCATCTTTAATTCCAATGGCCGCCAAGAACATAAAATTTATGGTGTTTACATTCTCTCCACCTTAAGAAATTTGATCTCTAAATTTAAAGGTACATCAGTCTTTAAATAATCGTGGGTATTTCTCACACATTAAGTTTTTCAATTCCCGCGTGGCCTCCTCTAAAGTGTGATACTGCCACAGAAACTTGATCAAAGAAATCGTCTTAGACCTCAATACTTTTTCTTTCCTGTCCAAGATCCGAATCGATTTCTCTACATGTGTCATATCATCTTTTAATTCTAGTGGTTCATACTCAATCACATGTGTCGGATCTGGGTGATACTTGTGTTGATACATGGAGGATATCGTGAATACTTGATAATTCTGATCGTAACACCAACCTGTACGCTTTATCTCCCAATCGATCTAGGATTTCGAAAGGTCCAATTAAACGAGGACTTATCTATCCCTTCTTTCCATATCTCGTTATGCTATTGGAAGGAGGAACTTCCAGGACACCAAATCTCCTACTATAAATCCCAAGGACCATCGTCTTTGGTCAGCATAATCTCTTTTGCTTGTTTTGAGTTTTTCTCAACCTTCCACCAATTAATTGAATATCTTCAGAAACTTATTTAACCAAATCGGGAACAATTATCTTTCTTTCACCCACTTCTTTCATCCATTCGATGAATGACATTTTTAATCATACTACGCTTCATACGGTATCATTTCGATACTTGAGTGGTAATTGATATTATATGCAAACTTTGCTAATGGCAATTGGTCCTTCTAGGGGCCTCTAAAATTCCAAGTACATGCTCTCAATTCCATATTGGCAGGGTTAAGGTGGTGGTAACTCCATAGGCTTCTGTACTCTACTTTAACCTGCTGACTTGTGAGACTCTTAGTCACACTTCCAGTTATGCTTCTTATCATACTTGGTTGCCAATATACCTTCAGGAGATTCGATAAATCTTTACCATTCTCCGGACACAGAGTATATCTCTATAAATGAGCTTCTGATGACATCAATTCATTTAACTATAGAGTGTTTGGTACACAATTCTGTTTTTAAATCTCCCGAAATTGTCGGTACCAATACTAAAACTTGTTATAGCACCCCTCTGGGTCTGATTAGCTACATCAATAATATGTTTATCATTACTCTGTGCCTATTCAATTCGATCAATCACGTTCAATTTCAACTCCCAGGCTAGCCACCATGTAACGGATGTCAGTGTCAGGGAAAAGTCGAGTAACTCATGTTCCCTGACCAATACATATGCACATATAATGTCATCCCAAAGTCACTTCTGCTCAAACCACTAACCCTAATCATTTCCCTTTTTCTTGTTTTAGACAGCCTTTGTGAAATTTAATATTTGAACCTTCATGATCAGTAGAATTTCATAATTTTTCACAGCACAAGTAATGGTATCCTAACTTCAAACATGAATATTACAACTGTCAATTCCAGTTTATAGGTTAAGGATTAAGTACTTCTAGACGCTGTCAAGTCTCTGAAGCAGGGAGGTATTTTGAAATACCTTTATTAGCCATCAGACGTGACCACATGACCGGTTATGGGTATAAGGGTTCAAGGTTCAGTCCCAATAAGAAGTAGGATACCAAAACCTATCGTAATTTCACATTTATCCTTTAGTCACAACTCATTTATTTTCGGTTCAGGACACTTGATTCGAATCACTTCACATACCAGAGATATTCTTACCTTGCATACACCTCTTATTCCAATGTAACTTGTATTCAGAATCTATCTTATTTCAAGCTTGTCTCATTCCGTACATCAATTATAATGAAACCCTTTCCTTATTCCAATTAAGTCTTGCATCCCAAAACATCAGCACACCTAAATTTCAATCCTCAGATTTGAAACGTACTTCATATTCCAAAGTCTCTTTATATCTCAAAACTCTGAACCTTCTTAACGGTTTTGGGTTTTTCCTACTGATTTATAATCCTTGTTCGGGGGAATCCAATTGACACCCTTTCTTAATACAATGTGATCCAGAAGACTCCGGGTCTCCTTAAAAATTAATGCTAGTACACTCCAAAGTGGATCACCTGGTCCGATAATCTCCTTTTCATGCAATCCTTGTATTTGCTTCTTCAACATTTCTAAGCAATCAAAACCATTGAGTACAGTGGTCTGAATAATTAATTCGATATCAAGTACTAGATCACCTCAAACTTCATCCTTCAGTCTATTGGTAACTGTAACAGATCGTCCAAACATTTGTCGAAAGATATTATGTCTACAGGGGTGTTTCTTTACATCCGAACACACCCTATCTTTATCAATCATATAAACAGTATAACATTCACTTATACTATTAGTTCTGTAATTCATCTTTTCAGTTACAGTGACTTTACTCTATCACTCTCACTGCTTCCTTAGTACATCTCTGTTCTGTCACTTTCTTTACCTTTTCATTTTCTTACTAACCTCAAAATATACATTTCATATCATCACAGTTGCATCTTGCACACTGCTTCCTCAAAATAACATCCAATTGGGCTAATTTAGCTCGATTGAGGATCTTAGTACCTCCTACGAGTTTCCTAGACTTCCTCTGTTTCACATATCTACTTATCTGGATTATACTCCTTCTAAATCTATTTAATTTCATATTCATTCTTGGACTTGTTTCCTTATGTCTGATTCACTCATTTCATCTATAATTGCCACTTTATTTCATCTTAAATGTGCTATCACCTAAGGGAATTTTGAAATATATCTCATGTAATTCTCTGATGTCGACTCTCGGATTAAATCGGGAAACTTTCCTCCGAGTTCGACTTTTCATTTCAATACTGATGCTACAAAGGTTACTTTCTTTGTAGTACCGCACTCTAAAATTCGTGTAGCTTCTCCAATTCTTTAGCACAAAAGTTGTAAAAGCAACTTTCTTGGTAGAGTTACTACAAAATTTCCATAGAGTTTCTTCGTTTCATTTATCCAATCTTCTGCAACATTGAATTCTTAACCTCATCGAAAAAACGGAGGCTCAACCTTTCGAATTTGCCTCAGTCTTTTAAGTTCACCATTATACCCTACGAATCTATGTATGTTTTCCAATTCATTTATTCCAGTTTTCCATTATAATGAGGTTCTTGACTCCATTACATATTAGTGTACTATTTTTTGAAATTATCTCAGTCTTTCTCTCAGTCACACCTTAATCATTATCATTATCATGGGGCAACTATCACTTGACCCAACAATGTTATCATTATTGTCATGTCCCGCTCAAATTTTACAAAGTGGACATTAAAATTTTCAGTGAAACTATAAGGTGTACACTCAGACGAGGATTCACTACACCTCTCGAGCTTATCCTACGACCTCGAGGAACGGTTCATTTTTGTCCATTAGTATAGCTGTAATACCTAACAGCCATATCTATCAGTTTTCCATCATTCAGTGACACAACTCTCAATAAAACAGAGCCAAGTATACCCGTTTGTATCTAAACAATGTACAGTATTGATGGGGATGTGAACTTTTCAAATTTCTCTTACTCCTGATATCGACTTGTATCAGGCCAACCTTACTCTGATACCACTTCTGTAACGACCCGAATTTACAGACATTTCAATTGGGCTACAAGTCGATATTAGGTCAGAATAATAACTTAGTCTGTTTAATTTTCTTTCTCAGTAACAAATTTAAACAAAATATATTCACATTCCCCATACACATCTTGTATGCATTACTGTATTTACAAAAAAATTAGATACAAAAGAATTGTTAAACCTGGGTATACCTTTGATGCAAAAATATACTCCGCGAAATCATAATTGTGCGAAATGCCTTATTAACGGAAGCAATCCAAGCTACAGAGGGGCTCTGTGGAGGAAAGTAAGGGGATGAACTCAACATGCTCAATAAGAAAAACACGTGGCAAGTAGATAAATACACTACCTATATACTCCTGCCACAAATGAGTTTCTTGTAAAATATACTGAAAATTTTCAGTTCAATAAAATCAGAAATGGAAATCAACAAATAATATCTTCACTATTTACTACAACGTTTTCACAATTTTGAAACTTCAAGTAGTGAAACATACAGTTTCAAATCACATCACAATTCACATTTTCATTTCAATAATTCCAAATAGACGAGGCAAGGCATTTCACACTATATCAGATATCAGAAGTGACAAATGGCCAATGTCGGTGACTCCGGGTAATCACGGGCTAGGTGTGCTGGGATGTCAAGTGCCGTGAGAGTGATCAGCTACCCAAACGGCTCACACAGTACACTATTTTCTAGTAACATGGTACATCGTACACACATGTACACAGCACGGTACATCGTACTCTATGGACCTCGACATCACTCACAATTCAATATAATTTTACTATTCACAATTCCATAAAATTTCAACGTCGCCTTTTTACCTCAAATCACGTGCGAGTAGGTCAGTGCAAAACCACACAGCAATACACACTTGACTAGCACAGTTTTATCATCAAAATACTTAAATCTCGTGCAACAGATTCGTGCGAGATCACACAGCAATACACGTTTGACTAGCACGATTTTAACGTCAGAACACTTAAATCCCGTTTCAGCGCATAAAATATAGTAAAAGGGGTTGATCTTGCCCTTTTTTCCATTCAAAATCCACAAAACACGCTTTTTCAGTATAATTTTGAAATTTTAGAATTTTTACAAATAATTTTAAAACTACTCAAATAGCTATTTAAATAGGCTAAATAATATTATACCGAAAATCATCGTGATTTTCAGAGTTTTAAACTTTTTCTTAAAATTTCATAATAGTAAAACTCGATTTAGGATTTTCTACAGTTCATGTGACTAAAAATTTCTGTCCTAAAGTTCGCAGTCTAAAATACCTAGAAAATATATGCAGATATTTTTAGCAGTTCAAAGATATTTTTCTACAGTAAAAAATAAGGCATAAATTTATATCTATAAAGTATCAGAAAATACGTACAATTTATCTCTAGTAACATATGAGAATTTTCCTTACATCCGTATCTATCTGTAATCCTCGATGCCTCAATGGTGAGGGTCAGCGGGTCTGGTCCGCTCGGTTAATTTTCTCAAAATTTTGTATCAATATTTTTTGAAATTTTGAATCGATATTTTCGAATAAATATTTTTGAATTATCTTCCTCAAGATCTTTTCAAATTCTCAATGTCTTCTTTCCTTCCTCCAAATATATATATATATAAATGTTACTTTTTTTTTTCAAATTATTTTTCCTTTCCCGCCAACTTTTTTTTTTCCTTTTTCTTCTTCTTTTTCTCTTCCATCGATCTACTGTTCACCTTTCTTCACCTCTCGGTTTCCATCTCCCCTTCACTGATCATCGCTTCCCGAGCTACCGGTGGTGCCACATTTTTCCTCCCGACACACCTCCGTCTGGCGCTGGTGGTCGTGTTTTCCTCCTGCCACCACGTTTCGGGCAATCCACCAGCCCCGACACCTCTGTTTCGGTTTCCAGTTTTCCCAGCTTCAGCCATCTGCCTCCATCCACCACAGCTCTTTCTCGGTTTCACACTCTGTTTCCAGTTTCTCTTTCTCATCTCCTACTACCATCCCTCATCATCTCGGGTTCACCTGCTCCTATGTTCCCCCACCGTTACTGTCTTCAGCTCCTCCACCTTTCACTCCGCCAACCTCCCCTGCCTGCCTCTGTTTTCAGCTTGCCGACTCCGGCTTCCTCTCTTTCTCCCTCGTGCTTCTCCTACTGCCACGGTCCCAGCTTCTGTTCTGCCCCCTGTTTTCTGGCCTCGGTTCTACCTTAACTTTTCTTTGCTTCTTATTTTCGGTTCCACCTCTTTTTATTTCAATCAAGCCTGCACTTTAGTTTTCAGTTTGCTTCAGTTTTCTTCCAGTCCTTACACTTCTCTATTTTTTCCCATTTAATGTGTTCCATGTTGGTCAGAACTCATCATCATCACTCACGTTTCCTTATTGCTTCGGTCTAATCATCTTCATTCATCAGGCAAACTTCAAACTGCTCCCACGTCATTTCCTTTTCTCTTCGGCCTTCCAATCTTCAGCTACATCAATTCATTCCTTTTATTTTATTTTATTTTATTTTACACCATTTAATCTTTGTCAGTTCACTACATGTTTACAGCCCCTATCACTTCGGTTTTTCAGTCCACTCCATCATTCATTTTTCTGATTTCTTCCACTTCCAAAATCGATTGGACACCGCTCCATATCATTTTTATCATCATTCATTCATTTTTCTTTTGTTATTTGCTGCAGTGTACAACATAATCTTTAAGCCTTCGGGATTTCCTGTTTCTTTTCCTTTTGTCTTTTCCTGTTGCTGCTGCAAACGGCAGCAAGCAGCAGTCCTCTTATCCCTCCCATTCACTGTCATATTTCAGACATTTCCATTCTTTCACGCTAAGACCCAACACCAATCTCCACCTTCCTCACGTTTTCTGCAGCAGAAAACACTTTCGGGTTTGGCTTCCAATGAAGCCAAACCGTATTTCGTGCTACTGCTCTCTTTTTTTCCCTTCTTTTCTGCCTTGCGCTTCATGCTTACACGTTCAGCTACTACAAACAGTAGCTAGCCGTTCCAATTTCCTTTCAGCTTGTCGTTTCTAGCCCCTGCCACTCACGTTTTCAGTCTACACCATACCTTGCCAAACCTGCCTTACTCTCTTGCTCCTTCACTGCTGCAAGCAGCAGTCACACGCCTGTTTCTTTTCCTTCTCTTAACCTGCCGAAGCCATCCTGTTTCTCCTGCCAGTACCACCTCCCACTTATTCTGATTTTAGATATTTCTTCACCTACCTCTTCTTAGGATACCGAAATAGTATTCTTGCAGGCTTTCTTTCTCCTTGCCATGCCGAGTCACATTACCTTCCTTTTCATCTTTGGTTTCCTCCACTGTCTTGCCAATAATATTCCCTTCATTGTATCCCACTTATATATATACATCCTTATATATGTATTCCACAAAGGGAAGCTCTTGGCCCATGTAGATATACATGTATATTTGTGTGTGTATATATATACTTAATTTGAAGAATGAATACAATATTCACCCATACACACACACATATATATATTTATATATCTATGTACTTAGTAAATTTTTTTTATATAGTATATTTAAAAATGAATTTAGTCATGTAGTTTTACTTATACTTCATATAGATATTTCCATAGCTTATATATATAAATTTTATCTCTATTTCCCCATAGTTATTTATTCTTAGAGTTAATATATTTTATTTAATTAATTCTTTCAAGTCTCACAACGGAACAATATAATTTAATTTAAATATTTGACTAATGAAACACATATTTAATTTCAATGGCTACCAAGAACATAAAATTTATGGTGTTTACACTAGCCCATTAATTTGAGAAATGAACATTTTGATCAAAATTTTCAATTTGATAGTATGAAAAATCGTTCTACTAAGTCACTATTAAAAATCTATTTACCTAAATATTTGTTACTCATGATATATCCATAGTTTCCTTTTTTATATTAAAAATAAAAATCTTACATAAAATAATTTTTTTAAAAATACTTTAAAATAATAAATAGTAATAAAATTCATTGTTGATATTTGAGAATGGATATTATTAATTTAAGTTTTAGTAATTGACTGATATATGTTAAAATCATTTGTGATTTTGAACCTAAATATCTATTTTCAAAACTACTACACTAGAAATAAATTATGATAAAACTTTGAGAACCTCAATAGAATTTACCCTAAAAAAGTTGTCCATATATTTTAATAGAAATTATCCTAAATTTTTAAATCTTTTTTGAAAATATTAAAATTGAATATTTAAATCATAATTTTAACATTTAATTAAACTTCCCTATCTTCTATTTTTTAGTTTTCTTTTCATTCCTTTTCAAATTTTTGTTTCATTGAACAATTTCATTTTTTCTTTTTTTATTTATATTTACTCCATTTTGTTTATTTGTTCAAACATCCCACAAGAAAAAAACCATTTATTTGTTTTTTTGTTCAATCATTTTTTATTTGTATTTTTTATGTTAATTGTGTTTACAATTGATTAACTTTTTTTTTTGGTTTTTTAGCTGGGTTTGAAAGAAACAGCTAATTCTAAAAAAATGGATATTTCTTTTGGAATTCACATCTTCTAAAGCTATACACTGTATGAAGGTAAAATTGTTGGCATCCAAATCTAGCAAATAAACTGCCTTAAGTACATGTTCAACCCTTACAACAAACTTTTATGGTTCTTGTATAAAATTCCTATGTATATATGCTCTGATTGCTTAAACTGCTGTACAAGATAACCAACCCACTCTTCATAGGCTTTTTACTTTTTTGAAGATCATAATTGCTAGTAGTTTATGGCTTTTTTTACAAAGCTGCTCTTGTATCCATAGGAATACAAGCAACTAGGCAAATGAGTTCAACTTGTTTAAACTCCTTTGAAAGCATCTTTCTCCCTATGCTGATCCTTAAGGTAGCATTAACATTTATTTTCTTTGTGTTGGAAATGAATAGTAGAAATTTTGAAAATTAGCAAGCTTGGCAAATAGATTAATTTGAAAAAGGAATTGTTAATACAATCAAATTCAAACTTCATTATTTTCCACAAATGACAAAGGATAAATGTAATACCCGTAAATTTACATGTACTCTTTATGATTTTTGTGATGTACGGACAGGTCACATTTGATATAAATCATAAAGAATAAATGTTTTTAAGTTGCAATTGTGTAAGAAATGCAAAACGGGTAGTTAGGCAAATTGAATATGAATGTAATAGTGAAATTCTGGAAAACAAATTTATAACAGAACTGCTTTAGGAGAGGAGCAGATCGATATTGGTTAGATTCTAGGTAGAACAGATCGATCTCATTCAAGGGCCAGATCGATCTCCTTAAGGTTCTGTGTAATGCAAATTGATCTCATTTAGTTAACAAATCGATCTCCTATAGCAATTCTATAAATACACGGCTCTGCAACCTCTGTTTTCCAAAGAACACCAAACCCTTCCTGAAACAAAGTGAAAACCTAACCTTTCTACACTAGAAATCTTCATCTTCCAAGTGGTTTTGAGTGAGATTCAATTTAGCAAAGTTGCTCTTAGTCAAGAGTAGAGCAACATAATTGAAAACAAGAAGTTGGAATCAAAGATTGAAGGAACAAGGTGGATTTTGCCAATTTTGGTGAAAAAGAGGAAAAGTTCAAGTTAGGTAAGATTCAATATACCAACTTCATATATGTTAATCTAGGTGACTTGGTGAGTTGATTGGTGTATGTTTGATTTGCTGAAAACAAATGGATCATGAAAAATATCCATGACCTAGATATTAGTATGAAATTAAGAAAATGATGAGAAATTTGAGTAAATATAGATTTAAGGATGAAATATACATGTATGAAAGATTGTAAAATGGTTTTATGAAATACATAAAGTGGAATAGATTAGAAATGAAGATAGGTATATGAGATATATGGAAAAATACCATAATGGGAGAAAGTGATGAGATTGAGGTATTGAGAGGAGTTAAATGCATTGATTTAGAGTCATGCAAGTGAAAACAAGTATATTAAGATATACTGATGTGTATATTGATATTGAAAGCTGATCAGACTACGAGAGTGAGCAGCACTGAGGAAGTGAGGTCACGTGACGTGATCCGAGGTAAGAGAATTTTGTGAGTAGCTAGAGATAGCTACATGTATTTCGAATAGAATTTTGATTATTATACTATATACGAAATCCGTGTATAGAAATGTCGTGATGAGAATCGATGGGATAAAGTGTGGTTTTATCCAAATATAGGGTAAAAAGCCTTAGAAGCATGTTTGTGACAAATATTCATAGTTGTATGATAGAATAGCTAATGTTTTCATGTATATGCGAAAATATCACATTTGAGTGCTTATTGATTTGATTGTGTGAAATTCAATGAAATAAGCCATCTATTGGGTTTGTGTGTGAACCATTAGTGCTAGAGAATACTCGCACTATATTTTATGAGATATGCATCACATAGTACTTAAGCATATTCTCATACTTAATTTTAAATGCGATTTATACATTATGGAGTATTGAAAGCATTGCTCATACTCAGTTTTACATGATAGAGTACTGGGAGCATTGCTCGTACTCAGTTTTCATTGATTGATGCATTATAGAGTATTGGGAGCATTGCTCATACTCGATTTTTACATGACATAGTACTGGGATCATTGCTCGCACTAGATTTATATCAGTTGTGTTATGGTCATGCTGGGAGTTTACTCGCACGTACCGGATTTTGAAAGAGATAGCATGAAACAGCCGTGCTGGGAGCCTGTGCTGACTGTGTGTTGCACGATTATATACTTGCACATGCAATATTTTGAGACATGGCTGAGGGCTATCGAAGCTATTATCCATAGTATGAGGGCTAAGACTTATGGCAAGCACCCCGATTATGAGGTATGTCTAGGGTTTGAGGGCTAAGACTTATGGCAAGCACCCCGACATTGAGATTGGGTCCATGGAGTACTTTGTACCGTGTATAACACATGGAGTACGTTGTACCATGAGTACACAATGTGTTTGAGTTGTGACCTGATGGTCGAGGATTTGACCCACCTCCCGTTACAGCAAATGTGAGGCCTCGCACACCGAGTACTTTATAGCTTGGGATCACAGAAAAATGGGTTATGATCATAATCTCGAAACATGTAGTCGCCTATCTTGTTTCATCACTTGAGGTTTCTTGAATGACTTATCACATGGTTTTATAATTTGAACATGTGAATTTGTGTGTGATAAAAGGTAACCGGAGGGAAGGGTGAAGCCCAGTTTTTCATGTTTTAAACATGATGATATGCCATATTATTTTGATTTATTTGAATGGCATGATAAATGTGAAATTTATGAATTACATGAGAAATGTAATGTTTTGCATAAACTGCTGAGATTTATTAAATCAGTATGTTTTCAGTTACATAACTGATGATTTATATCTATATGTATATATTGCATAAATGTTTAAATAAAGACACATGCTTTAGATATGAATCGATAAGGAAATGATTTCAAGACATGAGCATTATATTTTGTAGATAGTGCAGTTATCTACTTGCTCGTTTGATTTCATTACTGAGCTATGAGCTCACCCCCTTTTTTGTTTTTCCCTCTCTACAGAGCGTTCACAGTAGTTGGACACAGCTGAGAACTAGTATTCCTTGATCCGCTGCATATCCATCTTACGAAAGGTATACACATTCGAACGTTTTGTACTGAACAATGAAAAAGTGCAGTTATATAAACGAATGTACGGACGGAGATGTATATGTACAAGTATTTGTAATAATGTATATGAGTTTACATTTTAAGAAAAGAATACTCACAGTCAATAGATAATTGTAATGACATGTATGCATGTTATGGAATGAATATGAATTGGGTGACTAATATCGAATCACAACCTAAGGGTTTGGTGTTGAGTTATGACAGAAGGAAAGGTAAGTAAATTGTGAAAAATTTGTGGTGGTTATGGTAGGTCACGGGAGGGGCGATTGTGACAGAATGGTATCAGAGCTAAGTTGATTTGATGTGAGTCAGTATTAGTAATTAAGAAAGTCTACATCCTCATAGTACTGTGTTTTGTTCAGTTACAATTGTGTATACAAGATGGGAGTCGGTCTAATTAATGGTTATGAATGCAGGAATCTAGCCATTATGGCAAATACCAACCGTGGTAGAGGGGCGAGAGGACGAGCTAGAAGCCATAGAGGTAGGCTTGAGACCCGAGCCCAGTCTTCGTCTAACCATGAGTCGACAGGTCCCACTCAGGTATCAGAGAGTATCAAGGCACGCTTCACGAGATTAGAGCATTGTTTTGAGACTATAGTGGAGTTACTGGCACAGACTATGCCAGGTAGGCAAGGACAAGATGCAGGAATTGCGACTGGAGAGGCAGTTGCACCTGATACGCCTTCACAGCCAGCTCATACACCGCAACCCATAGATACTCTTACACCCCCACCAGTTTCGAGTAGTAGTGGATTAGGGTATGGATGTGAGTTGGATAGATTACGACAGTTCCAGAAGCTTGGACCTCTATCTTTTCATGGGGTCAAAGAGCCAGTTTTGGCTGAGGAGTGGATAGGAGAGATGGAGAAGTTGTACGAATTCTTTGAATGTACGACTTTAGAGATGATCGCATTTGCTGCGTTCCTACTGAAGGGGACGACAGAGCATTGGTGGAAGTTCACCCGACCTGTATTGAGAGCCCGACATACAGAGATCAGTTAGGAGGTATTTCTGGATGCCTTCAGGAGGTAATTTGTTCCAAATACGGCACAACAGAGGCTGCAAGTCGAGTTTTTGGGGTTAAGCCAGGGGAGTCATTCAGTAGATGAGTATGAGACCAGATTTTTATCCCTGGAGAGGTATGACCCCGATACTATGAGTAGCGAGACCAGGAAGGTTTGCAGATTTATAGATGAACTAAGACCAGTACTACGGTCTAGATTGGTCCCAATGGATATCTCTACCTATGATGAGACAGTGCGCATGGCGCAACTCTGTGAGCAGGACTACGAGAGGAATGTTTTTGAGTTGAGGACAGTTGGAAAGGGTAGAGACCGAGATAGGAAGAGGCCAATGAGTGACAGTGCTAGAGGTTTGAGATATCAAGGAGGGAGGAGACTCTTCGGTAAGAGACCAAAGATCGATAATGTACAGGAAAAGACTGTTAGATCTCCTGCATACCCGGCTATAGCTCCAGCTAGAGGTGTTATTATTGGAGGACCAAGGCCTACCACTGAGTAATGCAGTAGATGTGGTAGATTTTATGGAGGTAGACCTGGTCCTGTTTGTAGCGGATTGTGCTTCAGATGTGGGAAGCCAGGGCACATGGCGAGAGTTTTCCCAGAGGTTATTGATATTGCCCCACAGAAGGGTAAGGAACCGGAGAGAGCTCCAGTTGATATGTCTGCGTCGAGGAGGAGAGCGACGGCAGAAGAGAAGGGGAAGCAGGTCATTGGACGAGGACGAGTACATGCCTTAGACTAGGGTACAACTGATGCTTCGTCGGATATAATTAAAGGTAACATCGTGATATATGATTTAGAAGCACATGTTTTAATTGATTATGGTGCCACACATTCATTTGTATCATCTTCGTTTGCATGTAAGCTAACAAAGCATGTAGGGCGTACACCTTTGAGTAGGATGATGTTGATTATTACATATATGGATAATAGTCAGCTAGTTGAATATGTGTTAAATGACTGCAAACTAAGAGTAGGGGAAAGAGACATGACAACCAATCTAATATTGTTAAGTATGAGTGATCTTAATGTAATCTTAAGAATAGATTGGTTATCTGCAAACCATGCTATTTTAGATTGTTATGCTAAGACAGTTATATTTTCTAACCTTGAAAAATATTTTGTAAAGTTTGATGAGAAGAAATGAAAGTAGTAGTTATGGTTACCATAATCAATGTGTTCTCCTAACTGCGAAATGAAAATCTTAAAGGTTTAATTGCATACGTGATTGATACGGATAAGGTACATCCAGAGTTGGCAGATATTCCTGTGGCCAGTGAGTTCCCAGATGTCTTTCAGGATGAATTGTCAAGGTTACCATTAGACAGAGAGATGGAGTTCTGTATAGACTTGGTGCCTGGTACTGAACCTATTTCAAAACCACCGTATCACATGACCTTAGTTAAGCTAGAGGAGCTCAAGAGACAGTTACATGAGCTGTTGGATAGGGGTTTCATCAGACCGAGTGTTTCATCTTGGGGAACACCGATTTTGTTTGTGAGGAAGAAGGATGGAAGCCTCCAATTGTGTATAGATTACAGATTGTTGAATAAGGCTACCATCAAGAATGGGTATCCCCTTCCACAGATTGATGATTTATTAGATCAGCTCCGAGGAGTGCAGGTCTTTTCTAAGATTGATCTGAGGTCTGAGAATCATCAGTTAAGAGTTCAGAGTGGAGATGTACCCAAGATAGCATTTAGGACCCGATATGACCATTAAGAGTTCTTGGTTATGCCATTCGGATTGACGAATGCTCCCGTAGCTTTTATGGTTTTCATGAACAATGTGTTCAAGCCATATTTGGATCAGTTTGTTATCGTCTTCATCGATGACATTTTGGTATACTCGAGATCCGATGAAGAGCATGAGAAACACCTCAGGATTGTATTATAGACATTACGAGAGCAGAAGCTGTATGCTAAACTCAGTAAGTGTGATTGTCAAAAATCTTATTTTTAGGACACGTGGTGTCGAGGGATGGTGTATCAGTAGATCCATCTAAGATTGGGGTTGTAGTTCAGTGGGAATGGCTGAGGACAGTCACCGAGATCAGAAGTTTCCTGGGTTTAGCAGGATGTTATCGAAGATTCGTTGAGGGATTTTCGAAGTTAGCTACTTCGTTGACATGTCTCACTCAGAAGAGTGTAACATTCGTGTGGGATGAGGATTGTGAGAAGAGTTTTCAGGAGTTGAAGCGTCGATTGACCAGCGCTCCGATTCTCATTATCCCTACCAGAACAAAAGGATTTTCAGTGTATACCGATGCTTCGCAACAGAGACTGGGCTGTGTATTGATGTAGGATGGGAGGGTAGTTGCTTATGGATCCAAACAGTTGAAATACCATGAGAAGAACTATCCGACCCATAATTTGGAGTTAGCAGCAGTAGTGTTTGTGTTGAAGGTATGGCGCCACTACTTTTATGGTGAGAAATTTCAGATTTTTACCTACCACAAGAGCCTCAAATATCTGTTCTCGTAGAAGGAGCTGAACATGAGACAGAGAAGATGGCTAGAGCTTCTGAAGAACTATGATTGTGAGATACTTTATCATCTAGGTAAGACTAATGTTGTGGCTGATACTTTGAGTAGGAAGAGCCTTGGAATGGTATCGTATATGATGGTCAGGGAACATGAATTGCTAGAGCAGTTTGCTAGTCTCAGTTTGGGAGTTGTGCCTTCTGACATAGATACAGACTGTATGATTGCTAGTCTACGCTTAGATCCAGATCTGTTGAATAAGATCAGACAGGCTCAGCAGACTGATCCGTATTGCATTGATATGATTGGTCAGATACAGAAGAGCATAGTGACTGAGTTTGAGTTGAGTTCTGATGGATGACAATTCTATTTTTAATAGAATTATTTGTACTTAATTTCCTAAATAATTATTTAAATCCCCAATTTATTTTTTTAATTATCCCTTTTATTTAATTAAAATTCTTTAATGTGTAGGTAAATTAAATCCATATGAAACTCAATCGTTTCAGTCAAAAATAGGCTGAAAACAGGCTAAAGGAAACTAAACCACTTCCAATTTGCAGACCGAGTCACCAGTCGTCTGGACACGTGGGATGCTGAGTGTTAGTATTTTATCTGCTTCGAAACGATAAGATCAACGGACACCGTACCAACCTTTTGGAAGACACACGCCGGGCCACATCGTACAGTCAAGTGTACTAGAATACGGGTGACGTGAAAATATCTACTCTGCAGCAAATAAAATGAAGACAAGTGGCCAAACAATGCCAACTCATCTAGGATGAAAAATTACCATTGTACCCTTAAGTGTGTGAATAAATAGGACATGATAGCAATTGAAAGAAAACTAGTTAAGGTAGCTTGTCACGCCCCGGAAGCACGAAAAAATTGGGCTAATTTAAAATTTTTATCCATTAACTATGTTGTTTTCCCGTCCATGTCTAGATTTAAAATCTTTTTCATTTTCCAGGATCTCATTACATTACATACATTCTGTATATATAAAATCATTACAACTATTACATCCCGACTATTATATACAATAGTGTCTATTATGTATCACATGTCTGGAATATAAGTAAGACTGTACCTCAAGGTTACGAAAGTATCTGATGAAAGGTCGGACTACCTTGTCAACGACCACAGTCTCGTATGTGCAGTAGACTCGCTATAGATAATCTGGGAGATAGAAAGGAGGGGGTGAGTTTTTCAGACTCAGTAAGAGATACATTTAAAATAGTTTTAAATACTCAAAACATGGTAAAACTCATGGTTTTACAAATCAGCATAAATATGTACTGGAGTAGAAATGCTTACATTTCATAAAAGCAGTAAAAACATGCTTAAATCATAAGTTTACACGCCATGCATCTTTTTAGTAAAACTCATATATAGTATGCATATCACGTCGTGTAAACAAGTAAAAAGCATCTCAAAACTTAATCATGCATATCATAACATGCTTATCACTTTAAAATGAAATCGTATTATCATATGCACATTTCTAAAACATACTCATGGCTACCTTTAAAATCTCATCATAGAAAATATGAGCTCAATAAAATCGTAAAATAGGTAGCATGAAATGTGCGAAAACATATATATATATATATATATCATTCCGTCAATTCATTGTGTAGGGTCAGGCAATTATCTCATATACTAGTCCCGAAGGACATCATACATCTGGTCCTATAGGACATTTATCATAGGTACATATGGCCATCGTATAGGGGAGCTGTAGGACTGGATCAGGGTCGTATGCTTCCCTATCTCTCGTGCACCACTAAATGGGGTCTATACGCACGAACTCACGTGTATCACCAAGTGTGGACTATGCGCACGTTTCTCATATCAAGTCAGAGCCTGCCCATTCTCTGGCCGTCGGCTAGGTAGATCCTCGATCGTCTCCATACGAGATCGACCCCATATCCTCTGACTATCGTCATATCATGCCTTTTTACCCCACAAAATCATTTTGGGCCTCTTACCCATTTTATCAAATCATTTCTGGCCTCATACCGGTGTATTAAAAATCATTACGGGACTTTAACCCGATTCTCAAAATCGTTATGGGACTCTAACCCTTTTTTCATAGAAAACATGATTTTCATAAATCATTGCGGGACTCCAGCCCGTGTAAATATGGAAAGCATAGTTATAATAGTTATTTCTTGGGACTCATACCCGTACCGTGAAA
Organism: Firmiana major; assembly: GCA_033439115.1. Classification (NCBI taxonomy): domain Eukaryota; kingdom Viridiplantae; phylum Streptophyta; class Magnoliopsida; order Malvales; family Malvaceae; genus Firmiana; species Firmiana major. The sequence continues at coordinate 13,937,950 of CM065911.1, read as the reverse complement.
ATATAGCTTAAAAGCTGTCTCGGGACCTTAACCCGTATCATGAAGATATGGTTTCGTAAAACATATCGGGACTTTAACCCGTAATCTCAAATGAAAATACTATGCTTTCGTTTTAGAAGTGAAAATCACTTTTATAAACATGTATGCTGTAAAATGTATCTCAAATATATAAAACATGCTGGAAACTCGGGAAATGGTTTTGGCTTCGGTTTAAATACCGTTGAAAATCCATTTCGTAAAATCTCATCCAATTCTCATACATAAACAGTTGGTAAGGATGAAGGAGTACTAACGCTACTCTAAATCATATCCCTTACCTCTTAGCGACTGATTTAGAGCACTTTCCTCGATGCTCGAGTTTACCTCGTAAAACATGTCGATAGACCGAGCTGCTGCAAAACAAGTTCAACTTATCACATATGGCTTAAATTCATTTCGACATATCCAAATATGTGATTATATCAAAGCTTTGACCAAAAGTTGACTTTTAATCGATTTTACTCTTTTTGCTCGGTTTTATCGGTATAAATCTCGTTTTAATCGTATTCAACTCAATAAATATTTTCTCATATTTACTATTGTCGATTTCGCTAATTGGACCAATTTCTCTCTTATTGGGCCCGATTGCACCTTAATGGGCCTTAATTCGTTTTAAGCCCGTTTCCACTTATGAATTCTTTCATCAAGGCCTATTGGGCTCACTGGGCCCATTAATACTTATTGGGCCTTTTTCTAGACTTTTTGAATAGCCCGTATATTATTTATGACAATTTAATTAAAAATCTCACTTTAATCCACTCAATGCGTAATTTAATCCGTAACTCGTAAAATAAACTTTTAATGTGCGATAATTATATAAATTGTCGTAAATGAGCTTTACTTACCCGAGATTTTGAGATAGTGCGCAAATCAAAGTTTGATCGGGTTCAGGTACGCGATTTATCGTCGAACTGCATAAATATATATTTAATTTCGGGTGAATTTTTGATCAAATATAATTTAACTAAATTTTTTGAAAATTAAATCGGTCACTTTTGACCTCTTACCGACTTACCCGAAGTCCGGTGTATCTCCAAAAATTTTTCTCTTTTTCCTTTTCCTCTTTTTCTTCCATTTTTCTCTCTTTTCCCTCTCTTTCTTGGCTGAACCGGTTCGATCCGATTCAGACCGGTTCAGATCGGTCCGGTTCAGTCCGGTTCAGTTTGATTCGATCGGTTCGGTGCTTCACCGGTAGGTTCTTCATCGGCTTCCTTCGCCAGCAGCTCCGCGGGACCTCGCGAAGCTCGGATCTGGCCTCGGTTTCGCCGTGGCTTGTCGGAAAGTGGCCGGTCCGGCCTCTTCTCCCTCGGCGTCGGTGGTGTCTTCCGTTACCGTCGTTTTCGACGCCGATGGTGGTAGATCGGACCTCCTCCTGGCCGGTGGCGAGGTCCTCTCTCTTCCTCCAGCCTCCGTCCGCCGCCGTTCTCTCTCTTTCTCCCTCTTTCTCTCAGTTTCACTCTTTCTCTCTCTTTCTCTCTCCTTGTCTCGCCGGTCACCGTTTCTCCTCACTTGTCGATGTCGACCAGCTCGGGCGGTTTGCTGGTCAGTTCTTCGGTGGCGTTATCGCCGGGGAGTGAAGGGTTTGGGAGGATCGGGTTTTCCCGATCCTCCATCGTTTCCTCTGTTTTCTTCTCTGTCGCGCGAACTTTCGCGCGACAGAGTTTCTATTTTTTTTATTTTTTTATTTTTTTAACTTTATTATTATTTTATTATATTTTATTTTAATCAAATAAAATATAATAAATTGTACAAAATATCTCAAAAATTATATTATATTTTATTAATTAATTTAATTTATTATAATTATTTCGGTGTATTTTTCGCATATTTTCGGGATAATATCCCGGGCGAAAATTACGAAAATTCGTAATATCTTCGTATCTTGACCAATTGGACTCGAAATTCCATAATTTCTTATTTATCGATCAAGATTTCCTAAATCCATATTTTTAATGAAATTTTTTCATTGAATTTACACCGAATTTAGGATCTTTTGACTATTTTACCATTCTACACGTTCGGGACTAATTTAGACCGATTTTCCTTCTCGGACTTACTATCTTTTCTCATTTAAATTTCTTATTTTTTTGTCCAACAATTTAAATCCCTTTAAAAATCCGGGTTTCAATAGCATAGGTAGAATAGTTTTAGATTTTTTTTCCTTGTTTTTAAGCTTTCCCGTTAGTTGTTAGCCACCATTGTTCTTGATTTCATTTGTGGTTACTGGTTATAACATTCTTAAGCTTTCTTTGATAAGAACTTTACATTTAGCCTTTCTTCCAATCCCGGTTTCAATTTTTTTCTTTACTAGAATGTTCAAACCGACTGCCATTTGTTTTTGCTTTCGTTTTCTGCAAATTTTATTTTATGTGTTGTTATCTTGCATTAGCTAGTTTTTATTTACTGCATCAATCGATTCGTGGGAGTTCTAGAGCCTTCAACACAACATTGTTTACTGTTCCAACTTCTCCTTTGTGATCCGTTGCATATTGTATTCTGCCTTAACTTATTTATACACTGTTTTCAAATGTGGTTTATTGTTTGAGTGTTCCCTTCATATTTCCAGTATTAATTTTTTTTTTAATTTATGTCTTCTGCTTTCTCAGTTTTCTGTAAAAATTCCCTTATTAATATATGCAATACATCCATTGTTCGAACTGAGGTTTGAATTGTGTTGAATATCAGTTGTTGTATATCTGAAATCAGTCTTGGTTTGTTCTCTGCTGCCCTCTGTTAGTCTGATCATCGGGTGCATGTACTTACATTGTTGTTGTTAAGTTGATGTTGTGTTCCTATGTCGGGTAAGGTGTGGGTATTGTGGCCTGTTGGTCTGAGCTAGGCTGTTCGGTGTACAGCAGAAACGAGGTGGGAGCAAGCCATGAGGACCAGGACATGGTTTGCTATTGGTTTGTCTGTGTTGCTACCTGAACTTGGGTGCTTTGTTTGTTGGGATCATGTGAAGCATTCCAGTGAACAGAAATGAAGCAGAAGAGCAAAGCGGTAGAATCTTAAGCTAGTTAAATCGTTTGCACCAGTGCAGAACAAAGACAGCATGTGCAGTAGCAGTGACCGGGAGTACATAACCATGTTCTGCTCTCCTCTGTTTTACGACCTCTTTACTGTTCATTTTCTTTATTGTCTCTAATTCTCGGTTTTAGTTAATTTACAGTTTCTGTTGTTTATTTATTGCTTTAAATTACAAAGGCTAACTTCTGCTTATGTCTTCTTTGTGTGTTCTGCACTATTTCAGGTTAGTTGAAGGTGAACAGAACCGAGACATGGCTACCCCAGGAATTTCGTGTTGTTGTCGCTGCTTCCTTTAGTTGGACATCTCTCGGTGTACTTGGCACTGCGTAATGTGTTGAGTGTGGCAACATTCGGTTAGGGGCATTGCTGGGACTGCTGGTGCAAAGATGATTGCAGAGACAGTAGCAATGCACGGGTGCTGCTTTGTTGTGAAGTGCCGAGCTGCTGCTGTGTTGCTGGGATGTGTTCTGCTTCCTCGCGGGCTGCTGTAGAACTGAAGAAGCTGAAGCACGTTATTACCAGCGGCATGGGCAGAAATCTGGAGCAGAACAAGCAGTTGGTGACGTGTTATGCTGCAGGGAAGGGAGCTGTACATGGAACCGCATGATTCGGTGGAAGTTGTAGAAGATAGCACCCAGACCTGGAAATGCAAACTGTACACGAGACCATTAGCCGGGACTGAGGCCAACTGGGAAATTAAGCAAGGCCACGTTTGGCCCTTAGAATTAATTCAAATTATTATATTCTGCTTTTATATTTGTTGTCAAATGGTGCTTAGTTTAGGCATACATTAATAATTTAATTTTCTTAGTTTATTAGTTTAAAGTTTAGTTTAATTTTATTAGTAGCTAATTTGTGACTATATTAGGATTTAGGAATTAGATGTTACACTTAGGATTAAATTAGAGGACTAATATTTTATGCATTTTTAAGTTTTCATTTTAAATTGAAAAATCCAAAAATATTTCTCATGCATTAATTAGATTTTGTTTTAGTGTTAGTAATTAGTTAGAGTTAGATTTAATTTAGTATTATTTTATAGGTAGATAATTTCTTAGTTTGATATAAGAATTTCTTTAGCATTAATAGAAGTTTTATTTTATTAGACTTTAGGTTAGTTTGCATTTTTATTACATGCATATTTTATTTTAAGTTTGTTTAATTTTACTCTAATTAATTTTGTTTCTTTATTTTCATATTTTGCATTTTAGTTTAATTGCATTTTAGTTAATTAATTTTAACTGTTTTAATTATCTTTTATAGGTTAATGTTGTTAATACTCGGAGCTCTGTTAATGCTTTTAATACTCGGAGCTCTATAAGTAATTTTAGCTTGGTTTTATTTTCTCTAATTTATAGTTTTTATTATTTACAGTAAGATTAACCGGTAGTTAATTAGGCTAATCACTTCTCTGTGGGACAATAATCCGGGACTCAAATCTCATTATTACTTGTACGACCCGTGCACTTGCGGATAGAACGTCTAGGTCACTTAGTGGGCATTAGCCTCGTAACAATGGACTACTAAGGTTCAGAGGAAGATTGGTGTTCTCGAGGACCCAGAGCTCAGGAGATTGATATTGTCAGAAGCTTATTCGTCGATGTACACGTTACATCCGGGGAGTAACAGGATGTATCAGAATCTCTGGAAGGTATATTGGTGGTCGGGTATGAAGAAGGATGTGATGAATTTTGTGGCGAGATGTCTCGTATGTCAGCAGGTGAAGGTAGAGCATCAGAAGCCTGCAGGGTTATTGCAGCCTCTACTTATACCGACATGGAAATGTGAGCATATCACCATGGATTTCGTGATGGGTTTACAGAGGACCCGGAGGAATCACGATGCTATTTAGGTGATCGTTAATAAACTGACGAAATCAGCCCACTTCCTAGCTATGAGAGCTACCGATACTCTGAGTACATTGGTAAGATAGTATGTACGCGAGGTAGTGAGGTTACATGGTGTTCCAATAGCATTGTTTCGAATAGGGATTCTCGCTTCACTTCTCACTTTTGGGAACATTTTCAGGAAGCCATGGGAACCCAGTTGAGTTTGAGCACCGCTTTCCATCCTCAGACAGATGGTCAGTCAGAGAGAATTATACAGACTCTGAAGGATATGTTGAGAGAGTGTGTACTAGATTTTCGAGGCTCCTGGGATGATCATTTGCCACTAGCCGAATTCGCTTAAAACAACAGTTATCATTCGAGTATCGGGATGGTGTCGTATGAGGCCTTGTATGGCCGTAGATGTCGTTCCCCTATCGGTTGGGAAGAAATGGGTGATTGAAAGATTTTTGCTCTTGAATTGGTTACACAAGCCTCTAAGGATGTCCGGTTGATTGTTAAGATATTTAGGACAACTCGGAATAGACAGAAAAGCTACGCTAACAGGAGACGAATACCACTTGAGTTCGCAGTAGGTGAGGTAATGTTTCTGAAGGTTCCTCCTTCCAAGGGTATAGCGAGATTTGGAAAGATTGGTAAGCTGAGTCCTTGCTACATTGGACCCTTTGAGCTACTCAATCGAGTAGGAGATAAGGCATATAGGTTGGCTTTGCCACCGGATTTATCAGGAGTGCATAACGTCTTCCACATTTCGATACTTCGGAAGTATCATCCAGATCCGACCCATGTGATTCGGTATGAGCCATTGGAGCTCAAGGATGAATTGACATATGTAGAGAAACTGATATGGATACTGGATAGAAAGGATAAAGTCTTGAGGAATAAGACCATTGGATTAGTGAAGATTCTCTGGCAGCATCACACTTCAGAGGAGGCTACTTGGGAGCTAGAGGGCCTGATGCGAGAGAGATACCCCAGTAGTTTGATCCTTGACTTGGTTCTAATTTGGATGATCAAATTTCTTAAGGTGAGGAGGATTGTAATAGCCGTAAATTTACATATACTCTTTATGATTTTTGTGATGTACGGATAGGTCACATTTGATATAAATCATAAGGAATGAATGTTTTTAAGTTGCAATTGTGTAAGAAATGCAAAACGGGTAGTTAGGCAAATTGAATATGAATGTAACTGTGAAATTCTGGGAAAAATATTTACAGCAGAACTGCTTCGGGAGAGGAGCAGATTGATCCCTCATTCAATGCAGATCGATCTTGGTTAGATTTTGGGTAGAATCGATCGATCTCATTCAAGGGCCAGATCGATCTCCTTAAGGTTTTGTGTAATGCAAGTCGATCTCATTTAGTTAACAGATCGATCTCCTAGAGCAATTCTATAAATACATGGCTCTGTAACCTCTGTTTTCAAAAAAAACACTAAACCCTTCCTGAAACAAAGTGAAAACCTAACCTTTCTACACTAGAAATCTTCATCTTCCAAGTGGTTTTGAGTGAGATTCAGTTCAACAAAGTTGTTCTTAGTCAAGAATAGAGCAACATAGTTGGAAACAAGAAGTTGGAATCAAAGATTGAAGGAACAATGTGGATTTTGCCAATTTTGGTGAAAAAGAGGAAAAGTTCAAGTTAGGTAAGATTCAATACACCAACTTCATATATGTTAATCTAGGTGACTTGGTGAGTTGATTGGTGTATGTTTGATTTACTGAAAACAAATGGATCATTAAAAATATCCATAACCTAGATATTAGTATGAAATTGAGAAAATGATGAGAAATTTGAGTAAACATGGATTTAAGGATGAAATATGCATGTATGAAAGATTGTAAAATGGTTTTATGAAATACATAAAGTGGAATAGATGAGAAATGAAGATAAGTATATGAGATATATGGAAAAATACCATAATGGGAGAAAGTGATGAGATTGAGGTATTGAGAGGAGTTAAATGCATTGATTTAGAGTCATGCAAGTGAAAACAAGTATATTAAGGTATACTGATGTGTATAATTATTAACAGTTTCGAAATTGATATTGGAAGCTGATCGGACTGCGAGAGTGAGCAGCACCGAGGAAGTGAGGTCACTTGACATGATTCAAGGTAAGAGAATTTCGTGAGTAGCTAGAGATAGCTACACGTATTTCGAATAGAATTTCGATTATTATACTATATATAAAATCCGTGTATAGAAATGTCGTGATGAGAATCGATGGGATAAAGTGTGGTTTTATCCAAATATAGGGTAAAAAGCCTTAGAAGCATGTTTGTGACCAATAGTCATAGTTACATGATAGAATGACTAATGATTTCATGTATATGTGAAAACAACACATTTGAGTGCCTATTGATTTGATAGTGTGAAATTCAATTGAATAAGTCATCTATCGGGTTTGTGTGTGAACCATTAGTGCTAAGAAATACTTGCACTATATTTTATGAGATATGCATCACATAGTACTTGAGTATATTCTCGTACTTAATTTTAAATGTGATTTATGCATTATGGAGTATTGGGAGCATTGGTCATACTCAGTTTTACATGATAGAGTACTTGGAGCATTGCTCGTACTCAGTTTTCATTTATTGATGCATTATAAAGTTTTGGGAGCATTGCTCATACTCGATTTTTACATGACATAGTGTTGGGAGCATTGCTCGCACTATATTTATATCACTTGTGTTATGGTCGTGCTGGGAGTTTATTCGCACGTACCTGATTTTAAAAGAGATAGCATGAAACAACCATGCTGGGAGCCTGTGCTGACTGTGTGTCGTACCGATTATATGCTCGCACGTGCAATATTTTGAGATATGACCGAAGGCTATCGAAACTATTATCCATAGTATGAGGGCTAAGACTTATGGCAAACACCCCGACTATGAGGTATGTCCAGGGTATGAGGGCTAAGACTTATGGCAAGCACCCCGACATTGAGATTGAGTCCATGGAGTACATTGTACCGTGTATGTCACATGGAGTACATTGTACAGTGAGTACACGATGTGTTTGAGTTGTGAGCTGACGGTCGAGAATTTGACCCACCTCCTATTACAGTAAATGTGAGGCCTCGCACACCAAGTACTGTGTAGCCTGGGATCACGAAAAAATGAGTTATGATCATAATCTTGGAACATGTAGTCGCTTATCTCGTTTCATCACTTGAGGTTTCTTGAATGACTTATCACATGGTTTTATAATTTGAACATGTGAATTTGTGTGTGATAAAGGGTAACCCGCGGGAAGGGTGATGCCCAGTTTTCTATGTTTTAAACATGATGATATGCCATATTATTTTGATTTATTTGAATGACATGATAAATGTAAAATTTATGAATTACATAAGAAATGCAATGTTTTGCATAAACTGTTGAGATTTATTAAATCAGCATGTTTTCAATTACATAACTGATGATTTATATCTATATGTATATATTGCATAAATGTTTAAATAAAGACACATGCTTTAGATATAAATCGATAAGGAAATGATTTCAAGGCATGAGCATTGTATTTTGTAGATAGTATAGTTATCTACTTGCTTGTCTGATTTCATTACTGAGCTATGAGCTCACCCCCTTAATATTGTTCCCTCTCTACATAGCGTTCACAGTAGTTGGACACGGCTGAGAACTGATATTTCTTGATCCGCTGCATATCCATCTTACGAAAGGTATACACATTCGAACGTTTTGTACTGAACAATGTAAAAGTACAGTTATATAAACGAATGTATGGACGGTGATGTATATGTACAAGTATTTGTAATAATGTATATGAGTTTACATTTTAAGAAAAGAGTACTCACAGTCAATAGATAATTGTAATGACATGTATACATGTTATGGAATGAATATGAATTGGGTGACTAATATCGAATCACAGCCCAACGGTTTGGTGTTGAGTTATGACAGAAGGAAAGGTAAGTAAATTGCGAAAAATTTGTGGTGGTTTTGGTAGGTCACGGGAGGGGCGGTCGTGACAATAAATATACTTGATTATGGGAGAATTGGATGATTTTTAACACTCTAAATATAGGTTTTTTGTTTTTTGTTTTTTTTTTAAAACTAAATTTTCGATATATAATTGGAGGATTTTTAGCGGGATATTACAATAAATAAAGCCTATTAACCTAAAGTGTTAATTCAATTGTGTAGGATCTTATTAAATTCGTGAGTGAAGACAATTTATAACAAAATGTCTCATATTTGAATCTTCACTATGTCAAATTTTCTTAGGCCAGCACCATCCACATAGCACGAGTGAAGATTAATCTCATGTCAACATGATATAGAGACACCTCGTGATTTACATAAAAAAATAAAACTCATCTATTTAAAAAAATGGTCTTTATTTTTCTTTTTACTTGATTACAAGTTTTAACCTTTTTTTTTCTATTTGCTTATTGTACCTTTTCATTAGTTTTCTTTAAGTAAAATGGATGGTATAAGCAACAAATTTCAAATAAAAATTTGGAGAAGGAATTCATTTACCACAAAATATATGTGTTGAATATTTATTTTAAGTTTTAACCTTAAAGTTGAATTGAAATATATCTCAAAAGAATATGCTTTTGATTAATTATGTGTAAGAGATTGTGATGAAGGTTAAAATGAAACAGAAAACAATATAAAAGCGGAAAATTCTTTCGTATATTACATGATTAATTCAAGATATAAAATTTTACGTTGAAAAAACAAATTAATTATATAGAAATTTTCCATTTTAAAAATATTTAATTAATTGTAATTTTAATATAATTAAGAGCTTTAATTATTTTTGCACTATACTTCGCAACCAAAATTCATGCTAAACATAAAGTGATCATTATGTAATTGAGACCATTTGAATTGCAATTTAAAAGACAAATCAACTTCAAATAAGAAACAATTCTAAGAATATAGGTATGAATGTTGTTCAACCGACCATAAGTACATGGTAAATGTCGTCCTAAATACCAGGATACTAATATTAAAATTCTCATAATTCTTTCCTATTATAAGGCATTCTCGATTGAATATATATTGTCAACTTATGTTATTCAAAATCTTTCACCTTAGATAAAAATTTTGTGCAAACTTTTATTTAGAATATTTTAAAATTACTTCACTAATCAAATTACAACTACAAAAAAGGCTAAAGTACATACTAATTTGCTATTGCAAGAATATTTTATTCTAGAACAATTCTTTTTTTATTTTGTCTACATCTTCTATATGTAATATTTAATATAATTTAATATGAAATATCAAAAACAAAATTATTTGATAAAAGATAAATTTCTCTTTATTTTATTTGAATAATATATTGCTTTACTTTAATTAATTTGTTTCACCATTTATTAGCTTATCTGGAAACTATATTTAAAGTGGTCTGCACGGAATTGAAAACAGTAACTCATTCTTCATTTTTTTTGTAACATGTGTCGCATTGCTATTTGTTTCACTTTTTTGTATTGGTACTTTTTTTTAGCTTTTTTATGGTTTGGAAACGTTCCTTGTTTTTTATTTTTCATCTATGAAAATTTTGTTTTTGTTTCGTTCTATTTTTTTTTAAATTCGGAAATTGGAAACATGTTTGATTAACATTATTATATATTCAAAATAAATATTTAAATTAATTTAAATATAATAATTTAATTTACAAAATAAAATTTTAAAAAATAAAGAAAAATAATATATTTATTAAATAATATTATTTTCTACTATTTAATACTAATATTAAATATCTTCATTTACTCATATTAAAATGTAATATAATTTAAATAATACTATAATTAAATATAATAATTACTTAAATATAATTAAAATTAAAAATAATATTAAATATTTTTTAATATTATTTTTATTAGATAATAATTAAGATAGTAAAATTTTAAATTTTATGTATTAATTTATGATATGAATTAATAATAATAAATTATATTTAAAAATATTATTTAATTCAATTGTAATAATATTAAATTTATTAAAAAATATATATTTTTAACAAATTAATTTATAATAAATTTATTATTAAAATATTATATACATTATATTTAATATAAATAATATTATTTAATGTTAAGTATTCACTTATTTAATAGTATTAAATTTATTAATAATAGTACTATATTTTATGTTCAATCGAAAAATATAATATTAAAAATTAATATTTTTTAGTAAAATAATAATCAACTATATTAGATTGTAGTTCTTCGCAATTATATTAATTATTAAAATATCATAATTATAGTAATGATTATTTAAAATATATAATATCTACAATAAATTATTATAAAAATTTAAATTAAATAATATATAGTCTAATATAATTTATATTTAATTGCTTTCTACATTTTAAACTTTTTCTATATCAAAATAAATATATTAATCTTAAATTATTTTGTTTTTAATTAAATAATATTTCATATTAATTTTTGAAATTTTATTTTATTTTAAAAATTAATTATTTTTATTATGAAAATATATTAATATTTATATTAATAAATAAACATTGTTCACTTACATATGATAGTATCACAAATGAAAATATGTTTTCAAAAACAATGAAAACAATAAATTATTATTTTCAATAATTTTTGAAATTCTTGTTTTTGTTTTTTATTTTTGAAAACAGATACATGTTACCAAACATATTTTCTACCGCTACAAAAACAAAAAACAAAAACGCTATCAAACGACCCGTTTTTTCTCTCTCTTATATTATAATTTACTTTTTAACCTCTTCAGTCATCTCATTCTCTCCCCTAATCACATTCTCAAGTTCTTTGAATGAAATTTCATGTAATTTTTTTAGTTAAGTCCTTTAATTTATTTTTATTTTTAATTAATTTATATTCAGAATCGTTGTTGAAGAAATTTGAGCATATATCCATTTTGGCAATAATATATTTATGCTTCCAAATAAATTTAACCTCTAACCTATCTTTACTTTTAAGTTTTAATCTATTTCCGATATAGTATTATTGTTGAAGAAGAAATCAAAGCATGATATAGTCATTTTAAATTTTCAAAAAAATGTAGAAAATAATAATAATCCATAATCAAAATAAAAAACTTAAAAAAAAAAAACTATTATCTAAGAAAAAACAAAAATAAAATCTTATCAAAAGAACAAATCATCACCAAAATCTACAATATAAATCACAAGTCACAACAAAGAAAACCTATTCCAAAATAATCAAATTTAACAATAAAAACCACATTATAAAAAATAAAAAATTAAGTATAAAATAAAAATGGCTCTTGTCATCTTACTTATTAAATATTTTAGTTAATTATTATTTTCTCAATCCAATGTTTAACTTAATTGTTGTAGCGGTCTGGTTTTATGGTACAATATGGTTGGATTACGAGTTGATGCTGGATCAATACAGTGAATTCGTCTATGTACATAAGTTTTTATGGTAATCGATTCAAATAAAAACCAATGTAACTGTTTTCCAATTACTCAGCACAGTAGTTCCTTTACAAAAAATTCATGTTCACATTCCCTAGACACATTTTTCATATACATTATTGTACTTACAAAATTTAGATATAAAGTAAATGTCTATACTGGATATACCTTTAACGTGGAAGAATACTTTGCTGACGTATGATAGTGCAAAATAATTCAGTTTACAAAAGCAGTCCCAACTACTGATGAGGCTCTATGGAGGAAAGTAACGGGTGAACTCAACGTGCTCAGTAAGAAAAATTACGTGGCAGGTAGATAAATACATTATCTATCTCTATAGGCTTGTAATGAAAATAACAGAGTCATTGACAATTCAGCAGAATCAGAGTAAAAAATCATTAGCGATAACAATATCAATAGTATAAACATTGTACTGCAATAAATATAGCATTTAAAATTTTATCCAGCGTTTTATTAGACGACTGTGTGACATTTTTTCTCGCAGGATTCAAGAGGTGGTCCCCACAGTTTCTTTATGCTGTAGAATAATATAATTTCATACGATAATACAGTTCATAGGGTCAATTCAGTAAATCAAATAGACGAGACAAAGCGGAATATGCTATAACAGTAATCAGTATGACAATTGACCAATGTCGATGACTCTGGGCATCATTGATCAGGTATGTCGAGATGTCAATTACCGTGGGAGTGGTCAACTACTCAAACGGCTCACAGTACAGTCTTTTCGAAGACTAGTAACACGGTACAGTGCACTCACATGCGTGTTGCACAGTACATCGTACTCCATGGACCACAGTAACAGTAACGTGCAGCATGACTAATCATCGTCTTTGTCCCAAAATCAGTACAAGTTGGACCATGCGACATACAGTCAGTACGCGCTAAAGTATATTTATCAGTACTAATTTATAAGTAAATTATTTTCATCAAAACAATTCTAAAACTCAGTACAGTGCATAAAGCGATTTAAAAAAAGCTGACTTACCTTTTTTTGATTAAAATCTTAGTAAACAGTCTATGGTAATTAAATTCGGGATTTTCGATTCAAAACCATAATTCAAGTTATATAAGTGTCTCTGTAAACAAATTAAATTTATAACTGTAAGGTTAGATTGTTTAACTAAATTTAAAAATTTATAATTTTCAAAGTTATAAAATTGACCTAATATTTTTATCTATAGTTCGATAAAAAATACGTGCAATTATCTCTAATCGCACATAAAATTTTTTTTTACCTCGATGACAAACGAAAGTTCTTTTATACTTCAGTTTCGAGAGTCAATTGGCCTGTTCCAATCTGTTTACTTTTTCGAAGCCTTATATTAAACTCCAACAGCCAAGGTTCTCTAGCTAACAGCTCAATTGCTGTTCTCGGTGCGTGCTGGCTAGAGGAAAACTCTTCCTTCCTTTTGCTATGCTCGGCCACAGTACAGCCCAGCCTTTAAGAACCCAAAATAAGCTCTCGATTCTGCATTTCCACCAAAAGCCGGGGTTGCTGCGTGGTTGGGGTCTCTCGGTTCTGCTTCCGCAATTTCTCATTTTCGTGGCCTGTTTTCAGTCTTTCATTATTGATCGCATCACTTCCCTACTTCCTGACCACAGCTCCTATTTCTCTCTTCCTCCTTCCTTATTTCTCTTTTAATTTTTCTGCACGCAGTGGAGGTCGCCAGCAGCTCCTACCACCGGCCTAATCAAAGCCGAGAGAGACACACCTATTCCCACTTTCCTTCAACTCAGCCTGCCTTACACCATGCCATCATCGTCTATTTTTAAAGAAAGACCCGAAAGACTTTCAGCTTTTGGAGTATACTGTGTCAGCCGAGTATGGCTCTCCTTGGGGCATTTTCTCTCCTCACGTTTCTCCCCTATTTAACGTTGTCGACTGTACTCTCTCTCTCTCTCTCTCTCCTCTCGTTTTGCCTTCAGACTTCCTTGTTTCCTCTTTTAACAGCTCCTCGCGTCTCTCTTCTTTTATCTCTGTTTACAGGTGCCTAAACAACACCGAATTACCAAAACCTTGGCCCGTGCACATAACTACCAGATTGGCATCGAAGACCCCTGCTTTCGATGCCTCACTGTCTCGCGTTGGCTACCTTGATCAGTTGCTGCCCCTGAGAACTAAGGCATCTGTTCTCGGATTCCTCTCTCTTGCTTCTGCTACTGCTCCTTTAATACAGACGGGTCCCTTTCTTTTTCTAGCTCTCATTCGCGTTCCTACCTCCCCCGCTCATCTTCCTCAGCTTCCTCTCCTCTTTCGACAGTTTGAAGGGGAATGGAAACACAGAGGAGCTTCTGTCTCCTCTTCCATAGTTTTCCCTCACCTTTCACTCTCTTGTTTATCTCTTTCCTTAGTTCGGTCTTTAATCTCTGTGGTTATCTCGTTTCCACTGCAGGGAGTGGGGCTAGGGAATGGGGAAGATGAATGATGGAGCTTGGCGTGATGAAGATTGATGGAGGGAGGGATATGCGACAAGAAGTATGGGTGCTCAGTCTTGGGGCAGAGCACCATCGGGCTTTTGGTGGAAATTTTCCTACCAAACCCGAAAATAAATTATTATTATTATTATTATTATTATTTACATGTTACACCATCACCATTTCCTAACCTATCATTTCATCTTTACATTATTTCATTTCATCTCATATATTTATCTATTCATCTATTTATTTATTTGTTTAATTATTTATGTATTAATCAATTGTAGGTAATTATTTAATATTTCACCATATATTATTTTCAAAGTATAATCAGTCTATTATTAGTACTTATCTGATCGGATAAATATACACATATCAAATCTAGCTTATAAAAATTTATTTTTACACCTCATAATTATTTATTCTTCAAGTTAAAATATTTTAGTAATTTAGCCTCGTCCTAGTTTCTCATATTATAATTTAAGTTATTTATCTCCCAATAAGTACATTCTTAATCCTTATTGTTCACTTATTAATTATTATTTAAACCGAATACATAAAAATTTGTGGGATTTATATTCTCCTCACTTTAGAAAATTTGGTATCACGACCCAAAAATCAGAGTAAATTTTTCGTTTTTCTTTCATATTTAATTCTTACCTTCCTCTCATTGTGACCATTCTACCAACAGTTGGGTTATGATTCGGTATTAGTCCCCTCACACTACTTACCATTCTATTTCCATGTTACATTTACACATTAAGATTTTTCTATCCTTTGACTTTAACTAATACATTCACAATTTCATTTACATAACCTTACATCCCCGATGTCATATACGTTTACAGTACTGTGCATTTACATATTTAGATACAGAAACCATACAAGTGTGTATACCTTTTCTCAATGATGGGAAGCAGCAGATACCAAGAATGCAAGTCATCAGCCGCTTACTATCTACTGCGAGTGCTCTGAAAAGAGGAGAAAATAAGGGGGTGAGCAAATCACGCGCTCAGTAAGGCAATCATGCAAGTAAGTAAATAGCTTCACTATCTACATGCTCATAATGCCATGCCCTTAAATCCATTTCTTTTTGTTTAAAGCTCAAGCACGAAATCCTGCACACATCAATGCCATAGTTTATAAAAGCTGTTTGTGCTTATGAAAATCATGCAACTCATGCCTCAATGGCATCTCATGTAAAATCATACAACGCATGAATTAAATCTAAATCATGCATTTGCAATTAAATCATGGATAACCTCCTCATGCTAAAACATTTCATTTCATGAATTATAAACAAGCATGGAAAATACATCATGCTGAGTTTCCACAAAACCGTAGAAAATATTTTAATTTATTTCATGAATCCACATCCATCACACTCATTAGGACTCAACCCCTCCCTTGGGTGATCCTGATCCACATAAAATCATTTATTTCTAAGTATTTTCTAAAACATTGAAAATTCCATTTATTCACAACAAAACCAATATCATCAGTCCGGATCCAACCCCTCCCTCGAGTGGTTCAAACTCACACAAAATTCACGCATTCTCAAGCTTTCAAAACATTAGATAGTAACATGCAAGACTAGGCAATATATATATATATATCAGGCAAATAATCAGGACTATGGCCATATCCTCGTGATCCCATTGCTACACGGATCCTGTGTGCGAGGTCTCACCATTATCAGGAACCGCCCCGGGAGGTGGGTCAATCCATCCCATCGGTCCTGCCGATCACTCGCATCTGAAGATGCTACATAATCAATCCCAACACGGTACAACGTACTCTGTGGACCCATATCTTATATCAATAATCGTGCCTGTCTCAAAATGCCCGTACGAGCATATTTAATCGGTGTGACACACAGTCTTCCCGACGCTCCAAGCATGGCTCATCGCATGTCTCATAAAATCAGTGCAAGCGATGCTCCAGCACTCTCATAAAATCAAGAAAAATCTCGTGCGAGCCAAACTCCAACACGCGTTTCATAAAATCTCATAAGATCTAGTACGAGCTAAGCTCCAGCACTCTGTCAAAATCATGTAAAACTAGTGCGAGCTAGGCTCTAGCACTCTGTCATAAAAATCAAGTGAAAATATGGTGCGAGTTAGACTCCAGCACCCTGTCATGAAAATCATGTGAAAATCTGGTGCGAGCTAGGCTCTAGCACCCTATCACTAAAATCACGTGAAAACTGGTGCGAGCTAGGCTCTAGCACCCATGCATGTAAAATTCTAGTGCGAGCCCTTGCTCCAACACTAATGCATGCGTCACATAGTTCAAAACTCGTGCGAGCTAAGCTCTAGCACCTCTCATGCATGTTAAATCATTAAACTAGTGCGAGCAATCGCTCCAGCACCTTTTTATGCATATCATGTCACACAAATCGATGCGAGAAATTGCTCCAGCACCATTATGCACACTCAGAAACTCAGATATAGTGCGAGTAAGGCTCCAGCACCATCTGTTTTCATATAAACTTGATAGTTGACATTTTTCCAAAGAAATTTCATTTAAATCTAAATAACATTTACGTAGTGTTATCTTGTGAAATTATACAAATACTGGCCAATCTACAAATTTGCTTTGCTAAAAAGTTACAAAAATTTCTCAAATCATGCATTTCATGCATGTTATGCTTTCACCATCCTTAGGTGAATTCCCCTCAGTAGGGGTAAAATAGTCTTTTACCTATCCCGAGTCCTTAAAAATTTTAATCCATTTCTAAGACCTTTATACATTTTCAGTGTCTACAAAAGCTATTAAAAATACGCGTAGCTACCTCTAGCTATTCGCAAAATTTCCTTACCTCATTTTTCTGTATAGTCTGATCTTTTCACTGATGTCTCGTCACGCAGTCCGATTTGCTCACAATCAAATCTCCGGAGCTGCATATAATTATTTATCGAGTCAGAAATCATTCAATTAACTGTATTTTATAATTTCTGAGCTTAATTCAAAGTATTGGACTCGTTTACAATTTTGAGTCCGATTGCACCTTAATAGCCTTAATCGGCCTTAAGCCTATTTTCCACTTACTATTCGCATTATCGAGACCTATTGGGCTCATTGGACCCATCATTATTTATTGGGTCTCGTTCTAAACTCTGGGATAGCTCAATTAATTATTTACGACAATTTATCTCAATTTCCAGAATTTAATTCATTTTATACGGAATTAATCCGTAATTTATGCGGTAAATTTTTAACACGCACAACTATGCAAATTATCATAAATAAGGGTTACTTACTCGAGATTTCATGATAGTACGTAAATCGAGACTGACTCGAGCTCTCGTTTGACGTCAATTGTCGAGCTACACAATTACATATTTTTTTGGGTAAATTTTCAGTCAAAGATTAATCAAATTAAATATTTTGAAATTTAAATCGGTCAGTTTCGACCGCTTACTGACTTACCCATAGCTCGATTGCATCACCGAAAATTTTTTCCAATTTTTCCTTTTTTTCTTTTTTATTTTTCCTTTCTTTCTTGGCTGAACTGGTCCGGTCCGGTTCAGCACAATTCCCTTTTCACTGAACCAGCCGTACCGGTTCAGTCCTCACTTCGTCGTTTCGGCGCCGTCCGGTCGGTTCTCGACGCGATTTCATTGCTGTTCGGTGCGCCATCGCTAGGGGGACCTTCGACTGGCCTCGGGGTGGGTCGAAACAGTACCGATGACCGCCAATCCCATCTTCTCTCCCACGGTCTCTCCCTCACGATCCGGCGTTCTCCGGTGACATTGGCGCGCATCGCGGCTGCTGGTGGGTCGCGCAGGTGTTGGCTACCTTCGTCGACCCTCGCCTAGCCTTCTGTCTCACCGGTGGCTTGTCGGATGGAGGGAACCGATTCCCTCAGTTTCGTCTTCCTTTGCTTTCGCCTGCTTCATTTTCTGTTTCCTTTCTCAGTTTCGCGTTTCGCGAAATTCAGTTTTTTTATAATTTATTTTATTATTATTTTATTCATTAAAATATTATAAAAAATCCCAAAATATCATTAAAATTTTATATTTTATTCATTTAATCCACAAATGAATTTATCTGTATTATTTCGTCTTTTCGGTATATTTTTTCAATATTTTCGGAAAAATTTTTCGATTTGAAAATTTTGATTAATTTCAATAAATTCATATCTTGATCAATTGGACTTGAAATTCAATATTTTCCTTGTTATTGATCAAGATTTCTCAATTCCATATTTTTAATGAAAATTTTCTTATCGAATTTATACCGGATTTCGGTCTTTTGACCCGTTTTACCCTTCAACGTGTTCTGGACCAAACCAACACAACTTCCCTTCACGAACCCTTTCTCTTTTTGTGTTTTAAATCTTTATCTCCAATTCGAATGATCCGAATCCCATTCATTTAATCTGTGACCATTTCAATCTTCCATTTGATTTTTTAAATGCATTCAGGAATTTTTATTCATTCCATTTGCATTTTTCATTCACGTACAACTCTTCTTATGATTCAATTTACATCCAACCCTGTTTACATCATATGAATCATAAGGAATTTCGATAAAAATTGGGTCTTACATTTGGTCACCAAATTTGACAACACATTAACCTCAAATAAGTGTGGATATTTTTCTCGCATTAAACTTTTCGATTCCCATGTGGCCTCTTCCAAAGTATGGTATTGCCACAAAACCTTGATTAGGGGAATTGTCTTAGACCGTAACGCTTTCTCTTTCCTGTCCCAGATCCATAACGGTTTCTCCACATGTGTCATATCTTCTTTCAATTCAAGTAGCTCATACTTTACCACATGCATCGAATCTGGATGGTACCTGCGTAGCATCGAAACATGGAAGACATTATGAATCCTTGATAACTCCGACGATAAAGCCAATCTGTAAGCTTTGTCTCTCACTCGATCTAAGATCTTGAAAGGCCTAATATAACGGGGACTTAATTTTCCTTTCTTCCCAAATATTTTATGCCTTTGGAAAGAGAGACTTTCAGAAACATCGAATCTCCTTCTGAAAATTTCAAAGGTCTTTGTCTTTGGTCAGCGTAACTTTTCTACCTACTCTGAGCTGTTCTCAACCTCTCACAAATTAATTGAACATCCTCAGAAGCTTACTTAACCAAATTGAGAGTAAATATTTTTCTCTCACCCAATTCTTCCCATCCAATCGATGAATGACACATTCAAACATATAACGCTTCATACGGTGTCATTTTGGTACTTGAGTGGTAACTGTTATTATATGCAAACTCAGCTAGCAGTAAATGGTCATCCCAAGAGCCTTTAAAATCTTGAACACAAGCTCTCAACATGTCATCCAATGTCTGAATAGTTCTCTCAAATTGCCCATCTATTTGAGGATGAAAAGCTATGCTAAAAATCAGTTGGGTTCTCATAGCTTCTTGGAAATGTTCCTAGAAGTGCGAAGTGAACTGGAAATCCCTGTCATATACAATACTCACTGGTACACCATGTAATTTTACAATCTTTCGCACGTACAGATTCGCTAGGGCACTCAAATTATCAGTAGACTTAATAGCCAGGAAGAAGGCGGACTTCATTAATCTATCAACTATTACCCAAATTGAATCATGGTTTCTACAGGTCCTTGACAATCCTATAATGAAATCCATGGTGATTGGTTCCCATTTTCATGTCGGTATTGGTAGAGGCTATAATAACCCTTCTGATTTCTGATGCTCTACTTTAATTTGCTGACACACAAGACATCTGACCATAAATTCGACTACATCCTTTTTCATTCCTGGCCACCGATAAATTTTTTACAAATTATAATACATCTTATTACTTCCAGGGTGTAAGGTATACCTTAACGAATGAGCTTATGACAATATCAATTTCTTCAACTGTACATCATCAGGAACACAAACTCTACCTCTGAACTTCAGTAGACCATCAAGGCTAACTTCAAAATCTTTCACAGTTTTCAATTGGATCTGACTAGTCATATCTATACAATATCGATCAGTACGCTGAGTTTGTCGAATTCTATCAAGCAAATCCAATTCTATTCTTAGGTTAGATATCACACCATAATTGGCAGTGTCAGATGATTCAATGTCTAAGTTGGGGCTTGCAAATTATTCCAGCAGTTCGTATTCTCGAATCATCATGTACGATACCATCTCGACGCTCTTCTTGCTTAAGACATCTGCTACTACATTCGTCTTTCTCGGGTGGTACAAGATCTCATAGTCATAGTCCATCATAAGCTCTATCCACCTCTTTTGCCTCATATTTAACTCCTTCTACGAAAATAAATACTTGAGGCTTTTATGATCTGAAAAGATCTGAAACTTTTCTCCATACAGATAATGGCGCCATATTTTCAATACAAACATTACGATCGCCAATTCCAAATCATGAGTTAGGTAATTCTTCTCATGATCTTTTAATTGCCAAGATTTATAAGTTGTTACCTTTCTATTCTGCATTAATTCGCAGCCCAATCCCTGTCTCGAGGTATCTGTATACACTCCTTTTTTTTGAATTATGAGTTAGGATATTTTTAGACATTGTCAAGCTTTTCAGGCAGAGAAGTATTTTGAAATACCTTAATTAGCCATCAAACCTGACCAATAGCCATACGGGTTCAAGATTCAATCTTAACTAAAAGTAGGATACCAAAGTTTATCGCAATTCTCATTTATCCCTTGGACAACCAATCTCAATCATATCACTTAATCCGAATCATTTCATATACCCAATAATATTCTTATGTCGAAAACAATTCTTATTCAAACATGATCTGTATTCAAAATTTGTCATGCTTCAAAACTTGTGTTATTCTTAAACGTCATTTATATCGAAATTTTTTCCTTGTTCGAATTAAGTTTCACTTTCGAAACATAAACATATGCAAATTACAATCCATATATTCAAAAAATATTTCATATTCCAAACTCTCTTTATACCTCAGAAACTCCGAGTCGTCTTAACAGTTTTGAGTCTTTCCTACTGAACTATAACCTTTAGTTTGGACAGATCCACTAACACTTTGTTCTTCATTACGACATGACCCAGAAAAATACTTTCTCTAATCAGAAGTCATACTTACTCTTTCATTACTTTCATGTCTTCAGTCGAATGATCTTTTTCTGTCACGCTCTTTATCTTTCCATTTTCTTAGTAATTTTCAAAGGCATACATCTCATAACTGCACAGTTGCACCTTGCGCGATGCCTCCTTAGAGTAGTAACATTAAATGAAGGCAATCTAGCTTAGATTGAGAGTCTCAGTCCCTCTATAATCTTTGGACCTTCTTCATTTCGTAACTTAACATATCCAAATTATATTTCTCCATAATTGTAAATTTAGATTCATATTCATTCCTGGACTTGCTACCTTGTATCTGATTCAAACATTTCATCTATAATTACCATTGTGTTGCGTCCGGGATGTGTTGCCATCTGAAGACATCCAGAAACATATCCCATGTAACCCTCTATTGTCGAGCACTCAGAATAGATTGGGGGACTTCCATTAAGGTTCTTTATTCCATTTCAATATCAATGCTATAAAACTCACCTTCTTTATAGTTGTACACCTTAAGGATCCACATAACTTTTCCAATTCATTTATCTAGTTTCCATTATAATTGGATTCCTACCCCAATAAATGATAGTGTACTATCTTTCGAAACTGTCTCAGTCTTTCTCTAAGTCACAGTTGTTGTCCTTTAAATGCAACACTACTGCAAGTGCACAAGTTAGTTTTCGAGTATAGAGTAAATATGAGTATCGTCTCACAGGAAACTGTGTCTACTGCTAATCACTGTAATAAAAAACCTTGAACTTTATTTAGAAAATTAATGAATATTGGTTAAAATCCTATTTATTACTTTAACGATTAACTACGGAACAATTTAATTAAAATGAATCACAATAATTAAGAATGAAAATATCAATGGCAAAATATTCTTAGAACTCGATTTCACCTAACTAGGGTTCATACAATTTCTTTGATCAATTGTTCTTTTGATTTCAACTTGTTTATAGCTGAAACTATTTCCTGTTTATCTCTCCCGAGTTTTAAACAGTTATACCCAAATTATCTGATCCTAACCTCCTGATTCAGAATTAAATAATAGAGTACATTAAGCGATGGTAATTCTGTTTCTCTATGACTCATACGATTTGTCAACCTCCTGATTCAACAATGTCCTATGTTAATCTACCCTTATGTATATAAATAATCCTCTCTCCCGAGTGCCAGATTCCTATACTAATTCATCCAATTGGTGGCCAATCAACTAGAGCATTAAGAACAATTAGATTAAATAAATATAATTGAAATCATCCAAACAACATCACAAAGTAATTGCAATCTGCCTAAAGTTGGTTACATCGATTCTAGGAAAATGGAGTTTAGTTCCTAGACACCATAATAAACATCCAAGAAATCCAAGTTAACCTCCCAAGAATAAAAATTGGTGGAAAAAGATGTAAAAGATGGAGTTTCTATGGAGCTAAATTAGTCTTGAAGTCTTCTGTCGCAGCTTCATACGAAATTCTGATAAAAAGACTATTTATAAAGTTTCCAAGCACTAAAGTGCGGAAGGCCACGTGGAAAAATAGTGTTGCCCTAATCAGACTGCTATGCTGCGACAATGATATTAATTCCTCAGATCTGCTCTGCACTGTCCAGTTTCTTCTATTGCTGCAGCACAAGTCACGATCAGCATCCTGTAACTTCAATTCTTCACGGAATCATCAGAACCAACTCTAAAAGCTTTAACTTCTCCAAATTATTCTTTTTCCTGCACAAGTGCACAAAACACATAAAACATACCTAATAATAAAAAGAACTAATCAAATAACAAAGTAAAAAGGGTCCTAAACATATATAAAATTCAGTACTAACAACAGTCATACCTTAATCATCATCATTATTATTGCGCTACTATCACTTGATCAAACAATGTCATCATTGTATCCATGCCCCGCTTTAATCTTACGAAGCGAACTTCAGAATTTTCGATTAAACTGTAAAGTGCACACTCAGATGAGGATTTGCTATATCTATCGGGCCTATCTCTACGACCTCGAGAAATAGTTATTTTTCGTCTACTAGTATGGTCGTGATGTTAACCAGCCATATCTATTAGTTTTCCTTCCTTTAATGACACAATTTCATCTTTATAAACACATCCAGGGATACCCGTTTGTATCTAAATAATGTACAGTATTTTTCTCTTACTCCAATTATCGACTCATATCAGACCAACCTTACTCTGATGTCAACTTCTGTAACGACCCGATTTTACAGTACAATATGGTTGGTCTACAAGTTAATGTTGGATCAATACAGTGAATTCGTCTATGTACATAAGTTTTTATAGTAATCGATTCAAATAAAAACCAATGAAACTGCTTTCCAATTACTCAGCACAGTAGTTCCTTTACAAAAAATTCTTGTTCACATTCCCTAGACACATTTTCATATACATTACTATGCTTACAAAATTTAGATACAAAATAAATGTCTATACTGAGTATACCTTTAACGTGGAAGAATACTTTACTGACGTATGGTTGTGCAAAATAATTCGTCTTACAAAAGCGGTCCTAGCTACTGATGAGACTCTGTGGAGGAAAGTAAGGGGTGAGTTCAACGTGCTCAGTAAGAAAAATAACGTGGCAGGTAGATAAATACATTATCTCTATAGGCTTGTAATGAAAATAACAGAGTCGTTGATAGTTCAGTAGAATCAGAATAAAAAATCATTAGTGATAACAATATCAATAGTATAAATATTATACTGCAATAAATATAGTATTTAAAATTGTATACAACGTTTTATTGTGACGATTGTGTGACATTTTTTTCCCGTAGGATTCAAGAGGTGGCCCCCACAATCTCTTTATGTAGTAGAATAATATAATTCCATACGATAATATAGTTCATAGGGTCAATTCAGTAAATCAAATTGATGAGACAAGACAGAACAAGCTATAACAGTAATCAGTATGACAATTAGCCAATGTCGGTGACTCTAGGCATCACTGATCAGGTGTACCGAGATGTCAACCGCCGTGGGACTGGTCAGCAACCCAAACGGCTTACAGTATAGTATGTCCGAAGACCAGTAACACGATACAACGTACTTACATGCGTGTTGCATGGTATATCGTACTTTGTGGACCATAGTAACAGTAACAGTTCAGTAATATTAACAGTAACAGTAACAATGTAGCATGACTAATCATCGCATTTGTCCTAAAATCAGTGCGAGTTGCGACACACAATCAGCACGCGCTCAAGCACATTTATCAGTACTAATTTATAAGCAAATTATTTTCATCAAAACAGTTCTAGAAACTCAGTACAGTGCGTAAAGCAATTTAAAAGGAACTGACTTGCCTTTTTTCAGTTAAAATCCAAGTAAACAGTCTATGGTAATTAAATTTGAGATTTTCGATTCAAAACCATAATTCAAGTTATATTAGTGTCTTTACAAACAAATTAAATTTATAACGGTAAGGTTAGATTGTTTAACTAAGGCTAAAAATCTATAATTTTCAGAGTTATAAAATTGGCCTAGTATTTTTATCTACGGTTCGGCTAGAAATATGTGCAATTTTCTCTAGCAGCACGCAAAATTTCTCTTACCTCGGTGACAAACAAAAGTTCTTTTATACTTCAGTTTCGGGAGTCAATTAGTATGTTCCAATCTGTTTACTTTTTCGAAGCTTTATATTAAACTCCAATAGCCAAGGTTCTCTAGCTAACAACACAGTTGTTGTTGAGGATGACTGATTGTATTGACTGCATGATAGCTATAATGTCTTTGCCTAGTTTTCATAAGAAATTGTGCCATTTTCTAACTCTGTGAATTAATTTGTGAATTTCTACGTGAAATATTTATGAACAAATAAAGTGAAATTTTATGAACTGAGCTTAAAAAATTCATATGTGATTTTATTATGAAATTATGAGTTCTGCAATACGTTTTAAGTTTAGATATACTGATTTTAAATATTTAGAAATGTAGCCATGATGTATTTAGCACCATAGTTTTCATAAACTTTTTTTTATGCTATTGAGTTTTTAAATGAATTTCTTACTAGGTTTTCCCTAAAACTCTCCCCCTACTCTTTCAAACTATTTACAGTGACTGTATCTGCGGAGTACACGATGTAGGCTGGTGGACTGATGCCTCCCTAGGCTACATTTTGTACCGTGTGAGGTATAACCTCTTTATGTATTTATTTTCATACGTCTTATTCGCACAGATACATGTATTCATTTTAATACTTTTGGCATGTAATTAAGTTCAATATGCTAGTTTATAACTTATCAAACCAAGTTAATTCATGTAATGCATGATTCGGTTAATTTAAGTATGTTGAGGTTTATTTCAGTTTTAATTGCATCACTGATATTATCAATGATTTGCATACTAGTTTAAGCAATAAAAGATAATGTCAAGTAATAAAATGTGTTGGCAACTTACATTGCACAGAAGGCAACATTAAGTGTCAAAGATATAAGTTATAAAATAATATATATAATAAAACAGCTCGAATTTCCACGCTTCTGAGAGTTACAATTCAATTGCCTAAGTATAAAATGTATACAACAGCTAGTTTTTACCTGAAAAGGTACAAACTCTTCTTAAAATTACTCTTTCGCTTTTGAATGGTTAAGAAATATAACCATTGGTTTTCCAAAGTTGTGATCTTGTTAAATAATTGTATTTGTTAAATCAAACAACACAATTGAATAATTGTCATGTGATTCAAAGGTCACATCACTTATAATTAATCTCTATAAATAAAGATGTCAAGTTCAAACTTGGAATATATGAAAATTTTTTGAATTTCTTTCTTTTCTCTCATTCTCAAAATATTGAAAAATCTCTTAGGCATTACTTGCTGTAGAAAATAATGACTAAGATAATATACTTTTGTACTTGTCAATGGTATTTAGTGGTTTAATTTCTCTAGTGCAAAGTGATTTTAAGCAAGAGCTTCTCTATATCACAGAGATATTCGATAAACCCATTTTGTATACCATAATTAGTGGGGACGAAATAATCCTAAGGAAGGTGGTATTACTTCAGCGCACCTAAAAGCCATTTCTACAATTGTTCATGATTACAAAGGAGGTCTAGTCCAAGTTATTCAAGTAAAGGCAAGCCATCTTCATATCCACCAAGGAAATTCAACACCACCAAGCAAGCAAGCTTTGTAAACAACAGTCTTAGGATTATTTTTTGTCGCAATGAAGAGTGAACTCCTTAAGAGAAATGACTACCAACTTTCAGAAATTGAAAAGATTCGATAGAAGGAATTTCTTAAAATGGCAACAAAAAATGCAGATTCTTCTCACCCCACTCAACGTTGTATTTGTCATCATAACTTCAAAACCACAAAAGAAGGAGAATAAAACTAGTGAAGAAGTTCATCAAAGATAGAAATGAGACAACAATGACTACACATGTATGGGATGCATTCTAAATGGTATGTCTGATTCCTTTTTGATATATACATCAACATTACTGCAACAAAGGAATTATAAGATAAGTTAGATGTAAGATACATGGTTGAAGATGCAACCACAAAAAAAAGTTCATAGTAACAAGTTGAAATTCTTACAAAATGAATGATTCTAGATCAGTTATGGAACAATTTGCTGAAATTGAGATCATCCTAAATAAGTTCAAGCAATATAACATGTCTATGGATGAATCAATTATTGTATCTTCTATCATTGATGAACTCCCACCAACATGGAAAGATATCAAGAGAACCTTGAAACATAAAAAAAAAAAAAAAAGATATTTCTCTTAAATACCTTGCTAGCTATCTGAAGATAGAGGAATAATATCGCAAAGAGAATGAAAAAGAAAATGAGAATGATACAAACATCTCTAAAGTCCATGTAGTGGAGGATGTTGCTCCCAACAAGAAATCCACAAAGAAGAATGAACTTTCTACCAAAGGTAAAAAATTCAAAAAGAAAGGGCATGTTTCCATTGTAGAAAATAATGAAACTTTAAGAAGGATTGCTACATCTTCAAAAAGAAGAAAGGTGCATCCATGGCAACCAAAGACAACTTTGTTACTGTAATTTCTGAAATTAATGTCATTAAAGACAATGAATCATAATGGATTGACTCCGATGCTACAAAGCATGTGTGCACAAACTAAGCCTTGTTCAAGACGTTCAAAGAAGATGTAAAAAGGCAATGTGCTCTACATAGGGAATTCTTCGATAATCGAAATCAAAGGTAAGAAGACCATAGATTTGAATTTTACTTTTGGAAAAATATTAACTTTAACTAATGTTTATTATGTTCCAGAAGTTAGGAAAAATCTTGTATCTATAAGTTTGCTTAACAGATTTGGTTTCAAGTTAGTGTTTAAAGGGTATAAGTTTATCTTGTCCAAAGGTGGATCTTTGTTGGGAAGGGTTATGCTAACGAGGCATGTTTAACCTTATGTATCTTCTATCAATAATAAGATAAAAGATTCTATTTATATTGTTGATTCTTTTGATTTATGACATAGTCGATTAGGACATATGCATTATGATAAAATGATTAATATGTCTAAATCTAATTTAATTCCTTATGTTAATAAAAGTAATGAAAAATGTAAAACTTGCATACATAATGATGTAAGTGATTTGCATGGAACTCCATTTATAGGAGAAAAGAAATACTATGTCACATTTATTGATCATTTTTCTATATTTTGCTATGTATATTTAATGCATTAGAAGGATGAAGCATTAGATAAATTTAAAACATATAGGAATGAAGCGGAATTACATTGTGATACTAGGATTAAAACCTTAAAGACGATAAGGAGGTGGATACTTTGATCTTACATATTTTGAATATATTGGAATTATCATGAAATAACCCTACCATATAGTCCTCAATCTATAGTGTAGCTAAAAGGAAAAATAGATTATTAACCGAAATGGTTAATGGGATGATGTCCTATTTCGGTTTAAGACAGGGTTATTTAGATGAGGCAATGTTGACAACATGTCATATTTAAGATAGAGTTCCTAACAAAAGGAATAAAGTTACCCCATATGAATTATGGAAGAAAAGAAAACCCAACTTAAGTTGTCTTAGAGTATGGGGTTTTAGAACAATAGTAAGGAATCCTAAACCTAAAAGAAAGAAATTATGTGAAAAGGGAATTTAATGCATATTTATTGGTTATGCACAAAACAGTAAGGCATATAGATTTTTAGTCATTGAATCAAATGATTCAATTCCTATTAACATGGTTATTGAATCAAGGGATGCCTTGTTCGATGAAGGAAGATTCAAAATAATTCCTCATCCTAAAGACATTGCTCAAGATAATTCAAAATAGAAGAAGAAAACCTTGTTTCTAAGGTAAGTAAAAGAACAAGAAAAGCTAAAATTTATGGTTCGAATTTTCATATGATTCTTGTTGAAGCAACAAAAGAAAATTTTGATAATCATATTGAATATTGTTTCAATATGGAATCCAATCCTACGACATTTGAAGAGGCTGTAAGGTCTCAAGAGATAGGCTTTTTGGAAAGAAGCTATAAATGATAAAATGATTCAATTATGGGAAATAATACATGGATCCTAGTAAAGTTACCTCCAGGTTGCAAACCAATAGGTTGGAAGTGAATTTTTAAAACGAAAATGAAAATGGATGGTACTATAGACAAATTTAATGCTAGACTCGTTGCTAAGGGATTTACACAAAAGCATGGAATCGATTATTTCGATACATATGCACTGATAGCAAGAATTGCTACAATAAGAAGGCTCATAGCATTAGCCTCTATATACATATTAGAAATTCACCAAATGGATATTAAAACTGCATTCTTAAATAGTGAATTAGATGAGGAAGTGTATATGGAACAACTTGAATGGTTTGTAATTCTAGGACAAGAAAAAAATGTGTAAATTAATCAAGTCTTTATATGGACTTAATAAAGCACCTAAGCAATGGCATCAAAAATTTGATAAGGTTGTTATTATTTGTTTATATGTGGATGACATGCTGATTTTTTGTACGAACTTTGAACAAGTAGAAAGTACCAAGAATTTTTTTGTCAAATAACTTTGCCATGAAAGATATAGGTATTGTGAATGTGATTTTGGGTATAAGGGTTCATAGAATAGATAATAAATTAATCTTTTCCGAACACATTATATTGAGAAGATTCTCATAAGGTTCAATCATTTTGATTGTGCAACTGTTGCAACACCATATAATCCTATTTTGAAATTAACTTCAAATAAGGAAATGTGAATTGCACAACTTAAATATGCAAGAGTTACAATTTGCTTGATATACGCTATGACATGCACAAGGCCAGATATAGCTTTTGCGGTTGGCAAGCTTAGTAGATATACTACAACCTAAGCAACTTGCATTAGAATGTCATTTTTAGAGTATCAAAATACATGAAGAAAACCATTGACTATGACATTGTTTATAGTGGTGAACCTTTGGTTTTAGAAGGATACATCGATACAAGTTGGATTACCAACATGAAGGATTATTCATCCACAAGAATTCTATTAAAATAGAATTATTTGTGCTTAATTGCTTAATTAATTATTTTAATCTTCATATTATTTTATTAATTATCCCCTCAATTTATTTAAAATTCTCTTATCTGCAGGTAAATTAAATCTGAATGAATTTCAGTCGAAAATGGGCTGAAAATGGGTTAAAGGAGACTGGACCACTACCATTTCACAGTCTGAGTCACCATTTGTCTGGACACGTGTGATGCCGGTATTTGTATTTTATTCGCCTCGAAAAGATAAGATCGATGGATACCATGCCCACCTTCTGGAAGATACACGCCTGGCCACATCGCACCTCCAAGTGGACAAGAAGACGAATGACATTGAAATATCTTCTCTACAGGGAATGGAATGAAGACAAGTGACCAAACAATGCCAACTCATCTAGGATTGAAAATTACCATTATACCTCCAATTTTGTGTATAAATAGAATATGATGAGCAATTGAAAAACCAAGTAGGTAAAGTAGAATAGAAGTAGGTAGGATAAAATAGAAGTAA
Organism: Firmiana major; assembly: GCA_033439115.1. NCBI lineage: Eukaryota > Viridiplantae > Streptophyta > Magnoliopsida > Malvales > Malvaceae > Firmiana > Firmiana major. The sequence continues at coordinate 13,907,122 of CM065911.1, read as the reverse complement.
TTTAGGGTAGGAGTAGTGTTAGGGTAATTTTAGAATAGTTTTTCTTGTTTTCTTTAAAAGCTTTCCCGTTAGCCACATTTAATTTTTCATTTTTGTTTAGTTACTATTCATAGCCAATTTTCATTTTTATGAAAAGCTTCTTCATTTCTAGTTCTTTGGTATTTCACATTAACTAATGGCAACCATTTCCATTTTCTTCTTCTCGGTTTTGTTCAAGTTCCATTTCTTTATTGTTTATATTGTTTGAGTTTTACTGAAAAGCTATTATTTTTCTATTGTAGCTTTTGGTTTGCACCTTTAATTTTTATATTCCCTTGTTTCTGTGTGCCTCACGTTGTGGGAGAGAAGGGTGGCTGGTGACAGTAGCCATAATCCTTCTTCATGTTTCTGCACCAGATGTTTATGTAGGCTGTTTTAATTCTAACCTCTATATTTTTGCTTCTCTCGATTTTATTACTGCCTTTTATATGTTTCTCGGTTTCTTGTATTGTTTTTATTGCTTCATTCAGTTGCTTCAGCCAGTGAGTTGTTTCTTCCTTGGACATCAATACTACCTAGTTCTCTATTCTAGGCTGAGGAAAGAGTGATTATACAATCCTTGATTACCCCTCCTCTATTCTGTTTGTGTTCTCGGTCCCGCTTGTATTTCAGTTGTGCTCTTAGGTTGAGTGGTGTTATCTTATGCAGCTGTTGGGGTGAGTTGATGTTGAGCATAGCAGGAAGGAGCAAAGCTGCTACCAAATCCTGGTCACCCCGTAAGGTTGCTGTACAGAAGCTAGAGGCGTAGCAGGACGCGAGTGAAGCGGGAATAGTGGTTGGCATCACCAATGTTGTGTCGTGAGGCTGGGACTGAGCCATCTGTTTTTCTTTCTTTCTATTTATGTTTACTACTTTATGTGTTTATGTTTTTACTTCCTCCAGCATTACATAATTATTTCTTTGTTCCAAAACTTCTTCAACTTGAATCCACCTCTCTATTCTCCCCTGTTCCATGTTTTATTTACTGGTCATTTTCTTTTTTTTGTTTTAGCTTTTAGTTTCAGTCCTTTTAAGTTGTTGTTCTTCATTTACTGCTTGGAACTTGCATATTACATATTTTCTTTGCTTGTGTTTTCTCTAATTCCCAGGTCTGCTTTGCTGAGTATTGTAGGAAGCTTGAATGTGCATGTTCGACAGTGGTAAGATGACTTGCTATTACCGTGTCCTGCACTGCCCTCGACAACTCCTACCTGCTTCAGTTATACCGAGCCTCCCTTGAAGCAGCCTTGGTGTTACTGAACATGCGTCGCAGGAGTGTCACTGTCGGCCTCTGTTGGTTACTGATTTGAAGCAGGAGCTGAGTGCATATTTTGCTGTAAGCTCAGTATAACATTGTTGATGAGAGGATTCTGTAAATGCAAGGATGGGTGATGCTGTGCACGCCGATTGCAGAGAATGAAACAGGAAATGCTACTGGCTTTTTCTGATGCAAGGACAGCCGACATTAGCAAAGCAGGAGCTCGTAAAGCAGCAGTGCAAGACCACTCGACATCTCACAGTTGCAGTTGCGGGCAGCACCTGGAAATGAAGCAAAGTGTATAGTACCAGTACACGGGATTGCATGGCTGGGACTTTGGGTAAGGCCTTGTTTGGCCACTTTTAATTGTTACAATTGGTTTAGCATGTTTTAAATATTTTTCTTATGCCATTTACTATTATTTCTTGAGTTAGGAAAAATTAGATTTTGAAGTAATTTGAAAATTTTCATTGCTTGTTAATTTAGTTTTAATTAGGATAATAGTTAATTTTTTTATTGCATTAGGGTGGAAATTTAATGTTAATTAGAAGGCTCATGTGTTGCATTTAGAATTAAATTAGAGTAAAATTGTTTCATGCATTTTTAATTTAGTCTTCATTTTAAATTTAAAAATCCAAAAATATTTATTTCTCAATGCATTACTTAAATTAGTAATTAGCTATAGTTAGGATTAATTTAGAATCAATATTTTAGACATTTAGACTTATAGTTATTTTCTTAATTTTTTAGGATTTTATTTGATTAGATTTTAAGTTAGTTTAATTTGCATTTTTATTAATTAGTTTAATTACATGCATAATTTATTTTTTTAGGATTGTTAATTTTGATCTGATTAATTTTAGTTCTTTATTTTCATATTTTCATTTTAGTTTATTGGTATTAATTAATTTTAACTGTTTCAATTATCTTTTGTAGGTTATTACTTTTAATTGTTTGGAGCTCTGTAAGTAATTTTAGCTCGATTTTATTCTCTTTATTTTATACTTTTTATTGTTTTCAGTACTGTTAGCCTTGTAGATCACCCACTGAATTTTCATAATTTACTAGGATATACTTAGGGTAAGATTAATCGATACTTAATTAGGCTAATTAAATTCTCTGTGGGACGATAATCCGAGACTCAAATCTCATTATTATTTGTACGACTCGTGCACTTGCGAATAACACGTATAGGTCACTTAGAGTTGGCGTAGTCGAACATCAACAAGCGGATGGATATTCATTTTGGGTAGATGTACATTTTTCCTAGTGATCCAAGAAACAAACGTGCATTGCAGATTCTACTATGCTATCGAATTTGTGGTATTAGTTTTAGCAAGTAAGGAAGTTGAACGGTTAAGAAACTTACTTTATGAAATTCGTGGCCAAATCCAATGTCATCTATCCCAATTCGGTGTGATAGTGAAGCAACACTATTAAAGGTTTATAGCCAGGTTTACAATAAGAAGTCTAGACATATTGCTTTAAGACATAGTTATGTTAGACAACTTATTTTAGACATCATCATAAAATTTGTCAAGTCAAGTGAAAACTTGACAGATCCATTGATAAAAGGACTAATAAGAGAAGTGTCTAAGACTTTCAAGGGGATAGGACTCAAGCCCATTAACTTAGTTACACGTGATGGAACCTCAACTCAACGCTTAATTGGATATTAAGTCTTGAGTTTTAATGAGTTCAAGTACATCATAAGAATGTGGCTGCAAGCACTTATTTTAGATAATCATCCCCAAGTGAGAAAGTGCTTAAAACCATATGATAAGGGGGAGGTTGAGTTTTACTCCTAATGGACCCATAACATGTAAGTATATTGTTGAAATGCTTTTACAGTTGCATTTCTGATGAGTTCACCTATATGAGTGGAAGTGTTGCCGCTTCTAGGAGCTAAGGGCTTGGCTCTCAAGCACTCATGAATAAATACAAGACACATGACCAGTAAACTTGTCGAACATTTGCTAAATGACTCTTAACGAGTTTTGAAGTCTTATGTGTGAATAAGAGTATGACTAATCATTATAGAATCCCTGGTTTAAGACTTTGTTCCACCATACCGTTCTAATTAACTCAACAACACTTATTCACTAAGGTGGAGGTTTTAAATCAGGATTGATACCTTCCTTTATGCATAAGGATTTCTTAAGAATCAGACTTTCTTTATTTTGAAAATGGTGGAGGATTGTTGTATTATTTTTAAAATAAGTGAAAGAGATTGATTAAAATATTGTTTAATCAATAGACAAGTAAAACTAGTGTTTGGCGCAATCCTAGGTTAAGTTAAATTAACTAAAATTAATTTTAACAAAATATATAGAGCAATCAACTGCACATATAGAGCAGTCAACTGCCCTTGTGCAGAAAAGTTTTATGTCTAGAAATTGCACTTAGGCAGTTGAATGCCCTAGAAAGGCAATCAGATTCCTTGGGGTGGGCAGTTAATTGCCTATCCAAATGGCAGTATCAGTTTTTAAGTTGTTTTAAGGTAGCCGACTGCTCCACAAGGATATTGTATACTGTTTCAAAAATATATTAGGGCATTCAATTGCCTTTTTCGAGTATTCAACTACCCAAGTGTAAAATGTATACAACAGGTAGTTTTTACCTGAAGAGTTACAAACTCTTTTAAAAGTTACTCTTTCACTTTTGAAAGGTTAAGAAATATAACCATTGATTTCTAAAAGTTGTAATCTTGTTAAATAATTATATTTGTTAAATCAAAACACACAATTGAATAATTATCAGTTGATTCAAATGTCACATCACTTGGAATTGATCTCTATAACTAGAGATGTCAAGTTCAGACTTAGAATATATGAAATTTTTTTGAATTTCTTTCTTCTTTCTCATTCTCAAAATATTGATAAATCTCTTAGTCATTATTTACTGCAGAAAATAGTAACTAAAATAAGATACTTTTGTACTTATCAAGGGTATTTAGTGGTTTAATTTACTAGTGCGAAGTAATTTTAAATAAAGGTTTCTTTATATCTTAGGGATATTCGATAGAACCCTTTTGCATACCGCAATTGGTGGGGGCAAAATAATCCTCAAGAAAGTAGCATTACAGCAGCACGCTTAGAAGCAATTTTTACAATTGGTCATGATTACTAGGGAGGTTTAGTCTAAGGAGTTCAAGCAAAGGCAAGCCATCTTCATATCCATCAAGGAAATTCAACCCCACCAAGCAAGCAAGCTTTGCAAACAACAGGCCACACTCACCAGAGGTGGCTCTCCTCTGTTTCCTGCACCTAAGCCTTCTGCCCTCACGTTCGATCTCTTTCTCTCGCTGCCCTTATAGTAACCCTGAATCAAGCCCTTATTGCCGAGAGCTTAATGATCACCTAGCTCCCACTCTGCCACCTTACTCTGTCACGCATCGATTGTTGGAAATAATTTTGCAGTAGGCAAATTGAACTGAATGTCTGAGACGCGCAAACACTATCCTTAAGGATAATATTGCCCATCGGAGTAGAAACTCAGTGCAACAGGTATAGGCAACTACCTTCCTAGAATACAACAGACCTTTCTTAATAATTTGTACTAATTATTAAGAGTGACAAAAACAACAAAATAAATTATAAATTATAGCCCAATAAGGTTGTAAACAATAAAGAAATAATAAAGCTAGAGACAAGAAATGAGTTGTGATAAGAGGTAAAAATGAAATGAACTGAAATGAAAGATATAGATTACTATTTATAGGCAAGATATGGTGATTTGAATTGGCCGTTAAATCAAGTAATAATAATATAGGTTACTAAATAATAATAGCATAAGTTACTAAGCAATAATAACTTTTTGAAATCCAAACTTTTTGAAATACAATTATACAATTTGTTTAACATCGGATCACCCTTGAGCTTCCATTTTCTGATTGTTTTTTTCCTTTCGCTTTTGCTTTCGTTCAGAGGATTGCCTGAGGGAGGGAAAGGTGAGAATGTGAGAGACGGTGATGAGAGACGGGAAAGATGAATACAGAGAGGGAAATGCTCAGGTCTGCACTTTTGCTTCTTGTTTGAATGCTTCATTTTCTCTCTTGCAACCTCTCCCCTTTGTTTCACTCTTCTGCCTCTGGATCGCCATTCTCCACCGCTAGCTCCATTTTCCAGATTTTGCAGAGGACGACCTCTGCATCCTTACCTTTAAATCTGACCAGTAGATAGGAAAATGGTTGAGAAAACCTTCCCTCTCTCTTAGCCTCACTGCGTTTCTCTCTTTCCCTCACCTCGTCTGTTCATTATTTTGTTTTATATCTATATATATTATACTTTATATTTATATTTATAATATATATATATATTTATATTACAAATATATTTATTTGTTTTAGTATTATAAATCTTCTTATATCTTTTTATATATATATATATTAATCTTAATCATTTTTTATTACTTCAATTCGATTGTGCTAAATTTAATTTCTTAATTTCATTGCTTAAAATAATATACTCCTAAATACATTTCAACATTTAATTCACTTTGATTGTTTAATTAATTATAATTCCGTTCATAGAAAATTTGCCATCTATACACCCTAAGCCATTTTACAGGTGTAAAATTAATCCAAATCTACCGGAGTGAGCCTTTAGGCTTAGAGGTAACCCAACCCATGGACAGAGATATAAATAATTGAATCATATTATATTAGGAGATAAATAATCCTTTTTAGTATCTCTTTTTGTGTATGCATTAAATATGGAATAGTATGATAATCATTTTATTATATCCTTCGTTTTATGCACCAAATATGACAATATGTGGATTATATTCAATAATTTTTTTAAAAAGTTAAATGTGATAATTTATGTTCATTTTGAGTATGATAAACAAACTATAAATATTTTAGATAAATCTAAATATGAATTAAATTAAGTTTTTACAATTAAAATATGAGTGATTTTAGTACTGCATTAATTGCATTCAATTTTCTGAGTAAAACTTATTCATTTAAAAAATTAATACTTAAAAACTATCAGGGAATTTTTAGGATAAAAATTTAAATAAAATCTACTAAAATATAAACAATTTAACTAATATAAAATAATTATGTCTTTTAAATAATTGTTAAATTTGATAATTTTAAATACAATACAATCAAAAAATAATACCAAAATAATATAAAATTAATACATGTTAAAATTTAATTAAATTGTATATGATTTGATAAAAACTAAAAAATAACCTTATATTTAATATAAAAATATTAATTTTAACATAAAATTTTTATATTTTATATAATACAAATATAATTTAATATAATAAAAAATATAAAATATGCACACCAATTTAGATAGAGGTCGGCAAGAAAACCAGAGTTAATTAAAGAAGGCTCGGAAATTTGGAATGCAATGGTTGAGACAGTTGTGGAGGCGTGGGGCCAAAGCCAGCAAGCTGAATTGCACTGGTTTTCCTTCGAGGGAAGTTGAGTTACGTATAGTTTTGTCGAAGTCCAATTGAATGACTCAAAAATGCCTACTGAGGAAAGTTGCTTATTTACGATTCATGCATTTGCACAGATCATCTTTGACATTTAATCATAATTTACGTATTTTAATATCAGCCTGCTTTGTTTTTATGCGACACTTTGTCGGGGATTCTGTTGTTCTTTCTTAGAACTCTACGTCACTTGTCAGAAAGGTTGTCCCCCGCTGGCGTGGTCAAACGGGTCACCATATCACTAAATTCCATATAGCAGAAGAAAGGAAGAAGAGAAAGATGATCAGTGATCAGTGGAAGATGGATGAAACTCAGAGTATCCCAAGAATTGATCTTTCGGATTTTCCAAGGGAGTATGAGAAACTCAGAAAAGCATGTGAAGAATGGGGTTGTTTCAGGATATTAAACCACAGTATTCCATTGGAATTAATGCAGGAAATGAAGAAGGTAGTAAGATCATTGCTTGACCTCCCCATGGAAATCAAACAGCGCAATGAAGATGTCATTGCTGGCAGTGGTTACATGGCTCCCAGTCTCAAGAACCCCCTTTATGAAGCCTTGGGTCTCTATGACATGGCCTCCTCCCAAGCTGTTCATGACTTTTGTTCTCACTTGGATGCCACACCTTCACAAAGGTGCCCCTTTTCTTCCCTTTTCTTTATGTATTTTATGTCTTCTGATGATCGTTTCTTTGATTTTGATATGTTTGAAGGAGAAATTTTGGCTGACTTTAGATTTATATGTAATTAGAATCATCATCCATCTTTATTGTTCTAGAAAAGTCAATACCCAATTTATTTCCTGAATCCAATTGAAGCATTTCTTTTTTATGATTCAACATATGAAAGTGAATGTGCTTTGGAACAAGTTGATTGATTCCCCTTGAGTTGCTTCTATTACCACAGAGACACAATCGAGAAGTATGCTCAAGCAATTCATGAGCTGATCATGGATGTAGGGGGGAAAATAGCTGAGAGTATGGGTTTGGTGGGTGATTACTGCAAGGAATGGCCATGTCAATTTAGGATAAACAAGTATAATTTCACCCCAGAAGCTGTAGGCTCCACTGGCGTACAAATACACACTGATTCTGGATTTCTAACAATACTACAAGATGATGAGAATGTTGGTGGTCTTGAAGTGATGGACAAATCTGGTGAATTTGTAGCTGTTGATCCCATGCCAGGCAGCCTCCTTGTCAATCTTGGAGATATTGCTGCAGTGAGCCAATACTCTCTTTCTTCAGTCACTCTCATTTTAGGGTATATATGGTTTTAATTTTTAGGAGTTCGTTTGTCTTTGTGACTCAGGCGTGGAGCAATGGAAGGTTATGCAACGTGACGCATAGAGTACAATGCAAGCAGGCAACAACTAGAGTATCAATTGCCACATTCCTCTTGGGACCAAAAGAGGCAGCAGTGGAACCCCCACCGGAACTGGTGGATTCCGAGCACCCACGCCTTTATGTACCTTTTACTTATGAGGAGTACAGAAAGCTTCGACTCGCCACAAAATTGCAAGCTGGTGAGGCTCTTGCACTCGTACGTACAAGCTCCTAACATAAATGTATACTGTATTGTGAGGAGCACTCTAGGAATTGAACATGTTACTAAAGTTATTACATATTGAATGTCTAGTGTTGTGAACTAAGCTATGTCCTTCAAAGGGGATTAGCCTACTTTGTAATAAGAGCTACGGTGGAGCAATTGTAGGTAATTCTTGAAAAAAATTGAAGTGGTAAGCATAACCACCATGCAAATACCATAAGGGTGCGTTTGGATCGGGGAAAAAAAATTATCTTGGAAAACAAAATTACCTTTTATCTAGGAAAAAAATTTTAAGGGGTAAATTCTAGGGAAAAAAATTACTTTAGATCCAAAAAAAAAATTTTTGATTCAGATAATCTAAAAATACCTCAGGATTCGAAGGTAATTATTTTACTCCAGATTTTTTCAAAATTGAGCACTGTAGGTAAAATAAAATGACTGATAAAAAAGAAAATAATCGAATTAAATGGGGGAATCAAATGACGGAAAAAAAAAATACGAGAGAAAAAAAATTCTCCCAACCAAACGCACCCTAAGTGTTGAAGAAATGTTAGCTGGTTTCCTTTCCTTGTGCCACAAAAGGCAGAAATTTGCATGTGGTTAGGCAAATTATGAGAGGTTTATTTTGTCGTAGCTGTGAAAGAAAGATGAATTGAGATGTCTACGTCAACAGATCAAGAGGAAAGCTATCCAACTGGTAAGCCTTATCCTTAGTACTAGCAGCTGAGGGTTGGTTTTAATGGATAAAAGTTTTTCCATCAACTAGGCCTGAAAAAAAAAATTATTATATCAGTTTGGGAATAAAGATGGGGACTCTGCAATTGGATTTTTTTTTTTTTTTTGGCGCCATTTGTCTTTTTTAAATTTTTTAGTTTTATTTATTTTGTTTGAAAGAACAAATGGTATAAAAAGATTCGCTTGAAAAATTTTTTGATTCTACTTACAATGGATGAGATAACGATACATAAAGATTATATTTAAGAAAATATTTTAATGAAATGACACATATAATCTCATATCTATGGATGAAAATAAAATTTAAATTGTAATTATGTGTAAATACAATTACTTTCAATCATACAACGTTTATGATTTTTAGGAGGTTATTAATGTATTTAGAGTAAAAATAAGAGTGTAATTGAATCGAGTTGATATGATTTAATATCAAATTCGAATTCATTTTGATTTGAAAGTATGAAACTCAAAACATAGCTCAAGTTTGACCGAAGTTTATTTTTTAATTTTGAGTTCAATTTAAATAAATATTTAAGTCACTTGAGCTCAATCAATAAGTTAAATTTGTCATGTTTAATTAAGTGGTAAAATAGTAAATTATTAATAAATATATATTAAAATCAAAAATTTGATTTGACTTACGAGTTGTTTGAGTTGAGTATTAAAATATTCAAATTCGATTTATTTTGTTATTTGAATAGTTTTAGTTTAGCTTGAAATAAACAAATATAACTAGAGTACTAATCATTAAATCGTACTCAAGTGACTCATGAGGTATTGTTTGGCGTTGTTTTTGTTTTTTGTTTTTTAGTTTTGTTTTTTATTCTTTTAAACAGTAACATAAAATATATTTGGAAATGTGTTTCTATTTTCAAAAACGAAAATGAAAACGAAAATAAAAGTTTCTAAAATTGTTGAAAACAAGAATTTCTTATTTCTATTGTTTTGAAAATATGTTAGACATTTTTCATACTATTAATAAGTAAGTGAATATGTCTATATATTAATATAATATTAATATGGTTTCATAATAAAAATATAAAATTAAATTAATTAAATTTTTAAAATAAAAAAAATGTAATATTAATTTTTTAATATGAAATATTATTTAATTAAAAATAGTTTAAAATTAATAAATTTATTTGAAAAGTTGAAAAATGTAAAAAGCAATTAAATATAAATTATATTAAACTATAATATCATAATATTATTTAATTTAAATTTGTATAATAATTCATTGAATAAATTATATATTTTAAATAATATCATTTACTATAATTTTAATATGTTAGTAATTATTATTGCTAAGTGCTATTATCTAATATAATTAATTATTATATTACTAAAAAATGTTATTATTTAATATTATATTTTTCAGTTAAATTTAAAATATATCATGATTACTATTAAATAATTTAATATCATTAAATAAGTGAATACTTAAAATTATATGATATTATTTGTATTAAATATAATATATTTTAATAATTTATAATTAATATAAATTAATTAGTTAAATATACATGATTTAATAATTTAAAAATATTACAATTTAATTAAATAATATTATTAAATATAACTTATAATTTATTAAATTATATTAATATTTAGTATATAAAATTTACAAATATATTTAATCTCAATTATTATCTACTAAAAATTAATAATAAAAATTTTATTTATAATTATTTTAATTGAATTATTTTTAAGTAATTATTTTATTTAATATTATATTTAATTATAATATGATTAAATGAATATATTTAATATTAGTATTAAATAGAATAAAATAATATTGTTTAATATTATGTACATAATATTATTTAATAAATATATTATTTTATTTAATTAAAAATTATTTTGTCAATTGAATAATTAGGTCCGAATCAATTAAAATATATTTTTTTAATACGTAACAATATTAAATAAAGATGTTTTATGTTTTTAAAATTTAAAAACAAAATAAAGATAAAATTTTCAAAAACAAAAAAAAGAAAGAAAAGAAAACTATCCCAAACTCATTTACACCCTAAATAAAATAAAAAAAATGGTATACTTAGAGAGTCATTTTCCAATGTCTTCCACACCTTTTAAATTCAATTTTGCCATGTATCGACTTCATTATAGATCACAAATCATTATTTAAAATTAAGAAAAAGAAAAAACCTATTCATTATTAATAAATATTTAATATTCCCTCTTCCTTTTTTAATTAATAGCAAGATAAAATTATTTATTTATATATATTACAAGATTTTTTTGCTTGTATTTATTTATGATACCGAAATTTTAAAAAGTAAAAGAATAAAAAAAATGTTAATAATAAGAGAAGTGCGACCGAGTTTTAAAAAATATATGTACACAATTGTTAAGAGAAGCTATTGTGTTGGTAGTGCAAGAACCTATGTAATTCTTCATTTTAGTTTCTTGGATATTCAAGCATGTGCATGAAAAGCAATGTTGTTGATTCTCGCAGGTTAATTAAAGTGCTTGCTTATTATGGTGCAATATCCTTTGAATGATGATAATATTTCAAATACTATATTTTCTTTTAGGGAGTGATTCTAAAAATAGTTATTATATTATTTATTTGACACGTTATCTCATTATGCCTAAAAGCCAAAGAAAGAAATACCATTCATCTATATTTGATAGTAAGGCTTCTGCACATCAAATACATGCACCTGAATTGAAAATTGTACATTTCTTGTGGTTTATGAACCAATCAATATGTTATTTTAAAAGTAAAATAAAGACCATTCTTCGAGAAAATCACAGACTGTAGGTCATTCGAAGATGTCAAAATAAATAAATAAATAAGTAAATAACAAATACATAAAATAATAGTTAAAACAATATCCAAAGAGGAGCAATAAGCAACGATTATTGTGACAATTATCATAGAAATCCTTACCTTCTAAAATTGTTCAAGTGAATGTCCAAAGTCAAATTAACTTCACCACCTCTTTGCAAGAAAATTTAAACAATAAGCATTTGTTGCAATTAAGCCTGAATATAAACTTTTATCAAACATTCAATACATAAACAACATGCAAGAGTTCACATAACACACACAACACAATAATAATTTCCACTAACATTTTGCTTGTAATGTAACTGTAATTGAGAAATATACTTGATCACACAACATAATTATTTTCTCTTTAATTAAATAAAATAAACATGCAATCCAATACATCAAGTCCTAATTCTAATTAAAACCTAGTAAAACCTAATCATGTAGTAAAATATAAACTAGTAAGAACAATAAAAGAATAATTATAGAACTAAAACAAATAATAAGTAGAATTAAAAATTAAAAAAAAAAATAGAAAACTTGATGGCTGATGTGGGTCAACCTTCAACACAACTATCTTTCTGTTCTCTTCCTCTTTTCTCCCTTCCTTTTTCTCTCTTATCTTTCCTTCTGTCTCTCTCACAGCAGCCCTCTCCAAAGCCGAGCCCTTGACTCTTCCTCCCAGCTGCCGCACATCCAGCCATGGCAGCTTCCTTCCGTCGCCATCCGTAAAACCATGAAGCCCCGAATCTCCGGCCACCTCTGGCTTCCTTTCCTTGATTTGTATCCGTTCTTGCTTTTAGGGGAAATTTAATATTTCATCCTTGGCTATTGAATACCCAGTGCCAGTGTGGGCAATAACTCTTGCCGCTGTTACTGTTCTCGCAGCAGCTCTTGGGAATATCAGGAGAATGAATGAAGGCAATTACCCTTATTAGCTTATTAAATAGAAGGAAGGGTCTCTCACCATGACTTTGTTTAACTGTTCGATTCAAGGCAATTCAAATTTGAAGCAAAAAAGAGGTATAAATGAAACATTAAAAACATAGAAGGGAACAAAATGAGTACATGCAGCATATGCATAAAGAATCTGTTTAACAGATTAAGAATCGGGTGAAGCAGGTAGCAATAGTTATCTGCCCAAACAAAGCGTCATAGCTGCATCATGAGAGACTGTCCTCCTCGCCTTCTCAAGCGCATCGTCTCCTGCCATTGAAAACAGTACTCACTTAGACGTCTCGAAAAGAGCTTTTATTTATTTATTTTTTCCTTTCTAAAAGACCAACAGCTGTCTTAGCTTTCTAACGCGTGTAAAGCAAAAACCTTCTACGTTGATCAAGGTGGCTTGAAGTTTTTTCTTTCCTTTCACTCTCACAAAAAAGACAGTCGTAGGATAGAGTCAAAGAAATAAGTCAACAATTGGGAAGAAATTGAAGTTCGATTTGATGTGTCAACACAATAGCATAATTTATAATTCAACTTTAATATATAATAAAGTATAGATATATGGAAAGAATCTAATTCTATAGTGAACGCATTTTTTTATGTCTTTCAAAATTTTCAAATAATTTCTTAAAAATTAAAATTTTGAGTGGAAGTGATGTCGCTTTTAGGAGCAAAGGGTTTAGTTTTTAAGCACTTATGAATCGATATAAGACACGTGACTAGTAATAATATCCAAGTTTTTACTAAATTAGTTTTGAAATATTTTTAAAAAATCTTGTGTGAGAATTAATCATTTATTAATCAATATAGTAAGCTTGAGAAAAAAGCAAGAAAAATAAAAAATTGACTCTAACCGGAGGTTTCGGATCGATTCATTCGAATAATAACAAAATTCGCTTCAGATTCGGATTGTATGCCCTCGGAAGCTTGGATAGAGCTAAACCACCCCCCCTCCCTTTTTTTTTTTTATCGTGTTGTCATTCATGCAATGTAGGTTTCACTAAATAAGTGGAAGACTAATTATCTAAGGTCCTAAATAACTACCTTGTGATGCATGTTAGTTAACCTATGGCAATTTACAATTTCAACATACCTATTTTCCATCTTTAATCAATAACGAAATATTACATCAAATCAATAATTCAATAATTCATCTCATAATCATCTTAAATTAGTCTAAGGCACTTTGGACATAATCCTACTTAATTTTCATCACAAGGTATAATATAACGTACATTTACAATTCTCATTCCTATTACTTACATCTCAAACCTATACATTGTGTATAGAAAAAAGAATTATAGTCTAGAATATAAACAGAATAACAAAGAGACTATATCTCAACAAAAGTAATAAGCTCCTAACGCACGTAGAGCAACCACTTGGTTCACTTATCTCGTGCCAAGTCCATCAAAAGTAATCTGTGAAGAAAAAGAGGGGTGAGCTAAAACCAAGTAAGAATTATATATATGCGATGCTAGGCTCCTATGGTACTAATGGATGTATGTGCATGCACAAAAATCAAAGTTAAGTAGTATAAATCGTGCCATATGCATCTTGATAAGTCTACCTAGCTATCCTCGACTAGTCTTGTGTTAGGGCTTTAAGGGCATTAGTCGGAAGGATGCTTTGAAACTCTTCATTTTCCCGTACCTTAACACCTGCCCCATGTGGTCCTCACACGTACATACACAATCATTGAATGCATGTATCATGCATAAATGTCAATGCATCAAAAACCTGCATTTATAATAGTGCATTTCGGGAACACTCAAAGCATTTCATATAATTACTCTTTATAAAGCATAAACAATTTATGAAATAGATATTAAATCTCAGTTTCAATGTCCTAAAACTATTATCAAATATAAGATTCAATGCACAATTATATAAACTGAAACACTTATCACGAGACACGATATAAATCTCTGATAAGCAATATAACAACAATGTATCCATGGTAGCTTACCATGGTCCACATTCCTCTCACAACGGCACACTGTCTATGATCATAAATCTTTCCAGTGCCATTGTACAACTGTCCAGTAATGTAAATGTGTCAACTGGTTTTGTCTCTCAATAAGTATGCCATAAGGCAGTTACTTCACATCTTTGAATCACCACGCATGTATATGTATATATGGATTCTGCCACATAAGCGGCCATCTAACTATATATATCAACACACCCACATATCTCCAAATCATCACACATGTATATACATATAAGGGTCTTGCCACACAGGCGGCCATCGAACTATACATATAAGCATGCCCTTAATGTCACAGACATATAATATTAGGGCACCATAAGTCTCAAAACGAATTTTTTATTAAGACAGGTCTACGATAACACATAATTAAAACATTTAGTATTTGAAATGCATAACCAAAACCAATAAAAAAAATAGTTACCTATTTGTAAATCCTATCAAAGTATATTAAATATAAACATGATTGTCAACACATGATAAATCATCTCATTGTACTAAAAAGATTTAATGCATTATTTTTAAAACAATGCTTACACTTATAAAACACTTGGATCTCATTAAACAATTCTCATACTACGCATTATTAAACAAAATGCATAATGCATAATTAAGCTAACACTACAAGGTGTGCCTAATGTAATCTTAAGCCTCAATCTCAAATCATATATCAAAGTGATATAGTATAATTGTTTCCATCATTAACAAACCTCATAAGCTACTTTGCCTTCCCAATCATTTACAATACATAAATATACTAGATGCACTGTGAGACCCCATGTATGTATGACTTAATTATATGTACATGAAAGTATAAGACAAATGATTTTGGATCATATAAATGTGAATGTATTGCAATAGGATAAATGATGTGTCATGATACAAGTAAAGGATAAATAAGGGCCGAAGTGACCTCAAACTAAACGAATAGAACTTTAAGCAATCGAATTGAAGAGAATGAATGAAGACACGAATTAATAATGAATGGACTGTGAATTCTATGTATTCTTTATGAATTCAAGCAATACACACAATTAGTATTATATGTGAATCATAGGAAATAAGTCTTTCCATGCTTTAAGTGGGATTAAAATGCAAAATGAGTATTAGAGTAATGAAATAGGAATTTACCCTTGAAAAATATGGAAAAATGGAGTAGTAAATGCCCCAGATGAGGGTCAGATCGATCTCCTATCCAAGGCAGATCGATCCCTTATGCAAGCAAAATAATTCCAAGTGAATCTGTCAAGACCAGATCGATCTCCCTATTGAGTAGATCGATCTCCCCAATGAGCAGATCGATCTACATTTGCCTCTGCCTAGCAAAGATCGATCCCCCCTTAAGCGCAGATCGATCTCTCTCTCTATGAGTAAATCGATTTCCTCAAGCTTCTGCCAAGCCAAGATCGATCACTCCCCAATGAGCAGATCGATCTCTCTCATTTCAAACCAGAGAATTCGATGGTAAAAACCAAAGGAAGATCAATCTCTTCACCCTAGCAGATCGATCTCATCACTCTCAATCTATAAAAACCCCACGGTAAAACCTCTTTCTTCAACAAACCAACACACCTCTTCCATTTTTACCCAAAATACCAAGCTTTCTCTCTCTAGAATACCACCCCTTCCATAAAGATTTGAGAAAAATCTATTAGAGCAAAGTTGTTCATCTTGAGGAGAAGAACAGCATAGCTTGGAGCCAACATTTCATTGGTTGGATTGAAGGAGCAAAGGAGTCTTCAAATTTAGAAAAGAGGAAAGTCAAGCTAGGTGAGTTTCCAATATACCAACTCTAAGTAAGTTTATCTATATGTTGTTGTGAGTAGATTGGTGTATGTATTGATGATTGAAACTACCTAGAATGTAATGGAACAAGCATAACCTAGAATGGGTTTAGTGTGAGAAAATAGAATGTGGTTGATTAGATGATAAAAGGGATTATATCAAGTTGTTAGTGAGGTGATATGCATGAATTTGAAATGATTGGATGAATCCACATTGTGAGATTAGTCAAGTGATAAAAATGTGCATAAATGATGTTGTAAAGAATGCATAAATGATGAAAGATTATATATAAACATTTATGCCGAGTGTTTGATAAGTTACTAAGAGTGTTGTTAGCTAAATTGACTAGAAATGGCATAATGATGGCCAAATGAGATAATAGGACAAAATTTGATAAAATAGGCTCGATGAGATATACTGACTAATTGAAGTCATAAACATGAGTTATCGATATTGACTCATATGAATTGATGAATGTTTGCAGCTCCTGAGAATATATCTGGAGCAAGTTGAGTCAAATCACGAAAGGCGGGAAAGGAATAAGGAATTGCTTCTCAGAGAATTGAGGTAAGGGAATTATGTTAGCTCTAGGGATATCTGTATGCCTTTCAGGCGCATGGGCAATTTTTAACATATCTAAGGGTCTTAGGATGAAATAGATGTTTAAAGGGCAAAAAATTGAGTTTTTTGAGAAATGTCCATGAAAGCAAGAGCACGATGCTTTTGAAAGATACTTTTAAATCTTTTTATTGCTTTTTAGCATGTAATTAATAGGTTGGCTAGCTTTTAAAATGGTTTGCACAAAAATGGCTTAATTTGGTTTTATAACCATGCTTTGCAAAGAATGAGCCACCTACATGAGTTTTGTGGAAAGGAAACGTGCTAGAGCATTGCTCGCACGAGACGTGTTTTATACATGCATTAGTGCTGGAGCGATGCTCGCACTAGAGTTTTACATGGATTTTATGACATTGTGTTGGGGCTTAGCTCGCATTAGTTTTCATTCGAGTTTTGACATGGTGCTAGAGCATAACTCGCACTAGATGTCCACTATACTTGTTGTCGTGCTAGAGATTACTCGCACTTGATTTTATGACATATTGAGAGCCGTGCTGGAAGCTTCGGGTAGGCTATGTGCCATGCCGATTAAATAGGCTCGCACGTGCGTATTGAGATGTGGCAGTGTATGATGTGATGATATGGGTCTACGGAGTATGTTATACCATGCAAGCAGCATGGAGTACGATGTACCGTGTGTGATATTATATATATGCCGTCTACGGATGATGGATACTCTGCTATGGACTGGCAAGTTGGACGTGACCCACCTCCCGTGTGTGACAACCCGAAAGCGGGGAAATATGGCAAATTTAAACTTTTCTTAAGTTAGAAAACTGCCAACTCTGGGTGCATTCCCGTACAGTGTCATTTAATCACTGTCGTTTATGACAAAACATTAACCCCAAGATCATACAATTTGCTATCTCATAAAATCAATACATTACATTCAAAAGATCATCCCACAAGTCTCAATTTGATTCTCTCATGATGTCCTAATTACATCCCATTAATATTTAACATAAATGTCTGTATTACATCATTGTCTGGGTATAAAATGAACTGAATTATACATTATACGTGTACCAGCAATAGCCTGGGGAGATCTTATCCACCAGCCTATTTCACGTACGTGGCAGGCTCTAATTTGCTACTTCAAGTAATCTGGAGGGGGAAGGAAAAAGGGTAAGCTCTCAAAATGCTCAGTAAGAAAGATAAGAGAAATTTATAAAATCATCATCACAACACATTATGATGGAAATGTTCTTACATGTAAAACGTTATAGAAATAATGGTAGAAACAATGACATTAGCATAGTACGGGTGATAAAGATCACAATTCATCGTAACATCAAATCTCAACACGTGATAGAAATCACAGTTATAAAATACTTCATTCATCAAAACAATCGAGACTAGGCATTTAATAAAGCTCAGATAACAACAACGTCATAGGCACATCACATCAAATCGTCCTCAAAGGACACCTTGAAAAAGGAATACGTCGACATTTATATACACATGGTCATGGTTCGCTATAGACTTGATCAGAGTCGTATAGCCTCGATCTTACATGCTATCAAAGTAAGACCCGGTCTTACATGCTATCAAAGTAAGGCCCGGTCTTACATGCTATCAAGGCAAGGCCACCCATCGCTACCAGAGCGGAGTCATCTCACGTTACCAGAACGGAGGTATCAGTCTTACATGCTACTAGAGCAAAGTCACTCAACGCTGTCAGAGCGAAGTATCGATGTGCATCTCATGACACACCTTAGTCTCATTAAAACATGTCATTGTTGTATTAAAACCGTTTTGGCTTTATGTAGAGCTCATAGTGGTTATCACATAACTCATTTCGGTTATAAAACATTATATTCATAGTTACATAAAACTCATCAAAACTGAGCTCAAACTGGCAAAACACTCACTCGTTCGTCAAAGCATCAAATTATCTCATTTCTCATAAAAATGCTCATTTCATTAAACCTTTTTCATGCTATCAAAACCTTTTCAATCATTCGAAAATTCACAAGCACAAACAGTTTGTTTTCCCTTACCTCTTGCACATTAAGTGGTATAATATCTTCTGATCCTCGGACTAGCCTCGTTTCCCGTGTCGAATTCTTGAGCTATCTAAACATCATTAAATAGTCAATATTCATCATTCTCATTTCTCTTTTCACCCCACATATACCTATACCTATAGTATATCCAAGCTACCACTCTTAAACACATACATTGTCTCAAAACTTCTCCTACATCTTTATCATCATCTTAGCTAGCTCATAACCATCACAAGACGTCCACATTTCATTTTCCAACTATACTCATTGGTTGTTTCCCTCATGACTTAGACATTTCTAACCCAATACATATATATACATATATATCCATTCACTAATATATAAAAATGATAATACTTAAGAAAAACAAGGGTCTTGTGAGCTCACCTAACTTGTCCCCTCTTGACCAAACTTGTAGAATGCTTATCTCTTCCTTTGTTCAATCCCAACTTTGATTTTCTAGTATGTTGTTCTCCTTACCAAGAGGAACAACTTTGTCTCTTACCCCTTTATCTAATTTTGTCCAGAATATGGTGAATCTTATGGAGAGAAAGTTGAAAATGATGAATGTTGAGGTTTGCAGGTGAGAGAGGCTCAGTTTCAAGGCAAAATCCCGTGATCTTTATACAGGCAAAGGGTTTGAGCTCTATTTGGCATTGGTGGAGATCGATCTCTGCTTGATTTTAACTGCTCCATTAACAAATACAAGATCGATCTGGTAGAGGGTGGAGATCGATCTGTTCTTCTAAGTGGAGATCGATCTGGTAGAGGTGGAGATCGATCTGTTCTTCTAAGTGGAGATCGATCTGCTAGAAGGTAGAGATCGATCTCTTCCAGGCCGAGACTTAAGGAGATCGATCTGTCATTATGACAGGATCGATTCTTGCTAGGCAAAGGCAGCATGAGATCGATCTGCTTGCCTGCTATTACACACTTATTACATTCTGGAGTCATGAAATCGATCTCTCTTCCCTTAGAGATCATTCTGGCCTTCACAGATTCCACTATTGCTGCACAACTTACAGAAAAATCAATGTAAAACTTACCAAAATCTATTCCATAGGTCATATTTCAATCTATACACATTTAAGACTTAAAAACTTCATCTCCTTATACTTCATTAGATTTAAAACTTGCATGTACATCGACATAACATAATTACATTCACCAATTACAATTTTCACATTGCAGATCTCATGACTAAGGTACATAAAATTCTCAAGTCTCATATCCTCCCCACCTTTGGAGAATTTGGTCCTTCAAATTTAACTCGATCCATTAAATAGATTAGGGTACTTTTCTTTCATAAGGCTCTCTAGTTCCTAAGTTGCTTCCTCCATCTAGTGGTGCTTCCAGAGAACTTTGACCAATGGAATCCTTTTCGTCTGAAGTACCTTTTACTTCCTATCAAGTATTCGGATGGGTTCCTCCGCATAACTCATATCCCCATGAATATCCAATGCTTCGTACTCGATGACATGGGAGGGATCATGATTATATCTCCTTAACATGGAGACGTGAAAGACATTGTGTATCCTAGAGAACTGTGGAGGTAGAGCTAACCGGTAAGCAACATCTCCCACTTTCTCCAAAATTTCAAATGATCCTATATATAGAGGACTCAATTTCCCCTTCTTTTCGAAATGCATGATACCCTTACTTGAAGATATTTTAAGGAATACATAATCTCCAACGCTAAACTCGAATGGCCGTCTGCGCACATCTACGTAACTTTTCTGTCGATTTTGAGTAGCCCGTAATCTATCACAAATGATCTTCACATTCTAAACTGCCTATTCAACTAGTTCGGGAGCGATCACTTTCCTGTCGCCCACTTCTTCCCAAGCTATAGGGGATCTACACCTCCTATCATACAGAGCCTCATAAAGTGCCATACCGATACTCGCATGATAACTATTGTTGTACGCAAACTCAGCAAGGGGCAGGTGATCATCCCATGATCCCTTAAAGTCCATCGTACATGCCCTCAAAGGTCTGTATAGTTCACTCGGTCTGACCATCAGTCTGAGGATGATAAGCGGTATTGAAATTCAATCGAGATCCCATGACCTCCTGAAAATGTGTCCAAAACCTGGAGGTGAATCGCGAATCTCTATCAGATGTAACACTCACTAAAGCTCCATGTAGTCTAGCTATCTCTCTAACATATAACTCAGCTAAGGCACTCAATGTATCTGTACTCCTGATGGCAAGGAAGTGGGTACTCTTCGTTAATCTATCTACTATTACCCATATCGCATCATGACCTCTTTGGGTCCTCGGTAATTCCATGATAAAGTCCATGGTGATATGCTCTCATTTCCATGTAGGCACAGGCAAAGGCTTCAATAATCCTCCGAGCTTCTGGTGATCAACTTTCACTTGTTGTTATACCAAACATTTGACCACATATTCTGCCACGTCCCACTTCATACTACTCCACCAATACACCCTTCTCAAATCCTGATACATCTTAGTACTTCTGGGGAGCATGGTGTATCGCGAGCTATGAGACTCTCTTAGTATTTGTTGCTTCAGGGTATCATCATTCAAAACACAAATTCGTCCTTTAAACCTCAATAACCTATCGTCTCTGACCATGAAATCTGACTATGTTGTCTGTTCAGCTTGGCTAACCATATCCAATAGTCTCTAATCATTTCGTTGTCCAATTCTAATTTGATCCATAATTTCGGGCTCTATCCGCAGGCTAGCCATAAACTCAACTTCTGATTCCTCAACTCTGATCCTGAGTCTGACGAACTGTTCTAACAAATCCCATTCCATGATCATCATAGCAGATATCACACTCTTCCTGCTTAAGGCATCAGCAACTACGTTCGCTTTCCCCGGGTGGTAGAGTATCTCGCAATCATAATCCTTGAGGAGTTCCATCCATCTCTTTTGTCTCATGTTTAACTCCTTTTGGTCGAATATATATCTTAGGCTCTTGTGGTCAGTAAATATTTGGAACCTTTCCCCATATAGGTAATGCTGCCAGATCTTTAATACAAACACCACTGCGGCTAACTCCAAATCATGTGTGGGGTAATTCAGCTCATGATCCTTTAGCTGTCACGAACCATAAGCGACTACTCTCCCATGTTGCATGAGCACACACCCCAATCCTTGTTGAGAGACATCACTGTACAGTACAAAGTCTCCAGGTCCATTTGGAATAGTCAACACAGGTGTCGTCGTTAATCTCCTTTTTAATTCTTGGAAACTCTGCTTACACTACTCAGACCATACAAAATGAGTCTCCTTACATATGAGTTTAGTCAAAGGAGTAACAATCTTGGAAAATCCTCCAACAAACCTTCTATAATACCCTGCAAGTCCTAGAAAGCTCTGAATCTCTGCAACTGTCCTCGGTCTCTCCCAGTTAAGTATAACTTCTATATTAGATGGATCCACTGACACCCCGTCTTTAGATATAATATGACCAAGAAAAGTATTTGATCTAGCCAAAACTCACTCTTACTGATCTTTCCATAAAGCTGTTTATCTCTTAGTACTTGTAACACAATCCGCTGTGCATGTTCCTCATGAAACTAAGAATACACAAGGATATCATCAATAAAAACTATCATAAACTGATCTAGATAGTCTCTAAATACCTCATTCATCAAACTCATGAAAGCAGTAGGGGAATTTGCCAAACCAAAGGGCATCACTAAGAACTCATAGTGATCATACCTAGTTTTGAAGGTCATTTTCGGAATATCCTCTTTCTCGATTCTTAACTGGTGATAGCCCGATCTTAAGTCAATATCAGAAAAGACAGAAGCCCCTCTCAGCTGATCAAACAAATCATCTATTCTTGGCAAGGGATACTTGTTCTTCACCGTAGCCTAAGGCTACCATCCTTCTTCTTTACGAGCAACACCGGAGCTCCCCATGGCGACACACTGGGCCTAATAAAACCCTGGTCAAGCAGTTCTTGCAATTGTTTCTTTAACTCCTCTAATGCGACCAACGTCATCCTATAGGGAGGTTTAGAGATCGGCTGGGTACCTAGCACCAAATCGATAGTGAACTCCAACTCTCTTTTCGATGGTAAGTCAGACAATTCATCAGGAAATACATCCGAAAACTCACATACTACTAGTATGTCCTCTATCCTCAGATGTTCTGGACTCATATCGGAGATGAGTGCGACGTAACCTTCATATCAATAATTAAATCAGTGCTTTATAGTGATATAACCATATTTTAAAATTTCTCACAATAAACTTCACACATATTCATTCCTTAACATTCAAACGTACACTAAACTTTTCAGGTAGGGAGAAAGTTACAATCTTAGTGTAGCAGTCTAGACTCACACGGTTGGTCGCTAATCAATCCATCCCTAAAATCACATCAAAATCACACATGTTTAATAACACTAGGTCTGCTAACATCACCCTATCTCCCACCTTGATCTCACACCTTCTACACACCACATTAGTCCTTTGGGACTCACGCATAAGGGTATTTACATGTAAAATATAATCTAAGGATTCATGCTTTAAAC
Organism: Firmiana major; assembly: GCA_033439115.1. Lineage (NCBI taxonomy): Eukaryota > Viridiplantae > Streptophyta > Magnoliopsida > Malvales > Malvaceae > Firmiana > Firmiana major. The sequence continues at coordinate 13,883,450 of CM065911.1, read as the reverse complement.
TCAGTTTACATGCAAAATGTACATCAAGAAAAGAATACGTGGATCCCGAGTCAAATAACATATAAGCCTCATAATTACAGACAAGAAGTGTACCTCGTATGATTTCAGACGAAGTGTATGTGGTCTCCTTATCCAAAGCAAAAACACGTCTTTCTGTGACCGGCTTCTTACCCTTATCAGTAGCCGTAGCCCATCTCTGAGGAAACATCCTCTGAGGTTGTTGTCTATGAGGCTTTTGAGAATATGACTTCTGTGGCTACAGGCAATTCCTCACTCTATGACCCATGTCCTCGCATCTAAAACATTCTTGCATGGTTTTGGAACAACTTCCCTCATGTGGTCGGCCACAATCTCTACAAACTCTAACCATTGATTTGGCACTTCGAGGGGTCTCCATAACAATGGGAGGAACCTTGGGTCTGTCAACTCTTCCTCTCGGTCCCTCAAACTGTCTCCTTTTAAAGGAACCTCTCTGAAAGTCTGTGTAGGAGGTCACGAGTCACTTACTCTTATCTCTGGTCAAAATTAAGGACTCGGTCTAAGACTGTACCAACTCTAGTCCCTTCTCTACTTCTTGTGCTCGTCTCAACGCATCCTTAAACTTAGTGATACAGAGCCCTATTAATCGATCTCTAATGACGGGTCTCAGTCCATACACGAATCGCTCTGTACGAAGCTCCTCATCCCTAAAAGTCTCTGGGTCATACTTCAATAGGGTGATGAATCGGCTCTCGTACTCATCAACTGTCATATTGCCCTGAGCCAAATTTAAGAATTCAGCTTGCATTCTCCTCTGGGCAGCTCTTGGCACATGCTGAGTTCTAAATGCAGATTGAAACGTCTCCCAGCTAATCACCTCATGGCTAGTCGCCATTATACTCCAAGTAGTGCTCCACCAATCTCGAGCTTGTCCCTTTAACATGTAAGTACCCATACTGACCCTCTCGACGTCGTTGCATCCCAAAAAATCAAAAATAACTTGCAACTCTGTCAGCCACTCCTAAGCCTCTGTGAGATTTTTCACCCCTTTAAAAGTCGGTGGGTTTATCTTCAGAAAGTCCCTCAATCGACCCTTATTTTTGTCATCAAGCTGGGTCCGTACCACGAGTTGTATGGCAGAAGGCACCTGGTCAGTCCGTAATGGGGGTGCGGGTGGTCCTTGTGGTGGTGAAGGAGTCGAAACATGCGTAGTACCCGAGGCATTAGCCCCAAAGTGCTGCGCGAATAGCGCTGCCATCTGCTCGAATCGCTACCTCACATTATGCTCTAGTCAATTCATTCGAGAGTTAGGACTCTCCGGCTATGGGGCAGGTGGTGGAGGTGGTTGTGCCTGCCTCCCAAAACGTCCTCTTCTCCCCATCATATCTTATCTCTTATGTGCCTGCGCGTATTTATTAAACATCGATCATAATTTTACTCTTTAAATTCAATTCATTACCAGACAATACAGACATTTTGGATGTACTCTACTTCAAATTGATCGACACTGATAGTACTAGATACCCTTTGCTCTGATACAAAAAAAATCTGTGACAGCCCGAAAGCGCAAAAATATGACAAATTTAAACTTTTCTTAAGTTAGAAAACTACCAACTCTGGGTGCATTCTTGTACAATGTCATTTAATCACTATCGTTTATAACAAAACATTAACCCCAAGATCATACAATTTGCTATCTCATAAAATCAACACATGACATTCAAAAGATCATCCCATAAGTCTCAATCTGATTCTCTCAAGATGTCCTAATTACATCCTATTAATATTTAACATAAATGTCTATATTACATCATTGTCTAGGTACAAAATGAACTGAATTATACCTTATGCGTGTACCAGCAATAGCCTGGGAAGATCTTGTCCACCGGCCTATTTCACGTACCCGACAGGCTCTAATTCGCTACTTCAAGTAATCTGGAGGGGGAAGGAAAAATGATGAGCTCTCAAAACGCTCAGTAGGAAGGATAAGGGAAATTTATAAAATCATCATCACAACACAATATGATGGAAATGTTCGAGCATGTAAAACGTTATAGAAATAATGGTAGAAACAATGGCATCAGTATAGTATGCGTGATAAAGATCACAATTCATCGTAACATCAAATCTCAACACGTGATAGAAATCACAGTTATAAAATACTTCATTCATCAAAACAATCGAGACTAGGCATTTAATAAAGCTCAGATAACAACAACGTCATAGGCACATCACATCAAATCATCCTCAAGGGACACCCTCGAAGAGGGAATACGTCGACATTTATATACACATGGCTATGGTTCGCTGTAGACTTGATCAGAGTCGTATAGCCTCGGTCTTACATGCTATCAAAGTAAGGCCCGGTCTTACATGCTATCAAGGCAAGGCCACCCATCGCTACCAGAGCAGGGTCATCTCACATTACCAGAACGAAGGTATCGATCTTACATGCTACTAGAGCAAGGCCACTTAACGCTTTCAGAGCGGAGTATCGATATGCATCTCATGACACGTCTTAGTCTCATTAAGACATGCCATTGTTGTATTAAAACTGTTTTGCCTTTACGTAGAGCTCATAGTGGTTATCACAAAACTCATTTCGGTTATAAAACATTATATTCACAGTTACACAAAACTCATCAAAATCGAGCTCAAACCGACAAAACACTCACTCGTTCGTCAAAGTATCAAATCATCTCATTTCTCATAAACATGCTCATTTCATTAAACTTTTTAATCTTATCAAAACCTTTTCAATCATTCAAAAACTCACAAGCATAAACAGTTGTTTTCCCTTACCTTTTGCACCTTACGTGGTACAATATCCTTCGATCCTCGGAGTAGCCTTGTTTCCCATGTCGAATTCTCGAGCTGTCTAAACATCATTAAATAGTCAATATTCATCATTCTCATTTCTCTTTTCACCCTACTTATACCTATACCTATAGTATATCCAAGTTACCACTCTTAAACACATACATCGTCTTAAAACTTCTACATCTTTATCATCATCTTAGCTAGCTCATAACCATCACAAGACGTCTACATTTCATTTTTCAACTATACTTATTGGTTGTTTCCCTCATGTAACGGCCCAGCCCAGTTGAACCAGTCCAGTCGGCCATGGCCACCCCTCTTGGGCCCACAACATCGACTGTTGTTGACATCGTTACTCATCCGTATTATCCACTTTGAAAGCCCCACAAGCCCCTCATGATTGTATTGAGGTAAATACCTCAATTTGTATCCCACATGGTTCGAACCTAAGACCTTAAAGTCTTAGTTCTTACACACATGATACCAATGAGCCTCATGATTATAGACAAATGCCCCTGCTGCTTTTATGAGTTTGATGAATGAGGTTTTTAGAGACTATCTGGATCAATTTATGATAGTCTTCATTGATGCCATCCTTGTGTATTCTCGATCTCATGAGGAACATGTATAACATTTGAGGATCGTACTACAAGTACTCAGAGATAAGCAGTTTTATAAGAAGATCAGTAAGAGAGAATTTTGGCTGGATCAAATACCTTTTCTTAGTCATATAGTATCTAAAGACGAGGTGTCAGTTGATCCATCTAAGATAGAAGCTATACTTAATTGGGGGAGATCGATGATAGTTACAGAAATTCAGAGTTTCCTAGGGTTGGCAGGGTATTACAAAAGGTTTGTTGAAGGATTTTCCAGGATTGCCGCTCCTTTAACTAAATTCACACGTAAGGAGACTCATTTTTTATGGTCTGAGAAGTGTGAGCAGAGCTTCCAAGAGATAAAGAGGAGATTAACAATAGCACCTGTGTTGACTATCCCAAGTGGACCCAAAGGCTTTGCAGTGTACAATGATGCCTCTCAATAAGGATTGGGATGTGTGCTCATACAGTATGGAAGAGTAGTCACTTATGGTTCACGACAGCTGAAAGATCATGAATGGAACTACCCACACATGATTTGGAATTAACCATAGTGGTGTTTGCATTGAAGATTTGACGGCATTACCTATATGGGGAAAGGTTCCAAATATTTACTAATCACAAGAGCTTGAGGTATATATTGGACCAGAAGGAGTTAAATATGAGACAAAGGAGATGGATGAAACTCCTTAATGATTATGGTTACGAGATACTCTACCATCCGGGGAAGGCAAACGTAGTTGCTGATGCTTTGAGCAGGAAGAGTATAGTATCTGCTATGATGATCAGGGAATAGGGTTTGTTAGAACAGTTCGTCAGACTCAAGATCAGAGTTGAAAAGGTAGAGATTGGATTTATGGCTAGCCTGCGGATAGAGCTCGATATTATGGATCAGATTAGAGCTGGACAGCAAAATGATTAGATGCTATTGGATACGGTTAGCCAAGCTGAACAGACATCACAGTCGAATTTCATGATCAGTGATGATAGGCTATTGAGGTTTAAGGGTCGAATTTGGGTTCCAAATGATGATACCTTGAAGCAACAAATACTGAGAGAGTCTCACTGCTCGCGATACACCATGCACCCGGGAAGTACCAAGATGTACCAAGATTTAAGAAAGGTGTATTAGTGGAGTGGTATAAAGTGAGACGTGGCAGAATATGTGGCCAGATGTTTGGTATGCCAACAAGTGAAAGTTGAGCACCAGAGCCCGGAGAATTACTTAAGCCTTTGCCTATGCCTACATGAAAATGGGAGCATATCACCATGAAATTTATCATGGGATTACCGAGGACCCGTTGAGGTCATGATGCAATATAGGTGATAGTGGATAGACTAACGAAGAGTGCCCACTTCCTTGCCATCAAGAGCACAGATACATTGAGTGCATTAGCTGAGCTATATGTTAGAGAGATAGCTAGACTACATGGGGCTCCAATGAGTGTTATCTCTAATAGAGATTCTCGGTTCACCTCTAGGTTTTGGACTCATTTTCAAGAGACCATGGGATCTCAGTTGAATTTCAGTACCACCTATCATCCTTAGACGGATGGTCAGTCCGAGCAAACTATACATACCTTGGAGGACATGTTGAGGGCGTGTACGATGGATTTTAAGGGATCATGAGATGATCACCTGTCCCTTGCTGAGTTTGCATACAATAATAGCTATCATGCGAGTATTGGTATGACACCTTATGAGGCTTTGTATGGTAGGAGGTGTAGATCCCCTATAGCTTGGGAAGAAGTGGGTGACAGGAAAGTAATTGCTCCCAAACTAGTTGAACAGGCAGTTCAGAATGTGAAGATCATTTGTGATAGATTACGGGCTGCTTAGAGTAGACAGAAGAGTTACGCAGATGTGCGTAAACGACCACTTGAGTTTCAAGTAGGAGATTCTGTGTTTCTTAAGATATCTCCCAGTAAGGGTATCATGCACTTCGGGAAGAAAAGGAAATTGAGTCCTTGATATATAGGACCGTTTGAGATTTTGGAGAGAGTAGGAGACGTCGCCTATCGGTTGGTCTTACCTCTACGATTCTCCGGGATACACAATGTTTTTCATGTATCCATGTTAGGGAAATATAATCTGAACCCCTCCCATGTCATTGAGTATAAGGCATTGGATATTCAAGGGGATATGAGTGATGTAGAAGAACCAACCAATATACTTGACATGAAGGAGAAAGTACTTAGGACGAAAAGGATCTCATTGGTTAAGGTTCTCTAGAAACATCACTCAATAGAGGAAGCAACTTAGGAACTAAAGAGCCTTCTGAAGGAGAAATACCCTCAGCTATTTAATGGGTCGAATTGAATTTGGAGGACCAAATTCTCTTAAGGTGGGGAGGATGTGAGAATTATAAATTTTATGAGTTTTGCTAAGTGAGAATTGTAATTGGGTAAATATAATTATGATATGTTAATCTACACGCAAGTTTTAAATTTAATAAAGTATAAGGAAATGAAGCTTTTAAGTCTTAAATGTGTATGGATTGAAATATGGCCTATGGAGTAGATTATAGTGAGTTTTGCATTGAGTTTCCTGCAATTGATGCAGCAACAGTAGAATCTATAAAGGCCAGATCGATCTCTAAGGGATGAGAGATCGATCCTATAGCTCCAGAATGCAGAAAATGTACGAGAACAGGCAGGCAGATCGATCTCCTATTGCCTCTGCCTAGCAAAGATCGATCTTGTCACAAAGGCAGATCGATCTCCTTAACTCTCGACCTAGAAGAGATCGATCTCTACCCTCTAGCAGATCGATCTCCACTTAGTCTTTTTATAAAGAGCATATCGATCTCCACCCTCGGCCAGATCAATCTTTTAGTTGTTAAGGGAGCAGTCTGGAGCAGCTGAATCGAGCAGAGATCGATCTCTTTCAATACCAGATCGATCTCATAAGCCTGTCTATATAAGGATCACGAGATTTTTGCCTAAAACCAAGCCTTTCTCTCTCTACAACCCAAACCCTCACCATTTTCACCCAAACCAAGCTTTCTTTCTCTAAGATTCACCCTATTCTAGACAAAATTAGACAAAAAGGCAAGAGACAAAGTTGTTCCTCTTGGTAAGGAGAACAATATACTAGAAAATCAAAGGTGAGTTTGAGCAAAAGGAAAAGACAAGTGTTCTACAACTTGGTCAAGAGAGGACAAGCTAGGTAAGCTCACAAGATCCTTGGTTTAAGCATTATCATTGGGTATATTTGTGAATAAATGCACATTTATGTTTAGACATTTGGTTAGAGATGTTTAAAACATGATGAAACCAACAAATGGGCTTAGTTAGAAAATTTAATGTGGATGTTTTGTGATAGGTATGAGTTAACTAAAATGTTGAGTTAGAATGAGTAAGAGAAAGAGATGGAAAATGAAAATAAGGTGTATTGATGATTTAATGATGTGTGTGGACAGCTCGAGAATCCAATGCGAGAAACGAGGCTAGTCCGAGAGCCGAGGATATTGTACCACGCAATGTGCAAGAGGTAAGGGAAATAAACCATTTGTGTTGTGAGTTTTCTAGTGAATGAAAACGTTTTAAGAGCATGAAAAAGCGTTTGATAAATGAGCATGTTTTATGAGATGATATGATGTGTTGATAAATGTGTGAGTGTTTTACCGGTTTGAGCTCGATTTTGATGTGATTTGTGAAATTGTGAAAACATGTGGTTTATAACCAAAATGGGTTTTTGTGATAACCACCATGAGCTCTACGTGAAGGTAAAATGATTTATATACAACAATGACATGTTTTTACTGTGTGAGTGTTTTGCCGATTTAAGCTCGTTTTAATGAGTTTTTGTGTAAATGTGAACACAATGTGTTATAACCGAAATAGGTTTTATGATAACCATTATGAGCTCTACGTGAAGGCAAAACGATTTTTACTGAGACTGGCTTGTCATGAGATGCACATCGGGCTTTGTTATTGTAGCATGTAAGGTCCGGTCGTGCTCTAGTAGCACGTAAGACCGATGCCTCTGTTCTAGTAACTGAGATGATCCCGGTCCGCGGTAGCAATGGGTGGCATTGCTTTGATAGCATGTAAGGTCAGGTCGTACTTTGATAGCATGTAAGACCGACGACTGTACGACTCTGATCAAGTCTACAACGAACCATGGCCATATATGTATTATTGTCGACGAAATCCCTCGATTGGGGATATCCGCCTAGGGGACGAGTTAAATCGTTGTGATGTGTTATGCGTTGATTTCATTTGAGTTTTATAAATGCCTAGTCTCGATTTATGTGATGATGATGTGAATTTTACTACTGTGAATTATCTCACACTATGATATTTGATAGAATGTGATTGGTGATTTCTATCACGTGCTTTATGCTAATGCCATTGTTTTACACCGATATTTCTATAACAACTTGCATGCTCATTATTTTTCATCATATTGTGATTGTGATGATGATTTTCATAACTTCCCTTATCCTCCTTACTGAGTGTTTTGAGAGCTCACCATTTTTCCTCCCCCCTCCAGATTATTTGAAGTAAACGAGATAGCGCCTGCCGCGTACGTGATATAGGCTTGTGGAAAAGATCTCCCCAGGCTATCGCTTGTACATGCTTAAGGTATAATTCAGTTCATTTTGTATCCAGACACTGTTGTAATATAGACACTTGTAATGAGTCTTTTAGGATGTAATTAGGTTGATATGAAAAAAATGATTTGAGACTTATGGGTTAATTCTTTTTGGAATATTATGTAATTGACTTCAATAAATATGAGTTGTATGATCTAGAGTGTAATGACTAGCGTTAAAACGTAAGTGAGCACATGACACTGCACAGAAATACACCCAGAGTTGTTACTTTTCTTTTAAGAAAAAAAATTTAAATTTGCCATATGTTCCGCGCTTTCGGGCTGTCACATGAAGTTGGTGAACTGCCTTCACAAAAGAATGTTATAAACATAAGCTCTCTTTACCATGCTGGGTACTATCAAGATGATGATGGCAATTGATGCAAAACGATTGGACCTCCTTCTCAAGATGCAGATATGGAGACCGATGCTCCCATTGAGGCACCAGCACCCCTTGATGAGGAACTAGCACCCCCTGTTACTTCATCCACTGTCACATTGGACTCCTTTATTGCCATGATTTTGGATTTTCTTCAGCATCTTGATCAACGTTTAGATGATGTTGTGGCAAGGCAACCCAATCTTGAATCTCAAGTTGCAACACTTCAGGAAACTCAACAGGCTATGTTTGACGAATTACAAACAACTCATGTCCGCGTCAATGAACTTTTTGATCACTTTTCTCCATCATCTTAGGTTCATTAGACACATCCATGTTATCTATACTCCTTTTATAGACGTTTGTTTGAAATACTCATCTATATTTTAAAATGGCATTTGCGATATGTTCCTTAATTATCTAGTTATTTGGTATGCTATTTCCTCTTTGACTGGTGATTTGGAATGCTAATATTTGCTTTCTTGATATGACAAAAAAGGGGAGAAGATAAATGATATGCATATATATTAAGGGGGAACAAATCATAAACATTATGCATATACTAAGGGAGAGCAAATCATAAACATTATGCATATTACAGGGGAGCAAATTTTTAAAATACAAATGATTTCAAAACCATGCATATATTAAGGACCAAAATCTTAAAATATTTAACTAAGTTTTGTCATATCAAAAAGGGGGAGATTGTTAGTTTTGGATGATATATTTTGAAATGACAAAACATTAATTTAAATGTGCTTATTTTAAACCTTCAAATCATTTGAGAGGTATTATTTTTGAGTAATTGTCTTAGAGAATATATTGCCAATTGTACTAAAAATTACTTAGAAAACTTGTGAAGATCTAAACTTAGAAACCTTTGTAAACTAATTTTTTACTGGGAAAACTGATACTTAAGCCAAGAGATCAATCTTTTGGGGTTGTGAGATCGATCTCCTTTTGGAAGAATCATTATGAGATCAATCTCTTGGGGTTGTGAGATTGATCTCTTTTTGGCAGAATCATATCAAAACTCAATGAGAAGACCATGAGATCTATTTTCTCTGGGACAGAGATCGATCTCCTCTAGGCAGTAACAATTTGAGATTGATTTGCTCTGGGAGAGAAATTGATCTCCTTTAGGCAGTAGCAATTTGTTCAATGCAGTAATAGCAAAGAGATCGATCTCCCTTGAATAAGAGATCGATCTCCCTTGTTTTATGGAATGGGATGACACTAACTTCTCGAGAAGATGAGATCGATCCCACTGTATGATGAGATCGATCTCCTTTTCTGGAGTACCTTTGTGATTGTAGGTTCTGGAAGTAAATGATCGATCCTCTCGGGTAAGGAGATCAAATTGGCATTCGTCTGTCAGACTCCAACGGCTAGTTTTTCAGGGTTTCAACGAGAAGAATTGCATTAAATGCTTCACAAACCAATTTGGTGTATAAATACAAGTTATAAAGACATTGAAGACAAGAAGAGAAGCTCTGAGTATTCTTGTTGAAAACATTCTTTGTGTCTTCAGCTAAAAGTGTACTTAATTGTCATTGAAAGCTTTAGTTCAGCTATTCATTTTCATCACCTAACCATTAAGAAAGCCTTGATTGTATTCATTCTTCATCTCAAAGCAAAGGGGATAGTTCCTCTGTGATAGAGCTGTTATAAAAGAGTTTGAATAGCAATATTTGCTAAGTGGGTAGAGAGGTTATTCCTTATCCTTGAAAAGGAAGTTGTAAAGTTCATCTTGATAGTGGAAGTGACCCCTTGACAAGAAGGTCAAGAAGAAAGGGCGTAGGCAAATGATTTAGCCAAACCTTTATAACTCATTGTGTTTGCTACTTCTTTCCCTTATCTCCTTATTTACTGCACATTTGTTCTCAATCTTATAGTAGTTATATATTTATTTGTGTGCAATATTGGCTAAGTAAGTTTTAAATTTGGTAAATTGATAGAAAACCGATTCAACCCCCCTCTCGGTTGAGCCATAATATAACATTCAGAAAGAGGCTAATTCATCATTTTTTTGTTAAAAATCCCAGTAAACAGTCTATGAAAATTTAATTCGGGATTTTTTATTTAAAACAATAATTACAAACTCCAGTGATATTTATCTAAATAAACTAAACAAATTTATATCGATAAATGGACCGATTTACTGAGGTTAAAGTTTTCCTTAATTCCAAGAAACTGTAAAATTGGCCTAGGGTTTTCTAGAATTTCGTTAACTATAAAATTCGAACTAGAATTTTATATCTACAATTCCATAGAAAAATATGTGAATCTATCTCTAGCAGCACACGAAAGTTTTCCTTATCTCGGTGTCTATCAGTAATCTTCAGTGCCTCAATGTTACGAGTTAGTAGGCCCGCTCTATTCGGTTTATGTCCCCAAAGCTCTTTCCCTCGGGTTTCTCAATTTTCTCTGTGTCTTAATTCATATCTACAAATACTTCTATTTATATATTTATATATTTACATATATAATCCTATATACATATATATATATATATATATATTTTCTTTCTTTTTTTTTCGAACGAATTTCCTTCCCGCCTTTTTCCTACTACTTCATTTCTTCTTCACTTCGTTTCCTTCACTGTTCCTTCACTATTAACATCTTCTTCCTTCTTCTCCTGTCTCTACCATCGCCTTCATCATCTTTACTTCACCTGCTCCCGTGTTCTCCTACCGTCACCGTCTCCAGCACCTCCATCGTTCGCCTTCTTCCAGTTCATCACTGCTTCAGCCATCACTTTCTCGACTTCTTCTTCATTTTTCCCCTGTTTCACGTTATTATTCAGTCACCACCTTCATCATCATCCTTATGTCTCGACCATCATCCTCTCAGCACTGCCAACACCAGTTTCCAGTGCCTCCATCTAACTCCTCTGTTTGGTCACCGTCCTTCTCTACTCTCGAATTTCTCTTGGCTCACTCTCCGTTCTCAGGCACCCACGTTGGTCTCTCCTGTTCACCATAATCACTTTACTGTTTCCTACCCTTACCAAGCTCTATTTCAATAATCACGGGTAAGGAATGAAGGCTGTCCTTCTATTGACAGTTGGTGCAAGCTTTCCTTCTCCAAACAAGTTAACACTGCTTCTGTTTTCTTCAGCCTCGTACTTCTAATGTGTGACAGCCTGAAAGCACGAAAAATATGGCTAATTTAATTTTTTTTTTAAATTAAACTTCCTACTTAAGGTGCATTCTTGTACAGTGTCAGTTAATTTCATATCTATTCATTATTAAACTGCTTATACATAATTATACTCATGTCGTTTTCTAACGAAAATTTGACAGCATCTCCCCTTATATTTATCACTATCCTCCTGCAAAGTTAAGAAGCAGTTCAATATCCATAATCTAGTTTATTTTTATTTCATCAACCAATATCCCAAGGATCTCTCAACATCAACATTTACTTAACTAAATAACATGGTATCAAAATAAACTCACTTTTCTAATTTATATACATATACCATCCTGATTACATCCCAACGTTACTTAAATATAAGTGTCTGCATTACATAATTGTCTAGATACAAAATGAATTAAATTATACCTCAAGCGTGTACAAGCAATAGCCTGGGGAGAGTCACGTACGCAGCAGGTACTTGTGCTCACTCTAAATAATATGTGGGGGAGGAAAAGAAGCGGGTGAGCTTCAACTAGCTCAGTAAGGAGTGCATATGAGATTTAGAAATCATCATCAAAGCATAAGTGTAATAATGACATGATTTCACATAATAATAAACACATGATTAAATCACAATTGATCAAAACATCATTATCTCAATTCCACAACACGTCATTTCTCAAAAAAGTTATGGAGACTAGGAAAAATATAAGTGTCATGAAAGCAATTATCACATCACATCACATCATCCTCAACGAGGGCATCCTCAAATGAGGAAATCACCTACCTGTGGCTACGGCATCGCTGTAGACTAGATCAGGGTCATACAGCCTCGGCTTTACGCTACCAAAGTGCAGCCATCTCACGTTACCAAAACGGAGGCATCTCACGCTACCAAAGCGGAGGCATCTCACGTTACCAAAACGGAGGCATCTCACGCTACCAATGCGGAGGCATCTCACGTTACCAAAACAGAGGCATCTCACACTACCAAAGCGGAGGCATCTTAAGTTACCAAAACGGAGGCATCTCACACTACCAAAGCGGAGGTATCGATGTGCAGATATCATGACAAGTCCTTAGTCTAAAAAACATGCCATTATTATGTTAAAAATAATTTCACCTTCACATAGAGCTCATAATAGTTTTGTTTGTAAATCTCATTTAAATATAAAAATATATTTGTTCACAAAACATTCAAATCCTAAAACCGAGCTCAAACCGGCAAAACATGTACTCAAGTAATAAATCTCAAGTTAAACACTTTTCTAAAGAAATATGCTCGTTTATAAGATTATTTTATGCCACCAAAGCATTTTCATCGATAAAGAATAGATATACACAAAACGGTTGCATCCCTCACTTCTTGCACGTTAGGTGGTGAAATATACTCGGGTCTCGGACTAACCTCGATTCACGTGTCAAATTCCTGAGCTGCTCAAAATAACGTCAAACCATCAACAGATACTCATTATACCTCTACTTCACACTTCTATTCATTCATGCATTTTCACTAACACCTTATGTGTACATTTCATAACTTCATCTAATTCCATTATCTAATTTCACAAAACTGTATCATAATCATGCATATAACATCACTTTCACCATAGTATAATCACTTCATCATTAAATCAACCATAGTTCACTTTCTCACACTAAACTCATTTTTAGGTTATGGTTGATTCATCATGTTTTAAGTAGTTTCAACCGACAATACATACATCAATCAACTCATAACAATGTCTAGACAAACATACTTGAAGTTGGTATATTGAAAACTCACCTAGATTATCTTTTCTCTTGTTCGAAATTGAGAGACCCTTTTGCTCATCCAATCCAACAAGTTGAATGTTGATTCCTAACTATGTTGTTCTCCTTCTCACAATGAACAACTTTGCTTAAAACAACTTTTTTCAAATCTTTTTGGAAGGGGGTGGTATTCTAGAGTGAGAAAGCTTGTTCTTTTAGGGTAAAAATGGAGTAGGTGTTTTGTTTTCCTGAGAAAGAAGGCTTTGTCATCGAGTTTTTATAGAATAAGGTTGGTGAGATCGATCTCTTAGGGTAAGAGATTGATCTTCCTTTGGTTTAAACTATCGAAATATTCAGGTATGTAAGTGTGAGATCGATTTGTTCATTGGGAAGAGATCGATCCTTTCTTGGCAGAATTAAATGGAGATCGATTTGTTTTGAAGAGGGGATCGATCTGCTTGTGGGAAGGGATCGATCCTTGCTAGGCAGAAGTAAATGGAGATCAATCTACTCATAGGGAGAGATCGATCTGTTCTTTGGGAAAATCAAGTGGAGATTGATCTGCTTGTGGGAAGAGATCGATCCTTTCTAGGTAGAATCCAATTTAGATCGATCTGCTTGAACAAGAGATCGATCTACTTTGAATAGGAGATCGATCTGGCCTTCATTTGGAGCATTCCAACTGTAAATTTTTCTCGAATTTCAAAGGAAAACTTGTCTTTGATTGCTTCACTAGTCATTTTGCATTCTATTCCCACTTAGAGCATGAAAAAGTTCATTTCTTATGATTCACATACAATGTGACTTGTGTGTATTGCTTGGAATCATAAAAGATACTTAAAATTCACGTTTGAGTCCTTATATTCAGTCTGAAGGTTTTGGGTTCCATTTGTTTAGTCAGTGGCCACTTCAGCCCTTATTTAGCCGTTACATGAATTCATGAATATTCATTCATTCTCTTTGTAATTTCATTCAAGCAAAAGCTCTTCTTATGACTCAATTAACATATGGAAGTGTGTACATCATATGAATCATAAGGAATACATCACCAAAAGTGGGTCTTACATAATTTCCCCCTCGAAAGAAATTTAGTCCTCCAAATTTAATTGGGTCCATCAAATATATGATGGTACTTTTCTTTCATCACGCTATCCAGTTCCCAAGTTGTCTCTTCTATTGAGTGGTACTTCTAGAGAACCTTTACCAACGTAATTCTCTTTGTCTGAAGTACCTTTTATTTTTTGTCGAGGATCCAAACAGGTTCTTCTACATAGCTCATGTCTCTCTGGATGTCTAATGCTTCATACTCGATGACATGGGAGGGATCTGGATTATACTTCCTCAACATGGAGATGTGGAAGACATTATGTATTCCAAAAAGTTGTTGAGGCAAAGCTAACTGGTAGGCAACATCTCCTACTCTCTCTAATATCTCAAACGGTCCTATATATCGTGGACTCAACTTCCTTTTTTTTCTCGAAACGCATGATACCCTTACTTGGAGATACCTTGAGAAATACAGAATCTCCAGTTTGAAACTCGAGTGGCCGTCTATGCACACCTACGTAACTCTTCTGTCGACTCTGAGCAGCTTGTAATCTATCACAAATAATCTTTACATTCTGAACTGCCTGCTCAACGAGATCGAGAGCAATTACTTTCCTATCACCCACTTCTTCCCAAGCTGTAGGGGATCTACACCTCCTACCATATAGAGCCTCATAAGGTATCATACCAATACTCGCATGATAGCTATTGTTGTAAGCAAACTCAGCAAGGGGCAGGTGATCATCCCATGATCCCTTAAAGTCTATCGTACACGCCTTTAACATATCCTCCAAGGTCTGTATAGTCCGCTAGGATTGACCATCAGTCTGAGGATGATAGGCGGTACAAAAATTCAATCGAGATCCCATGGCTTCCTGGAAATGAGTCTAAAATCTGGAGGTAAACTTGGAATCTCTATCAGATGCAATATTCACTGGGGCCCCATGCAGTCGAGCTATCTCTCTGACATACAACTCTGCTAAGGCACTCAAAGTATTTGTACTCTTGATGGCAAGAAAGTGGGCACTCTTAGTTAATCTGTCTACTATCACCTAGATTGCATCATGACCTCTCCGGGTCGTCGATAATCCCATGATAAAGTCCATGGTGATATGCTCTCATTTCCACTTAGGCAGTAGCAAGGACTTAAGTAATCCCCCAGGCTTCTGATGCTCAGTCTTTACCTGTTAAAACACCAAACACTTGGCCATAAATTTTGCTACTTCCCGTTTCATACCACTTCACCAATACACCTTACGCAGGTCTTGGTACATCTTAGTACTACATGGGTGCATGGTATAACGAAAACAGTGAGACTCCCTCAAAATTTGCTGCTTCAAGGTATCGTTGCTCGGACCACAAATACGACCCTTAAACGTCAACAATCCATCATCACTGACTGTAAAATCTGACTGCAAGGTCTTTTCAGTTTGGCTAACCATATCCAGTAGCTTCTGATCACCTATTTGTCCGGTTCTAATCTGATCCATAATACTGGGCTCTATCCGTAGGCTAACCATAAATCCGACCTCTACTTCCTTAACTCTGATCCTTAGTCCTACAACTGTTCCAATAATCTCATTCCTTGATCATCATAACAGAAACTATACTCTTCCTGCTCAGGGCATCAGCAACTACATTCGTCTTCCCTGGATGATATAAAATCTCGCAGTCGTAGTCCTTAAGGAGCTCCATCCATCATCTTTGTTTCATTGTAAGTTATTTCTAGTCGAAGATATACTTCAGACTCTTATGGTTAGTGAAGATCTGAAACCTTTCCCCATACAGATAATGTCGCCATATCTTCAAGGAAAACACCACTGCGGCTAACTCCAAATCATGTGTGGGATAGTTTCGCTCATGGTCCTTCAGCTAGCGTGACCTATAAGTGACTACCCTTTCGTGCTGCATGAGTACGCACCCCAAAACCTGATGGGAAGTATCACTATACACTGCGAAGCCTCCATATCCATTTGGGATAACCAAAACGGGAGTCATAGTCAATCACCGTTTAAGCTCTAGGAAACTCTGTTCACACAACTCAAACCATAAAAATGGAGCGTCTTTGCGTGTAAGTTTAGTCAGAGGAGCTGCAGTTTTGGAGAATCCCTCAACGAACCTCCTGTAATACCCTGTAAGTCCCAGAAAACTCTGAATCTCTGTAACTGTTCTCGGTCTCTCCCAATTAAGTACAGCATCTACCTTGGACGGATCAACTAACACCCCATCCTTAGATACAAAATGACCAAGGAAAGCTATCTGATCCAGCCAAAACTCACATTTGCTGATCTTTCCATAAAGCTGCTTATCTCAAAGTATCTGTAACACAGTCCTCAAATGCTGTGTATGCTCTTCTTGGGACCGAGAATATATAAGGATATCATCAATGAAGGCTGTCACAAACTGATCTAGATAGTCTCGAAATACCTCATTCATCAGACTCATGAAAGCAGCAGCGGCATTCGTCAAACCAAAGGACATCACTAAGAATTTGTAGCGACCATATCTAGTTCTGAAGGCCATTTTCAGAATATCCTTTTTCCTTATTCATAACTGGTGATAGCTCGATCTTAAGTCAATCTTAGAAAAGACAGAAGCCCCTCTCAGCTGATCAAACAAGTCGTCTATTCTTGGTAAGGGGTATTTGTTCTTCACCATAACCTTGTTCAGTAGTCTATAATCTATGCACAATCTAAGACTACCATCATTTTTCCTTACGAACAAAATTGAAACTCCCCATGGTGACACACTAGGTCTAATAAAACCCTAGTCAAGCAGCTCTAGCAACTGTTTCTTTAACTCTTCCAATTCAACCAATGCCATCCTATAGGGAGGTTTAGAGATCGACTGGGTATTTGGCACTAAATCGATAGTAAGCTCTAGCTCTCTTTCCAGTGGTAAACCTGGCAACTCATCTGGAAAAACATCTAAAAACTCACATACTACCGGTATGTCCTCTATCCTGGAATGTTCCCGACTGATATCAAAGATGAGTATGATGTAACATTCACATCAATAATTTAATCAGTGTATTCAGGAAATCATAATTATATCTTAAGATTTCTCACAATAAACTTCACACGTTGTTTTTCCTTAACATTCAAACGTACACTAAATTTTTCAGGTAGGGAGAAAGTTACAGTCTTAGTGTAGCAGTCTATACTCACACGATTGGCCACTAATCAATCCATCCCTAGAATCACATCAAAACCACACATGTTTAATAAAACTAGATCTGCTAATGTTAGTTTATCTCACACCTTAATCTCACACTTTCTACATACCATATTAGTCCTCTGCGACTCACGCATGGTGTACTTACATGTAAAATATGAGCTAGGGGTTCAGGCTTTAAATTTAATTTACATGCAAAGTGTACTGAAATAAAAGAATGTGTGGACCCTGGGTCAAACAACACATGAGTCTCATGATTACAAACAAGAAGTGTACCTCGTATAGCCTCGGACTGAATGTCTGCAGCCTCCTTATCCATAGCAAATACACGCCCCTCTGTGACAGGCTTCTTACCCTTATCAGCAGTCGTGGCCCGTCTCAGGGGAGTCACTCTCTGAGGCTGTTGTCGATGAGGTTCTTGAGGATGCGGTCTTTGAAGCTGCGGGCTGTCCTTCACCCTGTGACCCATGTCCCCGCATCTAAAACATCCTCGTATCATACATGGCCCTCATGTGGCTGACCATAGTCTCTGCAGATCTTAAAGTCCGATCAGACACCTCAAGGAGTCTTTGTAGCACTTGAAAGAACTCGGGGTCTATCAACCCTTACCGTAGGCCCCTCGATCTTCTGTCTCTTAAATGACCCCCACCTAAGGTTTGTTCGGGAAGCTTCAGGTCTCTTACCCTTATCTCTGACAACAACCCGGGATTCAGACTGGGACTGTACTAAATCTAGTCCCCTTACGACTTCCTATGCCCATCTCAAAGCATCCGTAAACTCAGTAATGCAAAACCTCATCAATCTATCTCGAATGGCTGGTCTCAGCCCATATACAAACCACTTTGTATGGCGCTCCTCATCCTTGACATTATCCAAGTCATCTTAGCAAAGTGGTGAAGAGGTTCTCATATTCGTCGACTGTCATACTGCTCTGAACTAAATTCAAAAAATCTGCTTGCATTTTCCTTTGGGCAACGCAAGGGATATACCGGGTCCTAAAGGCTGACTAAAAAGTTTACCACTGATCATTGGATGGCTGGCAGTCAATATACTATGGGTGGTACTCCACCAATATCGTGCTTGTTCTTTAAGCATATAAACACTCATGCTGACTCTCTCTGTATCAGTGCACTCCAGGAAATCAAAAATTATCCTCATCTTTGTCAACCACTCCTTTGCAGCTACGGGGTCCTTCACCCCCTTAAATGTCGATGGATTCATCTTAAGAAAGTCTCGTAATCAACTCATACCTCTATCATGGGGTCTGGTCTGTGCCGAAGGCTAAGTGGCGGGTGGCATCGAGTCAATCTGTAGAGGAGGTGGGGGCGGATCCTGTGGTGGTGTAGGTGTAGGAGCCGGGGTAGGTGTGGTACCTGAGACATTAACCTCGAAATACTGCACAAATAATGTTGTCATCTGCTCAAACCCCTGTTATACATCCTGCTCCAACCAATTAATTCGAGAGTTAGGACTCTCAGGCTGTGGGGCAGGTGGTGGAGGTGGTTGTGCCTGCCTTCGGGGACAACCTCGTTTCCCCCTCATATCTTAATTCTTACGTACCTGCGTGTATACATTAAACTTGGTCATAATTTTAACTGCTAAATTCAATTCATAACAAGACAAGTATAAACACTTGGGATGTAATCTATTTCTAATTGATCGACACTGACAGTACTAGGTAACCTCACTCTGATACCACCTAATTTGTGACAGCCCAGAAGTGCAAAAAATAGTGCTAATTTAAAATTTTTTCTTAAATTAAACTTCTTACTCGAGGTGCATTCTTGTACAAAGTCAGTTAATCTCATATCTATTTATTATTAAATTGCTTATACTTAATTATACTCATGTCGTTTTCTAACGACAATTCGGCAGCATCTCCCCTTATATTTATCACTATCCTCCTGCAAAGTTAAGAAGTAATTCAATATCCACAATCTAGTTAATTTTTATTTCATCAACCAATATCACAAGGATCTCTCAACATCAACATTTACTTAACCAATTAACATGGTATCAAAATAAACTCACTTTTCTAATTTATATACATATATCATCCCGATTACATCCCAACGTTACTTAAATATAAGTGCTTGCATTACATAGTTGTCTGGATACAAAATGAATTAAATTATACCTCAAGCGTGTACAAACAATAGCCTGAGAAGAGTCTCGTCCAGCAGCCTATGTCACATATGCAGCAGGTACTTGCGCTCACTCTAAATAATCTGTGGGGGAGGAAAAGAAGGGGGTGAGCTTCAACTAGCTCAGTAAGGAGTGCATATGAGATTTAGAAATCATCTTCAAAGCATAAGTGTAATAATGACATAATTTCACATAATAATAAACACATGATTAAATCACAATTGATCAAAATATCATTATCTCAATTCCACAACACGTCATTTCTCAAAATAATTATGGAGGCTAGGCACAATATAAGTGTCATGAAAGCAATTATCACATCACATCACATCACATCATCCTCAACGAGGGTATCCTCAAACGAGGGAATCACCTACATGTGGCCAGACATCACTGTAGATTGGATTTGGGTCGTACAGCCTCGGCTCTACGCTACCAAAGTGCAGCTATCTCATGTTACCAAAACGGAGGCATCTCACGCTACCAAAGCGGAGGCCTCTCACATTACCAAAACGGAGGCATCTCACGCTACCAAAGTGGAGGTATCTCACGTTACCAAAACTGAGGCATCTCACACTACCAAAGCAGAGGCATCTCACGTTACCAAAACGAAGGCATTTCACACTACTAAAGCGGAGGTATCGATGTGCAGATATCATGACGAGTCTTTAGTCTAAAAAACATGCCATTATTATGTTAAAAATAATTTCGCCTTCACGTAGAGCTCATAATAGTTTTGCTTGTAAATCTCGTTTAAATATAAAAATATATTTGTTCACAAAACATTCAAATCACAAAACCGAGCTCAAACTGATAAAACATGTACTCAAGTAATAAATCTCAAGTTAAACACTTTTCTCAAGAAATATGCTCGTTTATAAGATTATTTTATTCTACCAAAGCATTTTCATCGGTAAAGAACACATGCACAAAACGGTTGCATCCCTTACCTCTGCACCTTAGGCGATGAAATATACTCAGGTCGAACTAACCTCGATTCACGTTTCAAATTCCTGAGCTGCTCAAAATAACGTCAAACCATCAACAGATACTCATTATACCTCTACTTCACACTTCTATCCATTCATGCATTTTCACCAACACCTTATGTGTACATTTCATAACTCTATCCAATTCCATTATCTAATTTCACAAAACAATCTCATAATCATGCATATAACATCACTTTCACCATAGTAAAATCACTTCATCATTAAATCAACCATAGTTCACTTTCTCACACTAAACCCATTTTTAGGTCATGGTTGATTCTTCATGTTTTAGGTAGTTTTAACCAACAATACATACACCAATCAACTCATAACAATGTTTAGACAAACATACTTGAAGTTGGTGTATTGAAAACTCAAATAGCTTGTCTTTTCTCTAGTCCGAAATTAGAAGACCCTTTTGCTCCTTCAATCCAACAAGTTGAATGTTGATTCTTAACTATGTTGTTCTCCTTCTCACAATGAACAATTTTGCTCAAAGCAACTTTTTCAAATCTTTTTGGAAGGGGGTGGTATTCTAGAGTGAGAATGTTTGCTCTTTTTGGGTAAAAATGGAGTAGGTGTTTTGTTTTCCTGAGAAAGAAGGCTTTGCCATCGAGTTTTTATAGAATAAGTGTGGTGAGATCGATCTCCTAAGGTAAGAGATTGATCTTCCTTTGTTTTGAACTATCAAAATATTCAGATATGTAAGTGTGGGATCGATCTGCTCATTGGGAAGAGATCGATCCTTTCTTGGCAGAATTAAGTGGAGATCGATATGTTTTGAGGAGGGGATCGATCTGCTTGTGGAAGGGATTGATCCTTGCTAGGTAGAAGTAAATGGAGATCGATCTACTCATGGGGAGAGATCGATCTGCTCTTCGGGAAAATCAAGTGGAGATCGATCTGCTTGTGGGAAGATATCGATCCTTTCTAAGCAGAATCCAACTAAGATCGATCTGCTTGAACAAGAGATCGATCTGCTTTGAATAGGGGATCGATCTGGCCTTCATTTGGAGCATTCCTGCTGTAAATTTTTCTCGAATTTTAAAGGAAAACTTGTCTTTGATTGCTTCACTAGTCATTTTGCATTCTATTCCCACTTAGAGCATGAAAAAGTTCATTTCTTATGATTCACATACAATGTGACTTGTGTGTACTGCTTGGAATCATAAAAGATACTTAGAATTCACATTTGAGTCCTTATATTCAGTCTGAAGGTTTTGGGTTCCATTTGTTTAGTCAGTGGCCACTTCAACCCTTATTTAGCCATTACATGAATTCATGAATATTCATTCATTCTCTTTGCAATTTCATTCAAGCAAAAGTTCTTCTTATGACTCAATTAATATATGAAAGTGTGTACATCATATGAATCATAAAGAATACATCACCAAAAGTGGGTCTTACATAATGAAAATGTGACTCCCACTAACATGGGAGTAGTTGAATGATGATTGGCTTCTTCAAGAAGCGAGTCATCTTTCGTATATTATATATTAGATATTTTTATAATTTGTACTTAATTTATTATTTTTTTGTTGTAATATATATTTTTGACATGAAATTGATAGATGCCTTAATACTATATATATTAAGGAATTTTAATTTAAATTTTACTACTTAGTAGCTAAAACGTATATAGGTTTATTCTTAGTCACTATTAAAGGAGTTTTATCTAAGGTAATATTAAAATCTCACGAGATAATTAGCATACCATATAATCCTATTTCATATAATTTCAATTTTATTTTTAAATTATAAAATATACTAATTTTCTTCGGGATTTTATATGCTAACGTCATTTAGTTATGCCATTAGGAATATGGCCTATTAATGTCCCTAAGAATTTAACCTCACTTAGGCAAATTTAAATTAAGATCAATGATCGTTTAGGGTTTGACCATATAGGTCTTAACTGCCGGAAAACCTTGCTTGCTTGCTTGCTTGCATGTTCGGTCTTTTGCATCACTTTACCATTATCCAAGATGCTACTATTAGATTCTCGCATATTTTTTGTGAACGCCACAAATTTTATGTAATTGGATTTATCCATGAATAACAATGTAGCCATTGAAATTAAAGATTTGATTCCTTAGCCAAAGATTTAAATTAAATTGTATTTTTCTATCGTGGGACTAAGAAGAGTTGATTAAATAAAATATATTAGCCCCAAGAATAAATAACTATAGGTATAAGCACACATATATGTATATATATATATATACTCATACATCCGCAATGACCGAGAGCTTCTATTGGAAGAACACGCATATAAAGGTGTTTTTACATATATACATAATTGATGGAGTGTTGGCTGTCGGTGGGGAAAAAAGAGGGAGTATAATTGTAAAAGTTGTGACCTACAATGGTTTGGTGGGATGCTGTCCATGGATGATAGTTGATGGAGAATAAATATACATATGGATAGAGCAAGTGGTTGAGAGGGGAAGAACAAAGGAGACAGTGTCGGACCAACTCTTACTTCTTCACAAAACCTCACTTCATCCCCTACACTGAACAATAAAAGTAAACCAAGCAAATTAGTGGATAAGTAGCAGCATGGGATGGACGGGGTGCAATGGAGTTGTTCAACACCAAGAATGAAGAGGGAAAGGGAATTCAAAACGCGTGATTTGGCTTCAAATTGAAGCCAAACCCGTGAAATCCACTGCAACCTGCTACAGAAACGTAGTGACAGGTTGATGATGATGATGGATCTTAGCGTGAGAGAGGGAAGAAAGTTGAAGACGTATGCTGAACAGAAGAGTGAATTAAAATAGGAAAAGAAACGAGATGATAGCAATGAAATCGAGGGAAGTGGTCTGGAAAATGGGTAGGGAAATGAAAGGTAAGAACTAATCGAGACAGTTAAGGCTAGCAGAAAAAAAGCTAATCAAATAAATTATGCATGTATAGGTATGAGATTCTAAACTGCAGCAGTGAAGGAGAACATTGAAGCTCATAAACCAGGGGGCAAAGCATGAAACCGAGGGACTCTACTGCTGTGCATGTGACAGGCTGAATGTGAGTGTAGTTGAAACAAGACAGAAGCTAGAAGCGTAGACCTGAAACGGGAAAAGAAAGAAATAATTTTCTTTTTACAATTATAGGACATGAAGACTGAACATGGCAGGAAACATGGGTAAGGAAATGGAAGACCTGCAATGACAGTTGAGAAAAAAATATGCAAACGTGAGAAGAAACTGAAGCTGAAAAACGAAACAATAAAAGAGCTGAACAAGAAAGAAAACAGAAGCAAGGGCAGATAACGAAGCAGACTGAAGAACAGACGAGTGATGAGGGTTGAAAATGGTACAAGGTAGTGAAACCGAGAGGGAGTGAACTGAAAACTGACAAGGAATGGAAGAAAACTGACCGAAGCAGATAAGGGGAGCGGATAAATAGCTAAATTCAATGATATGTAAGGGAACACTGGAGCTACAACAGAGATTGAAACGTGAAAGAAAATAAGAGCTGCTGAAAAAGGGGAGTTTTAAAACCAGAGCAGAGACGAAGGAGCTGGCTGGAGACTAGCGACGTGTGAGGTAGGGTCTTGAAGCAGGGACTGTATCGAGAGGTTTGGTCGACTGAAGCTGGCAGTTGTAGGAAAACTCGGAGCTGACCTTAGGAGTCTGAACAGGCAAAAACCGTGGCCTGGAAACAGGGACATAAGCTGGAGCAGAAAAAATCGTGAGGAAGGAAGAGTGGAGAGCAGGAACAGAAGAGGTAGTTTGGCTGGAGCAAGGCCACCTTCGACCCCTGCATTTTTTTCGGCTCTCGGCCAGTGAAGGAAGAAAACAAGGAGGCGTGAGGCGAAAGAGAGAAACCCGAGAGCTACTGCCACGAAGGATCTTGGTGGGAGCAGCAATGATGGCTTTCGACTGATTTTTGGTAAACTGGAAACAGAGGCAACGGAAGGACACCGGAACTGGCAAGGTGGTGAGGATGATGAAATGATGATAGACCGTGGGGTGATGAAGGGGGTGGCAGTGCCGAGAGGATGAAGGAAAAGGCAATGAACAGTGAACAGTGAACAGTGAAGAAGGAAGAAAAGGCACGAAGAAAAAAGAAAGAATGAAATAAAAGAAAAAGAAAAGAAAAAAAATTGTATATATATAATGAAATATTAGTGAATAGAAATATTGGAGATAGGAAAGAGTGCAATGAAAATTTAGGAAACTCGAGGGAAGGATGGTTCGAAAATATTTATACAAATATTAGTTCGAAGCTCTAGAAAAACAAATTGATTAGATCGGACCCACCGACTCACATTACTGAGACATTGAGGACTATTGACAGATATCGAGGAAAAAAAAATTGTTGTGAGCTGTTAGTGATATCTAAACGTATTTTCCGTTTGAACCGTAGATATAAATTCTAGAAAAATTTTACAGTAAGGAAAATTTATGTGTGCTGCTAAAAATAATTATGCGTATTTTTTGTGGAATCGTAGACATAAAATCCTAGGTCGATTTTATGGTCATTGAAATTATTGAATACTCTAGATTGATTTTATAGTCATCAAATTTATAAAAAACTTTAGCCTCGGTTAATCGGCCTATTTTTACCGATATAAATTATTTATATAACTATCAATATAGTTTTAATTATTGATTTTAATAAAAAAAATCCCTAGCCTTAATTGTCATAGACTGCACATTGGGGATTTTGACCGAAAATGGATGAGTCAACCTCTTTTGAATTGTTTTATGTACCGAACTGAATTATGAAAATTGATTTGATGAAAATGAACTGCTTATAAATTAGTACCGATAAAATGTGCTTGAGTGCATGTTGACTGTGTATCGCACGGCTTGACTCGCATTGATTTTGAGGTAAAGGCGATGGTTAATCATGTTGCACTGTTACTATTACTGTTACTGTACTGCTACTGTTATTGTGGTCCACGGAATATGATGTACCGTGCAATACGCATGTGAGTACGTTGAACCGTGTTATCGGCCTTCAGACATACTGTATTGTGAGTCGTTTGGGTAGCTGACCACTCCCACGGTGATTGATATCCTAGCATACCTGATCTGTGATGCTCGGAGTCACCAACATTGGCTAATTGTCATACTGATTATTGTTATTGCATGTCTTGTCTTGTCTCGTCTATTTGATTTACTGAACTGACCGTATGAATTATATTGTTTTATGAAAATCGTTTATTCTACCGTATAAAGTTTTAGAACCTGTATTTATTGCAGTTCAATGTTTATACTATCGATATTGATACTGTTATTGATTTTCGACTTTGATTTTACTAAATTGTCAATGACACTGTTTATTTACATAATAATCCTATTATGCAAATATATAGATAATGTATTTATTTATCTGCCACATGTTTTTCTTACTGAGCACATTGAACTCACTCCTTATTTTTCCCCATAGAGCCACATCAGTAGTTAAGATCACTTTTTGTAAGTAGGGTTATTTTGTACAGCCATAGCTCCGCGAAGTATTTTTCTACATCAAAGGTATACCTAGATTTAAGTATTCTTTTGCATCTAAAATTTTTGTAAGTACAGTAATGTGTATGATAATATGTCTGGGGATGTAAACACGATCATTTTATAAAAGAATGGATTTGTTTAAATTTGTCACCAAAGAAATGTGTTTAAACAGACGAATTCACTGTTTTGAACAAATATTGACTCGTAACCCAACCATATTGTACTATAAATAGGGTCGTTACATTTTTATCAAAAATTAAATAATAAATTAATTACTTAAAACTAAGGAAAATTTCAATTTTCACACGAATCATGACGTCATTAAATCAAATTCATTTAGTTCGGTTTGGAAGCAAAATATATGTGAATACTATGTTATATAATATTTTGTAATTTTTACTATTTATATCAAAGTTTTATATTTAATTAAATATAAGAGAAAAAATTGAAATAATGCCCAAAGTTGCTAAAATGCCCAAGAAAAAAAATTAAAATAAAGCCTAAAATTACTTAAACTCCGAAAACCTGAATAACTGATCTGAATCAATTCGCATGAATTCGGATCAGATCATATATTTTTCTATTTGGATCGAATATAAATCATATAATAAAAAACCTGCTTAAGTCAGATCTGATTAAAAAATTATAAAAATTTGATCCGACTCAACCAGATATCACCCCTACAATATAGAAATGATGGTTCAAGACTATGTTCACCATGTCATTCTGATTACTTGTAGGTACTCTTTATCTAAGCTTATGATTCAAATTAGAAATGATACCATTATTTAATGCCCGAGAATTTCTTAAGCATTTGACTTGTTCAATTTTGAAATTTTGTGGGTACTGTTAGAAAATTTTCAAAATAAGTGGAAGAGGATTGATTAAAGTACATTTAATCAATAGATAAAATTAGTGTTTGGTATATTTTTAGATCAAGGAAATGAGATATATAATAGTAGTCAATTGCTCTTAAAAGGCAGTTAATTGCCTTGTGTGAAACAATTTTCTGTTTGAAAATTTTACTAGAGCAGTTAAAAGCCCTAAGTAGGCATCCAATTGCCCATGAAAGCTAAAGCATTTGGATTTGAGTGTAGGGATTCGGCTCATGCTCAAACAATATAATCAAAATTAGGTAGCAGAATATTAAACATATAAGCACTGAAACTAGAAATTATCATGATGATAAAAGACAAGAAATCAACAAAAGGTATATTATATCAAAAATGGAATTTTAAAATTTTACTTTATCTAAAAATGTCGAAATCTCAAGATTTTGACTTCCACTTACTCTACCACACACTAAGACAGGGTTGTAACAAACCAAGTCGTCCAAATGTCTAGTCTTTAATGGTAATCCATACAAGTAGCTATAAACCTTCTAAAGGTTAAATTGCATTATATCCATTTCATGCTAGTAGATTGTGTTTCATAATCACACCACCAATATCTCCAAGGTATTCTTGAGCTCTCAGCAAGAAAGAAGCTATTTTTCAATTTAGCTCAAAGAACTCTCTCAAGGAGAAGTGAAGAAATCAACACACTCAAAGGGTAGAAGTTGCCATTTTCTTGAGCCTAGAGTTATAAAGTTGCTGAGAGGTGTTCGACCATAATGTTGCTTATAAACCGTAATGTAAACTTGTTTTATTAATTGGTGTTTTTACCTTTAGGCGCTTATACTTATTATAACTGTTATTGGGTCCCAATTTTATTAAACTATTTAATGAAAAAGTTTAAATTATAATTGAAGATATTGGCCCAAAACTAAATTAAACTCTTTAATCAAGTTCACTTAACTAAATCTTTTAGTTAAGCCCAATACTCATTTATAATTATAATTCAGCCCAATAAGATAATTATAACACTTAATTATAACAACTTAATTAAATACATTTAATTAAGTTTAATAATAAGTCTAATAGGAACGTCTAGATCTCCATAGTAATTTAATTTATTTTAATTTATTGGTTATTCTATGTGTGTGATCCATTAGGTTTCAAATATGTTGAAAATGAATCAAAATTTTCCTTCAATTTATAGATCAAGGGTGGCATCTAACAATACATCATGACCACACAAATGTTCAAAAGGTCAAATAGTTTGACACAACTTATTTAGTGTGCAGTATTTTAATGTAATTCAGTACTTTCATCATAACATTTCCAAAATAGATAGAGTGTGGTGCAGATTCTATACACATTTTCATTTTTATCCTTGTGCTACCAATTTTAACTTCATAGTTCATATTGCATTGGCTAAGGACTTAAGAGTCAATGTGAGCTAAGATTGCCAAGATATCGTGTCTTAAATCATTTAAGGTGATTAATCCTCATCTTGATTACTTATCTATCTTCATATGATTTGGGTCATACCTAAAAGCACATTGATTAAGCATTTCGCAATCCAAACCCGCAGGGGTGAAATCAAAGTATAACGTTTTACATATAAGATGACCTAGCATCTTAAGTCAAATAACTGTTTATACTATTGATACATGAGAACATGTTCCATGGACAATTAAATGATACTGTCAAATGGAACTCTCATTGTGGGTCATGTTCAGTGGACTTATTCTCTAATAAGCACTCACATGTTATCTTCAAATATCATTATATTTCAATATGTAAGATCAATTGCTTACATTTTGGAAGTAAGAAGGCATAACATGCATCAATCTTTGAGTATTATCAATGCCAAGTCTTGATAATAAAATATCCAAGAACAATTTTAGTAGAGAGCTTTAATGTATAGAGTTTCTCATAATTGTTACTTTTTACAGTTCCCTTGAAAGCCTATTATATTCAAAGAATTTTATCTACATAAGTGTAATAATCATAATTGTTCTAATACTTATGGATAAAGAAATACTTTAATGTTATTATTATTTAAAATGAGCAATAATAACTTCGCCATGAAATAACCAAATAATATCAATCATATTCCAATCTCAATTGGCTTGAAAGACTTATACTAAAATTAGGAACATACAAGACCAGTTGGCTGTCCATGCTCACTTTGGCCTTTTGCTTTAAGAAACAACTAAGGAGTTGGATGCTATCTTCGAGCATTAGATTACCCAATTTGAAAAATTAAAGCAATTGACGACCTTATCATAGTAGCTAATTGCTTTAGCGTAAAACGCATTGAAAGAACTAGTTTACTATGAAAAGGTACATATTTATTCAAATGTTGTTCTTTTACTTTTGAGTGGATAAAAGGTATAACTGTTGGTTTTGATAAGTTATGATCATTCTAGAAATAGGTCTTTGTTGAATTAAACAACATCTCTTAGAATAATTTTAAAAGATCACATCCCTTGGAATAATCTCTATACGTATAGATGCCAAGGTTCATTCAAAACAAATTGAAGAATTTTGAATTCTCTCATTGTCTCAATCTCAAAATAGAAAATGAGTTTGTTGGACATTGTTTTATTATAGAGGATGTGGCTAAGACAAAATATTTTTGTATTTGTCAAAAGTGTTTGGTAATTTGATTTATAACAGCAAGGTGATTTCAAATAGGTTAACTTCATTGTATCTTAAAACTATTTTAACAATCCTGTTCCAAATCGTAATTGGTGGAGGTAAAATAAGTTTTAAGGAAAGTGACATTTACAACATGTTTTAAAGTCATTACTAGATTTTGTTCATGAAAGTTTATTAATTAATTCATTAAGAAATTCAAGTTCTAAGATAAAGTGCAAAAGTTTCTTCTTCATTCAACTTTAAGTAAACAATTTTGTATTATTTTCTATCAATATATGGAAATGGTGCTATTTTTTATATGGTAATGCCATGTTAATATGAATGTATCTATAGATCTCTATCAAACGGGGCATTATATCAAAATCTTCTCATAATTAAACATCAAGCTTTCATTGTTTTTAATCAAACAGTTCATCATTGTTTATTTGTCCATGCTCATATGTGCTTAGCGGAAGACACCAAGAAACATTATACCTAAGCATTATGCTTAAATATTGCTAGCACCGTTGTCTCTTTTTAGATAATGCTATAATGTGTGTCATTATGTGGAAGCTAATATAGAAGTTTGTGGGAGCTAATATAATGTGTCATTATGTCCCAAAATTTTATATTTTGATCATGACGTTCTTTGCAGAACCATTACCATGTATTGCATTTTGGATAATGCAAAAGAAATGAACTTCTACAACATAGCATGAGAGAGATGATATGAATTTGTATATTCATTAGACATAGAAACCTTAGACATGATATGATGACATGATACAAAATGAATATGAAAAAAAAAAACTAAGGTGACACATGTTAAAATTTAGTAAAATTTATATATAAAATTAATAAAAACTAAACAAAAATATTTTTTTTTTGTGTTTAACTCGTTGACACAAATTTTGATACAAATTTTTTGTGTTTTACAAGACAATATAAACGAATTATCAGATCTAATATTAACATACCCTTAGGTGTTATTTCTCATTCTAATTCTTTTACATATCACAAAATTCTCCCTTCCCCTTTCACGCTTTCCTTTATTTCTATTTTCCTAATGCTTTTAGCCAAACTAGGGGTAGCACCTCGTGATTTTATGTAATCATTTAAATTATATATATAATATTTGATTCATAAGAAGGTAAAAGAGATAGGGGATTTGAATCTTAAACTTACTCCGTCCTAATGAAAAGTAATAATCGCTACATCAGGCCTTTATATATATATCTATATTATATTATGATACAAACTTATCTGATAAGATAAGTCATGTGGTGTCAGTTTAAACACTAAAATCAATTATTTTTATCTTTCACTTAAAAATTTAATTACCCATAATCTCTCATATCTTAAATAGATTTTTTTTAAATCACTATTTAATAATTTAAATATCTTTTTAATAACTTCTCCATTTATTCCTTAATTTTACTTTTTTCAATTTTAATTTAATTTCGAGTTTCATTAAAGATGTTAAAACTTATTAAAGAGTTTAAAAAAATTGTGCATAGCATGGAACACATTAACTGTAAATTATCACGAAAACATAAAGTGTCAAATTTTTTGTGATCAGTTGTTTGGTTAATTATAGTTTTATGAATGGCTAAGTTGTGTTTTGGAATTGAAATTATGTTTCTATTTTTATGAAACCAAAACAAAATGTACGAATCTATTTTAACGAAAACTAATTAAACTATAATTGGTTGGTATACTTTAGTTATATGCCTCTTTAAATAATTTTGGTTTTGCCTTTTTACCTTTTATTGTTGCTTTATAATATATTTCAAAATATATATATGCAAAAGAGTAAAAGTATCAATCAAATATTAGCTTTTAGTCATATATATTGCCAAAAAAAATGGAAACTTTGAAAAAGAAAAAAAAGGTAAATTAAAGTTTAGCAAAACTTAAAGATATGTCATTAGGAGATCAATTAAGCTTGTGTTGACTTTGATTATGATCACTTCACTGACAAGTTTATAAGATTTTTAAATGTTTCTTGTACGTTGTACCCGTAAGATGTAAATAAGGAAATTAATATGATATAATATAATATAATTATTTAAGTGAACATGGGTCAATTACAAAAATTCATTTAATGATTTATAAGATAATGATTCAAATTTATTAAATTTAATATATATATATATATATATATATAATGAAAAGTAATTTGAGTATTGTCTCAACAATATATTTAGGAAAAAAAATTCTGATTTATAAGATTGGAAAGACATATTGAATTAAGATGAGTAATGAGATTGATTTCGATAAAATTAAAAATATCATAAAAAATATATATATTTTTAATAAAATAATAAAATAATTAAAATTAAATATAAAAATAATTTTACTTTTTTATTATTCTATTTTAATGGGTGGAATTCATGCACCGATCACCCTTTACTAACTAAAATTTTGGTGAAGAGAAACAGAGGAAAGCTTACAACTTAGGGTGAGGAATCCAAGATTTACATTTGTAGTATGCTTTATTTTTGTTTTTGTATTATTAAAGGTTTCTGTATATTTATCAATCTCATCAATGATCACCGTCATCTTCTGAGCGTGCACATGTGTCTCTCTTCAATCTCGGCGTGCACTCAAAAACGCACAAAAATTAATAAAATCATGCCTTAAAAAAAAAAAAAAAAAAACCCAAAACCAAACCCAAACCAAAACCAAAACCAAAACCCCCTTTCTTTCCCTTTCGCTAATCTCTCCCTTCCCTTCATCTGAGAGAGATTTCTCTCTTTTCTTCTTTATTCTACCTTCCTAGCCTAAGTAAAACCCTTCTAATCCCCCTAATTTACACAACTTGCCACCACCCTTCCTCTCCATCATGCCTCCAACTTAACTAAAGAATCCCAGACCCTATTTTTTATTTTTATTTTCTTCTTCTTCTTCTTCTGTTGCTGCTGCTTCTGTATCTAGGGTTTTCTTTTTAGGCTGGTTTGTAAATATGGAGAGATCCGACGGCAAACTCTCCATCAACTCTCAAACTTCCTCAGGTTTCTTCTTTTCTTTTCTAATTTTTGCTTTCAATCCTTCCATTTGCTTATTTTCTTTATTTTCTGTTTGGGATTTTCCCCTTTACTTAATAGCTTGTTTTTCTGATGCGAAATAAAAAAATTTCGTTGGAAAGTTTGGATCTTTTACTGCATTTTCTCTGCTACCAAACGGGTCTTAACTGCTAACCACTTGCTTTATTGTCTTTGCTTATTTGTTTACCATCAAAAGCGAATCTTTGCTTCTTTCTTCCTCTTTGTTAGTTTTAATTCTAGGGTTTGCTCTTAAATATGTTTTCTCTTCTGTTTCTTGCCATTTGATGGTTTGTTAAGCTATATTATGTTGATTGATGGGCTTCAATGGTATTGTTTATCTGCTAATTACTTAATGGTTGCGCAGATAATGCACTTTTTGATGCATCCCAGTACGCATTTTTTGGTCAAAATGCTATGGAAGAAGTGGAGTTGGGTGGTCTAGAAGATGGTGAAGAGGATGCTCCTGTGTTTGCATCCACTGAAGATGATGAGTATCATTTGTTTGATAGAGGAGAGGTGAGATTTCATTCCTCTGCAGTTTGCCATGAATCCAAGTTTCTTTTGCACTGATCCCTCCGCATTGCTTTGTAGCTACAGCTACCTTTTAATTCCATGATATGATATGATAAGACTTTGTTATGGCCCTAAAACGTAATTTTTGTTGGAGTTCCTTATGATGCTAAAATTTTTCATGGTGTTTGTTGGTCTTAATTTGTTTTTTTCACTTGAGCTGTAGCCTAAGTTGTTTCATATCATAACATGTGTCCTATTAACGCTTGGAATTAGAATTAACCTAGTATATTTTGTAGCTTTTAATTTAAATTATGCATTTTTCATCATGAATGATAAGAAGTTCTATTTCTTTGTCATTTTGGAAATTAAACTTTTAAAAGCTTAATAGGAAGATTATGCCTTTGAGTTCGAAAATTTCAAAATTGCTACTCATTTAAGGTAGTTGGACGATTATTAGGTTTCAAGGATTAAAATTTTTAAAATAGCTTCTTATTTAAGGTTGTTAGACAGTAATTAGGTTTCAAGTCTTCCAGTGCCTATAAGAAGATTATGCCTGTCAGTTTGAAATTTCAAAATAGGTACTTATTTAAGGTAGTTGGACAATAATTGGGCTTCAAGGTTTCCCCAGTTGGTATGTTCCAAATTCTTTTGTTCAAGTGAAGGGAGTTGTTGATTTGAAAATTAGTTACATTCTCCTTCCATTTGACCTTTTGTAAATGTCTGATCTGCTTGAAGACATTAAATGCATGAGAACATCTAATCATGTATACTTATTCTTCAAATATGTCCTTGTAAAGCATCAGGATTGTATGTTGAATTTTTAAATTAAGGGTAATATGGGATTAAAAAAATTGCTTTAATTGTTGACAAGGGATATTCTATAGCAGAAAAATGAGCTCATAAAATAAAGCTTAACGGAACATGTTATTCCTATATTTATATTCTCACGTGTCAAGTGAAGCACTTATTGTTTATCTTTCTGTTGTATTTTGTTCATGCTGTGAAGGAACTATGCCATTGTTTTCTGCACTCATCCACATTGATTTTATTTTTGTCTTATTTTTAATCTTTAGTTGTTGATATTGCTGCCTATCCCTTCACCTATATGAAGTAATAAACCATCTGCTGAATTCATTATTGGTTTCAAGTTTCCGTATTTCTGGAGTTTAAAATATGACTATTTCAGCTCTAATTTTCCTGTTTTTCATTTGCAGGTTGTAGGTTTAGGATCTTTCTCTGACATGGATGATCTGGCTAGTACTTTTGCAAAGGTCAGCTTTTTTATTTATAGATGTTGCTGTGTGATGATTGTCAATAGTTAAGATTTCTCGTTGCAGTGTGATGAATATCAATAGTTAAGATTTCTCACTAACTGTTGTTGATATGATTGTTTCTTTAGTTTTTGGTAGCCTTTATGTTAAACTGCTCTCGTTGCTGAAAATATTTAGATTTTTTTTTTAATGTTTCATTGATGTTTATTATATTTGAAGATAGTTATGTAACGTTGACTTGGTTCTGTTTTGTGTAGAGAAGTTTGTGTTAAAAATTATGGCTTGACTTTTGGTCAATAATGCTTATTTTGGGTAGTTTGTCATCTATGTCTAATTTTCTTGCATCATGAATGGATCGATAACGTATTATGATGTGAACTCTAGATAACTAAAAATTATCAAGTATGAATTGTGATCTGGATTATCACTAATCATAACCAAAAGTTTTAAACATTAGAAAAAAATAGAATAAAATTGTTGGATATGTAGTTTTCTACCATTGATCAATTATAACTAACAGGACTGATTTTGTTATGTTAATAATTAAGACTAATTGAGTGAGACTATTAGTAATCATAATCCAAAGTTTTAGGCATTAGAAAAATCTAAAAGAACATCCTCTGATGTGGTTTCCTTTGGACGATCTTAGAACTAATTGGACTGTTTCTGATATATTAACTGTATGTAAAAGGAATTGAATCAATAAACTATCAGCTTTTCTGTTTTGAAGTGTTTTATGTTGATAATTACTTTTGCATATAGTTTTGGCATGTATTAGAAAAATGTCAAAGGAAGATGAAGTGGAATTGTTTTATCTTTTCGCTTGTGGCATTCTTAATTGGGCTTGTACATAGGTTCCAAGCACGCTTAACAAAGCTGTTTCCTTATCTTTTTTCTCAAATGTTTGAGAAGGGGCTTAATATTTTCATGTCCTTGTATTTCAACATGTGCTGATATATGACATCAATAATGTGAAAGGAACAGTTAGACTAAATTAGAAACATTTGGATTGTGGTAGAGAAAATTTCAAGCTATGGGAGAGATTGGAGATTGAGGTTTATTGAATGGTTTATCTAACTTATTGGGTAAAGCATTGAAATTTAAAAATGGACTAGGATCGGTAGATTAGCCTAAAAGATGCATTAAAGGAGTTTTATTGGTGATTTTACCTTTGATGCATGACGTACTTACTTTGGGCTTCCAAAGGTTGTCTTAATCTAGTGCCTTAATCCACCTAATTTAGGTGTTGCTTTTTATCTAAGTTTGCAATTGGCTAAAAAGAAAAAGTGATTTTGAGCTACTTTTTCTGTAAACTTGTCTTGAAAAAAACATGGATCCCTCACCATGCCCCAACTGATCATCTATAGCATTATGTTTTTGTGCTGACCATATGATGTAAAACAAGTAGAGGACAATATATAACTAGAAAGAAACAAATTAAAGTAAAAGAAATAATTTTAAAATATTAACTTACTGTAATGGTTTGTGATAAAAGATAGTGGGGGAGATATCGACAAAAAACAAAGGGTAGAACTTGTGGGGGTATTGAAGAACCCAAAATTCAAGCAAAGTTGAGCAAAATAGTAAATAAAATATTATAGTAAGAGACTTACACTAGATACTGTCAAGAGTGGATGGGGAGAAGGAAAACAGCAGGAAATAAGGAAAGGAGTAAAAATGGGAAAAAAAGGAGAGAGGGGGGGGGGGGGGGGTCAGCTGATTTAGAGCTGGTGGAGGTTCAAAGTCAAGGATGGCAGGCTCAAGAAAACCCATTGATCTTTGGTCAAATAAGTGAGAAGGATCCAAAGAAAAAGAGCCAAACTCAAGCAATGCCTTACAGTAAAATCGAGTCCAAAAATGAAAATTGTTAGACAGCTTGGTGAATTAGTGCATAACTCCAATCAAGAAGGTAAGGAAATTTTGATGTTATGGAACTTTTTCTTCAATTAGATGTAGGGGTGTAAACGAACAGAACGCTCGGTGAACCGTTCGTGAACTGCTCGGTTATTGTTCATTTATGTTCGTTTATTAAGCTTAATAAACGAACATGAACAAAGGTGTGGTTCGTTCGTTTATGTTTGTTTATTGTTCGTTCGTTTAAAGTGTCATTTGTTGTTCGTTCGGTTATGTTCATTTGTTGTTCGTTTAGTGTTCGTTTGTAATTTATTAAAGTATTAAAATTACTTATATTATATTATTATATAAGTTATATGTTATATAATTATAATATATATTAAAATACTAAGGTCGTGTTTGGTGCATAGGATGATAGATAGGATAGGATGATAATCACCCCATCTTATGTTTGATGCACACATTAAGGGGAATTGGATTGCAAAGAGGATTAGTAATCCTCTTAGTATAGGATGATCCAATCCTCTCTAAAAAGTAAAGATTATTTCTAATGAGATTAAAAATAAATATTCATATTTTATTTATTTTATACTTAAAATTTTTATACTTATTTAATTTATTTACTTATTTTGTCAGATGATTCGGAGGATTGCCGGTAGCACCAATTTTTAGTATTAATCTTTGAACTTTTAATGTTTTAATTCTTAAACTTCGTTGTGTTATATTTAAGAATTTTAGTTGGATGATTTCAAATTGTATTATTGTTTATGTAGGATTTAGTCTTTATGTAGAATTTTTAATATTTAATTTTCAATTTGTATTAATATTTAACGTGTTCGCGAACGGTTCCTGAACACTTGCTCGTGAACACGTAGGGCTGTAAACGAACCGAACACAAACGAACGATTGATGTTCATGTTCGTTCGTTTATTTTTTAGTGTTGTTCGTGTTCGTTTGTGTTCGTTGAGGTGTTCGTTCGTGTTCGTTCGTTTATTTTTTAATACTGTTCGTTTTCGTTCGTGAACATGTTCGCGAACATGTTCGTTTACGTGTTCGCGAACAAGCGTTCGCGAACATGTTCGTTTACGTGTTCGCGAACACGTTAAATATTAATACAAATTGAAAATTAAATATTAAATATTAAAAATCTTACATAAATACTAAATCCTACATAAACAATAATACAATTTAAAATCATCCAATTAAAATTCCTAAATATAACACAACGAAATTTAAGAATTAATACATTAAAAGTTCAAAAATTAATACTAAAAATTTTAAAGTATAAAATAAATAAAATATGCACCAAACACGACTTTAATATTTTAGTATATATTATAATTATATAACATATAACTTATATAATTATATAATATAAACAATTTTAATACTTTAATAAATTACAAACGAACAACAAACGAATATTAAACGAACAACAAACGAACATAACCGAACGAATAACAAATGACACTTTAAACGAACGAATAATAAACGAACATAAACGAGCTTGTTCGCGAACATAAACGAGCTTGTTCGCGAACATAAACGAACGAACCACACTTCTATTCATGTTCGTTCGTTTAATAAACGAACACAAAAAATGTTGTTCGTGTTCGTTTGTTAAGCTTAATAAACGAACATAAACGAACAGTAACCGAACGGTTCACGAACGGTTCACCGAACGTTCTGTTCGTTTACACCCCTACGAACACGTAAACGAACATGTTCGCGAACACGTGTTCGTGAACATGTAAGCGAACACGTGTTCGTGAACATGTAAACGAACATGTTTGCGAATGAAAACGAACAACATTAAAAAATAAATGAATGAACACGAACGAACACCTTAACGAACACGAACAACACTAAAAAATAAACGAACGAACATGAACATTAGTCATTCGTTCGTGTTCGGTTCGTTTACAGCCCTAATCAGATGTACTCCAAGATACAAAGGAGCTTCAAAATAAGATCTTTTGGTCTTCAAAAAAAATAGATCAGCATTTTTTAATTTGACATTTGTCTAAATTGATAAATGGGGCATATATAATCTCAATGTGCTGTCCAGTTAGGTAGGTTTGATCTAGGAATAGTTAAGTATGTGCTTGGTTTGGCTCAATTGATAGATTTAGTCACCTAAGCGGTAGTTATTTTAAAGTAAATTTGGGGAATGGCTTGTTGGTGTCTTAGAGACTAACATGTGATATGCTCCTTGAAATGAGGCAATAGAGTTGAAACTTTGCGTCTTTATGAATGAGTTTAATCATTACATTTCATCATCTATATACAAAATCCATTTGCTTTGAAAGGGGTTTTGATTGATAAATTAAGAATTTACTTTAATTGATATGTCCCATGCAAAGCCACATATCATCATCACCATCATCATCATCATCATCATCATCATCATTACAATACTGGGTAGGCTACAGGAACCAATATGTGAACTCATTCTAAGTCGTTAGTATGAATTTTTCTCCACTTATTCTTGTTTAAGGCAATTTATTCTTTCAACTCGTTATGCCATATCTTTTCAGATAACTTTCTTTTTAAGTCGTTTTCAGTCTTCCTTTAGTCTTGATCTTTTCTCATCATTCATGGCCTTCACTATCCTAATCGAAACGTCTGTAGCCTTACGTCGTATGTGTCTAAATCAACGTAGACGACTTTCACTTATCTTGTCTTTGATAAGTGTCGTTCCAACTTTCCTGTGAATGTCTATTTCTCATTCTATTCTTTCTTGGATATTTACATATCTATTGCAACATCCGCATTTCTACTACTATCATTTTCTGTGATGCAATCTGTTAGTCACCCAACATTCATTACTATAGAGCAATGTTGGTCTAACAATTGTCCTATAAAACCTCTCTTTCAACCATGTTAGAATTATTTTATTGCACAACACACTTGTAGGGCTTTGTCACTTTGGTTAACCTGGATCCTTGGGGTCACATCACCTTCAATCTCTTCATCAACCTGTGCAGTCGACCCCAATAATCCCCTTTAAGGATGGTCGCCTTATCTAGCATCATTATATTTCGATCTCTTTGTTTGAATTGAATTTACATTTCATGTATTAAGTCTATACTCTTCGTAGTTTGAAACTTCTTGATTCTAGCGACTGTCTTTATAGTTCTAACTTTGAAATAATCTCTGATCTAGTCTTGGCACATGAAATAATATAATTTGCAAACATCATATATAAAGGCACATTATCCTAGATGGATTTGGTCAGCTCGTCCATTAGTGTAGAGAACAGGAATTGGCTTAACATTGACCCTTGATGTAGTTCTACTATGATAGGAAATTCACTTATTTGCCATCCTAATGTCTTCA
This sequence comes from Firmiana major, assembly GCA_033439115.1. Taxonomy (NCBI): domain Eukaryota; kingdom Viridiplantae; phylum Streptophyta; class Magnoliopsida; order Malvales; family Malvaceae; genus Firmiana; species Firmiana major. The sequence goes on along the minus strand of CM065911.1, from coordinate 13,843,876 downwards.
CGTGTCCTTGCATCCCCATATATCTCCTTAATTATTTCAATATATTTCATGGGGACTTTTTTCATCGTTAAGGACAATCATAACGCCTCCTTATACACTTTATCATATGCTTTCTCCAATTCTGTAAAGACCATATGAAGATCTTTACTCTGTACTCAAAAATGCTGCACAAGTTTTCTAAGCAACTGTATTCCCTTTATAGTTGATCAACTGGGCATAATTTGATTCTCCGATATCTCTACATTCTTTTGTAGCCTTCGTTCTATTACCCTTTTCCATAATTTTATTGTGTGACTCATTAGTTTTATACCTCAGTAGTTGGAGCAACACTGAATATTTTCGTTGCTCTTTTAGAGGGGTACCAAAACACTCTTTCTTTATTTCTCAGGCATCTTGTTAGTTTGCCAAATCTTATTAAAAAGATTTGTTAACCGCTTAACTCCTATATGTCCAAGAAATCTTCAGACTTCAATAGGAATATCATCAGGTCCAACGACTTATCTTGCCTTCATCCTCTTTATTGCATCCTTTACCTCCATCTCTTTAATTCTACGCATAAAGATCGATTCAAATCCTCAGGAGGCACCAAAATATTGTTCAAAATTTAGCTTTGTTTGTCGTTAAATAATATTTTGAAATAGTCATGCGAAGCCACGGGTACCAAAAAAAAATTATTGCATTGGACAATTAGCTAGAGCATTGGATCTTGTAATGAAATGGTTGTAAATTAGTGGAAGTTGGCTACACAAAATTATCTTGGGGGTGGTCTGTTTGATATCCAAAAAACTGCTTAGTAATGGTCAGACTAGTGGGGAATGCTGGGTGAACCCAACAAATTTGGGTAGAGCTGGGATCATCTTTGCTTTCCTGAATAGGCGCTAGAATAGATTTTGCTTATGATAAACTAAAACTGGCCTAAGATTAATGGAGTTGAGACAAATGCAAGCTGCTTGTATTCTTGTTAAGTCTTATTAATTAAGGTCTTGCTCCTAGGTTTAAACAAGTGTCATGCCCTGTGTTGCCAGTTGAGTTTGTAGATGTTTCTAATCCATAGACTGGTCTTTATATTTTTTGTCGTTGATCACCATTTTGACTTGAAGACTTTTCATTAGGGTTTTACTTAGAACTGTGATTGAAAGCTTAAAAGATTCTACAGGTTAGACCTCTTTCATGCTGAGGATTTCTTGTTTTCTAGGTTATGAGGGAAGAATACTTGATAATTACATTCCATATTTTGTCTTTATCTGTCTCATTATAAGAGTAGTTCTTCAATACTTGTAATTTAGAATGATGGAAATTTTATTGAATTTTTGAAATAGAATAATGGTCAGACTAGTGGGGAATGCTGGGTGAACCCAACAAATTTGGGTAGAGCTGGGATCATCTTTGGTTTCTTGAATAGGCGCTAGAATAGATTTTGCTTAATCAACTAAAACTGGCCTAAGATTAATGGAGTTGAGACAAATGCAAGCTGCTTGTATTCTTGTTAATTCTTATTAATTAAGGTCTTGCCCCTGGGTTTAAACAAGTGTCATGCCCTGTGTTGCCAGTTGAGTTTGTAGATGTTTCTAATCCATAGACTGGTCTTTATATTTTTTGTCGGTGATCATCATTTTGACTTGAAGACTTTTCATTAGGGTTTTACTTAGAACTGTGATTGAAAGCTTAAAAGCTGCTACAGGTTAGACCTCTTTCATGCTGAGGATTTTCATCTTGTTTTCTAGGTTATGAGGGAAGAATACTTGATAAATACATTCCATATTTTGTCTTTATCTGTCTCATTATAAGAGTAGTTCTTCAATACTTCTAATTTAGAATGATGGAAATTTTATTGAATTTTTTAAATAGAAAAATGGTCAGACTAGTGGGGAATGCTGGGTGAACCCAACAAATTTGGGTAGAGCTGGGATCATCTTTGCTTTCTTGAATAGGCGCTAGAATAGATTTTGCTTATGATCAACTAAAACTAGCCTAAGATTAATGGAGTTGAGACAAATGCAAGCTGCTTGTATTCTTGTTAAGTCTTATTAATTAAGGTCTTGCCCTTAGGTTTAAACAAGTGTCATGCCCTGTGTTGCCAGTTGAGTTTGTAGATGTTTCTAATCCATAGACTGGTCTTTATATTTTTTGTCGTTGATCACCATTTTGACTTGAAGACTTTTCATTAGGGTTTTATTTGGAACTGTGATTGAAAGCTTAAAAGCTGCTACAGGTTAGACCTCTTTCATGCTGAGGATTTTCATCTTGTTTTCTAGGTTATGAGGGAAGAATACTTGATAAATACATTCCATATTTTGTCTTTATCTGTCTCATTATAAGAGTAGTTCTTCAATACTTGTAATTTAGAATGATGGAAATTTTATTGAATTTTTGAAATAGAATAATGGTCAGACTAGTGGGGAATGCTGGGTGAACCCAACAAATTTGGGTAGAGCTGGGATCATCTTTGCTTTCTTGAATAGGCGCTAGAATAGATTTTGCTTATGATCAACTAAAACTAGCCTAAGATTAATGGAGTTGAGACAAATGCAAGCTGCTTGTATTCTTATTAAGTCTTATTAATTAAGGTCTTGCCCCTAGGTTTAAACAAGTGTCATGCCCTGTGTTGCCAGTTGAGTTTGTAGATGTTTCTAATCCATAGACTGGTCTTTATATTTTTTGTCATTGATCACCATTTTGACTTGAAGACTTTTCATTAGGGTTTTACTTAGAACTGTGATTGAAAGCTTAAAAGCTGCTACAGGTTAGACCTCTTTCATGCTGAGGATTTTCATCTTGTTTTCTAGGTTATGAGGGAAGAATACTTGATAAATACATTCCGTATTTTGTCTTTATCTGTCTCATTATAAGAGTAGTTCTTCAATACTTCTAATTTAGAATGATGGAAATTTTATTTAATTTTTGAAATAGAATAATAAAGAGTTTGGTTAGGTTAAAAGCCTGTATTACTGTGGCTCCTAGCGAGATGATCTGATCCCTCTGAGCCATAGGTTGTGCCTTGTCTCTGCTGGATCTGTTCATATGACCACTATAAGGAAAAGGAATCCTTCCTGTCCCCTATATTTTTGGGTTAGGATGTGCAAGTTCTTTTCTCATTGTATGAAGAAGTGTGGAATGGGAGAGAGGGGAGTTTGGAATCACTGTTTTAAAAAAGATGACCATTTCATTTTTATTTTTTTTGGTTTTCTAACGACTGCTACAAAGACCATTGTTTTGCACTGATGGTGGAAGATTGAATATCTTAGCATGCATGTAATTTTGTAATTTTCCAGATGCAGATATTTGTTTATTTTCTGTTCTCTTGCTGCTGTTTCTGTTGTGTATTTGTTGTCCTTTCATGTTGGTTGGGTTTTAATATTTTTATCTTTTTTTTCCACAGTTGAATAGGGTTGTTACAGGACCAAGAAATCCAGGAGTTATTGGTGATAGATCTGGATCTTTTTCACGGGAAAGTGAGTAGAATTATGTCATTATATTATAGTTATAATCTCTATTAATGAATGAAAAAGGTAAGATTGTTGATATTTGAAAAACTTTCAAATTTTTTATTCCACCTTTTTGCTTTAAAATCTCTTGGGCAAGCATCCCTCAGCCCTCCTGTTTCTTCTTAAATGTACAGGCTTGACATGTTATGGAGCCAACTTTCTTCTGCCTTTTCTCTTTCAAAGCCATTCAAGCTTATTGCTTTTATATTTTTCCAATGTGTGTGCAAGCTCAAATATGTTCTTGGTCTAGTCCTAACATGGTTTCACGTTGAATCACTTGAATATTGGATGCATTTTTTATTACATTTTTTTATTATTTTTGGATAAATACATTTATTATTTCTATGTAAAGACAGTTGACTAAAAGTTTACTTGAGTATGATTTTGCAGTTGTTCTTACTCGACTTGCTTTTCTTTATCCTAAACTCCTCATCTATTAAGATAACAGCATAGAGTTAGTCATTTTCTAAAATGCTTGACTTATTAATTAGAAGTTCCTTGTTAGTATCTGAGCTGTGCCCATTTGTTGAGTGATGATTTTGTATAATTTTATTCCTTTTAAAGTTGGTTGATAGCTTTTGTATTTTTAATTGCACGAGTTTCTTGTTGTGAACACTTTGCAGGTTCGTCTGCTACTGAATGGGCTCAAGATGGAGAGTATGTAAACTGGATGGATCAGCATATGTTTGATGTAGAAGATGCTCAGGAAGGCAAGAGATGGTCCTCACAGCCACAACCTTCTTCTGCTCGTGTTGCAGAATCAAAGCCCTTGTATAGAACTTCCTCATATCCCCAACAGCAACCACAGCCACATCACTTCTCAAGTGAACCTATTGTTGGACCCAAATCAACCTTCACATCTTTCCCCCCTCCTGGTAGCAAGCAGTCTTCATCTGCCCACCTAAACATTCCTGCTTTTACTAGTGGATCTCAATCACCTTTCTCTGCGTCAGGCCTCTCTGTGTTGCCCAACTCCAGTCTTCATCTGGCTGGTCTATCTCATGGATTGCATTATGGTAGTAATATGTCCCAGTTGACATCTCCAGGCCTATCTTTTAGTAGCAGGTCGCATAATCACTGGGTTAACCACTCTGGTCTATTACATGGAGAGCACGCTGGTCTTTTGCATAATATGTTCCAACAGCAAATACCTTATCAAAATGGCCTAGTGTCCCCACAGTTAATGTCAACACAACAGCAGAGACTGCACCATTCAGTTCAACCATCTTTGGCACATTTTGCAGCACTGCAATCTCAGCTGTATAATGCCCATCCACCATCACATAAAATGATGCTTGGACTGGCAGATCTTAGGGATCAACGAACTAAATCATCACAAAAAAACAGGCATAGCATGCGTTATTCTCAGCAAAGCTCTGATACTGCTAGCCAGAAAAGTGAGAGTTTGTTGGTGCAATTCAGATCCAAGTATATGACTGCTGAAGAGATAGAGAGTATTCTTAAGATGCAGCATGCTGCCACACATATTAATGATCCTTATGTAGACGATTATTACCACCAAGCTTGTCTTGCCAAAAGATCTTCTGGGTCCAGGGCTAAACATCATTTTTGCCCATCTAACCTGAAGGAGTTACATTCTCGATCTCGTAACAGCGGAGAGCAGCATTTGCATCTTCATGTTGATGCCCTTGGGAAGGTCCCCCTATGTTCCATTCGTAGACCTCGTCCTCTGCTTGAAGTTGATCCTCCCTTAGGTTCGGTCGATGGAGGCTCTGAGCAGAAAACTGAGAGACCTCTGGAGCAGGAACCTATGCTTGCAGCTAGAGTCACCATTGAAGATGGTCTCTGTCTTCTTCTTGATGTAGATGATATTGATCGGCTTGTACAATTTAGTCAACCTCAAGATGGTGGGGCTCAGCTCAGACGGAGGCGGCAGATTCTACTTGAAGGTATGGCAGCATCACTTCAACTTGTTGATCCACTTAGCAAAGGCGGGCAAGCTGTTAGCTGTGCTCCCAAAGATGACATTGTGTTCCTAAGATTAGTCTCTCTTCCGAAGGGCCATAAGCTCCTCACCAAGTTCCTTCAGCTTCTCATCCCTGGAAGTGAGCTTATTCGAATAGTGTGCATGGCTATTTTCCGTCACTTGAGATTCTTGTTTGGTGGTCTTTCTTCTGATCCCGAAGCAGCAGAGACAACTGCTAGTCTTGCAAAGACTGTTTCTATGTGCGTTAATGGCATGGATCTTCGGGCGCTTAGTGCATGCCTTGTTGCGGTTGTTTGTTCTTCAGAGCAGCCACCACTTAGGCCCATTGGAAGCCCTGCTGGGGATGGTGCTTCTGTTATTTTAAAATCAGTTCTTGAAAGGGCCACTCAACTTTTATGTCATCCTTCTGGAAACTGCAGCATGCCTAATTATGCTTTTTGGAGGGCTTCGTTTGATGAATTTTTCGTTCTTCTTACGAAGTATTGCGTGAGTAAATACGAGACAATAATGCAATCTATGCACAACCAGTCTCAGGCAACGACAGAAGGAATTGGTTCAGAAGCTGTAAGGCGTGAAATGCCTTGTGAGCTTCTACGTGCTAGTCTTCCTCACACAAATGAAGCCCAGAGGAAGCTTTTAATGGACTTCTCTCAGCGTACTGTGCCTGCAAATGGATCCAATTCCCGTGCTGGGAGTACTAGTCAAATAAACTCTGAATCAGTGAAGGGTTAATAAAGGACAATGGTAGTGTGGAGATGTCCTCAGAATGTAGAATGGGGAAGCTGAAGCAAGAGATGTGTATTTACCGTGGGAGAAAGGTATAGAGGCTAGCATTATCTGCATTACACTTTGCTAAATCGCTCCTGCATCTCTCCCCTGCCCTTTCCGCGCACTTTTATTTTTCTTTGTTTTTTCTTTTTTCTAAAAAAACAAAAATCCTTGGAGAGAAGGAATCCAAGATTGGGAAGTTGATGGAACTTAAAGAAAGGCATGAATGTGTTTTATGATGATGGGAGTTGGTGACTGGAAGTTCAGCTTCTGGGGAGCTTTATTTTGGTGCTCTATTTTGAGACTCCAATAACAGGGGAAGCGTAGTGGGTTAGAATGTACAGGTGGTGGTGGTGATCTTTTCACAGAACCTTTGGAAAACTCCATTTTATTCTGTTTCATTACGTTAGTTCTGGGGAAGTCTCTGATTCTGATGATGTCCAAGAGCTTTTTTTAAAAATCTATTTGTTGGAAACTGCCGAAGTTATTTCAAGGGGCTTCTCTGAGCAATCAGAATCAGAACCCTGTAATAATCTATAAAGTCCTAGACATGTTCATATGATCAGTTTCTGCGGCCCTTTCCCCTTTTTTATTTTTATTTATTCATAAGAGGTAATCTAATTCATTTTGGGTAGGGATAAGGTTGTTTCAGTTCTCATCCTTTTATGGGTTTATTTTGTTTCTTAATGTCAACAAAACATGATAAAGAGTTGCTATCTTTGGTTGAACTTTGTCAAATTAACAACATCGTCAGCCCATGCTAGGACGCCGACTATATGCTTAGAAGAATTCGTGGACGGGGATCATTGTAGGGCTCTTTACTCTTCCCAAGTGACTTAGCGGATCAATGGCTTGTTAAGAATAGGCATTGCCTGCAATGCTTTTGTCGTGCTTCTGTCCTCCGTTTGGAGCCAACCTCTCTGATACAATTGTATACACGAATTTCATGTTTAGAAAATTAAAACATAATTTAAGCGACAAAATTTAAATTTTTATTTTTATAAAAAATACAATTTTTTATTTTAAATTCTATACAAGAATTAATTCTCTAATTTAATTTTCTTAGAATGAAAGGAATATGTCGATAATGACCAAAAATTCGAGGCTCATTGTGGATTTTTGATTTGCAATAGATTGGTAGATCTTGAGAGTGGTTGGAAACTTGTTATTCTCTTAACTTTAATAAATCTTTGAGAAAACGGTCGGAGACTTATTATTTTTTTGGCTTTGATAAAATCTTTGAGAGAATAGTTCGAAACTTGTTGCCCTCTTGGTTATCGTAAATATTTGAGAGAATGGTATGAGACTTGTTGTTCTCTTATGGATCAATTGGTTTTGGTTGGATTTGTAGTGTCTTTAATGGATATTTGACTTGATTGTTTTGGCACTTGGAGAGATAACTTGAGAATCCTGAATTTTGGAGATTTGACTTGAGAGTCTTGTGAGTTTTAAAAGATTTGATTTCGGAGTCTTGAGTTTGGATATTCAACTTTGGAGACTTGAGAGTCTTGAATTTTGGAGATTTGACTTGAGAGTCTTGAATTTTGGAGATTTGACTTGAAAGTCTTGAAAGTCTTGACTTAAAAGATTTGACTTCAGAGTCTTAAAGTTTGGAGATTCAACTTAACTTTAGAGACTTGAGAGTCTTGGAGCTTAGAGACTTGACTTCAGAATTTGGGTAGCTTGAACTTGAAGAGAAGGCCAGACTTGAGAATCTCTGTAGAAGCTAGCATCGTCTTCTTCTTCAAATTGCCTCTCAATTGCTTGGAGGAGCACACTATTTATAGTGCTCAAGAGATAGAGAGTTTCAAAAAAAGTTAATCACTTTGGATTTTATCTCTAATAATTTTAATTTAATTATAGATAATTCATATGATTTATTTCTTTTAATAAATCTTTTTTTATCTTGAACACCAAGTGATTTTAATAAATTTATTTAACCAAATAAATATTTAATTTAATTAGTTACATTATATCAATTTTTTTATGCCTACAGTATTATTTACTAAAGAGCCATCGATCCTAGTGTAATGATCAATATGAGTTACGTAGGTGGGTGAAGGAGTTTTTTTGAGTCCCTTTAAATGATTGAGACAATGGATGTTAAATTTGAATCTGTTACTATAACATCCCATCTTCACTTTGAGGAGTCCAATGCTATTGAATTAGGTAGGATCCCACAAGAAGAGGAGGAGGAGATAGTAAAAAACATTGGGTCCATACTGTCCTTTAAAGCCTCATCACTGGAAGGGTTTTCAATTAATTTTTATAAAGCTAATTGGGAGCTAGTGAAGGATACAGTTTGCCATTTCGTACGAGAAACTTTTGCTAATGGAAGCTATAATCCAAAGATTAGGAGGATGTAAGTAGTACTCATTCACAAAGTGGAACATCCAGAATATGTTACACAGCTTAGACCAATTAGCCTGTGTAATGTTAGGGTAAAGTTAATACTGAAGATTATTGTTAGTTGTATTATAACTTTTTTAAATGATACCATTGCTTTCATGCAAAGCAGTTTTATTCCAGGTAGAGATAGTGCAGATAATATTGTTATCATTCAAGTTGTGCACTCTTTTAAAAGCAAGAAAGGCCGGGTTGGTGAATTAATAATGAAGATTGATTTAGAGAAGACTTATGATCGTGTGAGCTGGGGTTTTAACTTCAGTATTGATAGACTTGAGATTGCCTTTTAACATTAATCGAGTTGATAATGTTCTGTTTGTTGTCAACAACGATGAATATTTTGTGGAATGGAGAATTGACCTCCTACTTTAAGCCAACCGGGGGTCTTAGACAAAAGAGGCCATTGTCTCCATACTTACTTGTAATATGCCTTCAAAAACTCAGGCCTAATTGAAAAAGGCTGTAGATAATGGTATCTTTATCACGAAGAGGGCTGGTAATATCCCATCATTTTTTTATGGACGTCTTATTCTTGTTTAGGAAAAACTTTGATACAACAATGCCAAGTGATAATGAGATGCTTGAATTGTTTCTATAAATGTCTAGACAAAAGCTGAATACAAGCAATCATACATTATGCAAATATCGAGGTAATGGTGAGTTGGAGCAATGTACAGAGGCAATGCTCCTCCATTTACAATTACTTTATTTTAATTGGGTAATTTAACGGAAAGGATGACTCCATCTAATGAATATCAAGACATGATTTAACTTTGCAAGAAAATTGTTATGAAAACATAAATACCCATGAAAACCAACTTATCCGATCGAATCAAATCAGTTTGCTTTTTTCAATTTCTTTCTCATTGGTTGGTCAGTTCGGTCGATCCTATTCTCATGGACGATTAAATCGATTTTTGATAAAATCGCACGGGATACTCAAATCGACCATTTGCACAACCTTGGCCAAATATGCTTAGCTACATGTGTTTGGCATCTATGGTGTTGGAAAAATAAGTTAATTTTTTAAGATCATTTATCTTGACCAGAAAATGGGGCATATTTGATTTTACATTACTTGCAAAGCCCCAAGTTGTTCAATGTACCATATAGTATAGTGCTTTTATAAAACAATCATGTTATATTACTTGGCAGCCTCCTCCTCAAGGGTATGTCAAAGTAAACATTAATGTTGTTTTCTCAAATCAAGGTCAGTCTACCATGGGAGGTTTGTTTTGTGATGAACGAGGGAGTTGGATGGAATGTTCTGTAAGAAAGTGGGATATGGATCAATAATTAGAGCAACAGTTCTAGCAATCTCTACAGGTTTGAGCTTGGCTTGGGAAGTGGGTTATAAAAGTGTTATTGTTTAGTTGGATTTCTTCATAATACTTCAAAAAATCTTGAAGCCTATTAAAGAACATGGCCTCCTCTACCAAATTAAAAGAGTGCTAACGTTTGATAAATCGAGACTGGGACTGGTATTTAATACATGTGTAAGAGGAAGATGATGTTTGTGTTGATTTTAAGGCTAATCTAACTCAAGTAGGCACTATAGATACGATCAAGTTCCTAAATCTTCCAGTAAAGCTATCTAATTTGTTGATAGATGATTTCATGAGCATTGGACGTGATCGAGTTTGTATAAGTTAATGGGCAAGGCATCATATGACATTAGTTTAATAGTATTTTGTTTTGTCAATTTGTAAAAATCAAGAATCACGAGTTAAAGTGATGTAAACTAAGTTGTTGAAATATTCTGACTTTCATTATTTACGAGAAGTCTTGTGTAGAAGATATTTTAAATGCTTTTAAAAATGTATTGAATTTCATCCTAATCAAATTATGATGAACTTTAATATATTTTTTAAATAATTCAAAATTTCTTCTGCATAAACTCGTCTCTTATAAATAATGAAGTTCAAAATATGTTAACATTCTAATTTGCATCATTTTAACTTGTTGAATCCTATTTTTAACAAACCAACCAAAAAAAATAATTAAAAAAAATGCTGCATTCATAAAGCGAATTATATGCATATGGACAATGTCATATGATGAATATATGCCAATATAATGCATCCATTACAACTAAAAACTTAGTCTATTAATTTGGCAACCTATCCTTTTAAGTAAAATGACAGACGAAGGTAATGTAAACTAGATTATTAACAAATGAAGAAACTAACAAGGAAGAGAGCTTAGCACTTTGCTTATTTTGGGGAAAAATATTCATCATATATTGTGTTGAAGTTTTGAAAATAGTTCATTGATATAAAAATATGGTGTAAGAATATTTTATAATAATTATTTTGTAATTTTTTGTGATAAAATATCACAGTTTCTCCTATATACATAATCTTTTACTTGAAATTAGTTTACAGATAATAGCGAAATATATTCTATTGATTTTATTTTCAAATAAGTAAAAAATTATAAATAATTTAATAACGTAATTTATTTTACAAATTAAGCTATATTCAAATTAAAAAAATGTAACTTGTTTCCCATAAGTTCAATTATGATTTCTCTCTAAAATGTGATCTATATTTATATATTAGATTGCATTTCAAGAATAGTAGAATATACTACACGAGAAAAAACTACTCCTAAATAAGTAACCATTAAAAAAATGTAATTTTTTTGTATTAGTTTACACTTTTTAAACGTAATTTATGAACATTTTCTTCAGTTATAAATGAAAAATATAAAATAAAGATTGGATAAAAAATTGTCAGAATAAAGTTATCACTTTGAAAAGTCTTAAATTACTTGAAGCAATTGATCGAATAAATTTAGGATAGTTGAAAAGAGTTTGGAGTCGTTGGAATTGAAAGGAATAAGAAAATAGTCATTTTTTGCACTCGAGAAACTAGTTGTTGAAGGCCCTAAAAAGTAAATATAGGGAATGGTTTTGTTCATCGGAGGACTTTGATGACCAAATATTTTTCACTTATTAACACACACACACACACACACACATATATATATATATATATAAAGAATTTTGGTTGGAATTGTTGGAAGAAATATTGAAGTTATGCATATGCTTAAATAAAAAATTTGAGATAAAAATTAAAGAACTTTGGAAATGTATTTTTTTGGCTAAATATTTTCGTCCAAAATAAATATTTTCAAAGTAAACCATTCTGACCACCTTTTTTTTTTTTAGTACATGACCTTTTACTTTAATATTTAAAACATTTCTTTAATTTTTTATTTTCTCTAAAATTAATTTGATTTCTTAAAAAAAATAAGGTTAGACCTCAATAAAATTTTCTTTTAAAGAACAAAAGCTTGAGTCAAGTAAAACACATAGGAAAGTTTATATTTCTTGAAATCAATTATGTAAATTCTATTAATTAAGTCCAAGAAAAACATCTTTCTTTGAATAAGAACTTCCTTTCTCTAGTAAAATATATAAAATTTTTCTCTTTTCAAAATCATTAAAGTCAAAATTATATTAAATACAAAAAAAAAAAATCAGTTCAACTTGTATTCAAGCTGAAATAAATATTCTTTTTAGAAAACTTGAAGCAAATCTTACATAGATAAAGCATAGGAGAGATGTTGAGTTATAAGATAGCATGCTTCATACAAATAGTGAGATTTGTAAAACTGTAAGTTCTAATGGGTCAATGCGGATAATATCACTAATGGATTAGACTGTTACTTATAGCACCAGAGCAGTCTACTTGGTCTCTTGAATGATGGTGGAGCAAATTTCAACTAGGACATTGAGTCCTAAAAGGGAGTGCATGTAACACCCTTAAACAAATCTCATATCGACAAATCACAAAAGATGCTGGGTATATAAAATATCATGCTTTATACCCCTTTTTGAGGAATTTTAAAATCGTGAGGTCCAATGAATTAAAGTGGATAATATCATTAGTAGGTTAGACTTAGTAATTGAAATATTCACAAATATTTTAAGTAAATTTAATTTAAAAATTACATTAAAACTTTCTATCATCTCAAAATAATGATTACTTTAAGACTAACAATCATTGTCTTAAATATTACTTTTACATTATATATATATATTTTTTATCTGAGATTATTTCGGAATTGAATTTTATTTACTGAAATTAAAAATTCAATATTATATATATAAACCTACCTTATTGATTTTTAATATTCTTTAAAATTTTGCATATTAATGTTCTGACCGGATATTTCATATATAGTAACCGTAATATATATTTTTTCTAATTTTGTAGGCTGCCGTCTCAAATATTGTGCAAGGTGTAATAACTGTACAAAACATAATTGCAAAATCAAAATAACATATTTAGATGTAAATCCTTTGTTAAATTGATTTCTTTATTATAGTTCTTGCTCTGAATACTCTTATATATATATATATATATATATATATATATATATATATATATATATATATATATATATGGTAGTTATACGTAAATTTGATGATAGGAAGGTATATCTTTAAATAATATTATGTTTGTATTTTTTGAAGTGGCATATTACATGAATTATAATAATGTATTTCATTCATATAATTTTTATAATCATATAAAAATCGCTTAACTCACATAGCAAATAATTAAATTTAATAATTAATCTTGCGCATACGTTGAGACTGAACTTAGAAATCTAAAGTCAGAATTTCTTGTTACTAAACTAAAACTTCATTAGCATGTTATGCGTGTGTTGTTTTGTACTTGATAATTATATACATGTGTGTATAGATATACAATTAAGCTTTTTTTTTTGTGTGTGTGTGAAAACACGAACTTAAATAACATTAAAACTCAAACACAGTTTAACCCACTGGGGGTGTACATCCTACAGATCTGGGAAAACTATATCCCATAGCATCGAATATAATGCAAGTCTTGGTACATTTAGGTGACGTTTGGTAACTTGCAAGAAAAGTAATTGCAGGAAAAATGATTATAGGGAAAGTAACTTTGCAGTATTTGGTATGACAATGTAAAATTCTGTTTAAATTGCAGGGAAAGTAACTTCGCAGCGTTTGGTATACAGTTACTTTGTTGGGAAAGTAGTGGCAAATTTCAAAAATACCCCTGAGTATAAAAACAATTTTTCAATGAAAATTAATTAAAATAAAAGTTGTATTATTAATATTACTCATCATTTGTAATTTTAAATTGTCATGTATTATTATTAATTTTAATTTTATAGAGTATAATATTAATAATTCATATATTATTAATGTAATTCGAAATTTTAATGTATCAATTATAAATTTTCAATTATCATGACATCAACATAGTACGTATAACATCCATGAAAGTTATAATACTTCATATAAATCTATGTAAAATATTTTTCATACATGATAATACCATATAAACATTCATAAAAGTCATAATAATTCATACAAGTCCTAATGAGATATTTTCATATATAATTCATAATGTCATGCCATTCGTCAAGTCATAAAATATAATATGTCCTACTAGAATATCCTCATACATAATAATTCATACCTATCCATAATCATCCATCAAAGTCATAATAATCCAACGGAGTCCTACTACCATATCCCTATGCATAATAATCCAAAATACGTTATAATAATCCAAGTTACAATAAATCATAAACATCTAAGTCAACCATCCAAATCTCGAACTCCTATATCTCAGATGCAGCACGAAGTTGACGAAGATACTTCTTCACATAAAGCATTCTCCTTTCATAAGAACATGAGAAGAAAACGTCAACATTGGTTGGGCTACTGAGGATGATTTCTGTAATCTCAACTATATCATTTTCTGTCAGTCCTTCTACATCATTCTTCAGCTCTGAAATTAAATCCATCACCCTCATCCTTCTAGCAGCATCATCAGCCATAAATTTGAAGCAATCAGCCAACTTACCAACTTGTTCACTTGCTTTCTCACATATGCTATGAAGGCTATTCATATTCTAGACTAAAGCATCTGCAACTGCCTCCATACCATGATCTCCAGATTTCCTTTTTTTGTTTATATTGCGAGTGACATTATCAATATTGCAAACTGAACGTCTTTGAGTACCAACGGATGGATCACTGAATGGTGTGAAGGCATCATTATCACCAACATCAGCTTCAAGATTCATGTCCTCAAGCTCGGTTTCGGCATTTGCATTTGCAGTTTCGATATGATCAACAGCTTCTCCAGGAGTTTCTGCTGTCAAACCAGTTGCCCTATCTTTGCCGAAAATGAGAGCCAACTTCTTAAAGTGAGGGAAAGACTTGTTCCGTAGTCCCGCTGCTCCGGGATGACCCTGTAATTAAATTCAAAATCAGGCACATTCTTTAATTAAACAATATTATATCAGAAATATATATGAAGTAGAATAAGTTATAATCTGTAATACCTTTAACCAACCATTCCAAACATCAAGCTCACATGTTATACACTTTTTCTCTTCGTCCCATCTAAATCCAGATGCAGCATTACCTAACATATCTGCAACCTCTCTATATTGTGACTTGAGCGTTCTCATCCTAGAGTTGATGTGAGGGTTACCTTTGATTTCACAATTTGAGATTTTTTCGGCCATCCATTTCTTAAGTTGCGTCAAGTATCCAGCCTTGAATGTGTCATTGTCTTTACTCCAGGCACCCTGGTTGACAAGCTCAATATAACAATCAATTAAGATGGCATCTTCAGTTGATGTCCACTGGTGAGTGGACCTTCTGTTTGCAGCACGTTGGGATGAATCACCCTCCATCAACCTGTTATAGAAGCAAACTAGACAAACAAATTGTTGGAAGCAATTAAATAAGACATTGAAATAATACATTGAAATAAACAACTGTTACAAATGTCTAGTTTAAGTAGTTTGAATGCAAAGAAATATCAGAAACAAGTACAAACATTTATGATAAATCGCACAAATCAAACACATTTCTGTTGTTCAAATTGAAACAAACAACATAATACGACATAGATTAATTCTGGTTCCTAGAAGCAAGCCATTCATTCCACATCTCTTGTGCTAAGTTGTCTCTCCAATTTGTCCATTCAAGAGAAGACTCGATGAATGCGATGGTGTCAGCATCTTGATTGGATTCAACAACTCCCTCTGTTAATTCAGCCTCAAGTGGATCAACTGACATCTCTCTCCTTATATGGTTGTGTAACAAAGCACATGCAGAAATTATTCTAACCTTTGTTTTCACTGGATACCACGACCTCTCTCGAAGGATTGCCCATCTCATCTTTAGTAACCCAAAGCATCTCTCAATAACATTTCTGGCACTAGAGTGCCTAAAATTAATCAACTCTTCTTTTGATTGAGGGGTGTGATTCTATCTCCAATCGCTTAAATGATACCTTTGACCTCGAAATGGAGTTAAAAATCCTTCTCCATTAGTATACCCAGCATCACACAAGTAATAAAAACCTATGGTAAACAAAAAATTTTAAATCTTAGGTCAACCCTTTCGATAAGAAAGAAATATTGATCTGCTTATAATGATTTCATACCTTTAGGCACTTTCAACCCATCCGTTCTAGATATTGCATCTCGAAGAACCCTAGAGTCTGCGGCAGAACCTTCCCATCCAGGTAAGATATATATGAACTGCATATCTTGTGAACAAACCCCTGAGACATTTGTGGCAATTTCATTCTTTCTTGTCCTGTATCTAGGCTTATCAACCTCCAATGCGTTAACTTTAATATAAGTCTCATCTAATGCACCTAAACAGTTCTATTGTTTCCAATAGAGAATGGACACAAACATTTCGTCGATTAGTTTCATTCATACATTTCTCTAAATGAACATAAAACTATTACAAATTGATGCATTACCTTAAACCATTTCCATTTAAGGTCATTGGAATTCTCGCTAACATGCTCTGGCTTCTTTAACAATATCGAATGCAGCCTGAGTACCGAATGTAATACCATAGTAAATTGCCTACTGACAGTCTCGCCACTCCTAACGAATTCTCGCTTAATAACACTATTTTTCGCATGATGAGAAATGATATATAAGAATATAGCAACCATTTCTTCAACATTCATGTTTTTTGTTGGTACAAGTCTACCAATAGTTTGAAGCATATTACATAGTTTATAGAAGGAATGCCCCTCTATTCTAATGTTTTCAACACATGTCAAATCAGAATCAAACACCATCCTTCTAAAATTCAACTGCCTAATGACATGTCTCTCATAACTAGTATCACTCCCCCTTTTATGCTTTCTCATATTCAATAACAAAACACCACAATATTGAAGAGAAACATTGACCAAGTTAATAATGTTTAAAAGCTTTAGACATAAAGCTATGACAGTGGCCACCATTGCATATTGTTGTTGGGAGAATCCTTCCATTCTGTGATTAACCAAAATTTTCAAAAAAAAGTAATTTAACATAACGAGTTCACATATCATTTAACTAACAACATACATATATATTGTCTAGCACATTGTCATATTAAACCCTAAAATCCATATGAGAATTCGAATTACAAGACCATCAAAACAATTACACTAACCACAACGAAAACAAATCAAAGTTAAAATAACACTAATATAGAATGCAATTACTAAATGACACCAATAAACTGTTGAAGGTTGATGTTGAATAATATGACGCTGCTGATCATTTAACTGTCTATCTTGGTGCCTAATAGCATCGACGCTTGGTATTTCAGTATTAGAATACTCATTCAATCCCCAATAATCCAGAAAAGCTTGTTCAGCTTAGGCTCTATTAGGAAATGATTGATAAGTGCTCCCCTAAACCCATGGACTTGTCTTTGAGCTTTCGAGCAACTGTTATAGATGCCCGGTCTGTAGCCAACGTACACTACGTATGTCTTTGCCATATCTAATTACCAATAATCCAAGAAATGATTAACTTTTTTTATGTTTACTCTTTCAACCTTAATATAAGTATTGAAAATTTATAAGCTATTTTGCACACAAAGAAAATTGAAACTTAGAATATAATTCCATAAAGCATATTTTTTGGAGTTATAGTTAAAGAATTGTTATGCAAACAAAGGCCACATGTAAACATTTCATCAAACCATCAGCTCTTAGGAATAAGAAACAGTAAGCAGATTACATAAAAATAAGGCCTAGGATTGACTGTCAACTACTGTAAAATCTGCGATTCTTGTATATGGCAAATTGAGATTCATCAATTATCAACACAACTTCCATATAAAAATTACCAGTATGGAGAAAATGAAAATTTTAAATGTCGTATCCAAAGACTCACATGAGGTGAGAATCAAAACTGAGACCAATCAGAATAAAATGAAACAAAGAATGGGAAGTAAAAATTACCTGACTTGACTGGGTAACACTTCTTGAGAGATTAGATCTGAAAAGAAAGCAGTGAATTAAGCCTCAGAAACCAAAGAAGCAGCAAACTTGCTTGCCAATGACCTGATGCTGCTATAAGAGAGATTCTGAAATGATTAAATTTATGAGATCTGTTGCACTTTGATTTAGTTTGGACTGCAAAATCTTGCGTGCCTAAACAGAGCTGAGAAAATCTGTCATAAGCATGAAAAGGAAACAATTCAGCACTTTTCTAGCAACCATTGGGGAAAAAAGATGCATTAAATGGAAAGTTACTCATACGAACTGCATTCTAAGTTTTACATCTGCTCATCATGGATATTATCAATTTTATTCCAAATATTCATGTTCCAAACAAGATCAATAAATCATCTGAACAATGTTTTTAACAAACTTAAAGTACAGACATTATAAAGTGAAGAAAATATATCTAGGACTAACATGAAACATAATTTCAATACTTTTCACTGTTTAAATACTTGATAATAGATTCATCGTAATAAGTTCTTGTCTAAATCAAAAGCATATGATCATAGTTTTTGTATTAGACAGGGTTACACAGGTAGTACTTGCAATTTTATATTTGCTTTAGTTAGCTTGCCAGGGAGTTCCGTTCAACTATCTGTTTTCCTGTCTTCATTGCAACTAAATAGTTGTGACAAATCAATGGTACAAGAATCTGATTTGAAACAAGAAAACACGGGGAAACAAGCAATTAGTTGGTGTCCTAAGTTTCCATTTTTTGCAGATAGCTAAATTTCCCCAAGGATTGACTTGAATCATGTTTAAAGCACTTAGGCATGCTGATCAAATATAGAATCTTCAGGAAAAGTGGATTGCAAAAACACTTTGATGAAGACTTTGTTAAACCACATTCCCAAGGCAAGATATAGAACTTTGAAGAAAAGAATATAGAATATAGATATGCATTTGAAACTGTGCCAGGAATGGCTACTGATGTGATATGAAAATGAACCAATTGTCTGCCAGAGGCCACAATACAAGGATGAGCCCATCTCATCAACCTGAGTTAAACATATCTAGGACTAGCAGACAAGTGATCTCTATTGAGAAGCAAAAGCAACACTAAATTGTTTAATCTCTTCCTTGAGAGCTTTCCTTCTCTGTACTTCAGAGATTCTGAGAAGATTAAGAGATTGTTTTCATTAATGAATCTCTTTCCAAGCTACCGTATCTTTCTTTAGAAGCCTGCAGGAACTTGTTACTACTGAGATCTAACTCTTTCTCCAAGTTTTCATACTTTTCCTTCACAATGTTGAGTTCATTGCTCAGTTTCTCCTTCCAACTAGCATTTCTCCACCAGAGTACAGCCCTCGCAAATATAAAAACTGAATCTTAAAGCAGGATGGAAGGCAACCTACACTCTCTAGTTAGGATTTTACTAGTTCACTTTAATATTTCCTAGGAGCAGCTAAAAGCATAGCGCATTGTACAAAGGAAGACATAAAAGAGTCCAATGAAACTCATAAGCAACATACATGCAGAAAACAAACAAACATTTGAAAAGTCTCCTTAATAAAAGGGATCATGGCTTCATATTCAGGACCCTAATATGGTGCATTTTTTTGTAGTGCCCATTTCTCAGCAGTTTTGAGTTTGGTTGATGCTGAGTGATTAATCTAAATAAGCTTAACAACTATTCTTCCAAAGAACACATGACTACGTGCTTGAACAACAGCAACAAAACAGAAAATTCTAACCTAAAAGGCCCTGCAAATACATGACATTTTAGGAAAAAAGATGACTTAAATAATACTGAGGTAGAAACAGATGATAGACCTGAAATTTCTGGTTCAAAAAATGAAGGCCAAAGAAATGAAATTAACCTTATTGTTGGCAACCAGATTCCTAGGAAGCATATTGACAAGATTGATGAAACAAAAACAGAATAAGAAGAATAACTTCCAGATCAAATGGAAGTTAATCAGTGGATAATTCAATGGAAAGTTTCACAACAACGAAGATCAAGATCCCATGTCTGAAGGAAACACATGCTTAACCTTTGGATCACTCATTCAAATATAACAACAATATTAAAACAAAATTACAACAAAATTACGACAATATTAAAACAAAATTACAACAATATTAAAACAATATTAGTTTGGAGCTTTATCAAAATAGCATAAATACAGAATCCAACCAAACAAAATCAACTAATCACAGAAAGTAATAAGATTCCTGCCATGAAGTTAACAAATAAAGCTATTGAATGCCCAACATTCTCCTAAACTAGAATCAATAGACCACTGAATCTTAAGCAGCAATCGCAGATACAGGCCTAGCCAGCTAACCAGATTGAATTTTTATTTTAGTTTTTGTACAACTCTTGGCTTCGAAGGCTGAGTTCTTACTGCTTTTTGAAAGCAAAAAATTTCAAACAAGAAATCACAAAGGAATCAACATAAATATTGACAGAAACAGAATAATCTTTTACCTGGAAATTGAGGAGGGGAACAGAGATCCATTTCCAAGAATTACAGAATTCGATGGGCAGATGTAAAACAGCAACTACGTATAAAATCAATTGCACAACCGAACTCGAAAACCCAAATCTTTAAATTAAAAAAGAAAAATAAAAACTTACATTGAAACCAATGAATGAGATCAGCTCCAGTGCAGCTAAATGTCTATGGGTTCAGCTTAAATATAGACAAAAGACTAAGCTTTGATATGGTTTAAGCTTGCAGTTTCTGATTTTTGGAAGACACAGCGGCAAACAGGAAATTGACCACCGCAGAAAATAGCAACGGGGAAGGAAGACGAAGAGGAAAACAGAGATGGGGATGGCGCTACCTTGGGCTGCGATAGTTGATCTGTGCGTGGCTACAATAGTTTTTTTGCAAAAAAAGGAGTTGATGATGGTGAGGATGGGAGAGCAGAGAAAGAGTTGTGTGCGTGAATGGTAGGATGGGAGAGCAGAGAAAGAGTTGTGTGCGTGAATGGAAGGGTAATTGTGTCAAATTTTACTTTGCAGACTTGGTTGCAAAGTGATTGCAGCCGCAGTCGCTTTGCGGTTTACCTTCTTAATACCAAACACTGTAAACACTTTGCGCCCAATTAAATTGCAGCGCAAAGTGTTTACTTTCATGATACCAAACGGGGCCAGGAGGTTCATCAAGGCAAACAAAAAGAAGTCTCCAGTAGTCCTCCCATAGTCCCATCTTGGCCAAAGCGACAGCACGTGACTTGGCTTCACGGTAGACGTGACTGATCCTCGCGTCCCCTAGCTCCTTGAGGAGGTGCCTGCAATCAGAAACTAGAGGACTATAAATATGAGTTCTTGGAACATCATCAGTAACGTACCTTAAGACGATCTGAAAATCCACTTCAACAACCAGCTTTCTGAATCCTCTTTGAAGGGCAAATCGAAGGTCATCTCTTAACGCCCACAATTTAGCACAGGTGCTAGTTTTGCACCCAAGCTGTCTGGCAAAACCCCCCTGCCATCTGCCAGTGGAATCTCTAAGAATTCATCCGGCTCCTGATTTTCCTGGATTGCCTAAGGAGGAGCCATCAGTATAAAGCTTAAAAAAGTGCGGTGGAGGGTGCCAGGTAACTAATAGTTTGCTTGGTAGAAGAAGGATAAGTCGGGCACATGATTGCCGAGAATTCGTTTGCACTTCTGACAGTTTAATTCGTTAACCAGGCTTTCAACATAATCAGCAATGTTTTCAAAGACTATCTTATTTCTGCTAGTGTTAGAAATAATGACAGTATACAAAAAGGCTGAATAAATCGGAATGAATGAAAAAAAAATGATCTTTATTGAAATGGAAACTTAGCTTTTATAGCCAGAACACAACTAAACAGAAAGCATAAAAACAGCTCACGTTGCCTCAACTTAGCTACATGAATAACAAACTAATTCAAATGAAGTCACATTCCTAAAAATTAAGACTTATTCACAACAAACTCTTAACAGAAAAGACCACGACCTCAACTAACAAACTCTTTCATTCCTTCCCTTAAACTAATTGTAGAGTACAGTTAGTTTACATTTGCAACTTTACATACTCCCATCATCTTTCTAAGCTTTTCAAATGCTTCTAACTTCAACGGCTTTGTCATCAAGTCAACCACCTGCTCTTGTGTTCCACAATGGACTAATTCAACCTCACCATTCTTTGTAAGATCTCTTAAGAAATGAAATCGCACATCGATGTGCTTACTTCTCCCATACATGACTGGATTCCGTGAGAGCTTAATTGTTGAGCTGTTATCACACATAATAGTAGTGCAACCTTCATGTGCATGACTTAACATCTTTAACACCCTTCTCATCCATACAGCTTGACAAGCACAAGCAGCAGCAGTCACAAATTCTGCCTCGGTGGTAGACAGAGTAATTATGGGTTGTTTTTTGGATGACCATGAAACTGCTCCTGAGCTCAAGAGAAACACATACCCGGATGTGCTTTTATGATCATCTACATCTCCTGCATAATCGCTATCAGTAAAACCAAGCAATTCTTCATCTCTCCCTCCCTTCTTATAGAGAATCCCATAGTTGGAAGTGCCATTCAAGTACCTTAGTATCCTTTTAGCAGCTTGTAAGTGAGGTTTAGTGGGTCTAGCCATGTACCTGCTGATTAGACAAACACTAAACATTATGTCTGGACGGGTTGCAGTGAGATACATTAAACTTCCTACCAACTGCTTGAAATAAGTTTCATCAACTGTGACCCCATAATCATCTTTACTCATCTTGAACCCTGGCACAATCAAATTACTTACTGGATTGCTCTCAATCATCCCAAAACGCTTTAACACTTCAGTGGTATACTTTCTTTGGCAAAGGAATATACCATTAGATTCCTGTAACACCTCAATACCAAGGAAAAACCTCATCTTTCCCAAGTCAGTCATGTCAAAAACTTTCATCATGGAATGCTTAAAATTGATCATCATTATCTTTATCATCACCAATATAAATTAAATCATCCACATAAATACTTACTATCAATACTTTACTTTCACTACTCTTTTTGGTAAACAAGGTCTGCTCATTTGGACATTTCTGGAACCCTTCATTAATGAAATAAGCCTTAGTACGACTAAACCAAGCTCGTGGTGCTTGTTTTAGTCCGTATAAAGCCTTGTGTTACTTATACACCTTATGCTCTCTTCCTTTCTTCTCATAACCTTTTGGCTGCGCCATGTACACATCCTCACTGAGTTTGCCATGAAGAAATGATGATTTGACATCCAGTTGATAGATCTTCCAGCTTCTTTGCGTTGCAATTACCGCTATCATCCTTACTGTGTCCATTCAAGCTGCCGGAGCAAAAACTTCTATAAAATCTACTCTTTGCTGTTGAGAATACCCTTTGGCCACCAACCGTGCTTTATATTTGTCAACTTCTCCATACTCGTTTAACTTTGTTTTATAGATCCATTTGACTCCAATGGTTTTACCTCCAGCCGGCAAGTTAGTAAGCTCCCAAGTTTGATTCTTCTCAATAGAGTTGATTTCTGAGTCCATTGCCAACCTCCATTTTGAGCTCTTTACAGCATCTTCATAACTGATAGGATCTTCAGGTGTGATCAAGGCCATGTTGAGCTTGTTTTCTTCCTTGGATAGACCCTCACCCCTAACATAGTCCTCCACCCAAATGGGAACTCATCTGGCTCTTGTTGATCTTGCACTAGATTCTTCTTCACTAACTTCAACTCCTTCATTAGATTCTTCTTCCGTTTCTGATTCATGTTCTTCTTCTATGTTATTCTCATCATCACCCCATTCAAGATCTACCAACACCTACTCTTCATAGCTTGCACCCCACTCCCATTCTTTATCTTCCTCAAAAACCACTTCTTTGCTAGTCATCACCTTTTTAGATATTGGATCATACAACCTGTAGCCCTTTTACTCTTCACTAACTCTTAGAAGAACACATTCAAAACTCTTGTCTTCAAGTTTAGTCCTCCTAGCATCTGGCACATGAACGTGTGCCACACACCCAAAGACTCAAAAATGTTCCACTGAAGGCTTCACACCAGACCATGCCTCTTCAGGAGTGGCATTCGTGACAGTTACTGTAGGACTTCTGTTCAAAACATATATGATCCAGTTCACTG
Organism: Firmiana major; assembly: GCA_033439115.1. Classification (NCBI taxonomy): domain Eukaryota; kingdom Viridiplantae; phylum Streptophyta; class Magnoliopsida; order Malvales; family Malvaceae; genus Firmiana; species Firmiana major. The sequence goes on along the minus strand of CM065911.1, from coordinate 13,819,862 downwards.
CCTCAGGCTAGAAGGTTTTTGGAATCTTCTTTTCTGAGAGCATTGAACGAACCAGGTTCATTACTGTCCGATTCTTTGTCTCGGCCACTCCATTCTGTTGTGGAGTGAAAGTAATAGTCAGTTGCCTTTTGATGCTGCAATCTTTACAAAACTCATTAAACTCGTCTGAGTTGAACTCACCTCCTTTATCAGTGCGTAGGCACTTGATGTATAAATCTGTCTCATTCTCAACTAGTCTCTTAAAACATTTAAACGAGTTTAAAGTTTTTGACTTTTTTGCTAGAAAGTAAACCCATGCTTTTCTACTAAAATCATCAATAAAGCATAAGGCATACCTCTTTTTGCTATTCGACATAGGAGTCACTGGACCACATATATCTGCATGTATGAGCTGTAGCTTCTGGGTTGCTCTCCATGAACTTTTCTTAGGAATGGACTCTTGGTGTTGCTTCCCTCTCAAACAATCTATACATACTTTTGTGGTGGGAGCAAGATGGGGTATACCACATACCATATTTTTGGATTGCAAGGTTGTTAATCCTTTATGGCTTAAATGACCATATCTCTAATGCCATAAGTGAGAAAGAACTTGTGCACTCATGTGAAAACATACTACCTTCTTTCCTTGTGTCTTAGCCATCAAAATAAACATTCGATTTGCTGACATAGCAGTTTGGATAATCAAACCTTTGTCTGGGTGATATATCTTGCACATTCCTGCTTGGATGAGAATTGCAAGCCCTTTTTCTTGTAGTTGCCCTATACTTAGAAGGTTGTTTTTCAACTCTGGCACATAAAACACTCTCGTGATAAGATGATTGAGACCATTCACATGCAATTTGACATTTCCCCTCCCTTGTACCATCATTTTGGTATTATTCCCAAGCTTTACTTGCTCTCTAAAACTTTTATCTAACTCACTAAACATCATTGCATCTCCACACCTGTGATTTGAGCAACCTGAGTCTAAGAACCATACTTCATCACATTTGGCCTCATGTTCTTCAACGTAAGCCATTAACAACATCTCCTCATGCTCATCTAATTTGGCATAATTGGCCTCTTTGTCCCACGTAGGACACTCATTCTGAAAATGCTGAGCTTATGACAACAATAGCATTCGATGGTAGCTTTGTTGAATGTTTGGCGTCCTTTTCCTTGGCCTCTCCCTCTGAAACTACCTCTGCCATGTCCTCTTCCTCCATTTCTCTCATCCATGGTCACTTTCAAAGCCTGCTCTTCTCCATTACTCCTGTTGAACTTCTGTTCATGCACAATGAGTGAACTTTGCAATTCATCAATAGTAAGAGCATCAATATCCTTAGACTCGATCGAGACAACTATATAGTTGAATTTGTCTGTCAAAGTTCTAAGAATTTTCTCCACAATGGTGACATCTTTTCATTTGTTCTCCATTCACCCTCATCTTGTTAGCCACTATCATAACACGAGCAAAATACTCATTAATGCTCTCCCCTGCCTTCATCTCCAGAGTTTCAAATTCTCTCCTCAAAGCTTGAAGAACCGAGCGCTTCACTCTAGCACTCCCCTCGAACTTCTTCTTCATAGAGTCCCAGATCTTCTTAGAAGTACTCTTGTCCAGAATGGTCTCCAAAATAGTTCTGTCAATTGACTGGAAAAGTAGTTCTTTACCTTAAGATCTTTAAGTTTCAACTCCTCAAGCTTCTTTTGCTGCGTCTCTGTCACAGCTGCTCCCACTTCCAATTCCTCAAAACCTGTCTCGACCAAGTTCCAAAACTTCTTGGACCTTAGGAAATTCTCCATAAGTATACTCCAATGGTTATAATGACCATCGAAACTTGGGATAGCTGGTTGAACAAATGCTCCTTCACTTGTCATCTCTCTCAAAAACTCTCCTGTTTTGCAAGCCAAAGTTGTGCTCTCTCTCAGACCCAACCTAGCTCTGACACCAGATTGTTAGAAATAATGACAGTATACAAGAAGGCTGAATAAACTAAAATGAATGAAAAAAATGATTTTTATTGAAATGGAAACTTAGCTTTTATAGCCAGAATACAACTAAACAGAAAGCATAAAAATAGCTCACGTTGCCTCAACTTAGCTACATGAATAACAAACTAATTCAAATAAAGTCACATTCCTAAAAACTAGGACTTATTCACAGCAAACTTTTAACAGAAAAGACCACGACCTCAACCGGCAAACTCCTTTAGCTAGTCCATAAGCCCCATAGAGCAAAAGGAAAGATAGCTTTCCAATGTAAATTCTCAGTATAGATTTCATTTGAATCTAAATTGCAAGTAATCCAAGCGTTAAAGTTCAGATTAAAACTTTTTAAGAGATTTGGGCGAACCTTGAGAGATTCTCAAAATCCTCTTTACAATTCGCAATCTCTCAAGCAGTGACTAACTGCTTCAAATTTCAAGTTGCATCGAGGGCAAAGAGAGGACACTTGAAGACCCCTCATAGCAAGAGTTTGTCTTTTAGCAATCCTGTCATGGCAACTTTGCCACAGAAAGTGCTGAATCTTTGGGGTGGTCCAAGCTTTCCCGATGATATCCCACTCAAAATAAAAAATCCCAAGTATTCCAGTGGTAAATTTAGCAGTCTTGTAGCAGAACTGGTAGAAAATCCCCTGACTGTGAACCTTTCGAAGCAATGGTATCCTCACATTCACTATTAAGTTGAAGAGGGATACCCTTTATCTTGGGCAATCAGAACATTACAGTCCCATGCTCCTCGATGAGAAACAACATTTCTAACCAAGAGTTTATCATCATCAGGAGTCCAAGGATGGTGGTTGTCGAGACCAACAATAATAATTCCTACTCAAAATAAATTAAAACTGTAGTATAGTTGAGTAAGGTCGTTTCCCAATTAAGAGATTGGTTGATTTATTTTTCTGCAAAATATTTAAAAAGAAAATAAATATGGGGATTTGTTGAAAAGAAAAATTAAAATGTAGCAAAGAAAAATCACTTTGTAAAAATATTGAGAGAAAATTAATATAATGAAAACATCCAATCAAATGAATAATCTTAGAATGGGTTCATGGAATTGATCATTGATGCAAAAATGAATTCTTTTAATCTTTACCAAATTGGTTATGGTTATTGGTACGACCTAACAACCTATCCCTACTTACTTCTTCGATAATCAGGATACGATCTCTAATTATTTTTCTTGTCAGTTAAACAACCTTAGATACGATCTTAAGATTTAATTTACTAACAACATTGAAAACTAGAGAGACCACCAATTCTAACCAACAAACACACATGTAGGTTCATTTAAGCTAGATTATATATATTCTTAACATAGAATTGAAAACCTATCTGAAATCAATTATGTTATTTACCACTTATATTAGAATGCCTAAACAATTACGGATTCAGGTTTCTAATTGGTAATATATTATCCTGATAATTGAACAAATGACCCTTTTTGCACAATCAATCAAAACAATAATTTAAACAAGAACAGAAGATATATAAATAATAAAGATATAACAGAACAAGATAAAACTAATTAGATCTCACAATTCTTGAAGAACCCAAACTTTAATTATCCTTTGGCTAGACTAAAAATTTAGCAAGCCATAAGTTCAAAGAAAAATACTAAAGAAAAATATAAATTGTATCTATGATGATGATGATTCAAGTTTAAGATCCCTAGCCTCTTCCACTCTTAGTCTATAAATACTAAATATCTTAGCCCCAGAATCTGTTTCCAAAAGAAAGTTCTCTGATTGAGTTTGATTACAATTAAACTTCTTTCCTTTTTCCATCACTTGCCAAAGACAGTAATTGCAAATCTCTTCCTTAATAATTAAAATCTTTCACTTGTCATCTTTAGATTGATTCAGTCAACTTCAGTTACAAGTGATAGATCTTGACTTGAATTTCAAGATTTCTTTTGATTTTGTGACTTGATCAAAAATTACAGTTTTTAATCAATTTTGTCCATTTTCCTTCATTCACAATACAAAATAAAAAATATAAGTCAAATCCAAAAATAAAGCATATAAAATAATCTAAATCATTAAAAAATATGACAATTAATATGTTTAATATGCAACTTATCAAAGGACCATAGATAATTGAGGATGGGAGGCTCAGCCCCGTCTAGTCATCAGATCATAAGAAAGTTTGAGAACCAATAGACAATTAAGCTCCTTTGAGAATATATATATATATATATATATATATATATATATATATATATATTGGGGCCATTAGGACTGGGGCTTAAGAATTACATACATACATACATACATATATATATATATATATATATATATATACATACACATACGTATGTATGTATGTATGTATGTATGTATGTATGTATGTATGTAATTCTTAGGCCCCAGTCCAAATGGCCCCAAGGTCGATAGAGGTAAATAATGAAACTCAAGTCAATTAGCCCTTATTAAATTAGGGTAAAACAAGAAAAGGAACAAAACCTATTGTGGCAGCTCCCACAGAAAACAAAAATTTTTAAAAAAAGAAGAAGAAGGAAATGGAGATCGGAAGCTATTTTGCGAGAGCGAGATCAAGAGGAAGATGGAGATGAATAAGATCCATTTTGTAGGCGTTTTAAAATTTCTCTTTTAATATTGTATAATTTAAAGATTTAAATATGAGAAAATTAAGATTATTTGAAAGTAAGAGGAAAAGGTATTTAGTATGACGTATTTGTTTAGGTTAAATTATGTATTAATCTACAAATTTTCGATTATTTACCATTGGAAGCTATTTGAATCTATTTTCCAACAAGATAAGCAAAAGTGAAATTCGAATTTCTCATAAAAAAATATTTAATTTTTATTAAAAGGTACTAATGCAATCTAACAGTAGTATCAACGATGGATTATGAAATTTTTTTAAATTAATATATAAAAAATTTCAAATTGAACTAAATACAATTGAAAAGATTATCTAATCTACTTTCTAACTCAGTATATGAAATAAAAATTTGAATTTTCTAAGTGGAGATAAGAAATTTTTCGTTAACATTATTCAAACTTTCTAACAATTGCATTAGTGGCAATTTCAAAATATTGCTACACTTGGTGTCCGAACTTGATATTGATGGAAAGCTCATTGAATTTAACTCTTAAATTATTAACGGGTTGTTTTCTGGCTTTTGAAAATTCTATTTTGTTTTATTTTGTTTTCAAATTAAAAAAAGAAAAAGAAATGTTCCGTTCAAATGGTTACCTATTGAAAACAAATATTTAAATTGATTCAAATATAATAATTCAATTAATAAAATAAAATTTTAAAAATTAAATAAAAATAATAAAATATTTATTAAACAATATTATGCATATAATATTAAATAATACTATTTTACACTTTTAATACTAATATTAAATTTTTTTAATCATATTAAAAGTTAATATAATTCAAATAATATTATAATTAAAATCAAATATTAAATAAAATAATTACTTAAAGATAAATCAATTAAAAAATATTAACTAAAATTTTTTAATATTAAATTTTATTAGATAATAATTGAGATTAATCAAATTCTAAATTTTCCATATTAAATAATAATACGATTTAATAAATTATAAATTATATTTAATAGAATTATTTAATTTAATTATAGCAATATTAAATTATTAAATAATATATATTCAACTAATTAATTTATAATATATTATCTAATAATTAAAACACATTATGTTTAATATAAATAATATTATTTAATGTTAAGTATTCACCTTTAATAATATTAAATTTAATTGAAAAAAAATATAACATTAAATAATAATATTTTTTAGTATACTAATAATTAATTATAATAAATAGTAGTAGTTAGCAATAATATTAATTATTAACATATCAAAATTAAAATAAATGATATTAATTAAAAAACACAATATATTCTATAAATTATTATACAAGTTTAAATTAAATAATATTATGATATTATAGTTTATATTATTCATATTTAATTGCTTTTTTACATTTTTCAACTTTTCGATGTTAAAATAAATATATTAATTTTGAACTATTTTTAATTAAACAATATTTTATATTAAATTATAATATTATTTCTAATTTAAAAATTAATTAATTTTATTTTATATTTTTATTAAGAAAATATATTAATATTATTTTAATATATAGGCATGGTTTACTTACTAACGAACAAAGGCAAAAACGAAAAACATATTTCTAAAACAATGAAAACATGAAATTTTTGTTTCCAACAATTTAAAAAAATTTTGTTTTCGTTTTCATTTTCTAAAAACAGATGGCATGTCCAAACATGTTTTTTGTTGTTATTTTTTAAAAAAAAAAAGAATTGAAAACAAAAAAAAAAACAAAAACAAAAACGATGCCATGCAACACCTAAAGAATCTTAATTTCAAGATATATATCTAGAATTTAAGTCATTTTAACGAAAAGAGTAAATTGTCAGCTTTTTTCATTTAACTTAACTCATGTTAAATTTAGTGTTTTATTTTTTTAATACTGATTTTAACAAATTCATATAAGTAACTTGATATTCCTTCAATGTTTGTCATTAAGAATCAACCTGTGTGTGTATATAGCTCACTGATCTGCTCATCGGCTGATGCAAATGGTTTTAGATTAGGATGAACAGACTATGTTAATACACCAGATCCAGGTGGAACTTGCATACATAGATGTTACTGCAGACTTATGCCCATGTCGAAGCTCTGCTCACCCATGTCCAATTAGGGAAAGTTTGGCATTGATGTTGAATATCTAAGCAGCGGCCTGGAGATTATATATGCTGAAGTTTATACTGATCATCCTTACAAAATTAGGCATGAGCTTAACTGGACAGTCCAACATGCCATGCCAACCTTCAAATTAGTTAACTTACATATTTTAGATGCAAGATTGCAATCCTAGATACAATACCAAAATGACAAAAAGATAACGCAGGCTAAAATTTAGTAAAAAATTATATATAAATATGACAAAAGTTAAAAAAAAAAAATTTGTGTTTAGTATGCTGACACGAAATTTTGTATTTTACGCGACATGAACAAGATTTTCCATGACATAAACACGAATTACACGAATCACAGAGTCTAAGCAAAAGTACTCACAAACCAATTGGCTATGGTCCTCGTAGTATTTTCGCTTGAACACGTGACTTCCAAATTACAAAAAATATTTACTAAAAAAATATTTACTATGGCGCCAAAGTTCCTCTTTAATTGGCATTATTTACCCTATTTTATAATAATATATGGTTTCTATCCAAGCCCAACTTCCTTGCCCCTTTAGTTAAGTGCTAGCGGCACAAAATTAGGATGATTACTAAGTGAAGTGTGAAAGTGACAGCACAAGCAAAAGTTTCTATATAATTATGAACGCCAATTATTTTGTATACAAAGTAAAATTTTAGTTATCAAATAGTTACAAAATTAGTATAGCAGCCTCGAGTATAAAAGTAAAGAAAACATGCATAGAACAGATTTATATACCGTGAAAGTGTCATCTCGTAAACCCTAGAAAAGCCAATGTTTTCTTCTTGGTATTCTGATAGGAACTTCTGTAAACATATACATATACTGTAACTGAACGGAGTTTATTAATTTGACTGATGCCACAGATACAATACGGTGAAAGAAGTACTTAAAGGAGAGAAATGAAACTAGTAAAGTGGTCTCACCTCCACTAGCATACAATGAATTGTAATGTACTTCACTCCAGAAGCTCAGCCAAACTTCTGAAATACACAGCAATGGTTACTGTCACTCAGAAATATCAGAAACAATTAAATTGAACGCAAAACAAACAACTTAGATGAAGATTTTCTTTAAAAACATTAGCATTAGCTGATAATAAAAGGAGTCCAACAGCCTTGCATGGATACTGTATCTGGTAGTTGTGACCTTATGATCAAAGAAAGATACGATGCACGATTGGTAATTTTATGCAAAACCATAACAAGGTTCCAAAAAAATACAAAAAGTAACAATTGAATACAACCAATTTTATTAATTGATATTGTTGATTGAGGAATAATTGACATACATGTCAAAATAACACAGCAGCGTATCATCTCGAGCAGTTCCTATAATTGCTATATATATATATATATATATATATATATATATATATATATATATATCCATTACGTGATTTTAAAATTCAGAAAATTTGTTGCGCATGAATTTGATGTGCCGCTTGGGCAAATATTTAAGCACTAATCCTACACTTAATAAGGTATCATAAACCCTGTGATCTTAAGTGCGTGGTTGATGCAATGTAGTAAAGCACACTTCTACCCTCCTTTTTTGAAAGTGCCATATCAATGTACCTACCGTGAACTTTGACAGAAATCCCTGCTGTTCATTACTAGTATTTGTAGCATAGATTACTTAAGTCTTGAGAAGCAGTTGAAGTTTTTCAAATTTCAAGCATCTAGCAACTGTCACAAATGGAGACAAGATGTGCAATATTTATGGTTGCCATGGGGAATAACATCCTAACGTTGGTGCAAGGGTAGGGTCAAATACTTAGATAGTCAGGGTAGGGTCATTAAACTGATAGGGTTTCACTTGCGTTCCTTTTGACGTGGCATTTGAATAAATAGGGGGTGGGGAACCAACACACTTAATCAACATATATTGATATTTATTTCAAAATCATTTAAAAATATTACTACCAAATGAACATTATTTCAACTTCTATTTAGAGTAGGCTTGACAGCAGGAAAAGCATACTTGAACTAAGCTGAGCTTTGCAACAAGCTTGAATGCTTGACTAAAAATAGAAGCAAGCACCACAAAACTTAGCTCTGCTTGAGTTTAATCATATCCTCTATGTGCTATAACTATTGATGATCATGTGGAAAGACAAAGTTTCTTCTTTTTAAGCCTTCCTGTAGTTTAGAAATGTTTTTACAACTACTCAAATAAAGCTACTATAAAAGAAAGCAAGGCGCATTACCGAGTAACAGAAAAGATACACATAAGAGAACTCAGGCAAGTCATAGAAATAACATCTACCTCTAGTAGGACTTACTTGTTTGGACATGATCTCTATGTAGCACATGTCACGAAAAGAGGTGACTAGACAAATTTAGGCTCCAAACTGCAGTAGATACCACAAGGTCAACATCAAAAACACAAAACTCAATAAAATAGTTAATAGATAGAATAACATAATAAGTACATAATGCAAAGGGGATTCTTAAGATTTAAACATATGCGCATAAAATTTACTTAAAAAAACTTTAGAAAACAGCATGCAAGCACTTCAAAGAGTTGCACAATAAAATTTAGGAACCCATACACAAGAGGAAAGGCCTGTTCATTCAACTTACATAAGCATGGATTATCTTATCCATCTCACAGGAAAAGATTGATTAAACACTGTAAATTTGTGGGTTTGTGACTAATTTATCCTATCTCCGTAAACCACTTGATGAAGAACAGGTTTGAAGAGAAGCGGAGAGATAGAAATGTAGGATAGGCAGAGAAATAGGGAGAAACAAGGAAGAATTATGGCAAGAAACCAAAGCAAAAGAGAAAAGTGGAAGAAAGAAGGAACATTTTAGGGACAGAATATTATAGGTTCAGCATTCTAATAATACAAAAGCTGCCTCAAATACAAACCAAACTATTTAGTATTTACAGCAAGCATATTCATAGAACCCTAACTCCGCCTGTGTTAAACATAGCTGGTCCCAAGCTTGGATAAACGAGGAGGGTTGACGGTAGGTTTGGACAACCAGTCACTTAAAACTTGTTCAATTTTCATGAGATGAACCAATATACGAAATCCATTGGGGCATCCCCTACTCAGTGACACACTGCATCAGAGCCCGAGTGTAGTGAAAAATATGCAAGGGTTGCTAAATGGTTGTCGAGAAGCGACACGCCGTATCGACGCCAGGTTATGGTGCCCAATAGGTAAAGGTTCCCACACCATAATGGACGAGGGTGGATAAAAAACCTAGTCCAAAATCATAAGCTTAGGTTAGGATCTTAGAATATAGGTTCACTTAATGGTAAGTTAGTGGAGATTTGTCAGGTTATGTGTAGAAGGAGGGTTAATACCTTGTGTCTCCAAGAGACCAAATGGGTTGGGGAGAAGGCTAGGGAGATAGCACATTGGCAGTATAAGGTTTAATTTACATGGAAGGATAGAGACCGAAATGGTCTAGGTATCATCATAGACAAAGAATATCAAAATGTTATTGTACAAGTTAAGAGCAAAGGGATAGAATTATTTCTAGATTTGAGAGGGGACATTTTGAATATTATTAGCATATGCATCACAGATAGGACTTGATAATGTCAGTAAAAGACAGTTTTGAGAGGATTTAGATAAGATAGTACAATAAGTACCTATAAGAGAAAACCTTCGTATTGGTGGTGACCTTAATGGCTATGTACGTGCTAATAGGGAGGGTTTTGAGAGCGTACATTGGGGTTTTAATTTAAATGTAAGAAATGAAAGTGGAGATGTTATCTTAGATTTTGCTTTATCTTATGATTTAACCCTAGTGAATACACTGTTTAGGAAAAAAGAACTTCAACTTATAACCTTTAAGAGTGGATCGAATGCAAGTCAGATAGACTTCTTTTTTACTAGGAGAAAGGATAAATGCAGTTGTCTAGACTGCAAAGTTATCCCAGGTGAGAGTGTTACCGCACAATATAGACTACTAGTACTAGACCTAGATTCATAAACGATATTGTAAGAACCAACAAGAAAGAGCTACAAGGATTTAATGATGGAAGCTAAAAGAAGATTATCATGAAGTATATAGAAATAGTTGGACCCAAAAAGAATGATAAACAAAGAAAAACCCGAATACAATATGGAACAAGATAGCAAAACACATTCGGGAGGTAAGAAGATACTAGGAGTGTCATACGGAAAAGCACCGACTGGAAAGGATGCAACATGATGAATTGAATCAGTTAAGAAAGCTATAAAGACTAAAAGAGATTGTTATAAGGCTTTGAAGACAAACAACACCGAGGAGAACTTTATAAAATGCAAGTTAGCTAGGAAGGAGGCAAAGAGGGTGGTGGTAGAAGCTATGGTGAAGGTTGTGAAAGAGTTTTAAAACAAGTTTGACACAAAGGAGAGAGAGAAAAAGATATATAGATTGGCGCAAGCAAGAGAGATGAGGAGTTGGGACTTAGGAGTGGTGAAATGTATAAAAGATGTGCACCAAAAAACTTTAGTTAAGGACAATAATATTAAAGAAAGATGGCGTGATTATTTCAACAAACTATTCAATGACGGACAAAGTCAAATTGTAAACAATATCTCGGTGCCTCTCGAGGATTTGAACCAATGTTTTATGCGCAGAATCAAAGAGATAGAGGTAAAGGAAGCACTGAAGAAGATGAAAACAAGGAAAGCTATTGAGCCTGATGACATTCCTATTGAACTTTGGACATATCTTAGAGAGGTAGGAGTTAAGTGGTTGAAAAATCTTTTTAATAAGATTTGGCACACTAACAAGATGCTTAAGGAATGGAGAAAGAGTGTGTTGATACCACTCTATAAGAACAAAGGAGATATTCAAATTTTTTTCAATTATCAAGGCATAAAACTAATGAGTCACACAATGATATTATAGGAAAAAGTGATAAAACGAAGATTAAGGAAGACTGTAGAGATATCGGAGAACCAATTTGGTTTTATGTCTGGCCGGTCAACTATAGAAGCGATATATTTGTTTAGACAACTTGTGAAGCGTTCTCGAGTACAAGGGAAATATATTCATATGGTCTTTATAGACTTGGAGAAAACATATGATAAAGTGCCAAAGAAAATGTTATGGTGGTCTTTAATGAAGAAAAGAGTCCTTGTGAAATATATTGAAATAATTAAGGACATGTATAGAGATGGAAGAACACATGTGAGGACGTATGGAGGGCAAACAAGTGAATTTTCTATCACAGTAGAGCTACATCAAGAGTCAACGCTAAGTCCGTTTTGTTCGTTATAGTAATGGACGAGCTGACAAAATCCATTCAGGATAATGTACCTTGATGTATGATGTTTGCAAATGATATTGTCTTGTATGCTAAGACTAAAGTGGAAGTTAATACTAAGTTTGAACTGTGAAGACATACGTAGTCAAGAGGATTCAAATTAAGCAGAACAAAAACTGAATATATGGAATGTAAATTCAGTCCAAATAGAGAGGAAGATAAAAACATAGTGATGCTAGATGAGATGGTGATCCCTAAGCACGATCATTTTAGATATTTGGGATATATCGTTCAGATAAAAGGAGAGATTGATGGTACCCATAGGATACAAGCTGATTGGAGCAAGTGGTGAAGTGCTACAGGTGTGTTGTATGAAAAAAGAATTCCTATACGATTGAAAGACAAGTTTTATACGACAATTGTTAAACCTACATTACTCTATGGTAATGAATGTTGGGCAACTAAAGGAGTGCATACACAAAAGATTAGTGTAACGGAAATGCGAATGCTGCGATGGATGTGTAGATATACGAGAAAAGATAGAATGAAAAATGAGGACATTCGCAAAAAGGTTGGAATGGCACCTATCGAAGACAAGATGAGTGAAAGTCATTTATGTTGGTTTGGACACATATGATGTAGACTTATGGACACTCCAATTAGAAGAGTGGAGGTTAGGAATGATGTAAAAAGGATCAAGGCTAAAGGAAGACCGAAAAAGACTTGGAAAGAAGTAATCTGAAAAAATATGACGGAACGGGAGTTGGAAGAACACATTGCATTAGATAAGAATGAGTGAAGGAGGAGAATTCATGTTGAAGACTTAGCATAAATTAGTATATTGGTTCCTATAGCCTATCCCAATATTGAGATAAAGGCTTTGATGATGATGATATTCATAGAACCCTCATATGAATATGAATTCCAAATATAACCTTTAGTAACACACAGCATTGGTACAAAATCTCTGTATAATGGGTTTAAGGAAAGAGGGGATGGTGAGAATAAAGGAGGATAAAGGGAAAATAGAAACAGGGAAGGACAGGGGAGGGGAAAAAGAATAAAGAGAGAAGGGAGGAAGAAAAGAACACTTTAGGAAGTGAAAATTCTAAGTTCAAAATTATAAAAATCAAAAAGCTACAGCAAATATACAGATCGAATTATTTATGGGATAGCCAATAAAGCCCTTACATAAATACGAAATCTCAAATACAACTTAATAATGAAAAAGGTAGCAGTCAATCACCATTTCTAAGAAACTATTTGTAGAACATAAAATCCAGCTTGTTTAATCAAATAACTTTGAAGGATCTTACTGAGGCTTTGTACAATAGACAGCGAGTGTGTTTGTTCATATCTATAAAAGACATCAACTTGTATGCAATGACAATAATAATGCTGAAACGTTTGCCCATTAAAAGAATTTAAAAAAGATCCAAATTAGTACTTCATAGAGTAATTTCTCTGACATGATAAAAAAAAAAAGGCAACCCAGTGCAAAAGGCTCCCACTTTGTGGGGTTTGGGGAGGGTCATTGTTCGCACCCTTCCCTCTACATTAACAGAGAGACTATTTTCGCTTGAACCCGTGACCTCCAAGTCACAAAAGAGCAACCTTTAGCTTAAATAAAAAAAAAATGACTTTTAAGTCAATGTCATTTTTAAATGCAAGTAGCAAAGAAAGTTACAGGTCCACAAATGGAACTTTTAATGACATAAAACTTATTGGAAATTATAGATTTTTAAGGTTGGAAAAACTATAATTCCATTTAATATACTAATATAAGTTCAATATAAGAGCAGAATCTGCAAGTTAAATCTGGTAGACAAGGCTCTCTTCTATAAAGGTTTCTTAAAGGGCAGAGTTCATTGCATGGCTTGTATCAGCTTGATTTTAGCTGCTTTGGGCTCAAAATAATTTCAAATTTAGTGTGAAATCTAAGCTATTTGTAAGATGAAACAAACAGCAGACAATAGCTTAGAAAAAATGTATCTCTAGAGGGCAGTAACAAGTCATTCCAAGGAGTCAAGAAGATGAAAGTTCAGCTTACTCGGTCAGCAGCTGCTTGGAGAGTGACATGATCCCCCCATTCCCCAGATCTAGTAACATAAAATTTTGCACTGAATGAGTTAGCATTTACTCATTTTAGATCATTAAAAATGTTTCTATTCTTCAGGAGGAAATTCAACAAGAATCAATATCTAACCTTTTCATCCTCTTCAGGTAGCCTTTGTACTTCATTGGGACATAACCTTCATACAACTTTTTGGAATGTTTTAGCTGTAATTGAGAAATTAAAAATATAAAGAAAAGAATAAGAGAGTCAATATAACCACAAAATGATAATTCAAATCTCACTTCACTTATTGCTTAAGTAGCCCACATTGTAAAATGGCATGACATTTTTTTGGGATAGAGATGATAGGAAAGTTGAAATAAAATTAAGGCACTAACATATGTGTATTAAGGTTCATACTGCTCAAAAATATATAGGGGGACAAAATGATTAGTGATTGGAGACCATGAGAAACTAAACTATGTGAAGGCCAAAAAATTGTCTGCTACAGAAAATAGAACATGTGAAAATGATTTTAACTCCAGTATCCACATTCGCAATATACCATTCATTCAACAAACATATATCTTACAAAAACACGTGGGCATGTGTGTTCATGTTCGCCCATATATATAGAGACATAATAAATCTTACAAACAAATGCGGAGAAAAGATGCCTAAAAATGAAAGATATGACAATCTCCTATTTCAACAAAGAGAAATAAATTTGTTGAAGGAAAGGATTCTCCTGCAATAATCACTATAGCTAATGTTTATCTAACGGATTATATCTGAAAATAAGGTAAGAGAAGATGTTTGCATTTTTGGAGCAGCATAAACCTTATGTAAGACCCGAATTTAATTAAAATACGAAAATTAAATAAGAAAAGATGGGGGATGTATGAAGGAAGGTCAGGTTAAATTGATTCCGAAACAAGAGCAAGGGTAAAATGGTAAAATACCAAAACCCGGTATTAGGACGATAAGAAAATTTTAATTAAAAATAAGGATGTAAGATATCTTGATCAATAATAAGGAAATTATAAATTTTGGGTCAATTGATCAAGATTCGAAAATTTTAAAAATACCGGAAAAAATTACCGGGACTATATCTCGAAAAACGCGAAGAAATAATATCGAAATTTAGAGAAAAATATAATTAATAAATTAAATTTAAAGTAAATAAATTAAAGTAGAATAAAAAAATAATATAAGGTAGATATTTTGGGATTTTATGGAGTATTTTATTGAATAGTAAAATAATTAAAATAAATAATAATAATAATAAAATTAATGAAAATAAAACAAAAAAAAAGTAACCGAAACAAAAAAAAAAGAGGAGAGAGAAACTCGGGAAAAGACCCGAGAGAGAAACCGAGAGAAGACCGCACCCCCTTCACCGCCGATTCTCGCACCACCGGCGACCGACGACTTCGACGAAGCTGCCAGGAGGAAGAGGGGAGTCCGGCGAGCACGTGGGTACTGGATTCGCGCCGCCAGGTGGCCGGAGTAGGCCGATCGGAGCCGAGGAAGACCGCCGAAAAAACAAGCTGATTCCCGACGAACCGCCGCGTCTGGGTTGAAACGGAGGGCACCGACGCACTCAGGGGAAGAAGCCGGTTCTTTTGAGACCGGTCTCGACCGGTGAGACCGCCGGAAACGCCGGCGACGGCAAAAGGCTATAAACGGTGTCGTTTGGCTGGAAGGAAAGGGAAGGAAAGGGAAGGAAAAGGAAGGAAAAAGGGGAAAAAAAGGAAAGAAATTACCGGGGACGACTCGAGGTTCGGGTAAGTTGACCGAGGGTCGAAATTGACCTACGGGTGAATTCCGAAAATTTAATTTAATATTATTTTAATAAAAAATAATTCGAATTTACCTAATTATGCAGCTTTACGACAGAGACCGAACGAGAGCCGATTGAGCTCTGATCTTCGTACCCCGCATCGTATCGGGTAAGTACAATTTAATTTCGGCAATTAGAGTTCTTTAAATACCGAGTTTTAATTATTTTATGGAATTATGGATTAATTTCGCGTAGGAAGGGATATTATTCGGAATCGTAATATAATTGCCGTAAATGGTATACGGGCTATCCAATGAATTTGGAATGAAACCCGATAATTATTAGAAAGCGTATAAGCTCAGTATCCCCGAAGAAGGGAATAAATGAATATAAAAAGGGCTAAAATGGGCCGAGGCCCAATAAGCTAGAACGAGGCCCAATAAATTATTGGTGGGCCCAATGAGCCCAATAGGCCTTGATAAAGTAAGAATTTAGTGAAAAACGGGCTTAAGGCCGATTAAGGCCCATTAAGGTGCAATCGGGCCCAATAGGGGTAAATGGGCCCAACGATTTAAATTAAGCCCAGAGAGTATTAAATACAATTAAATTGTATGATATCTGACCTGAGGAATATTAATACGCAGTTCCGGGCATTTGATTGGGAGCATATCGGACTGCGCGACGAGACAACAGTGGAAAAGAAAAGGTCAGACTCGACAGGAAAATAAGGTAAGGGAATTCTGCGGACTGTTAGAGGTAACTTTACGCAATTTTAAGTTCATTTGCAGTCTTTAAAAGTTACCTGAAGGGTCTAGAGGTCAATTAATAATTTTAGTGCCTCGAATGAGCAAATTACCGAAATACCCTTGTTAAGGGTAAATGTTTCCAACTTTAGGAAAAATTGGGAGGAGCAAGGACAAGAGGTTTCTGCTCATTCTGGAGGTGTTTTGATGCATGCATTAGTAGGCTGGCTAACCTTGAAAGAAAATGCACAGCATTGCATACTTTCAACGTGAAATTGTTTTGAAAACTGTTTTGAGGAAACAGAGCCGCCTACGTGTTTTATTGACATGTGACGTGCTAGAACTCAGCTCGCACGATATTTTCGATTTGTGTGATGCACGCATTAGTGCTGGAGCGAGAGCTCGCACTAGAGTTTTACATGCATAGGTGCTGGAGTCCAACTCGCACCAGATTTGTATACATATATATATGATTTTCGTGACAGGGTGCTAGAGTCTAACTCGCACCATATTTTTATGTGATTTTGAGACAGGGTGTTGGAGCTTCGCTCGCACCAGCTTTTCATATGGTTTGCATACAGAGTGCTAGAGCTTAGCTCGCACTAGTTTTATTTGATTTACTGACAGTGTTAGAGCACCGCTCGCACTACTTTTCAGAGATCATACGATAAGCCGTGCTTGGAGCATCGGGTAGACTGTGTGTCACCGATTAAATAGGCTCGCACGTGCGTTTTGAGACATGGCATGTTAAAATAACCTGATGAGCCCGAACGAGGGATAAGGGTTAGAGAAACAACCTGATGAGCCCGAACGAGGGATAAGGGTTAGAGATCCACCTGATGAGCCCGAACGAGGGATAAGGGTTAGAGATCCAGCTGATGAGCCCGAACGAGGGATAAGGCTGTGGGTCCACGGAGTACGATGTACCGTGCAAGTAGCATGGAGTACGATGTACCGTGTGGTATCTTTGTGATACGGGGTATCTTCGGATACGGCATCTTCGGATGCGTGAGATCGGATAAGACTGACGGGTTGGATTGACCCACCTCCCGAGCGGTTCCCGATCAGGGTGAGACCTCGCACACTGGGATCCGTGAAGCTAGAGGGACTCACGAGGACATATATGGCCAGTCCTGGTTATTGCCGTTATACAGATATTGCCTCGTCTCGCATGTCGACGATTTCGATGATTTAAACTGGGTTTTTAAACTAAATGTGCATGATGGTTATTTCCATGCTTTTAAACCCATATGTGATGTAAACGAATTTTCATGATTTTGTGTGAGTCAGGATCACCCGAAGGAGGGGTCGAGTCCTGACTTTACTGTGAAATTTTAATTGAGAAAGAAATGATTTGAAATAATTGCATGTTGAATTTTCCGTGCAAATGTGTTTTACATAACATCATAACTCATATCAATTGTTTTAAAATGTGTGGAGAAATGGTGGTTTATGCATGGCACCACGTTCATGTAGGTAGTATGGTTACCTACTTGTTCGTAGGATTGCCTTACTGAACTTGATTTGCTCACCCCTTTCATTTTCTCCCACAGATAATCTCCAGTTGAAGTTGAGGCGACTCAGTACTGCATTCCGGATATCCGCTGCTGCCCATCAACATAAGGTATATACACTTGTACATATTGTATCTACATAAGCATAGCACAGTAACATGTTTGTAAGTAACTTTAGGAGATGTATAATTAATGTAAACAATTATAAATGACTGGAGAAGAATTAAGTACTAGGGTAGATGTATGGTGGAACTGGCATTGACGCACAGCCCAATTTGTTAGAGGAGTGTGGTCACGATCAAAAGACAGGTAAGAATTTAAGTAATAAAAATAACAAAACGCGAAAAATTAACTCTGATTTTTGTAGTTCGGGTCGTGACAGATTTTATGGTATCAGAGCGAAGTTGGTCTGATGTGTGTCAGTGTCAGTAATAGAAAATTACATCCCCGTGTTACTGTGCTTGGTTAGATACAATAGTGTATATCGAGATGAGTTCTGACTAAGAAACGGTTGAGAATGCAGGAATGCCTAATATGAGTCACGTTAGATAAGATAGTGCACGAGGCAGAGGTCGTAGAGGTAAACCTGAGTCTGCTAAGTCGTGCTGAGTTTGACTATGAGAATCAATATGAGATTGAAATAGAGGCTAATGTTGAACATGCCCCACAGAGTCCGACAGAGAGATCGGACAGTATTGAGACACGCTTCGCGAGATTGGAACGGAGTGTGGAGATTATTTTGAGGAGCAAATTGCTCAGAGTATACATAAGATCAGAGGGCGCAGCGGAGCATTGGTGGAAACCTGCTCGACCCATCTTAAGTGTTAAACATCCAGAGCTAAGATGAGAAATGTTTATGGATGTATTCCGGTGACAGAATATCCCGAACACTATTTAAAAGGAATTAATTTATTGATGAGTATGATTTATGAGTATGGTGACTCAGTTATATTCTTGGACAGATATTACCTCGACACTATGAACAAGTGACAGTCGAGATGTCTAAAAGTTTATGGAAATGGCTCAATTTTTCAATTAGAGTCCGATTGGCCCGTGATATATTACCTATACCGAGGCAGTGCGCAGATTTACAGTTGGGTAAATAAGAACATGAATTGCACGCCTCTGAGATTGGGAAAGGTAGTAAGAGCTGAAATAGAGACAGAAAAGAGAATCGAGAAATGACAGAGATGATAAAATGAGAAAATGGTAATTGGTAAAAGATCTGATGTAACGAGTTATGGACTAAGATAATTGGTAAGACCCCAGTGCATCCAATTTTGGCACTGTTGAGGGGCATTGTGATTGGAGGACCCCGACCTGCTACGAAGCAGTGTAGCAGTGTAAGCAGTGTGAGATGAGTGGCGGATACCACAGAAGGAGGGTCTATACCTACACTGCATTGATAAAAAATGGCCGTTAAGTGTGGTAAGACGGACCATTGATATTGATTGCATAGAGTTGGATGAGATCGCCCCACAGAAAAGTAAAGAGACAGAGAAAAACTTCGTTGGTATAGCTGCAACGAAAAGGGAGGCAATAGCCGAAAAGAAAAAGCAAAGTAGGCTGTTGGACGGAGGCGAGAGGATGTTTTGGACCAGGACACTATTGATGTTTCATGGATGTGGTGTAAGATACCACACTTGTTATGAATAATGAAGTACATATGTTCATTAATCCTGGTACCACACACTTATTCATACCGCCTTCATTCGCATATAAGTGAGTAAAAGGCATGAATGTCTACATCATTGGGCACAATATTGATAAATGAGTACCCCAATAGAGGAGGATTAATTAACGGAATATGAATATAGAGATTTTAAGTTGAAAAAAAAAAAAGGGGTGCAACAGTTGAAATTAAATGAGTAAAGGATTGTACTCACCGAATGAATAATGACGAGTTTTGTCATGATTGGTATACGAAGGAGATGTGTTTGGATCCCAAATACAAGATGTATTGGAGTAAGAGATATATGCTAGGTAAGAACATCCTTACGATATGGAGTCATTAGGATTAAAGCAATTAGTAACGAATATAAATTGCGACCACAGAGACTGAGATATAACGTAGTTGTGGTTAAGTCTAAAGGTTAATAAAGGTATTTCAAAATACCTCCCCGCCTCAAGACTTGACAGCGTCTAGATATATATATAACCTATAACGAAAAATCAATCATCGTAATCAATACCTTTAGCATTAGGATACCTTTACTAAGACGATAAGAACATTAAAATTCGACAAATCATGAAGGTTAACATAGCAAAATTTAATAAGAGCCGTTAAGATAAGAAAAGGAAATGACGCAGGTTAGTACCTGGAAAACGTAAGCGGTTGAGAAGGATCTTATACGCTTATGCGTAAATAAGTCAAGGATTAGACCGAATTGTAATCATCATTATCGATGATGTGTTGGGTGTAGTTAAAGTCCAGGGCAAATTGTAAGCAACCATTGAAAATTGCTTTTACAGATGGATTGTTGCGAGTTTTTAATATGGTCTACTTGGTTGACACGTTTAACTAAGAAAACGTGATCTTGGAATGAGATGGTAAATAAGATGATAGATGTGACATAGATTTCGGTGTAGTGAAGTATGAACTGACCACCGTGACTAATTTTACTATACCCAACAGCTCAAGAGGTTCTCAGTGAGCATGGATACGTCAAAGTTATGATGGAGCTGTGTATTGATGTATAATGGGAAGATAGTCAATTATGGAGTCAGACAACTCCTTGATCATGAAATAAACTATCTGACCCATGATTTGAAGTTGGCAACAGTAATTGTACCGAGGATATGGTACTATTATGTACATGGTGAGAAATTGTGGATATGCACTAATCATAAAGTCCCAAGTATCTGTTTTCATAAAAAGAGGCGAATATGAGAATACATAGTAGGTTAGAGCTTCTGAGAGGTTTTGATTTGTGAAAATTGTACCACCCAAGAAAGGCTAATGTGATTACTGATGCCTTGAGCATAAAGAGCCTCGGGATGGTATTACATATGATGGTCAGGGAGCGTGAGCTGCTAGATGCAGTTGTGAGCCTCAGTATAGATGTGATCCCTTCTGATGATGACAGTGATTGTGTGATAGCTAGCCTGAGATTAGAACCGGATGAGAGTGCCCGGATTTGACAGGCTTAGCGTGATGATCGACAGGATGTCGATAGTTTGGGTCAGATTCAGAAGGGTACAGTGATAGAGTTCACAGAGTATGATAATGATTTACAGAGAGGTTCAGAGACAATATGAGTGCTCCCCAGGACCACAGTTGATGAGATAGTAATATTGTCAGAAGCTCACTCTTCGGAATATACAGTGCATACGGAAAGTAATAAAGATATATTGAAATCTTAAAAAGGGTATTGGTGGTCAGATATGAAAAGAGATATGGTAGAGATTGTGAAAAAGTACCTAGTATGTCAACAGAATAAGGTAGAGTATTAAAAGTCTGCAGAGTTATTGCAGCACCTACCTATATCGACATGGCACGAAAAAAATGAGAACAAGTTTTCATAAATTTCGTGATGGGTTACATAGGACCCAGGTGAATTACGAGGCTATTCGGATGATAGTCGATAAAGTGACTAAGTCTACCCACCTTTTGGTTATGAAATCCCCAAATACTCAGAGTATATATGAGGATTTATGTGTAAGGAAGATTGTGCAACACTAAGTAACGTTCCAGTGAGCATGGTATCATATAGGGATTCCCGCTTCACTTCCCACTTCTGAGGATATTTTTAGGAAGCTATGGGAACCCGACTGAGTATTAGCACAGCTTTTCGTCCTCAGACAGATGGTCAGTCAGAGAGGACTGTACAAGTTCTGGAGGATCCGATGAAAGCGTGTGTCATTGATTTTATAAGCTCCTGGAATGATCAGTTGATTTCTAATTGAATTCATCAATAGCGACAATTGTCATTCGAGTATTGGGATAACAAGATATGAGACAGTGTATGGCTGTAGGGGTTGTTCCCCAAATTGGATAAGAAAAAGTAGGTGACAGATAGAAATTATTTTCGACTTTGGATGATAAGTCTCTGAGGATGTTTTAGTTAAGAATGAGAGATTAAGAACACATCAGAGCAGATAGACAAGTATTGAAATTCACCCTTGGTGAATTAGTATGGTTGAAATATTTCTTGTCCTAAGAAAATAAGGACATAGCGAACTTTTGAAAGAAGGTAAATTGAGTTACGCTGGATAAAATATTTTGAGAGATTGGACAAGTGGGAGATAAGACCTGTAGGTTGGTGTTATCACCTGAATTAACAGGCGCCCACAATGTGTATCAGGTTTTGATGCTTCGGCAATACTATCCAGATCCAGCATAGGTGATCGAATATGAACTCTAAAAGTTCAGTTTAATGAAAATATAAGTATATTGAAAAGTTGATTCGGGCATTAAACAGGAAAGAGACAGTATTGAAGTTTAAGACGATCTCCCTAATTAAAGTCTTTTGGTAGTAATACACTCCGGAGAAAAGGTCACATAAGAATTAAAAAGTATGATACGATTGATGTACCCGGAGTTGTATATGGACTCATATGACTTGGTTCTAATTTGGAGGACCAAATTCCTTAAGTGGGGGAGAGTTGTAAGACCCGAATTTAATTAAAATACGAAAATTAAATAAGAAAAGATGAGAGATGTATGAAGGAAGGTCAGGTTAAATTGATTCCGAAACAAAAGCAAGGGTAAAATGGTAAAATACCAAAACTCGGTATTAGGACGATAAGAAAATTTTAATTAAAAATAAGGATGTAAGATATCTTGATCAATAATAAGGAAATTATAAATTTTGGGTCAATTGATCAAGATTCGAAAATTTTAAAAATACCGGAAAAAATTACCGGGACTATATCTCAAAAAACGCGAAAAAATAATATCGAAATTTAGAGAAAAATATAATTAATAAATTAAATTTAAAGTAAATAAATTAAAGTAGAATAAAAAAATAATATAAGGTAGATATTTTGGGATTTTATGAAGTATTTTATTGAATAATAAAATAATTAAAATAAATAATAATAATAATAATAAAATTAATAAAAATAAAACAAAAAAAAAGTAACCGAAACAAAAAAAAAAGAGAGAGAAACTCGAGAAAAGACCCGAGAGAGAAACCGAGAGAAGACCCGCACCCCCTTCACAGCCTATTCTCGCACCACCGGCGACCGACGACTTCGACGAAGCTGCCAGGAGGAAGAGGGGAGTCCGGCGAGCACGTGGGTACCGGATTCGCGCCGCCAGGTGGCCGGAGTAGGCCGATCGGAGCCGAGGAAGACCGCCGAAAAAACAAGCTGATTCCCCACGAACCGCCGCGTCTGGGTTGAAACGGAGGGCACCGACGCACTCAGGGGAAGAAGCCGGTTCTTTTGAGACCGGTCTCGACCGGTGAGACCGCCGGAAACGCCGGCGACGGCAAAAGGATATAAACGGTGTCGTTTGGCTGGAAGGAAAGGGAAGGAAAGGGAAGGAAAAGGAAGGAAAAAGGGAAAAAAAAGGAAAGAAATTACCGGGGACGACTCGAGGTTCGGGTAAGTTGACCGAGGGTCGAAATTGACCTACGGGTGAATTTCGAAAATTTAATTTAATATTATTTTAATAAAAAATAATCCGAATTTACCTAATTATGCAGCTTTACGACAGAGACCGAACGAGAGCCGATTGAGCTCTGATCTTCGTACCCCGCATCGTATCGGGTAAGTACAATTTAATTTCGGCAATTAGAGTTCTTTAAATACCGAGTTTTAATTATTTTATGAAATTATGGATTAATTTCGCGTAGGAAGGGATATTATTCGGAATCGTAATATAATTGCCGTAAATGGTATACGGGCTATCCAATGAATTTGGAATGAAGCCCGATAATTATTAGAAAGCTGTATAAGCTCGGTATACCCGAAGAAGGGAATAAATGAATATAAAAAGGGCTAAAATGGGCTGAGGCCCAATAAGCTAGAATGAGGCCCAATAAATTATTGGTGGGCCCAATGAGCCCAATAGGCCTCGATAAAGTGAGAATTTAGTGAAAAACGGGCTTAAGGCCGATTAAGGCCCATTAAGGTGCAATCGGGCCCAATAGGGGTAAATGGGCCCAACGATTTAAATTAAACCCAGAGAGTATTAAATACAATTAAATTGTATGATATCTGACATGAGAAATATTAATACGCAGTTCCAGGCATTTGATTGGGAGCATATCGGACTGCGCGACGAGACAACAGTGAAAAAGAAAAAGTCAGACTCGACAGGAAAATAAGGTAAGGAAATTCTGCGGACTGCTAGAGGTAACTTTACGCAATTTTAAGTTCATTTGCAGTCTTTAAAAGTTACCTGAAGGGTCTAGAGGTCAATTAATAATTTTAGTGCCTCGAATGGGTAAATTACTGAAATACCCTTGTTAAGGGTAAATGTTTCCAACTTTAAGAAAAATTAGAAGGAGCAAGGACAAGAGGTTCATGCTCATTCTGGAGGTGTTTTGATGCATGCATTAGTAGGCTGGCTAACCTTGAAAGAAAATGCACAGCATTGCAAACTTTCAACGTGAAATTGTTTTGAAAACTGTTTTGAGGAAACAGAGCCGCCTACGTGTTTTATTGACATGTGACGTGCTAGAGCTCAGCTCGCACGATATTTTCAATTTGTGTGATGCACGCATTAGTGCTGGAGCGAGAGCTCGCACTAGAGTTTTACATGCATAGGTGCTGGAGTCCAACTCGCACCAGATTTGTATACATATATATATGATTTTCGTGACAGGGTGCTAGAGTCTAACTCGCACCATATTTTTATGTGATTTTGAGACAGGGTGTTGGAGCTTCGCTCGCACCAGCTTTTCATATGGTTTGCATACAGAGTGCTAGAGCTTAGCTCGCACTAGTTTTATTTGATTTACTGACAGTGTTAGAGCACCGCTCGCACTACTTTTCAGAGATCATACGATAAGCCGTGCTTGAAACATCGGGTAGACTGTGTCACTGATTAAATAGGCTCGCACGTGCGTTTTGAGACATGGCATGTTAAAATAACCTGATGAGCCCGAACGAGGGATAAGGGTTAGAGAAACAACCTGATGAGCCCGAACGAGGGATAAGGGTTAGAGATCCACCTGATGAGCCCGAACGAGGGATAAGGGTTGGAGATCCAGCTGATGAGCCCGAACGAGGGATAAGGCTGTGGGTCCACGGAGTACGATGTACCGTGCAAGTAGCATGGAGTACGATGTACCGTGTGGTATCTTTGTGATACGGGGTATCTTCGGATACGGCATCTTCGGATGCGTGAGATCGGATAAGACTGACGGGTTGGATTGACCCACCTCCCGAGCGGTTCCCGATCAGGGTGAGACCTCGCACACTGGGATCCGTGAAGCTAGAGGGACTCACGAGGACATATATGGCCAGTCCTGGTTATTGCCGTTATACAGATATTGCCTCGTCTCGCATGTCGACGATTTCGATGATTTAAACTGGGTTTTTAAACTAAATGTGCATGATGGTTATTTCCATGCTTTTAAACCCATATGTGATGTAAACGAATTTTCATGATTTTGTATGAGTCAGGATCACCCGAAGGAGGGGTCGAGTCCTGACTTTACTGTGAAATTTTAATTGAGAAAGAAATGATTTGAAATAATTGCATGTTGAATTTTCCGTGCAAATGTGTTTTACATAACATCATAACTCATATCAATTGTTTTAAAATGTGTGGAGAAATGGTGGTTTATGCATGGCACCACGTTCATGTAGGTAGTATGGTTACCTACTTGTTCGTAGGATTGCCTTACTGAGCTTGATGTGCTCACCCCTTTCATTTTCTCCCACAGATAATCTTCAGTTGAAGTTGAGGCGACTCAGTACTGCATTCCGGATATCCGCTGCTGCCCATCAACATAAGGTATATACACTTGTACATATTGTATCTACATAAGCATAGCACAGTAACATGTTTGTAAGTAACTTTAGGGGATGTATAATTAATATAAACAATTATAAATGACTGGAGAAGAATTAAGTACTAGGGTAGATGTATGGTGGGACTGGCATTGACGCACAGCCCAATTTGTTAGAGGAGTGTGGTCACGATCAGAAGACAGGTAAGAATTTAAGTAATAAAAATAACAAAACGCGAAAAATTAATTCTGATTTTTGGGTAGTTCGGATCGTGACACCTTACCTGCTTGACAATCTGCCTCCTAACATGTTTGTGGTAATCTGGATTGCGAAACAGCTGATCTGCTAATGCTCGAAACTATTCAAAAAAACACCATCATAGAAGATTTACCAAGAAAAACAGCAGATGTAGACAAAGAAAAATAAAATTATGCCAAGAATCAGTGACTTTCATTTTGAAATCTCATTGTTGCAAATATGTCCAATTATGCACCTGCATATAGAAATATAACCAGGTGTAATATGTATGCTAAATGCATGTATAAAAAGGTGATGGTAGAGAAAGGACTAATTATCATCATCATCATCATAGCTTTTATCCCAACACTGGGGTAAGCTATATGAACCAATATACAAATTTATGCTAAGTCGTCAGTATGAATTATCCTCCTCCACTCATTCCTATCAAATGCAATATGATCAAAGAAAGGACTAATTATACTACCAAAAAACAACACCTGACAATTTCCATCTCCCTCGATTTGCAATTCAGCTAACCCATAAGTGGCCGAACTGAACAAATAACAAAACCATCATAACCAAATCTATACAAACCAATTTATATGCATAAGTGAGATGTAGACTATGAAAGGTTAGATGTCAAATGCAAAATCTTCAACTACCATCCCAAGAAGTATGTCTTTACTTTATGTCAAATTTGAGATCTAACTAACCTCAAAATTAGAAAATACAGACCCAATAAGGACGGCCATGTGGTTTTAGTAGCCATGTTCTGCGCCAGATTATTAACATCAGAAGCGCAAAATGATTTTTCAACACATGATGCCAATAAAAAGGAATAAAATTCAAGAGACCCTGTGGCAAAATGGAAAGAAACTAAAATTTTTATGTTCAAAAGAAACAAACAAATTAAACATCATAGCATACGGTAAACATAGAATTAAAGATTAAAATGAAATCCAAACAGAAAATTGCATTAAAAAAAGCCCTAAACTGAAGCAGACTATGAACAACTTAAAATAAAATTAAAAAAAAATCAATGTGAAACTGATATGTAGTGAGTATGATAAAACAACCTTTCAGACAGTCGTTCATGATCTAAGGTTGCATCATTCACATCTGGTATTTCCCCATTGACACGAGGAGTGTGCTGTCAACAAAATGATCACGTTAGCACTTAGACAGCCAATAAAGCTAAAGGTTACACAGATTACAAAAGAGAAAATAAGATTTGCAACTTTTTCTAGCATGTGCTAGTTAATTATTAAGTAATGCAGGTAAAGACAAACATTGAATTAATCATAATATTAGGAGCAACAAGAGGCAATATAGTATTGTGAAAACTGTGTTATATTGAATTAGGCAATTTCGTACAGTCAAGAGACAGAGAAAGAAAAAAGGGAAACACTAGCGGACCACCTTACTCTTTGGTAGACTTCTATATCTATGGTAAGAGAGATGAACAGACAAAAAGACAATATTAGTAATGCTCCTATAACACCTACAAATTCAAAGTGTGCTCTATGGTCCAAATGTACATTTAATATGTAAAGTTAAAAAACATCATAATGTGAGAGTGATGATAGAATTGTAGTCTGAGTTGGCATAAAAGTAAAACAGAAAAAAATGCACAAAGAACATGTTGACACAAATTTAAATGATTGATGATCTATATCACGCTATGAGATAGTCTGCTTTCCTCAACAATGAATATGCAATAACAGTACATACAAGTATGAACTGAGAATATATTATAAAATGGGAAAAGATAACTTTAGAATTAAGTTATTGAATTGATAACAACTAAAAAGCAGAGAAAGAAATTGCACTAGGATCTTAGAAGTAAAAATGATGAGAATAACATGATGCAATACGTTTTTTTCTCCTGAAGCACCATGCTGTGGGCAATATATCCAGTTTTTCAACAATAATTGGGATAAATTATAATAAATAATAATCCTAAAAGTTTCCAAAGGGTAGCATCTAACACAGCAGTCAGCAGAACATAGTCATCATGGGACCAAAGAGAACAAAATACGGCGCATTTAGGTCCAAAACTATTATGTCTATGCCATATACAATTTTAAAACAATGCAAAAATTTTCTTCAACAAAGTGACCAACCAACATATGAGACAGAGATGATTATACCAGAATGGAATCCAGATGAGAGAGTCCTTTTGCAAGCTTGCCATCATTGTGCAAGTTCTCTTCTGCTAAGATGCTTGCTATGGTTTGATCATCTGCTGTATTTTGGAAACTGCTATTCAAACTTGAGCTGGAGCTTGCAATCGCATTCATGTAGCCTTCACTCATACTATCTCAATAACAATAGGTAGCGAAGAAAACATGAGAATGAAAGAATTTCTGTACATCAAGCCGTCGAATATACCAATATGAAAGATTTATAAGCATCCAAATCGGCAAATAGAACATCAACTATGAGAAGATTAATTAAAGCTGACAATCATCCATGGCTCGAATTTTAGAATCTCATCAATCTGCAATACTAAAAGAATAAATTGTTTCTTACAACTATGTAATTACCACAAAAGCTTAACAGAATATCATCAAAGAAAAAAAATCCCTAAAAGAATGACTTAAAAAATCCAAGTAATCTAGATCCTCTATGAGGTATGTTAGAAATACCCACTAACCTAAATAACCCAGAAAATAAAAGACAAAATATGGTTCCCGTCACACCTGTTCTTATATCCAATAAAAGCATATGAACGATTAAAAAGGGTAGTATTGTTTAACTAATGCTCATAACTCTTAGCTGAACAGAGAGAAGTTTATATTAAACAGCAGCAGATTATTCAAATTAATAATGAATTTCCTTTAATGATAAATTTTCCTTCCATTCTCTCACGAACCAAACAGAGCATAAGCTATCCCAGTAAGACGGGCAAGGGAATTGACATAACTGAAGGACAAAAATGAAAAATAACCATAGCCACATAAAATAAAATAAAAATAATGAAATAGAGAATACCCAGATTAAAGAAAAACGTAAGAACTCCGAGGTCTTGTCGCTGTAGGATTCAATATTTGTTTGTTGTTCTTAGGACTTAGCTTGAGCTGAAAAGTTGTCCAGTCATATCAACTTTCTCATACAGATATATGTGGGAATCATGTTGACAGAAATAATAATAAAAAATGGAATGTAGTTGTGTAAGAAAAAGGTCGATATTATTGGTGTTACTGTTACTTTTAGAAGCAATTAAAACTGATTTTTTTTTTACTTTCGAGTACAAAAAAGAAAACAGCTAGAAAGGCAAATGGTGTACTATTGTTATGGACATACTTTGTTTGGATTCGGATATATACGGCGGGGTGAGTGAAAAAAAGGAGAAAAGCTTTCGCTTTCGGGGATTTGGAGGCTTGGACCAAATGTTCTATTAATTTAGAGTGGATTTGGATCTTACGATACTTTTGATATGGTAAGAGTAGGGGTGTAAACGATACAGTGATGCTCGCAAGCTACTCGGGCTCGACTCGAGTAAAACTCAAATTCGACTCGATTTTAGTCGAGTCGAGCTCGAGCTCGAGCTACTCGAGCTATCGAGCGAGCCGAATTCGAGCACTTAAATACCCTACTTGAGTAGCTCGCGAGCCTAATCGAGTATCGAGTTTTTATATATTTTAATAATATAATAATATTTATATAATGATTCGAGCTTAATCGAGCCTAATCGAGTTCGAGCAAAATATCGAGTTTATATAATCGAGCCTAATCGAGCTTAATCGAGCGAGCTCGAGTAGCTCGAATTCGATCTCGAGCCGAGCTCGAGCTTAAAAAATAAGACTCGATCGAGCTCGAGCCGAGTATCGAGCACCGAGTTTCGAGTCGAGCTCGAGCTCGAGCACCTCACTGTATCGACTCGACTCGACTCGATTACACCCCTAGGTAAGAGCAGCAGATAAACAGTATAATAAAGAAAAAAAAGTAAAAAATAAAATTTTTTTTATTATTTTATTAAGAAATATAAATTTTTAATAATTATTTTTTAATCTTATTGAAGTCAATCTCATCGCTCATCTATATTAACCCTTAATTTTCTACTAAAAATCATATAGTTGCCACATGCATTTGGCCAAAGTGAGATTTCATGCTTTGATATATTCAAAAACAAGTACCAAAAGTAACCAAAAATGCAAGTGATTTTATCCTTAGAATTATTATTTAATATATTGTTAACGAAATTGTTAGACTTTACAAGAGAGGTTAAGATGACGCATGCTCATTTCATTTATTTTTTTATTTTTAATATTTCATTAAGAGTATGTGTTATCATCTTAACCCCGCATGTAGAGTCTAAAAATTTTTTTGACGATTTATTGAATAATAATCATTATTCATAACCAATTAATTAAGATAATCTATTTTACTATTTTTTAATATTAAAATACCTTTATATGGAAATACATTTTTACTCTTCATAACTTCACAACCCAAATGTCTTCCTTTCCTTATTTCTTCATTTGTCAACTTATTTCCCAACCATTGTTGAAATCTAAGATTTGATCATTTGAAAGTGAAAATGTAATACTATTCAAATAGTTTGATAGAAGAATATAACGAAGTGAACAAGAAATCTCAAATGACATAGAAGTGGAGATTTCCGCAAACATATATTTTAGTTTTAAATTGATTTACATATTTTGAAATGACAAAAACTTAAGTGCTTTCAAGTAGAGGTGGCAAACGGGCGGGCTCGGTTCGGGTTCTTTTCGGGCTCGAGTTTTTTCGGGTTCGGGTTTTTTCGAGTTCGGACTTTTTCGGGTTCGGTTATTTTCGGGTTCGGTTATTTTCGGGTTCGGGTTTTTTCGAGTTCGGGCTTTTTCGGTTTCTGGCTTCTTCGGTTTCGGGCTTCTTCGGGTTCGGGTTTTTTCGGGTTCGGTCTTTTTCGGGTTCGGTCCCGGTTCTAGTCGGGCGGGTTTAGCGGGCCGGCTTGAAATATTTTGAAACTTTATTAGTTATAATTTTTTTTTTAAATTTTGAATGCGATAATTAATTTAATTTTTATATGATTTTATATTTTAATAAATATTTATATAAAAACAAATTTTTATATTTTAATATTTATTTTGACAAAAATAATTTACTCTTTTTTAATTTCTTACAATATTTATTATAAAATAGTAGATATAATTATATTCATTAAATGCAAAAGAAAATATTACATATAGATATTATAGGAAGAAAAGTACCAATTAATATTATCATTTACCAAAAAAATGCTTAATATGAATAAATGATCAATTAATTAGCTCTATTTTATTTCTAATTTATTTTTTATTTGTACATAAATCATAATTAATATTATTGTATTAAATATAATCGTTTACATTAATTAATCAAATGTCTCATTAAAAATTTAGAATATTAAATTAAAACATATTTTTTTTTAATATTTAATATAATTATATCATATACAATTATACAGTACCATATGATTGATATTTTGTAGTTGATATAATACACTAAAAAAATATATTTATACAAAAAAACTTTGTGAGTTTAAAAAAAAGCATAATATAAATAATTATGAAATTAAAGTAGATAATTAGGATTAAAATAATAAATTTTTAAATTTTAAATAGAAGTCACTAAAATTAGATTAATAAAAGTTTCATAATATTTTTTTTATTTCCTCTGTTAGTTTGTTTTTAGTTTTACAGATTTCCTCCAACTTCTAGATATTATCTTCTTCACTTCTTTTCTAAATGAATGTTTTGCTTATTTCTTTGGCCTTAGCCAAGAAAAATTGAAGAGTATAAAAAATCTGACTGGACTATAAATATAATCTATCTATAGAATAATTGAAATTGTTGATAGGCTTTCAAAGAATAAGAAAAGAAAGGATATGATTTCATGATAAATTATTAAATTATTGTATAAAATGAAAAAAATAAATATTGCATGGTAATGTATATATATAATTAATTTAATAATTTTCAAACAGAAGTATCATATTATATAATAACATGGTTAAAAAATTAATTATTTATTATCAAAATAATTATTAAAATAAATATTTACTAATTAGTTATCATATATAAGTATAACAAATTATTAATTTTTAATAAATTAGTTACATAATTTAAATAAAAAAATTAACTTAAAATAATTATTTTTGCACAATCAAGTAATGATGCATGTTTGTCTTGATTGTCACGTTACATAATGCACAAGAAAAATATCTACTGATATTATTTTAGTGGACTGATATAGATATGAACCGATAAGGTAGGCAAATAAATAAATAATCATATATGCTTAACAAAATTATACCTAATTAAAGTTCTATAATTGTAGCTAAATTCTCAATTGATAGATGCAATTAGTTTAAGTTTGGAAAAATTATTAAATATAATATCGAAGTTTAAATAAAATAGGTAAACCAAAAAGCTGATATAATTTAATCATAATGATTATAAGACAAAATATAATTAAAATGATGAAATATGAATTAATGAGGAAAAAAATTATATAATTTAGTAATAAAATTTATACAAAAGACAAGACATTGCAAAAATTTAAATTTCCTAGTTAGAAATAAAATTTGAAACATATAAATATTTATTGTTAATTTGATAACATATTTATATAAATTTTTTGTTCAAAAGTGTAATATAAATTGCTTTAGTAACTTATTAAATTATTATTTTTTTATATTAAGTAATTCTTTTTTGAGTTTTAATTTACATTTGTTATTATAATTTCATATATGAACTTATTTTGTTATTGTAGGGATTTAGAAACTTCAATTCTAGATATGTTTTATATAGATTAGAGTTAAATGTATATTTGAATGAATCAAGAGAAGATTATAAGATTCAAATTGATGTTCTTGATTATTGGAAGAAAAATCAATTTCGACACCCTATACTTTCACTTATGGCTAAGGATATATTGAGTATTCCAATTACCACAGTTGCATCTGAATCAGCATTTAGTATGAGTGGTAGAGTTATTAACAAATGGAGAAATTGTCTCATAACACATAATGCAGAAATTTTGATTACCATTCGTAATTGGCTGTATGGATATGATATAGATAAAGGTGGTAAGATTTTAGTGTCATTATTATTTTATTAATTTTTTATTATTTAAATTCTTATATGATTATTTTTATATATTTTATTAGATGAAGAAGATGAAACAATGAGATTTGGAAGGAAAGTTGGATTAAATTGAACTAGTTGGTTTATGGATGAGGATGAAGAGTTCTAATTGTAACGTATGTTGATATTTTATTTCTTACTATTTATATTGTTAAAAAATTAAATTTTTTTATTAAGAGTAATTATGATTGATCATTGCCTCATTAATCTTATTTAAAGACAATGTCGCTCTTGGAGAGTTTAGTTGCTTCCTGCATTTACAATCTTTTCGAGTATGTTATTCATCAAGCCGCTAGCGTTGAATGGAATGATCGTATTTTCCTGTTTTGTTCATCATGCAATGTATGACTAGGGATTGGTTTCTCCATGACTAGGTGGTTGTGTATGAGAATGATTGTATGTTTTCTATTTTGTTGTTCTTGTAATGTTATATGTTATAACTTTAAGTATTTGATGTTTTCTTTGCTGGTTTGTTTTTTACTATATTGGATTAATTTAGAACATAACAATCATTAACTTGTTAATGACATGAGAATTTGGATGCAAACATGTCCTAGTTGAGTCTGAATTTTTTTTTACAGTGAAAAAGTTATTACAACCTTTAAAAGGGATGATCCCCTTTTTTAACTTTCAATTCTTATTTTTAGTATAATCACCATTTAAAAAACAAATTACTATTTTTCTATTTACGAGTTATAGGAGTAAGAATTTAAATTCTAATTTTGTTAATAATGTATTCAATGTTTTATATGAAATATCAAATTTAAATAAATGTTACAATTATATAATGATTTATATATATATATATTTGATTTATTATTGTATTACAATTAAAATTTTAATATGAAATAAATATAATAAAATAGTATAATAATTGTTTTTATAATAAAATCAAATGTTATATTTAATAATATATTTATTATTTATTATTACAAATATAATAAGCATAATATTGAAAATTATTTGATATTGAATATTATATTGTGTTTTAAAATAATTTTATTTAATAATTGAATGTAAATATTTAATATTTATTTTGTTGATAATAAATTATTGATATAATTATGTAATAAATAAATAATGATTGTTCTAAAATTTTATAAATTTTAATTAGAAAAAGTGTATTATTATTTAATTATTTAATTATTTTTTAATATAATAATTATATAATTATAATTCGGGCTTTCTCGGGTTATAAATTCGGACTTTTTCGGGTTTCGGATCGGGCCGGTTTCGGGCTCGGGTCGTATCGGGTTCGGGCTTTTTCGGGTTCGGGCTTTTTCGGGTTCAGGTTTTTTCGGGCCGGGCTTTTTCGGGCTCGGGCTTTATCGGGCTCGGGCTTTTTCGGGTCGGGCTTTTCTCGGGCTCGGGCCTTTGACTTTTTGGTCAATTCGGTCCGGTCTCGGGTTCGGTCTCGGGCGGGCTCGGGCGGGTTTTCGGGCTCGGGCCAACTTTTGCCAGCTCTACTTTCAAGAATATATTTCATATGGTCAATTTACTAAGAAATCTTCAATATTCTCAAATCATAAATTGAGCTTTTCAAAAAGACCATAATTTAAATGATAGATATTTAATTGGTCTTAAACTAATTTGAAAATGATTTTGAATATTTTACTCAGTAATTTTTGTCTATGATAATTTGAAATATTTTTAGAAAATTACCTGATAAAATAATGGACTTACTTTCATGCAATAGAAATTACATAAGTCAAAAATGAAATTAAAACTAATTGAAATATCCATTACCCATAAAATTGAGTTATAGACTAAGGCATCAGTCCCCCCATGTATAGGCATCGATCCCTAACAAGTCAATAGCCATCCCTTATTTCAATGAACAAAGGGATCGATCCCCTTAGTAAGGGCATTGATCCCCTTTTTGTAAAACTACTATTTTCGCAAGGTTTGGAGAGCATGCATCAATCCCTATGGCATAGACATCAATCCCTTTGAGTTATAATGTCTTTAACGGCTACTTTATTATGTGTAATAATTGGAATTTAACATTTAATGCTCCATCAAACATCGTCAACAGTCATGAGACTATAAATACAAGCATTGAAGACCTTAGGCAAAAAAAAAAAAGAAAGACTTTGAAATCATCTTCAATCATCAAAGATCACTTTTGAGCTTAAACTCCTTCCATTCTCTCATTCAAATCAATTTTAATCTTCACTTTGTAAACCTATGCCTTGTGAAGCTATATTGTTTTACTCAAATCTCCTCTAAATCTCAATACTTATACTTAAAGGGAGTGTACCCTGTAAGGATTCAATTGTGAGAGTTAGGTAGCCACTATTAAGTAGGTTTAAGAGGGTCCTTCTTAAGCCTTGAAAGAATAAAGTGTAAAAGGTCTCACCTACCTTCAAAGTGATTTGTAAGATTCACTTGGATGAGTTGAATCGCCAACCTTGATGTGAGGCTCACGAAGAAAAGAATGGACTCGTGTTTGGCTGAACCTTTATAAATCTTGTGTTTGCAATTTCTCTTCCCTTTATCATTTACTTTAAGCACTTTAATTTCATGTGAATTGTTGCAATCGGTAGAAAAATCTTTGAAGTTATTAAAATTAGTGATAAATAGATTCATCCCCTCTCGATTTGAGCCAACAATTAGTATCAGAGTTGGGGTTCTAAATTAGAAAAGGATTAACAACCTTAGATGGCTACCTAATTTAGAGCCATCTAAGGTTGTTAAATCATCGATGGCTACTTGGAGTGATAGCAATAACTTCGATAAGGAGAATGTTGAAGATGAAGTTGCCAACCTTTGCTTTATGACCATTTATGAAGAAAAGGTAAATTCTAACTTGATTGGTTCTAATAATTATTATTTTGATGAGTTACAAGATGTCTTTGATGAGTTGGCTAGTGACTTAGAATACATGAACAATAAGTATAAGAAAATGATGGCTAAATTGAAGAAAGAAAATGAAATATTGCTTAGTGTTAAATTAAAAACTCAAAAGAAATTGGATGAAGCAAATTTGGAAATATTTGAGTTGAATAAAAAGAATTCCAATTTGCATAATTCATTTTCTAGGTTCTATATGGGTCAACAAAAATTGGAACACTTGTTAGAGAACCAAAGAGCTTTCTTTTATAAGAATGAGTTAGGATATAATGCAAATCAAAAGGAAACCCACCTTAAGAATTTTCTTATGTGTAAGAATAATATGTATGATATATCTCTTACATGTTCTTTTTGCAATAGAATAAGTCACTCATCACAAGCGTGCACATCTAGAAGAACTACATTTAAAGGGAAAGTAGTTAGGAAATTATGGATCCCAAAGTATGTTGTGATTTATAAAGATATTGAATTGAAATTGAAATGGATTCCTATAGGATCAAAAAAATTATCTCTACTAACTTTCAAGTACCCAAGAAATTTAAGACTAAAGTTTGATGTGCATGATTATAGGAGGATGAGCATTGCTACAAGGCAAGATCAAAGGATCTTGGTTCCTAAATAGTAGATGCTCAAGACACATGACCAGTGACAAGAGTCAATTAAATACCTTGGAGCCTAAAAGTGGTGAAAAAGTTACATTTCAACTCCAAAGGCCAAATTGAAGGAATTTGCTCCATTGGTAACTCTTCCTCTAGTACTGATAATGTTTTACTTGTTAGATAATTAAAGCATAATTTACTAAGCATTATTCAATTATGTGACAAAGGTTTCACAGTTATTTTTGATTGTATGAGTTGCCATTAGTTAATGCTAAGACATATAAATAAATTGTTCATAAGGTATAGATAAGGAAATATCTACATTGTGCATCTAGATAAGTTAAGCAGCCAAAATATATGTTTCGTGGTCAAAAAAAGAAAAAATGAACATTGGCTATGGCATAGAAGACTAGGTTATGCTAACATGCATTTTTTATCTAAGTTAGCCAAAAGAGAACTTGTGATATGACTACCGAAATTACAATTTGAAAATAATCAAGTGTGTAAAGCATGTGCAAGAGGAAAACATAAGAAAGTAACCTTTAAATCTAAGAAGTGTGTATCAATTTCTAAACCTCTCAACTACTTCACTTAGATTTTTTTTTGTCCCACAAGAACCACAAGTCTAGGAGGAAAGCATTATGTTTTTTTTCATTGTTGATGATTTCATGAGATTCATATTGGTTTTATTTATACGTGTTAAAAATGAAGTTTTAGAAAAATTCATCACATTTTCTAAAATTGCTCAAAATGAAAAAGGTTATACTATCACTAGTATTAGGAGTGATCATGAAAAATAATTTAAAAACCTAAGTTTTGATGATTATTGTAATGAAAAAGGAATTAGCCATAATTTTTCCACTCTTATAACACTTCAACAAAATAGGGTAGTTGAAAAGGGAAATAGAAATTTAGAGGAAATGGCTAAGGCTATGTTTTGTGAAAATAATTTGCCAAAATATTTTTAGGTTGAGGCTATTGATATTTCATGCTATGTCATAAATAGAGTAATGTTTATGCCAATTTTAAAGAAAACTCCCTATGAGCTTTATAGGTGAAAGAAACCAAACATTAGCTATTTTCACTTTTTTTGTTGTAAATGTTTTGTTTTAAATAATGAAAAAGATAATTTAGGAAAGTTTGATGCAAAAAGTGATGAAGGCATTTTCCTAAGTTATTCTTTAAATTAAAAAGCTTATAGAGTTTTCAATAAAAGAACGTTTTTTGTTGAAGAGTCAATTCATGTGATTTTTTATGAATCTAACTCATTCTCTAGGAAGAATAATTTTGATGATGATGATGTAGAAATATTTGATGAAGTTGTAGTTGAACTATAACAAGACAATGAAATAAATGAAAAATTAAGGGATCTTGATTTGAATGAAAAAGATGAATCTATTGATCAAGAGAGTATTGAGAGAGAACCTAAATATCCAAGAGAGTTTAAATATGTCAAAGATGGTGAAATAGTCAGTGGTCTAACTATTAGAGTAAGAACTAGGTCTTCAATTAGAATGTTTGCCAATATGTAGCTTTTGTATCACAACTTGAGTAGAGAACATAAAAGAAGCTTTAGAAGATGAAAATTGGATTATGAACATGCAAGAGGAATTAAATCATTTTGAGACAAGTAAAGTTTGGAACTTAATGTCGAGACTTAGTGATCATCCTATTGCACCAAATGTATATATAAAAATAAAATAGATGAAAACAGTGTCATTATAAGGAATAAAGCTAGGTTAGTAGCACAAAGATATAGGTAAGAAGAAGGAATAGTCTATGATGAAAAATATGCTCTATTAGCTAGATTAAAAGCTATTAGGATATTGCTCACCTTTGCTTGTTTCAAGAATTTTAAACTTTATCAAATGGATATCAAAAGTTCTTTCTTGGATGGTTACTTGAATGAGGAGGTATATGTTGAACAACCTCCCAGTTTTGAAAATCCAAAATTTTCCAAATCATATTTACAAATTTTCAAAAGCACTATATGATTTGAAACAAGCTCCTAAAGCTTAATATGAAAGGTTTTCCAATTTTTTTATTGAAAAAGGTTTTTCAAGAGGAAAAGTTGATCCAACTTTGTTCATTAAAACCAAGGCAGTGATTTATTAGTAATTTATTGATATTATTTTCAGTTCTACTAATGAGTCCTTATGCAAGGAATTTTCTAAGTTTATGCAAGGTGAATTTGAAATGGGTATGATTGGGGAGCTCACTTACTTTTGGGGCTGCAAATAAAGCAAACCAAAGATGACATCTTCATTAATCAAGTAAAATATATAAAGAACTTGCTCAAAAGGTTTGAAATGGATAAAACCAAGCCACATTCCACTCCAATGAGTACTTCACTTAAGCTTAACAAAGATAAAGGAGGTAAATGTGTAGATTCTAAATTTTATAGGCATATGATTGGTTCATTGCTTTATTTTACCGTAAGTAAACTTGATATAATGTTTAGTGTGTGCTTGTATGCTAGATTTCAGTCATCTCCTAGAGAATCACATTTATTTGTCACTAAGAGAATCTTTAGATACCTTAGGGATACTCCATCTCCAGGTTTATGGTATTTTAGAGATTCAACTTTTGCTCTAAATGCTTATTCATATGCGGATTTTGGTGGTTGCAAAGTTGATAGAAAAAGCACATTCGGAACATGTCAATTTTTAGGGAATATATTAATTTCATGGTTCTAAAAAAACAAGATAGTGTAGCTCAATCCATAACCAAGACGTAATATATTGCTTTCGGTAGTTGTTGTGCCCAAGTGTTATGGATTAAATAACAAATGAAAGATTATGAAATAGATATGAATCAAATTCCCATATAATGTGATCATACTAATGCATTTAATCTCACCAAAATCTCATTCAACACTCTAGAACTAAGTACATTAAGATAAGACATCATTTTATTAGAGATCATGTGCAAACCATAGACATAGTTCTAGAATATGTTGATACCTTACATTATTTGGCTAACATCTTTATGAAACCTCTAGATATAGAACATTTTTGTACACTTAGAGTGAACTTGGTTTAATGAATGCACTATAAGCATGCTATATGTGTTTATCTTATTTTGGTGATTAAATGAATTGGTTGTAATATGAGCAAGTTGATATATAATGCAAATATGATTTCTTGTTTCAAATTTGACTTACATGAAGATATATGCAAAATGACCACTTGCGAGCCTTGTATAAAATGAACAAATTGCATGTTTTGGCATAATGTCCACATAGATGATGATTTAATGATATACTTGCTTAAATTCCATGTGAACATGTTTATTATAGCTTGTTTGTGCCTTTATACCCCATGGTTTCGTTGAAATGTAAATATTTTTCAAAATGACACGTCTTAAGACAAAAATGTGGATTTCCCTTGAAAATCCTCCAAAATTGCAAAATCAATCTTAAAATGGATTTTCATCCTTGTTTCTTGCTCATACAAGTCTCAAATCATGTTTTCAACATGTTCAAATTCTTTCTAGGCTTTAGAAACTCAAAAATCATGATTTTACATATCAAAACCTCATTTTCTGCCAAAATTTGAGGTGCTCAGGACTTTGAATCGATGCTTCATCACATGACATCGATCTCTTGGCTATTTTGTGCCTAAATTTTGGGTTTTTGCTTAGAGAGATCGATGTCTGTACCCATGGGATCGTTCCCTCTTGCTTTCATGCTCACACAAAAGCTTTCTGTGTTGAGCTAACATCCATTAACCTCCTTGAGGAATCGATGCCCCTGTAGACAGAATGCTTTTGTCTTGCATGGGATCGAAGTCCTTGAGCATGCTTCTGTCTTGCATGGGATCAATGCCATTGAGCATAGCATCAATCCTCCACTCGAGAAACATGCTTATAAAGCCCCTTTTTTTTAGACTTCACGATAGAAACTCATTTGTTTCCTCTTCTATCGCATCTTAACCCCATATCTATTCTATCTTCCTAAAATCTTCATTTCTTCACCAAAATCACTCAAATTTCTTTTAAACTTCTTAATTTTTCAACCTAAATCCATTTTATTTACTCATTTTCTTCTTTTAAACTCGTTAAAATCATTTTTCATCTTTTTCCATACCTAACTCATTTCCTCTCTTTTCCTACTCTAAACTCCAAAATTTCCTAAACACCTTATGTGTTTGTGCTTATTTTCCACTTCTCCATTCCTATTGATTGACTGTGTATGCGTTATGTCTTCCAAACTTCCCTTAACTCATTCATACCTTTTCAAAGTCACTCCATCACCTGTTCGACAAAAGTTTTCAAAGACTCTTTCATTAAATTCTCACTTCCTCTGTTTCCCAAAATCCTTCAATTACATCATCATGCCTCTTAGAACCAAACACTCAGCTCAAAAACACAAATTACCATCCTCCTCTTTATTTATTCCACTTCATTCAATCAATGTTTTCGCACGTGTAAACTATGACTTGCATTTCTCGCACACGAAAATATGTTACGGACATATAATTGAATTCAACTTTCTTAGGAAAATCAAATTTACATACCTCACACGATTTGAGGAATTTGGTTGGACTAAATTTCTCAAGATCTGTACACTGGTGCCTTGCAACATTATTCATGCATTCTTTGCAAATGTCAAGGTCATTAATGCTTCTAGCGATCTTTATGTTGTTACTAGCATTATGATATTCCTCATAGGTAAGTCTAAACCTGTCACTCCTTTCTCACTTGTTAGTGTCTTCAGCATTAAAAACGAGGGGCTATGCAATGAAGAGGTAGAGGTACCTTCGTATTTTTTATCACCAATAGTATTAACATTGATATAATCTTTAATATAAATAAAGTCAAAAACTTATTAGTATTAGTATGATATGCATGTTTTTGCTACTCGAAAAGCCTTGATTGCATGGATTAGGGAAATCAAGAGAAATTTAGGTTTTATAGTTTTGATTAAAGCCTTTGAACCCAGATTTCTTTCAAGAAAACATAGACTATGACTTGCTTGTAACCAAAATGGAAGATACAAGTGCTCCAAGAAGTAGCCAAAAATGGAGAAACTACACCGTAAGGGTAGAAGAATGAGGAAGTTTAGTTGTCCATTTGAGCTATATGGGGATAAAATAGAAAAAAAGATGATGAGTGAAGGGTTAAAGTGGTAAATGGGATGCACACCCATGCATCAACAAATCAGTTAATAGGTCATTTATTTGCGGTTAGATTGTCTGCTGAAAAGAAGAATTTAATGGCTGATATGAAAAAAAATATGGTCAGACTAAGAAATATACTTATGACGTTAAAACAAAACCATGACAAGAATGTTAGCATTATGAAAACCATATATAATGACAATAGAAATACAAGTTGGTTGAGAGAGTTAGTAGATCATAAATGCAATAACTAATGAAATGATTAAATGAGTGTAAATATGTGGATTGGCACAGTTAAAAACTTATTTTGGGCCCATCCTACAACTAAAGATTTGTTGCATGCTTTCCCTAGTTTGTTGATAATGGATTGAACATGTACAACCAATAAATATCGACTCCCACTCCTTTAGATTGTTGATGCGACATCAACAAATTTGACTTTTTCTGTTGCATTTTTCTACATGGAAGCCGAACGTGTTGACAACTACACTTAAGCATTGTAGAAATTAAAAAGTTTAATGTTGTTCAATGCATTGCATCTATCATTGTCATTAATTAAGATTTGGCAGTGATGAATGCAGTAGGAACAACATTCCTTAGTGCAACTA
This sequence comes from Firmiana major, assembly GCA_033439115.1. NCBI lineage: Eukaryota > Viridiplantae > Streptophyta > Magnoliopsida > Malvales > Malvaceae > Firmiana > Firmiana major. The sequence continues at coordinate 13,777,364 of CM065911.1, read as the reverse complement.
ATCTCTTATACTTATGACATATATCAAGAAATATATTTGTTAACTGTAAGAAGTTATTTGAGTGCGATGAGAGGTTAAAGGCATTCATGTCATCTTGAAGCGTTCTTGTGTTCTCTCTGACCAAGGAAGCGTACGAAAGGATGGTAACTAATTACCATACAAATCCCAAAACACTACAATATGTGAGAAATACTTGGTGAATAAGCATAATGAAAGATTTGTTACTATTTGGAAGGATAAAGTAACGCACTTTGGCAATGTTACAACTAGTAGGTATGTTCATTCTTTTATTAAAGATTATCTTGATTTCTATAATTAATTCAATTTATTCATTATAGTATTTATTTCATAATTTCGTGGAGGGCAAAGAGTGCACATGGAAGTTAAACACTTTAGATCGTCTCAATGAGATTTTGAGATGTCTTACAGTATTATCAACTCCTTGATTGAGTACAATATACGAAGATAAATGCTTAGTCTCACTATTATTAAAAAAAACTTCAGCTCATAATTGCTCAAGGAGTTACGAGGTTTAGTGCCAAGAAGTGCACTGAATATGATTTTAAGAGAGGCGTAGCGATCAAATAAAACTGATATTGATCATATATCTCGTGGCTGTGTCATAAGAAGCACATACGGGTTTCCTTGTTTACACGAGATTGCTGAATACATATGAGACAGATGAGTAATTTCCTTATCCGTTATGCGTTTCTTTTGGTTAAAGTTGAACTCCTTAAAGACCAAAGTTGATGATATGTTTGAGTTAAACCTTGATGCTTAGTGGGAGATTAGTTAAGATGTTTCAATGTGCGTGATCTACTAGGAAAATTATCCTTGAAACAAAAGTTGAGAGAATTAGGTGATCCAACAACAACATTCCTAGTTCCTCCTATTGAAAAGGCTAATACAAAAGGTCGTCTAACATTAAAATTGGACACGTCAACTCAACATGATCCTTCATATTTTTCGATCGTTCAATTCAGTCATAACATCACTATTTCACCAATGACAATAAATTCAATGAAAGTGTCGAAGAGGAAGAAATTTCAATCTAAGTAATAGAAATTCCATCGATAATACTATTACTAATGGAAATACCAAAAAAAATTTTGTCAGTAACATTGTCTCAATTCACCTGCAACAAATCATATTCAGTTAAATGCATATCAAAAGTAAAAATATTGAAACAACTATAAGATAACATATAATATGAACCATACCTGAACAAAATGACAATTGTTCATAAATCTAGTAGTAATTAACCTATGTTGCAGTGGTAGAGGTGGTGCAGATCTAAGTTGGAAATATGTCAAGCACTCTCTTGTTGATAAATGGAAAAGTATGACGCTATAATGTAATGCTAGCAAATGACCCATATTTGGTAAAGTCATCTATTTATTATATTGAGCTATCGTGTCGAAACACAATAAGAATTCTATTAATTTATCAACACACTCATGACATCAATATATACACACATAATCAATACGAAATCCATTTAAATCATAAATCAAATCTCGTTGCACTTATGGCCATGTGTCTACACCTATATGCAACATCCCATCAATAGCTCGAAATCCATAATGTCCATTTAACTCAAAATCCATAATACTGTGATTGTGATGATATATCTCCACTGAGAAAGAATCAAGATATCGCATTTTTTTTGTTAACAAAACGATGAATGGGTAATTTCTTCCTCTTCGGCACTACACTGATTTTGTTGTGATTGTTGAAATGGTGTTATCATGACCAGATTGAACAATATTAAACTATGAAAGATCATGTCGAGTTGACGTGTCCAATTTCAATGCTGAACAACATTTTGTCTTAGCCTTCTTAATTGGAGGAACTAGGAATATTGTTATTGGATAACCTAATTCTCTAAACTTCTTTTTTAAAGGCTAATTTACCTGGCAGATCACATGTATTGAAGTGTCATGACCACCTTTTCATCCTTTTTATCCGAAAAACACTATAATTTTTTTGCATTTTTCCTTTCCCTTACCCGGTCGCGAACCTTCTTACTACTACACAGTTAGGCTGTGAGTCAATAATAATCATCATTTCTCATTCATTTCCAATTAATCAAAAGCCATATCATACATTTAAAAGTTAAGTTATACACTTATACATTTACATCCCCCATACCATAATTCAAAATGACTATTGTGCCTTTACATGTTTATATACAAAAAGAATCCATGTGTGTATGCCTCTTGGCGATGGAGTGCAGTGGATGTCTAAAATGTAATGCCTCAGCCCTTTACAAGGTTACTATGTGCACTCTGTAAATGGGGAAAGTAGAGGGATGAGCAACCACACGCTCAGTAAGGCAATAATGCAAGCATGGTAGATAACTACACTATCTACATGTTGATAATGTCAAGGCATAAATCATTTATAGTCAGAGTATGAGGAAATAAAACTATGCCACATGTATATACATATATCATGTATTGAAAACATGGAAAACATGCATTTAAAACATAGAATAATCATCATGTAAAACCTCTCATGCTCATCTTTATTAAAACTCATCAGGAAAAGGGAAATTCATTAAGAAACATCCTTTAAGGTTTTTCTGTGAGACCCCATATATGTAAAGTTGTAATGTGTACTGAATGTGAATGGACTTGTAATGTAAAGTATGATCGATGTAAGTCCATGGATTCAATGTATGTATGTGTAATATGATTTGTAACGTACATACAAGTTCCATTGAGTTTGAATATGAAGAAATGAGTCCTTATAAGTGATGGATGTGATTGAAACTCAAAATGGGTGGTGTGGTAAATGGAAGAAAGTTGCATGAATATAAATGCTTCCATTTGGTTTTATATAGCATACCTTTGGACATACAATGAATGCACACAAGTTTCAATGTGCATAAGGTATGAATGGATGCCATTTTCAAGTTATAAAGGTGGATGGATGAGAAAATGGCCATGGCAATAGATCAAGGATGTGTTAGTATGAGTTGCAGCAAGGAAACTGTAAGAAATCTGGAAAACATGAAGGCCAGATCGATCTCATAAGATGAGAGATCGATCTGGAAGAGCTAGAATGCTCTTATTTGGGCAATGAAATAGAGCAGATCGATCTCCAGTGGTGCCAGATCGATCTCCTAAGCATTCTGTAATGAAAAGATCGATCCTCAAGCACCCAGATCGATCTCTTTAGCTCTCTGTTTGGGACCAGATCGATCTCATGCTTCGACAGATCGATCTCATGCTTAAAATTTCATGAAAATGAGAGATTTAAGGGGACCAGATCGATCTCCTCTTGGACCAGATCGATCTTCTCAAGCTATTTCTATATAAGGAGGGCTGAAAATCTGAAAATTTCGGGAAAAACACTAATCTTCCATTTCTAACCCAAAAACCTAACTTTCTCTCTCTAAAATTAGCCATTTCCAGCAAGAATTGAAGGGAGACCATTAGACATTAAGTTGTTCATCTTGAGGAAGAGAACAACATAGTTGGAACCCAAAATCCCATTGTGGGTATTGAAGGAGATAAGGGCATTGACATTTGGAGCAAGAAGAAAAATCATATTTGGTAAGATTCTAACACTCCAATCCAAGTACATTGTCTATTTAATTGATTTTGGAGTTGTTTGGCATGAGTATGTATGGATGGAAACACCTAGGTTGTGTTAGAAACTAATGTAACCTAGAAAATGGAATGCCTCTAGTGTGAGAAAGTATGAATTGGGGAGTTGGTGGTTTATGGGTTAAGATAAGTTGTTAAATGAGTAATGTGGGTGATTTGGAATGGTTATGTGGAGTTATAATATGGGTTTAAGTGAAATTGTGAAAATGAGTATGTATATGTTTGATAAAATGCCATAGTGAGGGAATTCATGAAATATGAACACTATGAGCTTAATGTCGATTTAATATCGATTTGGAATGAGTTAATAGGCCTAAAAGAATCCATAGACTCGAGTTTTGGGTAAAGTAATGAAACGAGGCCTTATAAGCATTAATAGAAAACTATAGGTCGAATTGACTATAGTGAACGCACGATGTCATATTATATGGATCGAGTATAATGCGGGATACGATTTGTGCAGTCCCGAAGAGTTCGTTGAAGACGAATCGAGTGGTACGAGTAGCAGCTTTAAGGAAGTGGAATCACGCATCGCGATTCCAGGTAAGGGAATTCTGTAAGTATATAGAGATAGCTGCTCGTAATTTGCGGGATTATAGGGTGTTTATGAAATGCATGAACGTTTGAGAAATTGGTTGTTTGGTATGCGAAAATAACTGAGAATATTGGATGATTTGGTTTACATGGATGTATAAAAAGGGATAGTAAGGCTAATAATTGCATAAATCAAGTGTTTTGAATGCTTTCACAAAACATGTATTTGGTTTTAAACGAATTGATAGATAGGATGGCTATTGTGGTTTGATGTTTGTGATAGCACATGTGAAGTGCCAAATATGTTTTGAGATAGCTTTAAAAGCTTATGAGCCGCCTATCATGTTTATGTGAATTATACCGTGCTAGAGCCTAGCTCGCACCGGGTATTGATGTTTTCACTTGTATGAAATGTGCTGGAGCTTAGCTCGCACCTTGATTTGAAAACTATGATGATATTTATAAACCGTACTGGAGCTTCTGCTCGTACGTGGCTTTTGAGTGGTTTGTCTTATGAGTATAACCGTACTAGAGCTATGCTCGTATGCGTCTCTTTATGAGAGGGTGCATGAGTCGTGCTAGAGCTTTGCTCGCACAAGTTTGCACATTGTGATACATATAAGGTTGTGAAAGTTGGTAAGATCCTTAAGCCCTACATCCTTAAGCCCAAAGAGGCGGGGAGGCTCTGTTCGGTGGGGAGGCTCTCTTACGGTGGGATCCTTAAGCCCTGGAGGGGCGGGGAGGCTCTGTTAGGCGGGGAGGCTCTCCTACATGGGTACGGTAAGATCCTTAAGCCCTACATCCTTAAGCCAACATCCTTAAGCCCGAGGAGGCGGGGAGGCTCTGTTAGGCGAGGAGGCTCTGTTCGGTGGGGAGGCTCTCTTACGGAAGGATCCTTAAGCCCTACATCCTTAAGCTAACATCCTTAAGCCCGAGGAGGCAGGGAGGCTCTGTTAGGCGGGGAGGCTCTGTTCGGCAGGGAGGCTCTCCTTCACGGATATGGAAAACTCTTGGTATGGGGTAGGTAAGACCTAGGAATGGCACCCCCAATCACGATATGAGTCTGCGGAGTACGGTGTACCGTGTATATCACATGGAGTACGATGTACCACGTGATGGTTAAGTGATGAGAAAGTCTGGCGAGGGATAATCCATCTTCGTGCCAGTATGATACCCCGCACACCTGGACGCGTGTGGTCTGGGATGATTTATGATGTAGTTGGTCCAATAGGCACTTTTGATATAGTGACCTAGTTTTTATACACATGTGTGAATTGTGAAATGAAAATGTGGTTGTGATTGTGAATTGATTTGGTGGTATTTATGTGTTGAGAAAGAGGTTTATGATGTTGGTTTAAAAAGGAGGTTTCTTAATGAATTGCCCTTTTTATGAATTTAAATGAGATTGAGCATGAGATGATTTATACATGATGTTCTTTTTACCATGTTTGATATGCCAATGTACATGATTTTGACACATGATATATATGTATACTCATATGGCATAGTTTTATTCCTCATGCTCCTACCATAAATGATTTATGCATAACACTATCAGCATGTAGATAGAGTAGATATCTGCCATGCTTGCATTATTGCCTTACTGAGCGTGTGGTTGCTCATCCCTCTCTATTTTTCCCCCTACAGAGCGTGCATAGTAGCCCAGTGAGGACTGAGGCGTGGTATTTCGGACTCCGCTGCATCTCCATCGCTTAGAGGTATATACACAGTGATTCCTTTTGTATCTAAACAATGTAAAAGCACAGTATTCTTTGAGTTGTAATTATGGGGGATGTAGATGTCAGTAAAACATGCTTTTGTATAAGTACAAGATTAAATGCAAATGTATGACATCGTTTTATTTAACTGAGAATGAATGAGATGTGGTGTTTATTATTGACTCACAGCCCAACAGTGTGTGGTGAGTTAGTTCACGACCGGGTAAGGTAACAGTAAAATGCGAAAATTTTTTAGTGATTTTCGGTTAAAGAGAATGGAATTGGGTCGTGACATTTTCATCTTCTCAAACACATCAAATCTCATAATAAATAGCATATCATTTCTATAAACAAAACCCCACAAGGTTCGACCCATCCCTCGGGACTACCCTAGACAATCACAATCACACTCAGTGTATAAAACCATGTGGTACTATATAATATTGTGTGAGATAGGCGATCACTATATCTCAAAGACTATGTTGGCCAACTATGTCGTAATCATCCCAGACCACACGGATCCCGGTGTGCGGGGCATCATGCTGGAACGAAGGTGGGTTAGTTCTTCTCTAGACTTTCCAATCATCATCACAACCACGCGGTACAACGTACTCCATGTGATATACACAGTACAACGTACTCCGTGGACCCATATCGTGGTTAGGGTTGCTAGTCATAGGTCTTATCTACCCCAATGCTATGTGTAACCTATACAGTCTCAAGTGCACGTGGAGCTTCTCATCTTGTAAGAGAGCCTCCCCACCAATAGAGCCTCCTCAAACCATCAGGCTTAAAGATGTTGGCTTAAGGATCCTACCGTAAGAGAGCCTCCCCACCCCGTCAGGCTTAAGGATGTTGGGCTTGAGGATCTTACCACCTCCACAGCATCATACATACCACAGTGTGAAAACCTGTGCGAGCTAAGCTCTAGCACGATTCATGTATCATCAATAAATCTCTTCACACGAGCAATGCTCTAGTGCGGCTTTATGCATAAAATCATGAAGAAATCACTTACGAGCATAGCTCCAGTACGGTTATATGCATAAGAAAATCAATCGAAATCCAAGTACGAGTAGAAGCTCCAATACGATTTATAAAACATCATCACAAATCAAATCAATGTGCGAGCTAAGCTCCAGCACGTTTCATACATGTGAAAACATCAAAATCAAGTGCGAGCGAAGCTCTATCACGATTTAACTCACGTAAACACAATAGGCAGCTCTATTCAACACAACTCATCTCAAAACAGAATCAGCACATACCTCATGCTATTTCATGAATTTACAGAAATCAAATAGCCAACCTATCCATTGATTTGCTTAAATCAAAGCAATGTGTTTTCATAAAACGTGAGACATGTGATTTATGCAATTATTAGCCTTACTATCCCTTTTTTATAAGAACCACTTATAAATCAAACCAAATACACATACACCTGTAGTTATTCCCATACACCATCAAACACTTTTCTAAATACTCATGCATTTTTCCAAAGCCCTATATTCACCCATAAAACACGAGCAGCTATCTCTATATACTCACAGAATTCCCTTGCTGGGAATTGCGTCGCGTGATTCCACTTCCTTAGAGTTGCTTGATTACGCGTTTCGTTTCGTCTCCAACGAATCCTCCGGGACTGCACAAAATCATTTACCACATCAATTGGGTCTAATGTGACACCATCCTTGGGTTTACTATAGTCGACTTGCCCTATAGTTTCCATTAACGCCGATAAGGCTTCATTTGATTACTCTACTCATATCTCGAGAGTCTATTAGATTCTTTTAGATCCATTAGTTCTTACTAAATTGATATTTAAGTCCACAGTGTTTCTATTTCATTATTTATTTCACTATTACATTTTGTCAAACACCTTATATACTCATTTTCATAAATTGACTATCCTCACAATGTAGCTTCCTTCCATCATCTTAAAATCATACATAATACTCCACTAACACTTTAACATAATCCATTTATCATCAACTCAACTATATCACATTTTCTCACTCTAGACTTATTTTAGGTTTTTACTTGTTCAATTAAATTCCATGTAGTTCTAATCATCAATGCACATACCAATCAACCCCAAAATCAATAACTAAACAATGTACTTGGATTGGTGCATTAGAAACTCACCTAACTTGATTTCTTTCTTGCTCCAAATGAGAACTCTCATTGCTCCTTCAATCCAACCAATGGTGTACTGATTCCAAAGTATGTTGTTATTCTCTTTATGATGAACAACTTTGCTCTAATGACTTTTTCTTAAATCTTGACAGAAATGGGATGATTTTAGAGTGAGAAAGTTAGGTTTTGGATTAAAAATGGAAAGATGGAGTTGTTTCCCATGAATTGCAGATCCAACTGCTCCATATTTATAGAATTGGCTTGATGAGATGGATCTGCATAGGGTGGAGATCGATCTGGTCCTCTTGAATTCCTCATTTTCATGACATTTTACAAGCATTAGATCGATCTATCGAATGCATGAGATCGATCTGCTTCAATGAAATGAGTTCGATCTGCTTCAATGGAAGATGATCGATTTGTCTCAGGAAGAGAGCTAAGGAGATCGATCTGGCCTTAAGGGGAGATCGATCTGCTCCAGCCCGAGAGTTAAGGAGATCGATATGATTGAGTGAGGGATCGATCTCTCTCTTCCAGCATGCTTGATTTTGCTTTCTTCAGGCCATGAGATCGATCTCTCCTTACATGGGATCGATCTGGCCTTCATTTTTCATCCTTTTTGCCGCAATTCCTCATTCAAACTCATACTAACTCACTTTCACATTCATTTATCATTCCATTCACACTTAGAACTTCAAAAACATTTATTTCTTATAATTCATCTGTAATGTAACTTGTCTGTACATCAATTAATCATATACATTACATTGAAAATTAAGGGTCTTACAATCCTCCCCTCCTTCAAGGAATTTAGTCCTCCAAATTAGAACCAAGTCACTCTGAAAATAACTCCGGGTACTTCTCTTGCATCATACTGACTCCCATGTAGCTTCCTCCGGAGTGTGATATTGCCATAACACTTTCACTAATAGAATTGTCTTTGTCCTTAACACCTTTTCCTTCTTATCCAATATCTGAACCAGCTTCTCAACATATGTCATACTCTCATTGAGCTCCAATGGCTCGTATCTTATCATATGTGCCGGGTCCGGGTGATACTTCTGAAGCATAGAGACATGGAAGACATTATGAACACTTGCCAATTCTGGTAGCAATACCAACCTATAAGCCTTATCTCCCACTCTCTCCAAAATCTCGAAGGGTCCAATATATCAAGGGCTTAACTTCCCCTTCTTATCAAATCTCATAATCCTTTTCCAGGGAGAAACTCTAAAAAACATCGACTCACCCACAGTAAACTCTAGTGGTCTCCGTCTCCTGTCAGCATAACTCTTTTGTCGGCTCTGAGCTGTCCGTAATCTCTCACATATCAATTGGAGGTCCTCAGAGGCCTGCTGCACTAAATCTGGAGCAAAAATCTGTCTGTCACCAACCTCTTCCCATCCAATAGGGGATTGACATCTGCGTCCATACAGTGCCTCATATGGTGCCATTTCGATACTCGCATGATAGCTGTTATTATAGGCGAACTCGCCTAACTGTAGCTGATCATCCCAGGAGCCTCCAAAATCCAGCACACATGCTCTCAACATATCCTCCAGGGTCTGTATAGTCCTCTATGATTGACCATCTGTCTAAAGATGAAAAGCGGTGCTAAAGCTCAAGTGGGTCCCCATCGCTTCTTGAAAATGTTTCCAAAAGTGAGAAGTAAAGCGGGCATCCCGATCAGAAACAATGCTCACTGGTACACCATGTAACCGAACTATCTCCCAAACATATAAGTTCACCAACTGACTCAGGGTATCGGTAGCTCTCATAGCTAAGAAATGGGCTGACTTCGTCAACCGATCCACAATAACCCAAATGGCATCATGGCCTTTACGGGTCCTCGGTAATCTCATCACAAAATCTATGGTGACATGCTCCTACATCCATGTCGGTATTGGTAGAGGCTGCAATAACCCTGCAGGCTTCTGATGCTCTACCTTCACTTGCTGACAGACGATACATCTAGTGACATATTCAACAATGTCTCTTTTCATTCCAAACCACCAATAAACTTTTCGAAGGTTTTGATACATCTTAGTACTCCCCAGATGTATCGTGTACTTCGATGAGTGAGCCTCTGTTAAAATTAACCTCCTGATCTTTGAATCCTTGGGAACACATACTTTGCCCCTGAACCTCAATAACCCATATGTACTCAGCTCAAATTCAGTACCCACACCTATCTGAGCTTGTCGAATACGACAAATTAACTCTGGCTCCAATCTCTAACTAGCCATGATATCAAATCTCTCTACACTAGGTGGGGTTACATCCAAACTGAGGTTCGCAAATTGCTCCAACAACTCGTATTCCCGAACCATCATATAAGACACTAACCCGAGGTTCGTCCTGCTTAAGGCATCGACAACTACATTCGCCTTACCCGGGTGGTACATGATCTCACAATCATAATCTTTCAAGAGTTTGAGCCATCTCCTCTGTCTCAAGTTTAACTCTTTCTACGAGAACAGGTACTTAAGGCTCTTATGATCTGTATAAACCTGAAATTTCTCACCATAGAGATAATGGTGCCAAATCTTCAATACAAACACCACGACCACCAACTCTAAATCATGTGTTGGGTAGTTCCTCTCGTGATCCTTTAACTGTCTAGATCCATAGGCAACTACCTTCCTATTCTACATAAGTACACAGCCCAGTCCCTGGTGTGATGCATCCGTATACACAGAGAAATCTCCTCAGCTGGTAGGAATAGGGAGAATCGGAGCAGTGGTCAATCGACGCTTAAGCTCCTGAAAACTCTTCTTACATGCCGCATCCCATACAAACTTAACATCTTTCCGCGTGAGGTGTGTCAATGGAGCAGCTAATCTAGAGAAACCCTCAACAAATCTCCGATAATATCCTGCCAATCCCAAAAAACTTCTAATCTCAGTAACTGTCTTGAGCTGTTCCCACTGTACAACTACCTCAATCTTGGATGGATCCACGGATACCCCATCCTTTGATAAAACATGGCCCAGAAATGAGATCTACTCTAACCTAAAGCTACACTTATTGAGTTTGGCATATAATTCCTTCTCTCGAAGGGTCTACAAAACTATCCTCAAGTGTTGCTCATGATCTTTCCTGGACTTGAAATAAACCAATATATCATCAATGCGTGGAAGAGGATACTTGTTCTTAATGATGGCCTTGTTCAACAACTGATAATCTATACACAGTCGGAGGCTTCCATCATTCTTCCTTACAAACAAAACTGGAGGTCCCCAAAGTGAGAAGCTCGGTCTAATAAACTCATTCTCTAGTAGCTCTTGCAACTGTTTCTTTAGCTCTTCCAACTCAATTGGAGCCATTCTATACGGTGGTTTAGATATCGACTCTGTACCAGACACTAGCTCTATGTAAAATTCCATTTCCCTATCAGGCGGTAGCCCTGGTAACTTATCCGAAAAGACAACAAGAAATTCCGCAACTACTGGATTGTCTCTCAATTTCGAGTATGCCTTGTCAATGTCAATCACGTAGACAATGAACCCTTCACATTATCCTTTCCACCGTTAGCAACACAAGTCGTCACATTAACATACATAATTGATAAACAAATTTATCTATCAAATATGATGATTTAAAATTGTACTCTTTTTCCTTTACAATAATCATATTCTTCATTTCTTTTTAACAAAACTTATAACAAGATTATCTTCATTTCTTTTTAACAAAACTTATAACAAGATTATCTTCATTTCTTTTTAACAAAACTTATAACAAGATTATCTATCTCTGGAAACATCAATATTTTAGCACTAGAATCCATAACTATATAATTTGCAGCCAACCAATCCATTCCTAGGATTACATCAAAATCATTTATGCTCAGTTAAATTAAATCAGCTGCCATCTTCTTTCCTCCTATCCTCAACTTATAGCTCTTATACACATAGTCAATTGACTATCATTCATGGGGGTAGATATCATCAACATCTTATCTAACAGTGTGGGCTTCACATGCTTCAACAATTTATGTGCAAAGGAAGGCGATACAAAAGAATGCATGGCACCAGGATTAAACAATACAAATGCTTCTAAATCAAAGACTTGGATGGTACCTTTAATCACATACGTCGATGCGTCTGCTGTGTCCTGGTCCAGTGTGTGCACTCGCCCTCTACTAACACCCACTGCCTATTTCCCTTTTTCCTCAGTCGTAACCCTCCTCCTCTGAGCAACTGTCTCAACTGGAGCTCTCTCTGGCTCCTTGCCCTTCAGTGGGGCAGTCTCAATCATCTCGGGATAATATCTCGCAATGTGTCCTAGCTTCCCACATCTATAACATGTAACAGGGGGCGTCTGGAAAGGTTTAGTCCCATGAAATCTGCCACATCTCCTACACTGATCAGTAGTAGGTCGTGGTCTTCCAATAACCATACCCCTCGGTGTAGTCAAAGTTGGATACACTGGAGGTCTAGCAATTCTCTCCTGCACCTTCTCAATCTTAGGTCTCTTCTCAAATAGTCTTGGGCCTCCTCTCTTGGCCACTCTATCCAACCCAGATCTCTTCCGATCTCTGTCTCTCCTGACACTAATCTTTCCAAGCTCGGAGGCATTCCGCTCAAAGTCCTGTTCACATAACTGTGCCCCGTGCACTGCCTCCTCATAAGTATGAATATCAAATGGAGCTAACTTAGTCTGGATGGCCAATCTCAATCCTTCCATAAACTTCTAGACCTTCCGAGTCTCACTGCCCATCGTATCCAGGTCGTATCTCCCCAAAGACATGAATCGTGACTCATACTCGTCCACAGAACGGTTTTCCTGAACCAAGTTAATGAACTCCATCCACAATTTCCTCTATGCGGTGGCCGAAATATATTGCCTCCTAAAGGCTTCCAAGAATATCTCCCATTAGATCTCAGAGTGTCGGGCTCTCAAAATAGCTTCGGTGGATCTCCACCAAAGCTCTGCCTCGCCCTTCAACATAAATACGGTAAAGGCCACTTTCTCAGCTGATGTACATCTGAAGAACCTGTACAGTTTCTCCATCTCATAGACCTAATCCTCAGTAATCACCAGGTCCTTTACCCCTCTAAACACTGGAGGTTTGAACTCCTGAAATTGCCTCAACCTACCCAGTTTGCAATCATAACCCGAGTCGCTCTCGCTCAGCTGTGGACCGATGGGAGAAGTCGTATCTTGAACTGGGGGTGTATCAGTCTCTGTATCTTGAGGTCTCTCTACCTCTGCAGCTGCCTATCCAGCAGTGGTAGGCTGTGCTGCGGGATCTCGTCTGTCACCTGCACCCAATACCTGTGTGACTATCTCCACGAGGCTCTCGATACTCCGCTCTATCCTAGCGAAGCGTGCCTCCGTATCCCCTGATCTCTAAGTAGCATCCTGTGGAGCCTGGTCAGTCTGTGGCTCCACACGGCTCTCAAGCTTACCTCTACGGCCTCTAGCATGTGCACCCGCCCCTCTACCTTGATGTGTGACAGGCATAATGCCTAACTCTTTGTATCCATAATCATTTATTAGTCTCAATCCATCTCGGTATACACAGTCATATCTAAACAAAAGCACAATAATATGGGGATGTAACTTTCCTACTTATTTGTACTGACTCACATCAGGCCAACTCATCACTGATACCAATCTCTATCACGACCCCCTTTTATCCTTTTTATCCGAAAAACACTATAATTTTTTTGCATTTTTCCTTTCCCTTACCCGATCGTGAACCTTCTTACCACTACACAGTTGGGCAGTGAGTCAATACTAATCATCATTTCTCATTCGTTTCTTATTAATCAAAAGCCATGTCATACATTTAAAAGTTAAGTTATACACTTATACATTTACATCCCCCATACCATAATTCAAAATGACTATTGTGCCTTTACATGTTTAGATACAAAAAGAATCCCTGTGTGTATACCTCTTGGCGATGGAGTGCAGCGGATGTCCAAAATGTAATGCCTCAGCCCTTCACAAGCCTACTATGTATGCTCTGTAAAGGGAGAAAGTAGAGGGATGAGCAACCACACGCTCAGTAAGGCAATAATGCAAGCATGATAGATAACTATTCTATCTACATGCTGATAATGTCATGGTATAACGCATTTATAGTCAGAGCATGAGGAAATAAAACTATGCCGCATGTATATACATATATCATGTACTGAAAACATGGAAAACAGACATGTAAAACATGGAATAATCATCATATAAAACCTCTCATGCTCATCTTTATTAAAACTCATCAGGAAAAGGGAAATTCATTAAAAAACATCCTTTAAGGTTTTTCATCTTCTCAAACACATCAAATCTCATCATAAATAGCATATCATTTCTTTAAACAAAATCCCATAAGGTTCGACCCTCCCTCGGGACTACCCTAAACAATCGCAATCACACTCAGTTTATAAAACCATGTGGTACTATGTAATATTGTGTGAGACAGACGGTCACTATATCTCAAAAACTATGTTGGCCAACTATGTCATAATCATCCCAGACCACACGGATCCCGATGTATGGGGCATCATGCTGGAACGAAGGTGGGTTAATTCTTCTCCAGACCTTCCAATCATCATTACAACTACGCGGTATAACGTACTCCATGTGATATACACGGTACAACGTACTCCGCGGACCCATATCATGGTTGGGGGTGCAAACCGTAGGTCTTATCTACCCCAATGCCATGTGTAACCTATACAGTCTTAAGTGTACGTGGAGCTTCTCATCTTGTAAGAGAGCCTTCCCCACCTCATTAGGCTTAAGGATGTTGGCTTAAGGATCCTACCATAAGAGAGCCTCCCCACTCCGTCGGGCTTAAGGATGTTGGGCTTGAGGATCTTACCACCTCCACGGCATCATACATACCACAGTGTGAAAACCTGTGCAAGCTAAGCTCTAGCACGATTCATGTATCATCAATAAATCTCTTCACACGAACAACGCTCTAGTACGGCTTTATGCATAAAATCATGAAGAAACCACATACGAGCATAACTCCAATACAGTTATATGCATAAGAAAATCAATCGAAATCCATATACAAGCAGAAGCTCCAGTACGATATATAAAACATCATCACAAATCAAATCAAGGTGTGAGCTAAGCTCCAGCACGTTTCATACATGTGAAAACATCAAAATCAAGTGCGAGCGAAGCTCTAGCACGATTTAACTCACGTAAACAAGATAGGCGGCTCTATTCGACACAACTCATCTCAAAACAAAGTCAGCACATACCTCGTGCTATTTCATGAATTTACAGAAATTAAATAGCCAGCCTATCCATTGATTTGCTTAAACCAAAGCAATGTGTTTTCATAAAACGTCAAACATGTGATTTATGCAATTATTAGCCTTACTATCCCTTTTTATAAGAACCACTTAAAAATCAAACCACATACACATACACCTGTAGTTATTCCCATACACCATCAAACACTTTTCTAAATACTCATGCATTTTTCCAAAGCCCTATATTCACCCACAAAACAAGAGCAGCTATTTCTATATACTCACAGAATTTCCTTAACTAGAATCACGTCGCGTGATTCCATTTCCTTAGAGCTGCTTGATTACGCATTTCGTTTCATCTCCAACGAATCCTTCAGGATTGGACAAAATCATTTACCACATCAATTGGGTCTAATGTGACACCATCCTTGCGTTCACTATAGTCGATTTGCCCTATAGTTTCCATTAATGCCTATAAGGCTTGATTTGATTACTCTACTCATATCTCGAGAGTCTATTAGATTCTTTTAGATCCATTGGTTCTTACTAAATCGATATTTAAGCCCATAGTGTTTCTATTTCATCATTTATTTCACTATGGCATTTTGTCAAACACCTTATATACTCATTTTCATAAATTGACTATCCTCACAATGTAGCTTCATTCCATCATCTTGAAATCATACATAATACTCCACTAACACCTTAGCATAATCCATTTATCATCAACTCAACTATATCATATTTTCTCACTCTAGACTTATTCTAGGTTTTTATCTGTTCCATTAAATTCCATGTAGTTCTAATCATCAATGCACATACCAATCAACCCCAAAATCAATAACTAAACAATGTACTTGGATTGGTGCATTAGAAACTCACCTAACTTGATTTCTTTCTTGCTCTAAATGAGAACTCTCCTTGCTCCTTCAATCCAACCAATGGTGTATTAATTCCGAAGTATGTTGTTCTTCTCTTTATGATGAACAACTTTGCTTTAATGGCATTTTCTTAAATCTTAACAGAAATGAGATGATTTTAGAGTGAAAAAGTTAAGTTTTGGATTGAAAATGGAAAGATGGAGTTGTTTCTCATGAATTGCAGATCCAACTGCTCCATATTTATAGAATTAGTTTGATGAGATCGATCTGGTCCTCTTGAATTCCTCATTTTCACAACATTTTACAAGCATGAGATCGATCTGCTTCAATGAAATGAGATCGATCTGCTTCAATGGAAGATGATCGATTTGTCTCAGGCAGAGAGCTTAGGAGATCGATCTGGCCTTAAGGGGAGATCGATCTGCTCTAACCCGAGAGTTAAGGAGATCGATCTGCTTGAGTGAGGGATCGATCTCTCTCTTACAGCATGCTTGATTTTGCATTCTTCAAGCCATGAGATTGATCTCTTCTTACATGGGATCGATCTGGCCTTCATTTTTCATCATTTTTGCTGTAAATTCCTCACTCAAATTCATACTAAATCACTTTCACATTCATTTATCATTCCATCCACACTTAGAACTTCAAAAACATTTATTTCTTATAATTCATATGTAATGTAACTTGTCTATACATCAATTAATCATATACATTACATAGAAAATTAAGGGTCTTACATGAAGTTTCTCAAAATAATCTCCCACTCAATGTCGATGGCCAACTCAAGCATATATCATCAACTTTGGTCTTCATCAATGCCAACTTTGACCAATGGGAATGCACAGTGGATAAAAGAATTAGTTGTCTATCTAATATCCATTCAACAATCTCATTTAGAGAAAACAACTCATGTGTGCTTCTCATGACATAATAACAGGACAAATGATCAATATCAATTTCATTTGCTTGTTGTACCTTAACCCAAGTCATACCAATGCATTATTGACACCAACTCTTCCAACTCCTAGAGTAATAATGGGATGTAGTAAGACTTTTCTTAAATGAAACCTTTATCTTTGTATGTTGTAGCTCAATCAAGGAGTTGATAATAATCCAAAACGTATCAAAATCTCTTTAAGCAATACAAGGTGTCTCTTTAACTTCGTGTGTGCACTCTCTACTCTACACCAAATTCGAAAATACATAATATAATGAATTAATTAATTAATTAAAAATAAACTAACATAATGTTTTAAAAATAACAAACGTACCTATTAGTTGTAACATTGCTAAAATACATTATTTTATTCGTCCAAGCAACAACAAATCTCTCTTTATGCTTATTTAACCAAATATCTCTCACATACTACAACACTGTGGGATAAGTATGGTAATTAATTACTATGAAACATAAATTCCTTTTGTACTCTTTTTTGGTCATTAGAAACACAAGAACGCTTCAAGCTGACAAGAATGCCTCTCACCTCTTTTTGCACTCAAATAACTTCTTGTAGTTAGCAATTACATTCTTTGCTATATGCCACCTACATAAAAGATTAGTTATGCTAGGAAATACTGCTTATACAACATTTATCAATGCCAAATCTCGATCAATGATAATGATAGATGATAATGCATTTGACAACATTAAGCTTTTTAACTTCTGCAATACCTAAATGTAGTTGTCAATGTGCTTGACCTCTTTATAGACAAATGAAGCAAAAAAAAAAAAAGAGTGAAAAACGCTAATCTCATACCAACAATCTCAATGAGTGGGAGTCGATATCTATTGGTTTTATATGTGCAATTAATAATCAACACCTTAGGGAAAACATGCAACAAATAAATAGCTATAAGATACGCCCAATATAAGTCTTTCACAACATGGGCTGATTTATCACTCTTATGCCACTCCACGTATTTATACTCATTCAACTGTTTCATCAGTTGTTGTATTTGTGATGTACCAGTTTTCTCAACCAATCTGTATTTCTCTCGTGCATTATATATAATCTTCATAGTATTAACGTTTTTCTCTTTGTTTTGTTTCAGCGTCATAAGTTATTTTTGGTCTGACCATGTTCTTTGTCATATCAACCATTATATTCTTCTTTTCAGCTGATAATTTAGCCGCACAAAGGACCTTTTAACTGTTTCATAGGTCATCTTTTTTCTATATCACCTCGTGTATCTCAAATGGCCAGTACACTTCTTTGTTCCTTTGCCTTTATGATGTAGTTTCTCTATATTTGGCTTCTTTTTTTTACTCTCTATGCCTTCCACTTCATTCATATGTGAGTCATAATATGGGTTTTCTTGCAAGAAATGCAGGTTCAAAGACTTTAATCACAACTATAAAACTTAAATTTCTCTCGACCTCTTTAACCCATGTAATTAAAGCTTCTCAAGTAGCAAAAACCAGCACATTATACTAATATTCATAAATTTCTGACTTTATTTGTATTCAAGATGATATCAATGTTAACAATTTCGTACCTTCTTCGTAGTAAATAAATCAATGTAATCGAACACATGAAACTCTATTTCTTGCTACAAAGCGCTAGTCTTTTATCGTCTTACAAAAAAAATCAAAATTTTATTCTCATATAGGCAAAAAGGTCAAAAAAACCTTCGAGAAAAAAAAAAGGTTTAGCAATTGAGCCCTTATGTTTTTATGCAATTAATTGAGTCATTCTATTTCAATTTTCACTCAATTGAACCTTTTATGTAATGGAAACCTTTATGTTTTTTGGCCACGTGTAAGAGAGATCGTGTACAAACATAATAGTTTCTGTCAATAAAAGGGCTCAATAAAGTGAAATTTGATTTATAAGGGCTCAATTGATTGCGAAAAAAGTATAAGGACTCAATTGCTAAACCATTTTTTTCTCAATGGTTTTTTTGACCCTTTAACTATCATATAATATAAATTAAATATAAATAACATAAATTTTCTAATTTTCTTTTAAGAAAAACTAATTATTTTAATTTTATATGTTAATTTAATATGCTTATGTGATTATTTAAATAAATTAAAAAAGAAAATATGTGAAAAAATGCCAAATATTAGAGCTCCTGGAAGTGGCACTTTTGGGAGCTACAAAAGGACTCCCAAAAATGCCACTTTCGAGAGCCAAGTTGGGCTCTAGGAAGTGAATTTTGGAGAACTCAATTATGCTCATAGAAATGAATTTCCAAGAAATACTCTTTGCTCTTGGAATTTTTTTTTTTTTTGCAAAAGTATTGAAAAACAGTAAAAAAATTTGGAAAAGTTTGTATACCTTTATAGAAATCTTTACCTCCATGCCATTAGAGTATTTTTTTTATTCATGTCATAATAACCCATCGAATCATCTAAATAACATTGCATTTTCTCTTTCAATTGATGAAAACATATTTATTTGGTGTTTAGAGCTTAAAAAATGGTTAAGAAGAATGAATGGGGAAGAAATGAAGAAATTGGGGTTGTGAAGTGATAAAGGTGAAATTCTATTTTTATAAAGGGGTCTTTTGGTATTAAAAAATTTTAAAATAGGTTGTGTGGGATAATTTCTTAATTGTGAAAAGAACCTTCAAATTATTATTACAAATGTCATCTTAACATAATAATAAAATAAAAATTATTGTATTTTGTGTAATCTAATCAAAATTATAACCATAGTTACAAAAAATCCATTTATTGTTTCTCAAAGTAAAATTTTTTAATCTAATATACTATATTTGTACAAAATTAATTAATAAATTCTTTCACAAACATTGATATATGATAGTTTTTGAATGATATATGTGGTTTTCAAAGAAATTTGAGAAAAAACATGCAAGTGTAATAATGAGAAAGAAGCTACTTAACCAAAGTTTGGCCCAGCAGTTGTTGCTCCTTCTTAGGAAGGATTAGGTCCAAGGTTTGAATCTCTTTCTTCTATTGTACCTCCCAATAAACCAAAAAACTTAAAGAATGAAAGATGAGATCAGGATAAGTCATAAGTAAGATCAAGATACTAGAGTGAGGTTTTTAGAGTGATTATGACATGGCAATGGGTTGAGAAAAGAGAATATTCACAACTAAAAAATTACTCTTCACAATCTAATTATTAAAAGCAGCCTAATTAAAAAAACTTTTTTAAAAAATACACCCTAAGAATCGTAACCTAAAAATTTCTCATCATCTCCTTCCTCTCATTTATTTCCTTTTGCTCACTTAAACCTTAAAACACAAAATCTCTTCAAACAAAATTCCCTAAATTCTTATCTAATTTTTCAATAAATCTCTTTTCTAATCTCTTCAATTCTTTCAACAATTCTGAGATATGTTCTATAAATTTTTCAACAAATTTATTTTTTAAACTTTTCAGTTTCGTTCAATTATTTTTAAAAGAATTGCAAATCTAAGGTTTTGAGGAACCCCAAAATTACATGGTCAATGGAAGCTGACTTTCACGAGCCAATGAAGCCCTATGAAAGTCAGCTTTTTGGGGACAACAAAGCCCCACAGAAGTTTACTTCTGCGTGGCTTTTTTGGGGGAAACTTGGGATTTTCAAAAATGAATTTTTAAAATAAGATGATTCATCATCATCATCATCGTCAAAGCCTTTGTCCCAATACTGGGTTCGGCTACATAAATCAATATATGAACTCATACTAAGTTATCGGCATGAATTCTCATCCTTCACTCATTCTTATATAAGGTAATTTGGTCTTTCAACTTCATTCGATTATATTTTTTTAGATAACTTCTTATTAAGTTTTTCTCGGTTTTCCCTTAGCATTGACTATTTTTTCATCATTCATAGCCTTCACTTCCTAATTGGAGCGTCCATAGGTTTACGTCATATGTGTCCAAACTAACGTAAACGACTTTCACTCATATTTTCTTTCATAAGTGTCGCTTTAACCTTCTTACGACATTCACATTTCTACTACGCTCATGTTCTGTGCATGCAATATTTTAGTCACCCAACATTTACTACTGTAAAGCAATGTTGGTCTAACAACTATCTTGTGAAACTTGTCTTTCAGCCATATAAAATTTTTTTTTATCGCACAACACACTTATATCGCTTCTCCACTTGCTCCATCTAGCCAGGATCCTATGGGTCATATCACCATTAATCCTTCTATCTATATATATGATCGACCCAATATATCTAAAATGATCCCGCTTAGGGATCGCAATCCCATCTAGTATCAATATGTTTTGACCTTCCTTTTATTTGAACTTAATTTGCATTCCATGATTGATTTTTATTTTGCTTAGTCTGAACTCTCTCGATTTTAGCATATATATCTATAGTCCTAACTTTGCATTAACCTTCACTCTAGTTTCAATACACAAGACAATATCATTTGTAAACATCATACATCAAGGCACATTATCCTATATAGGTTCTGCCAGCCCATCCAATATTATAGCGAATAAGAATGGGTTTAACCCCAGCCCTTGATGTAGTTCTACTATGATAGAAAATTCTCTTCTTTGCCATTTACACTTCTTCACATGGCTCCTTGCATCTCCATACACGTCCTTAATTATTTCCACAAATTTCATAAGGACACTTTTCTTCATTAAGGACTTCCATACACCTCCCTAGACATTTTATCATATGCTTTTTCTAAGTATAAAAGACTATATGAAGCTCTTTACCCTGTGAAACCCAAAAATTTTGGTTTCATTATTTATTTGGAAACTACAAAGCAATTAAGATACTTTGAATAATATTATACAGGCCCGAAATAACCGAAACACTCGAAATAGTGGCACGGAGCTCGGGGTATGAAAATCGATGTAAGGTTTTAAGTTTAAGTATCTCTCAAGATTGCATGTATAAGTATGTTTGGTGGTTAGAAGGTGAAACTAAGGTATTGGAAGAGAAAAAGTTAGCGAAACTCGAGTTAACACTAAACTGAGCAATTAGACCTAGTAAGTGAAATAAATTCAGAATAAATTCTATAAATTTGTAATAATTATTATGAGGCCATAGGAAATTAACATAAGGTATAATTGACTTGGAGAATGAAAATTGAGTTGAAATCTTGAGGTCTCGGTAGCCGAATTAAATTTTAAAGGAAACTGAAAACGTTAAGTAATTTCAATCAGTAATGACTAAATACGACAAAATGGGCCCAAACGGGAAACGTTTCTTGAACAAGTGGGCTTGAAATTTGTATGAAAATACTAGAGACTTAGTATAACACTTGAGAAGTGAAAATTTGCATAAAAATGGGCTGGAAATATTTTTATGAATTTTACAAAAATAGTGCTGCTAGTAGGCCCAGGCCCAGCATCTGCTGGCCCAAAAAATGACCCAATTTAAAGCCCATCTAGAAGGTTTTTAAGCCTAATATTCTCCAGAATAAAAGAGCACTTCATGGTCTTTCTAGAACAGTAAAGTACTCCTCCAACAAACCTCAAACCGAAAATCCATCCCCTCCCAAAGTTGCCACTAACATCATTCTCAGGGTGAGATTTTGTAATTTTTTCGGCTACCTTTTGGCTTTAGAGTTCTGTCAATAAGGATAAAATCTTTCTTCCAAAATCCTCTACAACATACAAACAATCTAGCCTTAAACAAGCTCGTTTGCTAGGTGAACAACTAGAGAGAAGAATTGGGGCAAAATTTACCCTATTTCTAGGTAAGAGAGAAACTTAATTTCATAAGTTCTTGGTTAGTTTTTGAGCTTGTTTTTGATAATTTTAAGTTGCATACATGTTGTTCTACAGTCGAGAATCATTGCTGGAGGAAGAAGAAGTGATTAATGTTGGTCAAATAAGGTGAGAAGTTTATAGAAGATGATGAACGTCAGATATGTAGTTGTTTGGTGAATTTGAATGATTTTTTCTAAAGTAGAAAATTGAAAAATAATTTCTAATGTATAAGGTGAATTCAACCAGCCTTAAAATGTTAAGGAAATGCTAAAATTTGGTTGAATTTGATGTTGTAGAATGATTGTTTAATACTAAAAAGTTTGTTTTATAGCTCAGTTTAGTGGAGAACTGTAAAAGTATGAAAGTTTGATAATTTGACAAGTTGTGGTGAGTTGATTTTGGACTTGGATAAGTGTTTAAATCATTAAGTTAGTGAGTTGTAAGTTAGAAGAAAAGAAAATATCGAAATTGCCTAAACGAGCCCTTAAATCGGTAAAACCAAGAAAGTAGGGAAGATTACCAAAATAGTCAAATTTAGTGAAATTTATGAAAGTGGATGTATGTTTAAGCATACTAAGATGAAATTGAGCGTCATATGATGGTTTTGAAACTATCTTCGGCAGCTCGAGGAACAAACATGCAAATCGAGTCAAGCCCAACACCCGGTGATTTTGTGTTGCCTCAAGATTCATTAGGTAAGGGATGTCATTTAAAGTGGTATTAGTATCCTGATACCTTGTATTTAATATAAAAACATCTTTGAAGTATGCTCGTAATTATGAAATACGATTTTGATACTTGCAAAGCATTATTCATGCTTAAACCGAAAGTAAAACCGAACTTCCAAGCTGTTAGAGTATATTTTTTGGCTTATGTAAAATATTTTGAAAAGTTAATTGTGATATGGAAATGAAATTTTATGAATTAGTTTTTATGTATACAAAATTTGGACATTAGCTCGGTTTTCCTAGTATGCAGGTTAATAAACCCTAAAAAGAGTTTGTAAGTTCTATTTTGAAATTAAGGCAACATGTAGTCCATGATATCTGTCATGCATGGCCCGTGTGGAGTTTGGTCCTTCGCGGTGTATGCCTTATATCACATCGTGCATGTTCAGTCCTTTGTGGTGCATGTTTAAACACGTTGTGCATGTGTTGCCCACTCAGTGCCTTATCTTCCGCCACATCATACATTATTTGTTTTGGTCCTTAGTGGCGTAAGGCACTGTACGACCCCGTTCCAGTCTACAGTCCCCCTACCATGGCCATCGATACTCTGTTTATTCATCTCCCTCTTCGGAGGTTGAGTTTGTATGATCATGATTTATGCTTGCTATGTGTACCTGTCTAGTCCCCATAATAGATTCTGTATGACTTCAAAAGATAAGTGGTGAGTTTTGTAATATTAGATTTGTAGCATCCGAATGTGTTTTGACCTGATTTTTGGGGTTAAGTTGCAGTATATATGTATATATGTGTTGTTTATCCAGCTTTGTATAAGAACATGTTGTTTTCGTATGTTTTGATATTAAGACTACTTTAAAACGTATTTTTACAGGGCTTGAAGAGCTCATCCCTTTTCTCTACTTTTCCAGACTACTTGCAGTGATCACTTTTTACACCTGCCGTGTAGTTGACGTAGGCTGGTGGACACGATATTCTCCCCAAGCTACCTCCGGTACATGAAAAAGTATGCTCTTGTATTTATTACCAAACATCCTATATAGCATAGACAGGATTGTAAAGAATATTTTGGGATGTAATCTAGGAAAGTATGTATGTAAAGTATCAACTCACAATTTGTATAATAATATGTAATGGTTACGAGAATCACTGTTAATTATGAAAAGAGGTTAAAATCAATTGATTGTGGATACAAACTGTGTTTTAAACATTGCATGGAGGTAAGTTCATAAATAAGCCGTTATGCCAGTGAATTTTCGTAAAATGAAAGGTTAAGTAATCGGCACTAACAGAAATGCAACTTAAATAAGGAATTAATAAAAGAAAATTTAGCCCATATTTCTATGTTTCCGGGGTGTTACAGTTTATGGGGTATCAGACTAAAAGTTATCTAGTACCATTAGTGTCGACTAGTTGAAGTTAGATTGCATCCCAATTGTCTATGCTTGTCTGGTTATAAAGTGAGTATATCTGTTAAAGTTATGACTAAAACCTTGGGGAGATGTGGGAGACGCGGTTGTCCATGGAGGCAGGCACAACACCCTCCACCATCTCTTGAGAGCCCTAATACCAGAATGATGAGGCTCAAGTAGGGTATGCAAAGTCTGAGAGAGGGGCTTAGTGCACTTACCGCTATGTTTGCCCATCAATTTGGGGCAAAAACTTTTGGTACCGGTGCTATTCCACCCGGACTGACTCCTCCACCTCCTCCATCTCAAGTTCCTTTGGCACCCCAACTCCTCAGCCTCCAGTCCCACAACCCAGAGATGATAGGGATTCTCAGAGACTACAAGACTTTCTTAGGATGAACCCCCGGAGTTTACAGGGATTAAAGATCCGGTTAAGGCCGAGAGATGGTTACTAGATATCGAGATAGCATTCTAGTATTTGGGGTGTACAGATGCAAAAAGGGTAACTATGGCCAATTATATGTTGATGGGTCAGGCTAAGTTTTGGTGGAAGACCACTCAGACAGTGTTGGCAGGCAGTCAGTCAACTATCTCTTGGAATGCCTTTCTTGATGCATTTAGGACCGCTCAGAAAAATATGCAGATGAAATTTCTGAATCTAGTTCAGGGTAGCATGGCGGTGGATGAATACGGGAACCAGTTCACCATCTTGATGAGGTACGACCCCGGGACAGTTAGGGACCCCAAGTGTCTTACAGAGAGATTTTTGGTGGGTTTGAGATCAATGATCCGTGATAGATTGTTGGGACTCCGAGTCACAGATTTTAAGGATACTCTTGGACGGGCTCAGGAAATTGAGAAAGGCCTAGATGTGACTCAAGCAGAGTATGAGTCTAGAAGTAAAGGCAAAGATAAGAGAAGAGAGCAGAGGCATCCCAAATTGAACTAAGGCAGGGTCAGCCCAAAAGACAGTAAATTGACGAGTCTCGGGCGAGGTCTGGTAAACCAAAGACACCTATTGATAGTATAGACACCATTCGAGGCCCCAGGATTAAATTTCGACGATGCAAGAACTGTGGCAGATCGTATAGTAGGCCTTGCCAGCGGGTCACGGGTGCCTGCTTTAAATGTGGAGTCATGGCTCACCAGATTAAGGACTGTCAGCAGATGAGATCTACTGAGCCACGGGAACAGCCAAGGCAAATTGAGCGACAGGCTCCTTAGATACAGGCCTCATAGAGAAGAGCCACAGCCATGGATAAGGGCAAGAAGCTTGTCTCACAGTGACATGTGTTTACCATCAAAAGGGAGACCATCGACACCTCATCTGAAACTATTAGAGGTATACTTCTTATCTGTAATCATGAGGCACTTGTTTTATTTGACTCAGGTTCCACACACCCCTTTATTTCCTCACAATTTACACATAAATTGCATCTAGAACCTGAGTCTCTAGATCACATATTGCACATAAGCACACCCATGTATGAATCGCAGATGACTAATATGGTGTGTAAAAATTACGAAATCAAGGTAAGAGTGTCACAACCCTCTTCATCCAAAAATCACTAATTTTTTTTTTTTTTGCATTTATTCATTTATTTTCCCTGTCGTGAACTGTTTTCCTACACCAAATAGTTGAGCTATGATTCGGAGCTAGCTACTTCTTACCATACACGATATCACTTAACATTTATATACAATAACTGTAGACACTTAAATTTCTTACATTAACTTCATTAATTCATACGTGTCTACAAATGTTTACATCCCCCGAATTTATATTTCCAAAAGTATTACTGTGCTGTACTTGTTTAGATACAAAACGATATTAATGTGTATACCTCTCAGCGATGGGCAGCAGCTGACACTGGGAGTGCAAGTCTCGGCTCGCTCTCAACCACTATGGATGCTCTGTGGAGATAGAAAGTGAAAGGGTGAGCACAACTTGCTCAGTAAGGAAGCAATGCAAGCAGGTAAACAACTACACTATCTACATGCTGATAATGACATGATATAAAATTATTCGCATTCGAAGCATGAGGTAAAAATAAAATTCATGCCACATGAATATGTATAACATATACGAAAACTCATAAAATCAGGCATGACAACACATGAAAAATCATCATGTAAAACATCTCATGCTCAACATAATAAAACTCATCATAAATCATGGATTTTTATCATTTCCTCATAAAGCATTTAAAACAAAGCTAACCTCACCAATCGGGGACATCTTAAGCATAAAACCACATTTCTATAAAACAAAATCGTGGGTGTAACCCCTCCTTTGGGTCTACCTGAAATTATCACTAAATTATGATATCACGTGAGGCATGTAGGTTACATTTCAAAAACAAATTGGGAATAATGGCCATGTATAAATCCCTGTAATCCCAGGCTATGCGGATCCCGACGTGCAAGACATCACAACTACAACGAGAGGTGAGGTGAGGTCAACCTTACTCGTGCAATAACTCAACCAATTAGTCATCAAGACTACAAGGTACAGCGTACTCAATGTGATATACACGGTACAACGTACTCCGTGGACCTACATGGTTTGAGGGTGCCTGCCATAGGTCTTAGCCCACATCATTGTCAAGGGTGCCTTCCATAAGACTTAACCCACATCATTGTCAAGGGTGTCTGCCATAGGACTTAGCCCACATGACTATTTTTAGGGTGGTTGCCATAGGACTTAGCTCATATCATGGTTCGGGGGGTGCCTGCAATAGGTCTTAGCTGCCCTATACCATGCCGGTAACCATCTCATGTCTCAAAATATATGTGTGATATATCATCTCACCGTGACACAGTCTACAGGAGGCATCAACACGATTTTCTGTAAATCATATAAAATCCTCATACGAGCAATGCTCCAGTACGGGTTTCATGCATAATAAATCGTTATAAATTCACGTACGAGCAATACTGCAGTACAGCTTCTTCATGCATGATAAATCAATAAAAACTAGTGCGAGTAGGGATCCATCACTATCTGCGTGTGTCAAAACATCGAAATCTAGTGCGAGCTAGGCTCCAGTACCATTTGTACTAAGACAAACATGATAGGTGGCTCCAATTAAAATCAAGTATTTTCAAAGATACAACTTAGCACACAATCCGTGCTTTTTCATGCAACCATATAAAATAATAGCCAACTTATCCTCATTTCATTCATATCAAAGCATTTCATTTTGATAAAAACATCAAAGTCATGAAAATCCATGCATTTTAGGATCCTTACTACCCCTTTCATAAAATTTCTACCAAGGTAAACTCATCTTTTCTTCTTTATTTTTGGAACCTTTCTCAAAATTTCTTAATGCATTAATAGATAGCTAGTGAAATTCACACCCTATAATTCCCTCAAAATACGCATAGCTACCTCAGGCACTTACAAAACCCCCTTACCTCGAATCATGTCAAGCACGTAGCTAAATTCCACTCTCGGAGGCTCGTCCAATCCAATTCGCTCTTAATCTCGTCTCTGGAGTTGTAAACATTCATCAATCACTTCATCACAATCGATATATCTTATCGAACCTTATAGTATTAAGCTTGGCCTATTTTCACATTTGGCCATCATTGTGTTATTCCTAATCCATTTAACTAGTAACTCACTTAGTTATCCAATCAAGCACTTGACTTGCATGCTCTAACCTTAGTTCCTTCTTTTATTCATGCATTTCACAATTACCATATATACATATTTCATCACTTTGTCCAATCCCATAATTTGCTTTCACACCACAATCTCCAAATCATGCATACAACATTATTAACACCTTGGCATAACCCATTTATCATCAAATCCACCATATCCCACTTTCTCACACTAACCTATTTTTAGGTCATTGTTCATTCATCACATTCTAGGTAGTTTCAACAAACAATACATACACCAATCAACTCCTAACAACATGTAGATAAATATACTTAGAGTTGGTGTATTGGAAACTCACCTAGCTTGATTTTTCCCTTGTCTAAAATTGGAAGATCTTTTTGCTCCTTCATTCCAACAAGTTAAGCTTTGATTCCGAGGTATGTTGGTCTCCTCCTTACAATGAACAACTTTGCTTTAATAGCTTTTTCTCAAATTTTTTAGAAAGAGAGGTATTCTAGAGAGAGAAAACTTATTTTTTGGGTAAAATGGAGGGGGATTGTTTGATTTGCTAAAAAATGAGGTTTGACCGTCGGGTTTTTATAGGATGAGATTGATGAGATCGATCTGCTAGGGTGAAGATCGATCTTCCCTTGGTTTTGTGCTATCGAAATATTTAGGCATGAAAGGGTGGGATCGATCTGCTCTTTGGGGAAGAGATCGATCCGTTCTTGGCAGAAGCTTTAGGAGATCGATCTGCTCAAGGGGGAGATCGATCTGCTCTTAACAGCATCAAATGGAGATCAATCTGCACTTAGAAGAGGATTGATCTTTGCTAGGCAGAAGCAAATGCAGATCGATCTGCTCATTGGGAAGATCGATCTGCTCATGGCAAAATCAACTCGAAATTGTTCTTCTTGAATAAGGGATCGATCTGCTTTGAATAAGAGATCGATCTGGCCTTCATTTGTAGGTTTTCTTTTGCAAATTTTCCAATTTTTCAAGGGAAAATTTATGTTTAATTGCTTCACTAGTCATTTTGTAATTTATTCACACTTAGAGCATGGAAAGACTCATTCCTTATGATTTTCATGTTATGAAACTTATGTGTACTGCCTGAAATCAGAAAGGATACATAAAATTCGCAGTCCATGTATTATCATTTCGTGTTTTAAATTCTTATCCTTAGTTCGAATGCCTTAAGTTCCATTCGTTTAGCTTGTGGCCACTTCAACCCTTATTTAACCTTTACTTGCATTCATGAATATTCATCCATTCCCCTTGCAATTCATTCACATTTATATGATCAAAAAATTATTTGTCTTATAATTCCATTTACATATAATAAAGTCATACATACATGATGCCTCACAAGGAGATAGGATAATGTTAACAGATCTAATTTTACTAAATATGTATGACTTTGATGTAATTTTGGGCATGGATTGGCTAGCTGCCAATCGAGTAAGTTTAGACTACTACATTAAGACTGTAACCTTCTCTCTACCTGATAAATTTGATGTATGTTTTGTTAATAAGAAATTAAACGTATGGCATGAAGTTCTATGAAGTTATAAGGTGTCGATATGTTTAAAAAATTTTCGAATGACATAAATTTTTGTAAAGGTTATATTGCTTTTATTTCTGATAGTAGTCGGGAACTGCCAAGTATTTAAGATGTTCCTGAAGTATGTGAGTTTCCTAGTTTTTTTGGATCAATTGTCGGGTTACCATCGAAGAGGGAAATTGAGTTTACCATTGATTTGGTGCTCGACACTCAGTCTATCTCTCAGCCACCTTATCGAATGGCGCTGGTCAAATTAGAAGAACTGAAGAAGCAGTTACAAGAGTTGCTCAATAAGGGGTTCGTTAGACTGAGTGTATCTCTATGGGGTGCTCCGGTATTATTTGTCATAAAGAAATATGGGAGTCTCCGCTTGTGTGTGGACTATCGACCTTTGAATAAGGTGACAATAAAGAATAAGTATCCCCTGCCAAGAATAGATGACTTGTTTGATCAGTTGAGAGGGGCTTCCGTGTTTTTTAAGATAGACTTAAGATCGGGTTATCACTAGTTGAGGATTAAAGAGACTGATGTATCAAAGACAGCTTTCAGGACCCGATACAGGAATTTTGAGTTTTTGGTGATGCCATTTGGACTAACTAATGCCCCTGCTGCTTTTATGAGTATGATGAATGATGTCTTTCAAGAGTATTTAGACAGATTTGTTATTGTCTTTATTGATGACATTTTAATATATTCTAAGTCCAATGATGAGCATGAGAACATTTGAGGATTGTGCTCTAGATCCTCCATGAGAAGAAATTATATGGGAAATTTAGTAAATGTGAATTCTAGTTAGATCAGATTGCTTTCCTCGGGCATATTGTATCTAAGGATGGGGTCTGTTGATTTGTCTAAGATTGATACAGTACTGAAGTGGGAGAGAATGAGGACAGTGATAGAGGTTCAGAGTTTTCTAGGATTAGCATGGTACTACCGGAGATTTGTTGAGGGGTTTTCCCATATTGCAGCTCTATTAACCAGATTGACACGTAAGGGTGTCCCATTTGAGTGGTCTAATCAGTGTGAGCAGAGCTTCTAAGAGCTCAAGCATCGGTTGACTACCACACCACTTTAGACCATTCCGAGTGGATCAGAAGGGTTTGCAATGTATAACGATGCCTCTCACCAAGGTTTGGGTTGTGTGCTAATGCAAAATGGTAGAGTGGTCGCTTATGGTTCTCACCAGCTTAAGGACCATGAGCGGAACTATCCCACTCATGATTTGAAATTAGTCGTAGTGGTTTTTGCTCTGAAGATATGATAACATTATTTATATGGTGAGAAATTCTAGATCTTCACTGTCCACAAGAGTTTTAAGTATATTTTTTTTATCAGAAGGAGCTTAATATCAGACAAACGAGACGGATAGAGCTCTTGAAGGATTATGACTACGAAATTTTATACCATCCAAGCAAGGCGAATGTAGTAGCAGATGCCCTAAGTAGAAAAGGAATAGTGTCCTATATGATGATCAGAGAATGGGATTTTTTGGGACAGTTCATCAAGTTTAGTATCATTGTTGATGAAGTTGATGATGGATTTATGACTAGCCTACAGATTGAGCCTAATATCTTAGATCAAATCTGGTCAAGGCAGAGAAATGGTCTGAAGTTATTGGATATGGTTAGTCAGGTTGAAGAGAGATCGAAGTCAGACTTCTCGATCAATGATGATGGGCTGCTAAGGTTTTGAGGCCATATTTGTATGTCACATGATGACACCCTGAGACATAGAATTTCGAAAGAGTCTCACTGTTCTCGATTCGTCATACGCCCAAGAAGTACTAATATGTACCATGACCTACGTAAGATGTACTGGTGGATTGAAATGAAGAGAGATGTAACAAAATTTGTGGCTAGATGTTTAATCTGCCAGCAGATTAAGGTTGAGCACCAAAAGCCAGCAGGCTGCTTAAGTCATTATCGGTGCCTACATGGAAATGTGAGCATATTACTATGGATTTCATTATGGGATTACTGAGGACCCAGAAGGGCCATGACGCAGTTTGGGTGATTGTAGGTAGACTAAGAGTGCCCACTTCTTCGGGATCAAGAGCACATATTCCCTTAATGCTTTGGCAGGCTTGTATGTTATAGAGATTACACGATTGCATGAGGCTCCCTTGAGTATTACATCTGATAGGGATTCCAGGTTCACCTCCAAATTCTGGACTCATTTTTAAAAGCTATGGGATCCCAATTACATTTGAGCACTGCCTATCATCTTCAGACTGATGGTAGTCCGAGTGGACTATTCAGACACTAAAGGACAAGTTAAGGGCATGTGCATTAGATTTTAAAGCCTCATGAGATGATCATTTTCCTCTCGTAGAGTTTGCCTACAATAATAGTTACCATGCCAATATTGCAATGGCACCATACGAAGCTCTATATAACAGAAGGTGTAGATCCCTGGTAGTGTGGGAAGAAGTGGGTGACAGGAAAATATCTATTCTCGATCATGTGGAACAAGCAACTAAAGGTGTTCAACTAATTTGTGATAGATTGAGGACAACACAGAGCAGACATAAGAGTTATGCTGATGTGTGAAGACGTCTTCTAGAATTACAAGTTGGGGACTCTGTATTTGTGAAAGTGTCTCCGATGAAGGGTGTCATGCGCATTGTTAGGTTAATATATTTTGAAATAACAAAACAGTAATTCAATAATGGATATTATAAATCAAGAAATGTTTAAAACATGTTAAAAGGTTAATTAGAACATATTGAGATACAAGTCATTGCCAGAAACTGGGTGTTAAAGGTTGAGAGATTGATCTCATGAGATGAGAGATCGATCTCCTGGGTTTTCAAGTATGAGAGATTGATCTCATGAGAATATGAGATCGATCTGATTAAGGGTTAAAGACTTTAAGAACATGTATGGGATGTTAAGGAATAAGAGATCTATCTCTAAGGGTTATGGGATCGATCTTTGACTTATAGAATGCCTATGAGATCGATTTGGTCTAGGAAGAGATCGATCTCCTCTAAGAGCAAAGGTTAAAGGTCTTAGATCGATCTGTAGATCGATCTATGTTCAAACAGAGAGTTTATGAGATCGATCTCATATGGATAGAGATCGATCTCCTCAAAGACAGAGAGTTTATAAGATCGATCTTATATGCATAGAGATCGATCTCCTCAAAGACAGAGAGTTTATGAGATCGATCTAGGATGATTAGAGATCGATCTCCACTCTACGAGAATACTTGCTAGATCGATCTGGAGATCGATCTTACTTCAAACAGAGAGTTTATGAGATCGATTTTATGGTTTGACAGATCCATATTCACTAACATTTTACAAATTATAAGATCGATCTCTACAAATATGAGATCGATCTCCTTGCTTTGAGTTGCTTTGTAATTGCAGAAATTTAAATTAGAAGATCGATCTGGTCATGATGGAAGATCGATCTGGTACTCTACTGGATGTTCCCAATGGCTCTCTCTATAAATTCTTCAACGGAAAAAACTGCATTAAATGCTTCACCTACCATCTTGCTGTATAAAACTAAGCATTGAAGACACTCAGGATAGAAGAGATTTAGCTGAAAATTCTTAATATTCTCAAGAAATCATTCCTCAATATTCCCTTTGTTTTCAACATCATATTTATTGTATTATCTTTAATAGCTTGAGTTAAAGTTATTACTCCTACCCACAAAAGAGAGTTCTTATTTGTATTCACTCTTAATCTAAAAGAAAAAAGGAGAGTTCCTCTGTGAGAGAATTGTGTAAGAGGTGAATATATATCTTTGTATAAAGGGGTAGAGAGGTTATTCCTTAACCTTGAAAAAGAGGTTGTATCAACTATTGTGATAGTGAAAGAAAACTCTTGACAAGAAGGTCAAGAAGAGAGGACATAGGCAAGCGATTGGTCGAACCTCTATAAATTGCTGAGTTTGCTGCTTCTCTCTCTTATCTCCTTTACTTTGCTGCACTATAGTCTATTGCTTATTATTTGATTACTTGCAATTAAATCTAAAAGAGTTTAAATTTATCATTTAGACTAGAAAACTGATTCACCCCCCTTTCGGTTGAGCCAACAATTGGTATCAGAGCTAGGACTCTTTGATCATTAAGGGATAATTTCCTAAGAGTTAAAATGATCTAATGGCTCATAGCAATGTAGCAACAAGTCTAGTAGGAGAAGGGCACTCTACAGTTAGGCCTCCCATGTTCAATGGTGAACATTATCCATATTGAAAAACTAGAATGATGCTTTTCATTCAAGCTAATGATTATGAGGTATGGAGGATTATTACTAAAGGTCCTCAAATCCCAACTAAGAAGGTAGAGGGAAGAGATATCCTAAAAGAAGAAGATGAGTGATATTCTAATGATATAAAATGTGCTCAGTTAAATGCAAAGGCCATGCACACCTTATTTTGTGCATTAGGGCCCAATGAGTATAATAGAGTCTCCGGTTGTGATAATGCCAAACAAATTTGAGATAAATTGGCAATTACACATGAAGGCATAACTCAAGTCAAAGAGATTAAGGTAGGAATGCTCACTCATGACTATGAGTTATTTAGGATGAAAGAAGGAGAGTCAATTAGTGACATGTTCACTAGATTTACTGATGTAATAAATGGACTAAACTCTTTAGGCAAAATCTACTCCAATATAGAAATGGTTAAGAAAATCCTGAATAGCTTACCAAAATCTTGGGAAGCTAAGGTAACAGCTATTAAAGAGTCTAAGGACCCCCACACACTATCATTAGATGAATTGATAGGGTCATTGCTTACATATGAAATGAAATTGAGGAGAAATGAAGAGACACCCAAGAAAGTAGGAGTAGCTCTAAAATCCACCACTCAAGAGGATTTGAAAGAAGATAAAAATAAGAGTGGTAATGAAGAAGATTTTGAAATGGCAATGTTTGCCAAGAGATTTAATAAATTTATGAGAATGAGAGCAAACGGTGGTGGTAGGAGAAACTACAAGAAAGAACAAGAAGAATTAGGTAGAAAAGATAGAGATACTATTTTTTGTTATGAATGCAAAAAACCTGGACACATTAAATTTAATTATCCTATTCTAAAAAGATCAAGTGATAGGAAGCACAAATAGAAGGCGATGATGGCAACATGGAGCGATAGTGACAGCTCCGATGATGATTCAAATGAAGATATTGTCAATCTATGCTTCATGGCACTTGAAGATGAGAAGGTAACTTCTAATTCCAATGAGTATTCTTTTGACGAATTACAAGATGCATTTGATGATCTTGCAATAGAATATGAGTGCATAAATTTGAAGTACAAAAAATTGATTTCTAAACTAAAGAAAGAAAATGAATTAATCCTAAATGATAAAATAGAATGTGAAAAGAAATTAGAAAGTACAAATCTAGAAATCCATGACCTAAAGGAAAAGAATAGTAACTTACATAATTCCTTTACTAGATTTTACATGGGTCAACAAAAACTAGATCACATGCTAGAGACTCAAAGGGCTTTCTTTGATAGAAATGGGTTAGGATATGATGGCAAAAGTAGAGAAACTCATCTCAAAAATTTCTTAGCTAGAAAGAATATGCATAAATCCTCTACTACTTACTCACATTATAATAAAAAAGGACATACATCATATAGATGTAATGTCAAAATGACCACATTTAGAGGAAGGATAGTTAGAAGAGTTTGGGTTCCAAAAGATGTGGTAAATTCAAAAGATAGTGATGTAATATTAAAATGGATCCCAAAAGGATCAAAAATCCTGCTTACTAACTCTAAAGGACCCAAGAAAATTTGGGTACCTAAAACAAAAGTTTGAATGTTGATTTCAGGAGGTTGAGCTTTGCTACAAGGCAAAAACAAAGGAAGCTTGGTACTTGGATAGTGGATGCTCAAGACACGTGACCGGTGATAGAAGCCACTTCAACTCATTCAAATCAAAGGTTGGTGGAGAAGTCATATTTGGGGATAACTCCAAAGGCCAAGTTGAAGGAAGTGGATCTATTGGTAATAACTATTTCTCATTAGAAAAGGTTTTACTTGTTAGAGGACTAAAACATAATTTGCTAAGCATTAGTCGACTTTATGACAAAGGTTACAAAGTAATTTTTGATTGCTTGAATTGCCATGTAATAGATCTTAAATCAAATAAAGTTCTTTTTCTAGGACATAGACAAGGTAACATATACATTGTTTATCTAAATGAACTTAGAAATGAAAATGTATGCCTTATGGTAGATAAAGAAAAAGAACCTTGGTTGTGGCATAGAAGACTAGGTCATGCTAGCATGCATGTATTATCTAAGCTAGCTAGAAAAGACCTTGTTGTAGGATTACCTAAGTCGTCCTTTGACTATGACAAAATTTGTGAAGCTTGTGTCAAGGGAAAACATAAAAGGACAACATTTAAACCTAAAAATAGTGTATCAACCACTTGACCTCTTCAACTACATCACCTAGATCTATTTGGAGCAACTAGAACTACAAGCCTAGGTGGTAAGCATTATGAGTTTGTGATTGTATATGATTATACTAGATTTACTTGGGTATTTTTCTTAAGAGTAAAGAATGAAGCCTTAGAAAAATTCATTGTCTATTCAAAAGTAGCCCAAAATGAAAAGGTTACACTATAACTAGTATTAGAAGTGATCATGGCAAGGAATTTAAAAATATTGGTTTTGATGAATATTGCAATGATCAAGGGATTAGTCATATTTTTTCAGCCCCTAGGACACCACAACAAAATGGGGTAGTTGAGAGAAGAAATAGAACATTAGAAGAAATGGCTAGAACAATGTTGTGTGAAAATAATTTACCTAAATATTTTTGGGCTGAAGCTATAAACACCTCATGCTACATCATAAATAGAGCCATGATTAGACCAATCTTACAGAAAAACCCCTTATGAGCTTTACAAGGGAAATAAGCCATATATTAGTTATTTTCACCATTTTGGTTGTAGATGCTTTGTCTTAAATAATGGGAAAGACAACTTAGGAAAATTTGATGCCAAGAGTGATGAAGGAATCTTTTTAGGCTATTCTTTAAATTCAAAGGCATATAGAGTGTATAACAAAAGAACCTTGATGGTAGAAGAGTCAATACATATAATATTTGATGAATCAAATGATGCATCTAAAGTTTCTACCAATGATAAGGATATTGAAATATTTGATGAGACTTTGAAGGAATCCTCAAGAATAGAAGATAACCTACTAGAAAATCTTGACATTAATAAAAAGGAAGAAGATGAAGAAGAACTAGAAATACTAGAAAGAGATTCTAGAGCACCAAGAGAACTAGGATATGTCAAAGATTGTGAAATTCTAGGTGATCCAAATCTTGGAGTTAGAACAAGGTCCTCTCTAAGAAATGTATGTCAATATATAGTCTTTGTATCTAAAATTGAGCCAAAGAATGTCAATGAAGCTTTAGATGACAACAATTGGTTTTTAGCTATGCAAGAAGAACTAAATCAATTTGAAAGAAGTAAAGTATGAAATTTAGTCCCTAGACCTAGTGATCATTCTATAATTAGAACTAACTGGATTTTCAAGAACAAGATGGATGAAAATAGTGTGATCATAAGAAACAAGGCTAGGCTAGTTGCATAAGGTTATAGGCAAGAGGAAGGAATAGACTATGATGAAACCTATGCACCGGTAGCTAGATTAGAAGCAATAAGGATGCTACTTGCTTTTGCATGCTATAAAAATTTCAAATTATATCAAATGGATGTAAAAAGTGCATTTCTAAATGGTTTCATCAATGAGGAAGTTTATGTAGAGTAACCCCCCGGTTTTGAAACTCCTGAATTTCCTGAACATGTTTACAAACTTTCTAAAACACTTTACGGTTTGAAACAGGCTCCTAGAGCCTGGTATGAAAGACTTTCAAAGTTCTTGATAGAAAAGGGATTTTCAAGAGGAAAAATATATACAACCTTGTTTATAAAAAATAAGAATAAAGATTTACTAGTTGTTCAAGTATATGTAGATGACATCATTTTTGGATCAACTAATGAATCTCTATGTCCAGAGTTTGCTAAGATCATGCAAGGTGAATTTAAAATGAGCATGATAGGAGAGCTCACCTATTTCTTGGGACTTCAAGTAAAGCAAACTAAGGATGGAATCTTAATCAATCAAGCTAAGTACACCAAAGATTTGCTCAAACGATTTGGAATGGATAACTGCAAACCTCAAGCAACTCCAATGGGCACCAACATCAAGCTTCATAAAGATGAAAGTGGTAAGTGTATAGACACTAAGCTATATAGGTCTATGATTGGTTCATTGCTTTATCTTACTGCAAGTAGACCTGATATTTTGTTTAGTGTATGTTTATGTGCTAGATTTCAATCCTCTCCTAGAGAGTCACACTTACTAGCTACAAAAAGAATTTTTAGGTACCTTAAAGACACACATTCACTAGGACTATGGTACCCTAAAGATTCCACCTTTGCTCTTCATGCATATTCTGATGTAGATTTTGGAGGTTGTAAAATAGATAGAAAAAGCACTTTAGGAACCTGCTAATTCTTAGGGAATAGATTAATATCATGGTTCACTAAGAAACAAAATAGTGTAGAACAATTCACAACTAAGGCAGAATATATAGCAGCTGGTAGTTGTAGTGCTCAAGTGTTGTGGATTAAGCAACAAATGAGAGATTATACTGTAAACATGAAGCAAGTTTCCATCAAGTGTGATAATACCAGTGCCATTAATCTCTCTAAAAATCCAATCCAACACTCTAGAACTAAACATATTGAGATTAGGCATCATTTCCTTAGAGATCATGTATAAAAGGGAGATATAGTTCTAGAATATACTGATACATTCCATCAAATAGCTGATATTTTCACCAAACCTCTTGATAAAGATAGATTTTGTGTTCTTAGAGGTGAATTAGGACTTATGTATGCTCCTTGAGGATTATTGCCTTCAAAACTTTAATTTCAAACTCATTTTCAACTGATTTTACAACTCATTTTCTGGGCAAAGGGTATGAGAGATCGACCTCTTCACAATATAGATCGATCTAGCATTATCCAAATTGGCCTAAAGCAATAAGGTTCTACTAAGCAGATCGATCTTCTATCCCATAAGATCGATCTCCTTAAGCTTCTGTATTTTACAGATCGATCTCTGCATTTGGCAGATCGATCTCCTTCAACCTCTGTATTTTACAGATCGATCTCTGTATTTGGTGGATCGATCTCCTTCAGCCTCTGTATTTTGCAGATTGATCTCTGCATTTGGCAAATCGATCTCCTTCAGCCTCTGTATTTTACAGATCGATCTCATAAAACAACAGATCGATCTCATTAAGTAGAAGATCGATCTGGTACCTCGACAGATCGATCTCCTTAGCCCTGGGCTATATATACTGCTTCAAAATCCCCAAATTTCAAAAATTCCAAATTCAAAATCCCTAACCCTCGTCGTGCAACCTCTTTCGATTTCTCTCACAGATCGATCTCTGGTAAGGTTTTAGTCAAATCTACTTCATTATTCTTCATCTTAGAACCTACATTGTTGTTTTCTTTCAAAAATTTCTTGGTTTCGTCGATTAATCTTCAATAGGGTTTCTAGTGAACTGTTTCATTGCTTAGGACTCTGTTAGAGAATAATGTAGAACTCTATTAGGCTATCTTTGACTGATTTTATAATGCCTCGCATTAAGAGAGCTGCCAACAAAGACTCCAGACCCTCCTCTTCACAGTCACCTAATGTCTCTTCATCTTCTGTCACAACCTTCAGCAGGTGTTTTCAAACACCAGCAAAAAGGAAGAGATATGAAGAATACTTTTCTACAATGCTCATTAAACACTGGAGAACCATTGATTTTTCATTCCTTTCCCGCATTGACTTTCCTTATTTGACAAAAATGGAAGAATTTGGTTGGTTTTCATTTCTCAAAATAAACACCCTTGCTCCTCCGAACATTATTAGGGCATTTTTCTCAAACGCTGAGCTTATCTATGACTCTGATGACACCTGTAAAATTCTAAGTTTTAAAACCTTCGTCATGGCTAAAATGATTTTCGTCAACACCACCCTCTTAGCCCGAATGTTTGAAATTGAAGATGAGGGTTTGTCGGATGAGGAAGAGGAAGTATCACTTGAATTCAACCTACCCGGAGACAAGGCTAGTGACCTACCCATGCACACTAGGTTACTACACCTAATCATATCTTGGAACCTCCGACCTTTTAGTACCCGACACTCTACCATCAGAAAACTAGATCTTTTTGGCTCCATCATCTCCATACCTCTCAAAGCCAAAAATCGAACCTAGTCCACTTCATCTACGAGGACTAGCTAAAGATCATGCGAGGTCAAGCCTCAACTATAGTCTTCCCTCAACCCCTTGCATTCTTGCTACAAAAACTCGGGGTTGACTGTCCTTGTGAGACTGGTGAAGTGCCATCTGCCAAAAGCATTTTGAATATCAGCACTCTTCATCATATGGGATACTACAAAGACTTCCACGGTCAGTGGCAGAAGAAAAGCGAAATCCCTCACGAGGTAGCCATGGAAGAGTACATTCCAGCTGAGCCTACAGCACCGTCCACTGAGGTTCCTCCTACGTCTGCTGATCAGTCTACTACACCAGTTGATGTCGTTACGTCTATGATAATGGATTTTCGACAACACTTTGATACAACGATGGAGATGTTTACACAACGGTTCGCACGTTTTGAGAACTGTCTTGACACAATTGAGGCAACGCAGCAAGCTATGTACGATGAGCTTCAAAACACTCGCGTTCGAGTTGAGGACCTTACTGATCATTTTCCTTCGCCATCCTCTTAGGAAATGTTTTTTTCTCTCTCTTTGTTGTGTCTTGAACTATGTTTTTGTGTTGTATGAACATTTATATTTTGAAATGATAGAATTATGATTCAGTTTTATGCTTCATAGTTTGTTGATATATGCTTTGTGATAAATGGTTTTATGCCTTGGTAATATTGATATGACAAAAAGGGGGAGAAGAGAACATGTTAAGGGGAGCATAAACGAAGGGGGAGTTTTTGAATTGAGGGGGAGTTTTTGAAACTGAAAAATTGGATGCATATGTAAAGGGGGAGACTAAACATGTTTATAAATTTAGTACATTGAATAAGTTTTATCATATCAAAAAGGGGGAGATTGTTAGGTTAATATATTTTGAAATGACAAAACAGTAATTCAATAATGGATATTATAAATAAAGAAATGTTTAAAACATGTTAAGAGGTTAATTAGAACATATTGAGAGACAAGTCATTGCTAGAAACTGGGTGTTAAAGGTTGAGAGATCGATCTCCTGGGTTTTCAAGTATGAGAGATCGATCTCATGAGAATATGAGATCGATCTGATTAAGGGTTAAAGACTTAAAGAACATGTATGGGATGTTAAGGAAGAAGAAATCGATCTCTAAGGGTTATGAGATCGATCTTTGACTTACAGAATGCCTATGAGATCTCGATCTGGTCTAGGAAGAGATCAATCTCCTCTAAAGGTAAAGGTTAAAGGTCTTAGATCGATCTATGTTCAAACAGAGAGTTTATGAGATCGATCTCATATGGATAGAGATCGATCTCCTCAAAGACAGAGAGTTTATAAGATCGATCTTATATGCATAGAGATCGATCTCCTCAAAGACAGAGAGTTTATGATATTGATCTAGGATGATTAGAGATCGATCTCCACTCAACGAGAATGCTTGCTAGATCGATATGGAGATCGATCTTACTTCAAACAGAGAGTTTATGAGATCGATCTGATGGTTCAACAGATCGATCTTCACTAACATTTTACAAATTATAAGATCGATCTCTACAAATATGAGATTGATCTCCTTGCTTTGAGTTACTTTGTAATTGTAGGAATTTAAATTAGAAGATCGATCTGGTCATGATGGAAGATCGATCTAGTACTCTACTGGAGGTTCCCAACGGCTCTCTCTATAAATTCTTCAACGAAAAAAACTGCATTAAATGCTTCACCTACCATCCTGTTGTATAAAACCAAGCATTGAAGACACTGGGGATAGAAGAGATTTAGCTGAAAATTCTGAATATTCTCAAGAAATCATTCCTCAATATTCCCTTTGTCTTCAACATCATATTTATTGTATTGGCTTTAATAGCTTGAGTTAAAGTTATTCTTCCTACCCAAAAAAGAGAGTTCTTATTTGTATTCACTCTTAATCCAAAAGAAAAGAGGAGAGTTCATCTGTGAGAGAATTGTGTAAGAGGTGAATATATATCTTTGTAAAAAGGGGTAGAGAGATTATTCCTTAACCTTGCAAAGGAGGCTGTATCAACTATTGTGATAGTGAAAGAAAACTCTTGACAAGAAGGTCAAGAAGAGAGGACGTAGGCAACCGATTGGCCGAACCTCTATAAATTGTTAAGTTTGCTGCTTCTCTCTCTTATCTCATTTACTTTGCTGCACTATAGTCTATTTGCTTATTATTTGATTACTTACAATTAAATTTAAAAGAGTTTAAATTTAGCATTTAGACTAGAAAATCGATTCACCCCCTCTCGGTTGAGCCAACACGCTTCAAAAAGAAAAGGAAGTTGAGTCCTCATTTTATTGGTCCATTTTGAAATATTAAAAAAAGTGGGAGACGTTGCCTACAGACTTACTTTACCCTCACAGCTGTTTAGGGTACATGATGTCTTTCATGTTTCTATGTTGAGGAAGTATCATCCGGACCTTTCTCATGCTATTAAGTATGAATCGTTGGACATACAGGAAGATATGAGCTATGTTGAGCAACCTGTTCGGATTCTCGACAGAAAATAAGAGGTACTTTGATCCAAGACAATTCCATTAGTAAAGGTTCTTTGACAACACCACTCGACAGAATAAGTTACGTGAGAGCTAGAAAGCCACATGAGAGAGAAGCACCCTCAATTGTTCGATGGACCAACCTGAATTTGGAGGACCAAATTCCTAAAAGGTGGGGAGAAATGTGAAACCCAAAACTTTTCTTTTCATTATTTATTTGGAAACTAGAAAGCAATTAAGATACTTGAAATAATAATATGCAAGCCCGGAATAACCGAAGCACTCGAAATAGTGCACGGAGCTCGGGGCATGAAAATCGAGGTAAGGTTTTAAGTTTAAGTATCTCTCAAGATTGCATGTATAAGTATGTTTTGGTGGTTAGAAGGTGAAACTAAGGTTTTGGAAGAGAAAAAGTTAGTAAAACTCGAGTTAACACTAAACCGAGCAATTGGGCCTAGTAAGTGAAATAAATTCGGAATAAATTCTATAAATTTGTAAAAATTATTTTGAGGCGATAGAAAATTAACATAAGGCATAATTGACTTTGGGAATGAAAATTGAGTGAAAAT
Organism: Firmiana major; assembly: GCA_033439115.1. Taxonomy (NCBI): domain Eukaryota; kingdom Viridiplantae; phylum Streptophyta; class Magnoliopsida; order Malvales; family Malvaceae; genus Firmiana; species Firmiana major. The sequence goes on along the minus strand of CM065911.1, from coordinate 13,734,024 downwards.
CTTTAGGTCTTGGTAGTCGAATTAAATTTTAAAGGAAACTGAAAATCGTAAGTAATTTCAATCGGTAATGACTAAATCAAGAAAAATGGGCCCAAATGAGGAACTTTTTTTAAGCAAATGGGCCCAAATTGTTATGAGACATACTAGAGAGTTAGTTTAACACTTGAGAAGGGGAACTTTACATGAAAATGGGCTGAAAATATTTTTATGGATTTTACAAAAACAGGGCTGCTGGCAGTCCCAATCCCAGCATCTGCTTGACGACGACTACGCCCACTCTAACTGACCTAGACGTGTTATCCGCAAGTGCAGGGTCGTACAAGTAATAATGAGATTTGAGTCTCGGATTATCGTCCCACAGAGAATCTAATTAGCCTAATTAAGTACCGGTTAATTTTACCATAAGTATATCATAGCAAATTATGAATTTTTATGGGGTGATCTACAAGGCTAGAATTAAAAAGTACTAAAAAAAATAAAAATTATAAAATAAAAAAATAACACATAACTAAAATTACTTACAGAACTCCAAGCAATTAAAAGCAATAACTTACAAAAGATAATTGAAACATTTAAAATTAATTAATACCAATAAACTAAAACGCAAATATGAAAATAAAGAACTAAAATTAATCAGATTAAAATTAACAATCCTAAAAAAATAAATTATGCATGTAATTAAACTAATTAATAAAAATGCAAATTAAACTAACCTAAAGTCTAATAAAATATACTTCTATTAACTTAAAGAAATTCTTAAATAAAACTAAGCAACTAATTGTAAGACCCCAAATTTTCTACATCTATTTATTTCAGAAATATGAAATATTATTTTCAAAAAATAATAATAAGGAATAAATATATTCTCGGATAAATAAAAATAAAATATGAGGTACATATATATATTTGGCGAAATGAATTAAATGAAATATATGTAAATGGATGTGTGAATATTAATGTACAGAATACATTATGATGACAAAATATTATTATAATAATACAAAAATACTTTGGTGTAGTATTTTATTATTAATATAATAATATTACTTTTAGGAATATTTCATGATAAAATAGGTATTTTATCAAGATATTTATATATAATATTATATTTGAATATAATATATATATAAAAAAGGGAATAAAAAAAACAGAAACGCGCAATTTCGCGCGAACAGGGGAGGGAAGGATCGGAATCGATCCTTCCCTGTTTTCCTTCGCCATCGAGCAACGGAGGGAGCCAGCCCATGGAGGACACTGGCAAGGAGATGAACGGCACCAGGGGAGAGTCCGACCTCCTTCACGCACCCTGGGGTTACCGAAAAGCACAGATCAGAGAGGAAATTGCTGCGGGAGAAAAAGAGAAAAACGACGAAATCCGTCGTTTATTAGCTTAAACCAAGGCCAGTAGAAGGGTCCTCTCCACCGTGCGGTGTTGCTGGTCGAAAACGGGGCTGGGAACCAGTCGAAAGACGTCGAACGGCAAAAAACAGCCTTGAACCTGTCGGACTGGTTCAGTGTGAAAGGGGCTGAACCGGTCCGAACCGGTTCAGTAGGAGAGAGAAAGAAGAGAGAAAAAATTTTTAAAAAAAAATCAGTGTTACCCCGGCACAGCAGTAGACTGGTAAGTGGTCGAAAATCGGTCGATTTATTTTTTGGATAATTAATTTGAATTTATATTAGACCGAAATTAATCGATTTAAATATATATTGCTGTGTAACAAAAAAAACGGTAGGCGACGTGTACGAGTTTGAGCAGATCTCGACTTACATGCCACCAAGAAAAGATTTGGCTTCCGAGAATACATCCGGAGCCAATTAGACTGCGTAATCCGAAGAGATCGAGGAAATTGAATTCGCAGTCGACACATTTTTCAGGTAAGGGATTTATGCAAGCTATTAGAGATAGCTATACATATATTTCTTTCCATCTGTATGCAAATAAATACTGTAGAGTATATAGATATTGAATTATCTACAGGAAAACCAAATTAGATTTACAGATGAAGTTATACTGTAAAATTATCGTAAAAGAATAAATGCATAAAGTGCATGCTTTCGGTGTCTTTATCGTGAAAAGTTGTTTTGCAAATGTAGAATGATAGACTGTCTCAAGATTTTACTGTCTACATTAAATTGCACGTTTTTCAAAATTAAGCGTGCTTGAGTGGGAGAAATTTCATGATGGGTGACCATCGAGAAATTACCCATCTTGTTCTATTTTGCACCATTTTTCATGCTGAACTCGGTTTTGAGTACCGTTTTCACCAGAAATCAGCTATCTATCGAATTTCTGTGTAAAAAGGTGTTAGAGCCAATGTGGTACTATTGGTTATCCGATTTGCTCGCACTTAGTTTTAAATTGAATTTGAGAATGAAAGCGGTGTTAGAGCTATGTGTAAGCTGAGTGAGACACTAAAGAGCTCACACTGGATTTTGAATTCATACTGGAGTCGTCAGGTATTACTAAGTGTTTTTACTCTGACCAGCTCGCTGGTGAATTCCTAAACTTATGATGATTCTGAGTAAAACTGTGCTGAAGCTGTCGTGTGATGCTATGTGTTCTTGCACTGACCTGCTCGCATGTGGTTTTATGGATTTGATGTAGTGTGAGTACAAAATCGTGCTGAAGCCGTCATGTGATGCTATGTGTTCTTGCACTGACATGCTCGCACGTGGTTGTATGGATTTGATGTAGTGCGAGTACAAAACCGTGATGAAGCCGTCGTGTGATGCTATGTGTTCTTGCACTAACCTGCTCGCACGTGGTTTTATGGATTTGATGTAGTGTGAGTACAAAATCGTGCTGCAACCGTTGTGTGATGCAGTGTATTCTTACACTGACATGCTCGAACGTGATTTTGAGACATGGTACTAGATGATAGTGATACTGAGAAGGTAGACCTCGAGATTACTCGGTCTTCTCAACTATATATCACAATATATAAGGATCCTCTGAGTACGCTGTACCGTGAGGTAAACCACGGAGTACGATGTATCGTGATATCTTTGTGATCTTAATGAGCTGACGAGATGGTTGATCCGCCTCTCTAAGCATGGGATTCCCGCACACCTGATCCGTGATTGCCTGGAATCCAGTGATTATGGCCATATGTCCCTTGTTATTGATATTACATCTCAGCCTAGTCTCATCTATGATTGATTTGCTGAGTGCAAAGTGTTTTCTAAGTGAGTGTTATGTGATTTGAAATGAATGTGTGCTATGTGAACTAAGTGAATTGAGTAAGCTTTCTAGCGAATTAATGTTTTCGCATAGATTGTTGTCATTTTCAGTAAATGCATTTGTTTTACATTAAGTTAAAGCATGCATAATGAATGTGAAACGTGTTCAATGAAAGTGAACACTTGTTTTAATGAATGATTTATCGAACTGAAAGTGTTCGAATGAAATGTTTTAAAGAAATGAATGAAAGTGTTTGACAGTGAATGAAAACGTGGTTATTGCAATTATTGCTTCGTTTTCAGTGTGTGCACTGTTTTTTAAGTGTTAATGTATACAGTATCAGCATGTAGATAGTATGGTTATCTACCTGCTTTCATATTTTCCTTACTGAGCGCATTAGCTCACCCTTTTTTTCTCCTCCTCTACAGAGTATTTCCAGTAGTGTATTCGTTGCCATCCTCATGCATTTGTTGGCACAATTAACAGTCGGTATAAGGTATACACTCTAGTGAATTTGTATCTGAACATGTATATGCACAGTAATGTATTTTATAAACATGGGGGATGTAAATTATTATAAACTCTGATGTACGTAATTATAGTTAAAAAAAATTATCAGCTTATTTCATTATAGCATGAAGTGAATGTTAAAAAGAATGAATCGAGTGGCTAACATTGACTCACAGCCCAACCAATAGAAGTGTGTAAGTCGCGAAAACAAGTCGTGACACTAATTACCTATAAAATGATCCTAAATTAAATCTAACTCTAACTAATTACTAACTTAACAATAAAATCTAAATAATGCATAAGAAATAAATATTTTTGGATTTTTTTCAAATTTAAAATGAAGACTAAATTAAAAATGCATGAAACAATTTTACTCTAATTTAATTCTAAATGCAACTCATAAATTCTACACTAACATTAAATCTTAAATCCTATTATATAAAATCAATTATTCACATAATTAAGACTAAGCTTAAACTAACTAACAAAGACAATATAACTAACATGCAAATTTAATTTTAAAAATTCCTACTTTTACCTAAGTTAACAATTGATGCATAAAACTATCTAGCAATTAATATTAGGCATGGTAAATAAAATGTGGAGAATTAAGGGCTGTCGAACGTGGCCTTAGACAAAATTCTCAGCCAGCTGGTCCCGTGCACTGTACTGTGCACGTTCATTTTCCTATCCTGCTCTAGGTACTGTCCTGCACTCTGTATACTACTGCTGCCACCATCCTGCTCTACGTTGTCGTTGCCAGATTCCTCATCGGTGCTGCACACATCCTCCCCACTGCACAGCTCTGTACTGACCTCTGCAAGCACAACTGTTACAACGGGGTTGTTGTTCCAGCTAACACAGTGTAACGACCGTGTGGCACTTTGTTCCCGCAGGATTCAAGAGGTGGCCCCCAGAGTCTCATTCATACGTACTGTCCGCTTTGGCAGCCCCACAGGCCCCTCACGGCTTTATCGAGGTAAATACCTCAATTCGCGTCCTCAGAGGTTCAAACCCAAGACCTTAAAGTCTTTGTTCTTACACAAATGATATCAATTGTTCTACTGGAATAATTGGTATCATTTGTGTAAGAACAAAGACTTCAAGGTCTTGGGTTCGAACCTCTGAGGACGCGAATTGGGGTATTTACCTCGATAAAGTCGTGAGGGGCCTGTGGGGTTGCCAAAGCGGACAGTACGTATGAGTGAGACTGTGGGGGCCACCTCTTGAATCCTGCAGGAACAAAGTGCCACACGGTCGTTACAATAAAACGCGCGTTTTTGTTGTGGTGTCCTAGCTCAGCCGGTAGCGACCCATTCAATCGTATTGTCCGCTTTAGGCCCCACCTTTACGGCCTCGCCCTTACGGCTTTATCGGGTCCTCAGAGGTTCGAACCCAAGACCTTAAAGTCTTTGTTCTTGCACAAATGATACCAATTGTTCTAACCTTAAAGTCTTTGTTCTTGCACAAATGATACCAATTGTTCTACTAGAACAATTGGTATTTACCTCGATAAATCAGTGAGGGACCTGTGGGGCTTCCAAAGCGGACAGTACGTATGAGTCAGACTGTGGAGGCCACCTCTTGAATCCTACAGGAACAAAGTGCCACACGGTCGTTACACACAGCACCAAGCAGTAGACAGGTGCGCTAACAATCACTGTTGTAAGTTGTCATGCACTGCACTGCATTCTGTTATTGCATTCTTATGCATTCTACTTCAGCTAACTCCATGCTGCCTCTTGCTTCTGCTTAGCTCAGTACTGCTAAATGCACCACCATTCTTGCTGAAAACATTCATACCAGCATAGGTCAGCTTTGTCACAACTCCTACACACAACAACAAAGGCTGAGCAGAATAATAAAGGTGGATTTTAAAGGATTAGCAATGGAACACAAGCAGAAATTGTAAACTTGTAAACTTAAAGTAGAAACTATACACAGAAAATGTAAACTGCAATGAAAGCCAAAGTTAAAAGAAAATAAAGAAAATGAACAGTAAATGGTTCCTACAACAGGGGAGAACAGAGGGGTATTTATTTGCCATTATCACAGCCAAGCTCATCAAACCAGCCGTATATGTCCTACTCGATTCAACCTATCTCACCAGCAACTTCAATTACGCCCCTCTCCACACCTTCTTCCTTCCCGATTTTCTTGATTACTGGAACCCAGCAACATCATGTCCATTCTTGGCAATGATGCACCAGCCTCTTGACCAACTTCAGTGATCATATAGCAACGCACATCAAGTCCTTACACCTCCTCATTGCCATGTGCAAGACAACCTCTATTTTATGCTGATGGCTCTAGGACTCACGCGAACCAATGATGAAATATAACACTAATGTTAGTTAAACTAAAAAATGCAAGAACAAAAAAATAAATAAATGGTAATCGGGTTGAATCTTATCAAATCCATTATGAAGTAAATATGCGGTCCCGAGATTTTATGAAAGGCCATATGAAATTACTTCATTGAAGAACTTATTAACTATAATTGAATAAATCAGCAAAGTGAAAATGCCAAGAAAAGAAAAATGCAAACATCGGACAGTAAAGAGATTTAAGCAGCTTAATGCAAAAATCCTATTCTTTTGGCAAAAACATAATCTAAACTTAAGCTAATGCAAGTAATGGAAATACGGGATAAATAAAATGACATGAGAAATGAAGGAGATGAAGCTACTGTCCCAAGCTTCAAAACACTGCCATCCATCGAGAGCTATGGTGGCTAATGCTACCATCCAACTTAATGCTTTCCTTTGGTCCAACTATCAGCAACTAGGAAAAGGAAACAGAAAAAGAAATTTGCAAACTGATAACAACAATGGAAAATAGACTACTTTTCATTAAACTTAAACATTAAAGCAATCAGTGAAAAGAAATTTGCAAAACCGAGAAGAAAATGGAAATGGTTACTATTCATAAACTAATGTGAAAGCTAAACCAAAGAAAGAAAACTTTAACCTAAAACTACTTCTATTCTACCCTAAAGTTACTTCTACCATAAAAACTACTTCTACCCTAAAAAATTCTTTTACCCTAAAAACTACTTGATTTTTCAATTGCTCATCATGTTCTATTTATACACAAACTTGGGGGTACAATGGTAATTTTTAATCCTAGATGAGTTGTCATTGTTTGGCCACTTGTCTTCATTTTATTCGATGCAGAGTAGATGTTTTCACGTCACTTGTCTTCTAGTCCACTTGGCTGTACGATGTGGCTCGACGTGTGTCTTCCAGAAGGTTGGCACGGTATCCGTCATTCTTATATTTTCGAGGCAAATAAAATACGGACACCTGGTATCACACGTGTCTAGACAACTGGTGACTCGGTCTGCAAATTGGAAGTGGTCCAATCTCCTTTTAGCCCATTTTTAGCCCATTTTCGACTGAAACGACTGAGTTTCATCTGGATTTATTTTACCTGCACATTAAAGAATTTTAATTAAATAAAGGGGATAATTAATAAAATAATATGGGGATTAAAATAATTAATTAAGAAATTAAGCACAAATAATTCTATTTTAATAGAATTATCACTGCTGGCCCAACAAAATGGCCCAATTTGAAGCCCATCTAGAAGGTTTTTAAGTCTATCTTCTTCAGAATAAAGGAGCACTTCATGCTCTTTCTGGAACATCAAAGAACTCCTCCAACCAACCTCAACCCTAAAATCGATCCCCTCCCAAAGTTGTCACTAACGTCATTCCCAGAGTGAGATTGTGCAATTTTTTTCTACCACTTTTAGAGTTCAGCCAAGAAGGATAAAATCTTCCTTCCAAAGTCTTCTGCAACATAAAAAAAATTCAGCCTTAAACAAGTTCGTTTACTAGGTGAAAAGCTAAAGAGAAGAAGAGGGGCAGAATCTGCCCTATTTTTGGGTAAGAAAGAAACTTAAATTCATAAGTTCTTGGTTTGTTTTTGAGCTTGTTTTTGATGATTTGACAAGTTGTGGTGTGTTGATTTCAGACTTGGACAAGTGTTTAAATCATTAAGTTAGTGAGTTGTAAGTTAGAAAAAAAAAAAAGAAACTATCGAAATTGCCTAAACCGACCTTTAAATCAGTAAAACCGAGAAAGTAGGGAAGGTTAACAAAATAGTCGAATTTAGTGAAATTTATGAAAGTGGATGTGTGTTTAAGCATACTAAGATGGAATTGAGCGTCATTTGATGATTTTAAAAATGAAATTTTATGAATTAGTTTTTATGTATACAAAATTTTGACATAAGTTCGGTTTTATTAGTATATGGGTTAATAAACCTGAGAAAGAGTTTGTAAGTTCCGTTTTGAGACTAAGGCAACATGTAGTCCATGATATCTGTCATGCATGACCCGTGTGGAGTTTGGTCCATCGTGGTGCATACCTTATACCACATCATGCATGTTCAGTCATTCGTGGTGCATGCTTAACCACGTTGTGCATGTGTTGCCCACTCGGTGCCTTATCTTTCGCCACTTCGTGCATTGTTTGTTTTGGTCCTTAATGGCGTAAGGCGTTGTATAACCCTGGTCCAGTCTACAGTCCCCTTACCATGACCATCGGTATTCTGTTTGTTTATCTCCCTCTTCGGAGGTTGAGTTTGTATGATCATGACTTATGCTTACTATGTGTAAAACTGCAAATTTCCTATACCAATGTTTCGTTTATCGTATCGTTAAGTCGGGATTAGTTACAGATAGGAAGATTTAATTTAATTAGGAGATAAAATAAATATAAATTAGAATAGGATTATTTCGGTTTACACCACTTAGAATAATAATTTTGGTGTAATTTTAGTTAAGTAATGTTAGGATTATGTCATGAACGTAATTTATGTAGTTGAAATATACTCATATGATTAAATTAGGATAGACTAAGATAAATTTTCATTAGACATTCAGCTAAATATTCATGAGTGTAGAAATAAATTTAATTAATGTAAGTAGATTAAGGTGTGACCGAAAATCTATAGGAAACCATGAACAATTCGGCTAAATGGAACATTCATGAAGAAGTTGGTAGTGAAATTGTTGAATTTAAGTAAGTTAACTTAGTTAATTAGGAAGCAAATTTATTTATAATGTAATGTAACAAAATCTGAAATATTAATCTACTAACATTAAGATAAAAATACATTTAAGTATAAATTACAAAATCTGAATATATATATATATATATGTAAACCTTGTGTAAAAATTTATTTGAAACATATTTATATAATTGTGAAATATACAAGTCAGGTTCCATAAAATTGTATGATCATTAAATCTGAAAATATAGTTGAATATACAATAGAAATAAAAGATTGATTATATTTAGATTAAAATTGTAAAAACCTGCACTTTTGTTATTAAATTGATAAACAATGTATTTGAAATGCAATTGTCACGACCCAAAACTACCCAAAAATCAGAGTATCTTTTTTTTCGCGTTTTGTTATTTCTTTCATGCTTACCTGTCCTCTGATCGTGACCACACTCCACTAACAAATTGGGTTGTGCGTCAATGCCAGTCTCACCATACATTTACCATATAACTTAATTCTTTCTCAGTCATTTATAAGTGTTTACAATATTTATACATCCCCTAAAGTTACTTACAAACATGTTACTGTGCTATGCTTATTTAGATACAATATGTACAAGTGTGTATACCTTAACTGATGGGCAGCAGCGGATATCCGAAATGCAGTACCGAATCGCCTCAACTTCAACTGGAGATTATCTGTGTGAGAAAATGAAAGGGGTGAGCACATCAAGCTCAGTAAGGCAATCCTACGAACAAGTAGGTAACCATACTACCTACATGAACGTGGTGCCATGCATAAACCACCCTTTCTCCACACATTTTAAAACAGATGATATGAGTTATGATGTTATGTAAATCCATTCGCATGGCAAAATTCAACATGCAATTATTTCAAATCATTTCTTTCTCGTTTAAAATTTCACAACAAGGCCAGGACTCAACCCATCCCTCGGGTGGTCCTGACTCACATAAAACCATGAAAATCAGTTTATATCACACATGGGTTTAAAAAGCATGGAAATAGCATCATGCAAATTTAGTTTAAAACCCAGATCGTCATCAAGATCATCAACATGCGAGACCAGGCAACATCTGTATATCGGTAATAACCAGGACTATGGCCATATGTCCTCGGTAGTTCCTCTGCTACACGGATCCTAGTGTGCGGGTTCTCACCATGATCGGGAACCGCCTGGGAGGTGGGTCAATCCATCTCGTCGGTCTTATCCGATCCCATGCATCCGAAAATGCCGCATCCGAAGATGCTGTATTCGAAGATACCACACGGTACATCGTACTCCATGCTACTTGCACGGTACATCGTACTCCGTGGACCCATATCATGTCTCTATACTCATGCCATGTCTCAAAACGCACGTGCGAGCCTATTTAATCGGTGACACACAGTCTACCCGCTGCTCTAAGCACGGCTTATCGCATGTTCTCATAAAATCAGTGCGAGCGATGCTCAGTACTCTCATCAAATCAGGTAAAACTAGTACGAGCTAAGCTCTAGCACTCTGTATGCAAACCATGTGAAAATCTGGTGTGAGTTAGACTCTAGCACCGTGTCACGAAAATCATATAAAAATAATCTGGTGCGAGTTGGACTCCAGCACCAATGCATGTAAAACTCTAGTGCGAGCTCTAGCTCTAGCACTAATGCATGCATCACACAACTCAAAATATTGTGCGAGCTGAGCTCTAGCACGTCACATGTCAATAAGAACACGTAGGCGGCTCTGTTTCCTCAAAACAATTTTCATAACAATTATATCGTTGAAAGTATGCAATGCTGTGCATTTTCTTTCAAGGTTAGCCAGCCTACTCATGCATGCATTAAAATGTCTCAGAACAAGCAGAAACCTCTTGTTCTTGCTCCTCCCAATTTTTCCTAAATTTGTAAATTTTACCCTTAACAAAGGTATTTTGGTAATTTGCCCATTCGGGGCACTAAAATTATTATTTGACCTCTAGACCCTTCAGATAATTTTTAAAGGACTGCAAATGAACTTAAAATTTTGTAAAGTTACCTCTAGCAGTCCGCAGAATTCCCTTACCTTATTTTCCTGTCGAGTCTGACCTTTCCTCTGATGTCACGTCGCGCAGTCCGATCTGCTCCCAATCCAATGTCCGGAACTGCGTATAAATATTTCTCAGGTCAGATATTATACAACTTAATTGTATTTAATACTTTCTGGACTTAATTTAAATCATTGGGCCCATTTATCCCTATTGGGCCCGATTGCACCTTAATGGGCCTTAAGCCCGTTTTCCACTTAATTTTTATATTATCGAGACCTATTGGGCTCATTGGGCCCACTAACAATTCCTTGGGCCTCATTCTAACTCTCGAATAGCTAAATTTATTATTTACGACAATTTATCTAAATTTACAAAATTTAATTCAATTTATGCAAAATTTAAATTCATATCACGCATAACGATGTAAATTATCGTAAATAAGGGTTACTTACCCGAGATTTCATACTAGTACATAAATCGAGGCTGTCTCGAGCTCTCGTTGGAATCTAATTGTTGAGCTACATAATTTCATAAATTTTCGGGTAAATTTTCGATCGAAAATTAATTAAATAAAATATTTCAAAATTTAAATCGGTCAATTTCGACCACTACTGACTTACCCGTAGCTCGATTAAATCGTCGGAATTTTTTCTCAATTTTTCCTCTTTTTCTTTTTCCCTTTTTCTCTTTTTTTCCTCTCTTTCTTGGTTGAACCGGTTCGGTCCGGTTCAGACCCGGTTCAGACCGTCGGTTCACTCCGGTTCACTCTGGTTCGCTCCGTTTCAAGGCCTCGCCGATCGGTTCTCCGTCGGCTTCCACCGCCAGCAGCTCCGCTGGGTCGTTCGCAGCTCGGATCTGGTCTCGAGAAAAGTCGAAAACCCATTTCCTCTTTTCGCAGTTTTCGACGTTTGTCGGCAGTTTCGTCGGTCGTTTTCGGAGTCAATCGGCTCGGCATTAAGTGGGGAAGCTTCGGTCGGTGGTGGTCGGGGTCAAATCTGCGCCGATGGCCGTCGATTTTGCTTCCTCTCTCCGCGGCTTCTCCCTCTGTTTTCGGCCTCCTCCGGCGTCGGTGTGGCTCCTCGCCGGTACCAGGGAGATCGCACCGACGCCCTCTTCCTTTTCCGGCCCTTCGCCTGGCCGTTGGTCGCCGGACGGTGGTTCGTCGGTAACCCTCATTTTCGGCTTCCGTTATTTTCGTTTTCTTCTTCTTTCTCCCCGACCCTTTTTCAGATTTCTCTTCTTTTTTCTTTTTTTTATTTATTTATTTTTATTATTATTTTAATCATTAAAATACTATTATTTGTCAAAATATCTAAAAAAATTATTAATTTATTCAATAAATCCCTAATTGAATTTATCAGTATTATTTCGACTTTTCGGTATATTTTTCGATTATTTTCGGGATTATTTTTCGAAGTAAAAATTCCGATTAATCCCGATTAATTTCGATTAATTCTCATAAATTCATATCTTGATCAATTTAACCCGAATTAATTTATTTCTTCGTTATTGATCAAGATTTCTCAATCTCATATTTTTAATTAAATTTCATTATCGAATTTACACCGACTTTCGATCTTTTGACCATTTTGCCCTTCAACGTGTTCGAAAATTCCATTTCAGTCCTTTTGCATTTTTAATTTCGTGTTTTAACTAAAATCGGGTCTTACAGCAATTATATATATATGTATTAGAGTAAAATAGGAAGATTAAACTATAAAATCTGGAATTGAGTAATTTAAATTGATAAACCATATATATTAGAGAAAGAAAACCAGATTTTTATGTAGATTGAGTTATAAATTCTGCACTTGGCATTTAATTCCTAAAATTATAGTATAAGCTAAACCATAGGCATGTATAATTAAGTTGTTAATTCTGGAAATTAAATTATCAAATGATTAAACTAAACTAAATTAAATAAAACTGAGTAAAAAAAAAACAGAAAATATAAATAGCTTTTTCTGGGTTCCCCTCTCACTCACGTTTTCTGCTAAGGGAAGCCAAAACTAGAAAAACTCTTCAGCCCTTCACCCTCTTCCTCACGCCCCCATCACCTCACCTGGACTGAAAACCAGTAGCAGTCACCATTTCCCACGCCACCAGCCACCCTAAAACAACCCTCTAAACTTACATGCAACATCCATGTCCCTCTCCATAACCTTCCACGCATAACAGCCCCAAATCCAGAAAAGTTTCTATTCAGCCAACGAAAAAAACCTGGAATTTGTGGTTGCATGTTAGTATATGTTGTTAGAAATTAGTTTAAACATAGCTTTCTTACCTATCAAACCCCACAATCCCATTTTGTACCTCCCCACATATCAGAACTCGTTGAAACAGCCATGAAAACCTTCACAGCAGCTGGAACCGAGAGTTGTAAGTGTGAGATTAGAGCTTAGGTAAGTTGAATAGGTGGAGAGCTCCTCCAATTGTGTGGCCAACGGGTAAGACAGTAGCAGATCATCAAGAAATTCTAGAAAATTTTAAGAACAATTTGGGGAAAATTTCTAGGAAGTTCGGCTAAGGCAATTGGGGTAAGAACACTTTTAATTTCTGGAAATTGTAATGTATTTGCGATTTGGTTAATGCATAGTTGTAATTGGTTTGTTTAAATTTCCAGGAATTTAACATGCATGAGGATTTGATATTGTTAACTAATGAAATTTAATTCTGAAAATTTAATTGTATAAATTACTGCAACCATGAATAAAATGTAACAATTGAAGAAGAAGAAAATTTCAGTAGGCATAATTGGGGTATTCGGCCACATGTAGATTAATGCAGAAATTGTAAGTGAATAAGCTGAAATAAGGATACATAATTGAAGAATTAAACTATATGAGTGGGTACATTAAGTTGTGATATTCGGCCATGTAGAAGTATGTAAAGAAATTGTTGAAATGGCAAGGTAAAATTTGCATATGTAATCTAAAATTTCAATGTACAATGTGAAATTGTATAGATTAAAATTCAGCAAGGAAAAATAGGAAAAATAGAACAATATAATCGGTTACATAGAAATGTAAGAAAAGAAAATTTTGCATGTGATGAATTTAGTTAAATTGATTTTACTGAATCGAGATAATGCATTTGTAGATGTTTATAATTAAAAAATTAAAGAGAAAAACTTGAATTGGATAGGGATAGGCTCGGTTCCAATAGAGAATTAAAACCAGAATTTATATCATGCATGTAAGTAAGGAGTAAGTTAAATCTAGAATTTTCATGATGCCAAGATCAACTGAAATGCAGAAAATGTAAATCCTTGGCTGGAAATTATAAGACATGGTTGGTTAATAAATTTGCGTCAAACAATTATGGAAATAATTGGATGAGTATAAAAGGGGTAGGTTCGGCCAAATGGGACTTTAGGAACAAAAATGTTTACTGGAAATTAGGAACGAAATTACAAAATTTAGTGTTGAGGCAATGTTGCTCCATAGTGATAAAATTCGGATTTAGGCTATGGATAATAAGGAGTATGGGAGTTTCGATTAATAGAACGTTGGTAAATTTGATGACTGAAATTACATAAATTAAATAAAAATATAAGTGAAGAATATTATGTAAAAATGGTTATTCCGTGAATTTAGTATGAAATTAAGACATGCTCAAGGTATTTGGTCACTTTGATTTAGATGGAAAATAATTAACAAGTAGAATTGTGGAAATTATGGCCATGAGAGCATGATTGGAAATGAATAAGCATAAGGCCTAAAATCGATAAACTGCGTTAATAGTAGTTAGTCTAGAATCGTTTTTGCGAATGTGCGTGTGCTGAAATTTAATTCGTTAATGTGCGAATGGTAAATGACGTATACCTTAAATGATATTTCGTAACAAGCACGTCAGAAGGCGCCAAGGAAGCTTAGACGCATATATGCGCGATTAAGGCGATAGGCGAAAAAGGGTAAATCGGGCGCATAGCTTGTGCGGTAAGGGGTTTTATATAGCTGACATTAGTAAAATACTTAGGATAGGCTAGATTTCATAATTTTAAAGTAGGATTATAGGGTTGCCAATTTAATAGAGTAGCCGAGATTAAAATCCCCTTATCTATTGTTTTTATTAAAATGTCTTGATTTAAATTCTGTCATAGCATGGAGTTATTAATTTATAAGCTAATATTTTTACATGATAGTAGCATGTGCGTGTGATGCATTACAATATTTTTGTAACTCCATGATGATTACTGATTTTGAAGATGTTGCATGGGCACTATTTGTAACTGTAGTTTTGAAGTAAGCATGAGTTTGCACGATTTATATACATGCTGATTTTTATACAATTGATATATGTTTTATTTTCAATGAGTGGTTTTCCCCAATTTTTGATATAATGATTTGGGATGAATTGTTGGATTTTTAAAGTGTACCCATCGAGGGATTTTTGAGTCTGTTGTCAACCCGGTTTATGCCTGTGTGGCAGTCATGTCCGTGAGAGCCATCTCTAGCACCCGGTAGGAGGTTCTGTGTGGTTGCCCTACGGTGCCAAGTGCTTCACGGGGATGCCTTTGTGGCATCGAGTTGTTAACGTGAGAGCCATCTCTAGCACCCGGTAGGAGGTTTTGTGTGATTGCCCTACGGTGCCAAGTGCTTCACGGGGATGTCTTTGTGACATTGAGTATTTTATTGCTACCTAATACTGTGAGACCCTGAGCCCGTCTACAGTACCTTTGTCCGAAACCTGCTCAGTTAGAATAGGGCGGTAGTCACTATGGCCATAGGTGTATTTATTTTGCATTGATATTGGTGAGGTTATTGAATATTGGATCCATGACTGGTTTGGGTTATTGCCACTTACTCGTATTACTCTATCAAATGCCTTAAGTATGCCCATGCATGTATTTAAATAAATTGCCCTTTGACTATGGTCTTGGTTTAGTGGACTTATAATTTCTCTTTGAAAAATCTGATTTTTGACTAATGATACATTGATTTTCAAATATGTAAACTTGTTTAAACCGAAGCATGTTCAGTATTGTTTATTCGATATATGCATGATGTTTTACGTAATTATCTCGGTTTACCATTGCATGGTGTGTTGCATGGTGTTTTGCTAGCTTCGGTTATATAGGCTTCTTACTGAGCGTTAGGTTGCTCACCCCACTCTTTTGAACATTTTTCAGATTAGTATTTCGGGGAGAGCTCCACGTTTTGCTGACTCTTGAGTGTGATCAGCAGCTTTTTCTTGAGTACTCGAGGTATTATGCGATGGACGGTATATGTATATATATGCATTTCTATTTTCAGATATGTACGCACAGTTATATTTTGTGAGATGTATTTAGCTAGTTGATGTGTAAGCATGATTACTAAGTATCGTACTTAGGTTTCTTCTTTTCGGTTATATCATGGATGGACGGCATGCTATGTGGGTCAGATTGATGTCGGGTTAGTGGATTATATGATGTATGATTGGAACCCGGGTTTAATATATTTGATGTTGAGAACTTGTGATAAATATGTCGTACTGAGTATGAAGGACTAAATTATATATTGTAGTCATGTTGCCTAAATAGGAAAAAATAAATCGAAATTTTTAATAATATAAGTTAAGATTAGAAATTTATCATGCATAAAAATATATTTAAAGAGTAGAATGATACCTACATCAGGCACAAACGACAAGTAAAATGATCCGCGTAGAAATATTTAAGTTACATTTAAATACGATTCCGTTTAACATTGCGCGACTAGTTCGAGGTTAGGTCACGGGGCGTGACAAATCTTTTTGGTATCAGAGCAGGCTTGTTGTAGGTCGTGTCGATGTAGGTTAGCTAGTCTAGAAGTACATCTCACAACCGTGCATGTCTGAAATGTATATATATATGTTCGCATATACTTTCGATGTTATTAACCTTGTTTGAGTCTTTGGTATAGGATTTGCGAGTCAGTATGAGTGGGAGATGAGCAAGGGGTCGTGGCAAGCGAGCCCAACCGCCTCCGGTACCTCTCCCACAGTCGGAGAGTCCGAACTCTAGGATAGAGAGACTCGAGCGGTCTGTGGTAGAGATGTCTGCTATCTTAACTGAGTTTATGGCGAACTTCGCTAATGCCTCGAATGCGCCGCAAGCTCCTCCACCTCCAAAGCCACAACCACCACCAGTACCCCAGGAACCCGTACCCCCACCACAGCCATCGGTAGTACAGCCGCCAGTACCGGATTCGGTGGAAAGGAACATGGAGCGGGTCAGACAGTTTCAAAAGATGAACCCGCGTATATTTAAGGGAGAAATGGATCTAGACACGGCTGAGAAGTGGGTTCAAAAGTTAGAGAAGATTTTCAGGATTATGAACTACAGTAGCTCGGATAAGGTGGCATTGGCTACCTATATGCTAGAGGGAGAGGCAGAGAGATGGTGGACTTCTGTCGAGACAGTTCTGTTGGTAGGCACGCTGAGATCTCATGGGAGACTTTCCTCGAAGCTTTCAATGATCAGTATATTCCAGAGTGTGCAAGAATGAAGAAAGAGGCAGAGTTTCTAAGCTTGATATAGGGAAATATGACAGTGGATCAGTACGAGTCGAGGTTCACTGCACTGCTTCGATATGAGCCTGATATTGCAAGGAATGAGCTGAAGAAGATTGCCAAGTTTATTCATGGACTGAGGCCGATAATCAGAAGTAAGTTAGCTCCTCTAAATATAAAGACATATGTTAAGGCTATCTAGAGAGCATAGTTTGTTGAGCATGATATGAACTTATCTCAAACTGAGTTTCAGTCACGATTGATGAGCCATGGTAAGAGGATTGATGATCGGAGACCTTTCCAGAACAGATGGCAGAACAAGAAGCAGAGGGTCGGAGCTTCTCAGGCCATGGTGACAAGGCCGAGGCCTTATCCTGCTCAAAATGCTCAAGTACCTTATCAGATCCCCATGTGTAACCGATGTGGGAAGAGAAATTTTGCCAACCAGCCTTGCCGTCGGATATATGGTACATGTTTCCAGTGTGGAGAGTGGGGCACATGAAGAGAGATTGTCCTAATTTGAGGACTCCACCAGTTCAGCCGGTTAGAGTGATTCCTCTACCAGCCCAACCAGTACGAGTGATTCCTCCACCACCAGCAGCTCCTCTGGACAAGGGCAAGAAAGTCACTGGTCAAGGGCGAGTGTTCACATTGGATAAGGAAGCTGTGGATTCCTCAACATCCGTGGTGAAGGGTAATCTTCTTATCTCAAGTGTTAAAGCTTTTGTGTTAATAGATTTTGGATCAACTCACTCTTTTGTATCACCCACGTTTGCTAAGAAGTTACCGATAGAGCCTGAGCCTTTAGATTATCTACTTCGTGTAAAAACACCTATGAAAGAATCGCAAATGATTGAGGTAGTATATAGGAACTGTGAGGTAAAGATAGGCGATAAGGTAGTTCTAGCTAACTTAATCCTGCTAGATATGTCAGACTTTGATGTGATGCTAGGAATGGATTGGTTAGCAACCCATAGAGTTAATTTAGACTGTTTTAGGAAGGTGATGACCTTGTACTTACCTAAAAAATGTGTAGTAACTTTTGGAGATAAATGACTAACAAGTAAACTTTTGATTAATTTATTTGTGGTCTTGATAGTTGATTTTAAATGATGAAGGTTTTATAGCTTTCGTGGAATGTAATGAGAAGTCGAAGCCCAGCATTCAGGATATCTCGGTAGTAAAGGAATTCCCTAATGTATTTCCCGAAGAGTTGTCAGGATTACCTCCTAATAGAGAGTTGAAGTTTGCCATTGACTTGGTGCCTAGAACCGAACCTTTGTCCAAACCTCCATATAGGTTGGCACCTATGGAGTTGGAAGAATTGAAGAAACAACTCCAAGAGCTACTGGATAAAGGATTCATACACCCGAGTGTGTCACCTTGGGGCGCACCCGTGCTCTTTGTGAAGAAGAAGGATGGTAGCTTGAGGCTGTGCATTGATTACTAAATGCTCAATAGGGCTACAATCAAGAACCGGTACCCGCTGTCGAGGAGCGATGATTTATTCGATCAGTTGAAGGGTACCAAAGTGTTCTCGAAGATAGACCTAAGGTCGGGATATCACCAGCTGAAAGTTAGAGGTGAGGACTTTCCCAAGACAGCATTCCGAACTCGCTATAGGCATTACGAATTCCTGGTCATGCCATTTGGCTTGACGAATGCCCCAGCAACATTCATGAACTTGATGAATGAAGTTTTCAAGGAGTCTTTGGATAAGTTCATGATTGTATTCATAGACAACATCTTGATATATTCGCGCTCTCCGGAAGAACATGAACGACACCTGTACATGGTCCTTCAAACACTTAGAGAAAGGAGATTGTATGCTAAGTTGGACAAATGTGAATTCTGGATGAAGCAAATTGGTTTTTTGGGCCATGTAGTGAACGAGGATGGAGTATCTGTTGACCCATCTAAAGTAGAAGCTATAGTGAACTGGGAGAGGCCAAAGACAGTGATGGAGATACAAAGTTTTCTTGGATTAGTCGGGTATTACAGAAGGTTTGTAGCAGGATTTTCAAAAATTGCAGCTCCTCTAACTCGACTCACCCGTAAGGATGTTAAGTTTGAGTGGAGCGATGCCTGTGAGTGCAGTTTTCAAGAGCTCAAGCATCGATTAACTTCTGCACCGATCCTCACTATACCAGATGGACCCGAAGGATTTACGGTGTATAGTGATACTTCAGTGAATGGATTGGGATGCGTGCTTATGTAGAATGGTAAAGTGGTAGCATATGGATCACGTCAACTGAAGGAGCATGAAAGGAATTACCCCACGCATGATCTCGAACTTGCAGCAGTAGTCTTTGCTTTGAAAATATGGAGGCATTACCTTTACGGAGAAAAGTTTCAAATCTATACCGATCACAAGACCCTCAAATACCTATTTTCTCAGAAAGAACTGAACATGAGGCAGCGTAGATGGATGGAATTGTTGAAAGACTATGATTGTGAAATTTTATATCACCCGGGGAAAGCAAATGTGGTAGCGGACGCATTAAGTAGGAAGAACATGAGTATGGTGTCTGGTATGATGGTTAAGGAGTGGGAATTGTTGGGACAGTTTGCAAGCTTGTCTATTGATGTAGCACCTTTCGATCAGAGTCCTTTAGTTGCTAGTCTCAAGATTGAGCCGACACTGATTGATCAGATTAGGTAGGCACAGAAGCTAGATCAGAAGTTACTTGAAGTGTCAGAGCAGATTCAGGAGGGTAGAGATTCTGAGTTTGATATTGGTTCAGATGGATTGCTCAGATTCAGAGGCCAGATATGTGTGCCAAGGGATGAGGACCTTAAGAAGCTGATTTTATCGGAAGCTCACTCTAGCAGATACACTTACATCTCGGGAGCACCAAAATGTACCATAACATACGCAAGATGTATTGGTGGCCCGGAATGAAACGTGAGGTTGCCGAGTTTGTAGCAAGGTGTTTGGTGTGTCAGCAAGTGAAGGTGGAACACCAGAAATCGACAGGTTTACTCCAACCCTTACCCATACCAACTTGGAAGTGGGAACACGTAACTATAGACTTTGTTACGGGTTTACCTAGAACTCGGAGGAAGTATGACGCGATTTGGGTAATCGTGGATAGACTCACCAAGTTAGCACATTTCTTAGCCATTAGCTCGACTACTCCTTTGAATGCATTGGTAGAAATGTTTGTTGAGGAGATAGTAAGACTTCATGGAACCCCAGTAAGTATTACTTCGGATAGAGACTCTAGGTTCACATCTCGATTTTGGAAGCAGATTCAGGAGTCATTGGGTTCTCGGATACAGTTTAGCACGGCATAACATCCGCAGACTGATGGACAGTCAGAACGGACGATACAAACTTTGGAAGACATGTTGCATGCTTGTGTTATTGATTTCGAAAGTTCATGGGACGAGCATTTACCATTGGCGAAATTTGCTTACAACAATAGTTACCATGCCAGTATAGGAATGGTTCCGTACGAAGCTCTTTATGGACGAAGATGCAGATCACCAATCGATTGGGAAGAGATCAGTGATAGGATGATCTATGCACCTGATTTAGTTGAACAAGCATCAGAGAAGGTCTGTATGATTTGTAAAAGGCTCCAGATAGCCCAGGACAGACAGAAAAGTTATACAGACCATCGGAGAAGAGATTTAGAGTTTGCAGTGGGAGACCATGTATTCTTGAAGGTTTCTCCGACGAAATGTGTGATGAGGTTTGGAAAAAGGGGCAAATTAAGTCCTCGATACATAGGACCATTCGAAGTATTGGAATGTATTGGCGAAGTAGAGTACCGACTAGCTTTACCTCCCCAGTTAGCCAAGGTACACAATGTATTTCATGTGTCTATGCTTCGCAAGTATCAGCCTGATCCATCTCACATTCTAGCTTATGAGCCGTTGGAGTTAAGAAAGGATTTGAGTTAAGAAGAGAAACCGATTCAAATTCTTAACAGGAAGGATAAAGTTTTGAGATCTAAAGTCATTCCACTCGTCAAAGTTCTTTGGCAACACCACTCTGTTGAGGAAGCGACATGGGAATTGGAAAGCTTGATGCGGGAGAGAGACCCGTACTTGTTTGACCTGGCTTGGAATTCGGAGGACCGAATTCTTTAAGGAGGGGAGAAATGTAAGACCGCAAATTTCCTATACCAATGTTTCATTTATCGTATCGTTAAGTCGGAATTAGTTACGGGTAGGAAGATTTAATTTAATTAAGAGATAAAATAAATAGAAATTAGAGTAGGATTATTTCGGTTTACATCACTTAGAATAATAATTTTGGTGTAATTTTAGTTAAGTAATGTTAGGATTATGTCATGAACGTAATTTATGTAGTTGAAATATACTCATATGATTAAATTAGGATAGACTAAGATAAATTGTCATTAGAGATTCAGCTAAATATTCATGAGTGTAGAAATAAATTTAATTAATGTAAGTAGATTAAGGTGTGACCGAAAATCTATAGGAAACCATGAACAATTCGGTTAAATGGAACATTCATGAAGAAGTTGGTAGTGAAATTGTTGAATTTAAGTAAGTTAACTTAGTTAATTAGGAAGCAAATTTATTTATAATGTAATGTAACAAAATCTGAAATATTAAGCTACTAACATTAAGATAAAAATACACTTAAGTATAAATTACAAAATCTGAAAATATATATATATATAAATATATATATATATATATATATATGTAAACCTTGTATAAAGATTTATTTGAAACATATTTATATAATTGTGAAAGATACAAGTCAAGTTCCATAAAATTGTATGATCATTAAATCTGAAAATGTAGTTGCATATACAATAGAAATAAAAGATTGATTATATTTAGATTAAAATTGTAAAAACCTGCACTTTTGTTATTAAATTGATAAACAATGTATTTGAAATGCAATTATATATATATATATATATGTATTAGAGTAAAATAGGAAGATTAAACTATAAAATCTGGAATTGAATAATTTAAATTGATAAACCATATATATTAGAGAAAGAAAACCAGATTTTTATGTAAATTGAGTTACAAATTCTGCACTTGGCATTTAATTCCTAAAATTATAGTATAAGTTAAACCATACGCATGTATAATTAAGTTGTTAATTCTGGAAATTAAATTATCAAATGATTAAACTAAATTAAATTCAATAAAACTGAATAAAAAAATAGAAAATATAAATAGCTTTTTCTGGGTTCCCCTCTCAGTCACATTTTCTGCTAAGGGAAGCCCAAAACCAGAAAAACTCTTCAACCCTTCACCCTCTTCCTCACGCCACCATCACCTCACCTGGACTGAAAACCAGTAGCAGTCACCATTTCCCATGACACCAGCCACCCTAAAACAGCCCTCTAAACTTGCATGCAACATCCATATCCCTTTCCATAACCTTCCACGCATAACAGCCCCAAATCCAGAAAAGTTTTTGTTCAACTAATGAAAAAAAAAACCCTAGAATTTGTGCTTGCATGTTAGTATACGCTGTTAGAAATTAGTTTAAACATAGCTTTCTTACCTATCAAACCCCACAATCCCGTTTTGCACCTCCCCACATATCAGAACTCGTTGAAACAACAATGAAAACCTGCACAGCAGTTGGAACCGAGAGTTGTAAGTGTGAAATTAGAGCTTAGGTGAGTTGAATAGGTGGGCAGCTCCTCCAATTGTGTGGCCAACGGGTAGGACAATAGCAAATCATCAAGAAATTTCAGAAAATTTTAAGAACAATTTGGGGAAAATTTCTAGGAAGTTCGTCTAGGGCAATTGGGGTAAGAACACTTTTAATTTCTGGAAATTATAATGTATTTGTTGTTTGGTTAATGCATAGTTGTAATTGGTTTGTTTAAATTTCCAGGAATTTAACATGCATGAGGATTTGATATTGTTAGCTAATGAAATTTAATTCTGAAAATTTAATTGTATAAATTACTGCAACCATGAATGAAATGTAACAATTGAAGAAGAAGAAAATTTCAGTAGGCATAATTGAGGTATTCGACCACATGTAGATTAATGCAGAAATTGTAAGTGAATAAGCTGAAATAAGGATACATAATTGAAGAATTAAACTATATGAGTGGGTACATTAAGTTGTGATATTCGGCCATGTAGAAGTATGTAAGGAAATTGTTGAAATGGCAAGGTAAAATTTGCATATGTAATCTGAAATTTCAATGTACAATGTGAAATTGTATGGATTAAAATTCAGCAAGGAAAAACAAGAAAAATATAACAATATAATCGACTACATAGAAATGTAAGAAAAGAAAATTTTGCATGTGATGAATTTAGTTAAATAGATTTTACTGAATCGAGATAATGCATTTGTAGATGTTTATAATTAAAAAATTTGAAGAGAAAAACTTGAATTGGATAGGGATAGGCTCGGTTGCAATAGAGAATTAAAACTAGAATTTATATAATGCATGTAAGTAAGAAGTAAGTTAAATCTAGAATTTTCATGATGCCATGATCAATTGAAATGCAGAAAATGTAAATCCTTGGCTAGAAATTATAAGACATGGTTGGTTAATAAATTTGCGTCAAACAATGATGGAAATAATCGGATGAGTATAAAAGGGGTAGGTTCGGCCAAATGGGACTTTAGGAACAAAAATGTTTGCTGGAAATTAGGAACGAAATAAAAAAATTTAGTGTTGAGGCAATGTTGCTCCATAATGATAAAATCCGGATTTAGGCTATGGATAATGAGGAGTATGTGAGTTTCGATTAATAGAACGTTGGTAAATTTGATGACTAAAATTGCATAAATTAAATAAAAATATAAGTGAAGAATATTATGTAAAAATAGTTATTGCGTGAATTTAGTATGAAATTAAGACATGCTCTGTCACGACCCGAACTACCCAAAAATCAGAGTTAATTTTTCGCGTTGTGTTATTTTCTTACTTAAATTCTTACCTGTCTTCTGATCGTGACCACACTCCACTAACAAATTGGAATGTGCGTCAATGCCAGTCCCACCATACATTTACCATCTAACTTAATTTTTCTCCAGTTATTTATAATTGTTTACATTATTTATACATCCCCTAAAGTTACTTACAAACATGTTACTGTGCTATGCTTATGTAAATACAATATGTACAAGTGTATATACCTTATGTTGATGGGCAGCAGCGGATATCCGAAATGCAGTACTGAGTCGCCTCAACTTCAACTGGAGATTATCTGTGGGAGAAAATGAAAGGGGTGAGCACATCAAGCTCAGTAAGGCAATCCTACGAACAAGTAGGTAACCATACTACCTACATGAACGTGGTGCCATGTATAAACCACCCTTTCTCCACACATTTTAAAACAAATGATATGAATTATGATGTTATGTAAATCAAGTTTGCATGGAAAGTTCAACATGCAATTATTACAAATCATTTATTTCTCAATTAAAATTTTCACAATAAAGTCAGGACTCGACCCCTCCTGCGGGTGATCCTGACTCACACAAAACCATGAAAATCTATTTACATTCACACATGGGTTTGAAAAGCATGGAAATACCATCATGCAAATTTAGTTTAAAACCCAATTTGATTTCATCAAAATCGACGACATGCGAGACTAGGCAACGTCTGTATATCGGTAAATAACCAGGACTATGGCCATATGTGTCCTCGGGAGTTCCTCAACTACACGAATCCTAGTGTGCGGGTTCTCCCATGATCGGGAACCGCCCAGGTGGTGGGTCAATCCATCCCGTCAGTCTTATCCGATCCCATGCATCCGAAGATGCTAACGTATCACAAAGATACCAACGTATCACACAGATACCACACGGTACATCGTACTCCATGCTACTTGCACGGTACATCGTACTCCGTGGACCCCCAGCCTTATCCCTCGTTCGGGCTCATCAGCTGGTCCTCCAACCCTTATCCCTCGTTCGGGCTCATCAGCTGGTCCTCCAACCCTTATCCCTCGTTCGGGCTCATCAGGTGGATCTCCAACCCTTATCCCTCGTTCGGGCTCATCAGGTTGTTTCTCTAACCCTTATCCCTCGTTCGGGCTCATCAGGTTATTTCTCTAACCCTTATCCCTCGTTCGGGCTCATCAGGTTATTTTTAACATGCCATGTCTCAAAACGCACGTGCGAGCCTATTTAATCGGTGACACACAGTCTACCCGATGCTCCAAGCACGGCTCATCACATGTTCTCATAAAATCAGTGTGAGCGATGCTCAGCACTCTCATCAAATCAAGTAAATCTAGTGCAAGCTAAGCTCTAGCACTCTGTATGCGAACCGTATAAAAATCTGGTGCGAGCGAAGCTCTAACACCCTGTCTCAAAATCATATAAAAATATGGTGCGAGTTAGACTCTAGCACCCTGTCACGAAAATCATATATATATATAAGAATCTGGTGCGAGTTGGACTCCAGCACCTATGCATGTAAAACTCTAGTGCGAGCTCTCGCTCCAGCACTAATGCGTGCATCACACAAATCGAAGATATCGTGCGAGCTGAGCTCTAGCACGTCACATGTCAATAAAACACGTAGGCGGCTCTGTTTCCTCAAAACAGTTTTCAAAACAATTTCACGTTGAAAGTATGCAATGCTGTGCATTTTCTTTCAAGGTTAGCCAGCCTACTAATGCATGCATCAAAACACCTCCAGAATGAGCAAGAACCTCTTGTTCTTGCTCCTCCAAACTTTTCCTAAATTTGTAAATTTTACCCTTAACAAGGGTATTTTGGTAATTTGCCCATTCGAGGCACTAAAATTATTAATTGACCTCTAGACCCTTCAGGTAACTTTTAAAGACTGCAAATGAACTTAAAATTGCGTAAAGTTACCTCTAGCAGTCCGTAGAATTCCCTTACCTTATTTTCCTGTCGAGTCTGACCTTTTCTTTTCCACTGTTGTCTCGTCGCGCAGTCCGATATGCTCCCAATCAAATGTCCGAAACTGCGTATAATTATTCCTCAGGTCAGATAACATACAATTTAATTGTATTTAATATTTTCTGGGCTTAATTTAAATCATTGGGCCCGTTTACCCTTATTGGGCCCGATTGCACCTTAATGGGCCTTAATCGACCTTAAGCCCGTTTTTCACTTAATTTTCACTTTATCGAGGCCTATTGGGCTCATTGGGTCCACCAATAATTTATTGGGCCTCGTTCTAATTCTCGAATAGCTAAATCGATTATTTACGACAATTTATCTAAATTTCCATAATTTAATTCAATTTATGCGGAAATTAAATCAATATCACGCATAACGAGGTAATTATCGTAAATAAGGGTTACTTACCCGAGATTCCATGCTAGTACGCAAATCAAGGCTATCTCGAGCTTTCGTTGGATGCCAATTGTCGAGCTACACAATTTCACAATTTTTCAGGTAAGTTTTCAGCCCAAAATTAATTAAATTAAATACTCTGAAATTTAAATCGGGTCAATTTCGACCACTACTGACTTACTCGAAGCTCGATTGCATCACAGGAATTTTTTTCATTTTTTTCTCTTTTTCTTTTTCCCTTTTTTCTCCTTTTTTCCCCTCTTTTTGGCTGAACCGGTTCAGTCCGGTTCGGACCGGTTCAGACCGCCGGTTCACTCCGATTTGGCCGGTTCACCGTCAGTTCACCACCTTGCCGGCCGGTTCTCTGTCGGCTTCCACCGCCAGCAGCTCCGTGAGGTTGTCCGCATCTCGAATCTGCCCTCGGTTTAGGTCGAGCTCGCCGGAACGCCGTCGGTTCGGCTCTTCACCCTCGACCGTCGGACCCATTTTCTTCCTCTTGGCTGACGCCGGCGTTTCCCGCCGTTTCGTCGGCTGATACCGGTGCAGAAAGGACCGCCGTCGCCTGGGCTTTCGAAATCTGGCCCCGGCTCCGCCCGAATCGCCGCCATTCGCCGCCGGTGGCCATCTCTTCTCCCGCGGCTTCTACTCCGTTTTTCGCCGGATTCCGGCGTCCTTGGCGCGCGTCACCGGTGGCCTGAAGACCGCCGGCCTCTCCTCTTTCTTTTCTGGCCCTTGGCCTGGCCGTTGGCCGCCGGACGGCCCGCCGGTCTCCCTCGGGTTCGGCTGCTTCCGTTTCGTTTTCCTTTCGCGATTTTTTTTCGCGTTTTCCAGCTTTTTTTTATTAATTATTTTTATTATTATTATTTATTTTAATTATTACACTATTCATTAAAATACTCTATAAAAATCCAAAATATCCCTTAAAATATCCTTAAAATTATTATTAATTCTAAATTAATTAATTTAATTTTATTTAATTTATTTATTATATTTTAACCTTTTTTCGGGTATAATTCCTCCGTATTTTCGGGATATTGTCCCGAATGACTTTTCGGTATATTTTTTGATTATTTTTCGGGATTATTTTTCCAAACTAAAAATCCCGATTAATTCTGATTAATTCTCATAAATTAATATATTGATCAATTTAACCCAATATAAATTTATTTCACCTTTATTGACCAAGATTTCTCAATCCGTTATTTTTAATTAAATTTTCTCATCGAAATTATACCGACTTTCGGTCTTTTGACCATTTTGCCCTTACACATGTTCGGGATTAATTTAACCCGACTTCTCTTCACGAATGCTCCTTCATTTCATATTTTAATTAAATTCGGGTCTTACAACTCTCCCCCACTTAAAGAATTTGGTCCTCCAAATTAGAACCAATTCATATGAGTCCATAAACTACTCCAGGTACATCGATCGTATCATACTCTTAAATTCTCATGTGACCTTCTCCGGAGTGTATTACTACCAAAGGACTTTAATTAAGGAGATCATCTTAAACCTCAATACTTCCTCTTTCCTGTTTAATGCCCGAATCAACTTATCAATATACTTATATTTGCATTAAGCTAAACTGTTGGATCTCATATCCTATCACCTATGCTGGATCTGGATAGTATTCCCGAAGTATCAAAAGATGGAATACATTGTGGGTGCCTGTTAATTCAGGTGATAACACCAACCTACAAGTCTTATCTCCCACTTGTCCAATCTCTCAAAATATTTCATCCAGCACAACTCAATTTACCTTCTTCCAAAAGCTCGCTATGTCCTTATTCTCTTAGGACAAGAAATATTTCAACCATACTAATTCACCAAGGGTGAATTCAAATACTTGTCCATCTGCTCTGAGGTGTTCTTAATCTCTCTCTTAACTAAAACATCCTCAGAGACTTATTATCCAAAGTCGAAAAATAATTCTATCTGTCACCCACTTTTTCTTATCCAATTCGGGGAACAACCCCTACAGCCATACACTGTCTCATATCTTGTTATCCCGATACTTATCTGCCAACTGTCGTTATTGGCGACTTCAATTTGTGACAACTGATCATTCCAGGAGCTTATAAAATCAAGGGCACACGCTTTCATCGGATCCTCCAGAACTTGTACAGTCCTCTTTGACAGACCATCTGTCTGAGGACGGAAAGCTGTGCTAATACTCAGTCGGGTTCCCATGGCTTCCTGAAAAATATTCCCTGAAGTAAGAAGTGAAGCGAGAATCCCTATATAATACAATGCTCCTTGGAATGCTACATAATGTTCCACAATCTTCCTTATACATAAATCCTCATACACACTCTGAGTATCTGGGGAGTTCATAACCAGAAGGTGGGTAGACTTAGTCACTCTATCAACTATCATCCAAATAGCCTCGTGATTCACCTGGGTTCTCTGTAACCCATCACAAAATTCATGGAGACTTGCTCTCATTTCCGTGCCGTGTCGATATAGGTAGGTGCTGCAATAACTCTGCAGACTTTTAATACTCTAACTTATTCTGTTGACATACTAGGCACTTTTTCACAATCTCTATCATGTCTCTTTTAACATCTGACCACCAATACCCTTTTCGAGATTTTAATATATTCTTATTACCTTCCGTATGCACTGTATATCCTGAAGAGTGAGCTTCTGACAACATTACTATCTCATCAACTGTGGTCCTGGGGAGCACTTATACTGTCTCTGAACCTCTCTGTAAATCATTATCATACTCTGTGAACTCTATCACTATACCCTTCTGAATCTGACCCACACTATACCCTTCTGAATCTGACCCAAACTATCGACATCCTGTCGATCATCACGCTAAGCCTGTCAAATCCGGGCACTCTCATCCGGTTCTAGTCTCAGGCTAGCTGTCACACAATCACTGTCATCATCAGAAGGGATCACATCAATACTGAGGTTCACAACTGCTCTAGCAGCTCACGCTCCCTGACCATCATATGTAATACCATCCCGAGGCTCTTTTTACTCAAAGCATCAGCCTTTCCTGGGTGGTACAATTTTCATAATCAAAGTCTCTCAGAAGCTCTAACCCACTATGTATTCTCATATTCACATCTTTCTGTGAAAACAAATACCCGGGCTTTATGATCAGTGCATATCCACAATTTCTCACCGTGTACATAATAGTACCATATCCTCGGTACAAATACTGTTGCTGCCAACTTTAAATCATGGGTTAAATAGTTTATTTCGTAATTGAGGAGTTGTCTGACTCCAAAATTGACTATCTTCCCATTATACATCAATACACAGCTCCTTCATTATTTCGAGGTGTCCATACTCACTGAGAACCTCTTGAGCTGCTGGGTATGGTGAAATTAATCACAGTGATCAGTTCATATTTTACTACACCGAAATTCCTATCACATCAATCATCTTATTTATCATCTCATTCAAAGACCACGTTTTCTTAGTTAAACGTGTCAACCAAGTAGACCATATTGAGAACTCGCAACAACCCATTTGTAAAAGCAATTTCCAATTATTGCTTATAATTTCCCTAGACTTTAACTACACCCAATATATCATCGATAATGATGATTATAATTCGGTACAATCCTTGACTTATTTACGCATAAGCGTATAAGATCCTTCAAAATCGCTTACGTTTTCAGGTACTAACCTGCGTCATTTCCTTTTCTTATCTTAACGGCTCTTATTAAATTTTTACTATGATAACCTTTATGATTCGTCGAATTTTAATATTCTTATCGTCTTAGTAAAGGTATCCTAACGCTAAAGGTATTTATTACAACGATCGATTTCACGTTATAAGTTATATATATATATACTTTTAGACGCTGTCAAGTCTTCAGGCGGGGAGGTATTTTGAAATACCTTTATTAACCCTTAGACTTAACCACAATTACTTTATATACCAGTCCATGTGGTTACAATTTGTATTCGCTACTAATTACTTTAATCCTAATGACTTCGCATACGCACTCTTACTCCAATACTTCTTGTATTCAGAATTAAGCATATCTCATCTTAAAGATTATCTCCTTAGTGTATCTATTATAACGAAACTCTTGTCATTATTCATTTCGTGAGTACAATCCTTTACTCCTTTAATTTCAACTGTTACACCCCTTTTTATCACTTGTCATCACTTCCAGTATACTTTTCAGTACTGTTTTCACCCATATTTTCAACTTAAAATCTCTATATCCATATTCCGTTAATTAATCCTCCTCTATTGGGGTACTCATTTATCAGAATTGTCCCCAATGATGTAGGCATTCATGCCTTTTTACTCACTTATATGCGAATGAAGGCGGTATGAACAAATGTGTGGCACCAGGATCAATGAACATATGTACTTCATTATTCATAACAAGTGTGGTATCTTACACCACATCCACGAAACATCAATAGTGTCCTGGTCCAAGACATCCTCTCGCCTTCGTCCAACAGCCTACTTTCCTTTTTTCTTTTCGGCTATGGCCTCCCTTTACGTTGCAGCTATACCAACAAAGTTCTTTCTCTGTCTCTTTACCTTTCTATGGGGCGATCTCGCCCAACTTTGTGCAATCAATATCAATGGTCCGTCTTACCACACTTAACGGCCATTTTCATCAATACAGTGTAGGTATAGACCCTCCTTCTGTGGTATCCACCACACATCCCACACTGCTTACAGTACTTACACTGCTACACTGCTTCGTAGCATGTCGGGGTCCTCCAGTCACAATGCCCCCCAAGAGTGCCAAAATTGGATGCACTGGGGCCTTACCAATTATCTTACTCCATGACTCGTCAAATTAAATCTTTTACCAATTTCTATTTTCCCGTTTTAACATCTTTGTCATTTCTCGATTCTCTTTTCTGTCTCTATTTTAGCCCTCACTACCTTTCCCAATCTCAGAGGCGTGCAATTCATGTTCTTATTTACCCAACTGTAAATCTGCGCACTGCCTCGGTATAGGTAGTATCTCACGGGCCAATCGGACTCTAATTGAAAATCTGAGCCCTTCCATAAACTTTTAGACATCTCGACTGTCACTTGTTCATAGTGTCGAGGTAATATCTACCAAAGAATATAACTGAGTTTCATACTCATAATCAATAAATCAATTCTTTTGGGTCAGAGTAAGGACTTTTATCTATCATTCCCTTTAAACAGTGTCCGGGATATCCTGTCACCGGAATATATCCAAGATATTTCTCATATCAGCTCTGAATGTTTAATACTTAAGATGGGTCGAGCGGGTTTCCACCATGCTCCGTTGCGCCCTCGAATCTCATACAAAATCAGAGCAATTAGCTCCTCAAAATAATCTCCACACTCCGCTCCAACCTCGCGAAGCGTGTCTCAATACCGTCCGATCTCTCTGTCGGACTCAGTAGGGCATGCTTAACATTAGCCTCCATTTCAATTTCATCCTGGTTCTCACAGGTCAACTCAGCACGACTTAGCAGACTCAGGTCTACCTCTACGACCTCTGCCTCGTGGACTATCTCATCTAATGCGACTCATATTAGGCATTCCTGCATTCTCGACCATTTCTTAGTCAAAACCCATCTCGATATACACTATTGTATCTAACCAAGCACAGTTACACGGGGATGTAATTTCCTAATTACTAACACTGACACACATCAGATCAATTCCTGCTCTGATACCACCTTTATATGTCACGACCCGAACTACCCAAAAATCAGAGTTAATTTTTCGCGTTGTGTTATTTTCTTACTTAAATTCTTACCTGTCTTCTGATCGTGACCACACTCCACTAACAAATTGGGTTGTGCGTCAATGCCAGTCTCACCATACATTTACCATCTAACTTAATTTTTCTCCAGTTATTTATAATTTTTTACATTATTTATACATCCCCTAAAGTTACTTACAAACATGTTACTGTGCTATGCTTATGTAAATACAATATGTACAAGTGTATATACCTTATGTTGATGGGCAGCAGCGGATATCCGGAATGCAGTACTGAGTCACCTCAACTTCAACTGGAGATTATCTGTGGGAGAAAATGAAAGGGGTGAGCACATCAAGCTCAGTAAGGCAATCCTACGAACAAGTAGGTAACCATACTACCTACATGAACGTGGTGCCATGTATAAACCACCCTTTCTCCACACATTTTAAAACAAATGATATGAATTATAATGTTATGTAAATCAAGTTTGCACGAAAAGTTCAACATGCAATTATTACAAATCATTTATTTCTCAATTAAAATTTTCACAATAAAGTCAGGACTCGACCCCTCCTGCGGGTGATCTTGACTCACACAAAACCATGAAAATCTATTTACATTCACACATGGGTTTGAAAAGCATGGAAATACCATCATGCAAATTTAGTTTAAAACCCAATTTGATTTCATCAAAATCGACGACATGCGAGACTAGGCAACGTCTGTATATCGGCAAATAACCAGGACTATGGCTATATGTGTCCTCGGGAGTTCCTCAACTACACGGATCCTAGTGTGCGGGTTCTCCCATGATCGGGAACCGCCCGGGTGGTGGGTCAATCCATCCCGTCAGTCTTATCCGATCCCATGTATCCGAAGATGCTAACGTATCACAAAGATACCAACATATCACACAGATACCACACGGTACATCGTACTCCATGCTACTTGCACGGTACATCATACTCCATGGACCCCCAGCCTTATCCCTCGTTCGTGCTCATCAGCTGGTCCTCCAACCCTTATCCCTCGTTCGGGCTCATCAGGTTGTTTCTCTAACCCTTATCCCTCGTTCGGGCTCATCAGGTTATTTCTCTAACCCTTATCCCTCGTTCGGGCTCATCAGGTTATTTTTAACATGCCATGTCTCAAAACGCACGTGCGAGCCTATTTAATCGGTGACACACAGTCTACCCGATGCTCCAAGCACGGCTCATCACATGTTCTCATAAAATCAGTGCGAGCGATGCTCAGCACTCTCATCAAATCAAGTAAATCTAGTGCGAGCTAAGCTCTAGCACTCTGTATGCAAACCGTATAAAAATCTGGTGCGAGCGAAGCTCTAACACCCTTTCTCAAAATCATATAAAAATATGGTGCGAGTTAGACTCTAGCACCCTGTCACAAAAATCATATATATATAAGAATCTGGTGCGAGTTGGACTCCAGCACCTATGCATGTAAAACTCTAGTGCGAGCTCTCGCTCCAGCACTAATGCGTGCATCACACAAATCGAAGATATCGTGCGAGCTGAGCTCTAGCACGTCACATGTCAATAAAACACGTAGGCGGCTCTGTTTCCTCAAAACAGTTTTCAAAACAATTTCACGTTGAAAGTATGCAATGCTGTGCATTTTCTTTAAAGGTTAGCCAGCCTACTAATGCATGCATCAAAACACCTCCAGAATGAGCAAGAACCTCTTGTTCTTGCTCCTCCAAACTTTTCCTAAATTTGTAAATTTTACCCTTAACAAGGGTATTTTGGTAATTTGCCCATTCGAGGCACTAAAATTATTAATTGACCTCTAGACCCTTCAAGTAACTTTTAAAGACTGCAAATGAACTTAAAATTGCGTAAAGTTACCTCTAGCAGTCCGTAGAATTCCCTTACCTTATTTTTCTGTCGAGTCTGACCTTTTCTTTTCCACTGTTGTCTCGTCACGCAGTCCGATATGCTCCCAATCAAATGTCCGGAACTGCGTATAATTATTCCCCAGGTCAGATAACATACAATTTAATTGTATTTAATATTTTCTGGGCTTAATTTAAATCATTGGGCCCGTTTACCCCTATTGGGCCCGATTGCACCTTAATGGGCCTTAATCGGCCTTAAGCCCGTTTTTCACTTAATTTTCACTTTATCGAGGCCTATTGGGCTCATTGGGCCCACCAATAATTTATTGGGCCTCGTTCTAATTCTCGAATAGCTAAATCGATTATTTACGACAATTTATCTAAATTTCCATAATTTAATTCAATTTATGCGGAAATTAAATCAATATCACGCATAACGAGGTAATTATCGTAAATAAGGGTTACTTACCTGAGATTCCATGCTAGTACGCAAATCAAGGCTATCTCGAGCTTTCGTGGATGCCAATTGTCGAGCTACACAATTCCATAATTTTTTAGGTAAGTTTTCAGCCCAAAATTAATTAAATTAAATACTCCGAAATTTAAATCGGGTCAATTTCGACCACTACTGACTTACCCGAAGCTCGATTGCATCACAGGAATTTTTTCCATTTTTTTCTCTTTTTCTTTTTCCCTTTTTTCTCCTTTTTTCCCCTCTTTTTGGCTGAACCGGTTCAGTCCGGTTCGGACCGGTTCAGACCGCCGGTTCACCCCGGTTTGGCCGGTTCACCGCCAGTTCACCACCTTGCCGGTCGGTTCTCTACCGGCTTCCACCGCCAGCAGCTCCGTGAGGTTGTCCGCATCTCGAATCTACCCTCGGTTTGGGTCGAGCTCGTCGGAACGCCGCCGGTTCGGCTCTTCTCCCTCGGCCGTCAGACCCATTTTCTTCCTCTTGGCCATCGCCGGGGTTTCCCGCCGTTTCGTCGGCTGATACCGGTGCAGAAAGGACCGCTGTCGCCTGGGCTTTCGAAATCTGGCCCCGGCTCCGCCCGAATCGCCGCCGTTCGTCGCCGGTGGCCATCTCTTCTCCCGCGGCTTCTCCTCCGTTTTCCTCCGGATTCCGGCGTCCTTGGCTCGCGTCACCGGTGGCCTGAAGACCGCCGGCCTCTCCTCTTTCTTTTCCGGCCCTTGGCCTGGCCGTTGGCCGCCGGACGGCCCGCCGGTCCCCCTCGGGTTCGGCTGCTTCCGTTTCGTTTTCCTTTCGCGATTTTTTTTTCGCGTTTTCCAGCTTTTTTTTTATTAATTATTTTTATTATTATTATTTATTTTAATTATTACACTATTCATTAAAATACTCTATAAAAATCCAAAATATCCCTTAAAATATCCTTAAAATTATTATTTAATTCTAAATTAATTAATTTAATTTTATTTAATTTATTTATTATATTTTAACCTTTTTTCGGGTATAATTCCTCCGTATTTTCGGGATATTGTCCCGAATGACTTTTCGGTATATTTTTCGATTATTTTTTTAGATTATTTTTCCGAACTAAAAATCCCGATTAATTCTGATTAATTCCCATAAATGAATATCTTGATCAATTTAACCCAATATAAATTTATTTCACCTTTATTGACCAAGATTTCTCAATCCGTTATTTTTAATTAAATTTCCTCATCGAAATTATACCGACTTTCGGTCTTTTGACCATTTTGCCCTTACACATGTTCGGGATTAATTTAACCCGACTTCTCTTCACGAATGCTCCTTCATTTCATATTTTAATTAAATTCGGGTCTTACATGCTCAAGGTATTTGGCCACTTTGATTTAGATGGAAAATAATTAACAAGTAGAATTGTGGAAATTATGGCATGAGAGTATGATTGGAAATGAATAAGTATAAGGCCTAAAACCGATAAACTGCGTTAATAGTAGTTAGTCTAGAATGATTTTTGCGAATGTGCATGTGCTGAAATTTAATTTGTTAATGTGCGAATGGTAAATGATGTATACCTTAAATGATATTTCGCAACAAGCACGTCAGAAGGCACCTAGGAAGCTTAGACGCATATATGCGCGTCTAAGGCAGTAGGCGAAAAAGGGTAAATCGGGCCCATAGCTTGTGCGGTAAGGGGTTTTATATAGTTGACGTTAGTAAAATACTTAGGATAGGCTAGATTTCATAATTTTAAAGTAGGATTATAGGGTTGCCGATTTAATAGAGTAGCCTAGATAAAAATTCCCTTATCTATTGTTTTTATTAAAATGTCTTGATTTAAATTCTGTCATAGCATGGAGTTATTAATTTATGAGCTAATATTTTTACATGATAGTAGCATGTGCGTGTGATGCATTACAATATTTTTGTAACTCCATGATGATTACTGATTTTGAAGATGTTGCATGGGCACTATTTGTAACTGTATTTTTGAATTAAGCATGAGTTTGCACGATTTTATATACATGCTGATTTTTATACAATTGATATATGTTTTATTTTCGATGAGTGGTTTTTCCCAATTTTTGATATAATGATTTGGGATGAATTGTTAGATTTTTAAAGTGTACCCATCGAGGGATTTTTGAGTCTGTTGGCAACCCGGTTTATGCCTGTGTGGCAGTCATGTTCGTGAGAGCCATCTCTAGCACCCGGTAGGAGTTTCTGTGTGATTGCCCTACGGCGCCAAGTGCTTCACGGGGATGCCTTTGTGGCATCGAGTTGTTAACGTGAGAGCCATCTCTAGCACCCGGTAGGAGGTTTTGTGTGATTGCCCTACGGTGCCAAGTGCTTCACGGGGATGTCTTTGTGACATCGAGTATTTTATTGCTACCTAATACTGCCCATCTACAGTACCCTAGTCCGGAACCTGCTCAGTTAGGATAGGG
Source organism: Firmiana major (assembly GCA_033439115.1). Lineage (NCBI taxonomy): Eukaryota > Viridiplantae > Streptophyta > Magnoliopsida > Malvales > Malvaceae > Firmiana > Firmiana major. Next base: position 13,697,133 of record CM065911.1, on the reverse strand, counting down.
CGGTAGTTACTATGGCCATAGGTGTATTTATTTTGCATTGATATCGGTGAGGTTATTGAATATTGGATCCATGACTGGTTTGGGTTATTGCCACTTACTCGTATTACTCTATTGAATGCCTTAAGTATGCCCATGCATGTATTTAAATAAATTGCCCTTTGACTATGGTCTTGGTTTAGTGGACTTATAATTTCTCTTTGAAAAATCCGATTTTTTACTAATGATACATTGATTTTCAAATATGTAAACTTGTTTAAACCGAAGCATGTTCAGTATTGTTTATTCGATATATGCATGATGTTTTACGTAATTATCTCGGTTTACCATTGCATGGTGTGTTGCATGGTGTTTTGCTAGCTTCGGTTATATAGGCTTCTTACTGAGCGTTAGGTTGCTCACCCCACTCTTTTGAACATTTTTTAGATTAGTATTTCGGGGAGAGCTCCACGTTTTGCTGACTCTTGAGTGTGATCAGCAGCTTTTTCTTGAGTACTCGAGGTATTATGCGATAGACGGTATATGTATATATATATATGCATTTCTATTTTCAGATATGTACGCACAGTTATATTTTGTGAGATGTATTTAGCTAGTTGATGTGTAAGCATGATTACTAAGTATCGTACTTAGGTTTCTTCTTTTCGGTTATATCATGGATGGACGGCATGCTATGTGGGTCGGATTGATGTCGAGTTAGTGGATTATATGATGTATGATTGGAACCCGGGTTTTATATATTTGATGTTGAGAACTTGTGATAAATATGTCGTACTGAGTATGAAGGACTAAATTATATATTGTAGTCATGTTGCCTAAATAGGAAAAAATAAATCGAAATTTTTAATAATATAAGTTAAGATTAGAAATTTATCACGCATAAAAATATATTTAAAGAGTAGAATGATACCTACATCGGGCACAAATGACAAGTAAAACGATCCGCGTAGAAATATTTAAGTTACATTTAAATACGATTCCGCTTAACATTGCGCGACTAGTTCGAGGTTAGGTCACGGGGCATGACACTATGTGTACCTGCCTAGTCCCCATAATAGATTCTGTATGACTTCGAAAGATAAGTGATGAGTTTTGTAATGTTAGATTTGTAGCCTCCGAATGTTGACCTGATTTTCGGGGTTAAGTAAGTTGCAGTATATATGTGTGTATATATTTATGTATGTTGTTTATTCAGCTTTGTATAAGAACATCATGTTTTTGTATGTTTTGATATTAAGACTACTTTAAAATTCATTTCTTACAGGACTTGAAGAGCTCATCCATTTTTCTTTACTTTTTCAGACTATTTGCAGTGATCACTTTTTACACCTGCTGTGTAGTTGACATAGGCTGATGGACACGATACTCTCCCCATGCTACCTTCGGTACACGAAAAAATATACTGTAAGACCCGTAAATTAATATGTACTCTTTATGATTTTGTGATGTACGGACAAGTCACATTTTATATAAATCATATGGAATGAATGTTTTTAAGTTCCAAATGTGTAACAAAAAGAAACGAGTAGTTAAGCAAATTGGATATGAATGTAACAGTGATTTTCTGGGAAAATTGCAGCAAAACTGTAGCAGAAGAGGAGCAGATCTATCCCTTATTCAATGCAGATCGATCTTGGATAGGTTCTGGATAGAACAGATCGATCTCATATCAAGGCCAGATCGATCTCCATATGATTCTATGTTAAGCAGATTGATCTCCTAAGCATAAAAAGTCATTTTCTGAAGAGATAAACACAAGTCAGATCGATCTCTCATTGTTAGGAGATCGATCTCCAAGGGCAATTCTATATATACTCGACTCTGCACCTTCATTTTCCCGAGAGCAACAAACCCTTCGTTGAACAAAAGTAAAACCTAACTTTCCTACTCCAAAAATCATCATTTTTTAATCAGTTTTGAGTTAGATTCATTTCAGCAAAGTTGTTCTTAGTAAAGAGGAGAACAACATAGTTGGAAATTAGAAGTTGAAATCAATGATTGAAGGAGCAAAGTGAATTTCTCCCAAATTTGGCAAAAAGAGGAAAAATCAAGTCATGTAAGATTCAATACACCAATTTCATATCTGTTAATATAGGTATCTTGGTGAGTTGATTCGTGTATGTTTAAGTTGCTGAAAACACTTTGAATATGTAAAACATCCATGACCTAGAATTGGCATGAATTTGAGAAAAATGAGAGAAAGAGGAGTAAGCATGGATTTAAGGATGAAATGAACATGTATATATAATTATAAGATGGTTATATGAAATACATGTATTAGAATAAATGAGAAATGAAACTAGGTATATAAGAATATATGGTAAAATACCATAATAGGAGAAAATGGTGAACTTAAGACATATGAGATATTATGTCGGTTCAATTCGAATCAGCAGACTTGAATGAGTCTAATAGGTTCTCGAGAAATGATTTGTAAAATCGAAATGGATTTAAGAGAGAGTAAAGTCCAATGAGATGTAATAAAGTCAAATGAGTGTAAAAAGTGCTAATTGCATTTATTTAAATTCATGCAAGTGAAAACTAAGTATATGAAGGTATACTGATGTGAATGATTATTAACAGCTTCGAAAGTTATATTGGAAGCTAATCGGACTACGAGAGTGAGCAGCACCGAGGAAGTGAGGTCACGTGACGTGATCCGAGGTAAGGAGATTTCATGAGTAGCTAGAGGTAGCTACACGTATTTCAAATAGAATTTCAATTATTATACTGTGTATGAAATTCTGTGTATAGAAAAGTTTGATAGGAACCAATAAGGTAAAATTGTGGTTTTATCCAAATTGAAGGATATAAAGCTTAGAAAACATGTGTGTGTGACTAGTTTGATAGTTGCATAGATAGGATGACTAATGTTTTCATTTATTGCGAAAACAGCACATTTTAGTATCGATTTGATTTAATTGGGTGAATTACGATTTGAAATAAGCCATCTATCGATTTGTGTGAAAACCAACCATGTTAGAGCATAACTCGCACGAGACTTTAAGATATGCATTACATAGTACTTGAGTATATTCTCGTACTTGATATTAATGCTAATTATACATGATAGAGTATTAAGAGCATTGCTCGTACTCAGTTTTATTGATTGATGCATGATAGAATACTGGAGTATTTCTCATACTCAGTTTTACATGACATAGTGTTGGAGCATTGCCCGCACTAGATTTAATAACTTATGCATATGAGGTCGTGTTGGGAGTTTACTCACACGTACCAATTTTTAAAGAGAGAGCATGAAACAGCCGTGTTGGGAGCCTGTGCAGACTGTGTATCGCACCGATTATAGACTCGCACGTGTAAAATTTTTAGATATGGTCAAGGACTATCGAAAATATTATCCAATAGTATAAGGGCTAAGACCTATGGCAGGCACCCGACTATGAGGTATATCCATGGTATGAGGGCTAAGACCTATGGCAGGCACCCCGACCTTGAGATTGGGTCAATAGAGTACTTTGTACCGTGTATATCACATGGAGTACGATGTACCGTGAGTACACGTTATTTTTGAGTTGTGAGCTGATGGTAGAATATTTGACCCACCTCCCGTTACAGCAAATGTGAGACCCCGCACACCGAGTACTATGTAGCTTGGGATCACGAAAAATGAGTTATGATCATAATCTCGGAACATGTAGTCGCCTATCTCGTTTCACTTGAATGAGGTTTCTTGTTTGAATTATCACATGGTTTTATAATTGGACATGTGACTTTGTGTGTGAAAAGGGTAACCCGAAGGATGGGTGACGCCTAAATTTTCATGTTTTTACATGAGGATATGCCATCTTTGTTTTTGATTTAATTGAAATGGCATGATAAATGTGATTTACATGAATTACATGAGAAATGCAATGTTTTGCATAAACTGCTGAGGTTTTTAAACCAACATGATTTCAATTCATAACTGATGATTTATATCTATACATATATTGCATAAATGTTTCAAGAAACAATACATGCTTTAGATGCGAATCGAAAATGAAATGATTTCAAGGCATGAACATTATATTTTGTAGATAGTGTGGTTATCTACTTACTTGCTTTATTTTCTTACTAAGCTGTGAGCTCACCCCCTTTTTATTTCCCCTCTCTACAGAGCGTCCACAATAGATAGAGCACAATTGAGGACTGGTATTCCTTGATCCGCTGCATACTCATCATACGATAGGTATACACATTTGAAACGTTTTGTATTGAACAATGTAAAAGCACAGTTTTATGTAACGAATGTACGGTCGAGGATGTATACGTACAAGTATTTGTATATTAATGTATATGAATTTACTATTAAGAAAATAGTATTGACATGTATGCATGCTATGGATTAAATGTGATTGAGGTGACTAATATCGAATCACAGCCCAACGGTTTGGTGTTGAGTTATGACAGAAGGAAAGGTAAGTAAAATGTGAAAAATTTGTAGTGGTTTTTGGTAAGTCACGGGAGGGCGTGACATATACTCCTGTATTTATTACCAGACATCCTGTATAGTATAAACAATGAATTGTAAAAAATATTTTGGGATGTAATCTAGGCAAGTATGTATGTAAAGTATCAACTCACAGTTTGTATAATAGAATATAATGGTTACGAGAATCACTGTTAATTATGAAAAGAGGTTAAAATCAATTGGTTGTGGATACAAACTGTGTTTTAAACATTGTAGGGATGTAAGTTCATAATTAAGCCATTATACCGACGAATTTTTGTAAAATGAAAGGTTAAGTAATCGGCATTGACAAAAATGCAACTTAAATAATGAATTAAGAAAAGAAAATTTAGCCCATATTTCTATGTTTCCAGGGCGTCACATACCCTGTCTTCAAGAACGCTCCACTAGTTATCTAAGTAAGTGTATTGCCTCCATAATCGGTCAATTAGGCATAAAACCAAATTGATTCTTTGATATCTTTATATTCTTTCTTAATTTTCGTTCTTTTTCTTTCTCATAATTTTATTGTGTAACTCATTTAATTTTATGTTGGTAGTTGAGCAGGCTTTGAATATCTTCATTGTTCTTATAAAAAGGTACCAAACACTTTTCTTAATGCTTTAAAAAAGAAATCTTTTAATAAAAAATCTTATCTTTTATTTTTTTTATTATTTATTCCTTTTCTTTTCTTACGAACAAGAGAAAAAAGGAAAAAGTCTAAAAAAGGAAAAACAAAAAATAAAAGAGAATAGAAAAAGAAAAAAATACTAGTAAAAATTAAAAGTTCAAATTTTATAAATTTAAAAAATATAATTTATAATAATTTTTATGTTTAAGAGTTGATTTTAAAAAAGATTTTAGAAACAATTGTTTTATCTAAACTATATTTTTATTCAAAAAAAAGAAAAAAAGAAAAAGGAAAAAAGAAAGTAAAAACGAGGTGAAAAAAAAAAGAAAAGAGAAAATTTTTTTGGATGAAGCAATTTGTTAATGACTCTTGTCATCTTAATAAAAATTTGAATTAAATTTTAAATGTTAAATTTAGGGATGAAATATAAATATTTATCACCTAATCATATGAGATTATTAGAAACAATCTTTACTTTTTGGAAAGAATTAATCATCTTATACTAAGGACGATTAATCCTTTTTATAATCTAATTCTTCTTTTCATATATACACCAAATATAAAATAGGATTATAGTCATCCTATTCTATCTTTTATTCTATGCACCAAAGTATATGTCATGAAGCACTAAGTTCTAAATCCTAACTCGTTGATTTAAATTCAAGAAGTTGCCACCTATCATTCTTATTTAAGATGTGATTTGTCACCTATTCAAACTAAGGATAATGCATCAATCTAGGTTAAGAAATTCTAAGGTTCAGGAGTATAGTTACGTGTGGCGAAGGATTAACATCCCCACAACGCCCATACGAAAATGATATCAATTAGTCTTAAGTTTATTATAGGTTTGCATTTATGTTGGTATTAGTTTCAAGAAGTAAATATTAAGAAAGTTTCCAAGACTTTTCCATCAATCTGACTCTAGTCTTAGAAAATTCCATGTTTAAGGAGTATCAATTGACCTTTTTGAATTCCATCATCAGATTGATTAAATATTTTATAAAATTCTTATCTTTAAATCACTTTCTAATTCCTAACTCTTATTTTTTATTCTTAATATCTTTATCTTAATTTTATTCTTATTTTATTACTTTATTTTATGTTTTGAAAAAAAAACAAATAATATGGATTATTAAAAATTCTTCTAAAATGTCCTATCAATCTATCTAAACTTAAAAAGAACTTTCTCACCTAAAAGTTTCAATGAGTTCCAATTGATTTTTTTAGAATTTCATCACTGACATATTTCATATCTACTTCATTTATTATAGCATCTTATTATCCAGTATTTTATTATCTTATTCTTTATTTTTTATTATCATTATATCTTTAAAAACAAATGTGAATTATCTTTTTTTTTTTTAAATTCATTCTTAAGTATTCTATTAATCTGGCTCAATTTAAAAAAAAAAATTTCACCTAAAATTTTGAAAAGTACCAATTGACTTTCTTAGAATCCTATCATTGACATAATCCTTATTTAACGTTGTAATTAAATATTTGTATGGATATTTAATTTTATTTTTTTAATATTTTCCTAATAATATACATGTCTTGCTAAATCATAAATCATTCATTATAAATCCTGAACTAAATCACACCAATTAAACCACAAATTAAATCATACTGATTGTTTCAATCGTACAATGCATACTAATTAAATTACAAATTAAATTCTATCAATCCTATTAAATCATATCAGGTAAATTAATTAATCATATTAAACCAAACTTAATCTATCCATTAATTATTCAAATTTAATCTATCTATTAATTATTCAAATTAAATTAACTAACTAATTAAATTAAGTACATAATTAAAATAATTACTTAATAAATAATAATAAAAAATAAAAACCAATTTTTTTTTAAAAAAAAAATAAGAAAGTCAAAGTAACATGCATAGTCATTCAGGGGAGTTTGATTGCATAAACACAACAAAGAATGAAAAGAGAGCAAAGCCAATAGAATTTAACCATACACGTGAACGGGTTAGCGAGTTGCCCTCACCTACCAAGCTTTTTCTTTCGCCCTTTTCTCTTTTATGAATTTTCTTTTCCTATCCTGTTTTCTGTTATTCTACTTTGCACCTTTTTTTTTCTTTTTATTTATTTTTAAACTACTGTCGATGCCACCGGTTTCTTATTTTCCTGTTCTTTTTCAGTCAAAACCCAACACCAAAAATAATACAAACATTTTCAGAATTTTTGAAAACGAAAGCCACCCTCCCCTCCTCTTTTACAGATTCTTAATATATGCTTATTTGTGGGCAATGATCTTAGTATATTAATATAACTAAATTTCTGTCAATTTTTTGTTCCTTTTTTTTTCATTTTATCTCTTTTTTTATCCTAATAATTTTAACTTAATAAATATCCTAAAATTAAACAATCATACTGTATTTCTAATTTAATTTGAATTCTAAAATAATAATAAATTAATTTTATCCTAAAAATAAAACTAACTTATCGTTAAAAATAAAATTAATCCTAAAATTATATACTAATTCTAAAAATGTTAAACAATTCTAAATTATTTAATAATCCGAATCCTAATATAATAATTATCCTAAATTAATCCCTAATATTAATATTAATATTAATTCAAATCCTATTGTGAATTAAATTCATCAAATAAATTATCCTAATTTGTTAGATTAAAAATATAAAACTACTTAATTAACCTAATTAATTATTTATATTTTTAAAAATTAAAACCCGGACAAAATAGGGTGTTTTGGGAAATAAAATTTTAAATTATAATGGTTTGATAAAAAATTCTCAAATCTCATCTACATTTTTATATAGAAATTCAAAACTATCTTGATAAATTTGAGTTTAATGTGACCTTTATAACACATAATTCAACAAAAAAATTAATTAATTTATTGTAGATAATTAAGAGAAGAGTTAATGAATCTTTGGTTTAATAGTAAAGAGGAGGTTTCAAGATTTTGAAATTTCAAAATGGAACCTCATCAAATGAATGAAAATGTATTAATTAAAAAAATTAAGAGAAAAGAAATTGAGAAGAAAAAAGAAAGTTACATGTCCAATTGATTTTGTTGCAAAATATATAAAGTGATTTTTTTTCCAAAAGTATAAAGTGAATTTTTTAATTAACCTTTTTTGTTTATTAAAATAATTTAAAAGCTAAAGGTAAAAGGGTAATAAACAAATGGACTGACGGGTAGTATGTAAAACTAATTAAAGTTCACGGGTCGATTGTTAAACTCAGGAGCTTTATACAAATCATACTTAATTTTTAAGCTCGTTTTAAAGCGGGTTTGATCGGGTTGACTTGTGCAGGTCAACAAACCACGCAGGTCAGTTAGTGCGAGTATCGATTGGCCTACGAGTTAGCTCGTTTAGATTTTTTTATGTAAATATATATTAGATTTTTTAAATATATTATTGATGTATTTTTATTTCTTATAAAAATAATACGTATAATTGTATTGTAATAATAAAAAATATGAGTTTATATAATTTTACTTTGAATTCAAATAATGATTTTATATAAAATATTGAAATTTGAATATTTAATAAATATTTAAGTTTATAATTATTTATTTTTTAAATATTGTAAGTATATTATAATTATATTTAGATTGTATTTATATGTGGGTTTTGATGATACTTTTTGAAAATTTATTTTATTATATTTTATTAAATTTTATTTTACTTAAAAAATAAATTATTTAACCCGTAAATCAGCCCAATTCGCATCAAAACAGGTCGGACTTGAAAATTTTAACCCGTTTGAGCCCGTACCTATACAAGTCAGGCCGAAACCCACCCCTTCTCGCGCGTCCTTACCTACTGGCAAAAAAAAAAAAAAAACTCAGTTTGGTCAAATTATTTAAAATTTTGTATGCTTTATTTGATTTCATGTAACTATATTATATTTTTAATTTTATTTTTTTAAATTAAATAATATTAGTTATATTGATTAAAATGATATTTAAAATACATACAAGTTAAAACTAACTCTTAAAAATTAAAAGTTGGTTTAAATAAGTAGTAAAAAATTGAAAAAATAAAATAATTGTTAAAATTATATATATTTTAATAAAATAAAAAAATTTAAAATTAAAGAAAAAAAAACTAATTCTGCTTCTCAATTTTCTCTCCAAACTCATTGTACTGAGCCAACCGGGCACCTAAACTCACCGGAAATAAAAAATTAAAATTTAGAAAAGTGATATCTTATTCATTCAGATAGATAAAATTAAAAGGATATGGATTAAAAAATAAATACTTATGTCTGTCTGATAATGGATTGAATTAGATTTTCGAGTCCTGAATTCTTTTTTCTTTCTATTTTTTATTACGAACTCGAATTACCAATTCGAGTTTGCGGTCTTGGCACTAAAAACTAATTGACGTGAAATTTGGAAGGAAAATTGTAATTATAAGCGGCTGTTCTTCTTCCTTTCTCCGTCGGCTGAACCAGTGAGCATTTCTTTCATTTTCTCACTTTCTCTCCGCTGGAAGATTAATGACAGTTTCTAAATTTTTTTTTGGCAAATTTGATTTCTTAATGCTTTTTTATTCTTTTTCTACCCGCAATTGCAGTTTCTTTTTCTTTTTCGTTTTTTGTTTTTTCAATTTTCTTGCTTCTAGTAATGGTAGCAGCAGAAGCTACATCACTACATATCAGTAATTTTAATTTTCTTTCTTTGTACCCAAATTTTGCTTTTAAGATAGGTTACTATTTTTGGTAGAGTTGATTTTCCAATTATTAGGATTTCATTTTTGGTTATGCTTATTTAATATGATTACTATCTACTGATTAGATCAGGTAATGAACTTTTTTAATTTAAAAACTTTTTTTTTTGCAGCCTATTTCGATTTGCCTAATATGGAAGATTTTGGCGCTATAGAGCAGGCAGAGGCAGAGGCAGAGGCAGAGGCAGCGGCTTCAAATCACAAACCAGAAATTAGCAGAGGTGGCCGACCAATGCAAGAAAAACAAAAGCAAAGCCCAGATGATAGTAAACAGCAGGTGGAGGCTTCTTCAAGCAAACCAGAAAGGAGGGGTCCCAAACCGAAGCTTACCAAAGATGAAAGACATACAAATAAATTAGAAAGTTGTCGAAGATATCGGAAAAAGAAAGCTGTAAGACATTTTATTTTCTCTCTTAAATATCTTTTGGTATTTTATTTATATTACCCATATTTTGAATTTGCACTTTTGTATTTGTAAATGAAGGACGAGAAAAAAACATTACAAGAGAAGTGCAAAAATTTAGAGATATTGATTGCAACATTGAAAAAGGAGGCGCAACAGTCTGAGATGAACACTTTGAAGGAACATTCAGAGGCAAGAGACCAATACTCTCCCTCTCTATTTCTTCTGTCTGTCTCCTTTCTAACTTTTGCTTTATGTTGTGCAAATTAAAGGGCAATGCTCAAGCAGATAAATTAGTGAGGGAAGTGAGTGATGAATCCAAAATAGTGAATGTGGTGAAAAGGGTAAACGAAGCGCAGAAAACTGAGATGCAACAGCTACAAGAAAAATTTCTCAAACAAGATAATCAGGTATATTCACAAAGAGAAAGTGAAAGTTGGCTTTTGCATGGGATGAATATGTTATGTATGATACTCATGTCTACTAAAGCTTTTCTTATCAATTTAGCCTGTGAAGGAAAACATATACCATAATTGCTTGTACATATTTCATATATTATTCTTGATGAAAGAGATAGCTATCATCAAATCACAAGGTTGCTGTTGTCTGTTATATCATCATCATCATCATTAGAGTCCTTATCTCAATACTATGGTAGGCTATATAAATCAATATATGACCTCACATTAAGTCGTCAGCATGAATTCTCCTCCTCTACTTATTCTTATTTAAAGCAATATGTTTTTCAACTCTTGTTCCGCCATATCTTTTTGGATTGTTTTCTTCAAAGTCTTTTTCAATTTTCCCCTAACCTTGACCCTTTTTTAAATCATTCATAACCTCCACTCTTCTAACTAGAGTGCCAACAGGTCTAGGACATATGTCTAAACCAACTTAAACGACTTTCATTCATCCTGTTTTTGATAGATGCCACTTCAACCTTTTGGCGAATGTCCTCTTTTCTCATTCTATATTTTCTCATGTATCGGTACCTCCATCACAACATTCGCTTCTTGTTGTCTGTTATATGCTTCATGTATATCATTTGTATTGAATATTGATACTTGTGTCGATTTGTCATCTCATTTAACAATAGTTTTGCTTCACTATTAGGTGCTTCTTTTGAGCTTCATATTTCTATCATATTCAACCTCATGCCTCTGTTTTAATTATTTTGTTGGTCTTTCTGTTGGTTTTGATTTCTGAGTGCCTACTATATTTTTGCCTGATTGCATTTTTTTTTTCCTTCTTTTCTTTGTTGTTATGGCCTTGCTTTTGCCCCCATATATATAACATCCTATACATCTCTTCAATTGAAAAATGCTACTTTGCTTTCCAAGAAAATATTATTCTCCTATGATTTTATTTTTCTAGTGCTCTAGAAGTGGTTACTATGTCTAATACTCTGTTATTGTAATAGTGTCAATATCGGATCTTGACCTTAAATAAATTAGTGTTACCATGTAGATTATACCCCTGTTCCTCGTCTCTTCCTATTAGTTCTGACTCCAAATTATTACTTCTCATTCAGCCTTCTATTACTACTTCTCCCGATCTTCTAGTACTAAATCTCCCAACCTTTTGTTGCTGACCTTCCTGGTTATTTACTCTATTGCCTCAAATTCAACCTCCTCAGTTTTTGCTGTGCCTTTTTCTTCTCCTAAATACTTGCCACGGAGCTTAGGTAGGATTGTCTAGTTCTCCTTGTCACCTTAACCTCTTCTCATATACTTATGGATCTTAAAGCCTTCCAGCTTTTAATAATCTAAGCAAATATATCACTAGAAAACATTAGTTAGAAAGATAGGTATGAAATAAACCCAAAATTAAGCTGATACACATTTTCTACCGAAATAGAAAGCTCAAAACTAATGCTGACTAGGTAGCAAGTAGTTGGTATGCCAGTAGAACTTGACTAGCTACTGGTATGCAGGTAAACAGAGCTCGACTAAAATACCAATGGTAATCGCTTCCTCCATACTGAACAAAATCAATTTCTAAGTTGATTAATCAACTTGACTCTAAATAACCAAAAATCAAAATATCAAATGAAATCTTATCAATTATCACTCCAAGCTTTTCATGTTAAAGCACCCTGCCACTGGAGTGGTAGAGAAGGCCAAGTCATAATCCATTTGCTGTTGCTAGTAGAAAAACGGATATGGCATCCTATAAATTGGTTAAGCGGGAAAGGAACTTTAAATAGCCTACACATGCACTTGACTTTTAGAATCCCACGTGAGGTTGCCTCTCAACAGATTAACACCTTTGAGGAACAACTCATAACTCATGATTTATCATTCTGATTAAAATATCCAACATCATAATTTTAATTATTTATATACGTACTGTCTTTGATAATAATGACATTTACTTCCACCATCATATGTAGTTGCAAGAATAATAGGATGTAATTCCTCCATCTTTCAGAGTTTTAAAATTGTGGTATGTGCTATTCCAATTGATCTTTCTCCTAATTCGCAGGAGCATGATGCAGAAAACTCTGAATTTAATATACCAATGGATGATGAAGAGGTATGGTACTTTAGTTTCAGTGCTTTCTGTACTGATTTACATATTATTGGATGGGGATGTGATTCTTTTTAAAATTCTTGTTTTAGTTGAGCGATTTTTTCCTAGAAGGCATGGAAGACTTCAGTGCGTATCTAAATTCAAAGTGGAATAAGACAAAAGGTGAGTGCTATTCAATGAATTTGTGAATAAATTAAGGGTGCTTTTGATTTGAAATGACTCATTTCTAGGTAGTCCGCATTTTTACACAATTTTATTTTTACACATTTTGCGAACATGAATATATAGGAAAATAATAAACAAATCTAAAATAAGAGATAGAAACAACAAACCTAAACTCTTTGTCTATTAAAACTATCTTTTTTTTTTTCTCACCAATAATTACATTTTTATTTTTTAAATCCATAGACTTTTAAGTGATTATATTCACGTAAAGTTAGAGAAATTAAAATTCGGAAATAAATATGTTAAATTATTAGATAAGAAAAAATAAAATATGAAGGCAATTTAGAAGTTTGCATGGGAGTAAAATGATATGTGCATATAAAAATATTAAGCTCCTAAAAATTTCTATTTTTAGGTTACTTTTGTCTTCTTCAAAATCGACAGTGACCAGAAATGTTGTAGTTGAAATACTACTATAGCCAAATTATTGGAATGATCGATAATTTATTTATATGTAGTTTCAGAATGAATTTTTATCAATAGAAAAATTGAACGGTGTTTAATGATTGTATTGCTTGGTTGAATCTAGTTATGTTTTATTGTTTCTTTTTATTTATTAATATTTTGATTGGTGATGGCCTCATTCATCTTGCGTATGTATGCTTGGGTGGTTTTTTTACTATTCTTGCCATAAATGAAAATATTTACTAAATAGGGGACTATAGGAGTGAATGATTTGTTACTTTTGAGTAATTTTCTTCTAGACTTTAAACTTTAAACTCTATTAGAGCTATCTATGAAATATTCATATCTAAATTATCTAATTAAACTGGGGAACATGTTCTGTTTTTATGTGAATGGACTAGGCTGTCATGGTTTAGGGTGTGTATTGTTTATAATGATAATAGTGACTAGATTACTACATTATATGTATGAATTAAAGAAAATGGGTAATCCATGAATCTTGGAGATTTGATTAAACTTTGATTTCATCTCTAAATTATTTTAATTTATCTATAGATAAAAATTAAGACTCATTTGAATTTTAATTAGCTGTATTATGAGTCTTTAATTTTTATTGGTCAAACCACGTAATTCATCATGATTTGTTGAGCAACTTTGATAAATCTTCAATTAATTTATTTAGCTCCCACAAGTCCGAGAAGGAAAATTTGAACAGTTTGAAAAACCAAAATTTTCAAAGCTCCTACAAGTCCAAAAAGGAAGATTTGAAGATCAAAATTTGAACATCCAAAAATCCCTAAATTTGAGACCAAATTCCAAGAATCCTTAAAATTGGATCAAATTTCAAGATTTTCAAGGTACTCAAAATTTTGGGATCAAAGTTCAACTCCACCTGTGTTGAGCGTTAATGCAGTGGGTCCTAAGCTCGGATAAAGAAAGAGGGTGGCGATTGGTTTGGACAACCTGCTATTAAAATTAGTCCAATTTCATGAAATGAACCAACATCTGAACATCATTGGGGCGTCCCATTCTCAACTACGTGTTGCACCGGAGCTCGGGTGTAGTGAAAAGCATGCAAGGGTTGCTAGGTTGTCACCGGCAAGTGACGCGTGACATCAACGCCTAGATGTGGTGTCAAATAGGCAAAGGTTCTCGCACTACAATGGATGAGGGTGGGTAAAGAAGTTATTCAATAACCATAACCTTAAGTTAGAATCTTGAAGTATCGGTACGCTTAATGCTAATTTAGTTGAGATTTTTGAGGCTATGGGTAGGAGGGTAAACATTTTGCGTCTTCAAGAAACCAAATGGGTTGGGGAGAAGGCTAGGGAGATAGCACTGTGGCAGTAGAAGCTTTGGTACATTGGGAAAGATAGAGATCAAAATGGTGTAGGTATCATCATAGATAAAGAGTATCGTAGGGATGTTTTTTACAGGTTAGGAGGCTTGGGGATAGAATTATTTTGGTTAAGTTACTTCTAGGAGGAGAGGTTTTGAATGTTATTAGCGCATATGCACCTTAGATGGGACTTGATGAGGTTAGTAAACGACGGTTTTGAGAGGATTTAGGTAAGGTAGAATAAGAAGGTCCTTTAGGAGAGAACCTTTTTATTTGAAGCGACCTTAATGCCCATGTAGGTACTAGTAGAAAGGGTTTTGAGAGCGTACATGAGAGTTTTAGTTATAGTGTAAGAAATGAGGGTGGGCAGTCTATCCGAGATTTTTCTTTATTTTATGACCTATCTCTAGTGAATATACTGTTTGAGAAGAGAGATTTTCACCTTATAATCTTTAGAAGTGGACTAAGAGCAAGTTGGATTTCTTTTTTACTAGGAGGGATAGACATAAATGTCTAGACTGTAAGGTTATTTCAGGTGAGTGTTACCATGCAACATAAACTCCTAGTCTTAGATATGAGAATCCATAGACGACATCGAAGGAACTAACAAAGAGGAATTGAAAGGATTCGATGATGGGAAGTTAGGAGAAGATTTTCATGCAGTATGTAGAGATAGTTTCCAAAAAGAGCACTGGACAATAGAAGAGAACCCAAATGTACTGTGGAACAAGATGGCAAAATGCATTTGGGAGGTGAGCAAGGAGACACTGGGAGTATCAAATAGAAGAGTGTCGATTGGAAAGGATGCAACGTGGTGGACTGTACGAATTAAAGAAGCTGTAAAGACTAAGCAAGAGTATTACAGGGCTTTGATGAAAAATAATACAAAAGAGGCAAAGAAGGCAATGGCAGAAACTAAAGCGAAGGTCTTGAAAGAGATTTACGACAAGTTAGACGTAAAGGAGGGAGAGAAAAATATATATTGATTGGTGCGAGCAAGAGAAAGGAGGAGTTGCGACCTATGAGTCATAAAATGTATGAAGGATGAGCATTAAAAAACTCCCTTTAAGAACAATGACATTAAGGAAGATGGCGTGATTATTTTGACAAATTATTTAATGACAGGCAAAATCAAAATTTGGATAATATCTTAATGCCTCCTAAGGATCTGAATCGGTGCTTTATGCGCAGAACCAGAGAGATAGAGTCATAGGGAGCATTAAAGAGGATGAAGATCGAGAAAGCTATTGGGTTTGATGATATTCCAGAATGCCTGAGAAATGGAGGAAGAGTGTCTTGATACCTCTCTATAAGAACAAAGGAGATATTTTAAGTTGCTCCAAATAACGACGCATAAAATTGATGAATCACATGATGAAACTATGGGAGAGTGATAGAACGGAAACTAAGAAAGATTGTAGAGATATCGAAAAATTAATTTGGTTTTATGTCTGTTTGATCAACTATGGAGGTAATATATTTGTTTAGACAACTTATAGAGCATTCTTGAGTTCTGGGTAAATATCTTTATATGGTTTTTATAGACCTAAAGGAAGTATATGATAAAGTGCCTAGGGAGGTACTATGGTGGTCCTTAATGAATGAAGAAAAGAGTTTCTGTGAAATATATTGAACTAATGAAACATATATGGAGATGCAAAGACATATGTCAGGACATGTGGAAGGCAAACAAGTGAATTTCCTATCACAGTGAGATTGCATCAAGAGTCAATTTTAAGTTCATTCTTTTTTGTGGTAGTAATGGACGAATTGACAAAATCCATCCAGGATAACGTAACTTGGTGTATGATGTTTATAGATGATATTGTCCTGTGTGAGACTAGAGCGAAGATCAACGCAAAGTTGAAATTGTGGAGACAGACACTAGAATTAAGAGGGTTTGGACTAAACAGAGTAGAGATTGAACGTAGTGACATTAGATGAGGTGGCAATACCTGAGCGGAATCATTTTCGATATTTAGATAGATAATACAAATGGATGGAGAAATTGATGGTGATGTGATCCATAGGATCTAGGCTAGATGGAGTAAGTGGAGAAGTGTTATAGATGTGCCATGCGATAAAAGAATTCCTATATGGTTGAAAGACAAGTTTTATATGACAGTTGATAGACCAACATTGTCATATGGTAGTGAATGTTGGGCGACTAAGAGATCGCATAAACAAAAAATGAGTGTAGCAGAAATGTGAATGTTGTGGTGGATGTGTTAATATACAAGAAATAATAGAATAAGAAATGAAGACATCCATAAGAAGGTTGGAGTGATACTTATCGAAGACAAGATGTGTGAAAGTCGTTTACGTTTGTTTGGACACATATAGCATAGACCTGTAGATACTTAAGAGTGTAGAGGTTATGAATAATGAAAAAAGGGTCAAGGCTACATGAAGAATACTAGGAAGGAAGTTATTCAGAAAGAAATGGAGGCATTGGAGTTGGGTGAACACATTGCATCGGATAAGAATGTGTGGAGGAGAATTCATATGGACGACTTAATGTGAGTTCGGATATAGGTTCATGTAGCCTTCCCCAATCATTGGGATGGGGGCTTTAATGATGATGATTTTGATGAAATTTCAAAATCTCAAATAAACCCTAAATTTTATGTCTAGATTTATTCTATTTAGGACTAAGTCTTTTAAACTCCTGAAGCAAATACCAAATTTCCATATCTCAAGTAAACCCTAAATTTTGGATTCAAATTTATTCGATTCAAGATTAAGTCATAAAGACCCTTGTACTGAACGAAGAGAAATCATAGGATTTTCTTTGTTTTATCTTCAAATATGTTGCTAGTGATTAATCCAAATCACCTTGTAATTCGATGAAAAAATTGTTTTATCAAGTTAAAGGATTAATGCCTAATATGTTTTCCCACAAAATATATTACATTAGTATTTTTTTTCATCTTCTAATATAGGATACTATATACGTGACCATTCTATGTTTAAAAGCCCTCTTAATTTCTTCAATTTTAGGTAAATCTCTCTCTCTCTCTCTCTCTCTAGAATGCCTTGAACCTCATTATCCATCATCTGCACATTTTCCTAGTCCAACTTTAAATTCCAAAATCCAACTCCAAACTCTTCAAGGCTAAAACTGCGAAAAGATTGAAGTTTGACTATTGGTTTACAAAGAAGATTTTCGTTTTATATGTGTTGGTGAAAGAATTAGTGTAAAAATGATGAGAAGAGAATTTAAGTTGAGAATGGCTCTTAGAAGATTTATGAGGAGAGGATTTTATTTGTTGATTCAATTTTCTTGGATTATTTTATGGATATGGGATGGTTAGAAGGATGTCAACCATTTCTTTTCTAGTGTAATTTGAGTGGTGTTGAGAATAATGAGTTGGTCATATGAAGTGATATAAAGAAAAGTTTCCCTACCATTTAAAATCTTAGCAAATTAGTTTGATGCAAATGCTAGAAAAGAGTTTGTTGTAGTGGTTGAAACTTTGGTGGAGTATTTAATTGGTGAAATAGAATTGGGAAAGGTTGAATGAGGATTATTGGTGTGGAAATTAAAAAGATTATGCCTGTATGGGGATATCCGACTATTAGTAAGATTCTATTTTGAAGGATGGGTTTGAATCTTGTGATTGGCATCATAAACTCTGCTTGTGTTTAACATAGTCGGTCCCAAGCCTGGATAAAGGAGGAGGGTTGGCGGTAGGTTGGGACAATCAACCACTCAAAACTTTTCCAATTTTTATGAGATGAATCACTATATGAAATTCGTTGGGGCATCCTCTACTCAGCGACACACTGCATCGAAGCCCAGGTGTAGTGAAAAATGCGTAAGGGTTGCTAGGTGGTCGCCTGGAAGCGACATGCTAAATTGACGATTAGATGTGGTGCCCAATAGGTAAAGGTTCCTATATCATAATAGACGGAGGTGTGTAAAGAAGTTAGTCCATAATCATAAGCTTAGGTTAGGATCTTAGAATATAGGTATGCTTAATGACAAGTTAGTGAGCCTTGTGGGTTTATGTTTAGGAGGAGGGTTAATATCTTGTGTCTCCAGGAGACCAAATGGGTTGGGGAGAAGGCTAGGAAGATAGCACATTGGCAGTATAAACTTTGGTATACAAGGAAAGATAGAGACTGAAATGTTATAGGTATCATCATAGACAAAGAATATCAAAAGGATGTTGTACAAGTTAAGAGACAATGAAATATAATTATTTTGGTTAAGCTAATTTTAGGAGGGGACATTTTGAATGTTATTAGCGTAAATGCACCACAGATAGGACTTGATGATGCTAGTAAAAGACAGCTTTGGGAGGATTTAGATAAGATAGTACAAGAAGTGCCTATAGAAGAAGATCTTTGTATTGGTGATAACCTTAATGGCCATGTAGGTGCTAGTAGAGAGGGTTTTGAGAGCGTATATGGGGGTTTTAGTTACAGTGTAAGAAATAAAGGTGGAGATATTATCCTGGATTTTGCTTTATTTTATGACCTAACCTTGGTAAATACACGGTTTGGGAAGAGAGAACCTCGCCTTATAACAGTGGATCGACGCAAGTCAAATAGACTTCTTTTTTGCTAAGAGGAAGGATAGACGCAGTTGTCTGGATTGCAAAATTATCCCTAGTGAGTGTTATCGTGTAACATAGACTGCTAGTTCTAGACCTAAAAATTCATAAACAATATCATAAGAACCAACAAGAAAGAGCTACAAGGATTTGATGGTGGAAGCTAAAAGAAGAGTGTCATGTAGTATGTAAAAATAGTTGGACCTAGAAAGAAGACCGGAGAACAGAGAACCCGAATACAATGTGGAACAAGATAGCAAAACACATTCTGGATGTGGGAAAGAGATACTAAGAGGATCAAGCGAAAAAGTATCAATAAAGGATGCAACATAGTGGACTGAATTAGTTAAGGAAGCTAGAAAGGCTAAGAGAAATTGTTATAGGGTTTTGAAGACAAATAATGCTGAAGAGAGCTTTAAAATACAAGTTAGCTAGCAAGGAGGCAAAGAGGGTGGTGGCGAAAGCTAAGGCAAAGGTTGTGAAAGAGATTTACAAAAGTTGGACACAAAAGAGGGAGAGAAAGAGATATATAGATTGGCGCGAGGGAGAGAGAGGAGGAGTTGGGATTTAGGAGTTGTGAAATGTGTCAAGGATGAGCACCAAAGGACTAATTAAGGACACTAATATTAAAGAAAGATGGCGTGATGAATTCAACAAACTATTTAAAGACGGACAAAGCCAAATTGTGACAATATCTTGATGCCTCCCGAGGATTTGAACCGATGCTTTATGCGCAGAATCAACGAGATAGAGGTAAAGGAGGCACTAAAGAGGATAATGATGGGGAAAGCTGTTAGGCCTGATGATATTCCTATTGAAGTTTAAAAATGCCTTGGAGTGGTTAAAGTTAGGTGGTTGACAAATCTTTTTAATAAGATTTGGCGCACTAACAAGATGTCTGAAGAATGGAGAAAGTGCATTGATACCTCTCTATACGAACAAGGGAGATATTCGAAGTTGCTCCAATTATTGAGGCATAAAATTAATGTCACACAATGAAATTATGGGAAAGAGTGATAGAACGAAGATTAAGGAACACTGTAGAGATATCGAGAATCAGTATGGTTTTATGCCTGGTTGGTCAACTATGAAAGCAATACACTTGCTTAGACAGCTTGTGGAGCTTTCTCGAGTACAAGGGAAAGATGTTCATATGGTTTTCATGGATTTGGAGAAAACATGTGATAAAGTGCCAAGGGAGGTGCTATGGTGTTATTTAATGAAGAAAAAAATCCCAATGAAATATATTGAAATAATAAAAAACATGTATGGAGATAGGACTCATGTGAGGACGTGTGGAGAGAAAACAAATGATTTCCCTATCACAATAGAGCTACATTAAGGATTGACCTTAAGTCCATTTTTGTTCTCTACAGTAATGGACGAGCTGACAAAATTCATCCAGGATAATGTACCTTGGTGCATGATATTTGCAGATGATATTGTCTTGTGCGCTGAGACTAGAGTAGATGTTAATACCAAGTTAGAATTGTGGAGATAGACGTTAGATTCAAGAAGATTCAGACTAAGCAGCACAAAAACTGAATACATGAAGTATAAATTTAGTGTAGACAAAGAGGAAGATAGAAACATGGTGATGCTAGATGGGGCGGCAATCCCTAAGCGGGATCATTTTAGATATTTTGGGTCGATTGTATAGATAGATGGAGAGCCTGATGGTGATGTGCCCCATGGGATACAAGCTGGTTGGAGCAAGTGGAGAAGCATTACAAGTGTGTTGTATAACAAAAGAATTCATATATGGTTGAAAGACAAGTTTTACAAGATAGTTGTTGGACCAATATTACTCTATGACAGTGAATGTTGGGCAACTAAAGGATTGCATACACAGAAGATAATTGTACAAGAAATGTGAATGCTGTGATGAATGTGTGGATATATGAGAAAAGATATAATGAGAAATGAGGATATCGAAAAAAGGTTGGAGTGATGCCTATCAGAGACAAAATGTGTGAAAGTTGTTTACATTGGTTTGGACACGTACGACATAGGCTTGTGGACGCTCCGGTTAGAAAAGTGGAGGCTATGAATGATGTATAAAAAGTCAAGACTAGGGGAAGACCGAAAAAGACTTGGAAAGAAGTAATCCGAAAAGATATAACGGAACGGGAGTCGGAAGAATACATTGCATTAGATAGGAATGAGTGGAGGAAAAGAATTCATGCTGACGACTTGGCGTGAATTCATATATTGGTTCATATACATACCTCGGTAATGGGATAAAGGTTATGATGATGATGATGATGATGATGATGATGATGATGAGAAGGCTAGTTCCTATTGTGTATTTCAAAATCCTTTTGTACCAACTACCATAAAAGATATAATTTTAAATAGAATATTGCGATTGTATGCTGTAACTTATTTCAAAAGGCAAAAAAAATATAATGTGGCACATTTCATATTTTTAATCGCTGTTTATGTAGGAACTTTATTTTATAAATAGTGATGATATTTAAACTCTTTATTATAACTAAGTATTAGTATAGATTTCTGTTTAATCTAGGAATTATGGATATATTGACTGTTCAGGACTTCAGGTACACAATGTTTTTTGTGGTTATAGGGAAAAGTTTATGTTATATTCATTTTCTTAGATTTCTTAATAAAAAAATAAGTCATTTATTAAACATGTTAATCTATTAATAGATCTCATGTCTTTTCCAGTTTCGAGCTAAGAAAGCTAGTTTATATGGAATCCACTACTATGTATATGAGACGATTAAGGGAAAATGATATACAGGAAACCTTACATAAGTTTTCTTCTTAAAGAAATCATTTGATAAGTACTATGCCATATACTCTCCAAAATCATTTAATATAAAATCTACTATTTATG